>WOAB01000485.1:16245000-18874154 GCA_027886185.1 Rheum nobile
ATTAATACAAAGTTATAACAACCTCTTAAATATGAATATTTGTTTTAATGTGTATCGTCACCTTATTTATGTTAATCTCGTAATGGTTCATTTAAATATTTTGAATTTGCAAACAAAAAAAAATTGATATTAAGATATTGATGTATAACTAAAAAGTTTTTTAAGAAATGGGTTGATATAGTTTAATCGGGGTTGTATGTTGAATAAAATAGGTTGATACAATTTAAAACATCCATAATTAATTATTAATTATTTTATTATATGTTTGTTAGAGGTTGTTAAGATAATTAGTTTAGATATTTGGTGATAAATTAAAACTAAGTTAGCTAAATTATAGAAGCATAAAAGATAAAAAAAAATTATCATAAAGACACGTAAGATTTGTGGGGCCAGAATCGTTCTAAGAGCTTAAAAGGGGAGAGATTTAATATATAGTAATAGATGGCTAAACTTATTCACTAATTCCTTGATGTAATACCCCAAACCAGATATAAACTTGTAATTTTTTTTAAAAAGTTAGGGATAACTTGGTCGTTTCACACTTTTTAACGGAAGATTTGACAAATTCTTGGGGAGGGTGGCTCCTTAACAGAGATGGGATATTTGGATGGTTTAAAATAAATAGCCAATAACGGGTGGTTTCTTGTAAATTGGCCATATAACAAATGAATTTTTTCATATAAATATAACATGTGGAGTGATATTGGTCGGGATTGTCCTACATGGGCCAAAAGCCCATGTAGGACATGGAGGTTTTCGGCCCATTGGCTTTAATTGGGATATTGGCTTTTATTATTAATGGGTAAAAAATTACCATTAATAATTACTTGATAATGAGGTATCTTGTTAGAAGATATATGGAAACAATATATATATAGATAATATATATCAATTACTAAAAAGGAGTCCGTTTCACGTGCGAAATATGCTTACCGTGCGAAATGCAAAGCGGTCGCGTTCATAAATAGACACCACATGTTCATTTTCTGAGCGGTAATGTTCATTATCTGGGGGGTAATATTCAAGGACACTGTACTGTTAAAAAAAAGGGGGGGGGGTAGTGAATAGTGATGCGGTGGCATAACCGTAAATATAGCGATTTTTTTTTTCAGTCAACAATTTTTTTTATTTTTTATTTATTTATTGTCTCTGATCGTTCTGGAATAGACAATTATTAACGTTCACATATAAGTACTATATGTTCATTGTATGTGCCGTATAAGTTCACATATAACATGATCATGTTCCAACACATGTCTTTGAACATTCAGTGCTTATTTGTGAACGTGAATGTACAAATAAATGAACATCTAGTGCTTATTCGTGAACCTTCTATATAGGCTTTTCCAGAATGATCACGGGACAAAAATAAAAAAAAAAAGTTGTTGACCAAAAAAAAAAAAAAAAAAAAAAACGTACGGCCGAGATTGCTTCGCATTTCGCACGGGAAGCCTATTTCGCACGGGAACCCAAATCACTAAAAAGAAGATATGATTTTCTATAAGTAAAATTGTTTCCTTTGGAAACGTACTGAAGTTTACTCCTCCTCCATACAACAGAATTTGATTCTCCTCTTCCAAGATACTACACGGCCATATATGTGAAGGAGTTCACAATAGAGATATACTCCTACTACTGAGTACGGTAGACCAATTCGACATTGAAGCCACGTTCATTTTCCTTCTTTCGTTCGTTCTAGCAGACGACGTCAAGGCGATCCAGATTCCAGACTCGTGTGGACCAAGTAGAGAAGCCACGCTTGAGGCTTTAATCTCCCCGTTCCAGGAAGATTCAAACACGCATCAAGAGGTAATTAATTCTTCTTATCTATGATCTATTTAGTTTATGCATGAGATCATTGGTTAGATGTTAAGAAAACGTTTCCTGAAATTCCGCTTTACGCATCTAAAATCTCAACAGTGGTATCAGTTGCCTCTTGCATAAATTGATTAGATCAAGTTTTAAGTTTTAATTTTGATGGATGTTTTGATTCAAATTAAGTGGAAAATTGATATGTAGGTTAATTTGCATGATTAAAATTCTGGTTTTTAATTGATTGGATTAGTAAGGTTGAATAACTTTATGAACAAATATGCATGAAAAATTATTCTACCCATACTTGATTGATGTGATTTAATTATGCAAGAGATATGATTTTTGGCATGTTTTAAATCATTAGTTGAAGATTTTGATTTTCATAAGATGGATCAATTACCCCAAAAAAAATTATGTTTTTTATTTATTCTGATTTTTTGATTTTTCTGGAAAAAAAAAAACAGAACCGAACCGGATCGCATCCGTTTCGGGCGCGAACCCGGGCTCATGGGGATGAGCCCACATGTCGTTGGCCACAGTCGACGGACCGAACCCGGCTCATGGGATGAGCCCAGCGGACCGCGGTTCTGCACTATGCAGAACCGTAGTCTGCGCAGGCGCGGTTCAGGTCAGCGCGGTCCAGACTGGGTTGGACCCGGTTCTGCGGTGTGCGCAGGCGCGGTCCAGACCGGGTTGGACCCGGTTCTGCGGTTGCGCAGGTGCTGGCCGGTCCGGCCTGGGTCTGTGTGGCTCGGTGCGGTTCGGAGGGCACGGGTCGGTCCGGGTTTGACTCGGGCGCGACTCGGTCTGGTTGGGTAGATTTGGCATTTTAGGATAATTTCCTAAACTATAAGATAAGATCTTATTTACCTAATTGGATAATATTTGATATTATCTACAATATATCATTTCCTAAAAGTTGTTAGGATAGATTCCCACTAGATTAAGATAATGATATTTGATATCTTACCTTGTTTATGCATATCTTATCCAATAATGCATTTTAATGATTAATTATGATTAATTCTATATATTGATTTTAATTTGAATTAAGAATTTGATATTAAATTATTTATGTCATGAGATGATTTTTTTAATTTAATATGGTTTTATTTAAATTAGTTAAATTATTTTTTGTTATTAATTAGATTAATATTATTGATAATATTTGATATTATTATTGCATGCATGTTTTATGATATTATTATATTATTGCATGCGGTGACTAGTATGGCCCACATTAGGATAGATAAATACGGTCTGCGTACCGTTATATTTTTCTTGTACACAATCTGCGTATCGTTATGTATTTTTGTAATTTAAATTTCTACAAGAGAGTTTATTTCAATTATATATAAGACAAGAAGAAGAAGATCCTAAGAAGACCAAAGGATGGAGATCCATGGTGGGTACTAAGGATGGAGATCCATGAGGAACAAGACCCATGAAGATCAGATAATTAACTTTGGTTTTTAGGGGCCATACTAGGATCACATTTAATTATTGCATTACTTGAATGCTTTATTATTTCCCATTTTGCATGCTTGCTTGTCTATTTATGCTATTTTGTCCACTAGTAAATAGACAACCATTGCATGCTTAAGTCCCTAAAAGAATATTGAGGTATTGTCTTTCCATATCATAACCCATGAGGCTCTTGGAATTCGTTGGATAGGTTTCGCCAAAGCGAGGTGTCCTTCTTTGACCTTGGGATAGTGAGGGTGGTTATACTCAACAAGAGACCAAAAGGCAAAGTTTTGGATCTTGAGGCATAGAGATGAGTCTAACATGGGATGTGGGCCATCAACCAAGAATTATAAGGAGTTATAATTAGTAAATGTTACTTACCTTGATCACATAAGACTTAAGAAAGTGCCAAAGTACGCTTAGGTCTTATCTGATATAGGGTCTTAGAATCATTTTATTCACCAGGGACAAACTTAATTTGAATAAAATGTGCATTTGCTTAAATTTTAAAGCATGTTTAATTTTGAGCTTTTGCATGTCAAGCATAAACTTATCTGTATGTTACTTCCTTTGTAGATATTGAATGAGTATCTAGGATCAACTTGTCATACGAATAGTGGATGTTGTTTGACTGAGCTATTTTCCCCATTACTGAATTCATCATCTTTAGTTTGTTTGTCTTTGCATGCTTAGGACTTCTAAACACACAAAACCCCCATTTTGGTTACTTTGGATTGACATATAAATTGCATATAAAGATAGACTCTGTCTCCCTGTGGATTCGACCTTTACTTACCTAGGACTACGGTTTAAGGTTTGTTTGGATATTTTGCATAGCTGGAATTAGCACGACAAATTCCTGTTATCAAATTGGCGCCGTTGTCGGGGAGGCAATAATCTATTTTGTGTGTGTGATTTGTGTGCCAATATTGGTGTGAACCTATCTTATGGTTCACACCCGTATTACTAATAATCTACCTCTTGTTTTTTATCCTGAAATCGAGAGAACCTTTCTTCAAGCTCGCAGAGCTGCGCGTACACTACTTCAGGAAGCTGATACGATGGCTGATCAACGCGTTACTCTTGAATCTCTAACAGCTCCTAACTTGGAGCAACCAACTCATGCTGTGCAATTCCCTGCCTTGGGTGATGGGGTCAAATTTGAGCTTAAGACAGGAGTAGTCCATTTACTCTCGAAATTCAGTGGAACCCCACTTGAGGATCCTATTCAGCACCTGGATGAATTCCTTGAGGTCTGCACCAGCATGTGGCCATCTGATATTACTGAAGATCAGATGAGGTTGAGAGTCTTTTCCTTTTCTCTGAAGGAATCAGCTAAAGACTGGTATCATTCTTTACCCCCAGGAAGCGTCACTACTTGGGTGAATTTGAAGAAGGTGTTTCTTGATAAATACTTTCCGGCAATCAAATCTAATCAGCTCAAGAAGAAGATCTGCAACGTAGAGCAACTGTCTAATGAGTCTCTCTATGACTATTATGAACGCTTTAAGAAATTGGTGAAGAGTTGCCCCTACCATGGTTATGCTAATCATGATCTGATTCTTTATTTGCATGGAGGACTCCGTGAAGATGATCGTCGGATGGTAAATTCTGCATGTGGTGGGAATATTCTGAAGAGGACTTATGAAGACGCTCTAGAGATATTTGCCACCCTGGCTGATGACTCTAGACAATACAGTGGGAGAGGCTCCCAAAGCTTGATAGTCGCTAGTTCTCAATCTAAAATTGATCAAGCTGATTTTGATGTGCTGAGAGAGGAGGTGAGGCGTCTGAAACTGAAAGGTACGCCTCAGCAGGCTAAGGCCTGTGAGATCTGTCATGACGAATTGCATCCTACTGATTCATGGCCTACTCTACAAGAGGAAGTAAATGCAGTATGAGGATTTCAGCAGAGGCCCAGGCATGATCCTTACTCCAGTACATACAATCCTGGTTGGAAGGATCATCCTAACTTCAGATGGAGAGACCCAGAACCAAACCAACAACAGGGTAATCCTCAACAACCTAGGCAGTCATTTGTGCCACGACCTCAAGGGCAGAGCTCTAATTCATCCTCCTCTATGGATGATTTGGTGAAGATGTTGATGCAGAGCAACGTA
The DNA here is from genome assembly GCA_027886185.1 of Rheum nobile. Taxonomy (NCBI): domain Eukaryota; kingdom Viridiplantae; phylum Streptophyta; class Magnoliopsida; order Caryophyllales; family Polygonaceae; genus Rheum; species Rheum nobile. The sequence continues at coordinate 16,250,403 of WOAB01000485.1, forward strand.
AATCTCAATGAGAATGTTGCTAAGTTGACTAAGAGCCACGTGCAATTCCAAGAAACTACACAAGCTAGCATTCAGAACTTGGAAAGGCAGGTTGGTCAGATTTCTCAAGTGGTGAGTAAACTTGACGCAAAGGATTCTGGTAAACTTCCATCTCAAACGGAAGCGAACCCGAACATTCGTAATGTCAGTGCTGTAACTCTGAGAAGTGGGAAGAGGCTCGAAGAGGACATGTCTGAGGTTAACAAGGAAGAAGATCCGGACTTGGAGCAGAGCGTCGACGGCGACCGCCAACAGCCTTACGGCGACCGCCGCCCAGAAGGCAGCGACCGTCGTGACGGTGATCCAGTTTCCAAACTTTTTGATGATGTCAGCGGCGACCGCCGCCTCCCTGTAGCCGATGATGAGGCTGAGAAGGAGTCCGAAACTCCGATTTTTCCTGAGTGGAAGCCTGTTCCACCATTCCCATCTGCATTGAAGCGTACCAAGCCACTTGCACAGGACAAGGACATGTTTGAGATGTTCAGAAACGTTGAGGTAAACATTCCTCTCCTTAATTTGATCAAATATGTTCCTCGTTATGCTAAGTTCTTGAAGCAGATGTGCACAACAAAGAGAAATCAGGAGAGGAACAGTAAGAAGAAGGTAAAGGTAAGCGAACATGTTTCTGCTGTGTTTCAGAAGCGCTTACCCAAGAAGTGTGGAGACCCAGGTATGTTCACCATTCCAATCACTATTGGAGGTACCAAGTTCAATAAAGCTATGTTAGATTTGGGTGCTTCCATTAATGTTCTACCTTCATCTCTTTATAAATCCTTACGATTAGGACCCATGCATGCGACTAATATTTCCATTCAGTTAGCTGATCGATCTAGTGTGTGTCCTATAGGGATAGTGAAGGATGTTTTGGTTATGGTTGGTGATCTTACTTTTCTTGCTGACTTCTTTGTGCTTAATATGGAACATGATAAGCATGCAGTCCATATTCTGTTAGGGAGACCATTCCTGAAAACCGCCAATACAAAGATTAATGTGAGTACTGGTTCCTTGACTATGGAATTTGATGGCCAAACTATTAATTACAATATCTATGAAGCCGTGAAATATCCTTCTGGTGATCATTCTCTATGTGCAATTGATGTACTTGAGCCTATGGTGCAAGATGTTTTTGATGTGGACTGCCTAGATGACACACAATCTATTATTGTTGATTCTAGTTTGGATTTCACTTTATCTACTGACATGCAGGAAGTCGCCAATGAGTTGGATGCTTACTATAAGCTTCCTCTTGAGCTACCAGGTAAATCACCTGTACCACTAACCTTGCCTAGTGAGAAGCTTTTGCCCTCTATTGTGCAGGCACCAGTGGTTGAGTTAAAGCAACTTCCCGATCACCTCAAGTATGTATTTCTTGGAGACAAGGAGACATTACCGGTGATCATCTCAAGCAAGCTCACCAAGGATCAGGAAGAGAGATTGGTGGATTTTTACATGCTGGATACGGGGCATGACAAACATACAGCCCCTGAGATATTGGGTAGGCCATTTCTGAAAATGACAAGTGCAATCATAGATGTAAAAAGTGGTCCAACCATCAGCAAGGGCACAAGCATGGGGGAAAGGCTCAACATGGAGCACACAAAGCGGCATCCCCCTGATATAGACCTCAGGAGTTCAAGTGATATGAGCAACCCGAGTTGAAGAGGTTGAGCACTATGTCGAGCCACGACATTAACTACGGCGCTTCTCGGGAGGCAACCCGATGATTAGGTAGTTTATTTCCTTTCCCTTAGTCAATTTCAATTGTTTTTCCTTTTAGTTTTTGCTTCTGTGTCGAACTAACCTGCAGGAAGCATGACCAAGTGACGAAGGAGAAGCGGCGACCGCCGCCCACCTTACAGCGACCGCCGCCAAGGCCTCGCCAAGCAAGTTGGCTACGGCATCCTGGCGGCGACCGGCGTTTAATCACGACGACCGCCTCAATTACGGCGACCGTCGCCTTCCTTACGGCGACCGTCGTTTTCACCACCCTCCGTTCATCTGGCTACGGCAAATGGCAGCGACCGCCGTTTAATTACGGCGATCGCCGCCATTCTCAGGTTCGACTTCTATCCTTGTCTTAATTTTGAAAAAGAATAAAATAAAAATAAAATAAATGGGCCCCGAAAAAACCTTAAACGGGGAGCAAAAGACGAAAATAAAATACCCCGAAAAAAACCTTAAACGGGGAGCAAAAGTCAAAAAAAAAAAAAAAAGGTTCCACCGGAGGCCAGCTATCCGAGTTTCCCATGGAGAGATGGTACGCATCATGTTGTCAAGGAGGAGACATTAGCCCAACTTTGTATTTGACAACGATGATGGCCCTACAATTGGCAGCTGAGGAGGAGGAACACTAGGGCCCACACCACGATTACATTTGGGCCCCATTTTTGTGTTCGTTGAAGGCCATGCAACCCCGCCATACTTGTTATACCACTATTCACCAGAGTGGTTCCTTTTGGTTGCATAGTAAGAGTTGATGGAGTTGAAGGCCGTGCGGCCCTGATTTCCTTAATGACCACCACACCTTACAGTGGTTCCCTATGGTTGCACGGTAGAGTTGAGATGAAGACACCCGCCCAACACTAGAGACTTGGGCATATATTGTGAAGACTGCCAGCGACACCTTCAGTGTCCAAGCAGCTTGGCGACGTTTGTGAGTCCATTCTTTGTCTTCCCTGTGCTTTATTCTTTTTGTCTTTCATTACATTGAGGACAATGTCATGTTTAAGCATGGGGGAGGATTCTATACTTGCTGCGTCGTGGAAAAGAAAAAAATGAAAAAGAGCCAAAAATTTGAAAAAAGGCTAAAATTGAAATCCTGGGATAGATCGAAAACCTGAAAAGGCGGCCTAGGTAATAAGCAGGTGGCTTGGACCAGCATTAGGCTGGGGTAATAATTGGTCAAGAGTGATGTGAGTATATTGTGAGCCCATCTATTGAAAAATGAAATGAGTGGCTTGGTGAAAACCCAAAAGGGCGCCTTGGCAAAATGAGTGAAAAGAAGAAGAGTGATTTATAGGAATCATCATTTTTGTTGGCGTGGCGACATAAGAAGAGGTGATATAAGGAGGATTCGGGTAGATCACTCTGAAGGTATAAGAAGATAGATGGGAGATAGGATTAGATTTGTATTCACTCTATGGTGTTTGGGATAAGCTTGGGGGAAATACTCTGCTTTCCTTTTAGCTTGATTGTGTTAGTGTTGTGTGTGCTGATGTGTGCTGGTGGATGAGTAGATTTCTTATGCGGTTGGTTAGGGGGATGTTGTGATTTCATATAGATGCTTTTACTCTTAGTTGTGAGCTTCTTTGCATGTTGATGATCTAGGAACTGTATTGATGATGGGTGATAGTTTTCTATCCACTCGAGACGAGTAGATATTCAAGTGTGGGGGAGTTTGATACACACGATTATGTTGTGTGTATAGACGGGGTTTTAGCATTGATTTAGTGGTGTTTTAGGATACTTTAGAGGAGTTGTGGAGTATTGGTGAGGAGGTGCTGAAGACACACTTTTGGAGGCTTTGGGAGCATTCGGAGCTGAAGAGACGAAGACACTGAAGGAATGGCTTCACGGCGACCGCTGCCCACATTGCGGCGACCGCCGACAAAGCCCTCCCAGCAACCTTGGCTACGACTTGAGAACGGCGACCGTCGTATAAAGGCGGCGACCATCGCAATTACGGCGACCGCCGCAGAGGAGGCAGCGACCGCCGCCGCTGTCAGAAGCCCACCGAGCCCGTTTTCCTTATTTGTTTTATTTGGACTACTTTTATTATGTTTTAGTATTTCGTTTAATGTGAATTTTGGAGATTTTCCTTTTAGTATTTAAGGGTTAAAAGGGAGCTTGGCCTCCCTTAGCTCTCGAACCCTAATTTCATATTTTCCCTTTCTACGTACTTTGTTATGAAGAACTAAGCCTCCCTGGCTTAGTCAGACGCTGAAGCTTTCGTTTTGATTCAGTTGTGAGATTCTCGTTCCTTATCTATTGCATGGATTTTATCTATTCTCTTGCTTGATTGCTTATGATTAATATTGATAATCTCTAGCCTGCGCAACTAGGGTTTGTTTCTATTGATTGATTACTAGATCTAGATTGTTACTGGTTGAGCATATCTATTTCAGAGTAGCAACTGCATCGTACTAGTATCTGGTTGTGCTAGTCTTATGTAGAAGAGAACTGATTTATATTCTAGGATAAAAGCTGGTTGTTTTATGCTAGAATTGTATCCAATTATATTCTTATCCGTAACGCTGCTGTTAAACTGAATCTTGATAGTTTCAGGGTTGTTTAATTAGTTAGTGCTAATAGTATCTGGTTGTGCTATTAGTTATATCTGAAAAGGAATTGGAATTTCCATTGCATGAGATATTGAATGAGTATCTAGGATCAACTTGTCATACGAATAGTGGATGTTGTTTGACTGAGCTATTTTCCCCATTACTGAATTCATCATCTTTAGTTTGTTTGTCTTTGCATGCTTAGAACTTCTAAACACACAAAACCCCCCTTTTGGTTACTTTGGATTGACATATAAATTGCATATAAAGATAGACTCTGTCTCCCTGTGAATTCGACCTTTACTTACCTAGGACTACGGTTTAAGGTTTGTTTGGATATTTTGCATAGTTGGAATTAGCACGACAAATTCATGTTATCACATGTCTAGTAACGATAACTTGAAATTCACCATGCACTCAAATGTTGAGCAGCACAAAACTTTGAATGAACTCCCTGACATGCTCAAAACGGTTGAGCACAATATCCAAGTTGACAATAAGAAAGAAGTTCTTAAGGTCAAAAGGAAAGGATACAAGAAAGAGAAAAATGAAACTGTGAGTTCCACTTCAGGTATTCATGTTATTGAAGTCTTAACAACCAAAGCTACTACTTGGGTATTAGATACCGGATGTGGTGCTCACATTATTTCGAATGTGTAAGGACTAAGAAGTAGGAGACAGTTGGAAAAGGGAGAGATAGACCTACGTGTTGGAAATAGAGCAAGAGTTGCTGCATTAGCTGTAGGAAATTATAATCTATCTTTACCTTCAGGCTTAGTTCTGGAACTGAATAATTGTTATTTCGTTCCTTCAATTACTAAGAACTTTGTTTCGATTTCAGTTTTGTTTCGTGAGGGATTTGAATTTATCATTAAAGATAGAGGTCTGTCTATTTTTAAGAATGATATTTTCTATGCCAATGCTCCTGAGAGTAATGGACTCTTTGTGTTGGACCTCAAGACAGAATTATATAACATCAATACTAAAAAGAAAAAATCGAATGATTTGAGTGAAGCCTATCTATGGCACTGTCGCTTGGGTCACATTAGCTTGAACCGCATGAAGAGACTCCATAAAGATGGAATTCCCAAATCAATAGATTGTGAATCTTTTGAGACATGCGAGTCATGCCTAATGGGCAATATGACAAGGTCACCTTTCACTAGGTCAAGTGAAAGAGCTACTAAGCTATTGGCCCTAATACATACTGATGTTTGTGGTCCAATGAGCACAAAAGCTAGAGGAGGCTATCGATACTTCATCACATTTACTGACGACATGAGTAGATATGGGTATATCTATTTAATATCGCATAAATCTAAATCTTTTGAAAAGTTTAAAGAGTTTCAAAATGAAGTAGAGACTCAAACTGACAAGAAGATAAAGGCACTTCGATCAGATCGTGGTGGTGAATATTTGAGCCAGGAGTTCGATCATCATCTGAGAAGTTGTTGGATCGTAACACAACTAACCCCACCAGGTACACCACAATTGAATGGTGTATCTGAGAGGAGAAACAAAACCTTGTTAGACATGGTTCGCTCAATGATGAGTTTTGCTAACCTTCCAGTATCTTTCTGGGGATATGCACTAATAACAGTTGGGTTCACACTAAACAGGACTCCGTCTAGGACTATAGATAAGACACCATATGAGATATGGACTGGAAGAGTTCCAAGTCTGTCTTTCCTGAAGATCTGGGGATGTGAAGTTTATGTAAAGCGTTTACCATCGGATAAGCTTGCACCCAAATCAGATAAATGCTTCTTTGTAGGGTATCCTAAGAAAACTAAGGGATACTACTTCTACAATCCCACTGAGCACAAAGTGTGTGTTGCAAGGGATAGTGTCTTTTTGGAAAAGGAGTTTATTTCCAAGAAGCCAAGTGGGAGATATGTTCATCTTGAAGAAGTTCAAGATGTTCAACAAACCCAATAACAAGTTGACATGGACGATGTTGACGAGGAGATGGTAGTACCTGGAGGCATAAATTCTCAGAGGGAAGTCGTCCAGATACCGGAACCAATACCTTAAGAACCAGAGTCAAATGAGGTCCCACAAACAGTTGTGGAAACTGCTCCAGTTGTTGAACCCACACGTAGATCAAACGGGCCAAGGGTACAGCCAAGACAATATGATGATTTCATCTTGACTGCAAGCCTTGATGTTCTACTTTTAGAAAGCGGAGAACCTGCCACCTATAAGCAAGCATCGACGGGTCCAGACTCCGAGAAATGGCTTAGAGCCATGAAATCTGAAATGGATTCTATGTCTGAAAATTAAGTCTGGGACTTGATAGATTTGCCAGATGGGGTAAAACCCATTGGATGAAAATGGGTTTTTAAACTCAAGACAGACAAAGATGGAAATGTATCTGTTTACAAGGCAAGGCTAGTTGCCAAGGGTTTTAAACAGATTCATGGTACTGACTATGATGAGACATTTTCACCGGTCGTAATGATTAGGTCAATTAGGATACTCCTAGTTATTGCCGCTTATTATGATTATGAGATTTGGCAAATGGATGTCAAGACCGCTTTTCTAAATGGATATTTGGAAGAGGATGTGTACATGACACAAGAGGGTTTTGAAGATCCAACAGACCCTAGGAAAGTATGCAAGCTTAAGAAGTCCATTTATGGACTTAAGCAAGCATCCAGGAGTTAGAACATTCGATTTGATGAAGCTGTCCAAGAGTTTGACTTCATTAGATGCGAAGAAGAGCCTTGTGTTTACAAGAAGTTTAGTGGGAGCAAAGTGGTATTCCTAGTCTTGTATGTGGATGACATACTGCTCATTGGAAATGACATTCCGATGCTAGAGTCCGTTAAGGGATGGCTGAAGAAATGTTTTTCAATGAAGGACTTAGGAGAAGCAGAGTACATATTGGGTATCAAGATCCATTGAGATAGATCTAAGAGGCTGCTTGGACTAAGTCAAGGAACTTATATAGATAAGGTTCAAAATGCAGGAGTCCAAGAAAGGATTTCTACCCATGCAACCTGGCATATACCTCAGCAAGAAGCAGTGTCCTAAGACACCTGCTGAGCTAGAGAAGATGAGCAAGGTCCCTTATGCTTCAGCTATAGGATCTATCATGTATGCCATGATATGTACACGCCCTGATGTTGCATTTGCTCTGAGCATGTGTAGCAGATACCAATCGAATCCTGGAGAGGCACATTGGTGTGCAGCCAAGAACATCCCAAAGTACTTGAGAAGAACTAAGGATGACTTCTTGGTATTTGGGGGTGATGACGAGTTAGTCGTTCGAGGATACACTGATGCAAGCTTCCAGACAAACCGGGATGACTTTGAGTCCTAGTCAGGATATGTCTTCATCCTGAATGGAGGAGCTGTGAGCTGGAAGAGCTCCAAGCAGGACACAGTGGTTGATTCTATGACAGAGGTAGAGTACATCGCCGCTAGTGAAGCGGCAAAGGAGGCTGTCTGGATTAGGCAGTTCATTGATGAGCTCGGCGTTGTTCCTAGCATATCAGGGGCAATTGACGTCTATTGTGACAACAATGGGGCCATATCCCAAGCCAAGGAACTGAATTCAAGCTCCAAGTCCAGACACGTACTGAGAAAGTATCACCTTATTCGACACATCGTTGATAGATGAGACGTCAGAATGTGCAAAGTGCACACAGATGACAACATTGCAGATCCGTTGACCAAGCCTATGCCTAGGCCCAAGCATGAGAGTCACACTAGGGCCAAGGGCCTCAAGCACATTGGAGAATGGCTTTGAGATGGTATTGTCTTACATTATGAACCTTGTTTTATGTATGTCAGACACGTTTTATGCTTGATTATATGATATACACTGTCATTCTTATTCGATCATTGCTTGGAATTGAATAAAATGTCCAAATAATTTATAATTCGCAAATGGGCTCATCATAAGTGTTTTGGTGAATGAAACCCCATTAAGTGAACTGAAGTTATGAATTATTCGAAGTCCGTAGTCTAAGTCATTAACCAGGACATAAATGACTTCTTTAAAGACTATATTGTACGTAGACTAGCGCAAGGTTTCATGGGCTATAGGGACATAGAAATGTCTAGTCAATTACATGGATATGTATGGATGATGCATATAGGACTGACCCACCTTAAGACTCTCCAAAAGGATTGAAGAGTTGTAAGTCAAACCATGATTGGTAGATTCCTCATACATGAGTGTGATATGGTTTCTCTTGATGATTGGTATGTCTTTGACGCTGTTAAACGCTGACCGTAACAGGCAGTTATAAAGGTAGTGATTGGGATTGCCAAAAGTTGAGTGGGAGCTATAGTCATGCAAGACTGGAGAAGTCCTCATGCTTCATGTATACTGTGATACATAGGACATGAATGGTGTCTCGGCCACTTGAAGAGCGAGAACTGAAAAATGCATGGCCATGCTCGGATGGATTATATGTAATCATCCGTTATTTGACAGTTCAAACTCAGGAGTTCAAGAAACACATTTGATGAGAGATATGAATGTCAACATATCATCAAATAAGACACTAAGAGACAAAAGAAATTTGACATTGCACACTTGTTTTAAGGACAAGTGGGACATTGAAGGAATTGTGTTCTTTAATTAAATGTGCAATTACCGAACATGGAATATGACTATTAATGGAGATTTATAATCCGGGAATTTTAGGGATCGTAGTGCTTTGCTAGAAGCCAACTACGATCAATGGGCTTAATCGGGTTAGGCCCATGGCTATAATAACCGAGTCCTATGAGGTCACACATATAGAATTATCGGGCTGGATCAAACCGAACTGAAAGCCCGTGTAGGACATGGAAGTTTTCGGCCCATTGACTTTAATTGGGATATTGGCTTTTATTATTAATGGATAAAAAGTTACCATTAATAATTACTTGATAAGGAGGTATCTTGTTAGAAGATATATGGAAACAATATATATATATATAGATAATATATATCAATTACTAAAAAGAAGATATGATTTTCTATAAGTAAAATTGTTTCCTTTGGAAACGTACTGAAGTTTACTCCTCCTCCATACAACAGAATTTGATTCTCCTCCTCCAAGATACTACACAGCCATATATGTGAAGGAGTTCACAATAGAGAGATATACTCCTACTACTGAGTACGGTAGACCAATCCGACATTGAAGCCACGTTCGTTTTCCTTCGTTCGTTCGTTCTAGCAAACGACGTCAAGGCGATCCAGATTCCAGACTCGTGTGGACCAAGTAGAGAAGCCACACTTGAGGCTTTAATCTCCCCGTTCCAGGAAGATTCAAACATGCATCAAGAGGTAATTAATTTTTCTTATCTATGATCTATTTAGTTTATGCATGAGATCCTTGGTTAGATGTTAGGACCAAGTAGAGAAGCCACACTTGAGGCTTTACGTATCTAAAATCCCAACAGTAATATATATATATACTACTACAATAAAAATAATAAAAAATCAAGAGCTGAAAATAGATAGTTGAAAAATGGGTTCATTTTTTATTCTTTTGCTAACTTTTGATGGAGTTGTTTGAAGTTTTGATTTTGCGTTTCAATTCAAAATTGATTTTCATGTTTCTGTTTGCTTTTCATTTGTTTGAATTGGTATACCATTTAGCATTGCAACTAGGTTGAACGATTTAGTCCTTTTTCTTTATCATGAACAGAACACTATCCCTTATCGTTGCTTTTCTAATATATGCACATGATGTAAAGCAATCAAGCACCAATTTTTATTTCCACAATTCTTAGAAATGCAATGTTGCCTGGCAAATTTTGCTTATACCTAGCCACTTTTCGCAATCTCTCATTATTGGCATTGTAGCTCCAACACGTAAGTTAATCAAGTTCACGGATCCTCTCCAAGCCGAACAAGGAACAATCAGAGGAGATCTTGTTGTTCAAATAGGAAGGTTTGCCCTTATTTTCAATAATCATATCATTCAGCTTTATATATTAAAAGTTAAATAACAGGGCAGCTTCTATAATGCAATACACACATGAGCCTTGGAATATTTTGGTATGATTTATGATTTGATCTTTTTTCTTGCAGGAACGTGGTTCATGGAAGTGATAGCCCTGATAATGGCAAGCGTGAAATATATGATTGCTTCTATGCTTCCAAATTACTTGTTAAAATTGTTTTTCTACTTAACAAGCATCTCTTGATTAGAAAATGGAATATTAGGGTTTATAGTTCATCATGTCTTTGAATCGTTTCCATAATTTTTTCTAATGAAAATTCATTATTTGTTTGATTATTTTCTGATTCTGAAACCGCAAGTGTTTTCCAGGAAAAAACCACAAGTTTTACTCCCTAGTACAGCCTAAGGCATTTAGGTTGGAAGTATACTTGCAAAATCAATGGTTGCATTCAAAAGGATATCTAAATTAGTAAGTGTATAACTGCTAAAACCGTGAGAAAACAAGTTATCCGCGCGTGGAAGCACACATAAACCCTAACAAATTGTGGATCATATGTAGTATATATTGATACGACAACAACACGATACACTATATATTGATAATGAGTTGTAGAGTCCGTTTCGGATGCGAAATATGCTTACCGTGCGAAGTGCGAAACAGTCGCGTCGTTCGTGTTCATAAATTGACACCACATGTTCATTATCTGGGCGGTAATGTTCATTATCTGGGGGGTAATATTCAAGGGACGATACTGTTAAAAAAAGGGGGGAAAGAGTGAATAGTGACGCGGTGGCATAACCGTAAATACGGCAATTTTTTTTTTTCGGTCAACAAATTTTATTTTATTTATTTATTGTCTCTGATCGTTCTGAAATAGACAATTATTGACGTTCACATATAAGTACTACATGTTCATTTTATGTGTCGTAAAAGTTCACATATAACATGATCATGTTCCAATACATGTCTTTGAACATTCAGTGCTTATTTGTGAACGTGAATGTACAAATAAATGAACATTTAGTGCTTATTTGTGAACCTTCTATATAGGCTATTCCAGAATGATTAGGGGACGAAAACGAAAAAAAAAAATTATTGACAAAAAAAATAAAAATTGTACGGCCAAGATCGCTTCGCATTTCGCACGGGAACCCAAATCATGAGTTGTAATGTTTTTTCTTGTTATTTGTTTTGTCTTGCAGGTCTCTGGTTCAAAAAAGGTGAGGTATGCCAATCAGGGGCGGACGCAGGATTGTAGTCCAGTGGGGGCTAAAATCTTGAAGTGTAAAATATTACCGTTTACCTTACACAAAACCCTAAACCATAATTTTTAATTCTACCATCTATTTTAGACAAACAATCTCAATTTCAAACAACAAACTCTATATCCAAACTTCAAATGAAATTTTACTCAAAATTGACCAAAAATTACACAAATTAAACAAATTTCATCATTACAGACTACTTTCACTGTGTAATCTCAACAATATTGTATAAAAATTAATTTCTAAAATTTACAAATCCATAAACCCTAAATTTTTAAAGTTTTAACACAAATAAGGATAAATATAGTGAAAATATTACATATCTTATTGAAAAATTGCGTGCAAACTTGGATCAATTTTTAGTATTTTTAAGAATTATGCATAATAAATCCTATATAAAAAATATTTTTAAAATTGGAAAACTACAAAAATTAGTTTGAAATTTTTGAAGAATTTGTTTGGGATTTTTTTAAAAAAAAAACTTTAGGTGAGAAAAAAAAAATTTCTTCAAAATTCCAGTGGGGGCTACAACCCCCACTGGGCCCACCTGCGTCCGCCCATGCTGCCAATTGACATCTGCACAGGCTCCATGGTTAAGAGAGTGAACGCTTCTCCACCCAGAAAAAAAAAATCATCTTTTTACCCTCCTAGGCAACCAACATTGTTTTCATTCTATGTAACTTATAAAGGCAGCTCAAGGGCATAATACTCCCTTGCTTCCCCGATCTATAAAAAAGTTGTCATGTTACATAGGTATTTTGAGGAGAAACATATGAAATTGTATTCATTATTACTATTTAAGGCTTAATAATGCAACTTGAGTTTTATATCATATGGGTACAAGGGTTATCAAACACAGGCTGTTTAAATCTCACTTCACAGTAGGGATGAAAATGTGTCGGGTGACTGGTGATGAATAGGTGAACCACTTTCGTCACCCGACATGTGAAGTCAATCGCTCCATGAAACCCAACTAGTGAAACCTACAAACGATCCAACGTACCTATCATCCATCAGATTTTTTCTGGTGGGTCAGGTGAAATAAACAGAAATTGAAATCGGTAATGTGCCCTATTACCCATGCAGGTCTAGAGGTGTGTCATTGGCACATTTTTTGGTGGGTCAGGTAAACAGAAATTGCACATTACCACACATTTAATTCTGAAACCTATTGGAACAAAGTATTCAATTAGGTGTGTCATTGGCACTTTTCCTGTCTTTTAGTAGAATCGGGATAAATATCACGATGTTTAGGATCACCCTAAGTATATAGTTCAACTAATGTGATGTGTCCTTGGCCTCGGGATGGTCAAGATCGCCTCGGATGAGCGGATCTAGATCGGGTAGCCACCACACCGTCTTGTGTTTAGAGGTTGCGGGGATGACTCAACGTAATGAGTCGTGGGAATGGGAGAGGGACTCAACGTGATGAGTTCCTTAGTCGTGGCGGACAATCAACGTGATGATCGTAAGATTGATGGCTTTGTAACAATGGTGATGCTCAAGCCAAAGAGAGGAGAAACTCAACTTTAATATTTGGCAATTAAAATGAACGTGACTACAAATGAAGCGTAAGTGTGGCTTATATAGTGCTAGGGCTCTCGGCATGGGCCGAGAGGCTTATTGGGCCGGCGCTCCCACATAGGCTACACACACCCTAAATAGAAACTACTAAAACCATCATATGCTAATTATAGAAAGAACCATAAATAGCAAAGTCTAAACATAGTAATGTCAAATAAGAAAAGTTATGCAAATAATAATGTCTATTATAGTAATGAAAATGAGATGCGCCATGGGGGACGCCATGGACGCGGTCCCCATGGGCGCATTGTTGGTGCTGGAGGCTGGCCGATACACATCATATTGTAAAGAGAAGTATGCAAAGTAGCATTCATTGCTTTCATACCAAATCGTGGCAAAGTAATAAGAAGGTATTACACTAACAAAGTAGTTCAACTAATTTTAAGATAAGTAAAAAAAAAAGTAGCATTCTTTTCTGGCATAGAAAATAGTTGGTAGTGTACCTGTAATAACCCATAATATTTTATATTTTAAATAAGGTTGTTATTGTAAATGTGTTTCATTTTTGAAATTTATAAAAGTTGGTCTGTTGTAACAACTGGAAAAAAAATCTTAAATAAAATTTTGAGAGTTTATTTAAAGTTCAAATAAAAGATGACAAGATGGCGTTCAAAAATAATTTCTCTTTTTCAATGTAAATCAGTTTAAGCTAAAATGGAAGCAATAATATTTCTCTTTGCAAAAATAAAATGAAATTATATGTTAATTGATCTCCTTTCTTCCCTATAAATAAGGTATTGTTCAAATCAAAAATCACAACTCTCTTCTCTCCTCTTATTCTCCACGCCACTCTCTTCTTTTCAATTTTTTCTCTCTCGCAACCCTAAAACTTAGTCAACTTTCTAGCACGTCGTTTATACGTCGAATGTCGGTTTTAGACGATTCAAATTGCATTATCTTGTTCTTTTTGTCTTCTACATTGTCATATGAAGAACGTCTCCTGAAGCCAAATTATGTTCCTTCATGCACTATCTCAAGGCTAGGTGGTCGAAAACTCTTTGCCTGGAATTTTTGGTCGACAGTGTTATGACTTTTAATTGTTAAAAATACTTATCGATCTTATTTTCATTTGAAATTTTGAACAGTTTATTTTAAACGTACATATGTAGTTTTATATGAAAAACGTTTCTTTTCGACATCGTTTTATATTTTATAACAAATTATTGAAATAGAACAGTCGGGTTGTTGATTTCATTTTGAGTTCATGAAACGTTTAGCTTATAATTTATCAATGGTTTATCGTATCCTAATGGGGATTTAATATGATAAACTAGGACAAGTTTATGAACGTTTGGAACTGGCTTGATCCCTCAAAGATTTGTCTTTCATATTTATGTATTTTCACAACGTAACACTATAGATTCTGCAAACCCGAATTAAAGAAACTGTTAAGGATATAAATATTATTTATTACACTGGAAAGATATTTTTTGGTGGATTTAACTCAAAATTTCCACAAATCTGAAAGAGATATGGTTCCGAATTTCTATGTTTTATAACGTCAAACTATATTATTACATTTTAGTTGAGTTTTACAAATTTATTTGCACTAGTTCCTTTTGTAGAACTACAATGTGAAAGGTAAGGAAATTTAGGCTTTGGAATCACTTGATTTAAGGCTATAACCAATTTTGTATGATAATTAGAAAATCAGTGTGCTGGGTATGCGATACTGACTTTGTTGATTTTCAATGAAATATTTGTAATTAATTTAGGGTTTGTTCTACTTGGAGATTGACCTAGACTCATTAATGTTTATCCAGAACATCTATTTGTTAATTTTTCATGTGTTTTAGATTGAGTTTTAATAACATTTTCGAATGAACAATAAGATGTTAGATGTTAGATTTTTATTTGTGAAAGTTAAGCATATATTGTGACATTAATTGCATTATATAGGATTTGATGAGGATATATGGTAATGATTGATAATTTTAAAGGCTCAAATGTCATTAATAAGGCAAGTTCACATACTTGCTCGGTTGGTTATTTGTGTGCTTGTTTGAATAATGCTTTATGCGTCTAAGATTTGTTATAATAAATGATTGTGTGAGTTTGTTGATGTATGTAATATTATTGTGAATCATTCATGAAATATTATACAATGCTATGTTATGAAATATGAATGATTCCATGTATGTGCTTGACTTATTCGTTATATGAATGATTTGTTCATTTGTGTTGCGAAAAAATGTTTTGTCATTCATATGAGTCGTCAAATGAAAAAGTGAGGACATCCTCCATGTGGAGTTTTCATGTGATTAGGACACAGATGCATTACCCTCCGAATTATCGATGAAGGCGACCCCGGCAATGAGAGTGTAGTAGTGGGTGCATACCTCATAGTAGGCCTTCAGTGGGGTATGTACGACCATACTGCGTGCTTGAGGTTGTGGTGTTTGTACATACGTGGACTTCCAATATGAGCTCGAATTTGGCCAATATTTATGGTGTGTGTGGTTAAGGTTGCAATTAAGCTAACCTTGTGTATGCATGTGTGGTGTTTAAGGTTGCAACTAAGCGGACCTTGTGTGTGTTTGAATGAAAAAGGTTTCAACTATGTTGACCTTGTGTGTGTGGTGTGGATATGTGTGAAAAGGTCTCAGTTAAGTTGACCTTGTGTGTGTGTGCGCGCGGGAACGTGCATTCCATGTCATTTATTGATTGATACATGTTCTTGCTTTTAATGTTCTTAATAATGAGATATATTTCTTGATACTAAAAGTGATCTTACTTCTATTGTTGTTAATGTGGTTAAGTTTTAAATATGATGATTGTTTAACGAATTCATAGTTTTCCTCTAAGCTCAATTAGGTTATTAGACATGATGGATCTTATGTAGAAGTTGTGGCTAGTATGTGAGGGTGCATATATAACTGTAGATAGGCACATGCAGGGGCGGACGCAGGATTTTAGCCTAGTGGGGGCTAAAATCCTACTTAGCTAAAATCAATTAAATACATAAAATACTAAAAATCTTATTAATTTGTTTATTACAATAACATTCTTCGAGGTGCCATGTCCTGAAATCGTACAATAATATCTTCAGTCTCAATACATCTTACTACATCTTTCTCAATATACGTAACCAGACAATCATTCATCAACTCATCTCCAAGTTGATTGCGTAACGAACTTTTGACAAGCTTCATAGCAGAAAACACTCTCTCTACGGTAGCTGTTGTAACAGGTAAAAGTAAAGCTAACTGTACCAGAAGATATATCAAAGGATAGACACGATGCTTCTTCAACTGAACCATTTTTTTCGAGAGCTCACTAATACCTGTAAGGTTGGCAAACCGATCATCTGAGCGCACATCAATAATATAACAGTCAAGTTGTTGTTCAAGTGTCATTATATCAACAACTGAATAGTCATTTGGGTACAATTCTGCAAACCGAACCAACTTTCTCTTGTCGAATGCCGAGAATGCATCACTTGGATCAAGACATGACATGCACAATAGTAGCTCGGTATTCACCTTAGTAAAGTGATTGTTCAACTCCTGAAGTTGCATATCAATTATATTGTAGAACAACCCGACACGGTAGAAATGTAGAATGGTAGCTTCTTCAACATTCCGACGAGGTCTTCCTTGAATGACATACAAGTCTTCTTTATCTGGGACAATGATATTGCGCTTGGTACAAAATGAAGCAACTTCCTCCCACAATGATTCCCATCATACATCTCTCATTTGTTGGAGTAGCTGTTTGGTGACTTTAACAAGACTTATTGTATTAACAATATCTTGATCTTTTCTCTGTAAGGCTTGTGACAAATCATTTGAAACTCCCAAAATATTCTTCATCAAGAATAAGCAGAATATAAATTCAAAGCACTGAATGGAGTCCATAAGAGAATCTGCTTGAGCTCTTTGCTTTGAAATATTTGAATCATTCTCAATATCCATAAGCACCTCAATTGTTGGGTCAAATAAACAAATCAAACTCACCAATGTTCTGTAGTGAGAACCCCGTGTTGCTCATGCTCGACCCAATGATACTTCTTGATTTTGTCCCCTTCCAGACAAGATTTCACCATCACGAAGCCCTTCAATTACTTTCGCAAATGATTTCTCTCGAAGCATGTCTTTCCTTTTGCATGATGCACCAACAATATTAGTCAACATAGAGATGACATCAAAAAACTTACTTACTGTTGGGTGACTTTCAGCTACACTTACAAGTGACAATTGCAATTGATGAGTGAAACAATGAATGTAATAAGCATACTGATTCTCCATCATTATCAAACTTTTCAGACCATTAAACTCACCTCGCATATTGCTAGCTCCATCATAACCTTGTCCACGTAAACTTGAAATACTCAAACCATGCTTACAAAAAAGAGCCTCAATATTCATTTTCAATGTAACACCCCCGACTTATGTCGGTAGTGCCACACGCCAGTGACCTCAGACGTTAATGTCCAAAGTCACCCTAGGCTTTAATCGGAACAATTAAGCTTAAATAAATACATAAATATTAAATAACGAAAGGATAATCAGCTGAAGACATATTAAATAAATAAACTCAACCTTTTATTAAGATTTCTCTCGTAAAATGAGAAGGACGGTTTTACATCAAAGTATAATGACAGCGGAAGACTTTTAAATTACAGCGGAAGGCTTTTAGACATAGTCCTAATTACATAACTGTGTATTACATCTATTTCAAATTAGGCAGACACGCCTTGGAAATATTACTTCGTAAAACGCAACTTCAACTGCAAGCCTTCTCTTCGACTGGTTACTTCAATCGTCGGGGACCAACCTCTGATGTGCCGTATAGGACGGATGACACCAGCCAATCATGCAAGGAATAAAACCCGGTTGGTTAGTCTAATGAAAGACTATGAAAGGGTGAAAACAGAATGGTTCTAGTGATCGTAACCGTTTACTATCATTGTCCCTCGAATAATAACCGAAGGAACGATACATAACCCGGAACTTTTACGGAATGATTAGAAAAGACATGCACTGAAAAGAAGACTCCAAAGGAATTGAGTCTTATGGGAAATGTATGACAAGTGTTTGGGAACGTTAAGTTTTCACACAAGTTTAAAAACACGACCTTGATTATTTGGGTCCACGACCAACCTCACCGCGCAATGCGAATGCAGATTGGAAAGAAGACTTACTCTAACAAGAGTCTGGGCGGTTTCCACATTGTACTCCTCGCCCGAGGGTTTATTAATTATGTGTATAACCGCACCTATCTTATTTAATTCCAAAACGCACGTTAACGTTGAAGCTTTTAATTTCACATATCGCAATGAGATATAGAATGAGAATAAATCCCAAAGATTGGGACTACCTCTCGAAGATTGGCACCAGCTGAGTGCACCACCCCCATATTCGGATAGGGGTAGGTCATGACCAAAAGAGTGTTAGGGCACTTACTTCCTAACACCAAAGTTATAAAGAAATGACTAATCATCGTAAGGAATTAGCGTTCCTACGAATACTGGTGCTAATCTAGCAGTTAAGTTCACATTTAAATCCACACCAAAACCATTACGGTAATATCATGTATAATAGCGTTGTTTCTAGCAATATATACAACCTATTATAGAGTCATATTTAAACACATTATTTTATTAAATCTGTTCCCAAACAGAAACAACAACTTTTATCCCATCTTAATTAACAATCAATTAATTGATAATCAAGGAAACATGGAATAATGAGCAAGAGCGAACCGTCACTTGCCTTAGTCTAGACGAACGTAGTTTTGATCTCGCGGATCGGGAAGACTAGACACGTGCTCAATTGCCTACGACGACGAAGGCTCGAGTCTTTCACTCCTGGATGAATGCGCACTACCACCACCGCTTCTCGGACTTCACAGGGCTACCACGACCTTCGGCGATGCTCCGACGACCACAAGAAACTCCGGCGATGAGCTAAACTGAGAGCGAGAGAGAGAGAGATGAGGTTTGCAGCTGCTTGGATGAAGAAATTGGTGGCGGAAGGCCCCTATTTATAGGGTGGAGGAAGCCCAACGCCGAGCAATCCAAGCGGTTCACCTCCCCCACCGGCGAAACGCCGGCAAATGAAGCGATGCAACGCGGGGAAGAAAGAAGAAGGAAAACAGAGTTTCGTGGTCACGGAAACAGAGCCGCGATCGTGGTTTGGCTCTGGGCGAATCCACACCCGCGGAAGTAATCCGCGGTCACGAACTACCGCGATCGCGTCCCTAGGTCTGTGGTCGCTGGTCTCGTTCGAGGATATGCTAAATCTTATTATTTTAGCACTCCCAAATACTTTATGACACAAAAACTTAATAAACGTATAATAATACGTTCAAAAGATTAATACAGATATTCCATAAATTGCCCAACACGTCTTTCTTACAAAACGACAATTCGGGACTTTTAGGGGTTATTACATTCAATGACAAAGCAGTGGTGTCACCAACATGAACAATCCCAAGAAAACACTCAACAACACACCCTCTAGCATCCACAAAATGCAGAACGACAACCATTTGTTCTTTCACAGATATATCACGAGCTTCATCAACCAAAATAGAAAACAAATCATCACCCATATCTCTAATGATTGCATTTGTTGTCTCGACTGCAATTGCATTCATAATATCTTTCTGAATTCTAGGTGAGGTCAACTTCAAATTCTCAGGTGCATTTTCCAACACAACTCTCTTAATTTCATCATTATGGTCAGCAAGGAAGTGCAAGATTCCAAGAAAGTTTCTTTGATTACTTGACTCATCAGATTCATCATGTCCACGAAAAGCTAATCCTTGAAGCAAAAGAAATCTAATGCAATCAATTGATGCAGTCAATCTAGCACGATAATCTATCCGACTTTGCTCAGAGTGATTAGACAGACAAACTTCTATATGTTGTTTTTGATGCATCAAATCTTCACAAGCATGCACACATCTGTTATGAACACTGTTACAATCACCAACATGGATATCAAATCTATCTTTCTTCTTCCAGTTTCTAAACCCTTCCCCGACAAATGAATTACCACCTCCTTGATTACCATGATCAGGTTTGAAAAGATAGCATGGTAAGCAAAATACAGCATCTTTTGATATACTATATTCCAACCAACTGTTGTAATCTTTAAACCACCCGAAAACAAACCTACGCTTTTGAGATCCAAATACAGTCACAAGAAAAACATGATTTCTAGGTTGACAAGGCCCTTTTTGCAAATATGCTCGTCTAACCTTTTCTCTATCATTAACAGCATAATCAAATATTTCTTTCCTTAACCCTAGGTCAGCAGGCAACTCATCAACATCAACACCAACACCAACACCAACATCACCATCAATACTAGACAAATTCGAAACACCTGGTGGATTAGGATTAGAACTAGATCCTACATTTGATGATTTCGTCTTTTGTGAACCACCAATACTTGGAAAAAATCTCTTCATTTTCTGAAATAATCAAATTATAAATTACATTAACATATAGCAATACAAGCAAACAAGAGAAGCTTAAGAGGATTTCTTGCATTGTTAATCTGCCTAATCAGACCGTTAAAAAAAACTGATCTCAAATTGAAATTGAAATTAAGCAGAAATTAAACTATCTTACTTCATTGCTAAAGCCTAAACTGCTAAACATCCATTATTACCTTACAAAATCAATACAAACCTCTGGTATCAACATCCAGCAAATTTTGCCTAAAATCAATACAAACCTCTAGAGACAGACAATTTCAACGAGCAAACAAGGAAAGATGGAATGGCTTATTTAACAATACCGCACATAATTTAGGTCGCTACACAGAAAACCCGCCTTTATAAGAAAAATCATAAACCCCATTATCGGTGAGTTACAAACAAAAAGTACTAAGAATCTCAAAGGAGGAGCTAAGCTTCCCAAAAGATGAAAAAAGCTTCAACAAATTCACAAAAGTCAGAATTTAAAATACAAGGTAGGGTTGATATGAGTGAGATTCACCTTGACAGAGATGGTACCGGCGAGGGCGTCAAGATCTTCTAGAAGCTTCCTAATTTAGACGTGGTTCGAAGCGTCCCTGTACTGCTCTCTGAGGATAAAATCGCTAGAGAAGTTGTAGAGCACCACCGTCTTGCTCTGCGCCGGCGTCTTGGTGAGGATGCGCGTCTGCGGCGGCGCGTCCGTCGGAGGAGGGCAGAGCAGCCGCTCAAATATCTTCGACTGTGTCTCCCACAGCGTGATTGTCACTGGTGAGTGGTACATCCCGGCCACAAATCGATGGGCTTTCGGCCCGCACCAGAGAAGATGAAGATTGAGAGGAGAAAGAGGTGGAACTGTGGAAGGAGACCAAGAGATGGAACTTGGAATGAGACCAAGAAAACTAAGAAAATAAATAAATTAGGGCCGGCTGCAAACTTTGGGTGAGGGAAAAAACCTCGTATAATTTTATTTTATTTTAATTCCAGTGGGGGCTACAACCCCTACTGGGCCCCACCTGCGTCCGCCACTGGGAACATGTGTTACCTTGAAGGATATAATGAGGACCAAAATGTTTGCTATAGATTGAGATTGAGAGTTGTAACGCAATTAAGTATCAACAGTTTTTTTTATGTTTGTTAGGAAGTTTGGGTTTTTTAAATTGATGATATTGTTAATATTGTTATATTTGAGGCATACACATTTAGTTGTGATGATTGTTGGAAAGTTTAAGTTTTAACTTGATGATATTGGTGATATGTTATTCTCAAGGTTTATATATTAATGAAGTGGTAGGTTGTAAGTTAGTGTTATTGGATGACCTTAGATGTGAAAGAAAGATTGCAAGATTGAGAAAGTATATATCATTGAATTGATGGTTATAGGATTTTAGGTAAGTGGTTGGTTGAGTGATCTTGTGGTACCTATATAGTATTTGAGAATTTTACGATCAAGGATGAAATGTCTTGGTATTAGATCCAATTACTATATATATGGATCCTTGGGTAACCAAGTAGCATAACTTGATGAGAGGATTCGTGATATTTAAAGAGACCAAGTACGATAATTTGGGAAGTAGGTGATGAATTGATCGTATTCTATTTTGATATTAAGCTCTATCGAAATAGATATGGTTGAAGCAAAGAATCTTTGATGAGGAGTTACGAGTTTTTCCATTTTGTGTGTGTGCATCTCTTTGTACTCATAAATAATTATTACCTATAATTGTGCCTCATGCTTGTTAATGATATGTTTCAATGTGTGTACATGTGACCCTGTGCATTACTTGTGAGTAAAGCAACTTACCCTGGTGATGGTTGTATACATGTTGTTACAAGTAATTTTTTACAAATATCATTGATGTGAGACAACTCAAAGTGACGATGGATGGATACCATGATACTACACATGAAGGTTTAATTGCATTTTGGATATTTACTATTGAAAAGGTTAAACACTATTCTTTAGAGTTTTAATCAAGTCTTTCGCTATACTTAATATGTATATGTTTTGTTATTACTAAATCTCCACACTTTATAAGGAGAGTTTATATAAGTTGTTATTCTAAAAGGCTTCCACTACTGATTTATTTATATGATTTTAATACTTTTTTTGTAAAACTATGTTCGATGTTAAGCATTGGGTGACTTCGGACATTAAAGTTCAAGGTCACTGGCATGTGGCACTTTTTACATAAGTCGGGGGTGTTACAGTACCATTCATTCTTGCATAAGTTTGAAACATTCAATCAACACCTTTTTTTGGTGGGTCATTGCCACTTTACCACAACAAATTGAACATCCAAACTCATTACTTTCTTACACACCACAAACTAAAGTTAGGTGATATTGGAATAATTCTTTTCCACTTGCACGATCAAGAAAGGTATTACGTTGTTCAGGATATGCAAAACAAAGCAGTTCAACTAATGCAAGATAAGAAAATTAGCATTTATTTCTTTCATACCAAATCATTTTAAAGAAATAAGAAGGTATTACACTAACAAAGTCTTCGTTGTGACGAGGGGGGTTGTGCAACAACTTCAACCTTAATCTTTTTATTTTCTTGTTGTTGCTTGTCACTGTCTCTTTATACGGACAATCAATGTTTTGTAATTCCTCCATCGACAATGTTGAATTTTAATGAATTGTGTCATTTAACTTCCTATGTTTTAATGTTGTATGACTTGAACTTCGTATTTCTTTACAAACTGAAAATGTGTATATAGGTGGGACAAAAATACTTCGGTAACAAGTTGATTGAAGGACAAAGTCAGGGTAGGCGTTTGCCAAAATCAGGATAAGAACCAAGTTAAATCATTATTACAAAATACTTAGAATGAGGTCAAACCCTCAACAGAAACATTTTTAGTTTTGCAACTCATACATCTATTTTAATACCTAAATATTATAGATTTGAGAGGGTAGTAGCCAAAATCAGTATAAGAATCAATTTTGTTTCCTTTACATTTAATTTGATTTCAAATATCTTTCTCAAACTCATCTTTCAAATGACTACTTGCATCACCAACAATTCATGAATGAAGACATACTCAGTGAGCAAGTTAAGTGATTTTCCGTACCAGTAATTGAGATTGACAAAATTGAAACCCAAAATTATTGTTATTTCGAATTTATGTACCTCAATGGGAATACTATCGCGTATTCATCTTCGATTCACCCGCACAATATTACTCGAGTCTCTCACAAACCTCGACCTCCTCCACTTGCAGACTTTCCATCTCCTTCTCAACAGCCATGCCAGAGTTAGGTATTATTGGAATATTTCATGTCTTCTTGCGCAATAAAAAAATGTAGTATGCGGTTTAGGATAAGCATAACAAAATAGTTCAATTGATGGAAAGATAAGTAAGAAAAGTAACATTCATGTCTTGCATACAAAATAGTTGGTTGTATACCATTCATTTCTTGTATAAGTTCCAAATGTTCATTCAACACCTTTTTTTTGGTGGGTCATTGCCACATTACTACCCCAAATTGAACTTCCAAACCCATTAATTTCTTACACACCACAAACTAAAGTTAGGTGATATTAGAATATATTTTGTCTTGTTGCATGATTAGGATAAGAATTGCGTTGTTCAGGATACACATAACAAAATGATCCAACTAATGCAAAGTCAAGTAATACAACTAACATTCATTCCTTGCATACAAAAATGTTGGTCGTGTATTAGAATGTAGTAGACTTCAACTTCCAAACCCACCACAATTTTAATTGGGTGTGTATTATTCATTTCTTGACTAACTTTCAAACGTTCAACACATTATTTTGTTTGTTCGGTTATTCGCACATAGTGCAAACAAACAAAAATTCACCAACTTGGGTGTTAATGTTTATGATTTAATGGTAGATTTATATAGTGATCTTGAACGAAATACTTAGAATGAGGCCAAACCCTCAACAAATTGACTTTTCCAACTAGTGTATTAATGTTTATGAATTAATGGTGAATTTGTATAGTGATCATGATATGAAATTATAACAACTAAAATTCATCATTCGATAGCTTAACTTTTAACAAAATTAGACAACCCTAAACCATATCTTACAATAACATTGTAACTTGTTCAACAACACTCCAACACAATGTTCAACATCCAACAATATACCTACCACCAAAAGATTATTTTTTATGACAAAATTAACCAATATAGCTAAAACAGAACAAACAGCAACAAGCAATAGATGTAGCCTAGAAGTAGATAGACTTTGAACAAACTGAGCTTATTTCTCGTTTAACAATTGTTCAAGCTTAGTGTTCTCTGCTTCCAACTCTTTTTTTAGTTGACCAATTTCTTGATGATGTTGGATGCATTGCTGTCAAATGTTTTTGCCCTAATAATATAGACATAAATTATTGATGATCAACATACCTTGCACAATTTAATAAAATTTTATAAAAAACGTCAAAACATACATCACCACAACATGGATCAATCTAGCTCTAGAAAAACAAACACAAAGAATGCTGAAACATATAACAATTTATAGCCAACAACATCACTAGATCACCTAATTAATTCCAAGCATTTACCAAATCTAAATTCCAACTCAAACATGAAATTTCTATTGAACCAATCATTCATTCAACATCAAGCCTTCAACATAATATCAAAGCTAGTGTAACATCAATATCCCAAACTAAAATGAAAATCCTTAAACATGCACAGTCACCACTTACATCACATTAAGCAATTGTAATTAAACTCACTGATTCAAATGCAGTTAATTTGTTGTATCATAATTTCACATCACACACTACTCAAGTTCAACAAATTATCATAATAGCTTTCAACATTCAAGAAACTTTCAGATTTTCCCACACAACATGCACAAAGCATATCCACAGTTGTAGAAAAATGTACAAAATCGTAGGACTTCTGGTTGAATAATGTTGGTAGAATTGATCTGATCCATGTGCATTCAACAAAATTAAGGACTTTTTTTATCAAATTGAAAAAAGAAAATTAGGGTTCATGGATACTATGTAAAATGAACAAATCTAGGGTTCGAGATTTGACAATTTGCTAGATTAGAAAAGAAGGATTGACATACCTTGTGAATTTGTGATGATAGATGTTATGGAAGTCGAGATAGATGAACAAAAAACGCAAGAGAATGGCAACTTTGGGAAATTTCCATTTCCATCTCCATCCCGCTTGTTGAAGCTTGGGGGTAGCTTGGAAAAATGCCCCCTAATCCATATTCAACAAAATGTACAATAATTGTAGTTCATTATGTCATTGGCGCATAACCTCTTAGAGGAAATATCAACTTTCCTTTCCTCTGTTATATAATAGAAAAGTAATAAGAAGCTAAAAGACTTGAACTTCAAAAATCACGATAGATTGTAGTTCGTTGTGTCATTGGCACATAATATGTCAAGAGTCACAAAGATAGGGATATATTACAAAATGTTGACAATTGTGCTACGTATTCCATTCTTGCAAACCAACCCTTAGCAAAGTATTTCTTAACTCCTCAAATTACACAGCCAAGTGTACCCATAATCCTAGCAAAATGTACGAAAAACTTCTCTATAGTACTTCTACACTATCTTCAATCTGATATGCATCCCCGAC
Organism: Rheum nobile; assembly: GCA_027886185.1. Taxonomy (NCBI): domain Eukaryota; kingdom Viridiplantae; phylum Streptophyta; class Magnoliopsida; order Caryophyllales; family Polygonaceae; genus Rheum; species Rheum nobile. Next base: position 16,276,516 of record WOAB01000485.1, read on the forward strand.
GCTTATCTTACCCTCTATATTAGTTGAAGCCTCTTCATCATCGTTGCTCAGTGAAACAACTTCCATAACTTATTCCCGTACCTTTCCTTTGTCTTTCCACCCTGTCTAGATCAACATTTGTCTTGATCAATTAAACTCTATTGTTGTCTATATTGTTTGCAAGTATCTAATCAAGCGTCCTGATGTCACCAACATTTATCCTGTTTAGTTAAAGACTACATGTCTTGTACAACCTAACATGCCTTCCATATTCATGTTGTGTTTGAGTTATAGGAGACGGAGTTAGATCGACTATCGTCTCCACCACTGGCTCCACTTCTTGAAAATGAGGTTTCAAGTCATACCCTTCATCTATCGCTTCACTCCTCATTTCCTTCCTATTAAATTCGAGTAAATCTCTATTGGCCAAACCGAATTGATTTTGTTCAAATTCACAAGCTTGTACGATAGAAGATCGAACCGTTTAGGATCAAGTCTTATCTTCTCCCCAACTTTCTGAACCAGCGTGCAATAGTCTACATTTTCTGATACAACAAGTGCCTTGAATTTCCTTGTCCCTTCGTAAGCCCACTTGTTGTCACAAATCTTCCACTAACCGTCATGTATCAAAGTTACGTACACAAAGCTTCCAACTACAATATTACAAATAAATTTTCTTATTAACATTCTTTATCATGTATATCTACGAAACAGAGACATAAATACAAGTTCACCTTTCAACAATAATGTACCCATTGTTGCTCATACTATGAATCATTTCTTTCACTGATTTTGATTCTAAAGGTAACTTCTTTACGGGTATTCAATGCCCTTCAACTACTGCTTTTGAAATGTGGATTGTCGGGTGAATATGGTTTCAAGACAGGGTTTTTGGGATTAGTTGACATGATAAAATGCATGCCTTGATCCCCAAGCTTATATGTACAGATGATCAGCCATTTTTGTAGGGAAAGAACTACAATAATACACGTTAAATACATTGCCCCTGACGCGCCAAAAACTTTTTCGATTAAGAAATCCTCTTTCTCCATTAATCCCTATCATTATCCCTTTAAGTTTCTTTTTACAATTTCTTTTATCATTTTTTATCCTTTTTTACTTTATAACAATGAACAAAAAATGTAAATTCACTCACTTTTTTTAATCAAAAATACCCCAACTAGCCTATTCTTACAATTGTGGAAAGGGAGAGCCTATCATCACATACATTTTACCATATATCACACATTTTTTGTTTAGACAATTTTTACCTTGATCTTGTACAAATATACAAGTATCACATCTCCATATCCATGAAAAGTACAGCACATAAAATTATACACGTCGATGGTGCAACCATAATCCCTTAACTACTACACTGACCCCCAAAGTTTGAGTAATTGAAATCAAGCAAATATGATGGATCAATGGTGGTTTCTTGGAGACAAGGAGTATGATGGGCTATATAGCTTGTGTATATTGTTTTCCTAAATATGGTTTAATGTATTTGTGTTCTCAACTTATCTTGCTAGATATTTTTGTTAGAGTTTGTTGAGCATTTTGTTATCATATCCCTATGTTTAAGAAATTTTCTATTTTCTACTCTTGTACTCCTACTTTACTAGTTAATAGAGTAAACGTTGATAACTTCATCTCAACATATTAGTAGTGGTCGTGATTCACGGCCCTACAAATTTTTAAGTTATTAATTCACATATTATTTGTGCAAAGAAGCTTAATTAAACTAGCGCACCACCAAATTACCAAACAAATCATGTCAATTTTGCACATAAGTTTTATATTCAATGTAGTGGGTATAAATCCTAAGTTTATGTATTCCACAATTCATACAAACACAATAAATAAAAATTCTACTTCTATATAATCCAAATATGAAACTACCAAATTTATATTTAGATTTATTTGGCCGATCAAATTAATAATGTCAAACTTTTGGGAGAATTGTAAAAATGTTAAATTGCAAACAAAATTTTATTTTCAATGATTTGTGGTTAAATGAATCAGATACAATTATCAACACTAATACATTATAAGAGAAAACTCATCTCTTCATAATTTTTTGCGCCACTTGGATAAACCTCTATTTAACATCGGTAAAATTTATGACTGACATCTGTATCTTCCTCCTCAACTGCACTTCCACGTCCGGTTAAATCTTCCTCAACTGCACCACGTTCTGCTAAACTCGTTGAAACCGCTCCACTTTCTTACTTTATCCTCTTAGCCATTTTAATATTTCACTACTCTCTCATCCATATATCTCCCCCCTACGACATCTAACATCATCCTCACGCTCCTTCGCAATCACTGCTACACATCCATCATCCTTCTTATCGACCCACCTCTAGATCTAAGGTCCCTCTATCATTGCCGCTCGTCCGCGTCGCCACTACTCCTTCAATTTGTCGTCCTAGTGATCCCGCATCATCGCTGCTGCTCCACCATCGTGCGCCGTTGCCGTTGCTCATGCGAGGTTAGACGAGAGGGAGAGTTGAGAATCGCTCTTTTATGTGAATTTATGATGTTGAAGTTGGTTTCCATTGCTCGACAAGTGTTGGCACAAGCTTGGATTGCTTCTGTTTACTTGCTTCTGGGAAATTAAGTTTGAGTCTCTTCCATAAGTTTTGCTCTACCGTCTCTTGCTAATCCACTTCCACCTCCAAAGGTAGCATCTCTTTCTAAACCCTATTTGTCCCCTCTTTTGATTTTTCCTCATATACAAATTTCTTAACGTGTCGTTTATTATCAGTTGAAAAACATATTTAGAGAGGATAAGTTTAACGCCAATCGCAAGCTTTTAGAAAGGGCGGATTTAGACCAGTCTACAAGGGACTCTTACTTAATCTCTTTGGTTAAAATTTTAAATCGCGTTCTTCGGTTAGGATTTGTTGTGAGGGGAAGATTTGGGGATTTAGGGTTTGGATTGATATGTTTATGAATATAGTGTGTAAAACTATAAATTACAAAATCTTTAATGAGGTCTTATAGGATGGGTCTTATAGAGGGTTTTTTAGAGAATTATTTGCTATGGGACCTATGGTGTATTGAGGGCTTTTATTGGGGTCTTTTAGATAAGTCTTTTAGATTTAGTTTAAATTATAATTATATCCTTAGGTTAATATTAAATTACTAATATACCATTTATTATATTATTACCCCTTATTATATATTAATATAATTAAAAAAATCATACATTAAATTTATTAATGCTATTTTATTTTAATTATTTAATTATATTATTTATTTAAAATTAAGACAGGCAAACATACATTGATAGGCAAATCAACAAAAGTGATACATAAATTTATGAAAATAAAACAACATGCGAAAACAACATGAACTAAACCAAATGACGAAATTTAACGACAAACATCACACGATACACGACTGTAATCCAGAAGTTGTGGAGAGAAGTGAAGAAATCATGGGATTTATAGAGGTTTGAAGTGTATTGAAGAGTAGAAGAACAATGTGCTGAATTCAAATGGTTCGTTCTCTCTACTCAGATGTCCAAATGAAGTGATTCCAATTCTAGGAGTTAGATCTTGAAGTCTACTGCAAGTCCTCAAAATAAGAGCGCAATCCGAGTTGGAAATCAAAAGTTATGGTGTTTCTACTAAAGTGTCGCAGAAGCTGAAAAAGGGCGCCGCCCCGCGGTGGAACTTGATGCCCCGCGCCAGAAGCGACCGCGACCCGGCGGTGGATCTCAGAGAAGGCAACTAGAAGACTGACGCCCCACGGTGGGCACGTCACGCCTCGCGGCCAGCACAAGATTGAAAGATACATAACAAGATTGAAACATGCATTCGGAAAAAAAAACATGCAAAACGGAAAACTACAAAGACATCTTCACATCTACATGGATAACACTTAAGAGGCGAATTCTTTCATCAATTGCATCTTAACAACCAAATATATACAAAATGGATGTCTATGGATAGATAAAAATGTAATTAGAATTATGGTATTTTTTTATATTTTTTTAAGCAACCAATTTTTAAATATATGAATTTAAAAAAAAAAAAACAAACGGCCAAGAATAAATCATGACCGTCCGTTGATTGCCATGTAGCGTACAACAACGCGCCAATCAGAGAGTGCCACGTGGCACTTTGATGCCAAAAAATTGTGTATGGGACGGTCCCATATTTTACCCCAAATTTGGGACCCTTGATGGGTCTTATAGCCCAATTTGAATATTATATTAAAAAAATTCTATAAGACCCACCTATAGAACCCAATTAAAAATGCCCTTAGTTAGAAAGGAGAAGTTATCCTTTCTTAATCTGTATCTGAAATGTTGGATCCTCTTTGAATTCCTTCTAGAATTGTAATAATGTCACCCTTGAGCTGGCTAGATTAGAGTTATAGGATGCCGGTAATTTAAAATACATGCTTTTTCAATAGTGTAGTTGAAGAACTACATTAATGATTAAAAAAAGTTACACAATGTTCAAAGATAACTTACATGATCTACAAAAGATAATGTGGTTACAGAATCAATTAGTTCTATAAATTATCTAGGAATGATATATTGACCAATACTTATAATGTTTGTTTGAAAAAATTCCAATTACGGGAATTAGATTTAATAGCTTGATTTTTCAGTCTCCCGTTATGCAACCTCATATATTTTCCAAAATGAGAGCAGAATTAGCTTCAATATGGAGCCCTTGTGAAAGAATGGGGAATCCTAATAAACTACTTTAAAAATACAGTATTCTTACAACCTTGGAGGAAAATACACTAGTTAATGGAACTATGGTAGATAATGAGGATGATGATATGAGTATGAAGGTATTACAGGAAAACAAAAATAATGAATTTGCCCGAGTAAAATTATTTATCAAAGCTCATTGATAATTTAGTAATTTATAACTCTTATTTGATATAATGATTGGTTCTTTTCTTGCACAATCTGCATGAACCTTTGGAAGATGTCTTACCTTTTGATATGTTGTCAGATCAGAACAAGAGAATTAATTTTTTTCAACAATCTGACAAAATATCATAATAATCAAAGAAAAACAAAGATTATTAGTGATGTTGGAATAGGTTTAGCATCATTTCCAGTATGCGAGGAAGCGATATAGAAAGAGTTACTCATATCAACTTAGTAAGTGTTCAACTTCACATTTGATCTTTTAGATTATATTGCATAAAGGCTAATCAAGTAGCATATGTTTTTATGTACTCTATTTATTGTAATGTTCTTGGGATGTAAGTTATTATGTCAAGCCGTATGAAGAGTTTATACAACATAAATAGCAAGGTCTGCAAGTATGTGTTCATTTTCTTGAAGAGCAATTTCTTTCCATTTATGCTTTTCTCTTGTGTTTGTATACAGATGAAAAAGGAAAGATGTTGGCATAAGCAAAGTTTATGATGCTCATGCATTAAGGATAGTTGTTGGAGATCATAATGGAACACTTCATGGAGTCACGTTTACATGTTGCTATAGTAATCTAGGGTCAATAAAATAGTTTTACTTCTTGTACGAGTTTCATGCTTTAGGCACTACATGAATAAACAAAGTTTGAATTCCTTCACCCTGTTGCCAAAGCTTAGAATACAAATCTTCAAGTACTATTCATTTTTTCAATACAGGATTTGTTGCTTGTTAGAATTAAGGACCTTCTGCTGCTTGTGTTTTCAAGTGCTCAATATGGAAAATTATGGAAGTTGTTATATCTCCTTGGTGAAGGTGAAGCTTACTTTTGGCAATAATCATTAGAAGTTCCTATGTGCACTAGCATTAAGTGTGTACAAAATTATTTTGTACAAGACAAATGATCAAGTCTCTACACATCATCTGATTTCGTACAAGCAAATTAGTGTCTATGAAAATTATTCTGCATCAAGCCACCTTTTTCATGGACAGTGTGTATGTTTGTGTTTTGCAAGAACAAGGGATTTTGTAACATGTGAACCTATTTTCGTACAACGATGTAAATTTGAAGTTGAAAGGTAAAAAGAGAATTCAATTCCAACATAATCTCTTTCTCAATTGTATTATTTATGATATTTTGGGAAAAAAATAAATGCACTTTATTCTTTTTTACTTTTTTTCCTTTATACTTTTTTTTTTCCTTCGAGTTTAGCCTTAAATCATAGTAGTGCACTCTATTTTAATGAGTTGTTTAAGTACGGTTTGTCGAGAGAAAAACTTCTTGCGTGATATTTTACGAATAAGCCAGTTTTGTTTAGGGTTTCTAGAAAGAGCATGCAATTAGTCAAGTTCCCAAGAATGATTAATGAAGTTTTATCTTAGAACTTTTATTGCTTAGGGTACTTATTGTTTCCATCTATTGAAGGATTTTTATTAGGTAGAATTTCCATGAAAACCTGCAATTGAGGTTTGGAATGTATGTATTGTTTAGTATCAATTTTCTAAAGATGATTTCAAGCATGTTCCTATCAAATTAGACCACTATGATGATGAAGTTTGCATTTTATTGTTGAATAAGAAATTTAGTTAATAAATTCTTTCTTTATGCGGGCATCATTGTTGCTTTAGCTGACAGTGACTCCTTGTAGTGGAGGAACAGTTATTTTTCAACAGTCCACTTATGTATTGATTGACCATTAGAAGTTTATGGTAATTGGTGCATTAGGAACTGATGGCATCCTTTGCATTCTTCATGTGTGTTACTTTAGGTTGGATATTGAGCTAGATATGATAAGAGAAGATAGCCTGGTGATTTGATAATTCTTCATTTGGAGTCTAGAGAAACTTATCAACTACTAACTTTGTTTGAACTTGCTAAGATTCTTGAGAATGTAAAGCTTATGTTGTTCTCATGCGTGTTATTATTGTCGATGGTTCAAATAAATGTTTAAACTATTCTGCTTTAAATAAGTCAATCTACGGAAGCTTAATATATGCATTACATATGGTTTTATTTTCAGTTGATAGGCTCATTGAGTCAATTGCATTTTCTTCTAGAAGTTCATATGATATGTGAGAGTGATTAGTTGCAAAGAAGCAAAGCAGATCTATTTGTTTCTGAATTGAATCTGTTTTTTGATGAATTGTAGACTATTGTCCTTAAGGTTGGCATGTCAAGCCATGGTTGTGTTGGAGCATATCAGAGAGTGTTGGAGAAAATCGAAGTTCTTCTAAATAGCTTCCTTTTGATTGCTTAAGTCTATTGGTTTGTCATATTTAATAGTGATACTACTTGGCTTTCATCTTACTTCAAACTTTCCTATGGTCACCAATTTTATATGAATAATCTCAATGTAAACCAAGATAATACGAAATTGCATGTACAGCATGTATTTTTGTAGCTTTTATGTATGTGCTCTAAGAAAATGATCAGAATCCACTTAAGTAACTAGGTCGTCAATATACCACCAAACCACACAAGAATGCTGATGTTTTTCTACATCTATTGTCATTTTGCAAGGGTAGAATCATTCGACATTGATATTAAGGGGAAAAAGGTGATTGTGAAGGGGAACATGCAGCATGAGGCAGTTCTCCAAGTCACCCATCTTGGTACTACTCCCCATTTAGCACGCTTAACTTCAGAGTTCTTTGTCCTCACTTGAACCATGAAAAGAAAGATTTTTTTTGACATAGGTAGCACTCTAATCCTTATAAAGGATTATAAATCTGGGGTGTTACAATCACCCCTAATTAAACCCTTGACGTCTCCGTCAAGGCCTAAAAACCGCCCTCTAGGTCGAGTGACTGCCATCTAGGCCAAGTCCCCTCGTAATCCAAAGTCGGCTATGATACCATGCATTTGTAAGACCCGAGGCCTTAGACGCGCCATCCCATGCCAACTTGGGGGCTTTCCCGGAGATCACCCATCCTGGTACTACTCCCCGCCCTAGCACGCTTAACTTTAGAATTCTTTATCCTCACTTGAACCATGAAAAGGAAGAGCTCTTGTTGACATGGGTAGCACTCTAATCCTTCTAAAGGAAAGGTTTCTAAAACCGGAAAAAGATCTCATTTTGGGAAGAATCAACTCCTGCTGCTGAAGAAAAGCCTGCATAGCCTGTTTCTACTGCTTGAAAAAGTTTTGATGGTTTCGAACTTCCATGAACAGAAACCTGTTACCATGAACTGATGAATCATGGCCTTTACTGGGTTGGATCTGGGGGAGGACAATAAAGTTGTTATTGTTGTTATGATCTTATTGACAATTTGTATTAAGTGTACTCTAAGAATCGACAGTAATTCAAAAGTTATATAATGCCGAGTTTATGTCGGTATAAAGGTTGGCATTGGGGAAGGACATATTTTGGTTTCAGATATTTTCAATTGGAGAATATAAGTTTTCGTCATTTTTAGTTTTCATATTCACTGTGGATTAAGTGAAACACTAAAACTATGTTATTGCGTGATATAGACCAATCTGTTGGTCTATGTAATGGTACCAGATTGATTATCACTCAGCTTGGTACACAAAATAATTGAAGGGCTCATAATTTCTAGTACCAATGAAGGAGTGAAGGTACCCATTCAACGCATGCGTCTAAGTCTTTTGGATTCTACTTTACCGTTTAGTAGACTTGATCAAACACGGGTCCGAGCCAGACTATACCCATTTTTTTGACCCGTTTATAAAGCTCGGGCACGGGCTAGGCCCACTATGAGGGCTGCTAATCATGTCCGTACCGGTCCGGGTGTCCGGGCCGGGACGGCCCGCGGGCTGCCCATTTTCTGTATTTTTTTCTTTTTAAAATGATTTTTTTAATGTTTATGCAAAAATTGGCATATATAAGAGGAAAAAACAAATAAGGTACTATACTAAGTGGCAAAAAGTAGATTTGAAAACAAAACACTTTGAATTTGGAATATAATCATATAAAATAAACTAAAATTTTATATGTACATATAATATATATAGTAAATAAATCTGAGTCGGCTCGATCGGCCCGTTAGTGCTTGTTCCTTTGCCCTTACCCGTCTGAGGCGGGCCAAATGGCCCGTTAATGGCCCGTTAGGGCTCTTACCCTTGTCCAAGCCCGTATTTTTTATTGGGCAGGCGGTATGGGTCGGGCAGGCCAGCCCACTTTTGCCCATGTCTACCGTTTAGGTTACAATGACTACAATTCCTTATTATTGTTTGCTTTGCAATGACCATAAACAAAAGCCAAGGATAATCATTGACCCAAGTCAGTTTGTACCTTCCAAAGCCTGTATTCACTCATGGTCAATTTAATATTGCCTCATCACGTGTGACAACAAGGATGGTGTTGATTTGAGACAAGGATAAAAATTTATTGTCAAAGACCACCAATGTTGTGTACAAAGAAATGTTACAACGTATTTGATGCCTCTTCAATGTTTATGTATGTCAACATTTATGTCTATATTTTCAATTATGTGCTTTCTACACATTATGTTGCATTGATTAAAATAGCACAATTGTTCTTATTTGTTTTTTGCAGGTTTTTACTAGGACATGGATGAAGTCTATGTTGTGAAAAGCTTTCCTCCATTTCATTTATGTTTGTGAAGATGTGTAAATGTATAAGACGTATATTTCGTGTGATTGTTGCTTTTGTGTACTTTTATCAATTGTAATATTTTTTAATGTCGTCGTTGCTCATTAGTTCTATGGGATGTACGCACGTTGATAGGAGCATTCACCATATGTTATGCTGACAAGGATTACAAATGTGTCACAACCGCGGGTGTAGTTGACACTTCACCCACTTTTAAGCATAGGGTTATAATTGAGCATGGCAGATAAATGGTTACTTAGTAGTGTATGTGTAGTGTAAAGATCACCTAGAACTCATGTTTGACATTGGAAACCATGTGCAAATACAATTGTTCATAACCACATGAGCTACTTATAGTTTACTTAATTGAAGTGTTTATTTAGTTTTTTAGCTTTAATTGAAGTGTTTATTTAGTTTTTTTAGCTTTCTCATGTTCACATTCTGGGTTTTAGTAAATATGATGTTTGTATTGGGTGACAATTAAATGTTCAGGACAAGTCCAAATCGAGTCTTCTTTTTCTTTAATGAACACTGAGGTTTGTATCTCCCTAGGGCCTGAATTTACCCATAGTTAGCTTTAAATTGGTTTATCTAGGTTGATGTGATGATCAGCGCTACTTTGTAGTGCATATCTAGGAGTTATTACCGGTGTTTTGGATACTATTTGGAGATGTTTAGAGCACAATTGTGAAGATTGGAGTTGAGAAGTAGAAGTGCAGATATGGTAGTTTGGAGAAGCTTAAAAGAAGACATTAAGAAGATGATAAGGGAACCACTTAAGAAGATCGAAGAGAGGTCAAAGTTCAAAAGAGAAGAAGAGCAACAGAGTCAAAACCGCGATCGCGGGGCTGAGGCCGCGGTCGCGGACATCTACGAAAGACGAAAGAAGAAGAACACGACAATCCGCGATCGCGGACGAGCAAGGTGCTTGGTCGCGGAAAAGTCGAGAGCAATGGAGTCCATGAATGAATTTTCCGCGATCGCAGAAATTCTTCCGCGGTCGCGGAAATCTGCTCAGCGAGCGCCGCGTGGGTTTCGTCAGACGATCCGAAGTTTTACTTTATTTTATTTTATTTTCCTATTTTATTTTATTTCTTTATTCCATTCCATTATTTTATTTCCTTTTAGAGTTTGTTTGTTATCTTTTAGTTTTAGGTTTTGGGTTAGGTTATTTAACCTAATTTTCCCATCCACTTTCAGAGATTCAGATTCAGTTTTACGTATTGTTCTTTTCCTTTGAGTTATGAAGAACTAAGCACCCTTTGCTTAGTCCGACAATTGAAGCCTTGGGTTGAATTTGATTGTGAGATTATTCATTTACTCTATCTTTGAATGTTATTGATTCTCTTATGCTTCATTGCATTGAGTTATATTGATTTCTCTAGATTAGCTACCTAGTTTTATTGATATTATTCATATTGTAGGATTAGGGTTTTGAATTCTATTAGTTGATCTAGTTCATCAATTGTTGTGATTGGTATTATTAATATTAGTTTCCCTAGCCTGACAAACTAGTTGAGATTGGTATTATCTATAGTGCTAGTTACATTAATCTGGTCAACTTGTTGAGATTAATATTGTTCATACCTAATTCAGAGTAGCAACCACGATTTACTGGAGCGAGTTATGAATGTTTATTATGAAGAGAATTGATTGCATGTCGAGTACTGACGAGTTGTTAAGTATTGCATGAGCCTATCTATTCCTGAGCCTACTGCTGCTGTTAGATTTATCTTGATAGTTTCTTGATTGTTTAATAGTTAGGGTTATCAGGACTAGTTGGACTGGTAACTAATTTAGAACAGGGATTAGGACATTCATGAGGAATGAGGACTAGGAATAATCAATGATCAATCAACCAAACTAAATGTGGATATTTGTTTGGCTAAGTGTTTTTCCCAATTTGATTACAAACCTTTGTTTTTGTTTCCTTTGTTTACTTGTTTACAAACAACCAACCAAAACCCCCCTTTGTTACTTTTGCATGCAAATTTACATAAAGAAAGACAACTCCTCCCTGTGGGATTCGACCCTTGCTTGCCTATTCTACTGAGTTAGGTTTGTTTAGGATCACTCTTGACCAATTATTACCCCAGTCTAATGTTGGTTCAAGCCACCTGCTTATTACCTAAGCTGCCCTCTCGAGTTTTCGACTTATCCCAAGATTTCTATTTTTGCCTTTTTTCGTATTTTTGGCTTTTTCTTTTTCTTTAAATTTTTTTCTTCTTTTCTCCTCAACGACTAGCAAGTATAGAACACACCCCCATGTTTAAACATTGCATTGTCCTCAATGTAATGAAAGACAAAAAAAGATGAAGCACATGGAAAAGCGGAAAGGTACTCACAACCGTCGCCGAGTTGGCTTGGACTTGGAAAGTTGTTATTGGCGGTATATCAATAAAAGCACATGTCTCTGGTGTCGCGCCGGTTTTCAAACTCAATCAAACTCCACCGTGCAACCAAATAGATCCACTGTAAGGTGTAGTGGTACATCAAAGAATCGGGGCTGCATGGCCTTCTTCGAACACATAATGGAGCCTGTATGTAAACGGGGTGTGGGCTCTGGTGTTCCTCCTCATCAGTTGTCGAATGTCGGGCCATCATCGGTGCCAAATACAATTGTGGGGTGAATGTCTCCTCCTTGGCAGCATGATGCGCACCATCTCTCAATGTAAAATCGGACAGCAGGCCTTCGGTAAAACTTATTTTATTTTATTTTTTCGAGCAGGGATGAGGAGACTTACAGTAACTTTTCCGCGCCCGCGGAAAAGACTCTGGTGCGTAGTTCACCGTCTTCAAATTTTCTTCGGGTCTCCTACCTGCAGGTTAGTCTAATGCAAGAACAAAAACAAAGTAACACAAAAATAACTACAAACATGGAATGAAAAGACAAGGAAAGAACTACATACCTCGGGTTGCCTCCCGGACAGCGCCTTAGTTATTGTCGTGGCTCGACTTGGTACTCTCCCACTCAACTTGGGTTGCTCACATCAATTGAGAACTTGGGGTTTACATCCGGAGGGTGTCGCTTTGAATCATCTATGCTGAATCCGACCCTCACCCCGTCAAATTCCATTGTGAGCGAACCGCTGCTCACATCAATCTTTGTTCCCGCCGTGTTCATAAACGGCCTTCCTAGCATCACAGGGGCTGCATTCTTGTCCTGCCCCGTATCCATCACAATGAAGTCCGCAAGGAATATCAATTTGTCAACTTCTACCAGCACGTCCTGCACCACTCCCTTGGGGTACACATAGGAATTGTCCGCCAGCTGGATCACAATCCCCGTCTTCTCTAATGGTCCAACCTCCAGAGACTCGTACAGCGAGAGAGGCAGCACATTAATTGAGGCACCCAAATCAAGCATGGCCTTGTCGAACAAGGTGCCCCCAATCTTGCAAGGAATAGTGAATATGCCCGAATCACTCGCCTTCTTAGGTAACCGCTTTTGCAGCATAGCGGATACATTCTCGCTGACTTGGACTTTATTCTTCTCCTTTACCACCTTCTTCCTCTTTATCGTGCATAGCTCCTTCAAGAATTTAGCATAACGAGGGATGCTATTAACCAGCTTGAGTAAAGGAACATTTACCTCACATTTGTTGAAGGTCTCGAACAATTCCTTATTATTTGTCGGCCTCCTTGTGTCCTTTAGAGCTTCGGGAAAGGGAGCGGGAGGCTTCAATGTGCTGAGCGGAGTGAAATTGGGTCGCATATATCCATCGTAGGCGTCTTTGAGAGAAAATGGAACTCCAGAGGCGTTTCCGCGATCGCGGACGTATGTCCGCGGTCGCGGATTGTCTTCGAACAACTCCTCGTCTCCAGTGAGTTTTCCGCGATCGCGGAATTCTATCCGCGGTCACGGATTACTCTCGAACAGGTCTTCAGAAAGGATTTTTCCGCGATCGCGGAATTCTGTCCGCGGTCGCGGATTAGCATCAATTTCGTGCTCCTCTTTGCCAGTAGCCAATCCGTGATCGCGTCCGTCTGTCACGCGGTCGCGGATTACTTTCTGTTGTGCTCGGGTTTCCTCCACTTGGACTCCGCTCCTCAGCGTCATGGCGCATACATTCTCCCTCGGATTGACTACCGTTTGAGATGGTAGTTTGCCCGAGTCCCGGGCTTCCAGTCTGTTCACTGCGATGGAGATCTGCCCCACTTGCTTCTCCAAGTTCTGAATACTCGACCGCATCTCTTGATTTTGTTGAACCATAGTATTGCTCAACGTTGCTACAGTCTGAACTAGTGACTCCTGGTTCTTGACCACCGTTGATACGGTCAGGGTGAGGGCCCTGATCTGGTCCTCACTGGACATAGATGAACTTAAGCCTTGGCCTTGGGGTCTTTGGTCATATGGAGCTCGAAATTGTTTTTGTTGACCCCCAGGCTGCTGAAATTGTTGTGGGCGAGGTAGAAATTGTGGTGGCCTCTGTTGATACTCTTAATTCTCCTGGCCTTGAGGGGTACTATGTTGATTCCTGTATCTCAGATTGGGGTGATCTCTCCACCCTGGATTGTACGTGTTGGAGTATGGGTCATATCTTGGCCTTGAAGGGCCGTATCCTCCAATAGCATTCACCTCATCATTGGGCTCCTGCAGCATGGGACATGCATCGGTTGGATACATCGTGTCATAGCATATCCCACATGATTTGACTTGCTGATGGTCACCCTTCATCATGTACCTCCTCATCATCTCCTTCATCTCAGCCATGTCAGAAAGTAATGAAGAATTTGGCTGAGAGTCCGCAGCTCTGACTGTTTGGGCGCTCGCCCTCCTATTAAACTGTCTTGAGCCCTCCTAAAGCTCAAAGAAAACCTCATACGCATCAGCTGGCATCTTGTTCAAGATGTTTCCTCCGCAGGCTGCATTTACCATTCGACGCTCCTCATCAAGAATGCCACCGTACAAATAAAGTACGAGGTCTTGTTCTGAATACCCATGGTAAGGGCAGCTAGAAGTCAGCCTCTTGAACCTCTCGTAGTACTCGTACAATGACTCAGCAGCCTTCTGTTCAATGTTGCTTATGCTCCTCTTCAGGCTGTTGAGCTTTGTCGCAGGGAAGTACTTTTCCAGGAAGGCTTTCGTCATTTTAGCCCATGTGTCTATGCTTCCTGGAGGCAAATAGTAGAACCAATCATTGGCCGCATCCTTTAGCGAAAAAGGAAAGGCCCTCAGCTTGATCTGGTCCTCAGTCACGCCCTTTGGCTTCATGCTGGTGCAGACGGAATGAAACTCCGAAATATGTTTGTTGGGGTCTTCTCCACTCATCCCATGGAAGTGGGGGAGTAAGTGGATTAACCCGGACTTCAACTCAAAGTTGACTCCATCCGCCAGCTCAGGGAACTACACAGCCAGCGGTTGCTGCTGCAGATTAGGGGCAGTCAACTGCCTCAGCGTCTGTTGTGCGTCAGCCATCTCAAAACAAGGATTATCAAAACACAGAACTCTGTTTATCTTGCGGTTCCTAGAAAGGGTTCTCTCAATCTCTGTGTACAAGCAAGAATGGGAGAGTCAGTAGCACGGGTGTGGACCATAAGATAGGTCCACACAAAAGATTGGCACACAAACACACACAAAGAAAAAACAAAACTTGCCTCCCCGGCAACGGCGCCAATTTGATAGAGGCTAAAGTCGTATCGCCTTATCAAAATAAAATCCTTAACAACCTAAACTAGTAGAATAGGCAAGCAAGGGTCGAATAGGCAAGCAAGGGTCGAATCCCAGATGATGTGACCATGGGTCACCCCTCAAGGACATGCCAAAGTCGGTTCAATGAAGAGGAAGAAGCAATCGAGCTGCATGGATGTGACCATTGGTCACCTCAGTAAAAGTGCCGTATCTTCTTATTCCCAACTCCGATCACTCTCAAATTTTGAGGAGTGAAACTAGACTTCAAGATCTATCTCTGGGCGTTGGAATCACTCCATTCCGATCACGAACGGGAGAGAACGAACCTTCTGAAACTAGGCCAGAAACTGTCTCGGCGGAAGATGTTTGATTTGTGTTTTATTGTTATTTTCATTAATTAATTAGCTAGTTAGTTTCTAATTAGTGGCATACGTAGTGGCCTTAGTGGTTTAGCTACGTTAGTGGGTAGTTAATTAGTATTAATTTACAATTTATGTATTGTTATTTGGCACCTATTTAAAGGTTGCCTAGCATTATATTTGTAAGCTTGAATTGGAGATTAAAAAAACGTGAGCGTTTTGTTCATTTGAGCTTCATTGGACGATGGCTTCAAGGTGTGTGATATCCTTGAGTGTCTTAGTCTTGTTTCGGTGTGTCGTATCTGAAACCCATTTGGTGTGTCATATCCGAAGGCGGTTGGTTATTCTTGGTGTGTCGTATCCATGAGTGTTCAACCTCATCTCATGGTTCTTGGTGAGTTGCATCCGAGGGTCGAGAGATACTTATCCCAAACTCTTCATGAACCTCGTTCATGGGAATTATATCCATTTCAGTTTTTGAGTCAAATCTCCATCAAGTTCTTGCTTAGAGTCACAAGTAAACACATCAGATGTCCTAATCTAGAGAGCCTAGTCGAGAAGGTGTTAAACCAAGTATTTGCGCCCTTCGTCTTGTACTGTACGGATCTTGGCATGTGCGTACGCACAACATTAAATGTTGTGCGTAAGCACATGCCAAGATCCGTACAGTACAAGACGAAGGGCGCCAAGACTTTGGTTTTGCAATCTCTCGACTAGGCTCTCTAGATTAGGACATTTGATGTGTTTAATTGTGACTCTAAGCAAGAACTTGATGGAGATTTGACTCAAAAAGGAAATGGATATAACTCTCATGAACGAGGTTCATGAAGAGTTTTGGGATAGGTATCTCACGACCCTCGGATGCAACTCACCAAGAACCTTGAGACGAGGTTGAACACTCATGGATATGACACACCATAAACACCCAACCACCTTCGAATATGACACACCAAAGGGTGTTTCGGATACGACTCACCGAAACAAGACTAAGGCACTCAAGGATATCACACACCTTGAAGCCATCGTCCAATGAAGCTCAAATGAACAAAACACTCACGTTTTTTTAATCTCCGATTCAAGCTTAAGGAATTACAATGCATGGCCACCATTATATAGGTGCCAAAATACAAAATAAGAAAATCAACTAATTAACTCCACTAACCTACCCACTAACCTAAGCATGACTTAGGCCACTAGATAGGCCACTAATTAAAACAACTACCTAGCTAATTAATTACGAAAATAACAAAAACAATAATTAACTAGCTACAACTAACTAATTAATTAACGAAATTAAAAATAACTAAACAACAAACACAAATCAAACATCTTCCGCGGAGACAGTTTCTGGCCTAGTTTCAGAAGGTTCGTTCTCTCCCATCCGTGATCGGAATGGAGGGATTCCAACGCCCAGAGATAGATCTTGAAGTCTAGTTTCACTCCTCAAAATTTGAGAGTGATCGGAGTTGGGAATAAGAAGATATGGCACTTTTACTGAGGTGACCCATGGTCATATCCATGCAGCTCGATTGCTTCTTCCTCTTCATTGAACCGACTTTGGCATGTCCTTGAGGGGTGACCCATGGTCACATCAGGGGGTTTTGGTTGTTTGTTGGTAAACAAGTAAACAAAGGAAACAAAAGCAAAGATTTGTATTCAAATTGGGAAAAACACTTAGCCAAACAAATATCCATCATTCATTCGATTGATTGGTCCTATGTTATCTCTATTTCTTTCTTTGATTATTCTTGTCCCTATTCTGAAATAGTTACCAGTCCTACCAGTCCAGGCAACCCTTATTATCGAACGCACAAGAAACCATCAAGATTTAGAACAATAGTAGCATAGAGCATAGGAATTAACCAGGATACATGCAATACTTAACAACCCGTCAGTACTCGACATGTAATCAATTCTCTTCACAATAAACTAGTCCTACCAGTCCTAGAATATCATGGATGCTACAAAAGATAAGGAGTCTCAACCCGAAATATCTAAACCCTAGCAATAGACAATTACTAATATCAACTAGGTGATCAAGCTAGTCAAATCAATAAGAATCAATAGGAATATGCTCAAGAGAAAAGATATAATCCAAAAGAATAGGAAATAGAGTTATAACCTCACAATCATGAATCAAATGAAGGCTTCAATTGTCGGACTAAGCAAAGGGTGCTTAGTTCTTCATAGTCTTGAAAACAATAAAACTCCAAAGGAAAATTGAACGTAGAATGAAAACTGAATAATCAAAGGCTGCTATGGAAATTAGGTTAAATAACCTAAAAACCAAACCTAATGCTAAAAAGATAACAAGTCTAATCTTAAAAGGAAATAAAATAAACGGAATAAAAGAAAAGGGAATAAATAAAAATCTTCGGAAAAACTCTTCGGACGCGCTGATGCAGATTTCCGCGACCGCGAAAGAATTTTCGCGATCGCGGAAAATACCCTGATGCTCTCGAATTAACCGCGACCAGAAGCCTTGTTCTTCTGCGACCATCTGCGCCCGCGGCGGCACTTCCGCGATCGCAGATCTTCATAGACCCGCTTGGTTCTACGTCTTCGTCTTCTTGGGTGGCTTCCTTCTCTCTTCAATATATCTTCATTTAAGCTTCTCCAAACCACCATATTTGCACATCTACTCCTCAACTCCATTCTCCGCAATTGTGCTCTAATCATCTCCAAATGGTACCCAAAACTCCGGTAACAACCCCTAGTTATACCCTACAAAGTAGCGCTGATCACAAGCCTTCTTGATCCTTGGAGGTTATCACGTGGTATCAGAGCACAAGCAAGGTACGGCCCTTAACCTTGGTTTTTGGTTCATGAAAAATCAGCTTGCAAGCTCATAGATCAGCCTAGGTTGTGTTGTTGTGTATTGACCAATTGTGACTTGAATTGTTGGCTGAGATCTGTTGTTGATTGTCGTCCTTTGTTCCATCTTGTTTGGATTTGTTTTGGACGGAGAAACCATAGGAGAAGAACCGAATTTGCCTACAGGATCTAGTTTGATTCTGCATTCCTAGTTTGTAGGTAGTTTGTTTAGGTTGTTAGCTTGTTTTTCTCCAGCCTTGTTACTTGATTTGCAGCCAGTTTGAGTCCATCTGTCATTGCATTTGTTCTGTTTGTTTCATCTCAGTAATTTTAGTTCATTAAATTCGTGACCAGAACAGCCTCATTTCCTCGAATTTGCATACTACTCGAGCTAATTTTAAAAACAAACAACACTAGGATACGAGAAAAAGTTCTATTGTTAAATTCTGAGCACTGTTTACGTTCAAATTCTGGATTGCATTATTCATTACTGTATTGAGTAAAAAAAAAGTGCAATTGTTCAAGAAAAGTGGATGCAACCGGAAAAACGCAGCTAAAACAAAAGTGAAAGCCCTAGAAAAAGTGGTTCATCATTTGTCAAAAAGAAAAAAAATTATTTCTATAGCTTCATTGTCGTGTGTCATCACTTCAGTTATCATACTTCACTCGTGCATAAGTGTCTCCTTTATAAAGAAAACGAGCATAGTAGCTTCTTAGTGTTGGTTGCTTAAAATTGTGCTCGGGTATATCAAATTCTTTGAAGTGTATGTTGTTTGTTTTCTTTTTCTCTTTTGTTGAGTCTAGTGATCCTAAACCTAGCCACTTAAGGAGTTTGCTTGCTGAAATTTCTTGTCCTTGAGCCAAGGTCGAGAGCTCCTTGCTAGCTTAGGTCCATTGATAATCTTTCGTTTATTTGAGGGTTATTTGCTTGGCTACTCTTTGTTGTTTCTTTGACACGTCCAGGCCCCATGGATGCACATAACAAGGACAAGGGTACCGCTCATGAAGAGAGGCCAGACGAGGTCCCCATCACTTTGGATACCCTACTACAAGCCATCCGGACCAACAAAGAGGACACGGATGCAAAAGTGAACCAACAACTCCAATCCATGCGATAAGAACAAATGGCGTTTATGAGGAGCATGGAAGCTAAATTGAAGCAAGTCCACGAGAGTGCTCGACTTAGTGGAGGCCATGATGTAGGCACTTCCCACCACTCCTACGCAGCCACCGGTGGCCAACATGGAGTTGCTCAAGGAGGTGCCTCACACTAATTCTCCCGGCTATACTTACCCGAGCATCACATTTCTCATGAGCCCATCACTTCCACCCTTCGAGAAGGCCATGGATTGCCACGAAAGGGTCAAGGTATGACCTCCGAAATTCTTGTTTCTTCAAGTGTGCCTTCCATTCCTTTTGTGCAAGCTAACAATGCAGATTATGGAGGAAGAGATTATCATCCACCTCAGGCCGACTACTATAACCCAATGAGCCCGATGCCACCTATGATGCCAAGGAGACCTCAACCCGGCCGAGGCTTTGGTCGTGGTCCACTACCGGCTCCAAGGCCAGCCTTTCAAGCTCAAAGGGTGTTGTATGATGAGGAATATGGAGAGCAATATGGCCGGCCCCACCATCATGGAATCAAACTTGAAGTTCAACAATTTGGAGGTACATGTGAGGTAAAGACTTATTTAGATTGGGAGAAAAAGACCGAACAAATCTTTGAGTTCTATAACTCTCGGATGCTCAACGAGTAGCTATAGCCTCAATTAAGTTTGTGGATTTTGCTTACCATTGGTGGTTGGAGGATAAGGAGGATATGACCTATAGAGGCTATCCCCAAATTAGGACTTGGGACGAGCTCAAGGTTGCCCTAAGAAACCGGTTTGTACCGGATGATTACAATGAGAGGGTCCATGCTCGGCTTGATCAATTGAGACAAGGAAGTAAGACCCCGTACGAGTTTTATAAAGAGATAAGGACCTTGGTCTTTAGATCTGGACTTGAATTCCCCGAGGGTTATATTATTTCCAAGTTTATCAATTGTTTGAACCCGGACCTTAGAGTTGTGGTGAACATGCAACACTTCATCCGAGGGACGCCCATTGAAGAGGTTCTTCATTACACTAACCATGTGTATAAGAACCTTCCTCAAAGGCGCCCCCAATTTGCAAGTACACGGCCTTGGACCCCTAACAATGGAAGCCCATCACAAGCTACTCCTAGACGCTTAGAACCAAGGCATGATCCCCAAAATTAGCCTTGGAAGGATGCTCCAGTTCGACCTCCACCGCAGCCCCAAGGGGGGGAGGGATGAACTAGAGACCTCAAGTGTTTTAAGTGTCTGGGGAGAGGACATATGGCCCGTGATTGCCCTACCAAGAAGCAAGTTCTTCTTAACACTCTAGGGGACTACGAGTCCGAGGATGAGTGTCAAGGAGAAGTTGTTGAGGATAGGGAAGAAGAGGCCGATGAGCTTCATGTAGTGGCAGCCAAGGGTGAGTGCTTTGTGGTCAAGAAAGCATTGATCGCCTCGAAGAGTCCTAATGTGCCTACCCAGCGTGAAACAATCTTTCACACTAGGTGCACTATTAGGGGGAAAGTGTGTAGTGTCATCATTGATGGTGGCTCTTGTTGCAACATAATTGATCAAGAAGTGGTGAGTAGATTCAATCTATTGACCACTCTTCATCCGCAACCCTACATACTTTGTTGGCTGAATTCCAACACTTCCCTTAAGGTCAAGGACCAAGCCACCATTCCATTTTCCATAGGAGGATATGTGGATGAGGTTGTATGTGATGTTTTGCCCATGACCGCATGTCATCTCCTCTTAAGAAGACCTTGGCAGTTTGATCGGGGTGTCGTTCATCAAGGAGTGTCCAATGAGTACACTTTCTTGATGAATGGCAAGAGGATCACCCTACACCCTTTAGCTCCACATGAGATCATGGCCGATCATATGGCTAGGGAGCAAAGGAAGGCAAGTGAGCAAGCTAAGGGCAAAAAGCTAGCCATTGGTAGCAACCAAGGGGCTTCTAATCATTTGCTCTTAGCTAAGTCTAAGGAAGTTATTCGAGCCATCAATGAGGGCGAGGTGTGTTTTCTACTCATGTGTAAAGACACCTTGTTTGCCTCGTCGGACCTTGAACAACTCCCTAAGGCTGCGGCTCACCTCTTGGAAGAGTTCGCCGATCTCTTCCAAGATGAAGTCCCGAGTGGGTTGCCGTCGGTGAGAGGTATTGAGCATCAAATTGATTTCATACTGGGGGCAACACTACCTAACCAGGCTGCCTATAGGGCCAACCCCGCAGAGACTAAGGAGTTGCAACGTCAAGTACAAGACTTGCTTGACAAGGGCTATATGAGGGAAAGTCTTAGCCTTTGTGCAGTCCCGGTCATTCTAGTGCCTAAGAAGGATGTGTTGTGGCTAAAACCTACCCGCAAGTGTACGGGGTCAGTTGTAGTAGTCAAGTGTCGATCCCACAGAGACCAATGTAATATTAATTGAAAACGCTACCAGTGAACTAGGCCGGAAAGATATGAGATTGGGTAAAACTATAACTAAGCTAACAAATATTGATAAAGAAAACAAATAAAAATCTATGGGATAAATGTGTCTAAGGTTAAGGATCACCGTAATAATGCTTCAGTAAATAAAATCAAACTCTACCTGAATCTAGTCCAACTATTTGAAGGTAAGTCATCTAAGGTAATCTACTAACTCCTCTCAGACGATGATAGACGTGTCTGAACTAAACTAACAATCGCTCTCGCGCAGAGCTAATCTCATTCAAACCCATTAACGCACTTAGAGTCTAGAGATAAATTGAGATAACATCCGCTCTCGCGCTCCGCTAAATCAACTCAAACCTAGAACATCTATGACGACTTAGTATGCTCAAGAGTAATTAAGTTGCTCTCGCACAAATAACACTCAGGTTCGATTCCTATGGATCTAGTAGAAATTATCACCTCTCGGTCTCAAACTCTACCTGATTACTTACTAGTGTTTTCACCTCTCGGTCTCAAACCCTAATAAGATCCAATTAGCAAAAGCTACTATGGGCATAAAGCATCTAGGAACGAATCAAATACTATTTCAATTCAGGCAAAGATAATAACTCTAATTACATACGCATTGTTTGGATCACCATAACCCTAGAACTAGGAATTTAGCCAAGCATGATTGAAGGCGTATTCAATAGATTTAAACTAGCCAACAACATATATGAATTATTCAATTAAAACGGGAGATAAGAAAATCCAAATCTCAATAACAAAATAATTCAAGTTGACAAAGGCTAGAACGATAATACCAAATCTCCAATTGTGCAAAAGGCCAAAAATCCTTCTTGAATTTCAATCCCTTATCTGCGGCTGTGAAAGCTAAAACAAATCAAAAACTAAACTCCTCTCTTGTCTACGGAAGAGGCCAGTTAAAACTAAGACAAAAACTAAAGCCAAAAAACAAGAATAAAATCTAAACTCCTCCCCTCAAGCTGTGTAACCCCCTTTGAAAAGTCAAACTAATCCCTTCTTTCCTCCACCAGATTCCTTGTTCCAGTGGGCTCGTGCCATCCAATTCAGCATACCATGTAATGGGCCGGCCCACACATGTGAAATAACAGCTGCATCAGTAGTTTTCGAAAGACATTTCGAGATTGTGTCCACACGGGCCTGATATTAATTAGCAACAGGATCGGGCCTTTATTTGGCATCTTCAACAATAGACTCGTATCGCCTCCAAATTTGCACCTAAAATACCTAAAATCACAAAAGTACGAGTGTAGACTCCGAATACAAAATAATGCAAAGTTAACAATAAAAAATATAAAATATGCATGTAAAAGAACTATTCTAATATGCAACTAGACTCCTAAAATATGTACAAAATGGGTGTTATCAGATGGCACTTGGAGAATGTGTGTTGATTGTCGAGCAATCAACAACATTACTATCAAGTACCGCCACCCTATTCCTAGGCTAGATGACATGCTTAACGAGTTGCATGGTGCAAGTGTCTTTTCTAAGATAGACTTGAAAAGTGGTTACCATCAGATTCGTATGCAAGAAGGAGATGAGTGTAAAACAGCCTTCAAAACAAAGTATGGCTTATATGAATGGATGGTAATGCCCTTTGGTCTAACCAACGCTCCTAGTACATTCATGAGGCTTATGAACCATGTTCTAAGGCCATTTCTAGGTAAGTTTGTGGTCGTGTACTTTGATGACATCTTAGTGTACATCCATGACCTTAATGAGCATGTTGGTCATCTTAGAAAGGTCCTTGAGGTCCTAAGGAAAGAGAAGATGTATGCTAACTTCAAGAAGTGCCACTTTTGCTCGGATCATGTGGTATTTCTTGGATATGTAGTATGCAAAGATGGCTTGAGAGTGGATGAGGAGAAGGTGAAGGCTATTCATGAATGGCCTACACCTACTACTATGACTCAAGTCCGCAGCTTCCTTGGCCTAGCTGGCTTCTATCGTCGGTTCGTGAGAGATTTTAGCACCCTAGCTACTCCTCTTACCGAACTTATGAAGAAGGGTGTGACCTTCATGTGGGGGGACACTCAAGAGGCCGCGTTTGCCACTCTTAAATCTAATATCACTAATGCACCACTACTCTCTTTGCCAAACTTTGACAAAACTTTTAAGATTGAGTGTGATGCATCGGGCATAGGTTTAGGTGGCGTGCTCATGCAAGAGGGCAAACCAATTGCTTATTTTAGTGAGAAGCTAGGTGGGGCTGAGCTAAATTACCCCACCTATGACAAGGAATTGTTGGCTCTTATCTGTGTGCTCAATGTGTGGCAACACTACTTGTTGCCAAAAGAGTTTGTGATCCATTCCGACCATGAGGCATTGAAGTACTTAAAGGGGCAAAGCAAGCTCAACAAGAGACATGCCAAATGGGTCGAGTTTATTGAGTCCTTCCCTTATGTGATCAAGCACAAGAAGGGAAAGGACAATGTGGTGCTAATGCACTCTCTCGGAGGTATTCCTTTCTAACTCTTTTGGATGCTAGATTACTTGGCTTTTCTTTTATGAAAGAACTATATGCATGTGATGCTGATTTTTGTGAATTATTTGCTGAATGTTTGACTAAGGGTAGCAAGGATCAATATTATGTGCATGAGGAGTTCTTATTTAAGGGTCATAAGCTTTGCATAGCAAGGGGTTCTACTAGGAGATTGTTAGTGTATGAAGCTCATGGAGGAGGGTTAATGGGACATTTTGGGGTTCTCATGACATTGCATACTTTGAAAGAATATTTTTATTGGCCTTGCATGCATAGAGACGTAGAGAAGTTTTGTTCTGCATGTATTACTTGTTTGCGAGCCAAGTCTAGGAGCCAACCCCACAGTTTGTACACACCCTTACCCATACCTCGGTTGCCTTGGGAAGATATATCTATGGAATTTGTTTTGGGCTTACCTAGGTCTAAGAGAGGGAGGGACTCCATCTTTGTTGTGGTAGATAAGTTCTCCAAGATGGCACATTTCATTGCATGCCATAAGACTGATGATGCATTTCATGTTGCTAACCTATTCTTTGATCACGTTGTGAGATTGCATGGAGTTCCTAGATCTATTGTTTCAGATAGGGATGTGAAGTTCCTTAGCTACTTCTGGAAGACGCTATGGGCCAAGCTTCTTTTCTCCACCACTTGTCATCCTCAAACGGATGGACAAACCGAGGTAGTGAACCGCACTCTTGGTGCTTTGCTTAGATCTATGTTGGCCACTAACTTGCGCAGGTGGAAGGAGAGCCTAGCTTTCATTGAATTTGCTTACAACTGATCGGTTCATTCAGCCACCAAGCGCACTCCCTTCGAAGTGGTTTATGGCCTCAACCCCAAAACACCACTCGAGCTTATGCCATATGCCATCAAAGGTCAAGAGAGCAAGGAGGGAGCCGAACAAGCCAAGACAATCAAGGAGTTGCACGAAGCTACTAGGTTGCAACTTGAGAAAAGGACATTACAATACAAGAGGAAAGCCGACAAGGGGCGCAAGGAAGTGCTCTTCGATCCCGGTGACTTGGTCTGGGTGCACCTAAGGAAGGACCGGTTTCCCACACTCCGAAACTCCAAGCTGAAACCGCGAGGGGATGGTCCTTTCCAAGTGCTCGAGAAGATCAACGACAATGCCTACAAGTTGGAGCTCCCGCCATCCTATGGAGTCCATGACGTGTTCAATGTGGCTGACTTGATGCCCTTCTTGATGGATGATGTTGATGACCTTGATGAGCTGGATTCGAGGTCGAATCCCTTTCAAGAGAGGGAGGATGATGTGACCCCGTCCCATCAAGAGCCTCAAGAGAGTCCATACACTCAAGGTGACTCTAGCCATGAGGGTGAGACAAGTGAAGATGGGCCTAGTGACGATCAAGAGCCACAAGACATACCTCCCGGAGCCATCACTAGAGCCCGAGCTAAACAACTTCAAGAGGAGCTCAAGAAAGGACTACTTTGCATGGAGGCCATCACAACCTTTGGAGGCCTAGGAGTCATCACTAATTGGCCAGTCATGACTCTCCTAGAGTCACATCAAGCTATTTGATTGCTTATATTATTTCATAACATTTTCAAGACATTATTGCTTGTTATTTACTTAAGTGGGCCGCCGGCCATGTTAAGACTTGCTAGGCTAGTATTTTAAGTCCCTTTTCTTTATTTTCTTTCTTTTAGCCTTGTCATATAAAAGGCTCTTGTAACCCAATTTGGAGGACACGTTTTATCAATCTGAGAATTATAGTTTCTGGTTCCCAAAATATGCTCTCTCTTCTTCAAGCTTTGTGAGTAACATCAAAGCCTCCATTGTTGAATTCTTCAAGTGAGTTGTATCTTGAAGGATTCAATTCAGCCTCTTCCTTGTTGGTGAGTCACATCCAACCAAGAAGAGCCATATCAACATCTGCCATCTTCATCTTCCATTCCATAACCGCTGAACATCCTAGCCATCACCACCGGTCATTTCTCTCAGTTTGTGAGGCCCTCCTTCATCTAATTCCTCCTTCTAAGGATTTAGACGCCTCCTCCAAATTTCAGAACCATTGGAGCCGTGGAGCCTTATCAACGCCGCAAGAGTCCTTGGTTGTCATCCTTGGCGCCAGCCGTTTGAAGGAACCATTGGGGGGCTAGCCTTGCACCGAACCTTCTTGATCCTTTGAGGTTATCATAGGTTACAAACATGAAAGGGTTAATGGTGTTGATTTATATATAAGAAGGGGAAGACAATATGTGAGACCACTAATGGTGTGTACAAAAAACTCCTCCAATATATATTATGTTTTTGTTTATATATTTGCAACTTGATAGCCTACTTAAGCAGTGACGGACACATGATTTTCGTTGAGTGGGGGCACAATGTATTGGAATATATAGAAGATGAATCCTTATCAAAACACTTTTATTTAGTTTCTTGATGTGTCAAAACGTAAAAATAATACATACATACTACTGTAATATATTTTTATACACTCTGACAAGGATTCAATAAAGTACGATGTCTAAATCTTGTTATTCATGTAAATCCCCAAATTTTAGTCTTCAACTTTTAAAATTTGAAGCATAAACCCTACTTTTTAATTCTAATCCCTAATTTGATTTATAATCCAAATTATTAATTCTTAAATTAGTGAATAAGTCATAAATTGAAAAACTTAGAAAAATAGATTTTGTTATTCTTTAAGATTGATAATTTTTATAATGAAATATCACATTGATCTATAAACATAAATCATTGTGTTTTCATTAATTAAAATAACAAAATATTAATTTTTTAGCTAATTTGTATTCAAGAAATAATCAAACTAAAAGAAAAGTTTATTTGATAAAGATATTATAAAAATTAGTACTATCATATAACCCAACCAAAAATTTAAATTGTGTATTTGAGTATTCGTAAGTGTTTCTAAATTAATTTAAAAAATAATAATTAAATTCTACCCTCTTGAGCTTGTAAGGGATTAAATATAATCAAAGCGTTTTGGGCAAGTATTGAACTCTAAACCTATAGTATACTTTAGCATGAGCTTAACCATCTAGGCAATAATTTCTTTTCTTTGTTGTACCATTTCAAAAAATATATATTCAAAACAATTTTTAGATTTTAGTGGGGGCCCAACGTGGGTCCGCCAGTATAGTTAAGTTATGATGTTATTGTCACATTGGTAAAGATATTTGTAATCAATGTGTTTTGAATTTTCCCCTCAAATTTACCAATTAAGTATTATTTTGTTGATATTATGAACTGTTATATTTATTTGTATAATTACATGTACATGATACAAGTCCAACATTAGTTGATATTAAAAATGGGTTGTAATAATAACGTTATGAAAAAAAGTGTGTCGTGAATTAGATAATAGTATGGTGATGGACAAGTATGTTGTGAAAACCATGGAATGTTTTTGCAAAGTAATAAGCTCATAGGGTTAATTCTCAAGGTTTGTCATGTTCCTTGCTACTAGGTCGAGCCGGTCGGCGTAAGCCGATTTACCTGGTTCGTGGCCTTTGTCAGCTAGGTCACGGATCCGGAGTTTACCAACCCGCAAGTGGTGGGTTTTCTGTCGATAAAATAAAATAAAATAAAATAAGTCATAGGGTATATTAGTAAATGGGATGAATTTAAATCTACTCTTATCCCTCATATGTAAATTGTAAAATATTAGGTTAACCGTTAACATGTGAAAATTTCCTAAATATTGTTGGACTGTCCAAATCTTCCTCTCTGCTTTCAGTTTCGTAGTGGTGGATAGCCAAGGAAACTAGTGAGAGAGCGTCCAAATCGCCATGGATTTCGGAGCCCTGAGGCTCCAATTCGGCCTTCTTCTTCTTGCCTTCTTATTCTCACTCTCCAACGGTTCCTTGCACGTCTATGACCACGAAGCTTTCAGAGAGGTCGGGAATTCCCTCCTCCTCGCCGGCGGCAGCGAAGGCATCGTCGCATGTGGTTCTGCTGTCCCTTCTTCCGCTTCCGTCTCATTCTCCGTCCACGATGGCTGTTCCTTTATCCGGTATGCTCTCTCGCTTTCCAGTTTGGTACTTAAGCTCCTTGCGTTTGATCTGGCTCACTCCGACTCCTTTTTTTTGCTATTGCCGTTGGATCTCTCGTGGATTTTGTGCTTGAGATGGAAGGTTTTTGTAGATCGATCAGAGATATCGATTTTGACTTGTATTGGTAGTTGCTGGATCTAAGATTTGATTTTTAGTAAATTATTTTATTTCTAAATTAAGATTCGAGTTATAGTATTACTTGTTCTTAGATTTGTTACTCGGATGACGTTGGACAATTGAGTAGGTTTCTTTCTAATTCGTTTGTTCTGGGGTGGATCTGATCTGAGGATATGTCGGTTACTTCTGATAAATGGGTTCTCATGGTTTGTTTACACCGGTTTTGAAATGGATAAGATTTGTTCTTGTAATTATAAAAAGTAACTTCCGTTCATTTATAGCTTAGTCAATGAAAGACATTTGAATGTTTGGGAAATATTTGTTTTTCAAGTGAACTGAATCATTACAAAGAAGCTTATATAGTTTAGATTCTTGTTTATTATTGTAAGTCTTTTGCAATAATAATCTAATTAGCAGGGTGTTCTATATCTACTTAATGTTCTTCTTTTGATAGCCAAATTGTATCTTTGTGCACCAGATTTGAGAATATCACATTCTGGAGAAGCGAGGAAGCATCTGATCGGCACACAGACGAGGAAGGTAATTCTGGGTTGGTACAAGTTGTTATTTTTGAAGCGGCTGATCGTGATCGTATTGGTGGATCTGCTTATGGTGGTCAGAGATCTTTATGTTGCACACCTGATCTTGCAAAGCTTGAAGGTTGTAAGCAAGGGGAAGTGATAAAATTACGATCATCAACAGATGATGAATGGCCTATGGTCTTGGACGTTCATTTTCATGGGGATTCTCTAACTGCTGAAATGGATAATAAGGATGTTTTGATCACAAAGACTGGCATGTACAACTTGTTCTTTATATCATGTGACCCAAAGTTGAAGGGGCTGGTCACGAACGGGCAGACCTTGTGGAAAAACCCTGATGGCTACTTACCTGGTAGAATGGCTCCTTTGATGAAATTCTATATTATCATGTCTTATGCATATGTTCTCCTTAGCTTCCTATGGTTTTTTCAGTATGTAAGGTTCTGGAAGGAGATATTGCAGCTGCAGCACTGCATCACACTTGTTATTGCTTTGAGTTGGTTTGAAATGATTCTTTGGTACTTTGATTATGCTAACTTCAACAACAGTGGGATCAGACCAGTTGCAATTACGTCTTGGGTGGTCACTGTTGGAGCATTAAGAAGAACAGTTTCACGTCTTCTTATACTTTCCGTTTCAATGGGTTATGGGGTAGTGCGGCCCACTCTTGGTGGTCTTACCTCCAAGGTCATTCTTCTGGGTGTCACGTACTTCCTGGCTGCTGAACTTCTTGACATTACCGAGTATGTGGGAACTATCAATGATATCGCAGGAAGAGCAAGACTCCTCCTTGTGCTTCCTGATGTATGCTTGGATGCATTCTTAATAGTATGGATTTTCACGTCTCTTTCGAAGACACTAGAACAACTACAGGTATGTTAGTGGTCCAATAATTTAAGTTGCTTCTCACACTACAGTTTCACAATATTCCTACTGTAATTTGATGAATAGCATAATTTTTTTTTCGAAGTGCTTGCAATCCTCTTCTTTTCTGCATCCTGAAAGGAACATTCCATTAATTTCATTCAATCCCATTGGTCACCAGTCACCACTCAGCAGTGTGGCAATGGCTATGCTCTACCATCTTGTTGTTATAAACCACCAACCACATACTGTTGCATCCCTCCAATTCGATTGAAACTTCATGCTTTCTTCCTGTTACTCATTTCATTTCATTGGTAAGTATTGAATTATTGGTCTTAGAATCGTCCTCATCGTATATTCTTTAGGAGAAAACAAAGGAAAGGGCTTAATTACTTTTAACATGGATGGCCGTTTCAACTTATTTCAACCACCTGATTTTGTTATTTTATTATCTCATACATTCATTTGGTTTTGATAGTAAAAATATTCATCTGTAGGGCAAACGGAGTGCTATCAAGTTGGATATATATAGGAAATTCTCAAATGCATTAGCTGTTGCTGTCATTGCTTCAGTCGCTTGGATTGCATACGAGGTACGTTTCCTTGTGTAATTGCTGATTTGCTTCTGATGGACTGATACCGGGTCGGAAATTATTCAACTTTTATGCTCATGACTGGTATAGTTACTTACAGTATCCATAAAGTTTGACATGTCTGCTCATACAGGTTTACTTCAAGGCCACAGATCCATTTAATGAACGGTGGCAGAGTGCTTGGATTATCACTGCTTTCTGGGACATTCTTGCATTTGCAGTCATCTGTATTATTTGCTATCTTTGGGCTCCATCTCAGAGTTCTCAAAGGTATACATTTTGGCTTTATTAATATTTATTTTTAAAGATTTTGCCTCAAATGATGCTCCATTTTTGAAACACTATCCACTCCTCACTCTATAGTTCACCCACTTTTGAGACTCTACCAGGTCTGGCGGTCAAACTACTTAATAGAGTCAGGACAAAGACAAAAAAAGTTATAAATAACACCAGATTAGAGAAAAGTAGTACATATAAAAGAGAACAAAATCAATAAATAAGCTAGATTAAGTAGTATTGAGAATGTGGTTCTTCCCCTTGTCTGTTCGTCTCGTTCTGCGTTGGAAGTTGCTTCCTCTCGACCTGCATACTTTCTATTCTTGTGATGTCTACTGCTCCTGCTTGTTCATTGACTTTCCTCATCTCTAACAATGCCACACTGCCCCCAAGCCTATGACTGAAAACACAAAACCAGTTCCCTGGATGATCCCTATACAAAACTACTACTCTTTTATAGAATCCAAACCTTAATTTCTTTTTTAATTCCAGCTGAATTATTATTCCACATAACTCCCATGTAGCTAATTGCAGTGCCCAAGATCATGCCTAGGTCAAATCACTCCTGTATTTGAATTCACTTCCTGTTGACAAGCACATTCAACGTAACCCTTGCGCTGGCTCCACTTGGTCTATAGAGTTTGCTGATGTCTCATAATCTCCTTCCAACTTTCTTTGCACCCTCTTTCTTTTCATGTGCTTGTATGTGGGTCTCTGTTGCAAAGAGTTTTCAATTCATGATAACTGGTAAAGATGCTCGTGGGGACTGAAATTGCTGTGTGAAATGTGAATTTTCTGGTCGCACAGAAGTGCTTTTTATGCCCTTGTGTTTGCATATGAATACTGTAATCGATAGATGGTAATGCATATAAGTGTTTGCTCTGATTCAACGGCATCTGAAAACTGCTTAGGAAGGGATTAAATGATATAAGTCATGGGCATGAGGCTAGACAGTATGTTTTGACCCCTCATCCGACTTCTCATTTCCCCTTGTGTTATTCTCTTACCTCTTATTGTACTTCTACTGGGTATCTTCTAATGGTGCAGTGCCTCTTCAATCAAATTTGCACCAAACTCTATAACGACCTTGACTCACATGTCTTACTGACAGGTATGCTTACTCTGATGGAATTGGAGAATTTGACGATGAAGAAGCTCAGTCTCTCACCAGATCAGAGGGGGATGTGAGTTTGGTTAATCATCCAAAGCACGACACGAAAAATGGCATCGATGATTCTTACGATTTAGAAGACGATGATGAAGCTGACAAGGGACAATGATGAAAACAAAGTAGTCTGTTGCTGAAATATAGATTACCCAAGAATCAGGAGTTAATCGAAAAGCTAGTCCTGGCTTCAAATCTGTTATCTTGCCACCTTAATTTGATTCATGTAATTAATGCTTTTTATAATAATCTTTTATTACGTCGAGGGGAAAATGTTAGTCTTACGAAGGCATCTAAATGCTCTTAGGAACACCTTGTAGATGTAAATGTTGCTTCTTTTGGATGTATCACGATTCACGACCATCAATCCATTCATTTTACACCTGGAAGGAGATCAAGTGCAGGGAGGAAGGATGAGTTTTTTTCTTCTTCATGTAATGCGTTTGTGTTTTTGTTTCAAAATTTGTTGTTATGCACGGTTTTTCCGTAATATGTATTTGATAAAATAGTAATAATTATTTTAAATTACTTTATTTGAAGTACATTGATAGTAAGATATACAATTTTATGACATAATTATATCGTTGATTAACAAAATTATTTATTTATAAAGTATTTTTTCAATCTATATTATACGATGTTTATATAATATAATTAATCAGGCATTATATTTTTAAAGTTATAATACAAAATATTAATATATTAATTAGATGATGTGGTATATTGCTAAAATAAAAAATGTCATATATGGTGCACTTAATGAGGGAAACATGTGGTATTATATTTAAGTAGGTAGAGAAATAAATCAAATTATATATATTCTTATTTTATTAAATAAAAATTAATTTATGAAATCATAACCGCACTAAAAATTTGGCATAGAGATTTTATAGGAAAGCAATATCATATTTATATATCTAGAAGTGGGATGAGGTGAAAAATAGTCTTAAGGTGCGAAATACGAAGTGATTTCGGTCGTCAATTTTTTTTTTCCCGTTTTCGTCATCTGATCATTCTAGAATAGCCAATATAAACGGAAACGCTAAATATACGCGAAATATTGTCTATATCGACGCTATTTTACACGCTTAAGATAAGCGTGTGGTTTTACACGCTTAAGATAAGCGTGCATGGGTATTGTGGGTATTTTGAAAATACAGCTAAGGGAACCTACACGCTTAACTTAAGCGTGTGCCTACACGCCTAACTTAAGCGTGTAGTTTTTTTTTTCAAGTTTTAAAGCACACGCTTAGCTTAGGCGTACAATACTAATTTTTTTTTTCCAAAATTGCATTTTTTTTCCATAATCATGTAGAGAATTTCAATACGAGTCCGTACATATAAAATTCGTCCAAAACGGACATCGTTTTCCCCTCCAAAAGCTCAAAAAACGAAGCCTTCTTCTTCCTCCTCCTTTGAACCGCCGCCCATCCGTAAGCTTTTATAAGCTTCAATGGAGGATTTGGCAAATTTCTTGGATCCGATTGAAGCCATTAACTATTGGGCATTTAAGAGGACCTTATCATATACGTAATTCCACATTTAATCGGATTGAATGTCGATTAAAATCGTAGAATTTTATCCCCAAAGTCACCGTGTCGTCCAAGGGGCCGATTTGAACAAATCCAAAATTGGATCAAATCGTCTTCAATTGGAGGGCATGAACCATAGGGCCTTGTTGAGGGTATCCTAAGATTCAAAATGCCTATAAAATCTCCTTCAATCGTTGCCCCAATGCATCCAATTTCGAAGTCAAAACTCATGAACCCTAAATCCCGTTACCGGTTCTTTTTGACCGAAATTCGAGCACATGGAAGCTTTATTCTTGCAATTGTTGGTACTACTAGCCTTGAAAATTGGTCATCTTTCAAAGCCCACTCTTTACATCGTCGTAAAAAGACCACTTCCATTCAATTTGGAGTTTTTCCGACGAGGTGTCAAGAAGGTATTCCGACAGGATTGAATTTGTGCCCATTTTGCGATTTTTGGGGTATTTTTGATTTATTTTCTCTTATTCTTGGTTAAATTAATTAATCTAGATTAGTGAAAAATATTTTAGGATCAATTTGGTTCCCGGCATATAATATGTAAATAATAAGTTTATAATATTTAACCATAATGTGTAACTATAGTATGTAAGTAATAAATTCATAATATTTAACTATAATACATAGTATATAAGTAATAAATTCATAAATACTTAACCATAATGTTTAACTATAGTATATAAGTAATAAGTACGTAATACTTAATTATAATGCATAACTATACTATATAACTAATATATTTTGTAATACTTAACTATAATACATAACTATAGTATATAAGTAATAAGTTCATAATACTTAGCCATAATGTGTAACTATAGTATATAAGTAATAAGTTCGTAATATTTAATTATAATGAAATACTATAGTAAATAAGTGTAACTATATGAAATTTCATGAAATACTATAGTATATAAGTCTAAGTATACTAGATTTAATGAAATATTATAGTAAATAAGTGTAACTATATGAAATTTAATGAAATACTATAGTATATAAGTCTAAGTATACTAGATTTAATGAAATACTATAGTATATAAGTGTAACTATATGAAATATAATAAAATACTATAATATATAAGTTTAAGTATACTAGATTTAATGAAATACTATAATATATAAGTGTAACTATATGAAATATAAAAAAATACTATAATATATAAGTTTAAGTATACTAGATTTAATGAAATTCTATACGTATATATTATAGTATTTCATTATATTTCATATAGGTACACTTATTTACTATAGTATTTCATTATAATTAAGTACTACGAACTTATTACTTATATACTGTAGTTACACATTAAGGTTAAGTATTATGAACTTATTACTTATATACTATAGTTATGTATTATAGTTAAGTATTACAAAATATATTAGTTATAAAGTATAATTATGCATTATAATTAAGTATTACGTACTTATTACTTATATACTATAGTTAAACATTATGGTTAAGTATTTATGAATTTATTACTTATATACTATGTATTATAGTTAAATATTATGAACTTATTACTTACATACTATAGTTACACATTATGGTTAAATATTATAAACTTATTACTTACATATTATATGCCGGGCACCAAATTGATCCTAAAATATTTTTCACTAATCTAGATTAATTAATTTAACCAAGATTAAGACAAAACAAATCAAAAATACCCCAAAAATCGCAAAATGGGCACAAATTCAATCCCACCGGAATACCTTCTTGACACCTCGTCGGAAAACTCCAAATTGAATGGAAGTGGTCTTTTTCCGGCGATGTAAATAGAGGGCTTTGAAAGAGGACCAATTTTCAAGGCTAGTAATACCAACAATTGCAAGAATAAAGCTTCCATGTGCTCGAATTTCGGTCAAGAACAACCGGTAACGGATTTAGGGTTCATGAGTTTTGACTTCGAAATTGGATGCATTGGGGCAACGATTGAAGGGGATTTTATAGGCATTTTGAATCTTAGGATACCCTCAACAAGGCCCTATGGTTCATGCCCTCCAATTGAAGACGATTTGATCCAATTTTGGATTTGTTCAAATCGGCCCCTTGGACGACACGGTGGCTTTGGGGATAAAATTCTACGATTTTAATCGACATTCAATCCGATTAAATGTGGAATTACGTATATGATAAGGTCCTCTTAAATGCCCAATAGTTAATGGCTTCAATCGGATCCAAGAAATTTGCCAAATCCTCCATTGAAGCTTATAAAAGCTTACGGATGGGCGGCGGTTCAAAGGAGGAGAAAGAAGAAGGCTTCATTTTTTGAGCTTTTGGAGGGGCAAACGATGTCCTTTTTGGACGAATTTTATATGTACGGACTCGTATTGAAATTCTCTACATGATTATGGAAAAAAATGTAATTTTGAAAGAAAAAAAAATTAGTATTGTACGCCTAAGCTAAGCGTGTGCTTTAAAACTTGGAAAAAAAAAACTACACGCTTAAGTTAAGCGTGTAGGTTCCCTTAGCTGCACGCTTACCTTAAGCGTGTAAATCCACACGCTTATCTTAAGCGTGTAAAATAGCGTCGATATAGACAATATTTCGCGTGTATTTAGCCATTGCCTATATAAAAGATTCACAAATAAACACTAAATGTTCATTTATTTGTACATTCACGTTCACAAATAAAAGCTAAATATTCAAAGACATGTGTTTGAGCATGAGTAGTTATATGTGAACTTTACGGCACATAAAAATGAACATGTAGTACTTATATGTGAACGTCAATAATTGTCTATTCCAGAACGATCAAAGACGGAAAATAAAAAAAATAAAAAATTGTTGACCGAAATCAATTTCGTCGTTCTACTCCAATTTCTTGGGGGTACGTTGCCAAGGTGACGGAGTTGTCGCTGGAGTTGGCCGAGGAGGTGGCTGAGTTCATGGGCGAGGGTTTGATATATGCCCTGAACAACAAAAATGGCGATTATACTCCAAGGTTTTCTTGTTCGCTTTATCTGATAGTTTCCTTCCAGTTATCTTCATTCTGAGATGGTCACTACCAGTCTATCACTTGAAATACATTAGTAACATCTAAAAGGGATTGAGATTAAATGAACATCACTAACACTATGTGATTCTATGAATATGAGTTCAAGAACGTCACTACCAGTCTATCACTTGAAATACATTAGTTTATTTAGGCGAACGATATCGCAATCCCTTGGCCTAAGGATTTCTCGTGGTGTTTGATTCGACAATCAACTTGTATTTTTTTGTTGCAGGATCACCTAAAGCTTTGGATGAAGATGAGACCGAGTTCCTCGATAATTTGGAAATGGTGAGGTTGTTTGTATATCACTGATATCTATATTGTTGCTTATCTTCATTCTAGGATGGTCTGCAGTGTTCATAATGATCTGTTAATGAAACTTTACTGTTGTATGGAATGATAAACTTCTCAGATTTCTATTCCATTCTTCAGAATAAGTAGGCATTTTTCATTTAGCTTTATGCTATAGAAAAAACACTATACTTTTACACTTTAAATCTCATTTCATGGTTGTATGTGAAAACCGCTACTAGAAATCTATCAATTTTATGTAATGTCCAATTAGTTTGAGTTTTTTTTTTAATCTTTGTTTGAGTCTTACTTGTATTTAAAGTGGGGAATATTGAAATATGTGTGCATATTCTCCAGCTTTTCCCAATTTATATATCCATTGTCTATATGTATGTTTTATTTTGTTTATGGATGGCAATATGTCTCAATTTTACTGATTAGTTTAAGCCTTAACATGGTCAAGTTTTAATAAAGAGAACTGATATGGTTCAGCCAAATCTTAGGCTCTGCAAGCCGTGAAGTAGGTCCTGGCAGATTTTGATTATTCTATGTCATCTCCACCGCCACCTCTATTCTCTTTTTTCTCCTTCAGTTGCCGCTGCTGTGAACTACAAGTTTTTGTTCTTCTCTTCTTTTCTTTTCCGTTCTTATGCCTTTGATTTTTAGTTGTGCTCTTAGATTTGGATCAATTCTTTTCGTTCTTGTTTATGGATTTTTTTTTTTGAATTGCATATATTTACTTTCTGTTGTCAGCTGCATGATGGTTGGTCCTATGTTTGGTGCTACATATAAGATTGCCATCCAGTTTTTTGGTTTTCTAATGTCGCCCTGAGCACCTTTTCTTGGAAAAAAACTAAACTTTATCCCTTCTATGGAGGTAGATACTGAACTAACACCCTCATCAGTCATCACCATGCCAATCCAATGCAATTGAGGGAAAAAAATGGATAATATTTTAAGATTGCAAAATGTGTCAGTGAGTGACAATTATAGCTGCTCTAACGAAACATGCCAAATATAATTTTCCCTTTGATATTCCACATGGAAAGGTATATATAGCACAAATTGATGGAGCTATATCTTGGAACTTTATCCAGTTGTCCATCACTAGATCTTGGTTTCCTTGCAGGTTTCAATGTGATGTGAGTCATGTCACCGATTTCAACCTCTGGTTCCTCATGATTTCAGTCTTTTAGATGCTCAAACTGGGATATAAGTTTAAAGTTAACCGCAAAATTGACTTGCTGATTAACATAGACCTCATTAGCTCTAATAAGTTGTGGTGCAGGTGATTGCTTTAACAGGAGAGCTGTTGGCAACTGCAAAACAAAGTTAAAATTTCCCATGACCAGTTATGTTAAAGCTAAGAAAAAATGACAGTTTCTATTCAATGTAAAATTTGTAATCCATACTGCGTGTGCTTTTTGTAATTGTAGGCATGGCATATCAAGCTTTGCCCACAAATGAAGTGGGTAAAACATCTGGTGAACGATTTCAGAGGAAAATTATAAGTGAAGCTGCTCATTTCTTCTTGATATGGAGACAACAGTTTCGGGACAATTTGATGGTACTTTGATTTATAATACATATATGTTTAATTTTAGATGAAAGAAATATATTGAATCTTTCTGTTCCATTTGCTCACTCTGAGAAAGATCTAAATTCCTTACTCCAACCTCATTTCAAGAATATAACTTAGGGAGGGAGTAAAATCAACTTAGGATATGGATGCATTGGAACTTAATCACATTGTTTTCGGGTTATTTTCCGTTCAGTTCAATGGATGA
Organism: Rheum nobile; assembly: GCA_027886185.1. Lineage (NCBI taxonomy): Eukaryota > Viridiplantae > Streptophyta > Magnoliopsida > Caryophyllales > Polygonaceae > Rheum > Rheum nobile. The sequence continues at coordinate 16,315,040 of WOAB01000485.1, forward strand.
TTTAAATTGGAAACTAATCTACTGCTCAAGTCTTATGAAGTAATAATGAAATAAATAGTTTCCACCACAATTTAATAAAGTTGAAACGTAGTCAAAAGTCAAAGATAGAAAACCAAGTGTGTCACTTTTATTTTGCATGCCTTTTCACACATTTCATGAATGGATATTCATACTTCTTATGTATAGGGTTGATATCCAAGTTCCATGTGTAATATAAAGTCTAGAAAATGTGGTTTTTGCTAGGATTATATTTTTGTAAACTATAGGAATGTTAGTATATCTCTTATGTCATTGGTATCACTCCCGTTATAACATTTAGGTTAATAATGACACAAAATTCAGAAAGATAGACTAGAATAATATCCTACAGTTTCACCTTTTTAGTTTATCTAGAAGAGTTTCACGCGGTGGCTAAGCGTATATTTTGTAGGAATGTAAAATAAAGATAACACTCTAGGTTGAAATTAAAATGAAGGGAAAAGATTAGCATACTTCTTTTATTTTTATATAATTGATACTGATTTTGTCATCATGTTTCTCTAGGAATGGTGCACAAAACATAGGTATTCTCATAGCTGTAGAGAGGTTGTTGCATAAGTTCTCTCTAGAATGTACAATAGTGTGTACGAATTTGACATACTTGTTTTATTATGGATTTACCGAATTAAATATTTTTGAACTGCGAAATAAGAGAGAATTTCAGTAAACCACCTCTTAAATAGGACACTTTATTCATAATCATTCCTTATACACGTAATTACTTACAATCACCCATTAAATCAATTTCGTTAGCGATTAGCCACCCCAACCCCTTTTCCATCCAATTACACCGTTAACATGTGTAAATTTATCAAAAAGCCCTTATTTTATCGGTTTTTGACCGGTTTTGCAAAAAAATTTGATTTTTTTGGTTTGTTTTATTCGAACCCGGTTTAGGCTAATATTATAAACTTATAATATTAAAGATATTAAGTTTGGGCAATTTTTATTAATTATGAAAAATTATTGAAGGGCAGTTTTGCCACAATCCAAAAACAATAGGGGACCTGATCACAATTAGTGAAGAAGTGCCTTCTTCTTCCTCCAACAAGCAGCGGGCGAGCTTCTTGTGCTCAACAATGGCGGAATTGGAAGTTAATTCGAACCCGTATGATCCAATTAACTTGTGGGAATTAAAGACCAATATTTTGCGCATCAAATTCCTCGATTAATTCGGATTAAAGGTCGGAAAACCGACGGGATTTTGTCCCCAATTCATACTGCGACATTCATATGGCCGAATCTTCATGGCCGTTGAATCTCCGCCGCCAAGGCTGCTATCGCCGAGATGAGTCCGCCATTCGACCCCCACCGGTCCCTCCGCCGGAGACGCAAGTGGTGTTGACGCTACCGATGACGGCGCCTCCCTTTAACCTTCCTCCGATTCTGTCGGTCAGGAATCTCCTCCGCCACCAGCACAGTCGGCGGCAGATTTCCATAAGCTCCGGCTTCGACCAGGTCATCTTCCCCGGAAGAACATGGTCGTCTTGCCCAGATCTGAAGGTTACCGCCTGCTGGTGCTTTGCGAGGCGGTGTTGTACCTGGAACCGCGGCCCAAATCGTCGCCAAGACACCAAAATCACCGCCCAAATCAGCAGGGTCTGGCCACCTCAGCCCTCTCTCTGGGTCCGCCTTGTGCATCGGCGACTGATTCTCCGTCCTTGCAACCCTCCCCGCCGGCATCGATCTGTCCTCCTCCCCTCAGTCGATGTCTCCGTCGCCTCTCGCTCGGGAATTTCAGTAAACCCGGTTTGGGACATTCCCTCCAAACCGGGTTCGAATAAAACAAACCAAAAAAATTAATTTTTTTTGCAAAACCGGTCAAAAACCGATAAAATAAGAGCTTTTTGGTAAATTTACACGTGTTAACAGTGTAACTGGATGGAAAAGGGGTTGGGATGGCTAATCGCTAACGGAATTGATTTAATGGACGGTTATAAGTAATTACGTGTATAAGGGGTGGTTATGGATAAAGTGCCATATTTAAGGGGTGGTTTACTGAAATTCCCTCACGAAGTAATATCAAAGAAAGAGGCTGCGTATAATAGTTGGCTAACAAGTTGAACATGTAAAGGGGGAGGGGGCGGGGGGGGGGGGGGGGGGGGGGGAGTTGTGGTTCATTTGGTAAATTTTATTTCGCATAGGACATTTACCGTGCTTCTCAAAGGGTTGAGGATTTGCTTGTCATTATGTTATTTGACTAAATTTTTATTCAGAATAAAGGATCCATGCAATTAGCTTTCAATTTCATAGTTATTTGTAAATCCTGTCTATTTAGGACTATATCTTGCCACCTATAGTCTTCTAACTCTTTTGTTGAAATTTTCAGTTCATGTATGCGTGCTTTTTTCCCCCCTTAAATCTGTTTTGTGAAGGGAATAAGTTTTCGAGGAAATGAATTATTCGAAAATGGGTGAAGTTAATTATGATGAAGAACACCACAAAGCTTATGACCGGCTCTCCAACATGTAAATTTGATATAGGTGGGTCATCTTATGCTTTTATTCTTACAATTGTATCTTTTGTTTTTTAGACCATTCTAGATTACAAAAGACTTTGAGGTTGTCAAAAAATATTTCATATTCAACAAGAATATGCCTTGAAATGCTTCTTGATTATTGTGACATACTAATTAAGATAGTTTTTTTTGAACACCATGTATTTTAGTAAGACTACATTTCTCATTTTTTTTTATTTCTCTTTCCTCTCATCTCTACATCCATTGTCTTGGACACCGATATTTCATATTTGTGTTATCTTGTATATGTAACTAATATTTCATTCCTTTTCTCGGTGGGTTCTGGCATATGCTCATGACACAAAGATTGTGTATCCTAGAGAGCCCCTATATGTAACCTCTTTCAATATGTCATTGCTACAATCTTTTTCTTAATTTTTCCCTTTCAACAGAAATTGTCCTCAATGTTGGCAGCAAAACAACCTAGAAGATCTAGCACCATCAACCTAAGGACCAAAACAAAAAAAAAACAGTATTCCCTTTGTCCTCTCATAGAAAAAAAGATGAAAAGAAAACACCACGAGTAAAAGAGACCAGACGTGCTCCCTTATTTTCTAGAGCTGTAGGACAACATGTGCTTGTAAATCTATCTTATCTTTATATTAAGAATCTTGGTGACATGTTCATACTCATGTAATGCTTTTGTTGATGTATGTGTAGGTGAAAGCATCAATTTTTATTGCAGAATGCTTTGCTGAATTCTCATATGATTTTGCATGTGCTTTCTTAGAAATGTTAATAAGCATATTCACTACTAAGATTGTGGTTGCCTAGAGTTTTGTTCAGTCCTGAACTACGTTTAACATTATTACTCTATGTGTTGATTAAATTATGTTTTTGGGTTAGGTTGTGTGTATGGTTCTACATGCTTTGAATGGCAAGTTGACCGAAATGCCCTTCCGAGTACCAACTGTAGATATCTTTTTTGTGGATCTCAATGTTAGTCTTCACAAGACTGCCACCTATGATGAAATCAAAGCTGCTATAAAGTACACAAAATAACCTTATATAAGAAGATTTTTCTTCTTCTTATTCGGTGTAGCATTGGTTTCTATTCTGTTAAAATTTTCTTATATTGGATATTGACAGGGAGGAGTCTGAGACAATCTTGAAAGGTATCCTGGGCTACACTGAGGAGGATTTGGTATCCACTTATTTTATTGGCGATAGTGGGTACATTTCTTAACTAATTGTATAGTTTCAAAAAATGTTAGGCTGTTGCAGCAGACCTATTGTTTCTAGAAATGGGCAAATTTTTCTTAGCTTTGTCCTGCATTTTGGTTCAAAATGCGTTTTTTTTGGGTGTTGGGTATTGAAACCAATTTTTTTTTGCATTTCATATCTTTCAGTGTTATTTAAAATTGTATCAATTCTTAGGGAAATAGGGGTCTGTGATGCAATAAATCTTATAGTTGATATGGAAAGTTGATTCAGTCGGTTTCATGTTGATCACTGGGTGGATCGTTGAATGATGGAACAAGTTGCATTCCCAACAACAGAGAAGAGATTAGATGCGCTAATGTTTTGCTCATGAGAGATATTTTTATACTTGGGAGATAACTTGAACCTTATTCCCAGAGTATGTTTGATCTAGCATCAGCAACAGATGAATTTTCAGAGATGCACCAACATGTATTTTTCTTAGGTAAATTTTCCATTATATGTCAGATTCATGTTTCCTTTATCCTTTACACATTGTACTAGAACAATTTTTTTTTTCTAAATGGTAGGTTTTTTAACTAAGACATAGACAAAAATGATGTAGCCACTTGAGTGTCTCTCCATGATACCCATCCCCATTTGTTGAATCTCTCTCTCTCTCTCTCTCTCTCTCTCTCTCTCTCTCTCTCTCTCTCTCTCTCTCTCTCTCTCATCATTTGTTGCATATTTTAATCTTAATAATTAAACTCTTTCTTCTCAAGCTATGATTGTTGAGGTATTCTAATGAATATCTTATTTCTTGCAGTGTAGATTAGTCAGTCGAGAGGAGATTTGTTTCCTGGTCTTGTCAAGAAAAACAAGAGATATAGTTATGAAGTTCTACTATTTGGTTGATAAATCTATCAACCTTCTCCATGAAGTCGGGATATTCCTTTGATCCGTGTGTTGGATCAAGCCTGTTGCATGCACTTAAAATTCATTTAATATGTGGGTTTTGTGATTCCGGGGACGTGATTAAGGCGTCGAAGCTCTGGAATTTGATGGTGAAAGAAGGATTCGAAGCTGATATAGTTGCAGTCAACAAAATGATTGAGACTTTCTTTAAGAAGAATCAGTTTGATGAATCTTTGAAGCTCTTTCAGGCGATGAGGATGAACAGGGTCTGATGAAGAGTGGATTGTACCTCCACAATACCTCATCTTTCCTATACAATGTCGTATTTGAGTAAATTACTTAGGTAAATCTGGAAAGAAAGGATACATTAGTTATTGATATACTTCATGAATATAATGAATTTGATCTCTCATATAAAGCACATTATTCAGAAACCAAGTGAGAGCAAGAAGTGTAAAAAACGAGCCAAAAACAGAAATCTTCTTGTAAAAAGTTGATTGGTAAGTGTAAAGGAAGAAAGACATTGGATAGCACATCTGGTGGAGAAGAAAAAAACAGCTGAATCACTTTTCAAAAGGGAGCCATCATCTATTAGGAGTGGGAAACAAAACAGAAGATGTTGTGCCTTGTTGGTCTGGGGCTCTGGTCATGGATCAATTTCAACAGCAGAATAATTTATGGCGAATGAACGTAAGTATCTATTAAGTTTCTACATCATTAGTTGTTGTTTTCTTAACATAACAAACTATTGCAGATTTGCTAGACCCTTGGCTAATAGACATTGGATGGCTGAAGTTGATGGCTTGTTAAAATGGATAATAATCTGCAGCATGGTCATGGAGCTTTACTACTATCTATAGATTTATACATCAGTACAATGATATGTTACATACCGCGAGTCTTCACGCCTTCACCTGTTCTTTGTAGACTCTCTTGTATCTTTTTGACTTATGTGCTTTTAAGATGAATTTCTAAGCATTGTTGTATAACTCTTCTACAACCCTTTCCATTGCAAACTAGCCCTCTGTTTAATTCTGGCAGTGTGAATTCTCCACCAATTCCTGCAACTCTTGGCCATATTGGTGTAATTGGAAGTGCTCACAGACATATAAACATTCATATACATGATGGTTAGTTATTTATCTTACTTTAGGCAAATAAATAAACTTGTTCGGTTCTGCTTTATACTTCTTGCTTAGAATAACTACATGTTTCGTTTTGTAGGCATTGCATTTGCTCCCTTGGTCTCTGCTGCAGGTGCAGGGCCTGGTAGTGCAGAAGGTACACAAGGAGACAACACTGGTGCAAGTGTTCTTGGCAATTTAGGCTCTGCACAAAATTGAGAAATATCACTGCTACAACAATGCTGACCAGTTTCAAGCACTTCAGCCTTTAGGCATCCTCCTTCATCTGCACATGTACAAGATCCTCCAAGAAACTCTGGCAACTCACTACAACAACAAGAAGTTTCTCCAAGTCATGAAACATATTTTATGAACCAATAAGGATAAAAAGTATGATCTTGGAAAGCCTTTATTTAACATCAAGCTAAACATAGCATCACATATGAATTACCTGACATCAATCACCTTAATTGCCTTGCAACTTTAAGTTCCTCTTTTTAATCAACTTGGTGATGCCCTTGATGTAATGTTACCATATTATCGAAATCTCTTTTTCAAATGCAAATAATAATGAATCTATCAGATAACTTTACCTGTCCCCCGAGATTCACCCTAGTACTAAGCTTCTCAATTCTCATAACACTATCCTCCAATCCATTTTCCTTCACCTAAAATAAGAAATCAGATTTTAAGAGATAAGCTGATAGTACATGTCTTTAGGCATCATGTTTTGCTGTATTATATTGGTGATTTGGAGGTTGAGAGTTGAGACGGGATTATTTGAATTCAAAGATAAAAAAGCTTCACTTAAGATGGATTTACTCAATAAGAGCTGAAGAATTACATCCCTCAAAGTATGAACATGATATTTTATTCCTAGCATAGCGTTTCTTCTTCTAGAATGCTCTTCCAGAAAAATGTGTCATTGTCCTCTTTAGACATCTTTCTTTAATAAGGTAAAGAATGAATGGATATTGGATATAGTTCACATACAAACTGCACAATGATATATGTCCAGTCTTGAATACGATGCCAAAGAATTATGCATTTTCGATGACCTTTATCCACCCACTCTGCATGCCCTATAACATAATATTAACAAGAAAAAGAATTAGATTCAAAGAATAGAACATATTAACATGGTTAAAGAGAAGAAAGACGGTTTTTTTTCAAATATGTAATAGACCTTCTCCTACTATGGAGGACAGAAATACCTCCCTAGCTTTATGGCTGATAGATCATGCACTAACATAAAAAAGAATAAAGTACATATAAGAAAAGTATTTATACAAAATAAATCAAACACCGAAAATATATATAAAGCAATACGTACATCAGGAGACTTAAGGAAAATTAAAGTGGATGAAGAAAATATAGCAAAGAAGATATAATGGCCATAAAGTATGGATAACCAGCTCAAAAAGAGACTTACTCTCAATTACAGGATTCAAAAAAAAAGGGAAATCTTCCTCAAGAGTAATCACAGAGATCTTATGCGTTTTACAATAATCAAGTATCAACTCCTTCCACAATTGTATCTGCTTATCTCGAGTGTCCCTAACATGTTGCAAGCTGAACAATAAAAAGAACTGAATTAGTAGCAATCCATTGAAGTTTGCCACTAAAACAAAAGAGGAGAAAATCATTCCCAAACACAACACAAACATGACATATTACTATGTCATAAGCAAAAGTATCCTAGCATAACTCCCTTTTACAATCAAAATTTGCACAAGAACCAAAAGTTTCCAAAAAATATGACATGGTAGATGAATTTAGTGCCTTCCAAGATCCAACGTTAGTACGTTTGACAAAAGATGCAAATAAGCCTCTTTATTATGCCTCCAAATTATCAGCACATTTAGAGTGCCTAAGCTATATTTGGCCTCAGTTTGAGAGTACAGTTAAAGAGACAACATCTAGTTGCTGACTTTTTACAAAGTATGAGCACAAAACTTGCAAAATGACATGTGGAAAAAATGAGGGATGAAGCAAAGATAATTCTATTACGTGAAGTAAGGCGGGTAGTTGAAGAAGTTGGGAAGCTTGAAATCACCTTGCTTCTGCATTATGAATACTTTCCTGAAATCAAACGCAAAATGAAATGATTCGATAGTACTACTAATTTAATCCACACTGGATACAAAACTCAGTTTAATTCACACTTAAGAACAGATAACAAGCCCGACATCAAATAGGGAAGTAAGAGAGAGTTAGAGATGACAACAAATGAAAATTGTGAGATGCTAGAGTAAGAGAGCTACGAATTAAGAAAAAAAAAACAAGTTTTAACTACACAACAATGTTTTCCCCAATCTAGAATGCACAAAGAGACCAGATTGGCTTGGGGCCCCAAAACCCAATTCCTATATCATAGGACTTCAGATAGCCTACAAAAATGTGTTCTAAACATATTGAATTGCAATGGCGACAAACATAAGGTAGCATATAAGAATGAAAAAGAAGCTAGATCTGTATTTTAATGTCTTACTATTTACTAATCAAAATCTACCTTACAAAATATTCCATATAGGCCCTTGAGGCAAGCTTTTCCTATCATGGTTCCTTCTCTTCCAACACCTGTCTCATCTCTTCAAGAGCCTCCCCTACAACAACAGAAAAAATTTGTGCCTCACTTACACAACAAACAAACACACTATGACAACTAACAACTAACAATGAGCTTCAAGCCCCTTAGCAGACCTATTGTTTCTAGAAATGGGCAAATTTTTCTTAGCTTTGTACTGTATTCTGGAGGCATATTCAATTCAAAATGCGGTCTTTTTTTTGGGTGGAGGGTAATGAAACCAAAATTTGTTGCATTTCATATCTTTCAGTGTTATATAAAATTGTATCAATTTTTAGGGAAATAGGGGTCTGATATTATCTTTTTATATGAATACAGCCCTATTAGCGTTATTGTGATTCAATAAATCTTCTAGTTGATATGGAAAGTTGATTCAGTTGGTTTCAAGTTGATCACTGGGTGGATTGTTGAATGATGGAACATGTTGATTTCCCAACTATAGATAAAAGATTAGATGCGCTAATGTTTTTCTCATGAGATATATTTTTATACTTGGGAGATAAATTGAATCTTACTCCCTAGAGTATGTATGATCTAGCATCAACAACAGATGAATTGTCAGAGATGCACCAACATGTATTTTTCTTTGGTAAATTTTCCATTATATGTCAGATTCAGGTTTCCTTTATCCGTTACACATTGTACTAGAACAAAAAAAACTACTGAATGGTAGAGTCTTTAACTAAAACATAGACAAAAATGATGTAGCCACTTGAGTGTCTCTCCATGATACTTATCCCCATTTGTTGAATCTCTATCTCTCTCTCTCTCTCATCATTTGTTGCATATTTTCATCTTAATTTATAATACTCTTTCTTCTCAAGCTATGGATTGTTGAGGTATTCTAATGAATATCTTATAAGTTGCAGTGTAGATTAGTCAGTCGAGAGGAGATTTGTTTCCTGATCTTGTCAGGAAAAACAAGAGATACAACTATGAAATTCCAGTATTTGGTTGATAGTTCTATCAACCTTCTCCATGAAGTTGGGATATTCCTTTGATTTGTGGGTTGGATCAAGCCTGGTGCGTGCAATTAAAAGCCATTTAACCTGTGGGTTTTGTGATTATGGGGACGTGATTGAGGCGTCGAAGCTCTCGAATTTGATGATGAATGAACGATTTAAAGCTGATATAGTTACAGTCAACAAGATGATTGAGACTTTCTTTAAGAAGAATTAGTTTGATGAATCTCTAAAGATCTTTCAAGCGATGAGGATGTATGAACTGGCCTGACAAAGAGTGGACGATACCTCCACAATACCTCCTCTTTCCTATACAATGTCGTATTTGAGTAAATTATTTAGGTAATTCTAGAAAGAAAGGATACATTAGTTTTTGATATACTTCATAAATATAATGAATTTGGATAGCCAATTCACTGGTTTGGAATAATTTTTTTAATACATATGGACTAATTTTATATCAAACCTTCTTTATTCATTTTCCTTTTGGAACTATTTTCCTTGTAGTCAGATCGTGCTCAGGTAATGGGCCAATTGAAATCCCTTGGTGCTGAGAATAAGCAGTATGGGCAGGTTACGTGGCTCTTAAGGAGGCATTAGGCAACTTACGTGGCTCTAATAATGCTGGTAGGGAGGGAATGGGGCTGTGTTCATCCGAGGGAAAGCTTAATGATCTTGTAAGTAATAGCATCAATTAGTCATGGTCTTGAAATTGCTTAATTGCTGAATGAATGATTATTGAGAAATCCTAAATCTGTAGATTCAGAGTATAAATTACCGGATGCAACACAAAGTTATCCCTTTGACAGAGGAGAAATAGATACTCAGAGATATTAAAACAATTGGAGGGTACAATGGGAAAAGGTTATTGCCAATTCTACTATGAGGGCTAAAATTCATGATTCTTTGGGGCAGAAAGGCGCCATCCAAGACCCGGTCAAGGTATGGCTGTTCTCCGAGACTTTTTTGTATTTCTTATGAGTCTGATATTTTTTACAATAATCTGAACTCCTTAGTTTTATGAATATAACATGAGTCAAATTAATTTTATGTTTGAATGGCTTCATGGATATTGACCTGAATGGAGTAAAGAAGGATCGACAAGCTGTTCAGTCAAAAATTAAACTACTTGGAGATGAATTAAAAGCATTAGACAGTGACATGACCTCACTACAGGAGATGGCTTCTATTACTGAAGAAGGACAAGGCTTTCGAAACAATTCACCACTTGAGGAAACAACCTGATGATGGGGTAAACTATAGTTGCATTATATTTGTTAATTATACGGTTTTATCTTTTATGAACATTGGGTTTTTATAGTGCTTACTTTATGTTGTTATCTTATATGTGTCAATTAGGCTATTGAGTGTATGATAGGTGTAGGTGATTTTTACTTGTATATTGGTGAATATGCTATCCTACTGAACCTCATGTTTTTTCCCAACGTTTGGCTACTTATGCTGAGAAGTATATCTCATGGATGATAAAATAGTACAAACACTGTTTAATACTACTTCTTATTTATTATATGAAGCACAACTTGCGGCATACACATCATGATTGACAAGGTTCACAAAATGGGAAGATGAATGGACACCATTACTTTTTTTTGGCAATTAACTTGCTTTAGTTATCATATTTTAGTTTAGAGATTATCACATTGCCTGAAGTTGACTGTTGACCTAACACATGTATACATGAGAGTTTGTAAAAAATTGCATTACTCTGCTATAAGAGATCTAATTCCCTATGGTTAGTAAGTATTTAAAACCATATCTTTCTTGCTCCATCTATTGATTCCTTACACGCTTTGCATGTGAGCTACTTGACTGAGTGTGGGTATTTTTGCACATAACTCATGCTATTATCAAAATCGTACCCTTTTGAATAGTGTAAAGGAGCTTGCTGCAAAGAAGAATGTCAAGGCCCTCAGGAGCTTGCTTGTGTTGAGGTTCTTTGAACTTCTACTCTTTTTTGGATGAATGTTTACTTTTACTCTAACACATCATTCCTTACCTTTCCATTTTTCCCATTTCCCTGTACATATCAAGAAATTTATGACGTTCTAGAATACTAGTAAGGCGTTTCGAGATGATTTTGAGAAAAAGAATCTTGACATCATTGGACATGCGCCAATTGAATAGGGATGGTGCATGAGGAATCCTAATGAAAAGCCATTGGTTTTGGTGTTGCAAAATAAGCCAACCGAAGCTCAGACCTTGACAAAACCTGCCCCAAAAGTAGTCAAGGAAGATGTTAAACCTCTAAAGGAAGAAGTGTCTCTACACAAAAGGAAGTGAAAAAGAAACAAACAGAGGGTGTAGTTGTCTTTGAACCTCAAGAGGTAGAAGAGGAGGAATACTTTGTAGGAGAGAAGCCAAAGCATGAGAAAGTTAGCAACAATGCGAAGTTGAAAGAGGTTAAGAGACAAGAGGAAATGGGGAAACAAAAGCAGGCCCTAGAGAGGAAGAAAAAATTGGCTGAGAAAGCAGTTGCTTTTCACGTGATATCATTGCTCAAGTATCTCCCTACTTCTGTGTCAAAGAAGGAGATCACGTAAAAGACAACTACTTGTTGCCTGCACCTTATCTTTGCACTGATGAAATTTCAAGATTTTACAGCTTCTCACATGCATTGAGATGACTTTTATTAAAACTTAATTTCCTTTTTTTGCTTCATGCTTAGTTAATTTCATACCTTTTTTTTTATAGTAGCATACAATTGTTGGCATGTATAGGTATTCCACGTGTGTGCATTTATGTAAATGACTTCTACCAGCAGGACACCACCTGCTTGTCGTTCTTAGCTTATCACTTTAGTTTCATTCTTATCGCTTGTAGTTGTGTACTGCCAAGGTTGTTCTTTCATATAAAAGTGCAAACCCATAGTTATTTTATTTTCACTTTCTTCCAATCAGTGAGTCTCTTGCTGTAAGATTTCGTGTTATATGCTGTTAAACCCCAAAATCCTAATCCTAAACCCTAACAAGTTAATCAGATACAAAAATCGCCTCAAAAGGAATAAAAAAAAAAATCAAATTTATGCCATAAAATCTAGGAGCCTTACAATTCCTATGGATTGTTTTAAGTATTTGCTTATTTAGAGCCTTGGAATTAGCCTTCTCCTAAAATTTCAGATATAATTCTTAAAAGTTTGATTCAATGCTTTCTCTACAAAATAGAATAAGACATGACACCAGATGTATGAATATTCATTAGTAGGAAGCATACGATTTAAAGATCACATTACAAATCTTTGTGTGGACAATATATGAGAGAAGACGGGTATTTCCCTCAAAATATAATTCCAAAGAGTTAGATCTCCTTATAACCATTGTCTAAGAACTAAAAAATAGTCTTCACCTGTCACTATGATGTCAGTTATAACCAAACCTACAGTAAATCAAATCGACTCTAAAATAGAGCATAAATCACGTATTCATAGGTTTATTGCTCGTGTGCGCAAGTGCACGCGCATCTCTACTAGTATACTAAAAAGGCAAGCATGATTATCTAGAACCACACTAAAAATTGGAAATCTTTTAACTTATAAATAAATAAATACTAAATTGAAAAAATGAGAGAGTGACACGTGACATATGTTAATATGGCTTAATTGAGGGGTGTCATGTGACTAAGCGAGGTTCAAATTTATAGTAGATTGTAAATGTAAATCATCAAGCGTTATAAAGCGAATTTGTATTGTACCAAAAGAAAAAAAGTAGAAATCGTGAACTAAAAAATGTGAAACCTCGTCTTTGAGAACATAAGCTCCCCAAATCAGTTCCCGATTGAATGCATCTTCTTGGATATCGACAAATATATCACAAAACCTAAAAAACAAGCATTACAAACCCCAATCAATATATGGAATATTTGACCGGTAGATGGAATGCCATAAAAACAAAAACAAGACTAATGTGAGGAGAAAGAGAAAATAGAGGACGCTTATGGACTTGATTATTCATCTAGATTACACTTAATTTATCAAAAAGAAAAAACATGTACATTCTAATGGGATAAATTAGGTAATAGCTCCAAATAATACGGACTTCGTCGTCATGGTCGAGAGGAGAAGATCGAAATTGAAAAGCACACTATGGATAAAAAATAAGTTTTTACTTTCCAATATGAGGGTAGGTGGCAAAAGCTGAGGAGACAACAATAGTGAGGGGATGCGGAGGATGAGACCACGACAATGAAGAGTCTAGAGAAGATGACGATATGTATAGGTGCAATTTAGTAGTTAATGAAGAAATTGAAGTAATTAATAGATAAGTGTAATCGTGATGTAGATTGGAGGATAGCAACTTCCTTAATAAAAATTATTTTAGCAAAAAATATAGTAATGTAAATTCGCTATAGTGTGACCGATGAAATAATCTTAAACAATAAAAATACTTATTATATACTCTATTTTTCTAAACAATAAATTAGATAATTGATTTGGTCAAAATATTTACTTGGTGAATTTTTTTGGAAGCAATCAGAATGAAATCTTTACAATTTTTGTAACTTGTATAAGTACTAATTTAATAAGTAAAAAATATGTAAACTACATAATCTGTAAGATTATTGATATTATATGGTAAATTATATTGTATGAAAAAATAGATAGAGGAAGAAATCAATGAAAATTAAAGAATTATTGATTTGTGTTAGGTTTATGATAGATATTATTTATTTGTAACTAAATATAGTAAAATAAAGTATAAAATTAAGAGGATGACATATGACAACTCATGAGGTGGATTAAATAAGGGGTGCCATGTGACTTTGTTTGATTCTAATTTAGTACATATGTAGTAGATTGCATAGGATTTTTGACAACTTGTGACCGTTGCTTAGGGTGGTAAGATGTGAAGGAAAAATGTTTCCACATCATTGCAAAATGGGATTTCATGATAATCCCGTATGAATTTGTGGATTTTTTTTTTATACAAGACAATAAGTAAGATACCTTCACAATGAGAAGGACAATTCTGAATCATCGCAATGGATGTTTTTTTACAAGTTTACAAAAAATATTATATCTAGAATTCAAAGTGTTGAACTCTTGTCTTATAGTTTAAATATCTCTTGCTGAGATGTTCGTGTCTTGAAGCATAGTAAACATCGTTCTTAGAGCAATATGATTGATGTCACGTGTGGCAAGTACGTCAAATGCATGATTCGTCTCCCTGAAACAGTGAAAAACTTGAACAGAATAAAAAAAAGTGATAATAAACTTAATATCAAGAATAATGGAGCGGATTTCCGAAGGAATTTTCCAAATTACTTTAGTAGAGTTGATTAGTAATAGATTATCTCCTTCAATAATTAGTGTCTTTATATTTAATATAACATCTTTCTGAATACCATAAAAGGCCGCATATGCTTCTATTTGTAGAACAATATTACAAGAAATTTGTTTACGATCTAAGAAAATTATGTTTCGTATAGAATTTTGAATTATGTAACCAATATGTGAAGATTGATCATGCCTTTTTGATCCATCAATATTTAACTTTATCCACTCTGGAGCAGGTTTCTTCCATATTCTATTCCTATTATGTGTTCTTTTCAAGTTGTAGTAGGTTTAGAAGATTTAGAACTAGAAGCTACGTCCAATTTTGGTACATAATAAAATCACACTCTAATGAGTCAGTGTCTTGATGATTATCGTGCTTTTTTGAAAATAATGGAGTTTCGGTGTTTCCAAATCATCCACCAAAGGAAAAAACCAGTTCCATCGACGTGTTAGACGATTTAAAATAATCTAAGTCTGTGTAAAAATCTGTAGTATATTGAAAATCGCCGGTCTTGCCTAGACGTGTTTCAATATTATGGATCATTCGTTCAGTAAAGGGGCAAGAGAAGAAGAGATGTTCCACATCTTCATTGTCGGAGTTGCAAAGTACACATTGAGAGAGGACCTTGGAAAAGTGACAATTTAAACGCTCCGTAGTGGGGAGACAATCTGAAACCGCTTTCCATAAGAAATAATGTATTTTTGGTGGTACATTTTACTTCCAAGATTAGGAATATGAATCATATAAGGAAGGAGTAGTAAGGGGTTGGGTAAGATATCTTGCTTATTTGATGGAGAAGGAGCCATCATTAGATAATTTCCAAATAATACGATCTTCATCAAGAGTTATGGGGATATGAATTTTCAAAATCTTTGGGATTAAAAATGAAAAAAATTGTTAATCTTGAATCCACATTTGCATAACAAGAATACAAAACATAAATTCACTATTCACTTGACATGATCATCTCCATGTAAGATTAGTTTTATATTCTTAAGACTTCCACACTACCTTCATATCTTAATTCTTGACCCACACATAATTTGATGTTTTCTATATGGTTGCAAGATAATTTTAGCTCTACAAGCAATCATTAAACACATACAATATGGTCAACCATCACAAAGAATATATTGCCAAAACTTTTCTCCACGCGAGAGATGGAAGAAGTTGAAATAGTTGATATTCAACAAATTCAATCAAGTGACAATCTGATTGATCTAATCATAAAGTCATTGTTTTCCAAGAAATTTGGAGATTTGATATTCAAGATTGGAATGGATTTGATGTTGCACTCTTTTTTGCTTCAATCAAATTTTATTCCATTAGGTTCCATTGGCAAGATTTTTTATGAGACAACAAACAACCATGTTTGTAATATAATAGTGATAATTGGGGGGGGGGGAGGGGTGATGAACCCCAGCCTCGAAGGTGCTTAGTATCAAGGTAAGAACGACTCCAAGATCTTGCTCAAGTTTGAGTTGATTTCGATCTTAAGTCGAACATATTTTAAGGCTGGTTTGTGAAGGTTTGGACCCAATTTTGATGGGATGCTTTTCTGGATTTGAGGAGGATATGTGAACAAGTATAAGTTCATAAACACACCACTTAGTCTTGAGCAAAACATTAGGTTGCTAAAGGATATGCAGATCTAAAACAACAAGACAATATTCTTCAATGAACTAACAAAAAATCTTGTATTTTTGGAATCTCTCCAAGATGAAAGGCGAACGCAATACTCAGGTTTAGTTGATGAAAAGCTTTCCTAAACAATGGCAAATAGACTAGCTTCAATAAAAAAGAAGCAAATAAAAGACCCTTTAAACTGCGTGAATTTAAGACGTCCGAGATGTTTCACAGGACGCGAGTTATAGCCAAGCAAACTTCAGGAAAATGACCATATGATACGTATATAATACATATAGGTTCATATGCCACGTAATAATTCAGTTTGAGGGAAAATGAACGAGGCAATCTAATACGCGTAGTGGCCGAGAGACAGAGTGAGCTTGAAGCAAAGTGACTGCACCAAAGGCATAATTCATGGGCGTTCCTTGAGCCATGAGGCCTTGTTGAAGGTCAGTTTGGAGTTGACAAGCTCAGGCTCAAGTAATTGCACCGGTGGGAGAGTCAACGCCGTTATAGGGTGATGAAACCCTAGCGGTCGCGCACACTTTTGTGCGGGTGAGGTATTGCATGGGCAAGATCACATGCAAGGGTGTTTGCACGAGCCCTGGGGTGACCACAGGTGATGTCTTAGCCCTTGGCACCGGTGGGGAAGAAGGCATGGTCGTGGGGACCGGTGGCACCATCGCGATTGGAGTCATGCTCGTAGCGAACGGTATTGGTGAGGGTGAGGGCTAGGGCGTGCGTGCTTGAGTGGCCATGGGTGTACTTTCTTGATTGACCACATGCGTGGTCACATGATCCTCCCTCTCTTGGAAGGGATCAACCTCGAATAGCTTCATCGTCCGAGTCACCATCACCTACAACAAAAGGAGCCAAGTCAACGACATTATTCACATCATTGATACCATACTCACCGGGCAAGTCATTCTTATAAGTATTGTTGTTGATCCTTTCGAGCACTTGGAATGTTCCGTCGCCTCAAGGTTTGAGTTTGGAATCACACAATGTAAGAAAATGATCCTTCCTTAGGTGAATCACACAAGGTCGCCTACAGAAAAAATGACCTCACGACTACCCGTATTGGCTTGCTTGAGATATTGTGCCATTCTCCTTTCTAGCTGCAGTCAAGTGGGCTCATAAAGGTCTTGATATGCTTAGCTTGGTCAATACCTTATTGAACTTCCTTATCTTTCATGGAGTAAGGAACCAAATCCAAGGGAGTAATAGGGTTCCTCCTATAAACCACGTCAAAATGAGACTTCTTAGTGGTGGAGTGGATTGTTCTATTGTAGGAAAACTCGATGAAAGCAAGACACTCTTCCCACCTGCGCAAGTTAGTACTCAATAAAAAATGAAGCAAAACATTAAGGGTTTGATCACAACCTCATTTTGCCCATCCGTTTGAGGATGAAAAGAAATGGAGAAAAACAATTTAGTACCTAGATTAGACCAAATTGTTTTCCAGAAATAGCTTGGGAATTTTTCATCACGATCAGAAACTATGGTCTTAGGCACTCTATGAAGCTTCACAACTTCATTGAAAAACAAATTAACCACATGAGATTCATTATCGGTTTTATGACATGCAATGAAATGTTCCAATTTAGAAATCGATCTACCACAATAAATATAGAGTTTCTCTCTCTCTCTCTCTCTCTCTCTCTCTCTCTCTCTCTCTCTCTCTCTCTCTCTCTCTCTCTCTCTCTCTCTCTCTCTCTCTCTCTCTCTCTCTCTCTCTCTCTCTCTCTCTTAGGCCGAGGTTACCCTAGCACAAAGTCCATAGAAACGTCTTCCCAAGGAACACTAGGAATGGGAAAAGAAGTGTAGAGACCATGGGGGTTCAACTTGGACTTAGCACGCAAACAAGTAACACATGAAACACAAAATTTCTCTACCTCTCTATGCATGCATGGCCAATAAAATGCTCTCTAAGTGCGCTCAATGTTTTAGATAAACCAAAGTGACCCATCAATCCACCACCATGAGCCTAATGTGCAAACAACCTACAAATGGAACCACTAGGCACACAAAGCTTATCACCCCTAAAGACATATCCATCATGCAAATAATACTAATCATTTTCTACTTTTATGATGCATGCATGATATGTATCACTAAAATCAGCATCATTAACATACAAGTCAAGCATAAAACCAAAGCCTAGAGTCTTGGCATCAAGAGTGGAAAAGAGGGAGTACCTTCTTGAAAGTGCATTAGCCACAACATTATCTTTTCCCTTCTTGTGTTTGATCACATAGGGAAATGCTTTGATAAAATCAACATACCTAGCATGACGCTTGTTGAGCTTACTTTGCCCCATTAGGAACTTTAGAGCCCCATGATCAGAATGGATAACAATTTTTTTGGCTAAAACATAGTGTTGCCACATCCAAAGTACACTCACAAGGGTGAGCAATTCTTTGTTGTATGTAGCGCATCTGAGTTCAGTGCTACTTAGTTTCTCACTAAAGAAGACAATGGGGGCGGCCTTCTTGCATCAACACCCCACCAAGCCCTATGACGGAAGCATCACACTTGATTTCGACTGTTTTGGAAAGTTGGGCAGCACAAGTAAGGGGCGTTGGTGAGCTTCTCCTTGAGTTTGCAAAAATCTTCTTCTTGTGGTGCACCCCAAAGGAAGGGTACATTTTTTTTATAAGCTCGGTGAGAGGAGTAGCCAAGGTACTAAAGTCCTTCACAAACTGACTATAGATTCTGGCCAAGCCCAAGAAGTTGCACACTATAATTTTCTTTGTAATCTTTGGTCTACTGTCAATATTATGCCTTTGTCAATATGCAAAGAACTGAAATTAGGTGATCTTGTGCCCTCCAAGATGCGTCTAATCATGGCTAATAGGTTTGTTACTCATCATGTGGGTATAATAAAAAATGTTCCTATGAGGGGATGTTTTTCATACCAGGAGATTTTGTGATCATTGATATGGAGGTTAGTAATAAAACTCCCATCATCCTTAGGAGACCAATTTTAGCCACCGATGAGGCTAATATTGATGTCAAGAATGAGAAACTCTCATTCACAATATGGGAAGAGAAGATAGAGTATAAATATTTACTTCCTTGCGATATACAAAGACACTCCTCTTTCTCCTACTAAGGGTACCTGTGTAGGATTGAGGTTGATCTTGAGAAAGATGAGATCATATCTGACATGCTCGTTTGCTTGATATATCTTTGGGAGATCAGGACTGAATGATGGTGAATCCATTAAGGCAATGAAAAGGCAAGCTCCCAAGAAAAGGAAGAAGAATAGAGCAACATCTGAGTTTTATAGTGGAAATATGGTGTTTTTATTCTAGGAGAAATCTAACATGTTTCTAGGAACTAAAGGAACAAGATGGTCAGGACCGCACCGGATGACTCGAGTTCCAACGCCATGCCACTAAACCTCTTTGGTGGTTCCATGTCATTCCGCATGAACCATGAAGTGTAACCTTCCTTTACCCTTTTCAAGGACTCGAACAATTGTTACCTTTCCAAGGTGGCCAACTCTTAATTTGAAAGAGAAAAAACTTTAACAAATTGATATTCCTTGTTTCCTAATATCAATGGCAACTCCATGGCTGGATGCCACTCCAAATCTTCGTACATGTGATCCATTCCATTTGTTGAAAAAGGAAGTCACCATGCCTAGTTCCATGGAGTTCAAGATGGGTTTCGTTCCTAATGAGAAAGACCTACAAAGGAACTTCTAGGACCACCATTGCCAGTTTCACATGATGATGAAGCCTTGGCTATAAAGTTGTAACAGAATGAGATCACCTTTCGTGCTAATAAAGGTACCTCAGATTCAAGGACGAATCCTTTTCAAGAGGGGATGATGATATGATTAATGGCGTAATCAATGATCAAGAGGACCAGAAAGTGTCGAGCATTGGAAAACGACAAAGCCATATAATTTGACCTTCCGACATGTGCTCATTATTCTTGGTCATTCAGGAGCTACAAAATTCCAAGGATTTAATGTGCACACCCTTCATCAATATGGATTCATTTATGACATGGATCAAGTACAATGCTATAAAGGAATAAAGGCTTGGCTCTTCCTCTCCTCTGGACATCTATTCAAGCAATGCCAAGAGTCTTGTCATCCAAGTCGGATATTTGAAGATTTATGCTTTTAAGAGACTTTATAAAGGATATATGAAGAGTTTAAAGTTAAAGAACTTTAATTCATGGCACAATAATAAGAGTCACAAATACTTAAACCCTTGGCCATGTGAAAGGTAGTCGTTTTGCAATTTAAAGGCTTGTTTGCCTCATAATTTAGAT
This sequence comes from Rheum nobile, assembly GCA_027886185.1. Taxonomy (NCBI): domain Eukaryota; kingdom Viridiplantae; phylum Streptophyta; class Magnoliopsida; order Caryophyllales; family Polygonaceae; genus Rheum; species Rheum nobile. Next base: position 16,335,535 of record WOAB01000485.1, read on the forward strand.
AAACAAGAATTGATAAAAACCCCTTTGTATTTCTCTTACGTAATTTCAGTTTTTCTATCAACTTATTCTGTGTTTATCTTTAATCTTTCTATCTTCAAACGTTGGTGTGTCTAATGTTGGTGTCTTCACTTGGTGGAGCGATCCAAACTAAACCAACCATCATCAAACTCAATCTCGAAGGTGGACCTATCCTTCACTCCTTGCGTTAAACCTTGCTCCAACTTAGTTTATTTATCCAAGATGCAAACAAGTCTTTCAAGACCTCTTGGTGGATTCCAAGTGGTTGTTGATTTCTTATCTTCTCAAACCGCAACCAAGAAGACCGAGTACCACTTTTGAGCTTGGGTCAAAACCACCGATCCAAGATCAAAATGTCTCAGCAGACTTGGGTTCATTATGATTCTTTGGAGATATAAGGATGGAGGATAAGTTATGGCTTGAGGAAAGTCTCTTAGAAGTAGGAGAATGCCGGGAGGGGAAAGGAAAACCTTAGTCATTGCTTGGCTTATGGACGCGATCCTTTGACTGAGGATTTGCATGGACGTTCTTCACTCCAATGAGCTTTTAGGGACCCTAGGAACATGTGGTAAAGATGGCTTAGTGATTGGACCCAGTTGGCTCGAGAATTGTGAAGCCCTTGTTGTGATCCGGCACCCGACATGGGCTGCTTGTCACTTGACTTGTGTATGACACTTGGAGGGATTGGGGTCAACGTAGTTGGTCCTTGTGTGAGCGGTGTTTCATCTTGATTGAGCATGGGAGTGAATCATATCAAACAACCATTGAGAAATTTTGACCTCAAGAATTTCTTTGAAGAATGGCGCCAAGAGCATGAGCGTGCAGAAAATGAATGGATACGGCAAATTGATGCGGTGTTATATGCGTATCGTATGTCAAGGAAAATCATGACTTTGCCAAGGCATGACCACCACGAAAATCAAAGGAGTGAGGCAAAAAATGTTGCGGATAATCCAACCGGCCAACCCCAACCTCTGGTGACTTCTTCTCTGCTATTCGTGCTAACCACATCATGTTCGTCAATAGCAAATGCCTCGCCGCCTCTTCCTAGACTTGTTACCAAAGCCATGCTCATACACTCCTTGATGGGTTCATCTCTTTACGCATGAACCATGGAGAGTAACCTTCCTATACCCTTTTGAAGGCCTCGAACAATGGTTACCATTCCAATGTGGCCAACTCTTAACCTAAAAGAAAAAGAGCATCAACAAATCAACATGCCTTGTTTCCTAAAATCAATTACAACTCCATGTTTGGATGCCACTCCAAGTCTTCCTACATGTTTCTCATTCCATTTATTGAAAAAGGAAGTCATCCTGCCTAGTTCAATGAAGTTAAAGATGGGTTCCATTCCTAATAAGAAAAACCGACCAAAGGAGCTTCTAGAACCACCAATATAGGTTCCACATGACGATGAAGCATCGTCTATAAAGTTTGAACAAAACGAGATCGGCTCCCATGCTAATAAAGGTACTTTCGAGGACGGATCGTTTTCAAGAAGTCTTGCCATCCAAGTTTGCTTTTTGAAGAGTTTTGCTTTCAAGAGTTAATAAAATCCTCTTTTTATTTCTTTTGAGTATATTTAGCTAGTTTGCCTCTTAGTTTAGATAGACAAGAATTAATAAAATCCTCTTTTTTAATTCTTCTGAGTAATTTTAGTTTTTCTATCAAATTTATTATGTGTTCATCTTCAATCCCTCAATATTCCAAAGTTAGTGTACCCGACGTCGTTGTCTTTGCTTGGTGGATCTATCAAAGTTAAACCAACCTTCATCCAACTCAAGCTAGAAGGTGGATGTCTCCATCACTCCTTTCGTTCAACCTTGCTCCCACTTGGTGGATCTATCCACGATGCGAACAAGTCTTTCAAGACCTCTTAGTGGATTCCAACTAGTTGTTGATTGCTTATCATCCCAAACCACAACCAAAAAGACCGAGTCCTACTTCTTATATGTCACTTGATTTGAGAAAATGGGTAAGAAGGTGGATGACTCTAAACTTGTATCCCAAGCCATGAGTAAGAAGATGTGTGACACTTGGTTTAACGCATTGAATGAAAGTATTTAATAGCAAAACCATCAATTTCCCTCATGAAGTCTCTTGAAAGAAACCCTTCAAATATGTCACATGTGGATAAAAGAGGGACTCTTGACATAGCTCTGGCTTGGAGACTCTCGACATCAACCTTAGACTTGTCATTGGCCTCACAGCCTAATGCTTCAGTGCACGAAACCCTTTTAGCCTCCTCGAGCTATATGAAAAACCACCCGTGAATTTGGAATGAAACTTGGCCCGAATGTTCCACATGGTATAACTTCTCCAATGGACCCACAAGTACTCAGGCAAAAGTGGCTCGAACATGTAGATTGGCGGAGCCTTCTTCGCTGGTGCGTGCACTCGATGACGTCCACCCACATTCCTAGGCAAACATGCTCCAAAGCTGCTCAAATTTGGAGGGCATCCTCCTTGAGTTCCAAGAGGACCTGAGATGTTGTCCTAACTCAGATTGTAGAACCTGTGATCTATGGCAATTGGATGCCCTAGGTTTTGCTAGTCGAGTAAGCGACATGGCCGATGCTAGATCCTTATTCACGAGGGTTGGTGTTCCCTTAATGGTTGTTGTGGATGTCAGGAAAAACCACATTTGACTTGATTTAGTTGGATCTAGGAATGACCCGGGTCAAAGTTCTTTCTCCATTTGACTTGATTTCGTTGGAACTTCAATGAACTTCAAAGCTGACCACCTTGGAATGGTAACCGTTGTCTTAAGCCTCGAAGATGTGGAGGGAAAATTTGATCAAGGATTTCATCCCTTAGTGTGTTGAGCTCTTGCACATCTTCATTGAGCTATTATTTTCCTTGAGGCAAAAGAGATCGACCCTTCTTCCCTTCTCCAATGTTGCTTCTTCTTTTTCTTTGTTCGAGCAAAGAACTAGTGGCATTGCTTCTCTCATGCTAAACGCTGATGTTGCAGCCAACAACCAACTAGTGCCAACACAAATGACCGGCGCAACCATGTTTGATGTTGATGTCTCAACTTTTGACTGATCACCTAAAGGCAAGGATGAATTTGACAATATTTGAGACAATTTGGAGGTACTCTGCCCTTGCATCTTCAGTGCATTTGAGAACAGTGCACCATGACCACCTTATTCGTCAGGCGCCGTGTGCGAGCGATAGTTGGAAGCACTTCGATGATCGCCATTGATGCTCCTTCTTGAGGATCTTGTACTTCTCCTTGAGGCACACAACACCTCAAACTCTTTTTCAGTCCTCTTGTCCATGGAATATTGTTTGTGTTCATAAGATTGGAGCATTTCTTCCATAAGTTCCCTAATTCGGGGCGTACTTAGTGATGGACTCTTCATGTCGTCGGCCCATTTCTTGCCTTTATCCATGTGATCTTGTGAAGACATGAAAACAAGCAACCCAAGACGAGATTGCACAACTAAATCAAGTCAAATGTAAGTAATAAAGATGGTTAGCTAGGAATATCTCAAGAGTCCCCTAGCACAAAGTCACCCCAAAATAACATGGTAAAAATTACAAGATCAAAGATGAAAGCGTTAGAGTGAGTTTTAGCAACCAAAAGATTAACCAAACAATTCTAAAAAAATGGACGAAAGTGACACAGGTAGACCTGGCAATCGGGTCGGGCGGGCGGGTTCGGGTCTGAGTACTGCCGGGTTCTGGTTATTTCGGGTCGGGTCATTTCAAGTCTAAAATTTACCGGGTCAAACCAGGTCGGGTTATTACGGGTTTATTGCCGGTTCGGGTCAACCAATGGGTCGAGTTACGCAATTTTTTCCTGTTTTTTTTGTTAATTTAATTTGCTTTAATTTACGAAATATTTATATTAAGTTTTTTTTCCGCATGGCTATCTATCGTTCAATTTTAATCCCGGTAAAAATAATGTTATCATAATGCCTTAACTCTTAGTTTTAACATCTTAGTTCTATTTTATTAAAACTATCTTATAAATTTATACAGTTATACACTTATAACTATGCAATAGAACTTCGGCATAAGATTTAGGTTTGTACAATTGTACTAGCTTATATATATAATATATTCCAAGATTTCTTCTCCCAAACAAACACTTGAGCTATCTCATATTGGACAAGTGGGCAACCATATGCTGAATCAGTGAATCCTCTAGTATTCTTGTCGTCTTATTATTCCTGCATCATACAAGGAACAAACAAACATGTAAAAAAAGTAGTGCTGAATCATGTTATACTATCACTCAGCTGAGTGCCTGGATCAATGCTTTCTAGATACCAGTTATTTCTAATGTTCCTCATATGTAGAGAATGTTCAAAAGTCAAAACACAACACCCTAAACAAAACCATAATTAAGCCATCATCCAACGACGTTTCAAGTTCGATAAAGTAGCAAATTAGTAACAAAATAACAACTTAGTCATAATTCAAAACACAACAAAATATCCAAAACAATTAAACAAGTCCTTAATAGTTATGTCAATCCTCCATCTCCACTGTTTCATCACCATTGTCAACGTGTAACCTTGTAAATTGGACTTCTAATCCGTCTTCTAGATTCTCCTCTGGGCCTGGACAATTACACTTCGAATTCAACTCAAATATATAACATTAAAATGTCATACCAAGGTGAAACAAAACAATAACTTACCTTCTTCGATATCCAATCCATAAATCCAAGAGCGAGTCGTCAAAAGTGCTTCGGCGGTTTCTGCAAGAAGAGAATATCTCCACCTTGTTATAACTCTACTTCCCATGCTAAAGGTAGACTCGGATGCCACAGTTGTTATCGGAATGGCTAAAATATCTCTTGCCATTCTAGAGACTGAAGGAAATTTATGAGCATTTTTCTTCCACCACTCAAGCACATCTAGATCTTTAGTAGGATTTTCCCTAGTCTCATCCAAATATATATTAAGTTCTGATTTTTCTGCAGAAATATCAAACACCGAAGCAAATCCCTAGCAAAGACACAAAATAAAAATTAGCGAAGCATGCTGAAATATAAGAAAAAAATGTAAATAATTGACATTATATTAAATTACCTCAAAGTCTCCAGGGTCAATAATTGCAGAAATATCTTTTCGTGGCGGCATGTAGAGTTCTAAGTTGATATAACTTTTGATTCAAAGTGAAAAAAAGAAGAGGCCCTACGAAGACAAGAAATCTTACATTTCAGAACAAGATTTTGCAATAGAGTTCTTGAGGATTAGTATGTCGGCCCCATGCCCCCATAGCATTAGTAGTGACTTCAAAGGGGAGTCTTAAGACTCTTAACCAAAATATAACAAATTATTTGTAAATTGCCCCTCCCTAAGAATTTCCAATTGGATAAATATGTCCAAAGAAAATGCCATGAAGGATGACTACTGCTCACTCTTTCTCTCTATACTTGGTAGAGATGTTCAGTGTTCACTGGTATAAACCCGACCAGAATCAAAGTACTGGAGCAGGAATTTCAGAAAAAACAAGAAGCACAAACTAGAAAAGATCTATTCTGGTTCTGGGCCGAACTGAACCTCTTTCTATTCTATGTAAACTAAGACCAAACTGAAATATCCACAAGTTCAGCATTCTTGATTTGTTTTCAGGGGACAATACATCAAACTCGGAATCAAACCAAAACTTTTTAATCATTGCTGATGATGAATCACTAGTTATTGGATAAAATCTAAAAATGAACATTATGCAATTAAACCCAATTTTACTAGGATATAGTCAAGGCATTAGTTTAGGTATACAATCAAACTGAAATAAAAGGATGCACACAAAGTGAGGAAGATGACGAGAGGTATAAGAAAGATGAAGAAATAAGAATTGATCCAATGGAAAGATGACGAGATGAAGGAGAGAATTGAGAATCAAAGTACCTACTACCTAGGCGAGGCGAGGCGACTGGCGAGGTTGGAGGAGATCAACAGATTGGACGAGACAAGGTGCCGCCGCCGGCGAGGCGAGGCGAGGAGCTGTGCAACCTGCGTTGAACTTGTGAAAGAATGGAGGCAAGCCGCCGACGAGGCGAGGTTGGAGGAGGTGAGGTCCCAGGAGAGCTACGGATAGCGCCAAATACCTAAGCAGGCAAGCAACTGAACCGTCTGAACGTGTGAAAGAAAAGAATGGAAACAATAAACCCTAAAAAAATTTAGGGTAGAGTTTTAGAATAACGCCTGTTTTTTTTTTCCTTCAATTTCCCGCCTTTTTTTATCCATCGGGTTGACTCGACCCGACCCATTTTTGACCCAAAAATTTTCCGGATCATCGGGTTTGATTGAAAACGGGTTTCGGATTCAACTTTACGGGTTATGACCCAAAAAATTTCGGTCGGTACGGGTCGGGTTACTGGGTCGGGTCATATTTTGTCAGGTCTAGATACAGGGTTTGGCTAGACTTTGTAACGTTGTGGTGCGCTAGGGTTTGGTTCAAGGAAAATTCATGTTCACAGCTCCGAGCACTTAGAAAACAATCACAAGTCACAATCCACAAACTAGTATATATGCAAAAATTTAGACCAAGAGATGAGAAATAAGAGATCTTGGTGGCCGAGAACTCTCCTCCCCTTTTTTAGATGAATGCTTGAATACTTTTTAATTTTGGTAGAGTCCGTATGTTTCTTATCTTTCAAAGAAACTCTCTAATTCTTTTTCCTGTTCATCAAGTTCAAATTTTCTCTCTTTTTTTTGAAAAAACTATAGGGCGAAATGAAGCAATCACTTTAAAGAAAGAAATAAAAGTTATTCGTTAAGATGCAATAGGAGACTTGATTTATGAAATAACAACTATGTATTATGTAAATTTAAAGTGCCATAACAATGGAGTAATAAAGAGGGTTAGCTAGGAAAGGTGAATAGGCACGATATTCAAAGCCACAACCTTCGGGATGGTTGGAGTTAATGGAAAGGTATGAAGGGTTTATGAAGGGAATGTGGAAAAAAGTGAAGGTCACAAATTAATGAGCTCTCCTAGGCATCCCCTTTGTTGAATTTAGTGGAGGTTTGGACGTGGATATTAGGGGTGTTCATCGGTCCAGAATCGAACCGAACTGAACAAAACCGAAACCGAAATCATGAAAAATCTGAACCGAAAACCGAACTGATTAAAATAGGTTCGGTTCGGGTTCGGTTCGATTTTGTTCAGTTCGGTTTCGGTTAAAACCGAACAGTGAAAAATATGTGAACCGATTGTGAACCGAAAACCGAATAGACCGAAAAACCGAACAAAAACCGAATAAACCGAAACCGAAACCGATGAACATCCCTGATCGAACAAAACCGAACCCGAACCTCAACATTCAGCACTTCAGCGAGCGGTTCAGTTTTTTTTTTTATTATTTTTCTATTGATAAAAATCTTTTTTTAAATCGGTTTAAACCGAACAAAACCGAACCCGAACCGAACCGAAAACCGAAACGTAATATTTTCAAAACCGAACCGAATTAAATCGGTTCGGTTTCGGTTCGGTTTATTCGGTTCGGTCCAAAACCGAAAAAACCGAAACCGATGAACATCCCTAGTGGATATGAAGATGGTGGTGGAGAAAATGAGTGCTTAAAGAGTGAACAACAATGATGGGGATTGGCTCGAAATATTTTTTCAACAATTGAGCAATGCAAGATCAATTAAATGGAAACTAATTCGTACTCTCTAACCTTTAGGAAGTCACTTTCAAGATATGGCTCTAATACAACATGTTGTGAAACGAGGATCTTAAAGCACCGGTTCTTCGAAATAAGTCTGATCTTGAGAGAATTCAGGTCTCGTTGCTTGGTGATGGAACTATGGGCACAATGGCAACGAGTTACGTGGGAAAATGGATGGACTCTTCACATAGGGAGGCTGAAATTTTTTGATAGGAAATCAACACTTCAAGAGAATCCACTCAATATGTTTGAAGGACTCGTCAAGGACTTGGATATGGATACCAAGGGCTTGACAAGGTATAACTTGATGGTTGAAAGATATGGCCACCTTCAAGGTAAGAATTTGATGGGCGTTGCTTTGCTTTAGATATGGCCACCAATCGAAGACAACAAGATCTTTGATAGGTCCACAAAGATCAAGAAGACAAAAGAGAATAAAGAAAACTACGAATTTTATTAGATAAAATGACAAGAGAAATACTTGAGTGTGTTCTTCATCTTGGTGCTAAACTACGAGGAAAGACACACCTTATATAGGAAAACAACAACCCTAAACTTGGTTCACAAGCCATGAATAATGAATGCAAGTGACTCTTAGTGTAACGCCTTGAACGAAAGTATTTAAAAGCAAACCCTTCGATTTATCTCATAAAGTCTCTTGAAAGCAACCATTCAATTGCCCTTATGAAGTTTCTTCAAAGCAACCCTTCAAATATCCCACATTTGGATAAAAGAGGGACTCTTGAGATATCCCTAGCTTGAAGACTCTTGGTGTGGTCCTCGGACTTGTCATCAACCTCATAGCCCAAGGCTTCAGCGCATTGAACCCATGTAGCCTCCTAGAGCCATATGACAAACCACCTATGTGTTTGGAATGAAACTTGGCCAGAATGTTCCTCATGGTAGAACTCCTCTAATGGACCAATAAGTGCTCGGGCAAAAGTGGCTCAAATAGGTTGATTGGCAGAGCCTGCTTCGCTGGTGTGTGCACTCGAGGACCTCCACCTATATGCGTAGGCAAACATGCTCCAAAGTCGCTCAAATTTGGAGGATGTCCTCCTTGAGTGTCAAGAATACCTAAGACGTTGCCATGCCTCAGATTGTAGCATCTATGATCACGGTGGATGCCCTAGTTTTTGGCTCATTGAGTGAGCGACATGGTAGATGCGGCATGGCCACCGCTAGCTCCTTATCCATAAGTGTTGGCATTCCCTTGAGTGTTGTAGTGAATGTGAGGCAAAATCACATGGGGGTGGGGAAGGAGGGGGGTAATGTACATCAATATTATCAATATTATTGCATGTATCTTTCATATGATACTATTGGATGAATGATTGTAGTTCAATGGTAGGATATAAATTGTACAAGGAGATATATTTACCTTTTCCACTTCTTAATTTTCATGCTTAAGTTATGAAATTCTTCCAGTCCTCCACTCAACCTTTGTTCTATAAATAGAGGCATGACCCATTGTGAAATGGGCACAAAGAACAATAATACAATCTAACATTTTTTGTTCTCTCCCACATCTAGTATTTTTATGAGGTTCATGTTCTAATTATTTCTCTAACGAAGCTCCAGTTTTCTTGTTCATATTATTAGTAGTTTATTAGAAATTAGAACTTTATTGAACAACTATTCATAAAATTCGAATTCTCGATGAAACTTGTAAATTGGATTATGACCTGCATTAGAATACTTTTTAGAACCAATCAGAATCATTTTTTGGGAATGAGATCTCGAAAAGGATAGATATATTAGATTAAGAGAGTGAGTGCCTTAGGGAATACAATTTGTTCGTGGGATACGTGGGGTGTCTTTAAGAAATACAACCATTGATCGCAGAACTTGTGTTCCCATCAAGTGATATGACATTGTCAAACTTCAAATACTTGCCAATGATCATCGAGGAGGGCTCTTCATTAATATTGACAGTGTGATTATCAAGATGCTATAGTGGTTTTAGAGACTGTTTTAGGAATCGAGAGAATGTTGGGATGCGTTGAACTCTATTAGGTCTATTCTTGTTACGGGCCTGGTCTGTTAGGGTTTACATGAATACTATAAATAGTCTCTTTTGTTCATACCCTAGTTGTAATATGAATTATGCCTCCATCAATAAAATTAGTTCTTCTTCTGCCTATAGACTTAGCTAACGCCCTGTTAGTGAATAACATAAATATGTGTTCTTTCTTAGCGTTGACTGTTTTCTGTTTGTCTTTCTCAATCCGTTTCAACAAACTGGTATTATGGCTTCGGGTTAATTTGGGTTTGTAATTTGGTGGGAAAGATGCCTGCTTTGAATGTGAAGATCGACAAGTTCACATGGAGAAACAATTTTAGTCTGTGGCGGATCAAGATGCGCGCTTTGTTGAAACAACAAGGCTTGTGGGCACCATTATCGAAGGATAAGAAGGACGATGATGTTGAGATGGCTACTCTGGAGGAGAAGGCACATTGAACGATCATGTTTTGTCTCGCAGATCATGTCATCACCGAGGTCTCAAACGAAGAGACCGCCAGTGGTTTGTGGTTGAAGTTGGAGAGTCTATACATGACGAAGTCTCTAACCGACAAGTTGCTCCTAAAGCAACGTCTGTTTGGTATGCGTATGCAGGAAGGTATGCAACTCATGGATCATCTAGATCAACTAAACACAATACTATTAGAAATGCGTAATATTTATGTTATAGTTGAGGATGAGGATGCTGCTTTGATTCTGTTGGTATCTTTACCCTTATCATAAGAGAATTTTGTGCAATCTTTTATTGTTGGGAAATATATTGTGTCTCTAGAAGAGGTTAGATCATCTCTTCACACCTGCGTCATAAGGCAAATGGTTCAAGTACAGATAATCAGGCCTCCGAGTTAGTCGCTAATGGCGGTAAGGGACAAAGGAACGAAGGGAAGAAGAAAGAAAAAAGTCATTTTCAAAGGGTTCTAAGCCAGATGATGTGTGTAACTACTGCAAGGAGAAACGACAATAGAAGAATGAATGTGTGGGTTCTAGATTATGCAGCCGTAGCAGAAGGTGACACCAACTTTGAAGAGGATATTGCCCTAGTTGCTGATGAACATACTCATAACTATGATGTGTGGGTTCTAGATTATGGGGCATCGTACCATATATGTCCAAGGAGAGAGTGGTTTATAACATACGAGTAGGTAGATGGTGGAAGCGTTCTATGGCTAACAGTTATGTTTGCAAGGTAGTTGGGATAGTCTCGATCAAGATATGGACACTCGATGGTAAATTATGCACACTAAACGGAGTCATGCATATCCATTTATGACAAAGAATCTGATATCTCTGACTCTGATGGATAGTAGGGGTTTCATTTTCAAAGGTGAATGTGGAGTTCTGTCTGTCTGTAAGGGTTATGATGTGGTTTTGAAAGGTGTCAAGTAGGGTACTTTGTGTCTTCTAAAGGGTTCTACGGTAACAGGTTCAGCTCATGTCGTCAGAGGTTTACAAGGATGATATGACTAAGTTATGGCATATTGGACTTGGTCATATGGGTGAAAGAGGGATGCAGATTCTGTCAAATGATGTGTAATAACCCCTAAAAGTCCCAAACTGTCGTTTTATAGGAAAGACATGATGGACAATTTCTGTAATCTTCTGTAATCTCAGTGAGATCTTTTGAACGTATTAATATACGTTTAAATGCATTTTTGGGCCTTAGAATATTTTTAAGAGTGCTAAAAATGAATTTAGCATAAGTCCGCGAGTGTAACCGCGACCTGAGGCCAACAGACGCGATCGCGACATTTCCGCGACCGTGAAAGTGTTTCCGCGACCGCGAAAACGCTGTTCATCGTCCCCTTTGTTTCCTTCACGTTTCGTCGGTTCGGATGCCGCCGTTTCGCCGTTGGGGATGCCGATCGATTGGTCTTCTCGGCGTTGAGCTCCCCTTTGTCCTATAAAAGGAGATCGGGGCCTCGGAGATCTCCATCCAACAACTTCAACCTCCTCTCTTTCTCTCGTTTCCAAGTTCGCCGGAGTTTCTCGAAGTTCGCCGGAGTTTTCAAAGTTCATCGGAGCATCGCCGGAGGTGTCTTGGAGTCCAGCGAGTGGTGGTGGTGGTGGTGAGTCATCGTTCGAAGCCAAGGTGGTCATTCGCGTCGTCGGTAAGCCTCGAAGTCGGATGAGAGTCGCGTCGGAAGGGGAATCCGCGATCGCGGGGATGAATTCCGCGACCGCGGCTCTGCCCAGAATTCCGCGACCGCGGAAGCCCAAACCGCGACCGCGGCTTGCCTTAGCAAGCGCGATCGTGGGTTGGACAACCACGGTCACGGCTTAGGCTTTTGTCCCTTTCGATTCATATCGTTTTTCGTTCGTTTCATTTATTCGTTCGTGTCGAATCTAACTTAGGGTTCCGCCGTTGTTTCGTCGTTGTCGTAGGAATCCGTAACCAAATTCCAGTCCCCAGATACATGGAACCCGACATCTTCAATTCGTCTAGATTAAGGCAAGTGGCGGTTAACTCTTGCTTATCATTCCATATTTCCGTTAGTTATCAATTACTTTTGATTGTTAATTAAATTGGAATGAAATGTGGTTTTCGTTTGGGAACAAATTTTATAAATGATGTGATTAAAATGTGATATTATAATAGGTTGTATATATTGCTAGAAACAATGCTATTATACCTGTTATTACCATGATGGTATTGGTGTGAATTTTATGTGAACTTAAATGTGTAGTTAGAACGAGTATTCGTAGGAACGCTATGTACTTTGCGAGGTCTAGTCGTTTCTTTATAACTTGGTGCTTAGGATGATTTTGCCCTAATACTTTCCTAGTCATGACCTACCCCTATCCGAATATAGGTGGTGGTGCACTCAGCTGGTGCCAAACATTCGGGAAATGTTCCCAAGATATCTCTCGTGTCGAGATGATATATATATAATAAAAGCTTTAACGTGAATATACGTTTTATAATTAAATAAGAAAGATGCGATTATGCACATATTTAATATACCCTCGGGCGAGGAGTACAACGTAGAAACCGCCCGGACTCTTGTTAGAGTAAGTCCTCTTTCCAATCTGGATTCACATTATGCGGTGAGGTTGGTCGTGGACCCAAATAATCAAGGTCGTGTTTTAAAACTTGTGTGTGAAAACTTAACGTTCCCAAACATTTGTCATACGTTTCCCATAAGACTCAAATCCTTTGGAGTCTTCCTTTCAATGCATGTCTAATTCTAATCATTCCGTGAAAGTTCCGGGTTATGTATCGTTCCTTCGGTTATTATTCGAGGGACAATGATAGTAAACGGTTACGATCACTAGAACCTTTTTATTTCTACCCTTGCATAGTCTTTCATTAGACTAACCAACCGGTTATTTTCCTTTTGCATGGTTGGCTGGTGTCATTCGTCTCATACGGCACATCAGATAAGTTCCCGCATCAGTAAAGGCAAGGACTCGACGTGAGGGCAGTTGGCGTTTTGTGTGTTTCTTTCCAAGGTTGAGATCCTAGACGTAAGATCGCAAGGTCAAGACCTGTTGAGTCATTTTATTCTAAAGACTTCCGCTGTAATAAATATTTGTACTCGATTTTGTTATCGAATTGTAATTTCAACATTATAATAAAATAATATTTGGGCAGTTGTATGTCATTTAATAAAGTTTATGTTATTATACAGTTTGTTATAAAATGGTTAAGCCTTGGGTGACCCCAGATGTGTAATCTGAGGTCACTGGCGGTAATATTTCCAAAGGGTATTTTGGGGGTGTTACAGATTTGGTATCAGAGCTAAAAGTTTTTAAAAAACTCTAAACTTTTAAACCATTTTGCGTTTATTTGGGGTTTTATAAAACAAAAACTTCGTGTATGAAATTTCTTTACTATAGGCCCTAAGTAAGGTTTAAAGATCAAACGTTTTTGAAGTAGATTTTAAATCACAGTAGTTTAGTAGAAACAAAATTAACCAATGAGTCTCGGTTTGTTTTTAACAAGTTTTGTGGAAAAGACTTTCGGATTTAACAAACGAGTTTCAGTTTACCGTAACGGTTTTGTGGAAAAGACGTTTTCAAACTTCTGCCAACGTTCGTAGTCCGATCATTCTTGCTTGTTATGGGAGATATAATTTCTATAAACAAGAAAGTTCTAAATCTCTCCTTGTCTCTTCACAGACAATGGTAGTCCCTAGAGCCCAACTTAAGACCCAAGATGAATCTAAGACCGCTCCGACAATCAAGTCTGAGCCTGATTTTGTAGAAGTTCCAGTGGTTGGCAGATCGGTGCTTGAGTTCACCCCGTTGACCGAAGAGTCCGAGTCCGAGAGCGGGGAAGAAAAAGGAATGCAATCCAAGCAAACCTCTACCCCCGAGGTCTCTAATGAAGATGAGGACTCAATGGAGGATCCAGAGGATGAGAAGGAGCTGGTGGATCCCTTCCACGAGGAGTGGGAGGAATTTTTCTGGATTTTAAATCAGCCCGGTAATGAAGATCTCTGGGGGCGAAGATGGCGGAGCTCCGAGCCACAGAAAGGCGATGTGGGCAAGTATGGGGAGCCATTAGTGCCTGCTGAGGGATCAAGTGATCCAAAATGGAAGGGGTTAACTGATGACTCGGAGGAAGAGTTACCTCCGGTAGAGAAGAAGCAGTGAATAGTAGGCCAGTAATGGTTTTCTTCCTAGTGTTTTCCCATTTGAACAATACCGGAGCAGAAGTCTCCTAATGTTCTTTTTCCCTATTTCCCTTTCCAGTTGTTGTGTGACACTTGGTGTGTGCTACATTAATGAAAAGTTGAGTTTATTAGATGACTACCTCAATTATTGCACTTTAAGTATTTACTACTGGCAACTTAAATTTGTTGGTACATATCTAATATACGTAGACACAATCAGATGGTGAACGCTAGAAACACCGTACGTCATGCAGCTGGACCGAGTAATACTTCTCGGATTCAGATTGGAAATGCAGCGGACCAGGAGGAAGTTGGGTCCGCTCCCCACAACAACCCAGCGAGGAATGCTCCATCCCAGATAGGAGGGGAAAGGGTGCAGGTACCTCCTGCTGCTCCGATAGTTTTCAGTACAGCTGCTGTAGAGGTAATCAGGCAAATCATAATGCAAGCGGTCACCGAGGTGGTGAGGCCAGGGGTTCAGCAAGCCCAGGGGAATCCAACCCCTCAAGGTCCTATTGACGTTGAGGATACAACAAATACCCGCCTCTAATGAAGGAAATTATGGTCGTGCGATAAAAGCGATCAACTCCATGAGGCCTGACCCGTATGACGGTACTAGAGAACCCGTCAAGGTGGATGATAGGTGTCATTTCATACACCTTAACTAGCAATTATTAGCATTACTTAGAGGAGTTTATGACTAGATTTGAGGTTAAGTCTGTAATCCAGAAGATGTGGAGAGAATTGAAGATATCCAAGGATTTACAGCTTAATGAAGGATGAAGATGATGAAGATCCGCTTGAAGACTAATTGAAGAAGCTACCAACACTTGGTAGTATGGAAGAGCGAAAGAGAAGAAGAAGAGCTGAAGAAAGGAGTGGGCGAGTGTCACCGCCCCGCGCCAGAGCCACCGCGACCCGGTGGTGGGTCTCAGAGAAAGTCCCCGCCCCGCGGTGGATGCTGACGCCCCACGGCCACTCACGTGAGGCAAAACAACGAATTTGAATAAAGGCCGCGTGATGCTGATAATGCTGATGATGGGCCAATTTGGAAAATGACGGAAGGAAAGGCCTAATAAAGTGCCAGCCCGTGAAGAAGAAGCCCGCGTGAAATCGGGAAATTGGAAGCGGAAAGCGGAGAGAATAGAAGCTGGAAAGAAGCGGAATGATGAAGTCAGCATGACGTCAGCGAGCATGTCGATGCCGAGCTGCTTGAAGTTGGAGATGGGCCGCGCGCTGGTGGGCCGCTGATGCTTGCACGAGATGGGCCGACCGAGAGGAGAAGCTGAGCGAGATACGGGATTAATTTCCCCGGATTTGATTTGTTTATTTTGCTTTTATTTTATTATTGTTATTTTATTATTTTACATACTTTTAGAGTTAGGTTAAAAGAACTGTTAGTTAACCTAGTTGCCAGAATCTAGACTTAGTTCGTTTTCATTCTACCTCTAGGGTTTTAACCCATGGAGAACTAAACACCTTTGTTCTACTAGACGATTGAAGCATTGTAATGAATTGGTTGTGATATTTCTATTCCTTGTTCTATATCTTATAAAGTTGGTTTAATTCTCTCGAGCATATTGTCTATTGGTTTATGTTGATTCTTCTAGCGTAGCTAACTAGGTTTTTCGACATCTATCATAGTGCTAGGGTTTGCATATAGTGGAATACGAGTGCATACCTAGTGGCAAACACAATTGTTACATATAGTGGAATACGAGTGTGCAATTGTGAGAGAGAATTATTTGCATGTTAGTAGTAAGGTTTTCTTCTATTTGCATGTATCCTATATCCTTGTGTGCATTGCTATTGCTTTGTTATTGGTAAGGTTTTCTTCCATTGATATTGTGATAAGTCTATCAACAACTGTGAGAATTGGTAGTACTTAAGATCAGGATGGGAATAACTATAAGATTGTGAAAAGAACTTGGAACAATAGTTATCGAGGATCAACCTGTTTCATCTGCAGTGTGGATATTTGTCTAGTGGAATACTTCCACCTATTCTTTCTCTAAAGCTTGCATCCTTGTTACTCTGCGATCATACAAAAACCCCCCGGTTACTTGTCGGTTACACGTCTTTTGCATGCTAATCAACACTTAGAAAGATCACTTCCTCCCTGTGGGATTCGACCCTTGCTTGCCTCTACTACTTGTTTAGGTTTGTTAGGTTTTATTTTGACCGGGTTTAAGACGACTAAAAACCCGTCCGTCAGTGGCATACTGGTTCCTTCACATGGAGCGTTTGTTTAAGAACATTGTGTGTACTGAGGTTGAAATGGTGCATATTGCTTCGTTATATCTGAAGGATGGGGCCAATGAATGGTGGGAGAGCACGGGATTAGCTGAACATCCCGAGCTGAGCTGGTCAATATGTAAGACCAAGATGTCTGATCGGTTCTTCTCTCGGGCTATGAGGGAGGAGAAGCGCAATGAGTTTCTATACCCAAAGACTAATGGGTTGAAGGTGACAGAGTTGGCTTCCAGGTTTAACCACTTGTTGTATTATGCTGGAGCGGAAGCATCCAGCGAAGAACAGAAAATCTGGCATTTCCACGAATGGATGAATCCCAACCTCAAGCCCTTGATGGTGCGTCATGGTTGTACCACTCTGGAGCAGTATGTGGACGCTGCTTATAAGTTGGAAGTGACTTTGGAGGAGTCAACCATGAAGCATAACCGACAGAGATCGGGGAGCAACTATGGTAATCAACAGCAGAGTGGTGGGTTCAAGCGTCCAACTCTGCCTTCCAACTCCTCCAAATCTAATCGGCCTAGAACCGAGGTGACCCAATCCGGTCCTACTCAACGCTCAAGTCAGAATAGGGGTTATGTCCAGTGTTTCAACTGTGGGACTCCTGGACATAAGAGCAATGAGTGTAGGAAAGAAAAGCGGGTATGCTTTGCTTGTGGGAAGGAAGGACATCTGCAATCCTTCTTCCCTACGAAGAGGAATCAGTAAGCTAAGTCTCAACAAGGAAGTTAGCAATAACAACCGACCTCCGCAAAGGCCCGCAAGAAGTGCTGCTACGCAGTCTACTGTTCAGGACAAGGGGAAAGCCCCGATTGTGGAGGGCAAGTTCGAGGAGCAGGATCGCCAGGTTGGTACATTCAAATGACGGGCATCGCCCACCAAGTTTGAGAAGTCTGGTCGTGCTAAGACCGAGACGACTCAGTCTGACTCCGCCAGAGGCTCAGGTTGGAGTAACGGAGTGATTCAGTGCCACAACTGTGGTGAGTCTGGGCATAAAAGTTTTAACTACCAAAAGAAGAAGAGGGTATGCTACAATTGTGGGAATGAAGGCCACATGAAAACATATTGTAGGCAGAAGGGTCAAGGACCAATGCAATCATACCAGGCCTCAAAGGTTGGCAATGGGCAGAACCCAAAGCCACAGGTATTCACTCCTGAACAATCTATTGCTCGTATTAAAGGCAAGGCGCCTATGGAGTCTTCGGGTCAAGGGCAACGACTCTTTGTGATTTGTCACTCTAATGAGAATGAAACCCTGGATGAGTAGTTGTATTTTTGTTGAGCGTTTTTAAGAATATGGAGCGATGACTTGTGTTGATAGTCTCCATAGTTTAGTAATCTGACTGTTCGACTTTCTATCAGTTATTTTAATGTAATGTTTCGAATAATAAAGAAGTATTTCCTTGTTTCGAAAATTACTAAATTCGTTACTATTGCAAATTGTTCGTTCATACGAGACTCCGTGAGTGCCAAAAACAGTATATGTCACGTGTGGATAAGGGCTGTCAGGACTCATAAAGGAGGGGTAACGTATGGATCCTAGGTGTTCGTCCCCTACGTGGTTAACACTAGGGTCGACTCTATTACTTAATTCCTAGATCCATTCTTAGGAATCTCTCTTTATTCTTGGAGTAATGTCACACTGGTATGACATTAATTGCTTCCTTAGTTGAGCTGACGAGCGTCATCTCATAAGTTGAGTTTTACCAAATTCCCTAATGTAAAGGAAACAAATGTGTGTGGTTAATGCTCTATGGGATTAATAGTTATTTCTCATATGTGTACCCTGAACATTTGTTCTGGTAAAAGTACGTAAGAGTGCTAATACAAATTCCAGAATGCGTAGTTGTGAGGTCATACTGTAGTCATTTACGTGGATAGATTGCTGAGAAGAGAATAAATGTATAAGAGGGATAGTTCATAAGGAACTCGTTTTCTCTAAAAAGATCGTACTCTATTACGATCTTGAGTAAAACTTTAGAACCCAAGGGTTATGGTTAGGGAGTTTGTAAGTGAGTGTGCTCATTGTGGGCCCAGTGGTTTAAGCTTTCGGAAAGGCTAAGGGTGTGAAGTCATAAGTGTTACTTTGGAAGAGTATCTGAAGTTTCGTTATGAATTTTTTTTAAAGGAAACGATACAAGGATAAGAGGAGTATTAAGACGATTACGTCATGGATAAATATTGAGTTCCGATAAAGCAAAAGGTCGCTTGACTTGGGATAATAAATTGTATGAGGACGATTAAGTGTTTAAGGATTTATGGGTGAATAACAACTCAGTTGGTAAAGGTTGTTTTAATTTATAAGGATTAAGGGTACGTGATAACTTAAGTGGATGGAATTTTGTCTACAGGATTGGATGAAAAGTGATCTATATTTGTTAAGGCGATTTGATGTCACGTTTGGGGAAATAAAGTGAACGATCACAATTGTGCTAATTGATTTATCACGATCTTGTTTTGAGGAAACTAAAGGTTTAGAGTTAAAAGTGAGCATTAGGGCCAAATATTTTAATTTGTAAATTTTACCTTCAAGGAATATGGAGTAATGATACATGGAAATTACAAGGTTTGATATGTGGATTTAAAGTGAGTGTGACGTCTATAAGGCCGATGATATAACACTTTTTGGAAAAGTTAAGTTGTAAAACGATTGTATTGGGAGAAAGCTCACTTAAATTTAAAGATTATGGTGTAGGGATAACTTATTCGGAGGATATCGATACCAAAGGATGTGGTATGAGAAATTGTCTTATGTGCGTTTAAGGAGTAAGGTAACAAATGTTACTCGCATATACCCATTGAAGGATTAGGACGTAAGTGATTGATTTTGGTGGCACGGCATCATCAATATGGTATTTTTTAGTAAATAAAATTGAGGAACCTTAAAGGTTTAAGTTAGAGGGTGAATAATGGAATACGTTTAGTTAGTCTTGGAAGGATTTTTAGGTTAGAAATGGCGTAAGGAAACAAATTGGCATAGAGGTAAGTAATGGAATTGTGGGGTGTACCTCTAAAGGAATTAGAGAAGATAATGTCTCGAGGATTACTGAGATCTGATATTGGATTATAGGGAGATAATGTACGAACTATGAATTTGATTATAAAGAGAAAAGTTGAAAGAGAAATGTGTGTTCTCATGGTTAAGGTATAGCAAGTCTATTGCGAGAATTTTAGAGACTATTATCCTAAGATAATTATGACCTTGTGGATGTAGTCATGAGTTATTACAAGTGTAGCACATGGAGATAAGATATGCGAGATAGTGGTATGATTGAGGAAACAGATCGTTTTCCTAGGAGCAAGTACAAGGATGAAATGATTAAGGATACTAAGTTCAGGTAGTGAGGTTAATGGTGAAAGCGGTCCCTCTACCTTAGTGATGTTAGTTTTGGGGTCGAAACTATTTCTAAGGGGGTAGTAATGTAATAACCCTCATGTTTGCCATAAGGATAATATGGTAAAATGTATAATTGGTGAAAGCAAGTTATAAAATTCCCTTAAGTTGTGAAGGGTCTAAACTATGGTTAACCTTACATTAACTGTAATTTGAACCAACTTATAACTTTAACTTAGAATTGCTTGAATCAATTTACAAAGGGTTCAATGGGTTAGGCATGGTTAAACTTATAAGGTTGGGTAACTTAATATAAGGTCGCTACTCTGAGCTGTTATTGGCCAAGTTTCGGGGTCAAAATTTCTTTTAAGGGGGTAGTATTGTAATAACCCCTAAAAGTCCCGAACTGTCGTTTTGTAGGAAAGACATGATGGGCAATTTCTGTAATCTTCTGTAATCTCAGTGAAATCTTTTGAACGTATTAATATACATTTAAATGCATTTTTGGGCCTTAGAATATTTTTAAGAGTGCTAAAAATGAATTCTAGCATAAGTTCGCGAGTGTAACCGCGACCTGAGGCCAACAGACGCGATCGCGGCATTTTCGCGACCGCAGAAGTGTTTCCGCGACTGCGGAAACGCTGTTCATCGTCCCCTTCGTTTCCTTCGCGTTTCGCCGGTTCGAAAGCCGTCGTTTCGCCATTGGGGATACCGATCGATTGGTCTTCTCGGCATTGAGCTCCCCTTTGTCCTATAAAAAGAGGTCAGGGCCTCGGAGATCTCCATCCAACAGCTTCAACCTCCTCTCTTTCTCTCGTTTCCAAGTTCGCTGGAGTTTCTCGAAGTTCGCCGGAGTTTTCAAAGTTCATCGAAGCATCGCCGGAGGTGTCTTGGAGGCTAGCGAGTGGTGGTGGTGGTGGTGAGCCCTCGTTCGAGCCAAGGTGGTCATTCGCGTCGTCGGTAAGCCTCAAAGTTGGATGAGAGTCGCGTCGGAAGGGGAATCCGTGATCGCGGGGATGAATTCGGCGACCGCGGCTCTGCCCAGAATTTCGCGACCGCGGAAGCCCAAACCGCGACCGCGGCTTGCCTTAGCAAGCGCGATCGTGGGTTGGACAACCACGGTCACGGCTTAGGCTTTTGTCCCTTTCGATTCATATCGTATTTCGTTCGTTTCATTTATTCGTTCGTGTCGAATCTAACTTCGGGTTCCGCCGTTGTTTCGTCGTTGTCGTAGGAATCCGTAACCAGATTCCAGTCCCCAGATACCCGGAACCCGACATCTTTAATTCGTCTAGATTAAGGCAAGTGGCGATTCACTCTTGCTTATCATTCCATATTTTCGTTAGTTATCAATTACTTTTGATTGTTAATTAAATTGGAATGAAATGTGGTTTTCGTTTTGGAACAGATTTTATAAATGATGTGATTAAAATGTGATATTATAATAGGTTGTATATATTGCTAGAAACAACGCTATTATACCTGTTATTACCATGATGGTATTGGTGTGAATTTTATGTGAACTTAAATGTGTAGTTAGAACGAGTATTCGTAGGAACGCTATGTATCCTGCGAGGTCTAGTCGTTTCTTTATAACTTGGTGCTTAGGATGATTTTTCCCTAACACTTTCCTGGTCATGACCTACCCCTATCCGAATATAGGTGGTGGTGCACTCAGCTGGTGCCAAACATTCAGGAAATGTTCCCAAGATATCTCTCGTGTCGAGATGATATATATAATAAAAGCTTTAACGTGAATATACGTTTTATAATTAAATAAGAAAGGTCCGATTATGCACATAATTAATATACCCTCGGGCGAGGAGTACAACGTGGTAACCGCCCAGACTCTTGTTAGAGTAAGTCCTCTTTCCAATCTGGATTCGCATTATGCGGTGAGGTTGGTCGTGGACCCAAATAATCAAGGTCGTGTTTTAAAACTTGTGTTTGAAAACTTAACGTTCCCAAACATTTGTCATACGTTTCCCATAAGACTCAAATCCTTTGGAGTCTTCCTTTCAGTGCATGTCTAATTCTAATCATTCCGTGAAAGTTCCGGGTTATGTATCGTTCCTTCGGTTATTATTCGAGGGACAATGATAGTAAACGGTTACGATCACTAGAACCTTTTTATTTCTACCCTTGCATAGTCTTTCATTAGACTAACCAACCAGTTATTTTCCTTTGCAGGTTGGCTGGTGTCATTCGTCTCATACGGCACATCAGATAAGTTCCCGCATCAGTAAAGGCAAGGACTCGACGTGAGGGCAGTTGGCGTTTTGTGTGTTTCTTTCCAAGGTTGAGATCCTAGGCGTAAGATAGCAAGGTCAAGACCTGTTAAGTCATTTTATTCTAAAGACTTCCGCTGTAATAAATATTTGTACTCGATTTTGTTATAGAATTGTAATTTCAACATTTATAATAAAATATTATTTGGGCAGTTGTATGTCATTTAATAAAGTTTATGTTATTATACAGTTTATTATAAAATGGTTAAGCCTTGGGTGACCCTAGATGTGTAATCTGAGGTCACTGGCGGTAATATTTCCAAAGGGTATTTTGGGGGTGTTACATGATGATCCTCTTGGTGGTCACAAGAACAAGAGCCTTGAATTCTGCGAACACTGTGTCTTTGGGAAGCTACACTGCAACAAGTTTCCTAAGGCTATCACATGACAAAAGGCACGCTAGATTACACCCACTCTGATTATTGGGGTCATTCTCTGGTTGAGTCTTTGGGAGGCCACACATACTTTGTTTCTATGATTGATGAGTACTCAAGGATGACTTGGGTGATCATGATGAAGCATAAGGGTGGAGCCTTCATGAACTTTAAACAGTGGAAGGCATTAGTGGAAAATCAAACTGGAAAGAAGATCAAGAAGTTATAAATTGATAATGGTCTAGAATTTTGCTCGTTTGAGTCTGATGAGTTTTGTAAGGATGAAGGGATTTCTCGACATCACACACTACGGGATACACCATAGCAAAATGGTGTAGCTGAGCGGATGAATTAGACATTACTAGAGAGAGCTAGGTGCATGCTCTCTAATGTTGGGTTAGATAGAATGTTCTTGGCAGAAGTGGTAAGCACATCGTGTTATTTGATAAATCATGCATAAAGTGTAAGACACCTACTTAAATGTGGTCAGGTAAATATCCCGATTACTCCAATCTGAATGTTTTTGGTTGTACAGTTTACTATCATGTCAATGAGGGTAAACTAAAGCCACAAGCCTAAAATAGAGTATTTGTGGGCTATGAGGATGGAGTTAAAGGATACAAGATTTGGTCTCCATAAGAAAAGAGAGTTATTTTGAGCAGAGTGCAGTCTTTGATGAAAACTTTATGCTCAAATCCACTACAAAGTCCAAAACTACAGTTGAGCATGGTAGCATTGATAAACAAGTGGAGCTGCAAGTCATACAAGGTGAGAGTGATTTGAAGCAACATGAAGGAGATCAAGATCTATACTCAGAAATTGAATTGCCAAACCCTACACCACCAAAAACTCAACCATATGAAGCTATACAACTTAGTATTGCTCTAGATCGACCAAGAAGGATCAGAGTTGGACCTCCAAGGAGGTATGGGTTTGAGGATAAATGGGTAATGCATTGCAAGTTGCTGAAGATGTTGATTCTCATGAACCATCCACCTACAAAGAAGTTGTTTCATGTACTGAAGCTGAGAAATGGATTGCTGCAATGGGAGATGAGATGGAGTTCATTCACAAGAATAAGACATGGGAATTAGTCATACAACCTCCAAGGAGTAAGATTATTACTTGCAAATGAGTTTTCAAGAAGAAGGAAAGGATATCACGTACTGAATGAGTCAAGTATAAGGCTCGAGTTGTTGCAAGAGGTTTCAATCAGAGAGAGGGAGTGTACTACAATGAGATTTTCTTACCAATAGTTAAACACACTTCCATCAGGGTGCTGCTAGCTAGCAATAGCTACACATCAGGATTTGGAGCTTGAACAACTTGATGTGAAGAAAACTTTTCTACATAGGGAGCTAGAGGTGGAGATATACATGACTCAACCAAATGGCTTCCAAGTACCTGGAAAGGAGAACTATGCTTGCAAGTTGAAGAAGTCCTTATATGGACTTAAGCAGTCTCCAAGCCAGTGGTACAAAAGGTTTGACAGCTATATGATGAAATTGGGTTAAAATAAGAGCCCATTTGATTGTTGTGTTTACTACAACAAGCTGAAAGATGACACTCTCATCTATTTGGTGTTGTATGTAAATGATATGTTGATAGCTTCAAAGAACAAGTATGATGTTCAAAAGCTAAACGGTCTTCTCAGTACTGAGTTTGAGATGAAGGATCTGGGTGCAGCTCAAAAAATTCTAGGAATGAAGATTCTTAAAGACAATGATTAGAAGAAGATTTTCTTGTCACAGAAAGGCTATATCCAAAAGATGTTGTCTAGGTTTGGTATGTCATCATCTAAGCCTATCGACATCCCGAGTGCTGCTAACATCCATCTCACCACCATGTTTGCTCCTCAATAAGATAAGGAAAATGACTATATGTCTCGGGTTCCTTATGCTATCACTGTAGGAAGTTTGATGTATGCTATGGTCTTCAAAAGACCTGATCTAGAACATGTAATCAGTGTTGTTAGCAGGTTCATGGGTTAATCAGGAAGAGAACACTAGCAAGATGTGAACAGGATATTTCAGTACCTTAGAGGTACATCTGATGTTGGTTTCATATATGGGAGTGATACACAGTGCTTGGTTACAGGATACTCTAACTCATATTATGCTTGAGATGTTGACACTAGGACATCTATGACCGATTATGTTCTCACTATGGGTGGTTCTGTTGTGAGTTGGAAAGAAACTTTGCAACCTATGGTAACTTTGTCTACTACAGAAGCATAGTACATGGCATTGATAGAAGCTTCTAAGGAGGGGATCTGGCTGAAAGGATTGGTTAGTGATCTTGGTCTACATCATGACCAGGCTACGGTATATTGTGACAGTTTGAGTGCAATTTGTTTAGCCAAGGATCAAGTTCATCATGAGAGGACCAAGCACATAGATGTGAGATATCATTTCCTGAGGAGTGGGAAGTGGATTAAGGTGAAGAAGGTAGGTACTGTTGATAATCTTGCTAATATGTTCACTAAGTCGGTTCCTCATAGCAAGTTTCAACACTATTTAGACTTGCTAAATATCACAAGCTGTTAATTTCTCTATGTGGAAAATCTGAGGTAGAGGAGAAGTCTGTTCATCTGGCACTGTTATGGTGCATCTGTATCTGGAGGATTCAAGTCAGGCTGGAGATTTGTTAGGATGCTTTGAACTCTTTTGGGCATAGTCTTGTTATGGGCCTAGTCTGTTAGGGTTTACATGAGTACTATAAATAGTCTCTTTTGTTCATACCCTAGTTGTAATATGAATTCTGCCTCCATCAATAAAATTAGTTTTCCTTCTGTACGTGGATGTAGCTAACACCCTGTTAGTGAACCACGTAAATTTGTGTTCTTTCTTTGCGTTTACTGTTTTACGTTTGTCTTTCTCATTCCTTCAGACACAGAGAACTAGCAGGCATCTGGGACTTTACTTCTTTAAAATATGTGAAACGGTAGGATTTAGCAGAGAAAGCATATATAAGAGAGAGTTAGCGATGGAGGTGGAAGATGGTCTTGTTGGTGATGGAGTGAGACATGAAAATGAAGGAAGAGAGAGCCAAGAGCGAAAATCTAGCAGTACATCAGAAGTCACCCACGACTTTGTCCCTTGGACATTGTTGTTCACATCCTAGATAAAACTTAACTTGCTCCCTTGGACTTTGTAATGCATCATGAAATTTTGTTACCTTCCCTGTCACACAATTTCTTCCAGAACTCCACCTTTTCTATCTATTTCTCTCAAGTGGTGGTGCATACAACATAAAAATTACAATTTTGATGTTTCTATTGAGATCCTCATAGTCTATATTAACCGTTCCTTTTTTCTTGCAAAAAATAGAGTGCCAATACTTAATTTTGTGCAATATCCATAACATACACCTATAGGGAGAAATAGAATATTATCAAGACTTTGTATCGTATGAGGAGTGGTGTTAGGATAAATAGTGGTGAGCTAGGATGACAATTTGATCAAAAAATGGAGAGCTATGATTAAAAGATACTGAGTGATAAATCATAAATATGACAATATTTTTATACTAATTATACAATTTAACATATTGAACATGCACTTTAGCATACTAAACGTACACTCAAGCATACTAAACATGTAATTTAGCTAAAATGTACACTTTCAATAAATATGCACTTTACATATATACATGCACATATGTCAAGTCTTTCCAGCTTAGTTGGTAAGTATGACACCACTTGACAATGAGGTCATGATTTCAATTCCCCCTCGCCTATTGTAATGTCCTTATGCCTCCTATGAACCATATATATAATATTTATATATGGGTTGATTCGGGTAGAGCATGTTTTGTGGTAGAACGGAAGTACTAATATTGAGCGTTTGATAGGGAAAAATCAATAACTAGATCTAAGGTTGTAGTAGAGTTATATGGGGGTGGAGAACATGTGATTTTAATTACAAACAAGCAGTTACAAAAAATAAAGGAGATGATCATTGATTTAAAAAAAATAAGTGTACAATCTAATGAAAGAGAAAATCAAATCGCAACTAATTGTACATCATCAACAACTATAACAATCTATCCATCTTCAGACTATTGATTTCCGGTGTTTGTAATTCAACGTACATTAAATGAATACCCTTGTTATTAATTTAGAATATTGTCCTATTTAAGTGTGGATATCTCTGTTAATTTGCTATGATTATCGGTGTTTACAAATCAATGTATTGAATAGTCATGTTATAAGTTAAGAATATCATTCTATGCAGGTGTGAATATCTATGTTTATTTACTATGGTTTGTTTTTTGTTGTAATTTCCGGTACATTCTAGGAATGCGCGTGTTATAAACTAATTAAGGATGTTGTTCAATACAGGTGTGAATATCTATGTTCAATATCTATGGTTTTCGTACTATGCTAGATGATTTAGCGAGTGATATTGAAGTATTACGAATATGAATATAGTATAAATGAATATGTAGATAAACGAATATGAAAATACTAGTGGATCACAAACTCTTATAACATGAATAAAAAAATCACCATTCATATTCATTAATATGACCAACCAAATATAGATTTTCACCAACAAGAACATCCAAAGTTTGCATAAACAAAATGAGAAATATTGATTCCGCAATTCACAATGCTTCTTCTTTCAGCCTTCCTCATTGTGTTCGATCTTTTTACCTTCTTCCATCATTTTTGAGCTTCTTTATATTCTTCAACCTTCATATTAATATAAATCATATCAGAATAAATATCAAATAAACTAATGTGAATATCAACTAACCTCTAATGAATATCAAACAAATCAGTGTGAATATCAAACGAACCAGTGCGAACTCTTAAAGCAAATGGAAGAACACTCGAGAACAAAACTAAATTGAAAACCACAAAAAAAACATCATCCACAAACATTTAGAACAACATATCATTCAAAAAGCAAAAGTAACCAGCCAAGACTACTCCTGAAATGTTTGAAGTCGAAGCATTGAACAATCAAACCTGAACACACAAATATAACAAAATATAATGCTAATTTATAATCCAACAATAGAAAACCCCAAATAACATAAACGAACAATAAATTATTCTTTTATACCTAAATAAAATAAAATTAGATATTTGAATAACTTGGAAATTGCTTGCCTTCTATTATCCTTTAATCTTCAAACTTTTAATCTTTCATGATGGTCTTCTAATCCATCTACACGATTCCTCATAGATGAGCACATTTTTTTGGGTTTATGGAGAGAGAGATCGAGGGAGGTCGGCGCCGAAAGATCAGGAGCTTGGAAAAACCGCATCAATGAAGATGCCTTTTGGTTTGGTAGAAGACGACCCTTGTCTAAAAAATTACTTCAAGATGAGACAAGCTTCAATGAATAAAATGGAGACGATCTAGACAAGCATGAAGATATCACTCCATTAAAGAACAAAATCTAGGAAATTTGCTTGGAAAAATTGACTGAGATATCAACGTACCAATCGTCCCGTATAATATGTGATTTGGATTTAATCCTATGTGACGATTGGTACGTTGATATCTCAGTCAATTTAGCTAATTTTTGCTAATTTTTGCCAATTTTTGCCACCATATGATTTGGATTTAATCATATGATTTAGCTAATTTTTGCCACCAAAATTAGCTAAATCATATGCGTTGATTACAAATCATCAACGAATTAAAATAATACCTCCATTTCACCATAAAGGCTTTTTGTACTCGAACCTAATATTATATATACAGATTTAAGATCAAGTAAAACAGGCTCTTAGAGTAAAACATGAGTACAAATAGGAGCCTTTAGATTAAAATCGAATCAATGGTCCATATTGAATGTAAGAGGGTGCACATTAAAGAAAATAGAATGCACACACCTAATCCACTCAAATTAACATCATTATAGGGATTTGATTTACCAAATCTGGACTTTCCAAAATTACATCCAGATTCAAAGATCTCTCAAACCTCTATCATCTTCCTCTCACGTCCCACTACACGGCCTCCTTCCAGATCTCCTCCAAAGGGAACTGCCTCTCGCAGCGGTGGATTCCTTCCCGAAAATCTCAGCGACCTCTCAGTTAAAACGCCATATCTTTTGATTCACAACTCAGAAAATTCTCAAATTTTGAGGTCCGAAATTAGACTTCCATATCTAACTCTGGGAGTTGGAATCATCCAATTCCGAGTCCAGACGAAAGAGAACGATCCAGTTTAAGTCACGGTAGGTTCCTACCCGAAAATCTCAGCGACCTCTCAGTTAAAACGCCATATCTTTTGATTCACAACTCAGACAATTCTCAAATTTTGAGGTCCGAAATTAGACTTCCATATCTAACTCTGGGAGTTGGAATCATCCAATTCCGATTCCAGACGAAAGAGAACAAGCCAGTTGAAGTCACGCTGGATTTCTGGAAATTTGCTGTCAATTCTTACAGAAGTTATAGAGCAATTCCTTGCACCAGTGTCAAGATCATCCACGCCAGGTACTTGAACCTCTTCAGAACTTTTTCATTCTAAGTCAACAAATCGCCGTTTCCTTTTAACGTACAAAATTAGAGTTTTGATGAGAATTTGGCATATTTAGCATCGATTTTAGGGCTTTTGGATTTTTTTCTAGATTTGAACCTTGAATTTGTCCAAATTTTCATTGTTGATTTTGGTTACAGTTCAATATTGCTTAAACTGGATTTAGTGCAATTTGCTATTTTTATGAATATTGACTACTTACTTGTATGACTATGCGTACAAAATACGTGAATATCATCACATATGAAATGAATATCGCTATTATAGTATTCAAATTGCTTGTTGATGGTGTTGGTTGTACTATTTGCAATTGATATTCAAATTGTATGATGTGATATTCACTATAATGTTGTTCATATTCATGAGGTTTCATGCGTTGAATAGTCGATATTCAAATTTTATGATATGATATTCAATATAATGTTGTTGATATTCATTATAATAATGTTGATATTCAGGTTGATCGTGTGACTGTGCGACCCAAATTCGACACGACAATGTCATTGTTAAACCTTACCGCCATGAATCGAAGCTTCGAAGATATTGGGTGGTGATATTCGTGTAGCTAGGTGATGATATTCATGTACTTGGTGACTATATTAATGTAATTGGGTGGTGGGCGATGGACGATATTCACAAAAGGGGTAGTGATATTCACAAATTGAGTGGTGATATTCATGTAAGTAAATTTGATATTCACGTGATTAATTGAGATATTCATGTAACTTAGTGTGATATTCATATTATCAAGTGGTGAAATTCATGATTTAAGTGATGATATTCACATTTTTAAGATATTAAATATTCACTTATTAAATAAAAATCGATATTCAAACAAACATAAACGATATTCATTAACAAATGATTGATATTCGTGAACACACTAACGATATTCACGAACGTAATAAAGTGTTCTTCCCATTTACATTTTAAATATTTGAATGGGAGCAAAATCGATTTAGAAAGAGAATATTATCTTAATTTCTCTCTCTTGTAACAACCAAAATTAATTATTTTTTTTATTAATAATATCTATATTTGGTTAGATTTGGTGGTTAGAGCTCTACCATATCTCTCCTATAACCCATTAATCCAACCATCCATCAACATCAATCCGACGCTCCAAATTAGTACTTCCGTTTTACCACAATTATCGTTTTACCGGAGCGTACCCCTATATATACATGCTACACATACACATTTATATATTATATGTGAGCATTTAGTATAGACATATACTTTTTTAAATGTATTGATATACTAAATGCCATTTGAATGGTTAGATATACACTTAAAGCATAAATTTAAAAGGTTGTTGCAATGCAATTTTTTTTAAAATAAATTAAAGTTCACCATTTATACAATTTTGTCATTTCTTGTCTTTTAATTATACTCTATATTTTCCTTAATCTAAGGGTCGAAAATTCTTTAACTGCACATATACCCAACAAATGATCTCTAATCTCCAAACTCGTCTACACAGAACATTTGTCATCTAATCAACTTTAGACTTCCTGACAGATATCAACTACTTCATAACATCGATTTGCAACAAACCGTGCCCTAGATAGTGCTCCCTTACTGAGACATAGATTTAGCTTCTGTAAAGAGGAACGGTTTATGACAATCTGTACATGACGAACGAGATGAAACAACACGTGACAGAAGAAGCCATACCGTGCGCGACGGACCACTCTGTTCCACCCGTGACGGACCACTCTGTGCCACCTGTGACGGACGAGATAAGATAGCCCGTGATGGACCATTCTGTCTTCATAAACTACTTCGCTTCTGTAATTCTAGCTCAAAGATGAAACACTACTTTTTTAGGATGATATTTTAGGATTTGCTTATGTAATTCTCTTCTACCACTTTTTGCCTCTATCTAGGACAATATAAATTTAATTTTGACCGCTAGGTATTTGTGGAGATCCATTGCATCGACCGACAATTACCAAAAAAATACCAAATGTGCGATATAAAAGTTATGGCAAAGACATCAAAATTAGTTTGATTATCATCATAAAACTAATCAAGAAACTACAATTCCATAAACCATGCGACACTCCCTAAAATACAACCAAAGCCCCATATGAAAACGTATGCATCTTAATATTCGTCGTCCTCCTCATCATTGCCATGTTCGAAGGGTCTGAAGTCTTGAATGCAGTGTCGCACAGCTTTGCGCATGTTGAAGAACTGCTCTTCCTCTGCATCATGGAACGGGTTTAGACGATGCAATGCTTGTCCAATGACCTACAAAAATACGTAAAAATTAACTAAGGTAAAGCTTTAATTGTATATGTAAATTAAAAACAAACATCCAACACATATTTTTACCTGGACAGGATCTCTGATGCCAGCATCATGAGGCCTGACAAATGGGTGTGTACGAGGTATATACCACTCCATGTAGTCAGCACTGCACTCATCCTTCTGAAACAGGAGGACCCATATGTGTGATCCAAATGGAGTGTTCACTTCTTGTATCCCAACTCCAGTTTGAAGCATGGTCATATTGTACTATATAACTCTTGATGCTGGGATGTTTGTGCGCTTTGATGGGCTCTATAACCAGGCGGGGAGTTCCCTGTACCACTCCAAATTGCATCGATACCCTATCCGTCATATAGGGCTCGGTAATTCTCAGAAAGGAGATGACCCCATGAAAAAAGGCAGGCCCTAACTCCGGCATACTGTAATTAACATAGCCATACGGCTGCCAGTCAACCTATACAAAATTGGATGCAATTAACACAACCGTAAGTAACTTTACACAATTGTAATACTTTAATATGAGAAATAAACCACATCATATGATACTTATATGCCAAGCTTGCATTAAATCTAGCTCCTCCCTATAGTTTTTTCTCTGCCTACTACGAGTCTGCACAGGGTTCCATCGGCTGGCATATGGCATAACGTCTCCGAAGCAGGGATTTTGTTCAGGACGAAAGCTAGGGAGGTATAGTTAGATCCAAGCATGTACATAAATATGTTTTTACAAACATATCAACCAATACCTTAAATTTAATTAAATAATATAAAAAACAATATACAACACAATTCTTACCAGCAACAACGTATAGTAGGTCGACATCTGACGACATTCATGCTGTGAACACTCGCCCAATGACCGATACATTAATGCGAACACGCCGGAACCCTAAGAAAGGTTGTGAGTGGCATGAATGTCACGCACGTAGGTCAGATAAGGCATGGGCAACATGTTTTGGGACTTGTCGGGAAACAAGGTCGAGCCCATCAGGTACAACAGATAACCCGACGCGATCTGCTCATCATCTAGCCCTGTGGTCAAGCAGTGATTCTTCAGGTTGTCTACACTGAGCCCACGTGTAGCCATCTCGGGTGTCAAGGAAAAGAACTCCATTGCCCTCAACGTTTGTTCATTGTACAATTCATTTTTGCCCTTGCAGTGATCCTGGATAGGAAGTCCCATTCCCTGCCCATCAAAACGGAGTCCCAAAATCATGTAGACATCCAGGAGAGTGATCGTCATCTCTCCAAATGGCATATGAAATGAGTTGGTCTCCGGCTGCCATCGCTCCACAAATGCAGAAATCAATGGATTATCTACATAAGTGTAGATCAGGTCCTGCAAATGTGTGATGCAGCTGTTTCGAGCAAGATGGCACCATGGAGAGCGATCGTCAAGCCTCCATTTCCTTAGCTGCTCATGTCTGTGCTGAAACGTTACAGTTTCTCGCTCCTATAAAAAAAACATGTTAGATACAACAATAAATAGGGAAATAATTTAATAACAGCGTCAAGTTTTGATAACTTACGATGCCCTGATGAATGAAATATGTTGTGTGGGCAGTGAAGCTAAACAGCAAGTCTAGGAGCAGCCGATTCCTCCGCCTGTTCCTCGAAGCTAGGCTGTTGAGCGGGCCAAACTCCTTGCCCACTCATATCTCCTGGCCACATGGGCCAACCACTAGGCTGCTCAGGTGGAGGAGGTACATACCATGTCAGATCCTGTAACACAAATTATTAGAAACAATATTAAATAACCGACAAATTATTCTCTAAGCATATGTATAGATACTTACCACATCTGGGTTGTTCTGGTATATAGGTGGATCGTTGAACGCCATGGTGTCGAGTGGCGGGTCTGCATATACCAGTACAGTCGGGTCATGGACCGTACTCGGTCCTGCTTCATCGCCTTTTTTGGATTTCTTATGTTGCCTCCTTCGATATACTATACGATCCCCTTCTTGTTCTTGTCCCTCACGGACAGCGTTCCACCTTCTGTGACGGGCAGATCTTGTTTGGTTTTCCATCTGTAACATGAAAAAACAAGACTTTAGAGGGAGCAACAACAACAACATGAACAACAACAACAACACACATACAAGATCCGTCCGTGACGGCTTGGCAAGATCCGTCCGCGACGGATCAACAATGTCAGTCTGTCACGGATCAACAATGTCAGTCTGTCACGGATCATAAGAACCCGTCCGTCACAGACGGATTGTTCCCCTACAACCCCAAACAATTTTTCCAGATCCAAGCAACCCTTCAACCGAATCATTTCGAACAACATTTGTCCAGATCTAAGCAATTTTTTAGTTTCAAACAACATTTATACAAGTAAATTCAACATTGAACACTTAAACCCTAAAACTTAATTCATCCAAAATTTTAAAATAACATTCAATAATTTCAAAACCATTAAACTAAGCCAAGAAGATGGATTTAACTAACCTGATTCGTAATGGACGAATTAGATTCGTACGTGACAGATGGAAAAGAAGAGATCGAAGAGGACGAATGGAATGGAGGAGAGAGCGAGAGGGTTCAAATGGAATGCTTTCGGTAAAATGACGAAGGGGACGAAGTTGATCCGTCCGTGACGCGCAGATTGCTTCTGTCCGTCACGGACGGATATACTTGGTGCGTCACGGGCGAAGCAGTGCGGTAAATAGCAATTTACCCGGTGCGTGAAATAGCAAGAGCCTTTTTTTATTAACTACTAGTGTAGAATAGTGTCATATGCGTGATATTTTTACTACACGTATATAATACTATAAAACTATATTATATTAAGAAAGTATATTCAAATTATTTATATACTTTAAATATAACAAAATATTAGTCGATCATAACACTAATGAAAAAACATAAAACATGAACACTGTTATTTATATGTAATGTAACAAAATTCTAGCAAAAAAAAAAGGTTTATATTCTCACCCTTTTATTTTTGTTATACATAGACCTGTATAAACACGGGCCCAGGCCGGGCCTGGACCAAATTTTAAGCCCATTTTTATGGATACGGGCCGGGCTAGGCCCGTTTGTCGGGCCCGGACTGTTAACTGTACCCGCCCGCAAGTCCGGGCCGGGCCGGCCAGCGGGCAGCCCGTTTTTACTATTTGGCTTAAAACCTCTTTTTAGAAACCTGTTTAAAATACAAAAACATGCTTAAATCCATTACAAGTTAAATCCATACAGAAAGAGTTTGAATACAAAATGACAATGAAACGAACAGCTTGCCTGCAAAATCGAATTCATGTACGTTGCTTGCAAAATTACTTATACAACTTATCATACACATAACAAAATCGAATTGTATACAAAAATAATGTTTAATTCACTCTTCTTAGTTGTGCTCTTGCACATTTGGGGTTAATCCATGTGTTGTCAAACTTGTAGTCCTCAATCCTCATCCACTTCTAATCATCATCTTTGAATTCCCTGCTCAGCGAAAAGGGAAACCAAGGCAATCAAAAGGTAACAAGTCCATGTTTGTTGTACACATAGGATCACAGATACAACGAGAAATTCAGCTAGATGGCCTACTGAAGATGAGTTGTATTGTAATTGCTATTACATAGAAATTGTACCTCTGATCAAGGTATCGAGGCTGGACTCCAGAGCCTTGACAAGTGATGCACGTCAAAGAACCAGCGCCATCGCAGTTGATGCATTTCGAGACTTCTCTCTCGCCACCTCCAGAAATTAAACGAGGTCAGGACCCATTTGATTCACCCTTGTAAATTGTAATAAACGAGGTCAGGACTCAGGACCCAGAAATTAAACGAGGTCAGGACCCATTTGACTCACATACAGGTCAAGACATGAAACGAACCGGAGATGGATGGTCGGAGGTCAGAAAACACTCAAAAATATCAAAGAACACATCAGCACAAAAACGAGGTCAGGACATGAAATGAACACAAACCGAAACAAATCAAGTATAGAAATTAAACGATCAGACGAGGGAGAAACTAACCGAAGAATCGGAGATGGCTGGTCGGAGGCGGGTTGGTCGGAAAATGCGAGAGACGTGGAGGAGTCAATCGCTTGTGGTTGCCTGGTCAGAGGCGGGTCGGTGGTCGCCTGGTCGGAGGTCGCCTAGTCAGAGAGGCGGAGAGATTGGAGATGGTCGTCTGGTCAGAGGTCGACTCGGGAGAGGAGATGGAGGCGTGGTGAATCGGGACTCGGGAGAGGAGATGGAGGCGTGGTACGGGCCGGGCCGAGCGGCCCGTACGGGCTTAACTCTATTACCGTACCCGGCCCACTTACTCGTACGGGCTGGGCCTACCAGCCCGTTCGGGCAGGAATCCTTATCCGAGCCCGTAATTCCTAACGGGCGGGCCGGCCCGCGTTTGCACAGGTCTAGTTATACACACCAAAGGAATTACGGGCAGGAATCCTTCCCTTCTTCAAGGCCCTTCACAAGGTCCACAACTTTGAGTGGACATTGCAGTTCGCGACAGCTTTCGAGGACTTGAAGAGCCACATGAAGCGATTGCCTACCCTGGCGGCACCCGCGCCTAGAGAAGAGCTCAAACTCTACATTGCGGCGGGAGATACTGCAGTCAGCGCCGTCATCGTGAAAGACGCTTGGGTGCCAGTCAACTTTGTGAGCGAGACAATGCTTTTTGCGGAGACATGATATTCGCTCGTGGAGAAGCTATCTCTAGCAGTCATCATGGTTGCTCGCAAGTTAAGGCCGTACTTCTAGGGTCACCCTGTGCAAGTCCTCTCCAACTTCCCATTGCAAAACCTGCTCCATCGACCTACCCTTTCAGGCAGGATGACAAGGTGGATAGTCAAGCTCTCCAATTTTGACATTTCATACAAGAGTCGCCCCGCGATCAAGGCGCAATCTCTCGCCGACTTCTTAGTCGAGGCCAGCTTCAAGAATGAGGCCGTCGCGGAAGCAATAGGGTTACTGGCTTTTTGGGTACTCTTTTCCGACGGAGCGGCGAACGAAGGAGGCCATGGAGCCGGTCTGGTTCTCACATCCCCCGGAGGAGAAGTATTGGAGTATGCATTGTTCCTATAATTCGAGGCCACCAACAATGAAGCGGAGTATGAAGGACTCTTGGCGGGTATCGAACTGGCCCTCGTGAATGGGGCTCAGAGCCTGAGTTGCTACAACAACTCCGAAGTGGTAGTTGTTTGGCCTAGGAATTTCGAAGCCCAAATCGCTTGGCCCATGGATTCAGAAGATGATGGTAACCAACTCGACCCAAAGGAGAGAAACGCTGACAAGTATCTCGGAAGTCTGTTCGACGATTCCCATAAAATCCGGAGGACAACGGCTAAATTAGAACGATCATATAATTTATGTATAAGTATTCGATTAGTGAGTAAAACAGGTACACGAGATCATTATCAATATTACCAGCTATCATTTACAATTCTCTAGCTCTGTGACGATTATTCTAAGTTCGTTCTATTATTGCAACTTTGAAGCAACCGACGCCTGAATTATCTTACTCGATCAATCTCTTGTTCGAGAGATATAAGCTTGCTTTTTTATCTGTTAAATCTTATTTCATTTAGTTCTTTGCTTGATTTGGATCATTCAGATATAATCAATTCTGTAATTGCCTAGTTGCCCTTCTTAAGGCGATCCAGGTCGGTTCGATCTTTTTCCCTCAAAACAATTTGGCGCCCACCGTGGGGCATCTAGTCAATCAATCGATCCAATCACCAAGTCCAACATTCATCCCATCATGGCCGAGATCGGAAATCCAGCAATCCTCGTCGAAGATCAAGCTCAAGCCGACACCCTAGTCGCGAACCAAGAAGAGGACGCCAGTAACCCGCCGATCGCGAACTCACAAATCCAAGAACTCGCAAGAGCCATGAATGTCCTCCAAGAAGAATTGGCCCATCAATGTGCTAGAACAGAAACACTAAGTACCCAATCTGAATCGGAGATTACTGGACTAACTCGTGAGAACGAATTGTTGAAATCACAGGTACATTCAGCCGCATCGATCCTCGGAGGTCCAAGGCGTGTAGTCAACACTGAAGGACTGTCTACTCGACTCAATCTAGACGGGATAGATGTAACTCCTGCGACGACAACTAACGCCTTCTTACCTTCTGGTATGTTTCAAACTCCCCCAGTCACTTTCACTACGACTAATGCGCCAAGCTTTGTAGCCGGCCCCCAGAGGCTCGAGCGACTCTTCCACAGGTAACGGCTCCAGCCGACCTCCAGACCCTCATACAACAGGCTATCAATGAGCACATGAAGACCATGGATGATCGTATCGCGCGAATCCCGGGAGTTCCTCAACCGATTGAGAAAGAAGCGATCGACGGATACGAGGATTCACCTTTCACGGAGGCGATTGCACGCGTCGAGATCCCTAAGAAGTTCCACGTCCCCAACATGCCCAACTATGACGGGACTGGGGACCCCGACGACCACGTCTCAATTTATAAGCAAAAATTAATGACTATTTCAATCCCAAGAGGGAACCGTAAGGCAATCATGTGCAAAAGCTTTGGCATGACCCTCGCGGGACCTGTACTACTTGGCTTATGCATTTACCGCAGGGTTCCATCGCTTCCTTCACCAACCTGATCAACTCATTCAAAATCCAATTCGCTAGCAGTCGACGATTGGAAAGACAATCAAGCGATCTGTATAGGATCGTACAAAGGTATGGCGAACCTCTAAGGGATTATCTTAACAGGTACAACAAAGAGAAGGTCGCGATCCCACACTGCGACGTTCCGACATCAATCGAAGCGTTTCGCCGGGGCTTAGTCAGGGGTAGTGAACTCTACCGCGAACTGACCAAGTATCCGTGCCGAAGCTTCGAGGACTTTCAGGCCAAAACCATGGCGCAAGTCAGACTCGAAGAAGACGAGGAACCTTCCAAGGCAAACAAGAGTCTCGATCGAGTCGACCGAAAGGCTTCTTCGGATTATCGACGCGATCGACGACCCCAACCATATCCCAAAGGACGAAGCGATCCCGGTCAGGTAAATAACCCTTATGATAGGAACCAAGATTGGTGAAACAACCCCGCTCTCCCTCCGAAGCTCCACTCTTACAACTTTAACATCTCCATATCGGAACTCGTGAAGAGTTTCGACAAATATGGGAAAGAAGTAAGGTGGCCTCGGAAGAGCGACAAACCAGACGCCAAGAAAGACACGAATCGGTGGTGTGAGTTCCACGGAGACCACGGACACTCGATGGACGAGTGCATAGCCCTTCGTAAAGAAGTCGCACGACTCCTTGTGCAGGGGCTATTGCACGACGTCATCTCAGATAGGGCCAAAGCGACCCTCGATCGAAGGGATCAGGTAACGTCCGACAAACCATTCTCTCTAGTTCCTACTAAAATTGTTAACACCATTTCAGGAGGGTCGGACGTGTGTGGAAACACATACTCAGCCGCCAAGAGACATGCTCGGGAAAGCAGAGGCAACAAACTGATCCAAGCAGAAACGAGACAGCTATAGATCTCCAATACTCCAGCCATCACCTTCGACGATTCAGAGGCTCAAGAATTAGGCGATCATCAAGACGGTTTGGTAATCTCACTTTCAATTAGCAATTGCCTTATCCGTCGTGTACTAATCGACAAAGGTAGCTCCACCAACATGTTGACACTGGACGCCTTAAAGGGTATGGGTTTAAGCGAGGACGACTTAACCAGAAACTCCACCCCATTGGTCGAGTTCAGTGGGGAAGTTAAGTATACTCAAGGCGAAATCGTGTTAACAACGTACGCCGGTGGAGTCAACCAACAGGTAATGTTCTTAATACTCGACTGCCCATCTCCATACAATGCGATCCTTGGAAGACCCTGGATCCACGCCATGAAAGTTGTACCTTCCACTTACCACCAGACAATAAAATTTCCTACTAAGTGGGGGGTACAGGAAACAAAAGGCGACCAACGAGCCACCAAGGAATGCTATGTCACTTCGATGAAAGGGGCAGTCGACAAATCCTCCGCATAGCAATCATAGTATGGAGAAGGAATCACACGATACGTCAAACCAGAAATGGAACAACTCGACGAGATCGCACTGGATCCTTCAAATCCAACACAGACGGTAAGGGTCGGATCAGATCTAAACGATTCGACCAGAGCAGAGTTAATTTCTTTTTTACGATCCCACTCTGACTGTTTTGTTTGGTCACACGAAGACATGGTGGAAATCTCCCCATATATTATTACTCGTAAATTGAATGTAGATCCCACACATCCTCCGGTCAAGCAGAAAAGGAGAAAGTTCGCACCAGAACGCAACAAAATTGTAGACGATGAGGTGAAAATTTTGCTTGAGACAGGTAAAATAAATGAAGTGAAATACCCAGACTGGTTAGCAAACGTCGTGGTGGTCCAAAAGAAGAACGGTAAATGGAGAGTGTGCATCGACTTCACAGACTTAAACAAAGCTTGCCCAAAAGACTCCTTTCCCTTACCACATATCGACGCCATGGTCGACGCGACCGCAGGACACGAAATGCTGACATTCATGGACGCGTTTAGTGGATACAGCCAGATCCTCATGGACCCTGACGAGCAAGAGAAAACGGCTTTCATAACAAGCCAAGGTACGTATTGTTACAAAGTGATGCCTTTCGGACTAAAAAATGCAGGGTCCATATACCAAAGGCTGGTGAACAAGATGTTCAAAGATCAGATCGGAGATACCATGGAAGTCTACATCGACGACATGCTCGTCAAGTCCAAAAAAGTAGGGGACCACATCGAACACTTGAAAGAAGCCTTCGAGGTACTAAAAAGATATAACATGAAGTTGAATCCGACTAAATGTTCTTTCGGAGTGTCTTCAGGAAACATTTTGGGATACATGGTCACTCAAAGAGGGATAGAAGCTAGTCTCGACCAGATCAAGGCCATTGTCAACCTCAAATCCCCTCGATGCGTCACAGACGTCCAAAAATTAACAGGACGGATAGCGGCACTAAACAGATTCATATCTAAGTCGTCGGATAAGTGCAAGCTCTTCTACAAAGCTTTGAAGAAGAACAAATCATTCGACTGGACAGCCACACACGAGCAAACCTTCCAAGACCTAAAGACGTATCTGGCAAGCCCACTCCTATTGGCCAAACCAAAAGACGACGAGTCATTGCCATTATACATGGCCGTATCAGAATCATCCGTCAGCGCAGTCCTTACAAGAGAGGAAGATGGCAAACAATCACCAGTCTACTATGTAAGTCGTTCCCTACTTCCAGCTGAAACCAGGTACACATATCAATTGAAAAATTAGTCTTGGCATTGGTTATGGCTTCAAATAAATTACGACCCTATTTCGAATCGCATGCTATTATTGTGAGAACTAACCATCCCATGAAAGCAATCATGAGGAAATCAGAATTTACAGGACGAATGGCCAAGTGGGCCATACACCTCAGCGGATTCGACATTGAGTACGAACTAAGGAAAACAATCAAATCTCAAGCTTTAGTCGACTTTATGGCCGATTTCAGCCCGACACTAGAACAAGAAGCCACAAAGGAGGTCGAACAGCTAAAGGTCGAAGACAACAAATGCACATGGCAACTTCATACAGATGAGGCGTCAAACGTAAGAGGAGTCGGTCTAGGTGTCGTGCTAAAATCACCACAAGGGGATCATATAGCCTAAGCCGTGAGATGTGAATGGGACGCGACAAACAATGAAGTGGAATATGAATCCCTCGTGTTCGGACTAACACTTTCACATGACCTCGCAATCCTAAGCATAGAGGTAACATGCGACTCCCTCCTAATTGTTCAAACGATCTGTCACAGGCCTATACCTACGCTGCCTTAAAACAACGGAGGTACGTTGCATCTTACAATCTCTACACGACGGGGAATGTGGAAACCACACTGGAGGATGCAGCCTATCCGGCAAAGCTCTCAGGGCAGGCTATTACTGGCCCACAATGAACAAGGATACGACAGATTATGTCAAAAAGTGTGACGCCTGCCAATGACATGCACCCGTCACACACCAGCCATCTGAGATGCTTCATCCAACCCTAGCTCTTTGGCCCTTCATGCGATGTGGAATGGACATCGTCGGAAAACTACCACCAGCGTCGGGACAACGCGTCTTCTTCCTAGCGATGACTGATTATTTTTCTAAATGGATAGAAGTCGAAGCATATCGAGAGGTAAAAGAAAAATACGTCATCTCATTCATAAAACGTAACATTCTATGCAGATTTAGCGTCCCTTCAGAAATCGTATGCGACAATGACTCCCAATTCATCGGTAACAAGACGCGATCTTTCTATAGACAGTGGAACATCACATTAGTCACATCCACACCAAGATACCCACAGTCTAATGGCCAAGAAGAATCCAGCAACAAAATCATCATCAACAATCTAAAAAAACGCCTCACTGGGGCAAAAGGCAAATGGGCCGAAGAACTTCCTTTGATACTATGGTCCGATAGGACAACACCAAAAAATGCAACGGGGAAAAGCCCTTTCTCATTAGTATATGGAAGCGAGGCAGTCATCCTGCCGAATTACTCGTCCCAACTGCCAAATATGGACTCCAAACTCCGGAACAAAACGACGTTGAGTTAGCTCACAACCTCGACACTATCGACGAGACTAGAGAGAAAGCCAGAATCCGAATGGTCCAGTACAAACAGCAGGTCACCCGGAGCTACAACAAGAACGTCCGAGCTAAAGTCTTCAAATTAGGAGATTGGGTCCTCAGAAAAACTTTCCAAAACACCAGAGATCCAACCGACGGAAAATTGGCACCCCAATGGGAAGGACCCTACCTCATCAAGGAAGTCGTCGGACAAGGAGCATATTGATTAGAAACAAAAGACGGACAACCTATCCCTCGAAGTTGGAACGCAATCCACTTAAAGTCGTATCATTTCTGAACTCTCTTTCATTTCTACTCTGTGTTTTTTACATCCATTCAAATTATATTCACTTATATAACGATTACTGACTTAGGCATCGGAGGGCCGTTGGGTCACCCCCCAACGGTCGCCCCAAGACCTCTCTTTCTTGTATCTTTGACATGATCTAAATAGGAACAAGAGGCCTCGAAGACAAAACTTGCCATTCAAATGGATATCCTTATCATTTACAACACAGAGCGCTTACAACATTCCAAATCGATCGTTACACAAGGAATGGAGGTAACAACACTAAAACATCGTCTCACGTAAAAAGACTTGACCTTTTTAAAGGTACACGTCCTTGCTATATGGTACAAACTACTCTTCCCTAACATACACAACATGCTACACTAACGACTACGAGTTATAGGTCGCTTCGACCAAACAACGCGCCTCACGGCCAAAACATAGTCGACAAAATCCACCTGCAAGAAGTACACAAAGCAAACACAAGGTACACAACATAGAAACATCCAACAAACTACGCGACCCGCGATGGTGGACGGGTCGCCAAAACATTATTCATCCCGTCTCTTCAACAGGGCACAACATGTCACTTAAAACTTTTAAAAGAAAAATAGAATGTTCACAGGATTCCCCCTATACAAACTTCGTTACACCTTCCTAAGATTCATCCAACTTCTCGTTCACATCTGCAGGCACAAGCTCCCTACCTGTGGTCACTTCAGGGCCATCCTTGGATACGTCTTCAACGACTTCTTCAGTAGCCTCAGGGTCGGCCTCCTCCCTTTCATCTTCTCCTCCCAAGCCAACAAGCTTGAAGAGGTCTTCTCATGGGTTACCATTGGGATACAAGAGCTTCATATCAGCCCTCACATCCTCGGTCTTCCAATCAGTATGGGCACCCGCAACAAACTCTTCCATCATCTCGATATGATATTTGAGGCAATAATACGCCCCTACATCACCAGCAGTACGAGCGTCCTGTTCATGGAGCTTCTCGGCTTCGGCCCTCATCTCGGCCTTCACATCCTCCAGACGAGCCTTGAAGCTTTGCTTGGTCGACGAAATCTCCCTCTCCAAGGCTTTTACACGACTTTCAGAGGCTTTCAGTTGCTCCTCTGCTCGAGCAATCCGCTTGTCTGCCCTGACGCTTAACTCTTCGATAGTCGAGGAAGCAACCATGGAGTATTGAAAAACCTACACGACATCATGTAATTCAGTCTTGTAATAAAAAAAAGAACTTTTATTTTTCTACTCACCTTCCAAGCGTTGACAGCAACTTCATCCATGCAATCACTGGGATGGAGATCACCAATCTCAATCCTGGCCTCAGAATCCACAAATCGGAGCAAATCGCTCACCGATCTCTCCCTCAACATGCCCGGTGGAGGACTGAAAGCCACCATCGCCTTTCTCTTGGCTCCAGATGCTTTCGACGAAGGGTAGTTAAGAGCAATAACCCCAGCAGGCGGAAGAGCCCTAGTCGAGGCCTTCCGAAGAGGTCGCCTTAGCAGCCGACAACCTCTGTTCCAACAAATGTTTTCCAGATAACCTAGCATTGGACCTTCCCCCTCTCGACGCTGACAACATAACGCAACAGAATAAGCACAAAAACACTTCGAAAACCAACTAGACGCATACTTGTAAGAACGAACATGTGCCTTTGGTCACGGACGCAGAAGGAGTCGACATATCCCCAGGCTCAGACAGAAGAAGGTTGACGTTTTTGAAGGATCTTTCCGCCTCAGGGAAGGCAAGCAAATTAGCCGTCACAACTTAAAAACCACTAGGATCTCCTGGATTAGGCGCTGCAACGAAATACATGTAAGCAAATTTTGAGAAGTCATTCGACAAACAGATTGAAAAAGGAGACACGATACATGTTGTCCTCCAGTTGGAGAGAAGGAAAGAGCAATCGAAACCCTTTTCAAGGGACCTACGTTCTACGAAGAAAAACCAGGATCTCCATCCACGGTCATTGACGTCTAAATTCAAAGCTATTGGATTTTTACCCCGACGAAGACGCAATTGAAATCTCGAAGAACCCCAACTACTCAAGTAGTACGAATACCACAAAGCATCAAAATCAAATTCCAAATCCTTATCCGCAGTTAAGATATCAACCACCATAAGCAAACGCCATGTGTGGGGCATAACTTGACAAGGTGCAAGCTTTAACACGGCTAAGAAATTCTGGACAAGTTGAGAAAAAGGAAAGGAGTGACCGATTTTGAAGGGATACTCGAAGAAACACACCCAACCCTCCTTTTACCAGTCCGCTCGTTCGCAAGGTAAAGGAAGACGCGCTATAGTACCCTCAAGGAATCCTCCGACCTCTAAAACCCTCTCAAGCTCGGGATGGGTTAAAGTTCCACACAAGGAATATTCTGAGTTTAAGAGATTCAAAGGGATAAAGGTGTCGCCTTCCTCGCTTACATCCCTGATAATAGCTTTGCCTTTTCTCGATCTGGAAGACGCCATGAAAGAGGAGGGGAAAGAGACGGTGAAAGTTTGAAAGAGAAAGACGTGAAACTTGCAGTGGATAGAGGTAACCGAGGGC
This sequence comes from Rheum nobile, assembly GCA_027886185.1. NCBI lineage: Eukaryota > Viridiplantae > Streptophyta > Magnoliopsida > Caryophyllales > Polygonaceae > Rheum > Rheum nobile. The sequence goes on from WOAB01000485.1 coordinate 16,380,297, forward strand.
AATTTAAAGAAGTAAACCGCCTCCTCTGTGGTCAAACTGCTAAACCAATCGTAAGACGCCACGTCTACTAAAAGATCGGCAGAGAAAGATTCCCTGGGAGAAGATCAAACTGCCCAGAAATCGTTCCATTTCTAGCCCACTTTGATCTTGGGGAAATTGTTGGGCCTAGGAATTTCGAAGCCCAAAGCACTTGGCCCATGGATTCACAATATGATGCTAACCAACTCAGCTAAGAGCAAAATAGACTCAACCTAAAGGAGAGAAACGCTGGCAAGTATCTCGGAAGTTGGTTCGACGATTCCTACAAAATTCGGAGGACAACGGCTAAATTAGAACGATCATATAATATATGTATAAGTATTTGATTAGTGAGTAAAACAGGTACACGAGATCATTATCAATATTACCAGCTATCATTTACAATTCTTTAGCTCTGTGACGATTATTCTAAGTTCGTTCCTTTATTGCAACTTTGAAGCGATCGACGCCTGAATTATCTTACTCGATCAATCTCTTGTTTGGGAGAGATAAGCTTTCTTTTTTATCTGTTAAATCTTATTTCATTTAGTTCTTTGCTTGATTTGGATCATTCAGATATAATCAATTCTATAATTGCCTAGTTGCCCTTCTTAAGGCGATCCAGGTCGGTTCGATCTTTTCGCCCAAAAACAGTAGTCAACTAGGTGCAAGGAACCTAGGCAAGAACCGGACCTTTACCTCAGTATTGTGAGCGGGTGAAGATGTTGGCTAAGGCTTTACACCAGTTTGAGATACATTCCATCCCGAGGTCCGAAAACGCGGCGGCGGACGCCTTGGCTAAGTTCGGTTCTCAGTCGGCCGGTTTCACTACTGGTGTGGCCCGCGTGGAGAGCAAGAGCCGACCCGCCATTCATATGCAAGTCATGTCGATCAGAGAAATCCCCGATTGGATAACACTTCTGAAGGAGTACCTGGAAAAGGGAGCATCCCCTTTTGACAAGGCCGAAAGGCGTAGATTCCATGTCCGAGCCTCACGCTTTTAGATGAAAGGGGCATGTTGTACAAGAAAGGCTATAACTCATCAGGTCTCAAGTGTGTGTTGCTGGAGCAAGGCCGCCAACTCATAGAGGAGATTCACAATGGTATATGCGGCAGTCGTTCTCGGCGGAGGACCCTTACCCACAAATCCCTACGCACTGGATATTTTTGGCCCTCCATGAGGAAAGATGCCATGGAGGTCTCCAGGTCATGCAACCCTTGCAAGTCCACGCACCTTCCATCTTGCAACCTGGGCAAGAAATGAAGATATTGAGTTCCCCTTGTTCGTTCGCCATGTGGGGGATGGATCTCTTCGGCCCTTTCCCCTATGCCACCGGGCAGCTGCAACACATCCTTGTGGCCATTGATTATTACACCAAGTGGATCGAGGCAGAGGCCCTAGTGACCACCACAGTCAAGAAGGTGAAGAAATTCCTCTAGCAAAACATCATTTGTCATTTCGGGCTCCCTCAAGACATTGTCACCAACCGAGGGGCCTAGTTCAACAAGGAGAAGCTAAGGACATTCTGCGATGACTTGGGTATCCGCCTTTGCTTTGCATATGTAGACCATCCCTGGACAAATGGCTAAGTAGAGAACGCAAACGTGTAGATTTTAGCCGGCTTGAAGAAAAGGCTCGACAAAGTGCAAGGGTGTTGGGCCGAAGTCCTCCTACTCGTCCTCTGGGCCAATCGAACCACACCAAAAAAATGAACCGGCGAGACCCCGTTTTGCCTAGCATATAGAGTCGAGGCAGTCATCCCAGTGGAGTACCTTTTTCCCGAACGAGAGGATTTTGCATTATGGTGAGGAGAGAAACTACGAGAGAATGTCCGTAGAGTTGAAATTAAGAGAGGAAGTGCGATAAATGGCCGATATCCGCGAGGCCGAGTACATGAGTAGAATTGTTGTGCACTACAACGAGAGAATCCTCCCCCGCTGCTTCAAGAAGTGGGATCTCGTCCTCAGAAGAACGAAAGGCGGGAAGCTAGACACAAGATGGGAAGGCCCTTACATCATCTCGCACCAAGTGGCTGAACGAGCCTACAAGCTCAAAAGAGAGGACAAAAACCTGGTCCCAAACACATGGAACATTTTGCGTCTGAAGAGGTATTTTCCGTGAGTAAGAGAACGTCTAGAGTGTCTGAAATAAAGCAACACCCATGTAAGCCTTAGCGGCATGTATAATGTTAGCACACCGGCGAGGCCGATTAGTTGTCGGACCTTTTGTTAAGCCCCATGGATATTAAGCACCAAAAACACGAGCATGAAAGCAATATTGAGCAATACTAAACAATGATCAAGCAATATAAAGCAACATAGAGCCCGAGAAGAGGCGATAGCAATATTAAAGCAAGAAAGAGCAATATAAGGCAACATCGAGTCCCAGAAGGGGCGATAGCAATATTATAGTAAGATTGAGCAATATAAAGCAACATTGAGCACGAGAATAGGCGAGAGCCATATTAAAGCAAGATTGAGCAATATAAAGCAACATTGAGCCTGGGAAGGGGCGAGAGCAATATTAATGCAAGATTGAGCAATATAAAGCATCATTGAGCCCGGGAAGGGGCGAGTGCAATTTTAATGCAAGATTGAGCAATATAAAGCAACATTGAGCTCGGGAAGGGGCGAGAGCAATATTAATGCAAAATTGAGCAATATAACACAACATTGAGCCCGAGAAGGGGCAAGAGTAATAGTAAAGCAACAAAGAGCAATATAAAGCAACATTGAGCACGAGAATGGGCGAGAGTAATATTAAAGCCAGATTGAGAAATATAAAGCAACATTGAGCCCGTGAAGGGGCAAGAGCAAGATTAAAACAAGATTGAACAATATAAAGCAACATTGAGCCCGTGAAGGGGCGATATCAATATTAAAGCAACAAAGAGCGATATAAAGCAACATTGAGCCCAGGAAGGGGCAAGGTCAATATTAAAGCAACAAAAGGCAATAAAAAGCAGAATCGAGCCCGCGGAGAAAGCAAGAGCAATGCTAAGTAACAAAAAACAAGCATTGAAGCCATGAAGCAAGCTGGAGCAAAGCTAAAGAACTAGGCGACCGCTGAAGGCAACATGAATCAATGCAAAGCAGCAAAATGGCAAGCGCATAACAAGCAACGCGCATGACGAGTCAGGCCACACCGAGCAACATGCGCACGGTTGGAATGCAACATGAGGACCCCGGCGAGAGCAAGCAAACAAGTGGCGGCAGCACCAAGTCCACGGAGCCTGTGAATGCAACAAAAAGGCAAAAGAGCTACAATGATGCCCAAGCCCGCGGAAAGAACGGTGGCAAGAAACAAGGTACCACCTCAGATCCCACAAGGTTGGAAGCCCATGGAAGGCGGGGAACAACCCTTAGAGCACAACGAAGCAACCGATGAAATAAGGCAGCGATCACAGATAGGTACAGAAAAACGTGCAAGGGGCTTTGCCTCGAAGCAACACAAAAGCCATAGTTGGGTACGTATGCCATGTAAGGCCAATCGAAGGAGATGAGCAACACGGACAAATGAACGCATGCAAGGGCCCTTTAAAATTAGCAACACTAAGAGGGACCGACTACTCTATTTGCCCCGCGGACTTCACTTGGCGCAGCACACTCAAGGGAAGCCCATGGGCTAGGGGGATGGGAGTAGCCCAACGACAACAAAAGAATGCAAGAAGAAAAAAGACAAGAAGAAAGATTACAGCAAGATGTTTTATTCATTGAAAGAAGAGAGCGAGCTATTACAAAGGTATCATACAGAACCACATCCGACTGAAAGCTAATAAGCCTAAAAACAGAAGACCTAGAGAGCCCCCCCCCCCCCCCCCTCACGGGGATAGTCAAGGGATGCCCATATCCCACCCGCGAAGGCGCCAAAAGGAAAATTGGGCCGACTACACATGTCAGGCTATATGGCATCGTAACTCGCGGCCCCCGTACAACCTGGCAACGTAACTCGCGGAGAATCCCTAGACACCCTGAGGGTCTAAGCGATCCCTAACCACGAACAGCGACACCGGTTCATGCCGGCTAAGAGCATAGGTCGCGTCAGCATTCGACTGATCTTCCAATCGACGAAGGACGCGAGGAAGTTCAGACGAGTAAGGGAAGTAATGAACCTCTAGGACCCTATAGTTGGGATCTCCCACGTCAGCTATGTCCATGAGCTCCTCTTACGTAAAGTTGATAGTGAACACCGTGAATGACCATCGTTGCCCGCCGATGTAGTGATGGGAGGCAGTCATAGCCCAATTGCCCCGCCGTCTGGCTTAGAGCCTTCCCCAATGGACTTTCAGCACCGCCACGATGGGGGACCAACCGCATGAGAAGGGCCCGGTGGTGGACTGGATGAAGGCTCCGCCTTGGGAACCCTTAGCGCCACCGAGTAGAATAGCCTGGCAAGGGAGGAAAGCCGGGAGGATAGTCCATCCATTGCAAACTCCAAACACACACAAGGAAAGCAAGACAACCAAGATAGTGCAAAAGAATAGAAGTGGAACTACGCAGATGAAGCAAGTGAACAAAATCAAAGGGGCGCCAACATATAGCAAGAGTTGGCCATAACCGCCCGGAGCCCGATGGCTGCAGTAGTTGTTCATTAATTACAAAAAGAAAATGTTCAAAAACCTGTCTAATCACCAAAAACGTCTTGGGAACTAGCAAGGTAAAGGGAGAAGAGAAAAGCAAGTGAGGAGGGCCGCCCGACCAAAGATCAGTGATCAGAAGTCGGCAATTCAGAGTTCGCGGCATCTTGAAGGCCTCCGACCACTGAAGCATCCGCGATCATCTTAGCCAATAGCTCGTCGTTCTGGGCTTGGTTACTCGGCGGGTCTGATAAAACCAACGGAAGGGGAAACGGTGAGCTCTCTCCTATTGCCGCGGAAGAAGCGACAGCTTGATGTGAAGAACTCCCCGAGAAGACAGTTGGTGAAGAATGTTCATCACTTTTCTTCTTCGTGTCCCAATCTCCTCTCCTCGGAGCTATCGACCCTTTGAAGAGAGTGAACACGTCCCAAGCTTCCTCCATGCCAGGATAGTCGCCCACCACTTGGCCCTGAGCGAGAGGCCGGGAAGGGCTGGCCCGGCCAGGCTTTGTAGTCTAGGCACGCGGGTCGAACTTGATGGGGGCCATATCGGCATGACGAGCCATTTGATTCACACCATCTTGACCCCCTTCCTCATACAAGGGATGCTAGAAGTGCACGCACCTTCGCTTATGGTGCGGACCTCTTGCAAACTCGCTCACTGCATCGTCTCGGATCGCCTGCCTTTGGTTGGAAAAGTTGGTGACACTGTTTCTCAGGCTTTCGACCTCCAAAAGAAGCCCAGAGCGCCTGACCCAAGCGGGAAAGTTCCCTCCCGGCCTCCTCGGCACGACGATTAGCAGCCTCGGCTCCCACCCTCGCGGCCTCTATTCCAGCGGAGACCTTGGTGAGCTGGTTGTTGAGTAGGGTGACCCCTTGCTCCGCTTCCTCGACTCTCATCTTGGCCTGGTGGGCTTGCTCCTCGGCTTGCCGCGCACGCTCCTTAGCTCGCCGTGCCCGCTCTCCTGCATGATGCACCCGCTCTTCAGCCCGCCTCGCGGCATCCCGCGATGTCTGGGCATGCTGGTTATGCGCCTTGAGCAAATGCCCCCTATAGGAAAATCAAAGGCAAAGGGGAATATTACTCTTGCAACATCCAATGCACCCCCGGCAAAGAAGAAGAAAGAAACGCAGCGTTAACCACGACGCGTCCAACACTGAGTTGATGCCCTCGTCCGAAAGGGCTAGCCCCCTCACGTAAGCTTCTCCCATCGAGAAGCCAACAAGAGTGTTGAGGACGTTATCCACCTCGTGAACTGGAAGCACATGAAGAGTTAGAAACCTACCCATCAGCAAGGCCGGGTCCCACGGGTCATGGGAGTCGGCTTCTCCTCCCCCCGATGGAGTATCGTCATGTGTTACAGCCTGTGGAGGCGGCGACGACGGTTCGGCGGCCTGCACCTGCCCCATAGTGTCCCCGGCCATGGCTCCCTCCAGAGTCGTTGCCATAAGCTATGGGTCTTGCACGTTAGCCTACGTTTGCCCGTGATGCGATCCTCAGCTCCATCCTCATACCCTAAATTGAGGCTCTACCCTTCTCCTAGGTCGACCTGTTGACTGGGCTCCCCTCCAAAGCCCCCATCGGACTCACCAATGCTCTCGAAATCCTCCGGGTCCATCCTATCACCTGCAAGGCCCGAGGAGTCAAAACACCGAAAAAAAGAGAGGAAAGAAGGCACATCGAATAGACATCACCGGGGTCACGGAGCAGCATGAGGGCTCCTACCCCTTCGCCGGCCATCAAGATTAGCCCGCAGAACGAGCAACCTCGCAGCAGTCATTCTCTCGAATGTGAAGAAGTCGGTACACTTAACCAACTCCTTGGAAGGGCCCATGAATTGATCAGTGAACTATTTCCCAACGTCCGCGGGCAAAGCATTTGAGCGCTTCAACTTAGACCCCTATATCGGGACATTTGTCACACCGAGGATCTCATTGTCGTCATACATGACCAGAAACCACTTAGACTCTCAGCCCTGACCTTGGAAGGGAGAACCATCCTCCTGTCGGCCTCCATCTTCAGTGTGAAGTATCCAGACTTGAAGGACCGGGCCGAGAATAGGGTGACGAATCGCCGAAAGGTAGGGCAAACCCCCATCTCATGGCACCTCACCAGGGAAACGAATATCCACCTGGATCGGCGCGACCCCCAAGACCCTTAGCAACTAGAACACTAGGCCGTGGGCCGGATACCGCAAGCTGGCCTTCAGGACCTCCAGATTGGTTGCCACCACTTCCGGGTATGCGTACAAGGAACTCCCCTTGGACAAAGTCAATGCGAGCGAGACGCATGGAGGAAAGTCATACTCTTCCCGGATTGCATGAAGGTCTGCGTAGGTTAGAGAGGAACAATGGCCATGATCGCGGGCAAACTTCCTAAAGTTGTCATCCTCCTCGAGCAAGACTAATCGGACCCTCTCGACTTGAATGGGGGTGACGACCCTGCCGCGGGGGCTCCCGGCAGCCATACTCAAAGCAGAATCGCCCGACGGCGACCCCGAGGGAGCGTCAGACCCATTGTCGGTATCCCGCCCAACCTCCTTTTGGGGCTCTATCGCCTGGGGCTCCACCCTTGGAGGCCCCACGCTAACCACGGGACCCTTCGACCATCGGGCCCTATCGGAATATCATCTCTGTCGCTGGAACTCGAAGAAATCTTTTCTCGGAGTTGGGACTTTTGGGAGGAAAGAGAGACCCACTTGAAAGGAAACACGCAGGAATAAGAGAGAAGGAAAGACAACATGCCTCAGCCACGAGTAAGCTCGTCGGTGCTAGGATGAAGAAAAAGGGGGGAGTCGCCGCAAAACAAGAGGAAGAGAGGTGATGATGGTGGAGCACTAGAAGCAAAGTTGTTTCGCCCTAAGAGAGAGTTTTTTTTATGGACAAGCAAAGAGAGAATGCAAAAAAGAGGGGAAGAAAAAGGCGAAATAGGGCTTCTTACCTACCCAATTAAAGACAAGAAGCCCTAGTCCACCTTGCAATTTCCATGAAGAAACTCAAACAGAGGGAATGGCAATGGCTAAGTGAAGAGGAAGTCGGGAGAGAAAGAAACGAGACGCCGGAAAGAAGCCAGAGGGCTCCTTTTATACCGGCGATGTAACTGGACGGTTATGGTTACTAGAGTAGGAAAACTGTCACAAATCAACCGCCTCAAAAACCACTCAGGCGACGTTCAAACTACCATCATAGACCCAGTAACCGGTCCGCGGAAGATGAAGGAAACCGGCAAGCCATGGGCGAGTACAAATCAAGAGAGTCTAGAGCAATCTTTCGGACCCAATGATCGATCCGCAGGCAATAAGGCGGAAACTAGCCGCAAGCAAAGTTATATCACGCAAGATGAATTTGTGAGGTCTGCGAGCACTACCCGCGGCCTATAACGAAGAACAGAGAAGAAAATCCAGTACAACCGCAAACAAAAGAGAAGCAAGCAATGCATAAAAGTATTATTCTTTATTCATGTCAATCAAAATACAAGGGGAGATTACAAGTAGCCAGCTCAGTTCGGCCACAAGTATACAAGAAGGAATCTAGCAAAAGAGGAGAACGAGGACGAGAAGGAAGGCATGTGCCGTCGCGAGCCGCGAGTTCTAAGGCCTCCGCGGAAGCTACAACCCTAGAGATCAGAGGCGAACGTGAACATGACTCACGTTCCTCCCGACTCCACCCCAAGCTCGAAGAGCGTGCAAAACCCACAGAGGGAAAGATGCAAGGGGAACCCTCCGTGAGGGAGAGAAGGCCAGCTTCACTCCCTCTGACTGGTGGTTTCCGAGGAGCATCTGCACCTCCCCAGCTGCCTGCATCACTGGTGCGCGCCCCCTGTCTGCGGCCTTAGGCATCACAACCACCCGATGTACCACGGGATGGAAGTCCGCAAGGCAAACAAGGGCCCCTCCATTCAAAGGGAAGCAAAACGCTGCCCTCACGACCCCTTCTCCACTTCGCCCTGCACCCCTCGACCGAGAGGCGATCTCTCCTTCTTGTCCGGGTGGCTGCAGTGCTTCAAAGCCAAGAGCGTCCTGAGAGACGTCAGCCACATCCCATCTCATTTGAAGCACCTCTTCCTGAGGCGTTCCTCTCCCTCCTGGAGGAGGGGTTAAGGAGGAGAATCAGAGGAAACGACCCACAAACGCTCAGAGCCACGTTCATACAGACTTCATACGTTGTTGTCTACGTAACCTAACATCGCAAATCACGGATGCCAAGTAACAATGCCCTCCCGACTCAAAGGGAACTCCCGCAACCCGGTGATCACGCATTATGGTCATCTGCAAAGAGAAAGAGTAGAAGCAAGTAGATATAAGTTTCACCAAAGAGCCCAGACAAGCGAAGAACTGCAAGAGAAGAAGCAAGTGTTCAGAGCAAGTGTTTAAAACAAATGTTTAGAGCAAGTTTTTAGAGCAATCTGGGCAATGAAGAAGAAGCAAGAAGTGAAACAACACAGCCCTTGTTATAGCCATCCTTCCATGAGAGACGTGAGGGACCCACCAGCTGCCCTCCAATAATGGCAAGAAAATAGTCTCTTTCTTCACGGCCAGCTTATGAGGTCCTCGGCCATGCCATGCATGCTGGCTCCTTTCAAGATCAATCCCCCGGCCGGGTAGAACCTCGATCTCGTGGCTTGAGGGGCTGTGTGGGAGCCGTATTTAGTCTGGCCCAAGTGTACGACCCAAACAGGGGAAGAAGCCCATTTGGCAGGACGGCCCAACCCAGAGAAAAGATCTACCGACCCTTTCTCGGCTTAGTCCGGTTACGTGGTCTGGAGTCCCTCTTCCCGACCTGACCAGAAGGCTCCTCCTGGCTACGCGGCTCAGGAGCCCCTCTCCACGGCCAGGGCCGGCTACACGGCAAATGGGCTTGTTGGCCTCTGGTATATAAGGAGGAGGCTGCAACGGAAAAAAGGAATATCGATCCTCTTTCGGTTCGCCTTTCTCTCCCACCCCATCGGCTAGACACCGAAGGCTCCATCTTTCCCTACTTTCTCACCCCCGTTGCTCTTACTATTCATTTGCCATATCTCTCTTTGTGCACCATCTGCGAGTTGAACACTAACTTGAGCGTCGAAGTGGCAACCTCGGGCCCCTCTTCTCTTTTCAGGTTTGGACTCGAGGTCGGGTGACGTCTGACATGACTAGAGGCAGTCGGCGGGGAACTGGAAGGAAGGCAACCGAGGGAGACGAGCTGGAGTTAGTTCTGTGTGGACCGCCAACTATTTCCTCTCGGAAAACCGGACGATCACAATACTCTCCAAAAATTGTAGACATTTGGTAGTGTATATTTTGCTCAATTATTGATATATCTATTTTTCAGAAAAAAGCTACTATATAATGACACGTAACTAAAGTGGGTCCAAAATCTGCAAATTTCGATCATATACACATATTAGCCGAGGGAGGATCCTCTACAACCCACAATACACCCCTTGGTACATCACTCAAGCATATATGATATAAATCAATCTTAAATTATTTTAGTATCAATAAGATTTTATTTATATTTTAATTGTAAAAATATGGTTATTTTACAATTTTTATTTCAAAATAAAACTAATTACAATTTTATGATACTATATCTTTATGAATATATAAGATTTATTATTTACAATGTAGATACAACTTTTTTTAAATGTTATAAAGTTGTATAACTTGAATGGTGTACCGAATGGTGTACAGTAAGTTGTAAAGTAACCTCTCTTATTAGCCTCAGGGAACCAAATATCCAAGCCTGACTTCTTATCTAAAAATGTTGTTCGTAAGTATTAGGCGATTAGAAGGTAGTTAATTTTGATTGATTATTAGTCAGCAAAAGTACGCACATTAAGTAGAAAGTATAGTTGTTGTTGGGCCGTGGGTCATCCGGCCCAAGTAAATATTAAACCAGGTTTAAGCTGCATGCCTAAAGAGATGAGACATGAAGATGAACGTTGAAGGAGTTGGAGAAAATATCGAAGGCCGGTGGACGGTTCAACGATTTCCGAAGAATCTGGGAAGACGGCTGGATTAGTTAACCCAAAGATTAGCATATATAGGGATTCCGATTAAGCTTTGTAACACACAATCATCCCACTGAATACAAGCATGAACTCATTATTTCTTCTCTAAAATCATTCTCTGGTCTGATTCTTTATTCGAATATTGAAGCGACCGACAACCAAATTTCTATTTTACATCGTTCTCTCATCACTGGGAGATAAGCTTGATTTATATTCAATCAGTCTTGTTCATTATATTATTAAGTTGATTTGGATTATTTGGATATATTTAATCTCATTATTGTCTAGTTGTCCCCTCTTAAGGCGACTTAGGTCGATTTGATCTTTTCGCCCCAAAACAATTTGGCGCCCACCGTGGGACAATTAGCCAATCAACGATCCGATTCTCATCCAATCATGGCCGATTCCACAGACCCCGTAGCCCTCGCTAAAGGACAAGTTCAAGCCGACGCCCAGGTCGTAAACCAGGCCAGAGATCATGCCAATCAACCGATTTTGGATGTTCAAATCCAGGAACTGGCGAAGAACATGAGCATCCTTTAAGAAGAGCTATCCCAACAATGCTAAAAAACTGAAACTCTAAATGCTTAGTCTGAAGCCGAAATTGCTCGACTAACTCGTGAGAATGAACTTCTGAAATTGCATGTGAACTCGGCCGCGTTGGCCCCAGGAGGATCAAGGCGCATGGTCAACACAGAAGGGCTCTCAACACGACTCAACATGAATGGAGCAGCCTCGACGCCCATGGCAACAACCACTCAGAACGTCACCCAACCTACCGGTATGTTTCAAACCCCTCCAGTCACTCTCTCACGACTAAAGTGCCAATTCCTGTAATCGAGCCTCCAGAAGCTCGAGTAGTCCCTCCAGAGGTCACCACGCCAATGGATCTCCAAGCCCTCATACATCAAGCTATCTGCGAGCATATGAAGACCTTGGACGATCGCATCGCTCGGATCCCGGGAGTCCCACAACCGATCGAAAAGGAAGCGATTGACGGATATGAAGACTCACCTTTCATAGAGGCGATTGCGCTCGTCGAGATCCCTAAGAAATTCCATGTCCCCAACATGCCCAACTACGATGGGACTGGAGACCCCGACGATCACATCTCAATTTATAAGAAAAAAATGATGACCATTTCGATCCCAAGAGGGAACCGCGAGGAGTCATGTGCAAAAGCTTTGGCATGACCCTCGCGGGACCTGCACTAACATGGCTTATGCATTTGCCGCAGGGCTTCATCGCCTCATTCGCGGACCTCGTCAATTCATTCAAAATCCAGTTCGCCAATAGCCGTAGACTGGAAAAGCAATCAAGCAATATGTATAGGATCGTGCAAAGGTATGGCGAACCCCTAAGGGACTATCTTAACTTGTACAACAAGGAGAAGGTCGTGATCCCACATTGCGACATCCCAACATCCATCGAGGCCTTCCGCCGGGGCAGCAAACTCTATCGCGAATTGACCAAATACCCATGTTGAAGCTTCGAAGACGTGCAGACAAAGACCATGGCCCAAGTCAGGTTAGAGGAAGATGAGGAACCCTCAAAGGCAAGCAAGAGTCCTGATCAAGTCGATCGAAGGTCATCTTTAGATCATCAATGCGATCGACAACACCAACCATATCCCAAGGGGCAGAGCGACCCCAATCAGGTAAGCAACTCTTATGACAGGAACCAAGACTGGAAGAACAACCCCACTCTCCCTCCCAAGCTCCACTCTTACAACTTCAACATCTCTGAGTCGAAACTCGTTAAATGTTTCGACAGATATGGTAAGGAAGTAAGGTGGCCTCGGAAGAGCGACAAGCCAGACGCCAAAAAGGACATGAGTCAATGGTGCGAGTTCCACAGAGACCATGGTCATTCCACAGATGAGTGCATAGCCCTCCGCAAGGAAGTCACGAGACTCCTCGCACTGGGGCTACTATACGACATCATATCCGATAAAGCGAAAGGGACCCTTGATCGAAGGGACCAAGTAACATCTGATAAACCGTCCTCTCCAATTCACACTAAAGTCTTTAATACCATTTCAGGAGGGCCGGACGTATGTGCAAACACATATTTGGCTGCCAAAAGATACGCCAGAGAAAGCAAAGGCGACTGGCCAATCCGATCGGAAGCAAGGCGATCACAAACCCTTGATGCACCTGCCATCACTTTCGACGATTTTGAGGCCGAAGAGTTGGGCGACCATCATGATGGTCTGGTAATCTCTCTATCAGTCGGTAATTGTCTCATTCGTCAAGTATTAATCGACACAGGTAGCTCCACCAACTTGTTGACACTTGACGCCAAGCGAGGACAATTTAACCCGAAAATCCACTCCGCTAGTCGGATTCAGTGGAGAGGTCAAACACACCCAAGGGGAAATAGTGTTGACAACATACGTCGGTGGAGTCAACCAACAGGTAAAATTCTTAATACTCGACTGCCCGTCCCCGTACAACATGATCCTCGGCAGGCCCTGGATCCATGCCATGAAAGTTGTACCTTCCACTTATAATCAAACCATAAAGTTCCCGACTAAGTGGGGGTACAAGAAATAAAAGGCGACCAGTGGGCTGCCAAGGAATGCTATGTCACTTCAATGAAGGGGCAGTCGACCAAGCTTCAGCATAGCAACCACAGTGCGGCGAAGGGACCACGCGATACATCGAACCAGAAATGGAATAACTAGATGAGATCGCGTTGGAACCTTCAAAGCCGACATAAATGGTAAGAGTCGGATCAGATTTAAACGATTCGACCAGGTCAGATCTAATAGCTTTTTTACGGTTTAACTCTGATTGCTTTGCTTGGTTGCATGAAGATATGGTGGGGATCTCCCCCGATATTATTACTCATAAATTGAATGTAGATCCAACCTCTCCCCGGTCAAACAAAAAAAGGAGGAAATTCGCACCGGAGCGGAACAAGATCGTAGACGATAAGGTCAGAAATCTGCTTGAAATAGGTAAAATTAGAGAAGTTAAGTATCCCGACTGGCTAGCAAACGTCGCTGTGGTCCAAAAGAAGAATGGCAAGTGGAGAGTCTGCATCGACTTCACATATATGAACAAAGCCTAACCAAAATACTCATTTCCACTACCACACATTGATGCAATGGTCGACGCGACCGCGGGACACGAAATGCTCACATTCATGGACGCGTTCAGCGGATACAACCAAATCCTGATAGACCTTGACGATCAAGAAAAAACGGCCTTCATAATCAGTCAAGGTACATACTGCTACAAAGTTATGCCTTTCGGACTAAAAAACGCAAGGGCCACATATCAAAGACTAGTGAACAAGATGTTCAAAGATCAGATCGGAGACACCATGGAAGTCTATATCGACGACATGCTCGTCAAGTCAAAAGTAGCAAAAGACCACATCGAGCACCTAAAAGACACATTCGAGGTACTGAAAAGGTATAACATGAATTTGAACCCGACTAAATGCTCTTTTGGAGTGTCTTCAGGCAAATTCTTGGGATACATGGTGACACAAAGGGGGATCGAAGCTAGTCCAGACCAAATCAAAGCTATCGTCAACTTGAGATCTCCCTGGTGCGTCAAAGACGTCCAGAAACTGACAGGATAAATAGCAGCATTGAACAGATTCATATCCAAATCATCAGACAAATGCAAACTTTTCTATGAAGCTTTGAAGAAAAACAAGTCGTTCGACTGGACAATGGCACATGAGCAGGCCTTCCAGCATCTGAAAGCATACATGGCAAGCCCCCTCCTACTAGCCAAATCAAAAGACGATGAGCCACTACCACTATACCTGGCCGTATCAGAATCGGCAGTCTACGCAGTCCGGACAAGAGAAGAAGATGAAAAGCAATCCTCGGTCTATTATGTAAGTTGATCCTTACTTTCTGCCGAAGCAAGGTACACGTCGCTCGAAAAGTTAGTCCTAGCTCTGGTAATGGCCTCGAACACACTTAGACCTTACTTTGAGTCACTAGCTATTATTGTATGAACTAACCATCCCATGAAGGCCATCATGAGGAAACTAGAATTTACAGGATGAATGGCGAAATGGGCGATACACGTGAGTGGATTCGACGTCGAATATGATCCTAGAACAGCGATCAAATCTCAAGATTTGGCTGACTTTGTGGCCGATTTCAGTCCTACACTGGAACATGAAGCCATGAAAGAAGCCAAACAACTGAAAACTGAAGAGGACAGGGGCACGTGGCAACCCCATACAGACGGAGCGTCGAATGTAAGAGGAGTCGGGCTAGGTGTTGTACTAAAATCGCCACAAGGGGACCATATAGCCCAAGTTGTAAGATGTGAGTGGGATGCGACCAACAACAAAGCAAAGTATGAGGCCCTCGTAATCGGGCTGACACTCGTACAAGATCTCGCAATCCAGAACATCGAAGTAACATGTGATTCCCTCCTGATCGTAAACCAAGTGCAAGAGTCATATGCCGCCAAAGACGACAAGATGATGGCCTACCTAGACGTCGTAAAAAATTGGTAGACAAGTTCCAATACTTTACTATCCGACAAGTCCCACGCGACCTCAACATCCCATTAGCACACATCACAACCCCATCAGTCCCCAAAACTCTCAAGACGACCAGTCATGACAACACTCAGGCAGCGGTCGAGCTATCCTAACAAGAAGTCGTCTCAGCAGAGATAGGTGACAACACATAAGACGACCTCATAAGCAACCAAGATGACTGGACCATACCCTACATCAAGTGGTTAAAAGACGGTATACTCCCAACAGACAAAGGAGAAGCCAAAAGACTCAAGGTATAAGTCATAACTTTTGACAAAAAAGATAATGTTGTATTCAAACGATCTGTCACAAGCCTATACCTACGCTGCCTCAAAACATCTAAGGTGAGACGCGTCCTGCAATCCCTACACGACGGAGAATGTGGAAACCATACTTGAGGACGCAGCCTATCCGGCAAAGCCCTCAAGACGGGTTACTACTGGCCTACAATGAACAAGGACGCGACCGACTACGTCAAAAAAATGTGATGTCTGCCAACGGCACGCACCTGTCACACACCAGCCAACATAAATGATTCATCCAACTCTAGCACATTGGCCCTTCATGCGATGGGGAATGGACATCGTGGGAAAACTACCACCAGCATCAGGACTACGCGTCTTCTTCCTTGCTATGACTGACTATTTCTCTAAATGGATCGAAGTCGAAGCCTATCGAGAGGTAAAAGAAAAACATGTCATTTCATTTAAAAAGCGTAACATTCTATGCAGATTTGGCGTCCCTTCAGAAATCGTATGCGACAATGGCTCCTAATTCATCGGTAGCAAGACGCGATCCTTTTGCAAATAATGGAACATCACGTTGGTCACATCCACACCGCGATATCCACAATCCAACGGCTAGGTTGAGTCCAGTAACAAGATCATCATAAACAATCTCAAAAAAAGCCTCATAGGGGCAAAAGGAAGATGGGCCGACAAACTCCCTTTAATATTATGGTTCGACAGAACCACCCCAAGGAACGCGACTGGACAAAGTCCCTTCTCACTAGTCTACGGGAGTGAGGCAGTCATCCCCGTTGAGCTACTCGTCCCAATTGACAGATACGGGTTGTAAACCCCAGAACAAAATGATGTTGAGTTGGCCCACAATCTCGACACTACAAACGAGATTAGAGAAAGAGCCAGGATCTGAATGGTCCAATACCAACAACAAGTCGCTAGGAGCTACAACAAGAATGTCCATGTCAAAGTCTTCAAGTTAGGAGATCGGGTCTTGAGAAAGACATTCCAAAATACCCGAGATCCAACCGACGGAAATCTAGCACCTCAATAGGAAGGACCTTACCTCATCAAGGAGAATGTCGGACAAGGTGCATATCGATTGGAAACAAGAGACGGACAACCACTTCCGCGAAGTTGGAATGCGACCCACCTAAAGTTCTATCGTTTCTAAATCTTTATACTTTCTCATGTTTCCATTACATTCATTCAATTACATTTGTTTGGTTCATTTCACTGACTTAAGCATCGGAGGGTCGTTGGGCTTACACCCAACGGTCACCCCTTGATCTTTTCTTTTATGTTTTAAGACAACTCAAACAAGAACAAAAGGCCTCGAAGATAGACATGGCATTCAAACATACAAACATTTCCATACACAAAAGCGCTTACAAAGTACACGATCGATCGGCACACAGGGAATAGAGAAACAAATACTAGACATTTCATTTACAAAGACTTGTCCCGCGTAAGGTACTCGTCTATACTTAAACGTTACAATTGCTCTTCCCTGGAAACGCAAAGCATGCTACACTAAACACTCAAAAGTATAGGTCACTTCGACCAGCTTCCACGCGTCTCGGCCAAGGCGCAACTGACAAATCAACCTGCAAAAACAGACAAACACAAGGTACGCAAGATACGCAAACATTTCATAAAATACACGACCCGCGATGGTGGACGGGTCGCCAAAACATTGTCCATCCCATCTTCACGATGGGGCACCAAACTTTACTAAAACATATAAAGTCAGAATGTTCACAAAACCATACACACGACATTGTCATCACATTAACTAAGACTGGTCTGACTTCTCATTGACATCCGCAGAGACGACCTCCTTACCCTTGGTCACTTCAGAGAGAGCCTTCGATGCATCCTCGATAGCCTCTTCGGTCGCTTCGGGGTCGGCTTTCTCCCTTAGCTCGTCTCCACCCAAGCCGACAAGCTTGAACAGATCGGCGTCAGGGTTACCGTTGGGGTACAAGAGATCCATGTTAGCTCTCTCGTCCTCGATCTTCCAATCCACATGAGCCCCCGTGGCAAACTCCTCCATCATCTCAATACGCGACTTGAGGCAGAAGTATGTCCCTACATCACTAGCAGTTCGGGCATCATTTTCACGCAGCTTTTCAGCATTGACCTCCGACTCTTCGAGGCAAGCATGGAACTTCTTCTTAGCTGACGACAATTAATTTTCAACAGCCTTCACGCGATCCTTGGCGGCCTTCAGTTGACCCTCTACTTGTGCGATTCGCATATCAGCTCTGTCACTCAACTCCTGTATGGTCGAGAAAGCAACCATGGAGTATTGGAAAGCCTACATTCGACATATCATGTAATCAATTCCAAGTAAAATGAAAAAAAAAAGAAATTTTGATACACACAGATGTATCTTTACTTACCCTCCAGGAAGCAGTCGCGACCTCATTCATACAATCCATGGGGTGCAGGTCGTCGATTTATTTCTTGGTCTCTGGATCCATAAAATGAAGTAGATCACTCGCCGACCTATCCCTCAGAATGCATGTCGATGGGTCTGGAGCAGTCGTCGCCTTCCTCTTTGCTCCTGACGTTTTAGACGACGGAGAGACCAAAGTGATAATCCCAGCAGACGGAGGAGCCTTGGCAGGGACTCTTGCCGAGGAAGACGCCTTAGCAGCCGACAACTTTTGCTCCAGAAGGCTCTTCTCGGACAAGCGAGCACTAGATCTCCCACCTCGAGATGTTGATAACAAAGCACAACAGAATAAGCAAACAAAGATTCCAAAAACCAACCAAATGCATACCTGCAGGAACGAACAGGTGCCTTTGGTGATGGACGCATAAGGAGTCGACATATCGATGGGATCGAATAGCAGAAAGTTGACGTTTCTGAAAAATTTGTGCACTTCAGGGAGAGCGAGCAGAGTAGCGGTCACAGCTTCAAATCCTTCAGGTTCCTCCGGGTTAGCTGCTGCAACAAACCACATGTAAGCAAAGTTTTAGATGATATCCGACAAAAGACAGAAAAAACGAACACGATACCTGTCTTTCTCCAAATCGAAAGTAGGAAGAAACAATCGACACCCCTTTCAAGAGACCTATGCCCTATAAAGAAAAATCGGGATCTCCATCCACGGTCATTAACATCTATGTTCAAAGCTATGGGCTTCCTGCCCCGGCGGAGGCGCAATTGGAACCTGGATGAACCGCGACTGCTCAAGTAATAGGAATACCATAGGGCATCGAAATCAAACTCGACATCGACACTGACGACTAAGAGATCGACCACCCTAAGCAAGCGCCATGTGTGGGGCATAACTTGACAAGGTACGAGCTTTAAAACAGCAAGGAAGTTCCTAACGAGACTAGAAAAGGGGAAAGAATGGCCAACCTTGAAAGGATACTCAAAGAAACAAACCCAACCTTCGTGACACCAGTCGGCTCGTTCATGGGGGAGAGGAAGACGCACTACAGTACCTTCAGGAAGCTGACCAATTTTGAGGATCCTATCTAACTCGGGTTGGGTCAGGGTTCCACACAAGGAATCTTCCGGGCTTAGGAGTCCTAAAGGAGTGAAGACGTCCTCGTCTCCGGTAGAACTCTCCGTCATGATCTTGCCTTTCTTGGATCTTGATGATGCCATGGGAAAAACAGAGAAACGGTAAGAAAATTCAAAAAACTTTTACTCTGGAAAGATGCGAGCTTCTGCAGAAGAAAAGATGGTGACAAGAAGAGTAATTGATGGGTTATTTAAAGAAGTAAAACCGTCATACCTTCGGTCAATCTGATGGACCAATCACGCGTTGCCACGTCATCCAAGCGACTGCAGGAAAATCGGGCAGAAGATCTTGCACGGTTTAAAGACCAAACCGTCCCATCAAAACTGCTTCCACCCTTTTTTCAGCCCATTTTGGTCTTGGGGCAATTGTTGGGTCGTGGGTCATCCGGCCCAAGTAAATATTAAACCAGGTTTAAGCTGCATGCCTAAAGAGATGAGACGTGAAGATGAACGTTGAAGACATTGGAGAAAATATCAGAGGTCGGTGGACGGTTCAATGATTTCCGAAGAATCTGAGAAGACGGCTGGATTAGTTAACCAAAAGATTAGCATATATAGGGGTTCCGATTAAGCTTTGTAACACACAATCATCCCACTGAATACAAGTAAGAACTCATTATTTCTTCTCTAAAATCATTCTCTGGTCCAATTCATTATTCGAATATTGAAGTGACCGACAACCAAATTTCTATTTTACGCCGTTCTCTCATCACTAGGAGATAAGCTTGATTTATATTCAATCAGTCTTGTTCATTATATTATTAAGTTGATTTGGATTATTTGGATATATTTAATCTCATTATTGTCTAGTTGTCCCCTCTTAAGGCGACTCAGGTCGATTTGATCTTTTCGCCCCAAAACAGTTGTACATATAGTTGTAGCGTGACCAAATAAAAGATGCTCTTTACAATGAATCTGATTTGGCTCTTATCCTCAATGAAGAGCCGCCTCTGAGTCTGGAAAGAGGAAGAAATGAAGGGGCTAGTGACATTGCCTCTTCCAACCTGATGGGTAACATGAAGCCCAAAAAAGTAAGCCTCTGTTTTATGAATAGTGATAATAATAATGGCCTGTTGAATGCCTAGCCTTCACTCTACTGTAGGCTTACCAACCATGTCACCCCCTATCTTATCCCTATCACTATCCACCATTCTTCTAGTTCTATGACCCTTCAAGTTTGTAGTCTTTGTAATGCCTAGTTGTTAGCTAGTTGATCTTAGCAGTTTGTACTCCATGACTGTCCTTGTCCTCTGGTTGACAATGGCCTCTCATGGTAGCATCATCAATAATTTTGTCCTCGATATGTATTGCTACATCTCTATCCTTTTATCATTTCAGTTGGGGGATTTGTGGTTTAATCATCATTACTTATAATCCTAACTTCATATTTATCACTGGTTTTGATAACAGCTGTAAGTATATTACTCCTTTTACTAGGATTAACTATGCCTAGAAATCCTTCTACTATAATCCTCAGTTCCTGTATAATAACATTTACCCACATATTATTTCTTCCTATAACAAGTTCTTGCAGTGTGTTATGGCTGCTAAATCTATCCATCTTAATAAAATTTGGACTACTGAACACAACCCTTACTAATTTTATCAACCTCAGTTCTATGAGGATATTCTTTGTGGGATTTGTATCAGCTGTTATTCTGTAAATGTGAAATACATTCATAACAGTACTTGCTGGATGTTTTCCCTTGTGCTCTGGCTTCATATCAAGGGGAATCTCTACAGAGAAATAACTCATTACTCTATATACAAATTTTCATATTACTGGTCCATCCTTTTGATCAACACTCAATATTTGTTTGCAGGTTTTAGTTGCATCTTCTATGTGGATTTGTGGTGCATCTTCTCTTGGTTTACCCGGAATTTTACATCCTATACTTACCACACTAACTCTAATTGTTTTCCTCATCATATGAACTGGCCTCGGTTTCCCTTCAGGTATCTGTACACATCATATTGGCAATCAACTTACTACTGTACTACCCTATCACTCTATGACACTAACTATAATTGTTACGTCTACACGGGTAAATGCTACTATCTCTACTACTGCTGTTGGTGCACAGGTTTGAAAAATTACTTTGTCACTTGCATTGCTTTACTTTGCTTACTTAACTATATTTCCACTTGTACTAATGTTCTTTATCTGAGATCCATCTTGCGCCATGCATTCTGGATCAATGATGAACTAAATTTGATGAACACTCATACCTTTTATATAGACCTGTACAAGTTCGGGCCAGCCCGTCCGGTATAAAAACCGGGTTTGGCCAATAATAGTAGTCTGCCGGGCTGGGCCCAACCCGGTGCATAAACGGGTCGGGTACAGACATTCTTCTAGACCCGCCCGGTCCAATCGGGCTGAAATCGTCCCAAAAGCCCGGCCCAAACCTGGCCGGCCCCGGACTATATCATCCTTAAAATATGCAATAACCACCTTCACCTAAAAATTCCTTTTTACTGGATAACTTATATTCAAATTTCCATCTTGTCTATTTGGCTCCCTCTTGATGGGGAACCCCTGTCTGTCCTTTGTAGGATGACATGCAGGATTTATCCTCTTATTACCGAATGGAACATATATTGTTACCCTTACTGTTTCCAGATATTCAATCAGGTGGATGATCCTCATAGATTGATTTACAATTGCTCACATTATAATGATCTTAACCTAATCAGCAAACGCATCCTAACTTGTTTCCTTTTGTTGCCTGCAGGAACATTTAATTTCTACTTCTATCAAGTTCAGAAGTTAAACTTGTCATGGTGCCACAACTCCATAAATACAATCTACCCTCCCTTGTGGAAGGGTATACACTACAAACTCAATTACACGACCATATCTATCAGTTTATTACACATATATTACTGTCTACTTTCCATGAAGGTTTATACCTTGTTGAGGTCTGCCCGTGTGGAAACGGGGCGGGGTGCCCAACAAGTCTAGTGGGGTTCCAACCTAAAACCAATTGGCTTTAGGTTGAAACCCCACTGGGCTTGTTGGGCACCCCGCCCCGTTTCCACATGGTATCAGAGCATGGTTATCGGATCAAGTGTGCTTTGCAGGCTATTAGGCCCGTCACAACAGCTCGCAAAGCACATTTGCGGGGGAGTGTTGGAATCCCACATCGAAGGATTGGGACACACTTGCCTTGTATATAAGCTCAGTGGTCCTCTCTACCTATTGCCAATTGGTTTTAGGTTGAAATCTCACTGGACTTGTTGGGCACCCCGCCCCGTTTCCAAAGCCCGTCTACCGAATTTTATTTGTATCCCCTAAACCCCTTATCCTCTGCTTATGAGTACATTCCGGGTCAAAGTATTGTTTTGCTGTTAGTTGCCCCCTTGGCATTCATACATGCTATTATTAATCAATACCCCATCCATTGGGCATGGGAGTGAGCTTGTCGGGTTGCTCCTGTAGTATTCCTAAAACATCAACTCTGTTATCCATCTATAGGATTTCTTCTTGGAAGTCTTATTATACCTATCATAATAATTTGAATCAATTTAACCCTGTTTCTGCATCCCCTCCAAAGTTTCATAACGGCCATTATAATTTGACGAAATACAAAAATAAAAATTATTATACCCGTCTTATTGATAAGCTTTCGATCCACAAGACCAATACACTTACGAGAACGAAAATTAGGTTTTTAATATAAAGATTTGTACATGGAATTGTCGGGGGATGGGCCGCAAATGTTTATGGACTGATCTTGAAACCAAAATTGATAAACAACCCTCTGATAAGATTTTGAGAAAAACAGGCTTTGATAATATAGCATGATCCCCCTCGACTAGGTTAGCATGTGGCATTTGTATTATTTGGAAATCTTATCAACTTTATAACGAAAGTCTAGAACTTATGACTTCATTTGAAAGATTTATTGCTTTTAAATATAAAGTTTTTGATATTGAACGAACTATGTGTATCATCTTTGTGTATGTCCCACCTCAACCTAGAGATAAAGAGGCCTTCTGGAACCTCTTATCAGATTTCATAAGATCCACCAACTTGCCATTTATTCTGATAGGTGATCTTAATAAAATTGCTAATAATAACCGGAAATTGAGGGGTGGCCTTCCTAACGTTTTTCGATTCCAAAGATTGATTAACTTCAGAGATGAGTTGGACCTTTTGGAAATACCTACTCAAGCTAACAATTTCACGTGGCAAAAAAATATTTTAGAATGTAATAATATTTATGAAAAGCTTGATCGTGCGCTAGTTCATGATCAAATTATGCAATGGTATCCGAGTATCTTTACTAAAAATCATGTTTTCACCTTGTCTGACCACTGTCCTATGTCGGTTGAATTGGACAATAAACAACAACGAAGCATTCCACCATTTAAATTTGAAAAAATGTGACTTAAAAGGAAAGACTTTGAAAATGTGGTTAAACAAGCTTGGAGAGTTAATATAAATGGTCCTTTGTGTTCAAACTTATGAAGAAAACACAAACAGTGAAGGTAAATGCGAAAAGATAGAATAAAACTACGTTTGGAAATATCTTTAGACAATTAAAAGATACATAACCTTACAAAACTACAAAACACCATTATATCAAACCCCTATGTTGAGGTAATCCAGAAACAGAAAAAACTTTTCAAGAAAAAGGAAAAGCTTCTGGAATTTCATAAAACTTAATGGGGAGAAAGAGCAAAACAACACCATTTAAAATGAACGGATATAACTTCAAGCTATTTCCATTGTATTGCTAATAGTAGACGTAGTAGGAAGATAATCAAAGAAATCAGAAGTACTCATGGTTTATCGGTTACAGGTGAGGATAATATTAGAAAATAAATTCAATCTGACTATCAGAAAAGATATAAAAAGGAGGATATAAATTTAAACAACATGAAGAATTATCTTAGTATAATCCAAAAGGAAATATCAGATGAGGATAATGCCCTTCTCACTAAAATTCCAACCAATGAGGAAATTAGAAAAGCAGTTTTTAGTATCGACAGTGACAAATCTCCTGGCCCGGATGGCATGTCGACTGACTTCTACCATAAATTATGGCACATTGTTGGCCCGTCTTGTAATAACCCTCATTTGTAGTAGGGGAATTTGTGTAATTTTTCAACTCTATTTCCAAATAAAGGAATTTTGGTAATTATTTCAAAAATAGAAATAAAATAGAGTTATTGTTATAAATTGTTACAAATTGTAAGTTATAAATTTATTGAAGTTATTCTAAACATTATGTTAAGTCTTTTGAATAAAACTTATCAAATTTGACCTACAATATTTAAATCAAGTTTAAAATTTTTTTGTTAAAGATTTAAGTATGGTTAAATTTACAAGAAAAATAACTTAAGCTTATTTTTCGCCTAAGTTAAATTTTTATATAATTTAATTTTGGGTTAAAATAAATATTACAAATTTAAAATATTAAGTTTGGGAAATTTTTACAATTTATGAAAAGTAAAGAGGGCAAGTTTGCAAAAACCCAAAGTTTTGGGCCATTTTCGTAAATAGCCCAAAACTTCACCTTCTTCCTCCCAATTCTCTGTCCAGTGAGCCGTGAAGGTCTCAAGCCATTTTAATGGCGGAATTTCAAAATTCTTGGATTCTATTGGGCGAATTAACTCATGGGAATTGAAGAGGGGATTGATACGCATCTAATGGATGGATTAATTCGGGTTAAATGTCGCGGAAACGCCGGGATTTGGCCCCCAAAACGTTATCCGCGTCATTAGGGTCGAATTGAAGATTGAACAAATTCGATTAGATCATCTTCAATTTGGACGAATTGATTGAGTTATTATGCTGAGGATATTCTTCTCTACCATAGCCCTACAAATAAGATCACGAATTCGTCTTCAATCCATCCAATTTCAAGCTTGTATCCGAAGAACCCTAAAAATGTGTTCGAGTTGTTCATCCCCAAAATTCGAGTGTGGTGGAGTTGATTTCGAGCAATTGAAGGCATCCCTAGTTGATCCTGGAGGTCCTCTTCGAAATCCCTAAGTTTACGACGCCGTGTAACCACCGGAGAACCCCCGATTTGGCCGGAAACCGCCGGGTGTCCAATTTCGACTTCAAGAGGGTATTTTTACCCGATTCGGGAATTGTTTTTCTTTGATTTTAATTTAGGAGAATTTGCATGGATAGCCAACTTTGTAAAAAAGTTTGTAAAAATACCCCGAAAACTACAAAATGACAAAGCACGCCTATTTGGGTATTTTTGCCAAAAAAAATATTTTCTTTTTCTTTTAAAACAAAAATCAAAAAAATATTTTTTTATCAAAAGAAACTTAAATGAAAATTATAAAGTAGTAAACTAAATCGTAAAAACCAATTTTTGTTTTTGTTATTAAATATAGAAAGTAAAGTTTATTAAATATGGAAAGTAAAGATTTAGTGAAATCTTTATCAAAAAATTTTGTTATCTTCCTGTCAGTGTTTGTTTTCTATCCTGACAGTCTTTCGTTCAATCCTAATCAACCATAATCCTTAATTTGTTCATCTTCGTTCCTCCTACACCATTGATTTCATCACATTTTTTCCAAAGTCCAGTGTTGTAATCTCCATAGAAGCATCTATGAGTAAGTTTCGAACCTGTCGCACTACAAGTGTTATCCTGACGGGATTGTTTTTCAATGTTACTGTGGGCGTGATTCGTATGTTATTGTGTTTGTGTATTTGTTAGGTTGAAGTAACTATTTACTTACGCTGATTATCGATGGTAAATGGAAGACAATTTCAATCTCATAATATTTTGAGTATTTCATCGGCCTCCAAGTTTATCTTGGCGTTCTTCAATATTTATCATGTCACCAGAAAATATATTATAAATGGAAACAGAAGATATTTAAGGGAAAAGAACGGAAATACTTATCATTAAGTGATTTTTTTCCCTCCTTCCTATAATCACGGTCATTAAAGATGGAAATAATAAAAGATTTTGTGAGATCTTTTCAGAAACGGTTTTCTTTATAAAAGAAACAGACACGATTTTGCAATCTTTTCTCACCCTTATCCTGACACTATTTTGATTCACCCTAACTCCATTTGTTCATTATCGTTTTTTTCCTGAAGTTGTTATCTTAATTTTCGACGAATAAACCATGGTTAAGTTTTGTTCCTGTCGCATAACATATTCTATCATGTCGATCTTCTCTGAAGAAATCATGGATAAATTTAGGCCTTTGCTATTTCACGCACAGGTAAAATTTCTATTTCACGCACTGTTTCGTACGTGACGTACCAAATGAAGCCGTCCGTGACGAACTAAAGCACTCCGTCCGTGACAGACCACATGAAACCGTTCGTGACGCACCAACCCAATCCGTGCGTCATGGACGAAGTCGCTGCATATAAATGCAACGAATTCGTCTCCCCATTGCATCAACCCTCATTTGCAGCAACCCACTCGCGATTTCGCACCCAAGGTCAAAGGCTTCGATCCGTCACGTTTCGATTGAATCTGTCCGTCACGATCCATAAGTTTAGTTAAATCTGTATTTGTTCTTCACTTAGTTGAATTATCTTGAAGTTATTGAAGTTGTTAAGACATTTTAGATGATTTTTGTTTAGGGATTACTTGTCTAGTATTGGATTTAAACATGCTTGAAGGTTCTTTCAATTGATTTAATGTCGGTTTTGAATATGGATCTGCATACGAAATTTGTCAAAAAAAAAAATCGAACTGTACATGAAGAAGGATGTCTTTTAGTGTTATCTTTGTTTGGAGCTCCCATTGGCAAGTGAAGTCCACTCCTCTAATTAACTGGGATAAAATTGGTAAACCTAAAAACCTGGGTAGTCTGGGTATAAGGAAATCTAATGCTATAAACCAAGCACTATATATGAAACTTCTTTGGAAAATATTAGCAGAACCAGACAATCTCTGGGTAAGAATTGTTTCTGAAAAATATCTCAAATCAGAAACCATATTTAAATATATTAAGAAATCAAATACTTCTTGGCAATGAAGTAAGCTGATGGAGCTTAAGAATACTTTCTTTGAGGGTATCTCATGGCTTGTAGGTGATGGGCGAACTATTAAGTTTTTTACGGACCGGCATCACACCCCAGTCCTGTGGTACCAACTCAAGGGCACTGCGAGACCCGACTTCTTTTGACGCGCCAACGACACCTCACCCCGGTGCTCAAAGGCCGGCTCCCATGCTTCTTGGTGGTGCCAAAGCAATGCATTGCCACTCCCTCACCCTGCGGCGATTTGCCACTTAGTGTCGTGGCGCTTCTACATGAGTTTGTCTATGTGACCCCGGAGGAGCTACCCGATGGCCTTCCACCGGTGTGGGGGATAGAGCACCAAATTGATCTAGTCCTTGGTGCCTCACTTTCCAACCGAGCGGCCCACCGCGCTAGCCCTGAGGAGACCAAGGGCTTCAACGCCAAGTTCAAGAACTCAAGGACAAGCGTTATATCCGTGAGAGTTTGAGCCCTTGTGTCGTGTCAGTGATCCTTGTGCCAAAGAATGATGGCTCGTGGCGCTTGTTTATTGATTGCCGCACCATTAATCAAATCACCGTCAAGTATCGCCACCCCATCCCGCGCATTGATGACATGCTCGATGAGCTCTCTTCTCCAAAGTTAATCTCAAGAGTGGTTACCAACAAATCCGGATGCAAGAGGGTGATGAATGGAAGACGACATTCAAGACGAAGTATGGCCTCTACGAGTGGCTTCTCATGCCATTTGGTCTCACCAACACGCCAAGCACCTTCATGCGCCTTATGAACCATGTTCTAAGGGCCTACTTGGTCAAATTTGTGGTGTTCTACTTTGATGACTTCTTGATCTATAGAAGTCCTTGGAGGACCATGTGGATCACTTGAGGGTCGTGCTTGAGTGCCAAGCTCAACTTGGCCGACGCCATGCTCGTTGGGTGGAGTTCATGAAAATATTTCCATATGTGATCAAGCAGAAGAAAGCAATGAGAATGTGGTAGCCGATGCCCTTTCTCGGAGGTATGCTCTCCTTTCTCATCTAGATGCTAAAGTATTGGGTTTTTCTCATAATAAGTCTCTTTATGCTCAAAATTAATTCTATAAACCTATATTTGAGACCTGCACTTTGAGAGGTAAGTTTGAGGGCTACTTTTTGGATGGGGGTTATCTTTTTAGAGCCCGCAAGCTATGTATCCACTCCTCCTCCATTAGACGCCTTTTGATCCATCTGGCAGCACGCCCCGTGTGGCACTCCCGGGTGTCACACGCCTTTCCCTTTCCCTTAACTTGTTATTTCCGTTTTATGTTTTGAGAGTATTGGCCACTTGTAGTGGACCAAGCCCATTAACTATTAGACTACGGAGACAACAAAACCACCCATCTTCTCAAGCTAAACACACCAAATGATGCATGACTATAGCCATTTCACCATAATAACTTCTAATTTATCTTAGTTTTCAAACAACGTTTCACCAAATTGTGAACCTTAACAGTACCCATGGAAAATCTAAGTCAACCCAAAAATAAGGTATGTGCCCAAGAAACTGACAATATACCAATCCATGAACACTTAATCACCATATTTCCTCAAACATGAAATGGAGGAAAATGTAATAACAAAAGGAAAGAGAAGGAAGAAAGGCTTCAATTCTCCTTGTAATCTTGCCCAAAATTAAGATAATGTATCGAAATCTACTCAAATAATCCTAATGTGAAATAAGCTACTACATCAAGCAAAAGGAGATTAAGAAAATAGAGGATACCTAATCGTAAGAAGTCATAGATTAAAGGAGCTAGAGAAGGCGAGGCCAAATACCCTGAATAATGAGAAATTTCTCAGGCTGAAGAGGGGAGAAGAGCACTTTGTTCCTGCTACCATGAAGGCCGAGGAGGTACCACCAATAATGATGACGGTCGCCGACCTTGCCGGTGCTTAGAGCGGTGTCGACCTTGGCGGTGTTGAGGAGCAAACCAGAAGGAGAATCAACAAAGGAGATGACTCGATGCTTTGAGCAGTCGTCGACCATGGCGGTGCTGAGAGCGAGGAGTTGGGTGCAAAGCAAAATCAGCAAAAGAATTACCTAATATTTGGGGGGTTTCTTACCCCTGTTTTAGAATTACCTAATATTTGGGGGGTTTCTTACCCCTGTTTTACTTTACACCGCGGTCCAATATAAAATAAAAGGATAGTAAAATAAAAGATAATGCACCGCGATTTTAAGTTTAAGTGTTGTCTGAGATATATAAAAAAAATTCAACAGCACCACGGTCGATTGTTATAAAGTGCGGTCCGACAATATATAATTGTAAAAACATAAACCATGTACCGCGTATTTAGTGTAAATCACGGATTGAATATATTCCTTATCCCGATTTAATAAAAGTGAGGTAAAAAAGTGAGGTTAATTGCAGCTTTTGTACTAGTGTCGGACCGTAATTCTGAGTTATCATGCTTATACTAGGGACTTGTGATTGAACTATTTAAGATATATGATCAAGTTTATGCAAGTGGAGCTCTGTCCGGAAAATGTTTTGTGAAATGAAGCAACCGTAACGTCATTGTAATTCATGATTTAGTGAGTGAATGTAACCATGTGGTGTCAATTAAAGAATATAGATTCCAGATCATATGTGGACTAGCCTAAGTATGTGGACACCCAAATATGCGGACCAATCTAGGACCGTCCGTTTTGCGGCCCAAATTAGACCAGTGGGTGTTTAAAATATAAGTGATGTGAATTATTAATGAATGAGTGCATAGCCCATTGGTAGACACTTAAAAGGAGAGTGAGATGTCATGAGTTCTACTCTTAAGAGGAGTGCGCCCCTCTTATTTTTTTTCCTTTACATTTTTCTCTCTAGCTTTAATACCCAAACACACATGATTATTCAATCATTATAATTTTAAGCAATTTTTTTATTTTCTATATTTTGTCCAAGTTAATTACGAATTGATATTTAAGCGTCTCAAAGTGGTTTATGAACCTCTAAAATAGCATTTATGAACCTCTAGATCAGGGTTTATGAAACTCTAGAATATGGTTAATGAACCTCTAGAATAGGGTTTATGAACCTCTTGATCAAGATTTATGAACCTCTAGAATAGGGTTTATGAACCTATGAATATGGTTTATGAACCTCTAGAATAATGTTTATGAACCTCTAGTATAAATTTTATTTATTTGTGAACCTCTCGTATAAAGTTTGTGAACCTTAGTCCAATCACACATTTGTGAAAACTAGGTAGATTCATGAATTTTACAATTTATGAACCTCTCGTATAATATTTATGAACCTAGGTACATTAGTGCATTTTAATAACGTAGTATCAACCTACGTATAAGTTTGTTAACCACTAGCATAAGGTTTTTGAAGCTTACTATACAGTTAGTTTGTGAATCTTTAGTACAAAGTTTGTGAACCTGTAATATAAATTTTATGAACCTAAAGTACAAAATGTATGAACCTATGTATTTTTAGTGCATTGCGTTCAGAAGCAAAAAAAAATTGGGTTCTGGAAAAAAAAAACACCAAAAATTACGGAAATGTCACCGCTTCACCAGTCCGCACAGTAAAAGAGCTCCGCATGTGTGCCGAACTGAGAGAATATATATATATATATATATAATTAGGCTCTGGTGAAACATGAAGTTATGGTAAAACGAGTGGACTAATTATGGCCCTTAGATGAAGATGCGATCAACGTTCTAGATTTGGGTACAAGATCTCCCTACACATGCCCCACACTAGATTAAATATAAATTGTTTTTTTATGAAAATATTAAAATATAATTTATATTTCTCTCTCCATATCTTCATGAATTCTCTTTTCCAATATCCCGATATCTCCATTCTCATTTTCATCGATCTTCATATTCATCCTCACCCGCCTCCGCTCCAGACCGCTCCGCCTGCACTCCGATAAGCATCTGCTCTGGACCGCTCTGCCTTTGCTCCGAACCGCTCTGCCTTTGTCTCAGGTCGCTTCGCCTCCGCTCCGACTCCACTCCAGATCGCTCCGCTTCCGTTCCAAGTAGCTCCGACTCTACTTCACATCGATCTCCCTCCAACTCCGTTACACGCCGACTGCCTTCGACTCCATACTGCTTCGCCTCCTCCACACTACTTCTTCTCCACCTTCTCCTCTCTCCAAGTTGTCCTGACTCCGCTTCTTCTCCTATTTGATCTGCTACTCAGCTCCACATATTACTTCGTTTTTGCTTGATTTTTTAGGGTATGTGTGTGTTTTTTAATGAAATTGACGCTTCCCTCCAGTATCAGTGGTACTCATGGTCGAATTTGCGGTGTTTTTGTTTACGGATTTGAGAGTCACATTTCCTTTTTTTTGATATGGGTATTATATTCATTTGTATGTTTTGACATGACTATCGATTTGTGTATGTGATATTCATTTGTATGGGTTTGATATTCACGCTTCATTTGTTGATATGCAAAAGATAGTTATATATGTGATATGCAGTTGCATGGGTTTGATATTAAAGCTTCTTGTATTGATATGCAAAATAAATATTGAGTTTTTACTGATGTATGTGATATACACTTGTCCGTGTATGATATGCACACTTATTTTTCTGTTATGCAAACTGTATGTTGAGATATTCATGAACTTATCTATGTGCGATCCTAATATGAGAATTTAAAGGCATGATGAATACCACTTAGTGAACAATGAATTTCAATACCAACGAAGTGCATATCCATTCAACAACGCACTCGGTATATAAGATAATGAATATCAATGCAACACAACACACATGAATATCATAAAAAAGATTGAATATTCAAGACAATATGATGAATATCATATATTAAATCATGTATATCAATTCCTGAATATCATTAAAGTGGCTTGAATATGCCTTAACGATTCTTGAATATCATCAATATTTTATTGCATATCATTCGCGAGTATCATTATAGTGGCTTGAATATGCCTTAATGATCCCTGAATATCGATTATAGTACCATGCATATTAGCTCCTGAATATCATCTCGTCTTCTCCCACGTGAGATTGCAATCATAACAAAACCACAATTCTTCCCTTTTTTGAAAATCATCATAGTGGTCTGAAGATTTAGGATGCAGCTTCTCGTCTTCTCTCTCCAATCTCGGTGCAAATCTTCCTTTTTTTTTGATTTTTTTAAGTAGGAAAATTCACCAACTACCATTGTGATATACATTCACTATGTTACATGCCCCACTAAACCCCAATATCTCTATTCAAATCCATATGTCCATCACCCTTATTCTGACGCTCCAAGATTGTTCACTCGTTTTACCTGAGCGCCCATCTCTCTCTCTCTCTCTCTCTCTCTCTCTCTCTCTCTCTCTCTCTCTCTCTCTCTCTCTCTCTCTCCATATGTGGCGGAGAAGTACCTAAGAAGTTGGAGAGTTATGTCCTTGTTTAGTACTTAGTGTCTATTGAGGAATTGGAGATCATCTTGATTAATTATGTTGACTTACTTGAGATCTATTTCGAGAAAGAAACTCTATTTAAGGATGTAGAATGTAATACTCATGAAATTATCAAATGCCGATTTTAGATCCATTTAAATTCTTATCGGATGAACGTATTCGTGTGTGGTTATTATTCTTATCTTTATAATAATTATAAATTGATTGTGTGTCTTCAAATTCATATTTGACCCGTTTCGTTCAAAGAACTATGTTTGATTTCTTATATTCTCTTGTGTTATAGGATCGGTTTACGACATCTTTAGGATCGTCTCTTATGAACAAAGGGTTAACCATAGGAACCCATATATACTTTACCCAATAAAATTACAAATTTTATTCACACGGGGTTTCTAATTTTTGCCCAAAACAACCCCAACTTAAATTACTCTCCCACCATGTCGATGATCGCCCACCATCTCATGCCACTAGTGAACCTCTTTTGAACCTCCATCAGGTCTATAGCACCTCCATCTCCATCCAATTTCCCTTGTGTGAGTTTTTTGCAAATCTTTTGACCCTAGCTTATTGATTTGGTTTGATTTATAGACAAATTGGGTGTTTATAGGCAACTGGTTGTTATCTAGAGGTTATTTGATTAATTGGAATACTTCGGTTGATCGATTTTGCAGTTTTGAGGTGGACTATTGAGATATGAGGCATTTCGTACACTATATGAAATTTTGGGATATTTATGTAAATTCTGGAAACATGTGGGACTGCTCATAAGTTAAGTAATCTTCTATAACTGTGGGGAATTATATGGACTTCGATTTGGACTTATATGTGACAAGTTATGTGCAATTGTGCATTTTTGTGAAGGTTTGGAAAGTTGGACAATTTTTGTAAGTTTTGGAAGATCAAGATGAAGGTTTGATAGTGGAAAAAGGGTGTGATTGCATCGAACTTCCTTGAGAAAAGTTATTTTGAGTGTTTATGATGTGATTTTGGATCCCATCCAGTTGCAAGACAAGGTCAAGTGTCGTGCCAAGCCTAGCCAAGCGACAATACCGCCCACGCGCCACAAATTATGGTTTTTCAATAAACCCGTACCAACGATATCCAAAATGAGCCTTACCAGTTTCAACCTTCAAGAGAAGATAAATGAGGAGGCCATGCAAAGTTTGAGGTCAATTGGAGGAAGAACGCTTGGTGAAGACACAAGGGCTTTCTAGCAACGGTGCCGACGCGAGCACCAACTTGGGACCACGGCCAAATCCTTGATCCATGCAATTTGGCTCAAGAACCAACATGCCAATATTCCTTAGGTTCTCCAAGATGTCCAATGAGTCAAGGTGTGCTGAGCTAACGTGAAGATGGTTCAGAGGAGTTGAGCGAAGAAGGCCTTACCACGACGCCAGCATGCAAGCCAAATTTGTCCAAATGTGCGGTTGAAAACCACTTGTTCATTTGGCCCCAATATTGGATAAGACTTGGCTCATGGGATTATCAAGAAGATGTTCAAATTTCAGGCCCATTGGAACCCAGAGTACAGTGAACGACACTTTTCAAGTTTACTTACGAATTAGGGCTTTATGTGACATTTGGTCTATTTAAGTGTTTTTCGACTTTCATTTTTAATTAGACTTGATTAATTGAATATTGAAACTCTATGCTTCCATAATTGAGCTTTGAGTTTAGGTACATGGGTACTTTGTTCTGGTGAGTCAAATCCTCTACAATTTACTCTTGTTTGGTTCGTAATATCCAAGACGGTTGTTTGGCTTAGGTGCGTCATATCCTTAGAAATTAAACACCCTTCTTCTTGAATCCATTGGTGCATAATATCCAATAGGTTCAAGTTGCTTATCCCTTTTTTCCTTGCAAATAAAAAACCCCAAAAATCCACAAAAGAATCACTTTTACCCTTGATCGACAGTGCAACAAGACTTGCCCCACACGTGGATTTGGGAGGCGACTTTTCCTTGAACCAGAACGAAGATCCTTTAGTGTTTATCCATCATTTAGTATCAAAGCTTTGACAAGGTAAAGTCTTAAAACCATTGTTTGTCTTAATTTCAAACATGAAGCTTGTGTGTTCGAAATCATTGCCACTTTGCCCTAAACTTTTGTTACACTCTTGAGTTGCGACTTTTGCTTACCCTTGTGCATGTTGAGTGCCATAAAAATCTTGAAATATTGCCTTATAAACACCAGCAAGAAAGCTCAAAAGAAGGTCTGGTGTTGCCTTGTCTGCCAAACCTAGGTTCTATCATACCTTGTACGAAAATATCCTTGTACCCCCACACAACCCCCACGGCCAGCCTTACCTTGACCTATCCCTTGCCAAATTCTATATTTTCCCATATTTTCTTATCTTGTTTTTCTTGCACCTTAAGATAGATTTTAGTTTGCTTTTTATGTTTAGATATTATTTAGTTATAGATTTGCGTTTATCTACTAGGTAGTTGGTGATATCTTACATATCTTTTACGACATTGTGTTATCTTTTCTTCAAAATCATATCTTCGACGAAAATTACACAAAAAAGTAGAATTTTTGAGTCATTAAAGAAAAGAAAAAGATGTGGGACTTAGAAAAATTCAGACCCAACGAAAGTAAAAAAGGAAGTTGAGCATAAGAAAATTTGGATCCCACGAGTCCAAGAAAATCAAGAAAGATTTGTTTTTAGTAAGTGTCCAAATTATCTTAATTGATTTAAGCCTTATCTTGACTTTATTTTATTTGGATATAACTTGCTTCTTAAGATATTGACTTTGGTGCTTGCCTTTTCCATCTTGAGCTTGTCGTCCCACCCCAGTCGACACTCACTTGTGTTTGATTTTAAGATCTTGTTTGGTCTTTCCTTGTGCGTTGTGACGTATTCTTGTGATTGCACTAACCTTATGATCAAGTTAAAGTTTGTAGAAAGAGACTTCAAGAACACGGCCAATCCTCGGAGACGAAAGTGTGTGCGCCAAGAAAGATACTTTCTTGTCTTAAAGATATGTTTTTATTTGTTTCATTCTAACTTAACAGGTTTTCTTGCTTGGTTAGTACTACAGTAGATTATTTTTTTTATCAACCCATGTGATTGATATGTCACGAGAAAAACTTTGGAAATGAAGCCATGGAAGCCCCACGTGAAGAACCAAGATCACTCACCTTGGACGATCTTCCGGCTTTGTTCGCTCGACAATGCCTTGATTTACTTGGAGCCCTGGATGAGAGATTAGAGAAACTTCTAAGGCAGACAAGGAGGGATACTTCTCAAGAAGAATGATCAGCCTTTGTTCGAGTGATTACGGAGTTCCAAGACGATGTCCATGAAGTCGGCCCATCCCATGTTCCAAGAGGAGGCATTCAGACTCAAGTACCGCCAAGTACACCTCTTGGCAACCAAGAGGATGAACTAGGCAATTCCTTCACCCAAGACCAACACCGCAGGCCCCCTTTAAGGTTCCAAGCCCCGGAAACACGTCCCATCTTTGAGGGCATCAAGAGACAACCATTTCTTACAGCCACCGGTCCAACTATGCAACCAAGGCGTGTACCTATTGGCCCTC
The DNA here is from genome assembly GCA_027886185.1 of Rheum nobile. Taxonomy (NCBI): domain Eukaryota; kingdom Viridiplantae; phylum Streptophyta; class Magnoliopsida; order Caryophyllales; family Polygonaceae; genus Rheum; species Rheum nobile. The sequence continues at coordinate 16,416,126 of WOAB01000485.1, forward strand.
ATGATTTTCGTGATGGAGCAAGGATGAGAGATGTGCCACCAAGAGGTCAAGCATATGAAGACCGTGGTAATGGCTATGGTTATGGAAATAGAGATGACACGCAGCAGCAGCAGCAACAACAAAAACAACAACAACAACAACATGGCGTAAAGCTTACTATCCAACCTTTTGCGGGAACATCCGACGTGGGGGCTTACTTGGATTGGGAGTACAAAACCAAGTCTATATTTGATTATTATTGCTACAATGATGCCTAAAGAGTAGCCATCGCAGCCATACAGTTCACAGATTTTGCGTACTCATGGTGGAATGAAGATAAGGAAGAATGAGCTCATAATCAATACCAAGCCATCTCCACATGGGACGAGCTCAAAGCATCCCTTAGATTCAGATTCGTCCCTGAGGATTATGTTGACAAGGTCCAAGTAAAATTGGAGAGGGTGAAGCAAGGATTGAGAACCCCAGAAGAGTTCTACAAAGAGCTTAGGCAACTACTATACCACTTTGGAGTTCAATTCTGAACTCCTGGATCAGCTTGACCCTAACCTGCCTATGGAAATATCCAAGATCCTCATGCTGACTACCACTACTACCTATGCATCTTGCAAGCTTCCCACTCCCACTACTGACACAATGATGAACCCTCCCTATGTTTGTGCCCATCTAGTTATCCCTTGGCTGGATGGTTCCATATGAGATGTCGTTACATCTTCTATGGTGCAACCCCTAGAGATATTTGGAGGTAAGGTTGCAGAGAAACGCTATGAGTCTTCTAACTCCACCATCATCAGACATATTGAAGGTACTGATATCCAGCCCTCTGAGGGTGGCTCACCCTCCTCTGAGACCACAAAGCGCAAAGAAGAAGAACCCACCATATTTGCTACTCCTAAGAGACAAGAGAAGAAGAACCCACCATATCAACGGCTTGTAAAAGTTATTGATGATTAAATATGTGTCTAGAACTTGTTCATCTCCTATTGTTACGCAACTATCCATGTCTGTCAGTTTAATGTTATTTTTTGTTGTCTTTTATCGCTTACTAAGGCCCTCTGTTGTTACTGCAAGGATCTTTTATATGACATCTTTTTGTGAGTATCCCCTCTTGAGGTGGTGCTATCCTTGTCATGCTATCTTGCCTTGTAATTTCCAACATTTGAAGTTTAACAAACTATTTTCTTAGTATGATCCTATGCCTAGTCCTTTAAGATTGGTTAATATAAGACCCGCTCTTAGAAAACATCACTATATGGCTCCAACTTATTACTATTGTCATATGGAACATACCTCTGTGCAAATGGACTATTCCATTCACCAGACATTTAATACAACTTCCCCCAGATAAGTACAATATTACTTCTCTCTTGACACTTAACTATGGTTTCTCTGATGGTTTGCTCTGCACTTATTTAACACCTTCTTTCCTTTACTGGGTGCAGGATAAAGTTGTTAGAAAATCCAATGGAAAGAAAAATCCCAACTCTAAATGGTCCTTAATGTGTCATTATCCTTCTTTTGATGGCTTTTCTAATGTTGATGTACCTACCTATTTATATGTTATGCACTCCTTGCTATGTTTCAATAGATTAACTTACCCAGATGCCACTAACAACCATTCTCCTTGTGGTCTTGCTTTCAGGTTATGGCCTTTTGGACTCCTCCTAAATTTGCATTTGACAGCATATACTACTCTTTGCTACATTGGTTCAGATAAGTTCATTGATCTCCTATGCTTATCTGATCATTCTTATACTATATGTGGTAAACACTGGCAATTTATAACACTATCCATTGATCTTTGGCTATAGATGGATGGCACTCCTTGTGATGCTTACAATGATGCTCTTGTCTGGCTCCTTGGTAGGCCCTATGGTGCCTCTGTGATTGTCCTATCCTCACCATTTTAACTCTTCACTAAGCTCTCAGTAGTGGTTTCCTCCCAGTTTCTTGGCAGGCGCTCACCTTGATTTAATTGTATTACCTTTGTGTATGCTAATCTGTATTTGCTATTGTCTTTATCTAAGGCTCACCAACCGACTATTACTACCACACCCCTTCTGGGGGTGTACAAAACTACACTTACATCTCAAAAACAATCATCTTCAATGTACCACCATTTCACTTTATTTCTTTTTATATATGAACTGTATCTTGAACAATTACCTTTCATACATGAAAAATATCATTTAAGGCATCCTACTTCATTAATGGAAATCTCCCTCTCACTATATGTGGGAATAAAATTTCAAGGATATAATTGATTAGGAGAAAATCAAAATCAAAATCAAAATCGAAAGAACATTTTGTGCAAAATATTAGGAAACCATATATATCCTAGAGTTTTTCAGTACATTTCACCCCACACAACTAAACTGAGAATTGTTGATCGTTGGATTTAATATATCTGATGGCTCTACTTATTCCTTACCATTAATCGTAAGGGTACTATACACTTGAACCGAATCATATATATAGTGTTATGTTCTCCTAAAACGTTGTGTTATAATAAAACAAAGGTACTAATTGTACCCGTTGGATTAAGAAAGAATCAAAGGCCCAGATCTAATCCAAATGGGTGCAAATTAGTAGGATATGCTTCATGTATCTGATTTAGGCAAAAATCCCGATTTTATGGGAATTTGATTGTATTTGTTATCAATTCCCTAAATCGTCCCCTCTCTCTCTTCCAAACGCTCCCCATTCTTGCCCATAGTCTGGTCCCCCAGAATCGCTATTGAAGCATCATTATTCAAAATTTTATCATCTCCCTAGCGATAGCATCATTTTTAGGCACAATCCATCGGCATTGTGGTTCTCCCTAGCGCCATTTGGCATCTTCGTCACCCTCAAGTGATCCCCGCGTGAATTTCTGTGAACACCGGCGTGAATTTCTTCATTCTTCTCGACTTCATTGGCGGTGATTTGTCTCCACCTTCAAGGAGCATAAACAAACGTGAACTTCTCCGTTCTTATCGACTTCGTCCGAGGTGATTACCCTCATCTTCAAGGGCATAAACCGGCGGTGAACATGTATGCAAAGTTTGATTTTTTATGATTCTAATTGTCCTTTTCAATTTTAGGGTTGACGTTATGATAGCATCCATTGAAGGACAAGTCAAAGGCCTCCAAGGAAGAGGCTCAAACGAAGGGAATTTCTAATGTCTTGAAAAAGTTTGAAGTTTTTAGTTCACGTTAAATTCTGGACAGTGTTCGGTAAAACGGACATAACTATGGCTAGAAACTTGATCTCAAGATAATTCAAGATGCGTTGGAAAGCTGATTCAAAGATATACAACTTCATAGTTCAAGTTGAATAAAAAAGCCAACGGGAAGATGATTAAAATCCATATTTACTGAAGACATTGCAATTTCCAGCACGGATTATCCACTTTCCATAATTAGATAGATTTAGATAAGATTTAATTTTGTTTTCTTGTTAAGTTATCTTTTAATTCATCTTTATTAACTAGTTTTAATATTAATAGGATTAGATAAGAAGAATGCCCAAGCTTGTTTGGATCCCTCATTTCTTCTTTAGCTAGTATATTATTTTTTTATAGTTTCCTTAACTTTTAGGATTACATAGAGTGCTTCTCTTGCAAGTAATGATGCACGAATTTCTGTTATTTAAACTCTTTGTTTCATTAATAAAAATTCAATTCGGACACTGGTATAACTTCGCTAAGTTATACTTAAGTTTTCCCCCATTCTAAACACCTCTTTTGCTTTCTAGCGATCTGGTCTTCTTTAATTTGTTTGATGAAGCATTCATTCTCCAAAAATCACAACATTTTGAGGGATTATTCATGAGTTTCTTATAGTGTATATTCCAGAATTTCATTAAATTCTGACCTCGTTTTCCGCTTTCCTTAATGACGGGACCGAAACAGCGCGTGACGATCCTATCGTGGCGTTTCACACATCAATTGGTATCAAATTTATGGGTTAAAAGGCAAGAATTCTATGTTGAAGAATCTACACCATGTATTATGAGTATTGGGACGATTATGACAACTTTTACAAGCCGCTGAAACAAGCTTCCCGATGATATTACGATACAAACTACTATGATAAACCCAAACGACCATATAGGTTGTCTTCTTATGAAGATTGGTGTCGGAAATCTTCGATCTACCCCGTTGATTATGGCACTTGGATCGACTATAGAGACTCAGGGGCTTCTGCCGAATTCCGAGACTTTGACGCTTTCTCGCTGCCTGGTTCATCCAAGGTTCGCTCCTACAAGTTATCACGGTGGCAATCTTCAAGAGTTCATCACAAAGGAGAGAGGAAAGGTGCTATAGGGAGCCAACTTCTTCCGTTTGACTTTCCTTCCGGTGTTCCGCCAAGCTTGCCGCCACCCTTTCCAAAGAGAACCATGCCCAAGCTTTAGACCATGAACTACGACAAGCAATGGAGGATATCAATGCCGGCATTGTAAAGCTCAAAGCTTGGACTCTCGTCGATGTCCAAATTACAACCTATCCCCCAACTCCGAGCGCCCCGACACCGATCGTTGCTTGTTCATCTCCGATGCCCACTGATTTGGTAGATGTGGAAAAGCTTTCCACACCCTTATATCAGTCCATTCTTGCACCCAAAGCAACTTGTTCAATAGAGAACACCGCAGCCTCGGTCGTCACTATTGTCGCGCCGCTTCGCAGCACGTCACCGCCTCCACCAACAACCACACCGATGCCTCCAATGACACCAATTGTTTTAGGAATTTTTCAAGTACTTCCTACTGCGTTAGTCCCCTACACCACCACCCAAAATGCAAGATATTTAATAGTAAAGGAGCCAGCTTTGAGTTTCTCGAAGAACGATGAACAACATGCTCCTATGGTGCTTTCTAGTGTCCATGCTCTTCTCCTCAACGTTTTTAACTGCACCCACATTGAATCAAGGACGATTCAAATCCAATTACGGGAGAATGATAGAATTCGTGGAAGAAAAAGTCAAAGGCCTCCAAGGAAGAGGCTCAAACGAAGGGAACTTCAAATGACATGAAAAAGTTCGAAGTTTTTAGTTCCCGTCAAATTTTGGACACTCTTAGGTAAAATGGCCATAACTATGGCTACAAAATTGATCTCAAGATTATTCAAGATGCGTTGGAAAGTTGATTCAAAGATATACAACTCCATAGTTTACGTCGAATCGAAACTTCAACTAAAAGAAGATCAAAATCCACTTTTAACGAAGATAGTGTAATTTCCAGAGGGAATTATTCACTTTTCATAAATAGATAGATTTAGATAAGAATTAATTCATGTTTCTTGTTAAGTTATATTTTAATTCAGACTTATTAAATAGTTTAGTATTAATAGGAATATATAAGAAGAATTAGGGCCCAAACTTATTTGGATCCCTCATTTCTTCTTTAACAAGTATGTTATCTTTTTCTAGTTTCCTTATCTTTTATTATTACAAAGAGTGCAACTCTTGCAAGCAATGAGGCACGAACTCATGTTATTTAAACTCTTTTTTTCATTAATACAAATTAGATTGGCTAAGTTCGTGCCTCATTGCAAGCAATGAGGCACGAACTCATGTTATTTAAACTCTTGTATAACTTCTTTAATTCGTTTGATCACGCATTCCTTCTCCAAAAATCATGAAATTTTGAGGGATTGACTGAATTCAGATTCCAATTTGTTTTCAAATTCAGACGTTGTTTGCCTCTTGCCTTAAAGACGGGATCGAAACATCGCATGATGATCCTATCGTGGAGTTTTCACACATCAGTTTCTCAAGAGATCGATTTCTTATATTATTTTCTTGTTCACTATTGATGATCGGTTTTCTTTGATTTTAGGGTTTTTAGATGTTTAAGGGTTGTTGAGTAAGGTTAAAATGTCACCAAAGACAAAAGAGAGAAAGTGTCGAGATTTGAAGTTGTTTTGTACCATAGTTTTTTATGGATTATGGGATTGTGGGACGTTTTTTATTTTCCAGAAGGTCATTTATTTGAATTATAGGTGTTTTCGGCTTGTTATATGTTACACATTTAATGGTTTTCGTGTTCACTAGTGAGATATTCAAAACTACATAAACATTATTCATGAATAACACAAGTGGATTCATGAATATCAATGAGGAAGACATGAATATCAAAAATAAAAGCATGAATATTTTTACACAAGACAATTTATACCACTATAAAATATTATGAATATGTCTACACAACACCTGAATATCAATACATAAAAACATGAATATCCATGTACAATGGAAGAACCTATCTCTACACGACTACACAACACCTGAATGTCAATACATAAGAGCATGAATATCCACGTACAATGGAAGAACATGTCTATGAATAACACTACTGAGATATTCAAAACCGCTTAAACGATATTCATGACTAATACAAAGTGTATGCATGAATATCAATACTAGAGACATGAAAGCTAAACACGTCAGTGTGAATATCACTACTAAAGACATGAATATCAGTATGTAGCTTCTAGACGAGTTTGCACATGCGGCTATGGAGGAGTTCAAGGATAGAACGAATCTACAAAAGATCAAGTTGGTAGAACATGAGTTGATTTAGTTTCTCTCTCATCAATATTCTATCCTTTTTTAATTTTTTAAAATTCAGAGTATAATTAGCTATTGTAACTGCCTTTTTTACAGCCTAATTCTAGGGAAACATGCACATAATACATCCCCATATCTCTCTTAATCCAACCGGCCATCATCTTTAACCAAACGCTCCAAAAGCGTCCCTCTGTTATATAGCAATACTCGTCTTACTTGAACCCACATATATATAGACATGTTTCATCATACATTACTTGGCAAGATCTGACAACGTCGTTGTTGGAGTTGACAATACATTCTTGTTGTGACATTCAATTGTAACTTTTTCCTGCACATTTTCATGTACGTGAAAAATACATTCTTGTTGTGACATGTTCAATTGTAAGTTTTTGTCCACATATGTAAATCTATGAAATAATACATTCTTGTTTCGTTATGTTACAATAGATTTTCCTGCATATTTTCATATCGATGAATAATATATTTTTGTTGTGTCATGTTTAACCTTAACTCTATCTACATAGCTGCTTATATGTGATCATTTCACTATTCCATGTATTAAATTTCTTATATAAATTGCTAGTGTGGTTCGAGACAAATCCCCATTGTTGTGGGGGATGACTATGTTTTACACATGGTTAGGTACACTTTCACTTAGGTGCGACGTGGAAGTCGGACAAGATGGACACGATGTTAGAACTAACTATGTGGGTGACTTGGGGTATTTATATTTTAAAATTATTAGAATTGTTTGATTATATTATTTTCTCCGTGATAAATACTGTTTTGGCTAAATCGTTATATATACGAGATTTTAAGTTATCAATTTCATTGCCTTAATAATTGCATAGGTTCATGCTTATAAAGTTGTATTCACATGATAATAACTTGAATTATGATAGATTTAGAAACTATGTTTTATGCAAGACTATCTCATCTATATTTTATATATCTTGTTTATCTTCTATTGGTTATTTGTTTGATATTTTATCCTCTAACGCCTTGTGGACTCTTCAGGATCCAAGACACATTAACACCTTGATTTGGGATTATATATCATGGCAATTTATATAGGTCATAAGCAAAACCTAATCAAAATTAAATTGTATAATAATACCTTAAAAAGGTATAATTCAGTATAAATAATAGTGAAACTTTATAAATATACGAAGATATGAAAAATCGTTCAACATCATAAAATAAATAATTTTCCATAAACGATCATTGATTGATAATGACCAACATTTATCATGGTAGTAAACACAATAAACAATAATACGCATCGACAAGGAATATATTGAAGACGCAATTAGCTGGATATATAAGCTTGTAATATATACAAAATATAATATATATATATAGGATCTCGATCTGGTTCAAATGCACGTTCTCGTACGAACGTGCGCACGAGGGTGCACAAGCCCGTGCAATATGGTGCACAAAAGGGGTGAGGTGCACAATCATGTGCAAGTTGGTCCACAACTATGTTCAAACAAGTGCACATGTATTTTGGTGCACAATTGTGCATTGCATCGGTGCCCAATTGGTCTCCCACATTGACCCACCGTTGACTGACATTGACCATCTTTGACCGACGTTGACCGAAGTTGATCGATCGTTGACCGTTTTTTACCCCACCCTTGACTGGTTAGTGCACTAGAGTTACACAGACTTGTACACCGCTTTGGATGTGCACCATGTTACTAGTAATTGTGCACCATTTGCCAATTAAAAGTTAACAGAGGTAATTGTGCACCATATTACAAATAAATGTGCAATGAGATGGAATGTGTACAGTGTACCATATTCCAAAATATTTGTGAAATGAGATGGTTGTACAACATGTAAAAAAATAAATGTGCACCACGTTACAAATGATTGTGCACCACAATTCATGTGTTTGTGCAATGAGATGGAATGTGCGTCATTTTAATAAATAATTATGCACTAAGATGGTTGTGCACCATGTCATAAATAAATGTGCATCATGTTACAAAAAATTATAAACCACAATTCATGTGTTTGTGCACTGAGATAGTTGATGTGTTTGTGCATTGAGATGGAATGTGCACCATATTTCCAAATAGATGTGCACTGAGATGGTTGTGCACCATGTCATTAAATAATATGCACCACGTTACATATAATTGTGCACCACAGATCATGTGTTTGTGCACTACTATTGTATTTAAATAAAATACAAGTGCACAGTTCAATAAAATTCTGGTGCACCATGTCGTAAATAAATATGCACCACCTTTCAAATAATTGTGTACCACAATTCATGTATTTGTGCACAGAGAAGGTTGATTTGTTTGTGCACTGCTAAATAAAATACAAGTGTTCAATTCAACAAAATTCTTATGCACTTTTCAACAGACTTTGGTGCACAGAATTGTACAACTTGGTGCACAAAAGTTGTTTTTTTGCCTAGTGAATTTTATTATGCGAATTATACGGATAAAAATCGATTATGCCATTTTTTGGCCTTTTTTTGTTTTTTTTTGCACGTTCCCACTTTAGCGTTCGTGGGCACCTGAAACATCTTCTATATATATATATATCAATTTCAAATAAACAATATTTAAAGAAATGTAAATTATATTAATGTAACACCCCTAAATTATCTTAGGAATATTACCTCCAGTGACCTCGGAACGCATATCCGAAATCACCCAATGCTTACAGTATTGATCGCAATACAAAATTATACGAAGCAATTATAACTCAATCCAAATGTCTTACAAATGACATTGCGGAAAATGATAACTAGATCAAATATCAAAGATATTAGTGAAAGACTTAATGAAAAATACTAAAATTACATATTAGGTTATAAACCTAAAATCTAACTCACTACTACATAAACGAGCTAATGAAGTGGTTGTTTGTGGTGGTTTATATTATGTGGCGGTTTAATGCAGCGGTTAGGCAAGTGAAATGGTTCTGATTTTGTGGAGGCTTATGTAGCGGTTGTTGGGTTTCTCAAGTGTTAATATGCATATTACTTTATGCGGAGGTTTACAAACCTCTAAAACAACGGATTTTGGACCTATTGTGGCAGTTTACTAAATTAGCATGCCCACCAGGTCTTGCACTTGCGCACTTATTGACAAAAGGCATTCGAAATTTACAAGATCAAAATATAGGGTTTCCCTTCTCCCACCCCCAACCAAACGTTTGGCACAAAATTGGTTGAAGCGAAGGCTTAGAAGAGCAGAGAAGGTTGAAGTGAACCAAGTCCTACCCGCCTGGTCCCGCAACTGGCTCCCACCCCCAGCGATCAAGCAAGAGGAATCGACCCTTGCTCCCACCCCCAGAGAACGCGGCCAACTTGTTGCTCCCAACGAGCCAATCCTTCAATCTCCATAGAGGAATCGACCGAGGAAGAAGGATTTGGTTGGAAGCTCGAAAATGCGAGCCTCTGAAGCAGGTTAGTACCGATGACAAATTTTCCCTTTTTTAGTGTTTAGGGTTTATTAACATCTAATTTTTTGGCCAACCCATCCAATTTGACGTCTAGATGTGTAGTCAGTGGACGGAGTTTGTTAGTGGGATGGAAGTTGTACCATTTCTATACAAAATAGTCATTTTTTTTCTTCAGCTGAAGCATCCTATAGATAATTTAAGGAAAATCGATGTATAAACCTAGGGCTGAACTTGTATTTTGATTCATGGCATTACTTTATGGGCCATTTCTGTACAAATTAGTCAACTTGTATTGAACACTGTCACAGTACTGAACATGTCATAATCACTATAGGATAGGTTTATACAACTGAAGTAGGTTAATACTCCTGACAGAGTTAAATTTTTTGTTTTTTCTAGAGATTTCCTTCAGGTTCCACTTCCTCCTTTGTTCTCTCAGTTGGCATTGTGGTGTCTTTTTGCTTATTTGGTGTCTCGATGTCCACATGTTTTTGTTAATTGGTTATGCACAAACCATCATCTAGTTGCATAAATGGTATATATGATGATTTAGATGATTTAACTTGAGGCTTGAAGAAGACTATGCTCTTTTAATATGTGTGTAGTCACATGATTTGTACATGATGTGGATATTTGGACTGTTGGTTAGCTATCAGCTCATGGCTTATTCATATTTATATTTTACTATGGCTGTGTGGATACTATTATTATATTAAAGCAATATAAGTAGTTTCTGTGATATATTTTGGGCATAAGTTACTATTATGCTCAAATTCTGTCAAATGTCATGTACAAACAAACACACTGATCAATTTGAAAAAAAATTGGAATTGAGCTCATTACTCCACTGAAAAAGGGATAAATATTGTATTACCAAGCATAAATGTAGCAATTTCGTATAGATTATTTTATTTCTACGTATAAGAAATGTTATTTAAAAATAATTGCCAAATATGTGTCTCTACTAGGTGGCGAGAAATTTTTGTGTCTAGTTAATACAAAAAATCAGAATTTTAAGCTCAAATTTTGACTTTTCAAATAAATCAAAAATACCAAACCACTGGTAATAGACGGATAAATTGACGGAGAATAACTTTTGGTTACGGGAATGAATTTGTTAAAACTTCATGGTTCTTTTACGAAAATATTAAAACTTATGTGTACCATTTGGAATATGCAAAACCTTGTGGTCACTAGACGAAATTTCCCAACCTCTTCCACTGATGAGAGGAGCGATTCAGTGATTTCCCCTAGGGTTGCTGACAAGGTGGAAGTTGTACCAATTTTATACAAATTAGTCAATTCTTTTCTTCAGTTAAAGCATCCGATAGCTATCCATATAATAAACATCTCTAACATGATTTCTAAGTTTTATAATTCTTAAGATGTCTCTTAAAAATGATTTATAGTATTTGTCAGGTTCTTTCTGTTGCATCGTAGATAAAATCCTTCATCTTGTTTTCTGATGCACTACTACGTATTTTCGCAGCTTTGAAGGCCAAATAACGTCCTTTATCCTTGTATTTGTTGCTCCTATGTAACTTCAAGCATATTATCCTAAATAGATGAAGTGTTTTATGAATGCTTTTCCCTAGTAAGATGAAGTGTTTTATGAATGCTTTTCCCTAGTAAGAGATGAAGTGTTTAATGAATGCTTTTCCCTGGTAAGCTTGTATAGAAGTAGCAAAACACTAAAAGTTTCCCCCATTTTGCAGTTTGGGGACTATTGAGAAACTGCTTAAGGAGCTTCTTTGTTCAAATTTAATGAATCAATGTGTTACAGGTGTACAAAACCAAATTATGCATGATATATTGGATTTACTAAAGAGAGTCGCTTAATTGATAGCATGTAGGTATTGTTTCTTGGAAGTAGTTTGAGAGTCAATTGTTTGGAAGTATGAACTATGAGTTTCATTAAATTTTAGGACATGAATACTACCTTGGGAAAGAGAATATCTAGTTGGTTTTATTCTCTTGATTTTTTTCTTTCACTTGACAAGTTTGATTGCTCCTTGCTACGGAAGTTTTGCTTCTCTGTAAAATCTTTAATGTTTTGTGTAGTGAATCCTCATTTGTCTATCGATTCAATCTTAACTCAATTAACAAAAAAAAGAAGGAATGGGGAGGAGATTCGTTCCATTGTCTAGAACACCTACCTTGCAACTTGTTCACCATTTATGTTTTGTTCCAAGTATTTTCTGCCTCTCTATTTCTTGAGATTTATCATTAAAAATTTGTTTCTTTGTTGTCTTCTGCAGTACTTTGAAATAGATTCTTCGAGGATTACCCAAATAAGCCACCTACAGTTTGTTTCGTATCTCAGATGTTCCATCCTAACAGTAAGTCTGGTCCTTCAATCACTCCTATATTTAGCTTATAAATTTATAATCACGGTTGGAATCTTAATGGATTGATCATTTGTTTGTTGAGAGTCGAAATGTGGTAGAATTACTCTGCTTTTGCCAATTAGATATGCAGATTAAAAGTTGTTATCTTGAATAAGGCTTCCTATATCTGGAATCAGTGTTATCTTGAATAACATTTCATGTATTTACCTTCACCACCTTTGGCGTTGTCTTGTTTTTCTAGAAAAAGGCTTTTAGGAAACAAAGAAATAAGCATGGAATTTTTCACCTGCTACATCGTTGTCGGTTGTGTTTTTCATTCAGCGTGCTTGTTGTGCATTTGGCCCTAATTTCTCAGTAGTCACTTGAATAGTGGAAGATTTTGTTGTAGGCATATAGTGAATTTTCCTTATTTATCATCTACTACTACTAGAATCATCATGTGGACAAGGTTCTACACTTCCAGTCTGCGCTTTAATCATTCACTTGGTGACCTTTGCCTCTTTTGGTTATGTTGGTCCTTCTGTTACTGAATATTTGCTTATATTTTCTTTGTTTTGCTTCATTCAAAATTTATTTCGATTAAATCTTGCTTGGTCTGTGAACAATCTGATTTATGTTTTTGCACATCATGTTTGTATTGTTCTTATCGATTAGAAATCTTATAGGTTGTAACATGTAAATCTTTTTATTTCATACATTATTATTTTCTTCATCATTATATATATGACATCATTGCTTTGTTTCCAAGGCTTGACATTTGGTGGAAGCACAATGCTAACTTTGTTAATAATTTTCTTCTATATGTGTAGGTGAATTTAGTCTGATTACAACAAATTTTCAAGGCATAACATTTGGTAGAAGTGCAGTGCTATTAGCTTGGTTTAGATTGGTTAAGTTAGAGGCCAGGAAAGCCATTTTGAGAATAGCTAGACATGTGAGGTTTAGGCAACTATGATTAAACCTTATGCATGTATAGTTGAATGCCACTTTGATAATATATACATATGACTAATATGTATGACTTATGAATGATATCTCTTTTGTTATACATATAAAATACATTCTATTTTACTCATAATTATATATTTTTTGATGCATAATTTATTTATTATTATTTTTATTTTTATTGTTACTATTATAAGAACAGGTTTTATAAATGATATGATATATTACAAAGACACGAAAAGAAACCGCTACATGAGATTTTTAAAAACACCAAAGACAACCGCTAGAAAAGTTTATTTTGTGGCGGTTAATTAAGGTGTTGCGGCGATTGTGTCATTATTTAGAAACCGCCACAATAGGCTCAAAACAACCGCCATAATAGACCTAATGCAGTGGCAACAAATGAAGCGGGTAAAACTACCACAATAGGTCTTCAATGGCGGTTTTTCAACTTTAGGGAGCAGTTTATAACCGCTATAGTAGATCGAAATTGTAGTAGTGACTTCAGGATCTCCAACCTTATTGTAAACAAGATCATAAAACAACAGTTGCGTTCAACGTCGGTATCCTGCTTCTCCACTTTTGGAAGAAAGACCTGATGTGTCGTATAGGACGGAAGACACCAGCCAACCATGCAAGGAAAATGAACGGTTGGTTAGTCTAATGAAAGACTATACAAGGGAGAAAAAGGAATGGTTCTATGTAGTCGTATATAGTCATTGCCCATGTTTCTCGAATAATACTCGGTAAACGGTATATGACTACTATACTTCTAATGAAACAAAAGAAAAGGCATGATTCAAGAGAAGACTCCAACGAAATTGAATCTTATGGGAATTATATGTATTTGTTTAAGAACATTTATCATCATCACACAAGATTTTAAAAATGACTCCTTTTTACTATTTGGGCCCTCGATCGACCTCATCATATAATGCGAATCCAGACTGGAGAGGGCAATTACTTTGGACTGGAGCTCGAGCGACTTACACGTTGTATTTCTCGCCCGATGGTATATTATTATATGCACAAAGGAAGTTATCTTATTTAATTCCAACACGTGCATTTACATTAAAACTTTTAATACACATTAATCTCGAAATGAGATATATCATGGGACAAATCTCGAGTAACGACACTAGCTAAGTGCACCACCACTTATATTCGAATAAGAGTAGGTCATGATCAAAAGTATTAGGGTAATGATCCTCTTAACACCAAGTTGTAAAGAAACAACTAAACCTCGCGAGGTATATAGCGTTCCTACAAATACTCGTGCTAACTATGCATACAAGTCCATACCAAATTCCACACCAAAGTTCAACTAGCAGCACCCTATAATATTAGTAATATATAAGGGTCGTCACTAACAATATATACAACTAAGTATATAATTCATATTTAACCACACCATATATCACACAAGTTCTCAAACACAAATTAAGAATATTTATCCCAACTCAATAAAACAATTGATTAATTGCAAATAAGAAAAATATGGAATAAGTTGTAAGAGGGAACTGCCACTTGCCTCAGGTTATAGTGTAGGTTGAATGGCATAACAACAGCAGTTGCCTTTAATCATCGAATTGGACTCCTACTTTATTTCCGTTCCCACAAGTGATTCCGAGACGTACCCAATCCACACACAAATAAACTATAATTAGATAATTAATTCAATAACAAAAATTGAACGATACTTGTCTCGGTTTCAAATTGAATTTCTTTAAATCTAAATAAATCAATTATCGAGGCTACACAATATAACGATTATTTATACGATACTAAAATCCTATAGTCGTATATTCTAAACAATCATATTACACATAAATAAATTAGTTATTTAATTTATTTATCACATTATATAACCCAACATATTATCCAGTTGTAATGTTACATATTAACAATTTACAATCTAAGATAATATCCTAAAATATGTTCAATTTAATTTTAACACTCCTAAAATTATATTAACCCACTATATATCTAATTAATCCCAATTAGTATAAATAATTGTGATTAATTAGATAAAATAAAAATAAAAATCAGAATCGACCTTTTCCGTTTGTGCGAACGACAACCCGTCGAAGAACGACTCGATTCAGACTCATTTGACCACCAACTGCCTCGTGGTTGGTCTCGTTGGAATCGTGACTTCAAGATGAAGATTTGGACACTTGAATCGTAACTAAATATGCCCTAACGGAGAAGAATTTCACCCTGGAAGCTCACAAATTTTTCAGGAAACAATAGAAACCTAACTCTCGAAATTGGATGAAATTCTACCATGGGTGAGGGGGTATTTATAGGGGAATTAGAGATATTGAATATAGCTTTCAAATCCCGTAAATTTTGGCTTAAACGGATCTAAAACGAGCTCGAATATAAGATTTCTATCCGAAAAATTGTTTACCGGGCTGTTTCGTTTGTTTTACAAAATGCTACCAATTGGGGTTGTTATAAATCCCTATTTTAGAGGGATTGGATACAAGATTAACATATCTTTAAGGCCCATGATTTTATTTGGTAAAATCGGCCGACCAAATAGGAAGAAGATGAAGCTTGCCCCCCCTATTTAGCCTATTTGAACATTTTTGCCCAACTTTTTCATTTGTGCCAAAAATGTTCTTATTTCACTTTTCAGAAATTATGAAATTTGCCCGAACTTATATATAATCTTATCCAAAGTTTATATATACATTCCAACCCAAATTTATGAAGAGTGGAATTTTATATTAAGTTAATTCTAAGCCTAAGTTGTATATCCTTATAAACTTAATCTTATATAAATCTTAATTAACATTTTGTTAATCTTAATTTAAATACTTTAGGTTGAAATTGATAAGTTTAACTAGATTATCATTAACATAATGTTAAGATAATTTTATGTGCACCATGACTTAAAATGTAACATACTTTTATGGAATAAAATTATGTTTAGCTTAGTCCCTTGGAGTAATATAACAAAAATTCATTCCCTTTATTAAAAGTAAAATTACATTCATGCCATTATCTAAAAATGAGGGTTGATCCCGAAACTAGGCCGAAAATAATTCAGGGAAACGGCTACGCATATCAGTCTCGGTCTCTCAGGTTTCCCACGTAACTTCCTCGACTCCAAACTTTGACCAAAGGATCGTCACCAATGGTACCACTTTATTGCGCATGTGTTTCTCTCGACGCTGTAGGATGTGCATGGGTTTCTCCTCTTACATCTCATTTTGCTGAATCTCGATGTCATCATAACTCAGAACATGAGATGAGACTCATCCAACACATACTTTCTCAACAAAGAGACATGAAACACATTGTGCATTGGATGTGTTGAGGGTGGCAATGCTAAACGACATGTCAAAGATCCAACTCGATCAAGGATCTCAAATGGTCCAACATAGCAAGGATTGAGCTTTTCACGCTTACCAAATCTAAACACACCCTTGGTTGGTGATACTCTAACGAACATCTTATCCCTAACGCCGAACTCTACATTCCTCCGCTTCAAATCCGCATAAGACTTTTGTCGGCTCTGAGCTATAAGGATCCTCTGTCTAATTAGAGCAATATCTGAGGCAGTCCTTTCGACCAATTTAGGTCCTAGAAATATCTTATCGGCATTCCCATCCCAACATATTGGAGATATGCACTTTCGACCATACAAGGCTTCAAACGGAGCCATCTTGATGGTTGAATGCCAACTATTGTAGTACGTGAACTCTATCAGACTCAAGTTGTTCTGCCAACTGGTTGGTCGGTCTAGCACACAAGTGCTCATCATGTCCTCAAGTGTCTGAATTGTCCTTTTTTATTGTGCATCCATTTGAGGATGACACGTAGTACTGAATTTCACCTTAGTCCCCATAGCCATATGAAGTTCCTTCCAAAACCTCGACATGAATCGACCATCATGATAAAATACAATGGTTTTGGGTGTCCCATGTAGGCGAACTATCTCGTGTAAAAACACCTCAGATAGCTATCGAGTTCCCCAAGTTGACTTGATGGTAACAAAAAAAGAACTTTTTGTAAGTCAGTCAATGATTACCCATATTGCATCTCTCTCGGATGATAAAGCAGCTCAATATCATCATCCTTGAGCAACTCTTACCAGCGTCGTTGCCTCCAAATCTTGTGGTCTTGAAGATCTGACATTTAACACCGTAAAGATAGCGCCTCCAAATCTTCAGCGCAAAAACCATAGCGGCTAATTCTGTAACACCCCCGACTTATGTAGAAAGTTTCACACGCCAGTGACCACAGACTTTAATGTCCGAAGTCACCCAAGGCTTAACATCGAGCAAAGTTTTGTAAAACATGTAATAAAATAATGCAAATAACACAGTGGCGAAAGTCTTTTAAATAACAACTTATATAAACTCTCCTTATAAAGTGTAGAGATTTAATTTTAACAAAAATAAACGAATTAAGTATAGCGGACGACTTATTAAAACTCTAATGCATAGGCTTAAACCTTTCCAATAGTAAATCTCCAAATTGCAATTAAAAGCTTCATGTGTAGCATCATGGTATCCATCCATCGCCACCTTGAGTGATCTCAGGTTAATGATATTTGTACAGAATTACCTGTTACAAAAAGTAGACCGCCCTCACCGGGGTCAGTTGATCGACTCATAATAAATATACAAGGTAATATGTACTCACACTGAAACATATCATTAATAAGCATGATGTATAATCACAGGTAATAACTAATCATGAGTAGAAGAAGATGGACACACACTAACTAGCAATACTCCTAACACCTCATTACCGACATTCAAGTTGAATGTCGGTAATGCCTAATTCATAGGCCTTTACCAGGGCATTTCTTGTGCAATTGGTCAAGTACATGAGACTTCCAATCACACGTGCATACTCCAATTGTGACACTGCATCCCCCGAGTTCTTAGTCAAATGAAGATGGGGGTCCACGGGATTCTTTGCAGTCCCGCTTGAGTAGTTCTTGAATCTCTCAAGTACTTTTTCAGCATACTGTGCTTGAGACAGGATAATTCCTTCAGAATGTCTAGTGATTTTAATCCCTAGTATGACATCTGCTAATCCCAAGTCTTTCATGTCGAACTTCCCACTAAGCATGTTCTTAGTACGGTTGATCATGTCCTTATTGCTTCCAATAATGAGTATGTCATCTACATACAAATACAACAAGATGTAACCATTTGGTGTGTCTTTGAAGTAGATGCATTTGTCACATTCATTGATGCTGAAGCCATTTGACATCATGACATTGTCAAATTTTTCATGCCACTGCTTTGTAGTTTGTTTAAGTCCACATAGAGACTTTACAAGTCTGCACACTTTGTGTTCCTGTCCAGGAACCACATAACCCTCAGGTTGTTTCATGTATATCTCATCTTCTAATTCTCCGTTTAGAAAGGCAGTTTTTACATCCATTTGATGGATTTCGAGGTTTCGTAATGCAGCTATTGCTATTAGCATTCTTATTGAAGTTATTCTCGTAACTGGAGAATAAGTGTCAAAGAAATCCAAGCCCTCTTTTTGCCGGAATCCTTGCACCACAAGCCTCGCCTTGTGCTTATCTACTGAGCCATCAGTTTTCAATTTGGTTTTGAAAATCCATTTGCACCCAAGTGCTTTACACCCTTTTGGCAAATCAACTAACTCCCATGTATGATTCTGCATAATGGAGTCGATTTCGCTTTTAACTGCTTCCTTCCATGAAGGTGCATCAGGTGTAGACATGGCTTCTTTGAAAGTTCTAGGCTCATTCTCTAAGAGAAAGGCCGTTATGAACTCTTACCCATAGGTTTTTTCCTTTCGAGCTCTTTTGCTTCGTCTAGGTTCAACCTCTGGTTCATTTCAAGCACTCTTGCTCTGTCTAGGTTCATCTTCTGTTTCATTTACAGAAGTGGCTGTGTCACTTTGTTCACGAGTTCGCTCGGATGTTCTTTATCCTTGCACGGAAACACGTTTTCAAATACAGACGCATTCCTTGATTCCATTATTGTATTGACATGTATATCTGGTATATCAGATTTATGTACCAGAAACCGATAAACACTACTGTTATGTGCATATCCTATGAAAATACAATCAACGGCTTTAGGTCCAATTGTGACCTTTTTAGGAGGTGGTACTGCCACTTTTGCTAGGCACCCCCACACTTTGAGGTATTTGTACGAAGGTACGTTACCTTTCCAAAGTTCGTATGGCGTTTTGCCAGTAACTTTATGCGGTATCTTGTTGAGGATATAGTTGGTGGTAAGCAGCGCTTCCCCCCACATGTTCTGGGGTAACCCAGATTCCTGCAACATTGCATTCATCATCTCTTTCAGAGTTCGATTCTTGCGTTCCGCAACTCCGTTAGATTCTGGTGAGTAGGGAGCAGTTGTTTGATGAATAATCCCGTGTTCTCTACAGAACGCGTTGAAAGGTTCATCATACTCGCCTCCTCTATCACTTCAGATAATCTTTATGGTTTTACTAAGTTGGTTTTCAACTTCCAACTTGTATTCCTTGAACTTTTCCAAGGCCTCATACTTGCTTCTTAGCTAGTATAACTAACAATATTTTGTGCAATCGTCGATAAAATCACGAAATACTTTTTACCGCCTCTAGTTTGCACTTTAAATCACACAAATCTGTGTGTATTAAGCCTAGAGGTGCGGTTGTTCTCTCTACACGTGGGGATGGTGTTTTTGTGAGTTTGGCATGTACGCATACTTCACATTTGTCTTTACTTGATTTGTATTTTGGAATCAGGTTCATGTTCATTAGTCTTTGAATAGACTTTTTATTCACATGCCCTAACCGTTCATGCCAAATATTAAAAGACTCAACGACATAAGCAATAAGATTATTCTTATTCATTGAAACATTGGATACAACAGAGTTTGGATGACTGTCATTACATTCAGTTTGACCAGTCTAACCCTTACATAACCCTTGCCCAAATACACCACATTCTTAGAAAGAACTAGTTTGTCAGACACGAACTTCACAGCGAAGCCGTTCTTGCTCAGCAAAGTGCCGGAGATCAGATTCTTCCGTATATCTGGCACATACATGACATTGGTGAGAGTCAACTCCTTCTCGGAAGTAAGCTTCAACACCACTTTGTCGTGACCATCGACCTTGGATGTGAACGAGTTCCCCATAAATGGATGCTCGTCACTCTTGCTCTTCAGATAAGTGGTAAACATTCCCCTATCAGAGCAGATATGTCTGGTAGCACCTGTATCGTACCACCATTTCATTGGATTGCTTCCAACCATATTGACTTCAGACGTCAAACCACACAGATCTGCATCCGTGAGCCTGCCTTCAGTCATGTTGACTTGGGATTTCCCTTGTCCTTACGCGGATCAGCCTTGCTACGACATTCGTCAGCCTTGTGACCCATTTTACCACACTTGTGGCATTTTCCACTGAACTTCTTAGCTCGTTGCTTATTGAGGTTGTTGGAGCCTTGGGGTTGAAACTTTCGTTTATTCCCCTTGTCCTTGTTCTTGGCCAAGTTGGCCTTCGGGTTCAGTACTTGACCACCATCTGCTTTGTGGTTGGTTGACTCAAACCGCAGCCTGACAATCAAGTCTTCAACAGTCATAGCCTTTCGCTTGTGATTTAGATAGCTCTTGAAATCCTTCCATCCTAGAGGGAGTTTCTCTATGAAAGTAGCTACCTGGAACGTCTCATAGATCGACATTCCTTCCACGATTATTTCATGCGTAAACAATTGCAGCTCTTCAACTTGTTCCATGATAGGCTTGGAGTCCACCATTTTGAAGTCCAGAAATTTCGCCACTGCGAACTTCTTAGAGCCTGCGTCCTCAGACTTGTATCTCTTTCCAAGGCAATTCAGTATTCCTTAGAAGTCTTGATCTCACTGTACCATTGTACAGTGGATCTATCAGACGGCTTTGAACCCAACCTTTGCACAGACAATCCCCATTAGTCCAGGCCTCGACGCTGGCTAGGGAGAAAAGATATGAATTCTGAGGTAAAAGCACATGCGTATCCTCTTTCAGAAACTTTTCTAGTCTGATAGGCTATTGGTTTGGACAATCTGAGTTAACAGCGTTTTTGAACCTCATGACTGGCAAATTCACTGTTGGCAGACCACTCCCAGACTGAATCCGGGGTGTCGACTCAACACGATTTCCAATATCGGCTCCAACACGAGCACCAAAACCAGAATTAACATTCTCAGTTTGGTTAATCATACATCTCATAAATGTACAAAAATTATACGATTGCAACGGCAAGTTCAATGAGCAAATTCTCAAACGAAGCAATTTAAACAAGAAATTGCAGTTTCATACGTATATATGTTGTTGTTTTTGTTTGATTTTTCTGTACAACAGTACAGATGGCCGAAAAGATTCAGATCTAGAAGACCAAAATCAGCATGCAGAGAAAAAAGAATCATACACGAATGATGCTCGAATATCAAATTAAATCATGCTTAAACAACAAAGGAACATGAACAACAAATAAATCCGAACAGCAAATGAAGACAATTCCGAGCAGCAAATGAAATCAAAACCGCAAATTAAATTACGAACAACAAAATAATGCACGAACGACAATTTAATTAACAAATAGCCGAAATCATAATTATGCATAATCTATTCACATACGAAAAGCAAACCAAATCATCATGCATCAAATTAATTAAACAAGCAGCAAATGAATTTCAAGCACTGTAAAGTAAAAACGAACAGCAAAGTGAAATTCACGAACAACAAAAAGAATTCAGAAACAACAAATTAATTAATCAGCAAACACCAAATTAATTAACAAATCAGCAG
Source organism: Rheum nobile (assembly GCA_027886185.1). Classification (NCBI taxonomy): domain Eukaryota; kingdom Viridiplantae; phylum Streptophyta; class Magnoliopsida; order Caryophyllales; family Polygonaceae; genus Rheum; species Rheum nobile. The sequence continues at coordinate 16,438,186 of WOAB01000485.1, forward strand.
AATAATTCCCGAATCAGCCGAACAATTCACGAACAGCAAAAACAATACAGAAAACCAAATATGTTAGTCCGTATAAGCAGTCAAACGAAGCGAAACTTCAGAATTAAGATTGTAGGAACATAATTTCCTATATGCATACGAAAGCTTTAAACTGCAAATATACGAACATAAATTAAGGAAATCTGAAGTTTAGAAATACCGAACGAAGAACGGATGCAGAGTCGAGACCGAAATCTCTTTCCTTAATTCTGAAAACGCCCCGTAGTGTGACGGTACTTGACGTTCCGAATCCCAGGATACAACTGCGACGATCTCTTGAACTGCACAACCCAGTAAAGCAAGAGCCTACGAACCCACGAATCTGTGTGTACTCTCAGACACGAAAAGAGAAGGTAAAAAAACCGAGAGCTCCTGTGTGGGGATCTTCCCTGATTAACGATAATCACGTTATAGAGTTAGTGGAGAGAATCATGTCATAATGACTCGCAGATCGCCATTACTTGTGTAATGCGTAACTGCTGGAGTTACAGAATGGAGGAGAGGAAGAATCGGTCAAAGCTTCAACCGCCCAGATTGGGTCAAAGCCCATTAATGGGCCTTCTGGATTGGCCCAAAAATATAGGGCGTTGGCTGGCCAGCCCAAGCCCAATCCGATCCAACCCGGCCCGAGCACGGCACGGCTCGCTCGCTCATCGGATTGGGCTCGGCTCGGCTCGGCGCGCGTGTGGGCTTGATTAGCTAGGTCCATTAATGGAGGAGAGGAAGAATCGGTCAAAGCTTCAACCGCCCAGATTGGGTCAAAGCCCGTTAATGGGCCTTCTGGATCGGCCAAAAAATATAGGGCGTTGGCTGGCCAGCCCAAGCCCAATCCGATCCAACCCAACCCGAGCACGGCACGGCTCGCTCGCTCATCGGATTGGGCTCGGCTCGGCTCGGCTCGCGTGTTGGCTTGATTAGCTAGGTCCTCTCCCCATTGAAAATGGGTAATGACCCAAGGCCACAACCTTAGGTCCATTTTCCCATTATATATACTAGGAGATTTATCTCCAAACTTCCAATGTGGGACAAGGAATTTTGCCCCCACATTTCCCAAGTTTTGCACTTCATGCAAGCTACTTTGGGCCTCCATTTCTCATTCAAACGGAAATCATTTTCGGCGTATGAGTACATTACGAGAATGTGCTCGCGTAGAGGAAGCCAATGCTTCCACTTTTCGGTGTTGATAATGGCCGGAGCCCACCGGAATTGTGCCCGGAAAAGTGACCGGCGCCACATTCAAATAATGAGTTCCAACATTTAAGACTCACCATACTATTGGAGAAACAAATACCTCTATCATAGTGCCAAAGAAAGAAAGATAAAAAATGATTTTATCATTCTAATAAATTAATAATGACATAAAATCAGAATAATATTCGTTTTCTTTCCGTTAAAATTTACATAATTCAAATCAAACGAGTCCTTAAATTATTGGCTGAATAAATAAAGAAAACAAATCGGCGGAGGGAACACTGTCAGGAACCTAGAATCTGGTGAAACGGCTTCTTAGGGTAAAACGGAAGTACTAATCACATCCGTTAGATGAGATTTAATGGATGAGCTAGATTACACCAATTTAAGGTGCATATTAGGAAAATAGATGGTGCTCTACACAATCAATATCAATCCCGGATTTTAGGGGATTGAAATTGAAATTGATTCTTCTCTCTCCTATCAATACGGTTTATTCTTCTCTCTCCCTTTCAGATCTCTCTCCATATTCTCTCTCCCTCTCACATCTCTCTCCCGATCCTCTCGAACTGCCTCTCGCAGCGGTGAATTCCTTCCCGAAAATCCCAGCAACCTCTCAATTAAAACGCCATATCTTTTGATTCACAACTCAGAAAATTCTCAAATTTTGAGGGACGAAATTAGACTTCCAGATCTAACTCTGGGAGTTGGAACCATCCAATTCCGAGTCCAGACGAAAGAGAACGAGCCAGTTGAAGTCACGGTGGGTTCCTTCCCGAAAATCTCAGCGACCTCTCAGTTAAAACGCCATATCTTTTGATTCACAACTCAGAAAATTCTCAAATTTTGAGGGTCGAAATTAGACTTCCAGATCTAACTCTGGGAGTTGGAATCATCCAATTCCGATTCCATACGAAAGAGAACAAGCCAGTTGAAGTCACGCTGGATTTCTGGAAATTTTCTGTCAATTCTTACAGAAGTTGAAGAGCAATTCCTTGCACCAGCGTCAAGATCATCCACGCCAGGTACTTGAACCTCTTTAGAACTTTTTCATTCTAAGTCAACAAATCGCCGTTTCCTTTTAACGTACAAAATTAGAGTTTTGATGATAATTTGGCATCGATTTTAGGGCTTTTGGATTTTATGGTATGATATTCACTGTAATGGCATTGATATTCATGTTGGTCGTTTTTGTGTATTACTAGTGTTGTTTGTACTGTTTGTACTTGATATTTAAATTGTTTGATGTGATATTCATATAATTTTCTTTGATATTCATGTGGGATGTACGTTTCATGCTATGAGTAGTAGATATTCAAATTTTATGATGTGATATCACTATGATGTCATTGATACTGGTGTGTACTGTTTGCTCCGAGTAGTAGATATTCAAATTTTATGATGTGATATTCACTATAATGTTGTTCATATTCATGAGGTTTCATGCGTTGAATAGTCGATATTCAAATTTTATGATGTGATATTCAATATAATGTTGTTCATATTCATGAGGTTTCATGCGTTGAATAGTCGATATTCAAATTTTATGATGTGATATGCAATATAATGTTCTTGATATTCATTATAATAATGTTGTTGATATTCATTATAATAATGTGATATTCAGGTTGATCGTGCGACTGTGCGACCCAAAATCGACACGACAATGTCATTGTTAAACCTTACCGCCATGAATCAAAGCTTCGAAGATATTGGGTGGTGATATTCATGTAGTTAGGTGATGATATTCATGTACTTGGGTGACTATATTAATGTAATTGGGTGGTGGGTGATATTTACAAAATGGGTACTGATATTCACAAATTGAGTGGTGATATTCATGTAAGTGAATTTGATATTCAATGTGATTAATTGAGATATTCATGTAACTTAGTGTAATATTCATATTATCAAGTGGTGAAATTCATGATTTAAGTGATGCAATTCACATTTTTAAGATATTTTATATTCACTTATTAAATAGAAATCGATATTCAAACAAACATGAACGATATTCATTAACATATGTTCGATATTCGTGAACACATTAACGATATTCACGAACACTGGAAATTCATTAAACGAGCAAAACGAATTTAAAATAATCTTCCCATTTAAAGTTTAAATATTTGAATAATCTCATTCTCTCTCCAATTTGCACATTTACCATATTTTGTAGGAATAACTTCCTATTTTATAGGATATTAATTTCGGTAATTCAATAAAGAAGACAAGTTATTCAAATTTGGTACAATGCACCCCCATGTGGCTTATTTTGCTCCATCAAATCCAGCCCTCCAATCTCTTCAATCCAACGCTCCTTATTTGTACTTCCATTTTACCACAATACCCGTTTTACCTGAACGCGCTCCTATATATATATATGTATGTAAAGCTAAACCGGCTAATTGAAGCTATGAAGGGTAACAAGTCAATTAACAAAACACGGCGTCTCTATACACATTCAAAAGGCCAGCTCTCGCCAAGGGTTAACAACGCCACCTACGCACACCCTTTTCTATGTAATTGGGGGTAAAATTCTAATTTAGATTCTCAATTATTTAATTAATCCTATACGACAACTTGCTTATTTGTTTAATTTATAAGCAATTAAGCTTTTAGTCCTAATGGTGCCACACCACATCTATATCCAGGCCAGCATTATATGGCACGATTGTAACTCATCAGCCTATTAATGGATTCTTGAATAAATGCTTCAAGTACATTGGTCAATATAAAATATTCATTATAAAAATAGCAAAGGCTTGAAGATATTTGAATTGGATGATATAGTTTTCTCCCTTAAATTCTACGTCCTTTGACTTGCAGACCCAACATCTTATGATCGTTTGCAAGACACGTTTTATACAATTGATGACGATTGCCCGGTAGTAGAGATGGCAATCTTACCTGCATCCGATGGATATCCAACTCACCCGATCTAAAAAGTCAGGTGAAAACTCGAATAATGTTGGGTGATGGACGGATGCGGATGAAGGTCTTTCACCCATCACCCAACCCGATATACCCGAAATATATATATAATTGTGTTTTCTTAGTATAAAATTCACAAATATTTAAATTTTATTTTGTCGATATTGTTCTCATTTTTCATTCAAATATTGCTTATGTATTAAATGAACTCTTTTATAACCTATTTATTCCATATTACTTATAATATTAACAAGAATTTTTTTACTACATGTTTTAAAACACATAAAATGAATATTATAAGTTATATTAAATCGTTATTTTTAATCATCCATGGATGACCCGACCCACCCGACGAATGACGGATGGGTGCACCCGAAAAGATTAACGGACGACCCATTGCCATCGGAGCCCGTCGGCAACAATCGTACATACTGAATAATATAGGTACCAAATTCAAGAAGATAGAACTACATAAAAAGAAGAAGAAAACGAAAGAAAGATAGCCAATTACCCACATCGGCAACTCTCCGGGTCCGAGTGTTTGAAGATACTCTCTCCTAATCGTGGGGATGGTAACCGGGCCGGCAATTTTATCAACTTACCTTTCGTCTCCGTCTTCATTTTCGGTTCAGAATTGAAAAATGCCTCCTTCCCCGTCTATGTTTCCATTCGGATTTCCCATCCCAATTTATTTTTACCCATTAGTTATAATCTTCATGGTTTTTTTTGTTTGTTTTAGCAAATAATAACTTTTCCATGTTGTAAGATTTTATTTTTCATTCGTAATTTTAGTTTCAACAATGTCAAAATTAAAAACACTGAGATCGATGAAAAAAACTAGTAACATAAAAGAGACATAGATATATGTAGCTAACTTATAAAGACTAAAGAAATATAAACTCATGATGATTCATTTAGATGGATCATGCAAATTTAATGAAAGAGCAACATTATGCAATGTAAATAAACTTGACTTTAAATATAAAAATAAATTATACACAAGGGTCCTCTGGCGAGGATTTCCCATGAGTTCTCTTGTAGGGGATTCCCCAAGAGTTCCCCGTTAAGGGCGGTGGTGGGTGATGTGACCACGTCGAGGGTCAATTACGAGGACATGCTCTTGGCGTCGAACGTCTCAATGCCCTCGGCGCCCCATGTCATGCCCGCATCGCGCGAACAAATTAGGCTTTTGCCAAACCCTATCCGATATGGCTAGCCACTTGGGTCCATCACTTGAATCTGAGCCCCACATCTTCAAACTGGCCTCCATCAAGGGCTAATGACCACAAGTGCGCCCACAAAAGGCTAGGCATGTGCGGTGACTCTCTTACAAGCCATACAAGGTCAATGCCATGTTCGCGCATGTTGTTTTGGCTCTGACGCTTATCCATCAAATGAATCTTGATATTATTGGGCATAACTCCAGCTAAACCAAGTGATTCCACTAGTTTAATGTGTCCACATGAAGTGCTATTTTCATGTGTTTCCTTCTTTTTTTTAATTGCTTTCTTTTCCAGTTTGTTAGCCATGTCTAATATCATCAAAACCATAGAAGAACATATCCATAGGAATAATTTCTCATCTCGTGTGTAATATCAAGAACACTTTTGATCCTAAACTACAGTGTTACATCTTTTGTTTCCATCTTGTTCATGAACTGAGTGACGCGTCATATCCACTATATTCTTGTTCACTTATCCCTTTCAATTTCCAGAATATATCAACTCAAAATCGGATCCAAAGATCCACCAAAAACAGTCTTCAAAACACTTGTTCAAGCGACGATCTTTTCCATCACTTTGTGTGCGTTTCAAAGGCGATCTTACCTTGATACTTAGCACCAACCAAGGTGATATCTATCAAGTGGTATTAAAGAAATATTCAAGGTAAGTTTCTCAAGCCAAAGGGGTACGAATTGTCTCATCTTTCAGTTTTATTTTCTCGAAATCCTTTATTCTTGCTAGCCTCAATTTCTGGAATTTTTCCTTTATGTGTTCTTGTTATTCTTGGATGGATGAGTGAGTGGAGGTTAAAGACAACCATTAGCCTCCTTGTATCTAAAAAACAAAACTGAAATCAAAGCCCACAAGTTGAATAAATGCAAGCTAGTTTATCTTACTTCTATTGGGTGTCGAAATTGATTGTCATTTCTGCCATCACTTTGCTTGCACCCTTTCGGTTAATTCAGAACCATAACTGACCTCTTTTTCTTTTCCATGAAGTGGCACCTTAGTTACATTATATATCATGCAAGCTAAGTTTATTATATAGTCTTAATTAGGTCGTATTTGGTTCAATCATTTTTTAAATATGTTATCTTGCTCTTCTTGTGGTTATTAGTTGAACTTTCTTGTTCTTGTAGTTCTTGCACTTCCTTTGGCCATTAATATATATACAAAAATCAAATTTGACAAAAAAAAAGTCGAATGCATAAAGAAAAAGTAAGTGTTCAAGGCCTTTGTTAGTGCTAAATTTAAAGTCTTGTAAGCGTCAAGATGGTATAAGTGTTTGTGGCTCCTAGTGTTGAAGTTGTTGAGTTGTATATATTTCTTAACCCTAAGTAATCTTTGTCTTGATTATATTTGGACCTAGGTTGCATGATTAGTATTGACTTTAGTGCACCTCTTTTTCATCCTAAACACTCAAGCCCAACCTTGTCCTAGTTTCATTTAGAGTATTGCATTTCTAAATTGGAGTGTCAAATACTCACCTTTCTTAATGGTTTTATTAACCTCGCTAATTTTGGTGTTATTGTTCTTTTCTTGGTCTTATCTTCTTTTTCCCCTTTTTAGTTTGCTCTTGATGCAGAAAGAATGAAGAAAAGGAGCCATGGCTTGTAATAACCCCTAAAAGTACCGAATTGTCATTTTGTAAGAAGGACATAATGGGCAATTTATGTAATCTCTGTAAGATTATTTGATCATAATAATAATCGTTTAAAGGGTATCGGTCAGTGTATTGGGTCTTAGAATATTTTTAGTAATGCTAAAAATAAGAATTTAGCACGCTCTTAAACGAAATCCGCGACCAAAGGACGCGCTCGTGACATTTTCGCGACCGCGGAAGTGTTTCCGCGACCGCAGAACTCTGTTCTTCGTCTTCTTCGTCGTTCTTATCCGAGTTCGCCGGTTCGATTTCTCCACGTGCTCTTCAATGCTCGCCGGTGGAGGGAGCCGGAACGATTGGCTTGACAATGGAGAGTAAAACGTTCTCGGATTGTGGGCTATAAAAGGAGGCCGGATGAGCCTCTCATCATCATCAACAGCCTCTCAAGCTCTCTCTCTCTCGTTTTAAGTTTCGCCGTAGTTTTTCGAGTTCGCTGGAGTTGTTGGAGGTCGCCGGAAGTGCCCTAGAGGTGTCGTAGTAGGTGTGATCGTAGCGAGCCCTCGTCCGAAGCAAGAAGTCATCATTTGCGTCATCGGTAAGCTTCGAATCCATGTGGGAGCCGTCGTTGGAAGGGGGATCCGCGATCGCGGGGATGAATTCCGCGACCGCGGCTCTGCCCAGAATTTCGCGACCGTGGAAGTCCAAACCGCGACCGCGGCTTGCCTTAGCAAGCGCGATCGTGGCTTGGACAACCACGGTCACAGCTTAGGCTTTTGTCCCTTTATTTATTCGTATTTCATTTCGTATCGTTTATTTATTCGTATCGAATCTAACTTAGGGTTCCGTCCTTTGTCTCGACGTCGTCGTAAGAATCTGTAAACAGATTTCAGTTTCCAGATCCTGAAACCCGACATCGTCAATTCATCTAGATTAAGGCAAGTAGCGGTTCGCTCTTGCGCATTATTCCATGTTTCCCTTGATTATCAATTAATTGATTGTTAATTAAGATGGGATAAAAGTTGTTGTTTTCTGTTTGGGAACAGATTTAATTAAACGAGGTGTTAAAATATGACTTTATAATAGATTGTATATATTGCTAGAATAAACGCTATTATATAGTTTGATATGATATTACTGTAAATGGATTTTTGTGTGGATTTACATGTGGACTTAAATGCTAGATTAGCACGAGTATTCATAGGAACGCTAATTCCCTACGAGGATTAGTCGTTTCTTTATAACTCGGTATTAGTCGGAATAATTCTCTAATACTTTTAAGGTCATGACCATTGCTTCTTATCCACCCGTTAAGGATAAGAGGTGTTTAAGCACCTTGCTAGTGCAATTGGGTTGGACGTAATGTCACCCTGTGTTGTTCTCGTAGTTATTCGAGATTGTATTAAAAGCTTCAATGTTAATGTGCATTTTGGAAGTAAATAAGATAAGTGCGGTTATGCACATAATTAATAAACCCGCGGGCGAGGAGTACAACGTGGAAACCGCCAGGACTCTTGCTAGAGTAAGTCTTCTTTCCAATCTGGATTCGCATTGCGCGGTGAGGTTGGTCGTTGACCCAAATTGTCAAGGTCGTGTTTAAAAAGTTGTGTGAAAACTTAACGTTCCCAAACATTTGTCATACGTTTCCCATAAGACTCAATTCCTTTGGAGTCTTCTTTTCAGTGCATGTCTAATTATAATCATTCCGTGAAAGTTCCGGTTATGTATCGTCCCTTCAGTTATGATTCGAGGGACAATGATAGTAAACGGTTACGATCACTTGAACCATTTTGTTTGTACCCTTGCATAGTCTTTCATTAGACTAACCAACCAGGTTTTATTCCTTGCATGGTTGGCTGGTGTCATCCGTCCTATACGGCACATCAGTGGTTGGTCCCCGAAGACTTGAAGTAACCAATCGGAGAAGAGGCTTGTAGTTGAAGATTTGAGTGTCAGTGTTTTAAAGGTTGTTAAGTATTACTTTAATATATAACCAAGTAATGTAATATGGTTTATTATAAAAGTCTTCCGCTGTAATTTCACTCTGTTGTAAAATTGTCTCTCTCATTTAATGAGAGATCTGTTAATAAAAGGTTGAGTTTCATTTAAAAATGTATTCCGCTGAGTAATCTTTCGTTATTTAATATTCTTATTTAAGCTTAATTGTTCCTATTAAAGCCTAGGGTGGCTTTGGACAGTAACGTCTGAGGTCACTGGCGTGTGGCACTACTGACATAAGTCGGGGGTGTTACAATTATGGTATCAGAGCAATGGTTTTAAAATTCTTGGCCTATTGTTAGGTTTGAGAATTTTCGAGAAATTAACTTCGAAACTATTTTCAAACTAGCTTCTTTTAAAAAGAAATTTCGTAAATCTAAATTGTTAGTGTTAAAATTAAGTCTTAAAATTTCTTACAGGATTATGAAAGTTAAAAGTAATGTTTAAACTCTCTTGTGTTAAGCATTAATTTTCATAGTACTTTTATAAAATAATGTTATAAACGTTTAAAAATTAAGTTGTGTTATAACTTCAAAAAGTGTGGTTTGGATTTTCGTAAGAGTTATAAAGGAATAATAATGTCTTTATTTCAAGGAAATAACTATATAACGATTTTGCCAAGTTAAGTATAAAGGATTTATACGTATAAGTATAAGGTTTAATAATAAGTGATTTTCAAACTTCTGCAAGCTTCGAGTTGTTAGTTATTCCTTAGATCCATTCTTAGGGGTAGTGTCTCTCCTTAGGTTAATGTCAGTTACAGGTTGACATTTCTCCTAATTGATCCATTCTCAAGGAGGAGAAGAAGATCGTTTAAGGTTAATGGTGGAAGGTCAGTCAAACTAATATAAAGTTATTTGTTTGGACCCTTACAATTCGTATCATAACATAGTGATTGAAGAGTCACGTATAAGTTGGAAAATTCTAAATGCCAAGTTGGGTATTGGCATTATTTTCTTTTCCAGTCGAGTTGTCGAGCGTTGTTTCGTGAGTGTAGTGGTCGAGCGTTATAGTATAAGAATAGGTTATGTTGAGGATTTTGATAAACTAAAGGATTTAGTAAAGAGATTTGTCTTATGAGCGCTTAAGGAGTAAGGTAACAAATGTTACTCGTATATATCTACTGAAGGATTATGACTGAAGTGATTGATTTTGTTGGTAATGAATCATTTATCGATATGATATTTTGAGGAAATAAGAGTAATACCTTATGTGGTTCGTTTTGGGAAAAAGAAATTACTAAGAGTTGTTTTTCCCTAAGAGGATCGCAATAGAATGCGATTAATGGTTTATTATTTAAACATATAAGGATTTAAACTTTGTGATTATGAGTAGGTGTATTCTTTATAGGCCTTATGGTTTAGAGCTTTTGGAAGGAGCTAAGTATATAAATGTTTTAATTGGAGAAACTTACTCAAGTGATAAATGACATTATAAGGACCTGTTTTTAGGAAGTAATGTAATGATATGAGGATTATTAAGGGATTTAATACGATGTAGATGGTAAATTTGGTTAGCCAAAAAGTGTGCTTTAATTAGGATAATAGATTGTGTGAGGGAAATTAAATGTTTATTGGTGAATAATAAATTCAGTCGGTAAAGGTTTGTTTGGGTTGTGTTGATTAAAACACAGAGTAAAATAAGTTTATAAATTCTTGCCATCTAAGCTTGATGAGAAGGTTATTTATAATTATTAAGGTGATCTTGTGACACGTTTGGATAAAATAAAATGATTGATCATAAATGTGTTAAAGGAATTATCAAAATCGTGCTTGAGGAAAATAGGGATAAAATGTTGAGTGATTATTGTAACCAAAATAAGGGGCTTAAGTTAGAGATGAATCATTTGAATGTTAAATTTCCTTTGGAAAAAGTTTTTGAGTTAGAGATGGGCATAAATGCCAAATTTAATCAAAGTAAATAGTGTAAATCGCGAGTTATACACTTGATAAACAAGGAGCAATGACTCGTGTCGATAGTCTCCATAGTTTAGTAATCTGTCTGTTCGAATTTTTTTGTCAAAAGTCTTAATGTAATGTTCCGAATAATAAAGAGGTGTTTCCTTGTGCCGGAAATCACTAAATTCATTACTATTACAAGTTGTTCATTCATACGAGAATCCTTGAGTGCCAAAAGTAGTACATATCACGAGTTGATAAAGACTGTTTGGACTCATAAAGGATAGTGTTGGGTGGGACACGTGTGGTTGTTCCCTACCTTATTAGCGCTAGTTTCGAGGTCGAAACCATTCATAAGAACCCCTCTACTTTCCGGGAACAATGTCAGGTTGGGCATTGACGTTATTTGTTCCCTTCGATCGAATTTATGAGCATCGTCTCAAGAGGATAATGTTGTAAAGATTCCTTGCTAGAAGGATTTGGTGTGTATAATAATGCTCTGTGGAGTTTGAGGATATTCCTCATGTGTATACTCTGAGCATTAGATGGGGTGAGTTGTATAAATTATATATTTAGGGGAATACATGTATAAGAGAGATATTTCATAAGGGGCCGTCTTCTCTAAAGATGATCGTACTCTAATACAATCTTAAGTAAACTTTAGAACCCAAGAGCTATGTGTATGAGGTTTATAAATGAGTGTGTCCATCATGGGACCAGTGTTAAAAGCTTTTTGGAAAAGCTAAGTGTGCGAAATCATAAGTACTGTTTTGGAAAGACCTATTCGAGGTTTCGTTGCGAGGTATTCTTAAGGAAACGATAGAATGAGATGATGATACAAGAAGTGTTAAGGTGATTAAGTCTTGGATAAATAGTAAATATCAGTAAAGCAAAAGAGTGCTTGATTTGGGATAATAAGTCATGTGAGAACGACTGGTTGTTTAAGGATTTATGAGTGAATAACAAACTCAACCGATAAGAGTTGTTATGATTTTGGTGGATCAAATAGTGTGGCATAAAATAAGTATGTGGATGTTATCGAATGGACTTGAGGAAAAAGTGACCTACGTCTATTAAGGTGATCGTATGACACATTTGGGTAAAACGATGTTATAACCTTGTGGAATGGGTTATTAAATCATGTTGAGGTGAATAGAAATAGGATGCGGTTAATTGTGGAAAATTAAGGAATCATTTAAGAGAATGGCATAAGGGCGAAACTTAATTAAGGTAAATAATGAGATAGATGAGGTGCATATGTGAAAGAGTAAGCCGATATGACAATTGGAGATACTAAGTTTAGAGGTATAAGTGAGTTTATGGATGTACTTTGAGGATCTGATCATCGAAAGGAAGTTGGTAGAAAAATGTTGTATTCTTCTGCTGGAGGACATCAAAATCTTTATGATGAATAGGGCATAAAAGCGAGATTATATTGGAGACTATAATGGATACTCGGTTTAAGGTAATCATAAGCGTGTGGATGATCATATCGATTCCAATGAGGGTAAGGAACGAAGGCAGTATGTAGTAGGTGGAATCATGATCGAATAAATAGTTCGACTTTGGTGATATAGGTTACGAATACCAAATTTATTTAAGGATATCAACTTAAGGAAGATAAGGTACGAACGTTGAGAATGGTTTATAAAGAGAAAAGTTGAAAGAGAAATGTGTGTTCTCATGCTTAAGGTATAGCAAGTCTATTGCGATGATTTTGGGGACTATTATTCTAAGATAATTATAACCTTGTGGATATAGTCATGAGTTATTACAGGTGTAGCACATGGAGATAAGACATGCGAAGATAATGGTATGGTTGAGAAAACATATCGTGTTCCTAGGACCAATTTCAAGGATGAAATGATTAAGGATATTAAGTTCAAGTAGTAAGGTTAATGGTGAAACCGGTCCCTCTACCTTAGTGATGTTAGTTTTGGGGTCGAAACTATTTTTAAGGGGGTAGTAATGTAATAACCCTCAGGATTTCCATAAGGGTAATATGGTAAGTGTATATTGTTGAAAACAAGGTTATAAAATTCCCTTAATTTATGAAGAGTCTAAATTATGGTTAACCTTACGTTAACTATAATTTGAACCAACTTATAACTTTTAACCTAGAACTGCTTGAACCAATTTACAAAGTGTTAAATGGGTTAGGCATGGTTAAACTTATATGGTTGGGTAACTTAAAATAAGGTCGCTTCTCCGAGCTGTTATCGGGCAAGTTTCGGGGTCGAAACTTCTTTTAAGGGGGAGGTAATGTAATAACCCCTAAAAGTCTTGAATTGTCATTTTGTAAGAAGGACATAATGGGCAATTTTTGTAATCTCTGTAAGATTCTTTGATCATAATAATATTCGTTTAAAGGGTATCGGTCAGTGTATTGGGTCTTAGAATATTTTTAGTAATGCTAAAAATAAGAATTTAGCACGCTCTTAAAAGAAATCCGCGACCAAAGGCCAAAGGACGCGCTCGCGGCATTTCCGCGACCGCGGAAGTGTTTCCGCGATCGCGGAACTCTGTTCTTCGTCTTCTTCGTCGTTCTTATCCGAGTTCGCCGGTTCGATTTCTCCATGTGCTCTTCAATGCTCGCCGGTGGAGGGAGCCGGAACGATTGGCTTGCCAATGGAGAGTAAAACGTTCTCGGATTGTGGGCTATAAAAGGAGGCCGGATGAGCCTCTCATCATCATCCACAGCCTCTCAAGCTCTCTCTCTCTCGTTTTAAGTTTCGCCGGAGTTTTTCGAGTTCGCCGGAGTTGTTGGAGGTTGCCGGAAGTGCCCTGGAGGTGTCGTAGTAGTAGTGATCGTAGCGAGCCCTCGTCTGAAGCAAGAAGTCGTCGTTTGCGTCATCGGTAAGCTTCAAAGCCATGTGGGAGCCGTCGTCGGAAAGGGGATCCGTGATCGCGGGGATGAATTCCGCGACCGCGGCTCTGCCTAGAATTCCGCAACCGCGGAAGTCCAAACCGCGACCGCGGCTTTCCTTAGCAAGCACGATCGTGGCTTGGAAAACCACGGTCACGGCTTAGGCTTTTGTCCCTTTCGATTCATATCGTATTTCGTTTTGTATCGTTTATTCGTTCGTATCGAATCTAACTTAGGGTTCCGTCTTTTGTCTCGAAGTCGTCGTAGGAATCCGTAATCAGATTCCAGTTTCCAGATCCCGAAACCCGACATCGTCAATTCGTCTAGATTAAGGCAAGTGACGGTTCGCTCTTGTGCACTATTCCATGTTTCCCTTGATTATCAATTAATTGATTGTTAATTAAGATACGATAAAAGTTGTTGTTTTCTGTTTGGGAACAGATTTAATTAAACGAGGTGTTAAAATATGACTTTATAATAGATTGTATATATTGCTAGAATAAACGCTATTATATAGTTTGATATGATATTACTGTAAATGGATTTTTGTGTGGATTTACATGTGGACTTAAATGCTAGATTAGCACGAGTATTCGTAGGAACGCTAATTCCCTACGAGGATTAGTCGTTTCTTTATAACTCGATATTAGTCGGAATAATTCTCTAATACTTTTAAGGTCATGACCATTGCTTCTTATCCACCCGTTAAGGATAAGAGGTGTTTAAGCACCTTGCTAGTGCAATTGGGTTGGACGTAATGTCACCATGTGTTGTTCTCGTAGTTATTCGAGATTGTATTAAAAGCTTCAATGTTAATGTGCATTTTGGAAGTAAATAAGATAAGTGCGGTTATGCACATAATTAATAAACCCGCAGGCGAGGAGTACAACGTGGAAACCGCCAGGACTCTTGCTAGAGTAAGTCTTCTTTCCAATCTGGATTCGCATTGCGCGGTGAGGTTGGTCGTTGACCCAAATTGTCAAGGTCGTGTTTTAAAAGTTGTGTGAAAACTTAACGTTCCCAAACATTTGTCATACGTTTCCCATAAGACTCAATTCCTTTGGAGTCTTATTTTCAGTGCATGTCTAATTCTAATCATTCCGTGAAAGTTTCGGGTTATGTATCGTCCCTTCAGTTATGATTCGAGGGACAATGATAGTAAACGGTTACGATCACTTGAACCATTCTGTTTGTACCCTTGCATGATCTTTCATTAGACTAACCAACCAGGTTTTATTCCTTGCATGGTTGGCTGGTGACATCTGTCCTATACGGCACATCAGTGGTTGGTCCCCGAAGACTTGAAGTAACCAATCGGAGAAGAGGCTTGCAGTTGATGATTTGAGTGTCAGTGTTTTAAAGGTTGTTAAGTATTACTTTAACATATAACCAAGTCATGTAATAGGGTTTATTATAAAAGTCTTCCGCTGTAATTTCACTCTGTTGTAAAATCGTCTCTCTCATTTAATGAGAGATCTGTTAATAAAAGGTTGAGTTTCATTTAAAAATGTCTTTCGCTGAGTAATCTTTCGTTATTTAATATACTTATTTAAGCTTAATTGTTCCGATTAAAGCCTATGGTGGCTTTGGACAGTAACGTCTGAGGTCACTGGCGTGTGGCACTACCGACATAAGTCGGAGGTGTTACATGGCTAGCCAAGAAGATGATAATAGACCAATTACCATGGTGGATATGCGACAATTGTGCACACAAATGAGAGAAAAATCTCAAGAGGAAAGACTTTCCGCCATTTGGGACGTAGGTAAATGACGAGACCAAGAGTATGGAGATGAGTTGGATGCCAACATGAAGCTCTTTTGCTTGGATCAACAAGATGTGACACAATCATTCAACACTAAGGTTGTTGTTCAACAAAAGATTTTGCTTACCGTGATAGACCATGAGTTGGCATGCAATGTTGTAGGAGAGAGCATGGTTGAAAAGCTAGGGTTGAACACTTTTCCATACCCTACTCCATACATGTTGAGTCTCATAGATGGAAGAAATAATGTCTAATTGACGAAGAATGTTTTAGTAACTTTCTCACTTCATGCATACAAAGCCAACGTCTTCTGTGATGTTTTTCCCACCCGATACATTCGTTTGATTTTGGGAAAGCCTTGGGCACAAGAGGCAGATGCAAAGTATCATTTAAATTTATGAGATACACCTTGAATTATGCAAGCAAGAAGTTCATCTTTAGCCCCATGAGTAAGGAACATGTGTTGGAAGCTAGATCTCAAATCAACAAGAAAAGAAGAAATGTAATTTATGAACAATCGTTTGAGGAAATATGGGCAAAGTTGAAGAAAGCTCGAGAAAAATCTCCTTCCATTCTTGAAGTTGCACAAAAGAATGATTCTATGGTAGCCACGTTGGTAACACCTGACGGGGATGATTTTTTGGAGTCGTCGTTATTTTCTTTCACACCTTCAAGTCCTCAACATTGTGCCACCATTCCAAAGTGGTCAACAATAAAACCTCTTGAAGCTCTAACGGTTGTCCCTAGCTTTTTGAACCTCAATGCTACTCCATGGCTTGATGTCATCTCGAACACTCTTTTATAAATTTTACTCGAGGACCGTGAAAAGGAGGATCCCTTATGGAAGCCTCATCTTAGGGAAGTTTCACTTGTCTCTATTTTTCCATCTTTTTTTCCCTTTGTTTGATAAAGAACATATATCAAGGGGTAGAGATTCTGAAGTGCTAAAATCATTTTTTACATGTAACACTAGATACTCATTTATGCATCATAGTTCTCACTCTCAAATCTTGTTGCATGAGATGTATTTATTTCATTGCATTACTTTTGCAAATAAGTATATCATGTGCATCACATGCTCAATCATTAGAAACATACTTAGGAATAATTTGGGAAACACCTATGATTGGACGTACATTCATGGACTTCATATAGATCTAGGAAGGTTTGTTCTAACATTTCTTTCTTTGAGTACTTTTTGGTTCCTTACTTCTATAATTTACTTAGTGTAGGTTCATGCGTTCTAGGGTTCTCTCCAGAAGTGTACTCAGATTAGAGGATTAATCTTTTCAAAGGAGGACATGCTCTTCACGTAAAACGCCATCAGCGCCCCACATCATGTGCGCATCGTGCGCACAAATTAGGGTTTCTCCAAGCCCTCTCGGATATGGCTTGCCACTTGGGTCAATTACTTGAGTCTAAGCTCGAAATTTTCAAGGTGACCTCCATCAATGTCTAATGACCACAAGTACGCCCACAAAAAGTCAAGCCCGTGTAGTGTCTCTCCTACAACCATTCAAGGCCCATGCCCACTACAGTATGTGCATGTTGTTCTAGCTCCAACACTTCTTCATCAAATGTAGCATGATTTTATAACATGGACCCTCATGCATTTTATGCATATAATAAGATGTTTTTTAGATGAGTTATTCGCCATAACTCTAGCTACACCAAGGGACTCCACCTATTTAATGTGTGCACATGAATTGGCTCTTTTCTTGTATTTTGCTTCTTCTTTGTAAGTGATTTCTTTTCCACTTTGTTAGCCATGTTTAATATCATCAAAATTAGAGAAAATATCAGTTCTAAATAGGATCGATATCCCTACGAATCATTTCTCATCTCGTGTGTAACATTAAGAACCCTTTTGATCCTAAATTAGAGTGCTTTATTTCTCTTGTTTTCGATCTTGTTCAAGAATTGAGTGGTGCGTTATATCCACTATATTCTTTTTTACTTGTCCATTTAAATTGCCATAATATATCAACTTCAAATCGGATCCAAAGATCCACAAAAAACAATCCCAAAAACAATCTTGAAAACACGTGTTGGAGCGGCGATCTTTTCCATCACTTTGCATCCGTTTCAAAGGTGATCTTAACTTGATATTGAGCACCAACTAAGACGAGATCCATCAGTGGGGAGCAGAGTAGGGAAATCGATACACATCCTCTGTCATGCGGGGATTCAAATTTCCTCATGTCCCAATCCACAGGACGAGAAATCCTCACGAAGAACGTGAAATACTCTCCCCATTGTCATCCTTATGATTCATAGCTCCGTATGATAATATGTCATCCAATCATTTTCACATATTTTAAAGAGTTTCTTAAAAATACTATTGTACCCTCATAGTTTTCACATTCTTGAAAACTACTACTAATAATTAGACCTTTAAATCGGGTCGGTCTGGTCGGTTTCGGGTTCGGATTCGATCATTTTGGGTTTGATTTGAATACGGTTCGGGTGAAGTCCGGGTTATTACATGTCAGCAGTTAGTCAGGTTGACCCAATTGGTCAAGACGATCATTTTCTAGAAAAAAAATACATTATTATAATATTACTAAAAAGTTGAAAGATAATATAAATATGTCAAAATCAACTAAATGCATTTAAAACAGTTATAATATTAATTATTTAGATTTTTTTTTAAAATCATAAATTTATGATTATATTTTAATTATATTATATTAGCTTATACATTATTGAATTTGATAAATTATAAAAGTATAACCATATTGTTTTTTAGGATACTTGAACTTATTAAAAAATATTTGTATCTTACTTATTATATTAAAGTAATATTTTACTCATATTTGACATTCATTTTTTAATCGGGTCGGTTCAAGTTGGTCGAATTCGGTAATTGAGGGTTATTAAAGTTTTTTGTCAAGTTTGATCGAGTCCAAGTTCGAGTTTGTTAGGTCGTAAAATATATCAGGTCCTGTTTTTACAGCCCGGTTAATAATTTATTAATAATCACAATCGGAAATGTATAAATTAAATAAAGACAAACATAGTTAAAAGGACAAATATTTAAAAAATAAATAAAGTCAACTATTTTGATATAAAGTACGTGAGTATAAAACACGAATTACTTATGGAGACCAAATAAATGGAAAAATGGATTCAATTTATGTAGGGTTGACGTAATTTTGATACGGTTCTAGACAGAGGCGGATCCAGAAGGTCTGGTTTTAGACAGAGGCGGATCCAGAAGGTCTTGGGGTGTCCGATGACCCCCTCCCCTGACGAAGTTATATATAAAAATTTATTTTTTCAGTTAAATATATATATATATATTAATGTATTTTGTATGGTAATAGAAAGAGTTGTTACTCAAATGGTTATGGAGTAAGAGTTTGATGGCAAAGGTTTAGGGATCGAGTGCCTCACCTCTCATCTTTTAAATTCTTTTTCTTTTCAAATAAATAACAATTTGTGTCCTTTATTTTCTCTTGATTTACCTTTCTTATCCAAATATTTGTGTTTTCTATTTTTTGCCCACAACAATTATGAAATGGGTTAAAAGCGTTTTTAAAATTGTAAATTAGTTAAAAATATTTTTTTAGGTAGTTCTCCTTAATATTTATCCAAAAGCGTTTTTAAAATTGTAAATTAGTTAAAAATATTTTTTTTCATAATATAATAATCTACCTTGTATATAAGGTTTATCAAGAAAACTTACACAAATAGAATATGTGGTTAAAAGACATTTCTAGTCAACATTATATGATTTTTCACAATTTATTTTGTGAACCTTTTTAAATAATTTCTGGATCCGTCATTGATTTTAGAGTATGTACTTGTATTAAGACTCTATCAAAAAAGATTGAAAAGTTATGGTATTGCTGCATAAATTGTTTTATTATTGGGGAATATATAGAAAAGCAAGAGGAATAAATGGAATGAGAATATTCCGAATTTAACATTTTCGTGCATAGTGTGATTCTCTCATGCCATATGAAATTTTTTACCACGTAAAAAATGGATCATATTTAAGATAAGACGATCGAGCCTTGTCATTCAATTGGCCATCAAAATGAAATTAGAGTAACATTTTTTTTCTTTTTTTTATTCAAGGCAAATAATAGGGACCCTTTTTTTAACAAAAAGACAGTCTGAATCATTGTAATGGATGATCATTACAAAGTCTTTACAGAAGTTATCATATGTTGAGTTCAAACAGTAAAACTCATATCTAGATGTATGAAGCGTTTGCTCAGACAGAGTGGTGGAGGAGAGGATCTGATGGATAATGTCGGTTGAATTGATCTCATAAGTAGCTAGGAAATTAGCTGCGTGATTTGATTCCCTAAAGCAATGATGTACATGTATGAAATCAAAGAAATGAAGTAAAGTAGTAATGTCAAGAATAATTGGGTGAATTTCCCATGGAATCTTCCAAGATCCTTTAATTGAGTTTATAAGAGATAAATTATCACATTCTATAACTAAATGTTTGATATTCAAAGTAATAGCTTTGCAAATACCAAATAAAGCCGCACAAGCATCTGTTTGGAGGACAATGGTATTTGGATATGGTCACGGAAAATGGACACAATCTTTCCATTAGAATTACGTATTATGTAGCCAATATGGGAGGATTGGTTATGTTTTTCGGACCCATCAAAGTTTAATGTAGACCAACCAAGAGGATGTTTTTTCCAAATTGTATTAGTTCTACGAGTTCTACTTCATTCAATGGATGGTTTATAATTATGTGTTGAACATAGGGTCGAAGTATACCATGATTGGAATTGAAAATAAGCTTGGTCAGAAGGTAAAATATTTTGGTTGGTACTGTTTCTTCTGAAAATTATTGTGTTTTGGTGGTTCCAAATAGCGCACTAGAGAAAGAACATGGGTTTAGTTGACACATTCACTGTTATGAAATAGTTAATATATGTTAGGAAGTCTGATGTTAAATGTATGGAAAATGTTCGATGGAGACGAGTTTGGAGATTAGAGATCATTTGTTGGGTATATGGACATTCAAAGAAAAGGTGGTTTATATCTTCATTATTCAAATTACATAAACTGCACTGAGAATGAACTTTAGATAAATGAGAGACTGCTTTCCAAAAAATTGTTGGATCTTTGGAGGAATTTTCGATTTCGAAATCCGAGATGAAAAATTGTGGTCCATGTACGATGTGGTTCAGTTATAGTTCTCGCTGATTTAACTGTGAAATTACCATCCGCATAGAGTTTCCATATTATTTGGTCTTCCATTTGAGTTATTGGGATATATATTGTCATGATTTTAGAGATAACATAGGGTGGGAGAATAGCTTGTAATTTATGGATGTCCCGTTGATAAGTATAAGTAATGAAATGGGAGACCTTTAAACAAATATCAGACGTGTTGTTGAAGCATGGTTGTAGGTCGCAATCTGGAATCCAAGAGGTTGTCCAAACTTTAATGGTATTACCATTGCCTAATTCCCAAAAAAGTTCCTTTTTGAAAATATCACGGATATGAAGAAGCCTAGAAAAATGCCAGGATTGCTTGGCTTTGTTTTTGTAAGAGAAAATGATGTGTGAAAACCCCGCGATAGGATCGTCACGCGTTGTTTTGGTCCCATCTTTAAGTAAAGAGGCAAACGACGTTCGAAACCGATGAAATTCTGGAAGATACACTGTAAGGAACTCAGGAACAATCCCTAAAAATTTCGTGATTTTCGGAGAAGGGATGCTTGATCAAATGAATTAATGAAGTAAAGATCGCTAGAAAGTAAAAGAGGTGTTTTGGATGGGGAAAAACTCAAGTATAACTTAGTCAAGTTATACAAGAATCTCAATCTGATTTTTATTATTAGAAAGAGTTTACATACACAATTTCATGACCTATAGGCTTGCAAAAGAAGAAAACTATCTAATGCTAAAAGATAATGAAACTAGAAAAGATAAGAAAACTAGAAAAGATATGAAACTTGCTAAAGAAGAAATGACGTAACCAAACAAGCTTGGACCCTAATTCTTATTATCTAATCCTATTAATATTAAAACTATTTAATAAAGTTGAGTTAAAAAATAACTTAATTTTATTCATCTTTTTATTGAGTGTTTGGCAAAAAAGTATTCATCTAGCTTAACAAGCTTATTGTATATGAATGTAGCTTAATTTTGTTGATTTTTTTAATGTGACCCCAATATTATGGAAACTTAACCAGCTTAACATAATTTTTTTTGCCCATTGGTGCCCTTAAATGAACACATAAAATAGCTCATCACTAACATTATGAAATTATATAAACAATTGTATCATGAAATTTTGTACAAAATTTTATCAGTATTACGTATCTCCTCAATTAGACTTTTATCAAAAACTTAGTATTAATTACAATTGATAATTTTTTATCTATAAAACCTCCAAATTTATAGACCAACATGCTAACATGAAATCGAAAATGAGCAATAGATTGAAACCAGAAGTACATAGATTCAGATTTAATAAGCCATATATATATGGATGAATTAAAGTGAAACTATATCAGCGTCGACGTCCGTGAAGATGTTGATGTGTGAGAGATGAGGAGGTGACAATATAAAATGTAGGGTTAAAAAGTACTCACATGGATCAAAATATAACCTTATTTGTATACGCTATTATTTAAAAATTCAGCTAGTAATACTGAACATTCAATTAGCTTTTTGAGAAAAATTAAGCTAATGAATCCAGCTTTAGCTACTCATTCAGGTCCAACTTCAACTCCAACTCCAGTTTCATCTTGATATACCGAACAGAGCCTTAACAAGAAATCGGAATTAAATCTTATCTAAATTTATCTAATTATGGAAAGTGAATAATTCACGCTGGAAATTGCACTCTCTTCAGTAAAACTGGATTTTGATCATCTTACCGTTGGAGTTTCAATTCGACGTAAAACATGGAGTTGTATATCTTTGAATTAGCTTTCCAACGCATCTTGAATCATCTTGAGATCAATTTTCTAGCCATAGTTATGGCTATTTTACCGAAGACTTGTCTAGAATTTGACGGGAACTAAAAACTTTGAACTTCCTCAAGACGTTCCCTTTGTTTGCGCCTCTTCCTTGGAGACCTTTGACTTGTCCTTCCATGGATGCTATCAGAAAAGGTCTTTAGATCTTAGTTATCTTTCAATAATGATACGAACCCAAAGACTATTTGTTTCAACAACAAGTTTTCATAACAATTTTTTTTGTAAAGACTTGTTCATATTTTGATCTTTGTGTAGGCCAAGCCCCCCAAAGAACTTAGGACAATAAATTTTATCACACGTATGAGACAAACCAGCCCGTTAACACAACCTCTTGCGCTCAGGTCCAGATTGACATGCATGACTTCACGTATCTAACATATCGCATTCATCATATTTAACACAATTACGTTGGTGTTCTTCATCAACATTCTCATCATCTTATAAATAAGTGTGGAGGTACAGAATACATTATTTATTTTATCATTATTGTTTAATTGATGGTATTAAAGAAATAGATTAATTAAAAGGCTCATTAAAGCGAAGGGAGACCCATTTAATGTGCTTCTACTATAAAAGAGGTATTCCTAACCCTAGCCTCCATATTCAATTCTCTATGAAAAAACCCTAGCCTTCATCTCTATGAGAGGATATCTGACTTGAGCGTCGAACGGTCTTCTGGGAGAGAAAGCCCCGCCCTTTGGCCTTTCTCTATGTTCGTATGACAGCGGAAAAGAGATCAAGGGAGACTAGGATTGCTGCATTGCCGGAGTTGCGGGTTCTCGTCGTCATCAACAATTTATTACGGTACAGCTTTATGCTACCACAATTGGCGCCGTCCATGGGGAATGAAGATGATGACGAGACTCCAATTCCGGCTGACACAAAAGAGGGAAAATTAAGTTGATAGGCAACGAACCGAGGAACTTCATGGGGCTACACTAGGCTGCAATTATGAAAGATTCATAAGAGTCGGAGTGTTTCATAGAATACTTAACCCAGCTTGTGCAGCTGGGTGCATCACCTTCGTATAAGCCACCACATCGAAGAGGCTTTGAGTTTTTGAACCCTCGGTTTTGAACTTTTTTTGGATCTGGTCGTGAAGGCATCTCGACGCCGCTTCCACTGCCTTGAATCGCCTTGTGGAGCCGCCACCATTCAAAACAATCGGTTCAGGCCCAAGAGACACTCAGACCTACTAAAAAATAAGCCGCCAAGCCTGGATTCCATGTGCTTAACGTCTTTGCATATCTACAAAGACTGAAACCCTTTTCCGTCTTCGAGCTACCCATTCCACTTGACGTCTGGAACGGCCGTTGCATTGTTGTCGTGAGCCGACGCTGAGCCCGGATTCACGCCACCAGTAGCAACACTTTACAGCCGCCGTATATAGCCCACCTCACACCTCTACAAAATTCTAAGAATGCAAATGGGAGGGATTAAGCGTTGGGCCCGACCCATTGGCCTAAGTGGATTTTTGGGCCTGTTTATTGGATGGGCCGAGAGGTTTGACAATTTTGGGGTTATTACACAATAAACAGTCCAACCCCATCGATCCGAGTTTCAACCTGATCGGTAAATTTCAATATCGAATATTATTCCGTTTAAATTAAAGTCGTTTAATTTTTTATTTATTTTAAAAAAAAATGTCTGAATTAGTTCAATTTGATTATTTCATGATTATTATATGTTTATATCATGTCGGTATAAATCGGGAGCAAATCACTGATTAAAGCGAGACATTGAAAATACCGACAAAAATCAATCCCTAGGAACGGGGAACTAAATAACGGATATCAAATTTTGACAGGCACGACCTTGAAATTAAGGTCTGGGGCAATTAAGGTCCTCAGAAAATAATTTGACAACGACAACAATCTATATTAAAGGCACGCAACAAGCCCTATCGAGTTTGTTCAAAGAATTTGCATATCACGACGAATCAATAAGCTCAACCCAACCACAAACATGATATGGATCTTACTCGCCAGCTAAGTTTCTATCATTCCTTCTGAGTACATGATAAAGCATTACATTCTTTGAAAATTAATTTTTATCGACATATGTTGATTGTTGTGAAGTGCTAAATTGCAATTGGCCATGAGTAAGGTCATAAAACTATCAATTTAATTTATCTATGATTATATTGAAAGCATGGCACAAGATGCATGGAGAAACCAACCTACGAACCACAGGGGCACGAGCTGTCATCTTATTCAATTAGCCTACGAGTCGCAGGGGCATGAGCTGCCATCTTATTCTATTAGCTTACCGGCCGCATGGGCATGATTTGTCATCTTATTCTATTAGTCAATGGGCCGCAGGGGCACAAGCTTTCATCGTATTCTATTAGCCTACGGGCCACATGGGTTTGAGCTGTCATCTTCTTTCTATTAGCCTACGAGCCACAATGGCACGGGCTTCTATGTATGCCACAGCACAAGCTCCTCAGAAAAATTGGATGCTTGGCGTCAAAACCACGGCATTGATATTTGGTGAGATCCGACTTGAGCGTCAGAGGTGAAACGGATGACAAAGCTCTGCCTCTTTTCAATTTTGCAACACAAGATGCCCACGATTTTGCTTTTAACGGCTCCATGGCATGGGTTGCCTACGATTTTGCCGTTAACGGTTCCTTGGCACGGGTTGCCCACAATTTTGCCTTTAACGACTCCATGGCACGGGTTCCCTATGCTTTAGCCTTTAACAGCTCCATGGCATGGGTTGCCTACGATTTTGCCTTTGACGTTTCCATGACATGGATTGCTTACGATTTCGCCTTTATCGGCTCTATGGAACGGGTTGCCTACGATTTCGCCTTTAACGGCTCCATGGCACAGGTTGCCTACGATTTCGCCTTTAACGGCTCCATGGCACGGGTTGCTTACGATTTTGCCTTTAACGGCTCCATGGCACGGGTTGCCTACGATTTCCCCTTTAATGGCTCCATGGAACGGGTTGCCTACGATTTTGCCTTTAACGGCTCCATGACACGGGTTTCCAACCATTTCGCCTTTAACGGCTCCATGGCACAGAATGCCTACGATTTTGCCTTTAACGGATCCATGGCACAGGATGCCGATGATTTTGCCCTTAATAGCTCCATGACACGGGATGCCCACGATTTCGCATTTAACGGCTCCATGGCACAGATTGCCCACAATTTCGCCTTTAACGGCTCCATGGCACGAGATGCTGGCGATTTCGCCTTAAACGGCTCCATGGCATGGGATGCCTTCGATTCAGCCTCTAAACGACCCTATGAAGCGAGGAAAGAAAATGACGATTAACGAACAAAGGAACGATGGGAAGGAATGCATGGACCGTACGAAAATGCGCATGACGTGCACCAGCTTTTGTAAAGAACAGAGGGAAAGCACGGACCGTGCAAAAAGATGCACGGAGTAGTACCAGACCATGCGCAAAATCGTGCATTACTTACTGTAAAAGAAGAACTACGTGCATGATGAAGTGCACGGAGCAGGTCGTGGACCGTGCATTTGGAAGACAGATTTGGGACGCGTTCTTTTGGATTCCGAAGAGGAATTATTGGGCCTGGACCTATTTGGCCGACAAGAAGGCTATATAAGGAGCTCTTGAGCTGTGGAGCTCTTTGGATCAGCTGGCCACAACTCCAACCGCACTGACCGTGCGTCAGATCGAAGTCAGATCATTCGAATCCTCGACCCCCGTATGAGCCTTGAGAATTCGAGGGGCATTTGTGAAGGTAAAGAATACATTATTTAATTTTATCATTCTTTTTTAGTTAATGATATTAAAGAAATTTATTAATTAAAAGGTCCATTAAAAAAAAGGGATGTTCATTTAATGTGCTTCTACTATAAAAGAGGTGTTCCTAACCCGCCTCCATATTCAATTCTCTATGAAAAAACTCTAGCCTCCATCTCTACCAAAGGATATCTGACTTGAGCGTCGGAGGATTTTTCGATGGAGAAATCCTCACCCTTTGGCCTTTCTCTATGTTCGCAAGGAACCGGAATGGAGATCAAGGGAGACTAGAATCGCCGAAATTGCGAATTCTCGTCGTCATCAACAATTTATTACGGTACAGATTTATGCTACCATAATAAACATTTCATTATTTAACCCTATACATAGACTGATAGAGGACCATGCTATGTATCACTCAAATAATAATATGGCATACTAAAAGTGGCAGCTAGGTCATACAAATAAAAATCTAGTCGATATCATGACCAATGCCTCCAAACCAACTCACCGTTTAACCAATTGTTTGCTGTAGAACTGGAATTACACATCTCAAAACATAAGTACATCACACGATGATGAACGTAAAAATATAAAGTCACATATACATATCAAAAGTAGCACATATAGTAAAGGGTAATTCCGCGTGGTAGTCACGAGGTATTGCGAATTTCGCGTGATGCCCAAAGTTTTTAAAAAGTCCGTGCAGTAACTATGAAGTTTCACAAATCCGGCCTGGATCCTTAAGCATTATAAAAAGAAAAAAAATTCATTATAAATTATCTATATATTAAACATAATTTAATAAAATCGTAATATTTTTGTGGTATTTACAAAAACACGTCATCTTTATTTTTTTTATGAGACCACCAAATTTTATATTTTTTATATGAAAATTTTAAAAAACTACTCTTATCTACATATTTTTCAACGTACACCATAAATTTTTTTTTGTTAAAAAATTAATCTAACTTATTTATTTTTATAAAAATACACCGTTATTCAAAAAAAATTCAATAGTACCTTTCTTTCAACTAACAAAAGCTAATACATGGTATTTTGACTAAATCTTTTGCTTTTTTTCAAAACAATAATTGAAATTTGGAATATTTGTAAAATTTACTCTATCGCATTTTACGAGAGAATAAAAAAATTCATAAAAGTATTTTTTTTCTTAAAAAAGTTGTTTTCAAAATATATAATGTTGGGAGATTTTTACAATAATCATAATTATGATGTCATAAAATGTGTAATTAAGAGAAGGTTTCTTAAATTTTTCTTAAACAATTATAAAATTTTGTAGTTTTATAAAATATAAAGATTAGGTATTTAATTAAATATCACAAAAATATGATAATTTTATTAAATTAAGTCTAAAATATGGATACTTTGTGATTATTTTTTGTTTTTTATAATGTTTGAGGGTATCAGGCGAAATTCGTGAAACCTCAAGGTTACTACACGGACTTTTTGAAAACTTTGAGCATCACACGGGATTTGCAATACCTCGTGGTTATCACGCAAAATTTCCCTATAATAAAAAAATTGTTAACTGTTTTAAGATCAGTTGATTGTCGGGTAGCTTTCACCCATATTATATCTTATATACATATAAGATTGGGTTGTTGCCTTATTAGTTGCATTCATTAATCATGTTACAGACATACCTATATAATTATTATTTATATACATATAAGATTGGGTTGTTGCTCCTATTAATTGCATTCATTAATCATGTTACAAACATACCTATAAATTTATTATTGAAAAAAACAAAGCAATGAAGTACATATAGCTTAGTGATTCTAGTGATTCTCAACAACCTATAGGTCATAGGTTCAAGTCTCATTGGCTGCATTTTTTCCCTCTAAAACATATACTCCCTCTATTAAGAAATAAATGTCATTTTAGCCTTTGATAGACTATTAAAAAAATGCAATCATTAAGTTAAAATACTATACACTTTTTCTAAAAATTACAATCTAATAACTATTCACCTCATTTTAACCAAATTAATTTGATAAAATCTTATTTATGTCTTATCTCTCTATATGTATTTATATGTATCTTACCAATCATCGATCATCAATATCAAATTAACAAAATCAATGTATTAAGACTAAAAACTATAAACAAGTCGTAAAATTTTATTTATTTTTTCTAGAAACCTAATGAATTTCACTAATGTTTCATATTTTTCTCTTCTTGATGTTAAAACTAATATGTTAAGATATTTGTACATATGTTAAAAGTTTGAAGTATATATGCACATACAATGATATAATTATGGTTTATACCTATATATTTTCTAATTATGACACATTTAAAGAGAATGAATTCCCATTAGACTAAAAATAATGAATACATGATCCATATCTCCATATGCATAAAACGGTCATAACCTATATAAATGGAATATGAACGGCTTTGAAAAATTAATACACCAACAAATATTTTCACATTTTAATCAATAAAATTGTAATATTATTTTCTAAAATAACTAGAAAACTAATGGATTTTACGAGTAAATTATATTTTTCTTATTTGATGTTAAAACTCGAGTACATAATATGTTAAGATATTTATATATATCAAAACTATATAGTGTATATACACATACAATAATACAAATATGATTTATACCTTTCCACTTTATATATTTTCTCATTACGACACATTTAAAGAGAAAGAATTTCCATTAAACTAAAAACACTGAATAGATGATGACCCATTCATAAAAGAGTCATGAGTTATGACCTATAGAGTATATAAATGAAATATGAATGAGTTTGAAAATTAATGCACCAGAACAAGAACTTTCACATTTAAATAAATATGAATGACAAAATAATTAATGTATAACTGGTATCATTAATGATAAACAATATAGATTCTCATATAAAGCACAACATACGAGACAAGTGGATGACATATTGGTTATCGAGGAAAGTAATGAGTACGGATAGGTATTAGCTAACTCAATTATCATAGAAGAGTGATTTTGAGTAGGGAAAGAAACAATTTTGGAAAATTTATTCAAAATAATCAAACATGGGAGAGAAGTTGAGTTCAAACAGATCCGGAGATACTAGCTTGCTAACAAGTATCATCTTTCAAAAATCTACGTATACATATGGCAAGGTTTAAATTATTTTATAATGTGTTTTTCTTCTCCTTAAATTTAAAAGAAATTCTATAATCTAAGGAATACGACATTAGTACTCAGATTATAAGTTACGAGTATACATTTTTATCAAATAACAAATTGATAAAAACTAGAAATTAATACTTACTTTGATGTTGAAGCTTAGTTAAATACCCAATAAGCTAATTTTCTATTAAAGACTGACAGATATTCTTATCTCAAAAAATTTCTTGCTTAATTTTTTTATTCTAACTATATGCATAGAATTACGTTAAAATCAATATTGACCTTAGATTCAAATTATATGGGTTGTTATTTTCCAAAAAAAAAAAACAATTTGCTTAGCCTTTAATCATTCTTATCATACTATGAAACTTCCCTATAAAAATCTTAAAAAATCTCCCCTATAAAAATATCATACCATGAACAAAAATAATAATAGGAAAAATTATATAAATATTTTATCTATTATTTATAACATGGTGATTAGTACTAAATTCACAAGTTATTATCTTACATCCTCATATATTTATAGTAATTATGACATATATGCTTAGGTGAGGAATGGTTAGTGGTTCATATTTTATAATAATGAGAATCGCATATTTTACATCTCATGATGTGTTTGTCTAATAAACATGTATTTGTTACATTGCTAAAAAAAATGCTTGTAAGAAACTATTTCATAAAACTAAAATACCAAATTTTATAAATATTTTTCATATGTACTAATTTGTTGGTCGGTATAAGAAAGAACCGTCTTTCTTCTATGGATTTTTCAAATGTGTGCCTAAGAACTCCATATTTAGCAATAATCCCTTTTAGCCACTAGTTTAACTTTTTTCCTAAGGGTTTACCCCTTCTACTTTCAGGATTAGTTTGGAAATAATTTCAAAATGTAAACTCTTAACATGTGTTCATGGGCACTAGACCTATCAATCGGTCGATCAAGTCGGGTTCAGTTCGGTTATTTTGGGTTCGGTTTGTGAACAGATCGGGTCATTTCGGATAACAGGTCAAGCCGGGCCGTGTCATTACAGGTCAGTGGGCAGTTCGGGTTGACCAACGGGTCAAGAGTGTCATTTTAAAATATTTTGTTCACTATTTAAATATTGTTAATTAGTTAAAAACTAATTTAAATATGTCAAAATAAGTTGAAATGAATAAAAAATAATAATATTATTAATTATTTTAAAATAATTAATATTAGTAGACCAAAATCATATTGTATTTAATTTGTAATTTGTATTATATTAATTTAAAATTTTCTGAATTATAAAAAATTATATACATACAACAATGTTCTTTTCTTTAGGATAATTGAGCATATTACCATTATTTATATGTATCATATATATATTTTATGCTATATTTTATTAATACTCCACATTTATTGATTAATCGGGTTGGCTTTGGGTTGGTCGGGTTCAGTCTCGGTAAATTCGGGTTCGATAAATTCGGGTTCGGTAAATTCGGGTTACCAAAAGTTTCGGTCAGGTCGGGTCGGGTCTAAAAGTGTACACTATGTGCATTTTCAAAAAGAATTTGTATGTGCATTAACTATTACATAATTTAAGGTCAAAATAATTATATTTGAAATTTATAACCTAATCCGTAACTATTTTGGGTGAAAATGAAAATATTTGGTTCAAAAGTGTACCACTAAACTAAGTTATCTATAAGGAATTAAAATAAAAACAAGAAGGTGGGAGTGTGGGAGATTCAAACCCGAGTGAAAACATCCCATTCACACGCATGCACCACTAAACTAAGTTATCTATTATATATATTAAAGTTAACACTTTTTGAACCATGAGAGGGTTTTTAGGCCTATATTGTTAATGTGTTTTTTTTTTCATTTTTAGTGTGTTATTTTATTAATAATTTAACAAAATATACATCATAATTCTTAACCAAATCCCAGCATATAGATATTGTGGATATGAATTATTATTTCTAATTCAAAATTCAAATGTATGTAAATTCCTTTTGTTGACGCAACCAAACTTACATAATTTTAACATATAAAATTAAACTTGACATTCACGGTTGAGGTCATATATAGATATTTTATGTGAACTTATGATAATTGGTTTTCATAATGTTAACCAACCTTTGCTCACCTATTAACAAGAACTGCCAAGTTCTAACTAGCAAATCATAATAACATATTTTTTGAGATTGCCAACTATAAATTTACACTAAAACTTACATATATGTTAACATATAATCCACCAATTATTTTTTTAGTACAAAAGTTCATATACACAAATTAAGTACAAATTAATATACATGTCAGTAATTTGTGAGATTTTTTGATAATAAACAGGTGATTCATTTATAGATAAAGTTAAAAAATTATAACTTAGACTGCCCTAGGTGTTATATTATTTCTTCTTCAATCGATCTATTATGCCATCAACGACATTCTTTAAAATTTCCCCTCCCTTTATAATATATATTTTAATAGGTAATGTTGATAAATACTATTTTTCTTGAGTATTAGAAGAAAAATGATTTTTATTCATTTATTAGGTGGTCTTTAAAATCTCATGTGTGATTTACATTTGTCATTGTTTTGAATTTTTACTATGATTTTGAAGCACTCTTGAGTCCAGATTGTTAGCATAATATATGTGGAAATTTTATGTACATTAAGCTATCAACTTAGTCTTTGTTTGGCACAACTTGCTTTTAATTTATAAATACATTTTTCCAAAAATCTACTTTTATATGTTTCGATAAACGTGTAATAAAATTATTTTATTTTTCCTTCTACTACTCACAATTTTTTAATTAAATACACACATACCTATAAAAATTATTATAAACTTTTTTATACAACCATATTTTTAACTACTTATAAACAAAAAACTATATAAACTCTATCACGTATTAAACCCTCAGTAAATTTGCACACAGTAAATTCTCATTAGTTTTCAATTTCTTATCACTCCATTAAATTAGATATATTAAACTAAACTAATATAAAGATATATATATATATTAACATTTTCCCCTTTTGAGCGACGAAAACAATTCTAGGCCCATTTTTTTTATTACTCTATTAATATATCAATAATTAAATCATTTTTAAATTAATAAATCTTAATAAAATTTGTACCAACAAATCTATAAAATTTTCTATTCATTTATGACAAAATTAATAACAAATATTAACAATATTTTTTGAGCATAAATCTTAACATTGTTTGATTCTTCGATCATGTGCAATCTACTATGACTGCTTATTTTGTTTATTTTCATATTTTATTGAATTATTTATATTAAATTTTAATTATGATATGTTTTCAGTTGCTAAACCAAATATGAACAAAAGATATGATTAATTTAGCCAAATATAAAACAAAAAATAATCATAAATTCCATCTGCTATAATTTAAATTGAGTCTCATCGATCAAATAATTTAGTTTTATATGCGTTGATTTTTAAATCTTTCTACCCAACTAAACCACTTTAATTTTTTACCTTAACTAATTAATCAAAACCTCAATATATCTTGTATAAATATTTGATTTATTTTGTAATATTTCCAAAATAATTAATAAATATCCTACCAGTTATAGTTGGACGGATCATTCGAACTAATCACCTAATTAGGTCAAGCTTACCAATATATTCATTCTTTCCCGCTATCAAGTATTGTTCTTACTCTTTTTTAACTAGTATACTTTTCTAGCAATATATGAATGATGAATGATTACGCATCATCTATAAGACCATAAGTGAGTAAAAATACGGGATGGTTGTCCAATACAAACGTAGACAAATGAAATGGTACGTTGCGTATTAGTTAAATTTCTGAAATTAGTCAAATTCTTTTTCATAATTTTTTAACAATAATTTATTTTTTACTTTTAATTGATACAAAGCAATAAAAAAAGGGCTCAACTATTCGGCGCATAGGCATTTTTGCCTTTTGGCGCATAGGGCCGCGCGTAACGTGAGAATAGACTTCCCACGTTACGCGTCGATACTGACCCATTCAAGACCCATACGTAACGCGTGAATTGGCTCCACACGTTACGTGTGGGATCGGTTCACACGTTACGTGTGACATTGTATCACACGTAACGTGTGGGAATCTGGCTATAAAAGCCAGATTCGGCTCCTCCTCTTCATTCAGCATCAGCACTCAGCCTCCTTGCCCCTCCCGCTGCGCCTCCTTGCCCCTCCCGCGTAACGTCTCCTTGCCCCTCCCGCGTAACGCCTCCTCGCCCCTCCCGCGTAAGGTTAGTTCCTAGAAATAATTATTTGATTTTGTTTTTAATAAATTTAAATCCACACATAGTATTTGGTTAGGTAGATCTAGGTTTGGATGATAGATCTACGATTTGGAGATGATTTGGATGGTAGATCTAGGTTTTGTAGAAGTTTTTGTGATGTTTAGGGTTTTGGTTAGGTAGATCTAGGTTTGTAGACATTTTGTGTGGAAAAATGAAAGTGGAAGTGATGATATTGTTAGATTGGTAAAAATTGTGGATTTGTTGTTGAATTTTGGGTATATTTGAAAAAAAAAAAAATCGGACTGTCTCGCCGGAGAAGACGACCGGAATATCGCCGGAAAGTCGCCGGCGGCTTCCCGGTGAAATTGGAATGTGCACATTCACACGTAACGTGTGAATGTGCACCACGCGTTACGTGTGAGAGCAAGTCACACGTAACGTGTGAATTTCCATTTTTTTAGATTTGTGGAACGTTGATTTGCTGTTTTTTTATTTTTGTTGATTTTTGTTGATTAAAATTCGGACTGTCTCGCCGGAGAAGACGACCGGAATATCGCCGGCAAGTCGCCGGCGACTTGCCGGTGAAATTGGAATAAGCACATTCACACGTAACGTGTGAATGTGCACCACGCGTTACGTGTGAGAGCAAGTCACACGTAACGCGTGAATTTCCTTTTTTTTTGATATCTGTAACGCTGATTTTCTGTTTTTTTATTTTTGTTGATTTTTGTTGATTAAAATGTGTTGATATGTAAACGCAGATGGAACCTGGGGAAAGAACTGAACGCAGGATACGTCGCAACCTTTTACGCCAACAGTCGTATGTGACTGGCGAAGAGGTCAAAAGGTCGGAAAGGAGGCAACGGAGGGATGTGTGCTACCGGGATGATGAGACCGGCGCATACCAGATTGGAGCAGGTAGCAGTACTGGGGCTGGTTTAGGGTTTCAAACTGGAGTCGGTAGCAGTAGTGGGGCTGCTGGCGATACTGGCATGATAGGAGTACATAGCCTAATGGAAGTGCCGTCGTTTATTGGGGGTAGAGCAGGCTCTGAGCCTCCGAGGGACCCAGACTATGAAGGAAGTCCGCTGCATTGTTATTCTGATACAATAGATCAGAATAACTATTACGGGCGGAATTTTAGTCTGCCGGTACTACCGCCGCATGTGAGCCCTCATCATAGCCCGAGAGATTATTATCAGGGAGATGAGGAGCAGGACAACCCGTGGGAGAACCCGGCGGTGTACCCGAACGCTGCCTATCATCAGCCTATGGTAAGTACATTTAGTATAACATGCATTTGTTTACAATTCATTATTGCATCTGATCTATTTAATAAATGTAGGATCATGCATGTACATGGGGGACTCAGGACCAGGGGACTCAGGCCCAGTCCAGCAATGCCTGGATTCCAAGAGAAGACGTCCCAAACACGGCGGGCGAGGAGCCGGGCGAGGAGCCTCAGGAAGCCTCTTCTTCGCGGGGAAAACCACCCCGGTCAAAGAAGAATGTCAGATACGACCCTGAACTGGTGGTGAGCGTTCCTGGAGGTCCGGAGAGACCTGAACTCCTAAAGAGTTTTGTAAACCACGTGGCGTACCTCCTTTACCAGCGCGTTGTAAGTTGCACGTAACACAATTTTTTTAATTATTAATCTTGTTTTAAATAAGTCTGTATGATTGCTTAATTATGTTCATATACAGTCGGTGCAACCTTTGAGGTTCCAGCAGCGAGGCAAGCAGTTACGCTCATGGCGTCTCACAACGGAAGACGCGTGGGGTAGCATGGCATTGGCGTCCGGGCTATGTCATCTATCGGACATCATGCATGAGCATGTGGATGAGACGCTGATTGGTGCCTTCGTCGAGCGTTGGCAACCGGAAACCAACTCATTCCACATGCCATGGGGAGAGATGACTATAACTCTCCATGATGTGTGGATGATCCTTGGGCTTAACATACAAGGGCAAGACATGGGTCCCCCAAAGAAATGGCACGAGCAGCTGAGCCGCAATGATTTGAAGAAGGCGTTGATGGAGCAGACGCATGAGTTTTTTGAGCTGGAGGATGGTGCTATCGTCGCCGGTAACTTGCACGCGGGAGATTTTAAGACTCATTGCGAGGAGTTGGCGTCGAAGAAGCTGGCGGCTGGGTTCTTGCTGTACTTGGTGGGGTCTGCCCTCTTTCTTGACAAGTCTCAGCATCGCTTGTCCGTTTATTACACTCCGTTCGTGACTGATCTCACAAAAGTCACGAACTATGCATGGGGTACCGGTGTTCTTGCACACGTGTACCGCAGCTTGGGCGAGTGCACAAGAAAAGAGGCACGGGTCATGTCCACATGTTTCACTCTGATCCAGGTATTAAATGGCTTGAATAAAAATATCTAAATTTTTGTTATAGATATATTATATGTTTGTTATATAGGGAATTGACATATGTGTAATTATTTTGTAGTCATGGATATATCAGTACTTTCCCATGTTTAGACCTGCACAGAGTGTTTACTGGGACCCATAACAGCCGATCCCATACGCCAGAAAATGGGACATGTCACATGAACCCAACCGGACCAGGAATTATAGGGAGGAGCTGGATGGGATGCATGCTGATAGTGTAAGTGCATATACGGTCCTTATCTATTATGTTAAAATATATATGCATTATAAGTTGTTTGAAATTCAATTGTGTTTAGGTTGAGTGGATGCCATACGGCTCCATTGACTTCAATAATGAGATGTTTGCTTCATCGCGATTTCATGGAGTCATATCCTGTCTGTGGGTCACCGAGCCTTACATGCCGGATCGAGTAGCTCGGCAGTTTGGGCGTGTACAACAATGTCCAAGACCACCGATTGTTCCCATTAAGGCATGGAGGGGCGTGAAGATTAGCAGTTACACGGTGGAGTACGATAGATCCTTACATGCATGGAATGCCCGCAATGAACATTCCATTAGCCTGCAAGCCATGGGTCCTCCAGTTCGTCAACACCACCAGTGTACCGATGATTACATGCAGTGGTATCTCCAACATACACATCCATTCATCATCCCTCAAGAGGATCGTTACACTCAGCAGCAGGTAAGTAATCATGTAATTATATCCTGTTTATTTTTGACTTCGTGTATGTTTATTAATCGTATCCACTTATCTTCTGTGCAGTGCCTTGATAGTTGCTATTCACGTATGGATCCATATCGCGATCATCACCATGGAGATGACCGATGTGAAGACGTAGCCGAGGCGTTACGGCAATCATTGGAGCAAATGTATCCCTTCCTTTCGAACCATTGAACTTGGCTGCTTCGTCATTTGAGCATTATCAAGGCACTGCATGTAACCATTGAATTTGAATGTTATGACTTGAGTTTGAATGTGTTTGTTGAAGTTTGAATGTTATGACTTGAGTTTGAATGTTTTGTTGAAGTTTGAATGTTATGACTTCAGTTTGAATGTTTTGGGGAAGTTGTTTGGATTATGACAACAATAGGAATGTCGTACTCATTGCAGCATACTATACGAATGTCGTACTCATATCATTCATTACATAAATCGACTGTTTCGACCTTCTTCTTTCGTTTTGGCTTCTTTTCGTCCTTGTCTGGTTCATACTCCAACGAACGATCTAATAGCCATTGATCTACGTAATCACCCGAAGACGGGTCATGATGATACAGCCACCCCGAGTAAATAGGAGGCAAGGGCGAAGTTTTGGCCAGCCCAATCTACATGAAAATCAATGCATCATACATATGTTTTAACACAAGATAGTATAAACAGATGTTTTAACACAAGATAGTATAAACAGATGTTTTAACACAAGATTGTATAAACGTACCGCAATAAAATGTTGCTCGTTCTCGACATGGCAAATGCATACCGTCTTCAAATTCTCCCCAATCGATGCTTCGTTTGTCTTCCCCCTCATAGGCAGGTATGTCATCCCCACGCCACGACCGACGGTAACGAACACACATGTGAATGCCGTTGCCACCAAACATCCCATATCCGGGAGCTCCAACCACGTCTCCGGTGGGGCCGGCCTGTTCGGCGAAGGAAACCAATCAAGCTTCGCCTCCATTGCCTCAAGTGTCATCGTAGACACCCAAAGTGGCGCGAGTAGTTCATACTCTTTTCTCAACGTAGCGATCATGGTACGTCGAACAAATTCCCACTTATCTTGCCCTAAGCCCAGACCATGCGCAATGGCTCTGTACCCGCAGTTTCCATCACCCACTATCTCATACCATCCTCCAAAGTGTGGTCTCATACACTTGGGGAACTGTGAAAGATATCGCCACGGGTTCTTGATCAATGACGTGGCACCACACGGTAAGGGTAGGCCCATCTTCGGTGGTCTTCCTTTTTGCTTTTTCGGAGGTGTTCCGTCCATCTGTTGGTCAGTGTGCTCCCATGATGAGGGTTGTCTTTTGGTGGCAAAGTTCAGAGCTCCTTGAGGCCGACCCTTATGCCTAACTTTGGCTGGCTCTTCCAGAGTAGTCTGCTCTGGATGTGCTATACTTCTAAGTGTACAGACTGCTCTTTGTTGAATCTCCACTGGCAATGTGGGGAAGACGCTTCGGGCAAATTCGTCAAGCAAAGATCTATTCACGTTGCGTGTGCATAATTCTTCCTCTTCTGATGTCTTCACTTCTGACAAGGTCAGTTGCCTCCAGAACGGATGCAACGAGCTAGGTTCAATTGGGGTCTCGCTCCGAACATTTTGCGCCATGTCATGAACGCAAGGCAAGCCATCTCTGACCCTCATCTGGCATCTGCATATAGTGCTCCACACTGGAGCTTCTCCTTTCCTGTATTCCTCAATCAAACGAGCTAGTGCAACCGCAGACACCTTGAAGTGTAGCTTATGAAAAAGATGTGCGTCTGTTAGCAGCGTATATCTCTTCCTAATGCTCTCATTCAATGCCCCCCGAATCTCAGTAATATGATTGCGCAACCGTGTATCATATTGATCGAACACAGTGCAAAGGTTGCCATCGTTGCTTGTGAAGAAGCTTTTCAGACTGGAATGGGCCCCTTCAACCCTGTATTACAATCAAGAATTCGAAAATTTGTTTGATTGTTGTAAAGGTCTAACTAAGTTCAAATAACTAGCTAAATTTAGATAAACCATTGATGCACATACCTGTTAGTGGTGGTAGTACCGAGCGTGAACACTGTATCTGTCCATACAGAGACGATTGTTTCCTTGTAGGGGTCAAGCCAGTTTTTTTGTAGGTACTGAACACATTTTGGAGCTTTCTTCCAATCACACTTCAGCTTCCAGAGTGATCTTTCGTACCCTTGTATGGTCGTTTCCTTAAAGAGCTTCATGCAGTCGTTGGAAAACGTTGTGCCCCTAAACTTGCCCATGGCCTTCTTCCCGAAGTCTTCAATATTCTTTCTCACATGCCGCCTACATAGGAGGAATTTTGCTTCTGGAAACTGCTTCTCTAATGCGTTCATCAACGCCTTCTCCCGATCAGTGACCGCACATGTGGGTGCTCGTTGCACCTTGGCAAACATCTTAGCAAGTTGCTCTATGGCCCATTTGTAACTGTCTTCGTCCTCCTTCTCCAGAAACGCCCCGGCAATATTGTAGTTTTTCCAAACTGATGTGATGCCGACAATTTCAAGGAAGGGCAAATTGTAGCTGCACACATAATCATATATAAAATACAATGGCGTCCTAACCTTGACATGAACAAATGAAGAGTATAATTCATATGTTTGTTACTAACCAGTTAGTTGCATATGTAGAGTCCAGCAGCACAATGTACGGAAATGCCT
This sequence comes from Rheum nobile, assembly GCA_027886185.1. Taxonomy (NCBI): domain Eukaryota; kingdom Viridiplantae; phylum Streptophyta; class Magnoliopsida; order Caryophyllales; family Polygonaceae; genus Rheum; species Rheum nobile. The sequence goes on from WOAB01000485.1 coordinate 16,477,576, forward strand.
TCAGCAACCGCAACTGATCCTGGCTTGCAAAGAAGATATCCGTTATCTTGTTGGTCTCCTTGTTGAATCTATACTCCATGAAGTATCCCTTCTCATTGCACTCATACAAGAACTGTTGTACAACTGTTCTTCCTTCCATGCCCTTCTTTCTTATCTCGTGCATGATGTTGTATACTTGCTTCATCTTGGTCAAATTTCCAGGGGATGACTGGATTGTAGTATGAATCTTCTGAGGCTTGCAATGATTGACCGTCATCACCCTTATAATCTCCTTCTCTTCAGCAGTTGGTCGCCCAGCTAATGCACTACCATACAAATTGTCTCCTATGACATGGTTGTGAGTTCCATGTTGTACAGTGATCCTCCACAATCCCTTCGGCCTTTCTTTCAGCCTCAACATGAAGGGACACCCACATTTCTTCGACCTTGTGATGTCTCTCACTTGGTCAGCTCCTTTAGGGACGTTTTGTCCATGCCTATCACACGGTAACCAAGTCCCCCCGAGGGTCGAAGGGGTGGAAGCTTTATTCCTCCACTTTTTGATGCAGAATTGCTGATTCATAGCAATCTCCCGCGCCCACAAAAAGGCTTCTTCTCTAGACTGCCAGATTTGATCAGATGTGAAGAACCTTGAATAATCGGCCGAGACGTACACATCCTCCTCCGGTAGTACACTGAACTGAGGCTGTGTGTGTAGGGATGGAAAGCACAGTTGTGGGGTAGCATGAGATGAAGATGCTTCTGGAGGAAACGGTATCCCAACATCAAATGATGGTATATCAATAACTGGTTGAGGCGTGTTCCAATCCTGCAGTTTTTTCGGCGTTTCCCAAACCGGAAATGTCTTCTGAGGCGTGCTCCAATCCTGCAGTTTTTCAGGCGTTTCCCAAACCGGAAATGTCTTCTGTGGAGTGCTCCAGTCATTGAGGGAGATATTGTTTAACCCCTCGTATAAATGATAGTTCGTCTGCATACACGAAATCATGTCATCAATTAGTGCACTGATTATAAAAAAGCACGTTTACTGTCAAACCGTGCCATATTACAGAATGAAACCTGGTTTCGGGTGGTGATTACACACGTAACGTGTGAAGAGTGTCCACACGTTACGTGTGAAACACACCCACACGTAACGTGTTGAACATCTTCACACGTTATGTGTGAACATTCTTCACACGTAACGTGTGAAACTGTTCTTCAATATAACAGCAAATTCGTAGCCCTAAACCCTAAACAACGCTCAATCTTTGTTTCTAATACCCTAAACAATAAAATGAGATCTTTAATATTAAACAATAAGTATCAAAAATAGCTTTCCTAAATCCTAAACAACAAATATAATGGGCCATCAAAAATAACTTCTCTAAATCCTAACCATGAAGCTAAGAACTTTAAACATTTTCAAATCAAGAAATAAAAAAGACAACTTTAGGGTTACTTATAGAAATTACCTCGTTCCAAAGTGGAATATCTTCCCCATTGTTGCTCCAATACTCGTTATTGTTCGGATTGTTCATTTTTTGTACAAAAAATGTGAGTGAAAATCAAGATTTTGGGAGTGTTTAGGATGAGGGTTTAGGTTCGAAATGGATTCGAAATGGGTTGTTAGCGGACAAAGAAGATGGGTCATTATTACAGTTAGGTGGGGACAAGACGGTTAATTCAATGCGTTTTGCAACAGACTGAACCACACGTTACGTGTCAAACCGTTCCACACGTTACGCGCGAAGTATATTAGAACGTTACGTGTGAAACACATTAACACGTAACGTGTGATTACTAGGGTTTAGGCGTATGTCGGGTAGGGTAGGATAGGATAGGATGGATAGGGGTAGGGTTTAGGTTTTTTGTGGTATAGGGTTATGGCATTTCGGTAGAGTTTAAAATAATGAGTTTTAAGTTTAGGGTTTAGGGTTAGGGTTAGGGTTAGGGTTTAGGTTTTAGGGTTAGTGTTATGATTAAGGTTTGAGTTTAGAGTTTATCTTTAATTATTAAGGGTGAATTTGGGTATGCGAGTTACATTGTTTATGAGAGTGGTTGACGTTTAGGGTTTAGGGTTATTAGGGTAAGAGTGGTTGAGGTCCTTAATGCTAGTGGTTGAGGTTTTTAATGCTAGTGGTTGAAGTCTTTAATTCTTGTGGTTGTGGTCTTTAATTACTACAGATGTATATATCATTTCACTATATAAGAGGCATTAGGGTTGTTTGTTCACTACAACACTTCCAACACAAGCGGGATTGAAGATTCATTTGTGGGTAAGCTTCTTCTTCCAGTTTCTTTCGATTTAGTAACCCTAATTGGCATTTTCATATTAATGGATTTGTAGGAAACCAAGCACTACATCAAATAATGACATCTTCATCCGAATCATCATCAAACCTAAATAGGCACCATCAACAAATAAGTGCTCCACAATGCGAGTGTAATTTGAAAACCATTGTCCGTACTTGGGATTTGCAGTGGAACTACGGAAGGAGGTATTGGGGATGCCCAAGACTAGGGTGTTTATACAGGAATTGGATTGATCCTGTGTACGAGGAGAGGGCACACGCGGTTATTCGACAACAATGGCGGGAAAAACAAGATCTTATTAAGGTGAATCAAGATGTTGTTAAGCAAGAACTTTTACAAGATATGGATAAGATGCGTAGGTATAACCTCAATCTATATAATGATGTACATCATATAATGCCTTGATGTCATATCTTTTGTGTAATGTTGTTTACGTACTATCAACCTTTGTAGGGAGCAAACAATTTTATCAAAGCAGAGACATGATATGTCGCGAAGTTTTACAAGAGACTATCCTAATTTTTTCAAACGCAACTAGACGATGTCATTTATTTTGTGCTAGGTTTTCTAAGTTTATGAAGAACTTGTATTATTTCTTGTATGTGATTGTATTCATCCAACGTAATGAACAATTCTATTCTATCTTCTATGTTGATTATTTTGGGGTGTTTTTTGTAGGGTTTTAGATAAACAAATAAATACTACAAATAAATATTCTAAACCATATTGACTAACTCACACGTAGCGTGAGGGTACAAACCACACGTAACGTGTGAAATTGTCCCACATGTAACGTGTGGAGTACTGTCACACGTAACGTGTGGGTTGTACTCTCACGTTACGTGCGAGCCTATGCGCCAAACGGCAAAATGCCTATGCGCCGAAAAGTAATCGTGTAAAAAAATTCATAACATAATACAAAGTTAATTAGAATTTGTAATAACATAAGATCAAAATGAATTAATATGACATAATAAAGTTCCTAAAAACCTTATATTAATCAACATTACACAACTTAGTTAATGAGTTGTGCAATTTAAAAATTATTATGAGCTGAAAATAATCAAATCAGAAAGTCATAAGAGGGTTGGAGTTTATTGTAACATGATTAGCGTTGATGATTTTAAGTTTCCTTTATTCTACGGACAAAAGTCGAAGAAAAAATGAAACAAGTACAATATTTTCTATGATCTTGCATAATCTCATGCTTAACATCCCAGCCATCCTTCTTTGGTCTTCGTAATTTAATTATGATATTAGTATTATTTATTTTATTTTATTAAGTAATATTTTTATTTTACTTTTATTTTATTAAACCATCCCAGTCATCCTGTCTTTCTTTAGAAATGATTTAAATAAGGACATGAATTTTAAAATATGAGACATAAAATAATAACATGAAAAATATACTTATATTACATTTATGTCTTAAAACCCCTAATTTTCACATTTTTTCTTTTTTTATTAAATAAATTGATAAGAACTAAAGAGAAATATTTTGGTATAAAATCTTCCTGCTGATCTCATTAAACTGAATGAGTATTTATAGTTACAATAGATACACAATATGAAAAGATAGAAACTATCTACAAGATAGAGTAAGGAAAGATATCAACAAGATAACAAAAGTTCTGCACGAGATATGTAGAGATATGCTATCTAATACTCTCCCTCAAGTTGGAGCATGCAGATCGATAATGCCCAACTTGTCCATGAGATGACGAAACTGAACACTACCAAGAGCCTTAGTGAACAAGTCAGTCGGCTGGTTACTTGTGGAGACGTGATGAGTGGCAACAGTTCCAGCTTGAACCTGATCCCGTACCAAGTGACAATAGATCTCTATGTGTTTGGTGCACTCATGAAACACCAGATTATCGGCTATGTGCAGGGCGGTGTGACTGTCGCAGAAAAGACGCATAGGAGAAGGATGATACACACCAAGGGAATGAAGTAGAGACTTTAACCAAATGAGCTCACAACAAGTAGAGGCCATAGAGTGGTATTCTGCTTCAGCAGAGGATCGAGAGACAGTGACCTGCTTCTTGGTCTTCCAGGAGATGGGAGAACGACCAAGCATGACAAAATACCCCGTGACAGAGCGGCGGGTGATAGGGCAGGATGCTCAGTCGGAGTCGTAGAATGCCGTGAGACGTAGAGAGATATGAGCAGACAAAAGGAGCCCTTGTCCAAGGTGTCCTTTCAAACAACAGCTTGCCAATGAGCCACTTTCGGTCCTTGCATGAATTGAGCAAGCGTATGGACGGAGTACGAGAGCTTGGGACGCGTGATGGTGGTAAATCAGACGGCCAATGAGACGTCTGTATCGATCTGAAGCATCAAACAACGGGCTGTCAACTGTAGTGAGCTGGTGATGTTGCTCCATCGGGAAAGAGCACGGCTTGGCTGCCAGTAAGCCGACTTCTGTCAGTATATCAAGAGTGTATTTCCTTTGGGAGAGAAACAAACCATATGGACTTCGAGCAATTTCAATCCCAAGGAAATACTTCAAGTTGCCAAGATCCTTCATAGGGAAGTGTGAGCTCAGATAGCGCTTGGAGTTAGCAATGGAAGATGCATCATTCCCTGAAATGATCAAATCATCAACATACACAAGGACATGCAGAGTATGATTACCACGACTGTAAGAGAATAGGGAGTAGTCAGCGTAGCTCTGACGGAACCCAAAATCACGAAGTGCGGTCGAGAGCTTGATGAACCAATTTCGCGGCGCTTAACGAAGCCTGTATAAGGACTTTTGGAGACGACAGACGTGACCAGGCGGTACCCTGAGAAGGTCTGGTGGAGGTTTCATGTAAACCTCTTCACTCAAATCACCATGCAGGAAAGCATTATGGACATCCATTTGATGAAGCTCCCAGCCACGAATAGCTGCCACAGACAGAAAAACCCGAACTGAAGCCATCTTGGCTACGGGAGCTAACGTCTCCTTGAAATCAATCCCCTTAACTTGTCGATTGCCAAGAACAACCAGGCGCGCCTTGTATCTCTCAAGGGAGCCATCCGACTTATACTTTATCCGGTAAACCCATTTACAACCTATCGGCTTCTTCCCTGGAGGCAACTCGGAGAGCGTCCAGGTGCCATTGCGTTCGAGTGCTTGGAGTTCGGATGTCATAGCCTCATGCCACTGAGAGTGACGGACGGCCTCTATAAACGACACCGGTTCGGATCCTGCTGTAACAACGACTAGAAAGCGTGTGTGGGCAGGAGAAAAGTTAGCACAAGAAACAAACGCAGCAATAGGAAAGGGTGTACCTGAGGACTTCGATGAAGGCGTGAGTGTGAGAGGGGCAGCGGGGGGCTCTATATGAAGAACAGTGCGGCAGACGTAATCGCGCAGGTGAGTGGAAAGTTGGCGCTCGCGAGAACTCTGTCTAATAGGGGTTGGTGTCGGAAGCTCAACCACGGCAGGGGCGGGCGAGTCGCTCCCCCTTGCTGGTGACGGCTCCGTCGTGACCAAAGGTGGGTCAACTGGAGCAGAGGGCGGAGCGGGGCTGTCTGAAACACAGTCTGAAGATGACAGCGAATCATCAAAGGCCGCAGCTGGCCTAGCCAATGGCAATGGCGAGGTTTGTTCGACGGGCGCTGGGGACGCAGCATATGGGAAGTGTGTTTCAAAGAACGTCACGTCCCGATTGGCAAAAATGTGGCACGTTTCAAGGTCATAGAGACGCCATCCACTCTTGCCATGAGGGTATCCCAAGAAGATACATTTTTGAATGCGAGGCGCGAACTTGTCATGAGAGCGTGGAACTGAGTTATATGGTGGAATGCGGCCATATAGGAGCTCGTAGGGATAACGATCACCCAGAGTAGGTGAAGGCGTCCGATTGATGAGGAATGCAGTCGTAGATACACAATCTGCCCAAAACTGAAGAGGCAAGTTAGCCTGAAACCGCAGGGCACGGGCCACATTAAGGAGGTGGCGGTGCTTGCGTTCAACGCGACCATTCTGTTGAGGAGTGTACACACAGGAGGTTTCAAAGTGTATACCCTGCTCATCAAAGAAAGGCGGGAGAGGAAGGAACTCAGTTCCATTGTCGGCTCGGACGTGGTGGACATGTGTGCGGAATTGGCGAGTGACCATAGCACATAAGTTCTTGAGGAGAGTAACAACCTCTGTTTTGGAACTAAATTAATAAACCCAGACAACCCTGGAATAATCATCTACTATCGTTAAAAAATAGGAGGCGCCACTAAAAGAGGGGGTGCTATAGGGACCCTAGACATCACAATGAATCAACTGAAACAATGCATCAGTTTTATTTTCACTAAGAGGAAATGACAAACGAGTTTGTTTTGCTCTAAAACAAATATCACAAGGTGTGATGCTATCTAAATATTGTCTAGCTAAACTAAGTTCTGAAATTTTAGATAAAGCAGTAGACGATAAGTGCCCAAGACGACAATGCCAGAGTGACGCGGATGCAGAAGCTGACTGAGTTGAAGAGACAAGTGCCCTGGAGCCGAGTGACTGCAACTAATAGACCCCACCTTGCTGCCTACCCACGCCAATCACCGTCCTCGAACTGATTTCCTGGAGAACGCACAATTTGTTCGTTAACAAAACAAGTAAACGAAGATCGTGCGACAGTTGAGCAAAAGAGAGCAAGTTACAACTCAAATTGGGAACATATAAAACATGTTGTAAACAGAAAGTGCCCATTAAAAGGCTGCCTGCTTGTGTTGCGGATGAGAATGTTCCATCAGGCAACTTAATGGAGACCGGTGCAACAGCTACGAGGTCCTTAAGAAGACATTTAGTGCCCGTCATATGAAACGACGCTCTTGTGTCTAAGATCCAAGAGAAAGACATATCGGAGTTATCGGAAGAGACAAACTTCATGGAATTGAACATGTGCATGACAGTCATCCATTGATTTGGAGTCAGCACTTGCTCGAACGCGGTGTGGTCAGAGGCCGAGAGCGTCGAAGAAGCAAGCGGCGTGGTCTATTGGACCGAGTGCGCAACGGCTGTGCAAGAACCAGCAGTGGGTTTGGATGAATTTCTGCGCCCAGCAACAGCTGCTGCAGCCTGACGTGCAACATACTTCTCCTTTAGATGATCAGGAAGCCCGTGCAAGCGGTAACAAGTCAACTTGTCATGGCATTTGCGACCACCGTGTTCGCATACAAGATCTTTGCGATTTGTGGGTGGGTCAGTTGATGATGAAGGTGCAGAGGCCGAACCAGAATTACGAGCAGCAAAATCAGCGTGTTCAGTGGATGCATCGCGAGTCATGACGACAGTTTTGAGGCGCTCCTCTTGGATGACAAGCGCGTAGACGCAGTTCAACCCCGGGAGTGGGTCTTGGGCCATAATATTAGACCGAAGAGTACCGAAAGAAGCATCATCGAGACCCATTAAGAACTGATGGACTGGTTCCTCCTCGCGTTCCTGCGGTAAGAACAAATTCAGATTGCATTTGCACTTGCCACACGTGCAGATGCGAGGAGAGACATATGTAGTAATCTCATCCCAGAGTTTCTTCAAAACACCATAATAAGCGGCCACACTCTGACCAGTTTGGCGACACCGAGCAATCTCAGAGCGAAGTTGCAACTTGCGCGGACCATTGCCAACAAAAAAACGTTGATGAAGATCATCCCACAATTCTCTAGCGGTGTCGAAGTACGTAATAGAGGAGTGGAGGGGTGGGTCGATTGAATGAACAACCCAGCCAACCAACATTGAATTCACCATGAACCAGTCATCAAGAACTGGATGCTCAGTGGAGGTTGCCGGCGGCTTGGTGATGCTACCATCCACAAAGCTGGGTTTTTGCTTGGCTCGGAGAGAGTTGCGCATCGCGGTCACCCACTCGTCATAATTATCACCCTTTAAGATCACCGGGCAAATTGAGAGACCCAGATGATCGGAGGGGTGAAGATAATAGGGTGAGTAGAAATCAATCGTAGACTTCTTGACTGGGTCCGTCATGATAACACAGCAGCAAGAAGCAAGGAGGAAGAAGTGCAACGGAAGTCATTGAAGAAGACCAATTGGCGGTGATGACAACAGACCGGCGACGACAGCGGATTAGGGTTGCAAGATCGTTACCAGACTGATACCATGATAAGAACTAAAGAGATATATTTTGGTATAAAATCTTCCTGCTGATCTCATTAAACTGAATGGGTATTTATAGTTACAATAGATACACAATATGAAAAGATAGAAACTATCTACAAGATAGAGTAAGGAAAGATATCAACAAGATAACAAAAGATCTATACGAGATATGTAAAGATATGCTATCTAATATAAATACATATTTGTTTTGCATGTAAGCCTCCTTCTCCATTAATATGTCTCGTTATTTTATATGATTGACAAGAACAAGCTCATATTTTGGTGGTGGTGTACGGCTTTGATAAAACAATTATTGTAATGATGTCTAGAAGTGTGCCTCAACCTATCGACTCCACTCTCCCTAAGGCCAACTATTATCGTGATCGTTGATTTGTTTTGTTATTAATGTTTTTTTTGCATATATACTTTGTTAGCTCTTAAAATACAAGATTTTAATTTATGCACTTGTAATTTTTTTTTTATTGTTTATTTCAATTTACATTTACCTCGTGGCTGTTATGTTGATTCTTTTGGATGGGTTAAAAGTTCATAATAAGCTTTTGTCGTGATCAATAATTATTTAGCTATAATATCGAAGTCATATTTTCTCTTAGTTCCTACGTATTTTGTTATGTTATAAATGAGTTTTAAAAATTGTGTTTATCAATTATGAAATATGCTTTTAAGTTTTAATTATAGGTAGAAGTTACTAATACTTTTTAACAATAATTGTTAGAATTTATCCATGATACGAATCAATAAATAAATCATAACATGAAACACAATTAATGAAAAGTTGTAAAAACATAAAATCAAAATGAATTAATTTGACATAATAAAGTACATGAAATCCAATATTAATCAAAATAACACAACTTAGTTGAGTTGTGTAATTTAACAAATATCCTAAGATGAAAATAATCAAATGACAAAATCATAAGAGGAGTGAAAGAGTTTATCGAAATATGAATAATATTACAATAAACTCTTTCATTTATAGGTAAAAGTTACTATTCCATCTCTTAAGTAATACTTGTCCTTTTAGCCTTAACACAACTATTAAAAAATACAATCATTAAGCTAAAATATTACAATTTATTAATTATTCACCTCATTTAAAATCAATAAATGAAGAGAATTTACATAAAAAAATCACATCATTCGTAATCAATGAATATAGAGAATTTGTAATCATAACATAAAACACAATTAATTAAAAGTCGTAAAACCATAAAATCAAAATGAATTAATATGACATAATAAAGTACATGAAATCCAATACTAATCAATATAACACAACTTAGTTAAGTTGTGTAATTCACCTCATTTATAATCAGTATGTGCAATTGTAAATAATATACCTTGTAACTCACCAAAAAATCATTACCTAAAATTCTAAAATAACAAATATTTCTTAACAAAAATCAAAGAATAAAACGACAATTATTTCTTATGAAGGGAGTAATATTTTTCTGTTTATCAGACAATTTTGCCCCCTTACCCTATATTGACGAGTTACAAGCCTGTATGAAAATACCACTTATCATGGGTACTTTTTCACTCAAAGCCTTCCTTCCCTACTCAAATTTCAAATTCTCCCGTTTTCGCAATGTATGAAGACAATTTGTCAAATTAAAGTTAAAGATATACGTACATATATAGTTTTTTTTACCTTTAACATATTTATAAGAGATACATGATTAAAAAAATAACTACATGAGGATGGGTATGAACAATATATACAAGATATATAGAATTATAAAAATAAAATATATTTAACATCTTACTTTTGACTAATTAATGTAGTGATATTTCAATGTTCAATTTAAATATTTAATTTTTTTTTTTAAATACTTAAATATGAGATTGATTTGATTCGATCATAAATGTTATTGTTGATTTTTCAAATTATGTACATCCTTACATGATACAGTTTTACACTAATTTTTGTGTTTAATACAAAGTACATTTATTTATTAAGCCTATTTTTATAGTTATCCAAAATTACCAAATTAGCATCGTGTGAGTTATTCATTGTAACTCGGAAACCCGACGAGATGTGTTTTTTCTATCTATCTCTCTCTCTATATATATATATATTTGATATAGTAAGAATTCAAAGTTGTAAAAACAACTTCGAGAGGTCGAGAACATCGACAACCGGAACAACCGACAAAGCAGCAAAACAAAGACAACCCAAAAGCAAAAAAAAACTAGAGGAAAATAAAGCTAAAGAACCTAGAAGTGAGGTGAGTAAAGCACAAAAGAAATCTGCGTCGCCGGATTGTTAGTCATCCTCGACCTTGCCCGGAACGACAACTCGGTTCACTGCCTAGGAAAGCTCCATCCTCCGAAGAATGCATCTGAAGCAGCCGTGATCTGAATTTTCATGAGAGTCGTGGAAAGGTTTATTCTGAGGGTATCGGAGCTTCTCGATCGGGGTTGGCCGGAGGTCATGCCGGAGAGCCATAGTCAGATCTGAGCGTTGGTGTTGACGGCTGGTGAGCTAGGTTGACGGCGGTGGAACGACCAAGGCTGGGCAGCGGTGCGACCAAGGACGTTCTGTGCCAGATCCAGATCTGGAACCGGAACCGCCTCTGCCGAGCCGGTTTGGCTCGATTCAAGCAGTCCGACGCCCATATTTGCCCCCGACAGGCCTGCGGAAGCAACGGAGCGGCTCCTCCGGATCGCGGCAAGGCAGGGATCAGAGGTGTGGGTGAAGCTTCGGCTCGAACGGCGACCAAGGCAAAGCCTGAGACGCTGCCGATGGTGTGGGTTCTGGGGGTGCAGCGCAAGGGAACATAATTGGTAATATATGATTCATGATGTAATATACCTTGTAATATACTTTTATCTTATTAGTTACATTACTTCTTATAGTTTTAATACATAAATTTATGTAATTGGGAACATACAATTGAACATAATTGGTAATATATGATTCATGATGCAAGAGTGGTAATATATATTAAAAATATTTGAAATAATTATGTGATATAATTTAACCATTTTTTCTTTTAATTATTTGTACATAATTAACATTCTCATTACTTACATTTTTATATGTTTTCTTATTTAGTTATTTGTATAAAATTCCTAATTTATTTTTTATTTTAATATACAAATCCGCGTATATACTTTCAATTACAATCATACAAAAGCTTATTAACATATGTGTCAAAAGATTAACCTTATAATTTACTATATTAATTATCGTAAATAAAGTTTTATTAACAAAGCCCGTATCGGACACGAGTAGATATGCTAGTATATATGTAAAATAAAGAAAATATCAAATCGAATACAGTTTTAATAAACAAAATATAAAAGCGAACTCGCATGTATAGCACTGACACGTTTCATGTTCCTATCCAAATCCAATTGAAGTTGTATATGATTTGTAAAGGTTTCCATAAAATCAAAAAGTTGTGGTGACTGATGACACGGATTAAATTATGGAGCAAATGATTTAATTTTTCATGATTAATTATATCCGTTAGTTGACCTTTCATGCCCGAGCTTCGACGTACATTACGCACGCACGATGCAGCCTCTATCTCCACTTCCAGAGCTACACATATACCTTTGTACCACACTCTCTCCATTGAATAATAGATGTCACTTTAATTTTCAAATTTATTAAATAATATTTTTATTTTCAAGTTAATAATTAATAATTTATTAATAAGTTATAAAATATATTATTAACAGTGTATATCTCGATCTCTTTATATAATTATTTATTTGTTAATTAAAAATAATATATAATTAATAAATTATAAATTTTATAAAAAATTATAATATTTTAAATTAATTATTACATCTCCGAATAATTATATAAAAGTATAAAATTACAACAATAACACGAACCCTGAAAAAACGCTCCTAAATTTACAACAATAACACGAACCCTGAAAAAACGCTACCTGAAACCTTTCTTTCCCTATGGCCGCCGCCCCTAACCCTTACCCTCCTCACCAAATCTCTCCTTTCTCCTACACAGTGCCGGGCCTAACATTTTCAAGGTCCGGGGCGAAATTTAATTAGGGACCCTTATATAAGATCTTATTTTTTTAAAAAATAAGACAAAGATGCAAAATTCTATAAAAAAAAGAAGACAAAGATGCAAAATTCTGGAATCGAACTCATGACCTATTAGAGAAAGGTGTGCTCTAAGACCACTAGAATATGCTGACTTTTTGTTACCCATATTTAACACATATATACATACCTAAAAAAAATTTTTGAGACCCCAAAATTTTGGGGGCCCTGGGCCGGCGCCCATGCTGCCCCCCCCCCCCCCCCCCCCCCCCCTCTGGGCCGGCCCTGCTCCTACATCCCCACCATGAATCCACACAAATCATCCCAGATCTGACACTTTCCCTTCCAACCAAAGCTTTTCTCTATGAAATGGAACCCTCACCCCTCAAAATCACTCTTTGCACCAAGCTTCTGGAAACTCTTCAATTTCATGGCTACCGCCCCTGCTCTCCACGATCGATCCCGATAATACCCTTGATCCCTCTCCATTTTCGAGTCCTCGGAGCTCCCAAACAATGGAAAATTGCCCCGAACCCAAACTTCTCGATCTGAAATCCAATCTTTTGGGGCTTCAATCCATTCCCCAGCAGACCTCCCTTCCATTTTTCAAGCTTCATCCATGGCAAACCCATTTTTTGACCACGAGTCAAAACCAATGAACCGCAAATAAACCCGAAAAAACGCTCCTTTACCTTGGTAAAACCCAACCCGGGCCGCCACGTAAAATTTCTCCCCTCCATGTGCAGAAATGGATCTCAGCTTTGTGTGGTGTTTTTGACTAACACCATGGTAGCGACAAGCTTCGTCTATCGGAGTCATGACCAAACTGCCCCCAAGTTGAAGGATCCGCCTACAGAGGAGATGACAGAAGAGGGCGATGATCCAAGCCCGGTTCGTTGCCCATGTCGGAGATCCCACCTGCAGAGGAGTTGAATGGCGAGGGCGGTGATGCGGTTGCTCTTCCGCCTGACTCGTCTTCTCCATTCCGTCTGATCCCGTCCTGACTCGAGATTTCGTTTTAGCTTGGTTTGAGATTGTTGATCCGTTTAGAGGTAGAGACAGTGGCCGTGTGATCCCTGGTGGCTTCCTTTGACGAAGTGCCTCTAGATTGTGTCTTCGATCTATCTGCTTCTCGGTTGCATCATCGTTGTGTTGGTTTCTTCCAACCCATGTATGAGCCCTTCTCATCGACTAAGCTTCTTCGTCTCGCTCGTGTCGGTCTCGCCTTTTTCTTTTGTACTCTGTTTTGTTGTTTTTATTGCTTTGTTGTTATTTGCTTTCTTCTGTCAGTTGATCCGGCTGTCGTTTTTCGGTCTCTCGAGTTTCTAGGTTCGTTTATCTGGTTCTCGAATTCTTAATGTATCAAAAAAAAATTACAACAATAACACCGAGGGATCTCAGTATTATTGGTTTCTGCTAACGCAAGCCACATCGGCGCAGGATAAGCCAAGGCATGGAGAGTGACATCACCTGCTGCGCATTTTAATATGGGAGAAAATGGCAACATGATAACAACGAAAGCAACCGAATAATCAACAACAACAATTTCAAATCAACAAGCAATATAGTTTTATTATATTTCAAATAAATGGAATTCGTAATGAATGACCCATATTATAGATATATGCTTGCATTAGAGTAATTATTTATGTCTACATACATATATAATGAGTTTGTTCTTTTGAGTTGTATTATGTATTTCCTTTGTACAATAATTTTTTTTTTTAGATAATTGTACATATATTATCGAGAAGGGAGAGTATAAAATGTACAAATATATTTATATTTATTATTTTTTCAATACAATTATTAATAATTTTTCTCTTATTTATTAAGAATTGTTAAAAACTATAAGGATATATATATATATATATATATATAATATAGAGGCAAAAAATACTAAAAAAATAAGTATATTGAGAAAAAAAAACTAAGACTACAGAGACCAGTATCCTAATATGGACTATGGAGGGAGTATAAAATATGAAACATAGTCTCTTACATAGAGTGAACAACTCGTGATTGCAAATTTGTGAAAATTTACGAAAAACACCAATGAATATGTAAATTAATAAGTTGTTTATATTACCCCTCACAATAGTATTTACAGTAGTAGCTAGTATCGGAACCTGACTCTAATATATTAGAGTAATATAATTTTTAATAAAAAAGACCTTTCTGTTGGCTTAATCTTTGACTGTTCCAAGAGATAAGAGGCAGAAACAAACGGGTGGGGGTGTGGGTTGACGAATAAATTGCATGATTTGTCTTTTTTTTTTTCTCACCGAAATTATAAGCTGTACGTAGTACTATAAACTAATGGTGAATATTACTTGTTTATGCTTTGCTGTTGTAAAGAAGACAAAATATGAAGACTTTGTGTGTATTTTGAAGGGGGGCATTAAGCTAAGCTAATCCAAGGAGTTGTTAGCCCCTGCCTCGATTGGCTTCTGATTCTCATCTATCACTTATTCCTCCATAGGAACAACTTGGATTCTAGGGCTTACCAATAGCTGCTAGCTAGAATCTTGTCCCCCTTGTTGGCTGAGAGAAAAAGAAAAACATATATTGGTGTTGGTTTATCCTCAAGATTGAACGCCCGATTCTACTCCCAATCTCTACACTCTTCTTGCTTTCTTCGATCTTGTGTTCGATCTACCAATTTGATGCTCAGAGCTGAGCTTCAGACCAGTTTTAGCTTAATTTGAGCTATATATATATATGCTCTGTCAGGTCAACGTGTTGATTTTAACTTGTCTTCATCAATGAAAAGCAGCTGTAGATTGCTGTTGTAACCAAAAACTGTACGGGTTGAGACTTGAGATGAATTGGTGTTGGTTTCTCCTATGAAAGAGTCCTATATGAATTTCTCATCCGTGCCATTCATCACACCAAGAAGGATGAACATATACGACCCGCTTCACCAGATCAGTTCATGGCTAGATGGGTTCAGAGATGATACCTGTCCTAATATCTCCGCGCCCACTCTCTTAGATTTCGAAGAGAGATTAGATAATCAGGTAAGAATCTGATTGATTGCCTAATGCATATGTATCTGTCCATTCCGCCCCCTCTTGTATTTGCTTTCTTGACTATGCCGCGAGAGTTGAATGTTTCTAACATTGCAGTCAGAGGATACTTCACATAAGTACGAACAAGAACCATCTAGATCTTCAGAGAAGGTACCAGTTTCTGAACCAGAGTCCCCTGCATTTATAATGAGAATTCTTTTGTGATGTGTGATTCCGTACTAGCTAGCTGTACCGGCCTGTAGGATCTCTTTCAGTTCCGATGACGATTTCATCTTCTTTGTGCAGATACAAAGACGGCTAGCTCAAAACCGGGAGGCTGCTCGCAAAAGCCGCCTCAGGAAAAAGGTAAGGGACTCCCACATGCAACTCAGTCGTCAATCCAGTTTCCTGCTGTCTACAATCTGATTTAAGCTTTTGAAAATAGGCCTATGTACAACAACTGGAATCAAGCCGGATAAAGTTAATTCAACTGGAGCAAGAACTTGAGCGTGCGAGGCAACAGGTTAATTAAGCCGGATAAAGTTAATTAGACTAATAATTATTTAGAAATCTCAACCTAGCTTGATTGATTGCGTACGTATACACGCGCGTACAGGGTTTCTGCGTAGGTAGTCATCTGCCGTCCTCATCCAGCAGCAATACCAACACAGGTACGTACGTTCCTTTCCTTTCCTTGTGTTTTGTTTGTGCGTGCGTCAACGGTAGAGGCCGGGGAGTGATATATATATATATATATATATATATATATATGATGGGTGTTAGTATAGTTATTGTTGCAGGAGCTTGTGCGTTTGACATGGAATACGGAAAGTGGGTGGAAGAGCAGAAGAAGCAGGTGTGCGAGCTGAGGGCGTCTCTGCAGGCTCATAAAGGTGAAGCGGAGCTGAGCGTGCTAGTAGAAACCAACATGAAGCACTACTCTGATCTTTTCTGCATAAAAGGACACGCGGCCAGGGCCAACGTGTTCTACGTAATGTCTGGCATGTGGAAGTCCCCCGCGGAGCGTTTCTTCTTCTGGATAGGAGGTTTTAGGCCATCAGAGCTACTCAAGGTACGTAAGCTCCTGATCGATCCATGTCAATTTAGGTACGTACGTACGTACGTACTAGCTAGCTAGCTAGTATAATAAGTGCTTGCAGGTGCTCGCTCCACTTATCGAGCCCTTGACCGACAAGCAACGCGTGGATGTGGGCAACCTCACGCAGTCGTGTCAGCAAGCGGAGGACGCCCTCTCCCAGGGAATGGACAGGCTTCAGCAGACCCTGGCCGAGTCCGTGGCGGCTGGACAGATAGACCAAGCAAGTCACATTCCTCAGATGAGCATTGCAGTGGAGAAACTGGATGCTTTAGTCAGCTTCGTCACCCAGGTAACCTTAATGCCTTCGATCTCTGTATATCCTCACCCTGCCCTTTTTTTCTCATCCAAATCCTCTCCTCTCCCTGCTCAATCAGGCCGATCATCTCCGCCAGGAGGCCTTGCAGCAGATGCAGCGCATCCTGACCGTACGCCAAGCTGCTCGCTGCTTGTTGGTTCTCGGGGAGTATTTCCAGCGCCTCATAGCGCTCAGCTCCCTTTGGGCTAGTCGCATTCGAGAACCCGCTTAGCCCCGTCCCTAATTATATCCAAACGCAACATCATACATAAACGTACACTACGTAGCTGAATCTGCACCTTCACAGTCATATTCCCGGTGAACTCCGCAGGGGGCAAGTTTTGAGCTTTTCAATTACTTGATTGAAGAGGAGCCAACTTTGCATAAGAAGCCTTTTTAACATGCCCTTTTCCTTGTTTCAGAATCTTGTGAATAGCCATTTTGAATGGATTTACCATTCATCATTTTGCACGGGGATACAAAACTGTACACCTTGTGGACTGGCTTCTTCCCTTGCTATGCAATTACTGCTATCCCTGTACATTTCTCTTCTTCAATAAAAACAATAGGGCATATTGTTTGAGATAAAGTGGTTCAGCTTATGTTTATAAGAGAAGGTGAGACTTGAGTAAACTTATTAGCTCACATATATTTTTTACAGTTATTTGGTAATAGCATAAGAATCCATTTTTAGAAAAAATCTGATATTTGTTTATTAAGGAATTCATTTAATTTTTACAATCGGATTTAGATAAACCAATATAGGGTAATAACTAGCATATGTGCGTGCATGGATTTGTTTATTAAAATTCTAAGCTGAAACTTTGTTGAATACATAGGAAAGTTAATTGGATAAGTTATAGGCTTGATCTTTTAATACGTATTGGTCTTTTTTGCATGATTAGAAGTTTAGAATTGAAAATTTAAAGGTATATATGTCATTTTATTTACAATAAAGGAGAAATAAATCAGGAATTTAGATTTAACTATTTTAAAATAATTAATTCATATAATTACTTGAATGTTAAAGTGAGATATATTTGGTAACACAAACATGAACATATTAATTTATTTTTTTGGGTGTGGGGCTGATTAGGTGTGAACGGTGAACGTAGATACACAATTTAGTGAATATTGGTGCACATCCAACTCTAGTGTACTTTTTTTTGTAATCTAGTGCACATTTTGTTACAACATGGTGCACATCCATCTTAGTGCACATTTTATTGTACCATGGTGCACTTCCGTCACAGTGAACATTTTGGTATAACATGGTACACATCAATCTTAATGCACATTTATTTATAACATGATGCATTATCTTACATCGGTGCACAATTATTTATATTCGGTACACATTTTGTTTTAACATGGTGCACATCCATCTCAGTGCACATTTTATTGCAACATGATGCACATTTTATTATAACATGGTGTACATTTATTTGTAGCATGGTCCACGTGTCTTTGCAAAAATACCGCCAATTGTAAAATATTGCAAAAATATCAAAATGAGAAAAAATAAAAAGGTAAAAATAAATTCTAAATAAAACTTTTTCAAAATTGAAAAGCTTGTTAATGGAGGTTACTAAATATAGTTAAGCAAAAAAACGATTCTATTAACCCACTAATGATCTTACCTGCTCAACCGGTTGACAAGCCTCCATAACTTCCCTCCATTACAGCATTTTTCCCTTTCTTTCCCAAATATGTTTGATTTCTAAGAACAAGAACACATGAGTTCCATTTTTCAGAACAAACCTCTGTTTCCACAAATCCTAAATCGAGCGACGACACCCTAATCCTAAATCCCCAAATCGACAATGGTGAAAACAAGAGGATTTAAGTCAGGGAAGGCCAGAGAAGAGATGGCGAAAGCGACAAGATATGCAAATAGACAGAGGGTTGAAGACCCAGAAGAACAACCCCGTCCAGAACCCTCGAAAGTGAAGAGGGCAAGAATGAAGAGAGCCTACAACTCTGAAAAGGAAGAAGAATCACCTAGTCCAGTTGTTCTGATGCAGAAGAAGAAAATACCACAGTCGGTGGTTGAAGAACCCACATCAAAGAGGTCGATAAGGAAGCCATCGAAAGCAGTTGACGAGGTTAGTTCTCTTGAAATAAAACTTTGCATGAACGATGTCTTAACTTGCCTGAAATTGTTTATGCATGCTAGGTTTATGTCTGGAGAAAGTGCATGCTAGGTTTATGCCTGAAATCGTTGCTGGTAATGAAAAATGGAGCATGAATTACTCTGTACATTTGTGCAAGTGCTTGACAAATTATGTATGAAAAATGTTATAATATCCTGACAAGCTTTGTACTTGCCTGAAATTTTACTACTAGGGTGGTTTAGATTACTAATATGAACAATAAACAGAAATCCATTTGAAATTTTTTATTTTCAAGTTGCCTGAAAAATTCCATACTACCTGAATAACATGATGAAAAGCCTTAATGTCATGTATTTGTTAATACATCCATATTATTGGTTTGGGTATAAAAGCTTGACAAAGTTCATAGTAGCTTTAAAACATTTATGAGGAATCCGTCAAATATGGAGAAAGTGTTGTTGTGTTATATAACCTGAAAAACATATAGACAGCCTGACAATTCCAAGGCTTGAAGAAAGTGTTGTTGTGTTATATAACCTGAAAAACGTATAGATAGCCTGACAATTCCAACATATGTCTGAAAAACATTTATTTTTTATGTGTGATTAGAATGTCCTGAGAGTTTATATGTTTATGATAAGCGGTATTTTACATAGCGCAACTAGTAGTTATTAGCATACTATTGAGGAGATTTGGATTTGATTTATAGGATATTTCTGTAATCCGGAGAAAAGGTGAGAAGTGGTTAAATCATAGGATTTACAGAGTTTTGGAGGTAAGTTGGTGTTTGAGGTGCGGAGCTGCATTGTGGATGTTTTTGGAAGCACTTACGAGTTAAAGACGGAGCCCGAAGCCATGTAGGAGAGCTGGTGATCAAAATACAAAAGTTGTTGATGCACAAACCGCGATCCCCCGCGATCGCGGTTGGTCGCGGTTAACAGATTTCCAGCAGAACCTTGGGGAGCACAAACCGCGATCCCCCGCGATCGCGGTCGGTCGCGGTTTTGCTGCGCGACTGAACAGCTTCCGATTTTCTTGTTCTGCTTGGCTGTTTCGTTTTGCTTAATTAATAGGTATTTAAGGGGCTCGGATTAGGGTTTTTGGGACGTCCAGACCTAGCCTCTTACCAGAATTTTTCCTTTCTTTTCTCTCAAGAACACTTAGTTTGTCTTGTCTCTTTTGGATTTGTTTTGTGTGTGAAGAACATGAACCAGAACTAATTTCCTGTTTTGCCTAGTGTGGAAGCACACAGCTAATCTGGTTGTAAGGTTCATTTCTCTTGTTCATCCCTTTGGATTTGGTATTGATTTCCTTGAGCATATTTCTATTACTATCTATTTGGCTAGATTGATCACCTAGTTTAAATCTATAGTAATTTAGGTGCTAGATTTGGGATAGACGGTGGAATCCCTAATTATAGGTAGCAATCACAATTGCATGAAATTGGTAAATTGAGTTCAATTGTGAAAAGGAAATTGATTTGCATGACATACTTGCGGTGTTAAGTCTTTGTTTGCAATCCGTTAATCTTACGCTTTATGCTATTGATTGAACCAACTTAGAAGGTCTTCTAGGTTATCAATTAGTAAGTGTTAACAAGACCGGTTGGCTTGTTAATATAAACAAGATCAGAATTGGAACAATCCATAGGATCAATATGAACATGAGAGGAATCAATGATCAACTTGGTTAACTGTTGTGTGGAAACTTGCTAGGTGGAACCCCCTTTCTTCTTATTTTCTTAAGTTTGATTTTGGTGTCATTTCATTTGTGTAGTCTTAGTAGAAAACCAATTCCCCCCCCCCCCCCCCCATTTGTTCTTTAAAGTTGATAAATTAGTAATTACATAGAAATTGACGTGTTGATTCCCTTGGGTTCGACTCCTTACTTGCATGATATACTCTAGTTGCATATTAGGATTACTTTGATAGTGCGCATGACTGAAACTAACTATCAAATTTGGCGTCGTTGCCGGGGAATTAATAATTGTTCTTTCTCTTTGTAATTGTTTGTTTATCAACTTTTGGTGTGAACCTTCTGTATGGTTCACACCCGTGCTACTGATTCTCCCATTCTTGATTGTGATCCAGAAATTGAGCGGACATTTTTAAGGAACCGAAGAGCAACCCATGAACTTCTGAACCAAACGGAGATGGCTGATAGGACTTTGAGACAGTTAACTGCCCCAAACTTGGAGCAACAACCTTTGGCTATAACCATTCCCGAGTTAGTTGAAGGAGTGAACTTTGAGTTGAAAGCAGGATTGATCCATGAGTTGCCTCATTTCCATGGACTTGCTGGAGAAGACCCGAACAAGCACTTAGCGCAATTTCATGCGGTATGTTCTAGCATGTAGCCAAGGGGTGTTACTGCTGACACCATCATGTTGAGAGCGTTTGGGTTCACTTTGAAGGATTCTACAAATGATTGGCTTTACTATCTTGCCCCGGGAAGCATCACGACATGGGCCGAAATGAAGAAAGCTTTTCTTGAGAAATACTTCCCGGCCACAAAGCTGAATAGTCTAAAGAGAGCCATTGCTACTATTGAACAACAAGGTTCTGAAAGCTTGTATGAGTACTACGAGAGATTCAAGCGGTTATGTGCAAGTTGCCCATACCATGGTTACAGTGATCAAGATCTCATCCTCTACTTGTTCAATGGCCTCTCGGATGAGGAGCGTAGAATGGTGAATGCCGCTTGTGGAGGTAACATTCTGAACAAAACTCCTCCCCAAGCTTTTGAGATGTTTCAGGAGCTATCTGAAGGCTCAAGGCAATTTAGCAAAAGAGAGAGTCTCAAGGCTGTGGGTTCTTCGTCCAAGATTGAATCCGATGTGAATGAGTTGAAGGAAATGATGAAGTGCTTTATGCTCAATGGCACTCCACCACAAGCCAGACCATGTGGAATTTGTACTGAAGTAGGACACCCAAATGATCTATTCCCAACGCTTCAAGAGTCAAATGTTGAGGTGAAAGCTGTAGGAGGATGGCAACCAAGACCAAAATATGATCCATTTTCTAACACCTATAATCCAGGATATAGAGATCATCCAAATCTCAGGTGGAGTAATCAGCAAAATGTTCAGAATCCTCACCTCCTGCAACAACAACAACCGAGGCCACCATACAATCCTACACCATCCATGTCAGTTGAAGAAATGATCAAGTCCTTGGCCCAGACAGTGATGCAGAAAGATGCTGAAACAAAGTCATCCCTCCAGAATCTTGAGAAACAAGTGGCACAAATTGCTCAAGCTGTGAGTAATCTAGAGGCTCGAGATTCGGGAAAATTACCGTCACAAACGGTAGTCAACCCGAGGGAGAATGTGAGTACAGTGACTTTGAGAAGTGGAAAGCAGCTGAATATAAGCCATATTGCTGAACAGGGTAAATTGCAAGACGTTTCTGCGGAATGTGAGATTGGGAAACCGCGATCCACCGCGACCTCCCGCGATCGCGGTTTTGACTGTGAAAGCCCACTGGATTCTGCAGGAGATTTGGACGAAATTCTGCAAGAAAAAAACGCGGTCGCCGTCACCCGCGGCCACCCGCGGTTATACTCCAGACATTCCAGAAAATTCAACTCAAAAACCGCGATCGCCGCCACCCGCGACCACTCGCGTTTTGGACCAGAATCCTCTTGATGATTATATCCGTCCGAGCTTCCCACCCCTATTCTCTCAGAAGTCGGTCCCTCCTTTCCCTGAGGCGTTGAAGGAGACTAGAAGACCGGAGAATGACAAGGAGATATTCGAGACCTTCAGTAAGTGTGAGGTAAACATTCCATTGCTTAAACTGGTTAAGAGTATTCCTAGGTTTGCTAAGTTCTTGAAAGAAATCTGCACTATTAAAAGGAATCAAAAATTGAAAGGGAAACAAAAGGTCAAAGTGAGTGAGCATGTGTCTGCGGTGTTTCAAAGGCGAATGCCTAAAAAGTGTGGTAATCCAGGCATGTTTAGCATTCCATGTGTGATAGGTGATATAAGAATTGAAAGATCTATGCTTGATCTTGGTGCATCTATCAATGTTTTGCCTTTCTCCTTGTATGAATCCCTAGGATTAGGACCCTTGCATGAGACCGGAATTGTTGTTCAACTAGCTGATAGGTCCAATGTGTATCCGAAGGGAGTAGTTGAAGATGTTCTTGTCATGGTAGGTGACTTGATATTACCTGCTGATTTTTTGTGTGTTGGATATGGAACATGACGAGCATGCGGCACCTATACTGTTAGGAAGGCCTTTCATGAAAACAGCACAAACAAAAATTGATGTGAATAGTGGAACACTTACAATGGAATTTGATGGGGAGAAAGTGCAATACAACATATATGATGCTATGAAACATCCCATTGATGATCATTCCTTGTGTTCCATTGATGTGATTGAGCCCTTAGCTCAAGATGTGTTTGATATTACTTGTTGTGATGAGTTGCGATCTATTATAGAGAATGATGTAGTGGATCCACATGCAAAATTGTCTTTGTCCACTAACATGCAACTAGTCTTGGCTCATTTGAATGCTGAAGGTAAGCATTCTCGTACTCATTTGGGCAGTGGCCCCATGGAACTAATAGTGCCGAGCGAAAAGCTCCTACCTTCTATTGTGCAGGCACCCGAAGTTGAGTTGAAGCAGCTGCCCAAGCATCTCAAGTACGTGTTTCTTGGGAAAGAGGAATCGTTGCCGGTCATCATCTCGAATAGTCTTTCCAAGGAACACGAGGAGAAGTTGGTAGCGGTGGATTTATATGATGGGGAGACGCACAAGGTTTTCAAGGTGAACGGACAACGTTTGAAGCCGTATCATGAGGGTTTCGACAATGGAATTCTTGAGGAGGCACGTTTGGAGGTGCCCGAGACGGAGGTTTGAGTTGAGCACCATTGAGTCGAGCCACGACGTTAAAAAAAAGGCGCTTCTCGGGAGGCAACCCGAGGTTTGTGATGCTTTAATTCTTTTTGAATTTTTTTTTCATTTTAACTGTCATTTTAGTGTGTTTGTGGTTAGGGAAGGATGCCCGAAGCGCAGGTTCAGCTGTAATCTACAGCCAAAACCGCGACCTCACGCGATCGCGGCCGGTCGCGGTTTTTCAATTGTAAGTTCCTTCCCTTTCAAAAAAAAAAAAAACAAGAGAGAAGAATCCGAGGTCCTCTGTCAGTAGGTTCCCAAAAGAAGAGCCTGTGATTATAGGTTGCAAACTGCGATCACAGGTATGTGCTCAGAAACCTTTAGGGAGTTGGCGATTTGCTGTTTTCGTCATTCATTATCTTCTTTTGTGGATCTATTTTTCAGAGTTCTTCTATGTTACCCCTTGTCTTGGATGAGCTGTGCATTATTGGATCATCATTGTTGCTCATCCCACTTCTACCACACCTTGTGCTTCATTGGAGAGAGGCCATCCGGTCTTGTATGTGAGTCTTCTGTTTTCTCTTTCCCCGTGATTCTACTTTGTCTTTCATTACATTGAGGACAATGCAATGTTTAAGTCTGGGGGAGAGAATGTATTCACATGTTTTAGGGTGTTGTATATTTGTGTATGGCATATGTATAAATTTTTGAAAATTTTGAAATAGAAAAAGCCAAAAATATGAGAAAAAGGCAACCAAAATCCTGGGATGAGCTGAAAACCCGAAAGGGCAGTTCAGGTAAAAAGCAGGTAGTCCGACCGACTCTAGGTTGGTGCAAAAATGGACTTGAGTGATGTGAGCAATATGTGAGATATCTAGCAAAATGAAATGAGTGACTAGGTGAAAACCCGAAAGGGCGCCTAGGCAGAATGAGTGCAAAGAAAAAAGAGTGAATTTTTAGGATCATTCTGGCGTTGGCGTCATAAGAAGTGGTGTTATAAGGAGATCGGGTAGGATCACTCATGGAGCGATAAGGAGCTAGATATGAGCTAGGATTAGATTATAATGCATTACTCATATTTGGTTGTTGGGAGGCGAAGTGTTTAGTCTTGTAATTGCTAGTATCATTTTTTCTTATACTTTCTGAAACCTGTGTGCTGATTGGAGGAGTGAGTTTTCTTTTAGCTTACTCCAGGACGAGCAAGGTTTAAGTATGGGGGAATTTGATAAGCGGTATTTTACATAGCGTAACTAGTAGTTATTAGCATATTATTGAGGATATTTGGATTTGATTTATGGGATATTTCTGTAATCCGGAGAAAAGGTGAGAAGTGGTTAAATCATAGGATTTACAGAGTTTTGGAGGTAAGTTGGTGTTTGAGGTGCGGAGCTGCATTGTGGATGTTTTTGGAAGCACTTACGAGTTGAAGACGGAGCCCGAAGCCATGTAGGAGAGCTGGTGATCAAAAGACAAAAGCTGCTGATGCACAAACCGCGATCCCCCGCGATCGCGGTTGGTCGCGGTTAACAGATTTCCAGCAGAACCTTGGGGAGCACAAACCGCGATCCCCCGCGATCGCGGTTGGTCGCGGTTTTGCTGCGCGACTGAACAGCTTCCGATTTTCTTGTTCTGCTTGGCTGTTTTGTTTTGCTTAATTAATAGGTATTTAAGGGGCTCGGATTAGGGTTTTTGGGACGTCCAGACCTAGCCTCTTACCAGAATTTTTCCTTTCTTTTCTCTCAAGAACACTTAGTTTGTCTTGTCTCTTTTGGATTTGATTTGTGTGTGAAGAACATGAACCAGAACTAATTTCCTGTTTTGCCTAGCGTGGAAGCACACAGCTAATATGATTGTAAGGTTCATTTCTCTTGTTCATCCCTTTGGATTTGGTATTGATTTCCTTGAGCATATTTCTATTACTATCTATTTGGCTAGATTGATCACCTAGTTTAAATCTATAGTAATTTAGGTGCTAGATTTGGGATAGACGGTGGAATCCCTAATTATAGGTAGCAATCACAATTGCATGAAATTGGTAAATTGAGTTCAATTGTGAAAAGGAAATTGATTTGCATGACATACTTGCGGTGTTAAGTCTTTGTTTGCAATCCGTTAATCTTACGCTTTATGCTATTGATTGAACCAACTTAGAAGGTCTTCTAGGTTATCAATTAGTAAGTGTTAACAAGACCGGTTGACTTGTTAATATAAACAAGATCAGAATTGGAACAATCCATAGGATCAATATGAACATGAGAGGAATCAATGATCAACTTGGTTAACTATTGTGTGGAAACTTGCTAGGTGGAACCCCCTTTCTTCTTATTTTCTTAAGTTTGATTTTGGTGTCATTTCATTTGTGTAGTCTTAGTAGAAAACCAATTCCCCCCCCCCCCATTTGTTCTTTAAAGTTGATAAATTAGTAATTACATAGAAATTGACGTGTTGATTCCCTTGGGTTCGACTCCTTACTTGCATGCTATACTCTAGTTGCATATTAGGATTACTTTGATAGCGCGCACGACTGAAACTAGCTATCAGTTTGCTTTAGATGTTCTTTTAGGGTATTATTCGATAGGCTATAATTGAATTTTAGATATCGTAGTAGCCTGAATGACTTGAGAGAAAAGTGTTGTGGAGAAAGTGTAGTTATGACATGAGAAAGTGTGGTTACGTATAAACTACCTAACCTGAAAAATGTCTATGTAACCTGACAAACACAAGAGTAGTCTGAAAAACATTTATTTTCTTTATGTGATTAGAATGTCACATTTGTGAATGCATCCATGTTGAAGAGGTAATTGAAGGTGTTATGGTGAATTTATAAAGATTGTGATAATGTAGATATCATAGTAGCCTGAATGACATGAGAAAGTATTGTTATGTATAAGTCTTATGACCTGAAAAACATTCATTTCACCTCACAAATCCAAATGTGGTCTGAATTGTTTTTTCTTTATATGATTAGAATGTCATGTATTTGTGAATGCATCCATGTTGAAGAGGTAATTGAACGTTTTATGGTGCATTTATAAATATTGTGACAATGTAGATATCATAGTAGCCTGAATGACATGAGAAAGTGTTGTTATGTATAAGTTTTATGACCTGTAAAACCTGTATTTCACCTGACATATCCAACTGTAGTTTGAAAAAAGTTTTATTTTCTTTATGTGAATAGAATGTCCCATTTGTGAATGCATCCATGTTGAGTATGCACGACAACTATGTTATGGTGAATTTATAAAGATTGTGATAATGTAGATATCATAGTAGCCTGAATGACCTGAGAAAGTGTTGTTATGTATAAGTTTTATGACCTAAAAAACCTATATATCACTTGACATATCCAACCGTAGTTTGGAAAAGTTTTATTTTCTTTATGTGATTATAATGACATGTATTTGTGAATTCCATTCATTATAGATGAAGTACAAGTGGGATAGACAAGAGTTGTTTTTCGGTCGGGTCAATCAGAATTCAAGGTTTCATTATCTTCAATGTATTGAGAACAAATTAACTAGTGCAGACTGGCATATCATTCTACAGGGGAATTTTGGCCCAATTGTAAAGATAATGAAGAACTTGAAGTTCTCGGCACAACCGATTCACCATGTATTGTTTAGACAACTAGAGACAAACAAGAAGTAGGAGACATGGTATGATCTAGGGGAAAAACCATGTCGTTTTTCAATAGATGAGTTTAGACGTATATTAGGACTGAATTGTGGCATCCCGGATGAGGAGGACACAGTAGAGGACAAAAGACCAATGTTTGATTTTTTTGGTGTGAAGAGTATTACAATCTCTAATCTTTTAACCAAGTTCATCTCATGTCGGGAGGACAATGTAATTTAAATGGAAGATGGCTTTGTTGCTAATACTGGAGGGTGTTGTATTGGGAGGTGATAAGAAGAGGAAGATTAGACCTTTACATGTGAAGTTGATCCAAGACTTGGATCGTTTTGATAATTTTCCATGGGGTAGGAGTGCTTATATTGACCTACATCAAAGTCTAGCTACTCCTTTGGACTCAAGATTGGAGTCAGTTGAGGTTGCACTTGTAGTTTCTTCCAACGCTAGAGCAGATTACACCATAAGGGGTTTCCAAATGGTGTTTCAGGTAATGTGTTAGTATTTAAATCTGTAAAATTTTAGGATAATTTGTTGGTCATAATTGTGGTTTAATTTGAATTTTTTTTGTGTAAGATTTGCTTATATGAGGTAGTGCCCCACATTGGCAGCACATTTGTGTAGAAACTTAACCTATTCAACCTCGATGTGTGATGTGGCTGAAAAGAACTAGACCGACCTTGGATTCGGTCAGGGATGCCTTAGAGGGGAGGTATGCTGCTAAACAGATCCTTGTTGAGGAGGAATGAGAGGAGTTGGGAGAAAGTTGTTACTCTTCAGAGGAGAAAGGAGACAAATTCTTTGATGACATTGTGAAGCAGCTGAAGCCAAAAAGAAAGAGGGGTGGTAAAAAGGAAAATAGAGGTGAAGGGCAAGCTGCAAAGATTGAGGGTTTGGACCCAAGTCAAGTCATGTGTTGTTTGAATGAATTGGTTAAAAGGATGCAAAAAATAGATGAAAATTACGATTAATTAAGGGAGGAAATCCGTGGGTTAAAGAAAATCATGAGAGGCAAAGCTGATACAAAAGGAGTCTCTTCATCCAGTGATGAAGAGAATAGTAAAGAGGTATTTAATAAATGAATGGCTTAATTTGTTCACATTTGTAGACATGCTCACATGCACAATGATTGTTTATTGTGTATATATATGCTTACACGAGTCAGAGGCTTAGAAGGATGAAAGTGTGGAGAGTGATGATGAACCAAACATTAAAGAACACCAGAAGGGCATGATGATAAGGTGAAGTCAAAAGATGATTGTGATGAGTCGAGTCTAAAGAGGCAGGATCTGAAGAGGTATGTCCTTAGTATAAACTAAAAATTTTGCACCAGATGGTGAAGCACATTTCAGTCCATATTTACTCATTTCAGATCACATGTTATGTTTTCCAGGACGATGTTGATGAAGATGACGAAGAGGTATAGTCACAAGAGGGAGAGTCTGAAGAGGTATGTCCTTCAGTATAAATTGAAATTTTTGCAACAGATGGTCTAAAACATGCATTTTAGTCCATATATGCACATTTCAGACCATATGTCATCGTTTTCAGGACACTAAAGATGAAGATCAAGAAGATGATCCAATGGTGGACAATGGTTGATGAAGAAGGTTACATTGAGAGGAACAATGGACAATAAGGATGTTCTAGATGATCTTGGTTGCTAGGAGAAGGCGGATGAAGATGTTGCAATGGTGTCTTCTAAAAAGAATACTGTTGTTTTAGATGAGCAACAAGTTGAAGAGGCAGATCAATAGACGTTGGAAGTGGCAGACATTGTCCACTTCAAAGAAGAGGATTGTTTTGGCGAAAAAGATCGAACCGACCTGAATCGCTTAAAGAGGGGATAACTAGACAACAATAAGATCAGTAATATCTAAATAATTCAAATCAACTTAACAATCAAGAGAATGAGATTAAACGGATGTAATATAAACTTATCTCCATGGAATGAGAGATTAATCAAATACAAAAATTTAGTCGTCGGTCGCTTCAATGCGGAATAATGGACTAAGCACAAGAATGATCTCTTATTTGAGTAAAACAATGGTAGAACCATGATAGATGACTCTCTGAATTGAGTAAGAATGATTCCATCTTATACACATTTGCTAGGGTTGAACTAATAAAGTCGTTATCTCCTGAGATCTTCGGAGATCATCGGATTTAATGCTCCGGAGGCTCAATAACTCCCCATATCCGTTGAGACCAAAATCAGCGGACATTGTCTCCCGTATACTGACTAGACCGAGATCTCAGGAGGCTGTTTCTGACCGGACCATGATTTCTGGAGGCTGAACTGACTGGACCTTCTAGAAGGCATCTTTGGTTCAAGTTATTGGGCCGATCCAATGGGTCGAAAAATCGAGGCCCAACAATTGCCCCAAAATTAAACTGGACCAGAGCGTCAGGTGACGGGACGGTTTAATTTTATAACTTTTGTCTCTTCTAGCGTGATCTTCATCCTGATTTTGCTACATGCGTTCTGGCGACGGGGCCGACATGTGTATTGCTCAAGCTGAGAGTCAGCTTAATACAACCAATAATCGTGTTAAAATGGTTGAGGGCGTCTCTTGTGATGTCGAATGGTCAGGAGACCGCTCCTTGTTTGTCGTTTGCTTTGTTTTGCAGGTGGACTCGACAGTCGCTTCCTGGTCAAGTCGTGTGACGTTGGTCGAGTAGACCTGTAGTTGAGTGTGACATGTCGTGTAGTTCCAGGGAAGAGCATCATAGTATTTGTAGAAGATGTGTACCTTAATCAGGACAAGTCTTGTAAAAATGTGTTGTGTTTTTGTTCCTCTATTCCATGTGTACCGATCGATCGTGTAATGTATAAGCGCTATGTGTGATTGTGTTTTGTGTGTGTTGATCAACTTGATTTTGTCAATCGCGCCTTTGGCAGTGATGCGAAATGTTTGGTCGTGACGACCTGTAATGTAGCATGCTTTGTCTGTCCGGGGAGGAGTTGTATGTATTGTAGGAAAAGACGAGTGTCTTGGACAGGACAAGTCTTGTAAGTAGTTTGTAGTATGTCGTTTTTCTACTCCCCGTGTGTCGATCGACTTGTGTATTGTAAGCGCTGTTTTATATGTGATAAGGATATCCGTTTTGGGCTTGAGTGTCATGTTTCGTCCTTGAGGCCTCTTGTCGTGTTCCTGTTGAAGACACTTGAAAAGTATAGAAAAGATCAAAGGGTGACCGTTGGGTGTGAGCCCAACGGCCCTCCGATGCTTAAGTTAGTAAACAGTTGGATAAGTATAATCGACTAAATCTAAATGAAGTACAAAGTATGAGTTTTCAAAGGTAAGAAGACTCCCAATGGGTCGTGTTCCAGTTTGGTTGGTCATCTTTTGTGGACTCTTCGTCTTCTTCTAGTCTGACATGGGCCATGGCTTTGGCTTGTACATCTTCGAAGCTTCGGCACGGATATTTGGTCAGCTCGCGATAAAGTTCATTGCCCCTGACCAATCCCTGACGGAAGGCTTCAATAGACGTTGGGACGTCGCAATGCGAGATCGCGACCTTCTTTTTGTTGTACCTGTTAAGATAATCCCTTAAGGGCTCACCGTACCTTTGCACGATCTTGTATAGGTCGTTTGATTGCTTTTCCAGTTTCCGACTGCTGGCGAATTGGATTTTGAATGAATTGATCAGATCGGCATATGAAGCGACCGAACCCTGCGACAGATGCATGAACCAAGTTAGTGTGGGTCCTGCGAGGGTCGTGCCAAAGACTTTGCACATGACCGCTTCATGATTCCCTCTTGGAATAGAGATAGTCATTAGTTTCTGTTTGTAAATGGAAACGTGATCGGCAGGGTACCCGATCCCATCGTAGTTGGGCATGTTAGGGACATGGAACTTTTTAGGGATCTCGACACGAGCGGTCGCCTCTACGAACGACGAGTCTTCATATCCGTCGATTGCTTCCTTTTCGATTGGCTGCGGGACTCCTGGAATCCGAGCGATGCGGTCGTCTAAGACTTTCATATGCTCGCTAATAGCTTGTTGTATGAGGGCTTGGAGATCCATCGGTATGGCAACCTGTGGAGGGGCTACTCGAGTCTCGGTGGGCTCGGTCGTGGAAACTGGAACGTTAGTCATGAAAGTACTAACTGGAGGAGTTTGAAACATACCAATGGGTTGAACGACGCTCTGAGTGACCAGAGCCATGGGCGTCGGGATTGCCCCATTCATGTTGAAACGTGTTTGTAGGCCTTCAGTGTTGACTATGCGTCTTGATCCCCCTGGGACTGATGCAGCCGAATTCACCTCTTGGAGGGTGCTCATTCGTTTTGCTAATTCTTGGATTCGGGTGTCCAAGATGAGCAGATTGACAACGTCATCGGTTTGATTTCCGACCAGGGCATCGGTCTAGACTTGGTCTTCAGCGACGATCATGGGATTCCCGGAACCGGCCATGACTGGATGAGGATTGGATCGTTGATTGGCTAGATGCCCCACGGTGGGCGCCAAATTGTTTTGGGCGAAAAAGATCGAACCGACCTGAATCGCTTAAAGAGGGGACAACTAGACAACAATAAGATCAGTAATATCTAAATAATCCAAATCAACTTAACAATCAAGAGAATGAGATTAAACGGATGTAATATAAACTTATCTCCATGGAATGAGAGATTAATCAAATACAGAAATTTAGCCGTCGGTCGCTTCAATGCAGGAATAACGGACTAAGCACAAGAATGATCTCTTATTTGAGTAAAACAATGGTAGAACCATGATAGATGACTCTCTGAATTGAGTAAGAATGATTCCATATTATACACATTTGCTAGGGTTAAACTAATAAAGTCGTTATCTCTCGAGATCTTTGGAGATCGTCGAATTTAATGCTCCGGAGGCTCAATAACTCCCCATATCCGTTGAGACCGAAATCAGTGGACGTCGTCTCCCGCATACTGACTAGACTGAGATCTCAGGAGGCTGTTTCAGATCGGACCAGGATTTCTGGAGGCTGAACTGACTAGACCTTCTAGAAGGCAGCTTTGGTTCAAACTATGGGCCGATCCACTGGGCCGAAAAATCGAGGCCCAACAAGGATGCAACAGAGGAAGACAATGCACTGTCAATTCTTATTAAGACGGCTACAATACTACAACGGGAGCGTGAAGCTGATCTAAATCTTGCAGCACATGAAGATGCTAAGGCAATTGGAAGGACGAATGCAAAATGAGCTTGTGAGGATTTACAGGTTGAGGAGGTAACACCTGAGGTGGTGACAAAAGCAAATATGGAGGGTGTGAATGAGGGATCACCTGAGGTGGTGACACAACCTGAGGTGGTGAAAAAAGCAACTGAGGAGGGTGTGAATAAGGTACAACCTGAGGGATGAGACAACCACGTGGTGTAAGTAAGGTACAAGTTGAGAGGTAACATAAGAAGATGGTGTGGAGGGAGGAAGCAAGGTTGTTCAGGGAGGTGTGGAGTGTGGAACTGAGTTATAAGCTGAGAAGGTATCACAGGCAGAGTTTGCTTCTCTTGAAAAAGCAAATTGTGAGGAGGTAGGTGATGAGGGAGGAAGTCAGGAAAAAGGACGAGGAGTCATCACAAGTGATTAATACAATCGTGGCTACAAATAAAGGGAAAAGGTTGAGGAAGGGGGAAAAGGTCAAGGATACTCAATAACAGAAGAGGAAATATCCAACTCGTACTCGTGAGGTAGCTACGGCGGCGAAATCACTCTTCCGCAACTTGGATGAGCAAAAATTGGCGAAAAAGATTACCATAAATAGCAAGGTGGAAGGGATGACAGACCAGGTGAAATGGTTGCATAGTGAGAGGTTAGTAAGCCAAACCAATCTACCTAATATGTGCTATGAAGTCGATAATAATGACAAGAAAATGCTTCTCTGTGGACTAAAAACTAATATATGACGTGAGAAACAAACTAATGACTTGAAAATAGTTTAGTCTGCATGGAATAAGTTTCTGTGTAATTCCTCTTCTACATGTATCATACTGACTTGAAAATTTGCATTGTGGCTGGAAAAAATCTAAATTTTATTGAAAACTTATTTGCCTTGTTTTTTATTCAAATGAATGTATGTTTGAATATTTCTACATATATCACGCAGTACTGTACCCCGAATTGGACCGACTGGGCGTGAGTTGGATAAGGAATTCTATAAAAAAATGTTTTCCCCCAAGCAATGGTTGGAGGGTCGGGTAATATTCCAATGCATGCTTTGAAAATATTTTTCAATTGTAACATCCTTTTCATTAGATACATTAACGTTATTGCACCATTTCAGCATCTGGAGCAAATGATGTTCCTTTATCGTAAAAGGATTTCAAAGGATCCAGTGCAATTCTCAAAGGTGGTAGTGCTTGACATCTTCTGGACAACCTTTGTCATTACTGAGTCCAAGCGTATCGAGAACGGCTATCCACGTGTAGGTGAGGATGTACTAATGAAGTACATGAAAGGTGAAAGTTTGACATATTTTGACAAGAGATGGGATGATGCCGAACGCATATATGTGCCCTTTAACATCCCAGATACCATTGGTTTGCCTTAGAGATTGAACTATCTGACTGGTGTGTGACCGTGTATGAATGCACAGTAGATTTGTACTCAGATAAGATGATTTTTGAGTTCATTCAGCCCGTGACTGAAATTGTTGCAAGGTATATCAAGCTATATGAGCCACTGGCCAAGAGATGTGAAACATTTCTTGACAAGCCACTGTCTGTGACTTGTCGGGACAACATTAAGCAAAACAAGCGCGGGTAAGTATATGTGTATACATGCAATGAAAATTCCTCTATCACTACATTTGATATATATTCTAACTTCTTTTGTTAATCTTGTAGAGAAGATTGTGGGGTGTACACACTCAAGCACATTGAATTATTGATGCTTGGGATGACAAACCTCGATCTTGCGTCTGACAAGTTCATAGATGGCCACAGAAACCAAATGGCTCATAGTATTTTCAGATGTTTTTGGGATAGTTTTTGAAAGACTATAGTTTGTTTTACTTAATGTAATTTGTTTAACTTCATTAGTTTGTTTATGAAAACAATTGAGACAACTAATTTAAGTGTTTATTGGGCCCAATGGTATAAGCATTGGGCAAGAAAGACATGGTATTATTTTAATGTAGAATTTCATGTTTTTATACCACTGATGTTTTTGAAGAAACTATATCTATTGCATGGGATATATGATGTTTACAAACACTTATCAAAACTTATTTGAAAATATTACTCCCATCTCTCCTTAGTACACACATGTTATGTTTTTTGTAACCAACTAAAATATTCCTATTGCATCTAAATATTGTCAGGTCATTTTCAGTAAAGATATGGAAGATTTTCAAGCAAGTGATCTTTTCCCATGCACATTTTCACACAATTTGTGCACTTTGTTTTTTCCATACGTCCGATTTGACCCCTCTGTTTTTTCACTAAATTTGGATTGACCCTTAACGCTTACTTTCCCAACTACCAGTCATTAAGACTCTCCACTCATATTTGTGTATAAATATTGGCCCTGCGGTTGCAAATCACTCACAAATCCTTCCAAACTCTCTAGACAACTTTTCTAAAACTCCTCTCCCAAACTCCCAACTCTCTCTCTCTCTCTCTCTCACACATATGGAGGATTCATACATCAAAATCCATCTTCATGTCTACACTGATGGGGCCTTAAGCCCAAGCTCCAGACAAATGGCATTATTGACAACGCACATTTACACGGGGGGAAGCATAAAGCTCTGGAAGGTTCCCAAAAATAGGATGGAAATATGGAACTTGAGTAGCAAGCTTGTGAGCATGTCCAAGTGTGGGGGGAGTAAATCCTTTTTTTTTTAACAGGTCCCAGAGTCTGGGCTACGTTACATTCAGCCGTTGTAGACCGACGACGACGTGGTGGATCTCGTTCGCCTCGGCAAGAAGGTCGCCAACGTGAAAGTGTATATTGTTCGTGATGCCGTTGTCGTTCTCTTCTATCTACTAGTTTTTATGTTGTTCCTTTTTTTTGCTTTGTATGAAGACGGGGTAAGTTCCCCATGGACAATCAATGGATGTAATGTTAATTTTTTTTTGTCGAATATTATCTTTGTTTTGACCATATTCTAGTTTTTCTGACCACATTTATAATTTGTCAAGACAGATGTTACTTCTTCAGAACATATGCATAGATATTCAGGTCAACTCTCTGTTATATTTCAAAGCATTCATAACTTTATCAGGCCAAATTTGTACTTGGTTGGTTCCCTAATATAATACACTAAAATGCTCTCAACCACCATGAAAACATCGATTTTGCACTTATTATATTTGATTCTAATTGAATTGATTACCAATCTAAATATTAAGAATAAGATTTTATAATTTTAGTTATATTATTCCATATGGTACCAAATTTTAAGATTTAAATTTTCAGACATGTTTGTAAATTTTCATACCATGTTTAATTTTAATCAAGCAATCGCTCAGACCATATTACAGATCAAAGATTTATATTCCTAATTTTCAGACAATAGTATTTTTAAATCATGTCATATTTGCATTTTATAGGACAATATGGCGTTTACAGGACATGTTTTCGGAGCAGTATTCACTTTGATGATAGAAGTGTTCCTTATACCAAGCAAACCATTCAGTATAGATTAGGTTGTTTACGAAAGATAATGCAGCAGTTCAGACGGAAATTAATTCTTATAAAGAGGGAACCCTAACAAAACGAGGTATGGGTTAAGACTATAGATACTTAAACCATACATCTTTTCAAGAACTCGAATGAGCGGACCACCCAAAACCCAAAAACAACAGACAAACCATTTACACGATGATGTTTACCAATATAAACCACCAAAAAACACCAACAAGGTGATAGTTTTAAACAAAAATGAACCTAAGCCAGCTCATCATACCAAGCCCTACCTGATGTCACCCGCCAGTTCTTCTCCTCCTATAGTTCTTCTTGTTGTGTCCTCGGATGGTGCAATAAGAACATCGCCTCATCCTAGAATAATTCATCTCCCACGTCGCCCTGAATCGGTTAATACTTGGTCTTCCAGGAGGACGCCTTACCTGTGGTGCATAGCATTTGATGGACGACACAACTTCTAGAACTGACCATCGGTTTTTTTGGTGGAACAAGATGCAAAGTTTCCTTGTAAACTTCTTTCACCAACTCATTCTTGAACATGGGATGGATGAGATTAGTGAGTGGCACTCCTCTATCACTTGCAACCGCTATGGCATGAGCACATAGAACTTTATCAATCTGGAACAAGTTACAATCATATGTACCAGCATGTAGGTTAATAGAGTATCTGATAGTTTCTTGCATAACCTCTCCTTCAAACTCACTAAGCCTTCACACGCTCATCTTAGTTGACCTTCTGTACTTCACTTCTACCAGCGTGTACACAAAGGGTGGCAAAACCTAATCCTATTTTTTTTTGCTTTTTCCCTTCTTTTAGAAAACCATTTAGAAATGGTCTCCAGAATGGCATCAAACAGGGCAAGAATAGGCCACTAACGCTGGGTTTTCCAAAGGCCATTAAGACACTCAGCGTTGTTGCTCGTCATGATGTTAAATTTGTTCCCATTAAAATGCGCCCTCGTCCAGTTGTTAACTCCAACTTCTTTGAGATATTGACCAATCTTTGGAGAGGCAGCTGTGAGTTGAGCAAACGGGTGATTAAACTCAGCCACAGTGTAAGCCTTTGTAGCTTTTTTGAAGAGGCCAAAGAGGTCTCCCCTGTCATACCTCCTCTTGAAGTTTTGGTAGATGTGATAAATGCAAAACCCATGCTTGGAGAAAAAATAGCTATTTCTCAAAGCCTTCCCAATGCTAACATGACGGTCAGACACAAAATACACCTTCAGATCATCTAGAACAACAAATTCAATTCACTAAAGAAAAATGACCAGGCATCATCGTTCTCACTGTTAACAACGATAACATCAAGTGGATATATTTGTCTGTTTCCATCTTGAGCCGTCGCTAGGAGAAGAATGCCCTTGAACAAGGCAGTCAAGTGAGTGATGTCAACTGAGATTACCTACATAAGCCAAACTATGTTGTTAATGTTTTGTCTTGACATCCAACATATATGACATGACAAGGACTCATGTGGTCTGAAATAATCCTTTGCTCTATTTTTCACACATGCAGTCATATAGTTATTTGACCTGACGTTAACAAAATTATGACCTGAAATACAAAACATACAGTCTTACCTTTTTCAGATGTGGTGTTGCCTTTATCCATGGACCTAAAGCCGAGAAAACATACTTGAATCAATGGTTAGCATCTCTTACTATTCTCGTGTATGTTCCCGGATTTGACTTCTCTAACATGTGCATGTAAGAGTACATAGTTGAATAGCTTTGCTCAGCTGTACCATGTGCCATATCCTGGGCTTTAAGTCGCGCTCGATTGGCCTTGTAGTAGCTTGTCCTTATTCCCAGCTCTAACATGAAATCATGTATCTCTGAAGCACGGAAGCCTTTATGGCCGTTTAACAACCTAACATAACACAAATTCAATGTATTACCAAATGATATTGGCTTTTGATAAGAACAAGTGATCAAAGGCAATAAATATTACATGTGGAGTATTTTATCTGTAATCACCTGTGAAGTTGTTCCTCTGTGATGATTGTGCATTACTCTCATGCCACAGCTATGATCCGGCAAAAATTCTCACACCGCAAACAAGGACGTTTTGCGATAGATTGAGCCACGACAAATGAAGGTGCGATTGTGTTCAATTCACGTAACCTCATATGTCGACTTGTCAAACCTCTTCACACGCATCTCAAAGTAGTTTTCCATTGCCATCATAGATAGTGCACATTTGAACTCCTCCTTAGAATTGAAGTATTGTCCAAGCTTCACTTATTTCTTATCATTGTTTTCAGTTGTATCATCATCTTCAACCAACATTGCTTGCATGTCCCTTTCTGATGGATAATACATCTGTTCAATTTCTCAAAGCATTTCATCATCAACATCAAAGTCTTGTTGGTCCTCCTCTATATCCATTTGCTCCTCGTTGACTGATCTGTGATTTCCATTCATTTCATCCCAAACATCATCAAGACCATAATTACGTACATCATCACTTGAAGCATAGTCGCCACCATTACCAGGACCATAATTACATACAACATCACATGAAGCATAGACGCCACCATAATCAAGACCATCTGTTATGTCATCCTCCAAAAAATCTCCATCATATCTATAATCTCTATCACCATTGCCATCATCTATAATTTTTTCCTTTCCTCTATTTCTTGATGAAGTAGCTTCAATGTTCTCATCATCGTTGCTCACTGATATAATGTATTCCACTGAAATGGGACACTTTCTCAAATTTCCAGGTGCATTGTCCAAAACAACTCTCATAATTTCACTATGGTCAATAAGAAAGTGCAAGATTACAAGAAAGTTTCCATGATTACTTGATTCATTAGATTCATCATGCCCACGAAAAGACAAACCTTAAAGCAAAACAAATCTAATGCAATCAATCTAGCATGATAGTCTATCCGACTTTACTGAGAATAATGAAATAGACATACTTCTATATGTTGTTGATGATGCATCAAATCTTCACACGCAAGTAAAAATGTGTTATGAGCACTGTTATGATCACTTACATCCAGCAACAAAGGAAACAATTGGAGACGTGGTCTTTTAATGGCCAAAAGGGGCACACTTCTCCTCCTCCTCCTCCTCCTCCTTATTCTAGTGCTAATTGTTCTACACATCAAAATGGAGTTTTTGACTCACCTAAAACACATATTGCCACGTCTAAAGGAAGATCCAGGCCCACCACTCCCCCCTCAAGTGAACTCGGGACACTAGATGCTTCAAGTGTCAAGGAAGAGAGCATATGGCTAAGGATTGCCCAAATCATAAACAAGTGCTCATCACCATGAATGGAGGCTAAGTTTTTGAGGAAGATAACGACATGCCACCTAGGAAGATATTTGTGAGCTTGACGAGGACTTTGAGGATGAAGACGCCGTAACCCTCCCAAGTCGCCAACATAACCATTTGGTGATGGTGACATGCCGAGTTCTTACGGTCCAAGAGGTTCCAACCAAGGACCAAAAGGAGAACCTCTTCTTCCAAACATGTTGTAATGTGAAGGATGCCACCATAAGTGTCATAATAGATTGATGGAGCTGCAGTAATTTGATCAAATAATGAGTGGTTGAACATCTCTAGTTGAAGACAACGCCACATCAACAACCGTATAGATTCCCATGGATTTTTGATGGCCAAGGAAATAATATGGTAACTAATCAGTCTTTGGTTTAGTTTAGCATAGGGAATTATCATGATCAGGTTCTTTGTGATGTTGCTCCCATGGATTGTACTCATAATCTCCTAGGTAGGGCCTTGGCAATTTGGAAATAAGGCTATAAATGATGGCTTCTTGAATATCTATCATTTTATGCATAACGGGAGGCCAAGGAACAAGTAGCTTGGGAGCAAGCTCATCCCTTGAGCGTGACCTAGCTTCTATGGAGACCAACCACTTGGCCATTGATAGGCCCACAAGTGCACGGTACTATCGAGTAGTATAAAAGACATCGAATCTAAGGGAGCACTTGTCGATCACCAATTTTACACTAACCAATAATCTATATCAAACAAGAGATGTTGAGTTTTTGGTTGTTGATATAATAAAACTAACAAGAAACACAAAGTCTAGAGCTAACTAAAATGATAAAATGAAGATTTGGGTTAATCTATTGATGAAAAGGTGGGATTGGGCTTCACCACAAATGAATCATGTTATGATTAACATGTAAATCTCTAAGGTTGTAAGTAATGGTCTCTAATGGTCAAATGTCCTAATATTTCTCTTATTCTCTTTCAAGGTATAAGAAAGCTAGCCTAAACTTGATTAACTCCTACTTTATTGGTAATTAACTCAAGATTAGGTTCATTAAGATTTATGAAAATTCAAACAACCACTAGGAAAGTAGGCCTACTCTCGTGGTCCAAATTCCTAGCTCAAATCTTGAGGTTCCAATATCAAATATCACCACTGAATGCATATCAATCATTTTATACATGTAAAAATACTAGCTAGGCCTTTTCACAAACACTTGATGTACAAGATTTGAGTAGTAAACCAAAACTTATCCAACCAAAGAGAAAATCTCACTAAATCATCACATAAACACAATTGGGGTACTCCCAATCATAACATAACAAATTACTCACTCATGAGTTGCAAGAACATGACATAAAAAACATCAATCCAACAATCATAAACATGAGATATATGATAAACAAAGAAATAAATAAAAAGAATGAGTAAGAGGTACTTAATGTTAGGCCTCGATTTTATTGTCTTGTTGGACCGGCCCAGTAACCTAAGAAGGCCGCCATCTAGAAGACCTGGGCGGAGACCACAAGAAAGTCGTTGACGCTAAAAGACGTTGGAGGAGATCTCGGACGACCAGTGAACGACTCGTCGATTCCCGCAGATCTCGGGCAGTTTTAACTAGATTGGTTGTAAACATAGTATAAATATGGAAGGATCCCTTATGTAACACACACGATATATCAGAGTTATCGAATACAAGCATTATTTTACTTCAACCTTGCTCAATGGTGGAATTGTCCTTCGATTCTACTTCTTGTTCGAGTATTTAAGCGTCTGACGACTAAGTTTTTTGACTCGTTAAGCTTCTCACTCTAAGAATATAAGCTTGCTTTTATATTTGTTCGATTTCATTCATCTTTTTATTATTTGATTTGTATTGTCTAGATATTTTAATCTTACTGTTGTCTAGTTACCCCATTCAAAGCGATTTAGGTCGGTTCGATCTTTTCACCCCAAAACAATTTGGCGCCCACCGTGGGGCATCTAGCCAACTGCCGATCCAATCATCCTCCCCACGTCATCATGGCGGATTCTAGGAATCCAATGACCATCGTCGACGACCAAACCCAAACTGACGCCCTGGTCGGAAGTCAGACTGAAGCACACCCAACCAATCAAACCGAAGACGTCACAAATCCTCCCATCTTGGTCAATCAAATCCAAGAACTGGCAAAAACATGAGTTTCCTCCAAGAAGAATTGACCCAGCAACGCCTGAGGACAGAAACCTTGAGCACCCAATCTAAAGCTGAGATCGCACGACTAACTCGTGAGAATGAACTTTTGAAATCACAGGTGAACTCGGTCGCGTCAGCCCCAAGGGGATCGAGGCGTATAGTCAATACCGAAGGCCTCCAAACACGTCTCAACATGGATGGGGTAATCACAATGCCCATGGCACCAATCACACAGAGCATCGCTCAACCCATTGGTACGTTTCAAACACCCCTAGTCAGTACTTTCACGACTGATATTCCAATTACTGTGACCGAGTCTGCTGAGGCTCGAGTAGCCCCTCCACAAGTTGCCACATCGATGGATCTCTAAACCTTCATACAACAAGACATCAACGAGCACATGAAGACTCCGGACGATCGCATCGCTCGGATCCCTAGAGTCTTGCAGCCGATCGAAAAGGAGGCGATCGATGGATACGAAGACTCACCCTTCGTGGAAGCAATTGCACGCGTCGAGATCCCAAAGAAGTTTCACGTCCCTAACATGCCCAACTATGATGGGACAGGGGACTCCGACGACCATATCTCCATTTACAAACAAAAACCAATGACTATCTTCATTCCAAGAGGGAATCGCGAGGCGGTCATGTGCAAAAGTTTTGGCACGACTCTCATGGGACCCGCACTAACTTGGCTCAAGCATTTGCCACAGGGTTTGATTGCATCTTTCATCGATCTGGTTAATTCATTAAAAATCCAGTTCGCCAGCAGCAGAAGACTGGAAAAGCAATCAAGCGACCTATACAGAATCGTGCAAAGGTACGGTGAACCCTTAAGGGATTATCTTAATAGGTATAACAAAGAGAAGGTCGCAATCCAACACTGTGACGTCCCAACGTCCATTGAAGCCTTCCGCCGGGGACTGATCAAAGGCAGTGAACTCTATCGCGAGTTGACCAAATACCGTGTCGAAGCTTCGAAGATGTGCAGGACAAAACCATGGCCCAAGTTAGGCTAGAAGAAGACGAAGAACCTACAAACGCAGACAAAAGCCTTGATCGAGTCGACCGAAGATCATCCTCGGACCATCGACGCGACCGGCAACACCAATCGTACCCTAAGGGGCGAAGCGACCAAAACCAGGTAAGTAACTCTTATGACAGGAGCCAAGACTGGAAGAACAACCCAACTCTACCCCCAAAGGTCCACTCCTACAACTTTAACATTTCCGTGTCGGAGCTCGTAAAGAGTTTCGACAAGTATGGAAAAGATGTAAGATGGCCCCGGAAGAGCGACAAGCCAGACTCCAAGAAAGACATGAGTTGGTGGTGCGAGTTCCACGGAGATCATGGTCACATGACGGACGAGTGCATCACACTACGTAAAGAGGTCGCATGGTTCCTTGCGCAAGGACTCTTGCGCGACATCATCTTCGATAAGGCAAAAGCGACACTAGATCAAAGAGACCAAGTAACAACCGATCGACCCTCGTCTCCAATACATACTAATGTTATTAACACCATCTCAGGAGGGTTGGACGTGTTTGGAAACACATACTTGGACGCGAAAAGATACATCAAGGAAAGCAAAGGTGACAGACCAGCCCGATCGGAGACACGACGACCACAAGTAGCGGATGCACCTACCATCACATTTGACGACTCTGAGGCCGAAGAACTAGACGACCACCATGACAGTCTGGTAATCTCTTTGTCAATTGGTAACTGTCTCATATGCCGAGTATTGATCGACACATGTAGCTCCACAAACTTGTTAACACTAGACGCCCTTAAAGGGTATGTGTCTAAGCAGGGACGATTTAACCCGAAAATCGACTCCAATGGATGGGTTCAGTGGGGAAGTCAAACATTCTCTCGGGGAAATAGTGTTGACAACATATGCTGGCGGCATCAACCAATAGGTAAAATTCTTTATACCCGACTGCCCGTCGCCTTAAAGCCATGTAATCAGCTACTATATATATATAAAAAAAGCACAAATAAGTTTCCATATACCTTTCAAGCCGACACCTCCGCTTCGTCGATACAGTCG
This sequence comes from Rheum nobile, assembly GCA_027886185.1. Taxonomy (NCBI): domain Eukaryota; kingdom Viridiplantae; phylum Streptophyta; class Magnoliopsida; order Caryophyllales; family Polygonaceae; genus Rheum; species Rheum nobile. Next base: position 16,521,124 of record WOAB01000485.1, read on the forward strand.
ATCAGGTGCAAATCCCCAATCTCCTTCCTGGTGGCAGGGTCCAAAGTGTGAAGAAGGTCGCCCAGAGTCCTATCCTTAAGCTCACACGTCATCATTTCGGCAGAAGCGATCACCTTCCTTTTGGCTCTAGAAGTCTTTGACGACGGCGAGTCCAGAGCAATAATTTTGGCCGAGGCCGATGCCTTTGCCGTCGAAATCTTATGTTCCATGAGACTCTTCCCAGAGAGGTGCGCGCTCGAACTCCCACCACGAGAAGATGTCAGGAAAGCGCAACATAATAAGCAAACGAATAGTCCAAAAATCACCCAAACGCATACCAGTGACTTTGGTCACAGAGGTTGAAGGCGTCGACATGTTAAGAGGATTAGATGCGAGGAAGTTAGTGTTCTTGAAATATCTATCAGCGTCAGGAAGAGCAAGCAACACTAGGGTTTTTGCCTCAAAGTCAAAATCTTCAGCCTCCTCCGGATTAGGAACTCAAACAAGACACATGTGAGCAAAAAGTTTAGAAGACGTCCAATAAAAAATCTAGAAAGACAAATACGATACATGTCTTCCTCCAGTCCGACAACAGGAAAGAGCAATTGACATCCCCCTCGAGCGATCTCCGCTCCACGAAGAAGAAACGAGACCTACGCCCATGGTCATTAACATTAAGATTCAGAGCGATAGGCAACCTACCCTGCTGAAGGCGCAATTGAAACCTAGAAGACGCTCGACTACTCAAGTAATAAGAGTACCATAAAGCATCAAAGTCAAAATCGATACCGACGCTAGAAATCAACAAATCAACTACTCTTAGTAGGCGCCACGCATGAGGCATGACTTGGCAAGGGGCAAGTTTTAGGACGGCCAAGAAGTTTCGAACAAGGTTTGAAAAAGGAAAAGAATGACCGATTCAAAGAAACAAACCCAACCTTCCTGATACCAGTCGGCACGTTCACAAGAATGCAGGAGACGTGCCACTATCCCGGCAGCAAATTGACCCACTTCTAAGATCCTTTCCAACTCCGATTGAGTCAAAGTGTCGGCCAGAGAATCCTCTAGGCTCAGAAGCTCTAAGGGGGTGAAGTCGCTTCCTTCCTCATTGGGGCTACAAGACGCGACTCGGCTCCTTTTGGATCTCAAAAACGCCATGGAAGAGTAGACAAGCAAGAAACGGTAAGAATTTGAATTTTTACCTTGAAAGATGAGAACTTTTGAAGAAAGAGAAGATAGTGAAAGAAGAGATAGCGACGACCTATTTAAGAAGGTAAAACTTCCAAGCATTCGGTCAATGTGTTGGTCCAATCAAAGGATGCAACGTCGCCCGAACATCTGCAAGAAATTCAAAAGAGAAGATCACGCAAGGAGAGAGAAGGTAGAAAAGCAAATCATCCCATCAATTGGCGTTTTAGCCCAATTTGCTTTTGGGGCAATTGTTGGGCCTCGATTTTATTGTCTTGCTGGACCGGCCCAGTAACATAAGAAGGCCGCCATCTAGAAGACTTGGGCGGAGACCACGAGAAAGTCGTTGACGCAAAGAGACGTTGGAGGAGATCTCGGACGACCAGTGAACGACTCGTCGATTCTCGCGGATCTCGGGTAGTTTTAACTAGATTGGTTGTAAACATAGTATTAATATGGAAGGATCCCATATGTAACACACACGATATATCAGAGTTAACGAATACAAGCATTATTTTACTTCAACCTTGCTCAGTGGAAGGAATTGTCCTTCGATTCTACTTCTTGTTCGAGTATTTAAGCATCCGACGACTAAGTTTTTTGACTCGTTAAGCTTCTCACTCAAAGGAGATAAGCTTGTTTTTGTATTTGTTCGATTTCATTCATCTTGTTATTATTTGATTTGGATTGTCTAGATATTTTAATTTTATTGTTGTCTAGTTACCTCATTCAAAGCGATTTAGGTTGGTTCGATCTTTTTGCCCCAAAACACTTAACATTCAACCAAATCCTTCCATTTCCATTGAATCATGAGATAAGCATGAGATTGCATTTCTTCTCTAAGTCTTCAATCACAAGAGAGTTCAACAACCCCAAATAGATCTAAAATCTAATAACAAACATAAATCCAATTACTAGTTTAAGTGGAATATATGGAAATCTAGATTGAATCTAGGGAGAAAATGGAGTAAATGCTAAACCTAGAAATGAAGGCTAAGATAAGATATAAAGTTGCGATATAAGGGAATAAAATGCATTAATGTGTATGTTGGTGAACATGACCGTGTTGAATAATACCACATAACTGTGGTGATGCCCATGGTAGTGTTTTTTAACACTGGTTGGTCGTGTTGGCCACATGATGTGAATTCTCCGGCTTGTGATGAGATGTGAGTGTGTTGTCTGACACTGGTAGGTTTTAATCCTCTTGAAATGCATTCTTATTCACCAAATCTTCGAGTTAATACCCTCTTTAATCTTGTCCAAGCTTGAGATAATTCCAAGTTGATTCCATCATGTTCCCATAGCTCCCAAAATTCACATACAAGACAAAAATGACAAAGGGCATAGATCTAAGCAAAACAAATAAAATTCCTTCAAAATGCCTAAGAAATTGTACCTTTTATGTACAAAATGGGGTTAATATGAGTCAAGACGTAGAATATATGAATGTTATCAAACTCCCTCAAGCTTATATCTTGCTTATCCTCAAGCAAGAAACTCTACACAAAGATTGATATTTTAAGAGAAATGCAAAGGTTGTCTGTCTCCATGCAAAAGAAATTCAAACAAAGCTTTTGAAATTTTGAATATGTAATGAGTGAAATCATAAGAAACAACAAATGATCATTCAAGAGATTAGGCTAACATCAAAATTCATAGACCTCTCGGGAAGAAAGTGTGATCCACTCACTCTCATTTATTTAAAAGGATGTGTTTCGCTCATTTTTCGTCCCAAGAAAACCATTTAGCATAATCTTGCATCAATGTCTTAATTCTCCACCACTTGAGACCATGCACATAATACATTCAAGATTTCTTTTATTTTGTTGTAATGGGGCCAAGGTAATGGAAAGAGGGTACGACTCATATTTGGCTATGTGGGCCAAGGTAAGGGTCGGGTCGGATCTAAACGACGAGAACCAACAACGACTGGTTGAATTCCTACAACCCAATGTCGGCTACTTTGCATGGTCACATGAGGACATGGTAGGGAATATCCCAGATATAACACCCATAAGCTAAACGTCTATCCTACCTACCCGCTTGTAAAGCAAATACGCTGGAAATTCACGCCAGAGCGAAACAAAGTCGTTGATGACTAAGTAAAAAACCTACTGGAAACATGTAAAATAAAAGAGGTAAAATATCGTGAATGGTTAGCTAATGTTGTCGTAGTGTAAAAAAGAACGGAAAATGGAGGGTCTGCATTGACTTTACAAACCTCAACAAAGCATGTCCAAAGGATTCCTTCCCCTTGCCACATCTCGACGCAATATAATAGTCGACGCGAAAGTAGGACACGAGATGCTTCACTCATGGATGCCTTCAGTGGCTACAACCAAATCCTCATGGATCCTAACGACCAAGAAAAGACGGATTTCATCACGAGTCAAGGTACGTACGTATTATTACAATGTTATGCAATTCGGACTACAAAATGCAGGGGCAACCTACCAAAGGCTCGTGAACAAAATGTTCAAAGATCAAATCAGAGACACGATGGAGGTCTACATAGACGACATGCTGGTCAAATATAAAACACTTGGAAGAAGCATTCACCGTCCTCAAGAAATATAACATGAAGCTTACTTGACAAAATGATCCTCTAGAATATCGTCGGGCAAATTCCTAGTATACATGATGACTCCACGAGGAATCGGGGCAAGTCCAAACCTGATCAAATCCATCATGGACCTAAAATCGCCTCGATGCGTGAAAGACGTACAACGTCTAAGTCGTCAAGTAGCCGCATTAAACGGATTCATATCTAAATCATTCGACAAGTGAAAACTCTTTTACAGTGTCCATAGCAAGAATAGGTCATATGAATGGACTGTAGAACATGAAAAAACATTTCCATACTTGAAAAGATATCTGGCCAACCCTTACTATTTTGTAAACCAAAAGACAACGAACCCCTTCCTTTATACCTAGAGGTATCTTAGGCGACAATGAGCGCAATCTTAATCAGAGAAGAACATGGGAAACAACTATTGGTCTATTATGTGAGTAAGTCACTACTAACCATTCCATGAAGGCAGTCACGAGGAAATCGAAATTTAAAAGTCGAATGGAAAAATGGGTAATACATCTGAGCAGATTTGGCATCCAGTACAAGCCAAGGACAACTAACAAATCTCAAGCTTTGGTCGACTTTAGTCTGACCCTAGAATAGAAAGACGCAAAATAAATGATACAATTATCCACTGTGCATGACGACGACACCTAGGAACTCCATACCGATGCGGCGTCGAACGCATGAGAAGTAGGGCTTGGGGTCGTACTAAAGTCACCACAAGGGGACAAGATAGCCCAAGTTGTTCGCTGCGAATGGGATGCGACTAATAACTAGGCGATGTACGAAGCTCTGACCTTTGGACTAACATTGTCCGAAGACTTGTCGATACGCAACATTGAAGTAATTTGTTATTCACTCCTAATCGTCAACCAAATACAAGGATCATACGCTGCTAAGGACGACATTACAAAGCTCTGACCTTTGGACTAACATTGTCCAAAGACTTGTCGATACGCAACATCTAAGTAATATGTTATTCACTCCTAATCGTCAACCAAATACAAGGATTATACGCTGCTAAGGACGACATTATGATAGCTTACCTCCGAATCGTGACGGACTTAGTCGAGAAATTTTAAAAGTTCAACATCAAGAAAGTCCCTCGCAATTCTAACGCTCAAGTCGATGCTCTAGCGAATATGGGGTGAGCTATCAGTCTAGACGACTTCTCTACAATCTTATTAGCTCATATCACAAAACCGGCAGTCAACTAAACACTCAAGTCGCCTTGTAATATTGACACAACCTTAAGCTTTACAGAGTTATCCCCAAAGAAGTCGTGTCGGCAGAGGTTGGAGACAGTCTAGAAGAGGACCTCATACCCCATAAGGACGATTGGACGATGCCCTATATTAAGTGGTTCAAAGACGACATCATGCCATACGACAAAGTAGAAGCTAGGCGACTCAAGGTAAAAGTTGTCTCCTTTGCCTTGATAGATGGAGATCTAGTTAAGGTATTTGTCACATGTCTCCTTCTGATGTTCCTAACGGAAAATAAAATCCAACTCATCCTACAATCTTTACAGGATGACGAGTGTGGTAATCACATCAGTGGTCGAAGTTTGTCCATAAAAGCACTAAGAACTGGGTATTATTGGCCAACAATGAACCAAGACGTAATGGAATATGTCAAGAAGAGTTGACACCTTCCAACGACATGCCCCAGTCTCCCATCAGCCATTGGAACTGTTAAATATGACACTAGCACCTTGGCCATTCATGAGATGAGACAGGGACATCGTCGGCAAACTTCCACCCTAGAGGCAACGAGTCTTTTTCTGAACCTCGACAGATTATTTTTTAAAATGGATAGAAGTCGAAGCATATCAAGAGGAAAAAACATAAACACTTTGTTTCATTTAGTAAACAAAACATCTTGTGAAGATTTGACGTTCCATCAGAAATAGTATGCAACAATGGCTCCCAATTCATAAGTGACCGCAAAAGATCCTGTTGTAAACAATGGAACATCAACTTGGTCACTTCAACTCCTCGCTACCCACAATCCAATGGCCAAGCCAAGTCGAGCAACAAAAATTATCATCAACAACCTCAAAAAACGAGTCTAAGGCGCCAAAAGAAAATGGGCCGATGAGTTACCTTTAATACTCTGGACTAATAGGACCACCCTCAAAACCTCCATAGGATAGTCACCTTTCTCCTTGGTATACGGGTATAAAGATGTCACCCTAGTTGAAATCCTAGAACCTACCTCCAGCTACAACTGGCAAACCGAAGACCAAAATAATGTCGAGTTGTCACACAACCTCGACATGATCAATGAACTCATGGAAAAAGCGAGAGTAGGAATTCTAAGATACCAACAACAGGTTGTAAGGAGCTACAACAAAAATGTAAGGGATAAGATTTGCAAGGTAGGCGACTGGGTGCTACAGAAAGTCTTTCCTAACACAAGGGATCCCACTGACAGAAAATTAGCCCCACGAAAAATTATTCATCTCGTCGCCTCGGATGGGAGACGGATTGACTACGAATCTTACGATGAGAAGATCTACACCGAGGATGCCGTGCACCACGAGGACTCCACCGCGATGTCGTCGACAAATAATTTTTTTTGCGACGCCACTGATGAGGCCGAAGGCACTCCCTTGAGCCTCATCAGCCACCGTGTCCTCACGGCCAAGGAAGGCTCTCTCTTGGACCAACATGAAAATATTTTCCATACTCGATGCTTGGTCTAAACTGCCTCCCTTTGTGTCATTATCGATGGTGGAAGTTGTTGCAATATTATCAATAAGAAGGTGATCAAGCACCTCAATTTGGCGACAAATCCCCACCCCAAATCGTGAAGCTTGCAATGGATATTAGAAGGTAAAGGTGAAAATCTGATACAAAGTCAATGCCGCATCACCTTCCATATTGGCTATTATAAAGATATGGTTATATGTGATGTTATTGCTATGGATGCCACTTACTTGCTTCTCGGCCGTCCTTGGCAGCTTGACAAGAGCGATCTCCATGATGGCTTCCTCAACAATTACGCCTTGAGCTTCCCGACGAGTACGCCGTGTATCCAAGCTTCAATGTGGCCGACCTTTCTCCATACGTTCCCCCTGAGTACATCAGGACGAAGCGAGGACGCTTCGCTTCCAAGAGAATGATAGCTCCCTACCAGTCCCCTTGACAGTGAGAGACGAAGAGGAGATGATGAGTGTCCACTCCAACGGACTCGTGACCAGGGCGCGCGCGCGAAGCATAGCGCAAGCCACCCAGTCCCTTATCAGGCGTATGCATGCCAGCGTTGGTTCACCGTCTGGCCACCCAAGGGTTATGCTAATGACCTTTGGCGGTTTTGAGGTTAACTAGTTGTTGCGCCTCATGGCGCACCCTAGTGTCACGCATGCCCAATGCGCTCCAATGTAGCACCCCCTTGTTGTGCGCCCTAGTCGCCAGTGTCGCATTGTGTTCCCAATGTCGTGCGCCCCCCTGGCGCCACTTATCTTATTTTCAGACTTAGTATTATTTTGAGATTATTTTATGTTATTAGACATTGTTTCCTTATTTAGCAACTTTGAGGTTATTTTGTCTAGCTTGGGCGTGGTGTTGCACATGTTGTGGGCCGCTAGTTCAAGGCCATTAGTCTTTCTTTTCCTTATAAATACTCTTCTTTTGTCTTCAATAGAGTTTATGTTTGTTTTGACTTAATTTCTGAAAGTTGTGGTTATCTCCTTGGTTAGGCCCCATGCATCATACCTAAAATTATTATCTTGTTCGTTATTCCAAGACAATCATATTTGTCTTCTCTACCATAGATCATCATGTTCTATGGTAGAGAAGACAAACATGTTGTGGGTCGCTAGTTCAAGGCCATTAGTCTTTCTTTTCCGAATAAATACTCTTCTTTTGTCTTCAATAGAGTTTATGTGTTGCACATGTTGTGGGCCACTAGTTCAAGGCCATTAGTCTTTTGTTTCCCTATAAATACTCTTCTTTTGTCTTCAAAAGAGTTTATGTTTGTTTTGGCTTAATTTCTGAAAGTTGTGGTTATCTCCTTGGTTAGGCCTCATGCATCACACCTAAAGTTATTATCTTGTTCGTTATTCCAAGACAATCATGTTTGTCTTCTCTACTATAGATCATCATGTTCTCCATTCAATTAACCTCAATAACATTTAAGGTCTCGTCGATACTATCCTGCCAAATAGTATCCTAGCATGTGAGATTATCTTGGATCGCCAACGAAGATTTCGTGCAAGACAACAAGGGTTTTCCCAAGGATTCCACGGCATCTTCGAAGGTATGTGCTCGAGTGTGATTTGTCAAGTTTATTTCAAGAGTTAAAGACGAAGACTTTGCTTGACAAGGCTACAGTTCTGGGCTATTGTGACGTGCCAGCAGGTTCGATCACATCAAGAACCTTTTCCACTCTCGTTGTGATTTGAAGGACGTCACAACAAGAATCATAACAAATGGATTGAGTTGTTGCAATCTCATCAACCAAAGAGTGGTTGAACACCTCCAATTAAAGACAACGCCACATCCACAACCGCACCCCATTTAAGGGATTTCTGATGGCCAAGAAGATCTTATGGTAATAATGCAATGTTTGGTTCAATTTAGCGTAGGACATTATCATGATGCGGTTCTTTGTGATGTTGTTTTCATGGATTGCACTCATTTATTACTAGGTAGGCCTTTGGCAATATGATAGAACAATGTTGCATTGAATAGATATAACTTTATGCACAATAAGAGAAAGGTTACCCTCATCCCACTATCACCACAAGATGTTTTATAGGCACAAGTGCCAAGAGACCAAGCTAGGTCCTTGAGAGAGGCCAAAGAGCAAGCCCAAGCTGCAAAAGAGGCAACTCAAAACACCGAGACCGGGGAGCCACATGTGGAGGCACCCTTGGCCAAGCTTGGTGTTTGCAACCCCAAGGAGCCACGACATGGCTCTGAAAGAAGCCAAACTCAAACCGAAGAGGGTCCATTTAAAGGAAACTACAAAAAGAGGCCGCTCCTTGCTTGACATTGTGATGTGTCTCAAGCCTTTACTAGGGAGAAATTCCGTCTTTTACTCTTTCATAATACTTATTTCCTCGAAAATTATGACATGTCTTACTTACCTTCTCACCCCAAGCTTTAGGAAGTAGGCTTGCCTTTTGTGCTTATTGCTTATTACAGGCCAACCCATAGTGCACCTCACATGCCGCCATTAGCATTGATGAATGAAGACAAGTCCCAAACACATGTGGCTTGGACGACACTGCCATGGATGAGGAAAGAGTATGTGCAGGCAGAGGAGAGGCATGATATTGTGCATCGTCTTCATGTGATGCCTCACCCACCGCCACACACGGCCCATACTACCAAGGGTCGAACAAGGAGGCTATGGGATGATAAGGACACGGCCTAGCTACTTTTGAGGGCAAGGAAACGCAAGCTTGACCCTTGTGGAGCTAGTCCTTTTCGGGGGATGAAGAGGACTTGAGCCCGTGATTTCTTTTTATATCCCCCTGGCGAGTTTGATGTTGTTTATCAATTTATGCCTACCTTCTTCTCTTTCATACTTGTTAAATCGAGGACGATTCAAGGCCAAGTGAGAGAGAATGATTACTCACGGCCTACCATGACGACTAAGGACATTGAGCCTCTAGAACCCTAGTCTTTTGTTATTTAGGAACTTATGTTCAATGAGAATTAGATTTGAACTTGAGAATAACTTGACATAGTTATTCTTAAGTCTTTCAAGTCTCAAACACTCTTACTTACACAATTGCTTGTGATTCCAGTTGAGTTCAATTGTGTTCGTGGTTCGAGTCCATTACACATCTTGGCCTTTCCATAAGGTTCCAAGATCTGTTCTTCCTTAAGCTTTGTCAAAGATGGAACCTAACGACGTTGGAAGAGATTTTTTCGCATCAAAAGTACCCACTTTGAAAAGCTAATTTTAGGCTTATAAGCTTCATAATTTCATATATACTAGCATAGTGCCCGTGCCAAGTATAGGTTTGGCTTATAAAATATGTTTGTAATATTAAATAATTTAAATAGGAATAAAAAAAAAATTAAAAAATATTATACTTTCGATTAATATAACAAAACACATGATATGAAAAATATGATTCACATAATATTAAAAAAAATTGATACATAGTTTGTGTTTATGTAATTGTATATTTATCTAAAAATTAATAATTATCAATTGAAATGTATATGAAAATATAAAGAATAATTTATATAATTTTGTGATCATATAATGATATAAATTTATTAATGTGAACAATATTTCGAGCAGTAATTTTCTCGTCTTTCTTTGAAAGACTAAAAAAAGATAATTAATATATACAAACAAATAAAAAAACATTAAATATTAAATAAAAAAATTAGAATATGCACAATATTAATTGTACGTAACTTCCCTTTGATTCCATCTTGATTTCCCAAATCTATAATCTAAGTTAACCAATATTTGTTATTGATAAACGATAATCGATTTTTTTAATGATTATGATTACAATTAATGGTGATTGATAACCGACTAAAATCAAAATAAGGGTACCTTTAAAAAAACCAAGATAAGGGTACAAATGTGGAAAATTATAATCCATAGAAATTAATAACTGACTAAAGCCAAGTATATATGTAGACTTGAATAAGATATTTTAAAATCATGCTTAAGCAAAATGATATCAGTACATAGGTAGATTTGAAAAGAGAAAAATATATTATACAAAATATTTACATTGAATTGACACTGTGAAAACTGTGGATTATACATTCTTATATGGATTTTTATCTCATGTTAATTAATCTCATGATCTCTAGTCTTAACTAATAAATCAATCAAAAAAAATATTTTTTATAATCTCTTTTCGGAACTTAAGTTGGATTTTTTTAATTAAATAAGATTTAAATATAATTAAATAAAATACCCAATTACTTTGAGATAAGTTTATATATAAAAACCATAATATTATATAAAAACGTAACAATTTAATTATTCAAATTGTACCTGGACATAATTATATCCAAAAGCTTCGGCCAAATCATAGTCAATATATATCTAAAAGCTTCATTCTTATCTTTAATAGATATGATTTGTATAACATGTTTCAAAAATCGAAAATATTAGGTGGCATGCAAATTTAGGTAATTTACCAATATTTGACTATGCTTTAATAGATATGATTCGTAATATATAAAAGATTTGGATAAAAAAATTAGTTTAGATTTAATTAATTAAATTAATATGTTAAGTTAGTTTTAAAAGATATGATTAAATATATTAATATTTTTTTTGAATCTTTTTTAAAAAGTTTGAATGATGTGGTGGATGATGATTGGATCGGTGACGACACATAGGCGAATTGAACGTGAGACCGATATATAAGATTTAGGCATTTTCTTTAGTATATATATAGATTAATACAACTTGCAAAATTAATACAACTTGCAAACCTTCACTGGTTTCTTAAAATCTAATATATATGACCTACAAATGAGAATAAGTTAATGCAAAATCATTCAGGTACAAAATTAACATACTAGTCTCATCCAAACCAAATTGAAGGATTTGAAGCAACCTCTTATATTTATGTTATTTTGTTTTCAATCTCAATTTCAGTTAATTTACAAAAGCTATGCTCATTTCTTAAAAATGCAAAATTGCCCCAACTTTCAAATATAAATTTGACATCCATTAACTCTACAATTTAGGGTCTATTTGGATTTATTGAAATAATGCATTATTTTATATTAAATTGTATTAAATTATTATTTCAATATAAGATAATACATTTTAATATATTTTAATTGGAATTAAAACGAATCCTTAATTTCTCCCTAACTTTATGAAACTTTCAAATTCTTTATTTAATTAATTGAAGTAACTCCGTATCATGTATCATATATCCTCTCAAACTCTCCATTTTTTTTGTAAAAATATGCCCCCTCAATCTCAGGAATTAGGATAAGTAGACAATCAACCCAGGTGTAAAATTGCAAATTTGTCCATACATATTGCTAAAAAACGGCGTGTGAGGCAGAACTCGTCTAGTTTTATGAAAAGGTAAGAGGTGATACAAATGAGATGGATGAGTGATGCAATTAGGGTTTGTTTGATATAGGATGTTTATTATTTATAATGTGTTTTTTGTAAAAAGAATAGTTTTTGAAATTTAAAATTTGTGAGATATTGAGATTTATACATGGTTGTAAAAAACATTTTTTGTATAAAGTGTTTATAACCTTCTTCCCGAACAGAGCCTTATATAAAGTATAAACCAATAGAAATTCATGGTTCAAGATGCACCTATATATTATCAACTTCTGATACAGAATGATATACGTGACTTCCAGTTATGCAAAAGAATGCAAATAGGTTGGGCCAATCATACGCAGAAACAACAGCTTGACATGATGAACCATCATCCACCGCTTCAAAAGGGAGAGATGTAAACTTACAAACTCTAGCAAATGTAAAAATATCTTTCTAACTTCTTTTTTGATGCCAGACCCTGGCAATTGATTTGGGATCAGAAATTCTTCCCAGATGAAACAATTATTTATTCGAAATTGGTTTTATCTATTATTGTGATCCTATCATCATCGCCCCAACATAGCCATTAAAATAACTCACACTAGGAAGGGTCTCCCTGCACATGTGCTGTGCATTAGTAGACACGGGCTTTAGGTGGGATCGTCTCGGCCTCATCATCCAGTGTGTTCATGTGAACCGGTCTGTAATCCAATCGAACCTTCTCGTTTTCCCAATGCCTGTGGATCAATGGAAGACTCGTATGATTGGCATTGCGCTTTCAATACACTATGTTTGTGCAAAGAATTTGTAAAAGCAAATGATTTAGCATACCCTAAAGTGTGCTTCATCCAGTTTTCATCATCTCTTTTCTGGAAAACCAGAATGCTCACGTGTTAGTGTTTTGAAAGAGATAGTATCCAGCGCAGCGCAAAAAGGTAAACAAGGAGTTTTGATATACAGGGACCACAACTGAACTAACCGTGAAATCTTCACGTGCGTGTGCACCTCTGCTTTCCTTCCTGGCTTCTGCAGAATGCATGGTGATACAGGCATTTATCAGCAAGTTCTCCAGCTCCATGGTCTCTACCAAGTCAGAGTTCCTGGAGATGATCGCATAGTCAGAAAAACAGCCAAGCAGCCTTACAGTGCACACCATCATAGATGAAAGTCAATCATATACTGAGTATTACCAAATAAGACTACGGTCCTTCAACTGGACATCTTCAAAGCTTTCCCAAGCCTTGTCAATTAAATGGCAACCTGCAGTAACAAGAGAAGAAACCCAAGATTAAAGTGAATGTATATGCATGCTTGAATCACACTAACAATTAGGGATGGCAATCTCACCCGCACCCGCACCCGATTGATACCCGACTCACCCGACCCGAAAAGTCTGGTGAAAACCCGAATAATGTTGGGTGATGGACGGATAAGGTGAAGGTCTTTCACCCATCACCGGACCCGATACACCCAAAATATATATATATATATAATTGTGTATCCTTGGTATAAAATTTACAAACATTTAAACTTCACTTTGTCGGTATTTTTCTCATTTTTCATTCAAATGTTGCTTATGGTTAAAAAACTCTTCTATAAACCTATTTATTCCATATTACTTATATTATTAACAATAATTTTTGTACTACATGTTTTAAAATACTTTTATGGATATTATAAGTTATATCAAATTGTTATTTTAATCACCCATGGATGGCCCGACCCACCCGATTCACCCGACGGATGATGGATGGGTGCACCCGAAAAGGTTAACGGACGGGTGATGGAAGTGCCTCCATCCATCCATCCATCACCCATTGCCAAACAATAGAATGGAGATGAATCAATGAAGCATTGCATCCTCAAACTTGAAGTATTAACAAACCTTCTTCCAACGTATCTTGTGTGCGAAATACAGCTGCATTGTTCTGCATTACCCGTTGCATGTTCAGTCTTATATTTGAGGTTGGCAATGAACCATTTGAATTCCGTAACTTGTCTAACCAAGCAATAGTCTTCTCCCCTGCATCCTTCGCCAAAGGTTTCAGTTTCTCCCCTGCATTGTGTCAGAGGCAAGTCAATTGCTATTCCATATTAATCAATACCAATTGCTAAAATGTATTGCTGACTTGCCTGGCCGATTAATCTCTGCAACCCGATTTGCACAAGCCCGACCGAAAACAACAATGTCAAGAAGAGAATTAGCACCGAGCCTATTTGCACCATGTACTGATGCACATGCTGCCTCTCCAGCAGCCATTAATCCTGGGATTACTGCATCTGGATCATTGCCTTTGATGGTAACAACCTGGTGTGCAACAAATACTCATGACTGGAAATAATATAGTATTTAGTAGTAGGTTTTTGAACTTCGGTGACTCATTACCTCTCCATGGTGATTCGTAGGAATCCCACCCATATTATAATGAACAGTAGGTAGAACAGGAATAGGTTCCTTCGTAACATCAACACCAGCAAAAATAGCAGCAGTCTCAGATATACCAGGAAGTCTCTCCTTGAGCACCTCAGGAGGTAAGTGATCCAAGTGGAGATAAATATGGTCTTTCAAGGGTCCTAATTCAAGTAATCAAGTCAACATTAGTCTAAATGATTAGGTGAAAAAGATAGACAAAGTGAAAAACTGAACGAAAGAAACCCTATGAAATCATGTTGGGAAGACGCCATGACGCAGGCTTTGGGATAGGGCTATTCAAAATGGGACCGGACCGGAAAAGACCGGACCGGTGAAATTACGGTCCGGTCTCCGGTCCAGGTTTTCCCCTTAATCCAGGTCCGGTCCAGTCCAAACTCGGAAAAAAATCAGTCCGGACCGGTGGACCGGATTTTGTTTTAAAAAATATATTTTTTATAATTTATATGTTTTATTGGAGATTTATATGTTTTTTTATAGATATTTTTCTTAATTTAATAAGTTAGGAGTATAAATGTTTTTTAGATATTTTTTATAGATTTTAAATAAGAATATAATTTATTTATTTTTTTTAATAAGGACCGGTCTAAACCGGTCCTAGACCGGACCGGACCGAATAGGTCTGGTCCGGTCCGGACCGGATGAACACCCCTACTTTGGGATATGAATAAACATCTCACATGGAGATATTGAACATGAAATAAATGAACAGGCTAGTAGCCAAACACAATAAAGTTTGGAGAGTTAATCATATCACTAGAAAGGCTATAGCAACCTCTAGTTGTCAATCTTTGATAGTCTTATCCCAGAATCAAGAATACAGCAGGTCAAACACCCATCAAGACATGAGAGCCAACATGACATAGTCAAAAGATAAGAATAAAATTATGTACATAAGAACTATGGGGAAAGAGCACACGATCAAGCCATGGGGTTATTTGATTTGGAACATGCCTTGGTTTTTCCATGTCAGCTTATACAAATATTAGTATTTATGCAGTCTTCTTAGATGACCAATATTCCAGTCAATAAGAAATCTAATTCATTGTTCACTCATGTTGAACCTACTGCAGCCAAGGAACGCTGGGAAAACAAAATGAAAGAATGCCATAAAAGAGCTCTATCTAATAAGTGTATGTCAGAACCCCATAAGTCCATGACCCCCAACGGGGATGCTACAAAATAGACACATTATAATCAAGAACTAGGCTATTACCCAAACATCCCAACATATAAAGAGCATCAATCATTTTGTATTTTCCAGACCTCTTGAATAGCAATTAAGTTGGTTCTAGTGTAATAACCCTACCTACTCCACGGCCTTCACGGATTTCCATTGTCATAGATCTTGAAACCACATCCCTTGATGCAAGGTCCTTGGCAGTTGGGGCATATCTTTCCATAAAACGCTCACCTTCACTATTTCTTAAAATTCCACCTTCCCCACGGGACCCTACAAGTCACAACACCATAACCATTTGGCAGAATGATGAAAAATAATTAATACATGGTACTATGGTGGAGTCATGAGGTTAGAAACTATATAATTCTCAACTGAATGACGGTTAGATACCTTCCGTAATGAGGCAACCAGCGCCATATATACCAGTTGGGTGAAACTGGACAAATTCAAGATCCTGCAAACAAAGAACAAGGATAATGGTTACATATTTAAAAAAGAGCAACAGATCATACAAGCACCTCACTCTAATATATCTGTAAAATGCACAGAACCTGAAGCGGAAGCCCAGCACGAGCAACCATAGCATTTCCGTCTCCAGTACATGTATGAGCTGAAGTTGCAGAAAAATAAGCCCGACCATATCCCTAGAACGTTTCAGAAGCAAATATGAGGACAATTTGAGAAGAGGGGAGAGGGAGGGGACAGACATCAAGAGGACAAGGGTAAAGAGAATCAAAAGGAATGAATACCCCGGTGGCCAATATGGTTGATGCAGAATGGAAACGATGTAATGTCCCGTCTTCGAGGTTTAATGCAATGACACCTTGGCATGCACCTGTTTGTGGACTGAATAATTAAAAATCTTCACCAATAGAACAAGTATATCCTAGTCTTTGAACCTTGTCTCATTAATAAATATAGAAAAATACATGACCATTGTCCCCAATATTAAGCAGACTGATGCTAATTCATCCCAGATGTAAGTATAATGCTAACTTACCCTCATCATCCATAATAAGATCCAGAGCAAAGTACTCGACAAAAAACTGTGTGTTATGTCTCATGGCCTGCCCGTAAAGAGTATGCAACAACGCATGACCTGTACGATCAGCAGCACATGCACAGCGATATGCTTGTCCACCTACAATAAGAAAATGTATCAAAATCAGCTTATTACAAGCTATAGTGAGACAATACGAAATTTGAAAGTTCCTCCGCATACCTTTCCCAAAGTCAAGGCTTTGGCCACCAAATGCTCGCTGATATATTTTCCCATCTTCAGTTCGAGAAAAAGGCAAACCGTAGTTTTCAAGTTCGATTACAGCTTTCGGAGCCTCTCGGCACATGTACTGAATAGCATCTTGGTCACCTGTACGGGCATAAATTTCATTTGTGTAAAAAGGCCAAAAAAAAAAACTCATTGAATAAGTTAGTAAGAATACATAAGTAGAATATTGAAGTAAGATACAGAAGCGCTGGCAACAAATATCATATATCATAAACAATGATATAAAAACAACACATTAGGCACAGATACCCAGCCTCAGGAAAGGACAACATAAGGTAAGGAAACAAAGTTAAGCTTTAAGGAAGCAGTAAAGCAGCTATAGATACATAATATAACAAAAATTAACCTATAACCACATTCATTTGGAAAGACAACCAAGAAAGAGGAAGAAGAAAAGAAAAGAAGTAGCATACCCAGCCAGTCACTTCCCTTGACAGTATCATACATGTGCCACCTCCAGTCATCTTCGGTCATGTTACCTAAAGCAGCATTAATCCCTCCCTGCACACATTATAAACTTCACATCAAAATTCACATAAGATGTAAAGCCCCTTCCAAGTTTGTTATAAGTACATGGATTCTATCAGCATCACAAGAGAAGTTTATCAAATAGTAATTAGTACTCTATAGGTAAACCAACCAACTTGAACCTGTTTTCTGATCTTAGATCACCGAATATATACAGAAAATCATTCACATCTATTCACAAACCAAACAAATTTATGAAAAGTCTACTTATTTATGTACTAATGTTTTAATTAAAAGGAAAGAGAAAAAAGAAGAAGCTAAACATAGAAAACTTGCACAAAGAGAGAACAGCAGTCATAGGAACATAACTTTGGCGAAACCTTAACAACAGGCTTTATCTTTTGATAAGTCAAACTACCTGAGCTGCCACAGTGTGAGACCGAGTGGGGAACAGCTTGGTAATGCAAGCAGTGTTGAAGCCATGCTCGGAGAGACCGATGGCTGCTCGGAGACCAGCACCACCGGCTCCTACAACAACAGCATCATAGGTGTGGTCGACAATGGTGTAGTCCGAACTCTGCCATTGACGAATCACAAAATCAGTTCGACGATCAATCAATCCCACAATATAAATTGAATAGAAAACTGAAAGAATGTGCTTTCTTCTCCTCCAAGTCCGGAAACATACTGGTGAATCTTATTCATCCCAGTTCAAACAAGTTGAACAGCAACAAGAGCTACAACAACGAGTCATGCAATAGATACGACTTATTAGTCGAAAACCAGACAAATCCAAACAACGAGATTCAGATCAAGTGAATTAGCAAAATAAAAAAAAAGTGCCAAATGTGAGATAGAATAGCAACTGCAGACATCGAAAACAAAACAGAAAACAAGATGATTGTGAATCATACTGTGGAGAATAATCTGGAGAGCTGATGCTTAATGGATGATGAAGATCCCCTGGTGTTGGAGGAGTGGAGGCTAATGCCACGAGAGACGCAGCGCCACATCTCGCTTTTCTGATGAAATCTTTATTTCCTTACATACGCTCTAAAAATGGGGCAGTACACGGAGAAGAAAAGACTCTCCCAGTATTTGGAAAGGGAGAGGGAAACACGAAGCGATATGGCGACCTAAAAACCAGATGGCAACTTGCCTCTAAACAAACTGGTTAAGGGCAATGCATGTAATCCCATCTAGCTTGTTTTTCGATAGCATCCTTGTATATATTTGAGTAATTAGCAAAAAATAGGTCTTTATAATAATTGTATTGAGCTTTCATAAATTTAGGCATTAGCGTTTAGAATTTGGTTTCAGTGAAACAGTTATTTAGAGTAAAACGAGAGTACATATAAGAGTCTTTAGATTAGAATTAAATTAATGACCCAGATTGAATATAAGAGGGTATAAATTTTGTATAATGGAATGCACACACCAGATTGACCCAATACATGATTTTAGGGATTTTTTTTTATCCAAATTACACCAAAAGATTCACTTTTCAAATTTTTTTTTACAAGCTTCTCGTTGTACGTTACACTCTCCAGTCATTCGTAGTCGTCTTCAACCTCAACTTCGTCTCCCCATAATCCTCTCTACCGGTTAGACTCTTGCCTCTCTCCTTCCCAAAATCGCCTTCACCAGAATCTCCATTGAAGTCCTTTGTGAAGCTCCACGTCGTCATCTCCCAAGTTGTCTTCGTCCATCTGTCTTCAATTTCAACGTCGTTGACTCCAAGTCGTCTTTCCAGAATAGGTATTCCTCAAAAACATTTGATATTTACCATTCAATTATAGGTTTTGGATGATATTTATCGTCGTATTTGGGACAAATTTTGTGTATAATCTCGAAGTTCATTGAAATTTCTTGGCAATCGATTACGATTGATCGTTGTTTGATTTTAGGGTTTAGTGTTTTCTAGTTATCAGCTTCTCAACCGTTTTCTCTCCAAGTCGCCACCATTAATTTTCGTTTTCAAGGCGCTGCTGGTTGATTTCCACTTCGTCGTCTTGATATTCAAATTGTATGATGTGATATTCATACAACTGCTTTTGATATTCATGTTGGATGTGGGTTTCATGCTTTGAGTAGTTGATATTCATGTCATGTAATGTGATATTCATGTTGGATCAGTTTTTGGTGTTTTGGGTGTGTTGTTTGTACTGTTTGTAACTGATATTCAAATTGTTTGATGTGATATTCATACAAATGTTTTTTGATGTTCGTGTTTGATGTAAGTTTCATGCTCTGAGTAGTTGATATTCAAATTTTACGATTTGATATTCACTATAATGTCGTTGATATTCATGTCAGATTAGTTTTGGTGTTTTATTGGTTTTGTTTATAGTGTTTGCAATTGATATATTCAAATTGTTTGATGTGATATTCATACAAATGCTTTTGATATTCACGTTCGATCAGTTTTGGTGCTTTTATTTATGTTGGATCAGTTTTATGTGATATTCAAATTGATTGATGTGATATTCAAATTGTATAATGTTGTTGATATTCATGTTGAGTTAGTTTTTGGTGTTTTGTTGGTGTTGTTTGTACTGTTTGCAATTGATATTCAAATTGTTTGATGTGATATTCAAACAAATGCTTTTGATGTTCGTGTTTGATGTAGGTTTCATGTTCTGAGTAGTTGATATTCAAATTTTATAATTTGATAATCACCATAATGGTGTTGATATTCATGTTGGATCAGTTTTGGTGTTGTTTGTATTGTTTGCAATTGATATTCAAATTGTTTGATGTGATATTCATATAAATGCTTTTGATATTCATATTGGATGTAGGGTTCATGTGATGAGTAGTTGATATTCAAATTTTATGATGTGATATTCACTATAATGTCGTTGATATTCATGTTGGATTAGTTTTGGTGTTTTATTGGTGTTGTTTGTACTATTTCCAATTAATATTCAAATTGTTTGATGTGATATTCATGTAAATGATTTAGGGTTCAGGATTTAGGATTTAAGGTTTATGGTTCATGGTTCATGGTGTTAGGGTTTAGTCATTTAAGGTTTAGAGTTTTAGGGTCTTAGGGTTTTAGGATTTAGGGTTTAGGGTTTTAAGATTTAAGGTTTAGGAGTTTAGGGTTTATGGTTTTAGGGTTTATAGTTTAGGGTTTATGTGATATTCATGATAACAATGTTAATATTCATGTTGGCTGATATTTCAATTTCTGATGGTGTTGTATGATTTGTTGATCATTGATATCAACTTTGTATTATGTGACATTCATGTTGTTGATACATATATTCATGGTGGAACAATTGGTGTCTTTTTTGCTGTTGTTTGCATCTTGGCGTGGGAATGTGTCCATATTCCACACTATTAAAATTCCAAAATTAATCCAATGTGAATATCAGTATTGTTTTCAGGTCGAACTCTTCAAAGCACATGATTTCATTGAGGACAATGTATTTCCACACATGAACGAAAATCTTATTCATGATAATGTACTCGAGTGAGTTGATGTTCAACCCAACTGGATGGGACTGTTGCACCAACAAAGAGACGGTTGAAGAGTTGCATGTTCGTCTAAAAAAGCACAAGACATTATGTAATAGTGATATTCATGTTTGTTATTCTTAATATTCATGTAATCAATATTGATGTTCATGTAATTTTTCGTATAGAACTATTTGTGTTAGTCTGAAGTGATTATTTATTGTTGGGGTTATGATATTCACGGTGAAACGTAGTGATATTCATACAAGTATAAAAATGATATTCATGTTTATAAATACAACAATTTAGCTGCAAGCTACAACTTACTCTAATGAATAACTGGTCGAAGAACAAAATCCATTCATATCCTTACAAGTTTTAATACCAAATTGCACACGGACTGAATGGATATGACTTGTAAAAAGATTAGATGTATAGAACAAATCCCTTCATATCCTTGCAAAAATTACGAATTATGTAATGCATAGCATGAATAACTGGTGGAAGAACATGGATAACTATAAGTGGAATTCGAATATCAAAAAAAATCATGTATATCATTTGTATCATCCTCGTCAAAAAAACACTTTGTGCCAAACACACTCTTCTTGCCAAACTTTGATTTTGTATCATCTTCTTATGATATTTCATTTTTGGATACATCAATGTCTTTCTCTGAGCTTTCTAACATTATATCTTCGCTTGAAACATTCCTTTTTGCACGACCCGACATGTCACTACTATAATAAAGCACTAATGATGCGGTTAATAGCAGCGGTTTGGATAATGAAGCGACTAACAGTAGCTGTTGTCTGATAATGAAGTGGTTTAGGCTATGGCAGCGCATAAGCAGCGGTTCTGATATTTGTAGTCTAATGTTGCTCTTTTTGTTAAACTAGGTTGAATATCCCGTGCTTCGCACGGGGAAAATGAATTCCCAAAATTATTGTATTTCTTATTGTAGGGAAAATATTTCAAGTTCATAATATAGTTGCAAACATAAGTATAAATGAAAATTAACAACACTTTTTGCTAAGGTTCTAACTCTTCAATATCCGTTGAGTTGTCTACTTCAATTTTGAGATTATTAAAAGTTTTCTTTGTACATGAAAGTTTCTTGTGCTTTGATATTACGAATTTCAATTCATCTTACAACATTTTAATATGCATACTACATTGGCTCTCTTCATTACCAGCTTAACATGTGTAGCATTTTGTACATGAAGCTCCTTTGAATCAAATACCAAAGAGTGTACTACTTGCTCTCTCTATCTCTCTCATCTTCTGTGAGTTATACTTCAATATTGAGAGTCTGAAATGCTTTTTTGGTGACTAAAGTTTATTGTACTTCGATATTATGATTTCATATTCCTCTTGAAGTATTTTGATATGCAAATTGAGCATATCCTCACCTTGTGACATTAGCTCTTTTTTTTTTACCCCGCTTGTGAAGCACTTTGTATATTTTGCTCTAAAAAATTCTTGGCATCAGATATCGAAGACTGCTTCTTGTTCTCAGTCTATTTATTCCATCTTCTTTGAACTCTCATTACCTCAATGTTGAGATTCTAAAATGCTTTATCTGTGTCTAATTTAAGCTTGTTGTGCTGGTGTATTATGACTTCTAATTTGTCTTGAGATATTTGATATACAAATTGAGCTTATTCACACCTTGTAATATCATATATCTTTGTTTCTGATATTACATAATAATTCATTTCTATATGAAGATCCTCAAAGTTCTTGGTATCGCATACAGATGATTGTATTTCTTACTCTATCTAGCTCTTCCATCTTCTTTGTGGTCTCTACTTTAATGTTGATATTCTTAAATGATTCCTTTGTGGCTAAAATCTCCTTGTGCTTAGATACAATGACTTCCCTTCCCTCTTGCAATATCTTGATATGCAAATGACATCGAATCTCTTTGCTTTTTAATCAACATGTGAAACTCTTCGTATATGAAGCTTCTAAAATGTCTTGGCATATGATACTGAAGACTGTACTTCTTGCTCTTTCTCTAGATCTTCCATTTACTTTGAGCTTCGTACTTCACTGTTTGTGCTAGGATAACATGACTTCCAATTCCTCTTCCAATCTTTTAACATGCAATTTGATCCTCTCCGCACCTATGCCATTGAATCTCTTTGTTTCTGACTCAACAAGTGAAGCATTATGTATATGAAGCTACTCAAACTTCTTAGCTTCAGATATTAAAGAGTGTACTTCTTACTTTCGAGCTAGATCTTTCATCTTGTTTGAGCTATCTACTTCATAGTTGAGATTCTTAAATACTTCTTTTGTGCTTGAAAGTCCATTGTCATTTTTTACAATGACTTTCAATTTGTGTTGTAATGTTTTGCGATGAAAATTACATGAGATCTCTTTATTCCAAACCCAATATGTAAAGCTCTTTTTATATAAATTTCCTCAAAGTTCTTGGCATCAGATACCGTAGATGGTATTTTTTTTATCTGTTTTGGAGCTCTCAATTCTCATGTTGAGATTCCAAAATGTTTTGATATGCAAATTGATCCTCACCCCACCTTCTGATCAGTTCCTCTCTTTTTTATTACTCGACATGTGAAACACCTTGTATATAAAACTTCTCAAGCTTCTTTGGACCATATACCGAATACAACACTCCTTGCTAAGGCTCTAGCTTTCTAATTTTGTTTGAGTTGTCTACTTCAGTTTTGAGAATATTTAATG
The DNA here is from genome assembly GCA_027886185.1 of Rheum nobile. Classification (NCBI taxonomy): domain Eukaryota; kingdom Viridiplantae; phylum Streptophyta; class Magnoliopsida; order Caryophyllales; family Polygonaceae; genus Rheum; species Rheum nobile. The sequence goes on from WOAB01000485.1 coordinate 16,544,423, forward strand.
CTTCATTTGTACATGAAAGTTCCTTGTGGTTTGATATTATGAATTTCAATTCATCTTAGCTTGTAATGTTCTAATATATATGCACCCTGCATCGACTCTCTTTGAATCAAATATCAAAGAGTGTACTACTTTATCTCTCCTATTTTCTTTTGAGTTCTTCAATATTGAGATTCTGAAATACTTCTTTTATGGCATAAAGTTTCTTGTACTTGGATATTATGAATTCATATTCCTCTTGAATTATTTTGATATGCAAATTGTGCATGTCCTCAACTTATGACAAACTCTTTTTGTTTTTAGCTCCACTTGTGAAGCACTTTGTATATGAAGTTCCAAAAACTTCTAGGCTTTGATTCTCTCTATATTTAGAAAAATTGGTAATTGAATTCGCATCAGATATCAAAGACTACTTCTTGCTCTCGCTCTAGTTATTCCATCTTCTTTGAGCTCTTGTTATTTCAATGTTGAGATTATGAAACTCTTTATTTGTGCCTAATTATTTTGTTGTGCTTGGATATTATGACTTCTAATTGGCCTTGAAATATTTGATATGCAAATTGAGCATATTCGCACCTTGTAACATCATATATCTTTGTGTTAACTCAGCATAAGGATCCCTTCATATATGAAGATCAGCTACCATATATAAATAAAGACAAAAAAACATGCAAAACAAAGGTAAAAAACCTCACAAAAACCGATCATGCGATGCATCCTTTAAATATTATTTTCATTAAAAAAATGCAGTATAATTAGCATATGCATTTGGAACTCGAATTAGCGTAATTCCATAATAACCAAACATGATTACACGAAAGGAAATAACTCCAATGACAACCCCAATCACGAAAGACTCGATCCAATAACAACAATACCCGACCCGACCTAACTGATGTGATATCCACCTTTTGTGTCCAATATTTACTACTCCATATGAATTAATTATCACTCATTATGTTATTATCCAATTACAATACTAAAGTTCACAAATTTAACCAATTTCGGGATAAAATTGGTTGACAATGATGCAAAACATTTACATCGAATTTTCCACCAAAAAAAAAACATTTACATCGAATAGAGCGTTCAATCCCTAAAAGTCAGCCCGCTTTGCAACGAGTCCCACACCCATATTACATGCAAGTATTAGCTTTTTTTAGGAGTAAACTTATGCATATAATTCGTCGACGTTACACTCCCCAAGGAAGACCTTGATACTCCGGGGAGAGCCGCAGTATCAATGTGATATATAAACAACAATATCAAACAATATCAAATTTTTATTGATTAAGTTCGATACTATTGCTTCAATATGAACAACAATATCAATGTGATATATAATATATGTGTTATATATAAATATGGCAATTAAAAATATTCATAGATATCATAATATATGATTTGGTGCATATATCACTATCCTATTTAATTTAATCCACAAATATAATCAAGCCAAATTCTATTTAACTTCAGTTGCAAAAGCATATTATAAAGGGTTCTCTAAAACTATTCAATCCCACATCACTAGTTCTTTATATAATGGATTATGAAAAGTCGGGTGCTGATCGAGATCTATTACAATTGGTAGTGTAAGATAGTGAAGATGATTTGGATTTTCCATTCGATCTAAACAAACCCTATTGTGAGGCAGGAGAAATTCATCACAACGAGGAGAATCAAGAGGAGGAGGAAGAAAACAACATCAGAAAGAATCAAGAAGAGAAAGAAGAAACTGACGGTAAAGATGATTTCTCTATTCCGTTTGATCTAAACAAAGCTTATAACGAGGAAGAGGAACTTTATCCCAACAAACACAATCAAGAGCGGGAAGAAGAAAACAACAGTGGGCGAGAAGTAGAGCAAGGTGCTGAAGTGCAATATGTTAAAGATGAGTTCGGCTTTCCATTGAACCTGAACAAATTATACTACGATGTCGGGAAATATTATACAGATAAAAAGATGCAACGTACGATGATGGTATAAACTTTTATAATGTAATGTTTTTCAATACAATAATATTGTTTTCAATAAAGTAATCAACCTATACGTACTAGATTATTTTATAGTACATTTTATAAGCTTTTATACTTTTTTTCAATAAAAGTATAGTTTTTAATTCGGTTTTTTCGCCTGGTACCCCTGAGGTATGGCGAATTTCGCGAAATACCCCAAACTTTGGCTCATTTCGTGTGGTACCCCCGATTTTTTTTTTTGCCAAATGCCCTTCCGTCAAATAGACTAACAGAAACGTTAATTTAAAAAAAAAACCCAAAACCCCAGATCTGTGTTTCTCCTCGCATCTCTACTCTCTCTCATGTCTCCTCCGGCGGCGGCTCGAGCCCGCCCTCCACCACTCCGGCAAGACGAAAAGCAGTGATCGCCAAGAACCCAAATTTTTAGTACGGAGGAAGAAGAGAGCGACAATGAGAGAGAAGAAAGGGGTTCTGCTTTATCTCTCTGTAAAATTACCACCAATTGCGGCTCTTTTCTCTGTCCCAATCAATTCCAATCATCCTCCAAAAGAAAATCTGGCAAGCAAAAGTTAATAATTAGTTGAACGGATTAAACAAGCACAATAATTGAATTTGAAAATAATAGGAACGAGAATCACGAGTTTGAAACTATATGAACTAATCGCATGAGCATACAAAGATAGCAACGACTAGTTGCAGATCAATTGACGAAGATTGTAAGAAAAGTATAAACCTAAAACGGGAGATTTGGAGGAGGGAACGACACCTGGCTAGGCGAGCTCGAAGGAGGAGGGAGTCGTCGAAGGCAGCGGCGAAGGCGGAGGGAGTCGTTGAAGGGGGCAGCGAAGGCGGAGGGAGTCGTTGAAGGGGCAGCGGTCTCGAAGGGCGGGCTCGAAGGCGGACGGACGGGAGGCGAGCTCGAAGGCGGAGTGGTGGAGGGCGGGCTCGAGCCGCCGCTGGAGGAGACAGGAGAGAAGGTAGAGACGCGAGGAGAAACACAGATATGGGATTTTGGGTTTTTTTTTTTTTAAAAAAAAAATTAACGTTTCTGTTAGTTTATTTGACGGAAGGGCATTTGGCGAAAAAAAAAACAAAACTCGGGAATACCACACGAAATGAGCCAAAGTTTGAGATATTTCATGAAATTCACCGTATCTCAGGGGTACCAGGCGAAAAAACTGTTTTTAATTCTTTACCCCTTTTTTACTAGTCTGCAAGTTTATCCATTTTATAAACTTTTCAATAAAAGTATTATTCTAAATCTCCCTTTTTTTTGGTAAAACTTAAATCCCAAATTTCATCCCTTCCCCTCTGCATCCCGAACAGTGCCGCCCAGAACGTGGCCAAATCCATGGTAGCGAATTACATGGCTAACCTATAGCTAAATCCATGGCTATTTAGGCATTTTTTTGTAGTGTGCCTTCAGCAATCAGCGCTCTGTCGTTGGCTGCCATATGCGCAACTTCCTTTCCTGATCGACAACGGATGTGGGAAAAACAGGAAAGGTTTGCATCAAGGTATTGCTACCTTTGTTCAATCTTCCGACTCTACTGAAGTTTCAGGAAAGCGGGGAAATGAAGATCTTCTAATAGAGCAGTGTTCACTGTTCAGCGCATAGAAATGCCCATGATAACAGTATCAAGGAAAAAGGTAGCCATGATTAAGAAATATGTGCAGGGCCTGAAGGCTCAGTAACTCCAAAGCCATATCGAGAAACACTTGACAAGTTATCCAACAATATCATTCCAAGAAAATGACAATGACACATCATCGTTTCTTGGATTATCTGACAACTCTGGTAGCAAAGCTAGTGAAAAGGAGTGTGTTTGCTGATACTAATGTTTTGCTTTCTTCCATAAAAAAAAAAAATGTTCGCTTTCTCCCCCTTGTGTTATATATCATTTTGAAGTGATTTGATGGACTTCTTCAAGTGATACTAAATCTACTCAAGCTAACTGAATAGTTTAGATTACTTTCTCGTTTGCAGAGGCCGAAACAATTTTAGAGATTTGCAATCACAGCAGCTGGACCCAGGTATCCGAGTTACTTTATACCTATATCATAATGCTTGAAGGGTTTGGTTGGTGTCTAATGTAAGTGTGCTACCTATAGTAATTTTTGAATCATCCGACTAAAAAAAAAAGAACTTTCTGAATCAGAACGTAATAGCGTGGCAAGTGATGGCGAGGATTCGTCTATCGAACCATCATACCAACTGATGATGCTAAATTATGAAGACGGTAAAAGGTATGATATCTAAATTGAGGAGAAGACCTGAAAACAAGGTATATAGATTCATGTAATAGTAATATGTTTTGTTTCCAGTGTCAATGTGATCATGAGCTGCTGATGGACTTCCAAAAGCGGGTGGCTTTGCAATGTACAAGAGTGTTTGTGTGTTGCAGTTATTATAAGCATGGGATGCACGCATTCGCTCTTCTTAACCCCCCCTTTTGAACCAGATAGGTATGATGCTTATCAGCGAAAAAAGTAAACCATATCCTCTATCTTCTAATTGGGCAAGTTTTTGGGTTTTGTTAGATCAAATAACGTGGGGGCATACGATTCATTGTGGTCCTTCGTTTTGGAATCCTCTATCTTCCAACCTTTATACGGTCACTGATATTTTGGATGAATATAAACTACATCCATAGTCCATAAAGAGCGGATCTTGTTCCTTGCATAATAAAATAACTGAACACGTGAATACCAAGGAAATAAACGCGAATTTTGGTGTGTTTTATATGATTGATGAAGCAAGCTTCCCTCCTCAACTTATCAAGTGCTTCATAGTCCATAAAACGAAACCTCGGGTGAAGCAACATTGGAGAATAAAGAGAGAGAGGAAATGAATTTACCAGCCGTGTTTCGAGTAGTAATCCTAGTAAATGCAATGAGAACATACCAGCAGCTCGTGATATTGAACTCGAAAAGTCTAACCTGTAATATTCCAAAAAGGTAGTCGCCACGTGTGACTCCTGGTTCAAGCTCCCAATCATGACCAGGAGGCCCAAGGCGGTAATTAGATAGGGCCGGAGAAGATCAACACAAAGCATCCGAAACAAGATCAACACAAAGCAAATCGACCGTCAAAGCAAGCAAACGAAACCGAATCGGAGCAAAATACAAACACGCAAATGTCAACCACGGCGAGAGGAGCTCGAAGCCGTGTCGAGAAATGCATCTATTAAGCGTCTTTAATAGTCACAGGAGGAGGAACGTGGCACACATGCAAATGAGGAGGACACCTCACACCAACAGGCGTCAAAACATCAGTTGTTCATCCAAAACCAACAATAATAAACATTGAGCAAATACCACATGCAGCAAAAAAAACCACCTATTAGTACATCTAAGTAATATATATCCACAGAAAAAAAGAAATAGTATAGATGACTTTAAGTCAAACTTCCAACTAAAACTTGACTGACATCTATTAGTATATCAATAGGTGGCAGACATACATTGTAACCACGACAGTAAAAATGATACATGCATATATATCAGAATTTCACGTCCCACTTTTTTCATTGTAAGGATGTAAGGATATTGTAGTGGATTTAAAATATGTAAAATATTTAAAGCAGCGGTTGTCCTTTGTGTCTATGAATGTGGGTACGCGTCTAATTATTTATCCGCGTTTTGCAAAACTTGAAAGAATAGGGTTTGGTTTGAGAGGTTTTTCCGAGAACGAAAGGCTCTTCTGAACGGCTTGGAATCAATTGAAGAAATTTGAGGGTGGAGGAGAGTTTCCTGGGTATGCGATTGGGATTATAGCTTAAAAAATGGATTGGGGTTTAGGGGAAACATAAACTAAATTAGTCGAAGGCTATGGAAAAGGTTGGAACGGGGTGGGGGTTAGCTTGTGTTTGCGATTAGGATTTCCAGGGAGTATGTGCAGAACAATTGCTCAAAGGAAGGAATTCCTAGAGGGAAGCGGAGGAACAAGTTGGAGGATCTGGAATTAGTGGATGCATAGAACTACTACAAGTCTACAAGGAAAAGAATTAGGAGGTGGTGCCGTCCTAAGCCAAGCGTGATGGACCTGAAGGGAGAAGTTGTGCCTAAGTGTGATTAGTTATGGAAGCCAAGCGTAAATCTAGTTCCCTAATTTATCTTTCAAAATCAATAATTTTGGGATTTTTTCCCTAGTATTGGCCATGTTTTTGCTTTCCATTACATTTCAAAGATGTTTTATGTTTGCTAATTTTAAATTAGTTCTAAGTTTTGGGTTTGTGATACGAAGATCTGGGTTCATAGAGGAAGTCGTCCTGATGTTTGTTCCCGTTGAGGATGATCCCGGATCATCTTTGGTTGATAATGATTTTTTAATATGTAAGTTTTAATTGCTACAAGTTTTAGCATTGCATTTTATAATTGGGAATAATTGAGGGTTGTTGTTGGGGTTATTTATTCTTAAGTTTGAGCTAATACAGTGTTGCTTCCATTATTTGGTATTGTCTTGTATTAGTCTGCATTGACCTCCATTATATTATCTCTTGAAGGAGGCTATTTATAGAAGTTGTAATAACGATTAACTCTTACAAATATATAAAAGACATATTCATGCACCCTTTTTACATAAGAAAACTATTGATCTTGGATTTTGGAATACAAGTCATTTAATTTTGAAAAAAATTGTTTAAGGGGATCAAATTCAAGTTATTACATAATGCATATGATTCTGTTTGAGTTTGTACTTTTGTTATGAGTAGAAGTTGCAAATTGATTCACATAAGATGCTATGTATAGTACTTGAATCTATTGATGAATTCTCAGCTCATCCCTAATGCCTGATTTGTGGCTATCACAAGTACATGTAATTGAATGAGATCACAACAATTGACTAGATATATATAATATATATGGAAAGCTGAAAGATTTTGTCTAAAAATCGTGGGGCAGAGTTAGCTACATTGAAACTCACCAGGAATTGAGTTCAACGGTGAAGAATAGATTGCAAACGGTTGAAACAAGCAGAGACTCAAGTGCAAGGTTGGGTTACAAACTCAAGGGGTTGTCAATGGCCTTTCAGGTAATATGACAGGATGTAATGTATATTGTTTTGAAGTTGGTATTGTTGTTACAATATATTGATGGTTTCTTACAAGAAATAAGTATCATACTGACAAGAAAAACTGCGGTTCAGGTTTGGCTATTTGAAGCTGTTAAACCAATTGCTTCAGCGTTTGCACATTTGGTGGATAAGGAGGCCTATCCACGCGGTCTACGATGGTCATCAGATTCACAACCTGATGCGACGGCTATGGAGTCTTTCTTGGGGAAGGCCACATCCCTTTTTATTCCAAATGTGGTGTTAATAGAGGAAGAAGCTGAGGTGGAGGTCTTAAAAGAATGCAAATTTGATGGGGGAAGTGAAGGACATTTACTTCGACAAGGCAGTTGAGAAATTCGAGCTAAGTAATAAGAGGTCTATCAATGGTAGAAGAAAAGGAAAGAGTGATTCAGACCCTGCCCCTGCTGCGAAGTCCTCAGGCCTGGATGCAAGACAGTTGATGTGCGCTATGAAAGAGCTTCATGAGCGTATGATGAATTTGGAAAACCAAGTGGACGCAGGATTTAGTGCTATGAATAAAACCTTGGGCATAATGGAACAGATGATCAAAAAGAGGGCATTCAACAACTCAGGTTCAACAAATGATGAAAAAGAGGACATTGAACAGGAGGAAGGGGAGGTAAGATAACTGTCAACAATCGTTATTAAGTTTTGTTTGGGAACTTAGATTTTTATTTCGTGGAAGCGTAAGCATTTTTTCTTGTCGGAATGTAGAATAGTAATGTCATATCAATAAGTTAAAATGTCACTGTTTTCAACTTGAGATTGACAGTTACTTATATTTATTGTAAGTTAAAGCCTGTTTTTTGACAAACATTATAACATGAATGTCATAGTTAATTAATAGAAAGTCAATATTTATAAGTTGGATGGATGCATAAAGCTCTGTTTTTGACAAACATTATAGAGTGATGCACTTACTTATTATTCTTGTGAGTTAAATGTAATTTGTTATTTATTGAAGCAGAATGTTGTACATGGTCGTGATAAGGATGTCGAAATGGATAGAATGGGGGGGGGGGGGGGGGGGTCTGATTCAAATCCCCTACAGGATGACGATGATGAAGGTGCCATTAAAGTCGACAATGGCAATTTAGGATATATGGTTGTTTATCGAAAGCAAAAAGATGATGAAGATGGTGCAGTTCAGAGTGATGATGTTGAGGGTGCAGTACAAGATGAGTGGAAATATGGAGAAACGATGACAAAAGAACAAAAAGATAAGAAAGAAGGAAAAGTATTTGCAAGGAAGACTCGTTCAAAAAAGAAGAAGGGTGATGAAGATGGTGCAGTTCAGAGTGATGATGTTGAGAGTGCAGTACAAGATGAGGATAAATATGGAGAAACGATGACAAAAGAAGAAAAAGATAAGAAAGAAGGGAAAATATTTGCAAGGAAGACTCGTTCAAAAAAGAAGAAGGGTGATGAAGATGGTGCAGTTCAGAATGAGGGAGAAAAAAAAAGGACAAAAGGAGTTGAGGTATGCATCAATAAATCTTCTTGATAGGATGGTCCCTCAGTTCACCAACATCTTATTTATGAAAAAACTTATTTGCAGACGATAGCGGTAGCAACAAAAGAAGCTGAGGTGGAAGGACTCTACGAAAGAATCAATTGGAGTCTCAACAAGAAAAACCACCTCAAAAAACAAAATTAATACAACTGGTGAACTGAGGGATCATCCTGTTAGGAAGAGAGGACTCTTCAGAGAAGCCGATAATCCCAAACGATGCAAGGTTTCAACGTCCAAACGTATTTCAGACACGAATAGATTGTGTCATTGGTTAGACTCGAAGGAAAGGTTAGGAAGTTGTCCCTCCTGTCTTGATGATATGAACGCGTGTTTGAGATATTAATTAAACCATCTTATGATGTAGTGAGGAAATTGTTTCTTCAACTGGAGAACATCTACATAAGAAGTTTTTTGAGAAATTGTTGCAACCAATGGGGTGGCTGAGTTCTCAGGTAAGCCTCTTTCATTATTTATATAAATTATCGTGGCGTGCAACAAGTCTTAAATTTCTGATATGACATATTATATTTTTGGTTTGTAGCACTTGGACGAATGTATGTATTATCTTGGTTGTCGTGTGCGTGACAGACCAGTGGCAATATTGGACACCTTTTTTCAGCATAAGTTGGACAAGGAAATGAATAGATGGTTTTCAGATAAGCAAAGTTATGTTGCTGATCGATCTAAGATGAGATACCCGCGTGGGGAACTGCCTGCACTTTATGGGAAGGATTGGAAGAACGTGGATCGTATATACCTCCCCTTCAATTTCAAGGAGAAACATTGGGTAGCTTTGGAGATACAACTAAGTAAATGGTGTGTCACTGTATACGATCCCGACGTCAATTTGTTCAAATTGTCGGAAGTCCATAGGTTACTTGCAGGGTTGACATATATTCTTCCTGTCATGATAGCACAATATGAGCCCTTGACAACAATTTATGAAGATAGGGGAAAAAATCCCCAAAATGTGACTCATGTTCCTACATTGGAGAGAAACAAGAAAAGGTAAGTTGTTTACATCAATTGTTCATTTTTTGGTGTGAAATTGGTTATAATATCAGGAAACCAACTACATTTTTTACTTGTGTGCAGGGGCGATTATGGCATCTTCACGATCAAGTACATAGAAATGCTAAGTTCCGGACGTCAAAACATCGTGAACGTGGGTGACAAATTTGTGGATCAGTACAGAAAAAGGATAGCCGTTAGTATTTTCGATATGAAGTGGTTTGACTAGTGGAGGATATCTTATTCACTTTCATGTAAGCTTCACTGTAGTTGGGATAGTGTTGTGTGATTCCTTCTTGGGTGGTTTTTGCTAGAATTGACTTGTCTTGTTGACAATAACTTGTGTTGAAATTATTTTGGAAATCTAGCAAAATTGGTTGGTGCATTTCTTCTTTGCTACTTTGTTGTAGATGCATACTTCATGTCAGTGTTGTTCATAATTCCTGTCAGTGAAGTTTCTTTATATTTTGCATACATATGTTTTTTGTCACATTATATAATCCTATTGTCCGAATTATCCTGTTGTTTTTGTTGTTTTGGGGTAAAAAAATATTTTTTAATATTATTTATTTGTGTTTACCATTGTGTTGACCTTTTTAATAATATTTAATTTGGAATAAAAAGGGTAAGACATAACCCTGTTTACCTTTCTTCGAAGTTCGAATGCTCGCAAAAGGCCCTCCCTGTTTACCTTCCAAAATTCCCTCCAAAAGAAGATAGTTTCTTCTTCCCCAGAAGGCGACTCTGCAAACATCCATCATTGTTATTAGACATTTTCTTCTTCCCCAGAAGGCGACTCTTCAACTCATCCATCTTTCCCTATTAACGCTAGACTCGATTATTGCTTACTCTTGAAGTCCATTTTTTGTTACCAAGTCCATCTCTACATTTTCCTACTTACTCCCTCCATCTTTCTCCATTAACGCGACTCTGCAACTCCATTTTTACTTACTCGCCCCTCCTCAAACTTTTCCTTAACCTCTGAAGCGCGTTACAAAAAAACCCTAGAAAATGACAGTGCTTAGAGACGGTAAAGAATCGAGCCCAAAGAAGAGTGGAGAGAAAAAGAAGAGAAAAGAAGACGACAGGCAGGTTCGAAAGAAGAAGAAGCAGAGAGACGAAGTGCAGGTGAAAGGGAAAAAAAGTTGTGACAGTACCATAGCAAAAAAATCCGGGAAGGGCAGGTCGAGGCCAAAAGCTAAAACAGTAAAGGCGAAAAAACCCGTAATCTTTAAAGGGGATGTAAGTTGTCTACATTTTCTGTTTAGAGCTTAGGGTATTTTTCAATTGTCCTGTCAGCCTTCTGAAATGGTTTCAATTTGTTTAGGGTATTTTTTGAATTGTCCTATCACCCGTCTGAAATGGTTTAATTTGTATCGGGAGTGTTTGTTTAGGGTTTTTTTGTTTCATCTGTCGTCTGAGGCTTCTCAAATGGTTTGATTTCGTTTGTTTATGGTTATTTTCATTTGGTTTGCAGATTAGGTACAGTTATTTCAGAGGTAAACCTTTCTACGGAAGAATTAACATCAACTGTAGGGTGCACTTTGTTCATGAGATTGAAAACAAGTTGACACATGCGGATTGGCAACGGGTTTTGGATGGCCCGTTTGGAAAAGTTTTGAAAATGTTGCAGCAAGTATCATTTTCTTCACAGACATTGCATGCAGTTCTATTTAAGCAACTTGAAACAAAAAAGAAGTGGGAGTCTTGGTATGAGGTGGCAGGGAAAGAGTTGAGGTTTTCGATCAAGGAGTTCTCTCTCATAACTGGACTGAATTGTGGTGAACTTCCATTTGTGGATACTAAAGCTGACGGGCTAGTAATGGAGCGATTTTTTGGTAGTCCTGGTGGTCCTAAGACCACAGTACAAGATGTTTACAACAGATTCAAAGAACATCGTGAGTTGGACAACTACAAACTCAAGTTTGTACTGTTGTTGATAGTTGAGGGTCTGTTGCTGGAAGGGGATAAGAAGAGGCTAGTGAGGCCGCTGCATGTTAGCCTGCTGGAGAATATGGATAACTTTTGCGATTATCCATGGGGAAGGGTTGCTTATGAAGAGCTTCACAAGTCATTGACCACAACATTGGCCAAAAGGATGCAAACAGTAGAGAAGGCAAAGCTACTCTCCAACGCACCAAGAATTCCATATTCCATTCAAGGCATGCCAGTTGTGTTTCAGGTAGTTTTAATGGTTCAAATATGAATTACTTTATGCTATACTATGACCGGATGTTTGAATACATGGTGACAAGATCATGGTGAATATGCAGGATGTTATTTGTAGTTTGATTGACACAATATACTAGTTTTCCAACATAGTTTTATTTGCATTCCAGATAGTTTTATGGTGACCTGATTTAATGATTTTTAATGGTTCAAATATGAATTACTGAGTGTGTTTTATTTGCAGCATAGTAGTATACTTTATGCTATACTATGACAGGATGTTTGAGTATAGGGTGACAGGATCATGGTGAATATACAGAAAGTTGTTTGTTGTTTGATTGACACAAGATACTAGTTTCCCAACATAGTTTTATTTGCATTCCAGATAGTTTTATGGTGACCTGATTTAAATTATAGGGTGACAGGATAAAATGATTTAATGTATCTTAATTTGCTAAATCTAAAACCGCTTGTTATTGTAGATATGGGTATGGGAAGCTGTGTCAACATTTGGTCTCCAATTTGCATCAAAGTTGAGTGAATCCGCAATGCCTCGAGGTCTTCGTTGGTTTTCAGATGAAGCCCCTGAACATGGAGTGTTGGAGTTGTCTTTGGCTGATCCTACACATGTGGTTAAGCCCATTCTTATTCTCGATGACGATGAGGTGAATAAGGTGTCCGACTGCTACTATGTTGTTGAAAATGATGACCCGCATTTTGACAAGATTGTGAAGGAAGCAATGAAGGGTTTGAAAAAAAAGGGGAAGGGGAAGCAAGGAAAAGATGGAGCGAGCTCGAGTAAAGCATATGTGCATTCATCAGAGGTGATAAGTCAGATGTTCAGAATGATGAAGAGGATGGAAAAAGGAGTGCTTGACAGGATGGGAAGGATGGAAAAAAGGGTATCAAAGGAGGAGGTGCCTAAGCTCTAGAGTAAGGGGAAATCAAAGAATTATTCGGATGAGGATGATTTTGAATCCTATGGTGAGTCTGATGAGGAAGATGAGGAAGTTTATAAGGATGACCAGGAAACAGAGGATGAAGAGGTGGAGGATAAGGAGGTTGAGGGTGAGGAGTTTGAGAGTGATGAGGTTGAGAGTGAGGATAATGATGATGATGGCGATGATGATGAATTTGGTGATGGTGATTAGGGTAATGAAGTTGGTGATGCTGAGGACAAGGTAGACGCTGAGGTTGCAAGTCATGATGATGAAGAAGTTTTTGATGAGGATAATGAAGTTGGTGATGTTGATCAGGTAAATGAGAGTGATGGTGAGGGTGGTGACAAAGAGGTTGAGGTTCAGGAGGCTGAGGTGGAGAAGGTAGATGTTGAGGTTCAGGAGGCTGAGGTGGAGGAGGTTGAGGTTCAGGAGGCTGAGGTAGAGAAGGTAGAGGCTGAAGGCAAAGAGGTATGAATATGCTCATATGAAAATTATCATATTATCATTACTACTATGACATTATTATTTGTACGAGGTGACAAGATTTCTAGTGTCTGATGGGAGTTTTTATGTTTTACAAGAAAAGTCTGGCATGGTGACAAGATTGTTACTCATGTATGTCAGTAGTTTGACATGGTTATTATGATTGCAGGATTTTGATAATTGTATTGAGGGTAACAATGATGTTGAGGGTGTGGATGGTGTTATGGCCATTGTCAAAGACCTAAATGAAAATGTTGGCGATGGTGAAAAGGACCAGGAGCAGAATTTTACTAACGATATTGAAGGAGCACCGGAGGCTACCCAGCAGGAGCTAACCACATCAGAGGTTGAGGAAAGAGAGGAACCTCTTTCAGTGTTAGCCGTTGTGGTTGATTTATCCACCAAGGCGAAACCCAAAAATAAACGGAAGCAACATCTCCAACCGAAGAGGGTTCTTCCTAGTCGTATGGTGAAGCCATCCGCCAAAAAACTAACACCTTACACAGATGAGAAAAAGGGGGGAAATGTGAAGAAGATAACCAAGAATTCACAGGTGAAGGAGATGACTGCTTTGCTGAAATGGATGGATGATGAAAGGTTAGTATCTCACGGATTTAATAATGTTCAACTATCTTTCATGGATTTAATTATGCCTTCTTTATTTTTCAGCTCTGAGCCAAGAGTTGGACTATGTGGTCAAAAGATGGACAAGGACTAGTTTGGCCTAATACTGAAACCAAAAGCTTGGCTAGAAGATGGTGTAAGTTATTTACTTATGATGTCAAATTAGTTTACTATTGGGATTTGTTGCAATGCCTAACAGGATGAATTATATTTTTTGAAGCAAATCGATGAAGTTTGTTGTTATATGCGTAAGGCGCTTTTGGAGTCCGAAGTTAAACGCAAGGCCACAATATTGGACGTTTTCTGGGCTGCTGATTATACAGATGCATATAGATACTATGTCTAAAATGCCTGCACTGTTCCACCTGCACCTGAACGTGCACTTGAATACTTTAGGGGACATCGGACTAAAGCTTATGGGTCCAGTTGGGATGATCTGGACTTCATTTATGTCCCCTTCAACATCGATAACATGCATTGGGTGGATGTAGAGAGTGATCTGCAACAATGTCTGGCAAATGTATATGATTGTAATGTGGATTTGAACACTAACTTGGCCGTAGAGACCTGGTTGCATGGGGTTTTAAGGTTTCTTCCTCACTTCATGACACAATACCTGCCTCTTGCCAAGAAATTTGAACATCGGGGTACTGAAGAGATTAAAATTTCAAGAATTCAAGGACTGAAGCAGAACAAGCGCGGGTAAGTCGAAATATCAATCCCCTTACCACTTTTATTATATACTTCATCTAAGTAACTTTATTGCATTTTGTGTTCGTAGTCATGACTGTGGGATATACACTCTGAAACACATCGAGTTGCTCAGTGCTGGTTGGAAAAATCTTGACGTTGTGGCAAACAAATTTATTGACGGCTTCAGGAGCAACATGGCTCACATCGTGTTTGACGGGGTGTGGAGGTCGAGCCTAAGGAACCCCAACGTTTAAATTGGATGTTCTTTTTGGGGTTTGGATGGCATTTGCTTACATTACGTACAATTGGATGTTTTGGAAGACATTTGTTTAGATTACATACAATGTTACGACAACTTATTTATAGATGTGGTAGTTGAATGGCAGTTAAATGGCAGTTATGTGCGTGTAAGTTAAATGGCAGTTACATGGCACTTAAACGGCATTCGAATGACAGTTGTGTCAAATAATATAGGGACATTGACTGACTTTATAATATACATATTAAGAAGTAGCATGACAAGATGAATCTAAGAGGGATGTGGGATACACAACTAACTGTAACAGGGTATCGGCTATACTAACTCCTTTTGGAGAAGAGACAATAAAAAACTCCAAACCGTCATGAAATTAGCAGTAACTGCCACCAACTCCAATTTACGCTGATTAGACAGGATATCAGTGACATGACATGACATTAACACAAGTAATTAAATTAAGAAGATATTAGAGCACCGTCATAAATGTATCCGTAACTGCCACCAACTCAAAAACCTATTTATATACCCCCTCTTCCAAACAGGACATTAACAGAAGTCATATTTTCTCATCCACAACTCTTCCAAAACTTCAAAGTCCCTACTCTTCTTTCGTTTCCATGGATGATCAGCCTAACGATCACATGGTGTTTACCACCGTCCATACAGGAGGGAGAATCATCCCTTCAAGGGGAGAAATGGCCAGGAATTCGACCCATTACTACCAAGGTGGGATGACCCAAAACTGGAGTCCTTCGGCTGAAATAGTACATGATGTTTGGTGGCTTATTAACCAACTTTATCAGTTTAACAATTATGAACGGGACACTTCCTACTTCTTCGAAGTTGTGCCCCCCGATGGCGGCCCTCGTACCTTGAGGGCCTTGCAGAACCGTGGAGACGCAGCCATCCTTGCAGCCCTTGGTAGAACCGTGGCGTTCATTAACATATATGTCGTCACCTGAGATGTTGTTCAAGAACTTCCGCAACGCGACGGCCCAGATTCATCTGTCTCCTCCGCATCAGTGTTTATGTAATATTTAGTATTTTATTAAGTAATGTAGTGTAGTGACTATGTAATTTAGTGTAGTATTTAGTAGGTTATGAAGTACGTTACTGTAATGAATATATAATGTCAAGTAGGAACCGTATAATGTCATATAGTGACTATATAATGTCACGTAAATGTCAGATTGCCAAATGAAGCATGTTATGTATTTCTATTATATATATAATATAGTACTTTTTGATAATGTCGCATAATATAGTACTTTATGACATATGAAAGACGACATGCCAAAATAGTTAGTATGACAGGCCCAAAAATGCCATATTAGGCCCAATTTCTGAGCGGTTCCTTAGAGCACACAATGCCATATTAGGGCCAATTTCTGACCGGTTTAACATTTATATTAAGAACTTGTTATGAACCCGGTTTAACAGACTATTATATATATTCTTCCAAAACGGGTTTGACTTCATTTCATCTATCTCAATTTGGGTAAGTTTTCTAGGGTTTGTCGGGATTGAACAACCGAAATCAAATTGACCCCATTTGGAGAGAGTTCAACCACAATCAACACCATTTCACTCACGAAAAAGGAAGTCCAGGTATTATTATACAATTAGCATGGTTATTTTTAAATTGTTTCGAAAAGTTTACCTTGGATTCGAACACATGGAGTTGCTAAAGTGATATTCCGAGTTCAATGAAAGTCTTTCTTTGGAACTGGGTATAATAATTGCTTTACCATATTGCATCAAAGTCCTCTTCTGTGTAGTGCTATTAACAGGATGCCAAACAATGTGATTGATATTAGCTCTGAATCCCACTGTGAAGAAGACACCAGTTACAACAGTTGGAGTACTGGAGAGTACAATAGTGGCGACCACCCAATTATTCTTGAAGATGATGGAGATGTTGGATCTGTTGCAGCTGAGCCAACATCAGCAATACAAAGAGCCCAAGCTTTTCCATGTGACAAGAATAATAGTTTCGTTGTTTTAATGAAACAAACCAATGTCCAGGGCGACTATCGTTTGGTAGGATTACTTCATAATATCATGTAAATATGTGATAAGGATTACTTCATAATATCAACTTGCAATGCACTTACTGATATGCAGGGTGTCCCGAGCAAACATTCTATCAAATTCTTGAGTGCTGCAAGAATCACTGAAGTCATCCTGAATTGTGGTATGGCTGCTTGGCCCGTGTCTGTCGCAAAAAGTGGGAATCGCTACAGATTTGGAACAGGCTGGAGGCAATTTGTAATTGACAATGAATTGGAAATGAACGATGCATGTGTATTTGAAATAGAGAGGCGCCGCAATGTTATATACAACGTTACCATATTCAGAGCTTAGATGCCTGTTTTTAGTATTATTCTGAAATTGAAGAATGTAACTCTATGATGATGCTTTTGTTGGTTTAAATTAGTTGTTTTGACCATCGTATTAGTGTTAATACATGTTAGTGTCGTGAACATATAATGTCATGTAGTGACTATATAATGTCACGTAAATGTAGTGATTTTAAGAAGCATGTTATGTATGGCCGATGACGATTTATGTTTTTCCTGTGTGTTATTCAAATGCCACTCATGTTGGTTGGTAGGTTATTTGAAAGTATATTGAATCTGTCATGATAAATATGGAAGAATAACAAGTGGGGTCAAGGGGTAGGTACAGAATGGAGTGAAACTTCTGTCATATGAATTTAAACAAAAGCAATATTGACTTTGTCAGGATATAAATATAGTCATGACAGGATAGAGTTACAGTAACTAACCGCATATTAACAAAATAGATATCATTTATACGAAAAGTAATATGAGTGGTAAGAGATCCTTCAAGAGTTTGGATCTCTTAATACACATATTAACAAAATAGATAATTCAAGAGGTAACACAAGGAAACACATATTAACAAAATAGAAAATTGAAGAGGTAGCACAATTAACTGCATCATGGGCCAGCTGAGGGGTTAGAACAGTTTCGTGAGTTATGGCCGACAGTGCCACAACTTCCACACCTTCTCCTCGGGCCACTATATTCTCCACGTGATGGGATTATTTTCTTCCTTGGTCTTCCTGATTTCCTCCTAACATCCGGGGGCAAATATGCTCTATTCAAGACCGTGTCAGGAACTTCCCAACGCTCAAATGCAGGAACCGGATATAAAGTTTCCTTGTACACTTCCTTCCACTTTTCAGCAGTAAAGAGGGGATGAACAAGATTGACAGGATCCACACCACAATCCTTCACAACCGCTATTGCATGCGCACAAGGAATTTGGTCAACTTGGAAGACGTTGCAGTAGCAAGTTCGAGCATGCAGATTTACCAAGAATGTAGTTCCATTGGCATGCACTTGAAACTCATATTGATTTAGCCTACTCACAACCATTGTCAATGATTTCAAATAATTACCTTCTGGCTCACGACAAACTGTCGGGGTCAGAAGATCAGAATGTCGCTCTCCCTTGAATCTCCTGTCATAAAACCACCAACTCATGACATTCAGTATACCATCAAGCAACCCAATCAACGACATTCGACGCGGGCGCACTAAGCGACTATTATCGGATTCCGCATTGTTAGACGTCATAATGTTGAATCTGTTTACGGGCATATGCGACCTTGTCCATGCTTCAAATCCAACACCCCTGAGGTAGGTACCGACTTCCGGGGACTGTTTGCAAAGTCTTGCAAATTCACGATTGAAGTCCTGTTTGGTGTACGCTTGATTTGCCTTTTGGTAAAGAATCCACAAGTCGTTCCTTTTAAACCTCGACTTCACGTTTTGAAATAGGTGAAGTGTGCAACAACCATGCTTTGCGAAGATGTAGCGCTCTCTTAAACCTTTGTAAATGCTTCCATGACGGTCAGACACAAATACAAGGTCATGATCGTCGGCAACAACGGAGCGTAGGTGTTGGAAGAAATATGACCATGAAGTGTCATTCTTGTGTCAACAACAGCAAAAGCCATTGGATATATTTGTCTGTTTTCATCTTGTGCCACTGCAACTAGAAGTGTGCCTCTGTACTTTGATCCTAGATGGGTACCATCCATAATTATAACTTGCAATAGTTTTCACTCAGCTTTACAAAGTGACATTGTACAAATACAGTAGTAATCTTATATGATACAATGGACTGTATCAATTTGACAACAACATCATGGAACGTGACAAAACTTAAATATACCTTTCTTAAAAACTGCATTCCATTGCGCCAAGCACCCAAGCTGATAAAACAATACTTGAATCGACGATTAGAATCTACTTCAACATGTGTGACTGTTCCTGTATTCATCATTTCGAGCATGTACATGTATCCATGAATCCTATTGTAGCTTTCTTCAGCTGTGCCTCTTATCCTATCAATGGCGGTTAAACATGCTCTGTTTGCCTTGTCGTAACTAACCGCCACTCCCATATTCTTCATGATGTCTTGAATTTAGGCAGCACGAGGTCCAGGACATGTATCGGTTGTGTTAAAGCTGTAACAGGATTGTATATGTAACGTGCTAAGGTTAGTTCATATACATGCTGATAAATATATATCATCGTACTAACAGGATTGTTTACTTACCTTGACATAATATGGTCAGCAATTACGCTTGAACTTGCATGTGTGTGGTGGTGTAACACCCCCAAAATACCCTTTGAAAATACTACCGCCAGTGACCTCAGATTACACATCGGGGGTCACCCAAGGCTTAACCATTTTATAACAAACTGTATAATAACATAAACTTTATTAAATGACATACAAATGCCCAAATAATATATTAATTCAAATGTCAAAACTACAATTCGATAACAAAATCGAGTACAAATATTTATTACAGCGGAAGTCTTGAAATAAAATTACTCAACGGGTTTTGACCTTGCGATCTTACGCCTAGGATCTCAACCTTGGAAAAACACAAAAAACGCCAACTGCCTTCACATCGGGTCCTTGCCTTTACTGATGCGGAAACTTATCTGATGTGCCGTATGAGACGGATGACACCAGCCAACCATGCAAAGGAAATTAACCGGTTGGTTAGTCTAATAAAAGACTATGCAATGGTAGAAATAAAAAAGGTTCTAGTGATCGTAACCGTTTACTATCATTGTTCCTCGAATAATAACCGAAGGAACGATACATAACCCGGAACTTTCACGGAATGATTAGAATTAGACATGCACTGAAAATAAGACTCCAAGGGATTGAGTCTTATGGGAAACGTATAACAAATTGTTTGGGAACGTTAAGTTTACATACAAGTTTAAAACGACCTTGATTATTTGGGTCCACGACCAACCTCACCGCGCAATGGGAATCCAGATTGGAAAGAAGACTTACTCTAACAAGAGTCTGGGCGGTTTCCACGTTGTACTCCTCGCCCGAGGGTATATTAATTATGTGCATAACCGCACTTATCTTATTTAATTCCAAAACGTATAATCACGTTAAAGCTTTTATAATATATATATCATCTCGATACGAGAGATATCTTGGGAACATTTCCCGAATGTATGGCACCAACTGTGTGCACCACCACCTATACTCGGATAGGGGTAGGTCATGACCAGGAAAGTGTTAGGGCAAAATCATCCTAACCACCAAGTTATAAAGAAACGACTAGACCTCGCAAGGTACATAGCGTTCCTACGAATACTCGTTCTAACTACACATTTAAGTTCACACATAAAATCCACACCAGTACCATCATGGTAATAACAGATATAATAGCGTCGTTCTAGTAATATATACAACCTATTATAATATCATATTTTAATCACATCATTTATAAAATCTGTTCCCAAACGAAAACAACACTTCACTCTATTTTAATTAACAATTAAGTAATTGATAATTAACGGAAATATGGAATGATAAGCAAGAGCGAACCGCCACTTGCCTTAATCTAGTGAATTGACGATGTCGGGTTTCGGGATCTGGAAACTGGAATTTGGTTATGGATTCCTACGACAACGACGAAACCTTGGGTTAGACACATTACAGACGAAACGATACAAATCGAAAAGGACGAAAGCCTGAGTCGTGGCCGTGGTTGTCCAAGCCACGATCGCGCTTGCTAGGGCAAGCCGCGGTCGTAGTTTGGGCTTCCGCGGTCACGGAATTCTAGGCAGCTTCCGCGGTCGCGGAATTCATCCCCGCGATCGCGCATCCCCTTCCGACGCGACTCTCCTCCGGCTTCGAGGCTTCTCGACGATTTCGAAGACGATGACAAACTCCACACCTTATGCAAGGCCACCACACCAAGTATCCAAGGACTCCCGGCGACCTCCAACGATTCCGGCGAAGACTGCGAATTCCGGCGACCCACAAAAATGAGGGAGAGAGAGAGCTTGCTGATGTTGTGGATGGAAATGGAGGCTGCTACGCCCCTCCTTTTATAGGAGAAGGAGAGCCTCAACGTCGGCACACCAACCGCTTCAAATCCCTCCACCGGCGGACGTTACAAACGTGGGGGAAAACGAACCGGCGAGCTCGTGAAAGAACGAAGAAGACGATGCAGTGAAGTTCCGCGGGCGCGATTACTAATCTGTGGTCGCGGAAACGCCGCGATCACGCCCTTTTGCCTTTGGTCGCGGTTCTTGCTTGGGGTTAGGCTTAAAACTTGATACCCTTAATACACCCAAATTATTTATGACCCCTATATCATTGCTAACGTATATTATTACGTTCAAAGGATTCACACAGAGATTCCAAGTACGCTCAACGCGTCATACTTACAGAACGAGGGTTGGGAAATTATCCAAATACCCTTACTGAAATTGAGGGGTATTACATCACTACCCCCTTAAAAAGAGTTTCGACCCCGAAACTAGGCCGATAACAGCTCGAAGAAGTGACCTATTTCTATGTTACCCAACCTTATAAGGTTAACCATGCCTAACCCATTTAACACTTTGTAAATTGATTCAAGCAATTCTAAGTTAAATTTATAAGTTGGTTCAAATTACAATTAACGTAAGGTTAACCATATATTTTACCAATTATAACTTGCTTTCACCAAACATATATTTTACTATATTTGTGATACCCCGTATTTCTATAAAGGGTATTTTGGAAATTATCTGAACATCTGTTGTGTACATCGATTTAATTTCGAAGACAGAAAGACATTCTGTAATGTTCTTAATCTCTGTAATATTTTTCTAAGTGAAATAATATACAGTCGACGTATTTTGGGACTTAATACTCGTTCGTGTACGATTATTATTTATCCCGGGCTAAGGCCAAAGCTAATCCAAGCTTAATCTGATGCAAAAAGGGCCTTGGCGGCGACCGCCGTAAGGCTAGCGGCGACCGCCGCCCAGTAGCCAGCGTCATCGTTATCTTCCTATGCAAGTGGCCTAGGAATGCGGCGACCGCCGCCAGAGACCCATAAGGGCGGCGACCTCTTGCCGGTCGTGGCGACCACCGCCACTGCTGTAGGTCAATTTGCAGGGGCTTGCCGGCGACCGGGGGACGGCTTGATCTCGGCCCTCCACGTGCATGGCTTGTCATTTCTTGTTCCCTTGGCTTGAGACTATAAAAGGAGATGGATTGGGATCGAATTGAGCACAAAAACGAAGCTCAAATCCCTCACAATCATCTCGTCGGAATATTAAGCTCTCGCCGGAGACTTTGAGATCGATCGCCGGAGCTCCATTTGGTGTTATTCTAGTTGCAAAGTGAAGCTTTGGAGGCCCTTAGAAGCTTAGAATCCAAAGCAAAGGAAAGGAGAAGCAAAACAATCGAAGTCGGTGAGTTTTTGTCTCTCGTGTATATTTTCTGGTGTTCGTAGCGGCGCCCGCCATAAGGCAGGCGGCGACCGCCGCCCCGAAGTTCTTGGCTTGTTTCGGCCTTGGCTTCTGTGGTTTTGATCGGGCTTCGTTCCTTTCGTTATTCTTTAGATTCGTACTCGTTGTTGTAGAATCTAACTTAGGGTTTCTTTATGGGTCGATCCGAAGGAATCTGTGTTGCCAGATCTGTCCCTGCTTCGAGCCCGGAAACCAGTTGTCGTCGTACCTAGCTTCGTTTAAGCTTCTGCGGATTTAAGGCAAGTGGCGGTTCGCTCTTGCTCATCATTCCATATTTCAATTAATTATCAATTGTTTAGTTGTTAATTAATTTGGAATGATTTACTGTTTATGTTGGGAACAGTTTTGATAAATTATATGATGAAAAGAATATGATATTATAATAGGTTATATATCTGCTAGATCAACGCTATTATAGATATATGGTTATGATAATTGCATGGAAGGCTTTAATATGGATTATTACTGTGTTGAACTGTTAGTTAGCACGAGTATTCGTAGGAACGCATGGACTCTGTGAGGTCCATTTGTTTCTTTATAACTTGGAGAAAAGGGCGATCAAGACCCTACGGATGTAGAGGCTTGGACTCTGCGAGGTCCATTCTTTCGATATAGGTCCAGAGGCTTAGACTCTGCGAGGTCCATTCCTTCGATATATGTCCTGCGTGACAGAACATATATTTAAAAGCTTATAACATGATGTGGGTTTTGGAATTAAATCAGATAAGTGCTCTTGACGCACATAATTAATATACCTTCGGCGAGTAGTGTAGCTAGGCAATAGTGCAGCTAGGAAAGCTCGTCTTAACTTTTAAATCGCTCGTATGCGATACTGTGATTCTATGATTATTTAAGTTTCCCAACATTTGTCATATTTCCGATAAGACTGAGTTCGTTGGAGTCTTCTTTTGGGATTGATTGCTGTGAGACTCAGTCTCTAGAATCTTCTCTTGATCATGCCTTTTCATATATTCTAGTAGGAGTATGGTGGTTGACTATCGTTATCGAATGTTATTCGAGGAGCGATGAGTCTAACCTAATACGACTACTTCGAACCATCCTGCTTTGTGCCCTTGCATAGTCTTTCATTAGACTAACCAACCGTAATTGTTCTCTGCATGGTTGGCTGGTGTCATCCGTTCGATTCGGCACATCAAATAAGTTGTCGTCCTGTGAAGGCTAGAACGACTATGAAGGCAAACAGTGTTTTTTTGATAAGTTTATTCAGGTTAAGATCCTTGACGGGTGATCATTGCGATCAAGACCCTTTGTTAATTATTTAAAATACTTCCGTTGTGTTAATTATGTTTTATACTTAAAGACTTCCGCTGTAATGAACCTGATTTTGTATTTTGGTTGTACTTCGAATTATGGATGTAATGCCGAAATAATGATTTTAATCGAAGGTTATGATATTTTGTATCATAATTGTTGTTTTATGATTTATATCAACTGGTAAAGCCTTGGGTGACATCGGACAGAACGTCTGAGGTCACTGGCGGTAATACCTTTCCAAAAGGATATATTTGGGGGTGTTACAGATTTGGTATCAGAGCCGAAATTTTTTTTACGGGTTGGGATTTAATAAATCATTTACTCGTTTTAAATTGAGAAATGTTTTCGAGGGCTTTGAGTTTTCAAAAATAAAAAGAATTTGAAATGACATCGTTCATAGTCGTGCCTTCTTCTTTAGTCTGATATGGAAACGAACTTCCATATTTAGAAAGACTAATTCTCTGTTCGTCACCCATAATTCTGAGTGCTTTCGTTTCTCTTCAGAAGGACTCGGGAGAAGCCGAGGTGGTTTTATCATCTCCAGTAAAGCTTGAATTCCCAGTTCCCTCGTTATGATTTGAGGTTGTAGAACCTAGTAACTCGGTTTGAAGTTCATCTAATGAAATTTACCTAGTTTGATCTTTTCTAAGTTGATTTCATTACGTTAAGTACATTGGAAGATATTAATGTATGAAATCCTTGGAATTTGATCGGTAAATAGATGGTGAACACGAGGAACACTATCCGTGCTGGTGCTGGGCCGAGTAGTGACCCCAGACCAAACGTGAGGAATGTTGCGAACCCTGTGGAGGAACACGAGTCTGTTTCTCATAACAATCCAGGAGGCAATGGCCAAGCTTCGGCCGACGCTCCAGTGGTGTTTGATGCAGCAGCAATTGAAGCAATACGGGGAATCGTTATGCAAGCATTTGTAGATATAATGCGACCAAACGCACCTCAGGAACAGGCTATGCCAATTCCTCCAGTAGTTCCTAGGCTTGAGGAACAAGATGTCCATGTACACCGTGAAGAGGCAGTCAGGAATAGAGGTGATTATGGCCGAGCACTAAAGGCCATTAACTCTATGAGGCCTGACAGCTATGATGGAAAAGGAGAGCCAGTCAGAGTGGCTCATTGGTTCTCACATATGGAACGGTTATTTCGTAATGTTGAGTGCACAGAAGCATAGAAAGTATACATTGCTTCCCTTCAATTGAAGGAAGATGCTAGCGAATGGTGGGAGAACACCGGTCTAGCTGATCATGTTGATTTGAACTGGGGAATGTTCAAGGAAAAAATGACAGATCGTTTCTTCTCTCGAGCTATGAGGGAAGAAAAGCATAAGGAATTCCTCTATCCAAAGACAGAGGGATTAAAAGTGACTGAGCTAGCAACCAAGTTCAATCATCTATTGCAGTATGCTGGGCCAGAGGTGTCCAGCGAGGAGCAGAAGATCCGGTACTTCCATGAATGGATGAGCCCAGACATTAAGCCATGGATGGTGCGTCACGGATGCTCTACTTTGGAGCAGTACGTGGATGCAGCCTATAAGTTGGAGGTGACTCTGGAGGAGTCAACCAAGAAGCGTAATAGCCAGAGACAGGTGCAGAACCAGCCTCAAGCGAGTGGATTTAAACGTCCTGTGCCACCATCTAATTTGGCCAAATCTGGCCGAGTAAAGATGGAAATGACTCAAGGAGGGTCAACACAGCAATCGGGCCAGAGCAAGAGTCTGATCCAATGTCACAATTGTGGTGCATCTGGGCACAAACGTTTTACGTGTCTGAATGAAAGGAAGACATGTTTTGGTTGTGGGAAGGAAAGGCATATGCAGAGGTTCTGTCGGCAGGGAAAGCATAAGGGAGCGGAGTCACAACAGAGATTTGTTAATCCGAACAACAAACCTAGGTTCAAACTGGCAGAGACTCCCAATCCTTCAATGCAGACAACTGCACAGAACAATGGAAAAGCCTTAATGACTTCTAGAGGTCAGGGTCAACACCTTTACGAGATGCGTGAGGCGTATGGACCCGATGCTCCAAATGCTTAAAATGCCTTATACTTTCATCCTACTTTTGTTTGTATGTTGCGGATTCGGGTGTTACCCAGTCCTTCGTTTCAGATAGTTATGTTAGTAAGTTTAAGTATGCAACAAAGTTTGTAAACCTTTTGTTGTAAATATTCTTTCTAATATAAATGTTTGGTTAGAACCTATCGTTCGTCGGAATTTTCGATTACCATTTAGGGTAAGAAATTCGAAGAGGATTTGATTTGAATAACCAAGGATCCAGCGATTTTCGTGGATCTAATGCATCGATGTTTTCGCCAGTGCTTGGATAAGTTCGTGGTGGTCTTCATCGATGGCATTTTGATCTATTCCCCGAGCGTGGAAGCTCATGTGAAACATCTTAGGATTCCTTTGTCAGTCCTTAGACAAGATGAGCTGTATGCGAAATTGTCTAAATGTGACTTTTAGAGCAAGGAAGTGGCTTTCTTAGGCCACGTGATTAATGAGAATGGGATTATGATTGATCCCCAGAAGATTGAAACGGTAGCTAATTGGAAGCGGCCTCAGAATGTGAAGGAGGTGCGCAGTTTCCTTGGACTTGCTGGATATTACAGACGGTTCGTAGAGGAATTTTCTAAGATCGTTTTACCTATGACCGGTCTGCTTCGCAAGGTCCACAAGAAGTTTGTCTGGAATGACAAGTGCGAGACCAATTTTCAGAAATTGAAAGAATGCCTGATCTCTGCACCGGTATTAACGCTATCGGAAGGAACTGATGATTATGCGGTCTATAGTAATGCTTCAAAGAGTGGTTTAGGTTGTGTGTTGATGCAAAGAGGCAAGGTTATTGCTTATGCGTCAAGACAACTGAAAACTTATGAAGAAAACCATCCGACGCATGATCTAGAGTTAGCAGCAGTAATGTTTACGTTGAAGATTTGGAGGCATTATCTCTATGGTGTGAAATGCCAAGTCTTCACTGATCACAAGAGTCTCAAATATGTGTTCACTCAGAAGGAGTTGAATATGAGACAACGCCGCCGGTTGGAGCTATTTAAAGATTTCGACATCGAATTGCTATATTATCTGGGCAAGGCTAATGTAGTAGCCGATGCATCAGACCGGAAGATACTACATGAGACTGTAGTGGCTTTGCTTATCGCTCGGACTAGAGCTAGTCGAAAGGACTGCCTTGGGCATTGCCTTGATAAAACAAAGGATGTTGACAGCTCAAAATCGACAAAAATTCTTATGCTGATTCAAAGTGTAGGAATGTTGAATTTGAGATTGGTGACAAGGTCTTTGTCAAAGTATCACCATCGAAAGGCGTGTTCAGATTTGATAAGCGTGGGAAGCTTAACCCTCGCTACGTGGGACCATTCGAGATTCTTGATAGAGTGGGATCTCTAGCGTACCGCTTGGCATTGCCGCCATCGGCACACCCAGTGCATAATGTGTTCCACGTATCCTTGCTAAGGAAATATGTGCCAGATGAATCTCATGTGCTGAGCTATGAGGACATAGAGATTCAGGCAAATGGTACCCACGAAGAGATGCCTGTGCGCATTCTCGAGCGTCGTGAGAAGCAATTGTGCAACAAGATCGTACCGTTGGTATGAATTATGTGGTCCAAGTCAGGGACTGAAGAAGTTACTTGGGAAACATGGGAAACTGAAGCAGATATGCTCAAACGTTTTCCCGAGTTATTTGCGACCTATGTTTCGGGGTCGAAACTTCTTTTAAGGGGGAGGTGATGTGATACCCCGTATTTCTGTAAGGGTATTTTGGAAATTACCTAAACGTCTGTTGTGTACGTCGATTTAATTTCTGAGACAGAAAGACATTATGTAATGTTCTTAATCTCTGTAATATATTTCTAAGTGAAATAATATACAGTCGACGTATTTTGGGACTTAATACTCGTTCGTGTACGATTATTATTTATCCCGGGCTAAGGCCAAAGCTAATCCAAGCTTAATCTGATGCAAAAAGGGCCTTGGCGGCGACCGCCGTAAGGCTAGCGGCGACCGCCGCCCAGTAGCCAGCATCATCGTTATCTTCCTATGCAAGTGGCCTAGGAATGCGGCGACCGCCGCCAGAAATGCGGCGATCGCCGCCAGTGACCCATAAGGGCGGCGACCTCTTGCCGATCGCGGCGACCGCCGCCACTGCTACAGGGCAAGTTGCAGGGGCTTGCCGGCGACCGGGGGACGGCTTGATCTCGGCCCTCCACGTGCATGGCTTGTCATTTCTTGTTCCCTTGGCTTGAGACTGTAAAAGGAGATGGATTGGGATCGAATTGAGCACAAAAATGAAGCTCAAATCCCTCACAATCATCTCGTCGGAATATTAAGCTCTCGCCGGAGACTTTGAGATCGATCGCCGAAGCTCCATTTGGTGTTATTCCAGTTGCAAAGTGAAGCTTTGGAGGCCCTTAGAAGCTTATAATCCAAAGCAAAGGAAAGGAGAAGCAAAACAATCGAAGTCGGTGAGTTTTTGCCTCTCGTGTATATTTTTTGGTGTTCGTAGCGGCGCCCTCCGTAAGGCAGGCGGCGACCGCCGCCCAGAAGCTCTTGGCTTGTTTCGGCCTTGGCTTCTGTGGTTTGATCGGGCTTCGTTCCTTTCGATTCCTTTCGTTATTCTTTAGATTCGTACTCGTTGTTGTAGAATCTAACTTAGGGTTTCTTTATGGGTCGATCCGAAGGAATCTGTGTTGCCAGATTTGTCCCTGCTTCGAGCCCGGAAACCAGTTGTCGTCGTACCTAGCTTCGTTTAAGCTTCTGCGGATTTAAGGCAAGTGGCGGTTCGCTCTTGCTCATCATTCCATATTTCAATTAATTATCAATTGTTTAGTTGTTAATTAATTTGGAATGATTTACTGTTTATGTTGGGAACAATTTTGATAAATTATATGATGAAAAGAATATGATATTATAATAGGTTGTATATCTTCTAGATCAACGCTATTATAGATATATGGTTATGATAATTGCCTGGAAGGCTTTAATATGGATTATTACTGTGTTGAACTGTTAGTTAGCACGAGTATTCGTAGGAACGCCTGGACTCTATGAGGTCCATTCGTTTCTTTATAACTTGGGGAAAAGGGCGATCAAGACCCTACGGATGTAGAGGCTTGGACTCTACGAGGTCCATTCTTTCGATATAGGTCCAGAGGCTTGGACTCTGCGAGGTCCATTCCTTCGATATATGTCCTGCGTGACAGAACATACATTTAAAAGCTTATAACATGATGTGGGTTTTGGGATTAAATTAGATAAGTGCTCTTGACGCACATAATTAATATACCTTCGGCGAGTAGTGTAGCTAGGCGATAGTGCAGCTAGGAAAGCTCGTCTTAACTTTTAAATCGCTCGTATGCGATACTGTGATTCTATGATTATTTAAGTTTCCCAACATTTGTCATATTTCCGATAAGAATGAGTTCGTTGGAGTCTTCTTTTGGGATTGATTGCTGTGAGACTCGGTCTCCAGAATCTTCTCTTGATCATGCCTTTTCATATATTCTAGTAGGAGTATGGTGGTTGACTATCGTTATCGACTGTTATTCGAGGAGCGATGAGTCTAACCTAATACGACTACTTCGAACCATTCTGCTTTGTGCCCTTGCATAGTCTTTCATTAGACTAACCAACCGTAATTGTTCTCTGCATGGTTGGCTGGTGTCATCCGTTCGATTCGGCACATCAGATAAGTTGCCGTCCTGTGAAGGCTAGAACGACTATGAAGGCAAACGGTGTTTTTTTGATAAGTTTATTCAGGTTAAGATCCTTGGCGGGTGATCATTGCGATCAAGACCATTTGTTAATTATTTAAAAGACTTCCGTTGTGTTAATTATGTTTTATACTTAAAGACTTCCGCTGTAATGAACCTGATTTTGTATTTTGGTTGTACTTCGGATTATGGATGTAATGCCGAAATAATGATTTTAATCGAAGGTTATGATATTTTGTATCATAATTGTTGTTTGATGATTTATATCAACTGGTAAAGCCTTGGGTGACATCGGACAGAACGTCTGAGGTCACTGGCGGTAATACCTTTCCAAAAGGAAATATTTGGGGGTGTTACAATATTATCCATATGGTAACATGAGGATTATTACATTACTACCCCCTAAAAAATTAATTTCGACCCCGAAACTAACATCACTAAGGTAGAGGGACCGCTTTCACCATTAACCTCACTACCTGAACTTAGTATCCTTAATCATTTCATCCTTGTACTTGCTCCTAGGAAAACGATCTATTTCCTCAATCATACCACTATCTTGCATGTCTTATCTCCATGTGCTACACTTGTAATAACTCGTGACTACATCCGCGAGTCATCATTACCTTATGAAAGTAGTCTCCAAAATCCTCGCAATAGACTTGCTATACCTTAAGCATGAGAACACACATTTCTCTTTCAACTTTTCTCTTTACAAACCTCTCTCAGAGTACTTACCTTATCTCCCTTAAGTTGATATCCTTTAATAAATTTGGTCTTCGTAACCTATATCACCAAAGTTGAACTATTTATTCGATCATGACACCACTCAGTACATACATAAAACTCACTTATACCCCAAGCTTGGTAGGTCCAATTGTCATATCGGCTTACTCTTTACATATGCACCTTATCTATCTCATTGGTTACCTGAATTAAATTTGGCCCTTGTGCCATATCTTAACCCATAATCTTTCTGCATATGATCCCTTAATTTTCCACAATTAATCACACCACATCCTATGTCTGTTTATCTCAACATGATTTAATAATCCATTCCACAAGATTATAACCTCGTTTTTACCCAAACGTGTCATACAATCACCTTAATGGATGTAGGTCACTCTTTCCTCAAGTCCAGTTGATAACATCCACATACTTACTTTATGTCACACTATTGATCTTAAAAAATCATAACAACTTTTACCGGTTGAGTTTGTTAGTCACCCATTAATCCTTAAACAACCAGTTGTCTTCATACGATTTATTATCCCAAGTCAAACACCCTTTTGCTTTACTGATATTTACTATTTACCCAAGACTAACTTAACGTATTCCATTATTCAATCTCTAACTTACACCTTTAAGGTTCCTCAATTTTATTTACTCAAAAATACCATATTGATGAACGATGCCGTGTCATCAAAATCAATCACTTTACCTCCTAATCCTTCAATGGGTATATAGGAGTAACATTTTTTACCTTATTCCTTAAACGCACATAAGACAAATTCGCATGCTACATCCTTTAATTTATCGGTATCCTCCGAATAACTAGTCCTTATTCCATATCTCATTAAATTCAAGTGAGCTTTCTCCCAATACAATCGTTTCACAACTTAATTTTTCCAAAAGGTGCTATATCATTGGCCTTATAGACGTCACACTTACTTGAAATCCACATATCAAACCTTGTAAATCTCTCGATATCACAACTCCATATTCCTTGAAGGTACAACTTACAAATTCAATTATTTGGCCCAATTAAATTTGGCTCTAATGCTCACTTCTAACTCAAAACCTTTAGTTTCCTCAAAACAAGGTCATGATAAATCAATTAGCACAATTGTGATCGTTCACTTTATTTTCCCTAATGTGACATCAGATCGCCCTAATAGACATAGATCACTTTCCATCCAATCCTTATATCATTTCCCTTCAGAAAGCCTTATAACGAAACCTCAGATAAATCTTCCAAAATAATACTTATGACTTCACACCTTTAGACTTTCCGAAAGCTTAAACCACTGGGCCCACAATGAGCACACTCACTACAAACTCCATAACCATAATCCTTGGGTTCTAAAGTTTTACTCAAGATCGTAATAGAGTACTGTCTTTTTAGAGAAGACGAATTCCTTATGAACTATCTCTCTTATACATTTATTCTCTTCTCAACAATCTATCCACATAAATACCTACAGAATGACCTCACAACTAGGCATTCTGGACTTCATATAGTTCACTCTCACATACTTTTACCAGAACAAATGTTCAGGGTACACATATGAGAAATAATTCTTAATCTCATAGAGCATTAACCACATACATTTGTTTCCTTCAAATTAAGGAATTTTGGTAAAACTCAACTTACATGATAACGCTCGTCAGCTCAACTGAGGGAGCAATTAATGTCATACCAATGTGACATTACTCCAAGAATAAAGTGAGATTCCTAATAATGGATCTAGGAATTAAGTAATAGAGTCGACCCTAGTGTTAACCACGTAGGGGACGAACACCTAGGCTTCATACGTTACCCCTCATTTATGAGGGTTAACAGAAAAACGCCAACTGCCTTCACGTCGGGTCCTTGCCTTTACTAATGCGGAAACTTATCTGATGTGTCGTATGAGACGGATGACACCAGCCAACCATGCAAAGGAAATTAACCGGTTGGTTAGTCTAATGAAAGACTATGCAAGGGTAGAAATAAAAAGGTTCTAGTGATCGTAACCGTTTACTATCATTGTTCCTCGAATTATAACCGAAGGAACGATACATAACCCGAAACTTTCACGGAATGATTAGAATTAGACATGCACTGAAAAGAAGACTCCAAGGGATTGAGTCTTATGGGAAATGTATAACAAATTGTTTGGGAACGTTAAGTTTACACACAAGTTTAAAACGACCTTGATTATTTGGGTCCACGACCAACCTCACCGCGCAATGCGAATCCAGATTGGAAAAAAGACTTACTCTAACAAGAGTCTGGGCGGTTTCCACGTTGTACTCCTCGCCCGAGGGTATATTAATTATGTGCATAACCGCACTTATCTTATTTAATTCCAAAACGTATATTCACGTTAAAGCTTTTATAATATATATATCATCTCGATACGAGAGATATCTTGGGAACATTTCCCGAATGTTTGGCACCAGCTGTGTGTACCACCACTTATACTCAGATAAGGGTAGGTCATAACCAGGAAAGTGTTAGGGCAAAATCATCCTAAGCACCAAGTTATAAGAAAAAAGACTAGACCTCGCAAGGTACATAGCGTTCCTACGAATACTCGTTCTAACTACACATTTAAGTTCACACATAAAATCCATACCAATACCATCATGGTAATAACATATATAATAGCGTCGTTCTAGTAATATATACAACCTATTATAATATCATATTTTAATCACATCATTTATAAAATCTGTTCCCAAACGAAAACAACACTTCACTCTATTTTAATTAACAATTAAGTAATTGATAATTAACGGAAATATGGAATGATAAGCAAGAGCGAACCGCCACTTGCCTTAATCTAGTGAATTGATGATGTCGGGTTTCGGTATCTGGAAACTGGAATCTGGTTACGGATTCCTACGACAACAACGAAACAACGACGAAACCCTAGGTTAGACACATTACGGACGAAACGATACAAACGGAAATGATACGAATCGAAAAGGACGAAAGCCTGAGTCGTGACCGTGGTTGTCCAAGCCACGATCGCGCTTGCTAAGGCAAGCCGGTCGCGGAATTCATCCCCGCGATCGTGGATCCTCTTCCGACGCGACTCTCCTCCGGCTTCGAGGCTTACCGATGACTTCGAAGACGATGACGAACTCCACACCTTATGCAAGGCCACCACACCAAGCTTCCAAGGACTCCCGGCGACCTCTAATGATTCTGGCGAAGGCTGCGAATTCCGACAACCCACAAAAACGAGGGAGAGAGAGAGCTTGCTGATGTTGTGGATGGAGATGGAGGCTGCTACGCCCCTCCTTTTATAGGAGAAGGATAGCCTCAACGCCGGCACACCAACCACTTCAAATCCCTCCACCGGCGGACGTTACAAACGTGGGGGAAAATGAACCGGCGAGCTCGCGGAAGAACGAAGAAGACGATGCAGTGAAGTTCCGCGGGCGCGGTTTCTAATCCGCGGTCACGAAAACGCCGCGATCTCGCCCTTTCGCCTTTGGTCGTGGTTCTTGCTTGGGGTTAGGCTTAAAACTTGATACCCTTAATACACCCAAATTATTTATGACCCCTATATCATTGCTAACGTATTTTATTACGTCAAAGGATTCACACAGAGATTCCAAATACGCTCAACGCGTCATACTTACAGAATGAGGGTTGGGAAATTACCCAAATACCCTTATTAAAATTGAGGGGTATTACAGGTGGTTATGCTTTAGCTTCATGCCACATGTGTGTTGTCCATAATACTTCCTTACTGCAAACAATCCTGTGCTGCCAAGAGCGGTCCCACGACAAAAAAATGTACAACTAGGATCAATGCACCTTACCACATATAATTTCTTATCAGATTTATGGGCATTCATCTGGAAGCGCCTCTGTAATGTCATCAAGGATAAACAATCCTTAAGATCCTTCTTGTAATTGAAATGCTCTCCAACTTTTATTTCTAAATCGTTGCCGCTCACCCCATTATCCTCCATTGGCTCTTCCAAATCATCCAATTGTCTTTTACTAAACTGTTTGCTATGATAGTACTCGGCTTCAATCTCTTGGAGAACTTCCTCATCAATGTCTATAAATAAGTTATCGACTTCATTAGTATCATCCAACAATGTCCCTTCTTCAACATCTTCCTCAACATCATCCTTAAAGTCATCCCAATCAAAATCTCGCCCAACGTCTTCCCCATAAGCACTCTCAATGTCAATACATTCATGTATTCTTTTCGTTCTTGTGGAAGACCTTGTTTCTCTCCTATCAGTTTCCGAGTCTGCCTCAGATTGGCTCACCAAGTCAATTATTTGTACTTCCCCATTGTTTACACGACATATTTTTGGTTTTATTTCATACATGTCAGAATCAACTATATTCAACACAGCTTCAGTGGGACAATTGTCTCTTACCATATCGCTCTTGTCGGACTTGGTACCATTTCTGCTTGGATGACAACCTACCACAACCTCGGCCTCTGCCTCTTGAGTTTGTGTTAACGGTGTCGGAGTCAGACACATTGTGATGTCCTCGTCATCACTTCTACTTAGATGACCAGGCATCACAACCTCGGCCTCTGCCTCTTTGTTTCCTTTCTTTTTCATACTCGCATATAACTCGATAGGCCAAATAACATCTTGTGATTGTAAGTTCAAAATTTTGAAAGCATCAAGGTCCTCGTCATCTTTGACATCGATTGGTTATGGCATTGGTTTCCACGGTGATAGATATTTTATCTCCATTCGCAAATGATTTTCTCTAATATGTGATATGCCGTACAATTTAAAGAAGCACATACCAGTATATGAGAATTACGTCTAGTTGTATAGAGTTGTAGGATCACCTCCACCAGTGTTTTTGTGTTTTTTGTTCTCGGGGGTCCATAAATGACATAAGGAGCTCCTCCTCTACAGCCTAAAATTAAGCAAAGAACATTTTTCTGCTCCTCATCAAGAAGAAGTGAGATTGACACAAGATTGTTTGTTGTAATCCTCCGCTTTCCATGATACTCATGGGAAAAGATGAAGTTTTTGTGTAATGCCTCTGCAGATAGAATGGCTTCATGGAGCCTACTGAAATTTTCCCCGTTGAACACAAAACAGATTTCATACACATTGCTATCTATGTGCCTTTCGTAAAATCCATCATCAAATTGTAATAATAATTCATCAGCCTCAACACGGTGGATCAAGCCCTGTTCAAAGAACATTGGCAAGTTCAACATGAGAACACAACATTGGCAACGATAATTCATGCAATTTCATAATTCATTCCGATAATAACATATAACACTTTGACAAAAATAATAAGCTAACTAACATTATCCACATACCTGATGGAGAGAATATTCTATATAAACATTCACCACATCTCCACGGACAACTGAGAGCCTTCTTTCACCTAGTCCTGGCACTTTAAGTGCTACAAGCCGATAATACTTTTGTCTCAAAGTAACATACTTCATATTATAAGCTTTCACGTACTCCTGTAAACAAATAAAAAAAAAAAAACATTCAACAACTTGGTACTACGAGAGAACGATGCCATCTAGCTATCCCCTCAGTCCCCCAATCCCCATACAGAGAAAATATAACACTTACCATAATCAGAAGTTCCTCCATCCCTAACAACTCACTGAAATACGACGCATAATTTTCCTCTATTAAGCCTTGTAAGACTACTTCAAGGATTTTCTCAAACTCTATCGCTTTCCTGATCTGTGGTGGTATGTTATATGGTCTCTGAGGTGCCAAAGCTTTGGATACTTCATCTTTAGCCAAGAGGAAGACATCTCGTTCAATAGTCACAACCTCAGTTTCGATATGCACTATAGATGTGAAAACGCCAATCTCCTTAGGCACACAAGACAACCATATAGTCAGGCTACCATGTGGCATCAAATTTTGTTCCACCATATGAAAAGAACAGACAAAATCTTCCTCGAGTATGTCATCTGGCTGGCTAGATGGAGGTTTCATCAGTGACAACACAAATGAATCTTCAGGATTTGAAGCATAAATCTTCACACCCCAAAGTAAAACATATTCATCAGTGGTGTTTTCTATTGTGAATGACGCTGCGGCAACCTCGTTGACAGGAATCGATTGAGGCTTTCCTCCAGTAAATGGAAACGGCACATACACCATGACAAGACCCTCCTCAGTATGAGTGGAAGTTGTGACTGAGGGGACATCGATGAAGCCAACCTCTCCCTTGTCTCCAATGGTGGAGTATTCATCCCCCATACCTATTTGGCACTCAATAAAAATCCAACAGAAGTTTGTGAGTCCACAAGAAAAGAACACAACCACACGAGCTGCTCTAAGGAGATGAAAGAGATGAAGACTAGAAAGAGATGGGTGAGATGAAGTGAAACAAAGAGAGAGTAGGACTGGAAGCATGTACATAATAATAGTCAAACAACACACACTCTTCAATGAGATGGGTGAGATGAAGTTCCATTAAGATCTTTGTAAAGTAAGATCTCTGCGAAGTAAAACAGTCTGAATATGGTCATATTTGTCAGTCATAGACTATTACTTTGTTAAAATAGTATAAATAGTATGTCACAATAGAAATTTAAAATGTCACGGTTTTGAAATCACCAATAGTACGAGTGGCACCATGTAGCTAAAAATACTCAAACATGGAGCATTTTCTAATTAAGATATCTGTAAAGTAGATTGGTGAGATGAAGTGCAATTAATATCTATGTAAAGTAAAATTGTCAAAGAAGCAGAGCATCGGGAAAAGGGAGATCCAAATAAGACATCTTATATTTAGATTGGTGAGATAAACTATTCAGCTTCTGAGTATAACTATTCAGCCAAATGTCACACGTCCTACCCAAATTAGGCAATAGGCAAGCATGTAATATGGTTTAATGTGACATTACATACTAAAGTTTTTTAGTTGTAGTTATGACATTATTCTTATTAAGTATGACATATGTTTTACTAAGGCCGACAAGAACTTTCTATTATAGCAGGGAAAAAACCCTCTTGTGAATCATTTGTCAACTTCAGAAAACTACCAGTTCATCTGGTCGCTTGGGTAGCTTTGGTTTTACATTTGGTCCCTTCTGAATATTTGGTTTTGCATTATTTTGGCTAAACCCTAACCTGAAAAACCGCTTGTGAATTAATCCGCTGAGTTCAACAGTTCTTCGGGTTCAACTGCTAAGGTTCAACACTTCTGTTAACCGCTTGTGAATCAATCTGCTGAGTTCAACAGTTCTTCGGGTTCATCTGCTGAGGTTCAACACTTCTGTTACACAGTTAATCGCCATTCTTAATCGCCATTCCTATTTAACAGTTATTCGTGTTCAACAGTCACATGGAAAGATGACGTTTGTATGGGCTTGCAGAATGGGAGGGAGAGGGAGGGAGGGAGAATGAGTTTGGATCTTTCAATTTCAACTGTTCATCGGCCGGCCGGCGGGATGGAGGACGGCAGAATGGCCGGGAAATGGGAGGGCAGCGGGCGGGAGAAATGAAGGAAATGGGCGGGACAACTACAGGAAAAAGGGGGGGAAATTTGGGGTTTTGGAGGAAAATATTAATAAATGATATTTTTCTATTTTGGGGTTTTTTGTTTCCTTTTTCTTTTCTCCAATTTCATTGATTTAATTTATTTTTGGATTAAAAGAAAATATTTATTATTTTGCAAAAATACACCAAATGGTGTATATATGCAAAAAAAAAACAAGCTTCTATTTTTGCAAATGACAAACCCATTTAGGGTATTCTTGCAAATCGGTGAAAAAATAACTACATCACCAAACACCATTATATTATAAAAGTAGTTATTTGCAAAAAGGCCTTGATAAATGAGATTAAATTCTTTGCACCATTTCTATACACCCTTCTGTGTATCCTATATACTAAACTTGTTTATTTTATATCCTATACCCTAAATCCTAAACCCTAGACCCTAAAACCTTATACCCTAAACTATAAACCCTAAATCTTAAACTATAAATCCTAAATCTTAAACTATAAATCCTAAACCTTAATTATTAACCCTAATTTAAAGTTTAAAATATAAAATAAATAAATAAAACTTAAATGATACTTGAAAGGGTGTACAATTTGGGTGCCAAAAATTTGATGCGTTGATAAATGAATGAAACAAACAAACCCTTAGTTTTAGTACATGTAAATTGTATGTAGAAAATTAGAGTTTAGTATTTAACGTGCCATTAAAAAAATTCATCTGGACATCATTAAAATCAAAATAATAATACATTATAGTGAGAAAAAATGTTATATTGATGCCCTGTTGCACTACTTGCGGGATGTGTTAATCATCAGAAGCCAAATCATTTAGATTGGAGTGAGAAACTCATCTCAAACCTCTCTCTATAATTACCAAAAATAATATACTCCTTACAATATATTGACACGAATAATGTCATCACCGTTTCAATAATTCCACTTATTAAATTTGTTTAAATAAAAAAACCAGCATTATTTTGACGAGGCGGACTCATATGCTGTTATGCAGAGAGATATTATGGTCATAGAATTTATTAGATAATGCGATCTATATTCACTCTGTGAATTCAAGTAAATTTTTCTCTTGTTAAATTTACTTGTAGCTCGTAGCGCAGATGGCACTCTTGTGTTTAAGGGAGTTGAAGGTGCGAGTTTGAAACGTATGAGCCCTTCTGTTATTATCATTTTCCTCAATCACTCAAATGCACTTAATTTGTCCATTATTATAATTTTAAGCACATTTTTTTTTAAAATCTAAAATTACCTCTAGTTTATGTTATGGTGTACAAAATGAAAAATGAAATTAAAATTTCAGAGTATTAATATAAACATAAGATAACTATATATGAATGCAGACTTGTTACATATGAAACCCATCGACTAGGTTTATAATTAGTATATTAAAGGTTTATAATTAATATACTAAAATTTTATATTTTTATATGTATTTCTATATACTAAACGTAGGTGAATGGTTAATATAACTATAAATTATACTTGAGGTTTATAATTAGGGGTTTATTTGTCATATTATTTATAAATACTTTTGTTTAAATTTTTTTTTATTTTTTTTCCTCTTCACCTTTTCATATATCACTCAAATTTTAAAAGTTATTTTTTATTATAAAATATATTATAAATAAAAAAATCTTTATAAATAGACTTGCCAAAAATAGACTAGTACAATAGAATTCCATATTTAATACTCTTCAGAGACAAATAGACTCGAAACAAAAAAACCCGATCGTCAAAAACGCTCCCAATTCCTCTCCTCTTCCAAACCCTAACCAATGTCGTCTTCAACCCTAAGTTGATCCCTCTTCCCCGTTCTGTATTGATCGGAGATGGAAAATCTCTGTAAACACCTACTCTCATCACTCTCCTATTGTCCTCTCCTCTAGAGCTACTCTTAAATTTAAACTTGATTGGATTATTCATCCAAAGTAACCCTCCTCTGCTGGTTAGGTTTGTGAAATTCACCAGGACAAAATCCCCTTACCGTATCAAGATCTCCTCTTTCTCTATGTGTTTGAGTGATGATTAATCTTCTTGGTTTGGAAGACGCCCCTTTCTGTATTCTCTTTCCCCTGGAGCGTTTAGGGTTGGTAATGATTTTCGTCATGGATTATTTTACCGCTCACCGGATTTTATGGGACGAATGGTGTCCTCTCCTCCTAATCCACCATGGAAGCCTCTCCTCTGGATACTAGTGGCTAAGTACGGTGGCATGTTCAGAGACTGTGTCGAATCCCCAATTCCTCACCAAGGAATGTTTTTAACCTCGGTTTCAGGTGTTTTCTTCCAACTTTACTGACCATCTCTTATCTTCTTATATGGCTCATCTTCTCTGCCAATAAATACTGCTTGAACCACATGTTTATTTGCATCCTTGAACTACTTCTCAATAACCCACGTTACTCTCTAAAGTGTGTACTCTTGAACTATCTGATTGCTTGTGTTTGTGTGTTCCCTCATCCTTTGTTTGACTAGAGGTTTATTAAAGGGAGAGAAAGGATAGTAAAAGAGGTGAAAGAAAGGAATAGAAAGAAAATGATACAATTTTAAATAAATATTGTTTGGTTAGAGTGGAAAGGAAAGGATAGTAATTTAAAAATGTTGTTTGGTTAGAGTGGAAAGGAAAAGATAGTAAATTGATGTAAATCTAAAATAATAAGATTACACTTATAGTCATTAATATTTTTTTGATATATTTGCTTTAAAAAAGTTCTAATTATATTGGAATATATTTTATTATATTTAATTTTTTATTTGTTAATATAAAATAATTGATTTTTGTACAATGTAAGCTAACAAGAAGAGTATAAATCCAATATTTTTTGGCAAAAGCTATATGCAAACCAATTTCTGTCTATATGCAAACCAAATTGTGCGCTTAATGTAAGCGTACGGCTTTAGTGCGCTTACATTAAGCGCACATGGGCATAATGGTATTAAAAAAAATATATGAAGGGTTAAGGGGCAAAATGAGGGAGAAAGCGGTGCACCTAAAATAGGCGCATATCTGTGCACTTATTTGACGACGCGCCTCGTCTTCCTCTTCCCCCCATTCGTTCAACCCAAAACCTCCCTCCCTCCTCTCGAACCAGCGGCGGCGGCGACGAACCCTAAACCTCTCTCCCTCCCTCTTTTCTTCTCAATTAATCCCAAATCTGACGATGGAATCTTCTTCCCCTCCACTTGGCGGCCCAATCCGTGACTCCAGCGGCGGCGGTGGAGAGCTCGTGGCGACTCCAGCGGCGGCGGCGAGGTCTGGCGGCCTGGCGGAGGAGGCCGGTGATGCGCGGACAGAGGTGGTGGTAGATGGTAGTGATGCTCGGCCAGGGGTTGGTGGCGGTGGTGGTGGCCCGATTGGTGGTGGTGGTGGCGGTCTCGGCGGTGTATGGGTGGCGATGGAGGAGGAGGACGATGAAGAGGACTCCACAATCAGACGACGAGTGAAGGGTGGTGGCAGACGACCGGCAGCCCGATCGACACCCTTGCCACACGTGTCGGTAGACGTTACCGTCACTCCCACACCGATAGGCATCCATCAGGTATAATTTTAATTTAATTAGATTTCATTAAAATTTAATTTCATTAGATTATTGATTTTAGAAAGAAAAAATATATAAATTTGTTAGAATTTAAAATATATAATTTGAATTACGAAATACAGTATTTTAGGAAACTTAGAATTGAAAATACAGGATTTTAGAATTGAAATTATATATTTGTTAGATTTTAGATGTGAATTTAGGTTGATAATGTTGTTAGAATTATGCAATCTATTTGAGATTGAATAATGTTGTGCAAATGAAAATTTTATTATTACCGTATGTAAAATTTTATTGAAGATACGCAGCATTGAATTTAGATTATTAGGAATTAGATTTGTTAGAATTTAAAAATATGAAATATAATTTAATTTATATCATTCTATTTCGATTGAATAATAATATATTCAAACAAATACGCCTTTAATATGAAATATAATTTATGTCATTCTAATTCGATTTGAAAATATGAAATATAATGTAGTTGGTACGAGAGTCTTTAGGAGGTTTCGAGGGGATGACACATCCGGCTCCGATAGCGGACCGACGTGTCGTTCCTCGAAAACATATATTAGACCCCGTCCGTCGGCGCGCTACTATGGTACGAGCCGATATCATAGGTGACGCACCCGCGGTTTCTCAGCCTCCTGTTCAGACTGAGGATGATACCATGGAGGATGTGTGTACTGAGGATGCACCAGTTGATGAGGAGGCGCATCAGACGCATGAGATGTTAGATGACGACGAGGACATCGATGACATCGAGGGAGAGTTCAGGGTCTCTTTTGAGCCGATTTTGTCGACGGATGAGGTCGACCCTCCAGCCGCACCCCCTCTTTCCCCTCTTTTTGCCCCCTCTCCTGTTGGTCCATCCCCGGTCGAGGCCGATGATTTTGTCCGCTCTCTTGTTGGTTTCCCTCCACCCGCTCCTAGCTATGCACCTCCTCCTCCCGGTGCGCCCGTTTTAGGCCAGGCTGCGTGGATGTCAGGAGGGCCACGAGTCCCTATCCTCCTACAGGGTTACACGACCCACATTGTCAGGGCAATTTGGGACGTGACCCCTCCTGGCCCTCCTGTCCATATTGTTGCCCCCATCCTCCCGAGAAACCGACGCAGGAGAGGTGGAGGAGTTAGAGGATGTCGAGGACGTCAAGGAGATGATACTCCAGAGGAGGATGCTCCGGAGGAGGCTGCTCCGGAGGAGGCTGCACCGGGGGCTCAGCGCCGTCAGGATTTGGTACGTATTTAGTGTGTAGTCCCGTTTTAATTGAAATTTTAATTTTTATAGATAACTTATACTGCTTGGTTGAATTTTCAGGACCGCAAGGTCTTGAAGGTCCACTTTCACGTCGGCTGGACCTCTCCCCTCGAGGAGTTTATCAGACATGGGCCAGACACATGGTTTCAGCTGGCATAGCGTAGCGGTCTCACCCATCTACGCACTCTAGGCACTGGGGCAGTGGATCCTGTGTTGGTGTCTGCTTTTGTCGAGATATGGCACCCTGAGACATCCTCGTTCCATTTTTCATGGGGCGAGATGACCATTACATTGCATGACGTTTATGAGATTCTCAGGGTGCCGATTGTCGGGAGGAATTGCACGGGTCTGCTTGGTATAGATCTGATGCAGAGGGTCCCGCAGTTCTTTGGGCATCCCGACACGACACAGGTGCAGAGATGGTACAAGGACGGCGGCATTCCATTGGATTGGCTTCAGACGGAGCTGGAGCGGAGGATGAGGGCGCCACAGGAGGACCAGAGCGCCATAGCTACACTGTATCTGTTCCTCCTGCTCGGCAGTATAGTGATGGTGGACAAGTCTATGTCGGCGATCAAGCACAAGTGGTTGGCGTTGCTGTTCGACCACTTGACCACCGACCGGTATGCATGGGGAGCTGGTATATTGGTCTTGCTATACAGGAATTTAGGCCAGGCTTCCAGACGAGATGCACAGGGCATTTCCAGTTCTGGCATACTGTTGAGGGTAAGTAATGTCATTTTATTCTTATCGTTTTTATTATAATGTTATAAATTCGTTTTTATTCTTATCGTTTGATCCTGATTTACAGTCATGGATATGGGCGTATTTTTTCCATTTTCGTGGACATTATGTCATGGACCCTGCTGTCATTGGCGCTGATGCTGCTGATTTCAGAGAGGGCCAGGAGGTTCCACAGGGCAAGAACCTTGGTCGTTTGGTATGTATGCGCCAGATTCTAGACAGCATCAGATATGATGAGGTAATCTGTTTCTTTAAATTAATAGTTTATTTTATAATATATAATAACGTAAATTACTAATATCATATAAATTACATGTTACAGGTTCAGTGGTTTCCTTTCGCTCGAGTATTATTAGACCGGCCGGAGTACGCTCCTTCCATATTCAGAGGTATCATCCAGGTCTGTGACGT
Organism: Rheum nobile; assembly: GCA_027886185.1. Lineage (NCBI taxonomy): Eukaryota > Viridiplantae > Streptophyta > Magnoliopsida > Caryophyllales > Polygonaceae > Rheum > Rheum nobile. The sequence goes on from WOAB01000485.1 coordinate 16,588,171, forward strand.
ACATGAGCCTTATTTGCCGGACCGCATCCTGCGACAGTTCAGGCACGTGCAGGGGATCCCAGTCTTACCTCCACAACCCATAGCAGTCACCCGTGCGTTCAACCTTCGTCATTATGACGTCACATTCCATGCTGATCTATTGGGGGCGTGGGATGAGGATCCGAGGCCTCTGATCCGGATAGATGATCCACTAGCCACGCAGTATTGGGATGTGACGGATGACTACCTCGATTGGCTAGACGAGTATTCTCACGTGTTGGTGGATCCCAGATCTACTAGACAGGATCATTTCGCCGGCCTTGTCCATCCCACACCTACTGTGGACACTCTTGCGGTATGTTTAATTTGCTTAATTCAATAAATGTTTATTATTATTATTATTAAATATTATATATACATTCTAATGGGTAATGTCATTACGAATGCAGCGAAACCAGTTGGTTACAGGTGAGCTCCATGCATATTTAGCCAGGCCGATGGATAGGAGTGTTATTACCGTCAAGGAGGTTCGGACATTCATGGGGCGTCTATTGCATATGTTGACTCATGACACTCCTCCGATGGCCGCCCCTCCACCTCGCGCGTCTCAGTCACAGCTTTTTACGGATTCTACACACGAGGCTGGGGAGGGTAGTGGTAGTCAGCCGGGTGGCGATTATGGTTCTTATGTATGGTCGCAAACTGTTATGTAGCACTTCTAAATTATGTACATTTTATATTATTTGATACTTTTCGTGGATGACTTATCGTAATTTATGTCGGTTTTTCACAAATCAAGATTTTCGGGTTACAGTTGTATATTATTTCGTATAAATTCTACTAAAAGGGCTTAATGTAACCATATTAAGAGTGCTGACATTGGGCCCAAAATTAGGCCCAATATCTGTGCGCCTAGAGTAAGCGCACTTGTGCGCCTATATTAAGCGCACCTATGCGCCTAGAGTAAGCGCACATATTGGGCCTAATTTTGGGCCCAATGCCTGTGTAACGGTCGACTACAACGAGAATAAATCTGATCGTTTATGCGCTTAATGTAAGGGCACAAACGGTCAGATTTATTCAATCTTATGAAAGGTGGCTATAAATAGCCCATTTCATTCTCTTTCTCATCCACACACAAATTGTAAATCCATTTCAGATCCGAAATATCAAGTTTATGGCTTCCACGTCGAGAAATGTTATAGAACTCAGCGACTCCTCCTCCTCTGATGATGATGGAAATGTTGGAGGTTCGGCATTAGATAGAGCTCAAGCCATGCCGCGTGATCCTGAGAGGAGCTTCATTATTGTAATAAATCAAACCATGCTCCACCCTGAATTTCGTGTGGTAAGAACCGCATCCTTCATTACGTAAATTTTTTATTCATAAGACTTCATAATATAAATTTTAAATGCACTTACTTATGTGCAGAGTATCCCAATGGAGCATGCTCTGAGATTCTTGAGAAGAGCAACGGAAGTGACTTTGGATTGTGGAAATGCAAATTTAGGGGCGTCGATCGCAACGAGTGGGAATCGATTCCGATTTCATAACGGCTGGCGGGGTTTTGTATTCTGGCATAAAGTGAAAATCAATGATGTATTAGTGTTTGAACTAATAGGTCAGCGTCCCCAAATCATATATCTTGTAACCATATTCAGAGCTTAGGGATGATATGTATAGGTGTTTGAATACTATAGGGTATTGTATTTCGGATGACATGTACTGTACTACTACGCATTATAAATATAAATTGTGTTTGAACTAATAGGGTTTGAACTAATAGAGCTTAGGGATGATATGTATTAGTGTTTGAACTAATAGGGTTTTGTATTTCGGATTACATGTACTGTACTACTACGCATTAGTAGTACAGTATAAAACTTCATAAGACTTTGTCATATCACATTATAACTTCAAATAACTCTGTCATTTTACAGTAGTATATGATAAGAGTGATGCCTTCCTAAGAAACAGTGTCAATTCATTGGTGAATACTATACATTCGAATTCCTATCGTACTTCATTCTATAGCGTAACTATAGAGTTCGATATAAAACTTCATAAGACTTTGTCATATCACATTATAACTTCAAATGACTCCGTCATTTTACATTAGTATATGATAAGAGTGATGACTTCCTAAGAAACAGTGTCAATTCATTGGTGAATACTATACATTCGAATTCATATCGTACTTCATTCTATAGCGTAATTGTAGAGTTCGATATAAAACTTCATAAGACTTTGTCATATCACATTATAACTTCAAATGACTCCGTCATTTTACAGTAGTATATGATAAGAGTGATGCCTTCCTAAGAAACAGTGTCAATTCATTGGTGAATACTATACATTCGAATTCCTATCATACTTCATTCTATAGTGTAACTGTAGAGTTCGATATAAAACTTCATAAGACTTTGTCATATCACATTATAACTTCAAATGACTCCGTCATTTTACATTAGTATATGATAAGAGTGATGACTTCCTAAGAAACAGTGTCAATTCATTGGTGAATACTATACATTCGAATTCATATCGTACTTCATTCTATAGCGTAACTATAGAGTTCGATATAAAACTTCATAAGACTTTGTCATATCACATTATAACTTCAAATGACTCCGTCATTTTACATTAGTATATGATAAGAGTGATGACTTCCTAAGAAACAATGTCAATTCATTGGTGAATACTATACATTAGAATTCCTATCGTATTTCATTCTATAGCGTAACTATAGAGTTTGATATAAAACTTCATAAGACTTTGTCATATCACATTATAACTTCAAATGACTCCGTCATTTTACATTAGTATATGATAAGAGTGATGACTTCCTAAGAAACAGTGGGCCTCTATCGTAATTCATATTATATGCTGTGCGCTTACATTAAGCGCACAACTGATGTACGCTTAATGTAAGCGCACCGAACATGGGCCCAAATACATCACGTGGGCCTGTATTTGGGTCCATACCTAACGAAATCTGACCGTTGTGTGCGCTTATTGTAAGCGCACCAACGGCCATTTCTCAAACTCCACAATTTCCCGCCTATAAATACCGAAGCCAATTTTCATTCTCTTCAACTTACTTCTCCGGTGTCTTCGACTTTTCCGATCTCAAGTCGCGCTTGAAGATACATCTTTGGGTAAGCTTATTCTTCCAGTTTCTTTCGATTTATTAACCCTAATTTATTATATTAATGGATTAATGATATTTGTAGGAAAACCAAGCACTACAACAAATAATGACATCTTCATCCGAATCATCAACAAACCCAAATAGGCACCATCAACAAATATAATGATGTACATCGTATAATGCCTTGATATCGTATCTTTTGTGTAATGTTGTTTACGTACTATCAACTTTTGTAGGGAGCAAGCAATTTTATCAAAGCAGAGATATGATATGCCGCGAACTTTTACCGGAGACTATCATAATTTCTTCAAACGCAACTAGGCGATGTCATTTATTTTGTCTTAGGGTTTCTAAGTTTGTGAAGAACTTGTAATCGTTGGATTTGTAATGTAATATATTATGGTTATGATAGTTTGTGACTCCATAAGTTTGATGTCTTTTTCATTACGTAAGCCTTATTATGAAACCCACCAAAGCAACAATCATGAGGAATTAACCAAAAGAGACTCGCTCACATATAAAGTTATATTACATTACAAACTGCCTTAGAGTTTTACATGAAGTATATGATAAGAGTGAATCAACTAAGCCAAATAATCTGGATTCAGACCGGCTGCCTTGCGGCATTCCCTAAACTCTTGTAATTTCGAATCATACACTTGTTCCCACCACATGATTCTTGGATCGCAGTGTCTTCGCCACTCATACGTAATGGGTGGTAATGGAGAGTCGGAACTGAGCATCACCTATACGAATACAAACAAAAAATACGAAATTAGTATATACTATTTTGCAAATGAAACATCAAAGTATGCGTACATAAACAAAACATTACCGGTATCCAGTGGTTGTGATCCCCTACGTGTGCTATCCCCGTCATTTGTAAGGGAGGTGTGCAACATGGTCCAAGCGGCCTAATTGGTAAGCACAATAAAGGGTACTGAGATATGACGATCACAACAACATTATACGCCGTGGCAAACACTAAACCCATGAATGGCATGTCAAGCCAATACTCCGGGCCACAAGGGCTCTTCACATAGTTAATTTGAACCATTAGATCGTCCCATGTCCCTAGTCGTGTAGCCTCTAGTATCGGCTCCCACATTTGTCGGTTGGCACGCAACTCCTTTGCCATGGCGCTGCGAATCAAGGGATATTGACTCTGACTCATCCCCATAAGCACAGCCAAAGACTGATAACCACAATGTCCGTCTGGATGTGCATCCATAGCACCATTAATGTACCCAAACCAGAAGTAATCTATATTCTGAAACCCAAAGTCCACCCCATGATGAATCATGGGTTCTTCAGGCCACTCCTTCGACGGACGGACTCCAACATGGTCGGTCTCGACGTACACCTCCTCCTTTTGTGATTCCTCTGGTTCCGGCTGGGTCGGCATGTCCTCAGCGTCGAGCACCACGACACTTGCTTGCTTTCTGGGATGACCTGGCCCTTTCACCTTCTCCTTTGCCTTCTCGGACTTCAATAGGTCTTCTCTTACGTGCTCATGCAGACTCTTTTCCCTAGTCGGAGACCCCTTTGCCTTGTTCTTCACACCACTTGGCCTTCCCTTTGTACAGATGTCCGTCGGCTCCATAAACGTACTCTGTTCCGGATGCTCCAAGGCCATGTACAAATCACTCACTTGCCATGCCGTGGCTTGGCTCAAAGTTCGGCTTTCCAATCTCGACCACATCTCACGCAATCTCAACTCTAGAACGGACATCGGAACACTATCGTCAGCAAGCGCAAATGTTGTTGGATCCTCTTCCCAATGCAAGTCCTTCCAAAAGTCGTGAATGTCGTCTGGAGTGAGAGCTGTCCTCGTAATGATGGCGTTTGCAATATCGTATACGCACGACAATCCAAGGCAGTCTCTCACCCAAGGATCATCACATACTTCTGAATAGTCCTCCTTGACTAACTTATCATACATAGCCAACAACAAATCAAAGCACTTATCTGACACTCTATAGAAGAGTCTTGAAAAGACCATTTGGGCAAGCGCCGGAAACCCTGGATCGTTGAACTCCATTGGTCTTGTAGACAGTGACTTGTTCATGGTCGCCTTAATCGTGTCGATTTGAAGAATGATTGCATGGTGGATCCTCACGATCACTCTGTTAAAGCCGCCTCTGCTAGACCCCACAATACCTTTCAAGACACGATGCATCCCCTCAACCCTATCAAAACAAAAAACATTTATTGCCTTAGCACGACATTGGAACTCATAAGTACAAACAATTAACTACACATTGTTCAAAAGATACCTGTTTGAAGTCCTCGTGAAGAAGTGAAGGGTGGAATCCGTCCAAGCTCTTACTATGTTTTCCTTGTAAGGAGTGAGCCATTCCCTCTCGACGTATCCAACAAGGCCGCTCTTCCACGACGTCCTCAATGCTCTGAGCCTCTCCTCGTAGCTTTCCTCGGTGGTCGAGCAAAAAAGACTACAGCACTGGTTTGTAAACGTATCGACTCTGGTACTGTTTTTTATAACCTTGTCGGCATGTGCCTTGATGTTGTTTCTAATATGGACCCAACACAAGAGATGTCTTACCGGAACGTCTTTGAAAACTATCTTAACAACTTTTATGAGAGCCTTTTCACAATCGCTCATTATAGCCTTTGGCATTACCCCCAACTCGTCAAACAAGTTCCGAAGGGCCCTCAATATCCAATGGTAATGGAAAACTTTTTCTGCTCGGGTGAATGCGTACGCAATGTTGAACGTCTTGTGAGTGCACGTAAAACCAACAATCTCCACCAACGACTCTTCATATCTATTCATAGACATAAGAAATTAAAATAGCAATATTTAGTGAATATAACTAATCAAATTGTAGCACATACCAAAATATCTAACTACTATTAAAATGTATTACATACTTATTTGTCTTGTATGTGGCATCAATGATCACAACGTGCGGGAACTTCTTCAGCAACCGTATCGACTCCGGGTGAGCAAAAAACAAAATCTCTACCTCGTCCCCTTTCTTCACATTCCTAAGAGGATAGAAAAGATACCCGTTGTCTTTCAAAAATTGAAGGGACCACTGAGTAACCGTCAATTCACCACGATCCTCGAAATGGAGCTTCTGCAAAAAGTTGGCAACCTGCTTCATTGATGTTACATTCCCCGGAAAGTCTTTTCTAAAATGCGAAACAATCTCTTTCGGAGTCTTCCGAGAATCGCCAAATTTCCTAGCTATGGCCTTCTCTTCCTCGGTCATTCGACCCATGAATGCATTCCCGTGAAAGCTAGTCTGAAGCTTGTGGTTGTGGGTGCCATGTATAACATCCAATACCCAGCTTGATGTAAGAAACCCATGCTCGCTTTTCAAACGACACCCATACAACTCGAACTTACAATCGCACTTCTTCGATCTGCGTTTTCGAATCCTTGAAACCGACAACTCCGGATTTTCTACATTAGCTTTCGGCCTCCCAGATCTAGGCTCACCATATCTATCGCATGTCAAACTAACTAAATACGCAGTTGAGGCACGTTTCACCAAAACTATCATTAACTATTTTGCTCTAGCTCTCGCCCATTGAATCATTTCATCCATACTCTCCCAAATTAGGCCACTTTGAAAATGTCTCGTATAATCTTCACCCTATATTTATTTGTAATTTATGATTTATTATATTGTCTATAATTAGAACAAACTAATAATACAACAAATTTGCAAAGACACTAATTCATAGCAAATTTACATACTTTAAAATAGAACCTATAGGTTATGAATTAAACACTAATCTTGAACAAATCGCAATCATCTCCTCCGTCTTTGGAGTCCGAGTCGCTCCATTCTTCGTCTTCTCTAGCTTGTATCCAATCTCGCACCTCATCATCAATTTGCAAATCCATTTCAATGTTGTGATGATGTGGAAGAATATGGTGTGGATGGAAGATGATGGTGTGGATAGTATGGCAATTTATAGAGTAAAAATCTGACCGTTGGTGCGCTTAGTGTAAGCGTACCAACGGTCGGATCGTATTACCTTGTGCGCTTAGTTTAAGCGCACAAGATAGTACAAGGTTTGGCCTTGTGCGCTTATAATAAGCGCACAAGGTATCCCCTTATCCCTTTATATATTTTTTTATACCATTATGCCCCTGTGCGCTTAATGTAAGCGCACCAAAGCCGTACGCTTATATTAAGCGCACAATTTGGTTTGCATTTAGACAGAAATTGGTTTGCATATAGACTATGCCTATATTTATTTGCTCAAATTTTGTAACCAAATTATTTATTGTTTACGGTCAAAATGGATAATAATAAACAATAAAAGTATGTAGTGCTACGATTTTATTAAAAAATTAAAATATTATAACTAAATTACATACTAAAATCTAACACAAAGCAATGTTTGCATAGCAAACCTTAATTATTAGGCCTAAATTATTTATGCAAAAAATAATAAAGATGAACTTAATAATAAATCGAAGTTATTTTGCGTGCACCATGGATCAAATCTTCCTAAAGAGCCATTCTTTCCTCATGTGCATCGGAAGTCCAAACATGTTTCGAGCACGAACTGGATCAGCAGTCAAAAATTCATACGCCTCAAGCTTACTAACATCATCGAGGTCCATGCGCTCTAACTCAGTAAACACCTCATCATCGGAATAAACACGAGGCCTAGACCTCTCCAAAATGGTATTTCCAGTTGCAAGAACATCAACTACACGACCTATCACAATATTCAACCCACTTATCTCTGTTGCTAACTTCTCTTCTGGTTTGCGTTTCCTAGATGAACTTCCAGAAGCTTTTGATGTATTTCCATTTTGATTCATATCAGGAATTGAAGTATCAAAAGGAGCATACATACCACTTGATTCCGCTCTCCGTGCATGTCGTTGACTTGAATTGAATGTTTGACTATCAAAAGTCTCCAAATTAGCAGTCTGATCTTCGACCATGTGATCAACACTATCAATAGTTATATCATCTTCGGTGTTCTCATCCATAGACCATCTACGTAACCTTTCCCTCGATGTTGTTCCAAATTCACCTATAGCTCTATCTTTTCCCCAAAGTTCTCTCAATTTATCATACTGAGAGATAGGTCTTGTCCTCCATTGAACAACATTAGGCTTTGACTAACCAAAAATAATAAAGATTATGTTTAAGTACACACATATAATAATAATAAATGGAAGACATTAACTACATGATAACGTTTAGTGTGTTACCTGAATCAACGCTTCCCACACTTCCTCATCAGCTTCAAATAGTTTTGTTATCGAATTCCATCTGAACCCGCTTAGACCCTTAAATGCATCATATGCTTCTCCGAATAGTCTTTTCAATGTTTTGATACGATTTTTTATTTTGTCCTTGTCAATTGAGTTGATTTGTGTCTTCGTACGCACTTCCTCTAATACTTCATTAAAAGCGGTAGTTGTAAATTGTCCATTCACCCTATTACCTTTGATCACTTGTTCTATAAGTGCATCAAGAAGAATCTGGTCCATTGAGTTTATCCATTGCAAGGATGAACGTCTTCCTTCAGATGTTGATCTTGGAGGCATGTTATCACTACATAAGTAAAAAAAAAAAGATTGATCTATTGCAATTAACAAAACCAATACATAATAATTAGGTAACAATGCCCAATATCACATTAATGCAACAAATTTGAAGAAAACAAAGCAATTGTATTATGCAATCAATATACTTGAAATATGCTAATTGCAATCAATAGTACTTGAAAGAAGCCAATTGTATTTATTGTAAAAATAATCATTCTAGCATGAAAAAAGTAGATAAAACACCAATTGAAAAACAAAGAAACAAAAAAATTACAATCTTTGTGAATAATCATTCCACATTCTAGCGGCAATACTATCACGTATTTGACGGCCTAATACAGACTCTTCCTCTCTTGAGGTAGACCTTCGTGTAGCATTATTCTCATCTTCCGCACTTTCTAATTCCCTATCAACTTCTGATATAATCTCATCATCGGGATCAAATGCCATTAAATAGTTATGTAAAATACAACAAGCAAGAGCAATATCACATTGTGTTGAAAATGGATATGTCTTCTCATTGTAACTTCCTACGATCGGAAATCTCTTTTTCAAAATCCTAAACGATCTTTCAATTGCATTACGCAATGAAGCGTGACGAAGGTTGAATAGCTCTTCAGACTTCTCGGGTGCACGAGTTGAGTACTCTTTCAAATGATAACGCTCTCCTCTATATGGTGTAATGAGTCCCGGTTTTAGCATGAAACCCGCATCGACAAGATAATATTTACCTATAAATTATCAATTATTAACAAACGTTTGTTATCGGCTTAGTTTATATTAGAAATCTAGTTTACTTACCTCTTGGAATTATTAATCTATCTTCTCTCGTCATCGCATCTTTTATGATTTTTGAGTCGGATGCCGAACCTTCCCATCCAGGCAAAACATATGTAAACTTCAAATCAAAACTGCATGCCGCTAAGACATTTTGTGTAGGTATGTCTTTTCTACCCCGAAATCTTTGTTCGATTTTCTTAGGCACATGAGCACGAACACGTGTCCCATCAATTGCACCAACACAATCCTACATTAAGTTAGCTAAATCGGTCAATCTTACTCCTTGTTATGAAGTAAATAAATATGAACATATTTTAATTCTAATGAATATTTACCTCAAAATAAGGATAGAATCGGGAATCATTGAATATCTCTGGTGGGACTTGGGCACCATTAGGTTGAACAAAGAATTCAGCTTCAAAATGTATTATTGCACTTAATACGTTGTGTAAGTGACGACTAGTTGTTTCACTTGACCGACGAAAGAAGAAAGAGACATTGCGATTCCTTTCTTGGTGTGACAGGATAAACAAAAACTTAGCAACTTGTTCCTCTATAGAAGCTTCACGTGATGGTTTAAGAAACTCGGTGCTTCTAAGTTTGTCACATAACCTATGAAAAGCTATAGGTGTCATCCGAATAACACTCTTACAATATCTTTCATATTCAAGTCCTCTTAATAAGTTTGTTCGTTCTTGATCGCGTTGTTCTCTAGTTTCAGGTTCTAAAGCATCACTATTTTTCCTTTTAGTTAGTAAGGATTGAAGCTCCATTAATCTTATCTTGTATACAACACAAAACCTAAGCATTGCAATACCAATTTGGCGTTGTCGTTCCCAAGCTTCCAAAAATAAGGAAAATTCTGCATTATCTCCTTCCCTTTGAGATTCTACTTGATCCATCTAAAATTATAAATCATGACAAAAATAAATAATTAACGTGCATATATAATTGGTATCCATCACAAAATTACATAATATTAAAGCATCAATTCTATACTAAACTACATCAACAAAAGAAGAAGAAAACATTCACGTAAATGTCCAATAACAAATCAACTTTAAAAGAATAAACAATGCTAACAAGACTATTAAAGCACAAACCACCAATTCTATACTGAACTACATTAACAAAAGAAGAAGAAAACATTTACGTAAATGTTCAATCACAAATCAACTTTAAAATATTAAACAATGCTAACAAACCTGCTTGATATTAAAGCTCTGAATTCTCTGTTGCAATTTTGTTTTGTTTGTAGATTAATTAGCTAGAAGCTGTCATTTATATAGGCTCAAATTAACTCCTTAATTTTACTTTTTAAACTAATACTCCGTATAATAGTCAAAGATTTGCTTGCTATGATTACTTAATTTTTTGGTCAAAATACTGATTTTTTTGACTGAGCACAAGAATAGCTGATTTTTTTTGGGTTGAACATAAAAATAGCTTAACGTACAGTAGAACTGATGATGATTACGTATTTTTTTAGTGGCTAAACGTACATTTTCTAGTGATGAGTTTGATTTTTTTCTTTTTTAATATTATTGAAAAATAAGAAACCCTCCAAATTCCACCTCAATTGAAGGGATTAGTTTACCTCCAAATTCTCAATTTATTTTCTCCTCCTATCCCCCACTTCACTCTCAAATCTCTCCTACTATTTCAGCCAAACACATTTATTAATTTCCCTTCCTTTCCCATCCTTCTTTATCCCTTCAAATACTTGTTTCCAAACATAGGGTCAGTGTTATGCTATGAGTACTTTTTAGCCCAGATATAGATAAGTCCGGGCTAAAAAGCCCTTTGTTTGAACAAAAAAAACTGGACATTTTAGCCCGGATCTCTTCCACATCCAGGCTAAAAAGTCCAATTTTTATTAATAAAATATATACAAAATGCACTACAAGCATACCTATTGTACAACTAATGAAACTTCTATAGAATTTCTATATGGAAAAGGCTAGCATATTAATAACTCGAGAAAATGGCTTTGATATGGTACATGTCTTAAAAAAAAACACAACCATCATGAAGGCAAGATGCATAAAATATATAGCATATACCAATCTAATATCTTCTATGCTCTTTGCAGGTGTTCCTTCTTCACCTGTTTCAAAACCTCTTCAATATGTTCAGCTGCATCTTGCACATTTGCCACATGTCCTTGCAGATCAGAAACAATCAATATTGTTCAACATAAATAAAATGACCAAGACAAGCAATCAATACATACCACACTCTTCAACACAATATCTGTCTCTGAGTCCCTTTTTTGGTAAACAACCCTAGGGCAATCAATCAGATAGATCCTCCTTGTAAGTGTAATATACTACCAGACTTTAGTCTCCCCTTGGTATAAGAGCAACCTTGCAGACCTAAAAAAAAGTTATAAAAAGGCATTAGATAATAGTAAATAATATTTAGAATATTAATAAATAACAGAAGAGACAAGCATACCTATTGTTTTGATATGGAATGTTTTAGTATTTTTTTATTTTCATTTTGTTACAAAGTTATAAATATATTGTTTAGCCCGGTTGTATGAAATACCAAAATATTTAATCGAGTTTAAATTGATTAAATAGCTTGGATATTAACTAGTTGGGTATATCCGGGCTATATTCATATAAGGGGAATAAGATTTCTACTTAATAGCCCGGATTTTGATATTAAAAACATGTCCGAGCTATATTCTCATAACGTTTAAAGTGCAGTATATCATTTAGCCCGGGCACGCCGACATACATCCGGGCTCTTTTCTTATCCCAAGAAAAAATCGTAGTTCTACAATTTTAATGACTTATTAGCCCGAATATAAGTGGTCCGGACTATTTTCTTATGGGGTAAAAGATCATTTATGTACTAGTGTTCTTTTAAGGCTGTTGAGGTTGTCTCACTAGTAATTACCAGTGTTACAAATGCTGGTACTTCTACCACTAAACCTTCTCTTAAGAAAATTGTGATTTCTGAGCCTCATTCCACTGGTACTAATCCATAACACCAAGCCCCTGTGGCTGCCCCCATATCTACTCTTTCCCTATTCTACTTCCCTTCATCCCCAAAGGACTTTTAGCCCCATTCCTTTGCATGAGATTGAGGACAAAAAATGTTTTTGATAACTCTTATCCATGAAAATGAAGATAAACCATTTACTAAGGAAGAGAATAATGCCCTTATTAACTCTTACTTTGATGATGACTTGGTTGAGAATGAAATTTCTGAAGGCTCTTATCATACCATAACCTCTATGAACATATAGAATTCCACCTCTTCGATGTCCAATAAACTTGGTGTCTTGATTGTGCATACAACTATTATGTCTACTTTTGGCTCCCACAAAAGGAAAACTCAAGAAGGGGAAGATGACACACCATCTTCAACCTGATGGGGAACAAGAAACCCAAGCTCTAACTAGCAGCAACCCTAGGGTACTTCACCTTTGGATGATTTCTCATCTTTATCCTATGTTTTCCTCATAATTAAGATAAGAAATCAAATATTTTTATCCATTAGCAGAAATCACATGTTCTGTCATTGGTGTGAAGTCTCATACCTAACTAGCAGCAACCCTAGGGTACTTCACCTTTGGATGATTTCTCATCTTTATCCTATGTTTTCCAATTTATGCTTAAATTTCAATTTCATGTTTTGTAACGCACCACCATTCTCTTGATGTACTAAATGTATTCCCCTTGGTTATCAATGAATCCTTTTTATATGTACTACTATATTTATTGCTACTTATCTCTTGATACTTCTTATTGTAGTAACTAGTACATCCTTACAAATACTATGTCCAAACTGGCCGGTTTCTAATCATAACTTGGATAAACAACTTTAAAATGTGTTACAATTAGATTGTAATAACATTTATTGGTCCTTGCTATATTATACTAGCTCCAATTAGATCCTCACCCTCATGTCTCTTAAGACATTAACATGTGCATTATCAAATAAAGATACTCCTTGTTTGTATTTCTATAACTTTGAACTAAATAATATAAACAAAGAAAATCCAACACCCATCTATCTTAATTTTAACACTGATAAGATTCTATCGTATTTTAGAGTGAATTTACTTAACATCACCTATTATGACTTATATGCAGTTTTCTATCTAAATGATCTTGTCATCAGATCTCTCCAATGTACTAGTATTAACCACTCAATTATTTCATTTTTGCTGGTTTTCTTCTGGATCACTTGTAATCTTTCATACATGTACTCTTCTACTGAGTATCTGACTAACTATATCCCTAACAACGCTTCTCATTTTTTTGATTTGTTGAATCATAGAAAAATATCATGGATAGACTTACACTTAGTGTTCTAAAAATCTCTGTCTAGGCCAAAAAAAGCCTAAGATCTTGTAGAAGCAACAACCTCTTAGAAGATGACGGATGCAGAGAACATAATTTTAGGTTAGGATTTGTAAAATAAGACCCATAATATAATATCAAATATCATCCCAACATAGTTTTATCAAGATTAATGGATTTGGGAGAATATAGTCAAAATAATATTGTCATCACCTATTATGGATCATGCATTAATTTTCAATATATTGCTACCAATTATAACTTTGGCAATGTTAAATGGCCTATAACAACATTGTTTACCACAATTTTTTGTTGGTCCATCGTTTACGGATCCAAGTCCAACTATCCTATATACGTAACAAATTCTATACAAATATTGCAACTAACATCACAAAGAATACAACTTCATATATTTCTCTTGACATTCGTTTTTTTTAGTCTATGAGGAAAAATATAAAAACAACAAATAATAAAAACAAAAATATAAGATTCATCTTAAGATTTTTTAACCTCTGCGTTTGTTACCCTCCCCAACATATTTATAACCAAAAAACTGTTTTTCAAATAAGAATTTCTTATACCTATGGCAAGAATAATGCTACCTACAAAAACAAAGCATTATTTTTTATGAAGATAAGGCTTTAGAATTATCGCAGTATTAGTCGTAAAAACCTATGGACAGATATTGAATGATTCTACATAATTGGAAAAAATTCAAATCATGGCTCTCGTTGAAACAAATACCGACAAAGAACCAAAAAAAGTCTTATGGCAAAAATCAGGTTTTGTTACCTTCCGCTTCTCTCCAGCTTATGGCTTTTCTGGTGGAGTTTAGGGTTTAGGGGAAAGCCAATCAACTACACAATGAGATATGTGAGTTATCACATATTGATATAAGATTCATTGCTATCAAATATAAAATCATTGATAAAAACTATTGTATCATGATTATTTTTACCTATGTACCCGCCAAGGATAAAGAAAAAAAATTGAACTCATCTTACAAACTTTATCCTGCAAACTTATCTGCTCTGCCTTATTATTGGAGATCTTAATGGAGTCAAAACCAAATTGGAAAAAAAGGGTGGTTGTCTCCTTCCGTCAACCAGACTACTACGATTACAACAATTTAAAGACAATTGTGATTTATTAGATTTCCAACTCAAGTAAGGGTCTTTACATGGACAAAAAAATGTGGACATTTAGAAAGGATTTTGGAAATAAAAGGGTGGTTGTCTCCTTCCGCGTCCAGCATATTGATGGGAGCACTTTGACACTTCGCCTTTGGTATGAAGATTTCTCTAGTGGGTGTGGTTGTTGTGGCGAGCCAGGCCACACTTTTGACGATTACCATCTTAACAACATCAAGCAGGCTTCTCTAGACGTCGTTTTCATTGGGTCGGAAGAAGATGAGGTCACTCTCTCCCTGCTGCGGCTTCTTCTTTTGCTACTGGGCGTCAGGGTCCAACATTCTTCACCAATTCTCCTATCACTGGTCACTCTCTCCCTGCTGCGGATAAAGGTAAGGCCCATCTTTTTCACACTCATCTTTCTGCTGCCATATCCTTCCAGCATGCAATCACTGAGGCGGAGGTTGCTCATGGTGAATATCTTGAGCTCATTTCTAACCCTGCCTCTACCCTTTCTCATGACATCCTACATCCTAACCTCTATCGTGACCATCTTCTGTATGTTTTGGCCAATCTGCCTACTCCTAATCCGTTGGAGACCATGCATGTCCCTCAGCCTTTTCCATCATGTTGCCCGCTCTTCCTTCTTCTCTACATGGTCAGACCCTTGTCTATCCCTATGCTCAGGCTTACAACTTGGGTGGAGCCTATTCGTTTCAAATGCAACAGAACTTTGCTGAAGGTTTGCCTGAGTTAGTCACCCTACCAATCTACTCAGTCTAACAACTCGCTTGTCCGTCAACTTGGTGGGATTGAGATTCGGTCTTTCGATGAGCCTTCTAGCTCGCCCTCTCAAACTACTATTGTGACTGCTACTGCTACTCTAGTGACGATTAGGCCTGACACTGATATTGGTCCCCCTCGCAAAAGGAAATCTCGGGGCATGGGGAAAACTAGTTCTGCATGAATCGTCTAACCTATCATCCTTGGACTGCTTCCTTTTGGAACATTAACAATCAAGTTTATCCTCCTGGGGTTTCTAACCGGCTTACTTATTATCTTCATATTTTCCATGATCGGCATATTTTCCTTTGTCATGTACATTATCAGTTTACTCTGTTTAATATGCAGCTTATGTGTTCTGCTACTTGTAATTGTGACATTGTTTGTGATCCTTTCTACTGTCACGAAGCCTTATGTCTAGTGCTGGACCCTTTTGTAAATGCAGTTAGTGCTGCCACTTTAATGCTAGTTTATGGGTATGATCTTATTAATGCTACTGCCTTATTACTTGGTATGAATACACTTACTTATTACTGTGAATGTTGCTTCTTTTTGGGAAACATTCATCCTATTATCTATATCCTTCTCTACATCTTTAATGTATTCTATATTCATTTTTTCAATCGTAAAGTTCATTTAATGTTCTGTTGTTTGGTCTTTTTTTGGGCAAATGCATTTAATCATATTTATTTCTTCAGCTTCAATTTGAGTTTTGCTCTTTACAGTTTCCTTGTTCTTTCTTTCATTTCATATGATTTCTACATTATTAATGTCTACTTCTTTTTTATTTTTAGTTCGTTCATGATTTTCTACGCTTTCAGTTTTATTTACTATTTTTTTCTTCTGTTTTATTTCGTTATTTTGTTCTTCTCTCCAACCGGCAGGTCCTTGTGCATGCCTTATGAACCCATGATGAACCTTCAATATGAACTCATCTCTGAAATTGGATATATGTACTTCTGCATGTCAAAGATAAATATCACATCGATTCTCCGTAGTTTCAAGTATCTCTCACATACTAAGTACTTATATTATGTGTATTGTTATATTATTAAATGAAAATAGGTTACTGGAATTGTAGAGGTTGTAAAAGAACAAACTTCTGGACATAAATTGGATTTATCAGACATATTAATAACCTGGATTTCTAATGCCTCTCGGAAACTAAATCAAATATTATGCCCCCACAAACTGTCTTTAATAAAGCGGGTTTCAAAACTCTCATAACGTGCCCTTCCGTCGGAACTAAAGGTGGACTTTGGCTTCTGTGCTCCAATTCTACTTTTTTACCACATACCACAACCTTATACAACAATGACAAAGTCATCCTTCTTGAATACGAACATTTAGATATTCATTTCCTTCTGTTTTTTATTTACGCTCTATCTCGAGAAGACAATAAGTCAGATTTTTGGAAGAACATTCGCATGAAGATTTTAAATTACAATTTACCGGTTATTATTATAGGAGATTATAACGACTTACTTTCGCCATCAGATAAATTTGGAGGTTTATTCACTTCTTACATTAGATTCCAACGTCTATTAAGATTCACTACTGAGTTCGATTTGATTGGCGCTCCTTTTTCTAGTTTCCCCTTTACTTGGCGTTGATCGTTTACCTCTACTAATAACACATTTGAACGACACTATAGGGTTCTGTTGCATCCCTATTTCTTACAAAAGTTCAACAATATCATCGTTCAACACCATCCATTCACTACCTCAGATCATTGTCTTATTACAACTTCTTTGGATAATTCACATAATTTTAAAAAGATTCATTTCCGTCTGGAAAACTCATGGCTTGATCAACCTTCTTTTGCTATATTAGTTTCAAAAGTTTGGAATGATAAATATAAAGGATCATATATGTTTAAATTCTATATGAAACAAAAGCTTCTTAAATTTTACTCCAAATCTTGGAAACGAAATAACACTGCTAATACTTTTCATCAACTACAAATGACACAGGAAAAATTATCTAGCCTTCAAATCCAACTCATTCACGATCCTACGAATTCTCGAACACTGCAGCTTTACGACAACCACCTCTTAAAATATAATAAACTTCTTAAATTTCAATATGAGTACTGGAAACAACGTGCGGAAATCAAACATAACCTTAACGCGGATATGAATAAACGTTATTTTCAGTCTGTTTCTAAAATAAGATCATACAAACAAAAAATTACTTCATTTACTTTTAAAAATGGCAATCATCTTTTTGATGACTATTTAATCAGAGATGCAATTACGGATGAACTTGCAGTTCGTTTTAAACCCTCTCAACCAAAGATTTCAGTATTATACTCTCTTTGCTTTCTGATTACGATAACAACCAATTATGCTCTCCACCAACTCTTTCGGAAATCAAAAAGACTGTTTTCACAATGCCTGCAAACAAGACACCAGGTCCAGATGGATTTACTGCTGAGTTCTACCAAAAATTCTGGAATCTAGTTGGGAACTCTCTTTCTTCTGCAATTCAATCATTTTTTCATTCAGGACAATTACTTCGTGAGGCTGCTCATTGATTCATTACTTTAATTCCTAAAATTGATCAACCGACGTCTATTAATCCCTACATGCCTATCACCCTTTGTAACACATCCTACAAAATCATAACTAAAATTATGGCAAATCGACTATCACCAATTCTCCATAAATTAATTTTTCCTCTGTAAGGTGTATTTGTTCCAAGACGTCTTATCCAGGATGACATCCTTATTGCACATGAAATATTTCATTCATTCCACAAAAGAAAAAAGGGGAAAACTGGATGGATGACTCTTAAGCTAGATATGGAAAAATCTTATGACAAACTAAACTGGAACTTCATTACTCATGTTCTTTGCAATTTCGGGTTTTCAGATCTATGGATAGACCGTGTCATGACTTGTATCACTAGTATCTCATCCTCTGTACAGGTCAATAACGAACCGGGATATGTCTTCCACCCTCTCTGTGGCTTACGACAAGGTGACCCTATAGCTCCATTTATTTTCGTTCTTGCAATGGAATATTTGGCACACACTCTCATTCAAGAATCACGCTCTTCCCACAGAAAGGATGATATTCAGATAATGAAACATGGAACTTGTATTCCTTTCTTAAATTTTGCAGATGACGTATTAATTTTTGCAAATGCTACCCAAGATAATATGTTTTTTTATCAAATCAATCCTTGATGACTTTTCTCTTAAATCTGGACTTTCTAAAAATTACCATAAAAGTACCTTTCAAACATCCTGTAATATTTCTAGACAACAATCTCTTTCTCTTGCAAGTATTTTAAATTTACATGTTACTCGTTCTATGGAAAAGTATATAGGTATTCCTATTATTAGGGGACGAGTTAAAAATGAAATGTTCTCTGAAGCAATTTCCAAATTACATAAACAACTATCAAAATGGAAAGCTAACACAATGTCCCAGGCATGTCGTTGTGTCTTAATTCAATCAAATTTTACAATCACAAACAAATTACCTAATGTAGAGTTTTCTTCTTCCGAATGGAGTTTTCCAAGAGATTGATAGAATTAACAGAGACTTCTTCTGGAATCATTTAAGTCCGAATTATCATTCACTTATTAGGTGGGAGACTATTTGTTAGACTAAGACGTATGGTGGTCTTGATTTTGAACTCTCTCAGAACATAAACAGTGCTATGCAAATGAAACTTCTCTGGAAATTGATATCTGACCCTTATTCCTTCTGGGTCCAATTAATCTCAGAAAAATACTTACGGAAATCTAATAACTTCTCGTACAAAAAAAGCCTTCTGACTCATGGCAATTCTCCAGACTTCTCCAACTACGAGAACAATTCAAGAAAGGATTGTTCTGGCAAATTGGTAATGGTACTCATATCATGTTCTGGGAAGACCACTGGATCCCTGACTGTATTCTTTCGCAGTTCGTCAGAAGTAATGACCGAAGCTGCACAGTTTCACAATACATTACCGTCGACAAAAAGTGGGATCTTGGAGCCCTTCAGCGTGTTCTTCCATCTCACTTAATCCCAAACATTTTGAACATCTTCATACCTATAACTTACATACCTGATAAACTAATTTGGTACCTATCAACGGACGGTAAGTTTTCTGTCAAAAGTGCTTGATCATTAACTACTTATCTTGCAGCCTCTCCAAGCTTCACGACTTGGTTTTGGAAATTGAAGATTCCTCCGAAAAATTAAAAAAATTCTTTGGAAATGCTTCAGCGACTCTTTGCCTACTACGGAACGCCTAAACAGGTTCTTCTCTAGGGTCCCATCTAGCTACGTTCTCTGTAATTCTCCCATCAAGGACTCGAACCACTTGTTTTTTAAATGCCCATTCAGTTTACGATCTCTACAATTTCTTCAAAAACTCATTGGTATCACTTTTAGCGTCGACTTTGACAACAATTTCTACACCAATTTGGAATTCTTACATTCGAGAAACAAAAATATAATTCCGGTTCTTTCTCTTTGGTGGACAATCTTGAAAGACCGTAATGCTTTAATCTTTAGAAAGATCCCGGTCGATATTCATACAACAGTCAACAGTGCTTTAATTTCTTACAAGGACTGGATGCGGTCTTTTTTGGAAGAAGCTTTCTTTTCTTGTAAAAATAAGGATTCAAGGCAATTTTCACGGTGGAAAAAACCTCCTAAAAATTGTATTAAATTAAATTTTGATGCTTCAGTCAAACAAAATGGTTCAACACACATTGGATATATATTTCGTAACCATTCTGGTGAGGTGGTCTACTTAGACCATAGGCAAATCCTTTGCTCCTCACCTATTAAGGCTGAGGCTTTGGTCGCTCTTGAGAGCCTTCGTAGGGCTATTTCGCATCATTTTACGTAAATAGTTCTTGAAGGAGATAATCTTTCTGTCATTAACTCCATCCGTGGAATTTGGGAAATTCCATGGGAAATCTCTCTGATAATTATGAAAATTAGATCTCTGTTATATGGTTTGGATTATTTTTAGGTTCATCATTGCTACTGAGAGTCTACTAAAGCAGCTGATTTCCTAGCTTCTTCTACCATCCCTTCCACTGTTCTCCGCAGTGCATTTTCTGAGTTCTTTTCGAAGAATCAAGACCACACTCAGCAGCTTCGTTCTCGAAGCCACTACTTAGATTCATTCAGCCTCTCGTTAGCTTGTAAATCCTTTGTAAAAATCACCCATTGCGATGATTTAGGTATGTCTTCTGGTTTGTAAGGATACCTTCTGTTTGCCTGTATAAAAAAAAACAAAAAACAAAACAAAAAGAGACCACTTTAAAAAATAGGAATCTTGTATAAGCTATTATAAGCTTATAAGCATACAAGCATATCCATCTCCTTACCAATTGATTATAACTTGTAGTTCAAGTCTGCAAACAGAAGTGAAATAATTATGACTTGTGGTTCAGAAAAATGCACAATATCTTACAAAAAGCATAATAACATAAAGCTTGATGAAGAAAACTGAAAAATAAGATAAGATTATTAAAAAAAAATGATACAAAGATTGAGGTGAAAAAAGTCTCCCTGATGTAGGCATTTTCAGATACAATTTCATGCATTTCACCAAGCAGTATTTCGAATATAAAAATGCACAATGTATTTCAGATTGACGTGAACATCAACATTAAATGATAATTGTAACTGAAAATCATACGTCAACAAATCCGAAAATCTAGGGTTTGTAACTTTTCGCAACAAACACAAGCAATCGCAAAAGCCAAACAAACACAAAGACACCAGAGAATTGTTGACGCGGTTCGGTTCAACCTACTCCGCAGAGTCTCACGGGGGAGACTCACCCCGTATGCACTAGTGAAAGACGAAAGCGTTAAAGTGGGTTATAACAGAGCAAGAATCGGCAAAGAGAAAGCAAAGGAAACACACAAATCTACAAGCACAACAATGGAGAACACAAGAACAAGAAAGAGAAGACTGTCGAAGGAAGAAGAAGATCTGAAGCCAAGCCAGAAAACATCTCAGAGCGTAGGAACTCTAGAAGCCAGCAACCACAACATCACGCGCCATCAAGAAGATCAAACGCGCCACCGAGAACTCTCATTCTCTCCCTTTTCTCACTTCTCTCTCTCTGTGAAACTCTCATAGCGCGGCGGTAGCAAACATGTGAATGCAGCCCTAGCAGAGTCAAGGGAAGCTTTTAACCCTTAGAGCTAGGTCACAGCAGCAGACTCGCGACGGGCTTCAACAACGACATGGCCTCGACCTTCTCCAGTGCAAACAACAGGCCCAATTACAACTTAAGCCCAAAGCCATCCAACCGAGATAAACTCGGGGTTGCTCCAGCCTAATTATAATGAACCCGGCTCACATATAATAAAGCCATAAACCCGGTTTCCTCTTTTATGCTCTAATCTCTACACAATTCTATACTCTTATGATATACCAACACTTTATATAAGATACAAATTTGGATTATTGACATAACAATAACTAAAAAAGTCCATCTAACAAACGCAATACATATGAAAGCATTACTCTATATGAAAACATGTAAACTCATATTCCACTACTACACCCAACAATGAAAACCAAACGTCCTTAATCAAGAGCACAAAAGATATCAGTTCCAACAAGGTAAAGCAAGATATATCGAAGGTAATTTTGAGTTGTCAAAATTTTTTCTTTTTACGGAGGTAAAAATATATCTTTAATATTTTAAATGTCTATTCTTTATTATCCCTACTTAAATGAGCAGCCATCTTATTTAATGGGCTCTAGGATTATAATGGAGGCCCATGAGGTAATTAAAAAAAATTATTAAAAGGAAAATGTATTAATTATTAAAAGAGAATCCTAATCCTATTCTCTCTCATTCAATTCAACGTTCTTTATTCTTCTTCTTGCCTCCTTACTAACTTAGGCATCATATAGTCTTTGAGGGCACCCACCCTCAATTATTCAGGTTTACGTCGGATTCAATTCGCATGAAGGCTCTTCAAGGGATCATTCAAAGCTTCATCTGGATTAATTATAGTGACAAAAATTTTCAACTACAATATGGCGCCGTTTGTGGGAAACAAAGGCGATAATGGTCACAGGAGGAGCAACCTCAAGCCCGAGGAGTTGACGTCTCGCCGATCTGGAACGAGCTGTGGCAGAGCAAAACCAGCAGCTTCATGTGGCCCGAGAGGAAGCGAGAAATCTGCACATATCGTTGGAGAAGAAGCAGGGAAAGTATCCAGTAGAAGACGTTATAACAGACAGAGAGCAATCGCATGGCATGACGTGTCACCACAGGGCGAGGGCTGCAGTCCACACGATCAAGGCAGACACTCAGGTCCTTGACGAGGTAGGTCAGAGTCCGTCTGAGAAGTCTGTCGAGGCCCTGCAAAAAAATGTTGTAAGTGACTCTGAACCCAACAAGTATTTTTTGGTTGGGGCTAGAATCCTGATAGGTGTTATTTCATACATCTTTACTAGCAATTATTAGCATGATTTGGAGGAGTTTTGGATGAGTTTTGGAGCTAAGTCTGTGATCCCTGAAGTTATGGAGATAAGTGAAGATATCCCAGGATTTGCAGCTTAGATGGAGACATGAGGATGAAGATGGAGCTGCTGGAGCATACTTGGAGAAGACTACCAACACTTGGTAGTAATAAAGAGCAGCAGAAGAAGAGAAGAGGAGTTGGAGAAGAGAGTGAGCGAGTTCACCGCCCCGCGCCAGAATCACTGCGGCCCGGCGGTGACTCCCAGAGAAGCCTGAAACCCCACGCCAGAAGAAGCCACCGCCCCGCGGTGGAAAGCCTGACGCCCCGCGGTGGCCGTGTTAAATGCCGCGCGCCCAGAGACATTTATTTCCTTTTATTTCATTCAGACTTTATTATTTTATTATTTTGTTTCCTTTATTGTTGACATTAGTTTAACCTAGTTTTCTTAAGACTATTTAAGTCCTCTTTCTAGGTTAAGAGGAGAGACACTCGTTACTACTTTATTTCAGACGTTATTTTTCCCTTAGAGTTTCATCCCCCTTTGATGGAGCACTAACTTCCCTTTGTTCTACTAGACGTTTGAAGCAATACAGTTGATGTGTTTGTGAGATTTCTATTCCTTGTTCTTATCCTTATAAGTGTTGGTTTGATTCTCTTGGTTATATTGAATATTGATTTCTTGTTATTCTTCATAGCCTGATCAACTAGGTTGAATACTTTTTATCAATTGCTAGGATTGCATATAGGGGTTCCGAGTGCATATCTAGTGGCATACACGATTGTGCGTATAGGGGTTCCGAGCGTACAATCATGAGTGAGAATTATTTGCATGTTAAATAGTAAGGCGTCTTCTATTTGCATGTATCATATATCCTTGTGTGCATTGCTATTGCTGCGTTAGTGGTAAAGTATACCGACAACTGTGAGAATCAGAGGTACTTTACCAGTGACATAGTGATAAGTCTATCGACAACTGTGAGAATCGATAGTAATTAAGATCAGGGTGGGAACAACTATAAGGATAATAAAAGAACTTGGATTAAATAGATTTTTGTGATCAAATTATATCTCTGTGTTGTGGATCTCGCTCTAGTGGAACTACTTTCCCTATTATATTTTCTCAATTCAACCAAACTTGTTTGCTTTGCTTACTTTGCTTTCTCGTGATAACTAAACCCCCCTTGCTTGTTATTTGTCAATCACGACTGCATACTTCATTCGATCTTCCCTGTGGGTTCAACCCTTACTTGCTTACTATACATCTGTTTAGTAGGTCCGTTAGGATATTTACTTTGATTTGGCTATTCAGCGACATTTGCTTGTGCACTTTTAGCCCCGTCACATCCAGGGGCGGACCCATGATTTAGTCCACCAAGAAAAAAATGGAACCGAACCAAACATGAACACCTACTAAAATGGGACAATTTGATATAATATTGGATATCCCCATCCCTCAAAATATTATATCGGATAGATTATACTGGACTCCTAGTAATAATGGTTGGTTATATACTAAATCAACCTTTGAACTTAAAACAAACAAAAACAATATCTCAAACAAAAATTTCTCTTCGATATGAAAATTGGATACATATTCTAAAATTAAAGGTTTTATTTGGAAAATTTTTCATGATGTCATCCTTACTAAAGCAAGATTGTTTCAAAAACACATATCAATTCCTCTAGGATATGTGTTGTTCCAAGTGCATTTACAAGGTCAAATTTAAAGCTGATGGTTTAGAGGAAAGATATAAGGCACGGTTTGATTGCTTTATCTACTGTTAAGCAATGGGATATCTTTCAGTTAGATATCAACAATGCCTTTCTTCATGGATATTTGGTGGAAGAAGTTTACATGACTCTTCCACTTGGTTATAAAACTGCTCAGCCTGGTCATGTTTGTAAATTAGTGATATCTTTGTATGGATTGAAGTAGGCTTCTAGGCAATGGAATATTGAGTTGTCTGCCTATTTGCTAAAACTTGGTTATGTTCAGTTTAAACATGATTACTCTCTATTTGTTAGGAAACAAGGTGACTTAATAGTCATTGCTTTGGTGTATGTTGATGACTTATTGCTTACAGGAAATGATGTTGATTTCTTGATGGCCACCAAAGCTAGTTTACATGCTACTTTTACTATCAAGGATCTTGATTTGATAAATTCTTTTTTGGTATAGAAGTTGCAAGATCCAACAAAGGTACTATGATCAATAAGAGGAAATATATTTTAGACATATTGAAAGATACTGACATGCTTGGTTGCAAAGCTGCTTCATTTCCTCTTCCTAAGGGATTAAATTTGTCTATAGATGAAGGTGATTTGTTACGGGATCCTGAGGTATACAAGGGGTTAGTTGGTCGACTGTTATATTTGAACATCACTAGGCCTAACTTATCATACTCAGTTCAACACATGATCCGATTCTTAATTTGTTCTCGAGCTACTCACCTTCAAGCAGCTTTACATGTTGTTAAATATCTTCGAGGAACACTGAATTGGGGCCTCTTTTATCCTGTTCAGAATGATGTCATACTCAACAGTTATAGTGATGCTGACTGGGGTTCTTGCAAGTTTATAGCTTGATCTCTTACTTCTTACTGTGTTTTCTTGGGTGATGCACTGATATCTTGGAAGACAAAGAAACATAAAATTGTCTCTAAGTCCTCTGTTGAATCTGAATACAAGAGCATGTCCTCTATTGTAAGTGAGGTAGTCTGGCTGAATGGTCTTCTCAAGGATCTTCACATTAGTGTTCCTCTGCCATTTCCTATGTACTGTGACAACAAAGTTGCTCAGCATATTGCACCTAACCCAGTTTATCATGAGAGAACAAAACATTTAAACATAGATTGCCACTATGTTTGTGAGATAGTCAGTGAAGGCTTAATCAGGACTTCTCATGTTAAATCTCAGCTTCAGTTAATTGATATTTTGACTAAGCCTCTAGGTGAACTTCAAAATAAATTTCTCTCTTTCAAGTTGGGTTTGGTTAATTCTTCCCAAATCTAACTTGAGGGGGTATATGAAATATAGAGTTTGTTACAGGTGATGTCATAGTATAATAAGCTGATGTAAGCTCAACTATAAGAGCATTAGTGTTCTTAGTTTGCTGTAAAAGATTCTTTCTCTCTTTCTCTTCGATGTACTCTCACGGACCTTGAGTCTCCTCTGTCAATGGAATTCTACTCTTTCTCTTTGGTTGATGTTTCACAGATAAACAATGTCATCTATACATGCTAGAGAAAGTAGTCGTGGGAAACCGAGACATGTCTAGAACATATCAACTATACCTCTTGGCACATCTCAAGTGCAACACGAGCACCTGCAACAGCCTCCTCATGGTTATCATTGACCTCCAGATTAGTTTTCAAAACATGCTTCATAAGGGTCTTGTCTTGAGTATTAAGATCTGTATAGCCACTGCAGCCATCCAATAAGATAATTTTTTGGAAATTGAATAGCTTGGAAGTTTTGTATTCATAAAGTACTAGGACCATGAAAGAGCAAATGTTTATTCAGAGATGGAAGAATCTCCTTCAAAATTATAGTGTAAATCTATAAGTCCATTTGATATAATAAACATATATAACAAATGGAACTTTATTGGCGGTTGTTCAGTCCTTGTTATGATTTTATACTAATATCAATCACTTAAGACCTCAAAATTTAAAAGGTTTATCATATTGAATTATAGGAATTTCTAAATTCACAAAGTATATGTCGTGTGCACTGGTTGAGTGGCTATTCTTCTTGAACCTTCCAATATGACACAAAGAATAGTGAGGCATTAAATATGAAGCCATGAAAATATACTTTCAACTTTTATTTTTTGTTAACAAAATATACTTTCAGTCGAAAGTTTATCTCTACCATCATTAGTCCCTTAGGGTTTGTTAGGGAAAGAAGTTTATAAAGAGTTTTTTTGTTTATAAGTAGTTGATAAATAGGATTGTATAAAAAAGTATGTTTGGTAAAAATGTGGTTTTTATAGGTATGTGTGTAGTTTATTAGAAAAGTGTGAATAGTGGAAATTTTTTTATATAATTTTATTACACGTTTATCAAAATGTATAAAAGTAGGTTTTTGAAAAAAAGTATTTATAAATAATAAATAGAATTATCCAAACAAAGCCTTAGTAGAAATACAGACTCAAGTTTGGTCACTCAAAGCGGTATGAAAAAAGCAAGCCAACTTCAAATAAGAGACCATGGATTACACCAATTTGAATTTTAAAAAGACGAGCAACAAACCACTCTACTTCAAACTCAACCATATCATCAACAATAGTAGAAGGCAGGAAACATGTTGATGAAGAACCATATGAAAAAGCAACTTGTTTCTAATTTGAAAGGTAGAACAACTTGTTTCTACTAAAAAAAAAGAACAAGATTTTCAACATTAAAAGGATTTCATAATTAGAAGAGCAACTTGTTTCTAAAATGAAGGAAATTCATAAACAACATCCAAGCCATTAGATAATAAGAATTTGGTTCCGGTGAAACAACTTCTTAGAGTAAAACGAGAGTACAAATAAGAGCCATTGGATTACAAATGAAGTAACATCTTTGATTGAAAGTAAATGGGTGTATGTTTGTACGGTGGAATTGAACACATATGATTCCCATAAATTTAGGGATTTTTTACCCAAATCTTGTTCACCATCCTTTTTTCTTTTACTCTCTCCCTCCCAGTTACTCTCTCTCTCTGTATCTCATTCCAGTCAAAATCGTCTTTAACCTCCAACATCGTCTCTCCGTCGATTTACTCTCTCCGACGTCGTCTCCCCTCATTTCTCCTTGTCGATCACGCCTCCTCATGTTATCGTCGGCATCTTCTCTCTCTCGTGTTCCTCTCTGCCGCAGGAAACCGCTGTTGTCGACGTCGCCGGATCTTCATTCCTCTTCGTTGGATGGATGATTGCTATACCAAACTCCATGCTGGAGCTCATCAGCAACGGTCCTGATTTCGCTTCTGTGTGGGTTGATGCCAACGTCACCAACAACTATTACGATGGCGGTGTAAACATCAAGTTCAATATATGCTTAATTCTGCAATTTTTGGGTTTACATGAGATATGATACGGAGAATGTGTTTTCATATGCTTTCTTGATTCTTGACCCTTTCTTGATTCTTGACCCTTTCTTGATTCTTGACCACAACCTGTTTGATGAAAGTTGCCTGTGACAATTTTTAATCTCCCCTTGTTCAATGGATATTTTCTTTCGTTTTACAGGTATGTAATGATGGGTAATGAGCCACTACTAAAGGCCTACAATGGAACTTACCTCAAGTACATTCTCCCAGCCCTTGTTCAATGGATATTTTCTTTCATTTTACAGGCATGTAGTGGTGGGTATGTAGCGGTGTTGAATCCTTTGATTTATAACCTTGTCAATTTCTTTAGAAACTAATAATCCAGTTAAATTCGGGAGTGCTTGTTTTGATTAAGATATTTTATTCTGATGATATGTGATCTCAGTTGTACTGTACTTGTATCCAATTTGATTCTTTTGAATCCTTTGATTTGCAACCTCTGTCACCCTCTCCCTAGAAACAACGAAGAAGATTTCCGTCATTGTCTCCGGGACTCCTCTTCACAACCAACAATTTTCAAGCCGGCTCCGTTCTACCCAGTTTTAGCCCCGACAGACCACCAACCGCCTCGTTGCCACTCATCTCTACAATGTTATTCATGTTAACAATATTGTTATTCACAGTGTTACAATTTATGTGTTTTAATATTTATGTTTTAGATATTGTATATATGATATTCAATTTCTCTATGGTGTTATTCATTATAATAATGTTGATGTTCACGTGGATTCAGATTCTGCTTGTTGATGGTGTTAAATGAGTTGTTGATCATTGATATTCACGTTTTTATATGTGATATTCTAATGGTTTGATGTGATATTCATAAACATTATTTTGATATTCATGTTGGATGTAAGTTTCATGCATTGACTAGTTGATATTCAAATTTTATGATGTGATATTCACTATAATGCTTTAAGAGAAATTCATGTTGGATGTAGGTTTCATGCGTTGAGTACTCGATATTCAAAATATATGATGTAATATTCACTATAATGTTGTTGATATTCATGTTGGATCAGTTTTGGTGTTTTGTTGGTGTTGTTTGTACTGTTTGTAATTGATATTCAGATTGTTTAATGTGATATTCATACAAATGTTTTTCGGTTTTTTCGCCTGGTACCCCTGAGGTATGGCGAATTTCGCGAAATACCCCAAACTTTGGCTCATTTCATGTGGTACCCCTGAGTTTTTTTTTTGCCAAATATCCTTCCGTTAATTTGACTAACAGAAACATTACTTTTAAAAAAAAAAAGAAAAACCAAAAAAGCCCCCCAAAACCCCCCAGATCTGTCTTCTATTGTTCGGCGTCTCTACTCTCTCTCCTGTCTCCTCCGGCGGCGGCTCGAGCCCGCCCTCCACCACTTCGCCTTTGAGCTCGCCTCTCGTCCGTCCGCCTTCGAGCCCACCCTTCGTGACCACTGCCCCCTTCGCTGTTCGAGATCAGACTTATTTCCTACAAGCATAATTGTCATGTTGTCATTTGCATGTTGTCTGGCATCTTCAAGCCAGCTAGCCAGATGGTTGAATGTCTCTCTCCTAAGAGATCAACCCTCTAATGTTAGACACAAATACTTATATGTATAATTCTGACTGAAGAAGTGAACAACAATGAAATGCATATATGTCAAATTGCTACTAGATTTGTCTGATTGGCTCATAGGAAAGACACTACAAGGTAGAAAAATTCATTTTGATAACTGCTATTAAGCATTCAAACTAGATAAAGGACAACTTTTTTACTCAATTCTTCAATCTAGGACAAATAAAGTTTCCAAATGTATCCATAACAACAATTTTCTAGCAGCTAATTTAATCTTGAAAGTGATAGGCAGAACCATGTTAGGTTAGGGCCAATCAGCACCTATTACTTGCCAGCTTCAGGTGGCATCTAGGCTATTTAACTTAAGAAAATCAAAATACCACACAATTATACAGAATCACGCATGAATCTGTATGAAACAAGAGGATCCACGGCCACCGATGAGTTAAATAGCATGTAGAATCTGTTCATATATGTTGGATGTATTCTACATTACTGATGGTAGCATCCTTTTCTATAGCAAATTATCCTCAGTGAAGGGCTGTAAGCAAGGAGGAGGGTGAACAACGATGGGCTGTAAGTAAGGGGGCAGCGAAGGTGGAAGGAGTCGTCGAAGGGGGCAGCAAAGGCGGAGGGAGTCATTGAAGGGGGCAGCGGTCTCGAAGGGCAGGCTCAAAGGCGGACGGACGGGAGGCGATCTCGAAGGCGGAGTGGTGGAGGGCGGGCTCGAGCTGCCGCCGGAGGAGACATGAGAGAGAGTGGAGACGCCAAACAACAGAAGACAGATCTGGGGGGGGGTTTGGGTTTTTTTTTTTGGTTTTTTATTTATTTATAAAAAGTAACATTTCTGTTAGTCAAATTAACGGAAGGGTATTTGGCGAAAAAAAAAACTCGGGGATACCACACGAAATGAGCCAAAGTTTGGGGTATTTCACGAAATTCGCCGTACCTCAAGGGTACCAAGCGAAAAAACCGAATGGTTTTTTTATTCATATTGGATGTATATTTAATGCGTTGAGTAGTTGATATTCAAATTTTATGATGTGATATTCACTATAATACAGTTGATATTCATATTGGATTACTTTTGGTGTTCTGTTTGTGTTGTTTGTATTGTTTGCAATTGATATTGAAATTATTTGATGTGATATTCATACAAATGCTTTTGATATTCATGTTCAATCAGTTTTGGTGCTCTTATTTATGTTTAGGGTTTATGGATTAAGGGGTTAGGGGTTAGGGTTTAAGGGGTTATGGTTTAGGGGTTTAGGGTTTATGATTTAGGGGATTAGGGTTTAGGTGTTTAGGGTTTAAGGGGTTAGAGTTTAGGGTTTAAGATTTAAGATTTAAGGGTTTAAAGGTTTAAGGTTTAGGGTTTAGGGGATTAGGGTTTAGGGTTTAAGAGGTTAGGGTTTAGGGTTTATGATGTGATATTCACTATAATGTTGTTGATATTCATGTTGGAACAGTTTTGGTGTTTTGGGTGTTGTTTGTACTGTCTGCAATTGAAATTCTAATTGTTTAATGTGATATCATACAAATGCGATTGATATTCATGTTGGATCAGTTTTTGTTTTTTGATGGTGTTGTATGATTTATTGATCATTGATATCCATTTTGTATTATGTGACATTTATGTTGTTGATGCAGACATTAATGTTATGATATTCATGTTATGATATTCATGGTAAATGTAGTGATATTCATACCAGTATAGAATGATATTCATGTTTCTAGATACAATATATTAGATACAAGCAACTTACTACCATTGCACACGGACTGAATGAATTTGACTTGTAAAAAGATTAGAAGTATAACACAAATCCCTTCATATCGTTACAAGAATTATGAATTATGTAATGCATAGCATGAATAACTGGTTGAAGAACATGAATATCTATAACTGGAATTCAAATATCAAAAAAATCACTTATATCCAAACCAAGCTAAATGTTCTTAATGCTAAGCACATGAAAATCGACTTGCAAAACATGAATATCTAGGAATAGAATATGAATAACGAAATTACAATTCTTTTTTGCAAAACTTTGATTTTGTATCATCCTCATCAAAAACACACTTTGTGCCAAAAACGCACTTCGTTTCAAACTTTGATTTCGTATCATCTTCTTCTGATATTTCATTTTCCGATACATCAATGACTTCCTCTGAGCTTTCTGACATCATATCTTCGCTTGAATCACTATTTGTACATGACCCTGACACGTGCAATAAACTTTGAATATCATTACATAATACATGAATATCATTATCAAATTCAATACATGAATATCGTTCACAACATATTGAATATCGTTAAAAAGCATGAATATTCAAATTGGTATCATCCATATGCAGTACAAATACACATACAACAACGCCTATCTAAGTACTATAATGAATATGTAGTAAAAGGATATGAATATCATTCGAAGAACATGATTCAATCTAAACACAATTTCATGAATATCATTACATTTTATACGAATATCGACGAATTGAATGCATGAATATACGTATGATAAGCACTACTTTGTAGGGCTTAAGTAAGAGTCATTAGAGGTTTTATTGGTGCCATTCGGGTAGATTTAGACACATTCATGTGCATGGCGTTTGGAGGCAAAGTTTGGTAATTAATTAAAAGGATGATGGGCCAAATTAAATAAAGGCCCAAAAGGAGAAATGGAGGGAGAAGCCCACGTGAAATGCCGCATGAAGGAAAGCTGAGAGCTGAAGAAATTAATTGGAGGGTGATGCACCATGACATCAGCGGGCATGTGTTTATTGGAGTGGGCCGAGAAGAAGAAGCTGGAACGGAGTGGGCCGCGCGAGATTGGGCCGAGATCTTCGCTGATGCATGTGTGGGAGATTGAAGCTGTTGGGCCGCTGGTGCTTTGTTCAAGCCGTTGCTGCTTGCATGAATTGGAGTGGGCCATCACGTGATGCTTTGCTGGATTTGGAGCAGTGCTGAACGAGAATTGCGAGAAGAACGAGATTAATTTCCTTGTTTTAGTATATTATTTTATTATTATTTTATTAATTCGTTTTAGGTTAATTTAGATTTTTCCTTTAGTATATGAGGGTAGAGAAAATGCTTGTTTGAAGAGGCTGGATCATCTCTTGGAACCCTAATTCTCTTTTCTACGTTATGAAGAACTAAGCCTCCTTGGCTTAGTCGGACGCTGAAGCTTTGGTTTTGATAAAGTTGTGAGATTCTTGTTCTTAATCTATTGCATGGTTTTTATCTTTCTCTTGCTTAAGTTGTTTATGATTGATATTGATAATCTCTATTTGGACGCAACTAGGGTTTATTGTTATTGATTGATTGCTAGATCTATATTGTTACTGGTTGAGCATATCTATTTCAGAGTAGCAACTGCATCGTATTAGTAACTGGTTATGCTAGTCTTATGCAGAAGAGAATTGATTTACATTCTAGGATAATATCTGGTTGTTTTATGCTAGAATTGTATCCAACTCTATTCCTATCCGTAAGGCTGCTGTTAAACTGAATCTTGATAGTTTCAGGGTTGTTTAATTAGTTAGTGCTAATAGTATCTGATTGTGCTATTAGTTATATCTGAAAAGGAATTGGAATTACCATTGCATGAGATTTTGAATGAGTATCTATGATCAACTTGTCATACGAATAGTGGATGTTGTTTGACTAAGTGCTTTTCCCCATTACTGAATCCATCACATCTAGTTGTTTACTTTTGCATGCGTAGATTAATTAAAACTCACAAAACCCCCTCTTTGGTTACTTTAGTTTGACATACAAATTGCATATTAAGATAGAATTCGCCTCCCTATGGATTCGACCTTTACTTACCTAGGACTACGGTTTAAGGTTTGTTTGGATATTTTGCATAGCAGTTTTTAGAACGACAAAAACCTGTTATCAAATTGGCGCCGTTGTCGGGGAGGCAATAATCTATTTTGTGTGTGTGATTTGTGTGCCAATCTTGGTGTGAACCTATCTTATGGTTCACACCCGTGCTACTAATAATCTACCTCTAGTTTTTGATCCAGAAATCGAAAGAACTTTTCTTCAGGCTCGCAGGGCTGCGAATTTACTACTTCAGGAAATACAATGGCAGCTCGTGTTACTCTGGAGTCCCTGACAGCTCCTAACTTGGAGCAACCTACTCGTGCTGTGCAATTCCCTGCTCTGGGTGAAGGGGTTAAATTTGAGCTCAAGACAAGAGTAGTCCATTTACTCCCGAAATTCAGTGGAACCCCGCTTGAGGATCCTATTCAGCACCTGGATGAGTTCCTTGAGGTCTGCACCAGTATTAGGCCGTCTGATATTACTGAAGATCAGATGAGGTTGAGCGTATTTTCCTTTTCTCTGAAGGATTCAGCGAAGGACTGGTATCATTCTTTACCGCCAGGAAGCATCACTACTTGGGTAAATTTGAAGAAGGTGTTTCTTGACAAATACTTTCCAGCTATCAAGTCTAATCAGCTCAAGAAGAAGATCTACAACATAGAGCAACTGTCTAATGAGTCTCTCTATGAATATTATGAGCGCTTCAAGAAACTGGTGAAGAGTTGTCCCTACCATGGTTACGAAAAGCATGATCTGATTCTCTATTTACATGGAGGACTCCGTGAAGATGATCGTCGAATGGTGAACTCTTCATGTGGTGGAAATATTCTGAAGAGGACTTATGAAGAGGTCCTAGAGATATTTGCTACTCTGGCAGATGACTCTAGGTAGTACAGTGGGAGAGGTTCCCAGAGCTTGGTCGTTGCTAGTTCTCAGTCTAAGATTGATCAGGCTGATTTTGATGTGTTGAAAGAGGAGGTAAGGCGTCTGAAGCTGAAAGGTACGCCTCAGCAGGCTAAGGCCTGTGAGATTTGTCATGACGATTTGCACCCTACTGATTCGTGTCCTACTCTACAAGAGAAGGTAAATACAGTGGGAGATTATCAACAGCGGCCCAGGCATGATCCTTACTCTAGTACGTATAATCCTGGCTGGAGAGATCATCCCAATTTCAGATGGAGAGACCCAGAGCAAAACCAACAGCAGGGTAATCCTCAACAGCCTAGACAGCCATATGTGTCAAGACCACAGGGGCAGAGTTCGAATCCTTCATCGTTTGTGGAGGATATGATGAAGATGATGATGCAGTGCAACATGAACCTTAGTGAGAATGTTGCCAAGTTGACCAAGAGCCACATACAGTTCCAGGAAAGTACACAAGCTAGCATTCAGAACCTGGAAAGACAATTTGGTCAAATCTCTCAAGTGGTGAATAAACTGGACGCAAAGGATTTTGGTAAACTTCCATCTCAAACGGAAGTGAACCCGAATATTAGGAATGTCAGTGCTATGACTCTGAGGAGCGGGAAGAGGCTCGAAGAGGATGGTTCTGAGGTCGACAAGGAAGCGGATCAGGGGCTGGAACAGAACAGTGACGGCGACCGCTGTGAAAATGGCGACCGCCGCGAAACACACGGCGACCGCCGCAAAAGGGACGCTGCTCTCGACCTGGAAGAAAAAAATCACGGCGACCGCCGCAACAATTACGGCGACCGCCGTGATGGTGAAACATTTCTCGGAAATCCTGATGACATTCACGGCGACCGCCGCGAAACACACGGCGCCCGCCGCCCCTCCGTTGCTGAATCTGAGGCTGAGAAGGAGTATGTGCATCCAATTTTTCCTGAGTGGAAGCCCGTTGCACCATTCCCATCTGCATTGAAGCGTACCAAGCCACTCGCGCAGGACAAGGACATGTTTGAGATGTTCAGAAACGTTGAGGTCAACATGCCTCTCCTAAATTTGATCAAGTCTGTCCCTCGTTATGCCAAGTTCCTGAAGCAGATGTGCACCACAAAGAGGAATCAAGACAGGAACAACAAGAAGAAGGTCAAGGTAAGCGAGCATGTATCTGCTATTTTTCAAAAGCGCTTACCTAAGAAGTGTGGCGACCCAGGTATGTTTACCATCCCAGTCACTATTGGAAGCACCAAGTTTCCCAAAGCTATGTTAGATTTGGGTGCTTCCATTAATGTCTTACCGTCATCTCTTTGTGATTCATTAGGATTAGGACCCATGCATGCGACCAATATTTCCATTCAGTTAGCTGATAGATCTAGTGTGCGTCCTATAGGGATTATGGAGGATGTCTTGGTTAGGGTTGGTGATCTTACTTTTCCTGCGGACTTCTATGTGCTTGATATGGAACATGATATGCATGTAGCCCCTATTCTGTTAGGGAGACCCTTCTTGAAAACTGCAAACACTAAGATCAACGTGAGTATTGGTTCCTTGACTATGGATTTTGATGGCCAAACCATTAATTATAACATCTATGAAGCCATGAAATCCCCTGCTGATGCCCATTCTTTGTGTGCAATTGATATCCCTGAGCCTGTGGTGCAAGATGTTTTTGATGAGGACCACCTAGATGACACACCACCTATTGTTGATTCTAGCTTGGATATTGCTATATTTACTAACTTGCAGGAAGGTGTGGATGAGTGGGACGCTTGCTATAAGCTCTCTCCAGAGCTTCTAGGTAAATCACCTTTACTGCTAACTCCGAGCGAGAAGCTCGCTCCCTCTTTGGTGCAGGTCCCTGAAGTTAAGGTTAAACACCCCCCGGATCGATCTAAGCATGGGGTAGACGCGACCAAGAAGGTCAGGATGGAGAAGCCAAGGAAGAAGAAGCATGGTCTAAGGTTCAAACCTTTCCATGATTGGTTCAGAAAGGAGGTATGGATTAAGAAGGTTCCCAAGGAACCTGACGATATGGATTGAAGTTGTTCGAGTAGTATGTCGAGCCACGACATTAACTAAGGCGCTGTTCGGGAGGCAACCCGATGTTAGGTAGTCTATTTTCTTTCCCTTAGTCTTTATTCAGTTGTTTTTCTTTTTGTTTTTCCCTTCTGTGTTGAACTAACCTGCAGGAAGAGTGAAAAAACGAAGATGGAGTTCACGGCGACCGCCGCACCCCTTACGGCGACCGCCGCAAATGCCTCGCCAAGCAAGTTGGCTACGACCTAAAAACGGCGACCGCCGCAATTACGGCGACCGCCGCATTTTCGCAGGTAAAAAAAAAAAAAAAAAAAAAAATTCGAAAAAAATGGGCCCCGAAAAAACCTTAAACGGGGAGCAAAAGACGAAAATAAGATACCCCGAAAAGACCTTAAACGGGGAGAAAAAGTCAAAAAAAAAAAAAAAGTTTTACCCAGCTGTCCAGAGTTCCCCACGGAGAGGTGCGCATCATGTTGCTAAACGGAGGAATACATTCACCCTATATTTATTTGGCAACGATGATGGCCCTGCAGTCGACAGTTGGAGAGGAGGTACACCAGGGCCCAACCACGATGACATCTGGGCCCATTTTTTGTAGGCCTTGCAACCCCGTTCCCTTGATTGACCACTATTCACCAGAGTGGTTTCTTTTGGTTGCATGGTACAAGTTGATGGAGTTGAAGGCCGTGCCGCCCTGAGTTCCTGTATAACCACTATTCACCAGAGTGGTTTCTTATGGTTGCACGGTAAATGAAGATAATGGCGTTGATGCCAGACATCCTGGACATGAGCTTTCATGAGTACACCGCCAGCAACAAGGAAGTGTCCAAGCCAACTCGGCAACGTTGTGAGTTATTTTTTGCTTTTCCCTGTGCTTTATTCTTTTGTCTTTCATTATATTGAGGACAATGCAATGTTTAAGCATGGGGTGGGGTTTTATACTTGCTACGTTGCTGAGGAGAAAAATGAATATAAAGAAAAAGCCAAAAATTTGAAAAAAGGCATACATAAAAAATCCTGGGATAGGTCGAAAACCCGAAAGGGCGGCCTAGGTAATAAGCAGGTGGCTTGGACCAGCATTAGGCTGGGGTAATATGAGGTCAAGAGTGACGTGAGCTTATGTGAGCACATCTATTGAAAAATGAAATGAGTGGCTTGGTGAAAACCCGAAAGGGCGCCTTGGCAAAATGAGCGAAAAGAAGAAGAGTGATTTTAGGATTTCTCATTACTCTTGGCGAGGCATCATAAGAAGAGGAGTCAAAGAAGGATTGTCGGGTAGGTCACTCTGGGAGACATAAGGAGCAATAGATGGAGGCTAGGATTAGAGGTTACTCACACTATTGGATGTCCAGGTTTAGTTTGGGGGAAGTACTCTGCTTGCCCCTTAAGCTTGTTGTGTTGTGAATGAGATTGGTGCTAGGAGCTTGGCATGGGTTAGGTGACTCTTAGTTGGAGGATATGCTTCCTGAGACCTTGGATGCTGCATTGGAGGAGTAGACTCTTTATTAGTTTACTCGAGGACGAGCAAAGGTCTAAGCATGGGGTGATTTGATAAGCACTACTTTGTAGGGCTTAAGTAAGAGTCATTAGAGGTTTTATTGGTGACATTCGGGTAGATTTAGACACATTCATGTGCATGGCGTTTGGGGGCGAAGTTTGGTAATTAATTAAAAGGATGATGGGCCGAATTAAATAAAGGCCCAAAAGGAGAAATGGAGGGAGAAGCCCACGTGAAATGCCGCATGAAGGAAAGCTGAGAGCTGAAGAAATTAATTGGAGGGTGATGCACCATGACATCAGCGGGCATGTGTTTATTGGAGTGGGCCGAGAAAAAGAAGCTGGAACGGAGTGGGCCGCGCGAGATTGGGCTGAGATCTTCGCTGATGCATGTGTGGGAGATTGAAGCTGTTGGGCCGCTGGTGCTTTGTTCAAGCCGTTGCTGCTTGCATGAATTGGAGTGGGCCATCACGTGATGCTTTGCTGGATTTGGAGCAGTGCTGAACGAGAATTGCGAGAAGAACGAGATTAATTTCCTTGTTTTAGTTTATTATTTTATTAATTCGTTTTAGGTTAATTTAGATTTTTCCTTTAGTATATGAGGGTTGAGAAAATGCTTGTTTGAAGAGGCTGGATCATCTCTTGGAACCCTAATTCTCTTTTCTACGTTATGAAGAACTAAGCCTCCTTGGCTTAGTCGGACGCTGAAGCTTTGGTTTTGATAAAGTTGTGAGATTCTTGTTCTTAATCTATTGCATGGTTTTTATCTTTCTCTTGCTTAAGTTGTTTATGATTGATATTGATAATCTCTATTTGGACGCAACTAGGGTTTATTGTTATTGATTGATTGCTAGATCTATATTGTTACTGGTTGAGCATATCTATTTCAGAGTAGCAACTGCATCGTATTAGTAACTGGTTGTGCTAGTCTTATGCAGAAGAGAATTGATTTACATTCTAGAATAATATCTGGTTGTTTTATGCTAGAATTGTATCCAACTATATTCCTATCCGTAAGGCTGCTGTTAAACTGAATCTTGATAGTTTCAGGGTTGTTTAATTAGTTAGTGTTAATAGTATCTGGTTGTGCTATTAGTTATATCTGAAAAGGAATTGGAATTACCATTGCATGAGATTTTGAATGAGTATCTATGATCAACTTGTCATACGAATAGTGGATGTTGTTTGACTAAGTGCTTTTCCCCATTACTGAATCCATCACATCTAGTTGTTTACTTTTGCATGCGTAGATTAATTAAAACTCACAAAACCCCCCCTTTGGTTACTTTAGTTTGACATACAAATTGCATATTAAGATAGAATTCGCCTCCCTGTGGATTCGACCTTTACTTACCTAGGACTACGGTTTAAGGTTTGTTTGGATATTTTGCATAGCAGTTTTTAGAACGACAAAAACCTGTTATCAGCGTACAAAGTACATGAACATACAAAAAAAGCTCGGTAGAACGTGATTCTATTACAAATATTGAGATTAACACAAATTGATGAATATCACTACATTGTATATGAATATTGCCTGTTTGGTTGCATGAAAATGCGAACAGAGTACGTGAATACCTTTTAATATTGTATGAAAATCGATATTGTGGTTCATGAATATGTATACACAGTACATGAATATCGCACAATCGGCAACATGAATGGAGAGAACATTTGTACAATTTCTATGAATATTGCACAATCGGCAACATGAATATGCCGTACACAGTAAACGAATATCATTACAGACTTTATGAATATCGATAGATTTATTCATGAATTTCAATAAACAGTACATGAATATCATTTCACCATAATCAGTTTAACATCAAACAAGATGTTCAAAATCCGTTAATCAATATTCGTCATATACAAAACAAAAGCATAAGATCATGATTCAATTTCAAAAAGTTGATTTTAACACACGAATATCAGTACAATATGTATGAATAATGCGTAATTGCGTTCATGAATATGAGTTGTTTTGTATTCATGTACTGTTTATTGATATTCATGAATAAAGTTAACGATATTCATGAATGAACAAACAATTTTCCTACACAAGTATCTTCCAAATTACGAAATTCATAATTTGAATTGAATATTTACAAACAGACAATGAATATCATTGATTAGGTCTCGAATATCCTCATGTTATGATCGAAAACCATAAATTGCAAAAACCATTATAAGAAATCAGAATTTAAACCCTATGTTATGATCGAAAATCAATTAGAATAGACATAAGATCAACATATCATGAAATAGAATTAGGGTTTTGCTAAAAAAACAATTTACAAACCTCGATTCATTATAATACTAGTTGATCAACCCAAAAGTAGATTGCTCAATGATGGATCTTTCACATTTCCATGAGGGATATTCAAAGTGATCGAACAAAGACGCTTGGCAAGGTTGATGAGAACGAACGAGCAGCTTCAATGGAGAGAACGAATGAACGACGAGCAGCTTGGCAATGTATCTTTGGGAAAGGATTTTGGATTTTCTATCTCCTATAAAAATATCCCTAATTATTTTATTTTAATTCTAAAATCCAATAATTGTCTTTTAGAGAAGATATGGTGGTTACACTCATACCATATTAATCATAAGACCTAACCATCCACCCGTCCATCACCCTCCATCCAACGTCTAAGATTAATACCTCCGTTTTACCGGAGCGTTGCTCTAGAAAATAAAAGAGCATTCAACATATCAGTCATAGATTCTAGGGCCGATTATGAAGAGGATTTTTAAAATGGTACGTGAAAAAACTCAGCAAAATTCACTAATATGGTAGGTTTTGTCCATCCAATTTTCTACTACATTGCCTTATTTGTACACCCTTACAAAGCTAAGAAGCACTGAGCAGTACAAGTGATTGTTCTAGAAACAGAATGCTAACATGTACAGAAAGTAAAGTCTTAAACATGTACACCCTTAAGTAGCTGACAACCTAATAAAGAGAATGCTACCCTAGTGTCATGTATTAATTCATGGTATGCATATGTTTTGCGTATATAATTGACATATATATTTCATGGTATAAAGATCTTATTTTTAAAGAGAAAACAAAATATTGATTCTAATGCATACAAGCAGGGGCGGACCCATGATTTAGTCCAATGGGGCTAAAATCTTGAAGAGTAAAATATTACCGTCTATCTTACACAAAACACAAAACCATAATTTTTAAGTCTACCATCTATTTTACACAAACAACCTCAATTTCAAACAACAAATTCTATATCCCAACTTCAAATGAAATTTTACTCGAAATTGACCAAAAATTACACAAATTAAACAATTTTCATCATTTCAGACTACTTTCACTGTGTAATCTCAACAAGTTTGTATAAAAATTAATTTGCAAAATTTGTAAATCCATAAACCCTAAAATTTGAAAATTTAACACAAATAAGGATAAATATAGAGAAAATATTACATTTTTATTGAAAAATTGTGTGTAAATTTGGATAAATTTTAGTATTTTTGAGAATTATGCATAACAAATCTTATATAAAATCTATTTTTAAAATTGAAAACTAAAAAAATTAGTTTGAAAATTTTAATTTTTTAATTTTTGATTTTTGTAAAATCCCAGTGGGGGCTACAGTCCCACTGGACCCGTGTACGTCCGCCCCATTGCATACAACTATACAAGCATATCCATCTAGTTGTGATCAACTATACGATTAGACAGATTGAGTGAACTAATTGTCATCAAGCTAGAGAGATGTTGGAGCTTCCCTCTCTAGTTTTGGCTGTTTGCTTGCGCCCTCTTCTTCCTCTGTGATGTTCTTCCATGTAAGTTGTGGTCTCTTGTTTTTCTTTTGTACAGCTTGTTTAGTTTTTGTTAAACTCATCATGAACCCTTACCATGAACTTATTAATGAACCTTATCATGATATTCTCATGATCCTTACGTATGACTTCTTCCTTGGTACTTATGATATTTATTTACCTCAATTCTCTTTCATCATAAGTGTTTGTTGTACTTTTAGTCTTCACATATGTCAATTTACTAGATCTCATAGAACCGTAATAACCATTTTTCTTTTTCAAGTTTACCTCATACGGACTCCTCTCAGGTTGTTTATTACTTTAGTCTCCCTAATCCGTCCCTTTCTTCTTCTCTGTTATAATGAATATCACAGAACCAATAATCCTTATAAATTCTATATAACCGATACATCTACTCCTTTCAGGTATGTTTTTCCATCCTCTTCTTATCATGTTATCCTAATCTTAGGTCCACACCATAGCAGCAAAGCTTGGCATACCTGTACTAAATATTACCCTTATTTTCTTAGGATTATCATCGGCTTCCTCCTGTTTAATCCTCAGCCCCGGTCCTCGCATTCAAAAGGCCCTAGGGCGAAATAAAAATTAAGGGCCCCTAATATAATAAATAAAATTCTGAAATGACAATATATTAAAAAAATGTCTTACAATTAAACTAGAAATATCAAACAGTGAAACACATTGTCATAATATTTAAATAAGTCTACTAAAGTGTATGACAATAAAACAGTATATAACAATTGAAAATGGTGGCACAAGGACTTTCTCTTTTTCCTTTTTGCACATCCAGACTCACAAAAGGGAGCAATTTGTGAATTGCTCCCTTTTGTGAGTCTATAAATTGCTCAGTTAACTTTCTCTTTTTCCTTTTTGCACATCCAGACTTATGTTTAGGCAACATGCTAACAAAGCAATAATAAGATGAATTAAATAGGAACAATTACACCTGTAATGACGACAATCCGATCAACCAAAACCAGGTAGCAGTGTAGCACAATATAAATCTGCAGTTCTGCACAGTAAAAAAAACTATATCAGCAGTGCGCACAACAAGTCTGAAGTCTATTGTCTACAGATTACAACAAACAAAATTTACTAAAAACAATTAACAATAAACTGTTACTTGTCCAATTTGCTATTTGCTAAATTCAATTCTAGTTCCAACTTCCAAGTTGGCAAATGGAAAATACTGAAATACGGTGGTGGTAACTGTTACTACTTACTTGTCCAAATTGGCAAATTCTAATTTGCTAAACTGCACGCCTAAACATGATTAACATAATAACAACAGCATTTTTTTTTGTTCAACTTGTCCAGTAACTAGTTGTCCCTTCCATTCTTCCAACATATCAAATGACCAATTGGAGGAATTGCAAATTGCAATTGCCAATTTCAAATTGACAAATTGTAAATTTGTAATACATATCAACAGGAAGGCGGAAGCAAATCTTATTTACAAAAGCATAAAAAAATATTTACCTATAGTATAATAGTAGTTTTATTTCTACTATGGGCCCTTTATTTTCATGGGCCCTAGGCGGTCGCCCTACCCAGCCTACCCAAAAGGCCGGCCCTGTTAATCCTTTTAATAATTCGGTCTTATCTGTTAGGTTTTACTCCTACTTGATTTCCCTTTTAGTAAGCTCCATGTTACATGTAACACTTGTCTGTCTCTCATTCTTCTCCTTCGAACACGTGTCAAACATTTTGTCCAACTTGCTGACTATGCCAATCTTATGC
The DNA here is from genome assembly GCA_027886185.1 of Rheum nobile. Classification (NCBI taxonomy): domain Eukaryota; kingdom Viridiplantae; phylum Streptophyta; class Magnoliopsida; order Caryophyllales; family Polygonaceae; genus Rheum; species Rheum nobile. Next base: position 16,631,765 of record WOAB01000485.1, read on the forward strand.
ATATTGTTCCTTCTCAATTTCCATTAAATTTCAATTACATCCTTTGTAACACCACCCACGGTTTTGTTATATACTGCCCTTCAACATTTTCTACTGACAACCCGATTTCTAGGAAGATTGAAATTGGAGTTTGAAAGTGAAGGATTTTTATTTGGGCAAAACAGGGCACTTCTGGAAATTCTGGGTAATTTCCGTAAATTCTGGAAAATTGGGGCTGACTTCATAATATGAGGAATTTCATTACGAGTACGAGAAACTTGACGGATCTCGATTTGGATGTGTATATCAAAAGTTATGAACAAATTTGCATTGTATTGTAAATTCAAACGACACAAATCGGGATGTCGGACTGCAGAAATGCTTATACCGCGAGAATGACTTGACGTGGAACTCTCTAAGGCAAGTTATTTGCGAATGCTTATTTGCCTAGCATAAATTTAGGTTATCTGTATATGCAGTAATACCGTAATTAGAGTTATATTCAAATATTATGTAATGGTTGCATTTCATAGGTTATGATATGATTATATGTCGAGATTCTTGATATGAGTATATGTTGGGATTATGTTGTTGATGAATGTATAATATGAATATTCATGTTATGAAATAATGTGGTGATATGAATCGTAGTAGTTGGTTCAGTAATGATATGATATGGTGTTAGTAATTATATCGGTGTGATATACATGGATTCTATATTAAGATTGGTGATGATGTATGTGTTTATTGGGGTTATCTTAGAGAATATGATAGGGTCGTTCATAATATTATATTGAGGATATGGTTAGGCATGTTTATAATTGCGTATCGTAGATAATACTGTGTGCATGAAAGTTATGTAAATGACTTGTTGTATTGATATTGCGTGTGTGGATTGATGTGAGTTCTTGAGGTTGATGAGTATGATGATGAATTGTTATGGATTATTGGGATTCATCCTTATGTTGTTATGTTTTCGGTATTTATAACTTTATGTGTTTACGGTTTATGATTTTTGTACTTGTACGGGTAAGGATGTTCCGAGCCCACTTGGTTTTAAAATGGTTTTAACTCGATATATCATGTGTTACTCTTCCCGGAGTCCGGGCTAAGTAGGTCATGGGAGTTGTTTTACCTGTGTTGGGCAGGGCTGGGGCCGGGTTGTTTGGCCAACGATACCGCCCCTACCCGCGGGTAAAGGTATATGTCCATGGTGTTTTGTTTAGCCATCCCTTGTTACCCCCGGAGTCCGATTGGGTATGCCAAGGGGGCAACTTTACTTGTGTTGGGAAGGACGGGTCGCCTAGCTAACGACGTCGTTGGCTTCCCACGGGTAAAGGTGTAGGAAGAAGGTACCTTCGTGCCCAAAAGTTCTTGGGCATGTTTTCGAATGTTATCGTAATTGTTTCCCTAAAACGTTTATATATATATTTATGTTTACTTTTCATTGTGCTTTCCTTAAAAGAAGTATACCCAGGTATAAGTTTTAATTAATGGATTGTTAATCCCGATGATCTGTAATTCATCTGGATGTTATAGGAATTACTGAGATATTACTGTAATGCAGTATGTATTTTAATTAGTTGTTTATGAGACTTAAGCTGATGATATCTGTAATTTAATGTGGGAATTGGATATTTTAAGATCCACTATGGTATAATCTGTAATATGACAATCTGTGGTTTGGGTGAATAATTATGAGAATTATTGTAATGAAGTTGTAATATGATATGTAGATAAGTCGGATGTTATGGGAATTATAGTGATGTGTTCTATGATGTGCTATTTATAGAAGTCATTGTAATGTGAAGGGTCGTATAGTATGTGGCTCAATAGGATGATTATTGGCTCATTGTGATGATCTGTGATTTAGTTAGGTAATATGTGGATCAGTTAAGTACTTATGGGATTACTGAGATGATCTGAGGTCTAGCTAGGTATTTATGGAATTACTGTAAGGTATTATGTGGCATAGATGGATACTTATGAAAAGTACTGTGATATGAAATGTATGGGTTAAGTAGTTCAGATGAGTACTAGGTGATGTATCTTGGGTAATTAGTGAAATTTCTGTAATAAGAACGACGATAGAAATATATGCTTAGATGGACCTGTATTGTGGTATTTAGATTATCTGTTCATGCATATGAGGTCCATTACCATATTAGGATAGATAGTACTATGATATGTGGGTTATCTGTTTATGGAATCAAGTTATCTGTAATCTTGGGTTATAGGTTGTATGGTATCTGCATATGTGTATGATTTCTTTATTTATGCTACAACGTGTATTCGATTCACTTATAACTTGCTTAGTCTGAATATGGACTAACCCCTTGTGGGGCGTTACCGGTTTTGGTTGCAGGACTAGGATATCAGAGTAGCGCAGCAGGATCATGGAGGGAGATGTGCGACATGATGCGAATTTGGATGGGTTTATATTTTTATGTCAAGGAATTATATTTGTTGGGTTTTGGAAAATTTTCAAGGTGAGTTTTTATAAAGCCTGAGGGAATTTCTATAGGAAATTCCTGGCGCTGTAGCTCCCCAATAGTGGTTAAATTGGGGCGTTACACGATTCCTACTGCTACTATTATCGACCGGCTTAAGGACAATTGAAAGGGGATCCGTGGTGATATTGAAATCCGAGATACTGGTAACTTTGGGATCCACTTCATCTTCTCCAACCGCGAGGCTCGTGATTGGGTTTGGGAGAACATGCCCTATCATGTCCAGGGGAAACTGGTTGTGGTGGTGCCTTATCACCCTGTTTTCCAAACCCTCAATGAGCATGCTAACAGAGGCGATCTGTGGGTCAGGATTCCGCTCCTCCCTCATTACCTGTTCAATGATCAAGATCTAGATTTCATCTTTACCCAGAATCAGTTCGGTAGGTTTATCCGTCTTGACAACATCTCTAATCTCATAAAGAAACTGAAATTTGCAAGAGTCTGCATCAACACGGTTATCCCGGTTGTCCACAAGTTTAACCGCGTCCAACATATTGACAGGAGCACTTTGACACTTCACCTTTGGTATGAAGATTTCTCTAGTGGGTGTGGTTGTTGTGGCGAGCCAGGCCACACTTTTGACGATTACCATCTTAACGACATCAAGCAGGCCGCTCTAGACGTTGTTTTCATTGGGTCGGAAGAAGATGAGGTGCAGGCAAGGCTCACTAAGGCTCGTCTCCTAGGGGGTTCCTTGCCTCCTCCGGCTTCTTCTTTTGCTACTGGGCGTCAGGGTCCAACATTCTTCACCAATTCTTCTATCATTGGTCACTCTCTCCCTGCTGCAGATAAAGGTAAGGCCCATCTTTTTCAAACTCATCTTTCTGCTGCCATATCCTTTCAGCATGCAATCACTGAGGCGGAGGTTGCTCATGGTGAATATCTTGAGCTCATTTCTAACCCTGCCTCTACCCTTTCTCATGACATCCTGCATCCTAACCTCTATCGTGACCATCTTCTGTATGTTTTGGCCAATCTGCCTACTCCTAATCCGTTGGAGACCATGCATGTCCCTCAGCCTTTTCCATCATGCTGCCCGCTCTTCCTTCTTCTCTGCATGGTCAGACCCCTGTCTATCCCTATACTCAGGCTTACAACTTGGGTGGAGCCTATTCGTTTCAAATGCAACAGAACTTTGCTGAAGGTTTGCCTGAGTTAGTCACCCTACCAATCTACTCAGTCTAACAACTCGCTTGTCCGTCAACTTGGTGGGATTGAGATTCGGTCTTTCGATGAGCCTTCTAGCTCGCCCTCTCAAACTACTATTGTGACTGCTACTGCTACTCTAGTGACGATTGAGCCTGACACTGATATTGGTCCCCCTCGCAAAAGGAAATCTCGGGGCATGGGGAAAACTAGTTCTGCATGAATCGTCTAACCTATCATCCTTGGACTGCTTCCTTTTGGAACATTAACAATCAAGTTTATCCTCTTGGGGTTTCTAACCGGCTTACTTATTATCTTCATATTTTCCATGATCGGCATATTTTCCTTTGTCATGTACATTATCAGTTTACTCTGTTTAATATGCAGCTTATGTGTTCTGCTACTTGTAATTGTGACATTGTTTGTGATCCTTTCTACTGTCACGAAGCCTTATGTCTAGTGTTGGACCCTTTTGTAAATGCAGTTAGTGCTGCCACTTTAATGCTAGTTTATGGGTCTGATCTTATTAATGCTACTGCCTCCTTATTACTTGGTATGAATACACTTACTTATTACTGTGAATGTTGCTTCTTTTTGGGAAACAGTCATCCCATTATCTATATCCTTTTCTACATCTTTAATGTATTCTATATTCATTTTTTCAATCGTAAAGTTCATTTAATGTTCTGTTGTTTGGTCTTTTTTTGGGCAAATGCATTTAATCATATTTATTTCTTCAGCTTTAATTTGAGTTTTGCTCTTTACAGTTTCCTTGTTCTTTCTTTCATTTCATATGATTTCTACATTATTAATGTCTACTTCTTTTTTATTTTTAGTTCGTTCATGATTTTCTACGCTTTCAGTTTTATTTACTGTTTTTTTCTTCTGTTTTATTTCATTTTTTTGTTCTTCTCTCCAACCGGCAGGTCCTTGTGCCTGCCTTATGAACCCATCATGAACCTTCAATATGAACTCATCTCTGAAGTTGGATATATGTACTTCTGTATATCAAAGATAAATATCACATCGATTCTCCGTTGTTTCAAGTATCTCTCACATACTAAGTACTTATATTCTGTGTATTGTTATATTATTAAATGAAAATAGGTTACTGGAATTGTAGAGGTTGCAAAAGAACAAACTTCTGGACATAAATTGGATTTATCAGACATATTAATAAACTGGATTTCTTATGCCTCTCGGAAACTAAATCAAATATTATGCCCCCACACACTGTCTTTAATAAAGCAGGTTTCAAAACTCTCATAATGTGCCCTTCCGTCGGAACTAAAGGTGGACTTTGGCTTCTGTGCTCCAATTCTACTTTTTTACCACATACCACAACCTTATACAATAATGACAACGTCATCCTTCTTTAATACTAACATTTAGATATTCATTTTCTTCTGTTTTTTATTTACGCTCTATCTCGAGAAGACAATAAGTCAGATTTTTGGAACAACATTCGCATGAAGATTTTAAATTACAATTTATCGGTTATTATTATAGGAGATTATAACGACTTACTTTCGCCATTAGATAAATTTGGAGGTTCATTCACTTCCTACATTAGATTCCAACGTCTATTAAGATTCACTACTGAGTACGATTTGATTGACGCTCCTTTTTCTAGTTTTCCCTTTACTTGGTGTCGATCGTTTATATCTACTAATACCACATTTGAACGACTTGATAGGGTTCTGTTGCATCCCTATTTCTTACAAAAGTTCAACAATATCATCGTTCAACACCATCCATTCACTACCTCAGATCATTGTCTTATTACAACTTCTTTGGATAATTCACATAATTTTAAAAATATTCCTTTCCATCTGGAAAACTCATGGCTTGATCAACCTTCTTTTGCTATATTAATTTCGAAAGTTTGGAATGATAAATATAAAGGATCATATATGTTTAAATTCTATATGAAACAAAAGCTTCTTAAATTTTACTCCAAATCTTGGAAACGAAATAACACTGCTAATACTCTTCATCGAACACTGTAGCTTTACGACAACCACCTCTTAAAATATAATAAACTTCTTAAATTTCAACATGAGTACTGGAAACAACGTGCGAAAATCAAACATAACCTTAACGCGGATATGAATACACGTTATTTTCAGTCTTTTTCTAAAATAACAACATACAAACAAAAAAATACTTCATTTACTTTTAAAAATGGCAATCATCTTTTTGATGACTATTTAATCAGAGATGCAATTACGGATGAACTTGCAGTTCATTTTAAACCCTCTCATTGTGGTCCCTTAACAACCAAAGATTTCAGTATTATACCCTCTTTGCTTTCTGATTACGATAACAGCCAATTATGCTCTCCATCAACTCTTTCGGAAATAAAAAAAGACTGTTTTCACAATGCCTGCAAACAAGACACCAGGTCCAGATGGATTTACTGCTGAGTTCTACAAAAAATTCTGGAATCTAGTTGGGAACTCTCTTTCTTCTGCAATTCAATCATTTTTTCATTCAAGACAATTACTTCGCGAGGCTGCTCATTGATTTATTACTTTAATTCCTAAAATTGATCAACCGACGTCTATTAATCCCCACATGCCTATTACCCTTTGTAACACATCCTACAAAATCATAACTAAAATTATGGCAAATCGACTATCACCAATTCTCCATAAATTAATTTGTCCTCTGCAAGGTGCATTTGTTCCAAGACGTCTTATCTAGGATGACATCCTTATTGCACATGAAATCTTTCATTCATTCCACAAAAGAAAAAAGGGGAAAACTGGATGGATGGCTCTTAAGCTAGATATGGAAAAATCTTATGACAAACTAAACTGGAACTTCATTACTCATGTTCTTTGCAATTTCGGGTTTTCAGATCTATGGATAGACCGTGTCATGACTTGTATGACTAGTATCTCATCCTCTGTACATGTCAATAACGAACCGGGATATGTCTTCCACCCTCTCTGTGGCTTACGACAAGGTGACCCTATAGCTCCATTTATTTTCGTTCTTGCAATGGAATATTTGGCACACACTCTCATTCAAGAATCACGCTCTTCCCACAGAAAGGATGATATTCAGATAATGAAACATGGAACTTGTATGATGTTCTCTAAAGCAATTTCCAAATTACATAAACAACTATCAAAATGGAAAGCTAACACAATGTCCCAGGCATGTCGTTGTGTCTTAATTCAATCAAATTTTACAATCACAAACAAATTACCTAATGCAGAGTTTTCTTATTCCGAAAGGAGTTTGCCAAGAGATTGATAGAATTAACAGAGACTTCTTCTGGAATCATTTAAGTCCGAATTATCATTCACTTATTAGGTGGGAGACTATTTGTTAGCCTAAGACGTATGGTGGTCTTGATTTTGAACTCTCTCAGAACATAAACAGTGCTATGCAAATGAAGCTTCTCTGGAAATTGATATCTGACCCTTTATCCTTCTGGGTCCAATTAATCTCAGAAAAATACTTACGGAATTCTAATAATTTCTCGTACAAAAAAAATCCTTCTGACTCATGGCAATTCTCCAGACTTCTCCAACTACGAGAATAATTCAAGAAAGGATTGTTCTGGAAAATTGGTGATGGTACTCATATCATGTTCTGGGAAGACCACTGGATCCCTGACTGTATTCTTTCACAGTTCATCGGAAGTAATGACCGAAGCAGCATAGTTTCACAATACATTACCGCCGACAAAAAGTGGGATCTTGGAGCCCTTCAGCGTGTTCTTCCATCTCACTTAATCCCAAACATTTTCATCTTCATACCTACAACTTACATACCTGATAAACTAATTTGGTACCTATCAACGGACGATAAGTTTTCTGTCAAAAGTGCTCGATCATTAACTACTTATCTTGCAGCCTCTCCAGGCTTCACGACTTGGTTCTGGAAATTGAAGATTCCTCCTAAAAATTAAAAAATTTCTTTGGAAATGCTTCAGCGACTCTTTGCCTACTATGGAACGCCTAAACAGGTTCTTCTCTAGGGTCCCATCTAGCTGCTTTCTCTGTAATTCTCCCATAAAGGACTCGAACCACTTGTTTTTTAAATGCCCATTCAGTTTACGATCTCTACAATTTCTTCAAAAACTCTTTGGTATCACTTTTAGCGTCGACTTTGACAACGATTTCTACACCAATTTGGAATTCTTACATTCGAGAAACAAAAATATAATTCCGGTTCTTTTTCTTTGGTGCACAATCTGGAAAGACCATAATGCTTTAATCTTTAGAAAGATCCCGGTCGATATTCATACAACAATCAACAGTGCTTTAATTTCTTACAAGGATTGGATGCGGTCTTTTTTGGAAGAAGCTTCCTTTTCTTGTAAAAATAAGGATTCAAGGCAATTTTCACAATGGAAAAAACCTCCTCCAAATTGTATTAAATTAAATTTTGATGCTTCAGTCAAACAAAATGGTTCAACACACATTGCATATATATTCTGTAACCATTCTGGTGAGGTGGTCTTCTTAGACCACATGCAAATCCTTTGCTCCTCACCTATTAAGGTTGAGGCTTTGGCCGCTCTTGAGAGCCTCCGTAGGGCTATTTCGCATCATTTTACGTAAATAGTTCTTGAAGGAGATAATCTTTCTGTCATTAACTCCATCCGTGGAATTTGGGAAATTCCATGGGAAATCTCTCTGATAATTATGGAAATTAGATCTCTGTCATATGGTTTGGAATATTTTCAGGTTTATCATTGCTACCGAGAGTCTACTAAAGCAGCTGATTTCCTAGCTTCTTCTACCATCCATTCCACTGTTCTCCGCAGTGCAATTTCTGAGTTCTTTTCGAAGAATCAAGACGACACTCAGCAACTTCGTTCTCGAAGCCACTACTTAGATTCATTCAGCGTCCCGTTAGCTTGTAAATCCTTTGATAAAATTTAATCGGTTGTGATGATTTAGGTATGCCTTCTGGTTTGTAAGGATACCTTCTGTTTGCCTGTATAAAAAAAACAAAAAAAACAAAAAGAGACCACTTTAAAAAATAGGAATCTAGTATAAGCTATTATAAGCTTATAATCATACAAGCATATCCATCTACTTACCAATTGATTATAACTTGTAGTTCAAGTCTGCAAACATAAGTGAAATAATTATGACTTGTGGTTCAAAAAAATGCACAATATCTTACAAAAAGCATAATAACATAAAGCTTGATGAAGAAAACTGAAAAATAAGATAAGATTATTAAAAAAAAATGATACAAAGATTGAGGTGAAAAAAGTCTCCCTGATGTAGGCATTTTCAGATACAAGTATAAGCTGTTATAAGCTTATAAGCATACAAGCATATCCATCTACTTACCAATTGATTATAACTTGTAGTTCAAGTCTGCAAACAGAAGTGAAATAATTATGACTTGTGGTTCAGAAAAATGCACAGTATCTTACAAAAAGCATAATAACATAAAGCTTGATGAAGAAAACTAAAAAATAAGATAAGATTATTAAAAAAAATGATACAAAGATTGAGGTGAAAAAAGTCTCCTTGATGTAGGCATTTTCAGATACAATTTCATGCATTTCACCAAGTAGTATTTAGAACATAAAAATGCACAATGTCTTTCAGATTGACGAGAACATCAACATTAAATGATAATTGTAACTGAAAATCATATGTCAACAAATCCGAAAATCTAGGGTTCGTAACTTTTCGCAACAAACACAAGCAATCGCAAAAGCCAAACAAACACAAAGACACCAGAGAATTGTTGACGCGGTTCGGTTCAACCTACTCCGCGGAGTCTCAGGGGGGAGACTCACCCCGTATGCACTAGTGAAAGATGAAAGCGTCAAAGTGGGTTACAACAGAGCAAGAATCGGCAAAGAGAAAGCAAATGAAACACACAGATCTACAAGCACAACAATGGAGAACACAAGAACAAGAAAGAGAAGACTGTCGAAGGAAGAAGAAGATCTGAAGCCAAGCCAGGAAACATCTCAGAGCGTAGGAACTCTAGAAGCCAGCAACCACAACATCACGCGCCATCAAGAAGATCAAATGCACCACCGAGAACTCTCATTCTCTTCCTTTTCTCACTTCTCTCTCTCTGTGAAACTCTCCAAGCGCAGCAGTAGCAAACATGTGAATGAAGCCCTAGCAGAGTCAAGGGAAGCTTTTAACCCTTGGAGCTAGGTCACAGCAGCAGACTCGCGACGGGCTTCAACATCGACATGGCCTCGGCCTTCTCCAGTGCAAACAACAGGCCCAATTACAACTTAAGCCCAAAGCCATCCAACCGAGATAAACTCGGGGTTGCTCTAGCCTAATTATAATGAACCCGGCTCACACATAATAAAGCCATAAACCCGGTTTCCTCTTTTATGCTCTAATCTCTACACAATTCTATACTCTTATGATATACCAACACTTTATATAAGATACAAATTTGGATTATTGACATAACAGTAACTAAAAAAGTCCATCTAACAAACGCAATACATATGAAAGCATTACTCTATATGAAAACATGTAAACTCATATTCCACTACTACACCCAACAATGAAAACCAAACGTCCTTAATCAAGAGCACAAAAGATAACAGTTCCAACAAGGTAAAGCAAGATATATCGAAGTTAATTTTAAGTTGTCAAATTTTTTTCTTTTTACGGAGGTAAAAATATCTCTTTAATATTTTAAATGTGTATTCTTTATTATCCCTACTTAAATGAGCAGCCATCTTATTTAATGAGCTCTAGGATTATAATGGAGGCCCATGAGGTAATTAAAAAAAATTATTAAAAGGAAAATGTATTAATTATTAAAAGAGAACCCTAATCCTATTTTCTCTCATTCAATTCAACGTTCTTTATTCTTCTTCTTGCCTCCTTACTGACTTAGGCATCAGAGAGTCTTTGAGGGCACCCACCCTCAATTATTCAGGCTTACGTCGGATTCAATTCGCATGAAGGCTCTTCAAGGGATCATTCATCGCTTCATCTAGATTAATTGTAGTGACAGAAATTTTCAACTACAATTTGGCGCCGTTTGTGGGAAACAAAGGCGATAATGGTCACAGGAGGAGCAACCTCAAGCCCGAAGAGTTGACGTCTCGCCGATCTGGAACGAGCCATGGCAGAGCAAAACCAGCAGCTTCGTGTGGCCCGAGAGGAAGCAGGAAATCTGCACATATCGTTGGAGAAGAAGCAGGGAAAGTATCCAGTACAAGACGTTATAACAGATGAAGAGCAATCGCAGGGCATGATGTGTCGCCGCAGGGCGAGGGCTGTAGTCCACACGATCAAGGCAGACACTCAGGTCCTTGACGAGGTAGGTCAGAGTCTGTCTGAGAAGTCTGTCGAGGCCCTGCAAAAAAATGTTGTAAGTGACTCTGAACCCAACAAGTATTTTTTGGTTGGGGCTAGCATCCAGGGGCGGACCCATGATTTAGTCCACCGAGAAAAAAATAGAACCGAACCAAACTTGAACACCTACTAAAATGGGACACATTTGATATAATATTGGATATCCCCATCCCTCAAAATATTATATCGGATAGATTATACTAGACTCCTAGTAATAATGGTTGGTTATATACTAAATCAACCTTTGAACTTAAAACAAACAAAAACAATATCTCAAACAAAAATTTCTCTTCGATATGAAAATTGGATACATATTCTAAAATTAAAGGTTTTATTTGGAAAATTTGTCATGATGTCATCCCTACTAAAGCAAGATTGTTTCAAAAACACATATCAATTCCTCTAGGATATGTGTTGTTCCAAGTGCATTTACAAGGTCAAATTTAAAGCTGATGGTTTAGAGGAAAGATATAAGGCATAGTTTGATTGCTTTATCTACTGTTAAGCAATGGGATATCTTTCAGTTAGATATCAACAATGCCTTTCTTCATGGATATTTGGAGGAAGAAGTTTACATGACTCCTCCACTTGGTTATAAAACTGCTCAGCCTGGTCAGGTTTGCAAATTAGTGATATCTTTGTATGGATTGAAGTAGGCTTCTAGGCAATGGAATATTTAGTTGACTGCCTATTTGCTAAAACTTGGTTATATTAAGTCTAAACATGATTACTCTCTGTTTTTGTTAGGAAACAAGGTGACTTAATAGCCATTGCTTTGGTGTATGTTGATGACTTATTGCTTACAGGAAATGATGTTGATTTCTTGATGGCCACCAAAGCTAGTTTACATGCTACTTTTACTATCAAGGATCTTGATTTGATAAATTCTCTTTTGGTATAGAAGTTGCAAGATCCAACAAAGGTACTATGATCAATAAGAGGAAATATATTTTAGACACATTGAAAGATACTGACATGCTTGGTTGCAAAGCTGCTCCATTTCCTCTTCCTAAGGGATTAAATTTGTCTATAGATGAAGGTGATTTGTTACGGGATCCTGAGGTATACAGGGGGTTAGTTGGTCGACTGTTATATTTGAACATCACTAGGCCTAACTTATCATACTCAGTTCAACACATGATTTGATTCTTAAGTTGTTCTCGAGCTACTCACCTTCAAGCAGCTTTACATGTTGTTAAATATCTTCGAGGAACACTGAATTGGGGCCTCTTTTATCCTGTTCAGAATGATGTCATACTCAACAGTTATAGTGATGTTGACTGGAGTTCTTGCAAGTTTATAGCTTGATCTCTTACTGCTTACTGTGTTTTCTTGGGTGATGCACTAATATCTTGGAAGACAAAGAAACATAAAACTGTCTCTAAGTCCTCTGTTGAATCTGAATACAAGAGCATGTCCTCTATTTCAAGTGAGGTAGTTTGGCTGAATGGTCTTCTCAAGGATCTTCACATTAGTGTTCCTCTGCCATTTCCTATGTACTGTGACAACAAAGTTGCTCAGCATATTGCACCTAACCCAGTTTATCATGAGAGAATAAAACATTTAAATATAGATTGCCACTATGTTCGTGAGATAGTCAGTGAAGGCTTCATCAGGACTTCTCATGTTAAATCTCAGCTTCAGTTAATTGATATTTTGACTAAGCCTCTAGGTGAACTTCAAAATAAATTTATCTTATTCAAGTTGGGTTTGGTTAATTCTTCCCAAATCCAACTTGAGGGGGTATATGAAATATATAGAGTTTGTTACAGGTAATGTCATAGTATAATAAGCTGATGTAAGCTCAACTATTAGAGCATTAATGTTCTCAATTGCTGTAAAAGATTCTTTCCCTCTTTCTCTCTGATGTACTCTCACGGAGCTTGAGTCTCCTCTGTCAATGGAGTTCTACTCTTTCTCTTTGGTTGATGTTTCACAGATAAACAATGTCATCTATACATGCTAGAGAAAGTAGTCGTGGGAAACCGAGACATGTCTAGGACATATCAACTATACCTTTTGGCACATCTCAAGTACAACACGAGCACCTGCAACAGCCTCCTCATGGTTATCATTGACCTCCATATTAGTTATCAAAACATGCTTCATAAGGGTCTTGTCTTGAGTATTAAGATCTGTAGAGCCACTGCAGCCACCTAATAAGATAATTTTCTGGAAATTGAATAGCTTGGAAGTTGTATTCATAAAATACTAGGACCATGAAAGAGGAAATGTTTATTCAGAGATGGAAAAATCTCCTTCAAAATTATAGTGTAAATCTATAAGTCCATTTTATATAATAAGCATATATAACAAATGGAACTTTAGTGGTGGTTGTTCAGTCCTTCTTATGATTTTATACTAATATCAATCACTTAAGACCTCAAAATTCAAAAGGTTTGTCATATTGAATTATTGGTATTTCTAAATTCACAAAGTATATGTCGTGTGCACTGGTTGAGTGGGTATTCTTCTTGAACCTTCCAATATGACACAAAGAATAGTGAGGCATTCAGTATGAAGCCATGAAAATATACTTTCAACTTTTTTTTGTGGTTAACAAAATATACTTTCAGCCGAAAGTTTATCTCTGCCATCATTAGTCCCTTAGGGTTTGTTAGGGGAAGAAGTTTATAAAGAGTTTTTTGTTTATAAGTAGTTGATAAATAGGGTTGTATAAAAAAGTATGTTTGATAAAAATGTGGTTTTTGTAGGTATGTGTGTAGTTTATTAGAAAAGTGTGAGTAGTGGAAAAAAAATTAAATAATTTTATTACACGTTTATCGAAATGTATAAAAGTAGGTTTTTGAAAAAAAGTGTTTATAAATAATAAATAGAATTATCCAAACAAAGCCTTAGTAGAAATACAGACTCAAGTTTGGTCACTCAAAGCGGTATGAAAAAGCAAGCCAACTTCAAATAAGAGACACCATGGATTACACCAAATTGAATTTTAAAAAGACGAGCATCAGACCACTCTACTTCAAACTCAACCATATCATCAACAATAGTAGAAGGCATGAAAATTTTTGATGAATAACCATATGAAAAAGCAACTTGTTTCTAATTTGTAAAGGAGAGCAACTTGTTTCTACTAAAAAAAAATACAAGATTTTCAGCATTAAAAGGATTTCATAATTAGAAGAGCAACTTGTTTCTAAAATGAAGGAAATTCATAAACAACATCCAAGCCATTAGACAATAAGAATTTGGTTCCGGTGAAAGAACTTCTTAGAGTAAAACGAGAGTATAAATAAGAGCCATTGGATTACAAATGAATTAACAACCCTGATTGAAAGTAAATGGGTGCATGTTTGTACGGTGGAATTGAACACATATGATTCCCATTAATTTAGGGATTTTTTACCCAAATCTTGTTCACCTTCCTTTTTTCTTTTACTCTCTCCCTCCCAGTTACTCTCTCTCTCTGTATCTCATTCTAGTCAAAATCGTCTTCAACCTCCGACATCGTCTCTCCGCCGATTTACTCTCTTCGACGTCGTCTCTCCTCGTTTCTCCTTGTCGATCGCGCCTCCTTATGTTATCATTGGCGTCTTCTCTCTCTCGTGTTCCTCTGCGCCGCAGGAAACCGCTGTTGTCGACATCGCCAGATCTTCATTCCTCTTCGTTGGATGGATGATTGCTATACCAAACTCCATGCTAGAGCTCATCAGCAACGATCCTGATTTCGCTTATGTGTGGGTTGATGCCAACGTCACCAGCAACTATTACGATGGCGGTGTAAACATCAAGTTCAGTATATGCTTAATTCTGCCATTTTTGGGTTTACATGAGATCTGATACGGAGAATGTGTTTTCATCTGCTTTCTTGATTCTTGACCCTTTCTTGATTCTTGACCACAACATGTTTGATGAAAGTTTCATGTGACAATTTTTAATCTCCCCTTGTTCAATGGATATTTTCTTTCGTTTTGTAGGTATGTAACGGTGGGTAATGAGCCAGTACTAAAGGCCTACAATGTAACTTACCTCAAGTACATTCTCCCAGCCCTTGTTCAATGGATATTTTCTTTCATTTTGCAGGCATGTAGCGGTGGGTATGTAGCGGTGTTGAATCCTTTGATTTGCAACCTTGTCAATTTCTTTAGAAACTAATAATCCAGTTAAATTCGGGAGTGCTTGTTTTGATTAAAATATTTTATTCTGATGATTTGTGATCTCAATTGTACTGTACTTGTATCCAATTTGATTCTTTTAAATCCTTTGATTTGCAACCTCTATCACCCTCTCCATAGAAGCGACGAAGAAGATTTCCGTCATCGTCTCCGAGACTCCTCTTCACAACCAACAGTTTTCAAGCCGACGCCGTTCTACCAGTTTTAGCCCCGACAGACCACCAACCGCCTCGTTGCCACTCATCTCTACAATGTTATTCATGTTAACAATATTGTTATTCACAGTGTTACAATTTATGTGTTTTGATATTTATGTTTTAAAAATTGTATATATGATATTCAGTTTCTCTATGGTGTTATTCATTATAATAATGTTGATATTCACGTGGATTCAGATTCTTCTTGTTGATGGTGTTGAATGAGTTGTTGATCATTGATATTCACGTTGTTATATGTGATATTCTAATGGTTTGATGTGATATTCATAAACATTCTTTTGATATTCATTTTGGATGTAAGTTTCATGCATTGACTAGTTGATATTCAAATTTTATGATGTGATATTCACTATAATATCACATCATAAAATTTGAATATCAACTAGTCAATGCATGAAACTTACATCCAACATGAATAGGTTCAGATTGGACTTGAGTGCAGTGTCGTTTCCGCCCTCCTCAAAGGCCTCAGTTCATACTATCAGTAGCCCCATCTCCTAAGGAATCACCGCTTCAGTCCCATAGGCTAGGGCGAACGGGGTTTCTCTTATTGACCTTTGCGGGGTCGTCTTGTACACCCAGAGGACAGCGGGAAGTTCTTCAGCCCATCGCCCCTTTGAACTGTCTAGCCTCTTTTAATACCATCGTGAATGACCTTGTTCGTCGCCTCTGCCTGCCATTAGCTTGTGGGTAAGCCACAGATGAATAGAAATTTTTAATTCCATAATCTGCACAAAAAGACTTAAACGCAACGCTGTTAAATTGAGTTCCGTTATCTGAAATCAAAACGTAGGGGATGCCGAATCTTGTGATTATTTACTCCCAAACAAACTTCTTAATGTCGATATCTCGGATTCCTGACATTGGTTTGGCCTCAACCAACATTGTAAGGTAGTCAGTCATAGTGTCCAGATAGCGCTTGTGATGTGACCATGGTTCACCTCAAGGACTTATCAAGACCGCTGCATCAAAGATGAAGGATCAACCAAGCTGCATGGACGTAATGGGCAATTTAGGAAGATAATTGATTTGTGTTTTATTATTTTGTTATTTTCCGTTGTTAATTAATTAGCTAGGTAGTTTTTAATTAGTGGCCTACGTAGTGGCTTTAGTGGCTTAGCTAGTTAGTGGCCTACGTTAGTGGGTAGTTAGTGGATTCAATTTTGTAATTTCTTTATTTTGGATTTTGGCACCTATATAATGGTGGCCATGCATTGTATGTTCCTTAGACTTGAATGGAGATATAAACCGAGTGTTTAGTGCATTTCAAGCCTCTTGGACGATGGTTTCCGAGGTGGTACCTATCCTCGAACCCTTAGTCTTGTTTCGGTGAGTCGTATCCGAAACACCCTTTGGTGTGTCATATCTGAAGGTGGTTGGGTATTCATGGTGTGTCGTATCCATGAGTGTTCAACCTCGTCTCATGGTTCTTGGTGAGTTGCATCCAAGGGTCGTGGGATACCTATCCTAAACTCTTCATGAACCTCGTTCCTAGCTGCACTATTTACTTAGCTGTACTACTCGCCAAAGGTATATTAGTTAAGTGCTCTCGGGCACCTTATCTTATTTAATTCCAAAACGATTAACACATTGTAAGCTTTTAATATATGTCCCTGTCACGCAGGACCCATATCTAAGGAATGAACCTCACCGAGTCCAAACCTCTGAATCTACATCGAAAGAATGAACCTGACAGAGTCCAAACTTCTACTATCGCAGGGTCTTGCTCGCCCTTTAAAAGAATAAACCTCACTGAGTTCAAACTTCAACAATCGTTGGGTCTTCATCGCCCTTACAGTTATAAAGGAACGCGCAAGGAACTCTCAGGATCCAGGCGTTCCTATAAATACTTGTGCTAACTTACAGTTACAACACAACCACAGTACAGGATAAATCCACATAAATGCCCGAAAGGCGATCACAGATAATAGCGTCGTTCTAACAGATATACAACCTATTATATGATTTTCCAAAACAGTTTATAAAACCAATTCCAGACAAACATAGTAATCATTCCAAATTAATTACTCAGATAAACAACTGATAATTAATGTAAATATGGAACAATGAGCAAGAGCGAACCACCACTTGCCTGAGTCCGTAGAGATTGAACGAAGTCTAACGACGGGATTCCGGGCTCGACACAGAGACGAATCCGCCAACTCCGATACCTTCGGATCGACCCATACAGAAACCCTAAGTTAGATTCGACAAACAACAATACCGATCTACGAAAGAACGAAAGGAATCGAAGGAAACGAAACCCGAACGAAGGCTACGGAAGCCAACACCAACAACCACGGCCACCAACACTCGCCGGCGGGCGCCACAACAATCACGGCGGGCGCCGCCTTAAATACGGCGGGCGCCGCCTCGAGCACGGCGGGCGCCGCTCATCCACGGCGGGCGCCGCCTCATGGCCTCCATCTCCGGCGGTTGAGCAAAATCATCACGGCGGTCGCCGTTCACCACGGCGGGCGCCGTTCCTGGCGGTGGTCGCCGTCTCCCTGGCGCCGGTCGCCGTCTCCCTGGCGGCGGTCGCCGTCGCTGAACAGAAACTGAAAATACGAGGGGAAATCTTACCCACGATGCTCGATTTGGCTCGTCTTTCGCCTTGCTTTGCTTCTAGGCGTCCGAGGGTCTCCAAGGCTTCACTAGCTGGGAGAGGTACCGAGATCCTTGGCTGCTTGTATTTGTGATCCCTTGATTGTAGGCCTCGGTTGAGTTTTGGAATTCAAATAGAAAGTTCAGCAGCAGCTGGGAATTCTGGAGGTGGGTATGCATGTGGGCTGGTGTAGAAGAGGTGGAGAAATTTTAGGGGAGTGGTTAGTGTTTGTCGGCAGGAGATCTTCCGAGATCTTGTAGAGGTTCTCCCAATAGGTTTGTAACCACTCGGCCTCTCTTCTCTTTTTTTTTTTTTATATTCCATACTCAACTAATTAATACTAATTAATTAAGTAGGAATATGGCTGTGGACATGGGCTTCATGGAAGGGAGAGATGGGTGAGTGGGCGTAGTGATGGGGCTAAGGTGGGTGGGGTTTGGGTTAACCGTAGGCTAGCAACCTCACTTAGCCGTGGTCTGCCCTTTGCTCACCTTGATTGACCCATGCCTTCCTTCCTTGGTTCTCCTCATAGTTAGGACCTCCGCACAAGTATGCTTCTGAGGCCAAGACGACGTAGCTGCGGCGATGGCGGCGAACCAAGCATCTCTTCGGCGTTGACTTGGCACTCCTTGCTGCTGGTGCAAGATAGCTTCCGAAGGATGTCAAATGACCGATGGTGGCCGAGAGCCATAAGACTCCAAGGCCGCGCCGGTGTGCATGTATTGGCAACGTCCGAGGCTTCTTTGACGTCAATGAGCATCCCTTTTGCATTGAATGACTCTGATACCAAATGTTGTGCGTAAGCACATGCCAAGATCCGTACAGTACAAGACGAAGGGCGCCAAAACTTTGGTTCTGCAATTTCTTGGCTAAGCTCTCTTAGATAGGACATTTGATGTATTTGATTGTGACTCTAAACAATAGATTTGATGAAGATTTGACTCAAAATGGGAAATGGATATAACTCTCATGAAGAGGTTCATGAAGAGTTTGGGATAAGTATCTCTCGACCCTTGGATGCGACTCACCAAGAACCTTGAGACAAGGTTGAACACTCATGGATACGACACACCATGATCACCCAACCACCTTCGGATATGACACACCAAAGGGTGTTACGGATACGACACACCGAAACAAGACTAAGGGTTCGAGGATAGGTACCACCTCAGAAACGATCGCCCATGAAGCTTCAAAGGAACAAACACTCTCGTTTATAATCTCCAAATCAAGCTTGAGCATTACAATGGTCACGACCACCATTATATAGGTGCCAAGTGAAAATAAAGAAATTACAAAATTGAATCCACTAACTAGTCACTAACTTAGAGCACTAAGGCCACTAACTTAGAGCACTAACTTAACAACAACTAACTAGTAACTACCTAATTAATTACGAAAATAACAAATAACAAAACAAACAAAACACAATCATCTTCCTAAATAGCTCATGACGCCATGCAGCTTGGTTTGCGCCTTCCTCTTCATTGAACCGGTCTTGACATGTCATTGAGGTGACCCATAGTCACATCATCCTCGTTCGTGAGAGTTATATCCATTTCTTTTTGAGTCAAACCTCCATCAAGTCATTGTTTAGAGTCATAATGAAACACATCAAATGTCCTATCTAAGAGAGCTTAGCCAAGAAATTGCAAAACCAAGGTCTTGGCGCCCTTCGTCTTGTACTGTACGGATCTTGGCTTGTGCTCACACACATCAAGTGGTATCAGAGCCATTCAAGGTGAAGGGGACGTTCGTGGTTTTTCAAGGAGGAGCACACACGGAAAGAAGGCAAGGATCAAGGTGTAGGAGCAATGGGCCGATCATGGTTGAGAAGAGCGCCCAGTTTATGGCTAGAGGAGAGGCCGGACATGAAGGAGGAGCAAAAAGGAAGAACAACAAGGGCCAAGTCATGGAGGGAGATGCCGGACATGAAGGAGGAGGACTCGAGCTTGCAGCCAGCCAACCAAGAGATAGGCGGAGGATCTGGTCTTCAAGAACACTCTGCGCCGTCTCAGTAAAACCATCACAACTGCTAGTTATTAATTCCATTCATTCTAAAATTTTGCGGGAAGAAACTAGACTTCAAGATCTAACTCTGGACGTTGGAATCATCCAATTACGAGTCCAGACGAGAGAGAAAGAGTGAGTTGAAGAAGGAGCTGCCAGCCTTCAACTCGGCCACCACCTCTCCAAACTGCCGTCCACCACCCACACTACCTCCTCAACTTCCACAATTCAGCCCACTAACAACCAGATTTCTTTTATTTGGTTGTTTGAGAACAAAAAGAAAAGAAAATAGGAAGAATAGGAGAAGTGGTTGGCGGTTACTGATTTTGTGGTGTTCAAAGATCTTCCCTAGATTCTCTCCACAACCTAACCGCCTCCATATCTTTCTCCACTCCTCAAACTGCCGTCCCTATTTCCTCTCTCCAGCCTTGAATGTCGTCTTTGCCTTCTCAATCAAAGAACAAGCTTCAGTCAAGGTGTTGCACGTGTTTGAAGTCATCTGAAGACAAAGATGATTCGAGGATAGATCTTCTTAAAGGAGGGGAGGAGGATGTGACCATGGGTCACCTCAAGGACTTATCAAGACCGGTGCATCAAAGATGAAGGATCAACCAAGCTGCATGGACGTAATGGGCAATTTAGGAAGATAATTGATTTGTGTTTTATTGTTTTGTTATTTTCCGTTGTTAATTAATTAGCTAGGTAGTTTTTAATTAGTGGCCTACGTAGTGGCTTTAGTGGCTTAGCTAGTTAGTGGCCTACGTTAGTGGGTAGTTAGTGGATTCAATTTTGTAATTTCTTTATTTTGTATTTTGGCACCTATATAATGGTGGCCATGCATTGTATGTTCCTTAGACTTGAATGGAGATATAAACCGAGTGTTTAGTGCATTTCAAGCCTCTTGGACGATGGTTTCCGAGGTGGTACCTATCCTCGAACACTTAGTCTTGTTTTGGTGAGTCGTATCCGAAACACCCTTTGGTGTGTCATATCCGAAGGTGGTTGGGTATTCATGGTGTTTCGTATCCATGAGTGTTCAACCTTGTCTCATGGTTCTTGGTGAGTTGCATCCAAGGGTCGTGGGATACCTATCCTAAACTCTTCATGAACCTCGTTCATGAGAGTTATATCCATTTCCTTTTGAGTCAAACCTCCATCGAGTCATTGTTTAGAGTCACAATGAAACACATCAAATGTCCTATCTAAGAGAGATTAGCCAAGAAATTGCAAAACCAAGGTCTTGGCGCCCTTCGTCTTGTACTGTACGGATCCTGGCTTGTGGTCACGCACATCAGCTTGTTCTCGGGAGCTTTTGGGAAAGGACCCACAAGATCGAGACCCCACTGAGCAAAGGGCCACGGACTAGTGAGAGGGTGCAAGTCGACCATTGGCTAGTGTATCATCTTAGCAAATTTCTGGTATTTTCACATCTTCTGACATATCCTTTTGTGTCCCTTTGCATGTAGGGCCACTAGTAACCTTGTGCCATGCCCTCATGGCCAGGCTCCTTCCGGCAGAGTGTATCATGCATACAAAGAACCAGGAAAAACATACCTTACAGCAGGGAAGAAGGATGAAGGACACAACAAAACCCTAAACACATAGGAAGAAGAAAACCAGAGAGAAAAATAAAAGCAAAAAAAATTAACAGGGAATAAGGAGGGAACAACAATAAGTAAAGGAGCAATGTCAGGGGATAAGTTATCATTGTTCGAGTTCAATTTACTATTTTCAATATCAAACAGATTCACACAGCAAACATACATCAATAGTTCATCCAAGTGGTTCTCACCAGTAGTCAGCCAATTTAATTGGTGATGTCTTTTAAGTTTGTTAAAACCCTTCAGATTTCTATAGATAAGATAAATATGCATGAGAAAAGTAAAGCAAGCAAGATACCCGAAATACGTAAGATATTTAAACTTCCCCCATTCAAAGTTGTGGATCACACAAACAACAAAAGTACCATAAGACCTTAACACGGGCCAATGGTAAGGGGAGATAAGCCCATAAATTACAAAGCAAAGGATAATCAAGGTGGTTCTATGACTAAAGGACATAAGGTACAAAAAAATGTTCAAGGGGATCACCCAAACAAAAAAGTAAGGATCAGTAGTGCAAACAGAACCCAAACCTTGATTAAAGTACATGAACATGATCATTTTTTTTATCTTTTTCACACCCTTTAGCCCCGAGGTAATGGTATCTTCCTCATTGGTCATGTCCTTGCGCTTTCCTGACTCAGAGTTAAAAAGTGATGGTTGTGCTTAAGGCTTGCTTTCATCTTGCTTCTTGTGCTCAAGAGCAGAGGGTCTGTTGTTATCCTTGGTAGCATCCTCATCAAGGCCAACCATTTCACTCATCATTTCATAAGCTTCTTTTTGGGGAGCCTCATGGCACTCAACAAATTCATCAAGTAAATCATCCTAGTTCAAGAAAGCCTGAAGCTCAGCACCCTCCAAGATAGGGAAGGCATCCTTGTCAAGCACATGCTGATGACCTGAGGAAGCCCCCATGCACACCTGGGTATCATCATCATTAGGGTGAGGTAAAAGGAAAGAAGGGGTGGGACTCGGAGGAAGCTCAATTTTTTCAGTAGTAGTGGTGACAGTAGCATTCATATCAGTGGTATGGATAGGAATATCTTATGAAGTTATAGGGCTAGCAGGCTTAGAAACACCAGCCTCAAGAACCCTCCACGGTTTGGTAAGAGATAGTGATACCACTTTTAGTGGTTTTGGGTTCAGGAGAGACAACAAGAGTCTTTTTGGATTGAGTGGCATGTCTCTTTTTATTGTAAGAGACATCCTTCCACTAGCTCTTTGATTCACTGGTTTCCTGAATAACAGGATCAGGGGTAGAACTCACTCTAAGCCTCTGGAAAGTGAGTTACAAAGATTGAGGCTTAGCATTTCTCAATGGACATTTATTAAAGGAATGTTCAGGGGCCCCAGGGTTTCTACACCCCTCTAGACACTCCTCAAACCATATTCTAAAGGATTTAGCTTTCCCCTCTTCATCAGGAATGATAATGGTTTTGTGTTTAACTTTTTCAACATCTACATTGATGCAAAGTCGGGCATAATTCACTGTTTGTTTTTTTTCAATAAAGGGATCAAGTTTGATAAGTTGCCCCAAATGATTCATCTCAATGATAGTGCTCAACACATCAAAACTGATGTATTCCATGGGCAATTGAGGAATTCTAATCCACATATCAACAATTGATATGGATTCAGTAAAAGGGTCAAAACTAGAGCACCAAGGCTTCAAAAGGATGAGCTGTCCAAAAAACATGATATGACCTACCATCCCATGCTTTTTTTTATCAATATGGTTAGCAAATCTCAACTCAAACCAGAGGTTGGGCTTTTCTTGGATTTCAAAAGAACCCTTAATGAATCTCGAATCATTTGTGAGCTTGGCTTTAAGCTTGGAAAACTCCACAAGCTCCCCAATTACATACCCAACTAATGAGGTCTCCTTAAGTATTAAAATATTGGTTCTCACCCCAGAAAGTTTGGATAAAAACAGTTTCATGTCAATAACAAGAGGGTTCAGAGACAGGGGGCTTTCACCCTCAAGTTTGGTTTCAGTGTCAGGATGGTTCACAAGATGAAGGTTCACCTCTTTTTGGATTGTGGTGGTAGCCTCATGGCTTATGCTCTTTGTACCAACAGAAGGACCAGAAACACCAAGGGGAGTATAGAGCACATCTTTCATCGTTATTTTCCCTTTATCCATCGAATTGGATAAAGGAAAGGGATCCACACAAACACAAACACAAACACAAACACAAAGAGAACTTAAAAAAGAACACCAGTTCAAAAAGTTTAGAGAATTGTAGGAGGAGTTCAGAGAGTGAGTTATCAGTTTCAAGCAAGTAAGTGACATATAAGTAAGTAGGATAAACACATATAGCAACCAAAGGAAAATGCAAGGATAGGGAGAGGAAGGATTGCACCTGATAATCTGGCTCCAAGAGGTACAGTGCACAGTAGACTCGAAATGATGAGAACACCAAGACCGGTACCGAGCACCTGAGAAACACTTGTTTATTCCAAAGAAAATCCAGATCCAGAGTCTCAAGCGGCGCTGGAAACACCATTCCCAAGTTGTCAAAAATCTATCACCAATCAAATGAGAAAGCTTCCTTTCACCCACCTCAGCAGAGGAGGACCTTCTATCCCTGAAAACCGGCTTTGAAGTAGATCACATGAGGTAGCCCCACAAATCGGCTTTGCTAGAGAAGACGTGGTTGGTGAAGGACAAGATCAAAATCAAGGGTAGATGACCAACCACTGTAGCAGTCACCATAGTCGGAAGGAGGATCGCCCAATTTTGCCTTGTCATTGTCAATAGTGTAGTGGAAGCAATAGATATGCTTAGAAAGAAGATCCTTATTGTAATCGGAGGAATCATGGTGAGAGTTGGACCCGATCAAGGTCGAGATGAGATTTAGCGGCGGGTTTTCGATTTCTAGGGTTTTGGGGGACGGAGTGGGAGTCGTGGGCAAGAGTTTTTTCGGGTTCATTACATGTGTACTTTGTTCTTGATTTAAAAGAAGAAGTTAATGTCTCTTTTTTTTGGTGGTTGATATTACTGTGAATTTTTTTGTGAGGAAAGAATTAGATTGGTCTTAGTTTCTATGCAAAGACCAGCCTAGAGCATCCTTGCAAATGAGAACACGAACTTCTAAATAAGACTAAGGTTAAACACAAATGGTAAAAAGCTGAGTTTAGTAATGCGATCAACATAACAATTCACCTCCCTACAAATGTGTCTAAATTGGATCTCCTGGAAAGAATGGATGTCGACCAAGATGTCAGCAACAACCATTTCGATTTCCCAGGGACAACACCATCAATTTGTAATTTTGTAATGTTCAATATTTTGGCATAAGAAACGCTATGTTTTAATGCTAGTGCTCTAGTCATAAGGATGTTAAAACCACAACGTTCACTATCCATATGGATTACTTTAGCTTTATCATTTCAAATGATGAAACTAATATCAGATTCACCATTACCTTGTTTTGATCCGTCAAAATTAATTTTGTAGATATTTTGGTTTGGTTTTACCTATTTCAAAAACCTAGTTTTTTCTGATTTGGTGTGGTTTACTTTTTGGTTGCATAAGGTCATCCCTTTCTGCACTCAATGTTTTCCCATTTTTTTTATTAATGTGGAGATATATTGAGATAAGTCATTTATTCTATCATTAGAGTCTGTATCAAAGATGATTTGATTTCTATTGATCCAAATACCCCACCATATAGTGATGAGACAAACAAATTCTTTTTTGGTTAAGAGAGATTGTAGTTCAGTCAATATTTCACTTGGTTTTTATTAGTAATATCAATGTTTCAAACAATATTTTCAAAAATCGCTCTTTGTTTTTTGATATGTTTAAGTGTGAAAGAGCATTGTAGGAGGAAGTGGATTAAATCTTCAAGAGGATTATTACAAGAATCACATGCCAAAGGGACATGAATATGTTTCTGAGCTAGTCTCTGATTCGTGGGTAAGCCATCATGGCAAATTTTCCAAAGGAAATTTTCAACTTTTTGATATGTATCCGATTTCCAAATCCAAGCCAGGTTATTGGTAGTAGGTGTTTGTTGTTTAGTGTTAATTCGAAGGTAGATTTTTTAGAGAACCAACCATTTTTATTCGGGGCCCAATACAATCTATTGGGGATTGGATGATGAGGGATAGGTATAACTAGAATTCTTCCAACAACATGTTGGTTTAGAAATTCATCCAATTTACTTTTGTTCCATGTTTTATTACTGTTTATAAATCCACTTACTTTTGTAGAGGGGTTAATAATTGTGAGCGATAAAATGTTAATATTTAGACCAGATAGACAATTATCCGTCAAAAAATGAATAGAATTTCCATTCCCTACTAGCCACTGAAGACTAGTAGGGAATTCATTTCTTAGTTTGAGTAATTTTTCGACAATGATTTTAACCCAAATAATGTTTGATTCAGCAAATATTGTTTGGATGAGTTTTATTTGTAAAGCCTTATTCATATTATGCATCTTTCTAATACCAGTTCCTCTATTTTCTTTGTTTTTACATATTTTATCCCATCCTATTAAGGGTTTATATATCGAATCTTTGTTCGAGAAGAAAGTTTTGATAATTGTGTCTAGTTCCTTATGTATATATGACAACAACATGAAACTTTGCATAATGAAATTCAGTTTTGAGGTCAGAATTGATTTTATTAAGGTAGCTCTCCCTTCTTGAGAAAGGGAGTTAGCTTTCCATTTTATAAGCGAATTATTGGTTGATAAGATGGTGCCTTTGAATGTATCATGATTGAGTTTTCCATTAATGATAGGACATCCTAGATATTGTTCTAAGGATGTCGTGCTTGGGATACTTAGAACATATTGAATTAAGTTTTTAGTTTGATTTGACACGTTATTTGTAGTTTGAAATGCAGACTTTTGGAAATTAACTCATTGTCTAGAGATTAAGCAATATTCTTCAATAATAGTTTGATTTTTAAGCAAGCTAATTGATTGGCCTTTGTAAAGATTAGGATATCGTCAACAAAAGCTAGGAAGGGGATATTGGTTCCCCCTTCTAGAAATTTGGAGTCCCAATTGATTGTTACTACTAGCACTCTCATGTTAGAGTTTTTAGCTAGGATTTCTGCTCCTAGTTTAAATATGAACGTAGATAAGGGATCCCCTTGACGTAGATCTCTTTTAGGTTAAAAAATATCAGTTGGTACGTTGTTGACAAGAACCGAGAAAGATACTACATCAATGCATTCTTTAATCCACCCGATAAATTGTGTGTGAATCCAAATTTTTTCAAGACTTTTAGGATGAATTATTGTTCAGTCTTATCATATGCTTTTTTCATGTCGAGTTTAATCGCTACCCATCCTTCCTTTCCTTTTTTTGATCGGAAGGAATGAAATATTTCATGAGCTATCAGAATATTATCATGAATAGCTCTTTCAGTTACAAAGGCCCCTTGTAGCGGGTGGATCAGATTATTCAGAACATGTTTCATCCTATCAGTCATGATTTTTTATATAACTTTATAAATAGTTGAGCATAGACTAATTAGTCTATAGTGGTTTGTAGAGTTTGGGTTATCACGTTTAGGTATAAGAGTTATAAATGTATGATTGATTTGTTTAAAAAGTTTTCCAGAATGGAAAAAACTTTTCACAACTTTTGTGACTGTGGGACCCACAATATGCCAATATTTTTGGTAAAATAAGGCAGACATACCATTTGGACCAGGTGATTTATTTCAGCCAATACCAAAATTTGCTTTTTTGATTTCCTCGTTTGTGACAGGTTTAGTTAGTGTGTCGTTATCTTGAGTAGTAATTTCATTGTTGATATTAGAAAGGTACTCTGTGAGAGTATTATTGTTGATATTACTGTGATTTTAGAGAATGTCTGCTACCCAAATATGTTATAAACTTTAATCTCAGTTACTTCCTCACAAAAAATAAAGGAATAATATAGAGTTTATCTCCGGTTTGTTAAAAAATTAGTAAAATAATACAAAACTTAAAAAGGATGATTTGAAAATACGAGATATGAGAATGAACGTTTATATGGAACGTGGGTACACGTGCATATAATACGAAGTATATGCACACATAATAAAAAATATATGCACACATATTGTGTGTTTTTATAAAAACAAATGTGTTTATATATTTTGTATCATGCCTGCATCTATTTTACATTATATATACATTTTTTTATCAAGTATATGCATCTATTTTGCAGGATCGTGATTCTATGACCCCGTAAAATGCTTAATTATTTTAGAAGAGAGAGGTAGAAAAAATGAGTTTTACTTTTATCTAGAATCGAGGTGCTCTATTCCGATTTGTGTGAACTAGTCAGTTGGTTTGGTTTTCAATAAATCTTGCTTCTACTATACTTAACTTAATTACACAATAGTAATTATCTAGTGGGACCTAGAGGCAGAAAGTGGCTTATGGTAATGTCATCATTATGTAATGATGATATCACCGTAAGTCAAACCAACTAGGACTTTGACCATTGATCGGTCATCGATCGTTGACAGACTTCTCATGGTATAAAGATCTTATTTTTAAAGAGAAAACAACATATTGATTCTAATGCATACAAGTAGGGGCGGACCCATAATTTAGTCCAATAGGGCTAAAATCTTGAAGAGTAAAATATTACCGTCTACCTTACACAAAACACTAAATCATAATTTTTAAGTCTATCGTCTATTTTACACAAACAACCTCAATTTCAAACAACAAACTCTATATCCCAACTTCAAATGAAATTTTACTCGAAATTGACCAAAAATTACACAAATTAAACATTTTTCATCATTTCAGACTACTTTCACTGCGTAATCTCAACAAGTTTGTATAAAAATTAATTTGCAAAATTTGTAAATCCATAAACTCTAATTTTTAAAATTTTTAACACAAATAAGGATAAATATAAAAAAATATTACATTTTTATTGAAAAATTATGTACAAATTTGAATATATTTTAAATTTTTTGAGAATTATATATAACAAATCTTACATAAAAATTATTTTAAAAATTGAAAACTAAAAAATATTAATTTAAAATTTTTGATTTTTTTGATTTTTTGTAAAATTTCAGTGAGGACTATAGTCCCACTGGACCCGTGTATGTCCGCCACATTGCATACAACTATACAAGCATATCCATCTAGTTGTGATCAACTATACGATTAGACAGATTGAGTGAACTAATTGTCATCAAGCTAGAGAGATGTTGGAGCTTCCCTCTCTAGTTTTGGCTGTTTGCTTGCGCCCTCTTCTTCCTCTGTGATGTTCTTCCATGTAAGTTGTGGTCTCTTGTTTTTCTTTTGTACAGCTTGTTTAGTTTTTGTTAAACTCATCATGAACCCTTACCATGAACTTATTAATGAACCTTATCATGATATTCTCATGATCCTTACTTATGACTTCTTCCTTAGTACTTATGATCTTTATTTATCTCAATTCTCTTTCATCATAAGTGTTTGTTGTACTTTTAGTCTTCACATATATCAATTTACTAGCTCTCATAGTACCGTAATAACCATTTTTCTTTTTCAAGTTTACCTCATACGGACTACTCCTCTCAAGTTGTTTATTACTTTAGTCTCCCTAATCCGTCCCTTTCTTCTTCTCTGTTATAATGAATATCACAGAACCAATAATCCTTATAAATTCTATATAACCGATACATCTACTCCTTTCAGGTATGTTTTTCCATCCTCTTCTTATCATGTTATCCTAATCTTAGGTCCACACCATAGCAGCAAAGCTTGGCATACCTGTACTAAATATTACCCTTATTTTCTTAGGATTATCATCAGCTTCCTCCTGTTTAATCCTTTTAATAATTCGGTCTTATCTGTTAGTTTTTACTCCTACTTGATTTCCCTTTTAGTAAGCTCCATGTTACAGGTAACACTTGTCTGTCTCTCATTCTTCTCCTTCGAACACGTGTCAAACATTCTGTCCAACTTGCTGACTATGCCAATCCTATGCATATTGTTCCTTCTCAATTTCCATTAAATTTCAATTACATCCTTTGTAACACCACCCACGGTTTTGTTATATACTGCCCTTTAACATTTTCTACTGACAACCCGATTTCTCGAGCCACGAACCCATTCTTTTCTCAATCATTTCTGGCTTCGATTTACAATCCCACACGTAAATCCTCTATTTTTTTTATCTTCATTCATTCATGCTACTACTTTGCCCTTGCTCCCTCCCCCCTTTTTTAATAATTTTCTTCGTATCTGCTTTTTTAATTCCAGGCTTTTCCCCCCATGGAACTCTCCTAGTTATCTACCCCACAAAATCTTTTTTTTGAGATTCTCCCCTCATTTAATTTCCTTTTTAAATCCTAACAAAACTAATATCTCTGCACGTAATCTCTCCCCCGAAAACTGTTCATTATCCCCCTCTTCTTCACATTATTTATCAAGCGGTGCTTTGGTGCATTCACCCTACCTCTTTCCACTTTTACCTTAACCACCGATCAAAATCTTTCCTATTCTATTGTTCTTGTTAACTACACTCCTCCTAATTCTAGCCAATCTCCTTCTATGTCTATGCCTGGTGATACTTCTTTGTCTTCGTCTCTCAACCAAATCTCCGATGCTGCTATGATTCTTCTTTCTCAGCCGAACGGTGCAACTGCCTCTTCTCTTGTTATCTTCCTCCAGGGCGAATCCTCCAATCAAGGTGGAACCTTTCTCATGAAGATGTGCAACCTCATCCTTCAGACTTCCTGCAGAGCCTTCCCATGCATCAGTAATCGATTCAAGGTGCTCCTATCTGTCAACAAATATTCATCCCTCCGACATGCATGGCGATTCCTCATCAGCTTTCGGCGGTCCAGGACAACATCGCTCGTTACACTAATTTTTCCTTATACCTGCGAATGGTTGGAGGCTCGATTCCTACTGCTACTCTTATCGGCCGGCTTAAGGACACTTGGAAGGGGATCCGTGGTGATATTGAAATCCGAGATACTGGTAACTTCTGGCTCCACTTCATCTTCTCCAACGTCGAGGCTCGTGATTGGGTTTGGGAGAACATTCCCTATCATGTCCAAGGGAAACTGGTTGTGGTGGTGCCTTATCACCCTGTTTTCCAAACCCTCAATAAGCATACTAACAGAGGCGATCTGTGGGTCAGGATTCCGCTTCTCCCTCATTACTTGTTCAATGATCAAGATCTAGATTTCATCTTTACCCAGAATCAGGTCGATAGGTTTATCCGTCTTGACAACGTCTCTAATCTCATAAACAAACTGAAATTTGCAAGAGTCTGCATCAACACGGTTATCCCGGTTGTCCACAAATTTAACCACGTCCAGCATCAAAGAGGGGATGTCTAAGGTCGTGGTGATGGGCTCAGGTTGGCATGTGGGCAATGGCAAACACACTCGTTTTTGGATTGATAAATGGCTCCTGGACAAGCCGCTCAAAGACTGTGCTGTTGGGAATTTTGACGTTGAGTTTGAACAGGCCAAGGTTGTTCAGTTTTGGCTCCGAGGCGTGGGATGGAACTGGGAGACCCTGTCTCCTCTGCTGCCGGCTTCAGTTCTTTTGAGGTTGGCTTCTTTTGCTCTTGTTGAGGACGACACGCAGGATGACGTTCTCTCATGGATGCATACGAATGAGGGGAATTACTCGGTGGCGTTTGCGTACAGACTGATTCATGGGCCTTGTTTGGAGGTAAACATTGATGAGCCTTTTTTCAAAGCCATTTGAAAACTTAAAGTGCAAGAGAGGGTTTGGGTTTTCACTTGGCTGGCGTTTCGGGGAGGAATGATGACTAATGCTGAGCGACAACGTAGACACCTCAACGGGTGTGCTGACTGCCCGCATTGCCCGGGGGTTGCTGAGACGCAGCTTCACATTTTCAGAGATTGCTCGAGGAGCATGCAGGTGTGGAGAAAGTTGTTGGCTTTGAGTCCTAGGGCTGGGTTCTTCGACCTTAATTTTGCTCAGTGGATGAGGATTAACATTATGGATAACAAGAAGGCAGTGGAGGGAGCTGTTTGGGCTGATTTGTTTGCTTATGCTATTTGGAACCTTTGGAAATGGAGGAACAGATGGGCCTTCAGCAAAGAAGAGTTCGAAGGTGACAAATTGGGCTACATTTCTGGGCTGACTGTTGAGTACAAAAAAGTCTGGGCCGCTTCCATTGCTGGGTCGGGTAAGCAGGAGAAGGTGGTGTCCCTTATCAGCTGGACTCCGCCTCAGTTTCTTTTTGTCACAGTCAACACCGATGGGTCCGTCAAAGACGGAAGGGCTACGGCTGCGGGCGTCATTAGAGATCACCTGGGTGTTTGGAAGAGTGATTTTGTTCACAACATTGGATCTTGCACGGTTCCCATGGCAGAGTTGTGGGGTATTATCTCGGGATTGAGTCTCGCATGGAACCAGGGGTACAGGAGGGTTTGCCTCGAAACAGATTCTGCTCTTGCTATTCTGTTACTCGACAAACCTGTGGAGCGTTGTCATCCCCTTTTCAGTCTCGTTGCTCGGGCAAGGGACTTCCTTCGTAGGGATTGGTGCATCCAATGCCGTCATGTTCTTCGGGAAGCAAATAAGGTCGCGGACCTTCTGGCCTCGTTTGCTTTCTCTTTTCCTCTTGGTGTTTCTGTTTTAGAGTTTCCGCCCGATCGAGTGTTTTCTTTGCTTTTGGAGGATGCTAGAGGAATGTTTACTCCTCGGCTTGTGGCTGTGTAGTTCTCATTTTCTTAATGAATGAAGGGAGTTGCTGCTCCTTTCTTTGACCAAAAAAAAAAAAAAGCATATTGACGGGAGCACTTTGACACTTCGCATGTGGTATGAAGATTTCTCTAATGGGTGTGGCTGTTGTGGCGAGCCAGACCACACTTTTGACGATTACCCTCTTAACAACATCCAGCAGGCCGCTCTAGACGTCATTTTCATTGGTTCGGAAGAAGATGAGGTGCAGGCAAGGCTCACTATGGCTCGTCTCCTAGGGGGTTCCTTGCCTCCTCCGGCTTCTTCTTCTGCTACTAGGCATCAAGGTCCAACATTCTTCACCAATTCTCCTATCACTGTTCACTCTCTCCCTGCTGTGGATAAAGTTAAGGCCCCTCTTCTTCACACTGATCTTTCTGCTGTCATATCCTTCCAACATGCAATCACTAAGGCGGCGGTTGCTCATGGTGAATATCTTGTGCTCATTTCTAACCCTGTCTCTACCCTTTCTCCTGACATCCCGCATCCTAACCTCTATCGTGACCATCTTTTATATGTTTTGGCCAATCTGCCTACTCTTAATCCGTTGGAGACCATGCATGTCCCTCAGCTTTTTCCATCCATGCTGCCCGCTTTTCCTCATTCTCTGCATGGTCAGACCCCTGTGTATCCCTATGCTCAGGCTTATAACTTGGGTGGAGCCTATCCGTTTCAAATGCAACAAAACTTTGCTGAAGGTTTGCCTGAGTCAGTCACCCTACCAATCTGCTCAGTCTAACAGCTCGCTTGTCTGTCAACTTGGTGGGATTGAGATTCGGTCTTTCGATGAGCCTTCTAGCTCGCCCTCTTAAACTACTATTGTGACTGCTATTGCTACTCAAGTGACGATTGAGCCTGACACTGATATTGGTCCCCCTCGCAAAAGGAAATCTTGGGGCATGGGGAAAACTAGTTCTGCATGAATCGTCTAACCTATCATCCTTGGACTGCTTCGTTTTGGAACACTAACAATCAAGTTTATCCTCCTGGGGTTTCTAATCGGCTTACTTATTATCTTCATATTTCCCATGATCGGCATATTTTCCTTTGTCATGTACATTATCAGTTTACTCTGTTTAATATGCAGCTTCTGTGTTCTGCTACTTGTAACTGTGACATTGTTTGTGATCCTTTCTAATGTCACGAAGCCTTATGTCTAGTGTTGGACCCTTTTGTAAATGCAGTTAGTGTTGTCACTTTAATTCCAGTTTATGGGTATAATCTTATTAATGCTACTGCCGTATTACTTGGTATGAATATACTTACTTATTACTGTGAATGTTGCTTCTTTTTAGGAAATAGTCATCCTATTATCTATATCCTTCTCTACATCTTTAATGTATTCTATATTCATTTTTTCAATCGGAAAGTTCATTTAATGTTCTGCTGTTTGGTCTTTTTTTGGGCAAATACATTTAATCATATTTATTTCTTCAGCTTCAATTTGAGTTTTGCTCTTTACCGATTCCTTTTTCTTTCTTTCATTTCATATGATTTCTACATTATTAATGTATACTTCTTCTTTTTTTATTTCATTCATGATTTTCTAAGCTTTCAGTTTTATTTACTGTTTTTTTCTAAAGTTTTATTTCGTTATTTTGTTCTTCTCTCCAACCGGCAGGTCCTTGTGTCTGCCTTATGAACCCATCATGAACCTTCAATATGAACTCATCTCCAAAATTGGATATATGTACTTCTGCATGTCAAAGATAAATATCACATCGATTCTCCGTTGTTTCAAGTATCTCTCACATACTAAGTACTTATATTATGTGTATTGTTATATTATTAAATGAAAGTAGGTTAATGTAATTATAGAGGTTGCAAAAGAACAAACTTCTAGACATAAATTGGATTTATCAGACATATTAATAACCTGGATTTCTTATGCCTCTCGGAAACTAAATAAAATATTATGCCCCCACAAACTGTCTTTAATAAAGCAGGTTTCAAAACTCTCATAATGTCCCCTTCCGTCGGAACTGAAGGTGGACTTTAGCTTCTGTGCTCCAATTCTACTTTTTTACCACATACCACAACCTTATACAACAATGACAACGTCATCCTTATTGAATACGAACATTTAGATATTCATTCCCTTCTGTTTTTTTTATTTACGCTCTATCTCGAGAAGACAATAAGTCAGATTTTTGGAACAAAATTCGCATGAAGATTTTAAATTATAATTTACCGGTTATTATAATAGGAGATTATAACGACTTACTTTCGCCATCAGATAAATTTGGAGGTTCATTCACTTCCTACATTAGATTCTAACGTCTATTAAGATTCACTACTGAGTTCGATTTGATTGACGCTCCTTTTTCTGGTTTCCCCTTTACTTGGTGTCGATCGTTTATCTCTACTAATAACACGTTTGAACGACTTGATAGTGTTCTGTTGCATCCCTATTTCTTACAAAAGTTCAACAATATCATCGTTCAACATCATCCATTCACTACCTCAGATCATTGTCTTATTACAACTTCTTTGGATAATTCACATAATTTTAGAAAGATTCCTTTCCGTCTAGAAAACTCATGGCTTGATCAACCTTCTTTTGCTAAATTAGTTTCAAAAGTTTGGACTGATAAATATAAAGGATCATATATGTTTAAATTCTATATGAAACAAAAGCTTCTTAAATTTTACTCCAAATCTTGGAAACGAAATAACACTGCTAATACTCTTCATCAACTACAATTGACACAGGAAAAATTATCTAGCCTTCAAATCCAACTCCTTCACGATCCTACGAATTCTCGAACACTGAAGCTTTACAACAACCACCTCTTAAAATATATTAAACTTCTTAAATTTCAACATGAGTATTGGAAACAACGTGCGAAAATCAAACATAACCTTAACGCGGATATGAATACACGTTATTTTCAGTCCCTTTTTAAAATAAGAACATACGAACAAAAAATTACTTCATTTACTTCTCAAAATGGCAATTATTTTTTTGATGACTATTTAATCAGAGATACAATTACGGATGAACTTGCAGTTCATTTTAAACCCTCTCATTGTGGTCCCTTAACAACCAAAAATTTCAGTATTATACCCTCTTTGCTTTCTGATTACGATAACAACCAATTATGCTCTCCATCAACTCTTTCGGAAATCAAAAAGATTGTTTTCACAATGCCTGCAAACAAGACACCAGGTCCAGATGGATTTACTGCTGAGTTCTACAAAAAAATCTGGAATCTAGTTGGGAACTCTTTTTTTTCTGCAATTCAATCATTTTTTCATTCAGGACAATTACTCCGCGAGGTTGCTCAGTCATTCATTACTAATTCCTAAAATTTATCAACCGACATCTATTAATCACTACATGCCTATTACCCTTTGTAACACATCCTACAAAATCATAACTAAAATTATGGCAAATCGACTATCACCAATTCTCTATAAATTAATTTGTCCTCTGCAAGGTGCATTTGTTCCAAGACGTCTTATCCAAGATAACATCCTTATTGCACATGAAATCTTACATTCATTCCACAAAAGAAAAAAGGGGAAAACTGGATGGATGGTTCTTAAGCTAGATATGGAAAAAGCTTATGACAAACTAAACTGAAACTTCATTACTCATGTTCTTTGCAATTTCGGGTTTTCAGATCTATGGATAGACCGTGTCATGACTTGTATCACTAGTATCTCATCCTCTATACTAGTCAATAACGAATCGGGATATGTCTTCCACCCTCTTTGTGGCTTACGACAAGGTGATCCTATAGCTCCATTTATTTTCGTTCTTGTAATGGAATATTTGGCACACACTCTCATTCAAGAATCACGCTCTTCCCACAGAAAGGTTGGTATTCAGATAATGAAACATGGAACTTGTATTCCTTTCTTAAATTTTGCAGATGACGCATTAATTTTTCCAAATGCTACCCAAGATAATATGCTTTTTATCAAATTAATCCTTGATGGCTTTTCTCTTAAATCTAGACTTTCTATAAATTACCATAAAAGTACCTTTCAAACATCCTGTAATATTTCTAGACAGCAATCTCTTTCTCTTGCAAGTATTTTAAACTTACAGGTTACTCGTTCTATGGAAACGTATCTAGGTATTCCTATTATTAGGGGACGAGTTAAAAATGAAATGTTCTCTGAAGCAATTTCCAAATTACATAAACAACTATCAAAATGGAAAGCTAACACAATGTCCCAGGCAAGTCGTTGTGTCCTAATTCAATCAAATTTTACAATCACAAACAAATTACCTAATGCAGAGTTTTCTTCTTCCGAAAGGAGTTTGCCAAGAGATTGATAGAATTAACAGAGACTTATTCTAGAATCATTTAAGTCCGAATTATCATTAACTTATTAGGTGGGAGACTATTTGTTAGCCTAAGACGTATGGTGGTCTTGATCTTGAACTCTCTCGGAACATAAATAGTGCTATACAAATGAAACTTCTCTGGAAATTGATATCTGACCCTCATTCCTTCTGGGTCCAATTAATCTCAGAAAAATACTTACGGAATTCTAATATTTTCTCGTACAAAAAAAGCCTTCTTATTCATGGCAATTCTCCAGACTTCTCCAACTACGAGAATAATTCAAGAAAGGATTGTTCTGGCAAATTGGTGATGGTACTCATATCAAGTTCTGGGAAGACCACTGGATCCCTGACTGTATTCTTTCGCAGTTCGCTGGAAGTAATGACTGATAAACTAATTTGGTACCTATCAACGGACGGTAAGTTTTCTGTCAAAAGTGCTCGATCATTAATTACTTATCCTGCAACCTCTCTAGGCTTCACGACTTGGTTTTGGAAATTGAAGATTCCTCCGAAAAACTAAATTTTTTCTTTGGAAACAGTTCAACGACTCTTTGCCTACTACAGAACGCCTAAACAGGTTCTTCTCTAGGGTCCCATCTAGCTGCGCTCTCTGTAATTCTACCATCGAGGACTCGAACCACTTGTTTTTTAAATGCCCATTCAGTTTACGATCTCTATAATTTCTTCAAAAACTCTTTCGTATCACTTTTAGCATCGAGTTTGACAATGATTTCTACACCATTTTGGAATTCTTACATTCGAGAAACAAAAATATAATTCCAGTTCTTTTTCTTTGGTGGACAATCTGGAAAGACCGTAATGCTTTAATCTTTAGAAAGATCACGGTCGATATTCATACAACATTCAACAATGCTTTAGTTTCTTACAAGGACTGGATGCGGTCTTTTTTGGAAGAAGCTTCCTTTTCTTGTAAAGATAAGGGTTCAAGGAAATTTTCACGGTGGAAAAAACCTCCTCCAAATTGTATTAAATTAAAATTTGATGCTTCAGTCAAACAAAATGGTTCAACACACATTGGATATATATTCCGTAACCATTCTGGTGAGGTGGTCTTCTTAGACCACAGGCAGATCCTCTGCTCCTCACCTATTATGGATGAGGCTTTGGCCGCTCTTGAGAGCCTTCGTAGGACTATTTTGCATCGTTTTACGCAAATAGTTCTTGAAGGAGATAATCTTTCTGTCATTAACTCCATCCGTGGAATTTGGGAAATTCCATGGGAAATCTCTCCAATAATTATGGAAATTAGATCTCTGTTATATGGTTTGGAATATTTTTAGGTTCATCATTGCTACCGAGAGTCTAATAAAGCAGCTGATTTATTGGCTTCTTCTACAATCCCTTCCACTGTTCTCGGCATTGTAATTTCTGAGTTCCTTTCGAAGAATCAAGACCACACTCAGCAGCTTCGTTCTCGAAGCCACTACTTAGATTCGAGATTCAGCGTCCCGTTAGCTTGTAAATCCTTTGTAAAAATCATCCGTTGTGATGATTTAGGTATGCCTTCTGGTTTGTAAGGATACCTTCTGTTTGCCTGTATAAAAAAAAACTAAAAGAGACCACTTTAAAAAATAGGAATCTAGTATAAGCTATTAGAAGCTTATAAGCATACAAGCATATCCATCTACTTACCAATTGATTATAACTTTTAGTTTAAGTCTGCAAACAAAATTGAAATAATTATGACTTGTGGTTCAGAAAAATGCACAATATCTTACAAAAAGCATAATAACATAAAGCTTGATGAAGAAAACTGAAAAATAAGATAAGATTATTAAACAAAATGGTACAAATATTGAGGTGAAAAAAGTCTCCCTGATGTAGGCATTTTCAGATACAATTTCATGCATTTCACCAAGCAGTAGTTAGAACAAAAAACTGCACAATGTCCTTTAGATTGACAAGAACATCAACATTAAATGATAATTGTAACTGAAAATCATACGTCAACAAATCCAAAAATCTAGGGTTTGTAACTTTTCACAAAAAACACAAGCAATCGCAAAAGCCAAACAAACACAAAGACACTAGAGAATTGTTGACGCGGTTTGGTTCAACCTACTCCGCGGAGTCTCAGGGGTGAGACTTACCCCGTATGCACTAGTGAAAGACGAAAGCGTCAAAGTGGGTTACAACAGAGCAAGAATCGGAAAAGAGAAAGCAAAGGAAACACACAGATCTACAAGCACAACAATGGAGAACACAAGAACAATAAAGAGAAGATTGTCGAAGGAAGAAGGAGAACACAAGAACATCTCAGAGCGTAGGAACTCTAAAAGCCAGCAACCACAACATCACGCGTCATCAAGAAGATCAAATGCGCCACCGAGAACTCTCATTCTCTCCCTTTTCTCACTTCTCTCTCTCTGTGAAACTCTCCAAGCACGGCGGTAGCAAACATGTGAATGAAGCCCTAGCAGAGTCAAAGGAAGCTTTTAACCCTTGGAGCTAGGTCACAGCAGCAGACTCGCGGCGGGCTTCAACATGACATGGCCTCGGCCCTCTCCAGTGCAAACAACAGGCCCAATTACAACTTAAGCCCAAAGCCATCCAATCGAGATAAACTCGGGGTTGCTCCAGCCTAATTATTATGAACCCGGCTCACACATAATAAAGCCATAAACCCGGTTTCCTCTTTTATGCTATAATCTTTACACAATCTATACTCTTATGATATACCAACACTTTATATAAGATACAAACTTGGATTATTCACATAACAGTAACTAAAAAAGTCCATCTAACAAACGCAATACATATGAAAGCATTACTCTATATGAAAACATGTAAACTCATATTCCACTACTACACCCAACAATGAAAACAAAACATCCTTAATCAAGAGCACAAAAGATATCAGTTCCAACAAGGTAAAGCAAGATATATCGAAGATAATTTTGAGTTGTCCTAAAATTTTCTTTCTACGGAGGTAAAAATATCTCTTTAATATTTTAAATGTCTATTCTTTATTATCCCCACTTAAATGAGCAACCATCATATTTAATGGGATCTAGGATAAAATGGAGGCCTATGAGGTAATTAAAAATTTTATTAAAAGGAAAATGTATTAATTATTAAAAGAGAACCCTAATCCTATTCTCTCTCATTCAATTCAACGTTCTTTATTCTTCTTCCTACCTCCTTACTGACTTAGGCATCGGAAAGTCTTTGAGGGCACCCACCCTCAATTATTCAGGTTTACGTCGGATTCAATTCGCATGAAGGCTCTTCAAGGGATCATTCATCGCTTCATTTGGATTAATTGTAGTGACATAATTTTTCTACTACAATTTGGCGTCGTCTGTGGGAAACAAAGGCGATAATGGTCACATGAGGAGCAACCTCAAGCCCGAGGAGTTGACGTCTCACCGATCTGGAACGAGCCGTGGCGGAGCAAAACCAACAGCTTCGTGCGGCCTGAGAGGAAGCGGGAAATCTGCGCAGATCGTTGGAGAAGAAGCAGGGAAAGTATCCAGTAGAAGACGTTATATCATATGGAGAGCAATCGCAGGGCACGACATGTCGCCGCAAGGCGAGGGCTGCAGTCCACACGATCAAGGCAGACCCTCAGGTCCTTGACGAGGTAGGTCAGAATCCGTCTGAGAAGTCTGTCGAGGCCTTGTAAAAAATTGTTATAAGTGACTCTGAACCCGACAAGTATTTTTTGGTTGGGGATATCATCCAGGGGGACGAGCTGGAGTCTCTAGCTGGGCTCCTTAGAAGGAACCGGGAAGTATTTGCTTGAAGCCCTTAGGAAATGCCCGAACTGTCTCCGGACATAGCATGCCATCGACTTAGTGTTCGATCTGATGTCAAGCCTATCGTTCAGAAAGCCAGACACTCTTCAGTTTAACATTCAGACGTAATAATCGTAGAAGTAGACAAGCTCTTAGAAGCAGGGCAATCAGAGAAGTGCAATACCCTACTTGGGTAGCAAACACTATTGTAGTCAAAAAGAAAAATGGCAAATGGAGGGTGTGCGTCGACTTTACAGACCTGAACAAGGCGTGTCCCAAGTATATGTTCCATCGCCCTACGATTGATCAGTTGGTAGATGCTACAGTTGGCCACGCTAGGATGAGTTTCCTGGACGCCTATAGGGGATATCATCAAATCCCCTTATTTAAGGGTGATCAGGAGAAAATGGCGTTCTGACTCCAAGAGGAATTTTATGTTACAAAGTGATGCCTTTTGGGCTCAAGAATGCTGGGGCAACTTTTCAGAGAATGGTTGTCAGTTTGTTGTCTGATTTGATCAGTGAGAAGGTAAAGGTCTACATTAACGACATGGTGGTCAAGAGCAGGCAAGAGATACATCATCTCGCAGATCTTCAGCATGTATTTGATAATACGAAGAAGTACAATTTACGGCTCAACGCGTTCAAGTGCCCGTTTGGGGTGAGTTCGGGAAAGTTTTTTGGGGCATCTCATCACAAGGAGAGGTATTGAGGCAAGTCCGAATCAGATTAGAGCCATCCAAGCAATACAAAGTCCGACCAGTGTCAAGGAGGTTCAGAAGATACATCATCTCGCAGATCTCCAGCATGTATTTGATTGTATCTTTCAGTGGGATGAAGAATGTGAGCAGTCATTGTCGGAATTGAAAAAATATATGCACTAGGAGATGAACTGTCACTGTACCTGTCGGTTTCAGAGCGAGTTGTTAGTGCGGTGTTGATCCGGAACATTGACAAGAGCCAGAAGCCGGTGTACTACGTAAGTAAGGCCCTTCTTGATGCAGAGACTCGGTATGCACCGTTGGAGAAACTCTTGTTGGCGTTGGTAGTAGCTTCCAGAAAGCTAAATGACTATTTTTAAGCACATGCCATCATGGTTGTAACAACATACCCGTTGAAGGCACTCCCCGCAAGTTTAGATTTGTCTGGCAGAGTGGCAAAGTGGGCAGTGGAACTCAGTCAGTATGAGATGCATTACGTCCCAAGAGTTGGGATTAAAGGTCAAATCCTCGCCAGCGTTTTAGCTAAATTCGTTGGAGAGCAATCCAAGCAGGGCAACCCCGGATGGACCCTTCAGGTTAATCTTCAGTAGACGTGAGAGCTACAGGTTGATGGGGCCACCAATAGAAAGGGCTCTGGAGTGGGATTAGTACTAAAGTCTCCCATCGGGGAAACTATCCATACTCTAGAAAAGCTAGGTTTCCTAGTTACTAACAATGAGATTGAGTATGAAGCTTTGATATTGTGATTGATTGCAACTCGAAATAGAGGAGCGCTAAAATTAGTAATCTATTCAGACTCTCAAATGATAGTCAATCAAGTCACAAGAGAGTATGGGGCAAAATCCGCTTGTATGTTAGCCTATCTGGAAAGAGTGTGGAGCTTGCTGGCAGGGTTTCAGGAGTTCAGAATGCATCAGATTCCCTGAGAGCAAAATGAAGTGGCAGACACACTTGCGACACATCCGTCGAGTTCTGGGGCAGGAAGTTCGCAGGTCAACATCAGCATACTGGAAACGTCGAGTATTGATGGAGAAGGCACCGCATGGGTCGACATCGAGCCCAACTGGATGGATCCTATTTTCGACTATTTGAGGCATGATAAGTTGCCCGAGGAGATGAAGGAGGCGAGGCAGCTCAAGCTTAAAGATGCGCACTTCTGGGTTTCACCAAGCATGATGCTCTATAGAAAATCATTCTCGGGTCCTTACTTGCGCTGCATGTCGCCTTCTCGAGTGGAAGATTTTCTATACAAATCCATGAAGGGGTATGCGGGATACACTCTGCCGAAAAGAGCCTAGCCACGAGGGCCATGGCACAAGGTTACTAGTGGCCCTACATGCAAAGGGACACAGAAGGTCGACTTGCACCCTCTCACTAGTCTGTGGCCCTTTGCTCAGTGGGGTCTCGATCTTGTGGGTCCTTTCCCAAAAGCTCCCGAGAACAAGCGCTATCTAGTCACTACGACCGACTACCTTACAATATGGGTTGAGGCCAAACCACTGTCAGGAATCCGAGATACCGACATCAAGAAGTTTGTTTGGGAGTAAATAATCACAAGATTCGGCATCCCCTACACTTTGATTTCAGATAACGGAACTCAATTTAACAGCGTTGCGTTAAGTCTTTTTGTGCAGATTATGGAATTAAAAATTTCTATTCATCTGTGGCTTACCCACAAGCTAATGGGTAGGCAGAGGCGACGAACAAGGTCATTCACGATGGTACTAAAAGAGGCTAGACAGTTCAAAGGGGTGATGGGATGAAGAACTTCTCGCTGTCCTCTGGGTGTACAAGACTGAAATACCCCAGAGGTTATAAATATTGCAAAATGGTAAATAAAATTTTTTGAGACTTTATAAATCTGGAAATGGGCAAATTGAAGGGAGTACAAACCCTTGTCTTCGTTCTCTCGGGCAGTAGCTGAGCAGCTGAAACCCTCCCTGACTTCCTTCCGTTCAATTCCCGCCGGTGAGCCAGACCGCAAGCTTCTTCTACCTTCGAACCTCTGTTGTGCTGCTGCGCGAACCAACCGCCGCTCTTGTGCTGATCCGATTGGCCGCTGTTGTGCGGTGTTCTACGGGTTGCCGTTGCTGATATTCCGGCAATGAAGGGGAACAATTCCGGTGGTTTCGTAGTGGTTGTCATTGAGGTAAGATTGAGGTTCTTCAATCGGACTGTAGAGTTAGAATATTTGCTGAATATATATATATGTGACCGATTGCAGTTGAAGTGCTGCGTGGACTGGATAGATGTGGAAGATGACGAGGAGTGCGTACAATTGGGAATTTTTGGACTGATTCGGTTAGAACCTGTGCAGCAAAGCTTTGATTTTGAAATAAATGGGTGGAATTGTGGGGGTTTGCTGGATTGGAAAGTTGGAGGTATGATTATAGGGTTTGAATTGGGGGTTTATTAGTTGTGGTTTGGTATGAGTTAATTAATGTCAGGAATTATTCAGATTGTTGTCTCAGGTTGTTCGAGATTGGTTGAAGGTTTCTGAGGTCGTTGTTGTCGAGCTTGAGGCAAGATGATTCTTGCTCGTTCTTTTACCTATCTCTTTTAAATAATTATTTTCGTATAATATTATTCTCAGCAATGATTTATGCACTTGTCCGTTAGATTGATTTAGAACTGCATGCGTAGAATTAAATGGTTGAATGTGTGGATATTGGTTGTTTGTTGGTTATTGGTTGTGTGTTGAAAATGGGTTGTGTGCTTGATTAGTGATTTGTGTTGAATATTGGTTGTGTGCTTGATTATTGGTCTTGTGTTGGATACTAATTGTTTGCTTGATTGTTGGTTGTTGGCAGATATTGGTTATGTGCTGGGTTATTGGTTTTGTGTTGAACCTGGTTGAATGTGTTAGTTGTTATTGCCTTGTGTTGTTATTGATTGGATGTTGGTATGGTAGTTGATTGTAGCTAGTTGTTGTGATTAGTTATGTTGTCAGATTGCGATGGTTGGTTATGTGGTTGATTGTTGTTGATTGTTAGTGGAGCCGGGGTTGATATGCGTCTCACCCGACCACGTAGGGTGTGACCTACGTTGGTTAAGGCTGGGTCGGATGATTGCCTCACCCGACCACGCGAGGGTGTGACCTTGCGTTGGTTAATGGCCACGATTGGGTGGTGAGTGTCCCACCTTGTATCTTGCTTGTGTGTTTCAGTTATGTAGGCGGACAATACTCCTCATAGCTGGGCCGGGGTTGATTATGCGTATCACCCGACCACGTGAGGGTGTGACTTTGCGTTGGTTAATGGTCTCAACCGGAGGGTGGTCGTTCCCTCTTTAGACTAGGTTTGGATATTGGTATCTTAGGGTGATGAGTGTCTCACCCGTTTATGTGTTCGCTGAGGCGAAAGTTGGAATGGTTAGGGTGATGATCGTCTCACCCGTTTATGCTCTTGCTGAGGCGGAGATTGGTTTGAATGTGTTAGTATAGTAGTGAGTTCGATATAATTGGTTAGCCTTGGTTACGTGTTAGTAGTAATATGTATATGTTTATGTATGTGTTTCGTAATGTTGATTAGTTGACATGCTGGTAGTAGGAAAGAAAGATGGTTTGGGTGTGTTAGTAAAGTTGGATTGGATCGTCTCATCGGTTTCCCCGTTGTGTGGTTGAGGTTGGCTTGAGTGTGGCTAGCATCATGAAGAGTTGGAGAGGAATGATTAATTAATGGTTATGTGATAGTAGTTGTACATAGTTGGATAGAATTGGTTAGTATGGGTTACATGTTCTTAGTATATATATGTATGGATATATGTGGGAGTGTTATTAAGTGGCTTTAGTTGATTGTTGTGGCAAATCTCTATGTTTTAAATTGTTTTGGCTTGATGATTCTTGCTAGTCTTTCATTAGACTAACCAACCCCGGTTTATGTTCCGTGGTTGGCTGGTGTTTTGGGTCCACCAGTCAACTAGTCCTTGCAGGTTGGCAGCAGCAAGGGGGTTCTTGATCACAGATTCGTCTTCACAGTTAAAGATTCAGTTTTGC
This sequence comes from Rheum nobile, assembly GCA_027886185.1. Classification (NCBI taxonomy): domain Eukaryota; kingdom Viridiplantae; phylum Streptophyta; class Magnoliopsida; order Caryophyllales; family Polygonaceae; genus Rheum; species Rheum nobile. Next base: position 16,676,760 of record WOAB01000485.1, read on the forward strand.
TTCAGATTTGAAAATGTTGTATTCACTACCTGTTGTTTTGGATATAAATTGATATATTGAACTTGATGCAAGGTTTAAATGTTATTCCAAACTTGAACAGGGATTTTGATGTTGATAACTTTTGTATATTTGGAAGTGTTTTGGGTTTTCTTTTTTCTAAAATTGCCTTATAGACCTTCGGGTCTATGGCACTGTAATACCATGGGTTGGGGTGTTACAGAAATTGGTATCAGAGCCTTTCGTTCAAAAATGTTTTCCAAATGCTTGACGTGGAAAAAAATTATTCGCTAAAACTGTGAAACAATCGTGTGATCGGAGACCCTTGTTGTTACGCATAGGTAAGTTTGTGTTTGATAAATTTTATATGTGATGTTTAGTATTGATGAGTAATTGCATGCTGTATGCCCTTTAAGCGGGTTGTGTTGAAGGTTGAGGGTGTGGGTGTAATAGAGGACGAGGCCCTCGGGCTTATCGTCAAGCGGTATATGCAGGTGGTCTAGTAACTGATGATTCGGTAGGAAGTTGATGTATTTTATTGTAATTGTTAAGGATGAGAAAGACAAGATTAAGCACTCTCATAGATGGTTGTATTCAGAGATGAAACCTTGATGGTGAGGCATAGCTGTACGATCCTTGAGTATACTGATGAGCGCTCGATCAGGGAGGCTGCTATAGATGATTCTAATCAGACTATGGATGTTGGAGGCAACAAGAAAATAGAGGACTCAGTCTACACCGAAAAAGTGGGATCGTTCAACCCCGAATCAGATGCGTCTGGCACAGTCTCAGTCTCAGTAGAATAATAAAGGAAACCAGGGTAAGCCACCGCTTGGTGGGATTCCAATATCACGAGTGTATGAAATGAGGATAGCTGATGATGACAATGCGCCTGTGACTGCAGGAAGAAGGCAACTACTGTAACAACATATAAGGGTTTAGTGCATGTGTTTGAGGGCCATGATTCTAGAGACTCTGGCAGAATTGTTAGTGCGATGACAGTTGCAAAACTGTTAAGACAAGGATGTGCTGGTTATGTGTGTATGCTGGGATTGAGGGAACAAATAGAGGAACTTATGGAGTTAGGTTTTATTAGGCCAAGTGCTTCTCTTAGGATGCGCCTGTATTGTTGGTTAAAAAGAAGGATGGTTCTTTCGACTTTGCATGGATTATAAGAAGTTGAATAAGGTGATAGTCAAGAATAAGTATCTGCTTCCTTGTATTGATGACCTGTTGGATCAATTACAAGGAGATACAGTGTTTTCAAAGATTGACTTGAGATCAGGGTATCCTCGGCTTAGGATTCGAGAAGAAATTATTCATGATACAAGATACTGCCTTCAAAACTAGGTACGATTACTATGAATTAGTTGTGATGCCTTTCGGGTTGACTAATGCTTCCGCGGGTTTCAAGGACTTAAGGAACTGATGTTTGTAGAAAGTACTTGGATCGTTTGTAGTGATTTTCATTAATGGCATTTTAGTATACTCTCGGAGTAAGAGGGACCACGAGACTCACCTCAGAACTATACTCGAAGTGTTGAGGTGGCAGAAACTAATTGCAAAGCTGTCTGAACATGATTTATGGGCCATGTGAATTCTAACGAGAGTATGATGGTAAATCCGCAGAAAACAGAAGCAGTAGCAAATTGGGAACAACCTCAGAATGTTAAGGAAATTAGGAGTTTTTCTCGGACTGGCAGGTTACTACAGGTGGATTGTGGCAGGTACATAAGACTAAGAATTTTCAATGGGACGGGAGATGTCAAGAGAGTTTCGAAGGACTCAAGAAGTGTTTAACTAGTGCGCCAGTGTTAGTTTTACCGCAGGGAACATAAGGGTTTGTCATATACAGTGATGCATCTAAGCAAGGTCTGGGTTGCGTTCTAATGCAGAATGGGAAAGTCATTGCGTATGTTTTTAGCCAGCTCCAACTGTATAAGAGAGAGTTGAACATGAGACAAAGACGGTGGCTAGAATTGATTAAGGATTGTGATATAGATATTGTTTATCATCCAGAAAGGGCTAATGTGGTAGCTGATGCTTTGAGTAGGAAGTCGACTCTCGAGCATATTGTTACTTGTCTGACAGTTCAGCCGGGATTACAACAAGAGTTTGTGAGGGGTGAAATTGAGATTTGGTTTGAGAAGGAACGGATGCAGCTGAATGTGATGGAAGTTCAATCAAAACTGATAGAGTCAATCAAGGAGAAACAATCGCAGGACCCTATGTTGAATAAGTTATGTAGTGAAGTTTCTCAAGGAAAGGCACCCGGATTTCTTGTTCATGAGGATGGAATATTGTGATTTCAGAATCGATTATGTGTGCCAGCTGATAAAGAGATTAGGAAGTTGATTCTTAAGGAAGGTCATTCTTCAGCATATTCTGTACATTCTGGAGCCAGTAAATTGTACAAGGACTTGAGATGGAGTTATGAGAGGAGTGACATGAAGTGGGAAGTTGTTGAGTATGTGTCGAGGTGTTTGGCGTGTCGACAAGTTAAAATTGAGTGCCAGAGGTCAATGGGAGAACTACAACTGCTTCCTATCCCTGGAGGGAAGTGGGATGACATCAAAGTGGACCTTGTTGTTGATCTTCCTAGAGCATGAAAGGAAACGATACTATATGGGTCATTGTGGACCGGTTAACGAAATCTTTGCATTTTTGAGCCCATCAAGATTACTTGGGACCCAGAGAGAAGTCCTTGCATACGGCAATGGGGACACTATCGAGATATGCTGTGAACTTATGCTTTGGAGGGGCAGGAAATTGGAAAGACAAATTGCATCTGGTGGAGTTTATGTACAACAATAGTTGGCATGCGTTGATTCAGATGGCACCTTATGAGGCTTTGTATGGTCGTCAGTGTAGATCGCCATTGTGTTGGACGATTTGACTGATGCTATTTTAGTTGCTCCCGAGCTTTTGCAGAAGACTAAGGGCGACATTGTAGTGATTCATCAGAGGTTGTTGTCAGCTCAGAGTAGACAGAAGTCGTATGCAGATATTCGTAGACGACCCTTAGAATTCAATGTGGGAGATCACGTGTTTGTTAAAGTCTCGCCGACTAAAGGAGTGTTCAGATTTGGAAAACGAGGTAAGTTGAGCCCTTGGTATGTTGGTCCCTTTGAGGTTCTGAAAAGAGTTGGTATTGTAGCTTACCAAGTGGCGTTGACGCCAACAATGAGTGGAATGCATGATGTGTTTCATGTGTCACAGTTGAGAAAATATGTGTATCATCCGGGTCACGTTCTGAAATTTGAGATAGAGTTTCAACCTGATGGCACGTTTGAGGAATCACCCGTAAGGTTTCTAGCGGTTGATCAGAAGAAATTGAGGAATAAGGTCATTTCCTTGGTGAAAGTCTTATGGTCTAAGCATGGAACGACAGAAGAGACTTGGGAACTAGAGTCAGTCATGTGAGACAGATATCCGAACCTGTTTGATCTTAGTTTCGAGGACGAAACTCCTATAAGGGAGGGAGAATGAAATACCCCAAATGTTATAAATATGGCAAAATGGTAAATAAATTTTTTTGAGACTTTATAAATCTGGAAATGGGCAAATTGAAGGGAATATAAACCCTTGTCTTCGTTCTCTCGGGCAGCAGCTGAGCAGCTGAAACCCTCCCCGACTTCCTTCCGTTCGATTCCCGCCGGTGAGCCAGACCGCAAGCTTCTTCTACCTTCGAACCTCTGTTGTGCTGCTGCGCGAACCAACCACCGCTTATGTGCTGTTCCGATTGGCCGCTGTTGTGCGGTGTTCTGCGGGTTGCCGTTGTTGATATTCCGACGACGAAGGGGAGCAATTCCGGTGGTTCCGTAGTGGTTGTCATTGAGGTAAGATTGAGGTTCTTCAATCGGATTGTGGAGTTAGAATTTTTGCTGAATATATATATATGTGACCGATTGCAGTTGAAGTGCTGCGTGGACTAGACAGATGTGGAAGATGACGAGGAGTGCATACAACTGGGAATGTTTGGACTGATTCAGTTAGAACCTGTGCAGCAAAGCTTTGATTTTGAAATAATTGGGTGGAATTGTGGGGGTTTGCTGGAGTGGAAAGTTGGAGGTATGATTATAGGGTTTGAATTGGGGGTTTATTAGTTGTGGTTTGGTATGAGTTAATTAATACCAGGAATTATTCGGATTGTTGTCTCAGGTTGTTCGAGATTGGTTGAAGGTTTCTGAGGTCGTTGTGGTCGAGCTTGAGGCAAGATGATTCTTGCTCGTTCTTTTACCTATCTCATTTAAATAATTATTTTCGTATAATATTATTCTCAACAATGATTTATGCACTTGTCCGTTAGATTGATTTAGAAATGCGGGTGTAGAATTAAATGGTTGAATGTGTGGATATTGGTTGTTTGTTGGTTATTGGTTGTGTGTTGAAAATGGGTTGTGTGCTTGATTAGTGATTTGTGTTGAATATTGGTTGTGTGCTTGATTATTAGTCTTATGTTGGATACTGATTGTTTGCTTGATTGTTGGTTGTTGGCAGATATTGGTTATGTGCTGGGTTATTGGTTTTGTGTTGAACCTGGTTGAATGTGTTAGTTGTTGTTGCCTTGTGTTGTGATTGATTGGATGTTGGTATGGTAGTTGATTGTAGCTAGTTGTTGTGATTAGTTATGTTGGCAGATTGCGATGGTTGGTTATGTGGTTGATTGTTGTTGATTGTTAGTGGAACCGGGGTTGATATGCGTATCACCCGACCACGTAGGGTGTGACCTACGTTGGTTAAGGCTGGGTCAGGGTGATGATTGCCTCACCCGACCACGCGAGGGTGTGACCCTGCGTTGGTTAATGGCCACGATTGGGTGGTGAGTGTCCCACCTTGTATCTTGCTTGTGTGTTTCAGTTATGTAGGCGAACAGTACTCCTCATAGCTGGGCCGGGGTTGATTCTGCGTATCACCCGACCACGTGAGGGTGTGACCTTGCGTTGGTTAATGGCCACAACCGGAGGGTGATCGTCCCCTCTTTAGACTAGGTTTGGATATTGGTATCTTAGGGTGATGAGTGTCTCACCCGTTTATGTGTTCGTTGAGGCGAAAGTTGGAATGGTTAGGGTGATGATCGTCTCACCCGTTTATGCTCTTGCTGAGGCGGAGATTGGTTTGAATGTGTTAGTATAGTGTGAGTTCGATATAATTGGTTAGCCTTGGTTACGTGTTAGTAGTAATATGTATATGTATATGTATATGTATATGTATATGTACGTGTATATGTTTCATAATGTTGATTAGTTGACATGTTGGTAGTAGGAAAGGAAGATGGTTTGGGTGTGTTAGTAAAGTTGGATTGGATCGTCTCACCAGTTTCCCCGTTGTGTGGTTGAGGTTGGGTTGAATGTGGATAACATCATGAAGAGTTGGAGAGGAATGATTAATTAATGGTTATGTGATAGTAGTTGTATATAGTTGGATAGAATTGGTTAGTATGGGTTACATGTTCTTAGTATATATATGTATGGATATATGTGGGAGTGTTATTAAGTGGCTTTAGTTGATTGTTGTGGCAAATCTCTATGTTTTAAATTGTTTTGGCTTGATGATTCTTGCTAGTCTTTTATTAGACTAACCAACCCCGGTTTATGTTCCGTGGTTGGCTGGTGTTTCGGGTCCCCCAGTCAACTAGTCCTTGTATGTTGACAGCAGCAAGGGGGTTCTTGATCACAGATTCGTCTTCACAGTTAAAGATTCAGTTTTGCATTAGATTTGAAAATGTTGTATTCACTACCCGTTGTTTTGGATATAAATTGATATATTGAACTTGATGCAAGGTTTAAATGTTATTCCAAACTTGAACAAGGATTTTGATGTTGATAACTTTTGTATATTTGGAAGTGTTTTGGGTTTTCTTTTTTCTAAAATCGCCTTATAGACCTTCGGGTCTATGGCACTGTAATACCCTGGGTTGGGGTGTTACAAAGACGACCCCGCAAAGGTTAACAAGAGAAACCCCATTCGCCCTAGCCTATAGGACTGAAGCGGTGATTCCTTAGGAGATGGGGCTACCGATAGTAAGAACCAAGGCCTTTGAGGAGGGAGGAAACGAGGCTGCACTCAAGTCCAATCTGAACCTATTACACAAAAGGCGGGAAGCGTCTTCAATACGCTTGGCAGCTTAGCAACGGTAATGAATTCGAGGTGACGAGAGACGTCTCAACCCGCGAGATTTTGAGGTTAGGGATTTTGTGTTGCGCAAGGTGCTAGCCAATACTAAGGACCCGACAGACGACAAGCTAGGTCTGAATTGGGAGGAACCCTATCGAGTGAAGTCTGATCCAAGAAGCGGATCCTACAAGCTAGAGGATATGTTAGGAAACGAAGTCCCATGCACATGGAACGCCACCAACCTCAGGATGTTTTACATTTAGTAGGTTAAAACTTTGTCATGAGGGTACTCTTTTCCCTCTTTGTATGGTTTTCTCCCACATGGTTTTCCTGCGAAGAGGTTTTAACGAGGCCCCCCAGATTTATACTTTCATAATTTTGTTATCCGTATTGACAATTTATAATTCCATTTGTCTTTTTATTATCATGAGATTGTTATTTGCATTAACTCGTCTGCGGGCCAATCGGGACACAAGCTATCAAAACCATTGCATCGGTTATGCACCCTGGACACATGCTGTGAAAACCATTGCATCGGTTATGCACCCTGGACACACGCTGTCAAATCCACTGCATCGGTTATGCACCCTGGACACATGATGTCAAAACCATTGAATCGGTTATGTACACTGGACACAAGCTTTGAAAACCATTAAATCGGTTATGCACTATAGACATAAGCTGTCGAAACCACTGCATCGGTTATGCACTTTGGGCACGAGCTGCTAAAACCACCGCACAGTCGTGCATCACATGCAACAAGGATACCGGGGCAAGCGCACAAGACCGCACCTCTTTTCACATGGCTGTATGACAAGACTTGGTAATTTTTTTTTCCTCTGTGTAAATTAATTATTAGGTCGTAGCAAACGCACGGGCCGTGCGTTCTCCTCTAGATAAAAAATTAATCGGCTATCGTAGCCAGCGCACGGGCCATGCGGTCTACCGCACGACCATGCATTCCCCTCAGATAAAAAATAAAATTTATGTTGTAGCCAACGCACAACCGTGCACATGTTCTCGAGAAATTAACGTAATGCATGGCCGTGCAGTCCACCGCATGGCCGTGCGTTTCTTGTTCTTTTAAATTCACGTCGTTGTTCGAGTGCAATGCACGGCAGTGCGAAATCAGCGCTGTCACGCCTCGCCTAGCCGAGCAATTCCAACCCTAGGAGACTATTTGGCAGACTCTTAGGCCAATTCCAAGGGCCCAGAATAGGTATTTGGAGTAACCTCTTCGGGCTTCCGACCCTAAACTAGCCTCGAAAGCCCAAGGGACATTTATGGAGGTAAAAATATCGCTTTAATATTTGAAAAGTCTATTCTTTATTATCTCCACTAGCTTAAATGAGCAGCCATAATATTTAATGGGCTTTAGGATGATAATAGAGGCCCATGAAGTAATTTAAGCAATTTATTAAAAGGAAAAGGTATTATTTATTAAAGAGAACCCTAATCTTATTTTCTCTCATTCAATTCAATGTTCTTTATATTTCTTCTTGCCTCCTTACAGACTTAGGCATCAGAGAGTCTTTAAGGGAACCCACTCTCAGGAAAACCTGTTGTGATCTCTTCCCTATTTATGGCAACACAATTTTACTTTTTCTCTTTCACATTTCTTCTACAAATCTCTTCTCTTCCTCTATAAGTTCACAAGTACAGTTTTCTCCTTTTTTTTACCTTTGTCCTCTTTCACCCTCTTTTTCATCTAACCTTCTTCAATGGAAGACAAGCAAAATCCTCGCTTCTTCCCCCAATACATTCTAAACGACCCTTACAAACAACATTCATCTTTAAACGATCTTGAAGCATTTATCATAGCCACATGATTTCCTGAAAGTACCAAGTTTTTGGTACCCGACGCCTCTGTCTTTCCCGACCACTATTGTAAGGGTTGGGTTTGTAGGTTCAACTATCCCTTCTAAATAAGCCATCGTCTCCCATTCTCACCCCTAGTGTGCTCATTCTTGGCCCTTTTAGAAATAGGAATGGGCCAAATCCTCCCACAAACATGGTGAATCTTCCTGATCCTAGACCAGATCATCACCAAACACAACATTCCCTTATCGTTCCAATATCTCCTTCATTCTTACTACATCGCTCTCTGTGGCCAAGGTCGTATCACCCTAAAACTTTGACCTAAGAAATTAGTCCTAGTGATTGACGCAAGAAGAACAATAGTAGATGGTATGACGTTTCTTCTTCGTCGAAAAGGTCTCTTAGGGAAAAGAGTGCAGCTTCCTAAACGACTTTTGGCAGAAAAAGGGTAACTTTGCCCTAATTTTCTTGTATTTTTCGATGTTTGACTAACTATGTCATCACTTCTCTTTGTTGGAAATGAATCGTGTGACGGAAGTCTAACGATGGAGGAGACGGAGGCGATTGTGGAAAGGATTATCGAGCTCTCGACATCAGAAATGACCATCACAGAAGCTGTGTTCCTTGATCATGTGGTTGAAGAGACTATTGCAGCGACACCGCCCCTAAAGATGTGTTAGCCTTCCATCTCCGTCTTCTTCTCTTGATGTCGCATCATAATTGTTGTTGACATATATTCTTGCTCAAAATTCGTATGCAGCTTCAAGAGCTAGATAGGCAGAATCCGCAGCAGAGAGGATAACGGCGAAGAAAAGGAAGATGTTGGGTGAAGGTGCTTCCGCCTCTGAACCTGTTGTGATCTCATCGAATGCTCCTAAGGTGCCAAAAGCCACCCTTGTCGTGGATAAGGACACTGTCCAAAGGAAGGTGTCGCCACCCATGAGGATGTCGGAACTCTCATGGCTAGTTGCATCATCGTTGGTCCCTACAGGCCCTCTGGTCGACATCAGCTAAGGACCACTATTAGGGCGTAGACACAGTCGACGTCGTTGGAGAATTCCTTGCTACACAATGGTAGGTAAAAAAGTCTTATGTTGATCATGTCATATTTTTTATTGTTGCCTTTATCATCTCTCTCTAAACAGGGTCTTCAGGCGACGCTATGTGTATGAGATCACCACACCGGGATGTCTTCCAAGATGGATTCTCTCAAGAAGCAGGCCGATACCGACAAGAGTTCAATCCAGACTTTGACCTCCAAAAACTCCGACATGTCATAGAGCATGGTGGACCTTCAGAAGAACATCTTGACGCTTGATGATAAGAAGGTTCGTCTCAAGGAGGAGAAGCTAGCAGTGACGGTGGAGAGCGAGCACTTGGCGACAGAACTTGACGAGGTGGCAACTTATTACTCTTGGCTGGCCAAGGTGAAGGCCATGGAGATAGTTGCCGTCGAGAAGCATGTGGAATGGGACACAATCGCTAAGAGGAAGGCATTTCACGACGATTATCCTTCTAACCATGTCTTCCCAACTATGACGCAGCGGAAACTCACCGACATCGAGGAGGAAGAGGGGTAGATCCATGGGGAGAAACATGACCTGGTGGTGGAGGAGGACGTATTGGACCCTCTTGCCTCCTCATGAACTTTCTCTTTTAATAATTCTGATAGTATTGACCATCGCTTGTAGTGGGACAATGTTTTGAGCATTTGGGCCCACCCTCTGTGGTGGTTTGAAAATGTTTTACCCTCTTCCCCATATTAAGTAGCAATAAATTTTCCTTCATGGGGATTGTGTCGTCGTAGAGACGGGAGAAAGATCACGTGATTCGCGTCTCTATAGTAACAGACTAACAGGTGACCATCAAGGGTCATGGCATCATCGAGACGAGAGAAAGATCGTAGGATTTGCTCCGCGATAATAATAGATGACCGTCAAGGGTCATGGCATCATAGAAAGGAGAGTTAGATTGCGGGTTTCACGTCGCGATAATAATAGGTGACCGTTAGGGGTCATGGCATCGTAGAGACGAGAGAGAGAGAGAGAGAGAGAGAGAGAGAGAGAGAGAGAGAGAGAGAGAGAGATCGTGGTATTTGCGTTGGGATAATAATAGGTGATTGTCAGGGATCATGCAGTCATAGAGACGAGAGAGAGATTGTCATGGTGTAACCCGAGGGGCGTGAATGGTATAGCTGGGGGCATCACGATGGAGCATCGATATATATCGAGGGGTGTGATGTAGCTCGACCAGGCTTAGCCGTTGGGGAGATTGTTTAAATTTGACTGTCAGGTCAGTGACCCATGCTCATATGTCGTAGAAGCGGTACCAACAAGGTCAAGGACCTGTTGAAAAACTGCTAGACCGCTGATCTAACTCGACATTTTTTCTTTCTTTATAGGCATCCCCTTTTTCTTCTTTTCATTATTTCCCAAACTGGGGCCGCGTATAAGCTAGACATTGTCTCGCATCTTGGCGCGTGTTGGGTTTATGGGGCGTCACGGCATAACCCGAGGGGTGTGACCCATATAGCCAAGGAGGGCATCACGGTTAAGCACCGATATAGTCTAGGGGGTCAAAACAAATATCCAAGGGAACAACATTGATAAGGCTTGGCGTCACGATAGAGCTTCGAGGGAACACCATCGATATAGTCGGGGGGATAACGGAATGACCCAAAGGGTGTGACCGGTATAGCCGGGGGCGTCACGACCCAACCCAAGGGCTGTGACCGGTATAGCCAGAGGGGTACGATGTAGCTCAGACCAGGCTTTGCCTCTTGGGCGTGAACGCGATAGTATAACAATAGGAGGAAAGTTTTGCTTTTATTGAATGAATTGAGTTTCAGTAAGGAACACACATAGAATGTAAACTCGATTAAAAATACTACTTTTGGAGGTGCATCGCGTTCCAACTCCGGATGACACGTACACCTTCAGGATTTGCTAACTCATAGGCGCCTTGTCCCACCACCCTTGTGATTTGGTAGGGACCTTCACAAGTGGGTCATAGCTTTCCAGCGTTCTCATCTCTTGTGTTTTGGAATACTTTGTGCAAGAGCCATTATCCAACTTGGAATGCTCTTATCCTTGTGTGATTATAGCTCTTGGCGACCCCTTGTTGGTATGTCGCCATCCTGGTGGCTTCGTCCTGGCATAGCTTGTCGATGGTGTCCAACATGAACGTCATTAGCAACATATTTCTTTTTTCGTGTGGTGGCAATAAAGAGTTGTGGGGATTTGCAATTCTACAGGTAGGACAACTTCAATGTCGAATACAAGAGAACATGGGGTTTTACCTATCGCGGTCTTTGGAGTGGTGCAATCCAACCATAAGATAGAGGGCAACTTGTTTGCCCATAGGCCTTTTGCCTTCTTGAGCCTTTTCTTCAATTTGTTGATAATGACTTTGATATTGGACTTGGCTTGAACGTTGGCTTGAGGGTAGTGCGGCATCGACGTGACGAGTTTGATGCCTTGCTCTATACAAAATTCATACATCCGGTTGCTTATGAATTGAGATCCGTTGTCGCACACGATGGTGTCAGGGACACCAAATCTTCTCAAGATGTTCCTCCATATGAAAGAAATAACATGTGAATCTTTGATCTCTTTGAATGTTTCAGCTTTGATCCACTTACAGAAATAGTCCTTCATGGCGAGCTTGAAAAAGTGTTGGCCGGACGCGACTGGTAGCTGCCGACAATGTCCATTTCCTCATTTTATGATTGGACAAGGGGATGAGATTGGATGTAGGTCTTCGGACGGCTAGTGAGACACTGGGCCGTGTATGTGGCATGCATCACACTACTTTGCATAGTTGATAGCGTCTTTCTTCATAGTAGGCCAATAAATATCTCGTGGTGTGAGTGCGTAAAGTAAGGTTTCTTCCTCCAGAATGGTTGTCGTATTCTCTGTCATGAAGTTCCTGTAACGCGTTCTGGATTTCTTCCTCGCGAAGACAACTTAGATAGTATCTAGCGGTGGACAACTTGAGTAACATGTCATCTTTGAGGACGAAAGTGGACGCCTTGGCACTAAGTCGTTGTGCCTTGTTCATCTCGAGTGGCAATTTTCCATGCTTAACCCAATTATAAAATGGAGTGATCCATGAGTCGGATTCTTTATAGTAATTGACCTGCATAGGAATTGACACGTCGGATAGTTTGTTGATGGAATGCACTTCTATATGTAGGAAAAGAATCTTCTGGTATTCTCTGGGATCGATGACAAAGCTGAGGTTGGCTAACGCATCGGCCTCTACGTTGGTGTCCTTGGGAAGTTGCTAGATACTGAAGGTGTCGAAAGACTTGATGATATCACGGTCGACTTAATGATAAGTCGTCATCTTAGCATTGCGTGCAGCGTATGCTCCATTGATTTTTCACGATGAGCATAGAGTCACACATTACTTCCAGATTCTTCACACATGTCTCCTTGGCCAAGGTAATGTCGGTCACGAGTGCTTCATATTCGGTGTCGTTGTTTGTCGCTTTGAATTTGTATCACACAACTTAGGCTATCATATCCCCCTGTGGCGATTTTAGGACAACCCCTAGTCCAACACCATTCTGATTGGATGCGCCTTCGGTGAACAAGGTCCACTTCAAGGAGGTAGGATTCTCGACTTCAATAACTCTGTTATCTCTTCTTCATAAGTTGGGCTGAAATCAACCACAAAATCTTCCAAAGCATGCGACTTGATTGTTTTGCGCGTGTTATACTAGATGTCGTAACCGCTCAGGTGCACTGCCCACTTTGTCATCCTCCCAGATAGCTATGGCTTTCTCATCATGTCCTGATGGGATAGTTGGTTTTGACTCTGATGGTACGAGCCTCGAAATAGGGTCTTAGCTTGATGGACGCGGTGATGAGGGCCAATATGAGTTTTGCCATGGGTGAATATCTTGTGTCCTCGTCTTGTAGTGTCTTACTTACATAGTAGACGAGAAATTGTTCACCATCTTCCTCTCTTACTAGGACGGGGCTTACTGCCTTTCCGTGACTGCCAAGTATATCACATTGTTCGCAGTTATTCTTCTATCACTTTGTTCCTCTCTAGTGTGAACTTTCTCCTCTTCTTCTTGACGGGTGGATGTCGATGATCCACATTTATGGAAGATCACATTGGGATTAACGCCAGTTATGTCCTCGTATGTCCATGCAAAATATTCCGAGTTGGACCACAGGAAGTCGACCATTGCTTTCTGGTTTCGCCAGGCATATCTACATCAATATTTACAACCTAATTAGGCTTAGTAGGATGTAAGATTACCTCATCGAGTTTTGTAGGTTTTGGCTTCGTGTACTGTGCCGTCATCTTGCAGTCCATTAATTGCTATACCATCTACCCATTTACTTGTTTATGTGTGACCGCCGGCCTCATGGAAATCCTATAGCACTCTTTCCACCCTTTGCTCGCGACTAATCTCTTGTACACCCCACTTGGTGGGGAATTTGACGGTCTGATGGTACATTGACGGGACTACTCTCATGCCATGTATCTAGGGATGCCCAAGGATAACATTGAAAGGTGATGGACAATCCATGGTGAAGAACTGAACTTGAAGGTTCACCCCACTTGCATATGTGGTTAGTGTGATCTCTATTAGTGTGTTGCTTACTTCATCGTTGAAGTCTACCAACGAGACTGATTTCTTGATAATATCCTCTTGGGATAAGCCAATACCGTGGAGGGATTCAGTCATAATGATGTTCGCTGAACTGCCGTTGTCGACCAAGATGCGTCATACTAAGAAATTCCCTATTGTGAGGGATATGACCAGACCGTCGTGATGCTCACTACGACATCGTCGGGTTCATCAAATGTGATGTGGACCTTATCAAAATGCTTTTTGGCGACGGTCATTGGTCTATCGGAGTCGGTTTCCCGTGCATGGCGCTTGGCAACTGACACGATTATTCCGCAAATTTCTGACCGTCCAGATATGCAATTGACGATCATGACGTGGGGAGGAGGAGGACGCGGCTCCTCTCCTTACCTGTTTCGTTCAAGGGTAGCCCTAGCTGTGTCGGTGATTAGATCCCTAGATAACCTTTTTGGAGTAGATGCGCAACTTCCTTCTGTAGCGCGACACATTCATCGGTACTGTGTCCCCCGTTGTTGTGGAAATCACACCACGTCTCAGCGACTCTCTGGTTCATGGGATGTTTTGGCTTCCTAGGCCATTTCACGGCATCGCCATGTCTTTTCATCGTGATGAGCACTCCGTCGTGGTTGACAACGAATGAATAATATTGTAGATAAGGATACAAATCTCGGTCGTGTTAGAGGTGGCATCGTTTGTTGATAATGTTGTTGACCGTCAGGTTAGTAGGTTTTGCGTGAGGATAAGGTTTGTAGTGCAACTCAGTCTTGTTAATGGGATTGCTCGGTCGTGGCTCTTGGACTTTCTCAGATGTGAGACCATTATCTTCTAATCTGATATATGCAATGGCTTTGGCTAGGACGTCTTCGGAGGTTTGGCATGGATACTTTGTCATGTCACAATATAGCTCTAACTTCTTGTGTTGCCCTCGCCTAAATGCCTCAATGGTGTCGAGGGTGTCACATCGTGGGATTGATACCTTCTCCTCGTTTAATTTGACAAGGTATTTTCTTAACGACCCTCCAGGCCGTTGTGTGATGCGATAAAGGTTGCTGGATTTCTTATGGAGACGTCGACTACTAGCGAACTGGATTTTGAACATATTGATCACTCCAACGAATGAAGAGATGCTCTCGTTTGTGAGGTGTATGAACCACGTCAGGGCCAAGCCTTTAAGAGTGGATCCGAACCACTTGAACATCACGACTTCATTTAGATGCTTATGAATCATGCTTGTCATCAACTTCTATCTGTATAACAAAACATGCTCGTCGGAATCGGCCTTCCCGTTGTACTTTGGCATATCAGGCTCTGATTACTTTTTAGGAATTTTGACATGAGAAATGGCATCGATGAACAGTGAGTCGGCGTAGCACTCGTCATCTTCCTCTTTGATGGGTCTTGGTACCCTTGGTATTTGGTCAAACCTTTCGTCCAAATTTCTAAGGTTTTCACGCCACTTTCGTTCGATGATGTTGTCAAAAGACTCTGTTGGAATGACCTCCATTGGGTTGGTCATTCCCGGGTTGCACGCGGTTTGGCTTGTCATTGCTAGTGATGGGCTTCGAGATCCCTTACCGTTGGATGATGGTATCGTCGCTAGAGTAGAAAAGGACGGATTGGCAGCGGTAGAGTCGAGGTCGAGACGTCTCACGATGTTGTCTCCATGGATGTATTGAAAGCGAGATCGCGGTGTTGCTGGTGGCATGGACACGTTATGAGAACGTAGCGCCTCGTTCTCCTTCATAACTTCTTGGAGTCATGCTTCGGATTGCGCATTCTGGGTGGCCCAGAACTCCTCCAAAGCTCGCATCTTTTCACACAATTCCGCCATAGTAGCAACATGTTGTTCTTCTGAGCCACCAGTGATGACTAGATTGGGTGAGATATGGGGCGGTGTTGCTGACGTAATGGTTGTGACGTCGGTGGACACAAGGGTGTCGTTGTTGGTTGGTCTGTCGCTAGATATGGTGGTGAAGTTGGTGGTTTCTTGTGGTTTAGAAAGAATGTATAACCTTTTTTACTCCAAGCCCCATGGTGGACACCAATTGATTTTGGTGGATTTCGTATCTTAACGCTATCCGCTTATTTGTGGAGTATAGGGTCAAGGGTTACACATTGAATAAAGAAAGAACGAGTTGATCGTGAGAAAAGTGGAAATTGTGTTATTGCGAGAGTGTATGAAAGTATATGAATGTGTCTCTTACAAGATATTGACACCCCTTCTTATATAGGAGTCTAAGGATAATCTTACAAGGAATATGATCTTACTATAAGGATAGAAGGATATTTTATCTTGTAGCCTAAGATAAGATAAATATGCATAATATTATATATTTCCTTCAATCAAATAAGAAAAGTATATCTGTGACGAGCATATATCTTGACGTAGAAGTCATGCCAGTTATCGCGATACTTTAGAATAAGAACGCGTCGTGTAGCGCTCAGTCTTCACGATCACTTTTGACGGTCAAAACTAAATTGTCTACCATAAATCAGCGTCAGGCTCAATCCATGCCTCTCCATTCTAATGCGTCTATGCCTTCAGGTCGACACAATCCTAATGCCCTCACAATTGTGTAATTCATTCTCACAACAGATTGATGTGGTTAAGTGCTTATATATCCATGAATAGATTTGAGAATTCCCAATTCTTGGAACATGAACTTTAGATTTTGGGTAAATCGAGGAGTATTCTTTTGTCAACTTATATCGCCCCTCATATATAACTCTAATACGTGTACGTATGAATACTATTTCAACATTGTGTATTAAACATTAATGTACATATGCATGAGAAAATATATGTATATTATATAATACATATATTGATATATAACCGAATATCCCACATATGGATGACGTTATAATGCATGGTATAGATAGGACCATCTCATGGAGAATTCATTGTAAGAGGGTGGGTTTGTTTTTTATTTTATTTGGGAGACCAAATCCTAGAGATTGTATGCATGTGAGCCAATTGCATTTTGCATGTAAACCATACTATTTTATGTAAAGAAAAATATAAGGTAAGACTAATTAAGTTGGATAGAAATTATTAAAAATAAGGAGATAGTTGACAAAACAAAATGCAAGGATGAGTTTGTCCCCCGTTGGAGGTTTAATGTGGGATATGGCTGTTGAGTTTTTCAATTTATTAATTCGTTGATTATTTTTAAAATTATCGTCTCTCTCTTAATTGCTCTCCTATATATATATATATATTCCCCTAACTTGATTCACAACTCCTCACTTTCACTTATTGTTTCTGGTTTTTCTCCGATATATATATATTCATCGGTTGTTACATCTCCCAGCACCTTCGATCAAATCAAACTTGTTTTTTTTACAAACTAAAAAAGTTTGTACGAAACCACCACATAAACAAAACGCAACGATTCTCGCTTCGTCCTCAGTGGAAGCTCGTCGTTCCGGTAATTGGCTCAGGCAAGTAATTAAGCGCGCAATTTCGTACGGCAAGTGATCGAGAAATGATGATGAGATCGTTGTCAATTAAAGCCTCAGGCAACACTCACGGCCAGGATTCCTCCTACTTTCTAGGATGGGAAGAATACGAGAAGAATCCGTACCATGAGATTGATAACCCCGATGGCATCATCCAAATGGGCCTCGCTGAAAATCAGGTAAATAATTAATAAAGTTAATCAATGCGGTGTTCAATTGATCGATAATGACGTACTCAGGAGTCAGGAGTCAGGAGTATATATATATATATTAATTAATTAACGATAATGGAGGCCATTATATATGTATATATATGTACATATACTAATCGATGGTGGCATGTGGTGGGGTGCGCTTACAGCTGTCGTTTGATCTGCTGGAGGCGTGGCTGCAGCAGAATCCGGACGCGGCGGGGTTCAAGCGGAATGGGCAGCTCATCTTCAGAGAGCTGGCCCTCTTCCAGGACTACCACGGCCTGCCTTCGTTCAAGAAGGCGATGGTGGAGCTGATGTCGAAGCTGAGATCGGGGAGAGTGAGGTTCGACCCGGACAGCCTGGTGTTGACAGCTGGCGCCACCTCGGCCAACGAGACCATCATATTCTGCCTGGCGGAGCCCGGGGAGGCCTTCCTCCTGCCCACCCCGTACTACCCGGGGTTCGACCGCGACCTCAAGTGGCGGACGGGAGTGGAGATCGTGCCCATCGAGTGCAGCAGCGAGAGCGGGTTCAGGATCACCCGGCCCGCCCTGGAGGAGGCCTACCAGGCTGCGGAGAGGCGCGGCCTCCGCGTCAAGGGCGTTTTGGTCACCAACCCCTCGAACCCGCTGGGGACCACGCTGACAAGGGGCGAGGTCAGCCTCCTCCTCGACTTCATCGCCGCCAACACCCTCCACCTCGTCAGCGACGAGATCTACGCGGGGACCGTCTTCACCCCCTCCGCGTTCGTCAGCGTCATGGACCCGCTCCTCAACGACAAGAGGTTCTCCTCGGACGAGCAGCTGCGGGAGCGCGTCCACGTCATCTCAAGCCTGTCCAAGGACCTGGGCCTCCCGGGGTTCCGCGTGGGGTCCATCTACTCGGGCGACCCCATGGTCGTGTCGGCGGCCGTCAAGATGTCCAGCTTCGGGCTGGTCTCGTCCCAGACGCAGCACCTCCTGGCCTCCATGCTGTCGGACGAGGGCTTCGTGGCGCAGTACGTGGAGGAGAACCGGGGGAGGCTCCGCCGGCGGCAGGAGGCCATGGTGGCGGGGCTGAAGAGCGCCGGCATAAGCTGCCTCCGGGGCGACGCCGGGCTCTTCTGCTGGGTCGACATGAGCCACCTCCTCAAGGACAGGAGTTTCGACGGCGAGATGGAGCTGTGGAAGAAGATCCTCTACGAGGTCAAGCTCAACGTCTCCCCCGGCGCCTCCTGCCACTGCTCCCACCCCGGCTGGTTCCGCTTCTGCTTCGCCAACATGTCCGACCACACCCTCGAGCTCGCCATGCGCCGCCTCCGGGACTTCGTCGCCGACTTCACCGCCGACAAGCTCGCCCCCCTCTCCAACTCCCACCACCGGCGGAGGTCCCACGTCAGGTCCCTCTCCCGCTGGGTCATACGCCTCTCCTTCGATGACAGAGAGGCTGACGATCGAACCATGGTTCGCTAATCATTTTTATTTATTTCTTTCAACCTACATTAATATTTTTATATTTATCCACATTACATATCTTATACCTATATCTCCATGCATATGTTATCATCATTAATTTTGTATTTGCGTTATATATTTGTTCGGATGTAATTTTTTCACCAAGTACTCATCCCGCACCCATGCGCCAAAAATCCATGGTTGCCGGTTGGGTACTGGTTGTTGTCTCTACGTTTACGGGGTTTTATTTTTTTCAAGGGAATTGTTTGGTGCAAAGATCATCAATTCCTTTTTGATGTTATGAATCCCTATCGTATATATAAGGAGCCATCGAGTTATACAAAGCTTAGTGAACTCCCATCTTTGTGTTAAAATCACAGTAGCTTGCTTATGTGTATCTGCTCTCTTCATCTATATTGTCTATTTGCATGCACGCATTGATTCATGTATATGGTATATTCTCTACGTACTTGTACGCAAATCACCAACGGCAAATATCTACTATGCCATTAATATTAAGTACTTCAATATTGATGGTACATAATTAAAAAACTAATTCAATATTTGGTGGATCCTGACATATATATGCGTACATAACAACATGACAGCCTTTCCTGTGGGGTAAATTAATTAATGCGAATTACAATATTTATTATATCTTTATAATTATTAGTCAACAGGTCCAATAATTGAAAATTTTGAGACAATTATAGAACCGGGGTAGTAATCAATAAAAGTAAATTTATTATATTTTTCTTAATTAAGTCAATCATTTATGAAAGAAAAAAAGAAGTTAAGGTTTTGCCTAAGTTTTTATCAAGTTTTGTTTCCAAATATATAAAATAACATATTTTCAAAATCACATGCATGTTATGACACGACATAGACAACACAACACACTAGTACTAGTACAACCTGCTATGCCCTCAACGAGTTCCATGAGAAAATATTCCGGTGAGTTAAGTAAATAACCTTTTGATAATTTTTTTTTAAAACTAATGGACTTTTAGCAAAAATGGACCCCTCTCTCTCTCTCTAAACCCTACTCCCTACCCCCTAAACCCTACCTCTTAAACCCTTAAAAATTAGTAGGGGTCTATTTTATTAATTGAAAACTCTTAAAGGGCCAATGGGCCCAAAACCCTCAAAATATTCTATGATTACTTTCCATATAACGGTCGGAATCGGTTTGGTCCATTTTGATTTGGCTATTTCAGATCGAGTCATTTTTCGATCACAAACTTTTATTCGGATATGTTCGGTTTGTGTCAAATTGGATTATGCCTATTTCGGTCTTATTCGGGTTTGGATTAGTGCGGTTTGGTTTGTGTTAATGTGGGTCAGAGTGTTCGGCTTTCAGTTTAAAGTAGATTAGGCCGTGTTTGGATTTTATTTAGTGTGGGTCGGTTTGAGTTCGTTTTGATTATCTCAGGTTGGGTTGTGATCGGGTTCCGTTAGTGTTGGTCGATTAAGTTTGGATTTTGGATGCCGCGTATAGCTAGGGTTGTGTTTGAGTTTTTTCGTTTAGTGTGTTGTGTTTTGTTCAGGCTAGTGCACACTAGCGGGTTTTAAAAATATAAAGTTGGTCATTTGGATTAGCCACTAGATGTGAACAAATTTTAAATTTTAGTTGTGAGTTATAAATACGTATATTTCGAGTTTGGTCCATTTTAAATTCAGGTCATTTCGGGTTTGGGTATTTCGAGTTTGGGTCATTTCGAGTTCGATCCAATTTGGATTCTGTCTAATTCGGGTTCGGTCCATTTCGAGTTAGGGCATGTTTCAGGTTTGGGTCCATTTCAATTTCGGGCCATTTCGGGTTTTGTTCATAGTGGGTTGGGTCGGTTCGAGTATCGAGTTGTGCATTTTGAAAACTTTTTGGTTTCAGGTCGGGTGCGGTTCGGGCAGATCGATTTGGTCATGTGGTTCGTGTCCGTTTTTTCCAACTTTATAACGTGCAATTAGTGAATTGGTGTGTGGGATTATATAATGCAGATATGCAATCCAAATCATTACTTACTTGTTACAGAAAGATTTGATTGGAAATTATACACGAGGAGGCATCAACTGAGGATGGAGGCCCCTCAGAACATAAAATTTATGTCATCCATTGATCTCGTTCTAATCGTAAGACTATGAGTAAGTGCATGTTATCAATTAATTTCCTTATTTTATAGCGCTTGTTACTCCCAAATCTTAAGTCCCTGCAAAATTTCTCTAGTCCTCACCGATCCCTTGTTTTTGCAAGTGATTTCGATCGACATTTCTCGCATCATCATCCTCATCAATCGTGCTATGTAAGTTCTCGATTTCTCCTATCCTCTTGTAATACTAATCATTTTATTGTTTAACTGATTTATATGTTGCTTAGATATATCAACGTAGTAGTATTGAGACTAGTCTCTCATCGAATTTGTGCAAAATTCGATCAAGTGTTTCCTTTGTTGTTGAGATCTTGTGTTGAATTTTTAGTCAATTTTAATGGATCCAAATTTCATCGAATTTGTGCAATAGTGGTTTTGTTGGTTTTCTTTAACTAGTTGTAAAGTGTTAGATGATTGCTCTCGAACATATGTGCACACACAAGGGAACATTTATACATGTTCATCACTTATTTCGTTCACATTGCACAAACCTATAGCATATGAACACATAGTTTTAAAGTTTGAGTTGTCATGAACACATAGAAGAACAAATGTGCACACGTACATTAAGTTGCATGTACACATATCTATATAATTTGCACACATAACAAATTAGTTTACTGAATTTGAAAAAATGTTGAATAGATAACAAGTGTTTATTTTGCATATGGAATGGAGATAAAGAGGACGAGGGCAATGTGATGATTTATTTTTCTCCCTACAATACGAAGTATTTTATCCTCATTTGCAAAGATGAGTTGAAGCCATATGTTGGACAACTAATCCAGATTTTTGAAGTTACTACTCAGTTTTATGAAAACTATGTGTCTCTATGTTGTTTTGATGTACATGACAACACAAATAAGAAAGCGACTGATGATAGTAATATTACAATCTAGACGTACCTCGTTTGTAATCAAGAAGGATTCAAAAGTTTATCTTCTATTGTGTGTGTAAAGTCCACAGTGGAAAAATCTAAGAGAAATGTGCACAAGAGGGTGTCCAATAAGTGTGGATGTGTTGCTAAAATCACTCTTCGATATGTCGGTCGTGATGGGTACTCTGTGAAATCATTTGATGAGCGACACACATCTCATGGTAAATGATTGTGAATTTTTTTTTTCACAGAGTTATAGGAAAGTGTGCTCCTTCCACCACGATTTTATAATGAATTTAATAGAATCTAATGTTGGTGTAAGCAAATCTTACAAGATGTACAAGTATTTTTTGGATCATAAGCCAAAATAAGTGCAAAAATTGTTAATTTCAAGAATTTCTAATGAATTTAAATTCATTCACGATTAGTTGTGATGCTTAAATATTTTTTGACAATTTATTCTAGAAATATAAAATATGCGAGGCATTTTATTTTGATTATGATGTTGACGATGATGATAAATTATCTCGTATATATTGCTGTGATCTTATGAGTCGGAAAAAACTTTTCCTTCTTTGGGGATGTTGAATCAGCTAATGGGACATATAAGCTAAATAGTTATACTATATATGCGCTCCTAAATTATTTGTGTTGCACACATTGGCATAGATAAATATGTATACACCTAGGTTTATATGGACACACTTGCAAATAATTGTGAGTTCGTTTGTTATGCACTAGTAGATTATAATATATGCACTTGAATATCAAACTCATACACATCCTTTCAATAATTAGATGCACATGTATGGAAGTAACAATGAACTAATAATAGTTCAATTGTGATGCTTACGTGTTTTGTAGTTCAATTGTGATGCTTACGTGTTTTGTATGTCTCAGGTACAATACGGTATTTGTACCTTATACTGGAGTTGATAATCACAAGAAGTCAATTACCTTAGTTTCTCATTTACTGTTCAATGAAGATGATGATTCTTATAATTGGTTGTTTGAGAGCTATACAAAAGAGACGAGCCATGAATGATATGTGTTTTTAACTCATCAAGACAAGCCTGTTAAAGTTGTTAGTGAAAGAGTTTTCCAGATGGATGTCCATCGTGTTTGTATGTGATATGTGATGTATAAGGTTTGTTGCAAGGCTACAACTGCTCAAAAAGATATTTATGCATTCAGAAATAAGTTAAATACTATTGTCTGGATAAAAGAAATTACACCATAAGTGTTTAATGAGGCATAGTTTTCAATTATCTCTGAGTTTCATCTTGAGAATAATATGTGGCTTCCATTGATGTTTGAGCTATGACAGGGCCGGAAACCGGTGTCGTTTTTCTGTCAAAGAAATCTTAATTCACCTACTAAAGAGTATAGCAAGTAAGTCAGGGTCGATCCCACAGGGAGTCGGTTATCTGCATGCAATAACGTGTGACTAACAAGTAACAAGGGGGGTTTTGGAATAATCGCAGGATTAACAAAAGTGCAAGTAATAATAGAAGAAGAAATATGATGAGAGAAAGTATTCCACCAGACAAATATCCACACTACAGTTGCAATAGGTTGATCACTGAAAACTATATTTCCAAGTTCTTTTACTATCTTATAATTGTTCCCACCCTGATCTTAAGTACTATCGATTCTCACAGTTGTCGATAGACTTATTACTATGCCAATGATAAAATACCACTGATTCTCACAGTTGTCAGCGTACCTTAGCACCAACACAGCAATAGCAATGCACACAGGGATATAGGATACATGCAAGTAGAAAGACGTACAAGTACTCACTCCCCTACTCACATGCAACTGATTCTCACTCACAATTGTATGCTCGGAACCCCTACACGTACAATTGTGTTTACCACTAGATATACACTCGGAACCCCTATATGCAATCCTAGCAATATGATAGATGTCGAAAAACCTAGTTAGCTACGCCAGAAGAATCAACATAAATCAATAGACAGTTTAATCAAGAGAATCAATCCAACTTAATAAGATATAGAACACGGAATAGAAATCTCACAACCAATTCATTGTAGTGCTTCAATTGTCTAGCGAAACAAAAGTGTTTAGCTATCCATTGTTCAAAAACCTAGAAGTTGAACGATCAAAAGAGAGAGGACCGAACTCTTCTCAAAATTAACGAAAAAGATCTTAAATAGGTAAGTAGAAAGTTAACCTAGCAGATAAAATAAGGAAATAAAATATAATAAGACATAAAATCCAAATATGCTAAAATGGAAACAAATGACACGCTGGCCGTGCACCCTTCTCTTCCACCGCGAGGCGGTAATATCCCACCGCGAGGCGGTGGCTTCGCGTTGCACTTCTCTGAGGATCACCGCCGGGTCGCGGTGGCTTCAGGCGCGGGGCGGTATTGGCCAGCTTCTTCATCCTTGTGTCTGCTCTCCTGTACTACCAAGTGGGGTAGCTTCATTAGTTCTGGGCAGATCTTCTCCTTCATCTTCTTTCCTCTTCACTAAGCTGTAAAACCTTCAAATTTGTACTGCTTCAACTCTTTCCCTGGGTTACAGACTTAGCCTAATTCTACACCGAAACTTCATCTAAATTGTGTCAATAATCACTAGTTAAGGTGCATGAAATGACACCTATCAAATATCCTCACACTTAGACCTTTACTCATCCCGAGTAAATTAAATCAACCATACTCCACTCATCAAATATCAAGGCCTCAGGAAGTGTGACAACAGATGATACCAATTACTACAACAACTCAACAATCAGCCCCAGACAACCAAAACACATGATGCACGATGAATCTATTCCTAACTCCTGTCTAGCTTCTTATTGCTCCAAAGTGGCCTACCCGAGTCCTCCTTATGGCTCCCCTTCTTATGACGCATCGCCAAGAAATATAGAGAAATCCTAGAATCACTCTTCTTCTTTTACGCTCATCTTGCTTAGGCGCCCTTTCGGGTTTTCAACTAGCCACTCATTTCATTTTGCTAGATATCTCACATATACTCGTATCACTCCAGTCCAATTTTTCACTGGTCTATACCAGCCGGACTACCTGCTTTTTACCTGGACCGCCCTTTCGGGCTTTCAGTCCATCCCAAGATTTTGGTTGCCTTTTTACCTGTTTTTGGCTTTTTTTTTATAGAATAGAAATACGAAATGCAAGAATAAAATCTGTACACTAGCTATGATAAGCAGTGAGTCTAAATCCCAATATCCCCATACTTAAACCACACATTGTCCTCAATGTAAAGACGAAAACAAAGCAAAATAGGGAGAAAAGAACAAAGACTCACTGGAAAGGTGGATACGATGGAAAGCTCGATGGAGGTGGATGCCGCCCAAAGTACTGCTCTTGCATGAAGGCCTCAGCTGCACTCAGCTGGTCCGTAATATCGCGTGTAGTGTCAGCCTGTATGTTCCGCAGCCGAGCTAGCGTCGCCTCATTCGCAGTATCCTGACGCAGCGTGAAGGCATCAAAACGTATGAACAACTCGTCCCAAGAGAACTCAGAAGGCGAAGCAGATGGGGCGGCAAATTCAGAAGCAGGAGGATCGAAATCCATAAGCATGGGAATGGCAGCCGGTGGATCAGCCTCATCATCAGAAGGAATAATCTCAGCATCAGACGGAATGTACTAGCCCGTGAAGACTCGCGGGTAGGCCAGGGGACGGGGGAGACGCAAAAGGTGACCTCCGTAGGAGCACCACAGAAACTGCCCCTGAGATATGTGATAAGCACTACTTTATAGGGCTTAACTAAGAGTCATTAGAGGTTTTATTGGTGCCATTCGGGTAGATTTAGACACAGGCGTGTGGGGGCGAAGTTTGGTAATTAATTAAAAGCCACGTGAAATGCCGCGTGAAGAAAGCTGAAGAAATGAATTGGAAGGTGATGCAGCATGACGTCAGCGAGCAATTGGAGATTGCTGTGGGCCGTGTTGATGCTGCAACTGGAGAAGGCCCAAATTGAAGGAAGCGGCCCACGTGAAGTGAAGCTGAAGCCACGCGAAGCTGGAGAATTGAAGCCAGAAGCGTGATGTCACACTGATGTAGGCAATGATGATTTGAATTGGAAGTGGGCCGTGGGTGATTGGGCCGTGTTGAGCTGCTGCAATTGGAGAGTGATGGGCCGAGCAGCGGGCGTACACGCGAGAATTAATCGGGATTTATTACGCCAATTTCCTTTAATTATTATTATTATTATTTTATTATTTCATTTTAGGTTAATTTAGATTTTATTTCCTTTAGTATATTAGGGTAGAGAAAAGACTTGTTTGCCAATCTTGAATCATCTTCGTTTTTCTCTTGAACCCTAATTCCCTTTTCTACGTTATGAAGAACTAAGCCTCCCTGGCTTAGTCAGACGCTGAAGCTTTCGTTTCGATAAAGTTGTGAGATTCTCGTTCTTAATCTATTGCATGGTTTTTATCTTTCTCTTGCTTAAGTTGCTTATGATTGATATTGATAATCTCTATTTGGACGCATCTAGGGTTTGTTGTTATTGATTGATTGCTAGATTTAGATTGTTACTGGTTGAGCATGTCTATTTCATAGTAGCAACTGCATCGTACTAGTATCTGGTTGTACTAGTCTTATGCAAAAGAGAATTGATTTACATTCTAGGATAAAAGCTGGTTGTTTTATGCTAGAATTATATCCAACTATATTCCTATCCGTAACGCTGCTGTTAAACTGAATCTTGATAGTTTCAAGGTTGTTTAATTAGTTAGTGCTAATAGTATCTGGTTGTGCTATTAGTTATATCTGAAAAGGAATTGGAATCACCATTGCATGAGATTTTGAATGAGTATCTATGATCAACTTGTCATACAAATAGTGGATGTTGTTTGACTGAGTGCTTTCCCCATCACTGATTTCACAACTCTTTCGCTTGTTTACCTTTTGCATGTTTAGAACTTACAAAACTCACAAACCCCCCCTTTGGTTACGTTTGATTGACATACAAATTGCATATTTAGATAGAATCCGCCTCCCTGTGGATTCGACCTTTACTTACCTAGGACTACGGTTTAGGGTTTGTTTGGATATTTTGCATAGCAGTTTTTAGAATGACAAAAACCTGTTATCAATATGGTCAACATACCACACCATTGCAGATATGGAATGTCGTAGCGAATAGGCATGAGTGGCTGAGGAATGGTGTTCATCAAAATCCTGGCCGCAGCAACCAAGGTGATCAGCCCACCCTGAACAATATCTCGCGCGGCGCCCTCGCGAATCTGCTACAGCTCATGCAGCCATATGACAATCCATGCAGGGGTCTCCTCATCTAAAGGATCGATCATCGGGGAGAAGAGACCAAGGCGCCTCAGAGAAACCTTTCTTTCCTCCATACACCCACAAAATGTCCGAAGCACCACTGTGTAGACTAAGCGGAAGCAGGGGTGGACAAGTTTGTTACTATTCTCCAACCGCTTTTGATATTCAGCCATGCCCGTTGCGGTGGTCCAGAATTCCTTAAGGTCCGCCTTGTCGGGACCCTGCCTCCACCTCTCAGTAGCTGGCCTTGACACACCCAGCAACTCCCTAATTTCCTCAATAGGGATACCATAACTCCGACCCTCATATTTTAAGGTGATCCCAGCGATGAACTTCTGCTCCCTACCATCGATGATGCATCGCGTGTGGCTTCGAGAAACAGTGGCTATAAACTGGTAGCATAGTTCAAGGAACGTGGGCGCGCATTTGTCTAGGAATCCCCCCAATCCCATCTTGTCCAAACATTGTTGAGTCATCTCCAACAAACCCAACTCAGCTAGTGATCCCCTATCAAAGAAGCGAGTCAGCTGGACATGTCTTGCTGACACCACATCATACATTCGACACTCCTCCTCGGTCATCCCAACCTTCCTAGCTCTCGACATTGTATAATGAAGTAAGTGCTCGAAGCGAAAGAATGAGGCAAGGAAGACTTACAACCCACTGAAGAATGACCACGAGTCACCGCGGGGCGGTGGTTATTACTGAGCGTAGTAGCCGGGTCGCGGTGAAGTGGGCGCGGGGCGGCGACTATTCACCTTCTTCTCCAAATTCAAAATCCGACTTGCGCGAGGTGGTGGGACTGCAACGCGAGGCGATCACTGTGCGAATCCTTCTCCAACACCACCGATCAATCGAAGGATCACCCAGATTGTGCCGATCACACCACCACAGCAAAATATCACCCTCTGCAACTACGAACCACCACGGGGACGTTCGGAAATCGTTGCAAAGGGAGGTCTGGGTAAAGGGGGTCAAAGTGGGGTGAAAGGTTGCCACTACTAAGGCTAGGAACAAGGGTGATTAGGGCGGGGAAAGCTTGGAGGTAAGGGTTAGACTTGGAATGGGGTTACGGCGGACAGAGAGACGGGGAAGAGAAAGAAAAGGGGATTAGGGTTTGGCGGGAGTGTTTATGGGGTGATGAATGTACAAGTAAATACCGGATCGTGGGGCGATCCAACTGACACCGTCAAATCCTTCGTATCAAACTCAAAAACAAAAATATTACTCCCCGTTTAAGGTTTTTTCGGGGCCCTTTATTTCTTCTCTATTTTTTTTTTTTTTAGTTGAGAAATCATACCAGACCTCCACCGCGGGGCGGTGGGGTTACAACGCGAGGCGGTGGACGCGAGCTGGGTACATGTCTCGTCTCGGATTTACTTTCGTACCTGAAATGTCAGTAACAGGCGGACGAAACAAAGCAAAAATAAACTACGAAAATAATCTAATGAAAGGGAAATATCAAATAACTAACCCGGGTTGCCTCCCGGACAGCGCCTTGGTTAACGTCGTTGGCTCGACATGGGCTATGGCTCACCCTGTTTCAGCCTCAGGGCTTCCAAAACTTATTGCATCAACATGGGTTGGATCAAAGCCTTCATAATAGGGTTTCAGCCTGTGGCCATTGACTGTGAAGATGTTGCTTGTCTTGGGGTTTATCAGTCCAATGGCACCATGGGGGTGAACTTCAGCAACTTCATAAGGACCCGTCCATTTGGACCTCAGTTTCCCAACAAAGAGCTTGAGCCGGGATTGAAATAGGAGGACCTTATCTCCTGGCTTAAAATCTTTCCGCATAATATGCTTGTCATGCCATTGCTTGGTCTTCGCTTTGTAGTTAACTGAGTTCTCATAGGCTTCAAGGCGTAGTTCCTCCAGTTCTTGCAACTGCAGCTTACAGAATTCCCCCACTTCATCCAGTTGCATATTGCATTTCTTTATTGCCCACCACGCTTTATGCTCAAGCTCTACGGGGAAGTGGCAAGCTTTTCCAAAAACCAGCTGGAAAGGGGACATTCCTATCGGAGTCTTGAAAGCTGTACGGTATGCCCACAGCGCATCATTGAGCTTGGTGCTCCAATCCCTCCGATGAGCTGCTACTGTCTTCTCCAGTATAGATTTAATCACTCTGTTGGAGTTCTCGGCCTGCCCATTAGTTTGAGGATGGTAGGCTATAGAGATTCTCTGGGTGACGTGATACTTCTTCAGCAGGGCAGTTACTGTCTTGTTGCAGAAATGGGTCCCCCTGTCACTAATTAAAGCTTTGGGTATTCCAAATCTTGAGAAAATATTTTCCTTGAGAAAACCTGCCACAACTTTAGAATCATCGGTCCTAGTGGCCTTTGCTTCCACCCACTTGGAAACGTAGTCCACCGCAAGCAATATATATAGATTCCCATGAGAGCTAGGAAAGGGTCCCATAAAATCCATGCCCCAAACATCAAAGAACTCACAAAATATTAATGATGATTGCGGCATTTCATTCCTTCTGGTGATGTTTCCAACCCGTTGGCATCGATCGCAGGATTTGCAGAAGGCGTAAGCATCCCTAAAGATGTGTGGCCAATAAAATCTTGCCTCCAATACTTTCCTAGCAGTCCTATTCGCTCCAAAATGACCCCGACAAGCCTCAGAGTGAAAAAAGTTAAGGACAGATTGTACCTCATTGTTTGGAAGGCATCGGCGCACTACCTGATCGACACAATGCTTCCACAGGTAAGGATCATCCCACACATAGTGGCGAGCTTCTCTCCGTATCTTCGCCTTTTGAGCTCTGGTGTAATCCGGGGGTATTTCCTCTCGAACCAGATAGTTGACGATATCTACGTACCAAGGTCTGAAAGAACAGATTCCGAAGACGTCCATGGCTATGTGAGAGGGAGGGGCAGAAGTATCTCCAGAGCACAGTGTGACTCCAGAGATGTGACCGCGGGGCGGTACTATCGTTGCGGGTCGCGGTGAGCTCTTCTGGTTGTCAAACAAATCTACCGCCGGGTCGCGGTGGTGGCCACCGCGGGGCGGTGACATCTCCAACTTCATACTGGCTACGACTCGCCGGGTCGCGGCGGTGGGCAACGCGGGGCGGTGCTTGTTTTCTGAACTTCCTTCTATTATAAAAAGTGTGTCATCCGGAAAGGTGCCGTGAATGGGGCTCTGTTCTCCGGGCTTATCTTCCTCATGGACGAGCCTACTTAGGTGATCTGTGACTAGGTTCTCTGCTCCCTTCTTATCACGGATCTCCACATCAAATTCAGTGAGAAGGAGAACGCATCGGATTAGTCTTGGCTTTGCTTCTTTCTTCGTCATCAGGTAACGAAGAGCAGCGTGATCTGTGTAGATAATCACCTTGACTCCCAAAAGATATTGCCTAAACTTTTCCAAGGCAAAGACAACCGCCAGCATTTCCTTCTCAGTAGTGGAGTAGTTCCTCTGGGATCCATTCAGAGTCATGGAGGCATAATGAATCACATGGGATGCCCGTCCCACTTTCTGTCCTAGAACTGCTCCAACTGCATAATCGTTGGCGTCACACATGATCTCAAATGGGCGAGACCAGTCAGGTGCCTGAATGATAGGTGCACTTGTCAGGCGTTCTCTCATGCAATCAAATGCTTCCTTGCACTCATCAGTGAATGCGTAGGTCACTTCCTTCTTTAGTAGCTCGCATAGGGGTGAGGAGATTTTTGAGAAGTCCTTGATAAATCTTCGGTAGAAACCTGCATGTCCTAAAAAGGAGCGCACTTCACGCACATTAGTGGAATAAGGCAAAGACTGAATTACATCAATCTTCGCCTTATCGACCTCAATACCTCTAGCAGAGACAATATGACCCAGTACTATTCCCTGTTCTACCATAAAATGACACTTTTCATAATTTAAAACCAAATTGGTATCAATACATCGCTTTAGTACGAGGGCCAAATGGGTTAAACATGAATCAAAGCTAGTCCCATGCACTGTAAAGTCATCCATAATACTTCAATGAATTTCTCAACATATTCAGAGAAGATACTAACCATACATCGTTGAAATGTACCGGGTGCGTTACACAATCCGAATGGCATTCTGCGGTATGCAAATGT
The DNA here is from genome assembly GCA_027886185.1 of Rheum nobile. NCBI lineage: Eukaryota > Viridiplantae > Streptophyta > Magnoliopsida > Caryophyllales > Polygonaceae > Rheum > Rheum nobile. The sequence continues at coordinate 16,707,774 of WOAB01000485.1, forward strand.
GCCAAAGGGACATGTAAAAGTGGTTTTCTCTTGGTCTTCTGGTGCAATGGCCACCTGGAAATATCCTGAATATCCGTCGAGGAAATAGTAGTAGGGTCGCCCAACAAGGCATTCTAGCATTTGATCAATAAAGGGCAGGGGGAAATGGTCTTTCCGAGTTACCGCATTCAGCTTACGATAATCAATGCACACTCTCCATCCTGTGGTGGTCCTGGTGGGAATTAACTCTCCTTGTTGGTTCTCCACTATAGTAATACCTCCTTTCTTAGGGACCACCTGGGTTGGACTTACCCATTGGCTATCCGAAATAGGGAAGATCATATCAGCCTTGAGGAGTTTTAGCACTTCTTTCTTCACCACTTCCATCATCGGAGGATTGAGCCTTCTCTGTGGCTGCCTGGATGGTCTAGCTCCGTCTTCAAGGAGAATCCGATGCATACAAGTCGAGGGACTTATCCCTTTTATGTCTGCAATGGTCCATCCAATCGCGGTTTTATGCTCCCTGAGCACGCCTAATAGCTTCATTTCCTGGTCCGCAGTCATCTTGTTAGACACAATGACCGGCAGGGTGTCGTTGGCTCCAAGAAAAGCGAACTTGAGATGGTCTGGCAGCGGCTTCAATTCGATCTCAGGAGCCTGTTCAACAGAAGGAACGAGCCTTTCGCTCGGGTTTAGTAGAATGGGGCCAACGCCCAAAGGATCTGCAGAGTACTTACCATGGGCATCCAGCTGAGCGATGGCTTCCTGCATGTTAGAGGGTAAAGAGTATTCCTCATAGGACAAGTCCAAATTATTTTCAACAATGGTCATCAACTCATTAGGACCAGAAATATCAAAGACATCCTGTGCAATAGAATCGATCACATCAATGGAGCATAGAGAATGGTCTTCAGCGGGGTGTTTCATGGCTTCATAAATGTTATATTCCACCTTCTCCCCATCAAATTCCATCGAAAGTGTCCCACTTTGCAAATCAAGTTTAGTCTTAGCAGTTTTTAAAAATGGCCTACCTAACAGTATAGGAGTTGCCTTCGTATCTGTTTCCATATCTAAGACATAAAAATCAGCAGGAAATATCAATTTATCAACCATAACAAGGACATCCTCTATTACTCCCCTAGGGTAGACACTAGACCTATCAACCAATTGAATTACAATTTCTGTTTCCTGCAGAGGTCCAAGTCCAAGAGATTCGTAGAGAGAATAGGGTAACACATTAATGGAGGCACCAAGATCAAGCATAGCTTTTTCAAACTTAGTGTCTCCAATAATACAAGGAATGCTCCACATACTTGGGTCTCCGCACTTCTTTGGCATACGCCTCTGGAATACAGCAGATACGCGTTTGCTAACCTTGAATTTTCCTTGCCCTTCAGCTTCTGGTTTCTTTTTATAGTGCACAGCTCCTTTAGAAACTTAGCGTACCTTGGTACACTCTTGATAAGCTTGAGGAGTGGGATATTTACCTCACACTTACTGAAAGTGTCGAAGAGATCCTTGTCATCAATTACTCTCCTTTCCTTTAGTGCCTCGGGGAAGGGGGCAGGTGGCTTCTCAGATCCAAGGGGAGGGAAGTTGGGACGTACGTAGGGATCCTCTTCATCCTCAGGTAAATCTACGAGCTCTGGGCTTTCACCGCGGGGCGGTATGGATCACCGCGGGGCGGTGGCAATGGCGTGGGATTACTGGGGGCTATCGCCGGGTCGCGGTGGGAATCACTGCGGGGCGGTGGAATTTGCTCATCATCAATTTCGATTTCAGCATTGTCGTCCATTTTAGCTGTAGGGGAGACTTGTAATTCCTTGCCACTTCGGAGGGTTACTGCGTTTGAAACCTCTTTAATGCCCTCTTTTCTCCACCCATCAAACTCATCGGATAATTGGAACACGGCCTCCTTTATGCTCTTTATGTTGGCCTCAGTAGATTGCACATGCGTTGTGAAGTGCATTGTTAGGACCTTGAGCATTTCTTCGGTTGAAGAGGGGCTGCCAGTCGTTGGTGGGTCAACAGAGTGTGGTTGTTGCGGTGGCGGTTGATCATATTGAGGTGTAACAGGCCCGTGACCTTCAGCTTCGTACACTTCAGCAATAGTGGTATCCTGTAGTTGGGGGCATGCGTTGGTGTTGTGAAATGGACCAGCGCAAACTCCACAGCCAGCGTGCTGTTGAGGCTCTTCTTGCTTGCCCATCCCCACAATGACCTCCTTCAAAGAAGCAATTTCTTGCGATACATGTGACTCGTAGGCGATGACAACACCAACAAATCTGGTCCTTGGGGGTTCATCAAAATCCCTAGTACCCTCAGCCATATCATGAAGTGTGGTCATGGCTGCGTCGGGGGTCATATTCAGGATACTACCACCACATGTAGCATCAATAATTCTTCTTTCATCATCCATCAGCCCGTTGTAAACATAGAGCACCAGTGATTTCTTATCAAAGCCATGGAACGGGCAACTAGCACAGAGTCGCTCGAACCGTTCACATTAGTCATAGAGGGTCTCCTCCTCACCATGTTCAATGCTGGTAATTTCCCTTTTCAAGGCATTTGCCATTTTGGTTGGAAAGTAGCGTGCGAGGAAAACCTTATGCAGCTTAGCCCATGAATCTATGCTTTCGCTAGGCAGATGATAATACCAGTCTTCAACATCGTCTTTAAGAGTGAACCCGAAGGCTCTCATTTTAATCTGATCCTCAGTGACGCTGGCAGGTTTGATGCTCATAATGACGTTGTGGAATTTATTCAAATGAAGAATGGGGTCCTCACCACTTCGTCCATAATATCGCGAGAGTAATCGTATCACTCATGTTCTGAGCTCAAATGTTACACCATCAGCAAGTGGTGGAATGCTTACACCCAACGGCTGCTGTATCAGATCTGGTGCAGTCAATTGTCGGAGTGTCTGAGCCATTCGTACCTGTCTCTGTATGAACTTCAACAAGTAGCGAATCAGTAGCAAAGGTGCGGATCGTAAGATAGATCCACACCGCAGTCAATCACAAATAATCACAAACAGAATGTTTGACTTCCCCGGCAACGGCGCCAAATTTGACAGGGCCGGAAACCGGTGTCGTTTTCCTGTCAAAGAAATCCTAATTAACCTACTAAAGAGTATAACAAGTAAGTCAGGGTCGATCCCACAGGGAGTCGGTTATCTGCATGCAATAACGTGTGACTAACAAGTAACGAGGGGGGTTTTGGAATAATCGCAGGATTAACAAAAGTGCAAGTAATAACAGAAGAAGAAATATGATGAGAGAAAGTATTCCACCAGAAAAATATCCACACCACAGTTGCAATAGGTTGATCACTGAAAACTATATTTCCAAGTTCTTTTTCTATCTTATAATTGTTCCCACCCTGATCTTAAGTACTATCGATTCTCACAGTTGTCGATAGACTTATTACTATGCCAATTATAAAATACCACTGATTCTCACAGTTGTCAGCGTACCTTAGCACCAACACAGCAATAACAATGCACACAGGGATATAGGATACATGCAAGTAGAAAGACGTACATGTACTCACTCTCCTACTCACATGTAACTGATTCTCACTCACAATTGTACGCTCAGAACCCCTACACGCACAATTGTGTTTACCACTAGATATGCACTCGGAACCCCTATATGCAATCCTAGCAATATGATAGATGTCGAAAAACCTAGTTAGCTACTCCAGAAGAATCAACATAAATCAATAGACAGTTTAATAAGATATAGAACACGGAATAGAAATCTCACAACCAATTCATTGTAGTGCTTCAATTGTCTAGCGAAACAAAAGTGTTTAGCTATCCATTGTTCAAAAACCTAGAAGTTGAACGATCAAAAGAGAGAGGACCAAACTCCTCTCAAAATTAACGAAAAAGATCTTAAATAGGTTCGTAGAAAGTTAACCTAGCAGATAAAATAAGGAAATAAAATATAATAAGACATAAAATCCAAATATACTAAAATGGAAACAAATGACACGCTAGCCGCGCACCCTTCTCTTCCACCGCGAGGCGGTAATATCCCACCGCGAGGCAGTGGCTTCGCGTTGCACTTCTCTGAGGATCACCACCGGGTCGCGGTGGCTTCAGGCGCGGGGCGGTATTGGCCAGGTTCTTCATCCTTGTGTCTGCTCTCCTGTACTACCAAGTGAGGTAGCTTTCTTCATTAGTTCTGGGCAGATCTTCTCCTTCATCTTCTTTCCTCTTCACTAAGTTGTAAAACCTTCAAATTTGTACTGCTTCAACTCTTTCCCTGGGTTACAGACTTAGCCTAATTCTACACCGAAACTTCATCTAAATTGTGTCAATAATCACTAGTTAAGGTGCATGAAATGACACCTATTAAATATACCCACACTTAGACCTTTACTTGTCCCGAGTAAATTAAATCAACCATACTCCACTCATCAAATATCAAGGCCTCAGGAAGTGTGGCAACAGATGATACCAATGACTACAACAGCTCAACAATCAGCCCCAGACAACCAAAACACATGATGCACGATGAATCTATTCTTAACTCCTGTCTAGCTTCTTATTGCTCCAAAGTGGCCTACCCGAGTCCTCCTTATGGCTCCCCTTCTTATGACGCCTCGCCAAGAAATATAGAGAAATCCTAGAATCACTCTTCTTCTTTTACTCTCATCTTGCCTAGGCGCCCTTTCAGGTTTTCACCTAGCCACTCATTTCATTTTGCTAGATATCTCACATATACTCGCATCACTCCAGTCCAATTTTGCCCTAGTCTATACCAGCCGGACTACTTGCTTTTTACCTGGACCGCCCAGGATTTTGGTTGCCTTTTTACCTGAGAGAACGCCTGACAAGTGCAAAAAATAGGGGTGAGGATACCAATTTGGTCCTAAACAAATAAAATCCTAACAAACCTAAACAAGTAGTAGAGGCAAGCAAGGGTCAAATCCACAGGGAGGAAGTGATCAGTTCATGTGTTTATGAGCATGCAAAGTAACAAAGGAAGGGGGGTTTTGATTATCAAGCAAAGTAACAAAGATGCAAGCTTTACAGAAAGAATAAGAATGATGGGTGTAAGTATTCCACCAGACAAATATCCACACTGCAAAGGAAACATGTTGATCACTGAAATCTATTAAATCCAAGTTCTTTTCTCAATCTTATAGTTGTTCCCATCCTGATCTTAAGTACTACTGATTCTCACAGTTGTCAATAGACTTATTACTATGCCAATGGTAAAATACACCAGTCACGCCTGTCACGCGGTACCAGACCGGGGTACATTACCACCAATAAAGCAATAGCAATGCACACAAAGATATAGGATACATGCAAGTAGAAAGACATACAAGTACTCACTCCCCTACTTAACATACAACTGATTCTCACTCACAATCATACGCTCGGAACCCCTATACGCACAATTGTGTTTACCACTAGATATGCACTCAGAACCCCTATATGCAATCCTAGCACTATGATAGATGTCGATAAGCCTAGTTAGCAACTCTAGATAAACCAACATAAATCAATAGACAATATAACCAAGAGAATCAAACCAACACTTATAAGATATAGAACAAGGAATAGAAATCTCACAACCAATCCATTGCAATGCTTCAATTGTCTAGCGAAATAAAGGTGTTTAGCTCTCCATGGGTTGGAACCCTGGAGGCGGAAAAGAAATGAACTTCAAACTGAAATCTAATCTAATTTAATCTCATCTAATAGTGAATGGAGGCTGTGGGAATTAGGTTAAATAGAGTTAACCTAAAACCCAAGATCACAAACCCTATCTTATAAGGAAATAAAATAATATCTCGAAATAAAATAATAAAAAGAAAAGAAACAAAATACGGAAGCTGCTTCTTGACTCCAAATCTTCGTGCAAGCATCTCGACTTCTCTATTTGCAGCTTCGGCCCATCACACGCAGCGGCCCATCTCCAAATGCATCAGCGGCCCATCTTCAACAACATCAGAACGCTGACGTCATGGCCTTCATCATCCGCTTTCTCCAGCTTCAATTCAGCGCTTCGATTCCCGCTTCGCTTCATGCGAGTTTCTCTCCTGATGGGCCTTTCTTCATTTGGGCTAATTTCCTCCTGGGCCCATCTTCCTTCCAATTCCAGCAATCACCACGCGACTTCTTCAATTTATTTGTTTCTCCCAGCAAACGGCCGTGAGGCGTGATTTCCACCGCGAGGCGGTGCTTTCCACCGCGGGGCGGCATTCTTCTCTGAGACTCATCCCCGGGTCGCGGTGGCAATCATGCCTCGCGGCCGTTTGCTGGAAGAAACAAATAAATTGAAGAAGCCGCGTGGTGATTGCTGGAATTGGAAGGAAGATGGGCCCATGAGGAAATTAGGCCCAAATGAAGAAAGGCCCATCAGGAGAGAAACTCGCGTGAAGCGAAGCGGGAATCGAAGCACTGAATTGAAGCTGGAGAAAGCGGATGATGAAGGCCATGACGTCAGCGTTTTGATATTGTTGAAGATGGGCCGCTGATGCATTTGGAGATGGGCCGCTGCGTGTGATGGGCCGAAGCTGCAAATAGAGAAGCCGAGATGCTTGCACGAAGATTTGGAGTCAAGAAGCAGCTTCCGTATTTTGTTTCTTTTCTTTTTATTATTTTATTTCGAGATATTATTTTATTTCCTTGTAAGATAGGGTTTGTGATCTTGGGCTTTAGGTTAACTCTATTTAACCTAATTCCCACAGCCTCCATTCACTATTAAGATGAGATTAAATTAGATTAGATTTCAGTTTGAAGTTCATTTCTTTTCCGCCTCCAGGGTTCCAACCCATGGAGAGCTAAACACCTTTATTTCGCTAGACAATTGAAGCATTGCAATGGATTGGTTGTGAGATTTCTATTCCTTGTTCTATATCTTATAAGTGTTGGTTTGATTCTCTTGGTTATATTGTCTATTGATTTATGTTGGTTTATCTAGAGTTGCTAACTAGGCTTATCGACATCTATCATAGTGCTAGGATTGCATATAGGGGTTCCGAGTGCATATCTAGTGGCAAACACAATTGTGCGTATAGGGGTTCCAAGCGTACGATTGTGAGTGAGAATCAGTTGCATGTTAAGTAGGGGAGTGAGTACTTGTACGTCTTTCTACTTGCATGTATCCTATATCCTTGTGTGCATTGCTATTGCTTTGTTGGTGGTAATGTACCCCGGTCTGGTACCGCGTGACAGGCGTGACTGGTGTATTTTACCATTGACATAGTAATAAGTCTATTGACAACTGTGAGAATCAGTAGTACTTAAGATCAGGATGGGAACAACTATAAGATTGAGAAAAGAACTTGGATTTAATAGATTTCAGTGATCAACCTGTTTCCTTTGCAGTGTGGATATTTGTCTGGTGGAATACTTACACCCATCATTCTTATTCTTTCTCTAAATCTTGCATCTTTGTTACTTTGCTTGATAATCAAAACCCCCTTTCCTTTGTTACTTTGCATGCTCATAAACACATGAATTGATCACTTCCTCCCTGTGGATTCGACCCTTGCTTGCCACTACTACTTGTTTAGGTTTGTTAGGATTTTATTTGTTTAGGTGTCACGACGACAAACGCCTATCAAATTGGCGCCGTTGGAATGATGTTAGAATGAGTGGTTTGCTATGGATAACATCAAGGTATGTAATCCCAGAATAATTTCTTTGTTGATTTAATAGGGCAGCTATCAAGTCTTGTTGAGTTTTCAGTGCAATTTCAAAATACACTTGATACCCAATGACACATTCAACAAAAACTAGACATGGAATCATCTACTTGCTCCCCGTCCTTGAAGACCCATAATCCATTACAGTTGGAGGAACATTATGCATCCGTGTATACAATGAGTTGCAAGAAGAAATCCATGCTTCGATTTATTAATGTCCACCAAGATATTTGAGGAAGGATGAAGACGTACACTATAATCGTGGTTGATATATGTCCAAATGGTACAATATTTGTTGTCCAACATTTAATATCCACTTATTATTTTTATTGCTCGTGCAATGTGTTGATGAGCGGTCTTCCATGTCGCCCTTTGTTTATGGTTTAGAAATTTGGGAATAGTCTTTACCTTAACACTAGATGGATGATGAAACATTATTAAAGCCGACGTTCCAGATAGATTATTCACATATCAGTCGATTGAAGAGAGGAAGTTGTTGTCCAATGAAAGATTATTGGAGATGCATGGTTGCATTAATGTCACAGATGATAAAACCGATCGGATGAAGGATTTATTGTGTGTCATAAGGGAACAAAAGGCATTGTAGATTACTGTACTCGTGTCTTATTCAGATGCTTCAAGTAGCAAGAGTACATTTGAAAAATATCTTGGTCCTAAACCAACTTTTATTTTAGTAAGAACTTTTATGAACATGCAATTGAAACTCTATGAACACATGACTCAAAACATTTGAATGCACAAGAAATGTATATAGCTATATGAGCAATAGCTTTCGCTGCTTATTTTGTTCAACATGCAATTGAAACTCTATGCACACATATTTGAAAATGCATGAAGAAACAAGATATCAATGTATCTATGTTTGCAAATGTTTTGGGAACATTATTTTTATGAACACAAATGAAATTCTATTCACACATAGCTCAAACTAAATTAACACGCAATTGAAACTCTATGAGCACACATGTCAAAAAAATTGAACACACAACGAGTCGTTGTTGTTATGTCTGAATATAATAAATAAAAATTATTTCAATCCATATTTATAAGAACACACAATTGAAACTCTATGCACACACATTAGTCGAAATCATAATGATATAAGACCATCAACATTTATACTTAATATAGTCAAGATCATAGTCAAATTTATTGTCTTACATCATACTCCATGTTATACTGTAAATATGTTATTTGTTTCATACTTTTTTACATCTACCATAGTACTTAGTTATTCAACAACACAATCAATTCTTTTTTCCAACAACTTTCCTTTGTTTTTAAGCTTCCTCTACGAAGTGGTTGATTTTGAGCCTTCACTCATTCCATTCAAATATCAAGATGGTGTAGCAGTACTTGACCCTCAAGTTTGACATTTGTTGTTGGTCTTCCTTCCTATGCCCACACTACTAATCACAAAGGTCGTTCCCCATGTACGTTTCCATGTGTCAGAATAGTATAACACCGTAATCAATTTTTTTAACAATGTCCCTCTACGACATTTGCAACCATTTTGTTGGTACTTATGTCTCATCATCAAAAGGGAGTGCCTTTTGTTCCATCTTGTTCATGATGAGAAAATCAATGAATATTTCTTTATGCAAAAAGATACTTGTGATTAGTTGATGAACTCGATGTAAATGTATAACAAAAGAAGATGATCATCTTGTTAATAACATAAATGCACATTCACAAGTTTATTTTGTATTTTTTAATATTTAGTTTCTATGTCAATCTCTACCTCTGAGTTGTCCAATATGTACAACCTTGGTGTTTTGATATTTATTGCAATGACATAGTAGTGTACCATATAGGAACAATATTATGAACACATGAGAACAATGTTATGCACACATAGGAACAATATTAGCACATATGGGACCATTGTTATCCATAATGATTTATACTAGATCCACATTACTGAGCTTCCAACGCTTCTGCTATAAAACCCTAACAGTGTTAAAACTATAGTTCATTGAGTTGGTGAACCATTTAAACCTGAGTTTGAACTCATTACTATTGTCACTTACAATATAGATCTGTATTTTTGGAAGATGAATTAAGTTTTAGTTTTTGCTTCAGTCATAATATACATTTATTTATTTGTATTTTTCATACGTACCGGGCTTATGTTGGCACAAATATTTCAATGGCGACTCTGTAACATTTCATTTTTCATTTTTACATAGAAATTACATCCATAAGCCTATCACAATGTTGTGTAGGAAATCAAATTCCTTAAAACAGGCAAAGTAAATCTTTGTCAAATTTGTCTTGCCGAATTTGAAAACAACTCTTCGCAACACATACAAATTATTTTCACACAGAGGAAATAAGTTATGCACACACGACTATGTAGATACGAACACAAAATCAGTTATTTATGAACATAAACTATAAAATTATGAACCCTTGTGTTCTTATGTATTGCTGAACAACCAACACCAGCTAAGTTCTCATCTCCATCTTTCGATATTTATGATGGGAAATCAGATCATGTGGTTCATGTGGCATTATATTCGCATAAGATGGCGCTCTGGGTTGACAATGATGCGTTGATGTGTAAACTTTTCCCTGCTAGCTTGGGGAAGATAACTGCTAAGTGGTTTCATGTTTTAGAGCCATATTCAATTTATTCATTGACTCAGCTATCTAAAAAGTTTGTGTCCCGCTTTATTGCTAATAGTAGGGAGCCTACTACTGTGGATGCTTTGCTTGATATCAAAATGCGCAGAGGGGAGGGCTTGAGGCAGTTTGCTTCCAGGTTCATGGATTGTTTTACTGATATCAAGAATTATCATGAGAAGGTTGGTGCTACGACCTTTCGATTAGCACTCCCTAGAGACAGTAGGTTGAAAGAGAGAGCTTGACTCTGGAACCAACTGGCGGAATTCAGAAACTTCATGAGAGAGTCAGGCAGTATATCAAGTTGGAGGATGATCAAAAGTCATCCAGAGTCAAGATATCACCATCTCCGCAGGCACGCCCAGATGAGGGCAAATAGAAGAAATCAGGAAAGGCCAAAGGCAAGGGGCTTCCGCCCATTAAAAATATGCGGGCAGTGCACATAGTGCTCAAGGAACCGATTTATCGCATTCTACCCCAAATCAAGGAGAAGCCTTTCTTCACATGGCTACCAAAATTGAGGAATGACTCTAAAGATCGGGACATGGGAAAATACATCGCATTTCATAAAGAGAAGGGGAACCTCACAGGAGAGTGCAAGATGTTCAAGGCATCGCTTGAGAAGTGGGCATCTCAGGGCTTATTGAGGGTCTGTTCGGCATGTGACTTATCGCCACTTATCTGCCCAGATAAGTCTTTGAAGCTTAAGTCTAACAAAAAAACGGGTTCAGTATGTTCCTGACTTATCGTGACTTATTTAGACTTATTTTTTGGACAATTAAATAAGTTACATTCTCCAACGTTTTTCACTGAAGGCTGGACTTATCTCAATTTTTTTCCCCATATTCCCCCCTACCCCGATACTTCTCACACAAGATCTGTTCTTCATCCTTATTCCCCAGTTCATCATCGTTCTCCCTTCCCTTTCGATCTCCGACATCTCTGACCTCGGTCCCTCTCAATCTCTGGCGACATCCGACCTCGGTCCCTCTCTGACCTCGGTCCCTCTCAATCTCCGCCATCATCGTTGTCGACATCCGAGCTCTGTCCCTCTCCGACCTAGGGTTCACGACATTTTTCCGGCTCTCGTGTCCCCATCACCGGCATCGGATCTCGTGTCGAAAGCTCATAGGAGGAGGTTTACCGATAGGTCTATTCTTCGACGTCAGAAGCTCGGAGGAGGAGGCCTGTGGGTGGTGTTCTTCGGCGTCGGAGGAGGAGGCTTCAGAATGGTGTGGCAGCAGATGACCTCGTCAGTCTTCACCCCGATTTTGGAGGAAGAAGCCGCGGAGGGAAGATGCCAATGTGAAAATCTCAACCCTAAAATTTACCTCTCAACATAAATCTAACAGGGTATTTTTGTAATTTTTCTAAAAAAATTAAGTTTGTATAAGTCATTGATACCGAACAAATAATACTGCTTCAGTCCTTACTTTCAGCTTCAGTCTCAGCTCAATTTAGCTCTCAGCTTATTTACTCAGCTTCAGCCCAGTTCAGCCCCTACTTCAGCTTCAGCCACAATAAGCCACAACCATACCGAACAAACCCTGAATGAGTTCATTGATTCTAGCTAGCTCAGGTTTAGGTGGCAATCAGGAAAAGTGTCGACAACCAAACCGATTGTAAGTTCCAGACTTGATTACAAAAAGCGTTGTCATGCACTAGATGTCATGAAGAGCAATAATGCATCTGCAAAGAAGCCAAGAGTTGAAGCAACACAGCTGCTCACCTTTTCAGATGATGATTTGCTCGAGCTTCAACATCCTCACAACGATCCACTGGTTCTCATCGTTGACATGGGAACTTGTGAGGTACGCAAAATTCTTGTTGATTCAAGCAACTCTATGGATCTTATGTTTTTTTATTTGTTTAAGAAGTTGGGGAGAAAACAAGAAGATCTAATCCCTATCTCTACTCAATTGCTAGGTCTTGGTTCTATTCCCGTGTGTCCACTTGGGATGCTGCGTGAGGCGGTCACGATTGGGGGCAAGACGGTTGAGATAGAGTTTCTGGTCGTCAACCTTCCATCCTCCTACAATGCCATATTGGGCGTCCCTGGCTGTATCAGATGGGGGCCGTGCACTATACCTTGCACCAACTCATTGTTTTCCCACACAAGGGGGGCGTGGTGCGTGTCAAAGGAGACCAAGGAGCAACTCGTCATTGCTTGGGAGTGAGGGCGAGCATCGTCAACATGGTCCTAACTTCTCCTCAAGTTCTAGATGAGGTAGGAACATCCCTTGCAGAAAAGTCAGTCGAAGCCCTGAAAATTAATGTAAGTTCCTCTAAACCCGATAAATATTTTTTAGTGGGAGCTAACATTTCAAGAGATGAGTTCGGGTCTTTGTCTTGACTCCTAAGAAGAAATCGTGAGGTTTTTGCTTGAACCCCCTATGAGATCCTAGGCTTGAGCCCGGAAATTGCTTGCCATCTCCTAAACGTTGATAAGAACGTCAAGCCTGTTGTTCAGAGAGCTCGCAGATCCTTAGTGCAACACACCGATGCAGTTTTGAAGGAGTTACAAAAACTGTTGGAGGCAGGGGCAATCAAAGAAGTCGAATACCCGACGTGGGTCACCAACACTGTAGTGGTCAGGAAGTAAAATGGCGAGTGGCGCGTGTGTGTTGACTTCACATATTTGAACAAGGCTTGCCCGAATGATATGTTCCCTCTCCCAAAGATTGACCAACTGGTTGATTCGACTGCTAGGCAGGCAAGGATGAGCTTCCTGGATGCTTATAGGGGATATCATCAAATCCCACTACAAGAGGATGACCAGGAAAAGACAACATTCATGATGCCATGATGTATCTATTGCTACAAGGTTATGCCCTTCGGTTTGAAAAATTTTGGGGCAACTTTCCAGAGAATGGTTGTTTCCTTATTTGGGGACTTGATTGGCAAGTCAGTTGAGGTTTACATTGATGATATGGTGGTCAAAAGCAAACAACAGAGTGAACACCTAGCGGATTTGCAACATGTGTTTGACATCTGAAGCAAGCTGGTTTAAAGCTGAATGCGTCCAAGTGCGCCTTCAGTGTTAGCTCAAGCATGTTTCTGGGCCACCTGGTTACCAGAAGTGCATAGAAGCGAGTCCGGATCAGATTTGGGCTATTCAGTCTATTCAGAGTCCTTGCAATGTGAAAGACGTGCATAAACTCACAGAGATGGCAGCGACTCTGAATCGTTTTATCAACAGGTCGTCTAACAGGTGTGGTGCCTTTTTCAAACTGCTAAAGGGGGATCGTTTATTCTAGTAGGATGATGAGTGTGAGCAATCACTGTCAGAGCTCATTGCTTATCTTTAGCAGCCTTATATTCTAGCAATTCCAATGGATGAGGAGGAACTTTTTCTCTATTTAGCAGTTTCAGAAAATGTTGTTAGTGATGTTCTCATCAGGGACGTTGGTATGACTCAACATCCAGTTTATTACATCATCAAAACGCTATTAGATGCAGAGATCAGGTATACCCCATGAAAAAGCTTCTACTCGCTTTGGTAGTTGCTACTAGGAAGTTCAATCACTACTTTCAGGCTCACCCAGTTGCAGTGGCTTTCCCCTTAAAGCTTTGCTATCTAGTTCAGATTTGTCAGGAAGAGTAGCGTGCTGGGCAGTCGAGTTGGGACAATATGAGATCCGGTTCATCTCTAGAACAACGATCAAGGGCCACGTCATGACAGACTTTGTTGCAGAGTTTGTTGAGGAAGCCCCAAAACTCTTGAATGTGGCTTGGACACTGAGTGTAGGCAATCAGTCTACATGGGGGCTGCATATCGATGGTGCTAGAAATAGAAAGGGCGTTGGGGCAAGTTTGGTCTTAACTTCCCCAAGTGGGGAGGTGATCCAGACAGCCGTCAAGCTTGGCATTGCAACAACCAACAATGAGGCAGAGTATGAAGCATTGATCTTGGGTTTGATTGCCACCAGAAACAATGGAGCCAGGGAGGTGGTAGTGTAACACCCCCAAAACTTAACCCTTTTGGAAAGGTATTACCGCCAGTGACCTCATTGTTCCTTACCGAGATCACCCAAGGCTTTACCGTTTAAATACAAATCATGAAATACAATGATACAAAATGATAACCTTATTCATATAAAACACGAGTCCCGGGATTACATCCCAATCCCGAATAGGACAAACACAAAGTTTAAATAAATTACAACGGAAATCTTAAACAAGGTACAACGGAAGTCTTTTAAATGAATTACAAACAAGGATCTTGACCGCAATGGTCATCTCCCAAGAATCTCAACCTGATTAAAAGAAATTATTAAAAACGTCGGAAAACCACCGTCGACTCCATAGTCCTTCTAGTCTTCTCATCTATACTCTATCTGATGTGCCGAATCGAACGGATGACACCAGCCCACATGCGGAGAACAAAGTTCGTGGGTTAGTCAACTTAAATAGACTAGCAAGGGTAAAAAGCAGAGTGGTTCGAGTGATCGAAACCGTTTACTATCATTGTCCCTCGAATAATAACCGAAGGGACGATACATAACCCGACACTTTCACGGAATAACAACAAGAGGTAAGCATGAGAGAAGATTCTGGAAGACTTCATCTTCACAGAAATCGACTCGAAAAGAGACTCCAAGAGATTGAGTCTTTAAGGAAAAATGACAAATCTGGAATATTTAAAGAATCATACAACAGCGATTAAAAGCTGACTGAGATGCTTCGGCTCACAACCAACCTCACCGCTTACAGCGAATCCAGATCGGAAGGAGAATGTACTACATTCAAGTCTGGATCTTACAGAACCACATAACGATGATTTAAAAACTGACTAAGATGTTTCGGTTCACGACCAACCTCATCGCTTACAGCGAATCCAGATTGGAAAGAGAACGTACTCTGATCAAAAGTCGAGACGAGCTTTCCTAGCTGCACTATTTACTTAGTTGCACTACTCGCCATGGGTTTATTAATCATGTGCACTCGGGCACATATCTTATTTAATTACAAAACACACATTACTGAAACACGTTAATGTTATTAAGAGCGGCACACAGCTTAAATCTCAGGGTGACAATCATGTCGACCCAAATTAAAACACACACAACCCACACGCGGGACTTAACATTATTATGCCAAGTAACAACGGCGTTATTATTACACCGGGTGACCTTACGTTCACCCTGATTGCACTGCCACAGCGCTTACAGTTTAATTTACAGGGTGATAGTTACGTCCACCCCAATGCACTAGCTAAGTGCTTAATACACAGGACTGTAATGAAGCTCATCCAATGGCGCTTGCAAGGCGCTTAAAACACTTCAGATGCTTACATGTGGATAAGAAGCATAGGTCATGACCCTTAAATTATTCGGAATAATCCGAGGAATATTATGATTTAAAGAAACGACAAATCCTTACTTGGATTAGCGTTCCCACGAATATTAAATTATAAAGAAACGACTAATCCTTACTTGGATTAGCGTTCCTACGCACACTCGTGTTAACTAAACAGTATAACACAACAATTATTCACATTAAAGCCATCCAGGCAATTAACTTAAACATAGAGATAATAGAAACAACTAATCCTTACTTGGAATAGTTTTCCTATTAACCCACATGCTATTCTAGCATTAAGATTAATTCCACAACAATACCATCACGGTAATTATCACATAGGATAGCATTGTTCTAACATATATACAACCTATGATAATGTCATTATTAAAGTTTCCAAGACAGTTTATAAAACCATTTCCAGATAAACACGGTAATCATTCCAAATTAATTACTCAGATAAACAGCTGATAATTAATGTAAATATGGAACGATGAGCAAGAGCGAACCGCCACTTGCCTTAGTCCGCAGATCTGGAACAAAGCAGAGACAACGGGATTCCGGGCTCGACACAGGTATAGCTCCGACAGCACAATGACCTTCGAGTCGACCCATGAGAAAACCCTAAGTTAGATATGACATAAACTAGTACGAATCTATGGAAAGACGAAAGAACCCGAAAGAAACGATGCCACGACGACAACCAACCAAGCCAAAGCCACAAAGGCATTCTGGGCACTGGCGGCGGTCGCCGTTCTTGGCGGCGGTCGCCGCATTCATCACGGCGGTCGCTGTGAAGAACACGGCGGTCGCCGTGAAGAACACGGTCGACAGAGACGAGAGAAATCTCACCAAAACAAAGCGCGTTTCGACCCCTTTCCGCCTTGCTTGGTTTCTGACCTCCAAAGGCAACCAAGAGGCTTCAAAAGGGCTGCTGGAAACACCACCAAACGACACCGACGAGGGCTTCAGAAATTCCGACGAAGGGCACAACTCCGGCGAGATGAATTTTGGCAGAGATTTGGTGCTGGAATGGCTCAAAACCTTTCCCCCAACACCCCCTTTTATAGCCAAGCATCTGGAGTTCAAAACGAGAGGGCCTAGAGCTAGTTCGGCGCTCGCCAGAAGTCGCGCCGGCGACCAACAGGCAAGGACCGCCGGATAACGAAGGTGGCAATTACGACGGGCGCCGTAATTTACGGCGGTCGCCGCGGCCTGGCACACCAGCTGCCTCCTCGAGCATTGGGACGGCGGGCGCCGTGACTTTACGGCGGTCGCTGTTCTTGGGTCTCACTACGGCGGTCGCTGCGACTTTACGGCGGTCGCCGTGACACCTTTTTCCCGCCCGTTCAGCTTTGGACGAACATGACATTAAGTCGGGATAAAAATTATCGTACGCGAACGACAATTAAAATCCAAGGCACGTCGCCTGTATTTTATTTCACTAAGAAAAATATTACAGATACAGAGCGCATTACAGAATGCCTCCAACTACTTGAATTAAATCCGACGTACACAACGGGTACTCGGGAAAATTCCAAAAATTCCCAAAATAATCCTTACAGAATTACGGGGTATCACATCACCTCCCCCTTAAAAGAAGTTTCGACCCCAAAACTTGCATTAAGCCAATGAGGATACTACCTCAACACCAATCTTACCACCTGGATCCAACATCCTTAATCACTTCATCCTTGAAATGGATCACATGAGATATTATTCTTAATTCCTTAGGATATCATTCTGAAAATGATTCATCCGCCTTAATGCTTATGGCACAAACTTACGCATGAGAGATAGCTCCTGATCTCTCCGAACAAAACTCTACAAGTTCATTCCCTTTCCTTAAGAAATCTCGGAAGAACTCAGCGTATGAGATAACGCTTACCATAGTACTCCTTAGGTGTATATAGACAATTCTCCTTACTGAATCTTTAATACATCGGGATCATCAACATATCTTTAACTGCAACCTTTCCTCTCAACATGACCGCTTCACCACTTAATCTTCCTCAAAGAGCTGCATCCGATCTTATAGATGACATACTCTATGTATGAAGAAGAATCTTAGGAGTGGATTTAGATTTAAACAACAGAGTCGACCCTGGGATTAACCACATAGGGAACGAACATCTAAGTTGTCCACAAAACTTCACCACCATAAGTCCGACAGTCCTTATCCTTACTTGGCATAAGCTGTTCTCGACACTTACGAGGTTTCGTATGAACAACTAATTCGCAATGATAACACATTCTGAAATTTTCCAAAACACGGAAACACTTCATTAACATTAAACATTACATGAATTGACAAAAGTCGATCATGCAGATCTTAACACCACGGAGATTACCGACACACGTCGTTACTCCTTAATCTTAAAGAAAGTCTTAACACAAATACAACTTATGGATCAAGGTTCTTCTCCGTTGGCTTGACTCATTATGAAGAGTCGTTGCCCTTGGCCTGAAGACCCCATAGGCGCTTTGCCTTTATTACGAGCCATAGACTGCTCAGGAGTGGATACCACTGGCCTTGGGTTCTGTCCACCTCCAACATTTGACGCCTGATAAGACTGCATTGGTCCCTGACCCTTCAGTCTGCAGTATGTTTTTATGTGGCCTTCTCTTCCACAATTATGACACATCCTCTTGTCCTTTTGGCAAACAAAACTTTTATGCCCTTCTTCACCACAATTGTGGCACTAAATTGCTCTGCCGCTCCAACCTGAGCCTCTGGCAGAGTCTGACTGAGTTGTCTCGGTCTTAGCACGACCAGACCTTTCAAACTTGGTAGTGGCCGGAAGAAGTTCAACATTCAGGGCAATGACTCATGGCTACTAGTGGCCGTATATGCAAAAGGATGTTGAGTGCTATGTAAAAAAGTGCGAGAAGTGCCAGAAGTTCGTGAAGATGACTCACCATCCTGTAGCTGGCTTTCATCCTTCTACTAGCCCCTTGTCTTTTTCACAGTGGGGTTTTGATTTGGTGGGTCCTTTGCCGAAGGCAAAGGGTAACAAGCGTTACTTGGTCACGACAATTGACTACTTCACCAAGTGGGTTGAGGCAAAGTCCTTATATGGGATTAGGGATAACGTTATCAAGAAGTTTATCTAGGATTCAATTATCACTCATTTTGGCATGTCCATGTTGACAAGCAAAGTACTTGGGAATGTCAAGTTGACTGATCGAGAAACCGAAAGGGAGCATGAGCAGGGCTAGTCCTAGTCTCACCTACGGGAAAGGTTGTTCGGACCGTGGTGAAATGAGGATTCTCGGGGACAAATAACGAGGCTGAGTATGAGGCCTTAATTTTTGGGTTGACTACAACTCACAACAGGCCTTATTTTTGCGGTCTGACTTGCAGCTGATTGTGAATCAAGTGACAAATGAGTACGGTGCCAAGTCTACCCGAATGTTTGCCTACTTAGAGAATGCGTGCATATTGTTGGCAGAATTTTAGGAATAAAAAATGCATCAGTTCCCCCACGAGCAGAGCGAGGTAGCCGACGCACTTGCCACCTTGCCCTCTTCAAGCTTGGGTGAAGCTGACACAATTGTGCACATTGATTTACTAGAGACACCGAGCATAAAAGCATAGGTTGTGAATCCGATAGATAGCGAGCCTAGTTGGATGGATCCTATTTTTGATTACCTGACTCGAGACATTCTCCCGGCTGAAAAGAAGGAGGCGCGACAAATAATACTCAAAGCTGTCAGATTTAGAGTCTCACCGCAAGGAATCCTGTATAGGAATTCCTTCACTGGCTCCTACCTCCGATGTGTACCGCCATCCGGAGTAGATGACACACTCTACGAGATCCACTAGGGGTCTGTGGGGTCCACGCAGCGGGAAGAAGTTCGACATTCAGGGCAATGACTCATGGCTACTAGTGGCCGTATATGCAAAAGGATGTTGAGTGCTATGTAAAAAAGTGCGAGAAGTGCCAGAAGTTCGTGAAGATGACTCACCAGCCTGCAGCTGGCTTTCATCCCTCTACTAGCCCCTTGTCTTTTGCACAGTGGGGTTTTGATTTGGTGGGTCCTTTGCCGAAGGCAAAGGGTAACAAGCGTTACTTGGTCACGACAATTGACTACTTCACCAAGTGGGTTGAGGCGAAGTCCTTATATGGGATTAGGGATAACGTTATCAAGAAGTTTATCTAGGACTCAATTATCACTCATTTTGGCATTCCATATTATTTGATTTCTGATAACGGGACTCAATTATCACTTTTTGTGTATATTATGGCAATTCTTGAAGGGACCAACAAGAGGATGGACCAAGTAAAAGGGCAATGGGCGGATGACCTACCCGCCGTGCTTTAGGCTTATTGCACCATGCCAAAGAGGTCCACAGGGGAGTCCCTATTTGCACTAGGATACGGCATTGAGGCCATGATGCCACTTGACATGGGACTCCCTTCCATCCGTACAATGATATATGAGCAAGGTGGAATACTAGTGTGAATTGATCGCATCACACGGAAATGATGGATGCATCAGCTGTCCGCTTGGCGACATACTCGTGCGAATTGATCGCATCGCACAGAAAGCGCCTCAAGCCGCGTAACTTTGAAGTTGGGGACTACGTATCTCTCAAGGTCTTAACTAACACCAAGGACCCGATGGATGGGAAGCTTGGCCCGAGCTAGGAGGGCCCTTATCGAGTAGTAGCAAGCCCGGGCAACAACTCTTACAAGTTGGATGACCTTAGTGGAAAGGTAGTCCCGCACACTTGGAATGTCTCCAATTTTGTTGTAGCTCCTAGAGACTTGCTGCTGGTATTGGACCATTCGAATCCTGGCCTTCTCTCTGGTCTCACTTATGGTGTCAAGATTGTGAGCCAACTCGACGTCGTTTTGTTCTGGGGTTTGAAGCCCATATCTGGCAGTCGGGACGAGTAGCTCAGTGGGGATGACCGCTTTACTCCTGTAGACCAATGTGAAGGGACTCTGTCCAATCGCGTTTTTTGGTGTCGTACTGTCGGACCATTGTATCAAGGGGAGCTCGTCGGCCCACTTGCCTTTTGCCCTTGAGAGTCATTTTTTGAGATTGCTGATGATGATTTTATTGCTGGATTCTGTCTGACCATTGGATTGTGGGTATCTTGGCATGGATGTGACTAGTGTGATGTTCCATTGTTTGCAAAAGGATCGCGTCTTGCTACCAATGAATTGGGAGCCATTGTCGCATACGATTTCTGAAGGGATGCCAAATCTGCATAGAATATTACGTTTTATGAATGAGATGACGTGTTTTTTATACCTCTCGATATGCTTCGGCTTCTATCCATTTATAGAAATAGTCAGTCATGGCTAGGAAGAAGACACGTTGTCCCGATGCTGGAGGCAGATTCCCGATGATGTTTATCCCCCATCGCATGAAAGGCCAGGGTGCTAGAGTCGGATGGAGCATCTCTGACGGGTGGTGCGTGACGGGTGCGTGTCGTTGATAGGCGTCACGCTTTCTGACATAGTTGGTCGCGTCTTTGTTCATTGTGGGCCAGTAGTAACCTGTCCTGAGGGCTTTTCCGGATAGGCTACGTCCTCCAATGTGGTTTTCACATTCTCTGTTGTTTAAGGATTATAAGACGCGTCTTATCTCAATTGTTTTGAGGCAGCATAGGTACAGGCCTGTACCAGATCGTTTGAACAAAACATTATCCTTTAAATCAAAGGTTATGGCTTGTACCTTAAGTCTTTTAGCTTTTGCTTTGTCTGTTGGGAGTGTTCCATCCTTGAGCCACTTGATGTAGGGTATGGTCCAATCGTCTTGGTCGCTTATTAGGTCTTCTTCTGTGTGGTCGCCTACTTCTGCCGAAACGACTTCTTCCAATGGCAGTTCATTCATCATCCGAATGTCATCTTGACTGGCTATTTTGAGGATTTTAGGGACGGCCGGTGTGGTGATGTGTGCCAAAGGGATATTGTGGAAGTCGTGGGGATGTAGGGCGGAGCCAAGATTTGCTAGAGCATTGGCTTGTGTGTTGAGGTCGCACGGGACCTGTTGGCAGGTGAAGTTCTGGAATCTGCGTGCTAATTTCTTGATGACATCTAGGTACGCCATCATTCTGTCGTCCTTGGCGGCGTACGAGCCCCGTACTTGGTTGATGATCATGAGGGAGTCGCATGTCACTTCTATGTTTAGGATTGCTAGATCGTGTGCGAGTGTTAAACCAAATATAAGGGCTTCGTATTTCGCTTCATTGTTGGTCGCGTCCCACTCGCATCTCACAGCTTAGGCTATGTGGTCCCCTTGTGGTGATTTCAGTACGACACCCAGGCCGACCATAACAAAGTCGTTTGAACCGCTCACAGTAGTCATAAAGGGTTTCCTCCTCTCCTTGTTCAATACTGGCAATCGCCCGTTTCAAGGCATTCGCCATCTTGGTTGGGAAATATTTTGCGAGGAAGGTTTTGTGTAGCTTAGCCCATGAATCTATGCTTCCGCTAGGCAGATGATAATACTAGTCCTCAGCATCGTCCTTAAAAGTGAACCCGAAGGATCTCATTTTAATCTGATCTTCAGTGACGTTGGCTGGTTTAATGCTCATAATGACGTTGTGGAATTTACCCAAATGAATAATGGGGTCTTCGCTACTTCATCCATAATATCTTGGGAGCAACCGTATCACTCATGTTCTGAGCTCAAATATCACACCATCAGCAAGTGGTGGAATGATTATAGCCAATGGCTGTTGTACCAGATCTGGTGCAGTCAACTATCGGAGTGTCTGAGCATTCGTACCTGTCTCTGTATCAACTTCAACAAGTAGCGAATCAGTAGCAAAGGTGCAAACCGTAAGATAGATCCACACCGCAGTCAATCACAAATAATCACAAACAGAGTATTTGACTCCCCGACAATGGCGCCAAATTTGACAAGGCCGGAAACCGGTGTCGTCTTCCTATCAAAGAAATCCTAATTCACCTACTAAAGAGTATAGCAAGCAAGTCAAGGTCGATCCCACAGGGAGTCAGTTATATGTATGCAATAATGTGTGACTAACAAGGGGGTTTTGGGGTAATCGCAGAGTAACAAAGATGCAAGTGTTAACAGAAGAAGAAATATGATGAGGGGAAGTCTTCCACTAGACAAATATCCATACTGCAGATGTATACGCTGATCATTGAGAGCTATTGTTCCAAGTTCTTGTCACAATCTTATAGTTGTTCCCACCCTGATCTTAAGTACTATCGATTCTCACAGTTGTCGATAGACTTATTACTATGTCAATGGGAAAGTACCTCCGATTCTCACAGTTGTCGATATACTTTACTACTAACACAGCAATAGCAATGCACACAAGGATATAGGATACATGCAAATAGAAGGTGCTTTCTTACTACTTAACATGCAAACAATTCTCTCTCACGATTGCGCGCTCGGAACCCCTATACGCAACAGTCGTGTACGCCACTAGATATGCACTCGGAACCCCTATATGCAAATCCTAGCAATATGATAGATATCGATAAGCCTAGTTAGCAACTCTAGATAAACCAATATAAACCAATAGACAATATGCTTAAGAGAATTAAACCAACTTTATAAGATATAGAACAAGGAATAGAATTCTCACAACCAGTTCACTGCAATGCTTCAATTGTCTAGAGAAATAAAGGTGTTTAGCTCTCCATTCGTTCAAACCCTAGAAGTAGAATTGAACGAGAGAAATAGAACGTCAGTCCTAAAAACTGGAAAAACTCTTAAATAGGTTCAGAAAAGATAGCTAAACCTAGCAAGCAAAATAAGGAAATAAACTATTAGAAAGTAGAATATCTGAAAATGCGAAAAGGAAATAAATAAATGCTGGCCGCGAGGCGTCGTCCTCCACCGCGGGGCGGTGAGTTCCACTACGGGGCGGTGGCTTCGCTTGTGCTGCCTTCTCTGATATTCACCACCGGGTCGCGGTGGCTTGTGGCGCGGGGCGGTAAGACCAGCTTCTTTAAGTCTTCATCTTCTGCTCTCCTGTACTACCCAGTGATGGTAGCCTTCCTCCATGAATCCTGATCAGATCTTTTCCTCCATCTTCTCCACTAAGCTGTAAATCCTATGATATCTTCACTTCTCAACTATTATTCTGGATTACAGACTTAGCCTAAATCTACACCAAAACTCCATCTAAATCATGTTAATAGTCACTAGTTAAGGTGCCTGAAATGACACCTATCAGATCTCTATCGAATCACCCAAAGGTATAACGAACCTCTCTGAAGCTATCTTAACTAGTACAACAAGGAAAAGGTCGCGATCCCCCATTGCGATGTCACCACCTCCATCGAAGCCTTCAGACAAGGTTTGATCAAAGACAACAACCTTTACAACGAGATCACCAAGTACCCGTGCAGAAGCTTCGAAGACGTCCAAGCCAAGACCATGGTTGAGGTACGTTTAGAGGAAGATCGCGAGTCACGAAAGGCATCCCATGGACCCGATCATTCTGATCGCAAATCTTCTTTCGACAATCGCCGAGACATACGCCACCACCCGTACCCTCGTGGTCGGAACGAACAAAGTCAGGTAAACTCCTTCTAAGACATGTCTCAAGACTGGAAAGAGGGTTCGACGCTGCCTCCCAGGGTTCAATCTTACAATTTCAACGTTTTCGTGTCGGAACTCGTCAAGAGTTTCGACAAATATGGGAAAGAAGTAAGATGGCCCCGAAAGAGCGACATGCCAGACGTCAAGAAGGACATGAGCAGATGGTGTGAATTCCATGGTGACCACTGTCACTCGACGAACGAATACATCGCATTACACAAAGAGGTAGCTAGGTTGCTTGCACAAGGCCTCTTACGCGACGTAATCTCGGAAAGGGTCAAAGCCACCATGGAACGACGAGACTAGGTAAAGCCCAATAAACCCCCATCTCCTGTCCATACAAAAATTATCAATACTATTTCAGGAGGCTCGGACATATGCAGAAACACGTACTCCACAGCAAAAAGACTTGCGAGAGAAAG
Source organism: Rheum nobile (assembly GCA_027886185.1). NCBI lineage: Eukaryota > Viridiplantae > Streptophyta > Magnoliopsida > Caryophyllales > Polygonaceae > Rheum > Rheum nobile. Next base: position 16,732,337 of record WOAB01000485.1, read on the forward strand.
CAAAGGCGATAGGCCCGAGGTACTAGAGTTCAGATGACCCAAGGTCTCTAACCTCCCAACGGTCACGTTCGACGATTCCGACGGTGTCGAGTCAGGAGGTCATCATGACGGTCTGTTAATCTCTTTGTCCATTGGAAACTGTTTGATACGTAGAGTACTAATCGATACAGGAAGTTCGACCAACCTCTTGACCTTCAACGCCCTCAAAGGGATGGGTCTGGGTGAGGATGATCTTATCAAGAAATCGACTCCACTAGTTGGGTTCAGCGGCGAAGTCAAGCACACTATCGGCGAAATCATCCTCACGACATACGCCGGAGGAGTAAACCAACAGGTAAAATTCTTAGTCTTAGACTGTCCATCTCCCTACAACTGTATTCTTGGCAGGCCTTGGATACACGCGATGAAGGCGGTAACTTCAACGTACCATCAGACCATCAAGTTCCCAACCAATTGGGGAGTTCAAGAGATCAAGGGCGATCAAAGGATGGCCAAAGAATGCTATGTCGCCTCCATGAAGAGCGCGGTCGAGCCAAAGATCGCATAGCAATTACAGCTCGGTGAAGGATCCAGTCGATACATCGAATCAGAGATGAAAAAGCTCGACGAGATTGCACTAGATCCTTCAAAGCCAAACCAAACGGTAAGGGTCGGGTCGGACCTGGACGACTCGACCAGACAACAATTATTGAACTTCCTTCGATCTAATGCTGACTGCTTCACGTGGTCACATGAAGACATGGTTGGGAGATCTCCAAACATTATTACTCATAAATTAAATGTAGATCCATCTCACCCTCCTGTGAAGCAAAAGCGCAGGAAATTTGCCCCCGAGCGGAATAAGATCATCGACGACGAAGTCAGGAGCCTGCTAGAAACAGGAAAGATAAGAGAAGTCGACTACCCCGATTGGCTAGCCAATGTGGTTGTGGTCCAAAAGAAAAATGACAAGTGGAGAGTCTGTATCGACTTCACCGACCTTAACAAAGCATGTCCCAAGGACTCCTTCCTACTCCCCCATATCAACGCCATGGTCGACGCGACAGCAGGACACAAAATGCTATCCTTCATGGATGCGTTCAGTGGGTACAATCAGATCCTCATGGAACTAGAAGACCAAGAGAAAACGGCGTTCATCACAAGTCAAGGTATTTATTGTTATAAAGTGATGCCCTTCGGACTAAAAAATGCAGGGGCTACTTATCAATGACTAGTCAACAAGATGTTCAAAGATCAGATCGGGGACACAATGGAAGTCTACATAGATGACATGCTGGTCAAGTCAAAAAAGAAGAAGGACCACATCGATCATCTCCACGACGGCTTCGAGGTACTGAAAAGATATAATATGAAACTAAATCCTATGAAGTGCTCTTTTGGAGTCTCGTCAGGGAAATTCCTAGGGTACATGGTGACACAAAGAGGAATAGAGGCCAGCCCGGAGCAGGTCAAAGCCATCATCAACCTCCGATCTCCTCAATGCGTCAAGGACGTACAAAAGCTGACAGGTCGAATAGCAGCCCTAAACAGGTTTATCTCAAAGTCGTCGGACAAGTGCAAACCCTTCCACGACGCTCTCAGAAAGAACAAGTCCTTTCAATGGACGGAAGAACATGAAGTCGCATTTCAAGATCTGAAGAAATACTTGGCCAGCCCCCTATTGTTAGCAAAATCTAAAGATGACGAGCTACTACTATTGTACCTAGCGGTGTCGGAGTCTGCTGTAAGCGCAGTACTGGTCAGAGAAGAAGACGGCAGGCAATCGCCGATCTACTACGTCAGTCGAACGCTACTCCCAGCGGAAACGAGGTATTCGTCACTGGAAAAACTCGTCCTAGCATTGGTAATGGCATCAAACAAACTTAAACCCTACTTCGAATCACATACTATAATTGTTCGTACTAACCATCCCATGAGAGCAATCATGAGGAAACCAGAATTCACAGGACGAATGGCTAAGTGGGCCATACACCTCAGTGGTTACGAGATCGAATACGAGCCCAAGACAACAATCAAGTCCCAGGCATTGGCTGATTTTGTGGCAGATTTCAGCCCGACCCTAGAACAGGAAGCAGTCAAAGAAGCAACACAATTGCTCACAACAGAGGAAACAGGTAAGTGGGAGCTCCATACAGACGGCGCGTCGAATGCTAGAGGATCGGGGTTGGGGGTCGTGCTAAAATCACCACAAGGGGACAAGATAGTCCAAGCCGTAAGGTGCGAATGGGACGTGACCAACAACGAATTTGAATACAAAGTGCTCGTATTTGGGCTCATTCTGGCACGCGACCTAGGAGTCCAAGAAATCGAAGTCATCTGCGACTCCCTCTTAGTCGTAAATAAAATTCAAGGATCATACAACCCCAAGGACGACAAAATGATAGCTTATCTGGATGTGGTCAAGAAACTAATCAACCAATTCCGAAAGTTCGACATCAGACAGGTTCCCAGAGATCTCAACGCTCAGGCCGACGCACTAGCCAACCTAGGGTCTGTCTTGGATCCAAATGAATTCCCAAACATCCCACTGGCACACGTCACAACACCAGCCATTCCAAAAACACCCAAGGATCTGAGCACACCCCTGGAAGAACTTGTCGCGTTGGAAATAGGAGACCGACCAGAAAAGACATCGTCAACGGTCATGACGACTGGACGCTACCTTACGTCAAATGGCTAAGAGACGGCATCCTGCCCAATGACAAAACGGAAGCAAAAAGGCTAAAGGTACGGGCTCTTTCCTTCGACATTATAAGTGATGTCTTGTTCAAAAGATCTGTCACAGGGATACTTTTATGATGCCTCAAACTCCAGAAGTCAAACGCATCCTACAATCATTACATGAAGGAGAATGTGGCAACCACACCGGAGGACGAAGCCTCTCGGGGAAAGCCTTGCGAACAGGATACTACTGGCCCACAATGAATAGAGACGCGATGGAGTACACCAAGAAGTGCGACGCCTGCCAACGAAATGCACCCGTTCCACATCAACCCTCAGAACTCCTCCATCCGACTTTAGCACCATGGCCCTTCATGAGGTGGGGGATGGACATCGTCGGAAAACTCCCACTTGCGTCGGGCCAACGAGTCTTCTTCCTCGCCATGACAGACTATTTTTCCAAATGGGTCGAAGTTGAAGCCTATCGAAAGGTAAAAGATCAACATGTCATTTCGTTTATAAAACATCATATCATGTGCAGATTTGGCGTCCCATCAGAAATCGTGTGCGACAATGGTTCCCAGTTCATCAGTCATAAGACTCGAGCCTTCTGCGACCAGTGGAACACCAAACTGGTCACATCCACTCCTCGATACCCGTAATCCAACGGACAAGCCGAGTCTAGCAACAAAATCATCATCAACAACCTCAAGAAATGCCTCACAGGGGCTAAAGGAAAATGGGAAGACGGACTTCCCCTCATCCTCTGGTCCGACAGGACCACTCCAAAGAGCGCGACCAGACAATCACCGTTCTCACTCGTCTACGAAAGCGAAGCGGTCATTCCCGCCGAACTACTAGTTCTGACAGCTCGTTACGGTCTCCAAATGAATGAACAAAATGATGTCGAGCTAGCACACAACTTAGACACGATCGACGAGACTAGGGAAAAAGCTAGAATTAGAATGGTCAGGTTCCAGCAGCAAGTCGCAAGAAGTTACAACAAGAACGATCGGACCAAGGTCTTCAAAGTTGGCGATTGGGTCCTTAGAAAGACATTTCAGAACACCAAGCATCCGACCGACGGAAAGCTCACACCTCAGTGGGAAGGTCCCTACCTCATCAAAGAAGTAGTCGGACATGGAGCATATCGACTGGAAGATAAAGACAGACGACTGATCCCAAGAAGCTAGAATGCTACACATCTAAAGTTGTATCATTTCTAACCTCATATGGTAAGACACTATAACCCTCTCACTTTTCGTATGTTATTCGTTGTTACAAACTCGATTCTATTTCGTAAACCTAACACTTACATCTAGCAAGGATACGTTCTTATGACCATAAGTACATGACAACACAAAAACAAGCTGGATCCAGTCACACACAAAAGCGCTTACACTACATTCACACGATCGATCGGAACACGAGGAGATGAATACCAGAGGCACACCGGCACACCGTCTGCCTTATACAATACATAAGGTCGAAACACCTTATTATATTTACGCAATAAAAACATATTGCTTTCCTCATCGGCATAATACTAAGTCATGACTAAACATAAACATATACACTTGCAGGCCTCCCTTTTCTTACATAACGCGGAAAGCCCTAGTCGACGGAGCATACGGGCAAATCCGACACAAATCAAAGGCGTCACGACCATCTTCTCTGAAAGAGTCCTATAAAACATTTAGACACAGAACAAGGTCGACCCTTTGTAAAACAGATTACGTCAATAAAAAAGAGTCTAACTTTTTTACATCCATGCGACCCACGATGGTGGACAGGTCGCCAAAACATATTGTCTTCCTACACATATGTAGAACTTCAAACATTCTTAAAAACATATTCTGCGACCCGCGATGGTAGACGGGTCACCAAACCAGAAAATATTTCGCCCACACACAAGTGGGACCACAAATCATTCATGAAAAATTAAGAGTCGGGGGTCGCAGCATTATCTTCATTAGGAGTCGGGTCGGAAGAAGGCTGGGGTTCGATCGGTACGGTGTTGCCGGAATGAACATCGTCTTCACCAGCGCTTTCATCAAGAGACTCTTCTCCGACGCCGGCCAGCTGGAACAACTCCGAACCTGGGTTCCCCTTGGGAAATAGTGTATCCATGGTCTCCCTCTCGGCCTTCAGATCCCAAGCCTCATGCTTGCCCTCCTCGAACTTCTCAATCATTTCAACACGCGACTTCAACGCATAAAAAGTGCCTAGGTCGCCTGCGATCCGACCAGCATCAACTTTGGCATGCTTGACCCTCTCTTCGATGCTAGTCTGACTCTCGCTAAGTTCCCTCTGACAAACCTCCAACTCATCCTGGCAAGTCTTTAACTCTCTAGCGAAGCGGTGCTCAGCGTCCTTTAAACGACTTTCAGCTTCTTCCACCTTGGTCTTCAAGAACGCCAGATCGGACTCTGACTTAGCAACCCTATCTTCAGCCTTACAACCATCTCCTTAACCCCGGAGTAAGCACCCAAGAGAAATTGAAAAGTCTGGAAAAGACAAAACAAAGTAAAAACTCAAGACCACCGATTTTTCGAAGGAGAAAACAGGTATACTTAAGACTCGGCGAGACAATTTACCTTCCACGAAAAGCAACCCGCCTCGCCAATACAATCCAAAGGAGAAATTCCATCAACTTCAAACTTTAAAGTCAGATCTTGAGCATGGAACAAGTCGGCAATCGACCGTCCGACCGAATCGATCTTCTCAATTCCAGGAGCGACAACCGACCTCTTATTTAAGGTGTCCGCCACAACCTTTCCGGCGTCAGAAGAAACACCCGCTTTCCTTTTTGTGCCGACTTTGACTAGAAGAGACGGCTCGGCCGGCGTCGATTTACCCGACGAGGCCCTAGCCACTGCCAACCTCTGCTTAATTAGACCTTTCCCAGATACTCCCTTCAAGCGAGCAGTTGATCGACCGGCAGGAGACGCTGACACACCAGACAAGACGTAAGACACAAAATGCAACGCATGACGAAAGACATATGGCTCGAGCGAAAGACTTACACTTAACCCGAGACGACGATAGAGTCGACATGACGTCTTGAGTAGTGGGAGCGACGGACAACATATTGACGTTCACAAATTTCCGCTCCGACAGAGGGATTCCAAGAATGATGTTGGTCAAGCCCTCCGGCTGAGCATCCACTTCCAAGTCTTCAGCTTCAGGGACTACAAAAAAGTAGAGGTAAGCAAAAAGTTAAACACATGACTGGCAAACCAAAGTCAAAGAAAAGCACATACTCTCGACCCGCCACTCCAATAGCAGAAACGAACAGTCACCCCCCTTTTCCTGAGACGATCGCTCGACGAAGAAAAACTTCGACCCCCATCCGCGGTCGTTCACATCAAGATTATCCACCAAAGGCTTCCGACCCTAACGAATGCGCAACTGGACCCGAGAAGAACTTTTCGACCCCAAAGAGTAGTTATACCATAAAGCATCAAAATTAAAGCCAGCCCCCGACTGTAAGTTCAACATATCCAAAACTCTAAGGATTCGCCACGCTTGGGGCATAACCTGACACGGCGCATGCGACAGAGTCGCCAGAAAGTCCCTGACAAGGGAAGAAAAAGGGAACTGATGCCCTATCCGAAACAGGTAGGCATAAAAGCATATCCACCCCTCATAACGAGCGTCGGCCCTCTCATCTGGGTACGGCAGCCTCGCAACCGTCTCAGGAGGAAAGCCTTTGACTTGAAGAATCTGTTCCAGTTCTGCCTCTGACAACGTCCCCGTCAGAGCATCGACCTCCTTTAACAAGAAAAGGGGGGGGGGGGCTCGTTCTTACTCGAGTTTGAGTGAGTGGCAGGTAACTCAGAGGAATCGCTAGAAACCATATCCAAGACAGAGAGAGAGGGAAATCGGAAAGCAATTTTTTGAAAACCTTGATAACCTACCAAGTTAGAGAGCAAAGAAAAAAAGGTGAAGAGAGATCGACAGAGCCTGCTTCGGATTTATGGAGGGAATAATGAAAGAGAAGAAGTGTCCCATCACGCCGCGCGATGATCGCCACGATAGCCTACACCTGTCGCGCCCGAATCGGATGGTGGAGATTGTGCGAAGTGGAAGTCGTTTGGGCTCTCGCCCATGGCTTCCTTAAGCCCAAAATGACTTGGGGCTATTGTTGGGCCCAGAGTGGATTGCACAACCAATTAGGCCATTTCATCCAAGGGAGAGATCCATGGAGAGAAACGTCGGACAAGTCATCAATGCTCAGACCCGACCGATCCCGGAAATCTCGCCCATACTTTAAATGGCTCGATCCTTCAACAGACGATGGTTGATCAGAACGCGGTTTAGGAGCTAGTTAAATACAAGATCCCAGAGATTACGCTCGGCAATAAATGGAGAGATCTCGCAAGAAACGGTAACGATTAGAAGAGAAAATCCCATAAATAGGACATGAAGGAGCTAAATAAACGCACAAATACTCACTCTGGTCTACTCTGAAAAAAGCTTCAAGCACTTACCTGGCACCGCCCAACTCTTTTGTCGACAACACCCGATCATCAAGGATTAGACGCTAGCTTAGCCGGTCGAACAAGATCTGACTCTTGTACTCACAGGATAAGCTACACGTTATTGTGTTTTAATCATAATACAATCGATATATTATCATATACATATTTCTTACGTGGTTGATTGTTTATTTGGTTTGGATTTATTATATACTATCCGATCGACTCGTTACCCCGTCTAAGTCGATTTAGGTTGATTGATCTTTTCGCCCCAAAACAATGAGCACTCGTTCCAACGAACTTGTGACAAGAGCATGCACGCGAAGCATTCCACAAGGCACCCAATCCTTGGTCACGAGGGTTCTTGCCAGCTTCGGGTCCATGTCAAGCTAACTTCCATTAGTCACTCTTGACTATTCGGGGTTGGCTTCCTTAGTGGTGCACCAGCGCCGCCGCAATGTCGCCATGATTGCGCAAGATTTTAGGGCATTAGTTTCTGCCCGACGGTCTTCATCTTTCCATAAGTAACCTAGGTTCTTTGGACATCATTTTCCAAGAGGCTTTAGTTTATGTCAAGACCGGCAATATGTTTGAAGTTTGACTCGGGATTCGTGAGTTGGCTTATATTCTGCGCGCAATTGGGGAAGTTCGGTGAATGAGCCGACGCATCTCGCGGGTCACTTATCTAATCTAACTTCATTTATGTTATTTCCTATTTTTTTAAATTATGTTATGTTTGAGGTTATTTTGGACTAGTTTTTCCTTGGGTGTTGCGAGCCACATGTTGTGTGCCGCTTGCTTAACGTTAATTTTTTGTGTTTGACTTGAAGTAAGTACTTTGTCAAATCATTGTTAAAAATCACTTTAGAAGTTTCTTTCAAGGTGCCATTCCTTGGTCGAGACTATCTTTATACCAAAATATTATCATGCTCACAATTTGCATTCACCTTAGCCCTAACGTGGGCAATGTTTGGTTCAAATATTCCTGAAAGTTTTAAACACATACGAGTGTCTTATAGATCCATAATGTTGGTTATAGAAGGAAAAGGTGAGGGATTTCTAAGGCTCCATCACATTGGTTGCGAAAGTTCAACAAAGTCACGCACCCGGTGTGTGACTTGCATGCTAGCTTAACCTCAATGATCCACGAGTGGTCTAGGAGCTCTTTTGAGGTTCGAAGGAAGGTTCATGGCTTCTAAGAGGGACCGGTCCTAGAGTCGAGATGCTCTAATGGGATCGTTTTGCATCAATTGGTATCAGAGTTCAGCGTGTTGAGGCAAGTTAAATCCTTCATTATCAATTGCAAATTCTCAAGTTTTTCAGCATCCTAGTAAGCCATTCGATTCCCCTTTGTCATCACAAATAGGCCGTGCCTTTACCCCTCTAAATCACAAAAACACAACTCACCGCCGCCGCCACCACAGCTACGCCGCCACTACGGGAAACATTTAATTCCTTCTACCATAACCCACATAATATGCGATCCTAACCCTAGCTCGCCAAACCTAAAAGATTTATCCCTAAAGGAGATATGTTTTATCCAATTTCCATATCTTTTAGTTACTTACCTTGAATAGCATTATGGTACTGAGCATGCAACTGTAGTGGTGATTTCAACTTTTGTAATAAGTTCATGGCCGGTTCTTCATCCTATACAGCAACCAAAATCAATTTGCTAGACTTTTCTTGCATCTTTTGATCTTGAGATTATTTGACTTACATGTTTTATTTTTACTCATACATTTCATGCAAAGTTTCTCTTATTTTCTTGGTTTATTATTTCTATTTGGGTTGCTCATCTTTCGACCTTACTTTCTAGCCAATATCTTTTCACAACGGCCCCATATTCAGCCCATTCAAATGCTAGGTTTTGAGTGTTTGTTTTTGTGATATGAACATGTCTAAAGCCCGAGATCAACTTCCGATGGTGTGATTAATTCTTGTTATTGTGTATGATCACTCTTGGTAGACCTACGATGACTAACACACGTCACAACGAGCCAAGTGAGGCTGAGAAGACTGTCACCAATGAGGCTAGCTTTGTATCAGTCGATGCCACTGTGGAGGAGATGTGGATCGTGCTCACCGCGACCAACACCACCAAGGATCGCACGTCTACGCACCCCACGCCTCAACTCCATGTTGATCCAAGGATAGACGCGGAACTCAAGCCAACCCCCTAACTCAAATGCAAGATGAACCTACAACCATCCACTTCACACAATCACGAGGCACCGGGATGTTTGCATTCGGTGATGGGAGCCACTAGGCAGATAATCGCGAACTAGAGTGCTACTATCCATGGCGTGTATCCCCACGAACCAAGGCTCCCGTGTGCAATCACACTACTTAGACATTGATTTCAGTGGCAATAACTCGAAGGTTGGTTAATTCGCCCACGCCGCCACAGCTCCTAGAGCCACGCTACGAGGACCTATTTGCGTAGTTAACATGAGCGCCAACGTCGCCCTCATCACTACAAGGACTTCCATGATTTTGATGGTGATGATGAGCACGTTGAGGCCGCCGCTGCCTCTAGGTGACCATATCACCCCCATGTTGTAAACGTTTAGGGTGACACCCACCATGATGAATACTTGGTTCCACCACTGCGCTATGATCGTGAGCGTCACCCTGAACGCTGCCATGTCGGTCCTATCAACAACAACTTCTGTGACATCAAGGTAAAAATTGAACATTTCGCTTGTGAATATGATGTTTCTAAATTCATGGAGTGGGAGAAATCAACGTCTTATATTTTGGACCATTTTTACTATATGAACAATGAGAAAGTTGAGGTTGTGACATTACACTTTACCGACGATGCCCTCTCATGGTGTCTCAACCTCAAGGTCGAGCAAGAAAGAAAATGATTGCGCCTAATTGCCACTTGGAAGCAACATATCTACAAGATGTGCAGAATATAAGTCCATGAGGCCTACGATGGGCGCAAATGACTCAAAATTTTTGTTTCACACCAAGCTTTGCGCACACCCCTCGAGTTCTTCAATGAGCTCGAAGACCTACACCATAAGGTCCCCGCAAGAAGAAGAAGGTGTGGATACCAAACACTAACAAGTATTATATTCCTAACTCTAATTCAACTTCTTTTTCATCTTCTTCTAACTCTTATCCTTTTATGCAGCCACGCTCTAACTCCTACCCACCCAAGCCAGCACCTGAAGCCGCAGTGCCGCTCCTACATAAGACCGCGGATGAGATCAAGTGTGTATTAATTTTCAAAGGCATATACATGTGCAACATGACTACCCATACAATAAGAAGGTGTTATTTAACCAACAAAGTGGATAAGAATCCTTTGTTGACAAGACCTTGACCGAAGAAGAGCCATATGATGACACCACTACCGACGAGTTCATGGAGAAAAACACTTGCAGCGCCACAATGACCAAAAATGAAAACCATTGAGCCTCATCACTAGGCCTGTGCTCACAGTTAAGAAGGGTGATTTGCTTGACCAACGCGAGAACCTCTTTGCATTGTCTTGTCCAAACTACTTTGCATAGTGTGTTGATTCCACATCACCTTTAACATTGGATTTTATCGTTCTAGGGCTCCATGTGCTGTAATTTCCATGGATGCTACTCACTTGCTTCTTGGATGCCCATGAGAATTTGACAAGAAGGCATTACATGATGGTTTTCTCAACAATTTTTGTTTTATGCATAATCGAAAGACAATTTGTTGAATTCCTTAGGTTTTGATGGTAACAAACATTCAACGAATCTGGTAACTAAGTATTTTAGGAACAAAACAGTTGTCACAGGGAACCATTGCAGCAAAGGAGTGCAGAGGGAACAAAGCGATCTCCACATGCTTTATTACCTCTCAAGGAACATCAGTGACGAAGACCAATCAACCTGCGAATGGATTGGAAGATATCGAGCGTGAAGATTATGGAAACTATCATGGAAGATCACGCGGTCAAGGATAAGAGATTTCGGCTGGAAAGATCTCATCGAATGAGAAGATGAGGAGAGAGAAGCCGAATGCGTTATCTTAGGAAACTTTTCCTAAGATAATGATATTTGGAGAGAGAAGATTGTTATCTTTAGCCGATTATATTATCTTAGGCATTCCTTCCTTAGATAATGTAAGCGGTTAAAATAATATTCTTCAAATCATTGTAGATCTTCTTGTTACCAAGTTTAGAAAGCTTTTATCTTGTTATGATTAGGTTTTAGTCGTGGTGTATTTAATAGGAGTGTGGATTCATTTCTATGTACAAAACGACGATGACGAACTGAGAGCAATTTGAGAAGAAAATGAGAGTGAAGTTGTTTGTGAGTCTTTGAGGGTTGAGTTTGTATTCACCGTTGTAGAAGAGAGTTTCAAATCTAGGTGGAAAGTCTAGGGTTTGGAGTCCATGATACAAGTGTAATCGAACAAGAAATCAATAAGACAAGTAGACGCTTCAAAATCCTCTCAAGCGAGAAGCTTGAAGGTAGTGGTTTTTCTTTGATTAGCTAGTTGGCTAATTAGGGTTTCCACTATACATCGTGAGTTCGTTCCTTATCTTTCTTGCTATATTATTCCGCTGTACCTTCTATGGGAACAAAGCCTTTGTTCCCTCAGACGTAACTCTAACGATCCAACAATTGGTATTAGAGCCTGGTGCTCTAGATTGTTTTTGTTATAGACTTTGTAGGAAAGATGTCATCAAGCAATGCTATTGGAGATTCATTTTGGAAGCCTCCGATTCTGAAGGCCGGAGAGTATGATTGGTGGGTGGAACAAATCGAGTCCCATATTTGTTCCCTCGATGGACAGATATAGAGAATCATTGAAGTTGGCCCTATAGCTATCCTTAATGATAAAGATGCTACAAAGCCGAAGCCAAGGGTTGACTACACTGATGAGGACTGGAAGAAGCTGGAGAAGAACAACAGAGCTAAGAAGATCCTTCACATTGCTCTGCTCCCCTCTAATCTCAAGAAAATCATTGGCTACAAGACTGCCAAGGAGATCTGGGATGCTCTAAAATGCCTCCATCATGAAAATGAAGATGCTAAGAAAAACATGATTCTTTCCTTGATGAAGGAGTACGATCAAATATCTCAGGGAAAGGATGAACACATTCAGGAATTCTACTCCAGGTTCCAGGGGATCGTAGGTCAACTAGAGTTCATTGATGAATAAATGCCAGATTGGAAGCTTACTCACCATTTCATACAACGCCTCAACTCTCAGTGGGATGCGATCGCTCTCGCTCTCTACTCCCAGACTGATGTCAAGACTCTCACTATGGAAGAGGTTGTCACGAAGCTTGAAAGCAACGCGTCTGTCTACAACCACAAGATGAACAAGAAAGGAGAAGAGAAGGCTAAAAGCATTGCCTTAAAGGTGGAACGTGCCTTTGACTTATCTCAAGTCGAAGATGAAAATGAGGATGGTGATGAAGATGTTGCTCTCATCACTAGAGCCATGAAGAAGATATGGTCTCGAAACAAGGACACGTTGAGTTCCTCTGAAGGGAACAGAGACATGAAGGATGTCATTTGTTACCACTGTCAAAACAAGGGACATCTCGCCAGAAACTGCTTCAAGAAAAAGGCAGGTCTTCCTCCGGCTCATGAAAGGAAGCAAGCAATGGTCGTAACCTGGGGTGATTCAGACTCAGATGACGAAGAATCATCACACTCTAGGGATGTCTGCTTAATGGCCGTAGAAGACACCGATGAACCAAAAGGCGGTCTACACAAGGATGAGGTAACTGAATCTTATCTCGTCTCAAACTTGAAAAGTAAGTCAAAAGAAAGCTTAATTTCCTTCATTAAGAAACGTGTTCATGAGAATAGTCTTTTCAGTGAGAAAATTGAGGAAATGGATGAATCGATCTAATGTTTGATCGAAGAAAATAAAGGTTGGGCAGACAAAGTGCTCAAACTTGAGAAAGTTTCATCCTCTTCTTCAAGTCCGTGCATTGAGTGTCCTAAACTCACTGAGAAGATTATGTCTCTAGAATCCTCTATCTCCTCACTTGAGTCCGAGTCATTAATGTTAAAACTAGGCAATGCAACACTGTCTAGTGATCTATCTAAACTCAGTGAGGAATAGAAGGACAAGCCAAAAAGTATTGTGTTTGTTGCAGCCAAGAATGAAAAGAAAATAGAAAAGAAGGAAGCACCTCGCTTTGGAATTGGTTATCAACATAAGCTTCCTGTTGATGGCACCAAGTCCAAAAGCACTAAAGTCGAAGGAAAACAGCCAGTGCAAGAAAAAAGGGAAAGTTCCTCGAGAGGGAACAATAACAAAGACTGTTCAAATTCGACAGATGGGAACAAGGCTTGGTACCATGGACAGAAGGCTCATGCCATTTGGATGAAGCAATCTCAAAGCGGTAAGTCCAATAATATTGATTTTCATTCTAGGATTGCTAACAAAACAATTTGGCCTGGACAGAGCAAGTATGTCGATCTAAAGTGTCAAAGGGTCTATTGGTATTGTGGGCACTCTGGCCACTACAAACATGAGTGCCTCCTGAATCAACACAATGAGGAACTTGCTCGCACTGCTAGGGAGAAAATGAATGCTAAACCTCCAAAAATCAAATATGTTGCTCCCACACCCAGAAAGCCTAAGCTTGTCTGGGTTCGCAAAAAGTAACTCTTTCTATACAGGCTGAAGTGAGGAAGGTTCCCGGTATTTCGATAGTGCTTGCTAAAGTTACCTGACAAGGAACAAATGATGGCTCACCTCACTTCAACAGGCCTCCGGAGGTTCAATAACCTTTGGAAATAAGAGTAAGGGAGAAGTTTGTGGTCTCGGTAAGGTAAGGCTTTCTAACCATATTACTGTGGATAATGTGACACTCGTGAATAATCTCATATTTGATCTTTTTAGTGTGGCTCAATTGTGTCAAAACAAGAAAAATAGGGCAGTCTTTACTACTGATGATTGTTATGTTGAATGTATAAGTACAAGGAAAATTCTACTGAAAGGGATCTGCGACAACAATGTCTATAAAGTTGATCCTGCTTTCATCCCTGAGAAGGAACTATGTCTGTCGTCCATTGCTGGGACAACAGATCTGTGGCATAAGCGGTTCGGACATGCAAGTCTTCAACTCCTATCCAAACTTCATAGTCAAGAACTGGTAAACGGTCTTCCTAAGATCGAAGCAACAAGAAATGAAGTTTGTGATGCTTGCACAAAGGGATCCGAGGGCCTGTAAATTCGAGATGAGCATGGTTGAGGAACTCAGGTTCTTCTTAGGTCTTCAAGTCTCTCAAGGAGAAGATGGAACCAAAGTGCATCAACAGAAGTATCTCAGGGAATGCGTTAAGAAATTCAGAATGTCTGATGCAAAGCCCTTTACAACTCCCATTTCTCCCAACAATCCATTGGGAAAGGACGATCATGAGCAAGGAGTTGATCCGTCACTCTATCGAGGAATCATAGGTTCACTTCTCTATCTCACTGCAAGTAGACCTGATATTTTGCATAGTGTGTGTCTATGTGCTCGTTTTTAGGCTGATCCCAAAGAGACACACCTCAAAGTTGTGAAGAGGATTCTGAGATACTTGAAGGGAACAGATGATCTATGTCTATGGTATCCAAGAGGTGGAAACTTTGATCTAGTTGGATACACAGATGCTGACTTCGCAGGGAACAAAGTGGACAGAAAATCTACATCTGGAATGGCTCAGTTCCTTGGGCCGTGCTTGGTTTCCTGGGGTTCAAAGAAGCAGAATTCAGTTGCTCTATCAACTGCAGAAGCGGAATACATAGCCTCCGCTACTTGTTGCACTCAACTCCTATGGTTTAAACAACAACTCAGCGACTATGGTATTCTTATTGACTATATTCCCATTCTGTGTGACAATACTAGTGCAATAAATATCTCAAAGAATCCTGTGCAACACTCACGTACCAAGCATATCGAGATAAGACATCACTTCCTACGTGATTGTGTGGAGAAAGGGTTGGTGTCCATGGACTTCTGCGAAATCAAGGATCAAATCGCCGACATTTTCACCAAGGCACTAAATAGGGAACCCTTCGAACAGTTTCGTATGGAACTAGGTATGATCTCTCTAAACTGATTGCCTATCTCTTATGTTCCCTCGATGATTGGCTAATTTACATGGTAAACTGTGAAATGTTAAATCGTCATATCTTGATCTGTACTCATTCTCTTGATCATTAATTGAACAACTTGCTTAGACCTGTGCTAATACTTCACTTATGTGTAAAATTTCATGCATGATCATCTATGCCATCATAATAATACATGAAACAGTTTTCTTTCGGCCCAAAAGAGTCAACTTGATGCATTGATCCCTCATTATAAGCCCAAATGATTGTTGACTCTACAGCTTACCCTAGCCATCATGCTTGATGCTTTCTATGAGCCCCTCTTATCATCCATATCTGGGAGCCTCTCATTCATGATTAAACATTATTAAAAATTCTCGTATATGTTTCTGTGTGATGTTCTTTGTACCTTCTCTGGTAACGTTACCCCCGCATCACACTCTTCTACTTTTTCGGAAAGTCTGGACAAGGCAACGAGTGTGAATCAGGGTCTCTCGTTGAACCATGAAGGCTGCCTCCTTCACAGTGAGCACACACCAAGTAATGAGGCTTAAAGGGGTGCCTGCATCCAGCTCATGCGGGGTACAAAGGTAGGTATCGTCCTCCTCAGCGTTGTCCAGCTCGGGCGCCACATCCTTGTTCGGCTCGTCATCAAAGGATTCGTAGCCGGACCCTTGCGTGAACAATATTTTCTTTTGATTAGGGCACTCACGGTGGAGATGGTCGCGCCCCCCACATTTGGTACACGCCTGGTCACGTGCTCGGTCGGGGTCATGGCCGTTGTTGCAGCCGCAGTGTTGTACAGCGTGTTCACGGGCTTGTAGGTGATGCAGCCTCCTTGAGGAGTGCTTGTCCTAGCTTCTGTACTAGATTGCACATTAGTATTAATGGATTGACTAGGACGAGAGTCATACCTTTTGGAAGAAGATAGAGGCCACGTTGTTTGCGTCTTGCGCACCAGCTGGTTGTGGAGCTGCATGGCCATATGGGTGAGGTTGTTGAGATCCTTGATAGGAAGAATCTCGAGCTGGTCCCGAATGGAGGTGTTGAGGCCACTTGAAAATTTAACGCACAAGGTGGAAGGGGAGACACTAATGCCCGCCTTGTAGCACATGTCTTCGAGTTTTGAAAAAACTCCAAATGAGTCATTGATCCTTGGCAAGCGAGGGCGATGTTTATATGCATCCTATTCTTGTAATCTTCGGGCACATACTTCCGAGTCATGACAAAGACAAGTTGGTGCCATTTCTCAATAGGGGCTAGGTTGCGCCGCATGCGATCGGTGACAAGCCTAGGCCACCACGTGCGGGCAGCACCCCGGAAATGGAGAGTAGCAATCTCCATCTTCTCATGCTTCTCATATTGGCAATGTTGCAGCGCATACTCGATAGCCTGTACCCAATCAAGAAAAGTGGAAGGATCATATTCACCAAAAAAGTGCTCAATTGTTACCTTAATGTCGCGGCGACCAGAAAAGGTGGGAACCACGGGGAGGTGGTCCTCATAACACCTGGCATCGGGGGGCGCTCATCATAGTGCTTGTCATGATGCCAACGAAGACGCCGCAAGCGGCGACGGCCATCATTGTTTCCATGTGCATACCCTGGGGCCGCGAGAGCGGGCTGCCTGTCGCGCACATCATAAGTGGCGAAAGGGTCACCACCATGGCGCACGTGGCCACGATTAGCAGTGTCCATACGAGGCCGAATGCAGTCGGTTGGGAACTGCTGGCTCTCGATTGGAGCCCCGACGGGAGGATGGAAATTGTCGGGATTGGGGTCGCTAGAGTTGTCATAATCCTCGTCATCAATTTCCTGAATAGCAATAGGAGAAGTATACCTATGGCACGGCGCAGGCCCGACATGGTTTTGGTGGTCACGGCTAGGGCCGTGACGCACAGATGGGGTGGGTCGGTTGCGATCGTTGGGTTGGCCGCGAGCAACGTCTCTGTGCCGCTCAGTTTCAGTGTGGTGCTACTCCGTGCATTGCATACGGTCAAAGCAGGCACATCTGTCGCCGGTGTCGACAAAGGGGTAGGGACCCAATTCTGTGGTCGGGGACTCATGCTCGTCGGAGTAATCCTATTCGTCTTGCGAGCCAAAGGGGGGCCGTGGTCGTGGCCCGTTGTGGTCATGTATGTCCTCATCCTGTCGGCTCTCAATGATAGAGTTGTGTCGGCGAAGGGGCTGCTGTTGGGAAGACGCGGGCATTTGGCCCTTGCCCTTGTCTTGGCGGCGAGAAGTGCCAGCCGGTCGAGGCTGTTGAAGGGCGGGATCGACACCCAGGGCAGCGGTGGATGGGCCAAGAGGTGGCCCTCATGAACTCGCCGCAAGCACGAGTTGGCGCTTAAGCTCCGCATTCTCGGCCTCTAGATCGGATTGTGCCTTGGCGACTACTTCATGCTCCACTTGGAGGGAAGTGAAGGCGTCGTCAGACTCGGTACCTAATGTCACCATCACAACAAGCGAACAAGGATCAAAATGAATCAATAGTCTCAAATTGCAACGAACAAGACAATCTAAACAACCTAACAATGCAATCTCACGGGGCAACTAGTTTGGCTATCCGTGAGGGAGGTAGGGATGGTCGTGACTCTACAACCAAAATCTTGACAAACAACCCACACAATTCACGCAAAATGGAAGTCACAAATTGAGTTATACGAGTAGTAAAGCAAGAGCATGCAAGTCATGTTCGTTGGAAAATTAAGTTGCAATAGACGATGGCAGATGAGCTTAGTGGACTTGTTCTGATGATGAATAGGGGTTCCCTAGATCGCCTGAGGCTTTCATTTTGCTCGGTTGTTATTTTTTTTAAATCAACCGACTATATTTTTTTTTATAAAATTGGCACAAGTTTGTTGGAGGAAAGAGAAACGCAAAGATTCTGCGTAGAGATAGAAGAGAAAGAGAGATATATAACAACTTGGAAATAAACAAGATATGCAAATCTTTTATTTACTAAACAAATAAAACAATTAATGACAATCAAATCTACAAGATATTATGCGGTTGCAAGTCAAGATATGGCCGAATATTATGGGATCGGATTGCTCAACTTCCCCGTTTTTTTTTGTTTAATGCTCAGCCGAGATCTCCTCTTCAAGAAAAGAAGAGATCCACATAGGGTTTTGACGGCAAATTAGCTAGAAATAGAAATGGCGGAAACGAAAAGCAATGGAGGAAATGGATTGAAACGAAGAAAATCGTGAGAATGAAATCGAAAAGTTGGAAAGACCACATCTTGTACCACTAAATCTAATCCCAATTGATGTGTAAATGATGCCTCATCTATGAGTTGTTTCTGGATTGTGGTAGGAAGCGGGTCCTTGGTTCCTTCTCTTCGTCGCGTAACCGGGAAAAATGGCAAGCTTTACGGATGCGAAGGCTACCGGCACTCTTGCGCTCGAAGGGGATCGAGGAGGGGCGAGTGGGTTCAATGGCTAGAACCAATCAGAGTCTATTTATGGTGATTCATGACGGGGATCAATCAGAATTGTGACGTCGAAAGGCTCAAGGTCAGAGTTCAACTCAACGAAATGCTCAAGCATATAAATTCAACGTGAATCAAAGAGCTACACACGGCAAGGCTTATAAAGCCAAGTAATTGCGGCCATGGGCCGAGGCTAACCTAATGGCCGGCATTCCTAAGCATAGGAGACGCACACGCCCAAAATTAGAATTTGCTAAAAATAAAACTTGCTAAAAATTATTACATGCTAAAAACTGGAAAATTTCCCAAAAACACAAATATGGCATGAGATAACATCAAAATTACAAACTATGCCAAAGATAAGCATGGCGCAAAGGAGTCGAGGGAGTGCCGCCACTGCCAAAGTCTTGGCGCCACGGCTGGGGCCATAGAGCCTTCGATGGCCGTGAAGGACATGGCCTTAGGCGATGTTGAAGTCGTGGATCCATTGCACGCGAAGCCTTTGGCCGCGATGCTTTGAGTGGCTTGGGAGATAGCTCTAGCATACGCTCTGGTGATGGGGCCTTTGGACCGGACACTCATCATGTCTTCTTCTTGGGCCTCCGTCAATGGCAAGGCCGTGGGTGTATCATTATTTGACCACTCCCATGGTCAATCAAAGAGTCATGGCCTTTGAAACCATCGCCTTAACGTCCCATACCGTGTCATTATTCATGACAACGTCTACACCAAAGACTGTACCAACGTCCATGAACGTGCATGTTCCAATGTCCACGAATTAATATGCATAACGTTTGGGACTATGCCAATGACCAGTATTGTTCCAACGTCCAGGATTGCGCTGATACACCTCCAAGATCCATTACCCAAGCCTGATCCTGAATCCTATAACCTGACCTTCAAAAAGGTCTTATGGATCAAAGAGCGCTCGTGATTTATGTCTTTTGGGAAGCGATTTTCCTCCATGCCTTTTTGGTCAGTGGCTAGTGCGCGTCCAAAGGAACGACTCATGCGTTCTTCCTTCGAATGATTCGTGATCTGGCATTTTCGGTCTATATCTATTTTATATGTATTATATGGTGCAAATATGCTGGTTTTTTTGGATAGTCATGTCAAGCTACACCAAGAGGCATTCAACTTTTCCATTGATTTGTTTGTTGGTGCCCGTATCCATTCAAACATTTCATACCCAAACGCAATCCAAGAAGGTGGTACCTTTTATTCCTCTGAATGTGTTCAACCTTGTTTGTTTCCTAGTGGTATCTATCCAAGATTCAATTGAGTCACTCAAGACTTTTTGGTGGTACCTATCCAAGAAGACATTGAGAGCTTATCCCTCCAAGATCCACTTTGTCTCCTCCATCCCGCCTTTAAAAAACGAAGATCCTCACATTGTTCATTCCCTTCCAAGGACTTACTTCTCAAATCAAAGCTTATTCTTTCAGCTTTTATATTCTTTTTGTCTTGACAATGCCATAACATGGCAATATGGCAATGTCTTAATCCCAAATCAAGGTGTGTTGCATTGTCTTGATCCCACAACATGGAAATATGCTATTGGTATCATTACTACCATAGAACGACGACCAATGTGTTTTATCAAAAATCATTAACTTTATGCTTTTATAGAGTTAAGCCCTTTGCCAAAATTGATGTAGTGAAATTCAAAGAAGAAATACGTGTTGATTTTGAAGAGTGCTTTGCGCGACTAGATGCTCAATTGAAAAAGTCCTTCAACTGACATGGTGAAGCCTTTGACAGATTCATTGTTAAATTGGAAAAGAAATTTAAGATTTGTCCTAAGAGCCAAGAAGAAGATATCACAATTCATAAACAAGATCTCAAGGGGAACGAGTCGCATCCACAAGAAAAGGAGGACAAGCTAGAACCAAAAGAGAGGGAGGAGAAATTTTTGGAGCCATCATCATTTTCCTCTACGCCTTCATGTCCTCGAAATCGTGTCACCATTGAAAAACGGTCAACCCTAAAGCCTCATGAATCTCAAACTCTTTCTCTGAGACTCCTAAGTGTCATGGCAACTCCATGGTTGGATGTGACACCTATGATTCCATCATGCTTACCGTTTCAACTAAATGAAGAGGCCAATGCAATGCATGTCTTCTCAAATCCAAATTTCAAGGAAGAGACGGGACTCGCTCCTTTTGATGACATCTCGAATCCTCATTCGTAAATTTTATTTGAGGACCAAGAAAAGGATAAGACACATTTTAGGGAAGTTTCACTTGTCTCTATGTTGCCAATTTCTTTCCCTTTGTTTGAAATCAACATATATCAAGGGGTATAGAATCACAAGTGCTAAAATTAGTTTTGCTTGTAGAACTAGATGCTCATGTGTGCATCATAGTTCGCATTCTCAGTTCTTGTTGCATGAGATGGATTTAGTGCACTGAGTTAATTTTTTTGATAAGTATGTTATGTGCACACATACTTTATCATTAGACACAAACTTAGGAAGAGTTTGGGCAACACCTATCCTTGGACATTCATTCAAGGACATCATATATATCTAGGAAGGTTTTGTCTAATAATACCTTCTTTATTTGGGTATTTGTTGGTGCCTCACCTTAATAATTGGCCTTGAATAGGTTCATGCATTCTAGAATTCTCTTCAGAATTCCACTCGGATTCGAGGACTAATCCTTTTGAAAGAGGAGAGGATGATGTGATCACGGTTGTGCTCAATTAAGTCCATCAATATCAAGCCACACCAATCTCACCAAGGGTCACAAAAAGGCCACTAAGGTTGTCCCCAAGTCCTCCAAGTGCCATACCCACACCGGGTGCCGGATCACAACAAGGGCTTCGCAACTCCTCAAGCCAACTTGGCCCAATCAATCAGCCATCTTCACCACATGTTCATGGGGTCCTTAAAACCTCATTGGATTCAAGAACTCCCATGAAAATCCTCAACCCAAAGATCGCGCCCACCAGCCAAGCCACGACTATGGTTTTCCTTACTCTTCTCGGTGTTCTCCCACTTCTAGGAAACTTTCCTCGAGTCATAACTAATCCACCATCATTATACCTCCACATAAGCTTCATGAGCCCAAGTGTTATGGGACAGTTTGATTTCGGCTCGGTGGTTTTGATCCAAGCCCAAATGTGTCTGTCGCAGCCATAGCCTGCCTACACCCCGACAAATCCCAAAGGCGCATTTTCAAATGGCCCGTGCGTTGGCCCTCAAATTAAATGGAGAGGCTCCTCGGTTCCTTCTATTCAATGTGTCTCGAGAATTCTTCATAATTCGAACTGGTTCCTTGTGAATTAATCTCATAAAAATGAAAAGGCTACTTATCTTTACTTAGGCTAGTTCAACGGTTGTTTCCTTGTATTTTGCATGGCTATATAAGATACCCTTGTTGCTTCTATTTCATAAACTTGTTTATTATCAAAACCCATAGATATAAATTGAGTTCCCTTTGGAGTGATTACATCAAAAGTTCTGTTTTGGGGCGAAAAGATCGGACGACCTAAATCGCCTTAGACGTTGTAACGAGTCGATCGGGTAAAAGAAATCAATCCAAACCAAACAGACAATCAACAAATAAAGAATAGATACGAAATAGCAAGGTAATTTTATTGATCTATTGATGATTGAATCAAATCGAAGTACAACTTATCCTTGGAGGACAAACGATCGGATCCTGTTCGATCTGTGATTCTGTGACTCGACCGGTGGTGACTGCTTTGCTTCCGTAGATGAGTGCTCGTTTGAAGGGAGTGTCTGGGAAGGGCCTGATTGACCAAAGAATGTCGGCGGCCAGGGCCTCGTCGAGTAAATCGACGCCGGCGGGGTCGTCGCTCTCGGCCAAAGTCGGCTAAAAAAGAAAGGCATGCGCTTCTTCCGGCGACGTGAAGGCAGTGGAGACTCCAAAGAAGAAGGGGACGGCTGCTCGTGGAGTCGAGAAGATCGACGTGGTCGGTCGATCGATTGCCGACCTTTTCCATGCCCAGGACCCGACTTTGAAGTCTAAAGTCGATGACGTCTCTCCCCTGGACTGTATTGGTGAAGCGGGATGTTCTGCGTGGAGGGTAAGTCGTCTTGACGTGTCTTTTTTGTTTTTCTTTCTCACAGCCGGATGAAACTTTGACTGGCTTTGTTTTCTTCTAGACTTTTTAGTACCTCTTGGGGGCATATTCTGGTGTCAAAGTAATGGTCGCTAAGGCCGAGGATAGGGCTTCTAGGTCAGAGTCCGACCTTGCGTCTTTGAAGACCAAGTTGGAAGGAGCTGAGAGCCGTTGTAGGGAGGCTAAGCGCCGCTTTGTCAGGGAGTTGAAGAATTGCCAAGATGACTTGGACGCGTGTCGGAGAGAGCTTGGCAAGAGCCAATCGAGTGTCGAAGAGAAGGTGAAGCAAGCTCAGATCGAGGCTGGTCGGATCGCAGGAGACATAGGCGCTTTTTACGCGTTGAAGTCGCGTGTCGAAATGATGGAGGAGTTCGAAGAAGGCAAGCAGGGGACCTGGGATTTAAAGGCGGAGAAGGAGACCATGGAGACCCTGTTTCCGAACGGGAATCCGGGCTCGGAGCTCTTCCACTTGGCCGGTGTCGGAGAGGAATCTTTGGATGAAAGTGCCGGCGAGGACGAGGCCCACTCTGGCGACACCGAACCGATTGAGCCCCAGCCTTCTCCTGACTTGGTCCCTGTTAAAGGTAACGTCGCAGACCTCGATCCTTGATTGGTTTTTTTTTTTTGTAATCTGACTTGTGATCCCACCTGTGTGTGGGTAAGATATTGTTTGTTTTGGCGATCCGTCCATCATCGCGGGTCGCAGAATGTGTTTAGTGGATTGACTCGAAGTCCTACATGCATGTAGGCAAACAATGTGTTTTGGCGACCCGTCTACCATCGCGGGTCGCATATTTGTAAAAAATGCTTAACTTTTATTTGATGCAATCTGTTTTTTACAAAGGATCGTACATTTGTGTGTCTGTACGTTTCGTCAGACTTTTCTAGAGAAGTTTGTTGATGACGCCTTTATTTTGTATGTCGGGTTTGCCCGTGTGCTCCGTCGAGTAGGGCTTGCCGTATGTATGTGAAAAAAGAGGCCTGTAAATGTATGTGTTTATGTTGAGTCATGACTTTAAGCCGAGGAGGAAAAAGCAATATGTTTCTATTGCGTAAATGTAATAAGGTGTCCTAACCTTATGTATTGTGTAAGGCAGGCGGTGTGCCGACGTGCCTGTTTGTTCATCTCCCCGTGTTCCGATCGATCGTGTAAATATAGTGTAAGCGCTTTTGTTTGTGACTAGATCCAGTGTGTATGTTGATGTCGTCCTGTACTTAGGTTTGCAAGGAAAATGTCCTTACTTGATGTAAATGCTCAGTTTCAAGAAACATGCTTGCGGCAACAGGTCATGTACGATAGGTGAAAGGACGTTAGTGTTTTACCTTACTAGTTCAGAAGTGGTATAACTTTAGGTGTGTTGCGTTCCAACTTCTCGGGATTGGTTGTCCGTCTTTGTCTTCTAATTGGTACGCTCCTTGTCCGACTACTTCTTTGACTAGGTAGGGTCCTTCCCACTGGGGTGCGAGCTTTCCGTCGGTCGGATTCTTGGTGTTTTGGAATGTTTTTCTGAGGACCCAATCTCCAACTTTGAAGACTTTGGCTCGGACGTTCTTGTTGTAACTTCTTGCGACCTGTTGTTGGAACCTGACCATTCTAATCCTGGCTTTTTCTCTAGTCTCATCTGTTGTGTCCAAGTTGTTTGCTAGTCCAACGTCGTTCTGTTCGTTCGTCTGAAGGCTGTAACGAGCAGTTGGAACCAATAGCTCGGCGGGGATGACTGCTTTGCTTCCGTAGACGAGTGAAAATGTCGACTGTCCGGTCGCGTTCTTTGGAGTGGTCCTGTCGGACCAGAGAATGAATGGGAGTTCGTCTGCCCATTTTCCTTTAGCCCCTGTGAGGCATTTCTTGAGGTTGTTGATGATGATTTTGTTGCTGGACTCGGCTTGTCCGTTGGATTGTGGATACCGAGGGGTGGAGGTGACCAATTTGATGTTCCATTGGTCACAAAAGGCTCAAGTCTTATGACTGATGAACTGGGAGCCATTGTCGCATACGATTTCTGATGGGACGCCAAATCTGCACAAGATATTGCGTTTTATAAATGAAATGACGTGTTGATCTTTTACCTCTCGGTAGGCTTCAGCTTTGATCCATTTAGAAAAGTAATCTGTCATGGCAAAGAAGAAGACTCGTTGACCCAATGCAGGTGGGAGTTTCCCGACGATGTCCATTCCCCATCTCATGAAGGGCCACGGCGCCAGAGTTGGATGGAGAAGTTCCGAGGGTTGATGAGGAACGGGTGCATGTCGTTGACAGACGTCGCACTTCTTGGTGTACTCCATCGCGTCTCTATTCATTTTGGGCCAGTAGTATCCGTTTGGCAAGGATTTTCTCGAGAGGCTTCGTCCGCCGGTGTGGTTTCCACATTCTCCTTCATGTAATGATTGTAAGATACGTCCGACTTCTGGAGTCTTGAGGCATCGTAGGAGTATCCCTGTGACAGATCTTTTGTACAAGATGTTATTTATGATATCGAAAGAAAGTGCTTGTACCTTCAGCCTTTTTGCTTTTGTTTTGTCGTTGGGTAGGATGCCGTCTTTTAGCCATTTGATGTAAGGTAGTGTCCAGTCGTCATGAGCGCTGACGATGTCTTCTTCTGGTCGGTCGCCTATCTTCATCGTGACAAGTTCCTCTAATGGTGTGATCGACTCCTTGGGTGTTTCCGGGACAGCTGTCTGATGTCAAACATTTGGAATTGGTCGATCAACTTCTTGTCCACTCCCAGGTAAGCTATCATCCTGACGTCATTTGCATTGTACGACCCTTGTATTTGGTTTACGACTAAGAGGGAGTCGCAAATGACTTCAATTTCCTGGACTCCTAGGTCACGGGCCAGGATGAGCCCAAATATAAGTGCTTCGTATTCAGCTTCGTTGTTGGTCGTGTCCCATTCGCATCTCACGGCCTAGGCTATCTTGTCCCCTTGTGGCGATTTTAGCACGACCCCTACCCCTGATCCTCTGGCGTTCGACGCACCATCTATGTGGAGCTCCCATTTACCTGTTTCCCCCGTCGCGAGTAACTGTGTTGCTTCCTTGGTGGCTTCTTGCTCTAGGGTCGGGCTGAAGTCTGCCACAAAGTCAGCCAAGGCTTGCGACTTGATCGATTTTCTGGGCTCGTACTCGATGTCATAGCCGCTGAGGTGTATGGCCCACTTGGCCATTCATCCTGTGAACTCAGGTTTCCTCATGATTGCTCTCATGGGATGATTAGTGCGGACAATTATAGTATGGGATTCGAAATATGGTTTGAGTTTATTTGATGCCATTACCAGTGATAGTACAAGTTTTTCTAGCGACGAGTACCTTGTTTCTATAGGCAGTAACGTTCGACTGACATAGTATATCGGCGATTGCTTGCCATCCTCTTCTCTGACCAGTATTGCGCTTACGGCGGACTCCGATACTGCTAGATATAGCAATAGTGGCTCGTCGTCCTTGGGTTTGGTTAGCAACATGGGACTGACAAGGTATTTCTTTATGTCTTGAAATGCACCTTCATGCTCTTCCGTCCACTGAAAGGATTTGTTCTTCTTGAGAGCGCCGTGAAAGGGTTTGCACTTGTCGGATGACTTCGAGATGAATATGTTCAGAGCTGTTATCCGACCTGTCAATTTTTGCACGTCCTTGACGCATCGAGGGGATCGGAGGTTGATGAGGGCCTTGACCTGTTCTGGGCTGGCTTCTATTCCTCTTTGTGTCACCATGTACCCCAAGAACTTTCCTGACGACACCCCGAAAGAGCATTTCATAGGATTTAATTTCATGTTATATCTTTTTAGTACCTCGAAGCTGTCGAGAAGGTGGTCGATATGATCTTCCTTCTTTTTTTGATTTGACCAGCATGTCGTCTATGTAGACTTCCATCGTGTCCCCGATCTGGTCTTTAAACATCTTGTTGACCAATCGTTGATAAGTAGCCCCTGCATTTTTTTGTCCGAAGGGCATTACTTTGTAACAATAGATACCTTGGCTTGTGATGAATGTCGTTTTCTCTTGGTCCTCGGGTTCCATGAGGATTTGATTGTAGCCTCTGAACGCGTCCATGAAGGTTAACATTTCGTGTCCTGTCGTCGCGTCAACCATGGCGTCGATGTGAGGAAGTGGGAATGAGTTTGTAGGGCAGGCTTTGTTGAGGTCGGTGAAGTCGATGCAGACTCTCCATTTTCCATTCTTCTTTTGGACTACGACCGCGTTGGCCAGCCACTCGGGGTAGTTGACTTCCCTTATTTTTCCTGTTTCCAACAAGCTCTTGACTTCGTCGTCGACAATCTTGTTTCGCTCTGGGGTGAATTTCCTGCGCTTTTGCTTTATAGGGGGTGAGATGGATCTACGTTCAACTTATGAGTAATAATGTTTGGAGATATACTGACCATGTCTTCATGTGACCACGCAAAATAATCAGTATTGGATCTGAGAAAATCCAGAATTTGTTGTCTGGTCGAGTCGTCCACGTCCGACCCGACCCTTACCGTTTGGTTTGGCTTTGAAGGATCTAGTACGATCTCGTCGAGTTTTTCCATTTCTGGTTTGACGTATCGATTAGGTCCTTCGCCGCTCTGTGATTGCTATGCGACCCTATGCTCGACGACGCTTTTCATGGAGGCGACGTAGCATTCCTTGGCCGCCCTCTGGTCTCCCTTGATTTCTTAGACTCCCCACTTGGTAGGGAACTTGATGATTTGGTGGTACGTCGAGGGTACCGCCTTCATAGCGTTTATCCATGGCCTGCCAAGAATGCAATTATAGGGAGACGGGCAATCTAGGACTAGAAATTTCACCTGTTGGTTGACTCCTCCGGCGTACGTTGTGAGAACGATTTCGCCGATAGTGTGTTTAACTTCGCCACTGAATCCGACTAGTGGAGTCGATTTCTTGATCAGGTCGTCCTCACCCAGACCCATCCCTTTGAGGGCGTCGAAGGTCAAGAGATTGGTCGAACTTCCTGTATCGATTAGTACTCTACGTATCAAACGGTTTTCGATAGATAAAGAGATTACCAGACCATCGTGATGGCTTTTCGATCCGTCGGCATCGGATTCGTCGAACGTGACCGTCGGGAGATCGGAGACCTTGTTTGGTCTGAACTCCGACATTTCGGGCTTACTGCCTTTGCTTTCCTTTGCATGTCGTTTGGCCGCAGAGTACGTGTTTCCATATACGTCTGAACCACCTGAAATAGTATTGACAATTTTTGTGTGAACAGGAGACGGAGGTTTGTCTTGTTTTACCTAATCTCGTTGCTCCATGGTGGCTTTGGCTCGTTCCGAGATTACGTCACGCAAGTGCCCCTGCGCGAGCAACCTAGCGACCTCTTTACGCAAGGCGATGCACTCATCCGTCGAGTGACCATGGTCACCGTGGAATTCGCACCATCGGCTCATGTCCTTTTTGACGTCTGGTCGGTGACTCTTTCGGGGTCATCTTACCTCTTTTCCATATTTGTCGAAACTCTTGACGAACTCCGATACGGAAACATTGAAGTTGTAAGATTGAACCCTGGGAGGCAACGTCGGACCAACTCTCCAGTCTTGAGACCTGTCTTGGAAAGAGTTTACCTGGTTTTGCTCGTTTCGATTACGAGGATAGGGGTGATGGTGTCTGTCACGACGGTTGTCGGAGGAGGATTTGCGCTCGGATTGGTCAGGTCCATGGGAGGCTTTTCGTGACTCACGATCTTCTTCCAAACGTACCTCGGCCATGGTTTTGGCCTGGACGTCTTCGAAGCTTTTGCACGGGTACTTGGTGATCTCGTTGTAGAGGTTGTTGTCTTTGATCAAACCTTGGCGGAAGGCCTCGATGGAGGTAGTGACGTCGCAATGGGGTATCGTGACTTTTTCCTTATTATACATGTTAAGATAGCTTCGGAGAGGTTCATTATACCTTTGGGTGATTCGATAGAGGTCACTCGATTGTCTTTCGAGCTTCCGACTACTAGCGAATTGGATCTTGAAGGAATTGACCAAGTCTGCGAACGATGCGATCACTCCCTGAGGTAAACGCATAAACCAGGTCAATACGGGACCCGCGAGAGTCGTGCCAAAGCTTTTGCACATGACAGCCTCGCGGCTCTCCTTTGGAACGGACACAGTCATTAATTTTTGTTTATAGAGAGAAATGTGATCATCTGGGTCGTTGGTGCCGTCGAACGTCGCCATGGTGGGGAGATGGAATTTCTTTGGGATCTTGACCCTAGCGATCTCCTCGACGAACGGAGATTCTTTGAATCCGCCTGACGCCTCCTTCTCGATCGGCTGCGAAACTCCGAGAATCCTAGCAATGCGATCGTCAAGCGTCTTCATATGTTGATTGAGCGTCTCCTGGACAAAAGCTAGGATGTCGGGAGGATTGGTACCCTGTGGTTCGTCGATTCGGGTCCCTGCTGACCCGGTCGGTGTGGAGAAAGTAACATTGTTAGTCGAAAATGGATTAACCAAAGGAGTTCGAGATGTACCCTCAGTATATCCGGGACGCCGTACGCTCGGAGGGGTCAGTCCGACGCCATCCATGTTAAGGCGCGTCTGGACGCTGCTATGGACGGGCATCCGCCTGGATCCAGAAGCCATTGATTGTACCTGCGACTTAAGAGACTCATTTTCACGGATTAGTTGTGTAATTTCGGCCTCGGATTGGGTGGATAAGGTAGCCAAGGCTTCGGTCTTTTTGCGTTACTGGGCAAGTTCCTCTTGTAGGACAGTCATTTTTTGGGCAAGCTCTTGGAATTGGGTTGGGGTAGGATTTTCGGTCGTGTTTCCTTAAGCTTGGGTGTCGTCTTCGAGGCGTGGCATAGCCGTTGCCATCGATTCGAGCATTTAATGTGTTGGGCGAGATCTTCGGAATTGGTCGGATCCTACGCGTCTGAGGAATGTTTGACGCCTCCTCCTGGTTTCTCTTGGCTTCCGACTCCGTTTGGATCTTGGCCCAACTTGCTCGTTTGATCCTTTTGGAGAATGATGGCTCCAACAAGTTCTTTCTTTCTTCGTGAGTGCATCGAAAGAGTGTTTAGTTGAATCTTGTTGCGTTTATCCAACTTTAACTCGATGAATTGTTCAAGGAATTTTGGTACGTTCATCCACACTTCATTGTCCACCTATCCCTTACCTTTAAGACAGAGAATACCCTCCATAAAATAGATCAAATCGTATTCCAAAACAACTCCAAAATTGGCAATTGAAGAAGGTCCATTTCATGTTCAATTCAAGCGCATCTTTGGAGGCGGCTTCCCTTGACACCGAGCATAATTCGAGGCTAGACTTACACTAGGTTGACTTCACAATCCGCTTGCGACTCCAGAATATGCCATGAAGCACGAATATGTAAAGTAGGGATCCACAGCAGTGTGATCCATGTCCAAGCGCCATCTCATCATGTGATGTTTGTACCTGCAAATGCAATCTTTCATTTTCAAGTATAAAATTCGACACTTGTCATCGATTTGGTCTCTTTGGTTGCTAAGAGTTTCCTGTAAATAGTCAAGTTTAGATCTAAACTAATCCATCTCACTAAAGCTCTAGGTAGTGTTTTGGGCATTGGGTTCATTGTCCCCATTCCCATGGATACCGAAGTTTTTGATGTTTTCTTCGTTTCCCTGGCTAGGATTAGTTTCGAAATTCAGGTTGGTCATTAGCTGAGGAATTGGATCATTGACTAGGACATGGTCGCTAGTGTCATTCTAGTTATTAGTCATTGTTTTCTCTGGAAAGATGTTGGATCTGAATTTTTTGGGCTTATTTTTTGTCTATAGCCTCACAATGGGTGGCAATTATTAGGGGCAAGTTTAGCAACCCGCTAAAGATGCTGAATTTAGGGGTTAATAGCCAAAATGACGGATCCATTTGCAAGATGATGACATATCTTAACAAGTATTGATAAACGAATGATAAATATGAAACATGGAAAGATTATGACAGAATTTTGATAAAAGAATTGAAAATAACGATTTGAATACAAACTTCGCTCAAAATAATGAGATTGCAGAATATGAGGAGCAAAATGATGGCGGATTGCTTGATTAACCCAAAAATTGACATAATCAAAGCTCGAACAGTAAAAGATTATTCAGAGTTATAAATTTTCAACATTAGACTTGCATAAGCCGGAAATCTTTTATTTTTCTTACATCAAACAAGATTTATATAGGAGTTACATTTCCTTGGACCTATACACTACTCAATCCCTAAAATTGCGTTTATTTTATTGATTTCCCCTAATCTAGTTGTTGATCCGTTTCTTATTTTCCTTTGCTGAAAATCAAAAGACGCATGTGTTTAAGGAAAGCGATCCCTTGACCTGGTTTATCAATGCTTGATATTCTCCATTCCATTTGGCATATACCTCGACGTCGTCAGTTTGTTAGCTTCAAGTGCAGAATCGGAGTATAGGCCATGCAATTATATTAATATGTTCTTATTTTGTCGCTAATATCAGCCCAAAATTATGGCCCACACATTCCAAAAAAAGCACCTACTCTTTATGTTGTATAAAAAAATCAATTGAAAATGAGGCAGCGTGGGAAGTGGAAATTTCAGTCAAAATCCACATTGTGTTATGTTGACCCTTGAAAAGCACGGATCATGCATGCATATGCGGATGCATGTGGCCTTTTCCACAATGCTATATACTCGCGGCATACCACAACATTTTAAAATTACGGAAGCAATGATTCTAAACTATGGATATTCTATCATATAATTTTATCTAAGGCAACGGCCACCCATATAAAAATTTAAAAAACATCCTGGACCGCTAGATAATATTTCAAAAAATAAGAGTCTACATCTCTCCATTTAAATGACAAAAATTTAAAAGACAAAAGTGTAGGAAAAGTCGACAAGTATTGTTTCGAGCATATTGTTTTGAGCATAGACTTTATACATTATGAATAAAAGTTATGCACATGTAATGCATATTAAGGCACAAATCTATGTATTATAAAAGTCATGTACATAAATTTAAAGAACATGCACATTTAATTCCAAAACCATTGTTGGACCTCGATTTTTTGGCCCATTAGATCGGTCCAATAGCTTGAACCAAAGCTACCTTCTAGAAGGTCCGGTCCGTTCAGTCTCCAGAAATCTCGGGACGACACCCTTGGGACAACACTCGAAGAGGCGACCGTCGGTTCAAGAGGCGACGTCTGACAAAAACGTCATTGATTGCATATCATTCCAATAAATGTATAAATGATATGAATCATTATTGTCACAAAGAGAATCAAAGAAATCAATGGCGGAAATCAAGGGAGCATTAACTCCCTAGAGGAAATCAAGGGATTTGTCTTCAACAACTTGGGCATCAAGGAAGAGAATATTTCTAGGATACTTTCTAGCTATATATAGGTCTTGCCTTCTACTTGTAAAGGGATGGAATCATTCTTACTCAATTCAGGGGGTCCTCTATCATTGTTCTACCATTGTTTTACTCAAATAAGAGATCATTCTTGTGCTTAATCCGTTATTCCAGCATTGAAGCGACCGACGACTAAATTTTTGTATTTGATTAGTCTCTCATTCCAGGGAGATAAGTTTATATTACATCCGTTTAATCTCTTTCTCTTGATTGTTAAGTTGAATTGGATTATTTAGATATTATTGATCTTATTGTTGTCTAGTTGTCCCCTCTTTAAGCGATTCAGGTCGGTTTCGATCTTTTTCGCCCAAAACAATTTGGCACCCACCGTGGGGCATCTAGCCAATCAACGATCCGATCAACGATCTAGTCCGCATTCAATCATGGCCAGTTCCAGGGACCCCATGATCATCGCTGAAGACCAAGTCCGAACCGACGCCCTGGTCGGAAATCAAGCCGCAGACGTCGGCAATCTGCTCATCTTGGACACCCGAATCCAAGAATTAGCAAAGAGCATGAGCATCCTCCAAGGAGAACTGGCTCAGCAACGCCTAAGAACCGAAACCCTAAGCATCCAATCTGAAGTTGAAATTGCAAGACTAATCCGTGAAAATGAACTTTTGAAATCGCAGGTGAATTCGGCTGCATCGGTCCCAGGGATATCAAGACGTGTAGTCAACACTGAAGGCCTCCAAGCACGTCTCAACATGAATGGGGCAATCCCGACGCCCATGGCTCTAGTCACTCAGAGCGTCGTTCAACCCATATATTGGTATGTTTCAAACTCCTCTAGTCAGTACTTTCATGACTAACGTTCCATTTTCCGTGACCGGGCCCACCGAGACTCGAGTAGCCCTTCCACAGGTTGCCACACCGATGGATCTTCAAACCTTCATACAACAAGCCATCAATGAACGTATGAAAGTCTAAGACGACCGCATCGCTCGGATTCCAAGAGTCCCACAGCCGATCGAAAAGGAAGCAATCGACGGATATGAAGACTCGCCGTTCGTAGAAGCAATCGCGCACGTCGAGATCCCCAAGAAGTTCCACATCCCAAACATGCCCAACTATGATGGGACCGGGGACCCCGACGATCATATCTCTATTTACAAACAGAAACTAATTACTATCTCTATTCCAAGAGGGAATCGTGAAGCGGTCATGTGCAAAATCTTTGGCATGACCCTCGCAGGACCCGCACTAACTTGGTTCATGCATCTATCGCAGGGTTCGGTCGCTTCGTTTGCCGATCTGGTCAATTCATTCAAAATCCAGTTTACCAGTAGTCGGAGACTGGAAAAGAAATCAAGCGACCTATACAGGATCGTGCAAAGGTACGGTGAGCTCTTAAGGGATTATCTTAATAGGTACAACAAAGAGAAGGTCGCGATCCCGCATTGCGACGTCCCAACGTCTAATGAAGCCTTCCGTCGTGGATTGGTCAGGGGCAATGAACTTTATCGCGAGCTGACCAAATATCCATGTCGAAGCTTCGAAGATGTACAAGCCAAAGCCATGGCCCATTTTAGACTAGAAGAAGATGAAGAGTCCACAAAAGACGACCAACCAAACTGGAACACGACCCATTGGGAGTCGTATTACTTTTGAAAACTTATACTTTATACTTCATTTAGATTCAGTCGATTATACTTATCCAACTGTTTACTAACTTAAGCATCGGAGGGCCGTTGGACTCACACCAACGGTCACCCTTTGATCTTTTCTATACTTTTCAAGTGTCTTCAACAGGAACATAACAAGAGGCCTCAAGGACGAAACATGACATTCAAGCCCAAAATGGATATCCTTATCACATACAAAACAACGCTTACAATACACATTACACGACTGATCGGTACACGGGGAGTAGAGAAACGGCATACTACAAACTACTTATAAGACTTGTCCTGTCCAAGGCACTCGTTTTTTCCTACAATACATACAACTCCTCCCCGGACACACAAAGCATGCTACATTACAGGTCGTCACGACCAAACATTTCGCGTCACTGCCAAGGCGCGATTGACAAAATCAAGTTGATCAACACACACAAAACACAATCACACATAGCGCTTATACATTACACAATCGATCGGTACACAGGGAATAGAGGAACAAAAACACGACACATTTTTACAAGACCTGTCCCACTTCAGGTACACGTCTTATACAAACACTACAATGCTCTTCCCTGGAACTACACGACATGTCACACACAATTAAAGGTCTACTCGACCAACATCACACGACTTGACCAGGAAGCGACTGACGAGTCCACCTGCAAAACAAAACAAATGACAAACAAGGAGCGGTCTCCTGACCCTTCGTCATCACAAGAAACGCCCTCAGTCGTCTTCACACGATTATTGGTTGTATTAAGATGACTCTCAGTTTGAGCAATACACATGTCGGCCCCGTCGCCAGAACGCCTGTAACAAAATCAAGATCACGCCAGAAGAAAGAGAAGTTATAAAATCAAATCGTCCCATCACTTGACGCTCTGGCCTAGTTTAATTTTGGGGCAATTGTTGGGCCTTGATTTTTCAGCGCATTAGATCGGCCCTATAGCTTGAACCAAAGCTACCTTCTAGAAGGTCTGGTCCGTTCAGTCTCCAGAAATCTCGGGACGACACCATTGGGACAACACTCGAAGAGGCGACCGTCGGTTCAAGAGGCGACGTCTGACAAAAACGTCATTGATTGCATATCATTCCAATAAATGTATAAATGATATGAATCGGTATTGTCACAAAGAGAATCAAAGAAATCAATGGCGGAAATCAATGAAGCATTAACTCCCTAGAGGAAATCAAGGGATTTGTCCTCAACAACTTGGGCATCAAGGAAGGGAATATTTCTAGCTATATATAGGTCTTGCCTTCTACTTGTAAAGGGATGGAATCATTCTTACTCAATTCAGGGGGTCCTCTATCATTGTCCTACCATTGTTTTA
Source organism: Rheum nobile (assembly GCA_027886185.1). Classification (NCBI taxonomy): domain Eukaryota; kingdom Viridiplantae; phylum Streptophyta; class Magnoliopsida; order Caryophyllales; family Polygonaceae; genus Rheum; species Rheum nobile. Next base: position 16,767,365 of record WOAB01000485.1, read on the forward strand.
CTCAAATAAGAGATCATTCTTGTGCTTAATCCGTTATTCCAACATTGAAGCGACCGACGACTAAATTTCTGTATTTGATTAGTCTCTCATTCCAGAGAGATAAGTTTATATTACATCCGTTTAATCTCTTTCTCTTGATTGTTAAGTTGATTTGGATTATTTAGACATTATTGATCTTATTGTTGTCTAGTTGTCCCCTCTTTAAGCGATTCAGGTCGATTCGATCTTTTTCTCCCAAAACATACAATATGAATAAAAGTTATGCACATGTAATGCATATTAAGGCACAAATCTATGTATTATAAAAGGCATGTACATAAATTTATAGAACATGCACATTTAATTCCAAAACCATTGATGCACATTCAATCAAAAAGTAACGCAGATTTAGGCTAATCCATATGCAAAGATTTATACACATTCAAAAAAATTGTATATATTTCTATATTAGAAAATAAAAGCCTATGTAGACTAATTTATATACACATTAAAGTAAAAACTTATGTACTTTAAAAATGTCAAACACACACAATTCAAAAAATACATGCACAATTTCATTACAAAAATATACATATATATATATTGAAAAATGATCAAATGTGAAGGCATGTTCCCATGCCAACATGCGGAGACTAATGCGGTGCACATTGATGTCTGATGTGCGGTACTATGTTGAAAATTCATGTGTAGTGTGATGCTCAATTGTGCACAAGAGTGGCTTCTAACATTAACTCATCGATCTCCGACGTTGACCGCATGCAGAGTCGCATTCATCGACCATTGAATGTCATTAATGACTGATTTCTGCACCATAGTATGACTAACCACCAACATTACACCAAAGTTACACATAATGTGCACCACAAATGTGATACACATAGATGTACATTGACATTACACTAGGATGTGTACTGTTCGCACAGTCCGCATGAGACGCACCTAAGCAGTACCCTATATATTATTGATCATCTACTATAAAATATATGCACATGTAGTCGAATTTAATTTACATTTAGGAGACACCATGTATATTTTCACTAGACAACAATAAAAAGTTAATACACATTAAAAGTACATTTAGGTCAATATTTATGTACACTTAGACAAACTTTATGCACGTGCCATTTTTGGTCATGTCGTTTTTTGAAGAAAAAAATATCAAGTGTGTCGTCTTTCCAACATGTGCATATACATTTTATCTACATGTATATCGTTCTAACGGGAGAGGCCATTCTCACATATAAAATTTCCTTTTTTAAAAACTAATTATTAATTTTAGTGCTTGCTAATCACGTAAAGTACGAAATTAATATATTTATGTCTCTTAATTTAGAGTTAGGTTATAACTCTATATATATACTAAAACTAAATTTACTTTCCTACATGTCAATCAGTTAATTATATTATGTAGGAAAAATTTAATATTCATAGATATTTTATCAATGCTTCTATTATATATGCATTCTTACCTTATTACTGCTTTTTATTTATAAGTAAACATAAACTATACTTATAGTAACATGCTTCATTATAAGTATATTAATTAGATAATGTATGTATGTTAATTGTACGTTATATATGATAATAGGTTTTTTCTAATCTATTTTCTTATTTTATTGGGAATTATCACCTATACAAAAAAATGCTAAATTATTATTTCTCAAAATCATATGATGGATATTAAAATCATATGATTGATAATAACATAGTTTATATAATATATATTTGAAATTGATCATATGCGAATGGTGGTTTCCCTACGAATGGACACAGTTATGTGTATTATTCTGTACTTTCATGTGTAATATGGTGCACAAATATGCGTTATTGTTAATATGCACATTTATCTGTAACATGATGTACATTTATGCACCTTAATATTAATAAGCACGAGTTATGTCGGCCTCCGACATTGACCCATTAGTCACTTCAGATGACCGCAATTGGTTGTCGTTGACTAGCATTGACTGATCATGACGGATGTTCACTGGTCAGTACACAAAAGATATAAATAAGTTGCAACTGGAGTATAAATGTACACAAAGTTACAAAAAATTAAGTATGCACAAGAATATGAATGTGCACTATGTTACAAATAAGCGCAAGCGTGACAAAAAAATGTGCACCACAATTGGATGTGCACCAATGTAACACCCCCAAATCTTAACCCATTTGGAAATGTATTACCGCCAGTGACCTCAGTGTTCCTTACCGAGATCACCCAAGGCTTTACCGTTTAAATACAATTATGAGATACAAAGGATACAAAATGATAACTTTATTCATATAAAACATGAGTCCCGGGATTACATCCCAATCCCGAATAGGACAAATACAGAGTTTAAACAAAGTACAGCGGAAGTCTTTTTAAATATATAACAGAGTAAATAAGTTACAGCGGAAGTCTTTCTTGAAATCTTACAAAAAGGGTTATGATCGTAATGATCATCTGCACAAGGATCTCAACCTGATTAAAATATAATTATTAAAACATCCAAAAACAAATGTCGTCTTCATAGTCAATCTAGTCTCCTCATATCTTCGCTCTATCTGATGTGCCGAATCGAACGGATGACACCAGCCAACCATGCAGAGAACAATTGCGGTTGGTTAGTCTACTGAATAGACTATGCAAGGGTACAAAGCAGAAGGTTCAAAGTAGTCGTATTAGGTTAGTCTCCTCGTCTCTCGAATAAAAGTCGAGTACGTTAGTCAACCACCATACTATACTTGAATATGACAAAAGGCATGCACAAGAGAAGATTCTGGAAGACTGAATCTTCACAGAAATCGACCTGAAAGAAGACTCCAAAGGAATTGAGTCTTAAGGAAATATGACAAATCTGGAACGTTTTAAGAAACAAACATTAATGATTTAAAAGCTGACTTAGATGTTTTGGTTCACGACCACCCTCACCGCTTACAGCGAATCCATATTGGAAAGAGAACGTACTCTGATCAAAAGTCGAGACGAGCTTTCCTAGTTGCACTATTTACTTAGCTGCACTACTCGCCAAAGGTATATTAATTATGTTCACTCGGGCACTTTATCTTATTAAATTCCAAAACCCACATTACGTTATAAGCTTTTAAACATATGCCCTATCACGCAGGACATACAACTAAGGAATGTACCTCACAGAATCCAAGCCTCTGGACTTATATCGAAGGAATGAACCTCGCAGAGTCCAAGCCTCTACTATCGTAGGGTCTTGATCGCCCTTTTCCCCAAGTTATAAAGAAACGAATGGACCTCGCGGAGTCCAGGCGTTCCTACGAATACTTGTGCTAACTAACAGTTCGAGCACAACAATAGTTCAGGATAAATCCACATAAATGCCCTCAAGGCGAACATAAATAATAGCGTTGTTCTAACAGATATACAACCTATTATAATATCATTATTACAGTTTTCAAAACAGTTTATAAAACCATTTCCAGATAAACACAATAATCATTCCAAATTAATTACTCAGATAAACAACTGATAATTAATGTAAATATGGAACGATGAGCAAGAGCGAACCGCCACTTGCCTTAATCCGCAGAGTTTGAACGAAGCCTAACGATGACGGTATTCCGGGCTCGACATAGGAATAGATCTGACACACAGATTCCTTCGGATCGACCCATACAAAAACCTTAAGTTAGATTCGACAATAGCTAGTACGAATCTAAGGACAAATGAAAGAAATCGAGAGGAACGACGCCCGAAAGACGACCACCCAGGGCCGAGGCCAAAAGAGGCCACAACCCTCTGACGGCGGTCGCCGCTGCTCTTGTCAGCGGGCGCCGCTGTTCATCACGGCGGTCGCCGCCATCAACATGGCGGGCGCCGCGATGAACCCAGAAACAAAACGACGAGAGCAAAACTCACCAATTGGCGAACGATTCGACCTCCTTTTGCCTTGCTTTGGATTCTAGGCGTCTGAGGGCCTCCAAGGCTTCCTTAAGCAGCTGGAAACAACACCAAAAAGGGGCACCGACGATCACTTCCAAACTCCGGCGAGGCACACAACTCCGGCGAGAAGAATTTGAGAGGATTTGAGCTTGCTTTTGATACTCCATCTGATCCCCAAACCTTCCAATTTATAGCCCAAGCTCCAGGAAACACCATGATGGCTACATGGAGACGTGGAGGGGCTAAATCGGCGTCGTCAGACGCTTGCCGACGACCACAGGGCTACGCCTGCAACTAGGGCGGCGGTCGCCACTGTCGGCAAGAGGTCGCCGCTTTGACGGGCCTCTTGCGGCGGTCGCTGCTTCTCCGGCGGCGGTAGCCGTTCCTAGCCCTGGTGCCCCGCTAGACGAAGAAGGGACGGCTGCCTCGATCCACGAACGGCGGTCGCCGTCATAATTGCAGCGGGCGCCGCGAGGTCATCTTTGACCAATTGGCTCTTTGGACGATAACGTCTTAACCCGGGATAATAATAATCGTACACGAACGAGTATCAAGATCCAAAGTACGTCGTCTGTATTTTATTTCACTTAGAAAAATATTACAGATATTGAGCACATTACAGAATGTCTCAAACTTCCTGAATTAAATCTGACGTACAAAACGGGTGTTCGGGAAAATCCCTAAAATTCCCAAAATAACCGTACAGAAATATGGGCTATCACATCACATCCCCCTTAAAAGAAGTTTCGACCCCGAAACTTGCATTAAGCCAATGAGGGTTCTGCCTCAACACCAATCTTACCACCTGGATCCAATATCCTTATTCACTTCATCCTTGAAATGGATCACAAGAGATATTAATCTTAATTCCTTAGGATATCATTCTGAAAATGATTCTCTCATCTCGATGCTTATAACACAACTCACTTATGAGAGATAGCTCTTAATCTCTCTGATCATAACTCCACAAGTTCATCCTTTATATCTTAAGAAATCTCGGAAGAACTCAGCGTATGGAATACCGCTTACCACTTTATTCCTTAGATGTAAATAGACAATTCTCTTTACTGAATCTTTAATGCATCTGGATCATTAACATATCCCGGTCGTCAACTGAAACCTTTCTTCTTAACACAACAACTCTTACAACTTATTCTTCCTCAAAGAGTTGCACCCAGCCTTATAGATGACATACTCTATGTATGAAGAAGAATCTGAGGAATGGATTTAGATTTAAACAGCAGTAGAGTCGATCCTGTGATTAATCATATAGGGGACGAATATCTAAGTTGCCCATACTACTCTACCACCATAAGTTCGACAGTCTTTATCCTTGGCATAAGCTGTTCTCGACACTTACGAGGTTTCGTATGAACAACTAATTCATAACGATAACGCATTCTGAAATTTCCAAAACAAGGAAACACTTCATTATCATTCAAACCTTACATTACTGACAAAAGTTGAACAACCAGATCACGATACCACAGAGATTATCGACACACGTCGCTACCCCTTAATCTTAAAGAAAGACTTAACACAAATACAACTTAATGGATCAGGGTTCTTCTTTGCTGGCTTGGCTCATTACAAAGAGTCTTTGGCCTTGGCCTGAAGACCCCATAGGCGCTTTGCCTTTATTACGAGCCATAGACTGCTCAGGAGAAGATACCGCTGGCCTTGGGTTCTGTCCACCGCCAACATTTGACGCATTATAAGACTGCATTGGTCCCTGACCCTTCAGTATGTAGTATGCTTTTATGTGGCCTTCTCTCCCACAACTATGACACACTCTCTTGTCCTTTTGGCAATTAAAACTTTTATGCCCAACTTCACCACAGTTGTGGCACTGAATTACTCCGCTGCTCCAACCTGAGCCTCTGGCAGAGTCAGACTGAGTTGTCTCGGTCTTGGCACGACCAGACTTTTCAAACTTGGTAGGCGATGCCGGTCATTTGAATGAACCAACTTGGCGATCCTGTTGCCCACCCTTTCCCTTAACTTGCTTCTCCCGTTTATGGGCGGAATCTTCCAGTGTGACTTCTGTCTTGTAGGCTGCGTCCACATATTGTTCTAACGTAGAACAGCCGTGATGCAACACTAGATGCTTGATTTCTGGATTCATCCATCCATGGAAGTACCAGATCTTTTATTCTTCGCTTGACACCTCAACTTCAGGAATAGCCTGAGGAACTGGACCACCTTGTGCTTGTGGTATGACTGGTCGCATAACATCTGCGATTGCTTGCATGACAATTCCTCGGATTGCCTCAACTGATGCAGCATCAAACATCATCGGTGCGTTGGGCTGATCTTGGTCATTGCCTCCTGGATTATTATTGAAGATAGACTCACGCTCTCCTGTTGGGTCTGCAACATTCCTCGCATTTGGTCTGGGGTCATTACTCGGCCCAGCACCAGCACGGATAACGTTCCTTGTGTTCACCATCTGTTTACCGATCAAATTCCAAGGATTTTATCACATTAATATCATTCTGATATACTTATTGTAATAAAATCAACTTAGAATAGATCAACTTGGTAATTTCTATTGATGAACTCAAACCGAGTTACTAGATTCTACAATCTTAACTCAAAACGAGGGAACTGGGAATTCAAGCCTTATTGGGTATGGCGAAACCACCTTGGCTTCTCCCGGGTTCCTCTGAAGAGAACAAAATGCACCCATATCTTACGGGGCAACGGGGAAGGAATTAGTCTTTCTAGATATAGAAGCAAGCTTACTATATCAGACTGTATAGAAGACATGACTATGAACGGTGTTTTCAAATTCTTTTCACTTTGAAAATTCAGAGTCCTTTGAAAACACTTTTTAATTAAAACGAGTAAATGGTTTTCAAATACCCAACCCGTTTTAAAAAATACTTTTAGCTCTAATACCACAACTGTAATACCCCCAAATCTTAACCCATTTGGAAAGGTATTACCGCCATTGATCTCAGTGTTCCTTACCGAGATCACCCAAGGCTTTACCGTTTAAATACAATTATGAGATACAAAGGATACAAAATGATAACTTTATTCATATAAAACATGAGTCCCGGGATTACATTCCAATCCCGAATAGGACAAATACAGAGTCTAAACAAAGTACATCGGAAGTCTTTTTAAATATATAAAGAGTAAATAAGTTACAGCGGAAGTCTTTCTTGAAATCTTACAAAAAGGGTTACGATCGTAATGATCATCTGCCCAAGGATCTCAACCTGATTAAAAGATAATTATTAAAACATCCAAAAACAACCGTCGTCTTCATAGTCAATCTAGTCTCCTCATATCTTCGCTCTATCTGATGTGCCGAATCGAATGGATGACACCAGCCAACCATGCAGAGAACAATTGCGGTTGGTTAGTCTACTGAATAGACTATGCAAGGGTACAAAGCAGAAGGTTCAAAGTAGTCGTATTAGGTTAGACTCCTCGTCTCTCGAATAAAATTCGAGTACGTTAGTCAACCACCATGCTATACTTGAATATGACAAAAGGCATGCACAAGAGAAGATTCTGGAAGACTGAATCTTCACAGAAATCGACCTGACAGAAGACTCCAAAGAAATTGAGTCTTAAGGAAATATGACAAATCTGGAACGTTTTAAGAAACAGACATTAATGATTTAAAAGCTGACTTAGATGTTTCGGTTCACGACCACCCTCACCGCTTACAGCGAATCCAGATTGGAAAGAGAACGTACTCTGATCAAAAGTCGAGACGAGCTTTCCTAGTTGCACTATTTACTTAGCTGCATTACTCGCCAAAGGTATATTAATTATGTTCACTCGGGCACTTTATCTTATTAAATTCCAAAACCCACATTACGTTATAAGCTTTTAAACATATGCCTTGTCACGCAGGACATACAACTAAGGAATGGACCTCACAGAATCCAAGCCTCTGGACTTATATCGAAGGAATGAACCTCGCAGAGTCCAAGCCTCTACTATCGTAGGGTCTTGATCGCCCTTTTCCCCAAGTTATAAAGAAACGAATGGACCTCGCGGAGTCCAGGCATTCCTACGAATACTCGTGCTAACTAACAGTTCGAGCACAACAATAGTTCAGGATAAATCCACATAAATGCCCTCAAGGCGAACATAAATAATAGCGTTGTTCTAACAGATATACAACCTATTATAATATCATTATTACAGTTTCCAAAATAGTTTATAAAACCATTTCCAGATAAACACAATAATCATTCCAAATTAATTACTCAGATAAACAACTGATAATTAATGTAAATATGGAACGATGAGCAAGAGCGAACCGCCACTTGCCTTAATCCGCAGAGTTTGAACGAAGCCTAACGACGACGGGATTCCGGGCTCGACACAGGAACAGATCTGACACACAGATTCCTTCGGATCGACCCATACAGAAACCTTAAGTTAGATTCGACAATAGCTAGTACGAATCTAAGGACAAACGAAAGAAATCGAGAGGAACGATGCCCGAAAGACGACCACCCAGGGCCGAGGCCAAAAGAGGCCACAACCCTCTGGCGGCGGTCGCCGCTGCTCTTGGCAGCGGGCGCCGCTGTTCATCACGGCGGTCACCGCCATCAACACGGCGGGCGCCGCGATGAACCCAGAAACAAAACGACGAGAGCAAAACTCACCAATTGGCGAACGATTCGACCTCCTTTTGCCTTGCTTTGGATTCTAGGCGTCTGAGGGCCTCCAAGGCTTCCTTAAGCAGTTGGAAACAACACCAAAAAGGGGCACCGGCAATCACTTCCAAACTGCGGCGAGGCACACAACTCCGGCGAGAAGAATTTGAGAGGATTTGAGCTTGCTTTTGATACTCCATCTGATCCCCAAACCTTCCAATTTATAGCCCAAGCTCCAGGAAACACCATGATGGCTACATGGAGACGTGGAGGGGCTAAATCGGCGTCGTCAGACGCTTGCCGGCGACCACAGGGCTACGCCTGCAACTAGGGCGGCGGTCGCCGCTGTCGGCAAGAGGTCGCCGCTTTGACGGGCCTCTTGCGGCGGTCGTTGCTTCTCCGGCGGCGGTCGCCGTTCCTAGCCCTGGTGCCCAGCTAGACGAAGAAGGGACGGCTGCCTCGACCCACGAACGGCGGTCGTCGTCATAACTGCGGCGGGCGCCGCCAGGTCACCTTTGACCAATTGGCTCTTTGGACGATAACGTCTTAACCCGGGATAATAATAATCGTACACGAACGAGTATCAAGATCCAAAGTACGTCGTCTGTATTTTATTTCACTTAGAAAAATATTACAGATATTGAGCACATTACAAAATGTCTCAAACTTCCTGAATTAAATCCGACGTACAAAACGGGTGTTCGAGAAAATCCCTAAAATTCCCAAAATAACCTTACAGAAATACGGGGTATTACAGCCAATGTAACACAAAAATAATCACCGTGTTTCGAGGTTTGCAGGGGAACACACGTTTGCATCAAAACAACCCCCATGTATTTTTACTTATTGTCTAGATTTGGATTTATATAATTTAAGAATAACTCATTGCTAAAATATATCATTTATATTTTAATTATTACCATGCAGGACATTACGACATGTTTTAATTAAAATTATAGATTAATGTCAGTCCAATATTACCAATGTTATTTTTCTTTTACATCAACAAAATTTGGCATTTATATGTTTTTATTTATGACTAAACTTTGCAGTTCATATATAGCAATATAGTGAGTGAGACTCAAATACATATAATATTTCAGGTGATTAGTGGGGGAGCAATGATTACCTTTGTATGAAGCAAATGAATAGCTAAGATTACAAGTGAGAAATGACCGACAAAATTATAAATATGACGATTTTTATTGTTGCGACAAATATATAAATTTATGTTTATAAATATTTAAGTGCATACATAAGAACCAAAATGCATTTAATATATATACATATTTAAAAAATATACCCATATATTTAATGCTCAAACTTAGCGTACGTATAAATGTGCATCTTTTGTTTGTAATTGTGCACGTTATTAAAGACGTACATTTTAGTTCAATGTGTATGTTTACTAGAAACATACATTTTAGCTCAATGTGCATGCCTAGTACTTAAAGGGCATATTTAGTATATATATTTGCATGTTTAGCATGCATGCATACGTGCATGTATACAGTAAAAGTGCATGTTTATTACAAGTGCATCTTTAGGTTGAATGTTTGTATTGGACATTTGAACAAAAAATTCACACTATTTATATTTTTTCGTATATTTTTTCCTAAGTTTATTCTTTTAATCCTATATCTATTTTATAATTAAATATATCATATCCTCACTATTCACCATAATTCGGTTGTTATGTAATCCAAATTTTAGTCAAGTTAGGGTTTGTTTGGTACACCCTTTTATAAAGGATTTTTCATTTATAAAGGAATTTTGTTAAAAAAGGGTTTTAATACATTAGAGTTTGTGTACAAAACATAATTAATAATTTTCTTTTATCTCTCCTTGATTTGACATTATTTCTAACAAATATTCTTATCCCAAACATATTTATTATAAATAAATGATTTTAACTAAAAAAGCCATTATAAATGATGGGGACAAACAAAACCATAGTCTCAAGATATCTAGGTATGTTCTTTTTTCGGGCCCAAATATATCATTATTTACATACTGCGATCTTAAAGAAAAAAACTCTATGTACCTACCTGTTAAGTCGATCTATTTATTAATTAGAAAAGAAGAAAGTCAACGATTACAGATACACCTAAGTGAAATTAGGAGTTGTTATTCTAAATTAAAATTTATATTGTAAAAATGACTTGCTTTTTCTATAATAGTACTTGTGGAAGCAGGATTTTGTATCAATTAGAAACTGGAAGGAGAAGCGACCAACCAATGATCTAATTAAATCCGCCAAGAACACTAATTTGACTTGAATCTTTCGAATCTACGATATGTAATCACAAACATAGTGAAGGGATGGGATCTAGAATCCCCTGATTTACCTTCGACACTCAAGTCAGACAAAAAACTCTCGAAACTCTAATGGAGGCAGCCAAAGAGAAAAGAACGTATGAATTGATTAAGGAGGGAGAGATAAACATGTTAGGGTTCAATAATTAATCCCCTTTTTTCCTTTTTTCTTTTATGAAAAGATAATATGCCTTCTATATTTCTAAAATATTTAATACACCTAATAAAGATTGGAATTAATTTATCTCATTAGAATAAATGATCCCTCTCATTTTGCCCCTCGGATCTTCGGAGCTCTCTTGGGTCCGATGAGCCGAAGACTGGACAAATCAGACTTGATAAATGGTAAAAATTTCCAGATGTAATTCTCATCGAAGTTCGGCATGCTGCAAAAGTCGTCGTGCGATTTATTTCATTTTGTTTTCAACTGAACAGTCGAGAGTAGCACACGGCCCGTGTGGTAAAACACACGGCCGTGCTGTTTTATATTTTTATTTTTTGGCTGAAAAGCCGAGAGCACTACACGGCCCGTACGGAAAAACGCACGGCCGTGCGGGCGGTGTATTATTTCTCAGCCGCACGGCCGTGTGGTCGTTGCTTGCATTTATCGGCTGAAATATCAAGAGCATCGCACAGCCTATGCGGTAAAACGCACGGTCGTGCGGTTGGTGATTTATTTCTCGGATGAAATGCCGAGAGCACCGCACGGACCGTGCGGTAAAATTCACTGTCGTGCGGTCGATGATTTATTTCTTGGCTGAAATGCCAAGAGCACCGCACGGCCCATGCGGTAAAACGCACGGCCGTGCGGTCGGTTATTTTCCGAGAAATCTTGTTGTGTTTGCTACAACGAGTACTGCACGGCCCATGCTGTTTGATGCATGGCCTGTGCGATTTTTGCAACTTGATTGTTGGTGAATCGTAGGGTTTTGTATGTTATTTGCCCGAGGTTTTCAGCAGATGAGACCTGAGAATTCCAGCATTATGGCGATAATGTTTCCAGCAAGGTAACTTGAGGATCCTGTAAGGCTAAATTTTGAGTTTTCCATGAAGTTAAGTTTGAGGATCCCAACGATATTATATGCGAGATTTTCAGCAAGCCAAACTTGAGAATTCAAGCGACCCAAGTTTAGAAACTTTTTAACAAGCCGTGCTTGATGGTAAATGCCGTTAGGAGACTGAGATTTCTAGCAAGCCAAGCTTGAGGATTCCAGCAGTTAGTTGGTGAGGTTTTCAGCAAGACAAGCTTGAGAATTCCAGCAACCTGAGTTTGAGAACATTCAGCAAGACAAGCCTAAGATTTTCATCAAAACAAAAATAATACAATTGCAAACAACATCCATAAGATAATGCAATGATCATAAATGCATGAGTGTCAATGTCTCACTAATGGAGTGAAAATCCCTGGGGCCTCGTTAAAACCTCTATGCAGGAAAACCTAGTGGGAAAAAACCGTACAGAGAGGAAAACGAGTACCCGCCTAATCCATGTTCAAATGAAAAACTTCTTTAGGTTTGAGGAGATCCAGGTGCGTGGCACTGCTTTGCCGCTCAATGATGTAGGGTTTGTCGTAGACACCTATCAAATAACCTCAAAAACCTAACTAATGTAGTAGGGTAAATAAGGATCGATCCCATAAGGAGGTAACCAATCTTCCTATATGCAAAGGTTGTATGCCAATAGTAACAAAAATGGGGATTTAGGTTTGTATCAAGTAACAATATAAATCAATGCAAAAGATGTAATTAATGGATGAGAAGTAACTTAGCCAGACAAATATCCACACTTCAGTTTGATTGGTTGATCCTAGATTATCTCCAATTCCTACCAATGAATATTCCTATTCCGATCTTATGTATATAGACAGGTCAACCAGCCCTGAAAATACTTACCATTAAACAATCAAGAAACCATCAAGATTCAATCTAACGGCAGCAGTAAGCATAGGAATTAAGCAGGATACATGCAATACTTAACAACTAGTCAATACTTGACATGTAATCAATTCTCTTCACAATAAACATTCATAACTAGTTCATGTAAATCGTGGTTGCTACACAAGATAAGGGATTTCAACCAGAAATATCCAAACCCTAGCAATAGAAAATCACTAATATCAACTAGATGATCAGACTAGTCAAATCAACAACAATCAATGGGATGAAGCATAAAGAGAATCAATATAATCAAAGGAAAGGAAATAGAGTTATAATCTCACAACCAAATACAAACGAAGGCTTCAATTGTCGGATTAAGCAATGGTTGCTTAGTTCTTCATAGTCTTCAAAGCATAAAACTCTAAGGGAAAATAATGAACGATGATCTGATAATGAAAAGGCTGCTAACAAAGAGAGGTAAAATAGCCTATTAAAACCTAATTCCTAAGATAAGAAATAATATCTTCCTAAAAGGAAATTAAACAAAATAATAAGGAAATAAAATAAAAAGAAATAAAACAAAACAGATCTCGGACGAATCGTCGACGCGCTCCGCGCCAGTAGGGAAATCCGCGACTGCGGCCAAGCTTTCGCGCCCGCGGATTCGTCACTGTTGCTCTCCCTTGGCTCCTTGGTAAACCGCGACCGCGGCCATATATCCGCGCCCGCGGTTCTGGCTCTGCCGCAATCTTCTGCTTCTTCCGCGCTCGCGGCCTTCACTCGGTGCATGCTTTGCCTTCACCGCTCCTTAATGTCTTCAATACTCCGTTAAAATCTCATTTTCACTACTACTTCTCTAAAACTCCATTCTCCTAAATTGTGTTCTAAACCCATACAAATGGTACCTAAATTCCAGTAACAACTCCTAGTTACGCACTACAAAATAGAGTGTATCACTCAACACCTCCAATTTGTAGGATCCGTTCCCTGGGCTCGCTACCACTCGATATGGTTCTTCCCAATTAGGTCCTAGCTTGCCATCTATAGGGTCCTTTGTATTGGTGAGGACCTTGCGAAGCACATAGTCACCGACTCTAAAGTTGCACGGCTTCACGTGCTTGCTGTCAGACCTCATAATCAGTTGGTGGTAGGCGGCCATGCGAATGGCAGACGCCTCCCTCTTCTCTTGAAGCAGGTCCGAGTTGGCTTCAAGGGCCTCATCATTTCCCCCTTGCTCGAACGCATCGGTTCATATAGTTGGGAGACATATCTCTAATGGAATGACCGCCTCCGTGCCATAAACCAATGCGAATGGGGACTCCTCGGTGGAACTTCTGGGAATTTTCCAGTGTGCCCAAAGTATAGCTGGGAGCTCTTTGACCCATTGTCCTTTTTCCCGGTCCAGCCTCCTCTTGATCCCATCAAGGATTGCCTTGTTCATTGCCTCAGCTTGTCTGTTAGCTTGTTGGTGAGCTACTGATGAGTAGAAATTCTTAATACCATAACCTGCAGAGAAAGCTTTGAATGGGGCACTGCAAAATTGAGTCCCATTGTTAGATATTAAGGAATGAGGAATGCCAAAACGAGTGATAATGAATTCCCAGACGAATTTCTTGATGTCACTGTCTCTCATGGTAGACAACGGTTTTGCCTCCACCCACTTGGTGAAGTAATCTGTTGGAGTTACCAAGAAACGCTTGTTGCCCGGAGTCATCGGATTTGGAGGCTCACCTACAAATTCAGCAACGAAATCAACAACAACTTGGCCTTTGACTGTTGTCCTTGACACGAAACGAAGCTCGTATTGCCCCAATTCTACTGCCCACCGAGCAACTCGACCAAAAAGATAAGAACTAGAAAGGAGTGCTTTCAACGGGAAAGAAGTCATAATTGAAATTGGGTGAGCTTGGAAGTAATGATTCAACTTCATGTCAGCAACTACAAGAGCAAGCAATAGTCTCTCCATCGATGTGTACATGCTCTCAACATCGAGCAAGATTTTGCTGACATAATAGACTGGATGTTGGACCTTGTCAACCTCATTGATAAGCACCGCGCTTACTGCTTTGTCTGAAACCGCCAAGTAGAGGACCAACTCCTTCCCTTCTTCAGGAACTGCTAAAATAGGAAGCTCTTGAAGATACTTCTTCAAATCTGTCATTTCCTGCTCACACTCATCATTCAATTGGAAAATGTGGTCCCCTTTAAGTAATTGAAAGAACGAGTTGCACTTGTCTGACGACCGACTGATGAAGCGATTAATTGCAGCCGCCATTCCGGTAAGCTTTTACACTTCATTCACACTGTTCGGACAATGGATGGTCTAGATTGCCCAGATTTGATCCGGACTTGCTTCTATGCCACTTCTCGTGACCAAATTCCTCACAAATTTGCCTGAACTAACTCTGAAAGCACACTTGGAAGAATTCAATTTCATGTCAGCCCTCCTCAAAATATCAAAGACTCTTTGCAAGTCCTCTAGATGCGTTTCCTGATATCTGCTCTTGATAACCATGTCATCACTGCTCTCTGGAAAGTCACTCCTGCATTCATCAACCCGAAGGGCATGACCTTGATGATAGCCTCGATAAGAATCAAGAAAACATATTCTTAGCATGCCTTGGAGTAGCATCCACAAGTTGATCTATTATGGGTAGAGGATACATGTCTTTCAGACACGCTTTGTTGAGGTCGGTGTAGTTCATACATACTCTCCACTCGCCATTTTTCTTCTGCACAACGACAGTGTTAGCAACCCAGGTAGGATACTGCACTTTCCTGACTGCCCCGGCTTCAACCAATTTCTCCAACTCTTTGACCATAGCATCGTTGCGCTCAAGCGAGGACCGTCTCGATTTTTGTGCCATAGGCCTCATATCAGGCTGAACATTAAGCCGATGACAAGCTACTTTCGGATTCAATCCCGACATCTCATATGGACTCCAGGCAAACACATCTTTGTTTCTCCTTAGTAGATCCACCAAGGAGTCTAATTTATCACTTGAAGCGTTAGTCCCAATCAAAAAATATTTTTTGGGTTTAGAATCACTTACAAGGACTTTCTGTAGCTCGGCAGCCGACTTGTCTGAAGGTGATCTGTCGACCTCATCTAGCATTTGCGGTGCTGATTGCACCATGTGCATCGCCTTTCGATCACCTTCAATCCTGAGGCACTGTCTTGTTGCCCGCTGATGAGGAAAAATGATCAATTGATGAAGTGTCAAGTGCACGGCTTGCATAGAGTACAACCATAGCCCTGAGATGAGGGAAAACTAGAAATTCTATAGTAACCGACTTGCCCCCAATCTCTACAGTCATCTTGAACATCCCGAGAGACCAAATAGGAAATTACCCTAACCCGGTTTGTTGAGTTGAGACTTGAATTAGATCCTCCTAAGACTTATTAAGCATCTTGAATAGCTCATAGAACATAAGGTCAACTGAGCTACCCGAATCATCTAGAACTCTGCATACATCGAATGATCCCACACCAACAATCAAAACTAGTGGATCATTGTGTGGCAGCTGCAAACCCTCCAAATCGGCATTCAAGAACTATAATGTCGGATCATGTTCAACCCGAGGGCGCTTGCTTGCGCTCTCAAAAACCTTTAGGACCTCCAGCTCATGACAGCGAGCCCAGTGGTGATGTCTGCTGCTATCACTTTGCCCTCCTGTACACCAATCACATGTATCACATGCCTTTGATTTCCTTATCCCCTTCGATAGGCTGATTTTGCACCTTTTCCTTTGCCTAATCGCTACCTAAACCAGATCCCGAGTCAACAAAGTCACACAGATGCCCTTGAGACACCCACTTCTCCAATTGATGTTCGAAAGACTTGCACTCATCTGTCCTATGCCCCTTGTCTCGATGAAAAGCATAGTACTTGCTCATGTCTCTATCTCTAGAATCAGACTTCATCTTTGGAGGCCATATGAAAAAAGGATTTTCCTTGATCTTAGGCAAAAAACGGTAAATTGGCTCCTTAAAAATGGTCTGAACGGCCTGTAAAGAGTTTACATGTGCCAAATCCTTATCTCTATTGCCTCCTGATCTCTTCTTTTTGCCTCCCCCTAACGATTAGGAGGAGAGTGAGACATCTTGTCTCTCAATGGCTTCATATCGTCTTGTAATTTCATGTATTGCCTGATTCGTTTTTGCAATTCAGGAAATCCTGTAGGAGCCCTCAAAGTAAGACTCTTCCTCAACTCACTTTCCCTGGGAAGTGCCAATCTAATAGCAGTAACTGTGACCTTCTCTTCACAACCATCCATATCAGCATAACACTCCATGAATCGAGGAGCAAATTGCCTCAAAGTTTCTCCCCTGTGCATCCATAGAAGCAAGCTCTCTAGTATTGGCAATGAAATGTGAAACAAATCTCCTAGCTAATTGACTCCATGAATATATTGAATCAGACTCTAAAGCATGAAACCATTTAGCATAAATTTTTCCAAGACTAGCGGGAAATATTCTAGACATCAAAAATCGTTCAAAACCCACAAATCCATCTATGAGTGTATGCAACAACATGAACAACCGGATCAGATTTCCCATCATATAAATTAGCTGGTGGTGGTTGTTCACGAATCACTTGCGCGAAGGGAGTGGATGTCATGCGTGCAAGCTTCAGCTCTACATGCCCTTGTTCCTTAATCAACGACTCTCCTTGATTGTCAAGTATGCGAAGAAGACGTCGTTCTGCCCTAGTAACCTGATCAGCCTGGTGCTGTCGGACATGATCTGAATCAGCACCCACTAACAGCCCTCGCCTGCACCATGCGCGAAATTGGGAGAGGTTCGAAAGATGATGCCTTTCATCTCGAGTTGCAGATCGGTGAGGTGAGCGGATGCGGTCTCTGGATCGCTGGCGATGCGATTTGGAAGCCGAGGAAGACAACCTAGCATCTCCCCGACGGTTCAGCCCAGATCGGTGATGATCTGAATAGTCCCGATGGGAAACTCCCGCCTCATTTGCCGCGTCCCTTGCACCTATACTGCGATCGCGAAGAGGAAAATCTCTTCTTTGATCGCGTCATTTTGTTCGGACGATAAAGCTTGTGACTCGCCTCGATCGGTCATGGTTTGCTGCTGAACCCTCACCCGCAATGGGGAGTTTTCCTAGAGCACGGTCGATTGCTCTTTTCGTTGTATCAAGCTCTTGACGCAGCCTTTCCAATTCAGTGTTTTTGTCGTAAACAGAAGTAAGATCAGCGTTGCAACATTCCATTTCAGCCATGGCCGATTCGAGTTCTCTTCTACGATCTGCTTCAACGACCGCAGATGCCTCGAGTCCCCTTTGCCTTCATTCGGCATCCAGGGCAGTGGTTGCATCATCCTTGACGCACGTTCTCCGTGTTACTGGTGGCTCTTCGAGGTGGCATCATCTTCTTCCCACAGACGACGCCAAATGTGGAAGCATGATTTTGTATCAATCAGAAACTGAAAGGAGAAGCGACGAACCAATGATCTAAGCCCGCCAAGAACACCAATTTGACTTGAATCTCTTTAATTTATGATATGTAATCACAATCGTCCAATGAAAGGGTGGGGGTTGGAATCCCCCGATTCACCTTCGACGCTCAAGTTAGACAAAAAGCTCTAGAAACTCTAATGGAGGTTGTCAAAGAGAAAGAACGTATGAATTGATTAGGGGGAGAGAGAGAGAGAGAGAGAGAGAGAGAGAGAGAGAGAGAGAGAGAGAGAGAGAGAAACCTGTTAGGATTAAGTAATTAATCCCCATTTTTTCCTTTTTTCTTTTATGGAAAGATAATATGAATTTTTTATTTCTAGGATATTTAATACCCATAATAACGATTAAAATTAATTTATCTCATTAGAATAAATTATCCCTCTCAGTACTGATAGATAATTTCATAGCATGTGTACTTATTTAATGGGAAAATGTTCAATAAAATAGCATTCATGTACATCCCTTCTAATTTTTTATTTTTGAAGAAACATAAAATCCTTTTCATTCTATCTTTTTCTTTTTACTTTTTGGATTTATACAAATGTAAAGTAAAATAGCTTTAAAATTTTCCCACTTTAATGAATGCCTGAAAAATCAATTTTAGAAGTACAAGTTCCCGAAAAACATGATATGAAAACCAAACCCACTGTCAACCGCCCTCTACTTCCTTTAATAACTTCTTGAATTTTTTTTTTACCATTATCATCCATGTGAAATTGTATAAACCCTCAAATACGACATTTTTGAAACACCATTGTTGTCCATTCTTGTTTGCTTTCGAAACTCCATTGTTGTAAACCGCCCTCAAAGACGACACTTCAAAAAACCCAAGACATTCTATGGCAACTTTAAGAAGCGGTAAGGATTCGAGTTCAAAGAATCCTATTGGTGGAAAAAGGAATAAAAAATATGATGACGTCCAGGATC
This sequence comes from Rheum nobile, assembly GCA_027886185.1. Taxonomy (NCBI): domain Eukaryota; kingdom Viridiplantae; phylum Streptophyta; class Magnoliopsida; order Caryophyllales; family Polygonaceae; genus Rheum; species Rheum nobile. Next base: position 16,786,491 of record WOAB01000485.1, read on the forward strand.
AGAAGAACAAGAAAAAAAAAGTAGCAAAGTGCAAAGTCAAAAATTAAAGTTGGAGGGTGAGAAGAAATCTAGGAAGGCAAAATCCAGAAGTGCTAATACAAAATCGAAAGAGGTGAAGTCGAAATTCAAATCAGTGAAGCAAAAATTAAAAGGAGTGTCAAAAAAATTCATACCCTTCAAAGGAGATGTAAGTTTTTTTTTAAATTTGACATCATGTCAACCTCCATTAATGGTTTCATTTGAAAATTTGGAATTTTTTGCGTGTGTTTGCAAACTATGTACATGTATTTCAAATGAAACACTTCTATGGTAGAATTAAGAATAAGTGTATTATTTTTTTATGAGAGAAAACAAACTAACCCTTGTGGATGGGTAATGGGTTTTAGATGCCATTTGGGCAGATTTTAAAGATGTTGCAATTTCGTCGCGCATAGGCATTGCATGTTTTTTTAAGCAACTTCAAACAAAGAAGAAGTGAGAGTCATAGTATGAGGTTGCATAAAAATAATTGAGGCTTTCGTTGGAGTATTGTCTCATTTCTAGCTTGAATTGTGGAGAACTTCCAACACTAGACACGAAACGAGACAAGCTAGTCATGGGGCCGTTTTTCGGTTGTCTTGCTGGTCCTACGATTACAATACAAGATCTGCACAATAGACTGAAAGAAAATTGTGAGTTGTACACTTACACACTAAAGTTTGTCCTCTTGTTAATAGTAGAGGGGCAGGTAGGGTACTGCTTGGAGTGGTCCTGCTGGTCCTACGATTACAATACAAGATCTACACATAGCCTAGGGTTTAAATATTTTGAATCATGACATGGTGAATTAATTGAAAGGTTTTTAAAAGCCCAACTCTGCAAATGGCCTTATAAAGTCTGTTTGAAACAAAACATTCAAATATTCATCATGGATAAAAGAAGGACTCTTGATGTGGCCCATCTTGTAGACACATGGCGTGCGCTTTCTCTTCTGTTTCAAATGACTACTCATGGACCGCCATTGGACATTTGTAGCTCCCGAACGAGCCAAAATACTAAGCATGTGTCAAAGGGTCAAATAATATGACTTTGTCTTCTTCCAACGTTTGATCACTTTCTGGTCCTTTGAGAATTGATGAATCCATTGATCATATCATGGTGAATCCCATCATCTATAACCAAAGAAATTGGAAGGCGAATTTCAAGAGCTCGTAGAAAAGAAATTCGAGGAAAAAGTTGAGAATCTTGCAAGAGATGTTAGTGTACATGAAAACCATGTTGAAAGTGTAGCCATTTAGATGCAGGAAATATGGTCACAGACGTAGTTGGAGACAATAAAGTAGGAGAAAAAGGACATAGTTTGGAAGTCAAGGGTGATGGACAAAAATACGGTGATAGTAAGAGAACTAATATTGATGATCTTGTTGATGCCCCAAACCAACATGCAGAAGGACTTCAAATACTAACAACAATGGCCTTAGACTTCGCAAATGCAGTTGAGGAATCAAAATCATTGGTAGCTGATGGAATATCTACAGGCCTAGTCGACGAGCAAACACCACCACATGCATGTTCTCTGGCAAAACCCGAAGATGGATCCCAAGTGGTTGTTGAGAAAGTAAATGAGGATAAGGTAAATAGGCCTACAACAGAAAGTCTATGACAAAAAAGTAGACTCCCCTAATGAAATGGGACCTTCCTAGTCGTAACATAAAGATATCCGAAATCAACAAAAAACCATATACAAATGAAAAAGAAGGAAAATATATGAAGAAGATTAAAAATAAGTCATTAATAAAGGTGATGAGTAATTTGCTCAAATGGATGGATAATGACAGGTTAGTAACTTATTGTTACATCCATTTCAAGAAAATAAATTTTTTATGAAGTTGATTTACTATTATTAATAATGAATGCCTTCATGGCTTTTCAGTGACGAAATTGTACCATGAATGATTCGTTTGTCGTTGACCAATGATTTTTTTCAAGACATTACTGGAACAAACATGGTGGTTAGGGGATGAGGTAAAGAATTATGTTTTGTCTTGTATATATTGTACAAAGAGCTTGTGTCCGGATTTTGTGCAATGTCTGACAAAATGATTTGACTTTTTGCAGTATATGGATGAGAAACATTATTTATATTCATAAGACACTACTAGAGTACCCTACAAGGAACCGTGAGGTCATTGTTTTAGATTATTAATGGCCTCCATGATTTATTCCCATTCAACCCATCTCGTACCTGAATATCCCACGAGTGGACCCTTGGGAGAACCCTCAACTAAATAAAAGCCAGATGGGCCTTCAACATGATGATAATAAATGTAGGTGAAGTGTTTAAAGAGAGAAATAGTTCAAAGTGATGCATGTGAAACAATGAACTTGAAGAATTTCAAGTTGACTTGATGAATGAACCCTTTAAAGAACTCAATGTGGTGCTCCTTGATGAATGAAGCCTTTGAAGAACCCTAGATGATGCTCTTTAATGGGTGATGCCTTTGAAGAACACAAATTCTTGACGAGGATAGATGCTTGAAGAATTAATGGAGAAATGAAGATCTTGATTTGAAACCTCACACAAGACCTTTCTCCAACTCTCAAAGTTAGAAGAAAAATTCCCTCTAAAGCAAGATTCATTCCGATATTTATAAAGGGGAAGGAAAACAACTAGCAGAGGAGGGGACCATGATGGCCTACGTGATAGAGGTGTAGGTGTCAGATTGTCTCTGAGATTTTTGGGATCAAGTAATTGTACACTTATACTTCATGATCTTCAATCCACATCAACATTATTGCACAACCATAAGGACATGGATCGACATGTTGTATTTGAACGAATGCGACATCGCCCACATGTTCCTCATCTTTTGACACGTGCTCCTCTTTTCTTTGTTTTTTTGAGCGACATTCTTTTTAGTTTATATATGAGGCTTGGTGGCGTGTTCAACGAGAGCATCGATGTCATGATGTGATCATGTTACATGGTGAACCTTGTGGCTGAGACTAGCTATCTTGTTTCACGATGACCCTGGTGGTTGAGATTACCATTTTTATGAGGTCGTGGTTATTTGTAATGCACTATCATTGTGTCCATCGGTATCCTTGATGTGTGGTTATTCGTTCGGTCTGGTGTTGGAAAGACCATGATGTTAGTGAAGATTGTGGTCATTAATGCCCTCAACGTTTGGTCGATTGTTTAGGTGTTTTTTATCTTGACTATGATGATAATGTTGATCATAGTCATCGATGTCCGCAACGTTTGGTGATTTGCTTTGGTGGTTATTCTGATCATGATGATAATGTTGAGCATGATCATCGATGTCTGGATTTCTCTTGATGTCTACCATAGAGGTTGTTATTCTTATTGTGGTTTCCTTATATCCATTAGTTGTCAAGAGATGAGTGCATTGTAGTGGTTTTACACATGATATACTCAACAACGCCCATATATGAGACCCTGTGTTTGACATCGTCATACAACCTCATACTTCTTGTAAGGAAATTTTGTTAGGTGGTGGTGATCTCTTCAGGAGAAGTTATGTTGTTGATCTTGGTTTTCTCTTGAGGTCTTTATGATCAAAGCTCGTGGATTTCTCTTGAGGTCTTTGTGATCGAAGCTACCATGGTGGTTGCGAGGCACGTACGGATTATAATTGTGTTCTTTTCATGGAACCCGCGCTAAAAATTCTACCTTTTTCATGGACCGTGGCGTTGAAGATTACTAAATTGATGTATGGTGAACTTTGCCCTCATTTCTTGAAGAGTATTGACTAATGATCGTAAAGTAAAATCCATAATTTTCGTTGATCCTAATGCCATTTCCTTGGTTGCTCTTGACTATGATGATTATTGTAGTTTCACTCTCCTTGTCATGGATGCTTGCATATGGGATTTGATGGGTTGTAGTTCCCTCGAGAGTTGATATCCTATATTTGTTTTGGACTTGTGGTGCTTTGATGCTATTGTGTCTATCTCGATTATATTTCTATTATGCTTGATCATCTACCTTACAACCTTAATCATTTGCCTTTGCCTTGTTAGCTATTTGGTGTACTCACTCGTCGTTGTTTCATTCATTACTTCTTCTTTTAGGCATGATGGGCTGACTTGTTCAAGTATGTGAAATTTGATGGATGATAATCTTCTATAAACATCTTTATTACCCTTCATTATGTGGATGAGTTCATCTCGTAACGACGGTAGTTGCATGAACGTATATAAAGGGAAGGTTGATTTCTTCTAGTGGCATTGTGAGCCATACAGAGAATGCATGGAACATATCAAGGTGGCAAAGTTCGTGATATGATATGAGAACCTGCACCACCAAACAAAAATGAGGAATCAGATCAACTTCTTGCTATTTGGATCTTCAGACACCTTTCAGTCTTTTGGCTTTTTGGAAGCCTTTGGTTTTAAGAACTTACCTTGATGAAGCTTTGATACCACTTGATGGATCACAACCTCGACGATGCTCCAAATCAAGGTAAGATCATCTCCAAAGGATTGCACGATACTGAGTTGAAATCGGTACTTGATCAAAGGACTTTTAGTGTTTGTTTTTTAAAGTTGTTGAACCCGATGTTGATGGAGTTTGTTTCTGGATTTCTAGGGGGAATAAGTGAACAAGATAAAGTTCATAAACGCACCACTTATTTTTTTTCAATCTCTTTTAGTAGGCTTATCCCATAGTGATTAATTGTTCATCCATTCTTGTGAGTTTATCAAGAACTACCAAGTCAATTCCCTTGGTGCATTAATCCATAAGCATTGACTTTTTCAATCTCTTTTGGTGGGCTTATCTAATCTAGCATTGATTTATTATCTTTTCTAGTTCTTCAATAATGTCATATTGTTTTCCACTTGGTAATAATATCAATTTTTTCAAAGCACATCAATGGTTAGAATCCTTAAAGACTTCTTTCAAAAAGGACTTCTTTGATGTTGTTTGCTCACCTTAGTGTCGAAGAAGTGCAATTCCAACCAAGATCTTGTGTTTTTCAAATTCTTGTAACACACATTTCCTATCTATGAGATCAATCAGTCTAATTTTCCCTCCAAAAACAAATTTCCCCCAACAAAAGGTAGTAAACTTTGGATTTTTAGTTAAAGAATACTAAAATGTAAACCCTACCTCTCTTATGCACATCTAACAAGGCAAGTTATCTTCCTTAAAGATAACTTTAATCTTGCCACATCTTCGAATTTCCTGCCACACTGCATTCATCTTCATTCCTCTTTCTTCTACTTTAATCCTCCACACTTCATTTATCGTTATTCCTCTTTCTTTAGCCAGAAAGAATCCTGTCATACCTCTGTTACGCACATGGAAAGTTACTTGTTCAAAAGAAGTGAATCATATACATTAATACGGCATGGGTAAGTTGTTATTGTTTTCAGAGTTGAAAATGCATATTAACTGCCACTTGTATCCTAATTACAATTTTGTTTTGTCCTTAGGTCGAATGAAGTTCATGATGTCTTTGATTAGCGGTGGGGAATGGAAGTTTCTTGCTGAAACATGGACATATGAACGCTCGAGGAAGGCAAACAACATTCTGGTCTCAGATACAACAAGGTTTGAAGAGTTAAGGAGAAAAATATCTGAAAAGTTGTTTGTTGATCATGATATCTTTCGAGTGAAGTTGAGTTACACCTCAGCACTTAGTGCAAATATACCACCTTTCGATCTTATTAACGACGATGATCTTGATGCATTCAAATTTCTTAATATGAAATCTTGTAAAGATGGGGTCTGGCTGATAGCCCTTTATGTAAGCTTGGCAGTTAAGGGTGAAAATAACTTATTTGGGGTGTTTTTTGAGGAGAAACCTTGTAAAAATGAGGCTCATGAAATCAATGTACAATTAAGTGCACCCCAATTGGTGAAACAAACACAACCTCATGTTCAAACTTCAACGGTGGAAGGTGAGCAAATCATGAGTGATATTATTTTGTATGATATAATATGGACGATGTTCTACAAGATTCAAGGGGAATGTCTTGGATGGGTGACATGATATATAAAGATACAGACCGGAAAAAAAAGAGGGATTATGTAAGAAAATGGTTTTGCGAGAAATCAACACCAGCAGACGTTGTCTCACTAAGCAACGACGACGAAGAAGTTGTTGTGTCTCCAACCAAGCAAATGGGGTCACTAAGCAACAACAACGAAGAAGTTCTTGTTTCTACAACAAAGCACATGGGGTGTGGCCTGGTTGTAATTGACGACAATGATCAAACATATGAAAATGTAATCCTTGGTGACATTGAAGGGGAAGGCCACACCAACGGTGAAAATGATAACCTTGGTGACAATATAGGCCTTGCCAAGGAGGAAATGGACTTTGTTTTTATGAATGATGTAACTACAAAAATTGACCAATGTATGAGGATGTTGAATGGGCCAAATTTGAAGATCAAGAAGTAAAGCATGGGGATGATAATATAATAAAGATGGGAGATACATTTGATACAAAGAAGGAGTTGAAAGATGTGTTAATTGCAATTGCTTTGCAGGATTGTTTCCAGCTTAGTGTGAAGAAGTCTGACAAAACAACATATTTTGTAGGGTGTGTCGACAAAGCATGCACATTTGGTTGTCGAAGCTCAGTAAGGAAAGAAAGTGGTTTGTTCATGCTTCGGAAGTTTGATGGAACCCATAGTTATGGATTGCGTTATTGACATGACCACAACAAACATGCAACTGTATCCGTAATTGCTGAAAATATATTTCCAAGGTAACACTTTAAGTTATTTCAACTACATAATGTCTTATTGCAATGTATGACAGGATGTGACAACTCTGTTTTATTGTTTGACAGATTGGGAGGTCATAAGGAATCCCCAAGAGCAAGAGAAATACAAAGTGCAATGAAGGACATGGGAATTAATGCCAGTTATTATAAGGCCAATCAAGCACGCTTGTTAGCCAAGGACATGATACGAGATACTGTGGAGGGAAATTACAGTGAGATGAATTCGTGGTTCTACATGCTAAAAAGATGAATCCTAGCTCCCACACAACTTTTACCACATATTCTAACAACCATTTCAAGTGTTGCTTATGGTCCTTGGGTCCTTGGATAAGGGAACATCCCAATTGAGGAAGGTATACTTTTTAAGTACTTTTTGCACAATAAAGAAATGCAAGGATTGGTAGGATAGTGTTTCAATCTTGACAGGATACGATCGTTTTTGTTAGGTGGCTTGAAATATTTGCATGTATGACATGATGATAAGTTGCTTAAGTGTTGTTTTCTGGTCGCATGTAATTTCAGTGGATGGAGCTTTGTTGAGTGGGAAATACATTGTCCATCTTCTTCTATCTATACCCCAAGATGGAAATAGAGGCATATACCCTCTCGTATTCACAATGATTGACAGCGAGAATGATGCATCATGGTCATTTTTCTTCAGTCAGATGAAATCCGTTATAGCAGACACGTAAGAGGTTGTGTTCGTGTCTGCTCATCACACGAGCATTTCAAGGGGATTGATAAGAAATTTTACTCTTGCAGGTAATGGATTTTGCATCTATCATATATACAAGAACATCAAGACAAAATGCCATAGGGGAGACATGTTGAGTCAGCGGAATAAGGTTGCAAAGGCGTACACCGTTGAGGAGTATACGAAGTAGTTACGAAAGCTAGAAAAGAAATGAAAATAGGTTGCAAAATATGTTATAGGTGCAGGGTTATCTATGTCGTCAAAGGCTCACTTTTCGGCAAACAGGTTCAACATAATGACAACTAACAATGCCGAATTTTTGAATTCGTTGTTTAAGGAGGAGTGTGCCTGGCCTATAGTTGCATTGTTTGATGCAATTCTATAAACTTTTGCATGGTGGTTTTGTGAATACAGGTGATGCATCCTTGGCCTCGATATGGTTAGGGCAGCCTTCTATTGAGCAGATCTAGGCCTTGTGCTTGGTCACTTTCATCTAAGTTGTGGTTCAAGTGTTGGCGGTGGAGCATATTTGGCAAGGTGCTTACGTGATAGCGCGGCCTTGATAAAGACACAGGTTTGCCTTGAGGTTAAGAGCATCCATAGGGCTGGTGCTCGGGGTTGCTTGAAGTGACAAGCGGCAATTGATCGAAGCGACGATCGACGGAGTGGTAAAAGCGACTACCTGCGAGAAGGAGATGAGAAGATAGAATTGTTGGTGACGCCAAGATTCAAGAAAGAAGGAAGAAATTATCTCAACTTAAAGTTTGAATATAATTTATGACGTAAAGAATACAAGGGAGGCTTGTGAAAGCCTTATAAAGGCGTGAGTGCTCGAAGGGGCCGAGACTCGCCTAATGGACTAGCCCATTCTACAAGAATAAGACACACACCCAAAGAAGTAAAAACATTAATGGAAAGCTAAACATAGTAATGAATACAAAAAGTAATAATAACCTCAAAATAAACTAAGTTAGGATAGGCGCCGGCCTTGTGAAAGCTGGCGAGATGTGCGCGAGTGTTAAGCCATTAGCGATGGCCATGACACCGGCGCGAGTGAGTCGGATGACGTGTCTTGTCTTGGGTAGGCCAAGGAGGACTCTGGAAGTGACACGCCAAGATCTGAGGGCAGTGTGTCTGATTATGTTTCGGAGGCATCGTTGAGTGTGGCGAGGAGCAATAGAGGAGGCGCGACTTTGAGCGTGCCTTGGCTGGTGACGAGACGAGTGACAAGGACTGAGTGGCTTGGATGATGGCCTTGGCACGGGCCCTAGTGCCTGGATCAAGTGATTGAAGGCTCATAGCCTTCTCCTCTTCTGCGGCGGACATGGAGGGCAGGGTCGCATCACCCTCACCCAGTTGGTTGTGAAGCATCCCCACTTCACCCTCATCAAATTCGGGCTCCACATATGGTTGAAGATCAGCCACATTGAAGGTGGCATGGACCCCAAAATCTGGAGGGAGCTCAACCTCATAGGCATTGTCGCCGATGGCCTTGAGGAACTTGAATGGACCATCGCCTCTTTGGTCTAGCTTGGACTTGCGCTTGACAGGGAATATGTCCTTGCGCAAATTCACCCACACCAAGTCTCATGGGGTGAAGATCATCTTGCGGCGACCCTTGTTATGTTGGGCGGCATACTGCGTCACCCGTCGCTCAAGTTGTGCCCGGGTGTGGCTGTGGGGCTCTTGGACTTGCTCGGCTCTCTTGTCGACAGTGAGGTTTTCTTGCTCCTTCATGGGGCACAGCACCATATCAAGTTGATTTAATGGGTTGCAGCCATACACCACTTCAAAAAGAGTCAATTTGGGTGCCGAGTTCTTGGACCTAGTGTTCTGTTAGTGACCTCAGCTTGGCCATCCATCTAGGGGTGATATCTAGTGAAGAATAGTAGATGTGTGCCTAGCTTACCCCAAAGTGTCCTCCAAAAATGACCAACAATCTTTGTGTCCCTATCACTAACAATAGTCATAGGAATCCCATGTAATCGCACCATATGTGCAAAGAATAGGTCAGCTATGTCCGTAGCATTGTTAGTTGTCCTACAAGCTTTGAAATGAGCCATTTTGGAGAATTTGTCAACAACCACAAAGATGAAGTCCTTACCCCTTTTATACATAGGTAATCCTGTGATAAAGTCCATGGATAAGCGATATGACAAAAATCTACCCACAAGCGTATGGGTTCAGTTGTAGCTTTTCAAGTGTCGTTCCCAACGAGGACTAAGTAGTATCGACTATATCTTAAACCAGCAAGCTAAGCCAAAAGATTGAGAATTTTGTTGAACTATAACTAAAATTAAGAGACAAATGCAAGTGATGATTGTATTCAATGGAGGGAAAATTTCCAAGGCAAGGGATCCCCGTAACTATGCTTCAGTAGACTTAACTAGATAAATGTCTGAATTTAGTCTGTCTTTGTTGAAGGTAAATATCTTAGGTAATTACTAATTCCTCTCGGATGATAGTAAATGTGCCTAGATTCAATTAACATCCACTCTCGCGACTTGCTAATCAAGATCTAGACCCTTTAGGCACTTAGAATCTAAGGTCAAGCTGAATTAACATCCACTCTCGTGACTGGCTAAATCCAACCTAATCTTAGGGTTTCTATGATAGTTATTAATCCACAAGAGAAATTAAGACGCTCTCGCAATAATAAAATCTCAGGTTCAATTCCTAGGATTCCAATAGAAGTTATTACCTCTCGGTCTCAAACCCTATCTGACTACCTAATAATGTTTTTACCTCTCGGTTGCAAACCCTAATAGGATCCAATTCGCATAAGCTAATATGGGCATAAAGCATCTAGGAATGAATCAACAAAGTTTCAGACTTCCATTCAGGCAAATATCAAACAAGTCTACCTGCGCATAGTTGGGATCACCCCAACCCTAGAAATATGGAAATTAGCTAGACATAATTGCAAGATCAACCAAAGAATTCATATTAACGATGGAAATCATAAACAAGATTAAAGAGAAAGAGGAACTTAGTCTTGAATCCAGTAGAACAATCTCCAAAGTTGCAATCTTTCAAAGGGAGGCAAACAACTAGGTCTAGAGTTAGAAAAAGTGGCAAAAAGATCCCTCAAAAACCTAGAAACGAAGTATTTATACACATACTAAAAATAAAGTCATTCGGGTAAAACGCACGGCCCGTGCCTTGACCGTGCGAAAAACGCACGGTCAAACGCATGGCCAAAATCACACAGGTATGAAACCGCACAGCCTGTGCGAAAAACACACAGGCAAATTGCACAGGCAAAATGAAAAACGCACAGTCGTGCAAAAAAGTGCACAGCCAAATAGCAAGAAAACACCGCCTGCACGGCCGTGCAATTGAACGCACAGCCCCTTATTGGAATTTTGATTAAGTTCACGACTTCCCATGGTTTTTGCCCTAATTCTTGTTTTAGATCGAATCCGGTCCAAACTCCTCATAGCTCATCCCGTTAGCCTCCAGATGACATCCTAGGTTCCAGCAGCATCTATGGATAGCTCCAAAAATCCACCCAAGTACCTAAAAACACACATTTTCTTGTGTAGACCTCCATAATAAAGAAAACAATGCAACTAGCTATAAATGCAATACAAAATGCATAAAACAACCTAGATTAAACACAAATGCATGTCCTAAACGTGTAACAAATTGGATGTCATCAATAAGTCCTCCCAAGGGGCTGCAAGAATGGGCAATTGGGTGTAAAGACCATAAGGACTCGATCTAGCCTTAGCCCTCAAGCAAATGACACAACTCTTGCAAAACCTAGTGACATGCTTAGTCATGTGAAGCCAAAATAAGTGTTCTCTCAAAGAAGGCAAGGTCTTAGATACCCCAAAGTGGCCTCGGCCCTCATGTGCCTCTTTGATGAGGAGGTGCCTAATAGATGAGCTAGGGATACACAACCTCCCAGCCTTGTAAAGTTACCCCTCATCAATAAAAAAAATGTGTCAAACTCTTTCCTCACTAGGCAGTTTTCAAAGATAGGCTTAAAGTATACATCAAGCAAGTATAAATCTTTAGTCAAAGCAAAGGTTAAAACCTTAGTTTTGAGTTGAGTTAGTAGAGTGTACCTCCGAAAAAGGGCGTCAGCTACCACATTCTCTTTACCCTTCTTGTGGACAACCACATATGCAAAGGTCTACAAGTACTCGACCCACCTAGCATGGCGGCGGCCGAGAGTAGCCTGGCTCTTCAAATAGCTAAGAGCGGCATGGCTGGAGTGGATGACAAACTCACTAGGGCAAAGATAATGTTGACATGTGTTGAGCACTCGGATAAGAGCATAGAGCGCTTTGTCATAGGTTGGGTAGTTCAAGGTGGCACCGGTGAGCTTCTCACTGAAATAGGCAATGGGTCTCTTGTCTTGTAGAAGAATGCCCCCAATGCCAAAATTTGAGGCATCACATTCAATCTCAAACCTTTTAGTGATGTCTGGAAGCTGGAGAAGTGAGGCATTGCAAAGTGCCTCCTTTAAGGCTTGGAAGGTCGTCTCATGTGTGTCAAGCCACTCAATTGTGACTCCCTTTTTAGTGAGCTCGTGTAAGGGAGCTGCTATGGTGCTGAAGTCACGCACAAACCTTCTGTAGAAGCCATCCAACCCTAGGAAAGATCTAACCATGGTAGGGTTGGTAGGTGTGGGCCATTCTCTTATGGCTCGGACCTTCTCTTGTCCACTCGTATTCCATCCTTGGACACAAGAAGCCCAAGGAAAATGGTAGTGTTGGAGCAGAACTGACATTTTCCTAGGTTGGCATACATCTGTTCTTGTTTTAGGCACTCTAACACAAGCCTAAGGTGCCTTACATGATCCTTTAGACTACGAAAATAGACAAGAATGTATTCAAAATACATTACTACAAATTTCCCTAAGAATTGTCTCAAAATATGGTTCATGAGACGCATAAAGTGCTTGGGGCATTAGTGAGCCCAAATGGCATGACAAGCCATTCATAAAGACCATATTTGGTCATAAACATCGTCTTCTATTCATCTTCCTCCTTCATTCTGATCTGCTGATACCCACTCTTCAAGTCAATCTTGGAGAAAAGTGATGCACCATGGAGCTCGTCCAACATGTCATCGAGAAGGGGGATTGGGTGGCGATACTTCACGGTTATTTGGTTGATGGCGCGGCAGTCGATACACATCCTCCAAAAACCATCTTTCTTGGGCACCAAAATCACAGGCACGGCGCAGGGACTCAAGCCCACATATCCACGGTCCAATAGCTTCTAGACTTGGCGTTGTAACTCCTTGGTCTCTTTTGGGCTGGCGTGGTAGACAGCGCAGTTGGGCAAGGAGGCGTCGGGCACTGGGTCAATCTGGTGCTCAATGCCACGAAGAGGTGGCAACCTTGGAGGCAAATCATCAGGCATGACGTCCTCGAACTCCTACAACAAAGAGACAACACAACTAGGCAAATCACTTTGTTCCTTGGTAATAGAAGCACAAAATTGAGGCACTAAAAGGAAGCAAGGATATCTTCCCTGAATGGCAGGTGTCAAGTCTCGATGCCTGGCCAAAAGTAAGCAGTTTTCAAATGGTCTTGGAAGTAGGACCTTGAGGATTTAGGACCAATGCCTGGAGCAGAATCACTGTTTCCCAGGTGAAAGTCGTCGAGCCTGGAGTTGGCACTTGAGGTTGCGGCACCAGCGGCGGGGCTGTTTGCGGCCACTGGAAAGCCCTTCTTGGCACTGAGAGCAGTCTTGGGATCTGGGTTGGCACTGCTTTGGCTCAGGGTGGAACTTGTGGTTTTAGACACAATGCGGGGAGCCGAATTTGCAGTGCCTGGTATGGTACCGTGGGCCCTGGAGTTGGCCTTGCTCTCGGCGCCGAGCATAGGAGCGTTGCCGGCCATGGCAGCATCGGCCTCAATGGATTTTTTCCTATCTCTCTCAACCTGATCCTGTAAAATCTCATGTGGTGACATAGGTAAGAGATTGACATGCTTCCCGTGGTATGTAAACACATAAGTGTTTAAATACCCATTATGGAGGGCACGCCTATCAAAATGCATGGACGGCCAAGAAGGAGATGTGTGGTGTCCATAGCAACAACATCATATAGCATTGAGTCTGAATAATGGCCAATTGAATAGGAAATCAATGCTTTGTGACATTGTTACCTTTACTAGCAGAAATCCATTGAAGGTCGTATGGTTGGGGGTGTGGTGTTGTTGGCAAATTGAAGTGTCTTACCACTTTTTCGTTGATGATGTTGCAACAACTTGCCCCATCAATGATGACGCTCACCGAGGCTATCTTCATCAAGCATCTTGTGTGAAAAAAGTTTTCCCTTTGATCCACCAAATTGGCCTCCTTGACGGTGAGCACACGCCTAGTGACAAGGCTAAGGGGTATGCCTGCGTGCAAATCCGTTGGGCCACAAGCATAGGCCTCTTCCTCGGTTGCCTCTTCATAACATTCTTCAATCGGCTCAAGTGGTGGTTCCTCATCTTCATAGGACTCATAGCCGGTGTGTTGGCTAAAGAGGACTTTTTTGTTGTTAGGGCAATCTTTCTAGTAATGTCCTTGGCCTCATCTTCATAGGACTCATAGCCGGTGTGTTGGCTCAAGCTCACATGCTCGCTCTTGGCCTCTCGGTGGGACCGTTGGCGCCAAGGCGCGGCTGGTCGCAGTGCTTGTCGCTGCGGACTTGGCACAGGTGCCCGAGCTGGAGCCTGTTTTTGCCTAAGCAGAAGAACGCATATCAATAGGCAAAGCAGATTGAAGGATTCAACCCACTCAAAAATTTGGTCCGCAATGTTGAAGGTGCGGCACTTACCCCGGCCTTGTAGTACATGTCTTCTAGTTGGGAGAAAAACTCAAGAGGGGTCTTTGTACCTTGGCGGACCATTGTAATTTCTAGGCGCATTTGGTTCTTGTAATCTTATGGCACGTACTTTTGTGTCATGACATAGACCAGCTGGTGCCACTCCGTAATGGGCTCAAGGTTACGCCTAATTCGATCGGCCACAAAGCAATGCCACCAAACTCTAGAGGTGCCCCAGAAGTGTAATGTGGCCCCATCGATCTTCTCATCTTCGTCATACTGACAATAACGAAGAGGGTACTCTGTAGCCGCTACCCACTCAAGAAAAGTAGTGGCATCATACTCACCATAAAAAAATCGATTTTTACCTTAACCTCTCGGCGAGCATTGCGGTTGTGCCCGGGCGCGAGCTGGCGGTGGTTTTCTCTGCGTCTGCCATCATAGGCTCGGGCATCATAGCCATGGTCACGGCCTCCTCGGTGCCGGTCTCGGTCATCATGGCCACGGTGCTCATCATAAGCATCGTAGTTATCTTTGTTTCCAAGGTGGCGGTGGCGGCGATGGTGGCCTTCATCAGGCGCGCGTCGCCTGTCATCTTGGTGAACGTTCTGTTGGCAATGCCATGGATTGTCACGCCTAACAACACCTTGGTGGTCGTTGTAGGGCCACCAATGCCGAGACGTGGAGGAATGTAATCGGCGGGCCGATCTTGGAGCTCGATCGGATCACCAAGGGGAGGGTGAAAGATCTCGGGTTTACCATTCCCAAATCTTATATCTCTTCATCATCAAATACATCACGCAAGGAAGGAGTCGTGATGCCATAGCCATCGGAGCCATAGCGAGGTGTGCATGCACTTTGATGGACCAGGTGATCGTTGATGTTGAAGGGAACTGGTGTTGGCGCTTGTTGGCGCGAGGGGTGCCGATCAGAATGCCTGGAGCCATTTTTGTTGCGCCTGGTGGAGCATCGGTGGTGACTCGTGCAACTTTGATAGTGTCGCTCACGGTGGCCACGCTGCTTTTGTGTATCCGCCCGTTTGCGCCTGTCTCTACAATCCATATATATGAGATTAGGGGTAGTGTGGTCAGAGTACTTACCATGAGATCGGTAATCGGTGTTGATCAGCTCTACTTTATAGTGCTTATCTAGGAGTTGTTATCGGTGTTTAGGGTGCCATTTGTATGGATTTAGAGCACAACTGTGGAGTATGGAGTTAAGGAGAAGAAGTGTGGATTTGGTGGTCTGGAGAAGCTTAAATGAATACATCCAGAAGACGAGGAGTAGACCACCTGAGGAGACCAAGGAAGATAGAAGGAAGAAGCCACACGAAGTGAGAAGAAGGGCGTAGCCGCGACCGCGGGTGAAGAGTGGCCGATCGCGGAGAAGTCGACACTACGAGAGCAAATCTCCATTTTCCGCGACCGCGGAAAATTCCCCCAGCGCCAAAGGTCGAGAGCAATATTCTAATTTCCGCGGCCGCGAAATCACACGGGAGCGAGCCCGCAAGGATTTTCCGAAGTTTTGTTATTTTACCTTTTCCGATTTTTATTTTTATTTCTTTATTCCGTTTAGTTTTTTTTTGTTTCCGTTTAGATCATGTTTGTGATCTTTGGTTTTAGGTTTGATTTAAAAACCTAGTTCCAATAGCCTCCATTCAAGATCTAGACCATTCAGTATTCATCGTTGTTTCCATTCAGCATTTTTTCCTTTGAAGTTTATTTGTTTCCAAGAACTATGAGGAGCTAAGCACCCTTTTGCTTAGTCCGACAATTGAATCATTTCATATGATTTGATTATGAGGTTACAACTCTATTCCATGTTCCTTTGAATTATATATTTTCTCTTGAGCATATTCCTATTGATTATTATTGATTTGACTGGATTGATCACCTAGTTGATATTAGTAATTGTCTATTGCTAGGATTTGGATATTTCGGGTTGAGATTCCTTATCCGTTGTAGCATCCATGATATTCTAGGACTGGTAGGACTAGTTTAATATGAAAGAGATTTGATTATATGTTAAATACTGCGGGTCATGGTGTTGTATGTATCCTGGTTAATTCTTATACTTCTTGCTGCTATTGAATTAAATCTTGAAGGTTGGTAGGGATTGTTTAATAGTTAGGGTTGCCTGGACTAGTAGGACTGGTAACTAATTCAGAATAGGGACAGGAATAATCAAATGAAGGAATATAGATAACCTAGGACCAATCAATCATATGAGTGGTGAATATTTGTTTGGCTAAGTGTTTTCCCTTAATTGATTGAAACCCTTTGCTTTTGTTTATTTGTTTACTTGTTTGCCAACAATCAACCAAAACCTCCCTTTGTTACTATTGCATGCAATCTTACATAAATAAAGACAACTCCTCCCTGTGGGATTCGATCCTTACTTGCCTATTCTACTAGTTTAGGATTATTTTGATTAGGCGATACGACTAAAACCTGCTGTCAAAATTTGGCGCCGTTGCCGAGGAGGCAAGTTTGCTTTTTCTTTGTGTGTGTTTCTGTGCTCGTTACTATTGTGTGGACCTATCTTATGGTCCACACCCGTGCTACTAACTCTCCAATTTTGGCTTTGGATTCAGAAATCGAGAGGACTCTCTCCCAGAGCCGCAGAGTCAACCGATCTTAGGTATTTGACAACCCCACTTTTGAGATGGAAAATGAACAACAAACGTTGAGGCAGCTGACTACCCCCAACCTGCAACAGCAACCGCTGGCTGTGTATTTTCCTGAGCTTGTTGATGGAGTCAATTTCGAGATCAAGTCGGGGTTGATCCACTTACTCCCCCACTTTCATGGGATGAGTGGTGAAGACCCTAACAAGCATATGTCGGAGTTCCATGCAGTCTGCACGAGCATGAAGCCTAAGGGAGTGACTGAGGACCAAATCAAGCTGAGGGCCTTTCCCTTCTCTTTGAAGGATTCGGCCAATGACTGGTTCTATTACCTGACTCCAGGGAACATAAATACATGGGCCAAGATGAAAAAGGCCTTCCTGGAGAAGTACTTCCCAGCGACAAAGCTGAACAGCCTAAAGAGGAGTATTAGCAACATCGAACAGCAGGCTGTTGAGTTGCTATATGAGTACTACGAGCGCTTCAAGAGGCTGATTTCTAGTTGTCCATATCATGTCTACTCAGACCAAGACCTCGTACTTTATTTGTATGGAGGTTTGCTTGATGACGAGCGTCGGATTGTGAACGCTACCTGTGGAGGAAACATCCTAAATAAGACTCCAGACCAGGCCTATGAAGTTTTCTTTGAGCTATCTGAGGGCTCAAGACAGTTCAGCAAGAGGGCGGGCGCCCAATCTGTGAGAACTGCAGAATCTCAGCCTAACTCCACTCTACTCGCAGAGATGGCTGAGATGGCTGAGATGAAGGAGATGATGAGGCGGTGCATGATGAAGGGTGGCCAGCAGCAAGTCAAATCATATGGGATATGCCAAGACACGATGCATCCAATAGATGCATGTCCCACGCTGCAGGAGCCCACTGCTACGGTGAATGCAATTGAAGGATATGGCCCTCAAAGGCCAAGATATGACCCGTACTCCAACACATACAATCCAGGGTGGAGAGATCACCCCAATTTGAAGTACGGGAACCAATAGAATATTCATCATGGCCAGGAGAACCAAGACCACCAACAGAGACCGCCACAGTTCCTTCCTCGCCCACAACAGTACCAGCAGCCTGAGGGTCAACAACAATTTCGTGCTCCTTACGACCAAAGACCCCAAGGACAGAGTTCCAGCGCCCCCGCATCCAGTGAGGACAAGATCAACATCCTTGTCCAGGGCATGCAAGCCATGGTCAACAATGTGAACGCACTGGCGAACATTGTGGCCCAAAATCAGCAAGAGACGAAGTCCAGCATTCAGAACTTGGAAAAACAAATGGGGCAGATCTTTATAGCTGTGAGCAGGTTGGAAGCTCGAGAGTCGGGAAAACTACCCTCTCAAACGGTAGTTAACCCGAAGGAGAATGTGTGCGCCATGACGCTAAGGAGCATAGCTGAGGTGGAGGCCAGTCGAGCCCGACAGAGAGACGTCTGCGACCGCGGAGACGAGAGCCGCGACCGTGGCATGACCACTGGCGAGGAGTAGGACGAAATCGGCGCAAATCCGCGACCGCGGCAGGAAATCCGCGACCGCGGAAAAAGTGTTGAAGGCAGCGATCAGGTCGAACAATTTCCGCGACTGCGGACCCCAATCTGCGCCCGCGGAAATGCTCCAGACGCGCCCCTTCGACCCCTATGACGACTACGTACGCCCCTATTTTCCTCCGCTCGGATCAGAAAAGCCTCCCGTACCTTTCCCTGAAGCTCTGGCGGACACGAGAAGGCCAGCCAATGATAAGGAGTTGTTCGAAACGTTTAGCAATTGTGAGGTAAACATTCCTTTACTCAAGTTGATTAATAGTATTCATCGCTACGCTAAATTTTTGAAGGAGCTATGCACGCTTAAGAGGAAGAGGGTTGTGAAGGAGAAGAAAAAGGTGTTGGTTAGTGAGAATGTGTCCGCTATGCTGCAAAAGCGGATACCTAAGAAGGCAAGTGATCCAGAGATGTTCACTATTCCCTGCAAGATTGGGGGTACCTTGTTCGACAAGGATTTACTTGATTTGGGTGCCTCCATTAATGTGTTGCCTCTCTCACACTACGAGTCCTTGGAGTTGGGGCCATTAGAGGAAACGGGGATTGTCATCCAACTGGCGGATAACTCCTACGTCTACCCCAAAGGAGTGGTGCAGGACGTGCTAGTCGAGGTGGACAAGTTGGTGTTCCCTGCAGACTTCTTTGTGATAGACACGGGGCAGGACAAGGATGCAGCCCTGGTGATGCTAGGAAGGCCGTTTATGAATACGGCGAGTACAAAGATCGACGTGAGCAGCGGTTCGCTCACAATGGAATTCGACGGGGAGAGGGTCGGATTCAACATAGACGATTCCAAGAGACACCCTCCAAATGGGAACCTCGAGTGCTCAATGGAGGTGAGCGAACCAACTTGAGGAGGTCGAGTAGTATGTCGAGCCACGACAATAACTAAGGCGTTGTCCGAGAGGCAACCCGAAGTATGTAGATCTTTTCGTTCTTTTTACTTCATGTCTTTATGCTAGTTGTTTTTGTTTGCGTTTTTGCTTTTGTTTTTGTTTTGTTTCAAACTAACCTGCAGGGAGGAGGCCCAAACCATAAAGAAGACGGTGTTTACCACACCAATGTAAGTCCTCCTATTGCCCTGCACCAAAAAAAAAATTCAAAAAAAAAAAAAACTCTACCGAAGGCCAGCTGTCCGAGTTACCCATGGTGAGACGGTGCACATCATGTTGTCACAGAGGAAACATTAGCCCCACACATTATTTGGCAACGATGATGGCCCTACCATTGACAGCTGAGGAGGAGGAACACTAGAGCCCACACCCAGATTACATCTGGGCTCCACCATGTGTTCGTTGAAGGTCGTGCAACCCCAACATCTTTGCTATACCACTACTCACCACAGTGGTCCCCTTTGGTTGCATGGTGAAGAAGACCCGTACAACACCAGAGACCTATGCTTATATGAGTGTACTGCCAGCAACATCGTACGTGTTCAAGCCAACTCGGCGACGTTTATGAGTTATTTTTTGCCCCTCCATGTGCTTCTATATATTTTGTCTTTCATTACATTGAGGACAATGCAATGTTTAAGCATGGGGGAGGGTTCTATACTTGCTATGTCGTTGAGGAGAAAAGAAAAAAAATATAAAGAAAAAGCCAAAATTTTGAAAAAAGGCAAAAATAGAAATCCTGGGATAAGTCAAAAACCCGAAAGGGTGGCTTAGGTAATAAGCAGGTGGCTTGGACCAGCATTAGGCTAGGGTAATAATTGGTCAAGAGTGATGTGAGATATATTGTGAGCCCATCTATTGAAAAATGAAATGAGTGGCTTGGTGAAAACCCGAAAGGGCGCCTTGGCAAAATGAGTGAAAAGAAGAAGAGTAATTTTTAGGATTCCTCATTTTTCCTGGCGTGGTGACATAAGAAGAGGTGATATAAGGAGGATTCGGGTAGGTCACTCTGGGAGGTATAAGGAGATAGATGGGAGACTAGGATTAGATTTTTATTTACTCTATGGTGTTCAGGATAAGCTTGGGGGAAGTACTCTGTTTTCCTTTTAGCTTGGTTGTGTGTGGTGTTGTATTATGTGTATGTTGTGTTGAGCTTATTGTGTTGGTGCCTTGGAGTTTCATGTTAGGTGCAATTCTTAGTGGAGAGGATTTTTCTATGCTTCCTGAGACCTTGCGGATTTGATTGGAGGAGTAGGTTTATTTTAGCTTACTCGAGGACGAACAAGGTTTAAGCATGGGGGAGTTTGATCAGCTCTACTTTGTAGTGCTTATCTAGGAGTTGTTATTGGTGTTTAGGGTGCCATTTGTATGGATTTAGAGCACAATTGTGGAGTATGGAGTTGAGGAGAATAAGTGTGGATTTGGTGGTCTAGAGAAGCTTAAATGATAACATCCAGAAGGCGAGGAGTAGACCACCCGAGGAGACCAAGGAAGATAGAAGGAAGAAGCCATACGGAGTGAGAAGAAGGGCGTAGCCGCGACCGCGGGTGAAGAGTGGCCGATCGCGGAGAAGTCGACACTACGAGAGCAAATTTCCATTTTCCGCGACCGCGGAAAATTCCCCCAGCGCTAGAGGTCGAGAGCAATATTCTAATTTCCGCGACCGCGGATTTCTTTCCGCGGCCGCGGAATCACACGGGAGCGAGCCCGCGAGGATTTTCCAAAGTTTTGTTATTTTACCTTTTCCGATTTTTATTTTTATTTCTTTATTCCGTTTAGGTTTTTTTTCCGTTTAGATTATGTTTGTGATCTTTGGTTTTAGGTTTGATTTAAAAACCTAGTTCCAATAGCCTTCATTCAAGATCTAGACCATTCAGTATTCATCGTTGTTTCCATTCAGCATTTTTTCCTTTGAAGTTTATTTGTTTCCAAGAACTATGAGGAGCTAAGCACCCTTTTGCTTAGTCCGACAATTCAAGCCTTTCGTATGATTTGATTGTGAGGTTACAACTCTATTTCCTGTTCCTTTGGATTATATCTTTTCTCTTGAGCATATTCCTATTGATTATTATTGATTTGACTGGATTGATCACCTAGTTGATATTAGTAATTGTCTATTGCTAGGATTTGGATATTTCAGGTTGAGATTCCTTATCCGTTGTAGCATCCATGATATTATAGGACTGATAGGACTAGTTTATTATGAAAGAGATTTGATTATATGTTAAATACTGCGGGTCGTGGTATTGCATGTATCCTGGTTAATTTCTATGTTTCTTGCTGCTATTGAATTAAATCTTGAAGGTTGGTAGGGATTGTTTAATAGTTAGGGTTTCCTGGACTGGTAGGACTGGTAACTAATTCAGAATAGGGATAGGAATAATCAAAGAAAGGAATAGAGATAACCTAGGACTAATCAATCATATGAGTGGTGGATATTTGTTTGGTTAAGTGTTTTCCCTTAATTGATTGAAACCCTTTGCTTTTGTTTATTTGTTTACTTGTTTGCCAACAATCAACCAAAACCCCCCTTTGTTACTATTGCATGCAATCTTACATAAAGAAAGACAACTCCTCCCTGTGGGATTCGACCCTTACTTGCCTATTCTACTAGTTTAGGTTTGTTTAGGATTATTTTGATTAGGCGATACGACTTTAGCCTTCTGTTAGGTGTCAAAGTCGCTGTCGTCGCCGTCGGGTGCCACTTGAGGGTTGTAGCGGTCTCGTAGCAAGATTTGGCCTCGCCTACTCTCAATGACCAAATTGATCCGTTGTAAAGGAGGCTGATGTTGAGAAGTGAAGGGCATGACATTTTTGCCTTTATCTTGGCGAGTGTTGCTTGGCCCTCCATGATGGTACCGCGGTACCCCGGCAACATCCATCTCTAGCACCGGTCTCGGTGCCATCCTATTTTGTTGGCTTTGGAATTTTGCTACTTGGCGGCGCAACTCTTGAATCTCCCTTTGTTCAGCTGTAAGCTCTTGTGGTAGTGGAAGAGGTGGTTGTTGGTGAGGTGGTAGAACTTGTGGCGGAGGGTGAAGATCTTGAGGAAGAGGTATGTTGCCGTTGACATCCCCACTTGTGTTTGTAGGCGCCGTCATGCTACCTATTTGTATATGACCAGACATGCGATCAAAATGCACAAGGTGATAGCAAAACAACAATAATCAAGCAAGCACTACTCTAAGCACACAAGTTTCACTTCACGGTTTCAACAATTTGGCAAGCCATGAGGGGGATTGCGAGAGAGCTTAGGGACAATCACACAAATAAGTAAGCTAAAGCAATGCAAGACTCAAGCAGGAAAGAAGTGCCGAATTGATGAACACAAGTAGTAGTCGAGTAGCAACAACACACGTAATGTACTCCCTAGATTCTTACCTAGATGGTGGAGAGATGTGCACTATGGACCTTGACCGATGAGTGAAACAAAAGCTTCGAGCCTTACCTTATTCTGGATTTTGCTCGAAGTAAAAAAATAAATTTTTTTTTTAATTTGCCTTTTTTTTTTGGAAAATTAAACCCGACTTTTTTTAATTTAAGTCAAACTTGACTTAAATTTTGAACTTTGAATTTGAGAAGAAAAGAATCAGTCAAAGCTTTGAAGAAAGAAGACGCAATAAGTTGAGTGATTTGCGTGATTATAGAGAGAAAAGAGAGCGCTTTTCGGCTCACAAATAAGGAAATAAATCACATAATTGATGCTTAACATTCCACTAAATATGCCAACCAATAAATCACTAAAATCATGCAACATATCTGCACTTAATTTAGCAAAATTATAAGCGTGATTGTAAGGATTGGTTGGAGGAATTTGTGGAAGGTTGAATCGGCCAAGTGCTTGACTTCAGGGAGTCGATTTTTTAGGAGCAAATTACGGAATCTGATTTATCTTATTATGGTAAGAAAAACAAGTTGGTGATTTTTTTTATGAACGAAGGTCTAACAATGGTGGAAGCTTGGGTTTTCTTTTGTGATGGCGGGTGAGGAATGATGGAATGAGACGTGAACTTAATGAACTTAGAGATAGAGACATACAAGACCACTGACGCTCTGATACTAGTTGATGCGTCCTTGGCCTCGATGTGGTCAGGACAACCATGTAATGAGCGGATCTAGGCCTTGTGCTTGGTCGCTTTCGTCTAAGTTGAGGTTCAAGTGTTGGCGGTGAAGCAGATTGGCGAGGCGCTAAAGTGATAGCGTGGCCTTGATAAAAACACGGGTCTACCTTGAGGTTAAGAGCATCCACAGGGCTGGTGCTCGGGGTTGCTTGAAGTGACAAGCAGCAATTGACCGAAGCGACGATCGACGGAGTGGTAGAACTGACTACCTACGAGAAGGAGATGAGAAGATAGAATTGTTGGTGATGCCAAAATTCAAGGAAGAAGCAATTCTCTCAACTTAAAGCTTGAATATAATTCATGACGTAGAGAATACAATGGAGGCTTGTGAAAGCCTTATATAGGCACGAGTGCTTGGAGGGGCCGAGACTCTCCTAATGGACTAGCCTTTATACAAGAATGAGATCACACACCCAAAGAAGTAAAAAAATTAATGGAAAGCTAAGCATAGTAATGTCTAAAAGAAGTAATAATAACCTCAAAATAAACTAAGCTAGCATAGGCACTAGCCTTGTGAAAGCTGGCGAGATGTGCACGGTGTCAGCGTCGAGGAAAGCGAAGCCATGAGTGTTAAGGTATTAGCGATGGCCATGACACCGGCACGAGTGAGGCGGATGTTGTGCCTAGTCTTGGCTAGGCCAAGGAGGCCTCTAGAAGTGATGCGCCAAGCTCTGAAGGCAGTGTGCCCGATAGTGGCTCGGAGGCGTCGCTGAAGGTGACGAGGAGCACTAGAGGAGGCGCGGCATCGAGCGCTCCTTGGTTGGCGACGAGGCGAGTGACCAAGGAATATGTTGCTTGGATGATGGCCTTGGATCAGGCCCTAGTGACTGGATTAAGTGATTGAAGGCTCATAGCCTTCTCCTCTTTTGCGGCGGACATGGAGGGCAGGGTCGCATCAAGAGGGAACGCGCAGACAGGTGGGCTAAGATTGTTACGAAGGAAACCACTAAGCTTATGGACCTCAAGTACTCAGGTCTTTATGAATAAAGGTGCGTAAGCTTAGTCAATTTGAAGAGGAGATTACAGATGGAAATAACATATTTGAAGTGAATCTTCACACTCAGACCTGCTAGTGCAAGATATTCCAGACTGACAGGATTACATGCACACATGCCCTTGCTGTAACAAAGGATAGGGGTGTTGATGCTTCTTCCTTGGTAAGTTCCTTTTACATGAATGATACGGCTAAGGAAGCTTATAAAGAAAAAGTGCACCTGGTGCCCCCAACCAAATGTTGGGATGCTCCTCCATATGTATCGAATAAGCCTTGTCTTCCATCGCTCGTGACTAGACACGTTGGAAGGCCCATGGTTAATAGGTTCAGGGTGCATTGAGATGTGAATTATGCAACAATCAAGTGTTGTTCCAGATGCGGGCTGAGAGGACATGGTACATGCTTTTGTCAAGTTGAGAGGACACATCCCCTTAATATGTGTAGTAAGAGATCCAATCTCTTGATAGATCTCTTACCACTCATAATTCTTTTGAACCTAGTTAATGTAATTTGCTTAGGTCTTTTTCTTGTGAACTTTCTTTTCTTTGAAGACAGAATCAAGTCATGGCCCTTTATTTATCATGTCATGGTCAATATAGTTTCAATTGATATTATCGTGCTAGTTTGTGAAATTTATTTGTGTGGTTCGAATCGGTTGAATTGATATTTGGTTGAAAGTAGTTAAGGTAATTTTCATAACACTTATTTAGTTAGTTTTTGCGCTTTTATAGAATATATCGAGCACTCGTAGAAACACCATCCTTTCATGGTTCAATATTTATCCTGTCAACGTCAATATGGTTTGAATTGATCTTACCAACTACTTTGTGAACTTTATCTGTGTGGTTGAATTGATATTTAGTTGAAAGTAGTTAATGTAATTTTCTTAGCACTTAGTTAGTTAGTTTTCACGCTTTCATAGAATAAAACAAAATCTTGTTATGTTTCAATAGTTTTCCTGTCATGGTCAATATGGTTTGAATTGATCTTACCGACTAGTTTGTGAACTTTATTACTTTGACGCAAAACAAGTATGTTGTTTCAATCAAACAACACATAACATCACATTTGTTGTTATGTATGCACCATGATATTCTGTCACCTTGTAAATGCACCACACAAACCAAACAAACATCCTACATATGCACCATGATATCATGTCACCCTACATTCAAACATCCGGTCACACTATAGCATAAAGTATGGACATAATGCGTTGCATATGTCATACAACTATCATGCAAAGAAAACACATGTGTTGCTTCACTATGAGTACGTACTACTTCATTCAAACACCACAAAATTTACTAAATCATATTTGAACCATTAACAAAAAGCTCTAAATCCACACAATTCACATTCTTACAAATCATCTAACCGACACCCATTGCATATGTAAATAATCCATAATACAAATACTTGAAACACAACTCGCATGCCTTGAATTGAATAGTGAATTCTTGGTAGGTTAGAGAGTAGCTTTACCTTCTCTACTGTTTGCATCCTTTTGGCCAATGATGTGGTTAGTGTCTTGTGAAGCTCTTCATAATCAACCATTCCCCATGGATAATCTTACAAGTTATCCAAATTCTCCAACAGCTTAACATGTTGCGACTTCACCAGCCTCTTCTTATCCCCTCCGAGCAATAGACCTGTGATCGTCCGGTTTTCCGTGAGGAAGTAGCTGGCGGTCCAGACAGAACCAACTCCAGCTCGTCTCTCTCGGAGGCCTTTCTCCCTATTCCCCGCCGACTGCCTCCGGTCACGCCAGACGTCGTCCGATCCTGAGCTTCGACCTGAAAAAAAAGAGGGGCCCGAGGGTGGCCTCGGGCTTGCCACTCCGACGCTGAAGTTAGTGCTCAACTCGTGAATGGGGCATAAAGAAAGGAAGAGTCTAGAGTACGGTGGAGCAGCAATGGAGGAGAGAGTAAAAGGGTGAGAGTTTCAGTGTTAGCCGATGAGATGGGAGAGAGAGGCCAACCAGAGAAAGGGTCAAGAATCCATTTTCCAGTCATAGCCTCCCCCTTATATACTTGAGGCCAGGTGGCCCTTTTGTTGCGCAGTCGGCCCAGGCCGGGAGGAGGGTTCTCGAACTGCGTAGCTGGGCAAGGTCGGGAGGAGGCGGCAAGGAAGAGCGGGAAGAGGGGCGGAGCAAGTCACCGGATCGATCCAAGGTAAAGTCGTTATGGTCTTGCTCTGGGTTGGGCCATATTGCTAAATGGGCTTCTCTTATGTTTGGGCCACACATTTGGGTCGGGCTAAATTCGGCTCCCACACAACCCCTCAAGCCATGCGGTCGAGGTCTTATCCGGTCGGGGGCTTGATCTTCAAAGGAGTCAGTTGTCTTGGTATGGCCGCGAACTTCCTCAATAGGCCGTGAGGGGGAAGCCTATTTTTCTCGCCATTATTGTAAGGCAGACAGTAGGCCCCACATGTTTCATCTGGAAGGACGAATATAAAAAGGGCAGTGTCGCTTCATTTATTGCTAGATCTCTCCTCCTTCCTTACTTAGATTGCTCAAAACAGCTGTGTCAATACTTGCTTCAAACACTTGCTCTGGACAATTGCTCTCATACTTGCTCTTACTCTTGCTTCCTTCCTTGAAGTTTCTTGCTTGCCCGAGTTCTTCGAATCAAACGCATATCCATTTGCTTCTTCTCTTTCTCTTTGTAGATGGCTAGGCCATATGGTGGTCGGAGGGACGGGATTCCCTTCGAGCCGGGGGGGACATCGTTACTTTGCGCCCGTGAATTGCGATGTCAGGTTATGTCGGCAACAGTCTGTGAAGTCTGTATGAATGTGGCTTTGAACGCTTGCGGGTCGTTGCCTCTGTTTCTCCTCCTTAATCCCTCCTCCAGGAGGGACGGGGGCACTTCAGGCAGAGATGCTCCAAGGGAGATGGGATGTGACAGACGTCCCTCAAGACGCTCTTGGCTTTGGAGCGCCGCGGCCGCCTGGACGAGAAGGAGAAATCGCCTTCCGGCCCAAGGGATGTAGGGCGAAGTGGAGTAGTGGTCGTGAGGGCAGCGTTTTGCTTTCGTGCGAATGGAGGGGCCCTTGTTCGCCTTGCTGACTTCTAGGCCGTGGTGCATAGAGTGGTTGTGGCGCTTGAGGCTGAGGACGGGAGGCGTGCCCTGGTGACGCCGTGCGACTGGGGAAGAGAAGATGATCATCGGAGACTCCCAAGTCAGAGGGAGTCAAGCTGGCCTGCTTCTCCTTCTCCACGGGATGGAGCCCCAGGCGGCGGAGCTTCGAGTGGTGGACCCGCGGGAGGAAGAGTTTCAGGCGGCGGAGCCGCGTGCGGAAGAGCCCCAGGCGGCGGAGCCCTAAGCGGAAGTCGGGCGAGATGTTGGCAGCGGGTCCGAGGCTCCCTCAGGGTCGCCGTTAGGCGAATCTTTTTCAGACTGGATGGCCAGGAGCCCCAGCGGTAGGGTTGTTAGTCTTATTCAATCCGAGAGGGTCAAATTGGCTCAGCTCGAGGGAAATGATGACTTCCGAAAGTTCGCACGCCAGCATGGTCATTGCAGCTCTTTGACTTACACGGACCTCCAAGCAATCCGTGAGGAATATGACTTTCCCCCGGGCATCTCGCTTGCATTGCCTCTTCCTATTCTTTACCTTTTGCTAGTTCCTAGGCACTTTGATTAGACAGTTTCGAACAGTTTTTTTGTGGATGAACATTTATTACAGCCTTCGGGCTCCGGGCGATTAAGGCCAATCGCTTGCTATATATTGGTCTCTCTCTTTTGTTTTTTGCTCACTTGAATATCTTGCAGCACTTGCGTCACTTGCGTACTTTTTGCTTCTCTTCTCTTGTACTTGCTTGTTTTGCTCTTGAATCCATTTGTAGCTTGCAGCAGAAGAACTATCCTCTCGGTTTTCCTCCCATGTCGGGTAGTTATCCCATGGACGATCCTCAAACTATGGCGGTGGTGAATGTTTACTACAGAGGGCGCCTAGATAGGCATTGGGGAGATTGGGTTGTGGTCACCTCCCATCGCTACATCGGCAGGCGCTGGTGGACATACACGTTGCTTGCCACCGGTTTCACTTTCGAGACATCATGCAACTGGCTGATGTCGGGGATCTTAACTATGACGTTCGGGAAGTTCGTTATTTGCCTTACTCGGCCGAGTTCCTCGCGTTCTTCGCCAGGTGGAAGATCGGTAGATGTCGACGCTCTCTACGCCCTTAGTCGCCGCAAACCGGTGTCTTTGTACGTGGTTGGGGATCGCTTAGAGCCTTCGGGTCTTTAGGGTTGCTTCGCGACATCCTAACATGTGTTGCCAACCCAATTTTCCTTTAGGATCCTTTGCGGTCGGGTTAGGGGCATCCCTTGACTACCCCCGTGAGAGGGGCCTCTCTAGGTTTTTCCTTTTTAGGCTTAGTAGCTCTCGGTCGGGTGTGCTTCTTGTATGATATCCTTGTAACATCTCGCTCTCTCCTGTCAATGAATAAAGTATTTTGTTGTCACCTTTCTTCTCGACTTCTTTTCTTGCATTATTTTACTATTGTCGGGCTACTCCCATCGCTTGAGTGTGTTGCGCCAAGGGAAGCCTGCGGGGCAAATAGAGTAGTCGGTCCCCCTTTTTCTTGTTGTTGGTAAGGATGGGCATTTTTTTGCTTGTGTTGCGACTGGCCTTGCGGGGCTTACACGCTTGATCATGGCTTCAGTGTTGCTCTGAGGCGGAGCCCCTTGCGCATTTGTTTTGCACTTGTTCATAACTGTTGACATTCTGTGTTCTAAGGGTTGTTCCCGGCCTTCCAAGGGCTTTCAACCCCGTGGGCCTTGAGGTGATTTTTTGTTGCTCGATGTCGTTCTTGCTGCGGGTTTGGGTGCTATTGTAGCTCTTTTTCCTGTTGCATTTTCCTGGTTCCGCGGTCTTGGTGCTCCCGTCACCTTCTTGCCTTTTGTTGTATTTGCGTAGTTTCGCGGCCTTGGTGCTTCCGCCACTTTCTTGCCATTTGTTGTGTTTGCCTAGCTTCACGGTCTTGGTGCTTCCGCTACATTCTTGCATTGTGCACTTGCCATTTTGTTGCTCTATTCCGACTCATGTTGCAATGGGTTATTGCTTGGTCCCTCTGCTCTTGCTTGCATGGCATTGTTCTTTCTTTCTCCGTTGGCTTAGTCTTGCATTTTGATTGTTTATGTTGCTTTTATATTGCTTTTGCCCCTTCCTGGGCTCAATGTTGCTTTAATATGTCCCAGTATTGCTTTAATATTGCCTGGTATTGCTTTAACATTGCTTTTGCCCCTCCCCGGGCTCAGTATTGCTTTAGTATTGCCTGGTATTTCTTTAGGATTGCTTTCGCCCCTTCCTGGGCCCAGTATTGCTTTGGTATTGCTTGGTATTGCTTTAGTATTGCTCTCGCCCCTCTCCGGGCCCATTATTGCTTAGTATTGCTTTAGTGTTTCTCTCACCCTTCTCCGGGCCCAGTATTGCTTTGGTATTGCTTGGTATTGCTTTAGTATTGCTATCGCCCCTCTCTGGGCCCAGTATTGCTTTGATATTGCTTTAGTATTGCTCTCGCCCCTTTCAAGGCCCAGTATTGCTTTTGTTTTGCTTGGTATTGCTTTAGTATTACTCTTGCCCCTCTCCAGGCCCAGTATTGCTTTCGCCCCTCATCGGGCTCAGTATTGCTTTGGTATTGCTTTCACCCCTCACCGGGCTTAGTATTGCTTTGGTATTGCTTTCCTGAATCACGCTTTTGGTGCTTAACATCTGTGGGGCTCTAATAAAAAAATGTTGAACCACTAACCGGCCTCGCCGGTACTTACATTACATATGTTGTTAGGGCTTACATAGGGGTTGCTCTTCCTCAAGCACTCCGGTCGTTCTCTTGCTTAACGGGAAATACTTCTTCAGGCGTATGACATTCCATGTGTTTGGGACTAAGTTGTCGTCCTCCCTCTTCAACTTTTAGGCTCCTTCATCCACTTGGTGCAAAATGATGTAAGGGCATTCCCACCTTAGGTCTAGCTTTCCCCCTTCCGTCCTCCTGAGGACCAGATCCCATTTTTTGAAGCATCGGGGGAGGATTTTCTTGTCGTAGTGCGCTGCAATTCTCCTCTTATATTCGGTCTCGCGGATTTCAGCCATTTCTCGCACCTCTTTCCTCAATTGTAGTTCCACGAACATCCTTTCCTTGTTGGTCTCCTCATCGTAATGCAAGATCCTCTCATTCGGAAAAAGGTGCTCTATCGGGACAACCGCCTCAACTCCATACGCTAGGCAAAATGGGGTCACGACGGTCCCTTTCCACGATGTGGTTCGATTGGCCCAAAGGACGAGCGGGAGGATTTCTGCTCATCGCCCTTGCGCCTTGTCTAGCCTCTTATTAAAAGCAACCAAAATCTGCCCATTCGCATTCTCTACCTGGCCGTTTGTTCGTGGGTGAGCTACCGAGGCGAAGCAAAGATGGATGCGTAAGTCATCGCAGAATGTCCTCAGCTTCTCCGTGTTGAATTGCGGCCCTCGGTCGGTAACAATATCCTTGGGGAGTCCAAAGCGACAAATGACATTTTGTGAGAGAAATTTTTTTACCTTCTCGACTGTGGTAGTTGCGAAGGCCTCTGCCTCGATCCACTTGGTGTAATAGTCAATGGCCACCAGGATGTATTTCCAGAGGAATTTCCATCCCCCACATGGAGAATGGCCATGGAGCGCTAAGTATCTTCATCTCTTGTCCATGTTGTAGAATGGCGGGAGCGTGAAGTTGGCAGGGATTGCAAGACTAGGAGACTTCCATAGCATATTTCCTCATGCTGGGCCAAAAGTAACCAGCACATTGGGCATTGTAGGCAAGAGTCCTCCACCCGGAGTGGCTGTCGCATGTGCCGCTGTGATTCTCCTCAGTGAATTGACGGCCTTGCTCCAGCGAGATACACTTGACACCTGATGAGTGATAGCCTTTATTGTACAGTCTGCCTCCTTTCATGTAAAAGCGAAAGGCTCGGACTTGCAACCTCCTTCTCTCAGCCTTGTTGGAAGCAGAGGCTCCTTTTTCCAAGTATTCCTTCAGGGGTGTCCTCTAGTCAGGGGTTTCACTGATTGTCATGACTTGCATTCGAATGGCAGGGAGACTCTTGCTCTACACGCGGGCTACACCCGTAGTGCAACTAGCTGGCCTAAAACCGAGCTTTGCGAGGGCATCAACCGCCGTGTTCTCTGACCTCGGGATGGAGTGTATCTTAAACTGGCGTAAAGTCTTGGCCGGTGTTTTCACCCTTTCACAGTACCCGGGCAGAGTTCCTGTCTTTGCCTCGAAAATTCCTTGCACCTAGTTAACCACTACCTTGGAGTCGTTGTAACAAGTCAGGCTTTGTGCCCCATTCACTAGGGCTAACTCAATTCCCACCAAGAGACCCTCACATTATGCTTCATTGTTAGTGGCCTCGAATTCCAGGGCCAGTGCGTACTCCATTGTCTCTCCTCCCGGGGATGTGAGGACCAGGCCGACTCCATGGCCTCCCTCGTTCACCGCTCCATCATAAAAGAGTACCCAACAAGTCAATGCCTATGTTGCTTCCGCGACGGCCTCATCCCTGATGCTGGCCTCGACAAGGAAGTTGGTGAGAGATTGTGCCTCAACAGCAGGGCGACTCTTGTATGAAATGTCGAACTCGAAGAGTTCGACTACCTAACTCATCATCATGCCCGAGAGGATAGGTCGATGGAGCAGGTTCTGCAATGGGAAATCCAAGAGGACCTGTATGGGGTGGCCCTGGAAGTATGGCCTTAACTTACGAGCAATAGTGACTACTGCGAGCGCCAGCTTTTCCACGGGCGAGTATCGGCTCTCCATGGGCAGCATAGTCTTCCTCACAAAGTAGACTGGCACTCGTGCATCCTTCACATTGACTGCAGTATCCCATACGGCGATGTAATGTTGGAGCTCCTCTCCCGGTGTGGGTGCCGCCAAGGTGGGTAATCGCTTCAAGTGGCTCTTTAAGTCTTTAAAGGCTGTTGCGCACTCCGGCGTCCACTCAAAGTTGTGGTCCTTTCGGAGGTCCATGAAGAAAGGGAGACTTCTCTCCGATAGGCAAGCACAAAATCTGCCCAAGTAGTTTACGGCGCCCAAGAAGCGTTGTACCTCCTTAATATTCAGCGGGGCGGTCATTGCCAAGATTGCTTCAACTCTCTCCGGGTTGACATCGATTCCTTTGGTGCTAACTAGAAAACCTAAAAACTTGCCTACTTGCACTTCAAAGAGACACTTTTCGGGGTACAGACTCATTCCATTGCTTCTCAGGGTGTTGAAGACTTCGCGGAGGTCGGCCGCATGCTCGGAAGCGTATCGACTCTTCACCACGATTTCGTCCACATAAGCTTCCACCGTCTTGCCTCTTAGATCATGAAAGATGCGGTCTACGAGCCTCTGGAAAGTGGCCCCTGCGTTTCTGAGGCCGAAAGGCATCACGCGATAACAGTAAGTTGTCGCCTCCATGATGAAAGTTGTATGCTCCTCGTCACGGGGATTCATCTTGATATGATTGTAGCCGGAGTACGCATCGAGAAAGCTTAGGGCCTCATGTCCACCAGGTCGTCGATAGAGGGGAGCGGGTAGCTATCCTTGGGGCAAGCCTGGTTTAGGTCAGTGAAGTCCTCACACATCCGTCATTTGCCTCTTGATTTGTTGACCATGACTACATTGGCCAGCCAGGTGGGGTATTGAACTTCGCTTATGAATCCAGCCGACAAGAGTTTGAGAATCTCTTCACAGGCTCCCTCGGCCTCATCACTAGATTACTTTCACTTAATCTGCCTCACGGGTTTGGTCCCTTGGATGATGTTCAAGCTATGGGTCATCAGCGTCCTGGGCATACCGATTAGATCTTTCAACGTCAAGGTGAACACATCCCTGGACTCACCTAATAGCTCCTCGATATGCTCTTGATCATTTTCACCCAGGCGGGTCCCTAAGAATAGTCTCTCATTCTCTTTGCCAAAAGGGGTTATCGCCTTTTTCCTCATTTTCGACGATTGGGTGGACTTGCTCACGGATTTCCAGGTAGACTTGCTCTCGATTTCTCTCCGAGGATCCTGCTTCCGACCCGAGCTCTTGGACTTGCAGGTTTTGCTCTGCGAGGCCCTTCCCTTTCAGAGTGGTTAAATAGCATGCCCGACTCTCTGATTGCCGGCCTTTTGATTCTCTTACATTTCCGTGGACTGGAAACTTTACCTTGATGTGGTATGCTAATGCAATAGCCTGGAATTTGTTGAGGGTTACCCGCCCTAAAATCGCATTTACGCGGAAGGTATCCTCATGACCATAAAGTCTACCGACTCGGACCTACGCGGGCTTCCCTCATCCCCCAAGATGTGGTCCAGGGTGACAATGTCGGAGACGGCGACCCTCTCTCCTGAGAAGCCGACTAACGAGCAATCGGTGGGTCAGAGCTCTACGGGCGGGATCTCTAGTTGTAAGAAGGCATCCCAGTATAGAACATCGGCGGAGCTTCTTGTGTCAATCAGGATCCGCTTGACTAGCTTTGTCCCGAACTAGGCATGTATGACCAAGGGGTCATAGTGGGGGGTCACTACTACCTCCGCGTCTGCCTTTGTGAAAGAGAGTTGGTGCCCCACCGGTGAGCTATTGGCTACACTAAGCACTGGCATTGTTGGGCAGTGTCTTCCTCCACGCGTGTACCTATGCGCGACCCTCATGCTTTCTCACCAAGGTCTTGCGCCGCCTACGATTGTTCCTACGCACCAATTCTGGGGGAGGGAAGTTGTCTCTTCGCGGAGGGGGCAGGGGAGGTGGACCTGGGTTCTTGCTCATTCCTCGGCTCATTGCTCTATAGCCTCTGGCGAACAAAGAACTCAAGCGGGGCTTCTTCTTCGGAGACCCGTACCTCATGCAATCGTTGTTGCCATGCGTCTTGGATTGATGGTACGAGCAGAACTTCTGGGGAGGTTGCCCTTGTTGGACGCTGCTTGAGACTTGGAGCGGTTGAGAAAAGGGTTGTGCTGCTGAGGCGGTGGGTTCATTGACACCGTGTGCATTAGAGTGCGTTCGGGGGCCTTTCCCTTGTCAACGGACGCGGCAGGCCTCATTGTTACCTCGTGCCTTGGTACCTCCCTTTAGGCTCATTCTGATGTGCACTCGGGGGACCACAGTACAAACTAGCCATCTCTTCGGCTCTGATGTAGGTGTTGACCTTGTCCAGCAATTTAGAGTAGGTTGTGGGCTCCTTCTTGGTGATCGAGAACTTAAAATCCGAGTTTGCTAGCCCTTGTATGAACGCGATCTTGGCCACCTTCTTATCGAAATCGCTCACTTGTATTACCTCAACCGTGAACCTGTTTACGTACGAAGCTAGGCTCTCTGCTTCTCGCTGGCGCAGCGCAAAGATTTCTTGCATTCCACGGCGTCTCCACCTCGAGCTACCGAAGTGTGTTAGAAATGATTCCTCTAGCTGGGAGAAGTTGCCAATGCTCCCCGTCGGAAGGTTGATCATCCATGTAAGGGCCGCTCCAGTAAGGGAGCTGGGGAACAACTTGCACATAGTCGGCCCGTCCGCTCGGCAGGACAGCACCGCGTACTTGTATTTTGAGATGTGGTATTAGGGATCCCCTTCGCCGGCATACTCTCCCATGGTTGGAATCACGCTAACATCGAGCTGAGGGATTGTCATCAGTACCTCGTTCATGAAAGAAATGGAATCGTACAAGGCCGGGAGGTCGGTGAGATCCTGGCGTGCCTCGGGCTTGGCTGCGGCTTGATGGGGCTCCGCATACGAGAAGCTATTTCTTTTATCCTAGTTGTTATGCTGACCGAGTGCACTGGCCACTGGAGCTGGTCGGCTGGGGCCAACTTGTTGCGCAAGTCTGGCTTGCCTCGCTTCCATATGGGGACGGAGGGAGGTTTGGTGTAGCTAGTTCAAGGGTTGGCACATATCCGTACCCATAGGGTGGGTACGGCTCTTGTGGGAACCCATATTGAAGGTACGACTCCGCTGGTGCATGAGGGGGTGCTCCCTGAGGTGCGTGCGGGCCCCAAAATGTCGGGTTTGTGTACTTCCACCCTTGTATGCCATGGAAGTGCTCTTCTTCCACGTTCATGAAGGGGTGTTGCGCGTTCGGGGTTTGGGGCTCGTTAAACCCAGTCTGGCTGGTGCGGTTGGTGGACTCGGCGTCTAACATGGCCGGAGGTGTACTAGCTGTGTGAGGAGTCCCCCACGGTCGGCCCCAGTGTGATCGTCCGGTTTTTCGTGAGGAAGTAGTTGGCGGTCCACATAGAACCAACTCCGGGCTTGCCACTCCGACGCTCAAGTCATTGCTCAACTCACGAATGGGGCATAAAGAAAGGTAAAGTCTAGAGTACGATGGAGCAACAATGGTGGCCCTTTTGTTGTTAGCCGATGGGGTGGGAGAGAGAGGCCAACCAGAGAAAGGGTCGAGAATCCGTTTTCCAGTCACAACCTCCCCCTTATATACTTGAGACTAGGTGGCCCTTTTATTGCGCAACCGGCTTAGGCCGGGAGGAGGGTTATCGAACCGTGTAGCCGGGCAAGGCTGGGAGGAGCCGACAAGGTAGAGCGGGAAAAGGGACCGCGGACCATGTAGCCAGATCGAGCCAAGGTAGAGTCGTTATGGTCTTGCTCTGGGTTGGGCCGTATTGCTAAATGGGTTTCTCTCATGTTTGGGCCACACATTTGGGTCAGGCTAAATCTGGTTGCCACAAGACCCTCGACTATCAACTACAATGCAAACTTCATTTTGTAATTGTCCAACTCACGATGTTCTTTGAATCTGTTGTGAACATCTTGTATTTTCGTCTTAGGACCACCCGGACTACCAAACAAACGCTCCATCGCTAGCCCATCACCTTTCGTATCCACAAATGGAATTTCCCCACAATTGAGTCCAGTGATAAGACCGAACTCCTTGATCGAAAAACTCAACTATTTTCCTGCCACCTCATATCAAGACTCCCACTTCTTTTTTATTTCAAGTTGCTTGAATATAACTACATGCAATGTTTGTGAAGAAAATGATACATGTTGTAACATTTTCATTACTTTCCCAAACGGGCCATCCAAAACCCGTTGCCAATCTGCAGGTGTCAACTTGTTTTCAATCTCACGCACAAAATGCACCCTATAGTTAATGTTAAGTCTTCCATAGAATGGTTCCCCTTTGTAATACTTGTACCTAATCTGCAAACCACATGAAAAATCTCACAAACAAACAAAAAAATGAAAATTGAACCATTTGCGAAGCTTGACAGGACAAAATGTAGAAAACTTACATCCCCTTTGAAGCATATGGGTTTTTTCGCCTTTCTCTTTACTGTTTTGGTTGAGGTAGACTTCTTCTCTATCACTTTTGGGCTAATCAACCTGCCCTTTCTAGATTTTTTTGCTTTGGGTTTCTCACTGTCAGATTATTTTTTTCCTTTCACTGTGATTTTTACTTCGTCTCCTATATGTTTCTTCTTTCGATCCTGGTTGTCGTCTTATTTCCTCTTCCTTTTGTCTTCGCTCTTCATTAGGCTTGATTCTTTACCTCATTTCAGTACTGCCATTTCTAGGGTCTTACGAGGTCAAAGGTTCAAAAGTGGAGGGCAACAATGGAGTTCAAAAGAAGTAGAGGGCGGTTTGGTTGAAGCAAGTTGAAAAAATGGAGTTGAGAGAGTAGATTGATGAGAAAGATGGAAGTTGAAGAGGAGAGTTAATAGGGGAAGCCTTTGGAGGGAAGTGGGGAGGGAAAGAGAATGGTTTTGGGGTAATAATTTTGCTAGGTAAATTAATATGAAAAACGTTAATTATTAATTATAGGATATTATAAAAAAATATTTAATTTACCTTTTTAAAATTCCAAGAGAACCAAAAGAAAATGATAAATGATAAATGAATTTACTTTTTTCTGTAAAGCCTGAAAATTGGAAATATGGGCATCCATGCAATTTTTTGGACCATTTTACCCCTAAATAAATACTTATGTAATAAAAATTAGCTATGAGTGCTAGTTCCAAAATTTATGGACTTAGGGTGCAATGCAATTATTTTTTTTTTTTTTTTTGCCAGAAGGTAAAATTTTATAGATGGTTGGGAAAAAGGACCAACGTCCTATTTACAAACACTAAAACCAAACAAACAATCAAAACAAAAACAAGAAGAACACAACAACAACCAAAGAACAAGACTAGCAATACAGCCCGGATGAACAACAAACCACAAAAACCAGCAAACGAAAGCAAAGCAAAAACAACCAGCACAACAGGAAGCCAAGAAAGAAAACAATCAAATACAAAAAGCAGCAAGAACCAAGACACACAAAAAAACCAGACAAAAACCAACAGCACTACAAGGAAACAATGACAAGGAAGAGGAAACATAAAAACAAATCAAACCCTTAGTCTTCTTCTCATTGCTCTTCCCCTTCTCCCTCCAAGCTGCATCTTCTGAATAATCCTGAACTTACAAACTTCAATAATTCGATCAGCACACTGAGCAGAATCAACTGGTTTACCTTGGAAGATGATTTCATTCCTCAGCTTCCAAGAGTAGTAGACAATCCCAATAACTGCCAACAATTTACTCTTATAAACATTGTTATTTCTTCTCCTACATTGAGCAAACCAATTCCACCAATCGAGCAGAGAATTCTTCCTGGTATTAATCCCTTGCCACATCAACACTTTCTGAGCAATGTCTTGGATCACTGAGCAATTGAACCAAAGATGATTTTCATCTTCAACAGCAGCATGACACAGGACACACTCAGCTGATGGAATCAAGCCCCAGTGATGTAACTTGCTAGTTGTAGGAAGACGTCCCAAGGAAGCCAACCAACATATGAAGTTCCATTTCTTAGGTTGAATACCACTCCAAATCACATTACACCAATCCTTATCCACAGACAGATTCCTCAATATATTATAGAGAGCATAACTATCAAGCTTACCAGAAGTTTTAGCTAAGAACTGCCCATCAATATCAATGTCACTCCTACTATTCAGAACTCTGTCTCTAACCAGCAAGAGATTCTTCCACAAAGTTGAACAACAAGGAAGAGCCTGCACAGTCCAAACAGATTGCCCCTTTGTAAGGTGTTTATTGGCCCACATTGTCCACAGATTTTGCTTATTCATATGCAGGTCAAAGATAAGATGGAACATGAGAGTATCATTCCAAGAGAGCAGCTCCTTAAAGCTTAAACCCCCTTCAGACAAAGGCTTACAAACATTCTCCCAGGCCACCAAGCATCTCTTACTTTCAACATTACCTTACCACAAGTAAGCCCTGCAGACAACCTCAATTTTCCTGATGAATTTCTTAGGAATAAACATAACTTTCATCCAGAAGGAAAGGACATCCTCAATGACATCTCTAACCACCTGAGCTCTACCAGCATATGAGAGTTTCCTAGCACTCCTATTATGGACCACAGTCCTAATTCTATTCAGCAAAGGGGCCAATTCACAAGCTTTGAGTCTTCGAGAATGCAAGGGAGTGCCCAGATACCTTATAGGGAAGCTACCTTGACAAAAAACCAGCATTTCAGAGTACTCTAACTTTCTATCTCTGCTTAGGCCTCCAAAGAACACTTTTGTTTTTGTAGGTGCAATGCAATTATTGTAAAGGCCTATTTTTTGCTAATTTCTCAAAATACTAAGATGACAATATTCAGTTTATTTTTATTGAAATTAGCTCATATCAAGTCTAAATTGTAGTTATAATGAAAAAATTAAAATAAAATTGTTACCTCGGCATTTAATTATTCATCTTGAAATCTATTCATCAACCCATGATACATACCATCAAATTAACCGGAAATCTAATAGAAAAATTCGATCTTAGTATTTTTTATCACTATGTAAATAGATTTTAATATTAGATATTTTAAAAGATTGAATTAATTTTTATTTACAAGCATAACAACAAGTCTTTTTTTCCATAAATCAATGGAGAATCCGTGTGTGTGTTAAGTAATTAGCTGATGCATGCCTTGGCAGAAAGGAAATTGAATTTTTGTCTTGTGCATTAATAATATTGTTTTGACTTGATTGATATAGATGGAATTAATAGAGTGATGGGGGGTCATGTGGGAAGCGTATGGGAAACCCACATGGGATATATCATACAAATATCGTATGATAGAAACAGAGAAAGCCCTGTGCAATGCCTTCACCTGATCCTGCTCCTCTTCATTCCTACACCTCGGTCCCTCTTCCACATTTAGCATGCACATTTGCACACTATGCTAGCATATATAAAAATATATTTCACCCTCCTTAATATTTGTCCTCTTTCTCCATCTTTTTCCCTCATTCATATTATAAAGGCACAGTTGTATAAGTTTTATTGAGAATGTGGAGCGATCTATTTAGCAGAAAAATGAGAAAATTCATATTCAATATTTTGACTAGCGACAAACGTACGCAGTACGCACATCATGAACAGAATAGACCTAATTCATAATTGGACCACTTTTTTTTATGGGTAGCAATCCACCTATTCTTAAACTTACATTGATCTGTCTATCAAGTTCATCTAAATAACTTGATCTCATAGATTTCTTCATTTCTTCACTCCCTCCATCGGAAGCAGAGGCGGGCCCAATGGGTCAAGTGCCCCCTTTGCCACATTTGTTACGGTTCAAATTTTCTGCACCCTACATATTCACACTTCCCTGCTCCTTCCATTTAATTGGTCCATCTATACATATAATTAATTAGAGAATAATAACTTAAATTAAAA
Organism: Rheum nobile; assembly: GCA_027886185.1. Lineage (NCBI taxonomy): Eukaryota > Viridiplantae > Streptophyta > Magnoliopsida > Caryophyllales > Polygonaceae > Rheum > Rheum nobile. The sequence continues at coordinate 16,826,585 of WOAB01000485.1, forward strand.
GATACTACTAATTAACTAAATTAAAAAGATAACGATCCTCTCTTCCATCCCTAACCCTAAACGTACAATTAAGCGTAACTTCATTATCAGCAAATAGAAGCTCGAGGGGTTTTGTGTTCAACTGGCATATGCAAAAGTAAGTAAATATTCTACTCTATGAAAACAATTGGCATATACAAAAGTAATGCATAACCGATTTAATCGTTTTTGTTTTTTGCAAGCAGGAAAATAAAAGATATGCTTATGGTTTTTGTGGAGTTAATCATTCCTGTGAACTTAAGGTTTTTGAGGATATGCCATCATCAATAAGAAAATCTATCTCTTTGTTATGTTCGATGCAAACATTTAATTGGCTAAAACCATGAATGTGAAGGCTATCTGGATTAAAGAAATCGATCGATCATAAGACGTTTTTGGGAATAAGATTAGAGAAATTGAGAGAGGGACATATGGATTAAAGAAATTGAATCTGGGCAAAGTTGGGAAAGGGGGGAACGAACAGTGGCTGCACTGGCTGGGAAAGAGGAAAGAGGAAGAAATTTTAGTTAATTATTTAACCAAAAAAAGAAAAGAAATATCAATATCTCTTAATTTTGGTTTTTCTCTTTATGTATTTACATGTATAGGTGGACCAATTAAATGGAGGGAGCAGGAAAGGGTGTATATGTAGGGTGTAGAAAATTTGAACTGTAGTTGAACACAAAACCCCTCGAGCTTCTATTTGCTGATAATAAAGTTACGGTTAATTGTACGTTTAGGGTTAGGGATGGAAGAGAGGATCGTTATCTTTTTAATTTAGTTAATTAGTAGTATCTTTTAATTTAAGTTATTATTCCCTAATTAATTATATGTATAGGTGGACCAATTAAATGGAAGGAGCAGGGAAGGGTGTATATGTAGGGTGCCGAAAATTTGAACTGGTTCAACTGGCATATGCAAAAGTAATTAAATATTCTACTGTATGAAAACAATTGGCATATGCAAAAGTAATGCATAACCGATTTAATCGTTTTTGGTTTTTGCAAGCAGGAAATTAAAATATATTCTTATGGTTTTTGTGGAGTAATCATTCATGTGAACTTATGGTTTTTGAGGATATGCCATCATCAATGAGAAAATCTGTCTCTTTGTTATGTTCGATGCAAACATTTATTTGGCTAAAACCATGAATGTGAAGGCTATCTGGATTAAAGAAATCGATCGATCAGAAGACGTTTTTGGGAACAAGATTAGAGAAATTGAGAGAGGGACATATGAATTAAAGAAATTGAATCTGGGCAAAGTTGGGAAAGGGGGGAACGAACAGTGGCTGCACTGGCTGGGAAAGAGGAAAGCGGAAAAAATTTTAGTTAATTATTTAACCAAAAAAAGAAAAGAAATATCAATATCTCTTAATTTTGGTTTTTCTCTTTATGTATTTACATGTATAGGTGGACCAATTAAATGGAGGGAGCAGGAAAGGGTGTATATGTAGGGTGCAGAAAATTTGAAATGCAGTTGAATACAAAACCCCTCGAGCTTCTATTTGCTGATAATGAAGTAACAGTTAATTGTACGTTTAGGGTTAGGGATGGAAGAGAGGATCATTATCTTTTTAATTTAGTTAATTAGTAGTGTTGGATCGCGCTATATCCATATCGCTCAACGCGTTGTTTGCCCACCTCCATTCCAACATGGTTTTCATCAAAAGGGAAGATCACGAGTCAATAGGAAAGGATGCGTCACCCAATGATAGAAGTTATCATGAAGAATAAACAAGGAATAAGAGAGAACGCGTTGACCCTCAAAGAGCTTACCACGAAGAATAAATTAACGCGGCGACTCAAGAGATCTGTTGCAGAAAGAAACAAAGGAGCCATGGAACATTCCTAGCGCGTTCATTGTGCATGGACGCGTAGAACCTATTAAGCAATATCAAAACCGCCTCGACTACATCGGACCAATCCATACATGCCAGCCATGCATCTTTCCAAGATCGACACACGTCCTCCTGCCTTGCTGGTCCAATCATGGCCCTACACCTCCTTGCCGACGTCTGTCACTAGATGAACAACGAGATGACGCGTGTCCCTGTGTACCGGCCGACTTCAGGAAGGACCCTTTGCCTATAAATAGCCCAAGACCCCTTAAGAAACGGGGGTCGGGTATTGGGTAGAAGAACAGTGCCATGGGCACGTTTTGACATCTTTCTCGATCTGTGATGATTTCCAAGTATTTGTAAGAGTGGAAAGCTTTGTATTCGTCATCTGTAACACATCGCGTACTTTGTGTGTTATTGCTTAGTGGATTGGGTGGATCTCCCCTTTTGGGATCCCGTAGATGTAGGGTAACCGAACCGCATTACCAATTCTCTGTATCCTTACTTCATTTGCTCTTTTATCGCGTTCATCTAGGACCAGGTATTTTATAGGCTTTACGCTTTGCTTACTTAATAACTTGGGCATCTTCACTGGCGCCGTCCGTGGGGACTTCCTCACACTAAGGCAGCTTGGTCCTCTGTGAACGCGACGGAAGAAGACGTGGACTGGGCTTCTTCAAAACGGGTGAGATCCCCCATTGAACTTGGGGCTGCCACCGCGTTCTTCAAAACGGGTGAGATCCCCCAACGAGCTTGGGGCTGCCACCGCGTTCTTCAAAACGGGTGAGATCCCCCAACGAGCTTGGGGCTGCCACCGCGTTCTCCGAAATGGGTGAGATCCCCCAACAAGCTTGGGGTTGCCACCGCGTTCTTCAAAATTGGTGAGATCCCCCAACGAGCTTGGGGCTGCCACCGCGTTCTTCAAAATGGGTGAGATCCCCCATTGAACTTGGGGCTGCCACCGCGTCCTTCTCATCGAGAGAATTTATTATGTCACTCAGATTGCCGCTACCTAGATAGATGATTAAGTTCAAAAAGTTGTTCTTCATTCATCTTTGATCTCTTACTAATTGTCTCATACAATGACATTTAGGTAGAGAAATTAAAGAAAGCCTACAAATCGCCTAGGGGAAATCAAGGAACATCGCGATCGTCGGGCAAGGTCGCACTGGTTATCACGGCATTCGCATCCACATCCATGGCTTGGTAATCCCCTTCCATGGGGTCTTTGACCTGGGGCTCGCCAAAGAGATCTGTGTAATCTGGAGTGAAATAAGCAACCTTGGGATCGATTTCACTAAACCACGCCACCGCTTGCCTGACTCCGATCCTTATGCCCTGCTCCCAAAGAGGCCCCACCAAATCAGCCAGCTTCATCTGGTAATCCTCCGTCTTGAGATAGTCAGAAATAGCGTGTTATGCCCGAGCGCGCCACTTCTCAGTTTCAAGATTACACACCTCAAGCTGTTTCTTGTGCTCAACCACTTCGTCCTCTTTCTCGGATATGGCACGCTGGAGATTCTCAATGTTCGCCTTCATCAGCGCGTTCTCATCCTCAAGCTTGGCTTTCTCCACAACGAGCTTTGCCTTCTCCTCAATGAGCTCTGCTTTCTCCTCCCCAAGCGTTGTCGTGTTAGCATTCGCCCTGGCAAGTTCCCTGACAGATTGTTCAACCTGCTTTGTTAGCGCGGCCACCTTTTTACGAGCTTCATTCTCCTCACGGATGCCTTTGCACTTGGCATCTAAGGCGTTGCAATATGTTGTGGAGGCTAGCATGTTGAGCCGAGCCTACAGGATCAAACAAGGAAAGGATAGATAAGCAGAATTCACGCGACAAAAAGCAGGAACAAGCATTGAATCGCGTACCATCTCCATGTACTTCATGCCCTCCAACTGAAGGGCTTGAGGAGACAGCGAAGTCAGCCATTCTTTCTCTCTTGCACATACACCATTTGGAGGAGCCAACTGGCGCATATCGGACACAGAAGGCACTGGCGCGGCAAAGACAGCCCTCCCTATGGTGGTGATTGAAGCAGGGGCAACGTTGCTTTCAGTCCTTGGTCTCTTTTCCACGCGGTCTGCTTGAGAAGGGGCGTCACGCTTTTCTCCTCGCATCTCTGCCTCGATTGGACTGCTTGGTAGTTGCATTAATGATGTCGTCTCACTCACAATCATCGCGTCAGAAGTGGGAGTTGGGGCCTGCTCCGACGTGGCATGTTCCTCTACTGGTTTGATCGTCGACTCGGATCCACTCGCGATCTTTTTGGCCCTCTTGAGCAAGTGGTCTGACTTCATCCTTGTGGATGCATGAGATAGTTAATACAACGCATAAGTGTAAAGAATGGCAAAAAGGGAAGTTACCCCCGGACTCATCGCGTCTAGTCGCGCGCGGCAAACTGAGCCCTGCTTTCTCCAAATTCTCTTGGGTGATCACGCGCTTGTAGTCAAGAGCATTTCCCTTGTTACGAAATTGTTTCTTACACGCGTCGATTTCCTTCTGATCTGGCTTACCTGGACGCATAAAAGGACCAGGGAACAGTTGACAGTTGAAGACCGCGTGGGAAGAACACCGCACTAAGAACCACTTGTCCTTCCACTTGCCCACATTAGAAGGCTTACTGATCACGTCTAGGGTGGGTAGGCTAAGGTTGCAGAAACCACTGTCATACTTCAGAGTGAAGAGCTTAAGCATGTGTTGGGCATCGGGAGAAAGGCCAGACTGGTAGCATCGCATCGTATATCCGCTAAGGTATCTCCACGCGTTGGGGAACAGCTGGGCAGGGCTGAGATTGACAAGCCTCAAGAAATTGCGATAAAAGTCAGGCAGAGGGAAACGAAGTCCAGCTTCGATGCTAGCCACAAAAACAACCACGCAGTTTTCGTATCGCGCTAGGGAGGTCCCCTCTCTCTCAGGAAGACAGAGTTCTATACCTGCTGGCCATGGAATTGATCGCGCCAAATCTTCCAGGGTGGTTAATGAGATGGAAGTGGTCGACCCAAGACTTTGCATGTCCTTGCCTGGGTGATCATTCACCATGGGAACCTCAGTTGAAATCACCGCGGGAATCGAAGGAGGATCAAAATTCAATCGATGGCTCGCAAAGCTCTCTACACTACGCGATATTTTGCCTTGGGAAACATTGGCAATAGGAGGATGAGAGATCACACCTTTGCCCCTTATCTTCTCAACTCGTGACACACGACTCTTTGAAACTACAGCTATGGTCTGACGCGTTGAAACACTAGAAGAATTAGAGGCTGCCTCGGACTCAGAACTTGTGACGGATTCGTGCTCTCTGTACGCGTCCCCCACTGCTCTTCCGTACGCATCACCACTCCCAGAGTTTGTTTCACTTGACATTATGAAGAAACGAAGAAGGATGATTGTGCGCGATAAAACAAGCCCCCTGAAAAGGAGAAAAGAGTTTAGTCGCAAAGAAGAAGAAGTAACGCGTGCAACCAAAGCAAGACTGGCAATGGTCCTGAGGAAAAAGAACGCGAAGAGCCAGATTAGAAAGAAAGTTCGATGACCTAACTCAAATAAGGAGGAACGCACCCAACCAATGTGAAGCAACATGAAGCACTATTAGGAAAATCAACGCGATCAACAAAAAATCGGGAACAGGAGAGGCCATCGAAAGATCTAGAGGCGAAATTAGAAAGAAGATGAAGCGAGAAAGAAGAAAGAAGAAAAGTCCCAGTAAAAAGCAACAGCGAATCTCTGCTCTCCATCACCAAAGAGAACTCGTCGGGTCATGTCATGCAATTCCTCCCCCATATCTCTATATTTTTCACCTTCTCGGAAGAACATCCCTCAATGCCGTCATCCCCGCCATTATTACCCAGAAGACGAAACGACGGAGGAGAGAGAAGAAGAACAGAGTGTAGGCATCAATAAAAACATTGAAAGCTCGAGCAAAAAAAACAAAGCACATTCAACAATTAGAGAGCAAAGAAGCTGATGTACCTAAGCAAATCCGAGAAAGACGATGAAGAGGAGATTCCTACAAGCGGAGCAATGGAGGAGAAACCCAATCGTCTCAAAACCCTCTGACAGAGAGAAAAGAAGAGACGTACAGTGAAAGCTTCCCATCCCTTCCCGCTCTTATATAAAAGGTCTGATGGGCCGGTCTGGCGAGGGCCCATTATGCAAAAGCCCAACATTGGGGAAAGCAAAACGTCTGTCTCAAAACATCTTGAAGTAAAATGAATGAACGCTGTCATCAACGCATTTCCCTGGGATTGCTTTGATTGCCTCATGCGTTCGCCATCAATGCAAGGGGCTGTGTTGGATCGCGCTATATCCATATTGCTCAGCACGTTGATTGCCCACCTCCATTCCAACATGGTTTTCATCAAAAGGGAAGATCACGAGTCAATAGGAAAGGACGCATCACCCAATGAAAGAAGTTGTCATGAAGAATAAACAAGGAATAAGAGAGAACGCGTCGACCCTCAAAGAGCTTACCACGAAGAATAAATTAACGCGGCGACTCAAGAGATCTGTTGCAGAAAGAAACAAAGGAGCCATGGAACATTCCTAGCGCGTTCATTGTGCATGGACGCGTAGAACCTGTCAAGCAATATGAAAACCGCCTCAACTACATCGGACCAATCCAGATATGCCAGCCATGCATCTTTCCAAGATCGACACACGTCCTCCTGCCTTGCTGGTCCAATCATGGCCCTACACCTCCTTGCCGACGTCTGTCACTAGATGAACAACGAAATGACACGTGTCCCTGTGTATCGGCCGACTTCAAGAAGGACCCTTTTCCTATAAATAGCCCAAGACCCCTTCAGAAATGGGGGTCGGGTATTGGGTGGAAGAACAGTGCCATGGGCACGTTTTGACATCTTTCTCGATCTGTGATGATTTCCAAGTATTTGTAAGAGTGGGAAGCTTTGTATTCGTCATCTGTAACGCATCGCGTACTTTGTGTGTTATTGCTTAGTGGATTGGGTAGATCTCCCCTTTTGGGATCCCGCGGATGTAGGGTAACCGAACCGCATTACCAATTCTCTGTGTCCTTACTTCATTTGCTCTTTTATCGCGTTCATCTAGGACCAGGTATTTTATAGGCTTTACGCTTTGCTTACTTAAAAACTTGGGCATCTTCAAGTAGTATCTTTTAATTTAAGCTATTATTCCCTAATTAATTATATGTATAGGTGGACCAATTAAATGGAAGGAGCAGGGAAGGGTGTATATGTAGGGTGTAGAAAATTTGAACTGCATTTGTTATATATCTACATATAAATTAAAGCTTACTCTTTTTTAACCAAATAACTCAGGTAATTTTTTTTTTCATTTTTTAGTTTATTATTATAGAATTAAATTAACAAAATATACATTATAATTCTTAACTAAATCTCAACATTTAGATGTTGTGGATTTGAATTATTATTTCTAATTAAAAAATCAAATTTATATAAATTAATTTTGCTGGGGGAATCAAACTTACGTAATTTTAGCATAGCTAATCTATATTTATATATAGTCTCTTCGCTTACGTAATTTTAGCATAGCTAATCTATATTTATATATAGTCTCTTCGGAGACATCTGATAAAATTGGAACGATTTATATCTATAGCTATATTTATATCTATAGCTATATTTATATCTATATATCAATATATTAAACCTATCATATTTTGACCTACCAGAACGCTTATGTGCGCACATTAATGAGGTGTTATTTTGTGGTTAATCCTCTTTTATAAATTTAGTTGTTTTTAAAATTAATATAATTTAAACTATATCATTCTATCAAATCTTTATTCAATTCTCATCAAATTAACTTTATTCATTTAAAACAATTAATTAATTTTACAATACCTTTGAACTAATTCAAACCTATAACTTATTTATATTAAATTTCACATTCATTTTCTACTATAGAAATTATTATATAAATACTTTAATCTTGATATAAGGGTCTAATTTATTATTCATGATCAATATAAAATAAAAAGATTTTTCGAATACACGAACGATGAGACTCAAGCCAAGTTTAAGAATTTATATTTACTATGTTTTTATCTAAATCATAAGTTATTAGTATGATTTTTCTTGATATTCCTAGCAAACTTTTACAATTTAACTAAATTTGTCATAAGGCCCATAAATGATACTTTCATTTATTTCGAACAAATGTTATGTACAGTTTTTTGTTACAACCAACAAAATCATACATATAAAATTTCCGGTTTGGTTTCAATTAATTAAGAAATTAAAGTCAATTTGTTTATTATTCAACCTTATCAAATCCTATAAGATCTTCCTAAGAACATCTTATTAATGGGAAAAAGATCACGTGAGGATAGGGTATTAGGGTAGGAATGAGGATGCTTCTCAGCCGTTCGTTCTTTTCCATCACAATCTAATCGCAGTCGTTCGTGATTTTTTCTTTTTCCTTCTAATTTTCACTGTTCCCTGCCTTCCTTCTCTTCGCTCGCTCCAAAAAACCAGATTCCTTCTCTTCGCTCGCTCCAAAAAACCAGATTCCAGGTTGCTTGCTGTTTCGTTTTTACTTTTAATCCATCCTTCTTTGTGGTAATGCATCCTTCTTCGTGATAAAACTAATCCGTTCGCTCGTTTCATCGCCCGATCGTTTCCGTCTTGCCGCCGGTGTGCCTTATCTTTTTCTTGCTGTTTTCGTTTTAGTCTCGTCGTTCTTAGTCGACATGGTTACTCCTTCTACTGATTCAGGTACAGATCTGTAATTTATTGTTGATTTATTTGTTTTTTAGGTATTTAGGCATTTATGTATGTGTGTTTCAGCAGAATTTCTCTGTTTATTGGGATTTAGGTATGTGCTTGGTTGAATTTGTCAGTTTTGAATTTTAGGTATTGCAAATAAGATCTGTGTATTGCATTTTTAGGTATGTGCTTGGTGCATGCACCTTTATCCTTGTTGATTGTGTGAATATTGCATAGAAATAAATACCTCATGCACCTTACTTTATTTGTGTATGCACCTATATTCATTGGGTCATGCACTTTCTTTGAGTCAACAGTCCCCCTTATAAGCTCATGCACTTATTCAATTGGTTTATACAGCTCATGCACTTTGTTTCCATAAGTCATGCACCTTTATTCACTCTTTCATGCACCTTTATGTATAAGGCCATGCACTTATTAGCTCATACTCTATTATTAATTTCACTCTTTCTTTCGTCAGGAGATGAGCATAAAATGAAGCATAATGTTATATCTGTTTCCCCAAGCATTACCGCTGAATATATTATTCCGGAGTGCAATGATTCATTGAAGCCGTATCTTGGGCAGCTTTTCCCGACTCTTAACGATGCTATTGCCTTTTACGAAGCTTATGCAGCGGCATGTGGTTTTACTGTTCGTGTTTGTTCTACCAAGAAAAACAAGGATGTACCGCCGACTGTTATTTGGAAGCACCTTTGTTGTAACAGAGAAGGATATAAAGTTGTCTCTCCATATTCCGAGTTCAACCAGGCTGTCCCGACAGATGGAGATGTTATGAAAAGGAGGAGAATATCTAATAGATGTGGTTGTGAAGCTAAGTGTTGGCTCAAGTACGAAGGTAATGATGGTTACCGTGTTACAAAATTGGAGTATGGTCATACACATGCTATGTTGGAGCTGTCTCATATGGTTTTCTCAAAAGGGAACAGGCAAGTGACTCCATTTCATCAAGAAATTATGATGAACTGTATTAAATCCAACATTGGTGTCACTAAGAGTTACAAAGTGTACAAGAATCTAGTGGGTTCATATTCTAACGTAGGCGCCACTGTTGTTGACTTCAAGAACTTTATGAGGGGTTTGAACTCATACATGGAAGGCAGTGATGCTCAAATGGTCATCAATGACTTTTTGAAGAAGAAAGAATGCTGCAATGCATATTATTTTGATTATGATGTAAACAAGGAGGGCCAGCTATGCCGTTTGTTTTGGTGTGATCCTATCAATCGAAAGAGTTTCTCTTATTTCGGTGATGTAGTGTCGGCTGATGCTACATACCAGTTGATTAGGTAATTTTATTTTCATTCATTTTACTTATGTAATCTGATTTATGTATGATCAAATGATTTCCCCATGTGCCCTGAGTAACTCATGCACCTACAATGAGTAACTCATGCACCTATGCTCATCAGCTCATGCATTTATAATGGGTAACTCATGTACCTATGCTCATCAGCTCATGCACCTATACCTGGTGCTTCATGCACCTTTACTGAATCATTCATGCACTAACATGCTCAAACTCTTGCACCCCATATTGCAGATATAATATGGTGTTCATACCATTTACTGGAGTGGACAATCATAAGAGGTCTATTACATTTGTTGCTGCTTTGCTTTTGCATGAAGACATTGACTCTTATGTGTGGTTATTTGAGAATTTCAAGAAGGCGATGGGCCATGAACCTCATGTCATTATAACTGATCAAGCTGCATCTGTCAAGGCTGCTGTTGAACGAGTGTTTACTCATTCTGTCCACCGTTTGTGCATGTGGCATATAATGATGAAGGTTGCTAACAAGGTTAAGTTCCCTCCAAATACAAATCCTTCTATCATTGATTCGTTTCAAAATAAGTTCAAGAAGATTGTTTGGAGTGACGAACTCACTCCAATTGAGTTTGAAAATGAGTGGTTCTCAATTCTTGAAGAATTTGGTTTCCAAGGGCATGAGTGGCTAGGAGTAATGTTTGAGCTACGGCATTATTGGATCCCTGCATTTTTTCATGATGTGAGAATGTCGTCCTTATTGAGGACGACATCAAGGTCTGAGAGTCAAAACAGTTATTTTGGAAATTTCATAGGGTCTCAATCAAGCCTAGTGGTGTTCATGATGCAGTATAGCAGTGCAATTGAATCACAGCGGCATAATCAGAAAAAGTGTGATATGGATTCCGCTACGTGCACTCCACGGATGAAGACACCTTACCAGTTTGAAAAGAACCTAGCAGCTATTTACACTATCAATGCATTTTATGATGTCCAGGAGGCGTTTGTTAGTGGCACGTATCATTGCAGCCTTGATGAACTAAAAAAAGATGCCGATATCCATCACTTTAGGGTTGAAGACGAATTTGGCAGAATCTGTGCTGTTCAGAAAGTTGTTGCAAGCAATGAGTATCACTGTTCTTGCAATAATTTCCTCACTATGGGCTTTCCCTGCCGACATATTTTCTTTGCTTTGAAGAATACTCATGCAACTGTCTTACCTCCTACCCTCATCAACACTCGCTGGACAAAGCAAGCGATTCTACAACCAATTTTTGAAGTGGATGGTGCAGTGTATGATGCGAGTGTTCAAATCGATGAAAAGAAGACGCTGCTGGCTGAAGTGATGACAGAAATGTACGCTTGTGTCGACATTGTTGGTGACGATATGGACAAATTGAAAGAGTTTTTAGTTATTTTAAAGGAACAAAAGGTTGCACTCACAACGTCACAAGTAGTTGATCCTTCTGCCTCAACATCAGCTAGCAACTATAAGTTTGAGAAATTTGTAGGCCCGTTACCGGATCAAGTGAATGTCCATCCTCCGGAAATGGCAAAGAACAAGTTCAGGAAGATGCGCATTAGAAGCGGTCAAGAGGTTGGAATCGAAAATTCCAAAAAGAAGACAAGATTATGTACTCTTTGTAAAAGGTCGGGACACAACATCATGACTTGTGCTCAATATGTTAATTAGGTGTTTCAAATTTTATATGTATTCAGATAGTAGGAAATGCACTTATGCATAATTACTCATGCACCAAAATACAGTGACTCATGCACTGTTATTTCTCTTTTCTGTTAATTAGGTATTCAGATATTAAGAAATGCACTTATGTATACTCACTCATGCACCAAAATACAGTGACTCATGCACTTTTATTTCTCAATTCTATAAATTAGGTATTCAGATATTGTCGTCAATATTAAGAAACACTTATGTATACTCACTCATGCACCAAAATGCAGTGACTCATGCACTTTTACATATCAACTGGTGCACCAATAAACAATGACTCTTGAACTGTCGGAGATAATAACTCGTGCATTTTTAAATATTAACTCATGCACTTTGTTGCAACGCTTGAATGAGCATTGAACTTTCAATGAGAAACATTCATAAACTGTTCAAATGCCTACTGTCCGATGGATTACCTGATACTTACAAATACACCTACTGTTTCTTGAAAACATCTGCTATATTACCTAAATTCGTAGAACCATTACCTAAACTGTTCACTAGATTAGCCAACATTACATTCAAACATTCTTTTTCGCACGCCCACACCCATGACCACGCACAGCTGCTACATTTCCAGCTTTCTTCTCTTGAATAATTTCTTCAACTCTGGCCTTCCTTTCATTAAACTCGCTGGTTAGGAGGGCGTAGCAATACTTGATCCTAAGCTTTGCCAACTGGCGTTTGTCTCCCGTATTCAGTTTAGGATTCCAGCTTGAGAGTCCATTGCCCATATATGTCTCCATATGTCTTAGTAGAAAGACCCCACAATCAACTTTGTTTTTAGCATCCCTCCATTTCATTTGCAGCCTTTCACATGGGACATTTGCAATGTCTTCAATTGCTTTAGCTTTGGCTTCCGTATCATTATTCATTAAGAAACTGACCATCAAATGTCTCTGCACAAATAAAACGGTTAAATTCTATTAACATTTCTGTATATGAAAAGCTGTAATTGTTATAAAATCATTATACTGAATGTTTACTCACCAGAATAGATGGTACTTTTCCATACTTGTTATCGTCCCCACTTGATGAATTGTCTATGATATGGAAACTTGGGTTCTTGACATTTATTGCCATCAAATAGTAATGCCCGTGGCTAATAACTGGGAAAAAGAACTGTACAAGTAAAAGAAAAACAGATTGTAAGTTATCTAATATCAATATTGACTTACTCATGCACATTAATGCAGTTATCATGCACATATATCCACCCCCTCATGCACTCACAACTATTCCTTCAAATTAACTCACTGATTCACCCAGAAAGAATAGTTCATGCACTGTACAAATAATATTTCATGCACCTGCAAGCATTGGTTCATGCACTTTTGAGCACTGCCTCATGCACCAATATACAAAACACTGTCTCATGCACCAACATACAATCACACAATCACTCATGAACATTGACCTACTAACTCATGCACCAATAATAAAAAGTCTCATGCACCACCATACAAAACAATGTCTCATGGACCAACATAATATCACACAATCACTCATGAACTTTAACATACTAACTCATGCACCAATAATAAAAACCTCGTGCAGTGTGATGAACATACTAATGCACCAATAAAAGCTGAGTTTAAGATAATTACCACATCAACATTTTTAATTGTATAGTTTTTGTTCTTAAAACCCTTGACACCATTAAATGTTTCTAGCATTGTATCTGTGAATAGGCTAGATTTCTCCTCCATGCTGTATGATGTGTCATCACAAGCAAAAGTCTGCGAACACAAAAAATGGAAATTGATAAATTAGAGCACAAATTAACATAATATTGTTGCAAAGCTGTGTCTTACCATAGTCAATGACGGTAGAAAGAATCTCAACGGTGACATACGACCCCTATATGTTTCATTTTCATTTAACATGACTATAAATGCATCAATGCACAGACTGACTACTAGAGCATTTACAGCCAATGAAATCAAGTCCTTTTTCTTGAGAGTGGTATCTACCATTTGGAAAACCTTTTCACTGCAACAAAAAAAAAATCAATTTGTAAACTAGGTACATTTTATTAAATGTTATAAACAAATTCATATGATTAAATATGTACTTACTCTTCCCCTCCTTCTTCAACAGTTATCCAATTGTAAATGATCTTCTCATCGGTTGTTGTTCTTTCACAAATATTTACCTCTCTCTCCTTAAATGGTGAAATTGTATTTTCAGAAGGAAAAATGTTCCTTTTCTCTGCTGGTGTAGCATCAGATATACCTTTTGGCTCAGAACTGCACACAAATTTCACCTGACAAACCCCACATTCACAATTTTTTTAATTAGGAAATTGTTTGAAATGGATAACACTTAGTTAGACAATGTATAATTCAGAGATAAACATGTTGTTTTATATACCTTTTTTGGTTGCTTATCTACATTATCATCCTGCACTTTTTCCTTGGTGATGTTCTCCTACAACACATACACACAGAATTTAGTTATTCACAGATGCACCAAAAAGCATTCATTCATGCACTGACAGTTATTAACAAATATTCACTAACAAGCATTCATTGATGCACCAATAATTATTCATTCATGCACTAATAATCATTAACTCATACAATATCTTCCATGCTTGTACTCTTTTGTTCTTGAGTTACAATCCCTTCTTTGCCAGCAACTTCCTTATTGCTCTCTTGATGTCCTTGTCCTGCTTGATCCACCTCTTGTTGTTGTACACTCTCTTCCACCTCCTTGTCCTTGTTCTTTTTGTCAGCAATTTGCTTGTCCTTCTTCTCCTTGTCCTCTTTGTCATCAACTTCTTTGTTAAGTTCCTCTACAACAACAGCCTCCAATTGTCCTTCTAATTCCACCTTCAAAAAACAGTATTTTTTGTTAATTATATAACATATTTACTCATGCACTTAGTGGGTTCTAATATTGCCTCATGCACACAGATACATTCATGCATATAGGACCAAATTTACTTATGCACCAACGTTCTTTAGCTTATGCACCTATAAACACTTACTCATGCACCAATCAGCTTCCAGTCATGCACCTATATAAATAGGCTCATGCATCTAAACCACCCTCAACAGTAATTTTAAAGTAGATTTTACCTATATTGGTGACAGACCCAAGTCAAAACTAGGGATTTCTGGACCCATCTGCAATAATTAAGAAAAAGCATCAGTATCATACACTAAATGTTAATGTTATTCATGGAGAATCATGTACAAAATTTTTTTGTAGAGTCACTTACCCTCCTATTTTCTGCCTGCTTATCTTTGTCCTTGTCCTTACCCTCATTACCCTTATCAACAATATCCTCCACATCCACTCCTCTACAAACGTCCTTCTCAACGTCTTCCCCAGCTACAGCCTTGTCAGAAATGACAACTTCTTCATCAATATCCATGTTGTCAACTTCCTCATATTGCACACCATTAGCATCATGCTCTTTTGTGATTGTATGGATGAGATCTGAAAACCCGGGAATAAACATGTTCCCGCTGTGTTCTTTTTGTTCAGTAAGTGTTTTCTTAACCTCCTCCATACATTTCACAGCTATATCCCAGAACTCAGTGTCTTGTGTTGGTTGCTCCTCAGACACCTCATCATGAATCGTTGAGGTAAGCTTGACATTGATAATTTTTTCGGCCTGGTTGTTGACAGTCTGCAAGACACTATTTTTCTTCAGTTGTGCTGGGATTTGCTTTTTTTTCATCAAAATAGCTCGAACACTACGAGCCATGCCTTCAATCTCTTTTAGGTATTCCTCCATAAAAGATTTCACCTGCTCATCCGTTTGAACGACATTTGTTTGTTCAGTTGGAACATCAAGCTCTGCCTCTTCTGGCTCATTAACCTCCCTGGTCGCGCTTGCCTCTGCAGGTTCTTTGAAGGTTGGTCTACTGAGGAGAAATCCATTCCCGAACCCACCATGCAGTATTTCCTCATCCTCCCTATCTTTTAACATTTTGGTGGTCCAGTTCTTGATAATGGGGAATTTTCTGTGGACATTTAGACCTTTCCACTTCAACCTATCCACATAAATCAACTGGAAAACATAATTCAAAAAGAAATTAGTCATAGAATTCTTGTATAGCCGACACATATATTACTAGATAATGATTGACTCATGCACTCAGCGGCCCTTACCAATGCACTCATATTCTCTGACTCGTGCACACATATATATTCATGCATCTAGAAACAAATTTACTTATGCACTCATTAAATTATGCACCTATAAACACTTACTCATGCACCAATACATTTTCTGTCATGCACCTGTACAAGTAGGCTCATGCATCTACACAATGCTAACTCTAGCACCTACATACACAGAGCAAGGCACATAGACATGTAGTTACTCATGCACCATCACAAACTAAATCATGCTCCTAGATGCACACAGATATATTATATGATGCACACAGTCATATAACATTATGCACCTATAAACACTGGCTCATGCACCTACACATAATTACTCATGCACTATATACTCTTAACCCTTGCACCTACACACATAATTACTCATGCACTATGACACAACAAGTGATGCACCAACACTATTTTCAGTCATGCATATACACACATTAACTCATGCAGTTATGAAAACACCAAAATGGGAAGGTTTACCTGCAGTAGAAGCAAGTTGCCATTAAAAGTCTTTTGTTTCTTATTTGCCCATGCAACAGAGCAATTGATGAGGGCCTTGTAGAGGAATGAGCTCCAGTTAAAGTTCCGTATTTGATCTACATTCTCCAGCAATTGAAGAATCTTCAGATTTATTTTCCCACTCGAATAAGACTCAACAATCGTGTTGACAAACAACAGAATGAAATATCTTTTGAACCAAATCCCTCCATCATATGTTTTCATCTTCTTCAAGATGTCGGTTGCAGTCAAATTTCTGATTTCCTTTCCCTCAAAATCAGCCTTCAACTGCTGCAGAACCTCCTCATTGGTGAGTGCCTTAGGCAAATCAATCTCAACCTGTCCCTTGGGAATGCCAAGATAATCATAGGCATCAGTATCTGTGACGGGTATCTTCCTCCCATCGCTGAGTTTTATTGTAGAGTTTAGAGGGTGAAACCTACTGCAGACATAATGCCCTAGCCTCATAGGCATGTCCTTTATGTCCCAGTGTACAATACTCTCAAAGCCAATTTCCATCAGAGCATTTCTCTGATTGGCTGTGAAATCAGTCTGGGAAAGCACGTAGGATGAAATGACAGAGGGGGATGTTCTACAAACTAGCATGGGGTAGTCCTTCCTCAGTTCTTTAATACCCGTTTTGTTGCCCAACTTTGGGATCTTGGACTCTACAACAAACACACTGTCCACACTCTCTTTATCCCCTCTCACCTTTTTCTGTGTTTTTTTTGTATTGTTCTGCTCACCCTCCTCCAATCTGGCCTTGCCCTTTGTGTCTGCAGCAGCCTTTTTACGAGCATACTCCCTCTCTTCTGCTGCTTTGCTTTCCATCTTCAGCAGTATCTCAGCAATGGGTATATCGTCATTATCGCTCTGATCTTGGTCCAATACCCTTGGCCTCTTTGAATAGTGAGGGCGCTTTGCCATGCTCTTTTTTCTCTTCCTTGCATTCAAAACTCAAAATGCATTAGATATTGACTAACAAATCCATGGCGATGAAAATTTTAAGAGATATAACGAGCAATAGCTTACCAAACATAGGAGTGGGAGGGGGTGCATCTCCATGAACTGTGGCTGGGTGCACAATTGGTTGGTCTTCAATGTCTGTTAATTCACAGTGCACAAGAATATGTTCATGCATACATTTTTAAACACACAAGCACAACCAGTTATTCATGCACCTTTTGCAAACATACTTATGCATGAGTGCTTTTTCATTGGTGCATAAGTATGTTTGAAATGTTGCAGATACAAGTGCTTGTGCTTGTGACTATATTGTTAAAGTGCATGAGTGGTTGTTCATTGGTGCACAAACATACTGATGCACCAAGAAGTAATTTACTCATGCTATATCAGATAGTGAGTCATGAACTAACATACCAACTCATGCACCAACAAGAAATTACAAAGAAATAACTCATGCACCAATAAGAAATAACTCATGCAGTTTAGTTATTTTTTACTCATGCATTTGTATTTCTAGTTGACTCATGCATTTATATTTCTATTTGACTTACCAGTGTCTATATATTTTTGTGATCTTGTTACTCTTTTTGTTATTGATGGTGATGGCAAAGTTGTGTTTGTAGTAACTGGATCTAGTTGTTTTGTTTTAGCCTGAGACCTGGATTTGTTTTGAGTTTCGCTTGGTGATTGTGTTTGAGTAATGATTAATGTACCATATCTTAACTCCTTGACTATGTCGGGTGGATTTTTGTCATCACAATGCTTTCCTTTTCCTACATATTATACACATATATATATATATATCATTCATAATAGACAGTACTATTCACAAAACCACATGTTAGGCTCATGCATCTACACACTCTTAACTCAAGCACTTGCATAGAAAGAGGAAGGCACATACACATATAGTTACTCATACACCATCACAAACTAAGTCATGCACCTAGAAACAAATTTACTCATGCATTCATATTCTATAACTCATGCACACAGATATATTCATGCATCTTCATTAGCTGATGCACATACAAATAACAAGTCATGCACCTATAAACACTGTCTCATGCACCTACACATAATTACTCATGCACTTTCCACATAACAAGGCATGCACCTATAAAACATTGTCTCATGCACCTTCACATAATTACTCATGCACATATAAACACTGCATAGAAAGAGGAAGGCACATAGACATATAGTTACTTATACACCATCACAAACTAAGTCATGCATATAGAAACACTTACTCATGCACTCACATTGTCTGACTCATGCACACAGATATATTCATGCATCTTCATTAGCTGATGCACCTATAAACACTTACGCATGCACCAATTCGTTTTCAGTCATGCACCTATATAAATAGGCTCATGAAGTCTTGCATATACACACATAGGTACTCAAACACCATCACACACTAAGTCATGAGCCTAGAAACACTTACTCATGCACTAACACTCTTCAGTGATGCATCTACACACACATGTTAGAGCAAAAGCAGCGAGTGACATATATAGAAGATATTTTTACTGATCTATTATGCACAGACTTACATTCAGTCTAATATATAGAAGATATTTCAAATCAGAGCATGTATCTAGTGAGAAATATCTACATCGACCTTTTGCGATTATGTATTTAGTGAGAAATATACTTTGTGTTCCACTTGCTATCTTTGACCTCATTTTGTTCTTCTTTTGTTGTTGAATCTTCGTATTTCTGAGTTCTAGTTTGTTGCGACGATTCTTCTTCTCTTCTGTTGATTCGGTGAAAATCGCCTTTTCTAGGGTTTATGTTTCGAATCGCTAGAAATCACTCGGGAAATGCTTGATTGTGCAGCGGATGGTCGACTTGTGAAAGTGAGAGAGAGAACCGAGAAGAGAGCGAGAGCAAGAGAGCGAAGAAGAACGAGAGAGAGAACGATTTGATTTCAGGGAACGAAGAAGACAATCGAAAAGCGAGAGTGAACAGTGTTTTAGGAGCCCGCTAACTTTCAATCGAAAAGCAAGAGTGGGCCGGCCTACTTAGCTTCTTAGTTTCTGGCTCTAAGAGGCCTTCCTCACCGGAATTTCACCCCTTATTAATGTTACTTTTATGGAGTCTTTTGCTAACAAATCTATCAGGTTTTTATGATACACATATAAATTTCATATATCTCTGGTTAATTGTTAAATTGTTAAATTATATATTTCCCAAAAAATATTTTATCTTATGTATCAATTTTTAATATGAATGAGAAAATAAAAGCTAACATAGAAACGAAGTGAAATACTATACAAAAACATTAAAAAATATAAGGAAGTGAAACAAGTGTAAAATCATTTATAAACTAAGTTGAGTTTTTAGAAAATATTAACAGTTTATTAAATTAATTTATGAATTTAAAGATATTTTTTAATTGTAACAAAAATCTAATTTTTAATCATGAAATAAAAGAAAATTTTAGTTCGTTAGAAATTAAAAAAGTAAACAAATTATACAATATGATCATAACAAATTTAATTTTTATTTGCTTATAATGTACTTCAACAACGTCTTTTAAAAGCTATTTCAAAAATAATGTTTGTACTCTAATAGATGAGTTCATATATCCGTTAAGATTTTATGATGTTAGCAATAAAAAAATGAAAATATATTAAAATTTTGTATTTTGAAAATCTCCCTTTCAATTTCCTTTATATACTTTCAAACCTTTCGATCATATGAAATTTACAATCGATAATTTCTCTTCTTTTGTATCTATTTTTCTGAACTTTATAAAAGTTTTTATTTTAAAATATATATATTTCATTAAATTTTAAGGTAATAATTTATATATTTGTAAAATATCTATGTATAATTTTTTTATCATTCAATATTTATTTTTCAGATGATCATCAATCATATTTAATATTTCTCATACCGTCAATTTTCGAGTAGCATAGTCTCCTAATGTTTTGATTAATCACAAAATTATATATTTTATATAATTTATCATTCAACATAATCGTTCTAAGTTTTTATGACAAGTAACATTGTAGTTTTTCTTCTTTCTTTATACCTTAGTCATTGTTTATTATCCAATATTAAACAATTAAATTTGAACAAGACTTTTATAGTGTTTGAGGTATTATTTTTGTTACAAAGATCAAACCAAAGTTTTCAATTTAAGTATTATTTACTTGATTCAGAAGACATATTTATTATTTAGTTTACAATTGCTCTATTTGTGTTCTTAAAGTGCTTTTATATATATATGTACAACAATCCTTTAAGTAATGAGTAAATTAGTCAACTTCGGCCTTCACATAGCTCATTGCTCAACAAAGATAACTCAAAACATACATTAACATTGGAAATAACTGATGGGTTTGATAATTTTTTAGATTATTTACATTAATAAAATTATTTTGTGATAATAAATTGTTATATTATTTACACTAATTGATGAAACACAATTTTTATTAAGCAAATCATTTTTACAAAAAAAAAACCATACCCATATTTTTTATTAAATATTTTACTTTATACTTTGTATATTTATTTATATATATTGATGTTGTATATTCTATATATATCACTTTCAAATATCATTTTTCTTTTAATTTCTACATTTTTTATATAACATGTGTAAATAATATTGTTCAAGTTTTCTTCTTTTGTACAAATATTGTGAGTTTGTAACTAATATTATTCAATATTATAGTATATAAAACATTTAACAGTATTATTGCAGTATAATACATTTAAATAAATATACACTATAAATATACTAGAGCTATATCATAACACAATTTTAATAAAATATTTCGTGCATGACACGGGTTTTGCACTAGTTTAGTGTAACATATATCAATCTGAATGAAAAATAGGGAGTTAGTCTTATTGTGATTACTCCTAGGGCTGGAAATCACCCGTGGGTGACCGACCCACCCGAAAACCCGACCCGAATATATGAATGATCACCTGAAGTAAATCGGGTGATGGATGGTTCGTGGGTCGGGTGAAACGGATGACGGGTGGGTGATGGGTGCTGTAAATCTCACCCATCACCCGATCCATCACCCGCACTTCATCCACCCATCCGTTCACCCGTCGGCGATTATAATTCTAATTCTATTTTATTAAAATGTATGACGTTAATTTTAGTTTTTATATGTTTAAAAGTTGAATATTCTAAGAATATTTTATATGAACATCCATCAAATCCTATATTTAGAACAACTATTTTCATATATTGAAGAAAATTAATTACTTTTTACACTTAATCATATATTTTATTACATTTAAATAATTATAAAATATTATGCGGATGACCCGACCCATCCGAATTACCCGTTGGATGATGGATGGACGGATGTGGGTGAAAGGTTTCGCGGGTGACGGGTGGGTTGGGTGGACGATTTAATTCACGGGTCGGGTGATAAAATGGCTCCACCCATCCATCCGCCGACCCATTTCCACCCCTAATTTACTCCTGCAATTTTGCATGTGTTCGATCCTTGTCCCCACCATCACTTTTTTTTCCTCTTTCAACATCACTTGGTTTTCTTCCTGTTTTCTTTCCTCCTCCCTGCTTTTTTTTTATACAAGGTAAACACTACGATCTCTTTCAACTAGAAAGGTTGTCCTAAATCTTCGCATTGGATGATCTTTACAAACTATATACAGAAATTATCATATCAAGAGTTCAATCTTACGAACTAATATCTAGCACTAGAGAGATCTTGTCCAGGTGCGAAAGATGTAGGAAAAAAAGACACTGAATTTTTCCGAAAGCAAATGGCGGAATATTATGTGAAGCATGGTAATCGGCTATAGAGTTGGCTTCACAGAAGCAATGATAAACTTGTACAACATCAAAGGAAGCATGTAACGTAGTGATGTCAATAATAATGGAACTTATTTCCCGGGGAATTTTCCACGTGCCTCATATAAAATTAATAATGACTAAATTATCACCTTCTATAATAATATTTCTAATCTATAAATTAACAACATGGTAAATATCAAAAAGGGTTACATAGGTTTCAGTACGCAGGGTGCTTGTGTTCGAGATACTTTGTTGATGAATAAAGAAGGTAGTTTTGTTATTATTACAAAGTAAAATCCCTGGAAAATACATTTCATTATTATTTGAAATACGTTTCGTTATTAATGACTAAATTATCCTCCTCCATGCTCTTATATTTCTCAATCCAATCGTCTTTTTTATTATTATTCCTTTTGTATGATTTTAAGTTGATTAAGGGGATAGATGGGTTAATATTCATTGGGATATAATCTTACATTTAACTAGTTTTTATTAACTATTAAAAAATCTATTGTTTTATTAAGAGAGAAGTAAAATTTAATTGGAATTTGAAAATAATGCTATTTGTCATTTCAAGATTGGAAAAGTATCATTTAAAATATGTGTTAATTATTTTTAAGTGTCCGTAGCTATAACTAACCCCTTTTAAAACTTTCGGACTCCGTTATTGATCGGAAGTATAAATAATACTGCACCGCGTCATGGCCAAACGGACGATCGTCTTCATAAGTAGTTGCAATTCAGTGTCAGTGAACAATTGATCACAATCACCATCAAATAATACATGAGTCTGAATCTAGTTCGTCTTCTATACACGATCTTTTGTCTTGATTAATAATGACATATATTTTCATCCTTATATACAATTTTGTCATGCAAAATTACATAGGTCGTTGGGGCTTGGAGGGGACGTGATCCCGGCTTGTTTGGGGACTTGGGGTACATTGTGCTCCCCATATGCTCAGCTCTGCGTTTGTTCTTTCTGCATGTATTAATAATCTAATTAAATGCAACAACCTCCATTTTAATTATCCTTGGACCATGCACCCTACTGCTGAGTTATTACTGACCCAACTTCATCGATCTATTCACCTATATATATGTGGTGGTATAAATAAGTATCATAATAAATTATATCTCGACGACGAGAACCCGTTACTCCGACAATCTTAGACTCCATTTCGATATCATTCAAACATACAAAAAGATCAAGGACGGGGCTTTGTCTCCCGTTTCACCTCTAACACTCAAGTAAGATCTAGAGTTTTCTACATCAGAAGGGGCTAGGGTTTTACAAAGAGAATTTATTGAGAATATATGACTAGGTATCCTCTTAGGATATTAAATACCTTGTTAATTTGAAAGTAATCTCCTTATTATCCTAATGGGCTTATGTTAATTAGACCCATCATATTTAATACCATAATTGATTAAACAAGAAAATAGATAAGTAGCAAATGAAGTTATTTATTTTTTACCTCCTCATTTGCCTTTCGGGTCCATTAAGATCGGATAGAGGGGAAAGGATCTAATATTCACCCACTGCTTGGGAGTCTTGAATGATAACAAGACTTTATGGGTCTTTGCCCAGACTTGGCATGTCGATCTATGTACGAAATGGCTCAGATGCCTCGACGCAAGATTCATGTCGAGTTCCGGGTTGGTTGATATGCACGATCTTCCTCGCATTACAAAAGGTGGTGTATGGCCCATGCGCTTTGACACACGGTTTGTGTGTTGGTCCATGCATATTGAGGTTCATGGAGCTTGTCGTATTACAGACGTCTCGCACGGTCTGTGTGCTATGATGCACGGTCCGTGCCTTGGTCCGAGTGGTAGAGTGCACGGTCATAATGTCCTTCGTGCGTCTTCAATGATCTGGTTGTTTGATTTACAGAAGATGTTGCATGGTCTGTGCTTCCTTTTGCACGGTCTGTGGTCCTTTACTTTTGTGAGAGACATTTGTATGTGTGGGATTCCGACATTATCGTTTACAGGACATCTTGTGTCTTCGCGACCCGAAGGCTATTGGTATTGAAGTTAATTTGCAACTCGTGCCCCAATGACCCGAAGACTTATGGCTTAAAGTATATTTGTAGCTCGTGCGCATTAGCCCTATGGCTATTTGGCATTGTCGCTTATTTTGGCAACTCGTGCCCAATCTTCGAAGGCTTGTGGCATAAAGCTTATTTGGCAACTCGTGCCCATTGGCCCAAAGGCATGGCACTTAATGGGAGCTCGTGCCATGTGGGCTTTGTTTGGTCTGGATAATGATCTCATTCGTTATCTTAACTCGTATTTGGCATTCTTCTCCAGTTTTACTTGGCTCTTTTAGCTTATGAGATGATTCTTATCCAAGTGGCATGTTCGCTATTTGTTTGCTTTTATCACAACATTAAAACTCATTGGCAATTTGTGCATGTGTGGCCCTAAAAGACTTGGCATTAAAGCTTATTCGGCAGTTTGCGCTCAGTGGCATGTAGGCTAGTGGCATTAGAGCTTATTTGGTAATTCGTATCTGTGTGGCTCGTAGGCTCGTTTTTGGCTTTTATCTTAGCATTACAACTCATTGGCAATTCGTGCCCTCGTGGCACTGAAAGACTATTTTTGCATTAAGGTAATTGGGTAATTCATACCCATGTTGATGTGATACGGGATCTGATTAGGCATCAAGACCAAGTCAAGAGTCGTGCCAAAGTTAGACAAGTGATAACTCTGCCGCCGCCGCCGATGCGCCTTAAATTTGGGTTTTACAAGACGCACGTGCCAATGATGTCCACTTTGGGTCCTACAGTGTCAACCATCAAGAAAGGCTAAATGAGGAGGCCATGCAAGGTTTCAGCTCAATTGGAGGAACAACGCCAGGTGAAGACACAAGGGCCTTACGAGCACCCACGTGGGACTACGGTCAAATTCTTAATCCATGCGACTTGGCTCGAGGACCAAATTGTCCATCATCTTTAGGATCTCCAAGGTTTCCAGTAAGCCAAGGTGCACCGATGGAAAGTGAAGATGGATCGGAGAAGTTGAGCCAAGAAGGCCAAGGCACCAACAAGCGAGTCTGATTTTGTCTAGAGGCGCAAATATTAACTCCTCATGTGTTTGGGCTCATTTCTGGATATGTTTGGGATCATGTGCTTATCTAGACTTTGTACAAATTTCCGCCCCAAAGGAGCTTTGAGGAGAGATAACGGCGCGTTACAAATTCACTAAAAAATTAGGGTTTTTGGAAAGCATTCGGTTTATTTAAGTGTATGTCGTTTTCATTGTTAGTTAGATTTGATTTATTGAATTTTGAAAACTTGGAGCTTCCATTGTTGAGTTTTGAGTTTATGTTCTTGAGTACTTTGTTTTTGGTGAGTCATATCCTGTACAATTTACTCGTGTTTTGGTGCTTAATATCCAAAACGGTTGCCTAGCGTAGGTGAGTCATATGCTTAGCGAATCAACAACCCTCTTCTTAAATCTATTGGTGCATCATATCCAATAGATCAAGTTGTTTATCCCTTTTATTTCTTGCATTCAAAATCCTAAACCCTAAACCCTAAAAACCCACAAAAGAACCACTTTTTATCCCTAAACAACATACTTGCACCACACGTGGCTTCGGGAGACGACTTTCCTTGAACCAGAACGGAGATCCTTAGGTTGTAAGCCATCATTTGGTATTAGAGCTTGATCAAGGTAAATTATTCAAAGCATTGCTCGTCTTGATTTCAAACTCTTGCATGATTATGCTCCAACCCTACGTCTTTGCTTACCCTTAGTGCATATTGAGAGGCTTCAAAATCCTAAAATTTTGCCTTAGAGTATCCCAAAAGATCTACCAAAATAGGGCTGAGGGGATGCCTTGAGTGCCAAGCCTAGGGTCGGCCTTCCTTTTGAGAGATTAGGGTGTCTTAACTTGCACACCACACCAGCCCTACATGGCCAACCCTTACATAAAATTCTATCTCTTTCCATAATTGCTTATCCTTAGCCACTTACCATATCCTTACCACGTCTTTCATTATCTTTTAGTAATTGCTCCTTAATATAGATTTTATTTTGCTTTTATCTTTTAGGTGATTAGTGATATCTTGCTAACTTTTAGAACCATATCTTATCTTGTCTTCCAAGATAATATCTTTGTCAAAAAAGTATAAAAAATATTTAGAAATTTGGACTTATTAAAAGAAAAAGAATCGGGACTTGGAAAATTTTGGACCCAACAAAAGTAGGGCTTAGAAAAAGTGGGATCCCACGAGTCCAAGAAAATCAAGAAAGTTCTTATTTTTAGCAAGTGTCCAAGTTTTCTATTTGATTGAAGTCTTATCTTTAACTATATCTTATTTGGACATAACTTGCTTACTCACATCTTGACTTTGGTGCTTGTCCCTTCTACCCTAATGTTATCCCTACTTCTCATTCGAACCCTTGCTTGTGTTTGATCTTAAGATCTTGCTTGGTCTTTACTTGTTCCTTGTAGGATACTCTTTGATAGCACTAACCTAGAATCAAGTTAAGGTCTTGGAGGGAACTCTAAATGCACGGTGAACCAAGAAAGGATAAGGGTTGTGCTTGAAAAAGGTACTATGTTTGCCTCATTTTCTTATCTATTTGTTTTAGAATAACATTACGTGTTTGATTGCTTTGTTAGTGTATAGATTAGATTTCCTCTTTCCTTGTTTTTGTGCTTATACATCATGTCATAGAGGAACTTCTTTTATTTTTGTGCGTATGGTGCTTCCTATTTGGAGGCCTGACGACCTACTTATCATGACTCTAACATCCATACAAGGTACAAGCCTGACCTATCTTTTTGTGACTCTTACTATTGTTCTTCTTGTAATCATTACGTACAGCCTAAGGGAGTCTGTGACTCACCTAAGTCTTCTATTTTGCACATTCAAGGACAGAGAAAGGGGGACTCTACAACCCCGGATTAGAACATCTTACTTTCTATGTGCTATGTGTGATGGGCGATGCCACTTGGCTAACATTTTCCCTAAACGAAACTACATCTCTGAGAAGGAAGGTAACGAGATACCATCCTTGGAAAGGGATGTCGTCATGGCCGCTTCGTATGATGACATGGAGGTCGTGACTAGGCCTAGTGATAACCACACTTCACTAGCCCTCGTGACCCAAGAGGACCAACCACCAATTTATGATGAGTTACTGAAAGATGAGTTGTTGGGACAATATGAATCTGAGGATGAGAGGGAATAGGTGGTTGAGTAAAACGAAGATGAAGAAGAGAAGGTGCTTACAACCGCCTCCATAGGAGAATACTTTGTGACCTCCAAGTTGATTTTTGAAACAGAAGGATCTTTGCAAATCATTTATGATGAGAAGCGTGAGGAAGGATCCTATAAGGATTATATGATCCTATACTTGGAAGAGAACCAAGGACCTCAATAAAGGTTGGTGGGATTTCAAGGCTCTCCACACTATGTCGCCCTTCTAAGGTGGCATACGCCGAATCCTCTTGAAGATTCCTATATTGGACCAAGCTTCCTCAACCTTATGGCCACCACCTGGTTAGACACAACGCCTTTACTTCCTAGATGCCCTCCCTTATGGTTTTTGGGAAAATAAGACGTGACGCAACTCCTTGTCGAGCTTCAAGAGAGTTTCTTGTCTATAGGGAGCTTGCCACTCAAAGGGGACCTATGGAGTCAAAATTTCAGGGAAGAATCCTTAACTCCATCTGATCATGTTTTGAGTTTTCTTGTATGATTACGTTTATATATACATATAGTGGTTCACTTTCATACTTGTGGCATGTTGCATTGACATTTAGATTTAGTCATTCTTACATGCATCATAGTTTCCTTTCTCAAGACACGTCGTATAGGTTGCAACTAGATTATATTGTTATATTAATAGTCAACTATGCTTGTTATGTTGCTAGCAGCATGAATAAGCATATCTATAGACAGAAAAGGAAAAGTGGTTTTACTAGTGCATGCATTTGTACATATCATTTGGACCTTGGAAAGATGGAACTTACATTGTTGGCTGGGCATGGAGCCCATAGTATGACTAATGTGGCTCAGAGGAATGCATACCATGCTATTGCAAATGTTGAAAGACGGCCAAGGAAGATCTTAATGCTTCATGAGATGATTAAGCCGCCTTCAAGAGCTAAGGGAGTTCTCTTGCCTACAAGTCTTTTTTATGCATATTAATTATAAGGCACACTTCCTAGATGTTCATGTTTATGTTTCTTGTTTCCTTAGGTTCTATCTAGTTTTTCCCATGCTAATTATCCAAGTAGAACTCTAGGAGATAGACTGTATGCTAAGAAGGGAAGTCCAAAATAATTTATTCTTGTGCATACTAGCCGGAAACACCAAGTCATGGCTAGGTTAAGTGGTTTTGTTTACTTAGGAGTCTTTTCCATTCCTTGTTTTTTGATCTTTATTGGTATAGGTTATGCGGATTCGAGGCCAAATCCTCTTAAAGTAGGGGAGGATGATGTGATATGAGATCTCATCAAGGTGCAAGACCAAGTCAAGAGCCATGCCAAGCCTAGACAAGTGACAACTCCGCCGACGCAGCCGTCGATGCACCTCAAGTTATGGTTTTACATAACGCTTGCGCTAATGATGTCCAATTTGATTCCTACCAGTGTCAACCATAAAGATAGGTTATATGAGGAGGCCATGCAAGTTTTGAGCTCAATTGGAGGAAGAACGCATGGTGAAGACACAAGGGTCGTACGAGCAACGATGTCGGCACAAGCACCCACGTGGGACTACGGTCAAATCCCTCATCCATACGACTTGGCTCGATCACCAAATTGTCAGTCCTCTTTAGGCTCTCCAAGGTGTCCAGTAAGCCATGGTGCGCCAAGTGAAAGTGAAGATGGCTCGGAGAAGTTGAGCCAAGAAGGCCAAGGTGCAGCGCTAGCGGCACGGCACCCGCATGCGAGCCCAATTTTGTCCAGAGGCACAAATTATGTTTGGAATTATGGGCTTATCTATCTTGGATATTTTTGGGATATGTTTGGGCTCATTTTTGGGCTCATGCGTTTGGGCTCATTTTTGGATATGTTTGGGATTATGGGCTTATCTATCTTGTGTCCAACCTCTAAAATATACTCATTTTTTGGTGCGTAATAAAAGATTTCCTAACTTAAACGAATCATATCCTTAGTGAATCAATGACCATCTTCTTGAATCTATTGGTGCATCATACTAGTTGATCCAAGCTATCTATCTCTTTTCTTTCTTGCATGAAAAACCTTAAAAACCCACAAAAAATCACTTTTTATCCTTGAACGACGATGCAACCATACATGCACCACACATGGCTTTGGAAGATGACGTTCCTTGAACCAGAACGAAGATCCTTAGGCTGGAAGCCATTATTGGCCCGAAGGCTATTTTGGCATTAATCTTAATGGGTAATTCATACCCATGTGTCCCGAAGGCTATGGCATATAGCTTATTGGGTAATTCGTACCCCTATGACTCGAAGGCTATGTCATATAGCTTATTGGCATCTTGTGCCCAGTGGCCCAAAGGCTAGTGTCTTAGCATCTGGTTCTATTTGAATTTCAACAGCTTGTGTTGTTTGGCCTTCATGCTAATTCTTTAAAATATTTTCAAAATGGCAAGATGAACATCGATTGCAATCTAGAGTGGCAATACGGCTATTTTTCAGTGCGAGGGGTCTGCCATCAACTCTTTGTCTTTCTGAGCTAATATTTTTCGTTGATTGCTTGGAAGACAATATTCTCATTCAGAATTTCGATCCAAGGTTGTCTTTGCTATTCTAGGATGTGAGCGGTATATCCTCGGCTATTTGTCCTTCCTGACTATTTGGCCTTTACGACTAGGTGCATTCTTACATCATATGCATTAGAGCGTCGTAAGTATGATTAGGCTTTAAAGGTAAATTGTATGATGAGACTGCCTTACAAAAGCATTGACACTTAACAATAATGGGGTTAGGAAATTGAAATTTAAAACCTAATAAAGAAGTGAATAGGGAAGGCAATATTCAATAAATACTCATTTGAAAAGTTGCCATTGCGCTTGACGTTTGCAAGTGATGTTTGCGTGCATATGCAATATCCTTCCAATTTTTACCAGAGGATGCAATATAATAGTTATGGTGGGTTCTTGTCCTGGATGATGCCTTGCCCCTACGCTTGCACTTTTTGTTACCCTTATGGGTAACCATTTTCACTAAAATTTATATGTCAAGCGTCATCCAACTAACAATGTTTCATGAAATTTAGGAAATCATTGTTCAGAAATAGAGCATTAAAGACAAGCGATTATAATAACATTTCATGTTATCATATCTAGTCACGGTAGCAAGAGTGGCCGACTAAATTATCATGGAAAGTATGTTATATTAACCCTTATGAGGAATGTACAACTCGAAGGGAATAAGCACCAAGATTGGTAACAAACTAGCTACTTTTTATCTTATAATTCAACTTACAATCTAATAAACTCAAGAGAAGCAAGACTGACTTGTCAAAATCGGCTCTAGTATTTCATGCTCGACCCAACTGTGTGCTTTTTTTTTAATGATTCATTCAATAGAATGGGTACATAACTAGTGATGTCTACATGCCTAAGAGGAGACTTCTCATTTTTCACAATTGTAAATTAAACATTCTAGAGTAAGTAATATTTATCAAATAAACACACTCATATAAAATATTAAGAATTCAAAGGTAAGGATTGAAGACTTAGCTATCGGGTTTGCCTTCGTAGGAGAGCACATTAAACAGATTTTGTACGACTTGTTATTGGTGCTCAACAAGTGCTCCCTTGGATTCGATATGTTTTATACTACTCGATAGTACCGTGCAAATGCGGGTCTATTAGTACCCTTAAGCGCATACTATATGGATAAAAAACGCACAAGAATCGTGTCCTCATTCCAAAAAACTCACCATAGTAAGTATTGACAAACACCACTCATCGATGTAAATATTGGCCGACAAAAAAATAGGACGCTTTATCGAGACAAAAACATCAAGCGATAAAAATGCTTTAAAATGCATCTTTATAGAAGGACCTCTGCTCAACAAAACACCAAATGACCCATCACCATATATATATAAGCCTCGCCTCTATGTACTTTTTTTTTTACGCTTAGTTCATTGCCTAAATTCAAAGTTGAGAGAGTTCCTACTTGTTTAGGCCTTGGCGTCACCCCGGTTACTTGTTCATTCAAACAAGATCATCATGTTGATCTTCCTTTCGAGTCTCATCACGTTGAGTCTCAAGAGATCTCGCCAGCCTTCATTACGTTGAAGTCTCGCTCGATCTTCCTCAGTTTCTTCACGTGCAAAGCCAAACTATCCACGAAACCTCCACAAGAGTTGGTGTGGTGTCTTCACCGTCTAGATCCGCTTACCCGATGCAAACTGAGCCTTCAATTCGCATAAGGGTTTGACACTGAGATGTAATAACTTCTATTGGATCCTTAGCAATTGAACTTGAGTGTTATTTATGCGACAACAACTTAATTACTCTTGAGGATTAATATGTTATCATAGATGTTCTACGTTTAAGTTGGTTTAAGCGGAACGCAAAAACAAATGTTATTTCAGTTTATCCCTAGACTCTACGCGACAACGATTGTTAGTTAGCTTAAGGCGCATTTACTATCGTTTGACATGAGTTCGTAGATTATCTTAGATGGCACGTCTTCAAATAATTTGGACTAGATTCAGTTAAAATGTGAATATATTTACTTAAGCATTGTTGTAGTGATCCTAAACCTTACACACATTTATCACATAGATTTATATCTCTTATTAGCATTATTATTCATTATATTAGTTCCACTTCTTCCTGATTCATTATTTTTATGGCCAAGTTTACTATTAGAGTTTATTGATATTACATTGATCTCTATGAGATCGACACTTGAATACTACAACTGATCCCTTACACTTGCGGATAGGTATTAATCACATCAAACACAAAGAGTTGTACAACAAACACATATCAAATGATAAAAAACGAAAAAAAAGGTTTTTAAATATACAAGTTTAATATACCACCTTATTCCAGTGCAAAGCATGGGGCACCGATGATATATTGAACTGCTTGTCATTTATATCAGAAGATGGAAAAACCCATTGGGCATTAAGTTACGGTTACCGCGTAGATTTATTATCTTCATGGAGGGTCCGTTCTATTTCACATGAAAAGAGTTATTAATTATCTATATCTATTGCAATATTTGTTCCACTAAACTCGGTGTAAGATGCCACCCAATTATTTGTGTTCAAATTGTAACGTACACTATACAGCCAATGCAACGCGTTTTTGTGTAACATTCACCGTGAAGACATTGTGTATTGTACCATTATCATTTAATCAATTCAATGGTAGCTCTCTACCGTATGTTACGCAAAAAATGGACCGTCACAAGACAAATATCATAATGACAATTGAGGTTCCAATGTGAAATTGTCATATATAAGATAATGAAAGTAGACCTATTTTCCTAGTGGTTGTGTGAATTGTCATTATGCTTAATGAATCTAATCTTGCATTAATTACCATGAAAGTAGGAATTAAGTAGGATTAGACTAGTTTCTTATTCCTTGAAAGATGATAAGAGATATATTAGGACATTTGACCATTGGAGACCATTACTTGCAACCTTAGAGATTTATTTACTTGTCATTAGATGATCTTATTTGTGGTGAACCCTAATCCTAACTTTTCATCATTCAATTAACCCAAATCTACCTTTTATCGTTTTAGTTAGTTCTAGACTTTGCATTTTTTGTTAGTTCTATAAAATCAAAACCAAAAAGTCCACATCTTTTGCTTGATCTAGATTATTAGTTTGTGTAAAATTGGTGATCAACAAGTGCTCCTTGGATTCGATATCTTTTATACTACTCGATAGTACTATACACTTGGGGGTCTATCAGTACCCTTAAGCGCATACTATATGGACACAAAAACGCATAAGGCTCGTGTCCTCATGCCAAAAACCCACCGTTCTATTTCACATGAAAAGTGTTATTAATAAAGCATCCTTTTGTCGACCAATATTTACATTGATAAATCATCCGTTCTATTTCACATGAAAAGTGTTACTAATTATCCATATGTATTGCAATATTTGTTCCACGGAACTCGGTGTAAGATGCCACCCAATTATTTGTGTTCAAATTGTAACGTACACTATACAGCCAATCCAACGCGTTTTTGTGTAACATTCACCGTTAAGACAGTGTGTATTGTACCATTATCATTTAACCAATTGAATGGTAGCTCTCTACCGTATGTTTCGCCAAAAAGGGACCATCACAAGACAAATATCATAATGACAATTGAGGTTCCAATGTGAAATTGTCATATATAAGATCACAAAAGTAGACCTATTTTTCTAGTGGTTGTGTGAATTGTCTTTATGCTTAATGAATCTAATCTTGCAGTAATTACCATGAAAGTAGGAATTAAGTAGGATTAGACTAGTTTCTTGTACCTTGAAAGAGGATAAGAGATGTATTAGAACATTTGACCATTAGAGACCATTACTTGCAACCTTAGAGATTTATTTACTTGTCATTACATGATCTCATTTGTGGTGAACCCCAATCCTAGTTTTTCATCATTCAATTAACCAAAATCTACCTTTTATCGTTTTAGTTAGTTCTAGACTTTGCATTTCTTGTTAGTTCAATAAAATCAAAACCAAAAACTCCACATCTCTTGTTTGATCTAGATTATTAGGTTGTGTAAAATTGGTGCTCAACAAGTGCTTCCTTGGATTCGATATCTTTTATACTACTCGATAGTACCGTGCACTTGCATGTCTATTAGTACCCTTAAGCACATACTATATGGACGAAAAAACGCACAAGAATTGTGTCCTCATACCAAAAACCCACCATAGTAAGTATTGACAAACACCGCTCATCGATGTAAATATTGGCCGACAAAAACATATGACTCTTTATCGAGACAAAAACAACAGGCAAAAAAAACGCTATAAAATGCATATTTAAAGAAGAACCTATACTCAACAAAACACCAAATGACCCATCATATAAGCCATGCCTCTATGTACTTTTTCTTTACTCTTAGTTCATTGCCTAAATTCAAAGTTGAGAGAGTTCCTCCTTGTTTAGGCATGGGCATCACCCCGGTTACTTGTTCGTTCAAACAAGATCATCACATTGATCTTCCTTTCGAGTCTCATCACGTTGAGTCTCAAAATATCTCGCCAGCCTTCATCACGTAGAAGTATCGCTCGATCTTCCTCGATTTCCTCACGTGTGAAGCCAGATCTATCCCCGAAACCTCCACAAGAGTTGGTGTGGTGTCTTCACGGTATAGATCTGTTAATCCGACGCAAATCGAGCCTTCGATTTGCATCTGGGTTTGAGACCGAGATATATAACTTCTATTGGATCCTTAGCAATTGAACTTGAGTGTTATTTATGCGACAACAACTTAATTACTCTTGAGGATTAATAAGCTATTATACATGTTCTAGGTTTAACTTGGATTAAGCGGAACGTGAAAACGAATGTTATTTTAGTTTATCCCTAGACTCTACGTGGTTAAAGGGTTTAAATATGATTAGCTCTACACGACAGCGATTGTCAGTTAAAGTGTGATTATATTTACTGAAGCATTGTTGTGGTGATCCTAAATGATGTGACTACGTCCCATCAAGAGCTAGACACCTCAAGCCACCAAGAGCCCTAAGTGCAAGCAAGTGACACCGGCCAAGTTGATCAAGGCCAAGCGTCGACGCCACACAAGGAGGACTTCATTTCATTGGTCGCTCCACCACTTGTCTCGCACACCAAGGCTTCCATTGACTCAAGTGACAATGAAGAGTCCGTTCAGCCCATGAGTGCCGTGGGAAGTGTGCCCAAGACTCCCAAACATCGCACTCCACACATGTCATTGTGCCAGGATGATATAGCTGCATCGAGCATGGGCCCAATTTTGTTTCACTCGTGCAAACTAGCCCATTTTTGGAGGAGGCCCAGTTAACTCATCCAGCTACCATGTTCTAGGAGGGCAAGCTCAAAAGACTTCGGGTTTAGGAGTTATGTTATTTGTAAGACACTAATTGAGGGAGCTTTTACTACGCTAGTTCAAGAGTTTTAAACTCCAATTTTGTATGCCTATTTAAGAAAGCCTCGTGAACCTTTTGTAATCATCAAATGCTTAATAAAAAACCAGAGATATCTCCTTTGAAAATTTCCAAAAAATTCAGTCTTTGCTCGTGTGTAATATCGGGCTTTTGATCGACTAGTTTAGGGTGCGTAATATCCCTATGCTCTTTGATCTTGTTCTATTCTCTTGTGGTGAGTCATATCCACGTGAGCCTAGGATACTTATCCTTTCAATCTCCATCACAAATCAATCCCCACATCCAGATCTATTCATCACCATCATCCACTTCATCAAAACCAAACCCATCATCATCAACACCTCCTTCGTTGAACTGTCTGCGACCCCTCAGTAGAGTGGCCATATCTTTCGACTCATAGATCGGTTCACACTAAAAATTGGACGTTATAAACTAGACTTGAAGATCTAGCTTCTGAAGTTGGAATCATCCATTTTGGAGTCCGGAGCAAAGAGAAAGACCCAGTTGAAAACGGAACAGAATGTTGGAAAAATAATGTCTGCGGCCAAACAAGTTCAACCTTGCTTGGAACCCACCTTGGCGTCTACCTTGCACCGAGATCAGGGGGATCCTAGTCCATATCATGTGGTATCAGAGCTAGCAAGGTAAACGCTTAAAACTTTGGATTAGATTTGATCTAAGTACTAGTTGCAAGCTTCTGAAATTTTTGTGCCTTCTTGTTCTTGTGAAAATTGCTGAAGTTTTGTTCTTGAATCTCTGAATTTTTGTGCTTGTGATTGTTCATTGAAGAAGACAACCTTTGAGTTACTTAAACTCCTTCTTAATTACCACTTGAAGTTATTGAAGTGATTAAACCCACTTCATTCATTGCAAAACTGAACTCTTGAATTGCTTCCATTAAACTCGGCTGAACTTCATTTATTTCTTCCTTTTTGGCTGCAATAACTTGCTTGATTCTTGTGTCTCTTGCTTGGATGAACTGACTTGAGCAAGTACTTAAAGATACGGGAAAATACTTGAGAAAACTCAAAGCCAACTGAAAGAAAAACAAAATTGAAAGTCTAGCAAATTGTAGACTTGTGCTCACCTCAGTCAAGAAGTTTGTTTTATCATTGTTATAATTCTCAAGTGTAATCAAAGGCATATAGCCAAGGAAACTCGAGAAAAAAGGGCTAAGTAGCCAGAAAAAGTCGAGTAAGAAGTGAGAAGTTCGAGAAAGAGTGGCAAAGCCAGAAAAAAGCGAACAAGTTGAATTTGAGGACCTTGTATTAGTACCTTCTTTTTGTGTCTTGTAAGGATCAGTTCTTCCTAGTTGGTGCATAAGCTCAATCAAGGTTGTTGTGTTCGTCTTTTGTTTGCAAAAATTACCCCCAAACTTGCCTTGTTTTTGAAAGCTTGCAAACTGCACTTGGAAGGAATTTTGGTCCAAATTTTTGGCACTTGATAGCTCAAGGTTCCATTGACTGACCTACCTACTCTTGTCTTGTTGTGTTGGTATTTGTCTTGGTTACTAACCTTGCAAGGGGAGCAGATGGAGATGTCTAGCTTGGGCCATATGTCACAAAGGGATTACCTTTACTTTCGGGATTATGGTGCTTCATGTAGGGAGATTCGACCATGTGTGTACCCCAACTCCAACACTCACACGAGCACCTACAAGGATTTTCGCAACCAAGGTAATAAACCAAGTAACATGCCTCTAAGGAGACAATCTTATGGAGACTATGGCTATGACTATGGCTATAGAGATGAAGAAAGATGGCACTCTCCAACAAGGTATCAAACTGTCCCTTCTTTTGAATCTTATTATCATTCTTCGTCTAACCCTTCCGTGCAGACCAAGGGAGTCTATGACTCACCAAAATCATGTTTTAGCACGTCCAAGGGTAGAGAAAGAGTGACCCCGCAGCCCCGAATTAGAACACATGATATTCTGTGTGTTATGTGTGAAAGGCGAGGCCATTTGGCTAACATTTGCCCTAATCGCTACTACACTTCCAAGGATGAAGGATTCTTTGAGAGTGAAGCTTTGGTTGATGCTTGTGTGGGAGAGGAGGTCAAGAGTGAACCAAATGCTAGTCACATTTCCCTAGTTTTAGGCAGCAAAGAAGAGCCGCTTAAGGGTCATGATGCCGATGAAGACAATTTGGTGGTTCAAAAAGAGGCTAAAGATGAGGATGCTCTTGCTACTGAATCACCATCGTCTATGGACAACGGAAAAGAGCTTGAACCAATGGAAAAAGAGGAGGAAATCTTGGAGCCATCTCCAACTCCTCCAAGACGCAAGTGTTGGCCTACAATCAAACGTAGCTCCTTAGCATCATTAGCTACTCCATGGTCCAACTTCACACACATGGTTCCTTCAATCTTGCCATTTCTTCTATAAGACGAGGTTGATGCAAAAGATGTCAAACTGGCTGAAGATTCTGATTCTGACCTTGCGAAGAAGGAGGTCCACTCTAGGACTCATTCTAGGGAAGTATCATATGCCCTTACTTTGCTTTCTACTCTATTATTCACGTCACTTGATAATGAATATCTTTCAAAGAGTAGAGAATTCCAAGTGCTTAAATCAGTTGTTGAATGTAGAACTAGGTACTCATGCATGCACCCAAGTTCTCTTGCTCAATACATGTCATGTGGGATGCATCTAGTTCATACTGGTATTTTGTACAAGCATGCGTGTTATGTTGTTAGTTGGTTTCCTAAACCTGAACGTAGGACTAGGAAGAAGAGTGGAATAGTTTGTGCATGCATCTTCGCATTTCATATAGAACTTGGAATTTTCGTGACTACATTCTCAAATTTTCTTGGTGATGTTCAAGAGCCTCATTTTTCTGATTTTCATGTAGGGCACTTGGATTCGAGGTCGAATCCTTTCCATAGAGGGGAGGATGATGTGACTACGTCCCATCAAGAGCTAGACACCTCAAGCCACCAAGAGCCCTAAGTGCAAGCAAGTGACACCGGCCAAGTTGATCAAGGCCAAGCGTCAGCGCCATACAAGGAGGACTTCATTTCACCGGTCGCTCCACCACTTGTCCCACACACCAAGGCTTCCATTGACTCAAGTGACAATGAAGAGTCTGTTCAACCCATGTGATGTGACCTTGTCCGATGGAAAGACCACGATTCGCTGTCAAGGATCGATTGAACGCGAATTGGGCGCAGGCAACTCTTCGGAAAGAATAGATTGGCGGAAGCAAGGAGAAGATGGACTGTGGGGTGGTCGGAATGATGACCGGCGGCTGGGGGTGACCGGCGGGGGCTGGTGGTGATGCGGCGGAAGTGGTGGTGGTGGTGGTGGTGCGGTGGCGACGAAGGAGGCAGCGGAATGAGGAGTGGAGGGGGCGGCGGCAGCCTTAGGGTTTTTGTTTGGGGAGAGATGAGAACTAGGGTTAGTTATTGTCTCAGGATTGCGGATAGTAACCGGATAGGTAGTAACCGAGTTAACGCGCCAGGATAATTCACTAGAAATGCGTTAACGAAATCGATGCGCCAGGATAGTTCGACTAGAAACGCAAGGATTGTTGACGTCAGGTCCCGAGTTTGCAGGAGATTACTCGACTAGAAAACAAGCTCTATTTCGACGTAAATGAAAATGAAGACAAAAGAGAGTATTTATACTAGAGAGTTGACCTAATGGGCCAGACTCTCTAGTTACTAATTCTGGCGGCCCATTTAACATAAATGGAAACCACCCAGAAATAGCAGCTACTAAAAATAGAAATAACGGCAAATAGAAAGTACTAAGGAAGTAATGTCTGGAAATAGCAAGACTAGAATGTCTCCTAAATCTATCTCGGAGTGGATGTAGCTGTAGAGGGGTCTCAAGGTGGATGTCTCATGGTGGCTACCTCCTCTCTAGCTGACATGGGGGACAGGGTCACATCACCCTCCCCCACTTGGTTGTGAAGCGTCCCCGCTTCACCCTCACCAGGCTCGGGTTCAACATATGGTGCTGAGTCAGCAACGTGGAACGTCTGATGCACCCCATATTTGTCCGGGAGCTCGAGCTGGTAGGTGTTCTTGCCAATTGCCATGACGACTCTAAAGGGACCATCACCCCGTTGGTCGAGCTTAGACTTGCGGACGGAAGGGATTGGCTCCTTCCGCAAGTGAAGCCAAACCAAGTCGCACAGGGCAAAGGTCAAGCATCGCCTGCCCTTGCTCCGCTGGGTTGAGTACTTCAGCGCACGTCGCTTCAGCTGAGTGTGTGTCCTCCTGTGATGCTCTTGAAAGTGCTCAGCCAACGTGCCAGCATCAATGGTCGCCTTGTTCTGCAGAGAAGCGTCTGGAATGAAGTCTAGCCGGTGCTCAATACCACGCACTGGTTGCAGGCCTGTCTGCAGCTTGTCCGACATAATATCCGCAAAGTCCTGCAAAATAGACAAAATAGCAGGCGGGAGTGCAGGCTCTACAGTAGTAGTGGCACAAAGGCGAGGAATAACAAAGAAACAAGGGAACTTTCCTCAAAGTGCCGTAGGGAGGTCCCTGTGTTTTGCCAGAAGAACTCTGGGTTCACAAGTGCCCCGTAAGGTAGATGCAGACGCAGCTGTAGAAGCAGACGACCTTCTAGAAGACACAGAAGGCGAAGGCGCAGGACAGGAGACGGACTCGGCCGAGTGGGCAGGACAGTCACTGACTCGGCCCACAACTCGGTCGAGTTGCTGGCTGAGTTGGCGGCAGTTGCCCTGACTCGGTCCAGAACTCGGCCGAGTTCTTGTCAAGTGTGTTGACTCGGGGCACAACTCGGCCGAGTTATTGCTCGAGTTTCCTTCAGTTGCCACAACTCGGTCGGTGACTCGGTCGAGTGTCGGACCGAGTTGTGTCCAGGTGTGCTGACCCGGCCCAGAACTCAGCCGAGTTTCTGGCCGAGTTTCCCCCAGGTGACACAACTCGGTCGGTGACCCGGCCGAGTTGTCGCCCGAGTTTCCCGCAGGTGCCTCAACGCGGTCGATGACGCAGCCGAGTTGTCGTTTGGCGTTCTCCGGGGTTGGTTTCTGCACAGGCGGAGTTCTGGCGGCCTCAATGGCCTTCTGGCATTGTCGCTCAGTCTGCTCCTGTAAAATGTCATGCGGACTCATGGGTAAGAGAGTCACGCGCTTCCCGTGGTATTTGAACATGTAAGTGTTCAAATACGCGTCGTGAAGCACGCGACGATCATATTGCCATGGACGGCCCAAAAGCAGATGGGTTGCATCCATAGCGGTAACAGCACATAGCACAGTGTCGTTGTAAGGGCTAAGCGAAGATGAAATAAGACTCTGGCGAGAAACTGTGTTACCTGACCCTTCAGAGATCCACTGAAGGCCATACCGAGCGGGGTGCGGTGTAGTCGGATGGTTGAAATGGCTCACAACCTTCTCACAGATAATGGTGCCGCAGAAACCCCGTCAATGATCATACTCAGCGAGGTGTCCGGAAAGCTGCATCGAGCATGAAGCAAATTCTCCCGGTGCACGTGAAGGGCTCCCCCGTTGACGCTCAGCACGCATCGAGGAACCAAGGCAGAATGGGATGCCTGGTCATGAAGGTGATCGGGGGGACTGACCACATCGCCATCAGCATCGGTTGTAAAGACGTCGGCAGGGTCAATCTTGACATCGTTATCATCTGCCTCTGCAACTGCAGGGGCTTTCTCCCGGATCACTTCCTTGGACTCGAGGCATTGGAGTTGGCCTGGAGTCAATGTGGAGGGGAGAATCAGGGTACCCTTTGCCTGTTCCAGGGCTAGGGCGCTCAATTCATCAGGCTGTAGTTGTCCCTGATCAGAAGCGACCGTAGTAATCGGAGGCGGTTGCTGGCAAGCTAAGAGCTCTGCAGTCGCGCGTTGGAGTTCTGCTATCTGCGCTTCTTGGACTTTGGCTTCAGCAAGCAACTCGCGTATTA
Organism: Rheum nobile; assembly: GCA_027886185.1. NCBI lineage: Eukaryota > Viridiplantae > Streptophyta > Magnoliopsida > Caryophyllales > Polygonaceae > Rheum > Rheum nobile. The sequence goes on from WOAB01000485.1 coordinate 16,867,551, forward strand.
TCTGCTGGAGAGAGTACACATTAATCTGGCGCTGGAGTTCGACGAACTGTGTGGCCAATGCTTGGTTGGCAGCATGCATCTCTCGGAGCTGTTTTTATGCAGCAGTCTCTGTTCCCGTCTCGTGGGGTATATCACCGCCTGACATGGTACCTGACAGCGAGAAATGGCAAACCACAGGATCAAAGCGAACAACAACAACAGCAACAGAGGATCAACAAAAAGGTAAGTAGAACCGAACTCAACAAACAATCACCCGGGAAACTACTCTGGCTGGCCGTGAGGGCGGTTACGAGCAGGCTTAAGGGAACTCACACAAAAATCAACAAAATCCAGGCAATGCTCAGCAAAGAAAATGTCGAAAGTAGATATGCAAGGATATAAGCACAGAAGTAAGCACAACACAGTCAACCAAGATATGCAACCCAGACGTTGAGAGATTAAGAAGATGGTAAATGAATCACTGCGATAACGGGGGTTGAAGGTGCCAGAATCAAGACCAGGTTCTCCCTTCCTGCTGCGAGAGACGCACTTGCCTTATTTTGGCTTGTGTGGTCTCGAATTTTTTATTTTTTTTTATAAATCTGTGAACTGCTATAGATTCTGCACACAGAACTTCAACAAAACACACATAATGTTTAGCAGAAATGCACAGAAACGCACAAATCTGTGCACAGAAAGCAGCAAATGCACAGAATGTTCAGCAAAACGCACAGAAACGCACAAATCTGTGCACAGAAGTTCAGCAAATTACAGAAACGCAGCAGAAAAAAGAAAAAAAATGTTGTGATTCAAGTGGGAGAAGTAGGAGATTGCGAAGATGTAGAGTTGTGGCGCACACAAGGCAAACGAAGTCGCAACGAACTATCTAAGCCTATATGCAAGCGTATCTACCACAAACACTATCCAAAACCAAGCAAAAACCAGTAAATTTGCAGAAAATCAGTGAGCATGGGTTCGGATCTGGGCAGAAAAAAAAATTGTTTTTTTTTTGTGTTCGTATTTTGGCCTTTTGAGGGGTCAAACGATGTCCGTTTTGAGCGAATTTTATATGCCCGGAATCGTCTCGAGATGCTCTACAGGAATATGTAAGAAAATTGCGGAAAGGAAGGAAAAAAAATTGACGAAATCTGGGTAGAACGGTTCGCCGTTTTTTTTTTTTTGATATGCAGGAATGGATTTGCGGAAGCGAAGGAGTGATTTGAATGAAGAGTTGGAATGACTTACGCGATTCGAAGGCTCTGATACCAGTTGATATGACCTTGTCCGATGGAAAGACCATGATTCGCTGTCAAGGATCGATTGAACGCGTATTGGGGCGCAGGCAACTCTTCGGAAAGGATAGATTGGCGGAAGCAAGGAGAAGATGGACTGTGGGGTGGTCGGAATGACGACCGTCGGCTGGGGGTGACCGGCGGCGGCTGGTGGTGATGCAGCGGAAGTGGTGGTGGTGGTGGTACGGTGGCGACGAAGGAGGCAGCGGAATGAGAAGTGGAGGGGGCGGCGGCAGCCCTAGGGTTTGTGTTTGGGGAGAGATGAGAACTAGGGTTAGTTCTTGTCTCGGGATTGCGGATAGTAACCGGATAGGTAGTAACCGAGTTAACGCGCCAGGATAATTCACTAGAAACGCGTTAACGGAATTGATGCGCCAGGATAGTTCGACTAGAAACGCAAGGATTGTTGACGTCAGGGCCCAGGTTTGCAGGAGATTACTCGACTGGAAAACAAGCTCTATTTCGACGTAAATGAAAATGAAGACAAAAGAGAGTATTTATACTAGAGAGTTGACCTAATGGGCCAGACTCTCTAGTTACTAATTCTGGCAGCCCATTTAATATAAATGGAAACCACCAAGAAATAGCAGCTACTAAAAATAGAAATAACGGCAAATAGAAAGTACTAAGGATGTAATGTCTGGAAATAGCAAGACTAGAATGTCTCCTAAATCTATCTCGGAGTGGATGTAGCTGTAGAGGGGTCTCAAGGTGGATGTCTCATGGTGGCTACCTCCTCTCTAGCTGACATGGGGGACAGGGTCACATCACCATGAGTGCCGAGGGAAGTTTGCCCAAGACTCCCAAACATCGCACTCCACACACGTCATTGCGCCAGGATGACATAGCTGCATTGATCATGGGCCCAATTTTGTTTCACTCGTACAAACTGGCCCATTTTTGGAGGAGACCTAGTTACCTCATCCAGCTACCATGTTCTAGAAGGGCAAGCTCAAAATACTTCGGGTTTAGGAGTTATTTGATTTGGAAGACACTAATTGAGGGAGCTTTTACTAGGCTAGTTCAAGAGTTTTAAACTCCAATTTTGTATGCCTACTTAAGCAAGCCTCGTGAACCTTTTGTAATCATCAAATGCTTAATAAAAAACCAGAGATATCTCCTTTGAAAATTTCCAAAAAATTCAGTCTTTGCTAGTGTGTAATATCGGGCTTTTGATCGACTAGTTTAGGGTGCGTAATATCCCTATGCTCATTGATCTTGTTCTATTCTCTTGTGGTGAGTCATATCCATGTGAGTCTAGGATACTTATCCTTTCAATCTCCATCACAAATCAATCCCCACATCCAGATCTATTCATCACCATCATCCACTTCATCAAAACCAAACCTGTCATCATCAACACCTCCTTCGCTGAACTGTCTGCGACCCCTCAGTAGATTGGCCATATCTTTCGACTCATAGATCGGTTCACACTAAAATTTGGACGCTATAAACTAGACTTCAAGATCTAACTTCTGAAGTTGTAATCATCCAATTTGGAGTCCGGCGCAAACAGAAAGACCCAGTTGAAAACGGAACAGAATTCTGGAAAAATACTGTATGTGGCCAAACAAGTTCAACCTTGCTTGGAACCTGATCAGCACTACTTTGTAGTGTTTATCTAGGAGTTGTTATCGGTGTTTAGGGTGCCATTTGTAGGGATTTAGAGCACAACGGTGGAGTATGTAGTTGGAGAGATGAAGTGTGGATATGGTGGTTTGGAGAAGCTAATTGCAGACATTCAGAAGACGAGGAGAAACCACCTGATGAGACTAAGGAAATAGAAGGGAGAATCCACACAAAGAAGCAGAAGAAGGTCTGCCGCGACCAACCGTGACCAAGGGCGAAGACACGAAGAGGCCGCGGCAAAAGGCGAGGCGCGGACCAGCGAATGCCACTTCCGCGACCGCGGCGAAGTCATCCGCGCTCGCGGAAAATCCCACCTGTGCAAATGTTGAGAGCAAAGATCCATTATCCGCGACCGCGGATTTGGTGCCGCGATCGCGGAAGGACACGGCGGCGGTCCGCGAGAAGATTTCCGAGTTTCTTATTTCTATTATTTTCGATTTCGATTTTCTTTTATACTTTATATTTTATTTCCTTTTAGATCGCGTTTGTTATCTTTTCCCTTTAGTTTTAGGGTCAGGTTATTTAACCTAGTTTTTCCTTTCATTGTTCATCACATTATTCATCGTTGTTTCCATTGAGTATTGTTTTTCCTTTGAACTATGAAGAACTAAGCAACTTTTGCTTAGTCCGACGATTGAAGCCTTCAATTGATATACGGTTGTGAGATTCTGATTCTATTTCTTTTCGTTTGAATGTATTGATTCTCTTGTGCTTCATCCCATTGATTATTATTGATTTCGCTTGTTGGACGCAACTAGTTGTTATTGGTAATTGTCTATTGCTAGGGTTTGGTAATTACTGTTTGAGTTACCTAATTCATGTGTAGCAATTGCAATATTCTAAGAACTGTTTGGGACTAGTTTATTGTAGGGAGAATTAATTGCATGCAATAGTATGATTGTTTGCTACTCTTGCATGTATCTATCGAATTTCTTGTGCTCATTGCTGCTATTGAATTGACGCGTGAGGTTTTCATAGTTATTTAATAGTTAGTATTCTCAGGGTCTGTTTGTCATGTTTATAACTTATGAAAAGGAATAGGAACATTCATAGGAAGGAATTAGAGAGAATCTAGGATCAATCAATCTCATGAATGGTGGATATTTGTCTGGCTAAGTACTTTCCCCAAATTGATTACATCTTTGCTTTGTTTTACTTTACTTTGTTATTTACTTGGAATCAAACCAACCAAAACCCCCCTTTGTTACTTTTGGCATACACTTGTGCACTTAGAAAGATTACTTCTTCCCTGTGGGATTCGACCCTTACTTGCCTATTCTACTAGTTTAGGTTTGTTAGGATTATTTTGATTACGCACACGACTTTAGCCTTTATCAGAACCCACCTTGGCGTCTACCTTGCACCGAGATCAACGGGATCCTAGTCCATATCACTAAACCTTAGACACATTTATCACAAAGATTTATATCTCTTATTAGCATTATTATTCAGTATCTTAGTTCCACTTCTTCCCGATTCATTATTTTTACGGCCTAGTTTACTATTAGAGTTTATTGATATTACATTGATCTCTGTGGGATCGACACTTGAATACTACAACTGATCTCTTACACTTGCGGGTAGGTATTAACCACATCAAACACAAACAGTTGTACAACGTACACATCAGTTGGGCATTAAGTTACGGTTAACGCGTAGATTTCTTATCTTCATGGAGGGTCCGTTCTGTTTCACATGAAAAGTGCTATCAATTATCTATATGTATTGCATTATATGTTCCACTGAACTCGGTGTAAGATTCCACACAATTATTTGTGTTCATATTGTAACGTCCACTATACAGCCAATTCAATGCCTTTTTGTGTAACATTCATTGTAAAGACATTGTGTATTGTACCATTATCATTTAACCAATTGAATGGTAGTTCTCTACCGTATGTTACGCCAAATAGACCGTCATAAGAGAAATATCATAATGACAATTGAGGTTCCAATATCAAATTGTCATATATAAGATCAGAAAGAAGACCTATTTTCCTAGTGGTTGTGTGAATTATCATTATGCTTAATGAATCAAATCTTGCATTAATTACCACGAAAGTAGGAATTTAGTAGGATTAGACTAGTTTCTTATACCTTGAAAGAGGATAAAAGATATGTTAGGACATTTGACCATTGGAGACCATTACTTGCAACCTTAGAGATTTATTTACTTGTCATTACATGATCTCATTTGTGGTGAACCCCAATCCTAGCTTTTCATCATTCAAATAACCAAAACCTACCTTCTATCATTTTAGTTAGTTTTGGACTTTGCATTTCTTGTTAGTTCTATAAAATCAAACCAGAAACTCCACATCTCTTGTTTGATCTAGATTATTAGTTTGTGTAAAATTGGTGCTCAACAAGTGCTCCCTTGCATTCGATACCTTTCATACTACTCGATAGTATCGTGCACTAGCGGGTCTATTAGTACCCTTAAGCGCATACTATATTGACACAAAAATGCACAAGAATAGTGTCCTCATACCAAAAACCCACCATAGTAAGTATTGACAAACACCGTTCATCGATGTAAATATTGGCCGACAAAAAAATAGGACGCTTTATCGAGACAAAAACAACAAGCAAAAAAAATGCTTTAAAATGAATCTTTATAGAAGGACCTATGCTCAACAAAACACCAAATGACCCATCATCATATATATAAGCCTCGCCTCTATGTACTTTTTCTTTACGCTTAGTTCATTGCCTAATATCAAAGTACAGAGAGTTCATACTTGATTAGGCCTTGGCGTCACCCTGGTTACTTGTTCATTCAAACAAGATCATCACATTGATCTTCCTTTCGAGTCTCATCACGTTGAGTCTCAAGAGATCTCGCCAGCCTTTATCACGTTGAAGTCTCGCTCGATCTTCCTCGGTTTTCCCACGTGCAAAGCCAGATCTATCCACGAAACCTCCATAAGAGTTGGTGTGGTGTCTTCACCGTCTAGATCCGCTCATCCGATGCAAACTGAGCCTTCGATTCGCATCAGAGTTTGAGACCGAAATGTAATAACTTCTATTGGATCCTTAGCAATTGAACTTGAGTGTTATTTCTGTGACAACAACTTATTTACTCTTGAGGATTAATAAGCTATCATAGATGTTCTACGTTTAAGTTGGTTTAAGCGGAACGCGAAAATGAATGTTATTTCAGTTTATCTCTAGACTCTACGTGGTTAAAGGGTTTAAATATGATTAGCTATACGCGACATCGATTGTTAGTTAGATTCAGCCACATTTACTATCATTTGACATGAGTTCGTAGATTATCTTAGATGGCACATCTTCAAATAATTTGGACTAGATTAAGTTAAATTGTGATTATATTTACTGAAGCATTGTTGTGGTGATCCTAAACCCTTAGACACATTTATCACATAGATTTATATCTCTTATTAGCATTGTTATTCATTATCTTAGTTCCACTTCTTCCCGATTCATTATTTTTACGGCCTAGTTTACTATTATAGTTTATTGATATTACATTATCTCTGTGGGAACGACACTTGAATACTACAACTGATCCCTTACACTTGCGGGTAAATATTAACCACATCAAACACAAACAGCTGTACAATATAAACATATCAAATGATAAAAAACGAAAAAATGGTTTTTAAATAAACAAGTTTAATATACCAACTTATTCTAGTGCAAAGCACGGGGCACCGATGATATATTGAACTGCTTGTCATCCATATCAGAAGATGGAAAAACCCATTGAGCATTTAGTTACAGTTAACGCATAGATTTCTTATCTTCATGGAGGGTCCGTTCTATTTTACATGAAAAGTGTTATTAATTATCTATATGTATTGCAATATTTGTTCCACGAAACTCGGTGTAAGATGCCACCCAACTATTTGTGTTCAAATTGTAACGTACACTATATAGCCAATCCAACGCGTTTTTGTATAACATTCACTGTGAAGACAGTGTGTATTGTACCATTATCATTTAACCAATTGAATGGTAGCTCTCTACCGTATGTTTCGCCAAAAATGGATCGTCACAAGACAAATATCATAATGACAATTGAGGTTCCAATGTGAAATTGTCATATATAAGATCGCGAAAGTAGACCTATTTTCCTAGTGGTTGTGTGAATTGTCTTTATGCTTAATGAATCTAATCTTGCAATAATTACCACAAAGTAGGAATTAAGTAGGATTAGACTAGTTTCTTATACCTGGAAAGAGGATAAGAGATGTATTAGGACATTTGACCATTAGAGACCATTACTTGCAACCTTAGAGATTTATTTACTTGTCATTACATGATATCATTTGTGGTGAACCCCAATCCTAGCTTTTCATCATTCAATTAACCAAAATCTACCTTTTATCGTTTTAGTTAGTTCTAGACTTTGCATTTCTTGTTAGTTCAATAAAATCAAAACCAAAAACTCCATATCTCTTGTTTGATCTAGATTATTAGTTTGTGTAAAATTGGTGATCAACAAGTGCTTCCTTGGATTCGATATCTTTTGTACTACTCGATAGTACCGTGCACTTGCGAGTCTATTAGTACCCTTAAGCGCATACTATATGGACACAAAAACGCACAAGAATCGTGTCCTCATGCCAAAAACCCACCATAGTGAGTATTGACAAACACCGCTCATCGATGTAAATATTGGCCGACAAAAAAATAGGACTCTTTATCCAGAAAAAAACAAAAGGCGAAAAAAACGCTATAAAATGCATCTTTAAAGAAGGACCTATACTCAACAAAACACCAAATGACCCATCATATAAGCCACGCCTCTATGTACTTTTTCTTTACGCTTATTTCATTGCCTAAATTCAAAGTTGAGAGAGTTCCTCCTTGTTTAGGCATGGGCGTCACCCCGGTTACTTGTTCGTTCAAACAAGACCATCACGTTGATCTTCCTTTCGAGTCTCATCACGTTGAGTCTCAAAATATCTCGTTAGCCTTCATCACGTTGAAGTCTTGCTCGATCTTTCTCGGTTTCGTCATGTGTGAAGCCAAATCTATCCCCGAAACCTCCACAAGAGTTGGTGTGGTGTCTTCATGGTCTAGATCCGTTAATCCAACGCGAACCGAGCCTTCAATTTCCATCTGGGTTTCAGACCGAGATGTAATAACTTCTATTGGATCCTTAGCAATTGAACTTGAGTGTTATTTATGCGACAACAACTTAATTATTCTTGAGGATTAATAAGATATCATAGATGTTCTAGGTTTAACTTGGATTAAGCGAAAAGTGAAAACGAATGTTATTTAAGTTTATCCCTAGACTCTACGTGGTTAAAGAGTTTAAATATGATTAGCTTAACACGACAGCGATTGCCAGTTAAAGTGTGATTATATTTACTGAAGCGTTGTTGTAGTGATCCTAAACCTTAGACACATTTATCACATAGATTTATAACTCTTATTAGCATTATTATTCATTATCTTAGTTCCACTTCTTCCCGATTCATTATTTTTATAGCCTAGTTTACTATTAGAGTTTATTGATATTACCTTGATCTCTGTGGGATCGACACTTGAATACTACAACTGATCCCTTACACTTGCGGGTAGGTATTAACCACATCAAACACAAACAGTTGTACAACGTACACATCAGTTGGGCATTAAGTTACGATTAACGCGTTGATTTCTTATCTTCATGGAGGGTCCGTTCTATTTCACATGAAAAGTGTTATCAATTATCTATATGTATTGCAATATTTGTTCCTTTGAACTCGGTGTAAGATGCCACCCAATTATTTGTGTTCATATTGTAACATCCACTATACATCCAATTCAATGCGTTTTTGTGTAACATTCACTGTGAAGACAGTGTGTATTGTACCATTATCATTTAACCAATTGAATGGTAGTTCTCTACCGTATGTTATGCCAAAATGGACCATCACAAGACAAATATCATAATGACAATTGAGGTTCCAATATTAAATTGTCATATATAAGATCACGAAAGAAGACCTATTTTCCTAGTGGTTGTGTGAATTATCATTATGCTTAATGAATCAAATCTTGCATTAATTACAACGAAAGTAGGAATTAAGTAGGATTAGACTAGTTTCTTATACCTTGAAAGAGGATAAGAGATATGTTAGGACATTTGACCATTGCACACCATTACTTGCAAACTTAGAAATTTATTTACTTGTCATTCCATGATCTCATTTGTGGTGAACCCCAATCCTAGCTTTTCATCATTCAAATAACCAAAATCTAGCTTTTATCATTTTAGTTAGTTTTGGACTTTGCATTTCTTGTTAGTTCTATAAAATCAAACCAAAAACTCCACATCTCTTGTTTGATCTAGATTATTAGTTTGTGTAAAATTGGTGCTCAATAAGTGCTCCCTTGCATTCGATACCTTTCATACTACTCGATGTGCACTAGCGGGTCTATTAGTACCCTTAAGCGCATACTATATTGACACAAAAACGCACAAGAATCGTGTCCTCGTACAAAAAACCCACCATAGTAAATATTGACAAACAATGTTCATCAATGTAAATATTGGCCGACAAAAAGATAGGACGCTTTATCGAGACAAAAACAACAAGCAAAAAGAATGCTTTAAAATGCATCTTTATAGAAGGACCTATGCTTAACAAAACACCAAATGACCCATCATCATATATATAAGCCTCGCCTCTATGTACTTTTTCTTTACGCTTAGTTCATTGCCTAAATTCAAAGTAGAGAGAGTTCCTACTTGATTAGGCCTTGGCGTCACCCTGGTTACTTGTTCATTCAAACAAGATCATCACGTTGATCTTCCTTTCGAGTCTCATCACGTTGAGTCTCAAGAGATCTCGCCAGCCTTCATCACGTTGAAGTCTCGCTCGATCTTCCTCGGTTTCCTCACATGCGAAGCCAGATCTATCCACGAAACCTCCACAAGAGGGGTGTCTTCACCGTCTAGATACGCTCCTCCGACGCAAATTGAGCCTTCGATTTGCATCAGGGTTTCAGACCGAGATGTAATAACTTCTATTGGATCCTTAGCAATTGAATTTGAGTGTTGTTTATGCGACAACAGCTTAATTACTCTTGAGGATTAATAAGCTATCATAGATGTTCTACGTTTAAGTTGGTTTAAGTGGAACGCGAAAACGAATGTTATTTCAGTTTATCCCTAAACTCTATGTGGTTAAGGGGTTTAAATGTGATTAGCTCTATGCGACAATGATTGTTAGTTAGATTCAGGCGCATTTACTATCATTTGACATGTGTTCGTAGATTATCTTAGATGGCACATCTTCAAATAATTTGGACTAGATTAAGTTATAGTGTGATTATATTTACTGAAGCATTGTTGGGGTTATCCTAAACCATAGACATATTTATCACATAGATTTATATCTCTTATTAGCATTATTATGCATTATCTTAGTTCCACTTCTTCCCGATTCATTATTTTTACGACCTAGTGTACTATTAGAGTTTATTGATATTACATTGATCTCTGTGGGATCGACACTTGAATACTACAACTGATCCCTTACACTTGCGGGTAGATATTAACCACATCAAACACAAACAGTTGTACAATATACACATATCAAATGATAAAAAACGAAAAAATGGTTTTTAAATATACAAGTTTAATATACCATATTATTCCAGTGCAAAGCATGGGGCACCGATGATATATTGAACTGCGTGTCATCCATATCAGAAGATGGAAAAACCCATTGGGCATTAAGTTACGGTTAACGCGTAGATTTCTTATCTTCATGGAGGGTCTGTTCTTTTTCACATGAAAAGTGTTATTAATTATCTATTCGTACACTATACAGCCAATCCAACGCGTTTTTGTGTAACATTCACCGTGAAGACAGTGTGTATTGTACCATTATCCTTTAACAAATTGAATGGTAGTTCTCTACCGTATGTTTTGCCAAAAATGGACTGTCACAAGACAAATATCATAATGACAATTGAGGTTCCAATGTGAAATTGTCATATATAAGATCACAAAAGTAGACCTATTTTCCTAGTGGTTGTGTGAATTGTCATTATGCTTAATGAATCTAATCTTGCATTAATTACCTCGAAAGTAGGATTAGACTAGTTTCTTATACCTTGAAAGAGGATAAGAGATATATTAGGACATTTGACCATTGGAGACCATTACTTGCAACCTTAGAGATTTTATTACTTGTCATTACATGATCTCATTTGTGGTGAACCCCAATCCTAGCGTTTCATCATTCAATTAACAAAAATCTACCTTTTATCATTTTAGTTAGTTCTAACTTTGCATTTCTTGTTAGTTCTTTAAAATCAAAACCAAAAACTCCAAATCTCTTGTTTGATCTAGATTATTAGTTTGTGTAAAATTGGTGCTCAACAAGTGCTTCCTTGGATTTGATTGGAGACCAACACGTTTTTGTGTAACATTCACCGTGAAGACAGTGTGTATTGTACCATTATCATTTAACCAATTGAATGGTAGCTCTCTATCGTATGTTTTGCCAAAAATGGATCGTCACAAGAAAAATATCACAATGACAATTGAGGTTCCAATGTGAAATTGTCATATATAAGTTCACGAAAGTAGACCTATTTTCCTAGTGGTTGTGTGAATTGTCATTATGCTTAATGAATCTAATCTTGCATTAATTACCACGAAAGTAGGATTAGACTAATTTCTTATACCTTGAAAGAGGATAAGTGATATATTAGGACATTTGACCATTGGAGACCATTACTTGCAACCTTAGAGATTTATTTACTTTTCATTACATGATCTCATTTGTGGTGAACCCCAATCCTAACTTTTCATCATTCAATTAACCAAAATCTACCTTTTATCATTTTAGTTAGTTCTAGACTTTGCATCTCTTGTTCGATCTAGATTATTAGTTTGTGTAAAATTGGTGCTCAATAAGTGCTTCCTTGGATTCGATATCTTTTATACTACTCGATAGTACCGTGCACTTGCGGGTCTATTAGTACCCTTAAGCGCATACTATATGGACACAAAAATGCACAAGAATCGTGTCCTCATGCCAAAAACACACCATAGTAAATATTGACAAACACCGCTCATCGATGTAAATATTGGCCGACAACAAAATAGGACTCTTTATCGAGACAAAAACAACAGGCGAAAAAAACGCTACAAAATGCATCTTTATAAAAGGACATATGCTCAACAAAACACCAAATGACCCATCACCATATATATAAGCCTCGCCTCTATGTACTTTTTCTTTACGCTTAGTTCATTGCCTAAATTCAAAGTTGCAAGAGTTCCTCCTTGTTTATGCCTGGGCATCACCCCGGTTACTTGTTCGTTCAAACATGATCATCACGTTGACCTTCCTTTCAAGTCTCATCACGTTGAGTGTCAAAATATCTCGCCAGCCTTCATCACGTTGAAGTCTCGCTCGATCTTCCTTGGTTTCCTCACGTGCGAAGCCAGATCTATCCCCGAAACCTCCACAAGAGTTGGTGTGGGGTCTTTACGGTCTAGATCCGTTCATCCGATGTGAACCGAGCCTTTGATTTGCATCAGGGTTTGATACCGAGATATAATAACTTCTATTGGATCCTTAGCAATTGAACTTGAGTGTTATTTATGCGACAACAACTTATTTACTCTTGAGGATTAATAAGCTACCATAGATGTTCTAGGTTTAACTTGGATTAAGCGGAACATGAAAACGAATGTTATTTCAGTTTATCCCTAGACTCTACGTGGTTAAAGGGTTTAAATGAGATTAGCTCTACACGACAGTGATTGTTAGTTAGATTCAGACACATTTACTATCATTTGACATGAGTTCGTAGATTATATTTGATGGCATACCTTAAAATAAATTGGACTAGATTAAGTTAAAGTGTGATTATATTTACTAAAGCATTGTTGTAGTGATCCTAAACCTTATACACATTTATCACATAGACTTATATCTCTTATTAGCATTATTATTCATTATCTTAGTTCCACTTCTTCCTAATTCATTATTTTTACGGCCTAGTTTACTATTAGAGTTTATTAATATAACATTGATCTATGTAGGATCGATACTTGAATACTACAACTGATCCCTTACACTTACGGGTAGGTATTAACCATATCAAACACAAACAGTTGAACAACATACACATATCAAATGATAATTCGGCCGCGCCCGCGGCCAAATTATCGGAAATTAATTATGCACTTCGAGAGCAAACTGCAACCGCGGCCATCAGCGGGAGTCAGCCCGACGCGCTCCGAACTTCTGTTTTCTTTTTCTGTTTTTCCTTTTTCGTTGTTTTATTTAATTCCGAATATTAGTATTTTTTCCTTTTTAGGGATGAGGTTTGTGATCTTGGACTTTAGGTTAACTTATTTAACCTAACTCTCACAGCCTCCATTCGGGATCCCAGATGAACCCCGGATTATCGTATGTTCAGTATTCAGAGTTTTTCCCTTTCAACAATTATGTCTTTCAGTACTATGAGTAGCTAAGCACCCATTGCTTAGCCCGGCATGTGAAGCTTTTTCTATGGTTTGATTGCGAGGTTAATTCTCAATTTCCTATTTCCTTTGGGTTTATATCTTTCTTCTTGCACTTATTCAGATGGATTGTTATTGATTAGACTAGACTGATCACCTAGTTAGGTTTAGTAATTATCTATTGCTAGGGTTTGGAATTGACCGGTCGGTGATTCCTTATCTAGAGTAGCATCCATAATTATCTAGGACTGGTAGGACTAGATTATTATGAAAGAAGATTGATTGCATGTTAAATTATTATGGGTTGTGATTATTTGACATGTATCCTGGTTTGATCCTATGCCCAATGCTATTATTATTCTAAATCTTGATTGTTTCTTGTGCGTTCAATAATAAGAGTTGCTAGGACTGGTAGGACTAGTAACTATACAAGAATAGGGACATGAATAAACAAAGGAAAGGAATAGAGAGAACCTAGGACCAATCTACCATAGGAAAAGTGGATCTTGTTTGGCTAAGTGTTTTTCCCACATTTGATTACACTCTTTGCTTGTTTGCTTTGTTTACTTTCTTGATTACAAAACCAACCAAAAACTCCCCCTCTTGTTACTATTGCATGCGAACAACACATAGATTAATCCATTCCTCCCTGTGGATTCGATCCTTACTTGCCTTAACTACTTGTTTAGGTTTGTCTAGGTTTATTTTGATTTAGTGGTATACGACAATCGCTTGTCAAAATTGGCGCCGTTGCCGGGGAATGCAAGTGTTGATTTTTCTGTGTGTTTGTGTGTATGTGTGTTCCTTTGGTGTGGATCTATCTTATGGTCCACACCCGTGCTACTAACTCCCCTCTACTTGGTGTTGATTCAGAGATTGAGAGGACTCTTTCCCAGGGTCGCAGAGTAAATCGTGCTTTGGTTTTTGATAATCCTGCGTTCGAGATGGCTGAAGAAGAACAGACGTTGAGGCAGTTGATTGCGCCCAACCTGCAACAGCAACCACTGGCTGTGCGGTTTCCTGAGTTAGTTGAGGGCGTAAATTTCGAGTTGAAGTCTGGGTTAATCCACTTACTCCCCCACTTCCATGGGATGAGTGGTGAAGACCCCAATAAGCATCTTGTTGAGTTTCATTCGGTGTGTAGCAGTATGAAGCCGAAGAATGTGACTGAGGACCAGATTAAGCTGAGGGCCTTTCCTTTTTCACTAAAGGATGCAGCCAATGACTAGTTCTACTATCTCACTCCAGGGAGCATTGACACATGGGTCAAGATGAAGAAAGCCTTCCTGGAGAAGTACTTTCCGGCTACAAAACTGAACAGCCTGAAGCGAGCTATCAGCAACATCGAGCAGCAGTCTGGTGAATCGCTCTACGAGTATTACGAGCGGTTCAAGAAGATGATATCCAGCTGTCCCTTCCACGGCTATTCTGAGCAGGACCTAGTACTTTATTTGTACAGTGGTCTTCTTGATGAAGAGAGAAGGATGGTGAACGCTGCTTGTGGAGGGAACATCCTCAACAAGACTCTTGCTGCAGCTTTTGAGACCTTCTTTGAGCTATCTGAGGGCTCAAAGCAGTTCAGTAAAAGGGCGGGCGCCCAATTCTACTCTTCTTGCTAAAGTGGCTGAGATGAAGGAGATGATGAAAAGATGCATGATGAGAGGTGGCTTGCAGCAAGTCAAATCATGTGGGATATGCTATGAGAATACACATCCAACTGATGCATGTCCCACCCTGCAAGAACCAACTGCTGAGGTGAACGCTATTGGCGGATATGGCCCTCAAAGGCCAAAATATGACCCGTACTCCAGCACCTACAATCTCGGGTGGAGAGATCACCCAAATTTGAGGTACGGGAACCAGCAGAACACTCATCAGGGGCAGGAGACCCAGGACTATCAGCAGAGGCCCCCACAGTTTCTCCAACATCCGCAGCAATACCAGCAGCCTGGGGGTCAGCAACAATTTAGAGCTCCTTATGAACAAAGACCCCAGGGCCAGAGTTCCAGTGTCTCTACATCCGTCGATGACCAGATAAAAGATCTCAACCAAGGCATACTATTAATGTCAAATGCTATGGTCTAAACAAATAAAGAGATGGGAGCACATATCCAAGCGCTAGCAAATACGGTGGCCCAGAATCAGCAGGAACATAAATCCAGTATTCAAAACCTGGATAAGTAGATGGGTCAACTGTCTATGGCGGTGAGCAGGCTAGAGGCTCGTGCGTCGGGGAAACTACCCTCTCAAACGGTAGTCAACCCGAATGAGAATGTGTGTGCCATGATGCTGAGAAGTGGTGCTGAGATAGAGGCCAGGAAGGCTGCTGAGAAGGAGGTCCAGGTGACCAAGGAGGAAAGCCACCAAGAAAACGAGGTCGAAGGCGAGTTCGGCAAGGGAGAGAAGGAGCCGCAACCGCGGCACGAAGGCCGCGACCGCGGCCTGTTCGCTGATGAAAATGCTGATTTATTCTCCCCCGAGGTCGAGAGCAAACCACGATCGCGGCATAAAGGCCGCGACTGCGGCCTCTTCACTGAGAAGATTTCTGAAGTTCTGAAGCAACCGCGACCGCGGTCCCCAAACCGCGGCCGCGGCCAGGCCCCTATGTACGTGGACGACTACGTACGACCTGATTTTCCTCCCCTCTTCTCCGAGAAGCCTCCCGCGCCATTCCCAGAGGCTCTAGCGGACACCAGGAAGCCTGCCAGGGATAAGGATATGTTCGACTGGGTGAGCAACTGCGAGGTAAATGTCCCTTTGCTTAAACTTTTGACTAGTGTCCCTCGTTATGCTAAATTTTTGAAGGAGATCTGCACACAAAAGAGGAAGCGCTCAGTGAAGGAGAAGAAGAAGGTGGTGGTGAGTGAGAATGTGTCCGCTATACTGCAAAAGCGGATACCCAATAAGGCAGATGATCCAGGGATGTTCACTATTCCCTGCAAGATTGGAGGTACCCTGTTCGACAGGGCATTACTTGACTTGGGTGCCTCCATCAATGTGCTGCCACTAGCTCACTACGAGTCCTTAGACATGGGGCCACTTGAGAAGACGGGGATTGTCATCCAGCTGGCGGACAATTCAATTGTCAATCCAAAGGGAATTCTGCAGGATGTGCTGGTACAGGTGGACCACTTAGTGTTCCCTACAGACTTCTTCGTCATAGACACTGGGCAGGACAATGATTCACCTGTGATGTTGGGAAGGCCGTTTATGAACACGGCCAGTACAAAGATTGATGTGAGTAGCGGTTCGCTCACAATGGAGTTTGATGGGGAGACGGTCGGGTTCAGCATAGACGACCAGAAGAGACACCCTCCTAATAGGGACCCCGAGCGCTCATTGGAGGTGAGCGAACCAAGTTGAGGACAAGGAAGCGGTATGTCATCCCATGACAATAACTAAGGCACTGTCCGGGAGGCAACCCGAGGTATGTATTATTTTCTTTGCTTTTCTTTCTTTATTTTTGCATTAGTTTTGTTTGTTTTTGCCTTGTTTTTGTTTTTGTTTCCGACTAACCTGCAGGAAAGAGACTCATGCTTATTGAAGAAGGTAATTACCACCATTGTAAGTCTCTCATGTCCCTGCACTAGTCAACCCCCCGAAAAAACCTTAAACGGGGGGCAAAAAAAAAAAAATTTGTACGAGTACGAGCTGTCCAGTATTACCATGGAGAGGGGTACGCATGTTGCCAACGGAGTAAATTTTCGCTACACAATTTATTGGCAACGATGGCGGCCCCACAGTCGACAGCCGCGAAGGAAGACCACTCATGGCCCACACCACGATCATATCTGGGCCCAATTTTTTTTTTGGTATTTGAAGGCCGTGCAACCCCGACATCGTTGTTTTACCACTACTCACCAAGTGGTACATTTTGGTTGCACGGTAGGAGAAGATGATGGAGTTGATGATGACACCCACCCAACACCAGCGATCGGTGCATATTATGCGGACCGCCAGCAACAACGGAAGTGTCCAAGCCAACTCGACGACATTTGTGAGCTTATTCCTTCTTTTCCCTATGCTTCTATTCTTTTGTCTTTCATTACATTGAGTACAATGCAATGTTTAAGCATGGGGGAGGGTTTTATATTTCTATGTCGCTGAGGAGAAAAAGAAAAGAGCCACAAAATTTGAAAAAAGGCTAAAATTAAAATCCTGGGATAGGTCGAAAACCCGAAAGGGAGGCCTAGGTAATAAGCAGGTGGCTTGGACCAGCATTAGGCTGGGGTAATAAGAGATCAAGAGTGATGTGAGCATACTGTGAGCCCATCTATGAAAAATGAAATGAGTGGCTTGGTGAAAACCCAAAAGTGCGCCTTGGCAAAATGAGCGAAAAGAAGAAGAGCGATTTCTAGGAATCCCTATTTTACTTGGCGAGGCGTCATAAGAAGAGGAGTCATAAGGAGGTTTCGGGTAGGTCACTCTGGAGGAATAAGAAGATAGATGGGAGATAGGATTAGAATTGTTTCCACTCTATGGTGTTTGGGATAAGCTTGGGGGAAGTACTCTGCTTTCCTTTTAGTTTGATTGTGTAGGGTGTTGATTTGATGTTGTAGTTATTGTGCTGAGCTTATTTTGTATGGTTGCCTGGAGTTTATTGTTTGGTGTAATTCTTGGAGGTTGAGTTTTCTATGCTTCCTGAAGCCTTGGGGAATTGATTGGAGGAGTAGGTTTAAGCATGGGGGATTTGATCAGTGCTATTTTGTAGAACATTTCTAGGGATTATTACCAGGTTTGAGGCGCCATTTGGTGGGATTTTATGCACAATTGGAGATTATGGAGTTGGAGCATAGAAGTGTGGTTTTGGTGGTCTGGAGGAGCTTATTGGAGACATCCAGAAGAAGAGAAATTGACCACCTGAGGAGACAAGCAAGATCCATGAAGAAACCACGTGAGAAGGCGGTGAAGTGAAGAAACCGTGACCAAGCCGCGGAGAGCAGAAGGCCGTGGCAAGATTTCCGAAGGAGATGGGCGATAGCGAAGAGGTCGCGACCGCGGCCCGAAGGCCGCGCCCGCGGCCGAATTATCGGAAATTAATTATGCACTTCAAGAGCAAACCGCGACCGCGGCCATCAGCGGGAGTCAGCCCGACGCGCTCCGAACTTCTGTTTTCTTTTTCTGTTTTTCCTTTTTCGTTGTTTTATTTAATTCCGAATATTAGTATTTTTCCTTTTTAGGGATGACGTTTGTGATCTTGGGATTTAGGTTAACTTATTTAACCTAACTCTCACAGCCTCCATTCGGGATCCCAGATGAACCCCGGATTATCGTATGTTCAGTATTCAGAGTTTTTCCCTTTCAACAATTATGTCTTTCAGTACTATGAGTAGCTAAGCACCCATTGCTTAGCCCGGCATGTGAAGCTTTTTCTATGGTTTGATTGCGAGGTTAATTCTCTATTTCCTATTTCCTTTGGGTTTATATCTTTCTTCTTGCACTTATTCATATGGATTGTTATTGATTTGACTAGACTGATCACCTAGTTAGGTTTAGTAATTATCTATTGCTAGGGTTTGGAATTGACCGGTCAGTGATTCCTTATCTAGAGTAGCATCCATACTTATCTAGGACTGGTAGGACTAGATTATTATGAAAGAAGATTGATTGCATGTTAAATTATTGCGGGTTGTGATTATTTGACATGTATCCTGGTTTGATCATATGCCCAATGCTATTATTGTTCTAAATCTTGATTGTTTCTTGTGCGTTCAATAATAAGAGTTGCTAGGACTAGTAACTATACAAGAATAGGGACAGGAATAAACAAAGAAAAGGAATAGAGAGAACCTAGGACCAATCTACCATAGGAAAAGTGGATCTTGTTTGGCTAAGTGTTTTTCCCACATTTGATTACACACTTTGCTTATTTGCTTTGTTTACTTTCTTGATTACAAAACCAACCAAAAACTCCCCCCTCTTGTTACTATTGCATGCGAACAACACATAGATTAATCCCTTTCTCCCTGTGGATTCGATCCTTACTTGCCCTAACTACTTGTTTAGGTTTGTCTAGGTTTATTTTGATTTAGTGGTATACGACAATCGCTTGTCAGTAGGATTATACTAATTTCGTATACCTTGAAAGAGGATAATTGACATTTGACCATTGGAGACCATTACTTGTAACCTTAGAGATTTATTTACTTGTCATTACATGATCTCATTTGTGGTGAACCCCAATCCTTGCTTTTCATCATTCAATTAACCAAAATCTACCTTTTATCGTTTTAGTTAAATCTAGACTTTGCATTTCTTGTTAGTTCTAAAAAATCAAAACCAAAAACTCCACATCTCTTGTTTGATCTAGATTATTAGTTTGTGTAAAATTGGTGCTCAACAAGTGCTTCCTTGGATTCGATATCTTTTATACTACTCGATAGTACCGTGCACTTGCGGGTCTATTAGTACCCTTAAGCGCATACTATATGGACACAAAAATGCAAAAGAATCGTGTCCTCATGACAAAAACCCGCCATAGTAAGTATTGACAAACACCGCTCATCAATGTAAATATTGGCCGACAAAAAAATAGGACTCTTTATCGAGACAAAAACAATAGGCGAAAAAAATGCTATAAAATGCATATTTATAGAAGGACCTATACTCAACAAAACACCAAATGACCCATCATATAAGCCACGCCTCAATGTACTTTTTCTTTACGCTTAGTTCATTGCCTAAATTCAAAGTTGAGAGAGTTCCTACTTGATTAGGCCTTGGCGTCACCCCGGTTAGTTGTTCCTTCAAACAAGATCATCACGTTGATCTTCCTTTCGTGTCTCATCATGTTGAGTCTCAAGAGATCTCGCCAGCCTTCATCACGTTGAAGTCTCGCTCCATCTTCCTCGGTTTCCTCACGTGCGAATCCAGATCTATCTACGAAACCTCCACAAGAGTTGGTGTGGTGTCTTCACCGTCTAGATCTGCTCATCCGACGCAAACTGAGCCTTCGATTTGCATCAGGGTTTGAGACCGAGATGTAATAACTTCTATTGGATCCTTAGCAATTGAACTTGAGTGTTATTTATGCGAAAACAACTTAATTACTCTTGAGGATTAATAAGCTATCATAGATGTTCTACGTTTAAGTTGATTTAAGCGGAACGCGAAAACGAATGTTATTTCAGTTTATCCCTAGACTCTACGTGGTTAAAGGGTTGAAATGTGATTAGCTATATGTGACAACGATTGTTAGTTAGATCCAGGCGCATTTACTATCATTTGACATGAGTTCGTAGACTATCTTAGATGGCACATCTTCAAATAATTTGGACTAGATTAAGTTAAAGTGTGATTATATTTACTGAAGCATTGTTGTGGTGATCTTAAACCTTAGGCACATTTATCACATAGATTTATATCTCTTATTAGCATTATTATTCATTATCTTAGTTCCACTTCTTCCCGATTCATTAGTTTTACGACCTAGTTTAGTATTAGAGTTTATTGATATTACATTGATCTCTGTGGGATCGACGCTTGAATACTACAACTGATCCCTTACACTTACGGGTAGATATTAACCACATCAAACACAAATAGTTGTACAATATACACATATCAAATGATAAAAAAATGAAAAAATGGTTTTTTTAATATACAAGTTTAATATACCACATTATTCCAGTGCAAAGCATGGGGCACCGATGATATATTGAACTACGTGTCATCCATATCAGAAGATGGAAAAACCCATTGGGTATTAAGTTACGATTAACGCATAGATTTCTTATCTAAATGGAGGGTTTGTTCTATTTCACATGAAAAGTGTTATTAATTATCTATTTGTATTGCAATATTTGTTCCACGGAACTCGGTGTAAGATGCCACCCAATTATTTGTGTTCAAAATGTAACGTACACTATACAGCCAATCCAACGCGTTTTTGTGTAACATTCACCGTGAAGACAGTGTGTATTGTACCATTATCCTTTAACAAATTGAATGGTAGTTCTCTACCGTATGTTTCGCCAAAAATGGACCGTCACAAGACAAATATCATAATGACAATTGAGGTTCCAATGTGAAATTGTCATATATAAGATCACGAAAGTAGACCTATTTTCCTAGTGGTTGTGTGAATTGTCATTATGCTTAATGAATCTAATCTTGAATTAATTACCTCGAAAGTAGGATTAGACTAGTTTCTTATACCTTGAAAGAGGATAAGAGATATATTAGGACATTTGACCATTGGAGACCATTACTTGCAACCTTAGAGATTTTATTACTTGTCATTACATGATCTCATTTGTGGTGAACCCCAATCCTAGCCTTTCATCATTCAATTAACAAAAATCTACCTTTTATCATTTTAGTTAGTTCTAACTTTGCATTTCTTGTTAGTTCTATAAAATCAAAACCAAAAACTCCAAATCTCTTGTTTGATCTAGATTATTAGTTTGTGTAAAATTGGTGCTCAACAAGTGCTTCCTTGGATTCGATATCTTTTATACTACTCGATAGTACCGTGCACTTGTGGGTCTATTAGTACCCTTAAGCGCATACTATATGGACACAAAAATGCACAAGAATCGTGACCTCACGCCAAAAACACACCATAGTAAGTATTGACAAACACCGCTCATCGATGTAAATATTGGCCGACAAAAAAATAGGAATCGAGAAAAAAAACAATAGGCGAAAAAAACGCTACAAAATGCATCTTTATAGAAGGACATATGCTCAACAAAACACCAAATGACCCATCACCATATATATAAGCCTCGCTTCTATGTACTTTTTCTTTACGCTTAGTTCATTGCCTAAATTCAAAGTTGCAAGAGTTCCTCCTTGTTTATGCCTGGGCATCACCCCGGTTACTTGTTCGTTCAAACATGATCATCACGTTGATCTTCCTTTCGAGTCTCATCACGTTGAGTGTCAAAATATCTCGCCAGCCTTCATCACGTTGAAGTCTTGCTCGATCTTCCTTGGTTTCCTCACGTGCGAAGCCAGATCTATCCCTGAAACCTCCACAAGAGTTGGTGTGGGGTCTTTACGGTCTAGATCCGCTCATCCGATGCGAACCGAGCCTTTGATTTGCATCAGGGTTTGATACCAAGATGTAATAACTTCTATTGGATCCTTAGCAATTAAACTTGAGTGTTATTTATGCGACAATAACTTATTTACTCTTGAGGATTAATAAGCTACCATAGATGTTCTAGGTTTAACTTGGATTAAGCGGAACGTGAAAACGAATGTTATTTCAGTTTATCCCTAGACTCTACGTGGTTAAAGGGTTTAAATGAGATTAGCTCTACATGACAGTGATTGTTAGTTAGATTCAGACATATTTACTATCATTTGACATGAGTTCGTAGATTATCTTTGATGGCATACCTTAAAATAAATTGGACTAGATTTAGTTAAAGTGTGATTATATTTACTGAAGCATTGTTGTAGTGATCCTAAACCTTAGACACATTTATCACATAGACTTATATCTCTTATTGGCATTATTATTCATTCTCTTAGTTCCACTTCTTCCCAATTCATAATTTTTACGGCCTAGTTTACTATTAGAGTTTATTAATAAAACATTGATCTATGTAGGATCGACACTTGAATACTACAACTGATCTCTTACACTTATGGGTAGGTATTAACCATATCAAACACAAACAGTTGAACAACATACACATATCAAATGATAAAAAACAAAAAAAATGGTTTTTAAATATACAGGTTTAATATACCACCTTACTCCAGTGCAAAGCACGTGGCACCGATGATATATTGAACTGCTTGTCATCCATATCAGAAGATGGAAAAACCCAATGGGCATTAAGTTACGGTTAACGCGTAGATTTCTTATCTTCATGGAGGGTCCGTTCTATTTCACATGAAAAGTGTTATTAATTATCTATTTGTATTGCAATATTTGTTCCACGGAACTCGGTGTAAGATGCCACCCAATTATTTGTGTTCAAATTGTAACGTACAATATACAACCAATCCAACGCGTTTTTGTGTAACATTCACCGTGAAGACAGTGTGTATTGTACCATTATCATTTAACCAATTGAATGGTACCTCTCTACCGTATGTTTCGCCAAAAATGGACCGTCACAAGAAAAATATCATAATGACAATTGAGGTTCCAATGTGAAATTGTCATATATAAGATCATGAAAGTAGACTTATTTTCCTAATGGTTGTGTGAATTGTAATTATGCTTAATGAATCTAATCTTGCATTAATTACCACGAAAGTAGAAATTAAGTAGGATTATACTAATTTCGTATATCTTGAAAGAGGATAATTGACATTTGACCATTGGAGACCATTACTTGCAACCTTAGATATTTATTTACTTGTCATTACATGATCTCATTTGTGGTGAACCCCAATCCTAGCTTTTCATCATTCAATTAACCAAAATCTACCTTTTATCGTTTTAGTTAAATCTAGACTTTGCATTTCTTGTTAGTTCTAAAAAATCAAAACCAAAAACTCCACATCTCTTGTTTGATCTAGATTATTAGTTTGTGTGCACTTGCGGGTCTATTAGTACCCTTAAGCGCATACTATATGGACACAAAAACGCAAAAGAATCGTGTCCTCATGACAAAAACCCGCCATAGTAAGTATTGACAAACACCGCTCATCGATGTAAATATTGGCCGACAAAAAAATAGGACTCTTTATCGAGACAAAAACAATAGGCGAAAAAAACCTATAAAATGCATATTTATAGAAGGACCTATACTCAACAAAACACCAAATGACCCATCATATAAGCCACGCCTCAATGTACTTTTTCTTTACGCTTAGTTCATTGCCTAAATTCAAAGTTGAGAGAGCTCCTACTTGATTAGGCCTTGGCGTCACCACGGTTACTTGTTCCTTCAAACAAGATCATCACGTTGATCTTCCTTTCGTGTCTCATCACATTGAGTCTCAAGAGATCTTGCCAGCCTTCATCACGTTGAAGTCTCGCTCCATCTTCCTCGGTTTCCTCATGTGCGAAGCCAGATCTATCCACGAAACCTCCACAAGAGTTGGTGTGGTGTCTTCACCGTCTAGATCTGCTCATCCGACGCAAACTGAGCCTTCGATTTGCATCAGGGTTTGAGGCCGAGATGTAATAACTTCTATTGAATCCTTAGCAATTGAACTTGAGTGTTATTTATGCGAAAACAACTTAATTACTCTTGAGGATTGATAAGCTATCATAGATGTTCTACGTTTAAGTTGCTTTAAGCGAAATGCGAAAATGAATGTTATTTCAGTTTATCCCTAGACTCTACGTGGTTAAAGGGTTGAAATGTGATTAGCTCTACGCGACATCGATTGTTAGTTAGATCCAGGCGCATTTACTATTATTTGACATGAGTTCGTAGATTATCTTAGATGGCACACCTTCAAATAATTTGGACTAGATTCAGTTAAAGTGTGATTATATTTACTGAAGCATTGTTGTGGTGATCCTAAACCTTAGACACATTTATCATATAGATTTATATCTCTTATTAGCCCTATTATTCATTATCTTAGTTCCACTTTATCCCGATTCATTATTTTTATGGCCTAGTTTACTATTAGAGTTTACTGATATTACATTGATCTTTGTGGGATTGACACTTAAATACTACAACTGATCCCTTACACTTGCGGGTATATATTAACCACATTGATAGGAGCTGTCGTGACATCTAAACAAAATAATCCTTAAAAACCCAACTAAAGTAGTCTGGTAAGTAAGGGTCGAATCCCACAGGGAGGATGTAATCTTTCTAAGTGCAAAAGTGTATGCCAAAGGTAATAAGGGGGGTTTTGTTGGTTGTTTGCAAGTAAACAAAGTAAATAAAAGCAAAGGTTGTAATCAATTGGGAAAAAGTACTTAGCCAGACAAATATCCACCATTCATTTGATTGATTGATCCTAGATTATCTCTATTCCTTCCTATGATTATTCTTGTCTCTATTCTGAAATAGTTACCAGTCCAACTAGTCCTGACAACCCTAACTATCGAACGCACGATAAACTATCAAGATTTAGAACAATAGCAGCAGGAAGCATAGGAATTAACCAGGATACATGCAACACCACAACTCGCAGCATTTAACACATAATCAATTCTCTTTCATAATAAACTAGTCCAACTAGTCCTAGAATATCATGTTTGCTACACAAGATAAGGGATTTCAACTCAAAATATCCAAACCCTAGCAATAGACAATTATTAATATCAACTAGTTGATCAATCCAGTCAAATCAATAAGAATCAATAGGAATAAGCTCAAGAGAAGAGATATAATCAAAGGAATAGGAATAGAATTATAATCTCACAACCATATATCAAATGAAGGCTTCAATCGTCGGACTAAGCAAAGGTTGCTTAGTTCTTCATAACTCTAAAAACTCTAAACTTCCGTAATAATGAAAGATGCTCCTCCACTGTTGTTCCTAATAGAAGACTAAATAGACTTAGAAAACCTAAAAACTCCAAAATATCATAATCGTAATCTTATGTTTCTGAAGATAAAATAACCGAAATAAGGAAATAAAGTAAAATAGGAAAATAAAAAATTGGCGCCACATAAGGAATTCGCCCAAGGTAGCACTGGCCGCGACCGCTGCCAAGAAACCGCGCCCGCTGCCCTTCTCTTCGCTGCACTCTAACAAGCTTCTACACGGCCACGGTTGCTGCTTCTAAAACCGCGGTGGCTGCTTACTCTTCCTTGGCTCCGTCTTGGTTCCGCGACCGCGGTGGTGAATTCCGCGACCGCGGAAAGCTTCCTGTAGTAGTCTTCCAACTCCTTCTTCATCTCTTCCTTCGTCTTCTCTTGTGGCTTGTCTCCATCTTCAATATATCTTCATTTCATCCTCTCCAAACCACCATAATCATACTTCATACTTCCACAATTGTGCTCTACACATCTCCAAATGGTACCCAAAACACCGGTAACAACTCCTAGTTAAACCCTACAAAGTAGCGCTAATCAAATTCCCCCATGCTTAAACCTTGCTCGTCCTCGAGTAAGCTCATATAAACCTACTCCTCCAATCAAATCCTCAAGGTCTCAGGAAGCACAGAAAAATCATCTCCACTAACAATTTCACCTAAACATGATTCTTCAAGGCACCAACATAATAAACACAACACACAACATACAAGCTCAAAGGAAAGCAGAGTACTTCCCCCAAGCCTAACCCGAACACCATAGAGTGAAATAAAAATATCTAATCCTAGCCTTCATCTATCTTCTTATGTCTCTCAGAGTGACCTACCCGAATCCTCCTTATATCACCTCTTCTTATGTCATCACGCTAGGAAAATGAGGAATCCTAATAATCACTCTTCTTCTTTTCACTCATTTTGCCAAGGCGCCCTTTCGGGTTTTCACCAAGCCACTCATTTCATTTTTTCAATAGATGGGCTCACATAAAACTCACATCACTGTTGACCAATTGTTACCCCAGCCTAATGTTGGTCCAAGTCACCTGCTTATTACCTAAGCCGCCCTCTCGGGTTTTCGACTTATCCCAGGATTTTATTTATGTATTTATTCAATTTTTTACTTTTTTCTTTTTCATTAATTTTTTTCTTTCTTCTCAACGACAAGCAAGTATAGAGCACTCCCCCATGCTTAAACATTGCATTGTCCTCAATGTAATGAAAGACAAAAAAAAATATGAAGCACAGGGAAAGGCAAAAAAATAACTCACAACCGTCGCCGAGTTGGCTTGGACCTGGAAGTTGTTGTTGGCGGTAAAACAATGAAAGCACATGTCACTGGTGTTGCGCCGGTCTTCAAACTCAAACTCTACCGTACAACCAAAAGGAATCCACTGTAAGGTGTAGTGGAATATCAAAGAAATCGGGGTTGCACGGCCTTCAATGAACACAAAAATAGAGCCCAGATGTAATCGTGGTGTGGGCTCTGGTGTTCCTCCTCCTCAGCTGTCGAATGTTGGGCCATCATTGTTGCCAAATAAAAATGTGGGGTGAATGTCTCCTCCGTGGTAGCATGATGCGCACCATCTCTCAATGTAAAACTCGGACAGTTGGCCTTCGGGAACTTTTTTTCTTTTCTTTTTTTCGATTTTTTGTTTTTTTTTTTTGTTTTTTAGGTCAGGAGACTTTTAGTGATATTTCCGCGCCCGCAGAAAAGTTACTGGTGCGAGAAACACCGTCTTCAATTTGGCTCGGGTCTCCTACCTACAGGTTAGTCTAAAAACAAAACGAAACAAGCAATAATAAGAACTGGAAAGGAAAAGACAAGAAAAGAATTTCATACCTCGGGTTGCCTCCCGAGCAGCGTCGTAGTTATTGTCGTGACTCGACTTGGTGCTCTCCCACTCAACTTGGGTTGCTCACATCAGTTGAACACTCGGGGTCTATATCAGGAGGGTATCGCTTTGAATCGTCTATGCTGAATTCGACCATCACCCCATCAAATTCCATTGTGAGCAAACCGCTGCTCACATCAATCTTCGTACCTGCCGTGTTCATGAACGGCCTTCCTAGCATCACAGGTGTTGCATTTTTATCTTGCCCCGTATACATCACAAAGAAGTCCGCAGGGAAGATTAGCTTGTCAACTTCTACCAGCACATCTTGCACCACTCCTTTTGGAGACACAGAGGAATTATCCGCCAATTGGATCACAATCCATGTCTTCTCTAATGGCCCGACCTCTAAAGACTCATAAAGTGAAAGAGGCAACACATTGATAGAGGCACCCAAATCCAACATGGCTTTTTCAAACATGGTGCCCCCTATTTTGCAGGGAATAGTGAACATGCCCGGGTCACTGCGCTTCTTGGGCAACCGATTTTGCAGCATAGCGGATACATTCTCATTGACATGGACCTTCTTTTTCTCCTTCACTGCTTTCTTCCTCTTTATCTTGATAGGAGTTGTCGTGACACCTAAACAAAATAATCCTTAAAAACCCAACTAATGTAGTCTGGTAAGTAAGGGTCGAATCCCACAGGGAGGAGGTAATCTTTCTAAGTGCAAAAGTGTATGCCAAAGGTAATAAGGGGGGTTTTGTTGGTTGTTTGCAAGTAAACAAAGTAAATAAAAGCAAAGGTTGTAATCAATTGGGAAAAAGTACTTAGCCAGACAAATATTCACCATTCATTTGATTGATTGATCCTAGATTATCTCTATTCCTTCCTATGATTATTCATGTCTCTATTCTGAAATAGTTACCAGTCCAACTAGTCCTGGCAACCCTAACTATCGAACGCACGAGAAACTATCAAGATTTAGAACAATAGCAGCAGGAAGCATAGGAATTAACCAAGATACATGCAACACCACAACTCGCAGCATTTAACACATAATCAATTCTCTTTCATAATAAACTAGTCCAACTAGTCCTAGAATATCATGTTTGCTACACAAGATAAGGGATTTCAACTCGAAATATTTAAACCCTAGCAATAGACAATTACTAATATCAACTAGTTGATCAATCCAGTCAAATCAATAAGAATCAATAGGAATAAGCTCAAGAGAAGAGATATAATCAAAGGAATAGGAATAGAATTATAATCTCACAACCATATATCAAATGAAGGCTTCAATCGTCGGACTAAGCAAAGGTTGCTTAGTTCTTCATAACTCTAAACTTCCGTAATAATGAAAGATGCTCCTCCGCTGTTGTTCCTAATAGAAGACTAAATAGACTTAGAAAACCTAAAAACTCCAAAAGATCATAATCGTAATCTTATGTTTCTGAAGAAAAAATAACCGAAATAAGAAAATAAAGTAAACTAGGAAAATAACAATTTGGCGCCACATAAGGAATTCCCCCAAGGTAGCACTGGCCGCGACCGCTGCCAAGAAACCGCGCCCGCTGCCCTTCTCTTCGCTGCACTCTGACAAGCTTCTACACGGCCGCGGTTGCTGCTTCTAAACCGCGGTGGCTGTTTACTCTTCCTTGGCTCCGTCTTGGTTCCGCGACCGCGACGTTGAATTCCGCGACCGCGGAAAGCTTCATGTAGCAGTCTTCCAACTCCTTCTTCATCTCTTCCTTCGTCTTCTTTTGTGCCTCGTCTCCATCTTCAATATATCTTCATTTCATCCTTTCCAAACCACCATAATCATACTTCAACTCCTCACTCCATACTTTCACAATTGTGCTCTAAATATCTCCAAATGATACCCAAAACACCGATAACAATTCTTAATTAAACCCTACAAAGTAGCGTTGATCACACATCAAACACAAAAAGTTGTACAATATACACATATCAAATGATTAAAAACAAAAAAAAGGGTATTTAAATATACAAGTTTAATATACCACCTTATTCCAGTGCAAAGAACGGGGCACCGATGATATATTGAACTGCTTGTCATCCATATCAGAAGATGGGAAAACCCATTGGGCATTAAGTTACGGTTAACGCGTAGATTTCTTATCTTCATGAAGGGTCCGTTCTATTTCACATGAAAAGTGTTATCAATTATTTTGCAAAAGATTATTTGGCCGATTATGGGTTAATTTCTCATCCATCTCATATATCGCAATTACAATCTTCGTTGTGGTCTCTTCAATCACTGGTATTGCCTTTCTTCTCGTACAGCTGAGCAGCGTCGGTCGTACCGAAGTCTCCATGGAATCACCGGCGAACCAAAATGAGAACGACTCAAGTTGTTTCTTGATTTGGTCAAGGTTGATAACGCACAATATTTGCTTGTCAAAGTTGTTTCTCAACCTATTTTACTTGACATTGCTTTCGTTGTATTTTACCTTCTCATCGTCGGCTTTAATTCGTACCTACAAGTGTGTTTGTTTTTCTTGTTGAATTGACGTTATTTTTTTTGGTGTTTTCTAAATTTGATGACGCTAGTATGCATCAACTTGGCTAATGAAGCCCCTAGGCTATGTTTACCATTTATTAATTGATCTCTAGATTGCAACTAAACCGAGTACATATATTGTGAATTGACACCAAAGGGTTACAAAGTAATCACATTTCAAATCTTAATCCAACACAATGTAAGGTTGTGATGATATGCATCAAGACAACCTTTTTAATCATTTTTTTAGTAGTATAGAGTTTTGGTCAACACCTAGCCGACATGAAGTTACCACTTGCAGCCTAAAATCCCACGAAAATGAAAATGGCTTTTTAAAAGGTTTGGTTTTAGAGTCTTTACCTGATACGTTCAACACATCACATGCAGGGGTGGATTTACGGGGTTGAAGGGGCGGCAGCCCCAGATTTTCCCCGCAAATTCCTTATAATATGTCGAATTGTTGGTTAAGTTCATCTTTGAATTTTTAATTGTCATTATGTATGCATAAAATGATAAGTAAATGACAATAAAAATACTTTGGCCTAATGGTATTTGTCTTGGAACTTGTGTGAAAAAAGCTAAAGAGCATGGGTTCAATTTTTCAATCTCTTCCTTAACCCTTCTTTTTTCTACTTTTATTAAAATTTTGAGTTTTAATTGTCTTAATAAAGAATCTTTGTGTTTATTAAGCATGTTTATTTCTCTTTTATTTTTTCTACTTAATTTTTTATTATCACAAAAATTAAAAATCTTATATTATTTAAATAATTTTTCAAAACACTAAAAAATAGAGTATATATTACATGAATTAATCAAATTTTAAAAGGTGAATTTTACACTTTTTTATAGTTTTTAAATATTATATAAATGTCGATTTATGAAATAAAAAATATATAAAACTCGCCCCCTTCGACTAATTTCTAGATCCGCCACTGATCACATGGCAATACCATTTTGTATACCAACGTTGGACAAAACGCATCAACTGATGTTCATCACGGTAGATGGAAGTATGCACAGACCGAAGCATAATAACGCACATGGTCTGGTACACCACTAGTGGAAAAAACACTTTTTGAGGCTCCCTGGCGTACATAGTTCAAAACGCCTCAACAACGACTTAGGCAATCACTTTTTTTGGTTTTTGAGGCGGATAATTAATTTATACGCCTCAAAAACATCTTTTGAGACGGGCAAATTAATATACGCCTCAACAAGTATCCGAAAAAACATTTCCCGCTAAAGTATTAGAGGCGGGCCAGGGTAAGGCCCGCATCTAATGCTAACTAATTGAGGCGGGACAAGTAGCCCGCCTCAATTAAAGCTTATTGAGGCGGGCCTCTTAAAGCCCGCCTCAACAAGTATGTCCAATAGAGGCGGGCATGTAAGGCATGCCTCTATTAGACCATTACTCGGAGTCGTAATACTTATAGAGGCGGGCGTGTTAGGCCCGCCTCTATAAGCTCAACCCTTAAAAAAAAACAGTTGCGCGAGGTTTCATTTTCCTCTTCGTATCCTCCTCTTCGTCTTCAATTCGTTCGTCCCGAGCTCCAACTTCAACGATCTCCTCCGTCTTCCCTACTTCATCGATCTCCTCCGTCTTCCCAACTTCATCGATCTCCTCCGTCTTCGCCGAGCTCCGTCTTCCCGAGCTCCGACTTCATCTCCCTTCGCCGAGCTCCCTCTAATACTCCCTTCAACAAGTATCAACAACGCACTCGAGGTTTCACCAAAACGAGCTCCCTTCAACTGCGGGTAATCACAGTTTTAATTTGTTTCTGTGCACCTGTTTTGGATATGAGAGTTGGTGGTTTCTTGTACTGTAATGAATTTTTTTGTTACTTTGAGATTTGAAGTGTAAGTTTGTATGATTCGTGTTGTTTGCCATTGCTTTCTACCAACCTTATGTTTCTATAATGATGCTTTCTGCAAGTCTAGTCAATGTGTAAGTGAGCAATTTATCCAATCATTTTTGGCTTGTGTGTTATTTAGTCTGAGTTGGTGGTATCTATCTGGCAAAACTAAGCTAGGAGATAAGATCTAATTGCATCTCTCACAATATACTATGTGATTTGAACAGTAGTAGGAGGACTAGGTATTTCATTATCATTAAGGTTATAAGGCTCTGAATTACATATTCAAGATAGCTCTGGAATTGAAGTGAAATTTGGTGGCAGTTGAACTATATGCTAAATGACATTGAGCTTTTGCTTCATGCTAGGTCCGCTTATGAGCAGCAAGCATTCTGTGATGCATTCCATGGGGATGAAACTGGTTGGCGTCATTGTGCTGTCTGTGGCAAGGTAGAAATTGTCATTATATACATAAATTCTTTTGACATTCTCCTCCGTCTTCGCCGAGCTCCGACTTCATCTCCCTTCGCCGAGCTCCCTCTAATACTCCCTTCAACAAGTATCAACAACGCACTCGAGGTTTCACCAAAACGAGCTCCCTTCAACGCACTCGAAGCCAAGTCAGGTATTAATATTTCAGATTTCTACCCTAATTCCTTAGGCCCTTGGCGGGATAGAATTCATAATTTAGGCCCTTGGCAGGATAGTTGAGTTTGTATTTTTTCTTGCTTGGTTGCGTATTATTATCTATTTAGGCCCTTGGCGGGATAGTTACTAGAAATGAGTATTTAATCTTCCTTGCATGTTATTTTGCATGTATTACTAGAAATGAGTCATCCTTGGATGTACGGTGACCATACTACGACACAATACTTGAGTGGGGTTGAGGAGTTCATTAGATGTGCTTTAGCACACCAACGGAGTACGAAAGCCGAAAAAATCTATTGTCCATGCCGTGATTGTAAGAATATAAGGCGGTTAGATGATATTGATGACATTGAGGATCATTTATTTCGTCGTGGTTTCAAACAAGATTACCATGTTTGGTTTTGGCATGGTGAGAAAATACCTGATCGTCCAAGTTCTAGTGTCAATGAGTTTGATGTTCGGGTAGACACTGATGATAATGATGATGATATTGCTGAGAATAATGAGATGGATGATGATGATGACCAAGAAGATGATGAAATAAATGGGATGATGGATGGGGTGAGAGATCACTTGAATGAATGACCTCAGATGTTCGAACAGATATCAAAGGCTGTAGAGACTCCCTTGTATCCCGGGTGTACAAAATTTAGCAAGTTAGAGGGTGTATCAATACTTTACAACTTGAAATGTGCTTCTGGTTGGACTGATGGAAGTTTCAACACCTTATTGAAATGGTTAGGTGAATTTTTACCAAAAGGCAATGAGATGCATATCTCTACTTATTATGCCAGGAAATTGATGTGTCCCTTAGGCTTAGAGGCCGTCAAGATAGATGCTTGACCAAATGATTTTATGCTTTACAGAAATGAACATGAAAATTTGGATGAGTGTCCAAAGTGCGGTGCATCTCGTTACAAGCGTAAAGGGGTAAATTCGGCTAAGAGGGGCCCATCAGCTAAGGTTATGTGGTATCTTCCGATAATACCTAGGTTTCAGCGTTTGTTTTCGATAAAGAAGGAAGCAAAAAGTCTGAGGTGGCATGCGGAAGGGAGGAAGAAAGATGGACTCCTTAGACATCCTGCTGATTCTCCTCAATGGAGAAATATTGATAAGAAATATTCTGAATTTGGTGAGGAGGTTAGGAATCTGAGACTTGCTTTATGTACAGATGGTGTGAATCCGTATGGCACTCTAAGCAGTCAACATAGCACATGGCCGGTTCTTCTAGCGATTTATAATCTTCCTCCATGGTTGTGTATGAAGCGCAAGTATATCATGTTATCACTCCTCATCTCCGGGCCTAAGCAACCTGGGAATGACATAGATGTGTATCTGGCTCCACTTGTTGATGATTTGAAATTACTGTGGAATGAAGGTGTTCCAATGTTCGATGCATACACCAACTCAAACTTTACCTTGCGAGCTATGGTTTTTTGTACCATAAATGATTTCCCGGTATATGGAAACTTGTCTGGGTACAAAACCAAAGGAGAACAAGCATGCCATATATGTGAAGAAGACATGAAACCCGCCTACTTGAAAAATTAAAGGAAAAATGTGTATCTAGAGTACCGGAAGTTCCTTAGTCGATATCACCCTTACCGTAAAAAGAAGAAGGAGTTCAATGGGTACACCGAGGAAGGAGTAGCTCGTACACCTTTGACAGGATCACAAGTTTATGAACGGATTAAAAATGTTGACACCAAATATGGCAAGGGCTTCAAGTCCGTCTCTAAAAAGGGTGTTTTATGGAAGAAAGTGTCTATACTATGGGATCTTCCTTATTGGAAAGATTTGTCGATTAGGCATTGTCTCGATGTGATGCACATTGAAAAAAAATGTTTGTGATGCTATAATTGGGACTTTGCTAAATATAC
Organism: Rheum nobile; assembly: GCA_027886185.1. Classification (NCBI taxonomy): domain Eukaryota; kingdom Viridiplantae; phylum Streptophyta; class Magnoliopsida; order Caryophyllales; family Polygonaceae; genus Rheum; species Rheum nobile. The sequence continues at coordinate 16,902,056 of WOAB01000485.1, forward strand.
CCGAAAAGACGAAAGACAATAAGAAAGTTCGTTTTGATATAAAAGAGAGGAATATTCGACCAGATTTGTGGCCCATGGTAAAACCGGATGGTAAAAAGACTTTTCTGCCTCTGACGTGTTACACAATGTCAAGAAAGGAGAAAAAGGTGTTTTGTGAGTGCTTACATGGCATTAAGGTTCCGTCGGGATATTCGTCAAATGTAAAACGTCTAGTTTCTCTTTCGGACCTTCGGTTGATTGGTATGAAGTCTCATGATTGTCATGTATTGATTAATGTTTTATTGCCGATCGCACTTCGTGGGATATTGCCGAAACACGTGAGACATGTTATAACAAAACTTTGCGTCTTTTTCAGTTCCATATGTGCTAAGGTTATTGATCCGGAAATATTGGATGCTCTCCACATTGATATTGTTGAAACTTTGTGTCGATTTGAAATGTACTTTCCGTCGTCTTTCTTTGACATAATGGTGCACTTAATTGTTCATTTGGTTTGAGAAATCAAGCTATGTGGTCCGGTGTTCTTAAGATGGATGTATCCTTTTGAGAGATTTTTTGGCAGTTTAAAGGACAAAGCAAAGAATCGGGCGAATCCAGAGGGTAGTATCATTCGTGGAGTCCTTCATGAAGAGATATCTCAATACGCAACTGAGTTTTTGTCAAGGCTTCATCCAATAGGTCTTCCAAAATCTTGTCATGTAGGGAGGCTTGAAGGAGAGGGAGTAATTGGTAAAAATGTGATATCTCCTCCATCTGAAAGGAAGATTAAGGCACGTCTTTGTGTGTTGCAGCATCTTACAGAGGTCAATCCTTACATAGAAAAGCATTGCCTTGAATTGCAACACAATAATGCTAAATTGAATGAAAGAGCTTTGATGCGGGAACATAATCGCACATTTGTTGATTGGTTTAAGAAGGAAGTAGCTGAGGAACTAAGGAAAGAACATGACGTTTCTGATACGGTCAAGTGGTTATCTCGAGGTCCTCGACTATGTGTTCGGTCTTACGAAGGGTATGATATCAATGGGTTCACATTCTACACTAGAAGACAAGATGAAAAGAGTGTGGTGCAGAATAGTGGAGTGAAGGTAGTTTCATCATCTAGGGTCTATGCGAGCGCTAAGGACAAAAGACCGGTTGATGCGACACAATCGTATTATGGTGTTATCGAAGAAATATGGGAGCTTGATTATAACAATTTTACAATCCCTGTTTTCCGGTACAAGTGGGTCAACAACCCTAACGGGGTGAAGCAAGATGAAATTTATCCGGGTTTGACATTGGTAAACTTTGACCGATTAAGTGATAGTGACGAGCCATTCATCCTAGCATCACAAGCTAAGCAGATTTTTTATGTGGTAGACAATGTTGATCCTAGATGGCATGCAGTTGCCTAAGGCAAAAGACATATTCTGGGTATTGATGATGTTGTGGATGAAGATGAGTATGACGAGTATGATGACACACCCTTGTTATCAACTGTAGTTCAACCATTACCGGAGGAGGAAGATACAAATAATACTAATCATATCCGTACAGATCATAGGAAAGGAATATGGGTTATAAATCATAAATGAATAAGATGGGGTAATTTATTGACAAGTAGATTTAATTGCATTATAAATTGTCTTCCTTGGATTTTTTTTGTGATATGTACTCATATGTTTTTTTTTTGTGCTTGTTGCAGGAATTCTAGCCACTATGTCTAACGAAAGTGGAAATGCTATTCTCCCTACCCAAGGTGATCATGAATCACAAGGTGTTAGCGCGATTACACAGATCGCTAAAGGGCGTAGTCCGTCAAAAGGAGTTCAAGTAAAAAAGCCTATGCGCCTTGAGTTTAATGAGTTTAATGTCCCTGATGGCGAGTGGTCGAAAGAATACGGAAAGCAAGTTGGGAGTTGTGCTCAAAGAATTAATATTAACAAGAAAGAATACCGAAAGATAGATGAGCAGACGAGGCAAGGGTTTTGGGAGGAGACCAAGGTATAATGACATTTTAAATTGTTTTAAATATATACTATATTAACAATTAATCTAACTTATTGTAAAAATCCACATCTTATGTTCCACATCATTGAGGATGTAGATAAATCAAGGGAAAAATACTTTCATTCTTGTGTGGCAAAACGATTTAGAGATTTCAAGAGCAAGTTGGTGCGTCGATGGATAACTAAGAAGCAAAAGCCGTCGAAATATCCTACAAACAAGATGCCTTGGGAAATCTACCACCACATTACAGAGGCTGATTGGTCAGTTTATCTTAAAGAATATTACAAGCCGGAGTCATTGGTAATAATGCTATTTCTTTTTACTATTAAAGATTTCTAGTCAGCGGAAATCGTTGGTTATAAATCTATGTGCCTTTTAACAGGCTCGTAGTGAGAAAGCAAGGGCAAGTGCACTATTAAACAAGAATCCTCATCTCACCGGCCAGGCGGGTTATATTAGAAAACGACCTGAGTGGATAAAATAAGGATGACTCCCATCGGAAGCAGCTTTATCTCTGTCAAGTAGCTCCTCAGTGAACTCATCGGTTCCTAGAGCTAGAAAATATAGATCAAAGGAGTGGGTTTTGGCTCATCAAGTTCGAAGTAAGGATGGAAAGTGGGAAGTTAACCCGAACGATAAGGAAGCCGTAGAAATTGCAAGAAAAGTTGTAAGTAGTGCTTTTTTAATGAATATTTACTTAAATTGACTTGGAAATATGAACTAATTTATACTTTCCTAATTGGCATTATAGGAGGAGTATATCGAAGAAGAAGAAAAAGGAAACCTTACTTTCGAGGATGATGAGGATGTCCTCACCAAAGCTATTGGGAAAAAAGATCATCATGGTCGTGTCAAGGCAAAAGGTGGAAATGTTGGTTATAGAGTTGCTTTCGGTCCAAGAGAACGAAGGAGAAGATGTTCTAGTGAAGCTTCATCAGATCTGATCGAATCGATCAGAGCTGAAATTAGAAAGGAGTTTGAAGGTGAATTAGATAAAAGGGTGGCTGAGGCCCTCCAAAAGCAACTACGCTCCATGTTACATATAAATCAACCAAACTCCACTTCTACTCCCGTTCTTGAACTTAATGTTAATGCTTCCTATACCACTCGTCCTGATTCCACACCGCAACCACGTGAGCTAAAGGTATGATTGAGTTTGAGTATTGTCATGAACTCTTCATGCTAAGACCTCTTATAACATGAATTAAAATTCCATGCCGCAACCTTAGTCTTGCATTTTTCATTTTACTTTATATGCAGGAAAGGACTCCATGCCATCTTGCCCTTGAGGATAAAGATTCTGGTAACAAAGTGCTCGTAGCGGATGGTATGGTACAACCCTCAAACGGTGCATCGTCCCAACACTTTACACCGATGAAGCCTGATCACTACAAAGTCCAAGTTGATTTTGTTTATGATGGACATAATGATGATATTCTTCCGGTACCTACGGGTGATGGTTTCACTAACTTAGGCGGTGCTCAGGGTAGTTTCGTGCAATGGCTGATCCGCTTAGTGATTTTCGAAGACGACGAGGTAAGACCTTTGTGCTCAATAATAATGTACACCACATTACTCACTCTTGCTCATCTATAATTCTATATATAGGACTATACTCCACGCCCAACAAAGAAGTCCAAGTCATTTCTCTCTAAAAAGGTGGATGACAGCGCCAAAAATACAAAGGTAAGACCTTTGTGCTCAATAATACAAATGTTACTTCATTATTATTTTTTGGAAATTTCATGTCCAAATAACTCTTAAGTCTCAGTCCAACAAAGAGGCGGTTGGTAACTGTGATCGTAAAACGGAAGAATCAGCCGCCAAAAGGAAGAAAGCAGAAAACGAAGAAATTCAAGGTCATGGCTAGTCATGCAAATACTTGCATTTTATTATGTCTTCGGCGCCGGGTGGTATATATGATAGTACTCCCATCCTTATGGATGCCTCGGTTTGGAATTATGTGAGAGATCAAGAAACATACATCATTGCATCCGATGTAGAAGAGTTCCTTAAGGGGGCGTGCTTAAACATTTCTGTGATTCAAGTCTACATGATGTAAATGTTTTGATCAGTCTTTATCTTTTAATTGTCAACTATCATTCTTAATCACTTTTTCTTTAATCATTTTTACATTACCATTCATAATCGTTTAATCAAATACCTTTAAATGTGCATGTATTTATTGGACAATCACACATATGTATTTGAAAATTCTCGAATTGGGTTCATTTGTCCTAAGATGGTGTCAAGCACTAGAATCAGGGCCGATCCAACTGTTCTAGTAGATTACTTGCAACGTGTGTTCAATGCTGAAACTGCTAAGAATACGATTAAAGATTCTAACAGTGCCAAATTGTTTTTGCTCCCATATAATCAAGAGTAAGTATTTTCAATAAGTTTCATATATAATTAGTATTTTAAGCAATCATTAATATTTATCAATTTACTTTTAAATGATGCAGCAATCATTGGATTCTGTACGTGATAGACCTATTTAGAGCACAAGTCTATCTTTTTGATTCTTTAAAAGGTCAAGGCAACAGAACGACTGATGCATCTGGAATCATGAATTTGTAAGTTATTTTGCTTACGAATTAGTTTTTTTTGGACTTTTAACAATATCAGTTTCATGAGTGTATTATGTTGATTTTCTAGGGCATTTCAAGTGTATAAGTATCAAGGTGGGAAGTGCGAGAAATTAATAGGAAAATGTAAGACGTTGAGAGTCTGCAATATAGAGGTACATATAGCATTTTATACGTTTTAGATTTGTTTATTTATAATCAAAGGCCTTGTATCTAAGACAGCCCCCTTATGTTGTGTAATTAGTGCGCTCAACAAAGCGGCGGAACCGAGTGTGGCTATTATGTCATGAAGTTCATGTTAGATATAGTCACGGGACTCTATGACGCTAATGACCGACTAGATAAGGTATGTAACTTAACTAACTATATATTGATAGTATTTGTGTTTTTTGTCAATAATTTCTGTGTTTTTTATGAAGCTATATCCTAAGAGGAAGACATCGTATACTTATGAAGAAATGGATGTTGTTCGAAGTATTTATTATCGGATTGAACTTGTTTTTACTTGTCATGTAAACTGTTGTTGAGAACCTGACTGTACTCTGATGAAATTTGTTGTTGGTTGTATATTATTCTGTGAATAAAATCAGGAACATTCTGTAATGTGTGTATGGTGCATCATAAATCCAAAAAACATCCAAAAGAAAAGAAGGGACTTATAGAGGCGGACTTGTATGTCCGCCTCTATAAGTACATAGACGCTGACTCGGCCGAGTTCTGGGCCGAGTCAGCGTCTACTTGTTGAGGCGGGCCTCTATAGGCCCGTCTCAACAAGTGTTTACTTATTGAGGCGGGCCTCCGAAGCCCGCCTCAACAAGTCCCTCATTTTGGCGCCAAAGTGAGGGACTTGTTGAGGCGGGCTTCGGAGGCCCGCCTCAATAAGGTCCTTTTAGAGGCGTAAAATGTCCGCCTCAAAAAGTGTCCCTACTTGTTGCAGCCCCCTTAGTTGAAGCGAACGGTGTTTGTCTCAATAAGTGTCCAAAGACCCGTCTCTATAAGGATTTTTTCCACTAGTGCACCTTGTAAGATGTCAACCTATTTCACGCGTCTATATATGTTGTATCGTCTATATATGTTGTATTGTTACCGTGCAGGATGATAGGAAACAAGCCAAGTTCAACAAAACACCCAACTCCAGTGCAAAGGCACAAGAAATATCATGCCTCCCGATGAAACCAACAAAACACCCAGGACTACGTAAAGGCACCCTTCCTCAGAGGCCTCACAACAAAAAAACGTCATTCGACCCACTTGCACATCACGACGCTCATATGCGATGCACAAAAACCATCAAGCTCCTAAGTCACGATTATCGAAACGGACAATCACAATCGCGAAATATATCCCTGAACATCCTATACACGAACCAGCACGTAAACCATGAAACCCTTTTTTTTAGTCCACAGTAAACTCACAAGTAGAAGATTCCCTTAAACAATGAAAGATTAAGAAATAATTAAATTCATTGGTTATGGAATGAATAAACTGGAAAATTGTATTTATTTTCCAAAAAAAAAATATGTGAAGTTATCTCTTCAAAGACCAATTTCCTTATATCGAAATATATAGCTTTTCTTATACCTTCTGACAGAGCATATACTTTTTAGATTGAGGATCAGGTACATCACGGTTTTACTATGCGAAATGCAAAGCATTTCATACCGTCAGATTGTTGCGATCGACGACTAAGGGTGCGCGCTTGCCTTCTAAAATTTAACATTATGTTGACTCTAAATTTAAATAAAACTTATCAAATTTGACTTAGAATATCTAAATAAAGTTTAAAAAAAATTGTTAAGGATTTAAGTATGGTCAAATTCATAAGAATAATAACTTAAGCTTATTTTAATCTTAGCTAAATTTTTCTACACTTTAATTTTGGGTTAAAATAATATTATAAACTTCTAATTTTAAAAATAATAAGTTTGGGCAATTTTTGTAATTTGCGAAATTTAGTTTGAGGGCATTTTTTTCCATAATCCAAAAACTTGAGGAGCCCGACCGTAAATAACTGAGAATGCTCATCTTCTTCCTCCAGCAGTAGTCGCGAGCTCCAAGCAGGTCGTCAATGGCTGATTTGAAGGCCATTTTGAGCTCGATTGGTTTAATTAACCACTGGGCATTGAAGACCAATATATCTAGCATCAAAATCATGGATCAAATAGAATTATAAGTGACGAGATTTGCGGGATTAGTCCAAGCATTCAATTGTGTCGTCCATGAGGCCGATTTGAACAAATTCAAAATTCGATCGATTCGGATTAATTGAAGGGGTGAGATCTTAGGATTATGTTAAGGGAATTAACAGCTTCAAGAACCCTATAAATGCCCTCTCAATCGTCCCTCAGTCCAATTTTGCAAATCTTCCTCACGAACCGTAATATCCGTCAGTTGTGTTCTTGGCCAAAATTCGTCTCCTTATCTAATTCAAAAGCACTCACTTTCCGCCGTCGTCCCTCCGCCACTCAGGCCCAATTTTGAGCTTTTTCGACGAGGTGTAACCGCGAGTCCGGTGAGATTTGGGATTTAATCCAATTTGCGATTTGGAATTTATTTTTGGCTTAATCTTAATTAATTTAATTAATCTAGATTAGTGAAAAATATTTTAGAATTATTTTGATTTTATGGAAATTAAAATTAAATTAATTATATTTTTAATGTTATCTAATATTATGAATGGGTAAATTATGACTCTTCATTTAGATAATATTTTGAGTTAGAAAATTTTAGGAGTATAAATAAATTAATTTATCAATTTATTTATGATATGATTATTTATAATATACGACTATATAAATTTTAGACTCGTATAAATAATCGTTTTATCAAAAAGATTTGAAATTGAATTATTTAAGGGTTAAATAAATTTAATTAGAAACTGAGACATTATATCCTTCAAATTTTAATATTGAATAAATTATCTAATTACAATTTATTCATTGTGTATGATTTGGGTACGTCTCAAAATTACGTTTGGAACGGGAATAAAGTAGGGAGCCGATTTGCTTTTCGAAAGCAACCATCTCTGAGACACCGTTCATTTTCTTCGTGATTCAAGGCAAGTGGCGGTTCGCTCTTGATATTTTTCTCTATATTTCTCTTAATTGACAATTAAACAATTGTCTTAATTAAGTTGGAATAAATAATCTTCTTAATTGTGTTTGGGAACTTGTGTGTTAAAATGGTGTGAATAATGAACCTTATTATTAGGTTATATAATTGCTAGCAAAGACCCTTATATATATTATTATTACGGTTTTTTTGCCTGGTAACCCCGAGGTATGGTAAATTTTGCGAGATACCCTACTTTTTAGCATATTTCGCCAGGTAACCCCGAGGTTTGGTTTTTTTTTTCGCGAAATGCCCTGGCGTTATTTTGCTAACGGTTTCGTCTATTTTAAAAAAAATTAAAAAAACCGAGAAAAAAAAAACCTCACCTCACCTCGACCTGTTCTCTTCTCTTTTGCTCCCTTCATCATCTCTCTGTCGTCCAAACCACCGAGAACACATTAACTCGACACCACCGAGAACACATCAACTCGACCTGCTCCTGGTTCCCGACTCCGGCGAGCAAGGCGGCGCGGCGAGCAAGACGGTGCGGTGAGCAAGGCAGCGGGCGTCAGCGAGAGTAGGGCTCGTCGGCTTTAGTCTCGCTCCCGGTGGCTCGTCGGCTCGTCGATTTTCAACAATCGGTGGGGCTCCAAACTAAAGGTGTGTAATATATTTCAGATCGATGGATTTAGAGGGTTGGGGTTATTTTGGATTTTGAGGATTTAGGGATTTTGGAATTTAGGGTTTTATTGGTTTGTTCAAGCTATTGAATTGTGTAACTTTAATCAAAAAAATTAATGTGGTGCAATGAATACATTAAAACATAAATATAATTGAAGTTCATAGAATCCATAAGAAAAATCAAAAGACATTCAAATTGGGTTAATGTAAAATTTCATTTAGTTAGTGAATGGCTTGTTCACCCTAGTTCTATATGGTCTACAAATATGATATTTGAAGTTACACATCGATGGAGTGACGTAGTGCAGAGTTGCTCGCTTAAAGAAAAAGTTTGCAATAAATGTGATAATCACCAATTACTTGCCAGTTTTGCAGTGGATTAAAAATCACATACTCTCCATTGTAAAATGGCAATGTTTTTGTTGTTAACTGAGTCAAGAACATAGGCACTGCATTTGTAAATAAATGTGCTAATCACCAATTACTTGTATTTGTTTTCTCTTGGCCAATGTTTGATCCATTGCTTTTAGTTTTTCATAGGCGATGCATTTGTAAATAGAGTATAAGAATTTGCAATTGAATGGTATGATTAATGAGATGACCTGAACAATTGATGCTACTTTGCTTAAGTTACATGATATTGTGTTATGAATGCACTACATTACATCTATGGCTTGTTGATGCTGAAAAGTTTATATTTGTTTCTCTCTTGTAGAATGGAAGATAAAATATTGTTGAGATTATGGTACATTCATGTGGAATTGGAGGATTCATGCATCAAGATTGTCAGATGAGGTTACATGGGCAATAAAATCACTCGGTGGGAATCATACTTGTCTTAAACTGGGCTTGTATAATCCCATGGTAACTCCATAATGGGCATCACAGAAGATTCTTTCTAAGGTGAGAAGAGATGAAGAGATCAAGGAAAAAGCACTTCAAACCCACTTACTAGAAAACTATGGTATAAAAATGAAGACAACATCCTTGTACAAAGCTAGGACACTTGCCATCAAGATGATTAAAGGAGATGATGACACTTCTTTTGGGAGTATGCCTGGCTATTGTGAGATCCTAAAATTGTCTAATCCTGGCTCAAAGGCTCATATTGTTTGGAAAAATGTTGAAGGTGATCCCGAGAAACCGATACAGTTTAAGAGCGTCTTTATTTCTTTGAAACCAATGATTGATGGACTCATTCAAGGATGTAGAGCCTTGATTGGAGTAGATGGAGCTCAATTAAATGGCGGGGTTGTTTTGTCTGCTATTGGTGTGGACGGTGATAAAGGTATTTTCCCTTTAGCATATGGAGTATATGAGAATGAAAGTAAGATCACATCGTCTTCTTTCTTCTATCGTCTGAAGGAGGTTTTAAGTAATTTTGATCGAAACAATTGGTGTATAGTGTCGGATAGACAAAAGGTATTGTATGTTTTTATGTTGTACTATTTTAATCATTTAAATACTTGTTATTCATTAACAATGACTGCTTTTATGTTTTAGGGCGTTGAACCGGCTCTTAGGGAAGTGTGGCCCTCGGTTTCAAGGCGCTATTGTGACACACACCTTTGTGCTAACTTCAAGAAGCCGTTTCCAGGAAAGCCTATGAGAAACCTTTTTTGGAAGTGTTGCAAAGCGTTTTCTGAGTGGGAATTCAAAAAAGCAATGGAAGATGTTGAAAAAAAAAGTTGGATTGGGTGCAGTTAGATGGCTACAAGGTTTGGGTGAATTTGAGTGTTGGACTAGACACAAGTATGACCCAAGTTTACATGCTCCTCAGACATCAAACAATTTTGTAGAGTCATACAACGCAACCTTAGGAGCTGATCGAAACCTTCTAGTGCTGAGCCTCCTCGAAGGTACATATTTTTAGGAATTTTAATTTGAGAAAAGTTATTATCATGGTAATTACTGTACATTTTCAATTTTGTAGGGATTAGACGAACAATCATGGTGAGACATTGTTTAAGACAAAAAGTTGTTGTGCGGATGCCTTTGAATGAAATTACTAATCATGTGAAAAATCGTTTGGCAAAGGCGGAGATGCAATCACGTTGTTTAAAGGTTATTCTATTATTATGTCTTTCTATTTGATGTGGAAATAGCTAACAACTTGGTAGATATTGTTGCTTGCTACTGTTAACAACTTGATTGCATCGAACAATCAGTTTGAAGTCATAATTAGTCATACAATTTATTTTATGTATATTAGGAGTTGAGGTATAGTTTGAAGTTATAATTAATGTACTAACTAACGTATATATATATATCAACAGTCGCAATCTTAAACTTAGGATAGTATATATTAATGTACTAACTACGTACGTACATGTTAGTTCTTCTTCTTTGTAGATATCAGCTAACTAAGAGTGCTCTTTTCTTTGTTAATGATTTCCTTGCCTGTAGATTTTGTTCCCTGTTGCATTCATAGTTTCTTGAAGTGTCTTGTTCCATCAGTTTACGTCATTATGGTTATTTTGATTTGTTTTTTAGATTTTCAAGGCATCAGCCGTTGAATTTGAAGTTGTAGAAGGTCGTTCATCATTAGGTGTCAACATTGCAAACCGAACTTGTGGATGTGGTGAGTGGCAAATTCGCGGCATCCATTGTCGTCATGCAGTGAGGGTTATACTCGAGTTAAGGGGGGCATCCAGAGCATTATGTTTCTCACTGGTATTCAACAAATATGTACAAGACAACATATTCTGTGAATTATAGGCCCGTTCCGGATGAAGAACAATGGTCTAGATTTGATCTTCCAAGAGTTAACCCGCCAAACATGAAAAGGGGAGTTGGAAGACCTCCAAAAAGAGGAGAAGACAAAAGGGTGAAGCTCCCCCTGGAAAAAGATCTCGCGTAGTGCGGTGTGGAAGATGCAAGGTATTGTCTTTTTCAAATCACATTTTTTTGTTTTGCAATAATTCGTTACTAACTTATTTTTGCTATTTAAGGCATTGGGACATAATGTGAAGACTTGTAAAGGTGGAACAACTATTAGAGAACTTAAGGAACAAGGCATTCGAGTTCAACGAAATCCAAGGAAGAAAGGAAAAGTTACAAGTAACGAGGAACAAGTCCAATCTGTGGACAACGTGATGTGCTCAGCCCCATGGATTCTGGGGAGTCAATAGAGACTAATTTGCTAGATATGTGAAGAGTATTCCACTTTTGTAGACTAATGGCGTAGAACCTTGTCTATTAAGACTCCTAATGTTAGTAGGCTGCATGATTAGTATGTTGCTTTTTAATGTGACTTGATTTGAATGGGTTGAACCTCTCTGGATCAGTATCTGTGGACAACGTAAAACAGATAATGTGACTTGGTTTAGTATGTTTTGCAACTCTTGTTGAGAATGTTTTGATGGCTGAATGAACTACTCTTTGTTCTCTCTTGCTCAATCTTTACAATGAATTAGGCTAATTAAATTTCACCACAGTGTAACATCATTTAATTCTTTACAATGAATTATGCCTCAACAAACTTTTGCTTGAATGCTTCTTCTTCGGTTGCACACTGCAGGTTTGAGCAATAGTAGGAATTAGGCATGATGATGTGCTTTCATAGATTATATATAATATCCATTGTCATCCTTCATGGGAAAGACAAAAAAAAGGCTTTCACAAATCTTTAACAAATGCATAGATAAATTGTTTTCACAAATCTGTAACACATGAATCCAAGAGCATAGACTACTAAACAAAACCTAGAGTACAAAGTTGATGAACTACTACTTACAATGATTTCCTAGTGCTACTTCAAGTTACAAAAGGCATAAACTACAAGTGCTACAAGAACACCGATAACCCAAGAGCATAGAACAAGTCTCATATAATTTTCTGTCTTCAAGGTACATATTTTCGTCTTCAAGGCACAATTTTCAGCAGTGAGTTCCTCGACCTTCATTTTCCATGTCCTCTTCTTCACTTTCATCTTTGCAACCTTTTCCTCAAGCGTCTTCACTTTTGATTTAAAATCTTCATTCGCATTATCCACTTGTGGTATACTCGACCCCGTAGTAGAAGTGTCATTATCACACCATTTAAAATATCCACAATTGTGTATACCCTAAGATCAAATCATAAACTAAGTAAATTACATAAAATTTGACAAAGTTTTAAGAGACATACATACCTTCCACCTAGGACACTTATAAAAGTGTTTTCCATAGCTAGGTTTGTTCTTGTCAGTCACCTTCAAAACCACAGCGGGAAGTTGGTGCGAGCAAAGAACCCTTTCATAACTTTTGTCATACGTTCGCCAACTTGTTGACGATTGACCACTCATTCTTCACAACTACAACCTAAATTTTGAAACAAGAAGATTTAAAAAGATGGGAATTTTCACGGAGTTGGGAGTTCTGTATGCGAGATACCGTCCTGAGAAGCTTATGGAACATATTAAATTAACACAATGCACCAACTAATTTACTACAAGTCTGTGCACTTCTACCTACAGGATTATTGATCACTAGACATACAATTCATATGGTGTTCTCAGTTGTTATTTGTATTTATGATTCAGGTTGGTCACCATCTCTTCCTCTTTGTTTTATTTCTATCAAGACTCATTCATAACTTCTCTTGTTTACCCCCTTCTCATTTGGTGTAACCATTCTCCTGGACTTCGATCTCTTTACCTTGGTGGGAAACAATATTTACATAAACAAACCAAGAATATAGCACCAAGTATTTGACAAACCGAGAAGGGAAGTGAATCAAGCAAACTAGTTAAGTTATTCACCACTTCCACTTATTATTAAAAGAGTTACCATTCCCATCCAACGGTTTGCTAAAAAATCTAGTACATGTATGTCAATAACTATCATCAGTCCACTACCATTTGACCTCTAGTCATTAAGAGCTTAATATTGTGGTTCTCTTGTTTAACCCTTCTCATTTGGTGTAACCATTCTCCTGGACTTCTTAAGAGTGCAAATGATGCTTAGACTCTTAGCTAGTGGGTAATATGCGCTACTGCAAGGTTGAGTAGTCATTGCACCACATTAAAATTTCTGATTAAAGTTACACAATTCAATAGCTTGAACGAACCAATAAAACCCTAAATTCCAAAATCCCCAAATTCCAAAATAACCCTAACCCTCTAAATCCATCGATCTGAAATATATTACACACCTTTAGTTTGGAGCCCCACCGATTGTTGAAAACCGACGAGCCACCGGGAACGAGACTAAAGTCGACGAGCCCCACTCTCGCTGACGCCCGCTGCCTTGCTCACCGCGCCGCCTTGCTCACCGCACCGTCTTGCTCGCCGCGCCGCCTTGCTCACCGGAGTCGGGAACCAGGAGCAGGTCAAGTTGATGTGTTCTCGGTGGTTTGGACGACAGAAAGATGATGAAGGGAGCAAAAGAGAAGAGAACAGGTCGAGGTGAGGTGAGGTTTTTGTTTTCTGGAATTTTCTTCTTCTTTTTTTTTTAAAAAAAATAGACGGAACCGTTAGAAAAATAACGCTAGGGCATTTCTCTAGGGCATTGAATATTTACCATACCTCGGGGTTACCAGGCGAAAAAATCGTTATTATTATTATTGGGTGCTAGATGTACTTTGGTGTGGATTGTTGTGCATTGGTGTGGATATAATTGCTAGTTAGCACGAGTATTGGTAGGAACGATATTTACCTTGCGAGGTTTAGCTGTTTCTTTATAACTTTGTATTAGGAGGATAATTACCCTAATACTTTTGGTCATGACCTACCCTTATTTTATATAAGTGGTGGTGCACTTAGCTCATGCCGAAATTCGGGATTCGTCCCTTTCTAAATCTCATTGCGAGATCAGTTGTGGATAATAAAAGCTTTAACGTTAATCCATGTTTTGAAAATAATAAGATAAGTGCCGCTTGACACATAATTAATATACCCTCGGGCATGATGTACAACGTGGAACTTGCCCGGTCTTTTGTCTAAAGTAAGTCCCCTTTCCAATCTGGATTCGTATTATGCGGTGAGGTTGGTCGAGGACCCAAATATTCAATGAGGCGTTTTCAAAACTTTGTGTGATAATGTTCCCAAACAAATTCATTAATTTTCCATAAGAGTCACTTTCGTTGGAGTCTTCTCTTGAAGCATTCTTTTTCTATCGTTTCAGTGAGAGTATATGAGTTTTGTATCGTCTTCCGACTATTATTCGAGAGACAATGATAGTAACTGGATACAATCACAAGAACCACTTTGTTTGAGCTCTTGCGTAGTCTTTCATTAGACTGACCAACATATCATTTTCCTTGCATGGTTGGTTGGTGTCATCCATCCTATACGACACATCAGTGGTTGGTCTCAGACGCCTTGAAGTAACCAATCAAAGACGAAGGCTTGTAATTGAAGATTTAAAGTGATATTATTTTTATGGTTGTCTAGTGTTAATTTAGTTTTCTTAAATAAATATAATACTTAGATGAGTTAGTCATGTGTTTAGAGATATTTAAAAAGTACTCCGAGCATTGGTTGTAGTAAAATTGTGTAGTGAGCTAATATAAAGCTTAAAATACTTAATTGTGAGTCTTATAAATTATTCATTTAAGTGAATAAATTTATAAGAGAGGTATTTCAAAAGGAGTGGATTTCTCTAAATTAATCGTACTCTAATGCGATTATTTTTGGGAGATGTACATTTAAGGAATAGGGAGATACGATGTTTGGAAGTTACTAAGAATTGATATTTGCATTGTACGGAAGTTATGTACGTAATATCTTGGAGACTATTATTCTAAGGTAGCCATAATCTTGTGGACAGATTTATGAGATAATACATGGGATAATATAAGGAGAAGATATAATGTCATGGTTGAGGAAACGGATAAACTTTCCTATGATTAATTTCAAGTACGAAATAATTGAGGATACTAAACTCAAGTAGAGAGGTTAATGTGAAAATCGATACCTCCATCTTGGTAGTATTAGTTTCGGGGTCGAAACTATTTTTAATGGGTTAGTAATGTAATAATCCTCATTTTTAGTAGGATATTTATGTAATTTTCCAACTCTATTTCTAATACAGGTATTTTGGTATTTATTTTATTATTTCAAAAAGAGAAATAAAATAGAGTTTCCTAACTTAAGTTGTTACAACTTTAAGTTGTGAATTATTTAAATTTATTTTAACATTATGTTGACTCTAAATTTTAATAAAACTTATCAAATTTGACTTGGAATATTTAAATAAAGTTAAACAAATTATTGTTAAGGATTTAAGTATGGTCAAATTCATAAGAATAATAACTTAAGCTTATTTTAATTTTAGTTAAAAAAATTCTACACTTTAATTTTGGGTTAAAATAATATTATAAACTTAGAATATTAAAAATAATAAGTTAGGGCAATTTCTGTAATTTGTGAAATTTCGTTTGATGGCATTTTTGCCACAATCCAAAAACTTGAGGGGCCCGACCGTAAATAACCGAGAATGCTCATCTTCTTCCTTCAGTAGCAGCCGCGAGCTCCTAACAGGTCGTCAATGGCGGATTTGAAGGCCATTTTGAGATCTATTGGTTTAATTAACCACTGCGCATTAAAGTCCAGCATATCTAGCATCAAATTCGTGGATCAATTAGAATTAAAAGTGACGAGATTTGCGGGATTAGTCCAAATTCGAAATTGGATCGATTCGGATTAACTTTAAGGGGAGATATCTTAGGGATTATGTTTGGGGCAATAAAAGCTTCAAGAACCAAATAAAACCCCTCTCAATCGTCCCTCAAATCCATCCAATTTTGCAAATCTTCCTCACGAACCCTAATATCCGTCAGCTGTGTTCTTAGCCAAAATTCGAGCCCATTAGAGCTTCAATATTGCAATTGGTTGTACTATTGGATTCGTTTCCTTGTCTAATTCAAACTCCCTCACTTTACGCCGCCGTCCCTCCGCCACCAAGGCCCAATTTCGAGCTTTTCCGACGAGGTGTAACCGCGAGTCCGGTGAAATTTGGGATTTAATCCAATTCGCGATTTGGAATGTAATTTTAATTTATTTTTGGCTTAATCTGATTAATTTAATTAATCTAGATTAGTAAAAAATATTTTAGAATTAATTTGATTTTATGGAAATTAAAATTAAAATAATTTTAATTTTAATATTATTATATATTATGAATGGGTAATTATGACTCTTTATTTAGATAATATTTTGAGTTAGAAAAATTTAGGAGTATAAATAAAATATTTTATCAATTTATTTATGATATGATTATTTATAATATACGACTAATTAATTTTTAGAATCGTATAAATAATCGTTTTATCAAAAAGCCTTGAAATTGAATTATTTAAGGGTTAAATAAATTCAATTAGAAATCGAGACATTGTATCCTTCAAATTTCAATATTGAATAAATTATCTAATTATAATTTATTCATTGTGTATGACTTTGATACGTCTCGGAATTGCGTTTGGAACGGGAAAAAAAGCACGGAGTCGATTTGCTTTTCGAAAGCAACCATCTTTGAGACGCCGTTCTTCTTCTTTTTCGTGATTCAAGACAAGTGGCGGTTTGCTCTTACTATTTTATTCAATATTTCTCTTAATTGACAATTAATCTATTGTCTTGATTAAGTTGGAATAAATAATCTTCTTAATTGTGTTTGGAAACTTGTGTGTTGAAATAGTGTGAATAATGAACTTTATTATTAGGTTGTATAATTGTTAGCAACGACTCTTATATATTATTATTATTATTATTATTGGGTGCTAGATGTACTTTGGTGTGGATTGTTGTGCATTGGTGTGGATATAATTGCTAGTTAGCACAAGTATTCCTTGGAATGTTGTTTATCTTGCGAGATTTAGTTGTTTCTTTATAACTTGGTATTAGGAGGATAATTACCCTAATACTTTTGGTCATGACCTTTCCTTATTTAAGTGGTGATGCACTTAGCTAGTGCTGAAATTCGAGATTCGTCCCATTCTAACTCTCATTGCGAGATTGGTTGTGGACAATAAAAGCTTTGACGTTAATGCACGTTTTGGAACTAAATAAGATAAGTGTTGCGTGACACATAATTAATATACCATCGGGCGGAAAGTACAACTTGGAACATGCCCGGTCTTTTGTCTAAAGTAAGTCCCCTTTCCAATCTAGATTCTAATTATGCGGTGAGGTTGGTCGAGAACCCAAATATTCAATTAAGCGTTTCCAAAACTTTGTGTGATAATGTTCCCAAACAAATTCATTAATTTTTCATAAGACTCATTTCTATTGGAGTCTCCTCTTGAAACATTCTTTTTCTATCGTTTCAGTGAGAGTATCTGAGTTATGTATCGTCTATCGACTATTATTCGATAGACAATAATAGTAACTGAATACAATCACAAGAATCACTCTGTTTGAGCCTTTGCGTAGTCTTTCATTAGACTGGCCAACATTTCATTTTTCCTTGCATGGTTGGTTGGTGTCATCTGTCCTATACGACACATAAGTGGTTGGTCTCAAACGCCTTGAAGTAACAAATCAAAGACAAAGGTTTGCAGTTGATGATTTAAAGTGATATTATTTTTAAGGTTGTCTAGTGTTAATTTAGTTTTCTTAAATAAATGTAATACTTAGATGAGTTAGTCATGTTGTAGAGTTATTTGAAAAGTCTTCCGCTGTAATTTCACATTGTTTATTGTACCGTCCTTCTCATTTTACGAGAGGAATTTTAATAAAAGAATTGAGTATTCATTATGAAAGTCTTCCGCTACCCTCTTATTCTTTAATGTTTATTAAGCATAATTGTTCCGATTAAAGCCTAAGGGTGACTTTGGACTTTACAGTCTTAGGTCACTGGCGTGTGGCACAATCGATATAAGTCGGGGGTGTTATATTTATCTTGTTTATTCCATGTAATGTAGGAATACGATAATTCTTAACCTAAATAAGTGATCTCTTTAAGTCATAAATTATTTAAATTTATGATTAATCTTATGTTAATATTGATTTAAGGAAAAATGACTCTAAATAATATCAATTATCATCTTTGAACAAAAAATAATACGAACTTTAGAAATAATAAAAACATACCTAAACTATGACAATATAAACCAAAGATGGTATGAACATATTTTTCCAGTGAATTTTCTTACGGGTATGTTGAGATGGAATCGAAAATGTAATTTATAAAAAAAATTACACATTAAATTACACTTCATTTGTATAAAAATGTCTGGATTGTTTAAGAAGTTATTAGCCAAAAAATTTGTCTGATTTTATTTTGTTTGTGTTGCTGTAAGATGCGAATTACTGATATTGGTTTGTGTATTTTTTTTTATTTTTTATTATATAAATGAGGTATAATTTGATGTGTTAAACGGAAATATGACAGCTCATTTTCCGGCTCCACATCAGAAAACCCGCCGGAAAATTCACCGGAAAATATGTCCATACCATTTTTTGTTAATATTGACATAGTTTGAGTATGTTTTTATAATTTTTAAAGTTCGTATTATTTTTTGTTCAATGTTGATAGTTGGTATTATTTAGAATAATATTTAAATTCTAAATTAGGGGTAGGTTTGCCACAACTTTGAAAAGTTGGGCAAATTTTATATATGTAAAATATAAGGGACCCCGAACATAAATATTATAAATTGGGTTGAATGCTCATGTTCTTGTTTAGTTTTTCCTCAATTCAATTTCAAATTTCAGTTGCAAAATTCGCGCTCGTTTGTGAACGGAATTGCAATCCGTAAAATCCGGGATTGAGATAAATCAGTTGACAATCAAAACCCTAAGATTTCTGTGTTGATTGATCCCTGAACCACCCCTAATTACCCCTTTGAAGTAGATGGCGCATTTGAACTCGCTCGAATGAGAAACTTCAAAATTCGATCCGATTCGGATCAATTCGACCGAGAAAATTTCAGTATTGTGTGCATGTCAATCAAGGCTATGAAATCCCTATAAATACCAAGCAAATCGATGGGTTTCGTCATACAATTTTGCTCAAAACCGATCGAAACATCACTGTCCTATGTTTTCGCTGAACATTCTGTTGTGGTGTTTTTCCAGCATCGGGAGTCACCGTGCTCCCCCACTCGACATTTCTGGTGGTATCCCTCGAGGATACGAGTCCAATGCCGCCGACCCCACTCCCTTTGGACCCCGAACGAGCCCGTACGTGCCAGTGGAATCTGGTGTCGCACCGCCTCTGTTTTGCTCGAGCTGCTTCTGTAAATCGAGTATTCCGGCCACTTCCGACCACCAACGGAGACGATTCCGGTGACCAAAGAAGAGCCTTTAAGTCATAAACCCAACAGCACCAGCCCCGCTAGATTCCGAGTCCAAACGAGCCCGTACGAGCCGCTCGAACCCGAGGTCGAACCACACTATGTTTTGGTCGCTGCTGGCCGTGGAGCTGCTTCTTCCCCTCCCCCCTCCCCCGATTGAAACCAAATTCAATTTGGGCTGTCTGAGTGATGGAGGGCCCATCTATACCAACAAGTTGGGTCATCCAGCCAGTAACTTTGTTTGTCCAATTTCAGCCTGATTCGATGTTTGAGCTGTATAATTCGACCCACTTTTATTTGTATTTGTCCTTTGTGAAAATTCAATTAATATTTTTATGACTAAATTCATAAAAAATTATTGAATTTAATTACTTGATTTCGTCAAAATAAATTAATTATTTTGTCGGTACATAACTACATATAGTTATTTGCCGTATCACATGTAGACCCGAAACTTTGCTAGAGTTATCGTGGAGCAGAGTTCAGGCTCCCGGAAAGCAAATTAATGGTTATCGTCTCGTTTAGATTCATCGAAAAATCTAATTAAGGGAAGTGGCGATTCGCTTTTGCATTTATTCCATGTTTTCCTTAATTGACAATTAATTAATCGTTCTAATTAAGTTGAGATAAATTTTGATAATTTGTGTTTGGAAACTTGTGTGATATAATGGTGTGGAAAAATGAATTATATATATTATGTTGTATATATTGCTAGTGACGACCCATGTATATATTATTATTACTATAGAGTTCTAGTTGGACTTTTGTGTGAAAATTAGTGTGGACTTGTATGCTTAGTTAGCACGAGTATTCGTAGAAATGCTATATACCTCGTGAGGTTTATCTGCTTCTTTATAACTTGGTATTAGGAGAATTATTGCCCTAATATTTTTTGTCATGACCGTACCCTTATTCGAATATAAGTGGTGGTCCACTTAGCTAGTATCGTTATTCGGAATTCGTCCCAAGATATATCTCGTACCGCTTGCCCTCCTAACGACACTAGCTAAGTGCACCACTTATATTCGAATAAGGGTACGATCATGACCAAAAGTAATTGGGCTAAGCATACAAGTCCACACCAATTTCCATACCAAAGTTCAACTAGCACCCTATAGTAATAATAATATATACAATGATCATCACTACCAATATATAAAACCTAATATATATAATTCATTTTCCACACCATTATATCACACAAGTTCTCAAACACAATTTATCAAAATTTATCCCAACTTAATGTAACACCCCAGATTTGTAATCATTTATAAGGATTAGAGTACTACCAATTTCAATAAAAGTTCTTCCTTTTCATGGTTCGAGTGAGAACAAAGAACTCTGAAGTTAAGTGTGCTAGGGCTGGAGTAGTACCAGGATGGGTGACCTCCTGAGAAGTCCCCGGGTTGGCATGGGATAACGCTTCTAGGGCCTCGGGTATTAGAAATGGTATTAGAGCCGACTCTGGGTTACGAGTGGGCTTGGTCTGGTGGATGGTCGCTCGACCCAGAGGGTGGTGTTTGGGCTTGACAAGGTCGTTAAGGGTTTAAGTGAGGGTGATTGTAGCACCCTAGATTTATAATCCTTTATAAGGATTAGAGTGTTACTCATGTCACAAGAGCTCTTCCTTTTCATGGTTTAAGCGAGGACAAAGAATTCCGAAGTTATGCGTGCTAGGGCGAGAGTAGTACCAGGATGGGTGACCTTTTAGGAAGTCCCCGGGTTGGCATGAGATAGCATTTCTAAGGCCTCGAGTCTTATAATTTTCATCTTTTTCCACCCTAGGTCTTATTCCTCCTCAAATCTCCATTGCAGATTTCCTCTATCGAGCTCTCACTATAGCATCTCCAACGGGTTTCATTGTTTTCCAATCGATTCTTCAAATTCGAACTCAATTTGCTCAATCAAACTTGTTTATTTGTGCATTTTGGCTTAAAATCTCATATGTTTTTGTTGCGTTAGTCGTTCCGAAACGCCATGGATGCCAATACCTATTTCCATTTAAAGACTTCGTTTTTTTATTGTATTTTCAGTGTAGGGTTGCTTGTTGGTAAATTGATTCAATCTCGCAATGTCAAGTTTATGCAATCAAATCTCAACATTCGCTGATTCTTGACCTGTTGATTGTTCGGGATTGGAAAATATCATATGTACTTGGTCGCCACAAACCTTTTTCTTTGTTTAAAAGTGTATCAAATGAGGGAGATTGTCATTGTAGAATTCATCTCAAACGGGTGTTTGATAACGCGGTTGGTTTTAAAATATTCACAGAATATGAACATAATACTATTAAAAATGAACATTGTTACGTAATTTTTGAACTTTTTATGCTTTTTGCTATTTTTGTGTACATTCTCTCTATATTTCATATTGTTCATCAAACTCAGTTTCTGCTAGTCGTGACTTGTCTCATAAAAATAGAATCGAAAATGTTGATGCCACTAGAACTGAGTAGCCCGATATAAAAGACTATTATGAACTTAGGTTCTCAAACTGGAATGACTTATTTCATTCCTGTTTGCCCCAATGACATGAAACATGTCGTGACTTCTCTCTTTTATTGAACTCTTCTATTTACGCTTTGTAAGGGAGCTTGTGTTTACACACATAGCAGTAAATGAAAAAAATATACCACACACAACATTCACCCTTGTAATGGGGGTTGAGAATCATGCGAGTTTATATGCTTTTTTGTTTCCATATATTATTTGTTTAGTGTTTTTTACCTTTAAATTTTTTCACTTGTTAATTCATGAGTATATATGAACATTACTATACTTTTTATGAACCTACATAGTCAATATATGAACCTTAAAGAATAAAAGTGTTGTACAAAGTATGTATAAACATTAATGTTATATATGTGAACATAAACATTCAATATTGGAACCTGAACAATCAATATGTGAACCTGAAAAGTCAATATGTGACCCTTAACAATCAATTGTCCATCATTTTTACTTCTTGCGAAAATTAGCATACAAGTATGAGAACATGTAAGCAAACTTTACATCCACCATAATACCACTGTCTAAGTCATGGTATCTATAACACATCATACCACTTATGGAGGTAAAATTATACAATTATTTAATTAAATATCAATGATCATAATTATCTTATTTTATTTATATCAAGCTCGTTAAGAAAGATAGGGCCATTTGATTTGACTCCAACATTGAGTAAGGTATTTGATACCCTTTTGAAACCCTAATCAGGGAGAGATTCATTCAATCTTCATACTTTGAAACCCTGCCTTCATCTCATTCACATGCTCTCTACCAGAAATCCTAGCCCCCATTCTCATTGACTATTGGGTAAATCTGACTTGAGCGTCGGAGGTGAAACAGGAGACAAGCCCGCCCTTGGCCGTTCTCTATGTTTGTAGGGCACCGGAAAATCGCCGGAATTGTGGGTTCTCTCGTCTTCATCAATATTTATTGTGGTACAAATATATGCTATCACAATTGCCGTCGTTTGTGAGAAACATGGACTATTACGGGACCTCAATGCCGACAAGTTTCAAAGACCTGAAACACCAACACATATGAGAAAACCCTGGTTGAAGAACAGGAAAGTCGATCACAATTTATCGTTTTACAAAGAAGAAATTAAACGACTGTAAATTTGATTGAGGAACAATAGAAATTAAACATGAATGAGCGGAAGCAACACACCATGATGGGGAACAACTCGGCCGATTATAAGCCGAAGTATGATGAAAATAACAGGGCAACCATCGCTTCAACGAAAGTCCAAATAAATTGGAAATTTCCATCAACAAGTGAGTTGAGATTAGAGAGACAAGTGAATGCACGTGTGTGTGGAGGATTGACAGGAGGAACCAAGATGCTTCTAAGTTAAAAATGGTTATTGACAGGAGTCTACTTTGAGTGTCTCATTGGCAGTTCGAACGGCGAGCACATGGAGCAAGGCCCGTACCATTGGGTTCATGACACTGCAAGGTGTCTCCGACGATAGGTCACGGTGGCTGGGATCCTCCACCGACATTAGAAAAACGCTTCAATATTGCATGGTTTCCCTATTTTCTATGCACAACATGGGCAAGTTCCAAGGTGCTTCGATGTCACTCGAAGATGGTTTGAGACGATTCAAGAGTCGAGTTTAACTAACTCGGGTATGACGCATACAATTGTGTGGTCAAATTTTAGATTAAATGGCTCGAAAGGGGCCTTTTTTGGGGTCGAACATGGCTTGGTGGTGATGAATGTAGACAATTAAGAAGAATAAAGCACAACATATATAATTCAAGTGCTTACAGAAGCAGATCGACACTGTGATGAGATTCATGATCGATGGCACGGGTTTGGGTCACAAGAGAGACACCAAAGTGGGTCAAGGAGCGAAATCCCTTCCAAGCCCGCGTGATGCGTTATCGTCTCCTAAACGCATCATCGGAGTGGATCTAGGTAGAAGACGGGTCGAACTCCTCCAATCTCCCAAAACCGAAAACAAACCCAAGCCAAGATGTGGCTTCGGTGGTTGGAGGAAGGTCTCAGCTATGGCCGAGGTTCACGTGGGTGAAGGCGTGCGTGCAAGGATGGAGAGGGCTAGGACGGGCACGCGCGCGATGGGAGATGGCCGACGAACGCGGCGCGATGGAGGCTTGGTTGAGCTCGAAGGGATTTAGGCGGGAGCAAGGCTCGACGACAACAAAGTCTGACTTCAAATTCAATGTAATCAAGAAATTATAAGGGTTTGGCTATTAGAAGCCTACAACTCGGCCATGGGCCTTAAACAAGCACAATGGGAGTCACATAACTGGGACGCGGGGCTGAACGCGGAACACTGTCGGGGTCGCGGCTGGTCGTGGGACGCGACGATGCCGTCTGTGGTTCCCGGCCGCTGGTTGGCCGCGACCTGCGTCTCGGCGGTGCTCGATGGCATCACGATGTGCCTCGTTCCGCTATATGGACTCGTAACGCCGACGTCGGTCAATGGCGTTGACGTAAGGGTAGAGTCCCAATTCAGTGGCGGGGGACTCGTGCTCGGCGGAGTCGTAGGCGAAGTCGTCCGCTGGCGAGCGCTAGGGTTCATACCGGTTGAAGCCATGGTCCTCCTGTTGGGACTCGATGATGGAGTCCAGGCGGCGAAGCCTCGGCTGGAGCTGCGAGGTCGAGGGCATCAGGCCCTTGCCTTTGTCCAGGCACCGCGTGGTGTCGTTAGTGACTGCGGGCACCAACTGGAGATCTATCGCGACAGTGTCGGCAGGGACAGTGGTGGCCGCAGTCGCGGTGGCTGCTGCCACGGCCGCGGGTTGGGTGGCGATGATGCGGTTGGCCTTCGCGAGCTGGGCCTCGAGGTCCGCAACGCGCTTGGCATGAGCCTCATCGGCGGTCTGGCGAGCGATGCGGTCCGTATCCGAATCTGTCCCTAAAGACACCATGACAACACACACAAGAGAAGAAACACGACAATAGAATAACAAAGACAATGAACAAAATAATGATCAACACAACTCACAAAGTCTCACGTAGGTCACTAATTTAGGCCAAGCCGTGAGGGCGGTGGGGCTAGGTAGACTCAGCGCGGACCAAACTTACACAAAACCACACTAACCTCACAGTCAGGGGCCACAATCAATGAATACGTAAGAAACAATCTCAGATGCAATCTCCTATAATCCAAGAAGAAGACGGGGGAAACGCTTAATGGACTTGTGCCGATTGTGAATCGGCTTCGCCGAGATCGCCTAAGGCTTACATTTTTCTTGAGTCGACAAGTTTTTTTTTAATCAACCGACTGCCTATTTCTTGTTTTTTTTTTTGAAGTCGGCACAAATGGTGTATAGTGAAAGACGCAAGGCAATTTTTTTTTGATAATGCCAAAAGTAAAAATGCAAGAGTGATGAAGGAAACTAGTAGATAGCAATCTAAACAATTTCCTAACAATATGCAAAGATCACAACTACCCGAAAATGCAAGATTAGGTTGATTATGGTAAGTGTGATCCGCTATTAGGGTTTGTGTTTACTCTCGTTTTTTTTTTGTTAAACCTTTCGGCCGTGAACAAGGCTTGGAAGCCAAGTGTTCGTCCTAGGCTAGGGCAAGACAACACCAATCAACAAAAATCGAAGGCAAAGTAGTGACAAGCCACACAAGACAATCGAACGAACGAAAGGGCGGAAGCAAAGCAATTGACTGATGAAAAGTCATGAGACAATAAGAGATTGAAATGACCACACCTTGTAACGCTGAATCGGATACCAATTGATGCGTTATCGTCTCCTAAATGCGTCGTCGGAGTGGATCTAGGTAGAAGACGGGTCGAACTCCTCCAATCTCCCAAAACCGAAAACAAACCCAAGCCAAGACGTGGCTTCGGTGGCTGGAAAAAGGTTACGGCTATGGCTGAGGTTCACGTGGGTGAAGGCATGCGTGCAAGGACGGGCGTGCGCACGATGGGAGATGGCCGACGAACGCGGCGCGGTGGAGGCTCGGTTGAGCTCGAAGGGACTTAGGCGGGAGCAAGGCTCAACGACAGCAAAGTCTGACTTCAAATTCAACGTAATCATGAAATTACAAGGGTTCGGCTATTAGAAGCCTACAACTCGGACATGGGCCTTAAACAAGAACTTGGGCCAGCTCTCTTAGGCACAAGAGAGGCTCGCACCCGAAAATAGAAACTTTCCTAACATAGTAAGTCTAAAAATAATAAGTCCCCAAATTAGAAAGTTTACATAGTTAGAAACTTACTAGAAATAGAAACAGCTAACAATGGAAACTGCTAAAAATAGCAACAGTATCAAAATGTATCGAAATTGGCATGTAATCCTCAAAATGCCAAAACAACGCAAATGGCTCGGAAAGTGCCTCGGAAAAATCAACGGGCCTCGCCAATGGCCGCAACTTGGCCAATCGTCGCGCATAGGACGGCCTAGGGCGTGGTGAAGAGGGCGCAGCTGTCACGCGCCATGCCCTTGGTCATGATCGATTGTGTGGCCTGGGCAATGGCCCTGGCTCTGGCTCTGGTGATCGGGCCTTCGGTTCTGACACTCAGTATGTCATCCTCTTGGGCCTCTGTCAATGTCACATCCGTGGGCGTATCACTCTTCCCTTCTTGGCCTCGAATCGTCCCTGATTCGTCAATGTCAACGTCCGGGGACACATACGGGGTCAAGTCAGCCACGTTGAAAGTGGCATGCACTCCAAAGTCGTCCGGCAACTCGATCTTGTAGGCGTTGGGACCATATGCCTCGAGGACTCGGAATGGGCCATCGCCGCGGGGATCTAACTTGTTGCGGCGTTTGGCGGGAAAGCGCTCCTTGAACATATGGACCTAGACAAGGTCACCGGGCGCGAATGTGAGCCGGCGCCGACTCTGGCCTTGTGCTCATACTGTCGGGTCCGCCGCTTCAGCTGCTCCTTGGTCCGGTTGTGCAGCTCCTGGATGAACGCAGCCCGATCCGTGGCCTTGAGGTTATTGCCGTTGCATAGAGGATGCAGAGTGAGGTCCAGCGGCATGAGCGGGTTCCGACCATAGACGACCTGAAATGGACTGAGGCGCGTCGCCGAATGCACGAACCTGTTATAAGAGAACTCAACACAAGAAAGTAAGTCCTCCGAACTGCGTGGGTTGGCCCTAAGCATGGCTCTAAGCAGGGTCCCTAAGGTGCGGTTGATCATCTCAGTCTGTCCATCGGTCTGTGGGTGGTAGTTAGTGGAAAATAGGAGCTTAGTACCCAGCTTACCCCACAGTGTCCTCCAGAAATGACTCACAAACTTCACATCCCGGTCACTCATAATTGACCTAGGTATCCCATGTAATCTCACCACATGCTCAAAGAAAAGGTCAGCTATGTTCGAAGCATTATTGGTTTGCCTACAAGGGATAAAATGAGCCATCTTGGAGAAACGATCTACAACCACAAATATTGAGTCTCTCCCCTTCTTAGACATTGGCAATACCATCAAAACATCCATCGATAAATCCTCCCAGGGGGCCGAAGGTATAGGTAAAGGCGTATATAAAGAGGGGCTCGACCTAGACTTGGCTCTATGGCAGGTCACACAGGCATTGCTAAATCTAGTCACTTGTCGGGTCATATAAGGCCAATAGAAATGTTCCTGAAGTGCAGCTACAGTCTTAGCTATCCCAAAATGACCACGGCTCTCATGTGCTTCCTGTATGAGTAGAGCCCTAATAGATGACTGGGGAATACACAACTTCCCAACCCGAAACAAATACCCATCATCCAAAACATATCCCTCAAACTCACCCCGAGATGCGCATGTCTCATAAATAGATTTAAAGAAAGTATCATGCACATACAAATCTTTAATCAAAGAAAAACCGAGAAGCCAAGCATCGAGCTGAGGTAAGAGAACATACATGCGGGAGAGCGCATCAGCGACCACGTTCTCCTTGCCCTTCTTGTGAAGGACAACAAAGGGGAACGTCTCCAGAAATTCCACCCAACGAGCGTGACATCGACCGAGGTTCGACTGATGCCGCAGATGGGTTAGTGCCTCATGGTCGTTGTGGATGAAGAACTCCTTGGGTCACAGATAATGCTGCCATGTCTTCAGCACACGAATAAGAGCGTAGAGCTCCTTGTCGTAAGTACCATAGTTGAGCGCGGCGCCGAACAACTTCTCACTAAAATAGGCGATGGGTCGCCGCTCCTATAGTAAGACGCCGCCAATCCCGAAATCGGAGGCATCACACTCGACCTCAAATGTCTTGCTGAAGTCGGGCAGCTATAGAAGTGGAGCATTACATAACTTGTCCTTCAGAGTTTGGAAGGCAGCCTCGTGCTTCTCAGTCCAGTCGATCAAGGCGCCTTTCTTTGTGAGCTCATGCAACGGTGCGGCAACGGTGCTGAAGTCCCGCACAAAATGTCTGTAGAAGCCAGCCAACCCCAAGAAAGAGCGAACCATAGTGGGGGTCGTGGGGATAGGCCACTCTTGAATAGCACGGACCTTCTCCTGGTCCACACGCAGTCCATCCTTGGACACAACAAAACCCATAAAAACAGTGTTGTCGGAGCAAAAGACGCACTTTGCCAAGTTGGCAAACAAATGCTCGATGCATAGGCACTCCAAAACCTGTCTAAGATGGTCCATATGGTCCTGAAAACAACAAGAGTAGACCAGAATATCATCAAAATAAACAACGACGAACTTACCCAGAAAATGGCGAAGGACATGGTTCATAAGCCTCATGAAGGTGCTCGGAGCATTCGTGAGACCTAACGGCATCACAAGCCACTCGTAGAGGTCGTGGCTGCGTCGGTAATTGAAGGTGGTTGATGACCTTCTCATTCATAATGTTGCAGCACAACCCACCATCAATAATCACACTAAGGGATGCAGTCTGGACCAGGCAGCGGGTATGGAAGACATTCTCTCGCTGGTCCATCAGGGTAGCCTCCTTCACCGTCAGGGCGCGCCTAGTGACAAGGCTCGGTGGGGTGCCGAAATCCAAGTCATGTGGTGTGCAGGTGTAGTCTGCGTCGTCCTCAGCATCGTCAATCGGCTCAGGGGAATACTCCTCCTCGTCCTCATCATCAAACGACTCGTATCCAGTTGCCTGCGTGTAGAGTACCTTCTTCGGGTTCGGGCAGTCGTGCTGGATCTGGCCACGACTGCTACAACGAAAACAGGCCTGGTCATGGGTCCGGTTAGCTCGCGGCGGGGGCGGGTTAGCCACGGCGGGCGGCGCGGGATTACGCGGCGCATCGGTGGTTCGGGCGGGGCCGTGGTTTGCCGGAGGCGGGGGGTACCTGGGCTGAACAGTAGACGAAGCAGAAGCAGGAAAATAATTAGATGAAGGTCTAGAGTCATACCTGCGAGATGAAGTCTGAGGCCAGGGGGCCTGTCGGCGGCGCTGCAGCTGCTGGTGAATCATCATCGCCGTATGAGTCAGCTGGTTGAGGCCCCGGATAGGCAGGATCTCTAGCTGGTCCCGGATAGGCATGTTCAAGCCACTCAAAAACCTGGTGCGCATGGTAGACGGGGCTACGCTCATGCCCGCCTTGTAATACAAGTCCTCGAGCTTCGTGAAAAACTCTAGCGGTGTCTGAGTGCCTTGGCGAGCGAGCGCAATATCCATCCGCATGCGGTTCTGGTAGTCGTCCGGGACATACTTGCGATGCATGATGAAGATGAGCTGGTGCCACTGCTCAATAGGCTCGAGGCCTCGCCGAATCCTGTCGGTGGAGAAATGGTGCCACCAAGTCCGAACCGCGCCACGAAACTGCAGGGTAGCAATCTTGACCTTCTCGTACTCCTCATAGTGGCAATGTTGCAGTGCATACTTTGTTGCCTGCATCCACTCTAAAAACACAGAAGGATCATAGTCACCATGAAAATGATCAAGAGTTACCTTTATCTCGCGGCGACTGGCGTATGGGTTATTCCTGGGTCGGCGCTCAACGAAGCGCCGATCTGTATGATTTGGCTTCGGATATGGCTCATCCAGGTCATCATCGAAATCATCAAAGTCATCTTGGACGACGGGGCGATGCCGACGCTGGCAACGATGAGCATGGTCCTCGGCGTCAGGGTGCGCGCGGGCGGCTGGCATGGCCTGGAGGCCACGGCCGTCACGGGCAGCTGGTTGCTTGACTGGGCGTCGCGGTGGCGTCGGGATCCTCGGTGGAATGTAATCCGGGGGAAACTGCTGGCTCTCGACTGGGTCGCCCAATGGAGGATGAAAATTTCCCGGATTTGGGTCACCTGCAAACTCAAAACCCTCCTTATCATATTCAGTAAAAACAATGGGAGTCACATAACTGGGACGCGGGGCTGAATGCGGAACAGTGCCGGGGTCGCGGTTGGTCGTGGGACGCGACGACACTGTATGTGGTTCCCGGACGCTGGCTTGGCCGCGAGCTGTGTCTCGGTGGCGCTCGATGGCATCATGACGTGCCTCGTTCCGCTGCATGGACTCGTAACGCCGATGTCGGTCAGTGGCGTCGACATAAGGGTAGAGCCCCAATTCAGTGGCGGGGGACTCGTGCTCGGCGAAGTCGTCCGCTGGCGAGCACTGGGGTTCATACCGGTTGAAGCCATGGTCCTCCTGTTGGGACTCGATGATGGAGTCCAGGCGGCGAAGCCCCGGCTGGAGCTGCGAGGTCGAGGGCATCGGGCCCTTGACTTTGTCCAGGCTCTGCGTGGTGTCGTTTAGTGGTTGTGGGCGCCAATTAGAGATCTATCGCGGCAGTGTCGGCAGGGACAGTGGTGGCCACAGTCGCGGTGGTTACGGCCGTGGCTTGGGCGGCGATGACGCGGTTGGCCTCCGCAAGCTGGGCTTCGAGGTCCGCAACGCGCTTGGCATGAGCCTCATCGGCGGCCTGACGAGCGGTGGGGTCCGAATCCGAATCTGTCCCTAAAGACACCATGACAACACACACAACAGAAGAAACACGACAATAGAATAACAAAGACAACGAACAAAATAATGATCAACACAACTCACAAAGTCTCATGTAGGTCACTAATTTAGGCCAAGCCGTGAGGGCGGTGAGGCTAGGTAGACTCAACGCGGACCAAATTACACAAAACCACACTAACCTCACAATTAGGGGCCACAATCAATGAATACGTAAGAAACAATCTATAAGATGTAATCTCCTATAATCCAAGAAGAAGACGGACCTGTGCCGACAGTGAATCGGCTTCGTCGAGATCGCTTGAGGCTTACGTTTTCCTTGAGTCGGTGGCTTTTTTTTTAATCAACCGACTGCCTATTTCTTGTTTTTTTTTTGAAGTCGGCACAAATGGTGTATAGTGAAAGACGCAAGGCAAATGCCAAGAGTAAACATGCAAGAGTGATGAAGGAAATTAGTAGATAGCAATCTAAACAATTTCCTAACAATATGCAAAGATGACAACTACCCTAAAATGCAAGATTAGGTTGATTATGGTAAGTGTGATCTGCTATTAGGGTTTGT
Source organism: Rheum nobile (assembly GCA_027886185.1). NCBI lineage: Eukaryota > Viridiplantae > Streptophyta > Magnoliopsida > Caryophyllales > Polygonaceae > Rheum > Rheum nobile. Next base: position 16,933,499 of record WOAB01000485.1, read on the forward strand.
GTTTACTCTCGTTTTTTTTTATTAAACCTTTTGGCCGTGAACAAGGCTTGGAAGCCAAGTGTTCGTCCTAGGCTAGGGCAAGACAACAACAATAAAAAAAAATCAAAGGCAAAGTAGCGACAAGCCACACAAGACAATCGAACGAACGAAAGGGCGGAAGCAAAGCAATTGAATGATGAAAAATAGTGAGACAATGAGAGATTGAAATGACCACACCTTGTACCGCTGAATCTGATACCAATTGATGCGTTATCGTCTCCTAAACGCGTCGTCGGAGTGGATCTAGGTAGAAGACGGGTCGAACTCCTCCAATCTCCCAAAACCGAAAACAAACCCAAGCCAAGACGTGGCTTCAGTGGCTGGAGGAAGGTCTCGGCTATGGCCGAGGTTCATGTGGGTGAAGGCTTGTGTGCAAAGACGGAGAGGGCTAGAATGGGCGCGCGCGCGATGGGAGATGGCCGACGAACGCGGTGGAGGCTTGGTTGAGCTCGAAGGGACTTAGGCGGGAGCAAGGCTTGACGGCAGCAAAGTCTGACTTCAAATTCAACGTAATCATGAAATTACAAGGGTTTGGCTATTAGAAGCCTACAACTCGGCCATGGGCCTTAAACAAGCACTTGGGCCGGCTCTCTTAGGCACAAGAGAGGCCCGTACCCGAAAATAAAAACTTTCCTAACATAGTAAGTCTAAAAATAGTAAGTCCCCAAATTAGAAAGTTTCCATAGTTAGAAACTTACTAGAAATAGAAATGGCTAACAATGGAAACTGCTAAAATAGAAACAATCTCAAAATGTATCGAAATTGGCATGTAATCCTCAAAATTGCAAAACAACGCAAATGGCTCAGAAAGTGCCTCGGAAAAATCAACGGGCCTCGCTGATGGCCGCAACTTGGCCAATCGTCGCGCATAGGATGGCCTAGGGCGTGGTGAAGATGGCGCAACTGTCACGCGCCATGCCCTTGGTCGTGATCGACTGTGTGGCCTGGGCAATGGCCCTAGCTCTGGTGACCGGGCTTCGGTTCTGACACTCAGCATGTCATCCTCTTGGGCCTCCGTCAATGTCACGTCCGTGGGCGTATCACCGCGTCTAATCCGAGTGGTAAAATTCGATCCCGAACGTTATTTTATACCATGTCGATACAAATGTCGGAGCAAACCGCTAATTAAAGCGAGATATGGGGTCAATCGGCAAAGATGGTCAATTCCATAAAAGGATCATCTCAGCGCTACTGTGAAAGACCAACAATCGCAACGTTGAATTAAGCTTTGGGGCAACTAAAATCCTCATAAGATGATTTGACAATGACATCGATCGACATTAGGGGAAACTTGAAAGCTAAGTCTCCAATCCTTTCTTTTTTATGCATAATACTCTATAGAAAGTTAAGTGCATGCACCGATAAAGGTTTTTTTGCATAATATACATTTATAACCAAGCATGAGTGAATTATCCTCTATATACATTTTTGGCATCAAATATTGGGTGACTAGACTTATCTAAAGACATCGACATCATCTCAGACGAATAAATGAAGCGTACAACTAAGTTGTCAACCCCTTGCTTTATTTTCCGTTTGCCATGTTATGAGAACATAAATGCAATGAAAGCGCTATTTTTCTAGCAATTGTCTATTTGTTATAAACAACCAAGAATGGCCTCAAGACAGTCACTTATGACCAATCAACATCCAAGGATGGCCTCAAGCCACTCACTTATGACCAATCAACAACCAAGAATGGCATCAAGATAGCCACTTATGGCCAACAACTAGCCACTTATGGCCAACAACTAGCCACTTATGGCCAATTATAAGCCTTCAGGCCACATGGGCACGATCTGTTATCTTATTCTATTAGCCTAGGGCTTAGGGACACGAGATGCCATTAGTCTTATTTCTTAAAGCCTACAGACCACATGGGCACGAGTTGCCATCTTATTCTATTAGCCTACGGGCCGCAAGGGCACGAGCTGTCATTAGTCTTATTTCTATTAGCCTATGGGCCACATGTGCACGAGCTTCCATCTTCATTCTATTAGCTTTCGGGCAACAAGGACACGAGTTGTCATCATTCTTATTTCTATTAGCATATAGACCACAACGGAACGAGCTTCCATGTATGCTAGAGCACAAGCTTCTAGATTCCCAAGTTATTTGAAGACAAAAAGATACCGATTATAAACCCAAAAGAGATTCAAGGCGCAATCTGACCCAAGTGGTTAGGGCAAGCCAAAGTGAGCCGCGAAAGCACGGAGCATGCAAGTCATTATGCAGAGTAATGATATGCTACATCTAAGCCCAATCCCAAATGATATATTACATTAATTAGCTTTCCTCAACCACAATTGGTGCATAAGGAACCTGATGGGCATTTATGGATGTAAGATTATGAAATTATTTAATTAAATATTAATAATGATAATTATCTTCTTTTATTTATATTAATCCCAATAAGAAAGATATGCCTATTTGATTTGACTCCAACATTGTTTTGAAACCCTAATTAGAGAGAGATTCATTCAATCTCATACTTTGAAACTCGAGCCTCCATCTCATCACATGCTTTCTACCAAAATTCCTAGCCCTCATTCTCATTGACAGTTGGGTAAATCTGACTTGAGCGTCGGAGGTGAAACGAGGGACATGCCTCGCCCTTAACCTTTCTCTAAGTTTGCAGGGCACCGGAAGATCGCCGAAGTTGCGGTGTTTTCGTCGTCGCATCAATATATATTATGGTACAAATATATGCTACCACACCAATATTGTTCATTGTCATGCCAATGTTCTTATTGTACGCCATAAAATTTTCTAGAAACGTATGCTTCACTTCATCCAGACCAAAGAATCTTGTGTAGATACTTGACCCTCACCGCAGTTATACACGTCTCGTGGTTTTCATCATCTATCTCATCCTCCCATCATTGACTAATGCACCATGTATGCCTCCATGTGCCGCATGGTATTATACCAGATAAGGGTGTTCAAATCTTGCCCGGACCGGAAAAGATCGGACCCGACCAGTGAAATTATGGTCCGGTCTCTGGTCCAGGTTTTTTACTTAATCCGGTTCCGGTCCGGTCCGGTCCAAACCCGGAAAAAATCCGGTCCGGACCGGTTGGACCAGTTTTTTTTTAAATAATAATAATAAAAATAAGTTAGGAGTTTAAATGTTATTTTTTATATATATTTTCCTTAAGTTAATAAGTTAGGAGTATAAATATTTTTTAGATATTTTTTTAGATATTAAATAAGAATTTAATTAATTTTCTTTTTTAAAATAAATTTTGGTCTAAACCGGTCTTAGACTGGACCGGACTGGAATCGGATCAGACCCAATAGGTCCAGTCCACACTTTTGAAAAAATCCGGTCCGGTCTGGTCCGGACCGGATGAACACCCCTAATACCAGAAGCTACCTTGTTGTTTGCATCACCTCATGAGATATGGACAATATATGGTTGTAGTGTGTCGTATGCCAATGTCTTATACTTTAGGTGCATCCTTCGTATATCCAAATAGAAAATAACAAGCTTCCTCTGAAAATAGTTACAGCATGAACATTAGTGTAATATTTATGAATGTACAGACTTAACAAATGAATACATATATTAATGTGCACAAAAATGTAATACATGGCATTATACAAAATTAATTAGACCACATATAACTAAATATGAAAGCTAGGACATAACTCATGAACCCCAGATATGTCATAACCTGAGAGAAAAAGTGTATAAAAATATGTATCTTTTATTTGAAAAATGTTGTGAACCTCAAGTTATTAGACATGAACATCAAGTTATAATTTATGAACGCATAAAGGTACGCATGATTCAGCAAGAATGTCTTTCCTTTGTAGCTAATAAATGAACATTGAGGTATTATTAATGAACATTGAGGTATTATTAATGAACATCAAGGCTCTAAACATGAACACACAGTTCAGCCTACGGTATTTAGAAATTACATGAACCTTTTGTGAGCTAGAGTTTGTCATTTGTCTAGTATGAAGTAAAAAAGACGAAATAATCAAGCACACTCTTTGATGAAACGTGTCTAATTGTGAAGCCTAGAATCCTAGAAAAATGCAGTTATTCTCAAGTCACAAGCAAATACATCTACATTTTCACAAAAAAAACAAATAGCAAGCATTTACAATCTTTGATGAAATACGTCTAATTGTGAACCCTAGAATCCTAGAGAAATGCAGTTATTCTTAAATCACAAGCAAGTACATCTACACTTGCACAAAGAAACAAATAACATGCTTTCTTAATTTTTCATGTTTTTTGTCTGTCTTTCTGTGAACCCTAGACTTTGAAGCAACTAAAAGTTGGGAACGAATTACAAAAGTTTTGAGATGAATTTTACCTTCTTGTGAACCGATCTTTAATGGAAGCTCTTCATCATTCGTAATCGTGTGAACAAAGTATAAATCTTATCAGAAACTCTTTCTTCTACGAATGAACGTGATTGAAGCAAGCGAGCAAGATTTAAGCAAGAAAGATTGAAGCAAACCAGTTCAAGCTTATTGTGGGAGTGCGGAATCAGATCATTTGAAAGCTTCGATTGAGCGAACTAGTTTCAATTTAAGATGGAGTGGAGATATTCTAGGTTTTGGTGTGAATTGGGAATGAACGCTTTTGTACAATCGAGAATAGAGTACTTTCTTTTTTGTTTGGTAAAAGAGGCTTCGCTTTACTGGTAGTTATAAAATTGTCATCCTAAATAAAATTAGAGCTCACACGCGCTATTTAGCTTTTTTAAATGCGAGCCGTAAATATCCAACATTCAACGGCCAAAGATGCATTATATTTCTCATTATACCATATATGTACACGTAAAACCGCCTCATACTTTGTGTATTATCAATAAGCCTATACTTCTTTTTGTAAAATAGAAGTGTTGGATATTGTTTTCCATTTACATAAATTATATGCCCATAAGGATTTCTTAAAATGAATCAAATATGTCACTAAAGATTTTGTTTTATTCATTACGAGCTAACACACGAATTTTTTCAATATACTCCGTATATGTTGAGATTTTTTCAAATTACCCACACAAATCGCGATTTTTTTCAATACTCTGCATATCACCTTTAATTTTCAATTATTATATTTTTATATGGATGCGGATCCAGTGAGAAAAAACGTTTAGGTGAGAACGTGACAATATACATATATAGATAAAAATCCATGTACATCTTGTGATGTGTATGAAATTTTATTTGTATGTACATGAGTTTTTACTTACACATAGTCATATATAGTCACAAATATATGTACACATTGTGATGTGCATAAATTTTTGCATGTATGTGCATGAGTTTTAACTTACCCATAGTAAAAAATATATGTACATAGTAAAAAAAAACATATTGTAATGTGCATGAATTTTGACCTGTATGTGCATGAGTTTTAACTTATACATAATCACACACATAGTAAAAAAATATATGTATATATAGGCAAAAATCCATGCACATATTGTTATGTGCATGAATTTTTGTCTGTATGTGCATGAGTTTTCACTTTCACATAGTCATCATATTGTCACAAATTTAAGCACATACATGCAAAAATTCATGTACATTTTGAGGTGTGCATATGTGCATGAGTTTTCACCTACCAAAGTCATGCACATACAGTCATAAATCCATGCACATCTGACATTCTCACGTTCTCACCTAAACGCCCATTCTTATACGAATCTTTTCATTTTCATATTATCTATATGTTATGCTAAAACTATAGTTATCTCTTTTACATGTCAGTTCATAAGCTATATCACATAGGCGAGTCTCAGTATACAATTATAATATTATTCTTCGTTAATTCTGATATTTACATATTCTATTTTTATCTATTTATTTTTTGACTAAAATAACTTATCTTAATTATATAAATACTATCATCTCAAAGATTCTTTATATTATTTTACCTTAGTTTTTATTATTTGTAAATAAAACTATATAATATAATTTACCTCAGGTTACTTCATATACTTTTAATACTTAAACTATTTTTTTTTTTTTGATTAGGCTAAAAATGGGACTCCTCTCAAACGGAGAGACATTACCTTACCCCCCAAATAAATTGGGGGGTCGTGCCGCTCTCGGGGGTCGAACCCCCGACCTATGGGTAGGGGAACAAGTCCCCCACCACCAGGCTAAGAAGCCTCGGCAACTATATTTTTCTTTTAAATTAATTATACATGACTAATGTTTTCATTACTTAATCTAAACATATAAGTTTTTCCTATGGGACCGGACCGGAAAACCGGACCGGACCGGTGAAATTACGGCCCGGTCTTCGGTCCAGGTTTTCCCCTTAATTCGGGTCCGGTCCGGTCCAAACCCGGAAAAAAATCGGACTGGATCGGATTTTTTTTTAAATAAATATTTTTCTTAATTTATATGTTTTTATATGTTTTTTTGGAGATTTATATGTTTTTTTATATATTTTTCTTAATTTAATAAATTAGGAGTATAAATATTTTTTAGATATTTTTTATAGATTTTAAATTATTATTATTTTTTAATAAGGATCGGTCCTAGACCGGACCGGACCGAATAGGTCCGGTCCGGTCTCCGGTCTATACTTTTGAAAAAATCCGATCCGGATGAACACCCCTAATTATTATCATACACATTAAGAAATTAAATTTATAATTTATTACATTCATTTATTTAATAAATCTAGTCAATTTCGAATTTTATTTACCAAATCGGTGATATGATAGTGGATGACTAAACACAACACTTATGGGAAATTAGTAAATTACCCAGATAGAGTGGCGGGATAATTTCTGCCGCCATTGACGACACAGGTTCCGAAAGCAGCCAAGGGAGGAAAACGCCAACTACCTGATCCATGCATTAACCATTCGTCACCACGGCAGTGCTTCTTCCATCCACGTGTTGGATTACACTCTCTGCATGTAGCAATGGTGTCTGGTGTCCACTCCGAGATCCAAATTCCAATTTCTTCATCTTCTTCCTCCACACCTATTCTCCCCTCCGTCTCCGTGTTGTGGTTCAGTTCTTCAATTCGGGGCATCAATTTCTGGTGGATTGATACAGAAGCGTATAGATGGATCTGTTCAACTTCGTGCTGAATTTGGTGGTGCCGCCGGCAAGCATGCTGATCCTGGCCTTGTCATGGCCGACTCTCACTTTCATCAACGCTTGTGAGTGGGTTTACGGATTCTTCAATCGCCAAGACATGGAAGATAGGGTTGTCATTATTACTGGTGCTTCCTCTGGTATCGGCGAGGTTTGAACCCTAACCCTAAACCCCGCTTGCACTAACCTTTATTTTAACCTTTTGGTATTCTATCAATTCAACAAGCACAAATCGGAATGCTGATTTTGTAATAAATACTGACACGGGGAATGCTTCTAGGCTTCAATTTGCTGCCATTGTCATTATTTGCTGTCATACTGAAAACTAGTTCTACACGTACTTTAGCTCCAAAGATAATTACTTTTTATCAAATCTGTAAATTTTAAAATCAACGAGGCATGTACCAAGATCCGTTGCCCAATCTCTGCAGGAGTTCACTTGTTTGAAGTACACATTCGGGTATGTCACTGATGTAATATTGGCTAATCATGTTTGAGATGGTCTGTTGGTGGTACAGATTCTATATCTTTTTGTCCTTTTTCAATTGTAACCTGTTGGCAAGTTTCAACCTATTTAAATGCGTGACGAGCGAATCTGGTCTCATAGTTCTTGCCATGTATGTTTTTTACTTGATGTAGATTCTAACGTTGGATTAGCCCAAGCTTTGGTGTCTATTCCCAGACCACTGCTTTTTCCTTGTCAATTCGGTTTGGCTGAAATAGGGATAGCGTCGAACCTTATATATGAAAAGAAGTTTTAAACTCTAAATGCCTTGCATACAACAGTTTAATATTCTAATGTTTTGATATAATGACTGTTTTATCACATCTTTTAGCAAATTGCATATGAGTATGCACGAAGAAGAGCAATTCTAGTATTGGTAGCAAAGAGGGACAACCGACTTAGAGGGATCAGTGATAATGCAAGAAGAATTGGTGCAAAGCATGTGATGATTGTAGCTGCAGATGTTGTCAAAGAAGAAGATTGTCGGAGGTTCATTACTGAAGCTGTACACTTCTACGGACGCGGTATGTCTTCTCGTAAAGCTTCCATTATGGTTATATTTCTTCAGAACATCCTCCTTAAAATTACTTGAAAATCAGTGGTTGGATCTCCGTATATCATGTTGACTTCATTATTCCTGCAGTGGATCATTTGGTCAATGCAACAAGTTTGGGACATACATTTTACTTTGAGGAAGCCACAGACACCACTGCATTTCCCCATTTGATGGTAAATTGAGAGAAATCCTTACCAATAAGGCTAGGAACTGCATTTCAACGTGCAGAGATAATAAAAATTGTATGAGTGACCATGGTCTTTCTAGGATAAAAGTAACTATCATCTTTATTTTTGGGTTTTCAGGACATAAATTTCTGGGGTAATATCTACCCAACATACATTGCCCTTCCTTATCTGAGACAAAGTAGAGGCAGGATAGTTGTCAATGCATCAGTCGAGACTTGGCTACCGTTGCCAAGAATGAGTTTGTACTCGGTAAGTACAAATAGGTTTGTGCAATATGTTAATTTGTCACACAGAATTTGCGTACATTGGGCAAGAAATCGTGTATGGAATTTTGAGAAGTTTTGCTGTTATCTGAATCGAAGCAGTGTCAAAGTAGTGCTTGTTATTCCATGACTTATGGTCTCATTTATTTAACTCTTTTGCATCAGTAGCACATTTGGAAACTGCAAATCCTAATTTTATTGCTATTCTCTTGTGGTGGTGAAGGCTGCAAAGTCTGCCTTGGTGAACTTTTATGAGACGTTAAGGCTTGAAGTGAAAGAGGACGTTGGGGTAACAATTGCGACCCATGGTTGGATTGGTGCTGAAGTTTCCAGAGGGAAATTCATGGTGGAAGAAGGCGCAGAGATGCAATGGAAAGAAGAAAGGGAAGTAAGTAGTCTATGAGTAGTCCCTTTTCAAGAGGGTTTTTACATTTTAATGAATGTGTTCCTAGTTCAGTACTTGGATGAAGGGTATCCTGAATTCGGGCCTCCAAAGAAGTGGGTAAAGGCACTCACATAGTTTGCTTCTCCCTCCCCTGTTGATAATAGAACACATTCAACACTGAGAAAAGAAGCATACCATGTGCATTTGGACTATGATATTTATTGGGCTGAATGGGGTCGGGGAACAAGGTCTGATATAATTATGGATCACGATGTGTAAACGGTTTGGTTGCAGATGAACGTTGCTGATGGACCAGTAGAAGAATTTGCTAGGCTCATCGTGGACGGTGCGTGCAGAGGGGATTCGTATGTCAAGTATCCAAGATGGTACGACTCTTTCCTTCTGTACCGAGCCTTTGCACCCAAGGTCTTGAACTGGACGCTGCGGTTACTCATCTCAGCAAATGCAAATGGCGGTGGTGGGAGGAGAACGTCTCATCTGGGCACGGGTAGACCCTCTTCCATGTTGGAGGGCTCGTCTTACCAGGGATCTCCTCAGAGGAGAGCAGCAGGAGCAGGAGCGCCCTACACCTTTTCTCAGTCCACGACTCCGCAACAGCTCAAGTTTGAATGAAGAACAATGTGTTTTAAATAAATTATGGGACGGGAAAGTGTATGATTTAGCCAGAAAACTTGAGGTTTTGGCTTTTTTCATATGTGCTCATTCAATCTGACATGTGTGCTTTCCACATTGTTCAAATAAACTGCCATGTGCCTTCATATATGTGGTTCAAATATTGCACCCTTGGGCCATTTACCAAGCCACAGTATTCGAAGGAAACTTTGAATGATCCATAATATCATAACCAAATCCTGGTCTGGACATATTTTAGTTGAACTCTTTTATTTCCCTCTGCACTTACAGCCTACGACTTCTTGTGTTTCGTATAATTTCATGCTGATAATAGAAGTTTACCATTGGGATGGTATTTTGACAGTAAAGTTCATATGGTGGTTGATGAATGTAATTGATGCCTTGATGTTCATCATTGCATGGAGCTAGACCTATAAATCCGGTTTGGGTCACATGTGAAGTGGCTTCAGATCTTTACGGGCAATTCGGGTCGACCCAACTGGTAAGAGTGTTTTTTTTTGGAGTTTCCGTTTATTATTAAACGAAAGGTTCACATAGAATGATTTCACCCGTGAGAATAACGCACATCCAAAACAAATTTTGTGCACCTCTGAAATTTTTACTTATTTACTCTTTTTTTTCCTTAAAAGTGCACGGGAAATATTATGCACATACATGCAAAAAATTATGCATTTTTCGAAACGCATGTACATCGGGTAAAAACTTATACACTTTAGAATGTACACAAGTTTTTTGTTTGTATTGTATAAGTCTTTTACTGTATGTGCGTGGCTTTGTGAAGTCCATAACTGTTTGTTGTATGTGCACAAGTTTTAAAAGTGCAAAATTTTTTGCTTGTATGTGCATAAGTTTGTCTTTTATACATAAGTTTTTGTCTTTATGTGTATCATTCTCACGTTCTCACGGAAGAAATCATTCTCACATTTTCACCGGAGAAATCATTTTCACGTTCTCACGGGAGAAATCATTAAAAAATATTAAAAAATAATTATTTTATATATAATTAATATTAGTATACCAAAATCACGTTTTAATTTATACTATATTAATTTATAAATTGCCGAATTTAAAAAATAATACAAATACAGTGAGGTTTTTCTTTCGGATACTTAAACGTGTTAAAAGTATTTGTATTTCACTTATTATATATCATTTAAGTAATATATTACTAATAATTAGCATTTACTTATTATTCGGGTACGAATCATAAATTTCTTGGTCAGACTCAGGTTCGGAAACTTCGGGCCATTAAAAAAATTTGGTTGGGTTCGGGTAGGATCCAAGTGTGGGTCAGTCAGGTCAATAAAACGAGTTGGGTCATATTTTGACAGATTAGATGATTGGATTGACCACAACGAATCGTGAATACACGGTGAAATCTTAAAAAACTATTATGCAAACTACAAAACATGTCGTACGTAAAGGACACATTTTCACTTAGACAATTGTCTTGTAAAAAGACAAAAAAAAAATGAATTTGGTGACTGCATTTTCTTCCTCTCTTTTTCCTCAAGACATTTATGACTTGTGCTTCGCACGGGCTAGTTGATTTTTCTAAAAGGAAGTATTCCTTTTAATTTGGGTCATTTATAGAGTAAAGGCTAAGGAGTATAAAGTAGTGTGACAAATTTGGATGGACTTAAGTGATATGATTTGAGTCATCGGATGAATCCTAGATCGTCGTTGGGGTAGGATCGTGATCAAGTAGTCGCCTCTTCTCCGGATCTACTCGGATTCGCCGGGTTGATGATTGTCAACGTGATAGCAACCAAGGATGCTCATAGCCTCTTACGTTAAAGAGGTTGCCGAAGACGCACAAGAGTTCAACGTGATGAACTGTAAGATTGAGACCAATGTGATGATCTCGAGATTGACCGAACACGAACAATATGGGGGTGACGACTAGGGCTCAACAAGGAGAAACTCTCTAGTTTCAGTTAAGCCAAAAACGTGAGCAAAAACAAGACAGGGGTTGGCTTATATAGCCAAGTGACTCGACCATGGACATAAACAAGACTAATGGGCCGGTAGGCTTAAACACAAGACACACACCCAAAATAGAAACTACAAAAAAATACCGAAATAACCTCAAAATGGAAAGTCTTAAAATATTCGGGCAAATAACCTCAATATGGAAATCATATGCAATCATATGCTCGCGGCGAGGGCACCGCGAGCGGCGACATTGGGTGCGCGACATGGCATGGGGCGCAGGGGCAAAAGCTGGGGCGTCGGCCTCGATGGAGGCCAATGTCACAATGACCACAGTCTCCACCTCAAGGTGTCGTTGCAAGCTAATGACCTCGTGACAATGGACCGCGTGGCTTGAGCAAAGGCGCGAGCGCGAGCCCTAGTGACAGGGTCGTTGCTCCTCAAACTCATCATCTCCTCCTCATCCTTCACTGTCTAGGGTCGGGGGCCATTATTCTCCCCTTCTTGGCTGTGAATCATCCCCGATTCGTCCTCGTCGTACTCCAGGAAGACATAAGGAGATAGATCGGCCACGTTGAACGTGGGGTGCACACCATAATCATCCTGCAACTTCAGGCGATAGGCATTGTCGCCAAAGCGCTCTATGACCCTAAATGGCCCATCTTCGCGAGGGTCCAGCTTGGTGTGTCGCTTGGATGAGAAGCACTCCTTGCGCAAGTGCAGCCACACCATGTCTCTTGGGGCGAAGTCGACGCGGCGGCCCTTGTTGGCCTGGCGCTCGTACTGTGCGGCGTGATGCTCGAGCTGCCCCTTGGTGCGTCGGTGAAGCTTACGAACTCGGCCCTCTTGGCTCCTGGAGGTTATCGGAATCATGCAAAGGGTGTGGCGTCAAATCCAGCGACGTGAGCGAATTCCTCCGATACACCACCTCAAATGGTGTGAGCTTGGTCACCGAGTGCATAGACCTATTATGGGAAAACTCAACATAATGTAGTAAGTCTTCCTAACGGAGAGGGTTGAACCTAAGCATGATTCTAAGTAGTGTGCCTAAGGTTTAGTTGGTCATCTCGGTCTGGCCATCGGTCTGGCCATCGGTCTGGGGGTGATAGCTACTACTAAATAGGAGGTTGGTGTCTAGCTCTCCTCAAAGTGTCTTTCAAAAATAACTCACAAACTTCACGTATCTATCACTCATAATAGTACGTGGGATCTCATGAAGCCTAACCACATACTCAAAAAATAATGTAGGTATGTCCAAAGCATTGTTGATCATCCTACAATGGATAATACTTTAGGTCCAATTTAAGGATCTAAACTATTATTGAGGAGCCAAATAAGTAATTGAATAATGTGGTTCGAGTCAAGTTTCGTTGATGACAATCTACGGTGGATTAGTTGCCAAACCAAAATAAAAAGAAAAAAAGGACCACTTGGACGTTGGACTTGAATAGGTGAATTATGAAGTGTTGGGCCAATTTAAATTTGGGCAGCCCACTTAGACGAGACCACAGATCAAGATTACGTGAGGCAGCAAATTGAAGCGGGGGATGACAGCCGCATGACATGGGATATATATATATAGAGGGAAGCTCCGGTAAAACGGGAGTTATGGTAAAACGAAAGTATTAATCTGGAGCGTTGGATTGATGGTGATGGATGGTTAGATGATGGGGCCTTACAATAGATATAGTAGGGTTGTAATCACCAAATCTACTCAAATAAGGTAATTATTTAATTTTTAATTAGGAAAATTTAATAAATGAGGTTGTTAGATGAGAGAGAAAACACAATATTTTCTCTTTCCTAAAACCGTTAGATTCTGCTGATACATTTTATTCTTCTTCAACGATTTTTCAGCGTTCATGAATATCGATCACGTCTTTATGAATATCGTTCATGCGTTTATGAATATCTATGGATGTAAATATCTCCACTTAAAACATGAATATCACCACTTGATTTTTTCAGCGTCCTAATGCTTTGCAAATTCGTAGATTTGCAAATTTGTTCTTGTTGCTTTTGTCATTGTTTCTTGAATATCGTTCATGTTTGTAAGAATATCTTTGTTTAATATGTGAATATCACCAATTAAAGACATGAATAACATAACTTAAAATATGAATATCACCACTTAATAATATATGAATAACATAATCAATTACACCATGAATATCATTCTATATTAGTATGAATATCACTATGTTTCACCATGAATATCATAACCCAAACGAAAAATAATTACTTCACACTAACACATATAGTTATACACGGAAAAATGTACATGAACATCAGTATTGATTACATGAATATTAGGAATGACAAACATGAATATCGCTATTACGCAATGACTTGTGCTTTTTTAGACGAGTAAGAAGCTTCAAACGTCTCTTCGTCGGTGCAACAGTTATGCCTGAAAACAACATTGAATATCACATCATAAAATTTGAATATCAACTACTCAGATCATGAAACGTACATACAACATGAATATCAAAAGCATTTGTATGAATATCACATCAAACAATTTGAATATCAATTGCAAATAGTACAAACAACACCATCAACAAGCAATTTGAATACTATAATAGCGATATTCATTCCATATGTGATGATATTCACGTATTTTATACGCATAGTCATACAAGTAAGTAGTCGATATTCATAAAAACAATGTCGATATTCAGAGTTTAATTTGCACACGATGATTATTCAAAGTTTAGGTGAATATCACATCATAAATATCAAATACTCAACGCATGAAACCTACATCCAATATGAATATCAAAAGCATTTGTATGAATATCACATTAAACAATTTGAATATCAATTACAAACAATACAAACAACACCCCAAAACAGATCCAACATGAATATCAATAACATTATAGTGAATATCACATCATAAATTTAAAATATCGACTACTCAACGCATGAAACCTACTTCCAACATGAATATAAACAACATTATAGTGAATATCACATCATAAAATTTGAATATTAACTACTCAATGTATGAAACTTAAATCCAATCTAAATATCAAAAGAATGTGTATGAATATCACAACAAACAACCACGGTATTATATTACGTGGGTGGCAATATAAATTTAGTGAGGAAATTGACCTTGTAATTTCGTTTCAGGTCTATGGCGAACAGAAAAGTTTGATAAAATCATCATACCACATGAAAAGAAGAGACAGAATCAAGTCAAATGCAGAAGCAGTATACGCAATTCCAAACACAAATGAAAATAGAATCAAGATGACAACACTTGTATGCACACGGCAAGGCACAAACATGGAAGTAGAGGCATGATACATCCTCAAGAGATGCATCTTTCCATACAATGCACTGAAGTATACAAAGAATAATCAGAGATCAAATAGATCACATATAGATAAGCTCAACAACTGAAAATCATATCGGAAGCAAATTATGAAAGATTGAGAACCGGCAGAAACCAACAAATTTTGATTAAGTGAGCATACTGATTCTTTTTAAATGAATAATCATCACAAAGAACAACAGGGCCTATAAAGATTTAGATGTATGCAGCCATAGCCTGAATCAAAATCACGAGATGTTTCCTAGAAACCGCAGCTTAGAAAAACACATTATATGGTAAAGGAATAGAGTAGTCTAGCAATCCACTTGATTCAATCCATATTAGTTTGATGAGAAAAAGTAGCCTGCCAGAGACCCCCTCTACTCTTTGTTGAGTCAAGGGCTTCATAATGAATAGCTAGATTTCTCTAATTTTTAGCTGGGGAAAAAACAAGGATTTTGAGCACTAGCAATTAAGAAAGAGCTAATGGAAATCAAAACATGCATCACTTCTATTATCTGAACATCAACTCAATGAGTCAAAACCAAAATGGACGAATGGATACGAGACAAATTAGTCAGAAATTATACCTAAAAAATATATATACCTTTTATTAGTGCTATAAGTTTCTGAACCATGCCATAGTAACCCAATACTTCACAATTATATGTTGAACGAACTATAATCATCAGTGCTTCCAATAGAGGTAACCCTTCTGAAGTGATAGTCAAGTTGGATTCCCGATCTGACGTTGAGGGTGCAGGACTCATATCCACTGCACTTACATAAGTGGAATGTGAAACTTACATTCTCATTTTACAGAATAATTTTAAAATAGCACTTTTAACATGTAATGATATTCTTTAAAAAAGAACTGTTCTTTGACCGATATTGATCCAATTTGATAATAAAAGAACAATTCTTTGACCGATATTCAAAAGACCACACATGCATTAAAGCTTGAATTTCAATGAATTTCAAGCAGCATTCAGTATTTAATCATATTCCATACTGACATGTCATGTGATTGATGCTCCTAGTGGCTTTCAGCTTGAAGCCAATCTGTTGTCTACCACAAAAAAAGAGAGGAAAAAACTCAAATCTGCAACAAGAATGAAACTATGAAGATAGAAAGAAAGAAAAGACCAAGTGTAGTGGGAAAATAAAGCACGAAATTCGGATCCACATCCCCTTGATTTGGCTGAAACAACACGAAATCAAGCGGAATTTGCTTCAGATTCGCCTTGTACGCGAAGAAAGGATAAGCGTTGATCAGAAACGGAGATCCGGTCTTGCCGTGGAAACTCAAGATCTCGGTGAAGCAATCAGAGAGGTCTGGGAGAAATCCGTCGACGGAGGGAGGATACAAAGTCTCTAGAACGGAGAGCGAGTGCGTGGTGGTGACGGCGACCTGCTTGTCGAGCCCTACCGAAACGAGGGCACCGTGAACGCTCTGCATAGCAGGGAGGAGGTTCTATATCAAAACGGTGTCGTTGTAGGTCAGGACCTCGTTTCCGACGACAATCATGGTGATTCTGGTGGCCGGGAGGTGAGGCTGGACGCTGCGTTTCACACAGTCCCGCGCTTGCTTCAGATCTTTGACTTTGGAGAGCAAATCGTTTGCAATGCAGACCATGAATTCCACGACGGAGCCCGCAAACGCCTTGAGAATGGCGGGGTTGGCAGAGAGACGACGACGACGAGGTGATGACGCAGCGGAGACGAGAAGCTCCGTGAGGACGACAATGGCGGTTGAAGAACGACCAATCTGAATTCTGGAGAGAGTAACGTACAGGGAGAAGAGAAATTTGGAAAATGAATAATATGGGTAAAAGAAATCCCTAATATCATGGTATTTGGAGGAATTGTGTGTGGGTGAATACACCAGCCTATTTTACAACCCTCTAGATTAAATCATGACCATCAATTTTATTCTTATCCAATGCTATAGATTAGTACTACCGTTTTACTCTAAGAAGCTGTTTCACCAGTGCCAAATTCTATATATATATATATATATATATATATATATATATA
This sequence comes from Rheum nobile, assembly GCA_027886185.1. Taxonomy (NCBI): domain Eukaryota; kingdom Viridiplantae; phylum Streptophyta; class Magnoliopsida; order Caryophyllales; family Polygonaceae; genus Rheum; species Rheum nobile. Next base: position 16,950,469 of record WOAB01000485.1, read on the forward strand.
TAGAGAGAGAGAGAGAGAGAGAGAGAGAGAGAGAGAGAGAGAGAGAGAGAGAGAGAGAGAGAGAGAGAGAGAGAGAGAGAGAGACTTAGGTAAAACGAGTCTTGTGGTAAAACGAGTGGACAAATCTAGGACGTTGGATGAGAGGTAATGGATGGATGGATTAATAGGATATATATAATAGGTAGGGTGTGGTTAGATGCACAAGATCATGCTCAAATAAGGCAGTTATAGATATGGAGGAAGATTTAATTATGCTTTTAATTTTTAAATGCTAAAAAATAATTGAATATTGAAGATGGAGAAACCAAATCAAATCACATTCCTTAAATTTCTCTTTAGAAGATTCGTCCATATCCTTCAACTCCTTCATAGCCGCATGTGAAAAACTGATCCAAAAGCTACATATTGATATTCATGTCTCTGTAAATGATATTCGCATCGTTGTATTTGATATGCATGTCTGTAGTATTGATATTCATGCATACACTGTGTATTAGTCATGAATATCGTTTATGTAATTTTGAATATCTGTTATTCGTTATCATGTTCAGTCGTATACATACTGATATTCATAAACTCTGAATAGATATGCACTATGTGGTAGTTGATATTCCAATTTAAAATATTTGTATTCAAACTATTTGAAACTTTTTGCATATCAAAATAAATATTGTGAATATAATTCAAGTATTTCTGAATATCTATTAGTTGTGCTCATGTTGAGGTGCTTGTTTCCTACAGATGCAAAGTGCTTGTTGCTATTACTGTAACACCCCCAAAACTTAACCCTTTTGGAAATGTATTACCGCCAGTGACCCCAGTGTTCCTTACCAAGATCACCCAAGGCTTTACCATTTAAATACAATTTATGAAATACAAATGATACATAATGATCAAAGCATTCAATTCCAAAACATAACATTGTCAAAGAGACATGAGTTACGGGATTACAACCCAATCCCGAATAGGCTAACACAAATTTTAAACCAAATACAGCGGAAGTCTTATAAAGTAGGGTACATCGGAAGTCTTACAAAACACATTACAACCAAAGTCATTGCCCAAAAGATCTCAACCTGATTAACGAAATAACTCAAACATTCGAAAACCACCGTCGACTCCATAGTCCTTCTATTCTTCTGAGCTACTTTCTATCTGATGTGCCGAATCGAACGGATGACACCAGCCCACATGCGGAGAACAAAGTTCGTGGGTTAGTCTACTTGAATAGACTAGCAAGGGTACAAAGCAGAAGGTTCGATGTAGTTGTATTAGGTTAGACTTATCGTTTCTCGAATGATAACCGATAACGATAATCAACCTTCATACTTCTACAGAAAATAACAAGAGGTATGCACAAAAGAAGACTCTGGAAGACTGAATCATTACAGAAATCAACTCAAAGGAAGACTCCAATGGAAGTGAGTCTTAAGGAATTATGACAAATCTGGAAAGTTTAAAGAATCATACAACAATGATTTAAAAGCTGACTGAGATGCTTCGGTTCACGACCAACCTCACCGCATACAACGAATCCAGATTGGAAAGAGAACGTACTATGATCAAAGTCGAGACGAGTTTTCCTAGCTGCACTATAACTTAGCTGCACTACTCGCCGAAGGTTTATTTATTATGTGCGTCGAGTAGCACTTATCTGATTTATATTTCAAACACACATCATGTTATTAGACTTTTACATGTGTACCCCACCATTGGGACGACACATCTTAGTATACGTTTCGTCGAGAGTGATGCACATCGGAAGGTTTGTGACACCAGCTAAGTGTCATGCCTCTACACACTTGTGAAAGAGACCGATCATGATCTTAGAATAGTACCAGGTGGAGACGAGCCACCCCGATACCAGATTATAAAGAAACGACCGGACGAAGTCCGAGTACATTCCTAACTAACAGTGCTAACCACACAGATACAGCACAATTACAGTTACAGAATAAATCCACATAAAGGCCCGAAAGGCGATCACAGATAATAGCGCTGTTCTAACAGATATACAACCTATTATATGATTTTCAAAACAGTTTATAAATCACTTCCAGAAGAACACAGTAATAATCGTTCCAAATTAATTAATCAATTGAAATAACTGATAATCAATGTAAATATGGAAACGATGAGCAAGAGCGAACCGCCACTTGCCTTAATCCGCAGAATAGAAACAAGCCTAACGACAACGACGGGATTCCGGGCTCGACACGAGTATAGCTCCGACAGCACAACGACCTTCGAATCGACCCATAAAAGGAACCCTAAGTTAGATCCGACATAACCACAGTACGAATCTAAAAACGACGAAAGAAAACAAAAGGAACGACGCCACAACGACGACCACCAAAGCCAAAAGCCCAAAAAGGCATTCTGGACACTGGCGGCGGTCGCCGTTCTTGGCGGCGGTTGCCGCAGTTCATCACGGCGGGCGCCGTGAAGAACATGGCGGTCGTCGTGAAGAACTCAGACGACAGAAGCGGTGAGAAAACTCACCCAAAACACGAGCGACTCGGCCTCCTTCGACTTGCTTTGGTTTCTAACCTCCAAGGCTACCAAAAGCTTCACAAAGGCACTCTGGAAACACCACCAAACGACCTCCGGCGAAAGCTTTAGAAATCCGGCGAGGCACAACTCCGATGCGGCAAGAATTTGGGAGAGTTTGGGCTGTGGATTGAGCTCAAAACCCCTCCCAAACACCTCCTTTTATAGCCAAATGCCAGGAAACACAATGATGGCCCTACGACGAGGTAGAGCAGGCCTACTTCGGCGCATCAGAGGCTCGCCGGCGACCATCGGGCAAAGACCTCCGGACAACGACGGCGGGCGCCGCGGAGAGCAAGGGTCGCCGCCTCACAAATTGCCTACGGCGGGCGAATTACGGCGGGCGCCGTACTGCACGGCGGTTGCCGCCACTAGGCCTGGCGCCCAGCTAGGAAGACGACCACGCCAGTCCTCGAGCCTGGCGACGGCGGGCGCCGCCATAAATGCGGCGGTCGCCGCCCCTGTGGCTTCACGCCCATTCTGGTTTTGAACGACAACAACTTTAACCCGGGATAAAATTATCGTACGCGAACGAGTATTAAAATCCAAAGCACGTCGTCTGTATATTATTTCACTGAGAAAAATATTACAGATACAAATCACATTACAGAATGTCTCCAACTTTCTGAATTAAATCAGACGTACATAACGGGTACTCGAGAAAAATCCCGAAACTCCAGAAATAGCTTACAAAAATACGGGGTATCACAATTACAGGATAAACTTAACGATTAAGAAGACGATAATGATGAAATATGGGGAAACCAATATATACACTGCATATATTTTGCATATCAATGTATGGAAAATGCATATCCCATCCACACAAATGAATATCATATTCACGGCCAAAGAAATAATCCATAATTACAAATTGCATATCATACAAGTATATTTTTCATATCACTGTATGAAAAATGCAGATGCAATCCACACATATGAATATCACATTCATGACCAAAGAAATAATCCATAATTGCAAATTGCATATCATACAAGTAAATTTGAATATCATACATAGACGATGAACCAGGGCACGAAGACGATAAAATCAACCAGCGATGAATGGAGGTCGGTGACAATCTGCGACAACAGTGATTACATGAGCAAAATCAATTGAAATTTCTATATTAGAACTTCAAATTGAAGAAATCGTTTACAAAATTGAATGGAAATTGAAGGCGAAGCCAAAAATGATTTTAGGGTTTCCTTTAATCGACGACCGAATACGAAGATGACGGCGGCACTGGAGAGATCGACGCAAGGGATGAGATGAAAGTGAGGGTTGATATGTCGGTAAACGGAAGAGACAAGTGTAAAGCCGAAAACAGCGATGACGGCGCGCTTCTACTCAGAGAAATGAGACGAGAGCGGGAAGACGAAGGCGAGATGAAGATGGCGAGAAGACGACGGCGAGAAGACCACTTCCAGTCGTCGATGGCGGTTGACAGAGAGACACGTGATGGGAAATGAAAGAGAGAGGCTGACTATGGGGGAGGGCACCGACAAGCTTCTCGTCACCGACTATGGAGGAGGCAGCCGGAGAACGGGGGAGGGCACTGGAGGAGGGAAGAAGATGAAGAGGAAACCGCTCTACCGTCAGAGAGTAATGCGAGAGAGAGAGAGAGAGAGAGAGAGAGAGAGAGAGAGAGAGAGAGAGAGAGAGAGAGAGAGAGAGAGAGAGAGAGAGAGAGAGAGAGAGAGAGAGAGAGAGAGAGAGAGAGAGAGAGAGAGAGAGAGAGAGATTCGTGAGAGAGGAAAAGCATTTACTAGAACATCTTTTGCTTCTGTTATGGAAAGATTTGGGGGTAAAACAAATCCCACAAATCAAGCTAATGGAGAAATCATGTGTGGGTGAATCCACCAGCCTATTTTGCAACCCTCTAGATTAAATCATGGCCATCAATTCTATTCTCATCCAACGCTCTAGATTAGTACACTCGTTTCACCATAACTCCCCGTTTCACTAGAGCATGATTATATATATATATATATATATATATATTCGGGTGGAGATTTAGTGAGGGGACGACGTAGGTTTTATTATTAAGTTTGGTTTTAGGTTTTTGACGGCAGTAGGCAGAAAAGAACTTCGAGAAGGAATTTTTAGCCTCTAGCACTACGAAGACTTGGTATTATCGTTCTCGTCTCCCATATTTATTGAACAATTTATATATGTTGTTGGCTAGTGTAAATCTATTGAATATGTCTTCAATTATGCTTGACTAAATTTCTAGTTCTAAGGTTGGGGTGATACCGACGATGTGTATGTAATTAGAATTATTTCTTTGCCTGAATTGAAATAGTATTTGATTCATTCCTAGTATGCTTTATGCCCATATTAGCCTATGCGAAATGGATCCTATTAGGGTTTGAGACTAAAAGGTGATAACGTTAATAGGTAGTCAGATAGGATTTGAGACCGAGAGATAATAACTTATATTGGAATCCTAGGAATTGAAGCTGAGTGTTATTTATGCGACAACAACTTAATTACTCTTTAGGATTATTAGGCTATCATAGATGTTGTAGGTTTGAGTTGGATTAGTGGAGCGCGACAACGAATGTTATTTCAGTTTATCCTTAGACTCTAAGTCGTTAAAGGGTTTAGTTTAGTCCAGACACATTTACTATCGTCTGAAATGAGTTAGTAGATTACCTTAGATAGCTTACCTTCAAATAATTTGGACTAGATTCAGGTGAAGTGTGATTTAATTTATTTATTGTTGCATCGTTGCGGTGATCTTTAACCGTAGACATATTCATCCCACTGATTTCTATTTCTTTTTATTTGTTAGATTAGTTATAGTTCTTCCCAATTTCATATATTTTTGGCTTAGTTCACTGATAGTGTTTCAATTAATATTACATTGGTCTTTGTGAGATCGACACTTGACTACTACAACTGATCCTGTATACTTGCGCGTAGGTATGTATCAGAAAGAGTCGAACAAATGAATTCATGTATGTATGAGGTAAATTCTTACCATTTTCTTTCTTCTAGGCTTAATACAAGTACTCAGAGGTATGATTTTGAAAATTCTAATTTGGGTTACCCAAACCCAAATACTTTTAACCTCTTCTGTGAGTCTTGTGGAGCTGTAGATCATGATCGTACATGTTGTCACTTAACTTTAGGGGAAGCAATTAAGAGAAATTCAAATTCCTGCAATCCTAGTTGGATGACACCATCACACTTACCGCTCCAGCATGAGCCTCATAAGTCCATTCAAGATCGTATGCTTGATGACTTCATCTTAAGACATGATAAGGAAGTTGAGAAGATTGCTACATGTCTTGAAGAATGTGTTGTAAATGTGTTTAAACCTCATTTAATCCATATTTCATCTCTTTTAGGTACGGTGGACTTTTTGAAGACTCAAGTAGATACATTAACCACACAAAATCAAAAGCTAGAAGATCAAATTACTGAGTTGGTTAATCCAAAGTTGCTTATAGAGCCACCTGAAGTGCATTATATTGAACATTGCACTGCTATTTTACAACGGGTTGCAAAAGAGTGGGAAGAACCACAATTGGATAGAATAGAGCATACCCAGATGACCAATGAGGACCCTATGATTGATGAGTTTGAGTTGTCACAAAAGGCTACCCCGACCACTTATACCAATACTTGCTGCAAGGTGCAGGAAAAGCTTCCTGATATATTGTCTGATGTAGTTTTGTTACCACATGCTGCATTGGAAAGCCAAGACCCCATGGTGGAGGCTAATCTAGAGAGAAAAGGCCGGAGTAGACGAAAAAAGAGAAAAAGAAGCCATGCTGAACGGGATCGAATTGAGTTTAAGGAAGGGGATCATGTGATTCTCTATCATCATAAGTCGAGTATGTTTCCAGGAAGTAAAAGCACGAGATGGTCCGGTCCATACTACCTGAATCGAGTTCTTCAAAATGATTCTGTTGAGCTATGGCATAAGAAATCGGGGTATTTTAGAATGCACAAGATTCGATTGAAGCCTTACAAAGAGCCTGATCCGATTGAGTTGGGTGTCACCGAGCCACCCGATCCGAGTTCTTGACATTGGTGAAGGTCCGACTGACGACCTAAAACAAGCGCTATTTGGGAGGCAACCCAAGGTAAGTTTTAGTTGTCTACTTAAACTTTGATATCTTTAAATGTTTTTTTTTTTGCATGAAAGATCCTTGTTCTTGGAAATTTCGACTTCCAAATTTGTTGCAATATTTTGATAAACAAATGGAGTCTCTCTTCACCTTTTGACATCGCTGTTATTTTTTTCTCACCAAAAACTATATATACTTTTTTTTCTCGCTCTGGATATTGCTCTCACTCTAACTCTTCCATCTTCTTTGAGCTCTCAACTTGAATTTTGAGATTATGAAATACTTTCTAGTTGTGAAGCACTTTCTAGCTAAAGCTCCTCAATCTTTTTGCCTCACATACATAATATTGTACATCTTGCTCTCACTCTAGTCTTGCATTTCCTATGAGCTCTGTAATTCAATGTTAAGATTCTAAAATACTTTCTTTTTGCTTGAAAGCTCATTCTTGGATATTATGAACTCCAATTTCTCTTCCACTATTTTGATTGGAAATTATATCTTCTCTCTTTGTTTCTAAGTCAAAATGTGAAATTCTTTGTACATGAATCTCCTCCAACTTCTTGACACTCGATACCGAAGATTATACTTGTTTCTCTTGCTCTAGCTATTTCATCTTTTTAGCTCTCTAATTTAATGTTGAAATTCTGAAATACAACTATGCCTCTCCTCAACTTGTGACATTCATTCTCTTTGATTTTGACTCAACATGTTATGCACTTTGCATATGAAACTCTTCAAACTTCTTGGCATCATATACAAAACACTGTACATCTTGCTCACTTTCAATGTTGAAATTCTAAAATTCAATGTTGAAATTCTAAAATTCTACCTTTATGACCAAAATGCTCATTGTGCTTGAATAATATGACTTCCAATTTCCTCTTGCAATGTTTTAATATGCAAATTGAGCCTCAACTTGTATCATGGGCTCTTTTTTTTGAATAACAAGTTCTTTCCACATCTAAATATATAATAAACAAAAACTCATTATGAACTACATGATAATTATTAACCCAAGATATTTACATAAAAATCTGTTCCATAAATCTAATAGATTATGTACATATTACATGCTAAAGAAAAAATTGTATGCCATCTTCAAAGTATAGGCCTTCCAAGTCCCTATGAAAGAGGAATTTGATAGAGACATGAAGAAGTCATAGGAGAATTTGTAAACATATGGAGAATTCTTCTTGCAGCTGAAAAGTATGCCCTGTTAAGAAGAAGAAATAAGATAGAACTATGATACTAAATCATCTCATTATTTAAACTACCAAATATTACATGTCAATGTTCAATGATAAGACCGGAAAAATACAAGGATAAAGACTAGGGAAAGCCAATTGTGTTTATAGAAGTGAAAACCATGAGAATTAAAAAAGTATAGAGATCCTAGTCTCACAAACACACGACACTAAGTTAAAACCCAAAAAATGAAATGTAAGAGGTAAAATCGGGTAAGATTACGAAGAAAAAATAACAAAATAGTCAAATGAAAGTCCATCATAGAAAGAGCAAACTATTAGTTAGTTTCATAATACAATTAGCAACTGTTTGTACACAAGTTTTCATTTTTCAAAGAGGGACTATTACTGCAAGCAAACAACAAGATGAGGAACTATGGTAAATGTGACAAGTGTATATTTGTTCAACGAGTAGTTCAACAAGTCAAACTGTGATCAAAATGCCTAATGAAGAGACATGGACTTCCCTAAGGATAGATGATTCAAGAATCCAAGAGCAAGTGGTTCCTTATTTTGGTGAACATAAACGACATGCCTAGTTAGTTCAAGATCAATATCCAAATATGATTTGTCTAAAATCAACCATAGAAGTTCAAATCAAGATACAAGTTGTTGGAATATAAACGTCCCACATCGAAAGTTGGGATTATAAGCTTGATGAGCTAATCCTTCTATTGCCAATTGGTTTTAGGATGGAACCTCATTGAGCTTATGTACTGGGCCTATCTGTGCCTATGCGCTCGTGTCCGCACGACCCCCAGTCATTGGGCCCACGGACTTTCACATGGTATCAGAGCGGGTTCGGTCCTGGGTCCCTTTATTGGGTTGGTTGGGTCTGACTATAAAGAGATTGAGATGTCCACTCACACCCGTTTGTTCAAGTGTCAACGGGCTTGGCCAATTGTCCGCCCCATCGAAAGTTGGGACATAACTTGCCTAGTATATAAGCTTGATGGGCTACTCCTCCTATTGCCAATTGGTTTTAGGATGAAACATCATTGTGCTTATGTACTGGGCCTATCTGCGCCTATGCACTCGTGTCCGCACGACCCCAGTCTATAGGCTCACGGACTTTCACATGCTGGGGGCGAATTGATATTTTGGGCTGGGGGTTCTCCGAATATCATATCTTCCCTGCAAGATGGAAATATATAATTCAACAAAAGATCCACATTACATATCAATTGGAGGCTTTATGAGAAGCTAAATGTTCCATCGAGTCAAACACAAACTAAAGTTGTATATCAAGGCATATCGATCTACATAAGATTTACTATGGTGGGAGGGAGGTGAATATATGACCAGAAGGAGGATTACTCACACCATATTGGATTCGCAGCAGCCAACACAACATTTCTTGCATTCAGATATGTAGTAATTTCAGCCTTGGCAATACTGACAGTCTGCAGCTCCATTACTTCATGTATTGAAGTGCGTTCGGATTCATCCATCTTCTCAAATTCATCAATGGCACATATGCCCATATCTTCTAGAACCTAAATAAGAGCACACGTGAGATATTTTATACACTCCGAAAACTATATCATTTTGAATAGCTTTGTACTAATTAATGTTACGAACAATAATAGGGCAGCTATAGGGATCACATTTTAAGAAATACGGGGATACAACAGTGGCGAAGGTTGGATTTTAGTCCAGTGAGAACTAAAATCATGCATAGTAAAATATTACAGTCTACTTTATACAAAATCTTAAATCGTATATTTAAGTCTACCGTCTATCTTACACAAACAACCCCAATTTCAACCAACAAACTCAATATTCGAACATCAAATGAAATTTTACTCAAAATTGACAAAAAAAATTACACATTTTGAAGAAATTTTTATCATTACAGACTACTTTCACTACGTAATTTCAACAAATTTGTATAGAAATTGATTTTAAAAATATGCAAATCCATAAACCCTCAATTTTGAAAATTTTAGTACAAATAATGATAGATATAGAGAAAATATTATATTTTTATTGAAAAATTATGTGCAAATTTGAATAAAATAATATTATTTTTAATATTTTTTATAATTATACATAACAAATCCTAAATAGAAAATATTATTAAAATTGAAAATTACATAAATTATTCTTTAAAAAAAATAAAAATAAAAACTTTGACTTTTTATTTATTTAAAAATCCCAGTGAGGGCTCTAGGCCCAACATAAATCCACCACTAGATACGAAGATAGAATTAAACTGCATACCAAAAAACAATAGAAATTTAATTTGTATAACTATACGCTAACCATTTGAAGATTTTTCATGCCATAAGAGATACAAAGATATATAGAAAACTTCTTACTAAAATAAATAGGAGCATGATTGCAACTACTACTACAATATGAGTAAGGTTTGCTCAATGACAAGATGGAAGGGGGCTAAGCAAGGCCAAAAACAAAGGACTTGTGATAAATTAGAGTTATGCAACCATCTTATACTACGAATAATGGAATCAGTCTACATACAAGAAAGATTGTTTGAATGTTAGATCTATGAACCCACCTGAGAAAATATATATATAGGATGCGAATCTGGTGAAAAATCTTTTTAAAATGAGAACTTCTAAAATCCAAACTGATGCACAAGTCTTTGCAAAAAGATATACATGAGGAAGAAAGTGCACAATACACTTGCAATCTGATGTACACATATATAGGTGCACAATTGTGCACTACGTTGGTCCACAAGTGGTCTCTTCCATTGACCCACCGGAGCTCCGACATTGACCAACGTTGACCGATCGTAGACCGACGTTGACCAGTTGTTGACCACCGTTGACCGGTGTTGACCGGCCCTTGATGGGTCAGTTCACTAGCTTGTGCACCACTTTAGACGTGCATCATGTTATGAATACTTGTATACCATGTTGGAAATAATTGTACACCATTTAAATAAAATACAAGTGTACCATGTCATAAATAAATGTGCACCACGTTACAAGTAAATGTGCACCACAGTTCATGTGTATGTGCACTGAACATTCCATTGTATTTAAAAAAGATATAAGTGCACTACTCAATAAAAAATGGGTACACAATTCAACATATTATGATACACATTTCAACAGACTTTGGTGCACAAACTCGTACAATTTGATGCATAAATATTGTGCAATTCTATTGTACTTAGAAAAAAACAAGTGTACTACTCAATAAAATTCTAATGCACAACTTCACATATTTTGATGCACTTTTCAACAGACTTTGGTGTACAAATTCGTTTAATTTGGTGCACAAGACTTGTGCACGAATTCGCATTTTAAGAAAAGTTTGCATTTTAAAAAGAGTTTTCACCAGATCCGTTATATATATAAAAGCAATATGCACCTGATCTAAGAATGGTACAAGTACTTGTAAATTTCCTTCCTTGCCTGCAGCCCAAAGTTTCATCTCTAAATCCTTAATATTAGCAACCCTATGTTGTATATAGGGGATCAAGGGAAAAATGTTTCAAGTTCATACCAAGGACCTAGAGAGACTGTTATAGATGACCCTATGGATGCATCTTTGCATCTGGTGGTGCTTTTCCTTAGAGTTGCGGAAAAAACAGGGAGGCTATGTATTACTCTTGCTTAGTCTTGATGCCATGCATGAGTTTACTTAACAAAATATTTCAGATACTAAAACGCAGGTCGTTAGGTCATATTGGAAACCTTAATTAGTCAAACAAGCTCAGTTAGTGCAAATTCATGAGAGATCAATATTTCCACATAATTTCGGATTTTAGCTATTATATATAAATCATTTAAATATAAACGCCAAATAGAGTTACAAGGATTGTACCACTTCGTACACATATTTAAGTTACCTCTTTTGTAATTTCTTTTACTATTTTCCGTTAATTCAGTTTTGGTCTTTATAGATACACCTGAAGTTAATAGTATTTACGATGGAGCCATCGTTGCATTGTCATCATTCACTGGCTTACTGCAAGGTAATTGTCAATCATAAGAAAGGAACCATTATAATTGTATAAAATGAAATATGTTGAAGGCCATTGATATGAAGGAGTAAAGATAAATGTTAAACCAATCTCGGATGAAACCTAAATGGTATGGAGCACCTTAATGAGCTTGCTAGAGTTATCTAACATAGATCACTAAAATGATCTTGTGTATATCTCCCAAACCAAAAGACAACGAAAGATTCTTCCTTGCTAGAGTTATCTAACATATATCAAACTAAATTAGGGGGGAATCAGTTGAATAATGACCAAAGATTCTTCCTTGTGTCATTCAAAATGGTCCTTAGCTGAAGCAATACAAATAGTGTTCTAAAAAGCTCCACCTACAGTCGCCTAGGCGCTATACGGTAATCTCCCGTCTAAACTCCGTCTAGGCGAGAAAAAGTCTCAGATGTTGTGGAAGCAATATCTTAGGAGATGACAGATGCAGAAAAATATTTGCTATTGTGAAGAATAGTGAAACTCTAATAAATTTTGTTTTTTTTTCTAAATTGTGACAATAGAGAGAGAAATTAGAAAAATTTTGGATTAAGCTTTGTAAAATAAGATTTATAATAAAATATCAAAATTCATCCCAAAATAATTTTATAAACATTAATAGATTTTGAAAAACATAATTAAATAATTACATAATAATTAATTTTTAATCCGTCTAATCCCTAAGCGCTAGGCCTCCCCCGGCTCCCTCTAGCAACTTTTACAACATTGAATACAGATATGGAATAGCAATTTTTACAAGGAAGTCAAATGAGTTGAAGGTGTCATCTGTTACAGTGTGATTCATACAACCAATCACAGCCTTCCTCGCCTTTACAAGTGGTTCTCAACCTGTCACAAGTCAACATGCCCAGTATGCCAGTCTCCATTTTAACTTGAGCAATTGAAGCGAATTACTAAATCAAAACATTGCGGCATGGTTTCATTTGATCCGCTCCCTCCCCGATACCCGAACGTATTAGTCTGAAATTGATTTTATTTGATGTAAGGATACTTTTTGAATTTGGGCAGTGGGCTAAAAAATCCCTGCCAAATACTAATATTTTTTAACTGGGTTTTCAAGACACATTGGCTCTGTTCGGTAAAACAATACTGATGCTTATACTGATGCTGTAACAGATGCTGATGCTGTTACTTATTTAGATGCTGATACTTATGCTGATATTGATACTTATTTTTTGTATGATTGTTCGGTAAAACAATACTTATTTATACTTTTTTTGCCAAAATGACCAAAATAGCCTCAGTTAATATTTAAGGGGGTAATCACGTGCATAGCACGTGACCAATTTTTTGGCTCAGTTTAATGCCCATCACGTGAAGTGCATGTGACTGCTTATGCTTACAGAGCCTTCGTCTTCTCTTCGATAGCACATCGTCTTCTCTTCGACAAACACATCAGAGAAGCCACAAAAGACGGCCGTGACCGAAGCCAATCCTCTCCTCTCTGCTCGCGACGACGACTCCAGCTAGAAACCACATTGTCAACCGCTGGTCCGTTGTCCGGGAGGTTGCGTCGGTGGTCCGGTGTCCGGGAGGCTCGCGAAAGGCGCTCGTCCGCGACGGCTAGAAACGACATCGTCCTCCGCTGCTTTGAAAATCTGTAAGTCGACCTTCATTCTCTTGATTCAGAACGAGTAATGTCCCTCAATCCTTCGCCTATTGATGAGTGTTTGTAATTCGAGCTTCAATATGTTGTTTCACTGAATTTAGGGTTCAATTTAGGGCTCACTGAATTTAGGGTCGAGATTGCCTATTTCACTGAATTTAGGGTTCAATTTAGGCCTAATTGTTTGCTAACTGAATTAGGGATAATCGTGAGCTAGTTGATTATTTAGCCTATTTAACTAAATTTTAACTGAATTTAGGGTATTTAACTGAATTACCCTATTTAACTGAATTTAGGGTACTTGGTAAAGGGATAATCCCGACGTAATTGATTTATGACAAATCGTTAAGTTAATTTGCAAGAGATTCACTGGATTTATGATAATTGATTTAGGCCTACTTGTTTAGGGTATTGTTTCATCTGAATTCGTGAATTTTGCCATGTTAAATACAGATAATTCATGTAATGTTACTTGTTAGATACTGATTTAGGGCTACTTGTTAGTTACTTCACTGAAATTTTCCATGTTAAATACTGATAATTCATGTAATGTTACTTGTTAGTTACTTGTTAGATACTGATTTAGGGCTACTTGTTAGCTATTTCACTGAATTTTGCTATGTTAAATACTGATTTAGGGCTACTTGTTAGTTAATTGATTTAGGGCTATGCATGTTAAATATGTAATGTTTGTCTAAATAATATTAGGACATGGCTGAACAAAGTATAGATACCCAAATTGTGAAAGGGAAAGGAACTGGAAAGGGGAAGGCAATAGCAAAGGAAAAGTCATTCCATTGGACTGAGTCGCTTACTTTAACTTTTTTTGGAAGTCCTAAGATTTCTAAAAAGAAAAAATGGGTATGGTGTGCCCTTTAGTTGGCCGAGATATGTTCTGAATTTGAGAAGAAAACAAAGATGGCTATAACGCCTAAAACTGCCCAGAATAAATATTTCACTCAAAGGAAAAAATGGTCGAACTGGGGAAAAATTAGGCACATGGAGACTGGTGTAGGTTGGGATGAATCAACTAGTCGTATTATGGCGGATGAAGAATGGTGGCAGAAGAAAAAAAAGGTACGGTTTACTAAAACTGAATTGTGTGTGTATTTACTGAGCATGCTGAAAACTGAATTGTGTGTGTATTTACTGAGCATGCTTAAAACTGAATTGTGTGTGTATTTACTGAGCATGTGTGTGTGTATTTACTGAGCATGTGTGTGTATTTACTGAGCATGTGTGTGTATCCGAAAAGTATATATAGCACACACACATTGCGTATGTATTGAGCATGCTTTACTAAGCATGTGTGTGTGTATTTACTGAGCATGTATATATAGCACACACACACATTGCGTATTTACTGAGCATGTGTGTGTATTTACTGAGCATGTGTGTGTATTTACTAAGCATGTGTGTGTATCCGAAAGGTATATATAGCACACACACATCTCTGAAGTGGTATATATAGCACATAACAGTTTTTAGCATGCTAAAAACTGAATTGTAAGAAAGAAAAATAGAATAGAGGGAAAAAAAGATTTGGTAAATTACTCGCATGTAATGTTAGCGTTGTATTCTTGCGGTAACCTGAATTTTGCAAATCTTCTCTAGGTTCCATCATAAATTGTCATTTTTAACTACTACAATATAATTGTGCAGGAGTTAGGTGATGCGTATACGTCCTTCAGAAAGAAAGGCGTGCAACCAGAGATAAGTGACCTGTGGGACGACATCTATACTGAACTGGTGGCGTCTGGGAAGCACGCTGTGGCTGCATCGATGGAACCTGATTCGGTTCCCGTGTGCGTTGATGATGATGTTATTAACCAGTCTGATGCTGATGATGATCTCCTTGAGCGTCAATTGGAAAAAGATGTTGAAGAGGACACTAATGACATTACGCAAACCTGGGGTACTCAATCGCATACAGATGGGACAATAGGAACGCTGCAATCACAGTCAAAAGGTAAATCCCATAGCGTGGCAGTTGCAGCGCCTATCTAGAAAAAGAGGAAAAGGCAATCGCCTTCAACCGCCATGTTTGACCGACAACTTGCTTCTGTGGAAGAGACTGGTAAACAAATGTTGACATTCATGAAGGGTGATTTTGAGGTGAGCACCACAGGAGATGACAACAAATACGCCGAGGCTGTTGGGGTGCTAGACAGGCTTGTTGAGAATAATCTCGTGGAAGGGGGTTCTGGCCTTTGGTGTTTTGCCATGACTGAGTTGGACATGGAAAATAGACGTAGGGTTTTTCTTCAGATAAAGACTGATGATTTCAGGGTCAAGTGGTTGGCTCACGAGTACAGAAACAGTGGCAAAGTCTAGATGCACTTCCACCGAATGTACTTGCAAAATTTATTTATCTTAGACTGTTGCAATTGTGTTTTATCCTAGACAATTTCCTCAAGTGTTTTATCCTAGACAATTTGTATCCGTGTGTTTTATCTTGTATGTTTGATGTGGCGTTATGCAAACTTTGTTGACATTTCTTTATATTTGGATACATGGCATGTGTTAAGATATGGCTTTGGTTTTATTAGGCTTTGTATTAAACTTTAATATGGATTACTTGTTTAATTGTAACAGGGTGTTACATACGGCTATGGCTGGCCACCTAAGAAAAGTTAAGTGCAAACTTTCCAAAAGAGACGTCCGAAAGAAGTGGTATCCTCGTTGCAAGTTGTGGTTGGATATGAACATACAACTTTTAACAGCTTACCAACGAAGGTACATCCTTAAGGTCCCTTGTTTTGATTCAGAATTGACTGG
The DNA here is from genome assembly GCA_027886185.1 of Rheum nobile. NCBI lineage: Eukaryota > Viridiplantae > Streptophyta > Magnoliopsida > Caryophyllales > Polygonaceae > Rheum > Rheum nobile. Next base: position 16,966,712 of record WOAB01000485.1, read on the forward strand.
GATCATGTGGATGAGAGAAATCCTAGACTCAGAATCAGATGTGCGGTGCATGATTTCATTTAGAATGGAACGACATGTCGTCTTGAACTTGTACAAAGAGTTAGAGAATTACGGCTTAAAAGTTTCTCAAAATATGACAGTGTTAGAAAAAGTGGGAGTGTTTCTATTCATAATTGCAAATGGACAGTCCAACAGAGCTACATGTGAACGTTTTCAGAGATCAGGAGACACAGTTAGTCGAGTAGTTCATCAAGTATTGTATGCATTAGTTGGTCGGAAGTATGGATTCCGGGGTCTGGTACGAAAACTGCTACAACCCCGTGATCGAAATTTCACAACAGTTCCGAACAAAATTCAATCACAAGACAGATATGGAGTTTTTAAGGTATTATATTAGGGTCTGAGGTGATAGTTTTTATGCTTTGAGGAGTTAATATTGCAATAATTAACTGCTTAATGGTCTCGATTAATCGAACTTGTAGGGGGCGATTGGCTGCATTGATGGGACTCGCATAACTGCTTCTATACCATTGCACGAGCAATATCCATATTTTGGCCGTAAAAAATATTGATCGTTTAATGTCATGGCCGTGTGCGATTTTCACATGTATTTCACGTTCATTTCGACCGGGTGGGAAGGGAGTGCACGGGTGTTCGACCATGCTATAAAAATGCCATGTCTTAACTTCCCACACCCACCGGCGGGTAACTTGTGCATTTTAGTTAATTTAAAACATAAATTAACATATTAATACCAATTCGTTTATATGTTGTCATTTCGTTTTTTTTTTCAGGTCGTTACTATCTACTGAACAAGGGATACCCGGATAGACAAGGGTACATGGTGCCATATTCTAAAGTGAAATACCATAAATCACAATTCAAGAGGGAGATTCCAAAAAATGATGAAGAAGGATTCAACCGCGTTCACTCTTCCTTACGAACAACCATTGAGCGATGCTTCAGAGTCCTAAAAAAGAGATGGAAGATTTTAAATGCTATGCCTAGCTATAATATTGCAACACAAAACAACTTTATTCTAGGTTGTTTTGGTCTCCACAATTTCATTCTACAACACAAGCACCATGATGCACTATTTGAAGACGACGAAGAATATGAAAAAGTTTTTCAAGGGCGAGAAGATGAAGGCACCGGTGAGCTTCCTGGAGGCATGGGCGAATTAAGAGCTGAAATTGCACGTGAAATTTGGAACAACATGGCAAGGTTTCTTTGATGGTTAATGGTATGAATGACAAGTCATTTTGGAACTTTAGTATGGTGCATTTAGGAACTTTAGTATATTTTGAAACTTTGTTTCATTAGCTTATGCTTGTGCATTTTGGAACTTTAGTATTAGCATTTTGGAACTTTAGTATATTTTGGAACTTTGTTTCATTGGCTTAGGGTTGTGCATTTTGGAACTTTAGCATTAGCATTTTGGAACTTTAGTATATTTTGGAACTTTGTTTCATTAGCTTAGGGTTGTGCATTTTGGAACTTTAGTATTAGCATTTTGGAACTTTAATATATTTTGGAACTTTGTTTCATTATTAGCTTAGGGTTGTGCATTTTGGAACTTTAGTATTAGCATTTTGGAACTATGTTATATTTTGGAACTTTGTTTCATTATTAGCTTATGCTTGTGCATTTTGGAACTTTAGTATTAGCGTTTTGGAACTTTAGTATATTTTGGAACTTTAGTATTAGCTTTCAATGATGGATTATGCACCTTCGAACCGAAGAGAAACTTGATGACATATTTAACATATGTTGTTTTAGGGTTTAAACATAGACAAACTTTGGATCTTGATCTAGTAACTACTTCATAGCAATATAAATCTGAATTCATCAAACTTTGGACCATTGTGCTTCAAACCATAAAGCAAACTACATACACAACACATTAAAACTTATAAACGCGTCCTCAAAGCTATTGAAAACAACGATTTATTCTTTCACATTTATTCTTCACTTCCGGAAGTAATCCTTATGGGAAGAAGAGTTGAGCACACAAAAGCTTGATGGTCAGAATCAACGGCCTAGCACGAAAGGATTTGAAACTTGGGTTCACCTACAGAAAAAGGTTTTCACAAGAAGCTTGAGTGCACAAAATGCAATTCTTTCTTGAACACAACAATAATATAGATCTCGAATGCGGTAACTCACCATCGATTTGTTCTCCCACCAATCGTCATCCCCTATGATAGCACCAGTTATCGGGTCGCATTGAACATCGCCCCGACCATTCAAGGCTCTTCCATAACCTCCAAGTCTTCTTTAAAAACTCAAACTGGTTCCTCAACATAGTATTAGTAGCCTCTCTGCCAGTAGCACGACGAAACTTATCGTTTATGGTACCCCAGTCGAGAGCCACGACTGTCCCATTTTCAACCTGATATTGTATGCACACCTCGAGAAAATGTACTTTGTCATCATTATTCCAAGTCCAAGACATTTTCGATGCTCCTTTTGGCAATCATAGAGCCAATATTAATACAATGAAGATTACAAGCAACTATATATATGAACATATTTATCATTACAAAAGTAAAAAGGCCTAACCTTTTCCCTTCTTCTAGCCCGCTAATGTAGTTTTTTCTTAATCAAACACAATTGTCTAATATATATAGGAGCTTGATTGCTCAGCCAATTGTGTTCTTAATGAAACACAATCGTCTAATATATATAGGAGTTCCCACATTTAACAAGTACATATATTACCAATACTATACCTTCACGTGGTGATGTATTTTTTCTTGTCATGACACCCTACTATGGCCTACATAGCAATAATTCAATTCAAATGGTTGGCATGACATGAATACCATACATTCACGTGAGGATACACTTCCGAATGCATTCAATTATTTTCTGAAATCCTGATAATATCAGTACATTCACGTGAGGATACACTTCTGAATGCAATTCTATTTTCTGAAATCCTGATAATAGACATTAATGGGAACATATATAAATGGACTAGCAAACATTAAAACAAGTTTCTCATTCAAACGTACTAATGGTTAATGCCTAACATATATAAATGTCCCAACTACTTGCGCCCTGCACACAATGACCATAATAGTTCATCCCAAATTCTACAACGCCATGCATATATGATACAAAATGAAAAACATGAATGCCCAAGGTTAACAATTCTATGCATAAAGTTACAAAATGGCGTACAAAATTACATACCATGTCCTCCCCATCGCATGCTACACACTACACTACATATGCAGAATGCGCCCCACATAAATACTAAAACCAAGCAATATCACGATCGCAAGGATTACTATCACACATAGCATAACCCTTCTAAATCTTCTTAAATTGTCTCGTTCCAAGCATACGAGCACATGAGCAGTTGTTATACCTGCAATTCTGTCGGCCAATGCGCTGTTAGCATTCTCGACGACAGTCTGATGTTGACTGTAAGAAGCAATGTCGAGCTCAAATTCATCGAGACGACTTCGTTGCCTGCTAGCTAGGGCTTGTAGTTGCGCAGCCCGCGTGCTTCCTGGGGACTCATTCAATAAAGCGATGTCATCCCTAAATTCATCCTCAAGCGCCTGCAAGGTAAAGGAATGCATATTTTCTGAAATCCTAAGTTGATGCAACAATAATAACTAGTCAAATACTAAAGTTGTCACATTCAACATTTCCAGTTAGTGAATGTAAAGAAATAATTTAGAGATAAACAGGCACATACTAGTCATGTATGATCACTCACAAAGTTGTATGCCTTCCAATTCCAAATTGTATTATAAAAACCTGAGAAAAAACCTAAATGTTTCAAAATTCAGATCTAAGACTTTTTGGATGTATTACCATGTTCTGTTTGCTCAATTTGCATGAAAGAATGCACCACAGTTGACTTGTAGACAAAATTAACAAACTCACAATGTAGAAGCTATAACTAAAACAACAAAAAGCATAGTATCCAAGATTCAATGTAAAAACATAAGCCATCAATTTTATCCATACAGAAAGAGAAGAATATTGGAGTTCATTTCAGTTTTCATCCTAACTTGCAAAACTAGTATATAAAAAACATTCTAACATACCGAAATGTATAAAATATATGAAAATTAGACAAAACAAACATAAAGATACAATATCCAATATTCTACATAACAAAACAAGAGAATAGCAGATAAATCAAGTCAAATTCAACAATCCAAGTGAATATAAAATTCAATGACAAGAGTACTGGAATAGCATTCTCCAAATGACAATGAACTTACCTGCAAATACTAAAGTTCTCACATTCAACATTTGATGCAACAATAATAACTAGTCAAATACTAAAGTTGTCACATTCAACATTTTCAAGCTCATTTTCTTTTGGTATGAGTTATATCTGGACTCAGGGAATGGAAAATCTGTATAGGCAGCCTTTGACACATAGTTGTTTCTAAGTTTCCGTATTAGGGTAGTTCCTTAATGGTCTAAATACAAAGTTTTCTACAGTAGAGACAGTTTACAAGGAGGGTGAATTAGAGAGGTGAAAGCAGTGACCAATAAGCTCAAGCAACCTAACCATCTGTTAAACTTTGCCAAGTTTAACAGATTCAAAATATTTTTGAAACACTTCCACTATTTTGGTTATATGTTTCATTCAAGGAGGGTGAATCAAATATTTCTAACATCTTTCATTCAAAACACATAATCAATAGATGTTATCAAATCATATATATACACAAATAAAATAGAGTCTATAAGAGAAATCACCCTGATGTCATTAGAAAGCCACCCCCCATGTGATGACACATTGTAATTGGTTAGCGTTTCAAGCACCTCCGTCGGAAATCTGAAGTTGGCGTCGTAGGAGTTTTGCGTTGAGAGCGTAAATTGATTTATGTCACTTCCCGCATGTTGACTTTCAGAGTCGTGTTCATATCCAGAGTATGACATCCCTAATACCACCACACCAAAATAACACATTACTGACACTATCAAACACTATTAAACACAGAGGCAAAATTAACACATTAAACATAGGAACATTCCCCTATGTTGTCACATCTTTCCTGAACAATAGCATCTCAAGTTAAAAAAAAAACAATGTTATCAATTTAACAATCTTATCAATTTAGTTGTAAGTTGGAGTAGAATGGAGGACACATGAGTAGTTAGGAGCATTTGGACTAAGACTGCAAATTGGGACTGAAGTTGATGATATACAAAATCAAAATCAATGATATACATAATCAAAATCAAGTTCATGATATAGCAAAAATGAAAGCACATTAATGCCCATGTGCAGTTTGTATATCATCAAAATCAAAATCAGGTTAAAGATAATAAAAAATGAAAGCACATTAATGATATACATAATCAAAAAAAGGCAAAAACTAAGCTCCAACAACACTTTACCAAGCAGCATCCCCCAAATTTTATAGACTGAGAGACAATTCAATCATTACATGAGCCAGTTGGACACAATATTGGACATAGATTGGACACAGATTTCTGATATGGATCATCATCATAATTGCCAACAGAGAATCATGGGTTAACAGATGCTAAAGTTAAGCCAAAAACTAAGCTCCAACAACACTTTACCATCTTCAACAATACTTTACCATTAGCAGAGAAGACAAAATGACAACAAATTGAAACAAGGTTCTATTGTGAAGCATATTGGTCCACTTTACCATTGCTTGAGCTTTAAACATTCAGCAAGGTTCTACTGTGAAGCATAGCAGAAAGTGACCTCTAATTGCATTACCATGATAAATATTGCATAGAGAAACAAGACGCAACCGGTTAAAGAAAGGGTCAAAGTCATCATCTGCCCATTACACACATTCAAATATTCACTCATCCAGCAAAGCTCAATTTTCATTGTCTTGCAAAAACATATATGCAGCATAATTTAGCAATCATCAATCGAATCCACAAACTAAAAAAAGGCAACAAATTCAGAATCCATAGACATGATTTGGCCTCTATATATGGTTGCCAATTGGGTTTGTAGTATCAAGCAAAGCAGAAAGTGACCTCTCATCATTCATTAAAGCTTCAAAGATCAGAGAAGACAAATATCAACAAAGAAAAAGCCCTTAGAAATTTACATGCAGCGGATCTTTGACCTTCAAGGACCTTCAAAATCGAAACAAAGAAGCCATCAGAGAAGAGAAGAGATAAAGCTTCAAAGATCAGAGAAGACAAATATCAACAAAATTGAAACAATGAAAGGTAAAGTCAAAGCCCTTAAAAATTTACCTGCAACAGATCTTTGCAGCGGATCTTTGACCTTCAAGGACCTTTCAAAATCAAAACAATGAAACCATCAGAGAAGGGAATAGATAAACCATCAAAGACCTAAAAAATTGAAACCCTAAAATCATAACGATACCCTAACAACCCTAAAAAATCGAAACAATGAAACCCTAAAATCGATTCTGTAAAAGCCCTAAAATAGATTCTGTAAAAGCATTAAACCCTAAACAAAAAAAACCCTAAAATCAAAACGAAACCTTAAATGCAAAAGCTTCATGTTAATGGGGAGGGGATTTAGGAACCGGAGAGAAGATCTTAGGGCTTCTGATGGATTTCAAAAGCCACACTTCAAAAGGACGGGTCAAAATTGCGAGGTGACAGAGGGATGAGAGGAAGAAGACGAAAGTGCGAGGGGAGGAGAGGAAAGAGCGAGGTGACAGAGGGAGGAGAGGAAGAAGAGAAGACGGAAGAGTCGAGGGGAGAGAAGAACATCATACCTGGATCGGATCTTCTCCTTCGAGCAACAATGGAGTAACCGCGCAGCAGTGTTCTTCGAGAGAGAGGAGGAGAAACGGGATATCGGGGGCAAAACTGAAAACAATTCTCCAAAGATCATGAGAAAAGTATGGAAAGTAGGGAGGCATTGCTTTTTTTGGGTGCCATTTTTTAGCAACAAGAAGCATCTGTAAGTATGTTTGAGCATTGGAGAAGAAGCAATGCCGAACAGACATGGGTGATGCTTTTTTGGCAAAAAAAATCAAAAGAGCATACAAAAGTAGTAGAAAAGTAGATGCCGAACGGAGCCATTACCTCTTTTTGTAATCCATTTTATTGTCTCATATTCTAATTGACTCCACATAGAACAAGTCTAAAACCCACTATTACTAAAATGGTATATTGTACTAAATATTACACACAAGAATTGGTCTGGCTAATCCTGCTGTATTACTACTACATTACATATTGGTATGTCTTCAATTACACTAATAAAAACACAAGTTTAGTGGAAATAATACTACTACTCTATAATGTACATCTGGGCCCACAAAAACAAGATGATTGGCACATCTTCAGAATCTTCTCTACTATCTTCAAGTATTGCATAGTTCTATCCACCAATCCATTATGAGATTCAATTCACTCGAGTTCCTTTGCCTTCAAAGCATGGGATACCATGCTAGCTTTACACATAAAAATAAACTGTAATAAGATTAGAGAAAAAGACAAGATAATTGTTGGGTTATGGAGCCTGATGGACTGTACACCAAAGCTCAAACTGCACCGATCCAATTGATTAGGATTTCGATCCTTAGTATTTATACCTACTTGATTATTGTAATCGTTATCACAATATAGTAGAAAAAACCTTGGCTTGACAGCGCCCTAGACATAGTCAATTTCTCGTGGCGAACTGGATTAACAATTCTCATGTTCTTTGTTTCAATTTAATGCGTTCAAATCTTAACAACTGGTATCAGAGAGTTGGTTCTAGCAGTCACAATGGGAGACAGAAGTACTCCGGTGGAGAAATTCGACGGTACGGATTTTGGCAATTGGAAGATGCATATCGAGGATTACCTGTACGGTAAAGATTTGTACCAACCTCTGGATGAGAAATCGGAGGACATAAAGGATGACGAGTGCAAGTTGCTAGACAGGAAAACAATGAGTGTGATCCGCCTGTCGTTGTCAAAATGTTACGCATCATACAATCAAGGCAGAAACAACAAAGGGAATGTTGAAAACATTATTCGCGATGTATGAGAAACCATCCGCGACGAACAAGGTTCACCTGATGTGATGGTTGTTTAACTTGCGGATGACGGAGAGTACATCGGTGACCAATCACTTAAACAAGTTCAATATGACAATCGCACAAGCTCGGTTGAGATTGATTTCGATGATGAGGTACAAGCCCTAATTTTGTTATCCTCTTTACCAGATAGTTAGAGCGGGACGATTACAATTGTTAGTGCTTCAACGGAGAAGGCAAAGCTTAAGTTTGATGAAGTTAGAGATCTGATTATGACGAAGAAATTCAAAGGAAGGCGTCAGGTACTACTTCGGGATCAGCCTTGAGTACGGGAAACAGGGGCAGGTCAGATTCTAAGTCAAAATCAAATTGTGGTAGGTCGAAGTCGAGAGGGAAGGATAAACCCAAAGACAAGAGTAAAATCAAATGTTGGAATTGTGATGAGAACGGTCATTACAAGAGTGAATGTAAGGCACCGTCAAAGGATAAATCAGTGAATTCAACCATAGAAGACATTGTTGATGCATTGATCCTGAGCGTGAGTAGCCCATTAGAGTCTTGGGTGTTGGATTATGGAGCTTCGTTTCACTCGTGCAGCAGTGCTGACGTAATGGAACGCTATATTTCTGGAGATTTCGGAAAGGTCTACCTTACTGATGATGAGCCCTTAGAAATCGTAGGGAAATGAGATGTTCAAATCAAGGCACCGAATGGATATGTGTTGCAGTTGCATGGAGTGAGGCATATTCTTGGTTTGAAAAGAAACTTGATTTCGGTTGGGCAGTTCGATGACGAGGGTTATGTTGTAACCTTCGGCTACAGGCTCTGGAAGATAACCAAAGGAGCTATGGTAGTAGCTCGAGATAAGAAGAAGGGGACATTGTAAATGACGAGCAACATCCGTGATAGTATTGTTGTTGTAGGAGTGAATGGTGATGCAAATTTGTGCATTGTCGTCTTGGCCACATGAGTGAGAATGGGATGAAAGTGTTGTGCTCGAAAGGTTTGCTATCAGGCCTCAAATCTGTTGAAATCGGATTGTGTGAGGATTGCGTTATCGGGAAATAAAAAAGGGTGAGTTTTTTGAAGGGTGGCGGAACTTTGAAGAGCCAGAAGTTGGAGCTGGTCCACATGGATTTATGGGGTCCAGCACTTGTGACATCTCTTGGTGGAGCGTCATATTAGATGACTTTCATTGACGACTCCACAAGAGAGGTATATGTCTATTTTCTGAAACAAAAATATGATGCCTTCGACTCTTTCAGAAAGTGGAAGGCTCTAGTAGAGACTGAGACAGGTCTTAAAGTGAAGTGTTTGAGATCTGTTAATGGTGGAGGCCTAAGACAGGTCTTAAAGATGACGTTCATAATAGGGCATGATAATCGGCTCGGCGAACTTCACCCAAAGCACAGGCCCCACTGGACCATCTGAACCTCATGCCAAGGTGGATCATTTGAACCCATGTCCGCTAGAGCAAGTGTGACCCGCGCCTACCAAACCCCTCACTCGTGATGGGGCTCGAGCACTTGCGCGCGCAAAAGATGAGGCCTATAGCGCTGACCTAGCCAAAAGGGTGATCAGGAGAGCTTGAGCCAAACAACTCCTTAAGGACCCCAAGGGAGTCCTTTTGACCCATGGAGCGCCGAGCCAAATGTCCAAACGCCTGGTGATGGTTCTTGTGCATGGAGGTTCCCCGACACCGAGCCACAAATAGGTCCTCACAACTCTCTAGGCCAAGTTGATCCAAAAGAGCTCAAATTCCTACCACGAGTCTCTCATGTCCAAACAAGCCAAGTGAGCCTTGGAGTGCCGAGCAAAATGCCCAATGACTTGGAGATGGCTCATGCCCTAGTGGAATCGTCGATGCCGGTGCAACCGCAAACTTGAACCAAGGCGATCTTCCAAACAACTCGTTCCTTTGGGCCCAATTCACCACATGGAATATTGGGTCCACTACCACATATCCAAAATTCATAACAGTCGGCGTTAGTTTTCTCCTATATCACCAAGAGGCTTTCATGAAGTGGTTTCATTAAAGCCTAGTAAACAATTGGTCTTTACAATGGTTTTGCTTGCTGCCATTGTTTGGTACATTGAATATTGATAAAAACTTCTTGAGCTTTATCAGATTACAGCTTCAAGAACCCTAAGTTTGACGTTCTTTGAATCGTGTGTATATCTGAACAAGTGTAGTCGAGAGAGTGGTGCATTTATCCACGATCAATACTACGTTTCTTCTGGTTATCTTTGGTGTGTTCATCCAGATATTTCCAGTTGCTTATCCCCTCAAAATCTCAATCCAAACTAGCAACTTTTGCTCGATCAAAATTCAAAAAATTCATCAAGAGCGACGCCGGTGCCAAGGAGGGAACCGTAGGGCTTGGGTGGCGACTTCCCCCAAGTAGTCCCGGCCCATTAATTTCCCCTCTATTCTCCAAAGTGACGGAGAAGTGCATGAATATGCTTTTGGATATGTATTATGCTATACTGAATGGGAAATCCATAGATCTTGCACTGATCAATGGTGGAGAACATGCTTTGGGCTTCCATGCATCCATAGAATTGGAAATTTCATGCTTACAGACACTGCGATCATGTCGAGTGAGATACACCTCTTTTGGAAACAAGTGACGTGGGAAGGGGTTATGGACGATACGATCGAGAGAGATGACATAATACCCTTATCGATTCATCATGTGACAATTATGGAGATGACAGAGGATTATTCAGTCTAGGCTCGTCGAGCATAGATATGCACTAGATAGGGTTACGACTGAGGAGGTAATATCTATAAAAGAAATCTAATTAGTTTTATGGTTATCTTTTAGAATATAAAGAAATATTAAGCCAATATAATTACATATACGTTGGATGCCTTGGAGAGAAGACGTGGATGCAGATTTTGGACTACTCACAAGGGATCCGTGGATTTTAAGACTATTCACAGGGGATCCAGGTTGACAATATCATCCACTGCCTTGATGTCCACGAGCCATACATGGCCAGTCCGATCCTACGCTAGTTTGGTCTGAGGTAGGTGGTTCCTTCATCGCCGTTCGAGACGAATAGGGTGACTAGACTGGTATCCTGTCATACTATAAGGTGGAGTTCTTCGGGCTAGATTACCCTTCATGGGCAGAGCATGACAACCATTTGTTCGACCTTGCAGCGTTGCAACGATGTAGGTGGCCATGGGACTGTGGCATCCACTACATGCTAGATATCACTCACCTGTACTGGATCTTACCTCCCCACAATACAATCGTCCACGGGATGGACCTGTCATCCCCCGACCTCCCGTAGTTGAAATTGCTACAGTACATATTCCCTTATTCTTAAAAGTTTACTATACTACATATGTACTACTATACGTGAAATTAACATATTTTAAATATGCAGCGGGCCCAGATGGTGCTCGGGTTGACACGGGCCCGGTTGGATACCGACGGGATCACTGATGGATCTACCTCAGCGCGCATCACATATATTTAGGGACTCACGGTATGAGTATGGCTAGGATAGCGGTGTAGGGGGCGATCAGCGAGGGAATGGACCCGACCCTGAACTTGATTAGTTTTATTTAGGGTCTATTTTCATATTTTGGATCTGATATATATATTTTGTATAATTACATTTTGGAGCCTGTTTTGGACATACCGACTTGTTTATAAATGGAAAAAAATGGCATACTTTTTAATTTTCCTACCTAACTATAACAACTCTACCAATTGCACATTGCAATGTGCAGAACCAAAGAAACTCCCCTTGAAAACTAATTTGTAAAAGAAGATGAAAAATCAGCCATATGCAATTGCAGTTACATGACCAGTACAACCATACTTTAACATTAACATTCGTCAAGCCTCGCTAATTCAGCAGAATCCGTAAGAGAAGATGAAAAATCAGCCATATGAAAATAGCAGTTACATGACCAGTACAGCTGACTTACATATTTGCAATGAAGGGCCAAAGAATTGAAAACTAAAAACCAATTTTACATTGATACATCTAAACTTGTAATCCTTTAGTAGCAAACAACGCTGACTCTCTAAATATATTAAGCACAAGAAATGAATGGAGTTATCCTAAATGTGGTGGAGACTCCACTCAGGCTTCATCATAAATCATCCTCTCTTAACTGATTCAGAATCTCCATTCTCTTGCGTCTGCTTGAAATCACCCTCACTTGCTTCCGCGTTTCTAGTCCTATAAAAGACGTAGCAAATCATCATCAATATCTCAGGCTGGCAGTATACTTGCGCGAGTTAGTTGAACAATCTTCAGACCCATAGTTTTTTATCTGTAACATTCACAAATTAAGAAGCAAGTAAATGAAGAATTCCAATTGAATATTACATACCTTATACATTATCAGTGCGTTACTCGATCTCAAGACCCCAGGGGTGGGAAATCGTCCTTTGTCATGAAAAAGGAGTTTGAATCCTTTCCGTTCTGCATACTATTGCTGGGGAGACTACTGACGCTCTGAATTGGATGAGGAACAGTGGATTGTGATTGTGTGGTGGGCAATGATCTCACCAGAGGCCTTATATTGAGCAAGTCCGGATCAGGTGTAAACTTGAAAGGAAGTTTGCTATCATCCATTTTTCTGAAAGTCACAGAGATCCTACAACAGCAAGTAACAAAATAAGCAGAGAGATTAAGCAACATAAACAAAAGACAAGGAAACAAAAAGGAAGAAAACGGTTTCGAGAAATGAGAACACCTTTTGCCTGGGACACCGGGAACACAGTGCTTAGCAATGTCAGCTCCGTTACCACTGAGAACGAGAACCGATCTGCAGAAGGACGAATGACGAGAAAAGATTAATAAGATGACAGAAAGATCACGTGGGCAGAGAAGTGAAATTGACAGCATATATACCCAACCGGTAGAGGAAGAGAGAAGGGTCCCGAAAACTCTCCGGGGCCGAGGATCTTGAGATTTGATCCGAACAGGATGTTGCTCTCCGTCAAGAAGGAGACAGTACAGAATGGACGGAGGAAATCGTGATGATCAATGTGGGGAGGGATGCAATCGCCTTCATCGTATATGTTGACAATGCAGCTGTTGGGAACACAAGTCGGGGGCAGCACGTGCCACCTCACTAGCCTCTTGATCATGTCTATGAACAGAGACGGCAAGGGATCGACTTCTTCATCCCTGATGATGCCCGGAGGATTGCCATCTTTGTCCTAAACAAATTTACCACCATAAATGTGTAGTAAAGCATGATCAAGAAAGATCCGTGATAATGCACAGGCTGAAAAGTAAAGTGAATGATAGAATTGGAGTTTACCACTGCGTAGTTGTAGCAGCAGCCGAATTGGAGAGTCACTCGACCTTTTCCACGCATCCATTTTTTAGGTTCTGAATATGTTCGATCTGTGTAGATAATCACTCGACCTATATCAAATCAGCCAGCCCACTTGCATACCCCAAAAAATAATTCAAGTTTCATACCTCTCAGCTGCCCCTTCCGCCCCATATCCTGCAACTTGTAGACAGACTTGACAATATCGGCCTGCTCTTGCGTGTTGAAAACTCCCGTGTGGAGCTCGAGTCCCTGTAGAATATTGACTTTTTTCCCTCCAACCTTGTCATAACAGACAAGATTTTTCTTCCTTCCGACCCGGGGAATCCTAGCCAGCTCCATCTGATCCTCTGACAACATTGCATTATGAAGCACCGGAGTTGCCTTGGGAGTCGAAAACCCGAGCATTTGTGTGGTGCCATTAACTGACGCGGGAGATGAGGCTGCAGAATCCCCCTTTTGCCTTCCCTTACCCCACGAACCACTACTAGTATGGGGCGGAGATGTTGATGAAGTAGAGCAATTCTCTTCATCCAACACTTCCGAACCACCTTTGTTAACTGTGCCTGACTTGCTAGATTTTTCTGCAAAGACAAAACAACAATATTAGCTTGTTTCTTTTCTTCTTTGTATGAAAGAAAGGGTAATTCATTAAGTAGCATATATAATTACAATGATCTCCCGAGCAATCCGTTCTTAAAACTCCCTATGAATATGTATTATTCTGTTGATCGTTTGGATTGCCTTGATTGGATGGATGATTCTGTTGACTGTCAATTTTACAAATCAACTTCTAATTGCAACTGCAATACCGAATTCAACAATACAATTGCTTAATAATCTCTGATGCGTTGTTTGACAGATTAGACTAACCAAAATCACACCACCAAACAAAACCCCAATTCCAGAATTCAATAAAAACAGGACGAATTAAGATTTAACAAGGGGAAGTAAAGAAAGAAGTTACTTTGGTGAATGAAACTGAGGAGGCGAGTTTGAAGAACCGATTCACAATCAGGGCAAAACACGCCGGTGAAGGCCTCCGATATCTCCGACGGCTGCAGACTTCCCAGTATCTCTCCGATGTCAAAATCCGATTGGGGCGGCGCGAGTTCACCGGCCATCTTTGATCAGGCAAGGAAAGGCGGCGGAAAGTACGATGAGCAACGGAATCTGGGTAGGGTTTTCGTGAAAGTGTAGGATGATGTGGAAGGAGTACCGAGTATTGTGTATTTATCTGAAGCTAGTACAATATGCCTGACGTCATCCCAATATACTCTTTCCTTTTTCGGTTCTGACATCAATACTTTGTTATACCATCCACAATGGTTGGGTTTTTAGTAAGTTTTTTAGCATTTTTTTAGTTTTCTTTTTTCTTCACGTCATCTTAAAAACTCATTTTATTTTTTTTCCACATCCATAATTTTTTATTCTCAGTTTTTTAACTACAAGTTTATTACCCATCAACTATTTAAATACATAATAGTTTTATTTACCCATTAATTTTCATGTTTTATTTCATGTAATAATAACTATAATATTATATATAATACATAAATTAATTTACTTATAGTAAATACTAAAATCATTTTTAAATATTGACATTGGCTATATTGCTTATTTTCAATATAAACATTTGTTATAAAATATATATATAAAGTGTGTCTCTATGAGTAGATAAAAATAATTTAAAAATATTATTAAAAAAAAATTGAAATTAGGCTGGAAAATAATTTAAGTACATAAAATTATTAACCCAAATTCGACTTTAGGCCATTAATTTTGGCTCCATCTAATGGCCTAGAGAGAAGCAAATTGATATGGATAAAGAGCGACATGTGGCGCATTTTTATGGCATCAATAAGTAAAAAGATATTGTTTATTATTTTTTGTTAGCTCTTTCCTGATTTTTACAGGTTTTTTACCTAGCAACTCAAAATAAAGTTTTTTAGCCTTTTGTCCATGTAGTTAAAAAATTTATAATTTTTTATTGTTAAAAAACTACCACTGTGGATGGTCTTAGTTAAATTGTTATCTTAGGTTCGTAAGTCTTACTCCCTCCGTCCCTTTTTTTTCTTCCCGATTTGACATGACACACTTGTCGAGACGAGTTTTGTATCGTTAATATCTCTAATTACATATTAATAAAAATTATAATTTTTTGATATTATCAAAGTACTCATTAAGACGAATCAAACAAGACCCCACATGACTATATTTTTGCTTATATATTGGAAGAAATTTCAAAGATTCTCTTCAACTATGAATAGTGTATAAAAACGAAACGGGAACATAATTAAAGGACGGAGGGAGTACGCTGTAAGTATTTGTTTCCTTTTATAAAATCTGATACTCCATATTTAGGATATCGGATTGCTCTGTTAAGAATGATTTCACACTTTTCCGTATTTAGTGCTAGAATAATTACAGGTAACGCTACTATGAACGCATTTTTGTTACTGAAATATAATAATATCTCCTTAATGTATGCCAAATTTATTAAAATATAACTTGATCTGACAATCTGGCCCTGTTCACCTATGTTTTTTAAGGGTCAAGATTCGATCAGAAAACTAGTGGATTAAGAATAATAATATGTCATATATATATATTAATTATAATAATATTCAAGTATGTAATAATAATAATAATAATTTAATAAATACTACATCCGTTAAGTTTTAATTGACGTTCTAGCAAATTTCAGAAAAAATAAGAAACCAATTGTTTTCCCAGATTACCCTTATGATTAGTGACTAATTACTTTTTGATTAATGCTCATGAAATCTCACAAAAAAATAAAAGAAAATAAGAAAATCAAAAGAAATTAGTCACTAATCATAAGGGTAATCAAAAAAGTAATTAGTAGATCCTAGAAAATGGGAAAGCAATGAATAAAAAATTGAGAACCCAAAAAAATAAAAATAAAAGAATTACTAAACATGATGGCAAATCTGAAAAAAAATATGTGAAAAAGTCTAAAATCAATATCTATTTAAAAGTTAGCATTCTTGTGCATTGAATGTTAACTTTTAAATAGAAAATCAAAACAAAAAATGGACAAAACCCAAATGCTTGTAAGGCTCATTTTTAAAAAGAAAATCAAAATAAATGGACAAAACCCAAATACCTGTAAGGCCCGCATACACAAGAGAAAATTATATATGAACCCAAATACCTTATATTTTTATTAGGCCAAAGGCTCACCAATATGTGATTAATCTGTGTTAACGTTCAAAAAATATTAACCCCTATACCTACCTACCTTCAGTTAAAGACATATAATAAATACATTTAAGCAGGGAGGATGAAGAGGCAGGGAAGGTAGTCAACTATCGACCTTTCAACTTGGCCTACATCAATGGTGTTTGATCAGCGCTACTTTGTAGGGTTTAACTAGGAGTTGTTACCGGTGTTTTGGGTGCTATTTGGAGACGTTTAGTGCGTATTGCAGAGATTTGGAGTTGAGAAGTAAAAGTGTAGATATGGAGGTTTGGAGAAGCTTAAACGAAGACATCAAGAAGATGGGAAGAGAAGACCACAAGTGAAGACCGAAGGAAGGGTTGAAGCAAGAAGCAACATTGAGCAGCAGAGAAGATTTCGCGATCGCGGGCGAGCAGGAGGCATGGTCGCGGATAAATCGAGAGCAAAGGAATCAGAGTTGCAATTTTCCGCAACCGCGGAAATTCATCCGCGATCGCGGAACTGTGTGTCAGCGCGTCCGTGTTTCGTTCTTCCGAAGATTTATGTTTTATTTATTTTCCTTTTATTTTATTTCCTTTATTCCGGTTAGTTTATTTTAATTTCCTTTTAGACTATACTTGTTTTGTTTTTTTAGCATTAGGTTTGGTTTTAGGTTGTTTAACCTAATTCCTTAGCAGTCACTTTGGCAATCTCATTCTACGTTCAGTTTTTTCCTTTGAGTTTTATTGTTTCAAGACTATGAAGAACTAAGCACCTTTTGCTTAGTCCGACAATTGAAGCCTTCATTTGATTCATGATTGTGAGGTTATAATTCTATTTCCTATTCCTTTGGATTATATCTTTTCTCTTGAGTTTATTCCTATTGATTCTTATTGATTTGACTGGATTGATCACCTAGTATACTTAAAAGTTGGCTTTCTGCCCACTTCAATGCTCTCCTTTAAGCACTCATTATTAAAACACACATATATATATATGGGCCAGTCGGATTAGCATTTTGGGTCCAGCAAGATTATGAGGTGTTAAGGGAAATTTAGAAAAACAATCCGAGACTTGGCCTTAATTGTAACATTTGGCCCAACAAGCATGTGCTAACCATCTGCTAACGTTCAAACAAAGTTAAACCCTACACCTACCTCCATTTAATTAAGAGAATTAAGTAGGGACGATGAAGAGGCATGAAATGAAGTAAACGATTGACCTTTCACCTACACCTACATCAATGGTGTTCCTCATCCTTGCGCCTATAAATACGGTTGGCCATAACATCAGATTTACTGACTTCCATTTGCTCCCGTCTCTACACCATGGCTTCTTCCACGGACAAGAACGGATCTGTTGCTTCACTTGATCCTATAGAGATTTACAAGCACCTAGAGGATGCCGAGAATGGCGAGAGGCAAACAAGAATAGATTGGGGCGTCTTAATAGAGGCCCTCTTCAAATTCATTCAACAAAGCGGAGCAATCGGTCTCTTCAATCAATTCATCGCCCCTCTTATACTTGACAGTGGTGGCTGACTCGATGACCGAATCCATGAGCCCGACTGCGACGATCTGCCAGCCTGGGTGGTCACGGGGTCGTGATCTTCATCACAAAATGTCGCCGCGTCGCAGGAGATCGCGTCTGAAGAGGATTTCACGATTGGTGAGGATCAGAAACAGCCATTCAGATGCAGTTCTTCCTCTTAGGTATAAGCAATTAAGTATAAGCAAAAACACAGTCCTTCATTTGTAAGCCCTAATTTGGCAGCCTTGTTCAAATGCAGTTCTTCCTCTTAGGTTTAGCACAATCATATCTATAAGCCCTAATTTTCGAAGAAGAAGCCGGATCGAAGGTCAAGGAGCGCCGACGAATAACGCCAGAGGACGCGGACGGAGGCCTGCTTCTAGGGCGAACAATATCGGCGGTGGTAGAGGTCGGGGTAGGAAGAAGGTAACGACTGCGGCGGTGGAGGTGCTTCCGGCGGTTGCTAAGGAGAAGGTTGAGATTCATGGAATTACGTGGTTAGAGAATGGCTACCGGCTCAATCGACGAGACACTCGCCATTTTCGAATCTCCCGACCCGGCTTCTTCGTCCTTCGGCTGCACGTTCAGGTCCAAGGGTTGAGTTAAAATTCGAACTCTATTGATGATTTCTAACCCTAATTTGTTCGAATTCGAGCTCTTACATGTTCTGTTTCTTGGTTTACAACAACAAAGTTTGGATGCATCGTGTCCGTCAACCCAAAAGATCACGACAAGCCAGTTCAGGAGGTAGGTTTTTAATTCATTTTTTTTCTTATACATGAATTCAAATTTTGAAATAATATTTTAAGAATTGGGTTTGCACATGATTGCCAAAATGACTGATGGAGGAGTAGAACGAAGCGTGTGCACCGGAAGCATCCAGGCCATGTTTGAGAAGCAAGTCCGTGCTACACTATAGCCCTCTCTGCCCAACACAGGTTTTTCTTCTTCTGGTGTCGGCTATGGTAATGAAGCAGTATATAGTTTTTTTTCCCCTCCGCCAGGATGTGTATATCGGAGGTCCTAAATTGGTCCTTAAAAGTTATTCTTGAGTGTATAAACTATCATGAACACATGATCTGTTTGCGAATTGAGCTTGTTTTTCTAGAGTTTTACTAGCACAATCTTCATCTATATACAATCTGTTTTATTTGACAGATCTTCTATATGTTTTCCAACTTTGTATTACTTCATGTTTGAGTTGCGAATTGAGATTGTTTTCATGGAGTTTTACTAACAAAATCTTCAGTTGTACACACTGGTGTTGACAGAGATGCGAATTCCAATTCTAGGACTAAAATAGGCTTACGATCATAATTGTTTGATTCAAGAATCAAAGGAAAAATTATACCTCTGAACGTCTTCGTCTTCGTCTTCTGCCTCCCATTCTAGGATTTCCAATTACATGTCAATATTAGCAATTCCACTCGGTTGGAAATCCTAGAATAAATCCTGTTAATATTAGCAATTTCCAATTAATATTATACCTCTTTTTGTTTACTGTGCATCTTAATTAAAATGCAGGTATGGGATCATGTTTCTGGGATGATATGTGTGCAGGAAGCATGTGGAATGGTATGCTTTTCATGATGTCACTCATACTTCTTCCTGTTGCATCATGGATGATGTGAAAATGTGTAACTTGTAGCTCTTTTGGTGGCATTTTATATCACAATATTGTCTTATAGGTTGAGATTTGAGTTTTTAATCTGTGTATGCTGAGACCTATTTTCTGGTTTTATGTTTGCATGTTTGGGTGAAAATGAGCATCTAACATTTTCATCCATAAGCTATTATCTGTTTTGGGACTGCTACATCTAAATTAAGTCTACATCTTTTGGCATTTATGAGAATTTTAAGTCTACATCTAAATTTTTTCTTTAGCTAAAATAAATGGCCCGTGCGAAGCACGGGCTTCGATTTCTAGTGACAATTAAAACTTAACAAGGACTTAAACCTAAAACGTCATTTAAAACTTAACGGAGGGAGTGCAAAGTATTATAATAATCATAAAATATAGGTATTTGACCAGTTGGCTCAATCCGATCTGATCATATCAACCTATAAATTTTAACGACTTGAACCAGACCTAATTGAGGAGCCTACCTAAGGCATAGACTAAAAGTCATGGTTTTGAAAACTAATCCTAAAAGGAAATGATAAACCCTAACAAACAAATCCAACTTAATCTTTAGGGCTACTACTACAATAACGAACTATTGAGACGGTCGAAAATCGCTTCACAATCACAAAATTTATGCTACTAAAGAGCTAATGAAGCTGTATTGTGACTAGGGCTGAGCATGGGCTGAGAAAACCAAAAACCCGAACCGACCCGATCCGAAAAACCCGAACCCACATGACTTCGGTTCGGGTTTCGGTCCGATTTTATCAGGGTTTCGGGTTTCAGTTCGGATTCGGGTTTTTAGCCTAGTTTAGTCTGATTTTTATTTACGAGTGCTGTTTTAACCCGAACCCGACCCGACCCGAACCGAACCGCATGACTTCAGTTCGGTCTTCGATCTTGTTTTTTTGGGTTTTCGGGTTTCGGGCTTTTCGGGTTCGGGTCGGGTTCTGGCCCGTGTTCAGCCCTAATTTTGACGGTTTATGATCTATTGCATCAGTCGGGGGTAAGATAAATACCGCTACAATAGCTGAAGTAATCGTTGTAGCGATTCCGAAAATTCATGATTACACTATTTGTACCTATTGCGGCAATTGTAAGGTGTCTAGAGCATCATTTGTTATTATTTATCGCAGCGCTTGACATCCTAATCTAATATGGCATTTGTCTTAGCTATAAGGTAAGGGTGTTTTTATCCTTGTACAATAGTTCATTAAATTTGAAGGAGCTCGTTTTTGTAGGTTTTGATTACATATATTAATAATACTTCATGTAAGATACGATTAAAACTATAAATAAAGTAAAATATTATACTGTGGTAGCATAAATTTGAACCACAATAATTGTTGTTGACGACGAAAAGAGTAATTGATGGAATCGGGATCCAATGAGCTCCAATTTTCGCCATGGATGAGCAACTAGAGCTTGCGTTTTAATGGAGAAAAGGGGCTGGGAAGAAGACAACTCAATTCCTACTATTCACACATGCCCCCCTCTATTTTGGCTTAATTGCACATTATGCCCAACTTTATTAAGTTATGGCAAAAATGTCCTTATTTTAACTCGTAAAATTTACAAAATTTACCCAAACTTATTTATTTTAATATTCTAAGTTTATAATATTATTTTAACCCAAAAATAAAGTGTAGAAAAATTAACTTAGGTTAAAATACACTTAAGTTATTTTTCTTATGAATTTGACCATACTTAAATCCTTAACAAAATTTATTAAACTTGATCTAAAGATTCTAAGTCAAATTTGATAAGTTTTATATACATTATGATTAACATAAAGCTAATCATAAATTAGATATTTCTTAGCTTAAAGAAATAACATATTTAGGACATTTATTATTTTATCCCTTCATAATAATTCTTATGACCTTTATTATTATTTAAAATTCTAAAATTACATTCTTTATTATACTTATTTATTTATTTCAACACCATACTATTATTACCCATCTAATAATTTGTACAAAATTATCATAACACAACCTTTGAACCTAAGTTCATGAAAATTTAAATTATTCCTCTAAAAGAAATAAAATAAAATTCATAACTTTTATTTTATCAAATTAAAATTACCATTTTACCCTTCTAATTTAAGTGGGATATTACATTGGGCTATATCAAAGTAAATTGAGGCCCATAAGCGGGATAAAGGGGCCCGACCATATGGGGCCATTACGGGAATGTGGATTACTTATCAAGTAATAATAAAGTGTTATCTATTTACTTGATGATAAACAAAAAGTTATCTTTATGAAAGATAAGATAATATAATTGTTATATATCCCTTTCTAGATACAAGGAAAATGATTGATTATCTCATGTGTAGAGAAAATACACACCACACCCAAGAGAACCCTAGGTCCGACCGTGCACTTGTGAAGGAGAAACTTGGAGTTTTCGTCCCATTCTAGCAAACGAAAGCAATGCGATCTAGTATTGTTCTCGTATGGATCAAGTAGATGAGTTACACTTGAGGCTCTCATCTCCAAATTGATCTTAACAAGAAGATTTGTATCAAAGGGGTTACTCTTTTCTTATTTGATTCCTATTGATATATGCATGAGATCCTAAGTTAGATGTTAGAAAAGTGTTTTATAAAATTCCGCTAAAAGCAGCTAAATTCTATCAATGGTACCAAAGTCTCTTGCATAAATTGATAATGATCATGATTAATGTTGTAAATTTGATGCATGTTCTTAATTATTTTGGTACAATTAAGGTAGAGAATTGATAAATTGATTGAATTGCATGATTAAAATTGTGATTTGCATTGATTGGATGCATGAAATTTTGAATCTTATGCTTAAAATATACTCGAAAAAACACATCATGGTCGGAAATTTTAAACCCTAAAATTCTGATTTTTAGGGCTATATACATTGACTAAATATACTACATAAAGGCATAGATTTTGAACACGTGCACGTGGAGAAGGCACGCAAAAATGTAACATGCACGTGCATTTATATAAATTATATCAGATATACAAATATTCGATTCTAAAAAAATTGAGAGAGGCATAGGCACAAAGAACGTGCCCGTGCCAAATTTTTTAAAACAAATAAAATCCGTATTGGCACCGGCATAGACCGCGTGCCTGTGCCATGAAAAAAATGTAATAAATAAAAGAGGTACGGGCACGCGAACCGTGCCCGTGCCAAACATCTAATAAAAAAAATTGGACGAGTGCGCACATATCGTTTGCTACGAACTTATGTAACAAAATTGTCCACCACTAATTTAATTGGGCCACTCGGACATGCTATTAAAATTAAAAGGAGTTATCAGAATTAGAGTTAGAAGACTAATTTAGAGGGAGGATCAAATGAGCACAAGCCTTAAGATAAGTATTGAGCATTTATTGTAGTCGTCCACGTGTCACCATCCAACGGCTGGGAGTGTTTCATAATTTAACAACAAAACCCTACACGGAGGGACATTTTCGTCCTTTTGGCTTTCATTTGTTTTGTTGTCTCCCTCGCTTGGCTCCCGTCTCTCTTGGCGAAGAAGTTCTACCGGAATCGCCATTGAAGGAGTTCTCCGTTATCGCTCCTCACAATTGTTTTCTGCCTCGATTTCGGCTTGTTCAATCTATTCAATTTACATGTATTCCACTTCCTCCCTTGATCCACCGCCTTCTTCTCACTTGCTTGTCGCTGGTCGTTCCTCGCCGATTCTTCGCCATCGGCCTCTCATCAACTGAGCTTCAACCTCCATTAATTCACCAGCAACCGGTAGACAGTGTTTTCGATTTTTGCCTACCCCTCGACAGATTTCACAGATAGCGATTTCGAGGCCTCCGATCCCTAAAATAGAACTGGATTTCGAGGCCCACACCACCCTCCAATTCGACGACGCCCACGCGGCGGCCCTCCTAGACGAAGGCGGTGGCGCCGCCAACCTCCTATGCCTCCGCCTCATGCTCTCTAACCACTACCTCGCCTCCGGCTTCTCAGACGGCTCCGTCATGCTCTTCCACCTCGACAACTTCGTCCACCTCCACACCTTCCGACCGCTCCGCCGCGACCGCCTCAGAATCTTCTCACGCGCCGTCACCGGAATCATCCTCCTCTCCGCCGCTCCCCGTGTCGTCTTCTCCTCCCTCCACATCTCCGATATTAACGGCGGGCTCCGGCTGACACGCCGGGTTCAATTGGGCGACGTCGTTAACGACGGAACCCTAGTTGACTTCACCGGTTGCAACATGCATGCCAATTTCCTCTAATTTAATATTTTAATCTCCAATTCAAGTGTCCCATTATTTCAATGGTGGATTTAATTTTGATTTAGGTTTTGGGTAGGCCTCTACGCCGGCGTTCCGGGCCGGGCCATCCACATTTGGGACGGCGAATCGGAGCAGCTGCTATTCACCAACAGCCGGTAGACAGTGTTTTTGATTTTTGCCTACCCCTCTACAGATTTCGCAGATAGCGATTTCGAGGCCTTCGATCCCTAAAATAGAGCTGGCTTTTTGAGAGTTTTTTATCAATCGGGGGTCGATTGTTAGGATTGGGGGCGCATAATGTACCAATGGAGGAAATTCGAGTTCTTCGAAGACAAATACGGTGGGAAATGCAAAATCTCTGAGGAGATCAAGAGGGAGATCAACTGTTCTTCCAGTGGCCGAGGGAAAGTTGCTCTTGGATGCGACGATGGAGCCGTTTGTCTCCTCGATCTAGGCCTAAAGTTCAATTATGACTTCCCTGCTCACTCTTGCTTCGTTCTATTTCTCCAGCAGCTCAAGGTCAATCTCTATCTCTCTTTCTCCATTTTTTTCCTTTATGAATCGGAATGTATGCTATTTAATCCTTAGCGTGGTTTTGTATATGGGCGCATCTTTGAAAAAGGAACGCATTAAGCTTGGTTGAATCAAGATGTATGATGGTATTTGGGCTTGTGCTATTATAATTTGGAAAAGATTAGTAGGAATGGTGGTTCTGAATGGTGAAATAGGGTTTTTTGAGGCAATTGCATGAATTTTTTGTGTTTTTACTGTCAATGCTGGACAGGAGAGACTGAGGGGAGGTCTTGCCTGAATCAGATTTATGAGTTTAACTAAGAATGAGAGTGATGATTGCTTTTTATAAACATGTGTAGTTTGTGAGCCTGTGATAGAATGTTTTTTAGCTGAACTATCCAACTAGAGAACTTTTATGTTCTGGAGTAGAAAAATGGTAAACTTTGAGTTAATCAAGGTGTGGGAACTAAGTTGTAGCTTTCTCTCTTTTGACAATTCAAGTAATGTTCATTTTGATGGTCTTCACCCTTTATTACCTTCCATAATGTAGCTGGGTTGAAGGAGCACATTACAACTGCCTGAGCGAATACTGTTATTTTCTCTTGACCCTTCTTAACTTGATTTGAATTATTGGAAATCCAAATTTTTTATTCTGAATTGAGGGAATACTGTTATTTTCTATACTGAACAGCAACACAATCTTTTGATAACCATTGGAGAAGATGAGCAAATGTCACCATAGATATCACCCACTTGCCTGAAGGTGTTTGATCTTGATAAGACACAGTCAGAGAGTACAAGCAGAGCAATTCCTGAGTGCATCCAGACATTTCGTGTATTTACCAACCAGTTTTCAGAAGCGAAGGTACTGCAATATAATTCTTCAATCATCCAGTTCAGCGAGAGATGGCTCTCGTCTGAGTCCAAGCATTGATATGCGCCCACTTGGACATTCGTCATAGTCATCTCATCATGATAGTATTTCTGCAAATAGAGGTGATAATCTATTTTCAGTTGTTGCTCGTCTGTATGAGCAAGCAAGGAAACATGAGTTTCATCTTTCAGGCCCACTGCTGTTGGTCAGGCTTAGCCCAAGATCAAACTGGGCTGATGATGAGCGTGACACAAGCCATGTGTTCTCTGAGCGGGGGAGAGATATGGGGTTTTCTAAGATGGAGCCATACTGGGATAAGGATTTTGATTTTCCAAGGAGCAACATTGTGCCACACAAACCAGCCCAGAATATCCTTGATAGGTGGACACGCCATGATGACAATAAGGGTTATGGACTAGGAGGGAGGAAGCAGTTTCAAAATTCAGTAGAATCATCTAGGGGCAGAGCAGCTGAGTGGAATATGAGGGAGCGAAGCAGGAATGGTTTAGCTTGTTATTTTTATGTGGAATTTTTTCTTGTGTGTATAGCCGAATAATTTGTAAAAACCTTCTATTTGTCAATGTCTAAAGACATAATCACCCTGTTGTGGTCTTGTCTAGTTTGTTATTGTTATGTGGAAATTGGCTCGGAAAAAAAATCATGAACCTGAAAGAGAAAAGTCATGAACCTACAAAAGAACCTATAAGACAAAATCATGAACCTGAAAGAGAAAACTAATGAACCTATAAGACAAAACTCATGAACCTGCTAGTTAAAACTCATGCACTTGCAAGTTAAAACTCATGAACCTATAAGATAAAACTTATTAAACAACGAGATAAAAAACTCACGAACCTGCAAGATAAAAAAACTCAAGAACCTCATAAAAAACCCATGAACCTGTAAAACAAAACTAATGAACCAATAAGATAAAACACATGAACCTGCTAGTTAAAACTCATGAACCTGCAAGTTAAAACTCATGAACATGCAAGTTAAAACTCATGAACCTATAAGATAAAACTTATTAAATTACAAGATAAAAAACTCATGAACCTGCAAGATAAAAAAACTCAAGAACCTCAGAAAAAATCCATGAACCTGTAAAACAAAACTTATGAACCTGTAAAACATAAAACAAAACTAATGAACCTGTAAGACAAAACTCATGAACCTGCTAGTTAAAACTCATGAACCTTAGAAAAATCTCATAAACTTGTAAAATAAAACTCATGAACCTAGACGCCATAAATCATAAACCTACAAGTTAAAACTCATGAACCTACAAGTTCAAATGCATGAACCTGCAAGGAAAAACTCGTGAACCTGCAAGATTATCGACTTAAACTTCTCTTGTAGGGTTTATCAACCTCTAAAATGTAGCCTATGAGGGATTTGAACCCACATCCATGTGAATAAACACATTGCTCTACCATTTGAGCTAATAGGCTATGACAACCAATACACAATTTCAGCCTTTTGTCATTCAAATTCAGCACATGAAAAGACGAACTGCACAAACCCAAAATCAAAGTTTTACATTCAAGTCCAAGAGTATAAATAACCTAGGTTTTATTAAAAACTAGCTAGGTTCTTGATAATTAATCAAATGATTCAAACACTTTGTCTAACAGGTAGACATCTCAAGGCCTATAAATCAGTTGTCTATATCTCTTTTTGCAACAGAACCATTAACTACACCAAAGACTTAATTATTCATTCACTTATACCATTAACTCATGAACCTATAAGATAAAACTGATTAAACTATAAGATAAAAAACTCATGAACGTGCAAGATAAAAAAAACTCAAGAACCTCAGAAAAAACCCATGAACCTATGAAACAAAACTAATGAACCTATAAGACAAAACTCATGAACCTTCTAGTTAAAACTCATGAACTTGCAAGTTAAAACTCATGAACCTATAAGATAAAACTTATTAAACTACAAGATAAAAAATTCATGAACCTGCAAGATAAAAAAAAACTCAAGAACCTCAGAAAAAACCCATGAACCTGTAAAACAAAACTAATGAACCTATAAGATAAAACTCATGAACCTGCTAGTTAAAACTCATGAACCTGCAACTTAAAACTCGTGAACCTATAAGATAAAACTTATTAAACTACAAGATAAAAAAAATCATGAACCTGCAAGATAAAAAAACTCAAGAACCTCAGAAAAAATCCATGAACCTGTAAAACTAAACTAATGAACCTGGAAGACAACTGCACAAGAACCACTAATATGAATATGGCCAGTGAAGTGCCCATATTTCAAGTGGAGCCAAAGCCAAAGCCACCATGGCCGAGCCCGCCGGCAAACCCTAATTCTCCGCCGGCCCACATGGCGAGTTCTCCCGGCAAACCACCATCTCCCTCGGACACCAAGGCTTCCACAGCTCCCATGGAGTCATCCCAGATCAATGGAGTCCCAAGCGCCGAGCCAGTGCCACCTTTGCCGAGCCCCAGAGCTAGCCCTAGAATTGCGGCCGTACGTGAGGAGGAGTATAGGCACAAGCCCACACCTGGCTCAATCACTCGAGCCCGAGCTCACCTACTGCATCTCCAGCTCAAGGGAGGTCCAGTGGCTCAAGGAGTGCCGAGCCAAACCGAGCCCCGCCCGGTCCTAGGCCTTGAATCCCTCTCCGGGTTTCTCGGCGCCGGCGGCCACACCCGGGTTAAAAGCCCACGTGAAGCCCAATTGGAGGATGAATGTTATTGCCGGTTTAATATTGTGATTTTAGACATTTTTAGACTTTAAATTTAATTACCTAAATTGCCTATTAAGTTTGTTTTAGTTAGTGGGCACGTAATTGCTTTAGTGGGTATTTTTAGTGTTTTTCTTTAATTTCTTTAGTAACCGTAATGTTTAGGGTTATTAGGAAAACATTTGGCATTGTGTTTGGCACGTTGAATTGAATCAAAGATCAGAAGTATTTCAGTTTTAGAGCTTTTCTTTTTGTTCTTCAATTTGTGAGTCAAATCGAATTGAAACCCCTTGAGAGAATTGAGTGAGTTGTATCTCGAATTTCTCTAGGTCTTTCTCTTGTGACTAGTGTGTCAAATCTAGCCATAAGGAGATTGCTTATCCATCACTTCCATCCTCCATATAATCGTCTCCATCGCCCCCCCCCCCCACTGAAAATCCCTAAAATTGCCGAAAAGTGCCTTGTTCTTCATCCTTGGAGATCGGCCATTTTCTTCCACAACAAGAGCAAATCCTTGCACAGAGGCTTCATAGATCCGGAGGGCTATCATTTGGTATCAGAGCTACGTAAGTATTTGCTCTAAATTTGGCCTTAAATCTACAGAAAAATCGGAAGTTTACTTGCTCTCCCTTTTCGTACCTTGCATTGTTGCATCTCTAGAGTTCGTAGGATTTCTTGTGTCTTTCTTCCTTGTTTGTGTGTGTCCGTGTCTTGAGTCTGCATTGAAGGGAGGAAGGGTGAGATTTTGCAGTTTGTTTAGAGTCTAAACAGCCGTGCATCATTAGGGGGAGTTGTTAGTATTTTCTTCCTAGATTTTAGGGTTTGTTGTTGCATTTGTTACATGCGTTTGAAATTTAAATTTCGGCTGTCAATTTGCATCAACCAGCCGTGCCCTAATTAGTGAATTTATTCTAAGTAATTTTGAGTCTTTTATATTTGTATTTGGCATTTAATCAACCTAGGGTTATTCTTGTGCAAACCGAAGCAACCGATCTTCATTCTTGCGTAGGAAAAGTCTTGAATTTCCTAAGTGTTGATTCCGACCATCAATTCTGTATTTTCAGTTTATTAAGTTGTTCTAGTGTTCAAAAAAAAAAAGGTGACGAAAATCAAAAGAAAAACAAAAAACCGGAAGAGTCAAGCCATTAAAACAACAAAGAAAAAGACTTGGCTTGGAAAAGTGGTTGTTCAAAGCTTGATATCTTGTGTTGAATTTTCCTTTCGTTTGATATATTGTGAAGCTCCTCATTGTTGTTATTCGGCCAAAATTGTCACTCAACTTGTGTAAAGGAATTTCAGAGGCTAAGTACTTGCATTTGTGTTGTGAAAGTTGTGGACTTAGCACAAGGATTAACTTAAAGTTGTGGTGCAATTTTATCTTGTCTTTGGAGTCAATTTGAGCATCTAGAAAGCCCTACCTTAACCAAGTTTTGAGCTAGTAAAGTTACAAATTTTCTTTGGTTTAAAACTGAATTTTGTAGCTTGCTTACTAGCTAGGGTATCACTTGTTGTCTTCTTTCTTGTGGGATGTTGTGCTTGGGTTTTCTTTGTGTAGGACACTATGTCGAGATCCAAGGACAAGGACATGGCTTCGGAGATCACCTTGAAAACACTACTATTGGCAATACAATCCGTCAAGAAGGAAGCCGAAGATCAAGGTCGCCAAGCCGAGGAGCGAACTCGACAACTCTTGAAAACCATTCGAGATGAGAAGGCTGCCTTCATGAAGGTCATGGAGGAGAAGTGGGATCTTGCTCACGACCCATCACCGAGCCAACTTCAAGATGTGTCCCAAGGGAGTGGCGTCCAAATTCTTCCTTTGGCCGAATCATCTCTTCCATTGGTGGGTGTAGCCTTACGGGAAAGGGTCCATCAACCTCCACCGAATGTAATCACTTCACGGGATGAATTCGGTTTGACTCCTAAACTCTCTTCTCCTTATCTTGCACCTATTTCTACTAGGATATCCGTTGAGAATGGGGAGGGTTTAGAGAAATTGCATGTTGTGGCTAGGGAGAAAAAGACAATCAACAAACAAGTAGAGTATGCACATAGGAATTTGGCAATTAGAGACAAGAGAGGAACTCCCAATCATATGCTCTTATCCAAGCCTCTTATTCTTCAATTCATTGCATGTTCTCAACCTTTCATTGCATTTTATGAGACTAACCCTATTAATGAAAAGGTTGTGGTGTGACATAGCGTCTCTAGTGGGTTTATTATAGGTAAAAAGGACAAACACATCAAGGGCTCAAAGCTGGAGTCCGGGATGGTCCCATTTGAGCCTGGAGAGGAAGGCGCCCCACATAAGGATAGCTATTGCTTGGAAGGAGATAAAGACCTTGACGAACTGGATTCGAGGTCGAATCCCTTTCAAGGGAGGGAGGATGATATGAATATGGCCAGTGAAGTGCCCATCTTTCAAGTGGAGCCAAAGCCAAAGCCACCATGGCCGAGCCCGCCGGCAAACCCTAATTCTCCTCCGGCCCACATGGCGAGTTCTCCCGGCAAACCACCATCTCCCTTGGACACCAAGGCTTCCACAGCTCCCATGGAGTCATCCCAGATCAATAGAGTCCCAAGCGCCGAGCCAGTGCCACCTTTGCCGAGCCCCAGAGCTAGCCCTAGAATTGTGGCCGCACGTGAGGAGGAGTATAGGCACGAGCCCACACATGGCTCAATCACTCGAGCCCGAGCTCACCTACTGCATCTCCAGCTCAAGGGAGGTCCAGTGGCTCAAGGAGTGCCGAGCCAAACCGAGCCCCGCCCGGTCCTAGGCCTTGAATCCCTCTCCGGGTTTCTCGGCGCCGGCGGCCACACCCGGGTTAAAAGCCCACGTGAAGCCCAATTGGAGGATGAATGTTATTGCCGGTTTAATATTGTGATTTTAGACATTTTTAGACTTTAAATTTAATTACCTAAATTGCCTATTAAGTTTGTTTTAGTTAGTGGGCACGTAATTGCTTTAGTGGGTATTTTTAGTGTTTTTCTTTAATTTCTTTAGTAACCGTAATGTTTAGGGTTATTAGGAAAACATTTGGCATTGTGTTTGGCACGTTGAATTGAATCAAAGATCAGAAGTATTTCAGTTTTGGAGCTTTTCTTTTTGTTCTTCAATTTATGAGTCAAATCGAATTGAAACCCCTTGAGAGAATTGAGTGAGTTGTATCTCGAATTTCTCTAGGTCTTTCTCTTGTGACTAGTGTGTCAAATCTAGCCATAAGGAGATTGCTTATCCATCACTTCCATCCTCCATATAATCGTCTCCATCGCCCCCCCTCCCACTGAAAATCCCTAAAATTGTCGAAAAGTGCCTTGTTCTTCATCCTTGGAGATCGGCCATTTTCTTCCACAACAAGAGCAAATCCTTGCACAAAGGCTTCATAGATCCGGAGGGCTATCAACCACAGACAACTGCACAAGAACCACAGGATTAAGAAAAGGAGTCCAATGCTACATTGATGGTCATAGTTTTAAAAGGTTGTATTGTACCTGGGAGGCGAATTCAGTGTCTGAATCCTGGGAAGAATTGGTGTCCAACTTCTTGAGTGCTGCTTTAGAGCCATTGCTCAACTTTGCAAAGAAAATGCGGCCATATGAGCCTTCTCCAATCAATGCTTTCTGGCCAAAAAGGGATAAAAATGGTTTTATCGTTTTAAATATGAATCGATTTACTATAGTGCAGGGCAACTGCATCTGAGTGATATGGTTTGTTTGCATGCATGCAAGTGATTAATTAATTACCATTAAAGCATGCATTTCTTTGAAGGGACCTTTAAAGGATCAATCCAAGAGTTATGAACTTGGAAGTTTTCAACAAAAATGTACAAATTGGGAGGATTGTGCCAATGTTTAATTTTATTGATTAATTGGATAGGGTTACTGATGTGGTACTGGCCCGCCATCAGATGGTTCAGTAAGAGGCTGAGTCAACCAAGACCATGGCATCCTCCCTGGAGTAGTACTTAGCTCAGTTTATTATATATTTCTATATTATTAGTTATTTACAGTTTTAGTATATTTCCCGTTTTAGTATTTCTAATTCAGTCATTTCTATTTCGGGCGTGTGCCAACTCTTATAGAGTGGGCCGGCCCATTTAGCTAGAATTAGGCCCAAGCCCATTAGGGTTTTTGGGTGATCTATTTGCCTTTAAAAGGCTATCTTGTACTTCATTTTTATTACGTTGAAATTAAGCCAAGCTTTGTAGTTGAGTTTTACTCCTCCCCTTGGTATCAACGTCATCTGTTCTTGTTACAAATCAAACACAATTTATCCCTAATCAATCCAAACACAACCAGTTGGCGACCCAGGTGAACTCCTCGATCTAGATCCGTGCGCGAGACGAATCGAGTCCCACTCGATTCGTATCAACTGGTATCAGAGCGCCAGTCGATCGAGCCACCCCGAGTCGCCACCCGAATCACCGTTCACTGTTCAACATCAGAATACCACTGTTCATCATGGATTACTGTTCATCATCACGCATCACCGATTCTGCACAGCCAGCCCGCCGACGAGGCCATCGTCTCCTCCACACCAGATCCGCCTCGCACTCGCACGGATCTGCACAGCCCAGCCCGCCACCGTCTCCCAGATCTGCTCGCATCAACCGGTCTCCCACTGACGAGGTCGTCGTCTTCAACCTCCAGCCTCGTCGCACGCTCGCCGTACCACCGCTCGCACGCCGCAGATCCGACCTCCTCTGTTTCGCACCGCCCTCCCCAGCCTCCGCCGCCCCTGTTCGTCCAGATCGCCCGCCTCCAGCCCCGATCTGCAGGACCCCCCCCATCTCCGCCTCGCACCGCCACCGGATCCGGCCCCGTACCAGCACTACCTTCTTCCGCTGCCGGATCTACTCGCCAGATCTGCAGTCGTCCAACGCGTCGCCGAGCACGCCCGAACCCACCCCAGCCACGCGGCGCCCCGGTCCCCCCAGATCGGAGTCCTGAGTCCCAGCGGCTCCGTCGTCGGCCACGCCCAACCTCCATCACGCCGCCGGTGCTGCACTTCCCTGTTCGTCTCGCTCCAGCACCTTCCGGCGTCTCCAGCAGCCCGTCACTGGCCACGCCCCGCGTCCTCCACCTCCCATCTGCTGCTGGCGGCTGCAACTTACAACAAAAAAAAACCCGAGAGAGATTAGATTAGGTTAGATTTGTTTGCTTTGTTTTAAATTTTTAAAAAAAAAAATTGAGAGAAAAAAAAAAGAATCAGCTGCTGAGAGAAAAAAAAAATTAGAGGGAGAGAATAAAATAAAAAAAACAGAGAGAGAAAGAAAAGAAATTTGTTAAATTTGGCATGGCATGTCGACTTTCGGATTGGCGCCCACCCGAGATCCGCTTGCGTCGTCGACGTTTTTATGGTGATGCCGAAGAGTTCCTGGAGTGGTCCCGACACATGGCTTACTACTTTAGCCAACGGGACTACGACGAAGTTGAGCAATGCGACATCGCGATCAATTGCCTCGCTGGCTACGCGTGGGATTGGTGGTGCCGCGTCGAAGACAAGAGATGGGACCGTGCTTGGCAACCCGTGGAAACTTGGGAGCAACTTGTTTACTTGATGACTCGACATTTTGCTCCCCAGGTTGACCCAGTAGCCTACGCTGCCCATTCATGCAGACGAACAAGACCGCTTCCAGCGCGTTCTCCTTCAACGCGATCTCCTGCGCGCCCCACAGCTTCAGTGCGCTTCCCTGAGCGCATCCCAGATGTAACACGTCTTCCTGAGCACGTGCCAGCGCCCCCTGTTGTGCTCATCACCGCGGCGCCTCCAGAGTCAGAATTCATTGCGGCGCCACTCGAGCCAGAAATCAGCACGGCGCCCTCCGAGCCAAAATTCATCGCGGCGCCACTCGAGCCAGAAATCATCACGGCACCCTCCGAGCCAGAAATCATCGCGGCGCCCACCGAGCTCGAATTCATCGTGGAGCAGACATTCATCGCGACGCCTACTGAACCGACATTTAACGCGATGTTTTCCGTACAAGTGCCCACGGGCTCTTGCTCCTTGTTGTTCCCTGAAGAACCAGATGACGCGCCTTCTCCTGGACCAGAGTTCTACTTAATCACGTTCGAAGTTCCAAGAGTCGGACCCCTGCCTGACGTCGTCTATCAGCTGCTGATCACGCATTTGCTCTCCCTAGCCCCACCAAGCTCGAAGCGGGGACGCTTCGATTCTAAGGGAGGGAGAATGATGCGGTACTGGCCCGCCATCAGATGGTTCAGTAAGAGGCTGAGTCAACCAAGACCATGGCGTCCTCCCTGGAGTAGTACTTAGCTCAGTTTATTATATATTTCTATATTATTAGTTATTTCCAGTTTTAGTATGTTTCCCGTTTTAGTATTTCTAATTCAGTCATTTCTATTTCGGGCGTGTGCCAACTCTTGTAGAGTGGGCCGGCCCATTTAGCTAGAATTAGGCCCAAGCCCATTAGGGTTTTTGGGTGATCTATTTGCCTTTAAAAGACTCTCTTGTACTTCATTTTTATTACGTTGAAATTAAGCCAAGCTTTGCAGTTGAGTTTTACTCCTCCCCTTGGTATCAACGTCATCTGTTCTTGTTACAAATCAAACACAATTTATCCCTAATCAATCCAAACACAACCAGTTGGCGACCCAGGTGAACTCCTCGATCTAGATCCGTGCGCGAGACGAATCGAGTCCCACTCGATTCGTATCAGTTACCAAAATTTAGATACTAACCTATGTCATTAGAAATTAACTTGCTTGTTAGGTAGAAGAGACTACGTTGCAACTTGCAACTGCACGGGTGAGTTTATTTAGCTCATCCAATGCCACTGATGGGATGTCTTTTGGTAACTCTGGTGGAGGCCCACTCTTAACTGCTTGTGCAGTTCCTGGCTCTCCTCGATCCCCCCCTACATCAACAAAATCAAGGGCATAAACATAGGGTAAGTAATGGTAATAGGCTAAGATGAACTTATGCTGCAACATTGCCATATCATATCAAAATTAGAGAAATTTCTTCCCTTTTTTATATTAGATAGGTGCTTCTTGTAAGCTGTTGTGTAGTATTCTATCCTAAAGTTGATTTTCTGAATCCAAGAGATATTGGAGCATAAGTGAGTTTGAGAAAACAATCCTGAATTTCCTTACTATATTCCAATTTAGTGATTCTTTGCCACATGGGGTAATTTTATTTTTTGTTGAAGGGTAAATATACACACGGTCAAGTCATGGTAACCAAACCAATGTAGCTGAAAACAGTTCTCATCTGTATACAGAACTTACACAAAACCTAAAATTGCTTAAGCAAATTTCTAAGAAGGTTCAATCATTTAACTTCTTTTTTCAACTAATGTTATTCCTACTGCACAAATGCAAGGATGTTACTTTCATCCCTCCAATTGCTATCAAAATACTATGACCAAAGTTCAACAACAAATTGACTGTTGAAAAAGCCAGTAAAATGAGTGATATGCACATCATTAGGTACTAGATCATGCAGCATTGATGAGATCACACTTAGAGAGACTGAAAAAATGCTAAAACACAAAATTCCAACTACAAAAAGTCAAGATAAACAAAATGAATTTGCAAGTAGCAAGTAAATTCCATAATGCAAGTAGGAGAAAGTGTTGCGAATTACCGCCAAATTGATTATTCCCTTTGGGTGGAGCTGTATATTGGTTAGCAGGGGGGGCATAGTTCTCCTCCTCTGTACCTCCGCAGCAGAACATATTTCAAGTTGCTGTCGCAGCAACCCAACACACGCCTAGATTTGATCAATTGTTCAAGGCTCTGCTTGTACTCTTGTTCTTTCAATCTCCCCATTGCCTATTGTCACCCACTCAATTAACCCCGTTTGCCTTTTCACGAACACATTAAAAAAACAAGCACAAAAGTTCAGTGGGGCATTTCATCGAACAGTTGGCATTCAAAAACGAAAACCCCAGTTCAAAAACTCGTAATCAGCTCTGCAAAGTTCAAAACCCTAACTTACAGATCTATACCATCAAATGCTTCAACATCACTAGATACATTAAATCTCCACCAAAATTAACCCTAAATCGAAGTATGTACTTGTTTTCGTCAAATCGAAACCCTAGTATCTTTGTACCTTCATCGTATTCGTCGATGTATGCTCCTGTGTTCTTCATCTCGTCGGACGACGAGATGAAAAACACAGGAGCATTATATTTCACACCAAGTTTGAAAACCGACCTTGATTATTTGGGTCTACGACCAACCTCACCGCATAATGCGAATCTAGATTGGAAAGAGGACTTACTTTAACACAAGAGTCAAGACGGGTTCCACGTTATACTTCTCGCCCGAGGGTATATTTATTATGTGCAACAAAGCACTTATCTTATTTAATTCCAAAACGTGCATTAACGTTAAAGCTTTTAACTTCCACAACAGATCTCGCAATGAGATATTGGATGGAATAAATCCCGAAGATTGACACTAGCTAAGTGCACAACCACTTATATTCGAATAAGGGTAGGTCATGACCAAAAGCGTTACGGCAATAATCCTCCTAACACCAAGTTATAAAGAACCGACTAAACCTCGCAAGGAAATAACGTTTTCACAAATACTCATGCTAAACTAGCATTTATATATCCACACCAATGCAGAACAAATCCACAACAAGTATATCTAGCACCCTATAATAACATATATATATATATAAGGGTCGTTGCTAGCAAATACAACATAATAATAAGGTTCATTTTCACACCAATCTAACACACAAGTTCCTAAATACAAGATTAAGAATATTTATCCCAACTTAAGTAAGACAATAGATTAATTATCAATTAAGAAAAATATGGAACAAATTGCAAGAGCGAACCGACACTTTCTTTGAATCACGGAGAGATGAACGGTATCACGGGGATATCGTTCATCTTTCCGTGACGTATCCAATCACACACAAAAATAAAATATTATTAGATAATTTATTTAATACTGAATTTTGAGGGGTATATGTCTCAAGATTTATATTGAATTAATTTATCTCCAACTAATTCAATTTTCAAGGCTTATCGGTAAAACAATTATTTTCACGATTAAAAATCTATTAGTCGTATATTCTATATAATATTTTAATAAATAAATAAATCTCATAAATTATTTATAAGTCCTAAAATTTCACTCCAAAATATTATCTAGATGAAAAGTTAATATTTTAATCATTCATAGTCTAAGATAATATCCAAAGTAATTCTAATTAAATTAATTTTAATTTTATAAAATCAAAATAATTCCATATTATTATTCAGCAATTAAGATTAAATTAATTAACCTTAATCTAGCTAAATAATAACAAATAAAATTAAAAGGAATTAAAATTCTAAAATCTAAAATACCCAAATCACACGAGTGGTGGCTGCTTGCGGTTTTCGGTGAAATTGGCGACCGACAGTGGCTGTCCGGTGGTGGCACCTTGGGGCTTGTGAAGAGCACTTCCAGGCGGTCCTATTGGTGGTGGTAATTGCGGCAACAGAGCTCCAGTATGGCGGCAATCTTCCCCGCAACAGAGGGCTGCAATTTTCTAGGGTTCTTGAGTTCTAGGATGAAATTGGGTGATGAAACCACTACGATTAGAGTCCTATTTATAGGGGTTGAAAAGGTCTCGGAGAGAGATTCAATTCCATATAAAATCTGCAAGGAAACGATCTCGGATTGGCCCCGATTTTGTCAAGTTTCCAAATCGTCAAAAAACGTGCAAAAACTTACCTTAAATGATAAAATTCGATCTCATTTTTTATTGTTTCCTTTCGATTCTACCGAGATCTTGTGCGTTTAATCATATACTAAAAATCCCATAGGTTAATCGAGCCAAACGAGCCCAAAAGGAGGCTTAATTGAAGCCAAAACCGCCATGGATGAACACTTGAAGCTCACGTCTGGCATGACTGGAGGAATGATGAATAGTACCCTCTAGCTTTGGGCTTATTTGCATTTTTTGTCTCAACTTTTCAAGTTGGGACAATATTGCCCTTGATTAATTTTTAAAAAATCACAAAAATTATCCAAGCTTTCCCAAACTTAATTATTTTAATAATTCAATGTTTTTAATATTATTTTAGCCTAAAATTAATATTTATAAAAATTAACTTAGGCTAAAATAAGCTTAAGCGATAATTCTTATGGCTTTAACCATATTTAAATTCATTAACAAAAATTGTTAAACTTGATCTAAATATTCTAAGTTAAATTTTATAAGTTTTATTTAAAATTAGGGTCAACATAATGTTAAGCTAAATTTAAATAACTCACAACTTTAAACTTGTAACAACTTATATTAAAATTCTCAATTTCATTTCTATTTTTGGAATTATGAAATAAATACCAAAAATTCCTTTATTAGAAATAAAGTTAGGAAAATTACATAAATACCCTTACTAAAATGAGGGTTATTACATTACTACCCCCTTAAGAAAAAGTTTTGAGCCTGAAACTAGGCCGAAAATAGCTCAGGAAAACGACTACGCATATCAACTTCGGTCTCCTAGGTTTCCCGAGTAACTTCCTCAGTTCCATACTTCGACCAAAGAATCCTCACCATTGGAACCACTTTGCTCCGCAGATGTTTCTCTCGACACTCTAGGATACGCACCGGTCTCTCCTCGTATGTACCATTTGACTAAATCTCGATGTCATCGTAACTCAGAACATGAGACTCATTTGGCATGTACTTTCTCAGCATAGAGACATGAAACACAATATGCACTGGATGTGCTGAAGGTGGCAACGCCAAACGATATGCCAAAGATCCGACTCTGACAAGGATCTCAAATAGTCCAACATAGCGTGGATTGAGTTTCCCACGCTTTCCGAACCAGAACACACCCTTGGTTGACGACCCTAACAAATACCTTATCTTCAACGTTGAACTCGACATTCTTTCGCTTCGAATTAGCATAAGACTTTTGTCGACTCTGTGCTGCAAGCATCCTTTTTCTAATCAAAGCAATGTGCGAGGCAGTTCTTTCGACCAACTCAGGTCCTAGCAAAATCTTATCGGCATCCTCATCCCAACATATTAGATATCTGTACTTTCGACCATACAAGGCCTCAAACGGAGCCATCTTGATGGTTGAATGCCAACTGTTATTGTATGTGAACTCTATCAGACTCAAGTTGTTCTCCCAACTGGTTGGACGATCCAACACACAGGCTCTCAACAAGCGAGTGTCTAAATTGTCCTTTCTGACTGTTCATCCTTCTGAGGATGAAACGCGGTACTGAATCTAAATTCAGTCCCCATGGCATGATGCAATTGTTTCCAGAAACTCGACATGAATCTGCCATCACGATCATATACAATGGTTTTCGGCGTGCCATGCAAACGAACTATCCCGTGTTGACTTACTGGCCACAAAGTGAGCACTTTTTGTGAGTCGGTCAATGATCACCCATATAGCATCTTTCTGA
Organism: Rheum nobile; assembly: GCA_027886185.1. Lineage (NCBI taxonomy): Eukaryota > Viridiplantae > Streptophyta > Magnoliopsida > Caryophyllales > Polygonaceae > Rheum > Rheum nobile. The sequence continues at coordinate 17,006,093 of WOAB01000485.1, forward strand.
CTCTGTGTCTTGGGTAATCCCGTAACAAAGTCCATTGCAATATCCTCTCACTTCCATTCTGAAACCGAAAGAGGTTGCAATTTACCACCTGGTCTGCGGTGTTCAATCTTCACCTTCTGGCAAGTCAAGCATCTTGCCACAAATTCTGCTATATCCCACTTCATGTTGGGCCACCATAATTTCTTTCTCAGTTCTTTATACATCGTACCTAGAGCCTAGATGTACAAAATATGCAGAAGAATGAGCCTCTCTCATTATCAACTGCCGAATATCAACATTGTGAGGCACACAAATTTGATCCTGAAACCATAGTGATCCATCCTCCTAAACCACAAATCCTGAAGCTTTCCCACCTAGAACTTCACTACTTAGCTTCACCAAAACCAATTCATCAACTTGTTTTTCTTTAATCTGATCAAACAACGTAGCCTGGATCTCGAGCATGCTCAGATGTCCTTGTCGATGAGCGAATAAGACCTCTATTTCACACAGTCCTTGCTACAATTCGGTCTGGAAGTAAGTATGGCTACTACTGTCTCATGCGGCGTCTTTCGGCTCAATGCGTCTGCTACTACATTAGCCTTGCACGGATGATACAATAGTTCTATATCATAATCCTTGAACAACTCTAACCAGCGTCGTTGCCTCATGTTTAACTCCTTCTGAGTAAAAACATACTTCAGACTCTTGTGGTCGGTGAAGATCTGACATTTGACACCGTAGAGATAGTGTCTCCAAATCTTCATCGCAAAGACCACAACTGCTAACTCCAAATTATGGGTTAGGTAGTTTGCTTCATAAGGCTTTAACTGCCGAGATGCGTATGCAACAACTTTCCCCTTTTGCATCAATGCACATCCCAAACCTTGTTTCGAAGCGTCACTATATACCACATACCCATCAGTTTCTTCTAGAAGTGCCAACACTGGCGTTGACGTCAAGCACTCTTTCAACTTTTGAAAGTTGGCCTCACACTTCTCATCCCACACAAACTTCTTGTGGACCTTGCATAACAAACCGGTCATGGGTAGGGCAATTTTAGAGAACCCATCTACGAACTGTCTGTAATAACTAGCAAGTCCTAGAAAACTGCGTACCTCCTTCACATTATTAGGTCACTTCCATTCCACTTTTGCTCCAACCTTCTGAGGGTCAACCATTACCCCTTTCTCGTTAATCACATGGCCTAGAAATGCCACTTCCTTCAGCCAAAAGTCGCACTTAGACAACTTAGCATAAAGCTGGTTTTGTCTAAGGATCGATAACGCGATGCGAAGATGCTCCTCGTGAACTTCTTCATTTGGTGAGTAGATCAGAATGTCATCAATAAATACCACCACAGACTTATCCAGATACTGATGAAAGCATTTGTGCATCAAGTCCATAAAAACCGTTAGAGCATTAGTAAGTCCAAATGGCATGACTATGAACTCGTAGTGACCATATCTCATCTGGAATGCGGTCTGCGGAATATCTTCCTCACGAATTCTGAGCTGATGATAACCAGACCTCAAATCGATTTTGGAAAAGACTTTAGCTCCTTGTAGCTGATCCAGAAGATCATCTATCTATGGTAACGGGTATTTATTCTTGATGGTGACCTTGTTTAGTTCCCGGTAATCAATACACAGTCAGAACGAACCATCCTTCTTCTTGACAAATAAGATCGGATCACCCCAAGGTGACGCACTTGGTCTTATATAGCCCTTCTCAAGGAACTCTTCAAGTTGATTCTTCAGTTTTGCATCTCCACTAGAGCCATACGATAAGGTGCCTTGGAAATTTGCATCGTACCAAGTTCTAACTCAATAGTAAACTCCACGTCACGATTCAAGGGCAATCCTAGAATTTCCTCTGGAAAAACGTCGGCAAATTCACAAACGGTAGGAATATCGTGAACCAAGACATCATCCTTTTTGGGTTTATCCAGATAACACAAGTACCCAACACAACCTTGTTGAAGTAACTTAAATACATCCATCACATTGATCAGCTTTCTGTTATCGGCGTCATTACGACCCATGAACTTACACACAAAATTAGCCCCCAGATGAAACTGTCATTGTCCTTGTATTGAAGTCGATTACCGCCCCGTGACGTGTCAGCCAGTCCATTTCGAGAATAATGTCGTATGGAGCCATGGCTATATAAATCAAGTCAGCTTCAAACTTTCGACCCTGAATGGTCACTGGAAAATCCGACAGCCGCTTGGTTCCAACTAAATGCTCCCATTGGAAAGATTAACCACAAACGGTTCACACACCTCATTGCATTTAAGTCCTAACTTATCTACGCAACTCTCAGACACAAACGAATGTGTAGCACCAGAATCAAATAATATGCAGGCTGATGTAGAGTGTAGGTATAAAGTACATTGAGCAACAGAAGCGTTTGGTCCATCAGCTTCATGCATCTCGTAGAGTCGTTGACCCTGACTGCATGATGCAATTGGAGCCTTTCCCTTATTCTGCACGGTAGACTGCGTAGCAGCACTTCCTGCAGGCCTTGGCTGAGGTCGGTTATTATGGCTCACTGACCCTTGCTGGGACTCGGCCTCCTGATTTTTCCGTTTAGGGCAATAAGCTTGTTGATGCCCTTCCTTCCTGCAAGTAAAGCACATCATCTTCCCCTTCTTACATTCAGTACTCTTATGTCCAGGTGTCCCACAATTATAACATTGGAAAAAGCCCTTACTCTAACCCAATCGCTGAGTAGAACCAGACTGGGTCAATTATGTCTTAGGCCGACTAGCCTTCGAGAAGTTAGACGACGGAGCTGGTCGCTTGAACCCACTGTTCTTCTTGCTACCACTCATCGACCTCTGTCGATTGTGCTTCTTTGCTGACTCCTCCAGAGTCACTTCTAGCTTGTAAGCACCAGAGTGGTACATCCATGACGCACCGTCAATGGCTTAATGTCTGGGTTCATCCATTCGTGGAAATGCCAGATCTTTTGCTCCTCAGTCGCCACTTCACTTACAGCATAGAGTAACAAGTGGTTAAACCTGGCCGCCAGAGCAGTTACCTTCAACCCTTCAGTCTTCGGGTAAAGAAACTCTTTATGTTTATCCTCTCTCACAGCTCTGGAAAAGAAACGATCGATTAGTCATTTTGGTCTTAAAAATTGACCAAGTCAGCTCGGGACGATAAGCTAATCCTGTGCTCTCCTACCATTCACTCGCCCCATCCTTCAGCTGTAAAGAGGCAATGTTCACCTTCTCAACTTCGATGCAAACAATGTTCCTAAAGAGCCATTCCATATGCAAGAACCAGTAGGCCACCTTGACGGGTTCACTAGTACCATCGTAGGAATCGGGTCTCATCGAGTTGATTGCCTTCAGATCGCGACCATAGCTTCTCTCATCTCTATGCACATGCATAGGAGGCGTGACATACACCGACTCCTCTACATTAGGAACAACCTGTGGTATAGGGATCCCCTGAGCTCGTGGCATCCCTTGACCAACCATCTCTGTGACTGCTTGCATCACAATCTACCTTATCGCTTCGACAATAGCATTGTCGAATATAATTAGGGCAACATGAGGTACCTGCACCCTTTCTCCTCCTACCTGAGGGTTGGCTGAGGTGGAACATTCTCAGCTGGATTGTTATGGGATCCAGACCCAGTTTTGTCTTTCGGGTTCGCCGCACTCCTTATCTGAATTCTAGAGGCGTTGCTCAGACCAACTTCTTGACGAGTGGTGTTCCTAGTGTTCACCATCTGGTTGCGTTTTCGTTTATTAGATATAAGCCAATCAAATATGATATTGCTAGTAATAAATACTATAAATGCAATAATTAAGACAATCATCTAATAAACTCAACTTTTCATTAATGAAAAACACACCAAATGTCAAACAACAACCAAAAGGAAAGAGGAAATAACATTAGGAGACTACTGCTCTATTATTGTCTAAGTGGGAAAAACTGGAAAGAAAACTAATGCACTATAAATCACTGCTTCTTCTCGGGGTCCCAAAATAGGTCTCTATAGGCCTTAGCCGTCATCCTCTTCTTCATAGGTAGTTCTTCTTCCGAGTCATCAGTTGACCTCTTCTGTTTTGGATCACTTGATCCCTCAGCAGACACTGATGGCTCACCAGACTTGCCCATATCGTCTTCCTGAGGCTCAGAGCCTTTCTACACTTGCCCCCAAAGAGTCTCATTGTCGGGCTGATGCAATAGCCAGAACATCTCTTCCCAATACTCGTGGAAGGGATCCAACGGCTCCTCCTCACTCTCATAATCCTCCATTGGGTCCTCATCTTCATCAGCGACCTCGGGGGTAGAGGATTACTTGGATTGTAATTCCCTCTCTCTCTGGCTCTCGTACTCAGGGTCTTCGATCAGCGGGGCGAAATTAAGCACTGGCCCGTCGTTCACAACAAGCTCTACAGAATCAGGCTCAGACTTGATTGTCGGAGCGGTATGAGATTCTTACTTACCCCTTAGTAGAACTCTCGAAAACACCATTGTCTGAAAATAGACAAGGAGAGGTTAGAACTTTCCCGATATAGTAATTCTATCTTCTATAATAGGCATGAGTAGTTGAACTACTATTGTTGGCAGAAGTTTAAAAAAGAATTTCACACAAAACTCGACTCGTTGTTAAACCCGACCTTGTCTTCCACTTCAAAACCCGTTATAGAAACTTATTATACTTTTTAAAATAAACCCTACCAAATCAATGTAATTTAAAATATCTTTTAAGACATTTTATTCTAAGCCTTACTTAGGCCTATAACAAAGAAAATTTTCACAACAAAATTTTGATTTATAAAGCTTAAACAAACACAAAACGGTTTAAAATTTTTGAGATTGAAAACAACCTGGCTCTGATACCATAACTACAACACCCCTAAATTACCTTAGAAATATTACCGCCAGTGACCTCGGATCACATATCAAAAATCACCCAAGGCTTTACAGTATTGAATGAAAAATAATAATTTAAAACGAACAATAACATGTATAATATCAAAATCAAATTGTATTATAAATCAACGTTGAAAAATGGCAACCCAATAATGTATATCAAAATATTAGCGGAAGACTTAAATATTCAAAACATAAACAAGATCTAAACCTTGTTCAACAAATATTCAAACGACAAAGAAATGCAATTGCCTTCAATGTCTTCGTTCCATGGCTTCGATTTGAGAAGCTATACTTGATGTGCCATATAGAACGGATGACACCAGCCAACTATGCAATGAAAATGAAAGGTTGGTTAGTCTAATGAAAGACTAAAGAAGGGCTGAAACAGAATGGTTCTGGTGATTATATCAGGTTACTATCATTGTCTCTCGAATAAAAGCCAATAGACGATACATAACCTAGATACTCTCACTGAAATGGAAGATTAGGAATGCAACAAGAGAAGACTCAAAATGAAGTGAGTCTTATAGGAATACTTATGTTTGTTTGGAAACATTATATTTCACACCAAGTTTGAAAACCGACCTTGATTATTTGGGTCCACGACCAACCTCACCGCATAATGCGAAACCAGATTGGAAAGAGGACTTACTTTAACACAAGAGTCCGGGTGGATTCCACGTTGTACTTCTCGCCCAGGGGTATATTAATCATTTGCAACAAGGCACTTATCTTATTTAATTCCAAAACGTGCATTAACGTTAAAGCTTTTAACTTCCACAACAAATCTCGCAATGAGATATAGGATGAGAATAAATCCCGAAGATTGGCACTAGCTAAGTGCACCACCACTTATATTCGAACAAGGGTAGGTCATGACCAAAAGCATTAGGGCAATTATCCTTCTAACACCAAGTTATACAGAAACAAGTAAACCTCGCAAGGAAATAGCGTTCCTACGAATACTCGTGCTAAACTAGCATTTATATATCCACACCAATGCACAACAAATCCACAAAAAGTATATCTAGCACCCTATAATAATATATATAAGGGTCGTTGCTATCAAATATACAACCTAATAATAAGGTTTATTTTCACACCAATTTAACACACACGTTCCCAAACACAAGATTAAGAATATTTATCCCAACTTAATTAAGGCGATAGATTAATCGTCATTTAAGAAAATATGGAATAAACTGTAAGAGGAACCGCCACTTGCCTTGAATCACGGAGAGATGAACGATATCACGGGGATGATTGTTTCCGAGTAGCAACTTGAACCCCTTCTCTATTTCCGTTCGAGAAGCAAATCCGACACGTACCCAATTACACACAAAAATAAATTATAATTAGATAATTTATTTAATACTGAATTTTTAGGGGTATATGTCTCAAGATTTAAGTTAAATTAATTTATCTCAAACTAATTCAATTTTCAAGGCTTATCGGTAAAATGATTATTTATACGATTAAAAATATATTAGTCGTATATTCTAAATAATCTTTTTCATAAATAAATAAATCTCATAATTTATTTATAAGTCCAGAAATTTCACTCCAAAATATTATCTAGATGAAAAGTTAATATTTTAACCATTCATAGTCCAAGATAATACCCAAAGTAATTCTAATTAATTTAATTTTAATTTTATAAAATCAAATTACTTCCATCTTATTATTCAGTAATTAAGATTAATTTAATTAACCTTAATTAAGCTAAATAATAACAAAGAAAATTAAAAGGAATTAAAAATCGAAGATCTGAAATACCCAAATCGCGTGGGTGGTGGCTGCTTGCGGTTTCCGGCAAAATTGGCGGCCGGTGGTGGCTTTCCAGTGGAGGGACCTTGGGGATTTTGAAGAGAACTTCCATATGGTCCTATTGGTGGTGGTAATTGTGGCAACGAAGCTCCGGTGTGGCGGTAATCTTCCCCGCAACAGAGGGCTGTGATTTTCTAGGGTTCTTGAGTTCTAGGTTGAAATTGGGTGATGAAACCACTGGAGTCTTATTTATAGGGGTTGGAAAGGTCTCAGAGATAGCTTCAAATCCATATAAAATTTGCAAGGAAACGATCTCGGATTAGCCCTGATTTTGCCAAGTTTCCAAGTCGTAAAAAACGTGCAAAACTTACCTTATATGATAAAATTCGATCTCGTTTTTTATTGTTTCATTTTAATTCCACCGAGATCTCATGCGTTTAATCCAAAATGAGGCTTGATTGAAGCCAAAACCGACATGGATGAGCACTTGTAGCTCACGGCTGGCATGGCTGGAGGGATGATGAACAGTTCCCTCCAGCTTTGGGCTTATTGGCAATTTTTGTCCCAACTTTTTAAGTTGAGGAAAAAATGCCCCTGAATATTTTTTCAAAAATTACCCAAGCTTTTCCAAACTTAATTATTTTAATAGTTCTATGTTTCTAATAATATTTTAGCCCAAAATTAATATTTAGAAAAATTAACTTAGGCTAAAATAAGCTTAAACTATAATTCTTATGGCTTTAACCATATTTAAATCCTTTAACAAAAGTTGTTAAACTTGATCTAAATATTCTAAGTTAAGTTTTATTTAAATTTAGGGTCAACATAATGTTAAACTAAATTTAAATAACTCACAACTTTAAAGTTGTAACAACTTCTATTAAGATTCTCTATTTCATTTATATTTTTGGAATTATGAAATAAATACCGAAAATTCCTTTATTAGAAATAGAGTTGGGAAAATTACATTAATATCCTTATTAAAATTAAGGGTAATTACAACTAGACCGAAGAAGCTCTTGATTCTCCAAGCTCCATGGGCCCGACCGCCCTAACTCTACCATCTCAATTACATCCACCGGATCCTCCCTCCCCTTCTTTGTCATCGTAGGAGACATTCGTTACCACCTTCACTCCCGCCACATGACGGGCCTAGATCTAAAATGAGCCCCGATCATCGACTCAACCTACAATCGCCGTTCCCAGCTCATCCCTCGCTGAACCGCCTCTTGGCTTGGCCGTTACCAACGATGTTTCTCTGATCGTCGACTCAACCCACCATCCCCTCAAAACCTAAAATTCATGTCTCTAATCGCTTAATTACGGTTCTTGTTGTAAATTTCGTGCTTTAGAGAATTTGGGATTGTCGATGGAGGCCCATCATTATTTTGTTGTGGTTTCTATGAAGCCCAACAAAGTTTTGATGTGGTTTAAGCCCAACAAAAAAATTTAAAGGTAATATTATCACCCTAATCACATTAGCAATATCTTGCCAAATTCAATATCAATGTTTGTATATGGGCTAGTTAGTCATGACTTATTTGGGCTATCTTGCCAAATTCAAGTACAAATTTAAACCCATTTAACAACCTATCAATATCTTCAATGTGCCTTTAGCCCATTTGTTCAAACATTGATTATTTTAAAAAGTTTGGTGTGACCCTACAATATTACAACTAAAAAACATCAATCCGTACACTAACCTTATTCACAATTATTATAAAATAGAACGTAACCCTAATATCAATTTGTTTTCCTTTTCAAGACAAATGTGATGAACATTAACACTAAAAAAAGCAATCCTAATATCAATATGTCTTCCTTTGTTGTTCCATGGATTCAAGTTGGGGTATCAATTCTTCGATGCGTTTTTGGAGCTAAACTAGGGTGGAGTTTGAGTTGTTCTGGTCGTGGTCATTGTCGAGCTTGAGGCTCTTGAATATCCCTCCTTTTGTGGGGACAACATCATGGTTGATACTCCTAAAGATCCCTCATTGAAGAGAGGGCAACGTTATGGTGGTCCATTCAACACTTCTGCAAGATTGATCATGTTTGACCCGGTTTCCGATGGCGCATTCTTTTGACTGTGCTTTGCTCTCCTTTCTCCCTAGTCGTTTAGGCTCTTTATTTGCTTTATTGTAATTTCCTTGCTTGTTTAGTTAATGTAGTATGTCCGATTTGCCCGACGCCGATTTATCGGCCTCTCGATTTATCCTACATTATTATGTCAGGTAATTCGAATTATTTCCTAATAAAGAAGAACATGCCATATTCCACCATGTCAGGATACCTGCACTAATCCAAATTGATTGTGATATAACAAAAAGATGGACATTAAATGAATAAATGTACATGTATAAAGACTATTACTTGAGGGACTCATGTTGTAACACCCCCAAATTACCTTAGGATTATTACCGCCAGTGACCTCGGATCACATATCCAAAATCACCCGAGGCTTTACAGTATTGATCGCAAAATAACAAATTATAACGAACAATAACAAATATAATATCGAAATCAAGTTATATTATAATTCGACGTTGCAAAACGGCAACCCAATAATGTATATCAAAATATCAGCGGAAGACTTAAATATTCAAAACATAACAGGATCTAAACCTTGTTCGAAAATGATCAAATAACAAAGGAAACTGCAGCTGCCTTCAACGTCTTCGTTCCAGGGCTTCGATCTGTGAAGCTATACCTGATGTGCCGTATAGGACGGATGACACCAGCCAACCATGCAAGGAAAAGGAAACGTTGGTTAGTCTAATGAAAGACCAAACAAGGGCTCAAACAGAATGGTTCTGGTGGTTGCATTTGGTTACTATTATTGTCTATCGAATAAAAGCCGGTAGACGATACATAACCAGATACTCTCATTGAAATGAAAGAATAGGAATGCAAGAAGAGAAGACTCCAAAGGAATGAGTCTTATAGGAATACTTATGATTGTTTGGGAACATTACAATTCACACAAGGTTTGAAAACCGACTTCTTTGAATAATCGGGTCCTTAACCAACCTCACCGCATGCGTGTTGTGCGAATTCAGATTGATAAGAGAACCTTCATAGACAGAAGTCCGGACGGGTTCCACGTTGTACTTCTCGCCCAAGGGTATATTATTTATGTGCAACAAGGCACTTATCTTATTTAATTTCAAAACGTGCATTTTACGTTGAAGCTTTTAATTTCCACAACATATCTCGCAATGAGATATAGGATGGGAATAAATCTCGAAGATTGGCACTAGCTAAGTGCACCATCACCTATATTCAGATAGGGGTAGGTCATGACCAAAATCATTAGGGCATTTATCCTCCTAACGCAAAGTTATAAAGAAACGACTAAACCTCGCAAGAAAATAGTGTTCCTACGAATACTCGTGCTAATCTAGCATTTATATTTCCACACCAATGCACAACAAGTCCACACCAATTATAACTAGCACCCTATAATAATAATATATATATATAAGGGTCACAACTAGCATATTATACAACCTAATAATAAGGTTCAATTAAATACACCATTTATTTACACAAGTTCCCAAACAAGAAAAGAATTATTTATCCCAACTTAATAGCACAACCGATTCATTGGCAATTAAGGTAAAAATGGAATAAATATGCAAGAGCGAACCGCCATTTGCCTTGAATCACAGAAGAGGAGCGGTATCGCGGGGATGGTTGTTTCCAGGTAGCAACTTGAATCCCTTCTCTATTTCCGTTCCAGAAGCGAATCCGAGACATACCCATAACACAAAAAATAAATTATAATTAGGTAATTTATTTAAAACTGAATTTTGAAGGGTATATGTCTCAAGATTGAATTAATACATCTCAAATTAATTCAATTTTCAATGCTTAATCGGTAGGATGATTATCTATACGATTAAAAGTCAATTAATCATATATTCTAAATAATCTTTTCATACATAAATAAATATCACAATTTATTTATAAATCCAGAAATCTTACTCCAAAATATTATCTCCATGAAAAGTCAATATTATAACCATTCATAGTCTAAGATAATAACCAAAGTAATTTTAATTAATTTAATTCTAATTTTATAAAATCAGAATAATTTCATCTTATTATTTAGTAATTAAGATTAATTTATTTAACCTTAATTAAACCATATAATAATGAAATAGAATCAGAGATCGGATTAAAATCCAGAAAATACCCAATTCGGATCGACGCGCAGGGGAGGTCGCGGTTTTCCGGCTGCTGCGGTGGTCAGCGGTGGTTAATCGGAGATGAGACCTTAGGGCTTGGGAATATAACTTCCAGGCGCAACTTCTGGTGGTGGTGGCGACTCCAACGGTGGATGGTGATCGGTGAATTTCGGCAAAGAACAGGCGCAGCCGAGAGCTAGGGTTCTTGAGCTTTGGATAATTAATTGGATGCCGAAATCTCAATGAATGCTGCCCTATTTATAGGGGTTGGAAAGGTCTCTGGGAGATCTTCGTTTCCATATAACATTTGGTCGAAATCGATCCCGAAATGACCCTGATTTCCCCTAGTTTCCATAAAGCCAAAAACCGAAAATTTATTTCCATATATACTCAAATTCGGTCTTATGGGTGATCGTTTCCTTCTGAAATCCCTTGGGTTGGACGAGTATAATCCCCTACTAAAAATCCCATGGGGTAATTAATCCAAACGAGCCCAATTGGAGGTTCAATTCGGCGAAAAACCGCCATTGTTGACATGGAGGAGCTCACGGCTGGGCTGGAGGAAGAAGGAGGTGAACAGTACCCGATCGGGCCTCCCTCACTTTTGGCTTAATTGCATTTTTGGCCCCAAGTTTTCAAGTTGGGGCAAAAATGCCCTTGAATAATTCTTGAAAATTACAAAAATTACCCAAACTTTCACAAACTTAATTATTTTAATTAATAATTCTAAGTTTCTAATATTAGTTTAGCCCAAAATTAATATTAGAAAAATTAACCAAGGCTAAAATAAGCTTAACTTAAGCTAAGACAAGCTTAAGTTACAATTTCTATGGCTTTAACCATATTTAGATCTCTTAACAAACTTGTTAACCTTGATCTAAATATTCTAAGTTAAATTTCATAGTTTTATTTAAATTTAATAATAACATAATGTTACCCAAAAATTTAAATAACACACGACCTTAAGGTTGTAATGGCTTATATTAAAATTCTCCATTTCATTTCTATTTTTGGAATGTGGAAATAAATACCAATATTCCTTTATTATAAATAGACTTGGAAAATTACATAAATACCCTTACTGAAATTGAGGGTTATTACATTACTACCCCCTTAAGAAAAAGTTTCGACCGCGAAACTAAGCCGAAAACAGCTCAGGGAAACGACTACACATATCAGTCTCGGTCTCCCAAGTTACCTCCTCGGTTCCAGACTTTGACCAAAGAATCCTCACCAATGGAACCACTTTGTTCCGCATATGTTTCTCTCGACGCTCTAGGATACACATCGGTCTCTCCTCGTATGTACCATTCGATTGAATCTCGATGTCGTCATAACTCAGAACATGAGACTCATCTGGCACGTACTTCCTCAACAGAGAGACATGAAACACATTATGCATCGGTGTGCTGAAGGTGGCAATGCCAACCGGTATGCCAAAGATCCGACTTTGTCAAGGATCTCAAATGATCCGACATAGCGTGGATTGAGCTTCCCACGCTTCCCGAACCTGAACACACCCTTGGTTGGTGACACCCTGACGAAGACCTTATCTCTAACATCGAATTCGACATCCTTCGTTTTAAATCAGCGTAAGACTTCTGTCGACTTTGATCGGTAAGCATTCTTTGTCTGATAAAAGCAATATCTGAGGCAGTCATTTCGACCAACTCAGGTCCTAACAATATCTTGTCAGCATTTTCATCCCAACATATGGGTGATCTGCACTTCCGACCATACAAGGCTTCAAATGGAGCCATCTTGATGGTGGAATGCCAACTATTGTTGTATATGAATTCTATCAGACTCAGACTGTTCTCCCAACTGGTCGGACGATCCAACACACATGCTCTCAGCATATCTTCGAGTGTCTGGATTGTCCTCTCCGACTGTCCATCCGTTTGAGGATGAAACGCAGTACTGAATCTCAACTCAGTCCCTATTTCCTTGTGCAACTCTTTTCAGAATCTCGACATGAATCGACCATCGCGATCCGAAACAATGGTTTTGGGCAAACCATGCAGGCGCACAACCTTGTGTAAAAACACTTCAGAGAGCTTCTGTGTTCCCCAGGTTGACTTGATGGCCACAAAATGGGCACTTTTTGTGAGCCAGTCAATGATCACCTAGATAGCGTCCTTCTGGCCTTGAGTCTTTGGCAAACCCGTCACAAAATCCATTGCAATATCTTCCCACTTCCATTCTGGCACCGGAAGAGGTTGTAATTCACCACCTAGCCTTCGATGTTCAATCTTCACTTTCTAACAGGTCAAACATCTTGCCACAAATTCTGCTACATCCCACTTCATATTGGGCCACCAGAATTTCTTCTGCAGATCCTTGTACATCTTACTAGACCCCGGATGTACTGAATAAGTAGAGGAATGGGCCTCCCTCATGATTAGCTCGCGAATGTTGACATCATCAGGCACGCAGATCCGGTCCTGAAACCAAAGGGATCCGTCATCCTGAATCACAAATCCTGGAGCTTTCCCATCCGTAACTTCGCTACACAGTTTCACCAAAACCAAGTCATCGACTTGTCTTTCCTTGATTTGGTCAAGCAACGTAGCCTGAATTTCAAGCATACTTAGACGTCCATGTCGATGATCAAATAAGACCTCTACTTCACACAATCTTTGTTGTAATTCTGTCTGAGCAGTGAGAAGAGATACTATAGTCTCATACGGCGTCTTTCAGCTCAATGCATCTGCTACCACATTAGCCTTGCCTGGATGATACAACAACTCTATGTCATAATCCTTGAGCAATTCTAACCAGCGTCGCTGCCTCATGTTTAACTCTTTCTGAGTAAAAACATACTTTAGGCTCTTGTGGTCGGTAAAGATCTGACATCTGACACCATAGAGATAGTGCCTCCAAATCTTCAACGCAAAAACCACAGCTGCTAACTCCAGATCATGGGTTGGGTAGTTCGCTTCGTAAGGCTTCAACTGCCGAGATACGTATGCAATAACTTTCCCCTTCTGCATCAACACACATCCCAAACCCTGTTTCGAAGCATCACTGTAGACCACATACCCATCCGATCCTTATGGCAGGGCCAGTACAGGTGCTGACGTCAGGCACTCTTTCAATTTCTGAAAGCTAGCCCCGCACTTCTCATCCCATACAAACTTCTTGTGGACCTTGCGGAGTAATCCGGTCATTGGTAGAGCGATCTTTGAAAATCCCTCTACAAACCGTCTGTAATAGCCATCAAGTCCAGGAAAACTGTGCACCTCCTTCACATTCTGAGGCCGCTTCCAGTCAGCTACCGCTTCAATCTTTTGAGGGTCAACTATTACTCCATTCTCATTGATCACATGGCCTAAGAAATCCACTTCCTTCAACCAGAAGTCACACTTAGACAACTTAGCATATAGCTGAATTTGTCTAAGGATTGATAACACGATGCGAATATGCTCCTCGTGAACTTCTTCATTTGGCGAATAGATCAAAATATCGTCAATAAACACCACCAAAAACTTATCCAGATACTGATGAAAACATCTGTGCATCAAATCCATGAAAACTGCTGGAGCATTAGTAAGTCCAAATGGCATGACTACGAATTCGTAGTGACCATATCTCATCCGGAATGCAGTCCTCGAAATATCCTCCTCACGAATTCTGAGATGATGATAATCAGACCTCAAATCGATCTTGGAAAAGACTTTAGCCCCTTACAGCTGATCTAAAAGATCATCTATCCGCGGTAATGGGTATTTATTTTTTATTGTGACCTTGTTCAGTTCCCGATAATCAATACACAGTCGAAACGAACCATCCTTCTTCTTGACAAATAAGACCGGAGCACCCCAAGGTGACGCACTTGGTCTTATATAGCCCTTCTCAAGCAACTCCTCGAGTTGATTCTTCAATTCTTGCATCTCCATTGGAGCCATACGATAAGGTGCCTTGGAAATCGGCGCCGTACCAGGTTCCAACTCAATAGTAAACTCCACGTCACGATTCGGGGGTAATCCTGGGATTTCTCCCGTGAAAACATCGGCAAATTCGCAAATGGTAGGAATATCGTGAACCAAGACTTCATCCTTCTTGGGTTTATCCAGATAACACAAGTACCCAACACAACCTTGTCGAAGTAACTTAAACGCAGCCATCGCATTGATCAGCTTTCCATTATCGGTGTCATTACGACCCTTGAACTTACACACAAACTGGCCCCCAGATGAAACTGTCACTGTCCTTGTGTTGAAGTCGATTACCGCCCCGTGACGTGTTAACCAGTCCATCCCGAGAATAATGTCGTATGGAGCCATGGTTATATAGATCAAGTCAGCTTCGAACTTCCGACCCTGAATGGTCACTGGAAATTCCGACAACCGCTTGGTTCCTACTAATTGTTCCCGCATCTAGTTGTGTTTTCGTTTATTAGGTCTAAGCAGTCAAAATTTAAATTGCTAGTAATAAATACTTTAGATGCAATAATTAAGACAACCATCTAATAAACTCAACTTTTCATTAATGGAAATCACACCAAATGTCAAACAACAACCAAAAGGAAAGAGGAAATAACATTAGGAGACTACTGCTCCGTTATTGTCTAAGTGGGAAAAATACTAGAAAGGAAATCACTAAAGAATTATGATTCATTGCTCCTTCGTAGGGGCCTCGAAACAGGTCTATATAATCCCTGGTCATTCCAGTCTTCCTCTTCTTCAGAGGCAGCCCATCCCCGGACTTATCCGCAGGTCTCTTAGGCTTCAGGTCCCTTGACTCCTCAGCTGGCACAGATGGTTCTCCAGACTTGCTCACATTGCCCTGCTGAGGCTCGGAGCCTTTCTAAGTTTTCCCCCAAAGAGACTCCAAGAACTTATCGGCATCCTCTAGCTCATCCAACACTGAGTGAGTGTGCTCTCGCCAAGTGTTGAGAGTCAACACAAAGTCTCGAGCTTCAGCCTTCAAGTCGTCTATAGAGTCCTTCATATACTCGTGCAGCATCGGAAATTCCCATAGTCTCATAAGCAGTTGGAGACAGAGGCGTGTACGTGGGAGACAAGGCGCCAACCGGGTGATCTGACCCGTACCTTTCTTTCCAACTCTCATAGTAGGGATCCAACGGCTCCTCCTCACTCTCAGAATCTTTGATTGGGTCCTCATCTTCATCAACGACCTCGGGGGTTGGGGATTGCTTGGATTGCACTTCCCGTTCTCCCTCGCTCTCGTACTCGGGATCCTCAATTGGATCCTCCTCCTCGGTGGTCTCAACTGCCACTAAGTCCTCCACGGCTTTTCCAGGTGGAGTGAATTCTACCACTGGGCCATCATTCTCGACCACCTTAACGGAATCAAACTCAGACTTGATCGTCGGAGCGGTCTTAGATTCTTCCTGGGTCTTAAGGTGGGCTCAAGTAAACACCATTGTCTGAAAAGAGACAAGGGAATGTTATGACTTTCCTGATATAGAAATTCTATCTTCTATAGCAAGCATGAATGGTTGGACTACTAGCGTTGGCAGAAGTTTTGAAAAATAAGTTCACACAAAATTCCTAAGACAAATTTCACTCATTGTTAAACTTGACCTTGTCTTCCATTTCAAACCCGTTATGATTATAATAATATACTTTTGAAACAAACCCCACCAAATTATTGTGGTTCAAAAATCACTGAAAGACATTTTTATCCTAAGCCTTACTTAGGGCCTACAGTAAAAAAAATTCTTATAACAAGTTCTTGTTTTGTAAAACACAAAACTGTTTAAAAGTTCCGAGTTTTTTTTAAAAACTTTTAGCTCTGATACCAGAACTGTAACACCCCCAAATTACCTTAGGAATATTATCGCCAGTGACCTCGGATCACATATCCAAAATCACCCAAGGCTTTACAATATTGATCGCAAAATACCAAATTATAACGAACAATAACAAATATAATATCGAAATCAAGTTATATTATAATTCGACGTCGCAAAACGGCAACCCAATAATGTATATCAAAATATCAGCGGAAGACTTAAATATTCAAAACATAACAGGATCTAAACCTTGTTTGAAAATGATCAAATAACAAAGGAAACTGCAGCTGCCTTCAACGTCTTCGTTCCAGGGCTTCGATCTGGGAAGCTGTACCTGATGTGCCGTATAGGACGGATGACACCAGCCAACCATGCAAGAAAAAAGAAAGGTTGGTTAATCTAATGAAAGACTAAACAAGGGCTCAAACAGAATGGTTCTGGTGGTTGCATTTGGTTACTATCATTGTCTATCGAATAAAAGCCGGTAGACGATACATAACCAGATACTCTCACTGAAATGAAAGAATAGGAATGCAAGAAGAGAAGACTCCAAAGAAATGAGTCTTATAGGAATACTTATGATTGTTTGGGAACATTACAATCCACACAAGGTTTGAAAACTGACTTCTTTGAATAATCGGGTCCTTAACCAACCTCACCGCATGTGTGTTGTGCGAATTCAGAGATAAGAGAACCTTCATAGACAGAAGTCTGGACGGGTTCCATATTGTACTTCTCACCCGAGGGTATATTAATTATGTGCAACGAGGCACTTATCTTATTTAATTTCAAAACGTGCATTTTACGTTGAAGCTTTTAATTTCCACAACAGATCTCGCAATGGGATATAGGATGGGAATAAATCCCGAAGATTGGCACTAGCTAAGTGCACCACCACCTATATTCAGATAGGGGTAGGTCATGACCAAAAGCATTAGGGCATTTATCCTCCTAACGCAAAGTTATAAAGAAACGACTAAACCTCACAAGGAAATAGTGTTCCTACAAATACTCGTGCTAATCTAGTATTTATATTTCCACACCAATGCACAACAAGTCCACACCAATTATAACTAGCACCCTATAATAATATATATATATATAAGGGTCACAACTAGCATATTATACAACCTAATAATAAGGTTTAATTAAACACACCATTTATTCACACAAGTTCCCAAACAAGAAAAGAATTATTTATCCTAACTTAATAGCACAACCGATTCATTGGCAATTAAGGTAAAAATGGAATAAATATGCAAGAGCGAACCGCCACTTTGCCTTGAATCACAGAAGAGGAGCGGTATCGCGAGGATGATTGTTTCCAGGTAGCAACTTGAATCCCTACTCTATTTCCGTTCCAGAAGCGAATCCGAGACGAAACCATAACACACAAAATAAATTATAATTAGGCAATTTATTTAAAACTGAATTTTGAAGGGTATATGCCTCAAGATTGAATTAATACATCTCAAATTAGTTCAATTTTCAAGGCTTAATCGGTAGGATGATTATCTATACGATTAAAAGTCAATTAATCATACATTCTAAATAATCTTTTCATACATAAATAAATATCACAATCTATTTATAAATCCAGAAATCTTACTCCAAAATATTATCTCCATGAAAAGTCAATATTATAATCATGCATAGTCTAAGACAATAACCAAAGTAATTTTAATTAATTTAATTCTAATTTTATAAAATCAGAATAATTTCATCTTATTATTTAGTAATTAAGATTAATTTATTTAACCTTAATTAAACCATATATCAATGAAATAGAATCAGAGATCGGATTAAAATCCAGAAAATACCCAATTCGGATCGACGCGCAGGGGAGGTCGCGGTTTTCCGGCTACTGCGGTGGTCGGCGGTGGTTAATCGGAGACGGGACCTTAGGGCTTGGGAATCTAACTTCCAGGCGCAACTTCTGGTGGTGGTGGCGACTCAAACGGTGGACGGTGATCGGTGAATTTCGGCGAAGAATAGGCGCGGCCGAGAGCTAGGGTTCTTGAGCTTTGGAGAATTAATTGGATGATGAAATCTCAATGAATGTTGCCCTATTTATAAGGGTTGGAAAGGTCTCTGGAAGATCTTCGTTTTCATATAAAATTTGGGCGAAATCGATCCCGGAATGACCCTGATTTGCCCTACTCAAATTCGGTCTTATAGGTGATCGTTTCCTTCCTAAATCACTTGGGTTGGACGAGTATAATCCCCTACTAAAAATCCCATGGGGTAATTAATCCAAACGAGCCCAATTGGAGGTTCGATTCGGCGAAAAACCGCCATTGTTGACATGGAGGAGCTCACGGCTGGGCTAGAGGAAGAAGGAGGTGAACAGTACCCGATCGGGCCCCCCTCACTTTTGGCTTAATTGCATTTGTGGCCCCAAGTTTTGAAGTTGGGGCAAAAATGCCCTTGAATAATTCTTGAAAATTACAAAAATTACCCAAACTTTCACAAACTTAATTATTTTAATAATTCTAAGTTTCTAATATTATTTTAGCCTAGAATTAATATTAGAAAAATTAACCAAGGCTAAAATAAGCTAAGACAAGCTTAAGTTACAATTCCTATGGCTTTAACCATATTTAGATCTCTTAACAAACTTGTTAACCTTGATCTAAATATTCTAGGTTAAATTTCATAGTTTTATTTAAATTTAATAATAACATAATGTTATCCAAAAATTTAAATAACACACGACCTTAAGGTTGTAATGATATATATTAAAATTCTCCATTTCATTTCTATTTTTGGAATGTGGAAATGAATACCAATATTCCTTTATTATAAATAGATTTGGAAAATTACATAAATACCCTTACTGAAATTGAGGGTTATTACACATGTCTTGTAAGAGGCCTTTTTTTATTAATTTTGTGTTAGTATAACTTAATTACATGTTTACATTGATATTTGAAGAAATACTTTTAAATAATATAAAATATTAATTGTCAATAAAAAAAATAAGAACTTCATAAAATGTAAATTAGTTGACAAATTTTAGACATTTATGTATATACTAAAAAATGAAATAAATGATTTTCGATGACAATTCTAGTGAAAGTGATGACATGGACTTTAGAAATTTGACCACGGTTATGATATGTTTGGTGAAAATTAGATTGTATTTTAATAGGTTTATAATAAGAAATATTTTCTTTGTCTATGTCATCAGTTCAGTTAAACTTCTCACATTCACGTCATCAATTTTAAGGAAATTATGAAAAACAATGGATCAATTAAAGTATATATACAATAGTTTAACAATCAATTTATAAATTCTAAATTTTGTTTTATTTGTTCCTAGAGTTTATAGTTGGTATTATTTAATGGGACTTTGCGAATTTAAAGTTATTTTGCCTTATTATTATCAACTGAACATAAAACCATCAGTTTTATTGAGTGAGGATATAATAAGCTTAGGATGCACAATGAGGAGAAATGTGACAATTGGATCAAGTAAACTGAAAAGATAGTATTTTTTTGATGAAAGAAAAGATAGTATTAAAAGGCATTGAGTGACAAAATTGTAAATATATATGTAAACCTTTTTGTTCTTGTTTTTTGCGGTGCAACAACAATATAAATTTATACTTGAAGTGCATATAAAAAATCCATAGTGCATTTAATATATAAGCACATTTTTAAAAATATACGTATATATTTAATGCTCATATACAATATATAAATGTTGCATCATTAGTATGATGATGTTCACTTTTAATATGTAAATGTGCATGTTTAATATATATATATATATATACATATATATATATATATATATATATATATATATAGGGGCGCTCAGGTAAAACGAGTCTTGTGGTGAAACGAGTGGATAATTTTGGAGCGTTGGATTGAGGGTGATAAATGGCTAGATTAGGAGAGAGAAAATATGGTGTAGTGAGGGTGTGAATCATGGAATAAATATCACAAAAGCTTTTTTGAATTTTATTAAATAACCACCTCCAAAATAGGAAGTTTAATGTAGATTTGGAGAGAGAAAGATATTGTATATCTCCATCAGCATTATTCCTCAAGCCTCCACCGAGATCCGCGTCATTCACTGTGTTTTTAGTTAATACGCATATTCAATGGAAGTTCGTGCATATCAATACATTTAATTAGTTGAAAATTAACATTATGCATATCAACACGAAAATTGTGAATATCGTTACATGTTCTTTGCATATCTATTTATTTTGTTCATGTTCAATCGTATTCATGCTGATATTCACTGTCTTATATCTGATATTCAAGTATTGTGAGTGCTTATTCATTATGTATATAATGCATACACTGAATTGAAAAAAAATTGTGCATATCTGTGCATATCAAAACACATTATTTGAATATCGTTCAAGTATTTCTGAATATCTGTTATTCGGTATCATGCATATCCTATCCACACAAATGAATATCATATTCACGGCCAAGGAAATAATCCATAATTACAAGTTGCATATCATACAAGTATATTTTGCATATCACTGTACAAAAAATTCATATCCCATCCACATAATTGCATGGCCGCGATCGCTGCCCTTGAACTGCGCCCATGGCTTGTTCTTTCCTGGCACTCAGCGAGATCTTCCTTGGCCGCGCCCATGGCTTATTCTGCATATCAATGTATAGAAAATACATATCCCATCCACACAAATGAATATCACATTCACGGCCAATAAAATAATCTATCATAAAAAATTGCATATCATACAAGTATATTCTGCATATCAATGTATGGAAAATGCATATCACATCCACACAAATGAATATCACAATCACGGCCAGTGAAATAATCTATAATAACAAATTACATATCATACAAGTATTATCTGCCTATCAATGCATGTAAAATGCATATCCCTTCCATACAACTGAATATCACATTCACGGCTAGATACACATTCACGGCCAGATACATAATACATAATCACAGAATGCATAGCATACAAGTATGTCTGAATATCATACATAGACCCTAAATTACATCTCCAAATCAGTCGGCGGTAATGGAGGACGCCAATAATCCAACCCAACCTCAACATAGACTACATTTCTTCTACGAGACATATATTAGCTTCCTTCAAAAGAAGATCGTGAAAAAAGATTGTGAACGATCGGGACAACGAATAATTTGACAAATAAAATTTTAACAGCCACCTACCAGTTCTCCTACCTGAAGCATACTCCATGGAGACTGTTGCCACGTGCCAATATCTGGCTTTAACAGAGAAGACACAGTGCCTTCAAACCAAGTCATCCGTCAGGAATCCTCAGTCTCCACCGCCGTTGCCGTCGTTCCTCCATCCTTCCCTGAGCCGGCCATGGACATAGAGTACATCGCAGCCCACCTCTTCAACTCCGCAGAGGAGATAGACTTCTTAGCCCTCCTAACCCCAACAAACAGCTTCCCCGTGACCTTGTTCTTCATGAAGACAACAGAATCCCCCGTAATTAGCTTCTTGCTGTTGACGTACTTGCTCCACCCGGTGGTCAAGAGGTGCCTCCTCCGCGTTCCCCGGTAGATGTGCCAGAAATTCCAGGTGTTTCCTCGGAGGTCGGTGATAGACAACGTTTGAACTGGCGGATCCACCGCGTAATCAAGCGGCGGGAAGATGGAGTCCGCGCAGAACCGCGACACCGAGAATGCTCCGCCGTTGTTGGCATCCGACGGCATCAGAACCTTGGTGAAGGAGATGATTACGCCATCCTCCTCGCTGCTGCCTTCCACCACCTGGGACAGCGGTCGCTGATCAAGAAAGTGCCCCTCGCCGAGAGGCTCTAGCCGGATCTTGGTAAAGACCTCATCGGAGTCGGGATCGACAAGGTGGAGCACCTGGAGAACTCGGCAGAGAAAAAAACGGCCTCGAAGGGAGATGAGAGATGAATGAGAGGACAGATTGAGGATTAGAGGAGTGCTCTATATGACCCTGTGGGAAGTAGTAAACCCTAGAACCTACTGCCGGGATAACAAGCAATGGAGGTGGAATAATTTTTGAGAGAGAGAGCATTGAGGGAGACAATGAACGGTTTTTGGAAGGAGAAAGGAAGAGACGATTTAATGGGAAAGTGAATCTGTGGATTGGAGAGAGAGAGAGTAAATTGGGAAAAACAAATCCCATAAAATTAGGTAATCTAGTGTGTGTCTTGTATTTAAATTATTTTGTACCTCCCTCAATTAAATCTTGTCCGTCAATCTCATCAACATCCAACGCACTAGAATCATTCACTCGTTTCACTATAAGAGCATGTTTTACTAGAGCATAGATCTATATATATATATATGTATATATATAGGAAAAGGGATCAAATGAGAACAATTATGTAAGAGAGAAATAAGAAACATTTTGCACTGTTAGATTTACAAGAAAGAAGGGCCAAGATTATAGTTTCATTAAAAGGGCAAATATTCGGCCGTCTCGAATTTTTCCCAAATTATATGTGTATTTTTGGAAAATTGTGTTTGCACCTTGATCCGCTCTACTTTGTAGTGCGTAACTAGGAGTTGTTACCGGAGATTTAGGTGTCATTTGTGTGTGTTTAGAACGCAATATAGGAGAATGGAGTTTTGGAGAAAAAGTGTTGATTTGGTGGTTTTGAGAGCTTAAATGACGACTTATTGAAGATGGAGGCGAAGCCACAAGAGAAGACCACAAGAGAAGAAGAAGAAGACGATGCAGAACATAATCCGCGGACGCAGATGGATTTCCGCGGTCGCGGAAATACACAGAGGCAGCGACGCTACATGACTTTTCCGCGGTCGCGGAAGACAAGTCGCGGTCGCGGCTACTGTTCACGCGCGGATCCGAGAATTTTGTTTCGTCCGAGCTTTGTTTTATTTTTTTTCTATTTCTTTTATTTCCGTTTATTTCCTTTTAGAATATTATTTCCTATCTTTTGGAAACTAGGTTTTGCTAGGGTTATACCTAGTATTAGTTAGCAGCCTTTTTCATTATTCAAGAAAACACATTATCGTTCAGCTTTTCCCTTAGAGAGTTTTATGCTTTGAAGACTATGAAGAACTAAGCAACCTTTGCTTAGTCCGACGATTGAAGCCTTCGTTTGTATTTGGTTGTGAGATTATAACTCTATTTCTTTTCCTTTGATTATATCTTTTCTTTTTGTGCTTCATCCCATTGATTCTTGCTGATTTGACTAGTCTGATCATCTAGTTGATATTAGTGATTATCTATTGCTAGGATTTGGATATTTCTGGTTGAAATCCCTTATCTTGTGTAGCAAATACGATTTACAAGAACTGGTTGTGAATGTTTATTGTGAAAAGAATTGATTATATGTCGAGTACTGACGGGTTGTTAAGTATTGCATATATCCTGGTTAATTCATATGCTTATTGCTGCCGTTAGATTGAATCTTGATAGTTTCTTGATTGTTTAATGTTACGTATTTTCAGGGCTGGTTGACATGTCTATATACATAAGATCGGGACAGGAATATTCATTGGTAGGAATTTGAGATAATCTAGGATCAATCAATCAAACTGAAGTGTGGATATTTGTCTGGCTAAGTTACTTCTCACCCATAGATTACATCCTTTGCTTTGATTTACTTTGTTTACATGACACAAACCAAAACCCCTCTTTTGTTACCATTGGCATACAGCCTTTTGCACTTAGGAAGATTGCTTACCTCCCTCTGGGATTTGACCCTTACTTGCCTACTATACTTAGTTTGGTTTTTGAGGATTACTTTGATAGGCATCACCACTTTAGCCTCATCACACCTCGATGTGAACTTATTTTTTATATTCCTAACTTTTGTACTTAAATGTTCACCACTTTTATGCCCACATCTTCACCACTTTTGTACCTAGATGTTCATCAGTTTTTTATACATGCATGTTCATTGCTCTTCTCTTATACGTTCATCACTTTTCGTTGCAAACATGTTCATCGCTTTTGTCCGTAGATGTTAATCACTTCTTTATGCATATGCATGTTCATCGATTTTCTCTCATACGCTCATCATTGTTCGCTTGAACATGTTTTTGTTGTTCATCATTTTTGCCTTTGATGTTCATCACTTTCATGCCCATATAGGGGGCAGTTCCGATCCCATGAGAACAATTACTTACGTGAGATCTGAGAACGCACATGAAGCTTTCACACCCACATGCGCGCTTGTGTTCACTAGCGAACATAGATGTTCTCTATGTTGTACATACTTGTTCGAGACAGTTTAGCAAGAGGGCGAGCGCCCAAGCAGTTAAGGCCGCATAATCTCAGCCATCGTCCTCACTACTTTCTGAGATGGCTGAGATGATGAGGAGGTTTATGACGAAGGGCAACCAGCATCAAGTCAAGTCTTGTGGAATCTGCTATGACACGATGCACCCTACTGATGCGTGTCCCACACTGCAGGAGCCCACTGATGAAGTGAACGCTATAGGAGGTTTTGATCCTCCTAGACCAAGATATGACCTGTACTCCAACACCTATAATCCAGGGTGGAGAGATCACCCTAATTTGAGGTACGAGAACCAGCAGAATCCTCCTCAGGGTCGTGATGATCAGGAGTTCCACCAGAGGCCACCACAGTTCTTACAGCAACAACAACAATTTCAGCGGCCTGGAGGTCAACAACAACAACAATTTAGAGCTCAATATGACCCTAGACCTCAAGGCCAGAGCGCAAGTTCGTCTATGTCCGGTGATGACATGATCAAGTCTCTCGCTCAGAGCGTATCGACGTTGGCAAACAATATGATCCAACAACATAGTGCTCTCGCTCAGAGCGTATCGACGTTGGCAAACAATATGGTCCAACAACATAGTGCTCTCGCTCAGAGCGTATCGACGTTGGCAAACACCATGGTCCAACAAAATCAAGAGATGAAGTCTAGCAGTTAAAACTTGGAGAAGCAAGTGGGGCAAATTTCTCTAGCAGTGAGCAAACTAGAGGCCCGGGATTCGGGGAAACTACCATCTCAAATGGTAGCAAACCCGAGAGAGAATGTATGTGCGATGACACTAAGGATTGGGACGCAAATGAATGAAGTGACGGATGCTATAGAGGAAGAACCGCAACCCGACATCCGCGACCGCGGAATACTTTCTGAAGGCGGTGATTTTTCCGAAGATTTTCCATGACCGCAAAAATGTTCTTGGAGAAGAGGAATTTTCTGAAGCGAATCCGCGACCGCGGATTATCCCCTGGAGGCCCAGATTGCTTAGATGTTGATCCGCGACTACGAGTCCCAAACCGCAACCGCGGGTCCTAAACCGCGACCACGGTTGTGCCTCAGACGTCTATGACGATTACGTCCATCCTTATTTCCTCGTTATGCAAATTTTTTGAAGGAATTGTGCAAGATCAAGAGGAAGAAAACAGTGAAAGCAAAGAAGAAGGTCCTGGTGAGTGATAATGTCTCTGCTATGCTGCAAAAGCGGTTACCCAAGAAGTGCAGTGACCTAGGCATGTTCAGTATTCCTTGTAAGATAGGTGACACCACGTTCGATACAGCCATGCTGGATTTGGGTGCATCTGTAAATGTGTTGTCTCTCTCGCTGTAGGAATCTTTGGAGCTTGGGCCATTACAGAAGACATGGACAGTGATTCAATTGGCGGAATTGTCCTATGTGTATCCCAAAGGAGTCATGCAGGATGTTCTGGTAGAGGTCGATAAGTTGATTTTCCCTGTAGATTTCTTTGTGATGGATACGGGGCAAGACAAACATGCAGCCCTTGTGATGCTAGGTAGGCCATTTATGAAAACGGCAAATACGAAGATTGATGTGAGTAGTGGTTCACTCACCATGGAATTTGATGGGGTGAGGGTCGAGCACAACATTGATAATGCAAAGAGACACCCTTCTGGTTGTAATCCCAAGTGTTCGGTTGATGTGAGCAACCCAAGATGAATTAAAGGAAATTATGTCGAGCCACGACAATAACCAAGGCGTTGCTCGGGAGGCAACCCGAGGTATGTAATTCTTTTTGCGTCTTTTCGTTTCAAGTTTTTATTTGTGTTGTTTTCGGTTTAGACTAAAACGCAGGTAGGAGACTCGAAGCCAAAAATTCGAAGACGGTGTTCCACTCGCACCAAACGCTAAACCGCGACCGCGGAAAATTTTCCGCGACCGCAGTTTGTCCACTGTAAGTCCCCTTATCTGAAAAAACAAATTCGAAGATTTTTCGCGACCGTGGCCTTCAAACCGCGATCGCGGCCCAACTATCCGAGTTTTACTTTGAGGTATGGTGCGCATCATGCTGCCAAGGAGGAGACAATATCCCGACATCTTTATTTAGCACCGATGATGGCCCGAAATTCGACAGCTGATGAGGAGGCGCTCCAGAGCCAACTACAGATACGACAATTGATATGGAGCGATGGAGCCCGCTACTCGATTACACTTGGGCTCCAATTCTGAGTTCGTTGAAGGCCCGTGCAACCCCATTTTCTTTGATGCGCCACTTCCCTTACATTAGATCTATTTGGTTGCACGTGGAGTTTGTTTGAGTAGGACCGCCGTGACACCAGCGACATGTGTTTTCAATGCTTTACCGCCAGCACCGACATCCACATCCAGGCCATCTCGGCGACGGTGTGAGTCCTTTTCTGCTTTCCCTGTGCTTCATCTTTTTGTCTTTCATTACATTGAGGACAATGCAATATTTAAGCATGAGGGAGTGATCTATACTTGCTAGTCGTCTGAATAGAAAAAAATAAATTTGAAAAAGTCAAAAAATATGAAAAAAGACATAAAAGAAAATCCTGGGCTAAGTCAAAAACCTGAAAGGGTGGCTTAGGCAATAAGCAGGTGGCCTAGACCAGCATTAGGTTGAGGTAATAAGAGGTCAAGAGTGATGTGAGTTTTTGTGAGCCCATCTATTGAAAAATGAAATGAGTGGCTTGGTGAAAACCCGAAAGGGCGCCTTGGCAAAATGAGTGAAAAGAAGAAGAGTGATTTTTAGGATTTCTTATTTTTTCTTGCGTGGTGACATAAGAAGAGGTGATATAAGAAGGATTCGGGTAGGTCACTTTGCGAGTTATAAGAAGATAGATGGAGGCTAGGATTAGATGGTTACTTTCACTTTATGGTGTTCGGGTTAAGCTTGGGGGAAGTACTCTGCTTTCCTTTAAGCTTGTGTGTTGTGTTGGTACTGTGGAGATTCATGATTAGGTGCAGTTCTTAGTGGAGATAGTTTTGCTGCACTTCCTGAGACCTTGGGTATTTCATTGGAGGAGTAGGTTTCTTTTAGCTTACTCGCGGACGAGCAAGGTTTAAGCATGGGGGAATTTGATCCGCTCTACTTTGTAGTGCATAACTAGGAGTTGTTACCGGAGTTTTAGGTGTCATTTGTGTGTGTTTAGAACACAATATAGGAGAATGGAGTTTTGGAGAAGAAGTGTTGATTTGGTGGTTTTGAGAGCTTAAATGACGACTTATTGAAGATGGAGGCGAAGCCACAAGAGAAGACCACAAGAGAAGAAGACGATGCAGAACACAATACACGGGAGCGGATGGATTTCCGCGGTCGCGGAAACACACAGAGGCAGCGACGCTACAAGAACTTTTCCGCGGTCGCGGAAGACAAGCCGCGGTCGCGGCTACTGTTCACGCGCGGATCCGAGAATTTCGTTTCGTCCGAGCTTTGTTTTATTTTATTTCTATTTCTTTTATTTTCTTTTATTTTTGTTTATTTCCTTTTAGGATATTATTTCCTATCTTTTGGAAACTAGGTTTTGCTAGGGTTATACCTAGTATTAGTTAGCAGCTTTTTTCATTATTCAAGAAAACACATTATCGTTTAGTTTTTCCCTTAGAGAGTTTTATGCTTTGAAGACTATGAAGAACTAAGCAACCTTTGCTTAGTCCGACGATTGAAGCCTTCGTTTGTATTTGGTTGTGAGATTATAACTCTATTTCTTTTCCTTTGATTATATCTTTTTTCTTTGTGCTTCATCCCATTGATTCTTGCTGATTTGACTAGTCTGATCATCTAGTTGATATTAGTGATTATCTATTGCTAGGATTTGGATATTTCTGGTTGAAATCCTTTATCTTGTGTAGCAAACACGATTACAGGAACTGGTTGTGAATGTTTATTGTGAAAAGAATTGATTACATGTCGAGTACTGACGGGTTGTTAAGTATTGCATGTATCCTGGTTAATTCCTATGCTTACTGCTGCCGTTAGATTAAATCTTGATAGTTTCTTGATTGTTTAATGGTAAGTATTTTCAGGGCTGGTTGACATGTCTATATACATAAGATCGGGACAGGAATATTCATTAGTAGGAATTTGAGATAATCTAGGATCAATCAATCAAACTGAAGTGTGGATATTTGTCTGGCTAAGTTACTTCTCACCCATAGATTACATCTTTTGCTTTGATTTACTTTGTTTACGTGACACAAACCAAAACCCCTCTTTTGTTACCATTGGCATACAACCTTTTGCACTTAGGAAGATTGCTTACCTCCCTGTGGGATTCGACCCTTGCTTGCCTACTATACTTAGTTAGGTTTTTGAGGATTACTTTGATAGGCATCACCACTTTAGCCTCATCACACCTCGATGTGAACTTATTTTTTATATTTCTAACTTTTGTACTTAAATGTTCACCACTTTTATGCCCATATCTTCACCACTTTTGTACCTAGATGTTCATCAGTTTTTTATATATGCATGTTCATTGCTCTTCTCTTATACGTTCATCACTTTTCGTTGCAAACATGTTCATCGCTTTTGTCCATAGATGTTAATCACTTCTTTATGCATATGCATGTTCACCGCTTTTCTCTCATACGCTCATCATTGTTCACTTGAACATGTTTTTGTTGTTCATCATTTTTGCCTTTGATGTTCATCACTTTCATGCCCATATAGGGGGCGGTTCCGATCCCATGAGAACAATTACTTACGTGAGATCTGAGAACGCACATGAAGCTTTCACACCCACATGCGCGCTTGTGTTCACTAGCGAACACGGATGTTCTCTATATTGTACATACTTGTTCGATCATTATAGTATATAAGCGATGTTCATCACTTTATAAGTAAAAATACATATTTTACTAGTGTTTCTATCATAATTTTTTTTTGTTTTCTAAACTCTCAAATCTTATAAAAATGATCATTTAATGTTGATTGCATGTTTGTATGATGCAATTTTAATAATTATTAATATGAAATCAAGTTTAAAGAACATAAGAGTAGGTTTTTTCTTGTATGTGTTTTGTGTTGCACATGTAGACATAGTGGTTCACATGTATGTCTGAACAAGTGATGCACGTATAAACATGAAAAAAATGAACTTATATAAGAATAAAGAGTGATGGACATATATGAAAAAAGTGATAAACATGCATGCATAAAACATAATGAACATCTAGGCATATGGTGATGAATCTGAGCATAGAAGTTGTGAAAATCTATCCACAAAACTGATGAACACCTATGACATGTTCACAACGAAAAGTAATGAACAAAAATGAAAAAATGATGAACATGCATCCGTAAAAAATGATGAACATCTATGTAGAAAGTAGTAAACATATGAACATGAAAGTGATGAACATCAAAGGAAAAAATGATGAACATCAAGAACATGTTCACGTGAACAATGATGAATGTATATGAGAAAATCCAACATGCATATGCATAAAGAAGTGATTAACATCTACGGACAAAAATGATAAACATAAAAAACATGTTCGCAACGAAAAGTGATGAACTTATAAGAGAAAAGCGATGAACATGTATGTATAAAAAACTGATGAACATCTGGGTACAAAAGTGGTGAACATGTGGGCATGAAATTGGTGAAAATTTAGGGACAAGAGTGATGAACATAAAAAATATGTTCACAGCGAGGTGCACACAAAGTTTCCCAAAAAACGCGTATGATACGAGAAAAATTCGACATAATCAAATTTTTGCTCTTTTAATAAAAGTCTAATATGGTCCCTTTTTTCTCAGATCTAATGGTCCAAAATGGCTTTTTTTTCTCCTAAATAATTGTTCTCATATGATACATTTCCGTATATACTATGATGAACATGTATATACAGGAATGTATCACAAAACACATACAAGAAAAAACCTACTTTTCCGTTCTTTAAACTTGATTCCATATTAAAAATTGCCAATATTGCGTCATACAAACATTCAATGAACATTAAATGGTCATTTTTAAGAGATTTGAGAGTTTAAAAAACAAAAAAAGTAAGGATAGAAACACTAGCAGATTCTGTAATTTTACTTATAGAGTGGTGAACATCTCGTATATACTATGATCAACATGTATGTACAATATGGTGAACATCTGTATTCGCAGTAAACACAAGCCGCCTGTGGGTGGGAAAGTTTCCTATGCGTTCTCAAATCTCATGTAAGTAATTAATCTCACGGGAACCGCCCCTATATATATAGGAGAGAAATAAGAATCACTACCATGCCTAGATGTTCACCATTTTTGTACCTATAAGTTCATTAGTTTTTTGCACATGCATGTTCATCGCTTTTCTCTTATACGTTCATAACTTTTTGCTGCAAACATGTTTTCGATGTTCAACACTTTTGTACGTAGATGTTCATCACTTCTTTATGCATATGCATGTTCATCGCTTTTCTCTTATACATTCATCATTGTTTGAGAAAACATGAATTCGATGTTTATCACTTTTGTCCTTTGATGTTCATTAATTTCATACCCATATGTTCTCCACTTTTATACCTAGATGTAGATCACTTCTTATGCATGCATGTTCATTGCTTTTCTCCTATACATTCATCACTTTTTGTGTGAAAATATTTTTGATGTTCATCATTTTTCCCTTTGATGTTCATCAATTTCATGTACAGATGTTCAATACTTTTGTACCTAGATTTTCATTACTTTTCTCCTTTACGTTCATCACTTTTCGTTGTGAACATGTCTTAGATGTTCATCACTTTTGTGCATAGATATTCATCACATCTATTTTCATATATTCATCACCTTATACCTAAATGTTTATCATGTTTTTATTCATGTTTATCACCTTTTTCATATATGTTCATCACTCTTTATGTCTATATGTTCATTTCTTTCATGTCTATATGTGCATCACTTGTTTGGGCATACATGTGAACCACTTTGCCAACATGTGCATCACAAAATGCATACAAGAAAAATCTATCTTTTACTTACTTTAGACTTGATTTCATATTAAAGATTATTAATATTGCGTCGTATAAACATACAATGAACATTAAATGATCATTTTTATAAGATTTTGGAGTTAAGAAAACCAGAAAAGAAGGATAGAAACACTATAAAATTCTGTATTTTTCACTTGTAAAGTGGTGAATATCACTTATATTATGTGATGAACATCTACGAACAAAGCAATGATATTTGTGTTCACTGGAAACAAACACGCGAGCGAGCGCGACAACTCCTCTTGTCCGTTCTCAGTTCTCTCTGAATTAATGATTCTCACTTGAACCTTCCCTATCTCTTATACTTAAAAGTGTGGATGGTGAAGTTATAATTTCGCATGCCAAATCTCCTACGTGTTAGTGTGTTCTTTAGTCACATGCTTGCTTTTCTTGAATTGTTTTCATGTGATTGGTTGTTCATTTTATGGAATTGTTTTTTTTGGGTGGGTTAGGTGCCAAGTTATAAGTGTATTAGGTGTGTGTTAAGTGTCAACTTATAAATGTAGTGGATGTTAGGTGTCAACTTATAGATGTAGTTAGGTGTCAAGCTATAAGTGTATTAGGTGTGTGTTAGGTATCCACTTATGAATATAATGGATGTTAGGTGTCAATATATAGATGTAGTGTCTATAATTATTAAATTTTGTGTGGCTAATTTGGTGTTTTGTCCGTACAAAGGTCATGGCTATTTAAGGGGGCAAAATGCATAATTTCTTATTATCTCTCTTGCACACGGCTCCAAATTTAAAAGAAGGTTTGTGTTTATAATTTTACTTTTGGTTTTTTTATAGTTTTACATTTGGTTATATGTTGTTATTTTAGAGATGTAACGGAACAATTAAGGTGGGCTTTGTCTCGTGGTTGTACTAAAGTTTGTATTTTATGTTGCTGTCTTAGTGATTGTATTTGGCAATATGTGTTGGTTTTGTTTCATGCTTGTGTATTCGATGCTTGTGTTGTGTAATTGCATGTGATAGATGTTCCGAATATGTATTTAACAATGTCCAGCGTATCATTTTATGCAACATAAGGGTCACTCCTAAATTTTGTTTGTCGCAATTGAAGAGATTTTTGTGTTGGCGAAGCGTTACAATGGCTCCCAAAAAGGTATTTCTCTCGCATTTGCCATCGAATTCGAGGACTTGTGTACGTTCGGTTAGAAGTTACAAAAATCTTGTCAGGTTTTTTTTTTTATAGATTTGTAGATTTTAGAGTGCTTTCGTAGGCACTTAAAAGTGTGAATGGTAAACTTATAATTTTGCATGCCAAATCTCCTACGTGTTAGTGTGTTCTTAAGCCACATGCTTGCTTTTCTTGAATTGTTTTCATGTGATTGGTTGTTCATTTTATGGAATTGTTTGTTTTTGGGGGGGTGGGTTAGGTGTCAAGTTCTAAGTGTATTAGGTATGTGTTAGGTATCAACTTATAAATGTAGTGGATGTGAGGTGTCAACTTATAGATGTAGTTAGGTGTCAAGTTATAAGTATATTAGGTATGTGTTAGGTGTTAACTAATTAAAATAATAGATGTTAGGTGTCAACTTATAGATGTAGTGTCTACAATTGTTAAATTTTTTATGGCTAATTTGGTGTTTAGTCCGTACAAAGGTCATGGCTATTTAAGGGGCCAAAATGCATCATTTCTTCTTATCTCTCTTGCTCATGACTCCAAATTTGAAAGAAGGTTTGTGTTTATAATTTTATGTTTGGTTGTTTATAATTTTACGTTTGGTTATATGTTGTTATATTAGAGATGTAACAGAACAAGTAAGGGGGGCTTTGGTCTTGTGGTTGTACTAATATTTGTGTTTGATGTTGTTGTCTTAGTGTTTGTGTTTGGAAATATGTGGTGGTTTTGTTTCATGCTTGTGTATTTGATGCTTGTCTTCTGTAATTGAATGTCTTAGTTGTGATTGCATGTGATATCCGAATATGTATTCAACAATGTCCAACGTATCATTTTATGCAACATAAGGGTCGCTCCTAAGTTTTGTTCGTCGCAATTGAAGAGATTTTTGTGTTGATGAAGCGTTGGAATGGCTCCCGAAAAGGTATTTCTCTTGCATTTGCCATCGAAATCGAGGACTTGATCTGTTCGGTTAGAAGTTACAAAAATCTTGTCCTATTTTTTTAGATTTGTAGATTTTAGAGTTCTTTCGTAGGTTGCAAAATGAGCCTGACACTTTGGTATCACGAAAAGCTGCACTTCTCACCTCGCAGAGCAATCCCACTCCTATCTACATTAAGACAATGTCTGAGGCACTTGTAATGAAGGTTTCACTTCTATGTAGACTTTGGTTGTGCTATATTTCATTTGTGCATTTTTCCTCTCTATAAAATCTGTGATATTGTAATATTGTAATATTGTAATTGTAAACTTTGTGCATTTCTCTTTTGATTTGTGATATTATAATTGTAAATTTTCAGGCTAATGAGATACAAGTGCTACTCCTCTTCTGGGTTTATTACGTGATCACAGTGTTGTCAAGTGGTTGCTAAAGTATGTTGACGCAGAGTAGACGGTTCTAGTTATGTTTTAGTGTACTGCCCACGTCAAATAAAAAAAAAGGAACACGTGCTACTATGTTTCCTCTTTTGGGTGTTCAATTTTGTATCGTCTATGTACTCTTCAAGAAGAGAAGGCCACGAGTTGCTATTTGTGCATAAATAAAGCATTTCTGTGTTTATGTGCTTCTGTGTATTTATGTTTCCATGTTACTGTTTCTCATGATGTCTAAGAACATGACATATTTTGCATCTTCTTTCATGCTCTTTTGGGTGCGCATTTATGTTTTAGTGTACTTCCCCACATCAAATAATTAAAAAGGAACATTTGCTACTATGTTTCCTCTTTTGGGTGTTCAATTTTGTATCGTCTATGTACTCTTCAAGAAGAGAGGCCACGAGTTGCTATATGTGCATAAGTAAAGCGTTTATGTGTTTATGTGCTTCTGTGTATTTGTGTTTCCATGTTACTGTTTCTGATGATGTCTAAGAACATGACATATTTTGTATCGTCTTTCATGCTCTTTTGGGTGCGCATTTGTGTCTTCAGTGATTCGTTACGATGTTTTTACTTCCTTTGGCTATGAATTCGACGTCAAATGTTGTGAAATGTTGTCTATGTTGCCAATGTCATTAAACTACCTCTTATGCATCAACATACTTTAGAATGTTCGCTTGTATAAATATATTTTTGCTTTTCCATTTCAGATTTCTTGTCTTTGAATACGTGATTACTATGATGCGTACCAACGCTAAAAAGGCCGGTTCTTCCAAGCGGAAACGAACAAAAAATGTCAATTCATAAGAAATTATCCGCAAGGATTTGGGATTAATTCATGTGGGCAATAGTACAATTCCGTTACACCCCTCAACCGTTTGTGAATTATGTTGTGCTTTTAAGTTTTGGTTTGAATGCCCTTCTCTGTGTTGTCAAAAGGGTCAAGTAATGTTAGCTCCACTATGAAATTATGATATTATTAATGATCTTTGTATTAGGCCCGACAAGTACGGCGTACACTTTCGTCAGTACTGGCGCGTGTACAATAATTTATTTGCATTCAGTTCCCTTGGTGGCAATATACACTCTTACACGAAAGTTGGCACGCATACTCTTCAGTTACAAGACCAACTATATCATTTTCTACCTAATTGATGCGAACAACCCCTGAAGTGTCGTTGCAAACGCATGATCTTCGTTTCCTCAAGCTTGTAGTCGAATCTCCTCTTGCGTAGCCAAAGAGATGGCTTTCCTAGGGCTAAAAAGATAGCCAAACTCGTCCAAAGAGATGAACGTAGGGATCAAAGTGATGATTGTGAAATACCGAAGAAACAATGTTTGATTGCTCGAAGTGACGATGTTGTGCTCAAGCACATGCCAGGATCCAAATCAGTACAAGGTGAAGGGCGACGAGACTTTGTTTAGCAAGGTCCCGACAAAATGCTCAAAGTTGATATGTTTTGTGTTTCTTTTTGGAAAGAGAAAGATATAACTCTTCTAGACGGTTCTAGACGAGTTTGGGATATAACTCTTCAAGTATGATCTTGAAGAGTTTGGGATAGGCAACTCACAATCCTCGGATACAACTCACCAAGAAATATGAGAAGATATTGATTGACCATGGATGTAACGCACCAAGATCAAACAACCTTCTTTGGATATGACGCACCAAAACAAGAACTTAAGCATTCTAGGATATGACACACCAAGAAGCCATCATTCACGTGAAGCTTGGAATTCAAACAAATCTGTTTTCTCTCAATTCAAGCTTGATTGAAATACAAGGCTCGGTCACCCTTATATAGGTGCCATAATGCATTAAGGAAATTACATAATTAATTAACTACCCACTAACTAGTTAAGCCACTAACTGACTAAACCCACGATCTACCCACTAATTAATTAACGTAAAAATAGAAATAACAAAATAATAAAACACAAATCAACCATCTTCCGCGGAGACAGTTTCTGGCCTAACTTCAGAAGGTTCGTTCTCTCTCGTCCGTGATCGGAATGGAGTGATTCCAACGCCCAGAGATAGATCTTGAAATCTAGTTTCACGCCTCAAAATTTGAGAGTTATAGGAGTTTGGAATAAGAAGATACGGCACTTTTACTGAGGTGACCCATGGTCACATCCATGCAGCTCGATTGCTTCTTCCTCTTCATTGAACCGACTTTGGCATGTCCTTGAGGGGTGACCCATGGTCACATCAGACGAGCTACGCGATATTTTGATCCGTGGGATCGTAGAAAGGATGCAAGGGATTTTGGAAAGGAGATAACTCAACTTAATTCTCAAAATCTACATAACATTATAAACTAGGATTTGCTGGTTTAAATAACTACTAAAAATTAATAATAAAATAATAAGTAGTTTAGAAAAAAGCGTCGAAGACGCAACGCCCAGGACAGTTCCCGCGGGCGCGAAAATACTTCCGCGGTCGCGGAAAACTTCCTGTAAAGTCTCGTAAGTCCGTAACAATTCCGCGGTCACAGAAAACTTCCTGTAGAAATCTCGGCGTCAGCAACAATTCCGCGATCGCGGCTATATCTTCCGCGGTCACGAAAAACTTCCTGTAGAGCCATTCGCCAGTGGACATTCTGCGGTTGCGAAAACATTGATGTTCTGCGTCTAGCTCTCTTCGGCGGGGGCGACTAAGGCGGGACCTCACCCAACCCTCCATAGGTCAATAGAAGGACCCATTTAGGACTAGATGAACCCGAGTCACTCGCGTAAGCCCGGGAGATTAAGGATTGAGTTGCGCGTTCCATTGCCCTTGCGCGAGCTCTTGTTATCGGGCCATTCGAGCGCATGCCCATTGCTTCCTCTTCGTCATTCGCCGTCATCGAGGGAGTCATGGAGCTATCAATCTCCCCTTCTTGGCAGCGAAGCATCCCCGCTTCGTCCTCATCATCAAAAGCAGGAGGCGTATAAGGAGACAGATCGGCGACGTTGAAAGTAGGATGCACACCATAGTCATCGGGTAGATCCAAGCGGTATGCATTGGCTCCAAGGCATTGTAGCACCTGGAAAGGACCATCACCTCTTGCATCTAGCTTGTGGCGTCGCTTCAAAGGAAAGCGTTCCTTGCGCAAGTGCAACCACACCAAGTCGTCTGGCTCATAGGAAACTGGATGTCGGTTTTTGTTGTGTTGCGCGGCTATCTGCTCGGACCTCCGCTCCAGCTGCTGCATCGTCCTCTCATGTAGGGCCTTGACCTGGTCCGCACGCTCCACTCCCTTGATGCTTTCCTTTTCCTTCATTGGCCGAGGTACGAGATCCAAGGGGGTGAGCGGATTGAGGCCGTAGACCACTTGGAAGGGAGTCTTCTGCGTAGCCGAGTGCATGGACCTGTTATATGCAAATTCAACAAAAGGCAAGCACTCTTCCCACTTGCGGAGGTTAGACTTTAACATAGTACGCAATAAAGCACCCAAAGTCCTATTAGTAACCTCCATCTGGCCATCCATCTTGGGGTGATAGCTAGTAGAAAACAACAACTTAGTCCCCAGCTTGGACCACAAAGATTTCCAAAAATAACTCACAAATTTAGCATCATGATCCGACACTATACTCCTAGGAATACCATGCAATCTAACAACATGCTCAAAAAATAAGGAAGCAATCTCAGAAGCATTATTAGTAGTCTTGCATGCAATGAAGTGAGCCATCTTACAAAACATATCAACTACCACAAATATCGAGTCCCTCCCCTTCTTAGACATGGCCAAACCAGTGATAAAATCCATACTAATATCTTCCCATGGGACGTTCGGGATAGGCAAAGGGGTATACAATCCTTGGGGACTCGACCTAGACTTAGCATGCACACAAGTAACACAAGCCTTGCAAAAACGTGTAACATGATGCAACATTTTAGGCCAAAAGAAATGTTCCTTCAATGCAGCCAAAGTCTTAGGAATACCAAAATGTCCTCTACCTTCATGAGCTTCTTGAATTAGCAACCTACGTATAGACATTTTTGGGATACATAGTTTCCCGTCCTTAAATAGGTAGCCATTATCAATATAGAATCCATTAGACTCTCCTTTTTCCATGCATGTTTGAAAAAGTACATCAAAGTCATCATCATGCATATACACATCTTTAATCAAGGAGAAACCTAAGATAGAAGCATCAAGATGAGTAAGTAACACATACATGCGAGAAAGGGCATCCACAACCACATTCTCCTTACCTTTTGTTGTATTTGACCACATAGGGGAAGGTCTCCATGAACTCCACCCAACGTGCATGACGTCGGCTGAGGTTGTACTGGCTCTTCAAGTACTTCAACGCCTCATGGTCCGAATGGATGACAAACTCCTTAGGCCATAGATAGTGCTGCCAAGTCTTCAACACCCGAATAAGAGCATAGAGCTCCTTGTCATAAGTTGGGTAGTTGAGTTGGGCGCCTGTGAGTTTCTCGCTAAAGTAAGCAATGGGATGCCTATCTTACAGCAAGACCCCTCCAATTCCATGATGAGAGGCGTCACACTCTACCTCAAAAGTCTTGGAGAAGTCCGGTAATTTCAGCAAAGGAGTGTTGCACAACCAGTCCTTCAAGGTGGTGAATGCAGTCTCGTGTGCGTTCGTCCACACAATTGACGCAACCTTCCTTGTAAGCTCATGTAATGGGGCTGCAATGGTGGAGAAATCACGCACAAATCTGCGGTAGAAGCCAGTCAAGCCCAGGAATGACCGAACCATGGTTGGAGTTGTGGGGCGTGGCCATTCCGCTATGGCGCGGACCTTGTCTTAGTCGACTTTCAGCCCATCCTTGCTTACAACAAAACCAAGGAAAATAGTAGAATCTGAGCAAAAAGAACATTTACCAAGGTTAGCATAGAGTTTCTCATTCCTAAGACACTCTAAGACCTTCCTAAGATGCTCAACATACTCATCTAACGACCTGTTGTAAACAAGGATATCATCAAAGTAGACAACTACAAATTTGCCTAAGTAAGCCCTTAAAACATGATTCATGAATCTCATAAAAGTACTAGGAGCATTGGTCAAACCAAAAGGCATAATCAACCACTCATAAAGGCCATACTTAGTCTTAAAAGCAGTTTTCCACTCATCACCCTCATGCATCCTAATTTGATGATAACCACTCTTAAGGTCAAATTTAGAAAATAAAGTAGCACCATGCAATTCATCAAGCATATCATCAAGTCTAGGAATAGGGTGTCGATACTTCACTGTAATTTGGTTGATTGCCCGACAATCAACACACATGCGCCAACTACCGTCCTTCTTAGGCACTAGAATGACCGGTACTGCGCAGGGGCTTAAGCTCTCTCGGACGTGGCACTTATCCATCAACTATTGCACTTGACGCAGCAATTCCTTGGTCTCCTCCGGGCTTGCGCGGTATGCATCTCGGTTAGGTAGAGAGGCGTCGGGCACAAAGTCGATTTGATGCTCAATTCCACGTATAGGTGGCAATCCTTCAGGTAGCTCTTCGGGCATCACATCCTCAAATTCCTGCAAAAGAGAAGTCACTGTAGGGGGTAAATCAACAAGATCTTTAACATTTAAAAGACACGAGAAAGGAACAAGTAAAAAGCAAGAAAGACGTCCCTGAATGATTGGGGAGACATCCCGAGACCTAGCCAAGAGAAGCCGGTTTTCACAAGATCCTTGAATGCCATTTGGGGCCGGCTTAGGGGGTTGTTTTGTGGCTGATTTTTGTGGCATCTCACGGCCAGCTGAGGGTAGTGGATGTCCCTTGGCTTGTTCAAGTGCCTTGACTCGGTTCCTTTCAACTTGATCGTGCATAATCTCCTGAGAGCTCATAGGAAGCAATGTCACCTTTCTTCCATTGTGCATGAAGACGTAGTTGTTGAGGAATCCATCATGAAGAGCTCTCTTGTCAAATTGCCAAGGCCGCCCTAAAAGAAGATAAACGTAGGGATCAAAGTGATGATCGTGAAATACCGAAGAAACGGTGTTTGATTGCTCGAAGCGACGAGCTATGGGATAGTTTGATCTGTGGGATCGTAGAAAGGATGCAAGGGATTTTGGAAAGGAGATAACTCAACTTAATTCTCAAAATCTGCATAAAATTACAAACTAGGGTTTACTAGTTTAAATAACTACTAAAAAATAATAATAAAATAATAAGTAGTTCAGAAATAAAGCGCCGAAGACGCAACACCCAGGACAGTTTCCGCGGGCACAGAAATACTTCCGCGATCGCAGAAAACTTCCTGTAAAGTCTCGTAAGTCCGTAACAATTCCGCGGTCGCGGAAAACTTCCTGTAGAAATCTCGGCGTCAGCAACAATTCCGCGGTCGCGGCTATATCTTCCGCGGTCGCGGAAAACTTCCTGTAGAGCCATTCGCTAGTGGACATTCCGCGGTCGTGGAAATGGTTTCCGCGGTCGCAGAAACGTTGATGTTCTGCGTCTGGCTCTCCTCGGCGGGGGCGACTAAGGCGGGACCTCACCCAACCCTTCATAGGTCAATAGAAAGACCCATTTAGGACTAAATGAACCCGAGTCACTCGCGTAAGCCCGGGAGATTAAGGATTGAGTCGCGCGTTCCATTGCCCTTGCGCGAGCTCTTGTTATCGGGTCATTCGAGCGCACGCCCATTGCTTCCTATTCGTCATTCGCCGTCATCGAGGGGGTCATAGAGCTATCACTAATCTTTTGCCCGGAGATAGTACTCTGGATTTTTTACAAATGTATTTTTGTGATGGAGCCTTGGAAATAGATGCTCGCATGAACATGTTCGCAACTTTCGCGGATTTGCTGCCTAAGGTAATACATGCATTGATGGCAGTCACCGAACATAATTCGTATGCTTGTTTTTTTCCGCTCACTTAAGGACGTTGGCATGAGCGAGCTTAAAATTTGAATATCAAACAATCTGGTGCTTGATCAAAGGATATTCAATGCCCCAACTTCTAACGAGGTTGTCGCTATTTTGGTTGAAGGCTCGTCCAATGATATTATACACAACCCTGATATAGTTGTTCATGCTCACGGAAATCGTCCCCATCGTGTGATGCATTTTACGGTTGTTATGATCCGCTGCAATACCCACTTTTGTTTTGTCGCAGTAGGATGGCATAAAGGCATGCGACGTGTACATCTTGGTGGGCGACATTTTCGGATGATGTGTCTTTTCCTAATTCAGCGTGTTCGGTGCAAGATGCCTCTGATTTGATTACTGTTGAAACTTCAAGTAAACATATATTCCTTTCATAGCTTGCATCGTATCTTATGTTCTGTATTTCATATTTTGTCCAGAATGAATATGTTCACAAAAGGATCTTTTTTCTACACATAGCATACATGATGTTATTTGTTTCTATGTGTGTATGTTTGTAGCGGCGCAAATGAGTCCACCAAAGGATGGGAAGGAGGTATCTTGCAGAGAATATTACACATTTTGTTTTCAGGTACGTTCAACACGCTCTATTGTAAATGTTGGTCGGGTTTTTTTGCAGTACATTGTCGATATGTATGTCAAGATCGAGAACACACGCCTTGATTATTTGCGTCTCAACCAAGTTCGCCTTATAAGTGAACTTTACCAGGGTATTGTTGATAGTGTAAATGATGGTATATGATCCGCTACATCCATTGGCTGATGGATAATATTGCCAGCTTCATTTATAGGAGGTCCAAGGGTAATGAAACAAAGATATCTGAATGCACTGTCACTTGTACAACGCTTTGGCAAACCTAATTTTTTCATTGATATGACTTTCAATCCAAATTAGCCTTAAATAAAAGCCGAGCTTAAGCCTAGAGAGAGTTATGATGTAAGACCAGATATAGTTGCCCATATTTTCCACACGAAGCTGACATTGTTGAAGAACGAAATTGGAAAAAACACATTTTTGGCAGTGTTGTTGCAATGGTAGAAGTTATTGAGTTTCAGAAACGGGGTTTGCCTCATGCCCATGTCCTCATTATTCTAGAGAGCGGTCACAAAATTACATTTTCC
Source organism: Rheum nobile (assembly GCA_027886185.1). Classification (NCBI taxonomy): domain Eukaryota; kingdom Viridiplantae; phylum Streptophyta; class Magnoliopsida; order Caryophyllales; family Polygonaceae; genus Rheum; species Rheum nobile. The sequence goes on from WOAB01000485.1 coordinate 17,048,346, forward strand.
GACTTGTATGATCAATATGTGCGCGCAGAACTTCCATCAAAAGATGAACCGCATTTGCGCTCATTGGTTGTCAAGCATATGATGCGCGGTCCTTATTGTGAATTAAATCCTAATTGTTCCTGTATGAAAATTAAAAATTGTCGTGCTACATGCCGTTTTCGCTATCCAAAGGAATACACTGAAAGTACAACATCCTTTGTGGATTGTTATCCTATATACAGACGAAGAAACAACGGCGACTTTATTACAGTGTGCGGCAAAAGGTTGGACAATAGATGGGTCATTTCTTATAATCCTTATCTTCTAGCTGCGTTTGATTGCCATATTAATGTTGAAATATGTTCTACTGTTAAAGTTGTCAAATATATGTAAATACCTCTACAAAGGGCATGACAAAACTTCTTTCAATATTGAAAAGGAACACATGCAAATTCAGGATGAACCAAAAGCTTTTCAGAGCGCTCGATGGGTATCGCCTCCTGAAGCAGCATGGCACATTATTGGCTTTTATTTGTACGACATGTTTCCATCGGTTATTCCTCTACAAGTACATCTCCCTGGTATGCAATACACAACATTCTCTGAACATTCAGATGTGAGTTCAATTGTAAATGATGAAAGTCGTAAGGTGATCAGCGCTACTTTGTAGGGTTTAACTAGGAGTTGTTACTAGAGTTTTAGGTACCATTTGGATGTGTTTAGAGAATAATTGTGGAGAATGAAGTTGAGGAGAAGAAGTGTTGTACTATTCATCCACGGGCGCGGAGAAGCTAGCCGCGATCGCGGATTGAAGACAAATAGCGAACGACTCCAGGAACTTTTCTGTGGGTACTATTCATCCACGGGTACTATTCATCCACGGGATTTTCATCCGAGATCTTTTATTTTATTTTATTTATTTTATTTTATTTCCTTTTAGTTCTTTTATTTTATTTTCTTTTGGAGATTTTATTTGTTATCTTTTAGGAAATTAGGTTTTGCAAAGTCTTTATATTCTTCCTTTAGAACATCAGTTTTGTAAGTTGGGTACTCCCTAAGTTGGGTTCTACCTTTCTTCATCTTTTCCCTTTTCTTAGTTTAGTTCTTTGTTTTGTTTTTGGCTGGACAATTGAAGCCTTGGTTTGAATTTGATATTGAGATTATTCTTTTCTTTATCCTTGAATGTTATGATTCTCTTGTGCTTCATCCCATTGAGTTTTATTGATTTCTCTAGCCTGATCACCTAGTTTTATTGGTATTATTCATACTGCAGGATTAGGGTTTTGAATTCTATTAGTTGATCTAGTTCATCAATTGTTGTGATTAGTATTATTAATATTGGTTTCCCTAGCGTGACAAACTAGTTGAGATTGGTATTATCTATAGTGCTAGTTCCCCTAATCTGGTCATCTTGTTGAGATTAATATTGTTCATCCCTAATTCAGAGTAGCAACCACGATTTACTGGAACGAGTTGTGAATGTTTATTGTGAAGAGAATTGATTGCATGTCGAGTACTAACGAGTTGTTGAGTATTGCATGAGCCTATCTATTCCTGAGCTTACTGCTGCTGTTAGATTTATCTTGATAGTTTCTTGATTGTTTAATAGTTAGGGTTATCAGGACTAGTTGGACTGGTAACTAATTTAGAACAGGGATTAGGACATTCATGAGGATTGAGAACTAGGGATAATCAATGATTCATCAACCAAACTAAAGGTGGATATTTGTTTAGCCAAGCTTTCTATGTTTTATTTATCGTTTTCTTAGTTAGATACAACCAAAACCGCCCTTTTGTCTTTGTTATCAATTGGTGAATGATTTTGCAAACAAGATATATAACTTGATTCTCTGTGGGATTCGACCCTTACTTATCAGACTACATTAGTTAGGTTTTTAAGGATTATTTTGTTTAGGTGTCACGACAACGCCGATCATAAGGCTACGATGCTTACTGCATACTTTGAAGCGAATGCGACTTTGGCAAATGCACCTCAATATTTGTACTATGAATTCCCTGAATGGTTTGTGTGGAATAAGACTGCTCAAACGTGGACCCAAAGAATCAGGCGAGCTTGTATTGGGAGAATGACATATGCTTCTCCATCGGAAGGTGAACGTTACTATCTAAGGCTACTATTATGTAACATTCGTGGTGCAACATCGTTTGAGAGCCTGAATACTATCAATGGACATGTATGTGCAACATTTAAAGAGGCTTATGAACAACACATCTTCTTAGAGTAGGACCACTATACTGACGCTTGTATGTCGGATGCAGTGGTCGTCCAAATGCCGCATGTGTTGAGAAGACTTTTCACTACAATATTAACCATTATTGACTCTTCTAACCCTCGTAATCTTTGTTTCAAATACTATTCGTCCCTGTCTGAGGATTTCGCACACATGTATCCAGGTCAAGAGAAATGGGTTGCACATATGACGTACTGTGAAGTTGATAAACACTTGGAATCAATGGGCTCAAAAATCACGTCCTACAACATACCTTTCCCTCAAAATCTGATCAATCCGAACTTAAGAGCAACGCGCAATATTAGTGATGTGCTTAATGCTCTTGTTCCTGATGAGTACTTAAATGCCGATGCTACCTTGAACACTCAGTAGCGTCATGCGTATGACTGTATTATAGATTCTATTTTACACAACCAGGAGGATGAGTTCTTTATAGATGGTCCTGGTGGTACTGGAAAGACTTTTTTTTGTATTGCGCTCTTTTTGCCAAATTAAGATCACTTGGAAGAATTGTCCTGCCAACCGCCACCTCCGGTATTGTTGCATCTAATATCCCTACTGGTCGAACTGCACATTCATGTTTTAAGATTCCTGTTAACATCGAGGGCGCGATCGCATGCAATGTGTCGAAGCAGAGTAGCTTGGCATCTTTGATACAAGAGGTGTCATTAATTATTTGGGATGAGGCATCTATGGTTATAAAAGAAGACATTGAAGCACTAGATACACTTTTGCGGGATTTGTGCAACAACAATGCTTTGTTTGGAGGCAAGGTTTTCGTTTTCGGTGGCGACTTCCGCCAAGTGCTTCCTGTAGTTTCAGGAAAGTCACAGGAGGATTCCGTTTCTACAAGTTTAGTGAATTCATATCTATGTCCGAGCTTAACACGGTTTACGTTAACTCAAAATATGCGTGCACAACATGATCTTGAATTTGCACAATTTCTGTTGAATTTGGGTAACGGTTGCTACCAGAAAGAATCTTTGTCTAGAATAAAGCTACCATAGGATATAGTTTCATGCAATACTACTTCTAATACATGTGCTAGACAGCTCATTGACACAATTTTTCCTGAGATATACAAGCGCACATTTGATCCACACATTTTTTGAGAGCGCGCCACACTAATGCCTACGAACGAAGGCGTCGATACTATAAACACACAACTAATTGACGCGTTCGAGGTTACATCGGTAATGTACAATGGCATTGACAGTTTGGTTGATGACAACTGCAACATTTGTACTCCTGAGTTCCTCAACACGCTATGCCCTCTAGGTTTGAGCCCTCACAAGTTGGTGCTTAAAAAAATTGCCCAGTTATATTTCTGTGCAATCTAGATCCTGTAAATGAACTTTTCAACAGAACACGCTTGATATCCAAAGAATTTCATGGACATATAATTGTTTGTGAAATAGCAAGCAACTATTACAAAGGAGAGCATGTATTCCTTCCTTGCATTACTCTCAGGCCTACCTCAAGTGCTAAATGTCCTTTTGAATTCAAACGTAAACAATTTCCCATTAAGGTATGCTTTGCCATGGCCATCAATAAAGCATAGGGCCAAACGCTGAAATGTGTATGTGTCTATCTTAGAGAGTCGTGCTTCTCCAATGGTCAGCTATATATTGCTTTTTCCGTGCCATGAGAAGACAAGACCTTAATCTATTTGTATCACCTTCTTCAATGGTCGTGGATGGGTCACATAATGTATTATTTGCATCGTTTGATGTCTTACGTCAAGCGCAAATTTTGTAGCACAATGAATACAATTTCTGAGTATCAACGATGTTTAGTATATTTCGCCGTTTCATTCCTTTTGTTATACTAATGACTACCTCTTAACATGTTCATTTTAGCTCGTCACATGAAATAGTGCATATGTTCGATTGTGGTTGTTGAAACCTCGGTCATACTCGAATACTTGCAAGATCCAACAAAATCGTTCACAGAAGTACACATCGTTAGAGTTGCTGCAATGGTGTAGAGCTAGGAAAAAAGTATAATGTATTTGTATGTAATTATTTTGTATCACAACTATATATTTTCACCACATAAAAATAACTTTGAAAATAATACGTCATTGAATAGGATACAACCTTCGAATGCAATGTCCGAATCACAAAGATTGAAACACGAACCCTTTGGTACTATTTCGCGTGCAGCAGTGGCCAGTGCAAGAAAGGTGTTACTCGTCGTAATGGAAATTTCTAGTGTCAATTGTGTGCCAAGATGATTAGCTTCCCAAAGACAAGGTACTTATAATCTATATACAATGTACATCTTTGTTATAAAAAAGGATTTTCTTATTTGTTATTACTTTATTCGCTCATTGGACAATATACCATATTGGATTACGATTTCCTAATGCCACAAATCAGTGGCACTACCCTTATTTTTCAAAATAATAAACATAGCTATGTTGCACATATATTTTCCCTACACTTTTTCCTAACATAAAATAACCAGCATATCTATATTTCTCGAAACTATAACAAATTCAAGTTGCGACTTTGAGTTAAAGATGGAAGCCATGCTACAATTGTCACCCTCTTTGATGACACTGCTGAAAAGTTAGTGGTTGCCACAGCCGACACTTTGTTGAAAGAACAAGACGTAAGGAATCAAAATTGCAAACAAACTATTCTTACCATTTTACTATCTAAATGCTAAATTCCTATATTTCTAGGATCAAGGTGGTGATAGTGTCCTACCCAATGCCTTAGTCAACATCATCAACACTTCACATGTGATAGAAATCAAATCTCATACCTACTATCAACATGATGAAAGTCTTACATGCACCAACATCATTCCTGTGACTACTATTGTGTATGAGGTTGGTCAATACTCTATTTGTCTATTGCTTCTTAATTTGAAATACAAACATGATATTTATATTCTGAAATATAATATTAAATTCTTATATCTGAAAAATATGAAAGGTACCAGAAAAAGAAACTTCAAAACAACCAATAGATGAAGATGCATGAGAGATTGTAAAAGGGGATCAATGGTAAATATGCAATTTTCTATATAAATTTGAGAATTGTTACTTTGTAAAATCTAAAGAAGGGGTTGCTTTGCAGGATTGCAGATGAAAATACCACTACCAATGAGGTTTGCCTTCTTACGAGTTAAATGCTTATCAAAATCGAACATAACAATATCATTGCTTTTCTTTGAAGAATTAAAATTATGATATCTACATACTCAAGGCAAAAGGAAAAACACAACAAAACCAGCCAAGAGATGAAGGAACACATAGTTGGACAGATGCATCAGAGATTCAAGAAGGACAACAAAGGTGAATATACATTTTATTTTGCAAATTTGGCCAAATCTAATATTTGTGTTGAATTACAGTTTTACAGAAGATGAAAGCACAAAATCTGAACAGAGGACATCTTCAAAAAAGAGAAAAGTGGTCATCTCATCAGATAAGAAGGAATGGACTCAAATTTTATAGTACTATCATTGACCATTTAGCATTTGTAGGAAAAAAAGCACAAGTCTTTTTTAAGTTCAATAATAAAGTATGTTATGTTTAATGAAAGAGTTTATTCCTCAATAACAAAGGATCTTGGTTGTTCTAGAATAGAGTTTATGTCCCAACCCCTCTCAATAGTACCACGAAATTAAAAAAGAAATGTGTTAAAAGGCTCTCTAAGAATAGAAAGCACATCACAACACTACATTAAGCATGTATTTAAACAAGACATAATCAATGACCATTGCTGAATATATGGAATTCATTACCATGGCTAAAGAAACTCAAATGGATTACACATCAACTCAAAAGACATTATATGGTATTCAATTACCATGGCCAACCTTAGAGAAATATCTGCCACCAGATCACTAATACAATTACAAATGGATATTAGATAAACAATAGAAGACATAAAATCAAGTTATAAAAAATGGATTAGTTGGCATGTTAACCACTCAATTGTCAATTTGAACAATTCTGTATACTTATATTCATTTCCAATCAATTGGCACATGTGTCATAAAATCAAAACTTTCCAGGACTACCATTCACCATTTAGCATCTCTAGAAAAAAAAACATTTTGCTTCTTTTAAGTTCACTAATAAACATGTTATGCTTAGTGAAATGGTTTATTTCTCAATACTTTAGTGCAATATTTTAATGTGCATCTAAAAAATATGCTCTTTCCTATTGAGAGAATTGCAGCTTATGAGCAATGCTTACGTATTGGATCATTTCTACAGATTATTTCTCCAGCCATGTACAATAAATTTAGTTCAATTTCCATTTTTTCCGATGTTACATATAACTACTAAATAAGAACTACCTAATTTAGGGAAATAAGCAAACAAAAATAACATTAGTATTCTGACATATTTTGAAGATTATAATACATGTGTGTATATATATAAACTTGCAATACAGCCAGAAGCATAAAATGTGGAAGGCTCTTAGTTATTCAAGAAAAGAACATTTAACAATAATATAAGCTTGAAGAAAATATCTCACCCAACCGGATTCTTTAATATATTATATGAATGAAGATTGCAATAACACATAATATATGGCATTCAACTTCATTCTCAACCCACACACCAAATGATATATGTTATATATGACTAAAAGCTCAATTATCTTCATAATGCTAGAAAAGCATATTTATGACATCCAAATAAATTAAAATATGCAAAATCCATTTATAAAATTTGCAGGCAATAAAAAAATTGATCTAAAACTGATTTTCCGTTTTCAACCAAAACAAAAAGGAAAATTAAATTTATACATATAATGCATTGATACTCAAAAACATGTAACTCCCAAAGCATTTACTGATGCAATAAAATCACCAAAGACAAAGCTACAACAAACCCTCAGAATGACATTCAAATAAAGAAATCTGTAGACATTTTCCTATAAGAGTGAAAACCGACATCACCACATGTTTGTATTCTGCTAGAACAACTTATGTCAACAAAAATCAAAGATACAAACCAAAGAAAAAAATGATATCAGGTACGTTATTCTAATCCTTCATTTACTTTATTTTAAACGAATAGAAAACTAGACTCAAATTGTTAGTATGCAGTTATCAAGTTTTCTTTTCTACTATTACATGTGATTGAGAGGATTCCACACATCCATACATTGGAAAATGCAAATCACATTGAGATTCCCTTTTTTGCAAATGATGATCATAACAAAAATTAACAAACTCTTAGTTAAGGAACAACCTTATTGAGCAATGAAGATAAGATTAAAGAGATTAACTAACCCGATCCAATATAGATCTCATATCCTTGGTCATTTCCTTGAGCTCTCCCAACAATTATCCTTACAAGTACAAGCATATTTCCCTGTTCCAATATTATGTGATTAATGAACTAATGTGTCGATGAAGCAACTACAAAGAAATAGAACAAATACATCGAATAAGATGAAAAATAGCATATATAAATAGTCAGATATTCGTACACACATTATCTACATCTGAACACATGTAACATTCAACCAATTTCAAATCTAAGTCTTAAGTCACAAATTTAATATATAAGAGACCATATAAAGATCTAAAAGGGCCCAACCTGTTAATATTGAAAACTTTTAATGTACAATCCATATGTTACAATTGAAACCTGATAATTTTGTTTTTCAGAAATTGGTACTTTGGAGTCATTCAAATCTTTTTCAGTTACATTACAACTTTTATCATTGCAATTATCACATCCATGACAAGTTGAACCAATCTTTAAATCATCAATCGATAAAGCTAAGTTGAGAAGGGGCTGAAACGAGGTAAGATGTACCTCTTGTGATAACAGCTCCATAACGTTTTTTGAGTCTTTGGTTTCCATCACGTCTTAGATAACATTCCTCCAAGGCTTTCTAGAAACCTTTCACCCTACAATGGCATATATGGCATGAGTGTTTGTTCAGATATGAAATGCAAACAAAAATGCCAAGAATGAGACTGGACATTATTTTCTTAAGGAAAAAACTTTTCAATCATAAACCATTTGATCACCTAAGCTCAAGTCAATTCAGGACAACATAAAACTGATAGCAAAAAATGATTTCTCAGTTTGAAAAAAATGTTCTTCTAACAACCTCATCAGTTCAAGAAATAATATATGATAAAGGTTGCTACAACAAACTCTATTGTTCAAGTTCATTTAAAAACGTTTACCTTGATAATAGTGTGGCACGCATAAATTATTTGTCTTCAGTAATGTCCATGCTTCACATACCATCAAAATCTACAAGTACACAATGGAGCCAAGCATTAAAATTTAGGAAAAATTAGCCATACCCGATGTAGTGAAATTCTCAACAATGTGAATAAGCATGTTGTGTTACTATTAACAGTAGATTAATGCTGAATGCACAATATTGTTTTCAGAAAAAAAGATAAATATTGGTTTAAGACTAATATCAATACAACAGATTTGCTTCGCAAGGTTTACAGCATCATCTACACCATCAAACGAGCGTGGAGCAACACTAACGTTGGAATCACATTCACAAACAAGAACAAATGGAAAGGTCCAAAGTTTTTGCGGCTTGAGACTTACAGATCTAGGAACCTTGCGAGCAGGTGATGTTCCATTCATTTATCCAATCACTACATTTAAAAAAATGAATATTATGAAAATCAATAAAACTTGTTCATCTATGTACAATTAATTATCAAAATGTAAAAAAATAACTAGTTATTATGTACTTTATCAATATACACTGATGCGAATGGGTCATCATAGGAAATGGCGTTGCTTCTTCAAGAAAATAGCCACCTTCACACAAGTCAACAGATACAAATGGTCAGTATGTAATTACCATTTATATTTATACTCAAAACTAAACATAACAAAAATCCATGGTTTATGACACAATAGACAAGTAACTTTATTACCAAGTGTACATCTTTGAAAAACTAACATATGAAAATTGCTCATGATAGGTGGTGGTGTTGCTTCTTCTTTAAGAAAAAATAGGCTTATAGTCATAGCTATAAACTCAATGGGTAAGGCAAAACTTTTAAATTACCAAAAAAACAATGTATATTATTAAAATAACATGTGTTTGTCACTTAGGTATCCAAGTATTGTACAACAAGCTAGACTTGCCAACATACAAATGCCATTGTTGCAATGCAACTATGTGGTTTGACGGAAAAAAAAGGAAATGCAAAGAAGGTGGAAGTCCTACGTTTTCAATTTGTTGCCAGGAAGGAAAGGTTCATTTGCCAAAGCTACAGCTAGTTCCTACACCATTAAATCGGCTATTTAACTCTACTGATGATCCTGTGGCAGCAACATTCAGAAAAAAAAATAGAGTTTACAATGGCATTTTCAGTTTCACATTCTTTGGAGTGCGAATTGACAACACAATCAACCAGACAAGAGGACCTTATACTTTCAGAATGGCAGGCCAAAACTACCACAGATTTGGTTCTCCTTTACCAGCTGAAGAAAGCAACCCTAATTTTGCTCAATTGTTCAATTATGATACTAAAAATGAAGTGTAAAACATGATGTCATGCATTGCTCAAGATGAAGACAAGTTGGATGTATCAGTAGTAAAAGAATTGCTTCGCATGTTAGATTTTCACAGTTGAGCTGCTAAAGCTATCAGAATGGCTATGGACTGGTGCAACACCAATAATTCTCTCGAGATCAAATTAAGGCTTATTGGAGAAAGACAACAATTTGGAAGACAATACAATAGGCCTCAAGTTCCTGAAAATTGCAACGCTTATAATTGGGGAATTTAGAACCAACATTGGAAAAAGAAATATTGTCATACACAACAGATCACATGGACTACAAAGAATATCAGAGTTACATCATCTTTACATGGCATTGCAATATCCATTACTTTTTCCATATGGTGAAGATGGATATCATGAGCAAATAACATATCATACCAATGAAGGATGCAGGAAAACAAAGAGATCTCATATGACAATGAGCGAGTTCTATTGCTACAAAATTCAGCAGAGACTACATGAAGGCACAACTCTAATACGAGGTGGGAGATTGTACCATCAATATTTAGTTGACGTTTATACAACAATAAAAGAACAAAGATTGAGGTGGATGAGATACAATCAAGATAATTTACGGGAAAATTTATACCAAAATGTGTATGATGTAGTTAAAAAGGAGATACAGATGTAAAATCAATTAGGAAAAGAATTGTACTTCCATCAACTTTTACAAGTGGGCCTAGATACATGGTGCAAAACTACCAAGATGCAATGGCTATTTGTCGAGCATTGGGAAATCCAACCCTTTTCATCACCTTTATAGCCAATCAAAAGTGGCTTGAAATTGTTGATATGTTATCTGAAATGTCGGGATTGACTACTGCAAATAGACCCAATGTCATGTCAAGACTATTCAAAATCAAACTCTCATAGCTCATGATAGAAATTCAGACCCACAACATATTTGGGCCAACCCATGCAGGTAACCTATTAAACACGTTTACTATATGTTATATATAATTGCTTATATACACAGTCTAATAAATCTTCTTTGTTTCATGCAAACACCAGTTTTATACACAATTGAGTTTCAGAAAAGAGAATTGCCACATGCACACATCTTGGTCTTGTTAGAGCGAAAGTGTGAGACTGGAAGTGACATTGATCAGATCATATCTGCTGAGATCCCAAATAAAGAAGAAGACCCACTTGCCTATGAAGTTGTCACTGAATACATGTTGCATGGACCATGCGGGCAAGAAATTACAACATCTCCATGCATGATAGATGGGAAATGTTGTAAACATTATCCAAAACCATTCTATGCAGAAACAACAATTGATGAAGATGGTTTCCCAGTTTATCGTCGCAGAAATAATGGAGTCCAAGTGAAAAAGGGTACAAAGAAGTTAAAACACAGTTTTGTCATACCTCATAATCATTATCTTCTACTCATGTACCGTGCCCATGTAAATGTTGAGTGGTGCAAAAGATCTAGAGTAATTAAGTACCTCTTCAAGTACTTGCATAAAGGGCCAGATAGGGTAACTGCAGTCATTCAAGAAAATGTCATTGCATCAGATACTTCAACAACAAAAAGATCATAGAAGTTGATGAAATAAAGCAGTATTTGGATTGTCGTTATTTATCTGCATGTGAAGCATGTTGGCGTATTTTTGGCTTTGACATCCACTATTCCAAACCAACAGTGATGAGGTTGACATTTCATCTGCTAGATCAGAATTCTGTAACACTACGAGACTCGGTACTTGCTAGCATTGCTTCATGCAAAAGGTATCAAGGATACAATGTTTACAAAATGGTTCAACCTAAATGCAATTGATGCTAATGCAAGGAAATTGACCTATGTAGAGATACCGAAAGAGTATGTTTGGAATGCAAGCGAAAAACAATGGACTCTAAGAAAGCATAGAAAAAGCATTGATAGAATAACTTATTGTCATCCAGCAGCAGTAGAGAAATATTATCTCCGAATGTTATTAAACATTGTTAAGGGACCAAGGTCATTCGAAGAGATAAGGAGTGTTAAGGGCAAGATGTACAACACTTTCAGAGAAACTTGCTATGTGTTGGGAATTGTAAATGATGACAAAGAATGGACATTAGCCATTACAGAAGCACAACAATCGGCATTAGCGACTCAACTTCGTGAGTTGTTTGTGATTATATTGTTATTTTGTGAAGTGAACAACCCAAGAGAGTTTTGGGAGAAAAACTTGCAAGCTCTATCAGAAGACATTTTTATCCAGAAAAGAAAACAGTTCAGATTCCCAGATTTAGTCCTCACTGAAAGCCATATTCAGAATTACTGTCTTTTGCAAATAGAAGACATTCTTAACAAGAATGGAAAATCACTAGCGGACTTTACAAATTGTCAATGCCAGATGCATCACTCTTGAAAAATGCGGACAATCGCCTGATACAAGAAGAAATGAACTATAACATCAACGATCTAGCTATAGAACACCAAGTGATACATACATCATTGAATGAAGATCAACTATTAATCTATGACAAGGTCATTTCTTCGGTTCATAATCAAGAGGGCAGATTCTTCTTTGTCTATGGAGCAGGGGGAATAGGAAAAACATACTTATACAAGGCCATTATTGCACGCCTAAGATCAAAAAATCCAATTGAGCAGATTGTCAAGGAAATATTCCCAGATTTCACCTAAAAACAAAATGATGCAAATTTCCTTCGTGAAAGAGCTATTCTTACTCCTCTAAATGATTATGCAGATGCTATCAATGAATACATGTATCAAATGTTACATGGAGCAGAAAAGATGCATAGGAGTTCAGATGAGATCTGCAAAGCATCTACTGATACATCAGAATAAGAATACATGTACCCAACAAAATTTCTTAATACTCTGAAATTCTCAAGTAAACCCCTTCACTCATTGAATAACCCAAAACATAACTCTAAGCAATTTACTTATTAATTTATCTACACCTATCAGGTATGCCACCTCACTTACTTAATCTGAAAGAAGGATTGCCAGTGATGCTTTTGAGAAGTGTGAATCCAAGTCAAGGTTTATGCAATGGAACAATACTGATTATCACACGTTTAGGTGAATGGATTATTGAGGCTATTATCATTACATGAAGCAATATAGGAAAGAAAATGTTGATTCCTAGAATAACAATGACTTCTACAAGTGATCAGTGGCCTTTTATTATGAAACGCATGCAATTTCCTATCAAACAATGTTATGCAATGACAATCAACAAGAGCCAAGGACAATCTCTTAATTATGTAGGTGTTTACTTACCAAAGCATGTATTCAGTCACGGACAACTTTATATTGCAATATCTAGAGTGACAGACCCAAAAGGCTTGAAAATCATTTTGCTTGAAGAAGATGACAATTTCTGCAACCATACAAGGAATATTGTTTTCAGGGAAGCTTTAAACAACCTGAGCATTCAAAATCAGGTAATAAATATGAAACTTAAATACTCAATTGTTCTTAATATATGTTTACTGCACATGTCATTCATAGCTAATGGAATTTTTTCATCTACTGCATTATACAAGACCTCTAGGAACAAACGACGATGGAGGACTCATAGCACAATTTTATTCTATAAATTTCACACATATAATATATATTGTTTTTCAAAACATTTGTCAAGCACTATATGTTCCAACTACTAATGTCCTAGATTATGCCATTTTACAACTTCACCTCCTTACTTAAACTATTATCAATGATTTCATATTAAATCTTAATGTAGCACAATCTGCCAAGGGTTCAGAGAACTAAGTTTTAGTAAATAAAACCCATGGAATTTTAGCAAAGTTAGTTCTCTAATCAAAATATACGAACACAAACAAATCCAATTTTAATGAAGTTCTTGCTTTATCTAGAGTGTTTACACAACCATTTACTTTTAACAACCATTCATCACATCATCAAACTATTTAAAAAAGAAGAAAAACAAAAACATTTGCATGAATTTAGCATCCAATTTGCATCTACTCCAGCCCTTAACAACATAATATGAAAAACATAGCACCGACACTCAAAAAATGGAAAGAAGCAAAAAAAAAACAGTAAGACTAAAAATAGGTACAACAATTGTACAAATCACATCTGCATAATTTAATCAAACCATAGAAGAAGTTAAAGGGGGAAGCTGTGCTTACTCATCCAACTATGCAATCGAAGAGATGCGGAAGATGATGTGAGACAAGATCAATTGCACGTCTGTCGATCTTGGGCTTCACTTGGTTATCCTCCCACACAAAGACGGACATTGCTGAGATCCATTCCTACTTCAAAAAGGACATCCATGGCTGAATCTAAGGAGAGAAGGGCAAAAGTTGAGTTCGAACCAGGAACTTGTGAGAGGCAGAACTCGAGCTCAATCGCAATGACGGACTTGCCTTCTAGGGTTTGTTTGTAGCTGGCAAGGGGAAAGGAGACATAAGACCTATAAAGTGAAAATGCAATAAAAGAAGCGGTGTTTTAGTTAAATGATGTTATATCTGCCAAATAAAGCTTTCATATAATCATACGCATCTAATTTTTTTTTGTCAGAATACACATCTAATCTTATATATTCCTAAACTCCACAACTTCATTTACTACCCATTAAATATTTATTGGATAAAAATGCCTCCTACACATAACAAAATGTTAAAGTACTGATTCAATTTAAAATTCCATTCATAAATTCAATAAAAGTTTGATGCAATTTAGTTTGTCAAACATATACGAAAAAAATTATATTTTCCATTTCAAAAAAAAATCAAAACTATAAGAAGATGTAAAAGTATATATATACTATACAACGTATAAAAATTAAAGACAATTAAACTAAATACTCTACCCTAAAAACAAATAACATACAACGGTATAAACAAACAATGACATTATATATCCAAATACATATATCTTGAAAAAAAATACTAAATTAACATATACAAAACATCAGATTATGAATGATAATAATAATAGCTAAATTTTAATACATAATTTAAAGTATTATATAGACTTGTGCAGAGCACGGGCATGAATACTAGTATTATTCAATAATGAACATCATTAAAATTTAAACATTGGTCAAACTTAACCCCTCTACACGGTTACCATTTGTATTCATCGAGAAAACTCTTAATTTGATTCAAAACAATGTATTCAGCTGGACAAATTTAATACTAAGAATACTAATAATCTATTATATATCGACTAAACTAGAACCTAATTACGCCACATGGCGCTCCCAATTAAAACCGCCACATGTTATTTTCTATTTTTTTTACCTTTTTAAAATAAATTTAATTATAAATTAAAGATTTTTATCCTAAACCTATCACTAATTACTTCCTAATTTAAATACAAATCAAGCACAAAGATTACAAGTTTTTATTTAACGGAAATCAGTGTATATTATATCATATCAATGTCCACAAGGTCTCTAATGCCTTGAGGAAAGTTACATAGATACACGACTTCACTACCCGGATTAATAACCAATCTAGCGGCTAAGTGCACAACCATATTACCGGAACGACGCACAAACGAAAAGGAGCAACTACAACAAGAATCACAAAGCGATAAAATGTCACCAACCAAAGAGTCGACATAGGACAGACCCATTCGTCGGTCACATAACCTGCTAACAAGCCCCAGGGAGTCAGACTCAACAATCAATTGATTATAACCCAACCTTAGTGCAACTTGAAGAGCCCAGCGGCAAGCCGAAGCTTCAGCAACGTGCGAATAGCCAGTACCAGGGACACAAGTACCTGCTGCAAAGATAATCTGCCCCAAATGGTTCCTGCAAACAACCCCGAAATCAAATGTTCCGCCAATGACAGCAGCATCAAAGTTAAGGTTTAGCTGGCCAGTCGGAGGTGCTTGCCATGTTGCAGCAGACAAAGGAATTGGCGCCGATGGAGGAGGCTTCCGCTGTAAGAACCGATCATAGTCAATAATAATCTTCAGCAAACCTGTGCGCAACACATCACCATTGACAAAATGATCTTCAAACAGCCTTTTATTTCGCCAATTCCAGAA
This sequence comes from Rheum nobile, assembly GCA_027886185.1. Taxonomy (NCBI): domain Eukaryota; kingdom Viridiplantae; phylum Streptophyta; class Magnoliopsida; order Caryophyllales; family Polygonaceae; genus Rheum; species Rheum nobile. The sequence goes on from WOAB01000485.1 coordinate 17,064,108, forward strand.
AACCCAACAATGGACAAGGAAATCACGAACATCCTGCACACATGGGTATCCCGTAAGGAGAGTATGGCCTGGTGGAAGTTGGAGAACACCATATTTCTCGCCCAACCCAGCAATGACAAACCGACACAAGCCAGATCAGATTCTAGGCACAACACAAGCGCGTGCCACAAGTCTTCATTAGCCAAATCGTAGCGGCCGCACAAAGGTGAAGCTGTAACATGTCTCCTATACAACAACTCCTCCACATGTAGAGCATCAGAACACATATGCCACACAATTTTTTTTAATTTTGGAGGACCCTTCATGGCCTAAATCAGGCGCCAGACATCAGAAACATCCCCTCCAAGACGGTTTTGCCAATCCGCTACTGACTGACACGAACCGAGCCAGTAGGCCGATTTGATTAAAAAATCACCATCTCTATTTGGCCACCAAACTGGTGAATCATGCTGGTAGCGGCGAGACAGAGGGATGCTTAAAATTGCTTGAGCATCAACATGATAGAACGTAGCTTCGACCAAGGCTGAATTCCAAACACAACAACCAGGCAAAATAAAGTCATATACAAAGGTGCCAACCGACACCACTAAGTGAGACAAAGGTGTCTGAAGACTCAACCCATCCAGGATCCATTGACATGTAGTTGCATTAAGACGAGAACCATCACTTACACGCCAACCCAACCCCTTTAGGAGGAGATCCTTAGAAGCCCAAATGCTCTTCTAGGAATAACATCCATGGTACCCCAAAGGAGCCAATAAAAATCTGTTATGCTTGAAATATCTGGCCTTCATCACCCTAGAAATGAAGGAACTTTCATACAAGGATAATCGCCAAGCATGCTTAGCCAAAAGAGAGAGGTTGAAAACCTTTAAATCCTGGAATCCCATTCCCCCAAGTCGCTTCGGAAGGCACATCAACTCCCACCTCTTCCAATGAATTGTTCGATGGAGGTTCGTGGATCCCCACCAAAACTTCGCTATCATCATCTGAATTTCCTCAAGAAGTCCATCAGGAATACTATAGACACCCATAAGATAAGTGGGGATGCTCTGGAGAACAGACTTACTAAGAGTTTCTTTCCTTGCCTTAGACAGTGCTTGCCTTAGACAGTGGATTGCCCCTCCATCCGTGAAGTCTGTCCCAAATTTGGTCTTTGATAGCAGAGAAAATAGCCTTCTTCGATCATTCAATCGTTGTGAGTAAGCCAAGCTACTTGGCATGACGATCAACCTCAGAAACACCCAAAAGACCCACCACTGAACTACGAGCTTCCTGCGTCACATTGGTACTAAAAGAAACCTATGTCATGTCATAGTTAATTTTCTGACCTGACGCTCATTCATATAGGCTGAGAATCTCAGTCAATTGTAAAAATATAAACAAATCCAAAAAATTTATAATTATAAATAAATCAATCACAAAGATTACAAATCCAAAACTTATCAAATTATAAACAAATCCAAAATTTCCTAAATACATACAAATCTGAAATTTCCGAATCATATACAAATCCAAAATTTTCTAATTATATGAATGATTAATATACGAAATTATGATCCGAATCTGATTTTAATAATAATATTATCCAGATTTATTTTTTTAATACATGGATTAATTTTAATAATTATTAATGTTTTTTATTCAATATATATGATGTAGAAATTCATGCCTGACATGAGAATTACGCTAGTAATTTGTTAAATTCAATCAAATCGGAATATTAGGAGTACAAATACTTCAAAATATTGAGTGTTTCAACACTATTTGAAGTACAGGGTATATGCCGCCACTTGAACCTTCCCTTGACAACTCTTATGACAGAATATTTTCGACCAAGTTCGATTATTAACCTTCCTTTCTCATGTTGCCTTGCCAGGATAATGCTTTTCTCTTGTCATTTTACTACTACCCCTACTGAAAATCCTTTTAATCTTCACTTTTACATTACAATTAAAATCACATATGGGTTTTTGACATATAACAATGACATTTGCTATGACACGTATTATTACATATATATGACTTATACCAGTATATATGCGACCACTCATAACAAGTTAACTAAATTTCCGTCTTATACGACTACTTATAACATTTACATTACTTTTATGTTTACTCGGCCAAGCACACCCAAAATGAAAGATCTTGCTCCTTCAACTCAAAGTTTAATATGAAGATTGGATACTGGAATTCTCGGGGGATTCGTCGCCCACAATTCTGGTCGGAAATAGCATTTCTGAAACGCCATAACCAACTTGATATGTTATGCCTCGCTGAAACAAAAACTAATGATGTTTTGAGCCTAACTTTTATGCGCAAAATCGGATTTAAATCAATTATCATGTCACCGGCTGAAGGGTCCCGTGGTGGTCTTTGGCTCCTTCTAAATGACTCTCCTATTTTACAAAATTCTATTGTCTTGCTTAATGAATCTAATATTATTCTTCTACAACTACAGCTCCAAAACCTAACATTTCTTATTTTCTTCGTATATGCCCCTAGTCGTGAAGAGTTAAAAACTGACTACTGGAACAAAATTGGTAGTTTAATTACGCAATACAATATTCCAATTGCTATAATGGGAGACCTTAATGATATTCTCGTACCCTCTGATAAACTTGGTGGTACCATCCCCAATCACTCTAGGTTTAACATATTAAATACGCTTTTATCCGACTTTGGACTAATTAATACAAACGTTTCCGGTTTTCCCTTTACCTGACGAAAATCCGCTACTGCTACAGATACCATCTATGAGCGACTAGATCGTGTCCTTCTCCACCCGATCTTTACAGATACCTAATCCTCCATCCTGGTACATCACCATCCTTTACTACCTCTGACCACTGTATTATCACCCTTTCATTGGATCAAGCCCACCCATTTCAGAAGTATCCTTTCCGTTTTGAGAATGCATGGCTTTCAGATCCTAGTTATAAATCGCTAGTCCAGATTGTCTGGAAATACAAAAACATAGGTTTTTATATGTTTAATATCTATTATGAAACAAAAACTCTTGAAACGCTACTCTAAATCCTGGTCTAGAGCTAAACATAAAAACAATTTTGAACAACTCAAAGCAACAACAACTAAATTACAAGAAGCCCTTATGCGATCCAATTCCTCTCCTTCTCTCTAGACTCAACACCAACGTCATCTACTAAAATATAATAAACTCTTGGAATTTCAACACATGTTCTGGAAACAACAAGCAAAATCTACTCACCTCCAAAACGTGAATAAAAATACAAAATATTATCAATCCTTAGCTAAAATACGTATGTATCGACAGGTAATATCGACCTTCCAAACACAAGACGGGTTTATTTTTCAAGATCACCACCTAATTCAACAAATGATTTCTTCCGAATTGCAACAACATCTTACTCCTTCGACCAATCATCTTCTTTCAGATCAAGATCTCCACATTATTCCTACTGCCATCAACCATCAAGACGATCTTCAACTGCTAGCTCTGCCAACTTATGAGGAAATAAAAAAGGTATTTTTTGCCTTACCATCCAACAAAACGCCTAAACCTGACGGCTATCCTATTGAGTTTTATCAAACCTTCTGGTCCATTGTTGGTAGATCCCTGACTCCTGCCATCCAAGCATTTTTTCATTCTGGTCAAATGTTAACAGAATGTGCTTATTCGATCATAACTCTTATCCCCAAAAATGACAACCCACTCACTATCAACCATTACAGACCGATTAGTTTATGCAATACGATTTATAAAATTATCACAAAAATTATGGCTAATAGATTAAAATTACTCCTTCCTAAGTTAATTAGTACATATCAAGGCGTATTTGTGGAAGGACGTTCTATTAAAGACAATATTCTCTTAGCCTACGAAATTTTCCATTCTTTTCATACTAAAAAGAAAGGTAAAAAAGGATGGATGACTCTTGAACTGGACATGGAAAAGGCCTATGATAAGTTAAACTAGAACTTTATTCAAGCTATTTTACTAAAATTTGGTTTTTTAATTGAATGGGTGACAAAATTTATGACCTGTATAAGCTCTACCTCTTTCTCCGTACTAGTTAACATAGAACTTGGACCTTTATTTAGGCCTTTGTGTGGCTTACGTCAAGGTGACCACATTGCCCCTTTCAACTTTATTATCGCTATGGAATACCTTTTACTTTATCTCATGAAGCTCAGCAACCTAATCAAAAAATTGGAATTCAATTAACCCGTAATGGAACGTGTATTCCCTTTCTCACCTTTGTTGATGATACCTTAATTCTTGCTAATGCCACTCCACAGAGTATGCATTTTATTCAGGACCTCTTAAACACTTTTAGTTATATCTTGGGATTATCCATTAACTTCCATAAAAGTTCTCTACAAACATCCTCCAACGTTAGTATCCACCACACCACATCTCTTGCATCCATTCTTAACTTACCAATGACTAAATCCATGGAAAATATCTAGGCATCCCTATTGTTTGAGGCCGTGTCAAAACGGCAATATTTGATGATTATATTCAGAACCTAAGAAAATAATTATCGAAATGGAAGGCTAATACTTTATCTCAAATTGGACGTCTAGTTCTCATCCAATCAAAGTTATGCCCTAAAGTTAATTACTTAATGCAGAGTTTTTTACTCCATACTACAGTTTGTAATGAAATGGATAATATCATTAAAAATTTATTCTGGAATAAATACAACCCAATTACCGCTCCCTAATTAATTGGAACTCAATTTGTAAACCTAAAACTTTTGGGGGATTGGGCCTCCACACTACCCTTGAAATAAACAAATCCTTTCAAATGAAGTTATTATGGAAAATTTTAACTGAGGCTAACAATTTATGGGTCCGAATTATCACGGAAAAATATCTTACTTCTACAGATCTTTTCTCATATCGTAAGAAAGCCAAACAGTCCTGGTAATTTTCACGTCTGCTACATCTCCGCGATGAATTTAAGAAAGGTTTCAGCTCGGAGCTTGGAAATGGTCAAACAATTAAATTCTGGTCTGATTCTTGGATTCCAAAGTGTGATTTTTTTTTCTTATTTCTGCACCAATACTGCATCCGATATAATTGTATCTTCTTTCATCACCTCATCCCACTGATGGAATTTACCTTACTTACAAACTCTGTTACCTCAGCACCTCATTGATAAAATTACTAACATACATATACCGGTAACACAGATGGAAGACCGGCTTCTTTGGAGATTTAATCCTGACGAAAGATTTACCACTTCTTCCACACATAAATTGAACCTCTGTGCCCTCCATAATCCCCAAACATAACCTTACTCCTGGATTTGGAAATTGAAGATCCCTCCAAAGATTCAAAACTTTATTTGGAAGGTTGTCATTGATGTCCTTCCCACCATGGAACGTCTTAACCGTCATTACAACTCCATTTACTCCACCTGCCAGCTATCTCAACTTGCAGATGAAGATCTTAATCACTTGTTCTTCACTTGCCCATTCACTCAGTCAATGATATCTAACCTTGAATTAAAACTTCAATATTCCGTCTCTCTTCAATATACATCGGATTTTCAATACAATTTTGAGTACTTCAGACAATCCAATTATAATCATGTTCCTCTACTATTTCTTTGGTGGTCCATGTGGAATCATCGTAATAACCTTATCTTTCGCTAATCTCTTACTCCCATTAACTTCAACCTCTCAGACCAAGCTTAGCGATTCTTTCAAGATTGGACCTTATCCACCGAATCCATAAAACCAGTAACCATCAAAAGAAGCCGTGCATTGATTACAAATCTGACTTGGAAGAAACCTCCTCCAAACTGGGTAAAACTTAATTTTGATGGCTCTAAGAAAAACGATAATACCTCACATTTTGGCTACATCCTCAGAGATAATAATGGAAAAGTTATTTCTTTCTACCGAGAACAAATCCCTTCAACTTCTATACTCCGTAGTGAGGCACAAGAAGCTCTTTCAGGTATTCAATCTACTGTTAGGCTCAATATCAAATATCTAATTATCGAAGATGATAATTTATTGGTCATTAATTTGATCCGAGGCATTTGGAAAATTCCTTGGGAAATCCATTCCATTATTATGGATATTTCTTCTTTGCTTTCGTCCTTTACGTCTTTTCAGGTCTTCCATTTCTTCTGTGATGCCAATCGCGCAACAGATTTCCTGGCAACACACTGCATCCCGTCTTTCACACTTCAACAGTTCCGAGATCTTATTTCTCCCTCCACTGATCATCATCGTACTCGTCCAATTCTTAGTGATAGATATAAGTTCTTACAACTGAACTCTACATTTAATTTTTTTGAAACTCAGTTTGTAAAGATCATCCATTCGGGTGATTTAGGGTAGTCATCGTGTTAGATGGGCCATAATGTTTGTCTTGTATCAAAAAAAAAGAACAGGGTATATGCATGTCATACTATTTGATTAACAAAAATTAAAATTGCATTAATACTATCTTGATATATGTACATTAATAGATATCTTTCAAGTTTTTACCAAAAAAAAATATATATTCAAGCCACACAATCTTCGACACATAATTTGATCTACATCACATAGATTACCAAACATGCAAAATTATAAAATTGTATAGTATCAAATACAAAAAAAAATCCCCCCTTATCCAAATATAGTAGAAGGTATCATGCGCCAGCTACAAAGATGAACCCAACACTATTTGTGAGATTAGGAATTGACGGGTATATACATGATATTCAACCTTTGATTGATATCCAAATATATGAGAATTGGTGGGTATGTATCCGATTTTTTCTAATATTAAAGGATAACATTAATAAAGATAAAAATCATTGTTATGTTCCTATTTAGAAAGTTATTAAGTTTAACAAGGAAGTTGAAAATTAAGAAAAGAAAAAGATAAAACTATTAAATGAAAATGGTAAAAATATAATTGACTTTACAATTTTATTTTTGTGGCTTATCTAAATGGCCGACATGTAAAAAGATAAATTCAATTTTAATATATATACAGAGGCGGATAAGGTGGTCCTACGGGGTCCGATGACCCCCCTTGTCCCACATCGAACGCCAATACGAGAAAGAGAGTCTGGCCACCAAAGCTATCTTAACCTCTCGGCATCAACTCCGATCTTGAAAAAAACATAGGCGGACTAATGTTGAAGAAGGTATGTTTTTTAGTTGTTTTCTTGTTTTGTGGTCTTTAATGGGGACTAATGTTGAAGAAGGTATACACTATTCAGGCTTGTTTCGCCATAATTGCCTACTAGTCTACTACACTTGAATCCTCTTTCGTTGATGTTTGCAATATTTATAGGCCCTTACTATTCGGCACATAGGCAATTTTGCCTTTCAACGCATAGGCTCGCACGTAACGTGGGAATAAGCTTCCCACGTTACGCGCGGAAACAGACCCTTTCAAGCTCCATACGTTACGTGTGAGATAGCTCCTAACGTAACGTGTGGGACAGCTCCACACGTAAAGTGTGGAGTGAATCTGGCTTTAAAAGCCAGATTTCTCCCATTCGAAGCAATTACCCTAAAACGTAGCCCGAGCTCCCTTCTTCCCTTCGAGCATAATGCGTCTCATGGATCTCCTCGTTACGAAGCAACGAACTCCGCACGTTACGTTGAATCAAGATCTTTGAAAGGTTAGTTAGTAGAAATTATTGTTTGGTTATTTTTTGTTAATTTTGAAGTTTTTTGTTAGATCTATGTTGTGTAGATGTTTTTGATGGTAGATCTATGTTGTGTAGATGTTTTTGATGGTAGATCTATGTTGTGTAGATGTTTTTGATGTTGTTGTTGATTTTTTGTTTAATTTTAAAGTATTTTTTTGTATGAAATGGTGAAAATTAGTTAGATGTGAATAAAATGGTGTTGAGGATCTGCATATAGTATTCCACAATGGAGCTTCTCCTTTCTTGTATTCCTCAATCAACCGAGCTAGTGCAATCGCAGAGACCTTGTAGTGCAGCTTGCAGAAAAGATGTGCATTTGTTATCAGCGTAAATCTCTTTTCTATGCTCTCATTGAGTGCCCCTTATCTCACCAATGTGAGTGCGCAACCGTGCATCATATTGATCGAATACAGTGCAAAGGTTGCCATCATTGCTAGTGAAGAAGCTTTTAAGACTGGAATGAGCCCCTTCAACCATGTATTACAATCAAGAATCCGAAATCAGTATGTTGCTGTAAAAGTCTAAGTTCAAATAACCAGTTAAATTTTAAAACATAATACACAAACCTGTTAGTTGTGGTAGTTCCGAGAGTGAACACTGTATCTGTCCATACGGAGACGATTCTTTCCTTGTACGGGTCAAGCCAGTTTTTTTGTACGTACTAGAGATATTTTGGAGATTTCCTCCAATCATACTGAATCTTCTTCAGTGTTGCTTCATACCCTTCTATGGTCGTTTCCTTGAAGAGTTTCATGCAGTCGTTGGAAAACGTTGTGCCTCTAAACTTGTCCATGACCTTTGATACGAATCGAGGGGTCGACTCGTCTCGCGCACGGATCTAGATCGAGCAGTTCACCGGGATCGCCAATGGGTTGTGTTTGGGATAGATTTGGGACAAGTAACAAGGGTGACGTTGAAGGCTTAAGGGAGGAGATAATCTCAATTGAGGCTTAAGCTTTAATTTCAACGTATCTAGAAATGAAGTACAAGGTGGCTACTTATAGCCAAAGAGCTCAACCAAAACCCTAATGGGCTTGGGCCTTATTCTAACTAATGGGCCGGCCCTCTTAAGCATAAGAGGAGCGCACACTCGAAATAGAAAATGCATAAAATAGAAAATGCTTAAAAAGGAAACATACTAAAACGATAAATAACTAATAATAGGGAAATATATAATAAACTATGCTAAGTCCGACTCTAGGGAGGACGCCATGGTCTCGGTCGTCCCTGGCTCTTAGTGGACCCTCTGATGGCTCTTAGTGGACCCTCCCTTAGAATCGAAGCATCCCCGCTTCGAACATGTAGGCGCAAGGGTGAACAGTCGATCAACACATATAAAGGACCATATACATCGGAATGGTTGATGCGTAATGTCCATTGAAGGAGCCAAAATGAAAGACTCACAAGTTGTGGGCACGAGAACGAGGAGAGGCACGTCCAACACCATGGGGACCATCGAAGTGGGTGCCGATATGATCAGAGGGGGCGGCCTGGTGGGTGCTGGCTCCGGAGGCACGAAGGTTGGAGTTGGAGTGATCTCAGGATCGGGTGCTGGTGCGGAAGCGGTTGGTGCGGTTGGCGTCGTAGCAGGGACGAGCGCAAAAGGGGGTACCGGAGCTGGGGGCAGGAGCACCGTGACGCACGCTGGGGTGCGTGCAGTGAATCCTTCAGAAGAGCACACTGGGGTACGTGCAGAGACGCGCTCAAGGTACGGTCTGGTCCGTTGCTTTGAGCGGGCGGCGTAGGCTACTAGATCAACACTCGGAGCAAAGTGGCGGGTCATAACATAAACAATTTGCTCCCAAGTGATGACGGGTTGCCAACCACGGGTCCGGCGATAATCCTCCACACGAAACCACCAGTCAAGGGCGTAGCCAGTGAGACAACTGATTGCGACGTCACACTGCTCGTCTTGGTCATAGTCTCGTTGGCTAAAGTAGTAAGCCATGTGTCGGGACCACTCCAGGAACTCTCCTTCATATCCAGCAAAACGTCGACGACGCAAGGGGGTATCGGGCGGGCGCCAATCTGAGAGTCGACATGCCATGTCGAATTTTGGCTGATTTTTTTCTTTTTATATCAGCCCACAACTTTTTTTTTTCTTTTTTTTTTGTAATAGCAACAACCTTTTTTTTTTGTAACCCTAGGGATGCTTGTGCAAGCAGCCACTCAACACATACGTAGCACAGCAGGGGCAGTGGCGGCGGCTGGGCGTGGCCGGCGGTGGGTCTGACGCCGGGAAGCCAGCGGTGACGGGGTGGAGACGAAGGCGACAAATCTGGTCGAGCGGGGGCGGAGTGGAGACGAAGGCGAAGTGAGGCCGACAGTGGCGACGCAGATCGCAGCACAGCAGGGGCAGTGGAGGCGCCTGGGCGTGGCCGGCGGTGGGAAGCGAGCGGCCGGAGCGACGGCTGGAGGCCGCAGATCTGGCAGATTGGAGACAAAGAAGAGCATCGTCGGGTCTGCTACTGTGAAGGCGGCGAGGCAGATCTGAGAATTCCTGGGCGTTGGTCCGACTTGAAAAAATTCGTTCTCCCTGCTCAGGAACCCAAATGCGATGATTCCAACTCGAGGAGTTAGATCTACGAGTCTAGTTTGCCTCCTCAAAATTTCAGACCAAAATATTGAGTGAACAGAAGGTTATGGCAATTCTCCTGAGGTGTCGCAGATGGAGGTGTAGAGGACGAACTGGTTTGGTGTGGCGGAAATGGCGACTTGGGTGGCTCGATCGACTAGCGCTCTGATACCAGTTGATACGAATTGAGGGGTCGACTCGTCTCGCGCACGGATGACCCTTGCAATGGAGGATGATCTAATCAGTCCCATATGAGATTTGTCCAGTCCAAATTTCTCACCAAGTGACGAACCAAGATTCAATGTATGATCCTCGTCTTCTTCCCCTTGCTCATCCATTGTTGATTGTTGTCGTTGAGGTGTGTTCTGATCGGTGGATATGAAGGTGTGCAACACATCTCTGAGGTAGTTTTTTATTTCTAGAGACAAAGTTCCAATCTCTCCTCTTCTCCTTCTTCCCACTCCTCCTCTAGAGAAACTACGGTCCATTGTTGACAAAATTAGCCATTCGATTCAACATGCATTTGAAAAAACTTCCAGAAACAAATATTTGAGCAGAAAAAAGAATTAGATCGATAGATATAAGGGTTTCGCGCAGTGAGGATGAAGACAGGTTGCAAAGGAATAAATGATGAGATTTAAGTGAAAATTCAGGGGCAAAAGAGACCATCTTTTAAACAAAAAGGGACACGCGTAGGAAAAGAGATAGGGGACGTGTGACTGGAGTCATGTGAGGTACAAAGAAAATTTGGGCGTTGTTCATAAAAAAAGTACTACACTTTTATAATAGAAACTGGTGCTTAAATTTATAAAATCATCAATAGTTATTTATAATTAAATTAAATTTATGTTATATTTAAGTAGTTTTAAGAAGAAAAAAATCTTATTATATTGTTTAAGAATTATATAAATGGAAGATTGAAATAACATAAATTTATTATTTAAAAAACAATATGTTTAACATTTTATTGTTAATTATATAACTTGTATAAATATATTATATTTTAATCATATCTATTCTCGTATAGTTATATTTTTATTTATTTTTAATCATGTCATTATTTTCATACACGAGATATTTTGCTGAAGTCTTACGTATTTCACTACCATTTATCGTGTATTTTCAATGAACTATATCATATTAACATAAAATATTCAAATTATATCAATATTTTATTATTAAAAATTATATGTCACAATGTGAGTTAAAATTTTGACTAATTGTAAATCATTAGTCTAAAAAACATTAAAAATTTTGAAGCAAAAAAGTTTGGGATAGTTAGAATATACCAAAGGTTATTCATGTTTTTTATGATGAGTTTATATAGATGTGTATTTATATTTAAAGAAAAAAGAAACAAATTTTTAAATTGAAAATGTTTGGTAATTAAAATATACATTAAACAGTTAATGCTAATAAATTTTATATCGGTTTTCTAATCTATGCCCCAAGGGCACATGTTAAGAATTCTCATTTTAGAAATTGTTTCCTAAAAAGGAATGCTTAAATCCTTTTACAAAATATTAAAATCCATGATATAATTACACCTAACAAAATCCTTCTAAATAAGTGCTTAACATATGCTTTAGGCATAGGTTAGAAAAATCGTTTTTGTAATTAACATTTTCTTAATTATTTTGTGGTGTAAAAATTATCATTGGAATAGTAACGTAGCTAATACTACGATTTATATCGGAAAGAAGAGTGAAACTTGATAAGATTTGCCATGTTCTTAGAAATAAGATTAAATTGTTATGTTCTTAGAAATGAGATTTGCTAAAAAAAATAGTGAGACTATGATTTATGTTATTTTAATAACAGATCAATATTAGATTAAATAAAAATTGTTACATTTAACAATAAAAACCTCACTAATACTGTACATTAAATTGATAAGATTGGTTGATTAAAATCAAATTTGATAGTTAGGTAAATAAAACATATAAATAATGTAAAATAATATTCATAATTTGACCTATGAGTAATATGGGTCCAGAATCGTTTCGGTGGGTCAAAAATAAATCGTTTTAATATAGATATATAGATTTTGTGAATTATTCAATATGGTGATAAATTAAAAAATTAAAGAATAATATCTTAATAGTTGTTTTTAAAAACAATCTCGTGACTCTAAATGTGAGAGTTTAATATATAGTAATGATTTTTTCTAGTGTGTGTCCATGAACATACTATAATAATTTTTTTTTAGTAATAAAACTCCATTTTTAACAATTAGTTTAATTTTTTTTATTAAAAATTTATCCATCTTTTTTTTTAAATATTTTAAATATAATTTTTTATTTTAATTTGTTAGTATGCATATATATAGGATTAGCTTCATGTGAGAAGCATCCTTAGGATGAAACGTGAGGAGCATTCTAGGCCATTCATTTTAATATTAACATACATCCTACCACACTCAATCCCGGTCAATGGTCAGCGTTGACCGGTCAACGGTCAACGTTGACCAGTCAACGGCCAGTGTTGACCGGTCAACGACCAAATTTATTTTATTTTATTTATTTTTTATACACGTTTTCATTATAAAATTTGTATGAAAAGAATTGAACAATTAGTTCTTAAAGTTGAACAATTGTATGCTTAAAGTTGCACAATTAAAATTCGAACAATATTAAAGTTAAACTATTGTATCTTAAAGTTAAACAATTTCATTTTTTAACTTTAAGATACAATTGTTCAACTTTTTTGGTTAATTACAAAAACGATTGTCTCTTAATGTTGAACAATTTCATTTTTTAAATAATTTTTTAAATAATTTTTTAGTTGTGCATGGCCATTTTTGCCATTTTTTTATTTTTATTTTCCTACACATTTAGGATTTAGGGTCTATGTTTTGAACATTTTTTAGTTGTATTATGTTTATATTACATTATAAACAAAACTTCAAGTTTATTTGACAATTGTTAAAATTTTAATGAAGTATTGTCCAATCTATCTTTTGTTATAAGTTTGAATTTTCATGCAATTTAAATTGTTCAACTTTTCAGGTTCAGTTGTTCAACTTTATATATTGTTAAAAAAATTGTTCAACTTGTATGATACAATTGTTCAATTTAACAGTGAATTTTTCATTTTTTTTAGAAACAATTTTATGAGAAAAGCGTGTAAGAAAACAAAAAAAATTAAAAATGTTTTATCCTGAAAAAAAATTGGCCAAAAAAACAAAAAAACAAAACTAACCATTGCTTAGTCAAAACAAATGTGTAATTATAAAAATAAAATTGTTCAACTTTAAGATACAATTGTTCAACTTTTTTGGTATAATTGTTAAACTTTATATATTGTTCAGAAAACATTGTTCAACTTTTAACATACAATTGTTCAAATTTAATAGGGAATTGTTCAACTTTATTAATTATAATTTTATGATAAAAACGTGTAGAAAAACAAGAAAAAAAGGAAGAAAAAAATTTGCCCAAAAAAAAAACTAAAATTTGCTTAGTGAAACAGTCTAACCATAAAAATGAAATTGTTCAACTTTAAGATACAATTGTTCAACTTTATATATTGTTCAAAAAACATTGTTCAACTTTTAACATACAATTGTCCAAATTTAATAAGGAATTGTTCAACTTTTTTAATTATAATTTTATGATAAAAACGTGTAGAAAAACAAGGGGAAAAAAAGGAAGAAAAAAAATTTGCCGAAAAAAAAATTAAAAAAAATTTGCTTACTGAAACAGTCGTCTAACCATAAAAATGAAATTGTTCAACTTTAAGATACAATTGTTCAACTTTTTTGGTATAACTGTTAAACTTTATATATTGTTCAAAAAATATTGTTCAACTTTTAACATACAATTGTTCAAATTTAATAAGGAATTGTTCAACTTTTTTAATTACAATTTTATGATAAAAATGTGTAGAAAAATAAGAAAAAAAGGAAGAAAAAAACTTGCCCAAAAAAATAAAAAATAAAATTTGCTTAGTGAAACAGTCGTCTAACCATAAAAATGAAATTGTTCAACTTTAAGATACAATTATTCAACTTTGTTCGTACAATTGTTCAACTTTATATATTGTTCAAAAAAATTTGTTCAACTTTTAATATACAATTGCTCAAATTTAAAAGAAAATTGTTCATTTTTTTAGAAACAATTTTATGATGAAAATGTGTATAAAAACAAGAATAAAAAAAATTATTTTTTATTAAAAAAAAAAATCTGAACAAAAGTCAGTTTAATCGGTCAACGTTGACCATTGACCATTGACCGGTCAATGATCAGATGTTGATCATGGAGTATGATTGTGTATGAGAGGATATATGTTTGATATGATGGATATTCCATCATAATCTTCTATTGTTGATTGGCTTTCATTCCTCTTTCACCGGGACTATATATATATATACTTTGCCGCTCTCATTAACAGTCGTCCCTTATGGTCCACCTTGCCCACCGAACCACATACCTTTCGAAAATTTCTTCATCTTCCTATCCCGTATTCCCGTTTGCTGCGCAGTGTTGCGGTGGGAATTGCTACCGGGAAGAAGAAATGAGAAGGCGAACAGTATACGTTTGGGCGGTGGCGATTCTCTGTTTCGTCGTGCTAATGTTCTTCACCCCTGCCATTCCCCAATCTGAGTCTTACCACGATTTCGCTGATAAACGCGAGTTTTTCGGTATGATTTCCCTTCATGTTACGTTCCCTTCGTTAATATTAATTTTCAAAGATCTTGAACTGATTCTGTGATAAAAATAAATCAATTTTAGATCGTTGCAGATCTAGGGTTTCGATGTAGTTTGCGGTTCTGGTTTAGGGTTACAATTTTTTAGTAGGGTTTTTCTGGTCAGACTAGGGTTGGGATACAGTTTAGAGGTGTAGAGGTGCTTATATGTCGATCTGAGTTTCCTTCATGTTGAATTTTCTCCGAGTTTTGGTTGGGAATTTGTGCAAGATGGCCTCTTGGTCATTGTTTTTTTTCCATAATTGACTGACAATCATCACTCAAATTTAATACTTGTTTGAAACTAACAACGCTTCTTTTAGAGGTGCTTATATGTCTATCTGTGTTTCCTTCACGCTTCTTTTGTAGCAATGGTGAAATGAATTGCAATATGTAATGTGCTTGTGCAGTGTTTATGGGAAGTTTGTAAAGAGTCCTTGTATCTATATGTGTATATTGATGTCTATATTTAACCATTTCCAGGCATTCCTAATACTCTAAATGTGATATCCAACTTTCCATTCCTTGTGATTGGTCTCATAGGGCTGATACTATGTTATCATGGAAATTACTTCAAGCTAAGGTATTTCACTTTAAGCATTTTATCTTAGCTACATGATTCTATGAAGGCATGGACTTTGTCTACCTGTATTCCTTTTTCGACTCTGTTCTTTTTTAAGCTTGCAAGGTGAGCTCTGGGGCTGGACTTGTTTCTTTATTGGTGTGGCTGCTGTTGGGGTTGGATCCTCTTACTACCATCTTGACCCAAATGATGCTACCCTTGTGTGGGATCGGTTGCCGGTTAGTTTGATAATATGATGGGTCACAAGCAGTCAACTATTTTTGGTCTAAAATAGTTTTTAGTATTTTCCTATCGTCTTGTTTTTTGTTTGAAAACTAGAAAAGTTAAACTTCTCATTTTTTGATGTATCCAGATGACAATTGCATTCACATCAATTATTGCAATATTTATTATTGAGAGGATTGATGAGAGAAAGGGAACAATATCCATCATTCCTCTTCTTCTGGCAGGCGTTGTAAGCATCTTGTATTGGAGGTGAAGATCCCACTATTGTTCTTGTTCTTGGATCTCTATTTAAGTCTATATATAGGGGGGGGGGGGGGGGGTGTACTATATAGAGTTCCATGACTCTTTTTATTTTACCACCATAATATTTTGAGCGGAGTCTTTTCTTATCAATGGGATTATCACATGCTCGAATGAAGGGTGGTGACGGGTGAATCTGGGGTACAGCCAATGAGAATGTACTTGTCTTCGTTCCATTACTGATTTATGATGGGGAATGTTTTTTTATTATCTTATTTATTTGTCTAAGATAAAATGGTATGTGTTTGTCTTTCTGTTCAAAACTAGTTACAAAACCAGCACTATTCTGGCTGTTTTCTTAATCTGATCATTGATACCTAATGGAACCTCCATTGCAGGTTTTTTGATGATCTTCGTCCATATGCACTGGTACAGTTTCTTCCGTGTATTATCATTCCACTAATGGCTATTTTGATGCCTCCTATGTACACACATTCTACGTACTGGCTCTGGGCTGCAGGTCCGTCACAACTAAATATTCTTCCCTTTCTCTAAAAAACTTTCCACAGATTGACCGTTCACATAGTGGTTTATGGTTTTTTACAGCGTTTTATCTGCTGGCAAAGATTGAAGAGGCAACTGATAACCAAATTTATGAGTTGACTCATCATATTGTAAGCGGACATACTCTTAAGCACTTGTTTGCTGCCATGGTGCCTGTATTCTTGACGCTCATGCTTGCGAAAAGAGAAGTTGAAGCTCAGAGGTATGCATATGTTCTTTGAGTTTGTTGTAAGTTGCAGGTGCATAGCTGTAATTTTAATTTAAGTTTCCGGATATATAGTTTCTAGGACAATTAAATTTCCGGATATTTACTTGCTTTCGAACTAGCGACTCTAAGTTTGCTATTCATGTGAAATTCGATACCATCTGGTGGAAGTATTACTGCCCTCCTGATTTCGAGCTGAGAACTTCATATTCTGGTAGGACATTCCAGGCTCCTTTTAACCCAAAATAGAAAAACAAATCCAGGATTCTGGAGACATAGAAGATAACACAGTCTACAACCACTTATGATAGTTTGAGCTCTTAAAACACCTATTGCGTTTCTGCACCAACGAGGTTGAAGGGATGATTAGTGTGATCTACCAGGACAACTATAGTTTTGATGTCTCACTGCTAAAATTTGTGGTGATGGCATTCATGTCAATTTTGTGAATAGATGAGCTCAAAGTTCTTGGGTGTAGTTAATGCTTCCGTTGATGAAGATTATTTCCATGTGTAGCCTTGTTTGGCTATTGGTTAATTTGTCATTGGCTGCGGAATGCAGGATAAGTTTGCTGCAAACTTGGAGGGTCTCCTGGGCTGCAAGAGGTAAAGGAAACGAGATCAAGGAAGAGAGTTTTACCTACACAACAGTTGCTATTGAGGAAGAGCGCTAATGGGGGGTTTTCATCTTCTGACGCCACAAATCTGAGAACTGAACTCTGAAGTTGCATTTTAACAGGAAAATGAGAGGTCTTGTCCATTGTGCTGTAACTCAAATATACTTCTTACTTCCTTATGTACATACAGTATAGTGTTTTCTGTATATATAACAACTGATATTTTTTTCCTCCACTTTCATTCTGTTCTCGATTTCCAGGGGGGCACATATTTGGTTAAACTCCATAGTAACATCAAAAAATAGATCTTAATTTATGGTAAATAAAAAGAAAAACATATTATTGTTTACGAAAAAAGATTAACATATTTAGGTTTAACATTGAACATCAGAAATGGATCTTACGTTTCTACACCAATATAGGTAATTCTAATATATGGTGATTCTATCTAATGGTATTGATTGTTGTTGATCTGGACCACATATTTATACTTCTTTGGTCATTCTGAATTTTTTTTGTGTATTATTTTCAGACTGATGATTCTAAGTAGGAATATTAGTTACTATAAGTCCTCTTTTGCTTGATTTCTCTTTAATTAAACTTTCGGCAGACTAACAGAATTGAAATTGAAATTGAAATTGTTATATTTATTTGCTCACTTCTATAACATGTAAAATTAGTTTGATATAACCTTTGTATGACTAGATTCTAGATTTTAGATTTGAAATCTTAAAAACTAAAGTAAATCTCTCCTTCACTCATTTGCTTCTCTTCCTACTTATATTTTCCGAGGAGAAGCTCTAACTTTTGGGTCTTCATTTGGATTGTCAATTGAAGTCTTCAAAGTGATTAGTAGATTTTTTATATGAATTGAGTTTCTGCTAAATTTGAATCACCTACCTTCTCTTTCTACCATTATTGATTTCTGATTTGAATATTTCCATAATTTTTTTACTATGGTGTTGGAGAATTATGTCAAAAATGTTTTTTTTTTTGTTTCAGCAACTCTCGATTTCGGGGTATCAAAAATTTGCCAATTTTCTTCATTAGTGCACGTGAGAAGCCGGACGGTATCAAAATGAAATTTATTTGCTCTTGTATGCCCTTTCTTAGGGCATTTCTTGTGTTATGGTTGCGATGCTTAGTAAATTGACTCTCTCAAGTTGGCAGTGGGTGCGCAAGGAATGCGTTAGCTCTGTCAGGAACCATGCTTGGATTTTATCTAGTTAGAGTTCTGCCTTCAAAAACGGCTATTGCACCTGTCAATCCAACATTTTTGCCTAGAGTGAGTTCATCTATTTTGGCTCATGCTTGCTTTTTATGTATGAGCATTTGAGTTTTCGGCATTAGTTGGTGTTCAAATTAAGCTTTTAGTCCTTGCTACAACTACATAACATTTATTATCTAGATTGTTATACTTGCCTAACGTGTTGTGCATTCTGGGCAAACATCTTACCATTCGTCTTCCAATTTGTATTGTAGTCTGAAGATGAAAGAGATTTTAGGATTGTATATGAATTAGATGATTATATAGTCATGCTCTTAGAGTGACACTGACACCTGAATTTTGACTATGCATGACAATGCTGAAGTGGAATTTTTAAAACAAGATTATTATTTATCACATGTAAAATCAATATTTATTGCATTTTTCATAAAATTTACTTTCAAATTTATCCTATGACTGCCCCAAATGCAACAATCAGTCTTTTCATTGTTTCGAAATTTGTGTCCTGCGTATACACTATTCAGGCTTGTTTCGCCATAATTGCCTACTAGTCTACTACACTTGAATCCTCTTTCGTTGATGTTTGTAATATTTATAGGCCCTTACTATTCGGCACATAGACAATTTTGCCTTTCAGCGCATAGGCTCGCACGTAACGTGAGAAAAGGCTTCTCACGTTACGCGCAGAAACAGACTCTTTCAAGCTCCACACGTAATGTGTGAGACAGCTCCTAACGTAACGTGTGGGACAGCTCCACACGTAACGTGTGGAGTGAATCTGGCTTTAAAAGCTAGATTTCTCTCATTCGAAGCAATTACCCTAAAACGTAGCCCGAGCTCCCTTCTTCCCTTCGAGCATAACGCGTCTCATGGATCTCCTCGTTACGAAGCAACGAACTCCGCACGTTACGTTGAATCAAGATCTTTGAAAGGTTAGTTAGTAGAAATTGTTGTTTGGTTATTTTTTGTTAATTTTGAAGTTTTTTGTTAGATCTATGTTGTGTAGATGTTTTTTATGGTAGATCTATGTTGTGTAGATGTTTTTTATGGTAGATCTGTGTTGTGTAGATGTTTTTGATGTTATTGTTGATTTTTTGTTTAATTTTAAAGTATTTTTTTTTATGAAATGGTGAAAATTAGTTAGATTTGAATAAAATGGTGTTGAGGATCTGCATATAGTGTTCCACAATGGAGCTTCACCTTTCTTGTATTCCTCAATCAACCGAGCTAGTGCAATCGCAGAGACCTTGTAGTGCAGCTTGCAGAAAAGATGTGCATTTGTTGTCATCGTAAATCTCTTTTCTATGCTCTCATTCAGTGCCCCCTTATCTCACCAATGTGAGTGCGCAACCGTGCATCATATTGATCGAATACAGTGCAAAGGTTGCCATCATTGTTAGTGAAGAAGCTTTTAAGACTGGAATGAGCCCCTTCAACCCTGTATTACAATCAAGAATCCGAAATCAGTATGTTGCTGTAAAAGTCTAAGTTCAAATAACTAGTTAAATTTTATAACATAATGCACAAACCTGTTAGTTGTGGTAGTTTCGAGAGTGAACACTGTATCTGTCCATACGGAGACGATTCTTTCCTTGTACGGGTCAAGCCAGTTTTTTTGTACGTACTAGAGACATTTTGGAGATTTCCTCCAATCATAGTGAATCTTCGTCAGTGTTGCTTCATACCCTTCTATGGTCGTTTCCTTGAAGAGTTTCATGCAGTCGTTGGAAAACGTTGTGCCTCTAAACTTGTCCATGGCCTTTGATACGAATCGAGGGGTCGACTCGTCTCGCGCACGGATCTAGATCGAGCAATTCACCGGGATCGCCAATGGGTTGTGTTTGGGATAGATTTGGGACAAGTAACAAGGGTGATGTTGAAGGCTTAAGGGAGGAGATAATCTCAACTGAGGCTTAAGCTTTAATTTCAACGTATCTAGAAATGAAGTACAAGGTGGCTACTTATAGCCAAAGAGCTCAACCAAAACCCTAATGGGCTTGGGCCTTATTCTAACTAATGGGTCGGCCCTCTTAAGCATAAGAGGAGCGCACATCCGAAATAGAAAATGCATAAAATAGAAAATGCTTAAAAATGAAACATACTAAAACGAGAAATAACTAATAATAGGGAAATATATAATAAACTATGCTAAGTCCGACTCTAGGGAGGATGCCATGGTCTCGGTCGTCCCTGGCTCTTAGAGGACCCTCTGATGGCGGGACAGGACCGCATCATTCTCCCTCCCTTAGAATCGAAGCATCCCCGCTTCGAAAATGTAGGCGCAAGGGTGAACAGTCGATCAACACATATAAGGGACCATATACATCGGAATGGTTGATGCGTAATGTCCATTGAAGGAGCCAAAATGAAAGACTCATAAGTCGTGGGCACGAGAACGAGGAGAGGCACGTCCAACACCATGGGGACCATCGAAGTGGGTGCCGATATGATCAGAGGGGGCGGCCTGGTGGGCGCTGGCTCCGGAGGCACGACGGTTGGAGTTGGAGTGATCTCAGGATCAGGTGCTGGTACGGAAGCGGTTGGTGCGGTTGGCGTCGTAGCAGGGACGAGCGCAAAAGGGGGTACCGGAGCTGGGGGCAGGAGCACCGTGACGCAAGCTGGGGTGCGTGCAGGGAATCCTTCAGAAGAGCGCACTGGGGTACGTGCAGAGATGCGCTCAAGGTACGGTCTGGTCCGTTGCTTTGAGCGGGCGGCGTAGGCTACTAGATCAACACTCGGAGCAAAGTGGCGGGTCATAACATAAACAATTTGCTCCCAAGTGATGACGGGTTGCCAACCATGGGTCCGGCGATAATCCTCCACACGAAACCACCAGTCAAGGGCGTAGCCAGTGAGACAACTGATTGCGATGTCACACTGCTCGTCTTGGTCGTAGTCTCGTTGGCTAAAGTAGTAAGCCATGTGTCGGGACCACTCCAGGAACTCTCCTTCATATCCAGCAAAACGTCGACGACGCAAGGGGGTATCGGGCGGGCGCCAATCTGAGAGTCGACATGCCATGTCGAATTTTGGCTGATTTTTTTCTTTTTATATCAGCCCACAACTTTTTTTTTCTTTTTTTTTTGTAACAACAACAGCCTTTTTTTTTTTGTAACCCTAGGGATGCTTGTGCAAGCAGCCACTCAACACATACGCAGCACAACAGGGGCAGTGGCGGCGGCTGGGCGTGGCCGGCGGTGGGTCTGACGCCGGGAAGCCAGCGGTGACGGGGTGGAGACGAAGGCGGCAAATCTGGTCGAGCGGGGGCAGAGTGGAGACGAAGGCGAAGTGAGGCCGACAGTGGCGACGCAGATCCCAGCACAGCAGGGGCAGTGGCGGCGCCTGGGCGTGGCCGGCGGTGGGAAGCGAGCGGCCGGAGCGACGGCTGGAGGCCGCAGATCTGGCAGATTGGAGACGAAGAAGAGCGTCGTCGGGTCTGCTACTGTGAAGGCGGCGAGGCAGATCTGAGAATTCCTGGGCGTTGGTCCGACTTGAAAAAATTCGTTCTCCCTGCTCAGGAACCCAAATGCGATGATTCCAACTCGATGAGTTAGATCTACGAGTGTAGTTTGCCTCCTCAAAATTTCAGACCAAAATATTGAGTGAACAGAAGGTTATGGAAATTCTCCTGAGGTGTCGCAGATGGAGGTGTAGAGGACGAACTGGTTTGGTGTGGCGGAGATGGCGACTTGGGTGGCTCAATCGACTGGCGCTCTGATACCAGTTGATACGAATCGAGGGGTCGACTCGTCTCGTGCACGGATTTAGATCGAGCAATTCACCGGGATCGCCAATGGGTTGTGTTTGGGATAGATTTGGGACAAGTAACAAGGATGACGTTGAAGGCTTAAGGGAGGAGATAATCTCAACTGAGACTTAAGCTTTAATTTCAACGTATCTAGAAATGAAGTACAAGGTGGCTACTTATAGCCAAATAGCTCAACCAAAACCCTAATGAGATTGGGCCTTATTCTAACTAATGGGCCGGCCCTCTTAAGCATAAGAGGAGCGCACACCCGAAATAAAAAATGCATAAAATAGAAAATGCTTAAAAAGAAAACATACTAAAACGAGAAATAACTAATAATAGGGAAATATATAATAAACTATGCTAAGTCCGACTCCAAGGAGGACGCCATGGTCTCGGTCGTCCCTGGCTCTTAGTGGACCCTCTGATGGCGGGACAGGACCGCATCAGCCTTCTTCGCGAAGTCTTCAATATTCTTCCTCACATGTCGCCTACATAGAAGGAATTTTGCTTCTGGAAACTGCTTCTCTAAGGCATTCATCAACGCCTTCTCCCGATCAGTGACCAAACATGTGGGTGCTCGTTGCACCTTGACAAACATTTTTGACAGTTGTTCTATGGCCCACTTGTAACTCTCTTCGTCCTCATGCTCCAGAAACGCCCCGACAATATAGTAGTTTTTCCAAACAGATGTGATGTCGACAATTTCAAGGAAGGGCAAATTGTAGCTGCACATATAATGATATGTTATGGCATGCTAATGATCACATGAACAAGTGAAGAATATAATAGATATGTGTGTTACTAACCAGTTAGTTGCGTATGTAGAGTCCAGCAACACAATGTACATAAATGCCTTCAGCAGCGACAACTGGTTCGGGCTTGCAAAGAAGATATCTGTTATCTTGTTGGTCTCCTTATTGAATCTATGCTCCATGAAATATCCCTTCTCATTGCACTCATAGAAGAACTGTTGCACAACTGTTCTTCCTTCCATGCCCTTCTTTCTTATCTCATGCATGATGTTGTACACTTGCTTCGTCTTGGTCAAGTTTCCTGGGGACGACCTGATTGTAGTATGAATCTTTTGAGGCTTGCAATGATTGACTGTCATCACCCTAATAATCTCCTTCTCTTCAGCGTTTGGTCGCCCAACTAATGCATGACCATACAAATTCTCTTTTATCACATGATTGTGAGTTCCATGTTGTACATTGATCTTCCATGATCCCTTCGGCCCTTCTTTCAACCTCAACATGAAGGGACACTCACACTTCTTCGACCTTGTGATGTCTCTCACTTGGTCAGCTTGTTTAGGCACGTTTTGTCCATGCCTATCGCACGGTAACCAAGTTCCCCCAAGGGTTGTATACGTGGAAGGTTTATTCCTCCACTTTTTGATGCAGAATTTGTGACACATAGCAGTCTTCCGCGCCCACATAAATGCTTCTTCTCTGGACTCCCAGATTTGATCAATTGTGAAGAACTTTGAATAATCAGCAGAGACGAAAACATCCTCTTCTGGTGGTACACTAAACTGAGGCTGTGTGCGTAGGGATTGAAAGAAAAATTGTGGGGTAGCATGAGATAAAGATGTTTCTGGAGGCGAAACACTATAGTCAAACGATCCAAGTGAGAATGATGGTATCTCATCTGGTGTTTTACACTCAGATGGTGTGTTCCATTCCGACAGCGGTTGATGAGGTGTTTCCCAAACAGAAAATGTTTTTTGTGGGGTGCTCCAGTCATCGAGGGAAATATTGTTTAACCCCTCATACAAATAATAGTTCGCCTGCTGATAGGTGTCATTTCATGCACCTTTACTAGCAATTATTATCATTATTTAGAGGAGTTTATGACTAGATTTGAGGTTAAGTCTGTAATCCAGAAGATGTGGAGAGAATTGAAGATATCCAGAGATTTACAGCTTAATGAAGGATGGAGAAGATGAAGATGGATGAGGATCCGCTTGAAGACTAATTGGAGAAGGCTACCAACACTTGGTAGTATGGAAGAGCGGAAGAGAAGAAGTGAAGAGCTGAAGAAAGGAGAGGGCGGGTGTCACCGCCCTGCGCCAGACTCCACCGCGACCCGGCGGTGGGTCTCAGAGAAGGAAGCTGGTCGTGCCAGAAGACAGCCGCCGCCCCGCGGTGGAATTCAACGCCCCGCGGTGGGCACGTAACGCCTCGTGGCCAGCGAAGACATTATTTCCTTATTTTGCATTTTCGGATTTCCCATTTTTATTTTATTTTATTTCCTTTACTATTTTCATTAGGTTTAGCTTATTTCCCCTAAGCCTATAAAAGACCTCTTTCCAGGTCTTGAGGAGGGAGACACTTTTTATTATCATCGTAGTTTTCTTTTCTCAATTAGGGTTTCATTTTGCATCTCAATGGAGCACTAATTTCCCCTTGTTCTACTAGACGTTTGAAGCAGTACAGTTGATTTGTTTGTGAGATTTATATCCCTTGTTCTTATTCTTATATGTGTTGGTTTAATTCTCTTGATATTATTGAGTATTGATTTATCGTTATTCTTCTTAGCCTGATCAACTAGGTTGAGTAGTATTTATCAAATTGCTAGGATTTGCATATAGTGGAATACGAGTGCATATCTAGTAGCAAACACAATTGTTGCATATAGTGGAATGCGAGTGTGCAATTGTGAGAGAGAATTATTTGTATGTTGAATAGTAAGGTTTTCTTCTATTTGCATGTATCCTATACCCTTGTATGAATGCTATTGCTTTATTAGTGGTAAGGTTTTCTTCCATTGATATTGTAGTAAGTACTATCAACAACTGTCTGAATTGGTAGTTATTTACGATCAGGGTAGGAACAACCATAAGAATAGTTAAAGAACTTAGATTTAATAGATTTCAGTGATCAAATTACATCTCTGTATTGTGAATCTCGTTCTAGTGGAACTACTTTCCCCAAATCATATTCTCAATCAACTAAAGCTGTTTACTTTACTCTGTTTGATAACCAAAACCCCCCTTCCTTGTTACTTGTTGATTATAATTGCATACTTCATCAGATCTTCCCTGTGGGTTCGACCCTTACTTGCTTGCTATACATCTGTTTAGTAGGTTTGTTAGGACTTTTACTTTGATTAGGCCATTCAACGATATTTGCATTGCATATTTCGGCCACGTCAAATTGGCTCTGTTGCCAGGGAAGTTTTCTGTTTTGTTGTGTGTTTTTGTGATTGACTTTGGTGGAGACCTATCTTATGGTCGACACTCGTAGTACTGACTCTCCTCTAGCTGTTTTTGATCCAAAAACCGACAGATCATTCCGTGCAAACCTACGCGATCAAGGAGAAGAAGAAGCAGAGGTTGAAACAGTTGAGACAGTTGAGACGACTGAGCCAGTTGACATTCCTCCTGCTGCAATGGCCGAAACTCTGAGAGAGCTGACTGAACCAGACATTGGGGCACAACCCCCCTTGGCTGTCGTCATTCCTGCACTTGACGAAGGGGTGAACTTTGAGCTGAAATCTGGAGTTGTTGCTTATCTCCCGAAATTCCATGGTTTGAGTGGAGAGGACCCGATATCTCATCTGGGTAAATTCCACAATGTCTGCATGACTATGAAGCCAAGGAATGTGACGGAGGATCAAATCAAGATGAGAGCCTTTGGTTTTTCTTTGTTAGACTCTGCTAGCGACTGGTATTATCACTTGCCGCCAGGGACCATAAATACCTGGACTAAACTGCACAAGGCGTTTCTTGACAAGTACTTCCCAACAAAGAAGGCGAATGCTTTAAAAAAGGCAATTGCTAACATTGAGCAGGGTGCTAATGAGACGCTATATGACTATCTTGAGCGGTACAAGAGGCTTTGCTCTAACTGCCCGTTCCACGGATACGCCAAGCAGGATCTTGTTCTCTACTTACACAATGGCATGCTCGATCAAGAGAGAAGGATGGTTGACGATGCATGCGGTGGGAGCATTCTTAATCTGACACCGGACGCAGCCATGGAAAGATTTCAGGAGATGAGTGAGAGTACCAGGAGCTTTGGTAAGACATACCAGAGAAAAGTAGTCAATGTTGTGACTCTTGCAGGACCTAGCCCTGTGCTGAATGAGTTAGCTGAGTTGAAGGAGATGGTGAAGAGAATGGCAAACCAAAACACTCCTCAACAAGTCAAAGCATGTGGGATTTACTATGATCTATTCCACCCTACTGATGCTTGTCCTCAGCTACAGGAAGAAGGTACTGCTGAAGTAAATGCTGTAGGAGGTTACGGACCCCCTAGACCGCGTTTTGATGGACAACCCAACTACAATCCGAGAGGGCGAGACCACCCGGGTTTCAGATGGAGCGACCCACAAGGTGGTCAACATCCATTATAACAGCAATACCAGCAGAGAGCCCCATACCAACAGAGGCCCCAAGGCCAATATACTTCTGCTACTACTGAAGAGATGCTCAAGACCTTGACCCATCACTTCTCCACTCATGTTCAGACTACTGAATCAAGCATAAAGAATATGGAGAGGCAGATTGGCCAACTGGCTGATGTTGTCACCAAGATTGAACAGAGGACATCAAATTCCTTGCCATCTCAGACTACAGTGAATCCGAGGGAAAATGTGAGTGCCATTACCCTCCAAAGCGGAAAGCAACTGGTCGTTCCTCCTAGTGCTGAAAAGGAGAACGAATATGAGATGGAGAAAATCACCGACCGCTCCGCGTCACATCTCACCGCGACCCGGCATCCAAAATCCCAGCTCCACCGATGAGGTTTGTGTTGATACTTATGTTTGTCCGGTCTTTCCCCCTCTTGGTTTCGAGAAACCACCAGCACCTTTTCCCGAGGCGCTAAAGGCTAGAAGGGTCGCCGACGACAATGATCTTTTCGAGACATTTTGAAACTGTGAAGTGAACATCCCTCTTCTTAAGCTTATTAAGGCTATCCCTCTATATGCTAAGTTTTTGAAGGAGTTGTGCACCGTTAAGAGGACACAAAAGCTGAAGGTCCAGAAGAAGGTTCCGGTTGGTGAGCATGCCTCTGCAGTATTTCAAAGGCGTTTTCCTGAGAAGTGCAAGGATCCAGGTACGTTTACTATTCCTATTGCTATAGGTGAGCATCGATTTGAGAAGGCCTTGTTAGACTTGGGTTCCTCTATTAATGTTGTGCCTTACTCATTGATTGAAGCTTTAGGAGTAGGACCTTTGCATGATACTAATATTGTGATTCAACTTGCTGATGGTTCTTGTGTGTCCCCTAAGGGTATTGTGGAGAATATTCTTGTTAAGATAGATCCCTTAATTTTCCCTGCTGATTTCTTCGTTATGGATATGGACTATGATGAGCAGGTTGCTCCTGTTATGTTAGGTCGACCTTTAATGAAAACATCCATGACGAAAATTGATGTGGATAGTGGTACTTTGACTATGGAGTTCGATGGAGTAATTTTTTAGCATAATATTCATAAGGTCAACTCCATTGAATTGCCCTCCCTTTGCTGCATTAGTGATATTGATAATCCTATTCAGGAAAATGTTAAAACTAGTGTAGTAGAGACTATAGTTAAATACTCTGCTATTGCTGAACCTATTGATTTCCATGAGCGTGATGTCTTACTTGATGACATAGGAGAGTCCATTCCCTCTATTTTGGGCACTTGCCCCCCTACACTAACCATACAAGGCAGTAAGCCTTCATCTAGTGTCGTACAGCATGATCAGGTCAAGCCCTATCGGCCCCCACATCGCTCTAAGTATGGGGGAGATGCTCCAAAGGAAGCAATTATGGAGTCATTGGCCAAGAGGGAGCATGGTCTAAGGTTCAAGCCTTTCCATGGAAGGTTCCAGCAGGAGGAGACAAGTAGAAGGATTCCGAGGGGATCCTGTTCTAGGTGGTAATTAATTCGAAGTACGTCGAGCCAACGACGTTAACTAAGGCGCTGTCCGGGAGGCAACCCGATGTAGTTTTTCCTTGATTTTTCTTTCTCTTCGATTAATTTCGTAGTTTTTTTGGCTTTGTTTCGTTCGCCTGTCACTAACATTTCAGGTACGAAAGTAAATGGAGAGGAGACGGTTTTCCCAGTTTGTTCACCACGTCCCGGTGACAATTCCGCCGCCCCGCGGCGAATTTCTGGTCTACTTTCTCAACCCCGAAAAAAAAAAATTGTGGTAAATAAGGATTTGACGGATTGGGCTCCTTTTGGCCCATTTTCCTCTTTGGGCCATGTACATAACCGGCCCCATCACCCTTTTTCCTATTCCCTTTCCCTAACCTAGCCTCCACTCTCACAAACACTCCATACCCAACCCCCTCTCAAGCTCTCCCAAGCCAATTCACCATTTTCCTACCAAACCCTCATGTTCTAAGTCCGAATTTAGCCTCGAATTTCATTAACCTTGAGTTTCTTTGCCCCAATTTGGAGTCTAGCCTCACAAAAGAGCCAAACACAAAATCTCAACGCCTCGCGTCGCCCACCACCGCGTCGCCAGCCACCGCCCGACGGCGACCCCCACCGCGACCCGGCGTGAAGTCCCAATTATCTCACCGCGACCCGGCGACACATCCACCGCCCCGCGGCGAGATCACCAAGTAATGTTTTTCTCTCATTTTGTAAGTCCTCTTTGGTCGCCTTTTGTTTTGAGCATCCCAATTCATTACTTATGATACCTAGAGATAGGAAGCAGGACGCTACGAGGGAGGAGAGTGAGGTGTATTACATTGTGAAGGAGAGAAAGATGTTGGCTACTAAGTTCTTTGACAAGCCGACATTGCTTGAGTTTGGTATGTTGGAGTGTGTATCTCTTTGTTTAGCAGAGTGTGGCCTGGGGACTTTCCTGAATAAGTCCGCTGATGCTTACCCGGAGCTGTGCTACCAGTTCATTGCCTCTTGTAAGAGGTATTCTGATGGTTCCACCGACAAGAGGTTAACGAAGATCACGTTCAAGTATAACGGTCGTGAGTATGCTTTGTCTGCTGGTGAGATTCGTGATGCCCTGGGCATTACAAAGGAGCCATCCGATGGGTGGTCTGGTGGTCTGGCTGAGGAGGATATGATGGAGTTTTAGGAGGCGGCCACGAATAGGAAGTTCAAGAAGGGTCAGGAGGTGAATTCGAGGTTGGTGAACCCTTGCTTAAGGTTGATCCATAAGGTGTTGATGAGAGATTTCTTTGGCCATGCTGATGATGGTAAGGTCCCTCTGAAGAATTTCCGTTGGTTTTTGAGCATCCTGTCTTGTGTCACGTACACCCCGTGTTGGGCTAGTCTTTTTCTGAGTTCCTTGAAGAGGATTCGAGATGGTGAGCCACGTGATATTTATGGGGGTGGTCTGATCACCCTTCTTTGTGATGAGATTATTGCTACTGATCGTCTTCCTCGACCTGTTGCTCATGCGGTGTATGACAAGGCGCACATGAGAGTGTGCTCGATGCTGAAGCCATTGGGCAGGGGTGGTGATTTAGTTTGGTCTTTATATGATGGTCATTTTCTGCATCTTCCTCGAGTTTTTACTTACTCCTCTTCATTTGAGGGATGGTGGATTCCCAGTGATGGAGGAAATAAGGCTGTTGCTACCCCTGCTGCTGCTCCTTCTGGTCCGTTTGGAGAGGGCCCTAGTGCTGGTGCTGCTGTTGATTTTGTGGGTCAGGATACTCCTTTGCCTACCCAGTTTGATGTGCCTTCGTCTTCTTATGGTCCTGCAACACCTTGGCAGGAGTTGTACGCAAGGTTTGATGCATTCTCGGTGCAGCAGACTCATTGGAACACCCGAGTAGAGACCGGTCTGCAGACTTGGCAGACCCAGTTCTGTGCGGATGTAGATGAGCGTCTGGATGCTTAGACTGTGTTATATATCTAGCTCGTGTATATAGCTTTGTGTTCTGTAATTTCCATTCAAGTATTGATTTCAAAAAAAAAATATAAAAATTTTTTTTTTTGAAAAAGCCAAAAATATGTGAAAAAGGCAATCAAAATCCTGGGATGAGCTGAAAACCCGAAAGGGCGGTTCAGGTAAGAAGCAGGTAGTCCGACTGGTATAGACCGGTGCAAAAATAGACTGGTGTGATGCGAGTATATGTGAGATATCTAGCAAAATGAAATGAGTGGCTAGGTGAAAACCCGAGAGGGCGCCTGGGCAAAATGAGCGTAAAGAAAAAAGAGTGATTTTAGGATCATTCTGGAGGTTGGCGTCATAAGAAGAGGTGTTATAAGGAGTTCGGGTAGGCCACTCTGGAGCGATAAGGAGCTAGATTGGAGGTAGGATTAGAATAATCTTTGTATCACTTGTTTTGGTTGTCTGGAGCTGATTGTTGAGATGTTGTAGTTGCTGGTGTCATATTTTCTTGTACTTCCTGAGACCTTGGTGTTTGATTGAGAAAGTAGGTTTATCATTAGCTTACTCGGGACGAGTAAAGGTCTAAGTATGGGGGAATTTGATAGGTGAAATTTCATGCACCTTTACTATCAATTATTAGCATTATTTAGAGGAGTTTATGATTAGATTTGAGGTTAAGTCTGTAATCCAGAAGATGTGGAGAGAATTGAAGATATCCAGAGATTTACAGCTTAATGAAGGATGGAGAAGATGAAGATGGATGAGGATCCGCTTGAAGACTAATTGGAGAAGGCTACCAACACTTGGTAGTATGGAAGAGCGGAAGAGAAGAAGTGAAGAGCTGAAGAAAGGAGAGGGCGGGTGTCACCGCCCCGCGCCAGACTCCACCGCGACCCGACGGTGGGTCTCAAAGAAGGAAGCTGGTCGCGCCAGAAGACAGCCGCCGTCCCGCGGTGGAATTCAACGCCCCGCGGTGGAAGTCACCGCCCCGCGGTGGGCACGTAACGCCTCACGGCCAGAGAAGACATTATTTCCTTATTTTGCATTTTTGGATTTCCCATTTTTATTTTATTTTATTTCCTTTACTATTTTCATTAGGTTTAGCTTATTTCCCCTAAGCCTATAAAAGACCTCCTTCCAGGTCTTGAGGAGGGAGACACTTTTTATTATCATCGTAGTTTTCTTTTCTCAATTAGGGTTTCATTTTGTATCTCAATGGAGCACTAATTTCCCCTTGTTCTACTAGACGTTTGAAGCAATACAGTTGATTTGTTTGTGAGATTTATATCCCTTGTTCTTATTCTTATATGTGTTGGTTTAATTCTCTTGATATTATTGATTATTGATTTATCGTTATTCTTCTTAGCCTGATCAACTAGGTTGAGTAGTATTTATCAAATTGCTAGGATTTGCATATAGTGGAATACGAGTACATATCTAGTAACAAACACAATTGTTGCATATAGTGGAATACGAGTGTGCAATTGTGAGAGAGAATTATTTGCATGTTGAATAGTAAGATTTTCTTCTATTTGCATGTATCCTATACCCTTGTATGAATGTTATTGCTTTATTAGTGATAAGGTTTTCTTCCATTGATATTGTAGTAAGTACTATCAACAACTGTCTGAATTGGTAGTTATTTACGATCAGGGTAGGAACAACCATAAGAATAGTTAAAGAACTTGGATTTAATAGATTTCAGTGATCAAATTACATCTCTGTATTGTGGATCTCGTTCTAGTGGAACTACTTTCCCCAAATCATATTCTCAATCAACTAAAGCTGTTTACTTTACTCTGTTTGATAACCAAAACCCCCCTTCCTTGTTACTTGTTGATTATAATTGCATACTTCATCAGATCTTTCCTGTTGGTTCGACCCTTACTTGCTTGCTATACATCTGTTTAGTAGGTTTGTTAGGACTTTTACTTTGATTAGGCCATTCAATGATATTTGCATTGCATATTTCGGCCACGTCACCTGCATACACATGGAATCATCTCATCAAGTAGTGAACTAATTATCAACAATGAAACCATAATTCTCTTTAAGAAAGCAGATTCTGCTAAATGGCACGGTTTATGCCAAACCGTGCACTAAACCTTGCCATTTTACAAAAGGGACATAAACAGCCAGATACTGGTTGTGTTTCACACGTTACGTGTAAAACAGCTCCACACGTAACGTGTGAAACATTACCACACGTAACGTGTGAACCCTAAACCATCTGGCACATGTTCCACACGTTACGTGTGGAGATGTTTCACACTTAACGTGTGGAACATCCCCACACATAACGTGTTATACTGTTCTTCAATGTAACGAACATCTCCTTTTCTTACACATGTATCCCTCAAAATGTATTAGATTCAAAGAGAATTGTCAAGTTTAAAACTTACAAAATCTAGCATGTGAAACTTGCCCTAAACAACAAATATTATGTTTAGTTTTCTAAAACCTAAACAACTAAAGCTCAAAACTTTGAACATGTCCAAAACAAAAAATGAGAACTTTAACTTTAAATAACGGAAATTTCCTCATTCGGATGTGGATCCTCTTCGACATTGTTGTTCCAATAATCATTGTTGTTCATGTTGTCCATTTTTTTTACAAAAAATGAGTGTGTAAAACACAAAAATTTTATTGTTTGAAATGAAGTATTAAGCTCAAAATTGTGGTTAGCCGGTGAAGATGAAGAAGAGGGGTCCATTAATTCAGTTAGGTGGGGACAAGACGGGTAATTCAATGCGTTTTACAACAGACGAAACCACACGTTACGTGTGGAATTCTTCCACACATAACGTGTGGGCCTCTAATACACGTTACGTGTGGAATTCTTCCACACGTAACATGTTGCTTCTTTTCCCCTTAAGGGTTTAGGTTTAGGGTTTAGGGTCGGCGTTTACTATTTAGGGTTTTAGAATTTAGTATTTAGGATTTAGTATTTATGATTTAAGGTTTATGGTTTAGGCTTAAGGTTTAGGGTTAGGGTTTAGGGTTTAGTATAAAAGATTCATGACTACAGTTGTATACATCTATATACTACAGTTGGTTATTAGCTGTCAATCAGATTTCTTCTTTTTGAGGCTGATTATTAGTTGTCAAACACATTGCCTTTTCACTATATAAGAAGCATTAGGGTTGTTTGTTCACTACAACAATTCCAACACAAGCGGCGCTTGAAGATACATTTTTGGGTAAGCATCTTCTTCTAATTTCTATCGATTTATTAACCCTAATTTTTTATATTAATGGATTCATGATATTTGTAGGAAACCAAACACTACAACAAATAATGACATCTTCATCCAAACCATCAACAAACGCAGATAGGCTATGCTATTGTAATTTGAAAGTTGTTGTCCGAAGTTGGGATTTGCAGTGGAACTACGGAAGGAGGTATTGGGGATTCCCAGAACTGGGGTGTTGTTTCAGGGAGTGGATTGATCCAATCTACGAGGACATGGCACACGCGGTTATTCGACAACAATGGCAGGAAAAATAAGATCTTGTTAAGGAGAATCAAGATCTTGTAAAGCAAAATCAAGATCTTCTTAAAGATTTTGATAACATTCGTAGGTATAATCTCAAACTACTAAATGGTATACATCGTAGGTGATTAATGTCGTATCTTTTGTGTAATGTTGTTCATGTACTATCAACCTTTGTAGGGAGCAAGCAAATTTAGCAAAGCAGAGATATCATATAAAGCGAACGTTTATCAGAGACTATCCTAATTTCTTCAAATGCTAAAGGAACGAACCATATATGTTCTCTTATTTTTTCTAAGTTTATGATCAACTTGTATTATTTCCTGTATTGTGTGCTCAATGTGGTTGTGTAGTCAACCAGCATAATGAACAATTTGTTTTATCTTCTAGGTTAATTATTTTGTATTGTTTTTTATAAAGATTAGATAAAAGTTGGGCAACAAAATGGGATAACCCTCCCCTAATGCCTATTTAGAAACAATAGTATGATTCATACACAACATTATAACATGATTCATACACAACTTTGAAACACAAATAAATACTAAAAATAAACAATAATATGATTCATACACAACATTCATACATAACATTATAATATACCAAAAACACCACACGTAACGTGTCAATCAGCTCCACACGTAACGTTCAGCGCATAACTACACGTAACGTGTGAAGCCTAACCACACGTAACGTGTGGAGCCTATGCGCTGAAAGGCAATTTTCCCTATGCGCCAAAAAGTAACCGAGTATTTATATGTCTTTTTGTCTCTAACATCATGGCTTTGGGTTAATTTGGATGTAATTTGCTTCTATAAGCATTGCCATATTATGTTACTTAATTAGAGAGTATCCATTCATGGAGAAGTATTGATGTCCCACATAAATTGACTTTGTTGTACAGGACATCTAAAGGGTGAAATGATACTCTCTAATTTTGTACTTAGAAGACAAGTTTACTATCATTGAACCATTCCCCTAATATGAAAGTTCATTATCCTTGTGCTTCCCTGAAAAATCCTTTGGACGCAGATATACATGTTTAAAAAAGAAGGAAGAAAGGTCTTTTATGATATGAAAAGGCAACACTAGATTGGTTAATGAAGTTATTTGCAGAAAGGATTAAGCTGTTGTGTTGGATTGATTTAGTCTTGGATTCTTATAAACAAAGAATTTCAGTTCCTTCGCTCTTGATGCGTAAGCTCCATAAAGTGAGGCTCTTATGGTTGTCAAAGACTAATTAGGGACTTTATTCTTGAGAGAACTGAATGAAAGCCATTTTCCTTCAAAATTGACATACATTTTCTTTCATTTCCTATTAGAGGTAACGATAAATTGTCTATTAAAGTCTAATATGTTAGAAACCTCTAATGTCAGTGTTTCTTGTTGACAAGTTGAAAAATCATGTTGATGATAGTGTGTCGGAGGCTAAGGTGAGCGAGAGCATGGTGTTCTGATCTAAACCACGTCACTTTATTTTGAAGTCTACTATGTATACTGACATTGTTTATTCCTGCAAAGTAAAAGTTTTCCCTTCTCTCATTTACTTTTTTATTCTCAGGTTTAGAAATTTTGGTTAGTGTTTATAAACTTACTACACCAATACAAATTTCATCATTTTTTATAATAAGGTATATGAGAGTATTTATTCTTACGACAACCGTGAAAATTTTATCAGTTTTTATAGTAAAGTATACAAGTATATATATTCTTACGACACAATGCAAATTTTACATGTTTTATGAGTGTAAAAACTCATACATTAGTATCATAATTCATATATAATGTTTAGACATTATTTTCTAGAAAATTTTCATGACATGTTGTGCGTGTGTAGAAATTCATACATTAGTTTCATGAATAATGTTAACACATTATTTTCTAGCATTTTTTTTGTACTAGTGTCTAAATTCATACAATCATTGATAAATTAAAATACTACTTTTTACTAAATGTTACAGCACGTGCATGACACGGAAGATTAATAGTTAATAATGTATAATTGTATATTACCAAATCATATTTAGTCAATATATCATTCTCGGGTTATTGTATAACGTTATACGGTTGTAAACCCCATTTACACATTAAAAACGAAAATATTGTCTTATGGTTACAGTTAACCTAATTTACACATTACTCTTACACGTTTATTTATTTTATTTAAAAATCTGTATATTAACAATAACAAATACCTTATACCTATAAACCATCATTCACATTTTTTTGATAAAACCATCGTTCACATTAGATAAACTATCACAATTATCAATTTTTTATATTATAAAATTAACTTAAAACATTATAAATATATATAAAAAACATAACTTTATTATTATGACATGATAAATATAAAATGCATAAATGTATGTTACAACAAGTATTATGGGCGTAGTTGTATACAACAATGTATAAAGTTCAGTTTCATCACTTTTTACACCATGATATACAAGTGTATATATGTTTTTACAACACAAATGTAATTTTCATCACAGTTTATAGCAAGGTATACGTCTGTATATTTTACTACACGAATGCAAATTTATATTTCATCACTTTTTATAATAAGCTATATAAGTGTATATATTTACATCATGTTTTATGGGCGTATGAAATCATTCAATCATACTATATTTACAATATATTTTACGGGCGTAGAAGTTCTTTCAGTCATACCGTAATTTGTGGTAAAACACTATTTTTCATCAACTTTACAAGTTGTTTTATGGATAAATTCATGCAATTGTATCATAATTTGTGTTAAAATACTTATTTATTTGTAGGAATAATTACAATATGTTTTACATATGTAGTAATTCATTCAATCATACCGTAATTTGTGTTAAAACACTATTTTTCAGCAATTTTACAAGATGTTTTACGGGTGGAGAAATTTATATATATGTGTTAAAAATTTAACTTGGTAGCAATACCTACGGCATATAATACAAGCATCGATAACATAACTTATATTAAACACTTATTTTTCGTTAAATTTTACACCATATATATTTTAATAGATATAACAAACACGTATATCGCATGTCATAATTTATATAAAACTATAATTTTCACAAATACTTATGATATATTTTAAAAGTGTATATATGCATACAAAATTTATATGTAACTTTATTTATTGAAAAATAAAAATAAAAGTAAAGTCTTCATGCCTAAGGCACGGTCACACACACTAGTTTTTGGTAAATGAAAAAAAAAACTTACTTTTTTTACGATGTAAAGAAAAACTTGTTTGTCACCTTATTTATAAGGCCCATTAGCAAATATACCAGATTTGGAAAGCCAACTTGCAAAAAACCAAGATTTTGAAAAGTATTGCAAGAATACCAGATTTTTGTACCGTTTATGGTAGTTTTGCTATTGTTGAGGGTGGACTTTAACTTTTCTTTTAAATAGAAAAATCAGATAAAGTATTAAAATTTCTGAAAAGAAAAGGTAAAAAAATAATCTTAATCCTACTAATCTAACCCTAATCACCATCTTCCTCGTCTCACTCCTCTGCTTCCCTCTTCCCCGATGGCGCCGCCATTTCGTCCGCTCCGTCGTCGCTGCTCCCTCCGATTCCCGGCAACTATTAGATTTTGCAAAGAGATTTTGCTGGTTGCCATGTCAAGAGCCTTAACCCCCAATCTGACAATCGCTCTCAATCATAAATCTCTCTCATCAGC
Organism: Rheum nobile; assembly: GCA_027886185.1. Taxonomy (NCBI): domain Eukaryota; kingdom Viridiplantae; phylum Streptophyta; class Magnoliopsida; order Caryophyllales; family Polygonaceae; genus Rheum; species Rheum nobile. The sequence goes on from WOAB01000485.1 coordinate 17,101,426, forward strand.
GACCTTCCGATTCCCGACGACTATCAGATTCGCCGGCCAATTCGTTGCGAAGTCGGCGGTGTTGGTTAGATGCGCAGGAGATGGAGAGAGCGGGAAACTGAAAGGCGCGCTATCGAATTTGGTGGGAGAGAGCGTGGAGGAGCTTCTCAACAGGGAAGAGAACAAGGAGTTACTGGATAAGCTGAACGCCGCAAGCGAGAGAGTGGAGAAGGCGAGGAATGAGCTCGCCGAGTGATGAATGAGTATATACATAAGATGGACTTGCTTAATTAAGTTGCAACCATATGTTGTTATTGTTAAACTTTGGATTGCTTGCTTGCAGAGCTGGATGGCGTTCTATACAATGAGGCACAAGGTGATGGAAGCTACTGCAGCCTCGTTAATGACAGAGGACAACAAAGATACGGGTAGTTCGGATTAAACTAGCGCATCTCTGAGCTGGAGAAGGAGTGCGTGAACATGAAGCAGGAACTTCAGAAGTTTGTTAAGAGAAAGAGGAGCTGGAAGTGCTAGATAGTTCGGATGTGACTTGCTTAATTAAGAGCAAGAAACCTCGATAACAACTCTCTTTAGCCATCTTTTAAGTAGCTCTTTGGTTGGTCGAACGACAACCCCGTGTAGCAAGGGCGGTGTTGTTGGGTTTGTGACGCTGCAAGGTTTCTCCGAGGATAGGTCGCAGAGTCTAGGATCTTCCACCGGCGTTGAAAAAGAGCTTCAAAGTGGCATAGTTACTGGTTTTCTATGCACAAAGTGGGCCGATACGGAGGTGATTCGATGTCGTTCGGAGATGATTTCAAATGATTCAAAAGTCGGGTTTAAGTAACTTGAGCATGGCGAAGACGATGGTGTGGTCAGATTTTTAATTTAATGAATCAAAATGTGTTTTTTTGGGGGTCGAACAAGGCTTGGTGGTGATGTCCACATGGGTTGCTTTGATCTTGAATGAACACTGAAGCTGAATTGTCAGAGCGATATCCACTTTATCAGGCTACATTTGTACGTTATCGGGTCATTACTCTGTTATATCAACTTTAAATTTGAAACGAACATTAGTTGGTTTCGTAACGAGAAATACTTAAGTTTTCATTTATTAGTTGTGATCCTCGTTGAATTGATAATCACTAAAAATATTAGGACAAAAGGAAAGGGAGAGATATAAGCAACACAAAATACATGTTCCAGTGTGACAGAGTATCTAATGCATAATTTCAATTCACTTAAAAAATCATTCCTATCTTGGTGACATCTTTGACATTTTCAAACTTGTACCTTCTCCATAATTGTATAGATCTTGCGGCCCTTATCTAGACCAATTACATACTTTACTTTTTAACTTCATTTTTCATTCAAAAGCAAAGTTCAAGCTAGGCTAATTAAGGTCCAAGATTCGAATTGCTAAATCAACCTTCTTATATATTAGACTTTCTTGTACACTCTTCAGTGCCTCAGTATAAATGTGGTCTGATAAAATGAATATTGCTCTGACATTTAAAACCGACTAACATTTAAAACTTCATTTTCGTAAATTTTGTTACATAACAGAGCATTATGTACTTTGTCAGGCCACATTTAAACGAAGTCAGGTCACATTTATACGAAGTCAGGTCAATGCTCTGTTATATCACATAATTTCAAATGTTAGTCAATTTCAAATTTTAGAGCAATATTCACTTTATCATGCCATATTTATACGTTGTCAGGTCATTACTCTATTATATTAACTTTAAATTTGAAACAAACATTCAGTATTGACAAAGTGATTTGATCCTGGTGTAATATTTTGGCTTGCTGAATGCATATTTTGCAGCTTGTTGGTGCTTTCTGGTAGTTGCTAGTGATAGAGTGAACTAATACTTGTTGGCGGCAAGCATGTTCTAGCAATAATTCAACCTGTACTACACACTCCTTGTATTGTAATAGCAATCTACAGGAAATGAGTGACTACACTAAATGACACAATATCAGTGGCTCTGCTCTTGATACTCAATGTACAACAGATGGTGATAATCCACCATTTAATTTTGGCATCTTCTCATAGGTTGTTTCTTGGTTTATGATGAAGGCTAGTGGTCCATTCTATCCATTGCGTATTGGAAGGCGAGACAACAATGCTTCATTTACTACGTATACATGTGGCCTGATAAAGTGGATATTGCTCTGAAATTTAAAATCGGCTAACATTTGAAATTTTGTGATATAACAGAGCATTGACCTGACTTCGTATAAATGTGGCCTGACTTCGTACATATGTGGTATGATAAAGTACATAATGTTATAAAGTTTTAAAATACCTTGTTCATTGCCTATATACATTACCACGACACCAAGCCTTGCGACCCAAGAAAAACACCTCTCGATTCATTCAATTCAAAATCTGACCACACCATCGTCTTCGCCATGCTCAAGTTACTTAAACTCGACTCTTGAATCATTTGAAATCATCTTCGAACGACATCGAATCACATTCGTATCAGCCCGAGTAGAATGAAGATTTATTCGAGGAACAATGATAGTAAACGGTTACGATCACTAGAACCATTCTGTTTTCACCCTTGCATAGTCTTTCATTAGACTAACCAACCGGCTTTTATTCCTTGCATGGTTGGTTGGTGTCATCCGTCCTATACGGCACATCAGTGGTTGGTTCCCGAAGTTAAAGTAACCTGTTGAAGAAGAAGAGGCTTGCAGACGAAGATTTAAGTGTCAGTGTTTTAAGTTGTTAAGTATTACTTTAACATGTATTTTTATCACCTAGCCATGTTATAGGTTGATTCTTAAAAGTCTTCCGCTGTGTAATTTATGAGTCTTCCGCTGTAATTTTCTCTGTTGTAAAAAAATACTTCTCTCGTTTGATGAGAGATCTTTTAATAAAAAGGGTTGAGTTTCTTATCCAAATGTCTTCCGATGTTTAACCTATTGTTATTTAATATGTTTATTTAAGTTAATTGTTCCGATCAAAGCCTTGGGTGACATCGGACAACAACGTTTGAGGTCACTTGCGTGTGGCATTTCCGACGTAAGTCGGGGGTGTTACAGCCGCTCTCAGAGTCGACTCCCTTCTTGTACACTCTTACAATAGGTTTTCCATGCACAAAGCGGACCGATACAGGAGGTGATTCGATATCGTTCGGAGATGATATCAAATGATTCAAGAGGCGGGTTTAAGTAACTTGAGCATGACGAAGACGATGGTGTGGTCAGATTTTGAATTTAATGAATCAAGAGGTGTTTTTCTTGGGGTCGAACAAGGCTTGGTGGTGATGTATATAGGCGATGAACAAGGTACTTTAAAACTTAAGAGCATTATGTACTTTATCAGATCACATGTGTACGAAGTCAAGTCACATTTATACGAAGTCAGGTCAATATTTTGTTATATCACAAATTTCAAATGTTAGCCGATTTTAAATTTCAGAACAATATTGATTTTATCAGGCCACATTTGTACGTAGTCAGGTCATTACTCTATTATATTAACTTGAAATTTTAATATTGTTTATAATATTGTTTCTGGTGTGTATTATAGTTTGCTAAATCACATCAATTTATATTAATGGCAAAACATATTTTCTTGGAAAAATTCAGCAACTAAACTCTGCTTTTCCAGTGTTTCGATCATAAAGAACCTGAACAAGAACATACATTTAACTTCTGCAAGAATCAGTTTTCATGTCAGCACTATACAAGATTGTATAAACAGTGCAAAAGATATTTGGTGAGTGTTTTTATTCACCAAAACAACCATCAATTAGCACATTAGAAATCATTCCTCTATAAAACTAAGCAACTGAGAAATATTATTCAGCATATACAGATCATTTTGCTTGAGTTGCGTTTTGATTCTTTGAATGCTACCAATCTTATCATATAGTTTGCATTTTCAGAACATTGTTCGAACATATATACAAACATATATACATCACCACCAGGTCTTGTTTGACCCCAAGAAAATCACATTTTGATTCATTAAATTCAAAATCTGACCACACCATTGTCTTCGCCATGCTCAAGTTACTTAAACCCGCCTCTTGAATCATTTGAAATAATCTCCGAACGACATCGAATCATCTCCTATATCGGCCCGCTTTGTGCATGGAAAACCTATTGTAAGAGAAAGGGAAAATTAGTTAAAAATTTAAAGTTAATATAACTAAAAATGACCTGACTACGTACAAATGTGGCCTGATAAAGTGAATATTGCTCTGACATTTAAAATCGGCTATAACAGAGCATTGACCTGACTTCGTATAAATGTGGCTTGATAAAGTACATAAATGTGGGAGGGATCTATATATAATTTAAGAGTTTAAGTTTTCCATGCACAAAGCGGGCCGATACGGAGGTGATTCGATGTCGTTCGGAGAAGATTTCAAATGATTCAAGAGCCGGGTCTAAGTATATTGAGCATGACAAAGACGATGGTGTGGTCAGATTTTAAATTTATTGAATCGAAACATGATTTACTTGGAGTCGAACAAGGCTTAGTGGTGACATATATATGTTCGTATAAATATTTCTCCCCCTGTCAGTAAGAGGTTAGTTGATGCCTAATGATGTTGCAACACTTCACAATGTGTAATATAAAAGCAATATATACTTGTGTTCTCTGATATTGCTCCATATATCTTGATCGAATAATTCAAGCCTCAGAATATGACAAGCCATGCTCCAATTTCTTCAGCAAATGGTTCGACTTCATTCCTGTCCGCCCCCAGATATCCTCTGCTTTTCTCCCCACCTCCATTGCCAGGCCCACACAAGCCTGCAATGTCAGCATAGAGTCCAGGGTTGCCCAGGAAGCTGCTCTTGTATATGGATTTCGTCAAAAGCGGAGTTAACCAGATGTTCAGAAGGCATGTGCTCAGTATTAGAAAGAACAACAGTGTCTTTATAATTGTTGAAGGCATCAGAGAGCAAAAAAAAAATGAAACCCGCTTTTGGACCGATTCTGGACCAATTGAAAAGTATGTTCCCTTCCAATTCATGCAATAGAGCAAAAAAAATGAAATCAAAGATACCACGAACAGAGAGCAAAGTAGCTAACCCCGCTTTTGAACTGAAATCGCAGATCGGAAGCTGAAAATTCGCCGCAGTTGTTCTCTCCGACGACGAAAAGCCGATCGTCGTTGCCTTTCCGCACCGGCGGCCGCTGACGGCTCCTCCTTCAAGAAAATCTCCTCGAGCGCGAATACCGTCTGGCTCCAATTCATGTCGGCGTCCGGGAGGAAAGTATTCGGAGAACCGCGCATAAACTTGTGGTTCATCTCCACTGAAAACTTCGACGGGAAGAAAAAAAGAGAGAGAAGAAAGAGGGAGAGGCGGAATCGAGATTGGGGGCAGCGATCTGGGAAGTTTCCAGCTAGGGTTTTGTGAAGAACAGTAAACATGCTATTAAGTATAATTAACGGTTATTAAAAGTATAATTTTAAGGAAAGAAAAGATAAATAGAAATATGATTTTATCTTTTTCTGAAAATCAACTTTTGCAGCTTTATGGTAGTTTTGCTATACTTTTCAAAATATGATATTTTTGCAAATGGGCTATTAAATTCTGGTAGTTTTTGCTAATGCTTCTATTTATAAAGACCTATATTCAAAAAATATTTATTTCTCCACTTTCAGGCTTTCCTATTACATATTTAATTAGAAGTTTAAAGTAATCTTTTATAAGGAATTTTTTTCTAATCCAATAGATGAATATAGAGAAAAATTAACATTGAACATAAGAAATAAATCTTACCTAATATAAAATAAATCTATATATATACTAAAGGAGAGACATAAATCCTACGTGTCGGCCTCACGTTTAATTCGCATACGTGTCGTCATTCATCCAACCATAATCTGCCATGTCATTCATCATTTAAAAAAAAAAGTTATAACAGTGAGTTCAGTTTAATTAAAAAAAATCACCCAACTTAAATTCCGAAAAGATATTATGAATTTTTTTGGAAAGATATGATTTTAATTATATAAAATTTAATTAATTAAAAAAATCATCCAATTAAATTTTCAAAAAGATATTATGATTTTTTTTGAAAAGATATGATTTTATATCCATCCTTTAAAAAAATGAAAATTTTCGAAAAAGATATGATTTTAATTATATATAAATTTAATTAATTAAAAAAATCATCCAATTTAATTTTCGAAAATATACTATGAAAATTTTCGAAAAGATATGATTTTATATCCATCCTTTATATGAGGTAAAGTTAAAAAATCATCCAATTTAAATCTTTTTTAATTTCTTGGGTTAGGTGTGTAGTTTAATTAATCTAAATTTGCCTGCCACCTAATATTTTTTATTTTTAAAACATGTTATACAAATGATATATCTATTAAAGATAACAAGCTTTTAGATATACTATACACGATTACTTTTCGGCGCATAGGCATTTTGCCGTTTGGCGCATAGGCTCGCACGTTACGTGTGGAGTGGATTCACACGTTACGTGTGGAGTGGATCCACACGTTACGTGTGGAGTGGCTCCACACGTAACGTGTGATATTTTTTTTTATAAAAAAAAAAAAAAAAATATTTTTTTTAACATCACGTAAAAAAAATGTCTAAAACTTATATTTTTTTTTATCAATGTTAAAATGTTAGGAAATTAGTCCTAACTGGATGGAGGATGCTGGTTTGAGAACGTGAGCTGATTTTTTTTGTCTCCATGAAGGTTCAAGCTAGCGTACTTTTTTATCTGACATTTGATCATTTCAAGGCTTAATACATCATTGCTTATACGCCCTGCTTATTGCTGTGCACATCTTAAGCATTCAATTTTTGTTCATGTATGTAGTATTGGGTAAGTCTGACACTGATCAAGCTTGGAGTATTAAAAATTTGAGGTTATAGAAAGAAAACTTCTTAGTAAAATATATATATTTTTGTTTAGAATTGACTCTAATTTTCCAGCTAAGATACTTCATATTACAATCATTGCTCATACCACTTTTTGTCTTTTTTGGGGTCCTGTGACACCCTAAATCACATGCCCTAGAAAACCCTACTTACCCTAAGGTTTTCTAGGACATGGGATTTAGGGTGTCACAGGACCCCCAAAAAGACAAAATGTGATATGAACTCCCTATGTGCTACAAGCATGATAGGGTATGAAAATAATATGGTTTTGAAAACCCTAAATCTGAAACCCTACTTACCCTAGGATTTTCTAGGGTATGGGATTTAGGGTGTCACAGGATCCCAAAAAAGACAAAAAGTGGTATGAACTCCCTATGTGCTACAAGCATGATAGGGTATGAAAATAATATGGTTTTGAAAACCCTAAATCCAAAACCCTACTTACCCTAGGGTTTTCTAGGGCATGGGATTTAGGGTGTCACAGGACCCCAAAAAAGACAAAATGTGTTATGAACTCCCTATGTGCTACAAGCATGATAGGGTATGAAAATAATATGGTTTTGAAAACCCTAAATCTGAAACCCTACTTACCCTAGGATTTTCTAGGGCATGGGATTTAGGGTTTCACAGGACCCCAAAAAAGACAAAAAGTGGTATGAGCAATGATTGTAATATGAAGTATCTTAGCTGGAAAATTAAGAGTCAATTCTAAACAAATATATATATTTTACTAAGAAGTTTTCTTTCTATAACCTCAAATTTTTAATACTCCAAGCTTGACCAGTGTCAGACTTACCCAATACTACATACATGAACAAAAAATGAATGCTTAAGATGTGCACATCAATAAGCAGGGCGTATAAGCAATGATGTATTAAGCCTTGAAATGATCAAATGTCAGATAAAAAAGTACGCTAGCTTGAACCTTCATGGAGACAAAAAAAATCAGCTCACGTTCTCAAACCAGCATCCTCCATCCAGTTAGGACTAATTTCCTAACATTTTAACATTGATAAAAAATATATAAGTTTTAGACATTTTTTTTACGTGATGTTAAAAAAAAATACCACACGTTACGTGTGGAGCCACTCCACACGTAACGTGTGGAGCCACTCCACACGTAACGTGTGGATCCACTCCACACGTAACGTGTGGATTAAATTTTTTTTTTTTTAAATGTACCCCACGTTACGTGTGGAGCCACTCCACACGTAACGTGGCGACCCTATGCGCTGAAAGGCAATTTTGCCTATGCGCCGAATAGTAAGGCCCATACTATATATCTAAAAAGCCCGACTGAAGCTTTTGGATATAATTTTGTCTAGGTACAATTTTAATAATTCAATGATATCTATATCTATACCTATATAAATACTAAAGGAGAGGTCTAAATTCTACGTGTCGACACCACGTTTAATTCGCTTATGTGTCATCATTAGACCTGTCAATCGGGTCAGTCAAGTCGGATTCAGTTCAGTTATTTCGGGTTCGGGTTGAGAATGGGTCGAGTCATTTCGGATAACTGGTCAAGTCGGGTCGTTCATTACAGGTCAATCGACAGTTCGGGTTGACCAACGGGTCAAGAGCGTCATTTTTTAAATATTTTGTTCACTATTTAAATATTATTAAATAGTTAAAAACTAATTTAAATATTTAAAATTATATTATTATTATTAATTAATTTAATGTAATTGATATTTGTAGACCAAAATTATATTTTATTTTTATTTTTAATTTATATTATATTAATTTATAAATTTTTGTATTATAAAAAAATTATATAAGTACAACAATGTTCTTTTTTAGGATAATTGAGCATATTACCATTATTTATATGTCATTTATCATATATATTTTTATTAATTCTCCACATTTATTCGTTAATCGGGTCGGGTTCGGGTTGGTCAGGTTCGGTCTTGGTAAATTTGGGTTCGTAAAATTCGGGTTATCAAAAATTTCGGTCAGGTCGGGTCGGATCTAAAAGCGGGTCGGTCAGGTCGGTAAAACGGGTTCGGTCACTTTTTGACAGCTCTAGTCATCATCATCCAACCATAATCCGCCACATCATTCAACCTTTAAAAAAAATATTATAATAGTGGGTCCAATTTAATAAATTATATATTAAGCTTTATTTAGTTAAATAAATTTAATTAAAAATACAAGTATAAAATTTAAAACACCACGTTTAATTTTTCTATATGTCATCATCATCCAACCATAATCCGCCACATCATTCAACCTTTAAAAAAAGTATTATAACAATGGGTCCAATTTAATATATTATATATTAAACTTTATTTAGTTAAATAAATTTAATTAAAAATACAAGTATAAAATTTTAGTATGATAAATAAGGATAAAAAATTATTTAGTATTTGGTTTAATATAATAATGGCCTATTTATTTTTACATAATATTTTTTTAATTATACCAAATTTATCAATAATCAAATCCTTAACCAAATATCTTAACCATATAACTAAATTTTTCTTAATCTAATCTAAATATCTAATGTATAAAAAAACGAAAATAAAAAAATATTTAAAGCAAGTTAACGATTTGGGTTAGCATTCAAGAAAATTAAATGAATTTAAATACTATGTAATCAATAAAATTAATTTAGATTATTTTATAAGGTATGATTTGTTAATCTTAATAAATTAACCAATTAGTTACATTCTCGAAAATAAGTTAATTTTAGCCTAAGTTAATTTTTCTATACTTTAATTTTGGGTTAAAATATTATTATAAACTTAGTATATTAAAGTAAATGAGTTTGGGAAAATTTTATAATTTTTAAAAGTTAAAATAAGGGCACGTTTTTCATAACTTTAGAAAGTTGGGCAATATGTGCAAATAAGCCAATTTAGGGGAGGGCCGTGTGCAATAACTAAAATTAAGTTTCTTCAACCTCCAGCAAACAGCCATGGAAATGCTCAAGCTCGGCCGGCCTCATCAATTGCAGAATTGTGCCGCGTTCTTACTCGTTTCGATCAATCAACTTATGGTCTTAGTAGGAGGGATTAAAACTCACAAAATCCCTGAGAAATCGGAACGTATAAGCTTAAGACGAGAACAAATTTTGTTATAGAAGGAAATAAATAATCCGAAAATGCGGTTTGGAGATTTGACAAAATCGGGGCCGATTTGATATCTTTTCCTTTGAAATTTTATATGGTTTTGAATATATTTCCGAGACCTTTCCAACCCCTATAAATAGGGATTCAATCGTTGAGATTTCACCATCCAATTTCATCCTAGAAGCTCACGAACCCTAGCTCTCGGCCGCGGCTGTTCATCGAAACAATTCGACCACCACCGTGCTACGTTGTCGTAATTACCACCACCAATGGAACCGCCTGAAGGTATTCTTAAAAAGCCCTCACTCTCCGCCGCCGTCCCTCCGCTTCCGGGCCTCCAATTTCGCCGGAAAGCCGCCTACCACCACGCTCAGTTTGGGGCAAAATCGGTTAGGCCGATTTTGATTTATTTATTTTTCTTTATTGTTATTTGGCTTGATATAGGTTAATTAAGTTAATCTAGATTATTGAATAATTAGATGTGATTAATTTGATTTTATAAATATTATAATTAAATTAATTATTATTATTTTGGGTATTATCTTAGATAAATTATGAGATTAATTTGAGTTGAAATATTTATACTTAAATAAATTATGAGATTAATTTTTTTATGATATGATTATTTAGAATATATATAATTAATTGATTTTTAATCGTATAAATAATTGTTGAATAAAAAATCCTAAAATTGATTTATTTATAAGATAAATAAATTCAATTAGAAATCAAAACATTATATCCTTCAAATTTGGATATTGAATACATTTTTGAACGGTCTCCGTGCACCCCTAATTGTTCTTCACGTGCCACAAATTTCAATATCAGGACACATTTTTGCCCTTTTTTCTTTTTCTTTTTTGGAGGAATAAAATAAAACTTTTCATAAAATCGATGATGATTAATATGCAATTGAATTATTGAAGCAAAGACGACTGCATATATCTCCAAGAGAAATCCATTAACCAATTGTCAAGAGATAAAAAAAACTATGAATACTCCTAATTGATGATTATTATTTAGAAAACATTGGGGAATTGAGGGCTAGCAATGAGAAATAAACATATGTTGCAGTGTGGTGGTTCTGGGACGGTAGGGATCAAGAACACCGGTTGTAGTGGGGCACTGTGAAAGTTACAGGAAAGAATATGGGAGTGGTCGGCGATGGAAATTCAGAAAATTTGAGATTAACATGGTATGGAAAGAAATCAAAGCATGAAAAGAGTAGAGGGGGGAAAACGATTGTAGCTCTATGTAAATTTGAAATACAATAAGGGTATTTTGGTCCAAAGGGGGTGCGTAAAGAAAATTCTGGGGGTGTATAAAGCAACACCCTAAATTAGGGTATCTAATTGCTTCTTATTCATCCGTTAAGGGTAAGAGGTGTTTAAGCACCTTGCTAGTGTAATTGGGTTGGACGTAATGTCGCCCTGTGTTGTTCTCGTTTTATCCGAGATTGTATTAAAAGCATTAAAAATAATTGTGGTGTAATGAAATTGAGTTTTATATATGTTGTGTGTAATTTAAAATGTTCCCAAACAAATCATATCTCCTTTCCATAATACCCACATTCATTTCAGGTATTCTCTTGGCACATATCTTTTTTGTCCATCCTTCATTTCAGTGGAAATATTTTTGTTATATATCGTCTATCGACTTTTATTCGAGAGACAATGATAGTAACTAGATATGACCACATAGAACCTCACATAAAATACCCTTCCATAGCCAACCATTATTGTTCCTTGCATGGTTGGCTCGTGTCATCCGTCCTGTAACACCCCCAAGCCAGCCACCGCGCCACCAACCGGTGCCGGTGCCGCCTGGTTGTCCACATGGGCCACAGCCCATACACCCCAACCCGGCCCAGCCCAACGGCTGTCTCCTGTATGGCCCACAGCCAACACAAGCGGGTTGTTTCCAAGGGGAATCGAACCCCCGACCTTTGGCATATCTCCCCTTTCCTGAGAGATATGTCAAAGGTCGGGGGTTCGATTCCCCTTGGCAACAACCCGCTTGTGTTGGCTGTGGGCCACACAGGAGACAACCGTTGGGCTGGGCCGGGTTGGGGTGTATGGGTTGCGGCCCATGTGGACAACCAGGCGGCACCGGCACCGGTTGGTAGTGCGGTGGCTGGCCTGGGGGTGTTACATAAAAAGTACACTTTGAATGAGAGGGGCTCCGACCTTATCGGGCCAACCATTTCTCTATCCATGGGCCGCAACTCATGTACCCCAACCAAATCCCCATGACTGGGAGGTTGTTCGTGAGTCTCGAACCCGAGACCTCACGCTTTGACAAGAAGCCTTGGGCTCTCTTGCCACCAATTGCGCTGCAGCACAATTGGTAACAAGTGAGCGCGAGGCTACTTGTTAAAGCGTGAGGTCTCAAGTTCGAGACTCACGAACAACCTCCCCAATTTAGGGGATGGGTTGTGGTACATGGGTTGCGGCCCATGGGGGATAGAAATGGTTGGGCCTGTTGCGCTCGGAGGCCCCTATCCAACATAAAAGTGTACTTTTATGTAATACCTCAGCTACTTCGGCCGGCCCATCACAAGGCTGCAGCCCATACACCCCAACCCCTCACTAGTAGCTCCAAGCCCAAGGCCCAGCTATTTCTAATAGGTTGTTGGTGAGTCTCGAACACGAGACCTCACCCTTTAACAAGCAGCCGAAACATCACTTGTCACCAATTGTGCTGCAGCGTAATTGGTGACAAGTGATGCTTCGGCTGCTTGTTAAAGGGTGAGGTCTCGTGTTCGAGACTCACCAACAACCTACTAGAAATAGCTGGGCCTTGGGCTTGGAGCTACTAGTGAGGGGTTGGGGTGTATGGGTTGCAACCCTGTGATGGGCCGACCCAAGTGGCTGAGGTATTACACGTCCCATACGGCTACGGATGACCATCTGGTCCGGACCGGATACGTACGGTCCGGTCCGGATTGGCGGACCGTAAACATTTTAAAGTATGGACCGTGGACCGGACCGGAAAGACCGGATTTCATATTTTTGGGCATTTAAAGGGTTTGATTACGGTCCGGACCGTAAAAATTACCCCAAAAAATATTTTAAACTTTTTTTTTAAATTTTTACGGTCCGACCGGTCTGGACCGTAAAAATTACAGACCGTATGACCGGAAATGTAAAATTCCCGGACCGTGGACCGGACCGTAAATTTACGGTCCGGTGCGGTCTATTTTTTCACATCCTTACATACGGCACATCAGTCGACTTGCCTTAGGCTGTTTAGGAGTAACGAGACAGATGATAAGGCTTGCGGATGAAGTTTAGTTTTTGAAGAATTTTCGAGTTTGTTTTAAATATAAGGTTTATTTTTCTAATTAATGTAATAGGTATAAGTGTTAGGTAACCTAGCCATTTAATTAGAATTTAGTTAAAGTCTTCTGCTGTAATTTCAATATCATTTGTAAAACTTATCTCCTCAATTTACGGGGGAAATATTAATAAAGTTTCGATATTTGTTTCAAATGTCTTCTATTGTTTACTCTTATTTATAATTGTACTTACGCATAAATTGTTCAGATTAAAGCCTAGGGGGATTTTGGACTTAAAGTCTGAAGTCACTTTGCTAGTATAATTGGGTTGGACGTAATGTCGCCCTATGTTGTTCTTGTTTTATCCGATATTATATTAAAAGCATTAAGAATAATTGTGGTGTGGTGAAATTAAATAAGATAAGTGATGTGAGTACATAATCAATAAACTTCGAGCGAGAAGTACAACTTGGAAAACCGCTCGTGCTCCAGCTACCGATATAAGTCGGGGGTGTTACAGTTCTAGTCCTTGGGTCCTTGGATAAGGGGACTGTCCCAATTGAGGAAGGTATGCATGCTTGTTATGTAATTTTTGCACAATCAAGAAATGTAAGGATTGGTAGAGATGTATGATAGGATATGTGTAACACCCCGGGCCAGAGGTGCTACAGTGCCATAGTCCCGAAGGACTATAAGGCGGGTGAAATAAAAATTTGCAAAACATATCCCATACATAATATATACCAAAAGCGACACAGCGGAAAAACCTGTAAAACCTGTCCAGAGTTTGAAACCATAATCAATCTTAACATACAGAAAATACAGCACTTTACAAACCAAAAACCAATACAACTAGTTCGACCACTACAAGGTCCAAAACCAAAACGACACATACAACCAAGTCAAAGTCCAAAACCAAAAGAGTAGAGCCCTCGACTCTAAACCGACGGTGATCAGGACCCTCCTTGCTGGCGCTAAATCTGCAAAGCCTGATTGACTGGGGGACCTGATACCCCAGCCAACCACGACACGTAAACCGAGGTTGGTCAGTCTTTTGAAAGACTATGGCAAGATTCCTCAAGCCAAAACAGTTCAAAACACATACATATATCATCAATCAACTCACAACAACGACAACACGCCACACAGTATATAATATCATAACTATACTTAATCATATCAACCAACCAATGCCAACCACACGTCAAAACATATACACACACTATCACATACCATTCATTACACATCATTATCCAACTCTTCACTATACTAACCTCAATCAATCCATCCTCAAACTCATCACAAGCATAAACGAATAAAACGATCCAATCCAACTTCACTGACACGTCCAATCCATCCTTCTCTCTATTACTAATACCTCAATCAATAACTTTATGCACATATACATCTCTTACTACTGACTTACAACCAAAGTTAACCAATAAGACTGAACTCACTACTGCACTACACAACAAATTCAATTAACCTGCACATCCACAAACACATAAGCATCAACGAGATAATCATCACATATAAACATAAAGAAAATAACGACCCAGGCCAGCCACCCTTCTGGTGCCGCCTGTTCGTTAACATGGACTGTAACTCATACACTCAAATTCAATCCTTGTTGGCCCACACCCTCAAGATGGGAAACCAACCTCCACACTTAATCAACATAACCATCTTCCTGCAACTAGTTACCACCAACAATCATACCAACAGAGATTCATATCACAACTAACTATAATAACCAACATTTGACAACAAGTCAACTAGCCAACAATCAATATTTAACATAAAACCAATAACTAAACACACAGTCAATATTTACCAACACAACCACTAAATCAAACGACAACAATCATCATCACGAAACCACTTTAATCAGGTACGCAACCAACATCCAACACAAAACCACTTAATCAGGTATGCAACCAACATTCAATACATAATCAACACACAACCACCAACCCTCCAATCCAACCTCCGTCTCCACCACCACATCACCGGGTGAGACAATTCACAATACCTCCGTCTACACCACCACATCACCGGGTGAGACAATTCACAATACCTCCGTCTACACCACCACATCACCGGGTGAGACAATTCACAATACCTCCGTCTACACCACCACATCACCGGGTGAGACAATTCATCATCCGAAACCAACTATCCATCACCACACCGACACCAAATCAAACACAAACGACAATCAAAATCACATAACCACACCTCATCACACATCATCACACATTTCAACCAAGCAATTATATAGTCAAGTGATCCAATCCATCCACAACAATCAATCCATAATAATCAATCCACCACAATCAATCAATAATAATACTAGGCAACAACAACCAACACATTCAACCCGGTTCAACTCAAAACCAATAACCCATCATATAACTAACAACAAAACACACAACGGACATCTGCCAACAAACCAACAATTATTCACACACTCAATTCACAACAATAGATCAACACAACCATCAACTAACCGACAAACAACGGCAACCAACAGCTACAACCAACAACAACCGCATAATGATCCAACATAAACCAATAACAAACCAATGTCCACAAACAACTAATATCTAACAACAAAACCAATAGCCAATAATCAACCAATATCCGACAAGAAACAATTACTAAAACACACACACACATTCAATCCAACACACACATACGATCCACACACACACACACACACACATTCAATCCAACACACCTACACAATCCAACACACACACACACACACACACACGTGTCAACAGACACTATCAACAACAATCGATCACATTTAGTCACAATTGACTACCACGTCAACATTTAATCAAATACGATACAAGACAAATCATATCACACGCACATACCCATATTCAACCAAGCAACGGTAAACTTAATTATGAAATAAACTGGGCATAAAACAATTTATAAAAAAATATAAAGTTAGCAAGAATCCTCTTGCCTCAAGTCGAACCGCAACGACCCCAGAGGTCTCCAAACCACTCGAACGAATCTGCGAAATCAATCCGAGCAAAACCCTGGCGTTAATTAACTCATACCAATCCACAACCATCAAACCCCCAATTTAAACCCAAAAATCAAACCCTTAATTAATTAAGCAAATCATACCCAAATTCAACCCCAAATCCAAATTACTTTCAAATCATACACTGCCCATCCAACAATTTCAGTCCAAATCCCCCACATATAACTCACCAAAATTTATCAAATCACACCAAATAATTACCCAAGCTCAAAATCAACTCCCGAATTCAGCAAACAATCAAAACTAATCCAACCATTTAATTTATGTCAAATACCCCCTTGAATTTCAGCAAATCCGTTCACCCATTTCAACAGAAATTGAAGCCCAAAAATCTTACGAATCGAGGACCCGCTCTTACCTCGTCGTCGACCATTACGTAGCCTCGCCGGAGAGGGCTTCTTCGTCACTGGAGCTCAGCTGAACACAGCTCCATGGCAGCGACCAACAGCAGAGCATCAGCAGCACGCGACGACCCCAGCAGCTGGTCACGGCTCGAATCAGCAGAGCACGCGGAGGAGGAGAGGAGCGGCGGTATGGTCCGGGTCGGCTCGTCGGAGGGAGAATCTGGCTCGGTGGGCTTGGAGAGAGACCGGATTCGGGAAGGGCGAGCTGAACCCACGAGAGAGACAACCGGGAGAGAGAGAGAGACCCAAACGTGTTTTAGGGATTTTTTTCCCAAAATTCCATTTCTCCCCCTTTTATCAAAATCCCATAATTAATTTACCACTTTGCCATTATCAACTTATTTGGGGTATTTCAATATGCGTGCAATATGATTGTTTTTGTTAGATGGCTTGAAATATTGGGTTGCATGACAGGATGATAAGTTGTTTAATGGTTGTTTTCTGATCGCAGATAATTTGAGTTGATGTAGCTTTTTTGAGTGGGAAATACTTTGGCCATCTTCTTCTAGCTACAGCCCAAGATGGAAACAAAGGCACAACGAGAATGATGCGTCATGGTCATTTTTCTTCAGTCAGATGAAAGCCGTTGTAGCAGACACGGAAGAGGCTGTGTTCGTGTCTGATCGTCACGCGAGCATTGCAAGGGGATTGAGAAGACACTATACTCTTGCAGGTCTTGGCTTTTGCATCTATCATATATATCGAAACTTCAAGACAAAATATTGTAGGGGAGACATGTTAAGTCAGTGGAATAAAGTTGCAAAGGCTTACACCATTAAGGAGTATACGAAGCAATTACAAAAGCTAGAAAGGGATTCAAAACATGCTGCAAAATATGTTCTAGGTGCAGGGTTATCCACGCGGTCAAGGGCTCACTTTCCAGCAAACAGGTTCAACATAATGACAACGAACAATGCTGAATGTTTGAATTCACTGTTTAAGGAGGAGCGTGCCTGGCCTATAGTTGCATATTTTGATGCGATTCTATAAATTTTTTCAAGGTGGTTCTGTGAGCGGAGGGAACACGCAGGCAGGTGGGCTGAGGGTGTTACGATGGAAACCACTAAGCTTATGGACGTCAGGTACCTGAGGTATTTATCAATGAAGGTGCGTAGGCTTAGTCAATTTGAAGCGGAGGTAACAGATGGAGATAACATATTTTAAGTGAATCTTCATGCTCAGACCTGCTAGTGCAAGGCATTCCAGACTGACAAGATTCCATGCACACATGCCCTTGTTGTAGAAAAGGATAGGGGTGTTGATGCTTTTTCCTTGGTGAGTCCCTTTTACATGTATGATACGGCTAAAGAAGCTTATAAAGAAATAATGCACCTGGTGCCCCCAACCAGTCATTGGGATGTTCCTCCATCTGTATCCAATATGCCTTGTCTTCCACCCCTCGTGAGCAAACATGTTGGAAGGACAAGGGTTAATAGGTTCAGGGCGCATTGGGAGAGGAATTATGGAACAATCAAGCGTTGTTCAAGACTCGGGCAGAGATGACATACCCAAAGGACATGCTACAGACGTTTTCCAAGATAAGAGGACACATCCTATTAATATGTGTAGTAACAGATCCATATTTTGGGAACATTCGTCCATATTTTTCTTCTAGTTTGATGTTGAACGCATCCCGTTAATATGTGTAGTAAGAGATCCAAACTCTTGCAAGATCTCTTACAACTCATATTACTTTTGAACCTAGTTAATGTAATTTGCTTAGGACTTTTTCTTGTGAACTTTCTTTTCTTCGAAGACAGAATCAAGTCATGGTCTTATACTTATCCCTTCATAGTCAAATGGTTTCAAATTAGTTAATGTAATTTGTGTGGTTCGAATTGGTTGAATTGATATTTAGTTGAAAGTTGTTAATGAATGTAATTTTCTTAGTTAATGATACTTCTCATATTAGTTTTTGCGCTTTCATAGAATATAACACAATCCTGTCATGGTTTCATATATATCCTGACATGTTCAATATGTTTTGAAATTATCCTACCGACTAGTTTGGGTTAAATTGCACGTCATTTCAACGTGACATGAGTGGCAGTCCAGATCACATAGGAAGAAAACGAGAATGCTTAAAATAGGAAGAAGAAGAGAATGAATGATTATAACTTCTACTGAAATGATAATACTTGACTTGTCTTTTCCATTGAGCTAAGGCACCATATAAAATGCCAAACATCTATGCCTAGCTATTACAATGCATCATTGGTTCCATCTTCTTACAACTTACCATCGCCCTACATGTACAGATAGTGTAGCAAATAAGCCACTAAACCAAGCAAAATCAAATTAACTAGGACAACCAACAGAGGTATCGCAACCCGCTTGAACCTTCTTAGATTGTCTTGTTCCAAGCAAACCAGCAGATGTGTGGTTGTTAAACCAGACATCCTCTCCGACAAGTCGTCGTTAACATTCTCGGCAACCGTCTGATGACTATTGTAAGCAACCGGGCTTTCCTGTAAAAAAGCCATTTCCTCCCTGAACTCATCCTCAACCATTTCCTCCCTGTACTCATCCTCAAGGGCATGCATGTGAGAATACCATTTTGGTCAATAATTCAAGTAATTGTGCACGGTAGCTAACAAAAAACGAGTGAATATGACAAAAATCACCCTTAGGTTATCAGATAGCATGCCAGGGGATGACACACTGAAATTAGTCAGTGTCTCCAATACCTCTCTTGGCAATCCGTAGTCGGACTGGAAGGAATTATGCTGCGGGAGACTAAAATTATTATCGTCACTTTCAGAGTCCGACATTCCTGTAATTACCACAACATCATTATGGAAATCAAACAACAACAGAGTGGTTTATAGGGGTACATAATGATCATGACATGATACATATCGATTCATACATTAAATCCCACAATCCCTAATACCAGCTAAACAAATCGAAGAACTTCATGATGCTAAATTCAAAAAAATTAACCCTAATGAAAACCCTAGATCTATTTCACAACAAACAAGAATGAGGAGGTGAAGAAGAATGAGGAATGGAAGAGGTGAATCTAAAATTTCATAGCAAAACCCCTAATTTTAAAGCAAAACCCTAAATCTGTTAGGGGTTTTGCTGTGAATAAAGTAGTTGATGAAGAAGAAGAATGAATGGAAGAGGTGAAGAAAACATAGCTAAAGGATGGTCTTTCAGCTTCAAACAAACCCCAGCTGAAGAATGTCGGGAGTGGATGGATGCGAGAGAGGCTAGTCAGGGGCATTAACTGGAAAGTAAATGTAATAAGAAAACATGAGTATCCAGGAGCAAAACAAGTGAACAGAACATACCATAGTCAATTAGTTTAGCACTTAGTCAGTTAGTTTAGCACTTAGGGTCTGTTCGGTTTGCAGAGACTGAACTGAACTGAAGATGAACTAGGTATTGGACTGAACTGAAGCTGTAAGGTAAAATTTAAGCTGACGACTAACTAGACTGAAACTGAACTGAAATAGATGACTGAATTCAATAAAACGCGTTCGGTTCGTCCCGACTTATCCAAACTGAAAAATCATTAAAATACCCAAATTACCCTAAAAATTAAAATGTGGAGGGGCAACAAATGTTAGGCACGTGATGTTTAATTTGGCTGCTTTGCCTCTTATGAGTGGTTGCTTCCTCTTCCCTCCATTCATCAACAACTCGACATTTAGGGTTGATTTGCCGTCTTCCTCTTGCGGCGTCCAGTCCGAGCTTGTGAGAGTCATCTTCAAGCTACGTCTTCCTCTTGCGGCGTCCAGTCTGAGCTTCCGAGAATCGTCTTCAAGCTACGTCTTCCTCTTGCGGCGTCCAGTCCGAGCTTCAGATAATGATATTCTCCAAATAATGCCTCACATAAAAAAGAAGCAATACACTTAACAATCTCACATAACCAAGAGGAATACATTGAGCAGAAGATCCTACATTTTCAAACATCAGTTACTAATAGTATGGAAGGTATGTTAATAAGACTTGCAAAAAATACTAAAATCTATGGAGAAGAGATGGATATTGCTAACACTGTGGAAAACCAAGAATTAACATCTCTTTTGCATAGTTTAAAAATTAAGAATTAACATCTCTTCTGTATATTAACATCTTAATAAGATCCAACATAGTTTAAAAATTAAGAATTAACATCTCTTCTGTATGCTATTCAGTAAAGTTAATATCATCTTATTATTTAATTCACGTGTAATCTTATAAACCCTAGTATGAAATTCAATTCAAATTAAAATCCTAACATGGAATCCTACAGTCTTAAGAAACCATTGAATAGGAAAAACTCTTTACAGACAACAAACAAGTTAACAAAGGGATACAAATTAAAATCCTAACATGAAATTCTACAATCAATGAATAGGCAAGGTTTATCAATGATATCAAAAAGATCCAGTATGTTCTGATCTTTAAGAACTGAAAATGACAAGCTAATTTACATAAAGGAAGACAAATTACAAGGGAAAATTGTTGTTTTTTACAAAAGACATGTAAAAAGAGCAGCGAACCTATTGATGAAGCATTTAGATTAAAAAGAGAAGGGAAATTTGGGATCAAAACCCCCTGATTTTGGGTAAAAGCAACCGAGGGAGCATGATTTCAATTAGCATGCAAACCCTAACAAATGAGGAGGATGAGACAAACCTTTGACAAGTTTGATTGCGCAACGATCTGTTCGCCACCTGATCGAACCACAAACCCTAAAATCACTCCAGTCAAAGTGAGCCCTAAAATCGCGAGAGAGGAGAAGAAAAGAGAAGCCAAAACCCTAAAAGAAATGAGGAGGTACTGGACTTGGATTTGACGAACATGTCTATCGCTTTAAGAGGGCGATGTTGGATGAGGGTGATGTGTGTCCAATCGGCACCCTGGAGAAGAACGAGATGGGAAGAGAAATGAAGAGGAAATTGACGAACCATGGAGAAGACGAGGATGAGAGATAGAAGACGAACATGTTCCAGGAGATGAGCGTTGGAGAAGATGGCCGGAGAAGATGACCGGAGGCACCAGAGAGACCACCGCGGCTGTGGAGAAGATGAGCACGAGAGATGAGAGATGTGTGAGCTTCCAGGGGTATAGGGATGTAATAATGGGGGTGGGTTGATTATTTTGTTTAAGTTCAGTCACTTAAAATGAAAAAAGTCAGGATTTATAGCTTAAAATTATTGAGTAAGTTCAGTCGTTTTAAGTCACTTTAAGTCGACTTAAATTTACGGCGAACCGAACGGGTTACATGCATTAATTAAGTTATATTGACTTATTTTATGGGAAAAGTTCAGTTAAGTCACTTTAAGTTGACAGGGCTTAAAGTCGTGCGCCTAATCAAAGAAATCCTAATATACCTACTAAACAGAGTATAACAAGCAAGTCAGGGTCGAACCCAAGGGAATCAGGTTATCAATTCTTGTGTTTCGCAAGTCACCAACTAGGAACTAGGGGGGGTTTTGTATCGGTTTCTTAGTGACCAAGTAACAAGTAAACAAGTTCGCAAGTAAAGGTTGTGAATATGGTTGGGGAAAAGCGTCACACCTGACAAAGATCCACACAATAAGAGATATGGTTGATCACTGAATTCTATTAGTCTCAAGTTCTTATCATTCCTATAGTTGTCCTTATCCCGATCTTAGGTAACTATTAGTTCTACCAGCCCTAATAGTACTTATTACTAAATCAAATCCGAAAACCTTCAAGACTCAACAAAGCAATAGCATTCAACCAATGATTCAACAAGATACATGCAATAGAAACAACCCGTTACTATAAGCATGCAATTAACTCTCTCTCACGATGAACACTCGCAACCCGCTTATGTAAATCGTGTTTGCTACTAGATATGCAACCCGAACCCGTAATCACAAGTCCTAGCTATATGGATAATATCAATAAACCTAGGTGATCAGTCTAGATAAACCAATAAGATTCAATAAACATTCAAGCGCAAGAGAATTAATACAACTAGATAGAAAAACGAACAAGAGTAGAAAACTCACAACCAATCAATTGCTGGCTTCAAACTGTCAAGTGCAACAATGGAGGTTTAGTTCTCCATTAGGGTTTGTGAGAGAAAAATGATGAAAGGTGGCAACTAGGGTTCTACTAAGTCTTCTAAAATAGTCTTAAATACTAGGACAAATACTTAAGAATAAAATAAAAGGAAATAATAATCCTAAAATAAAGTCTCGAAAAATAAAATAAAAATGAAATAAACTCGGAAATAAATCTCGTCAGCGCATCGCCACCGCGGGGTGCGGTGGCATTCATGCCGCGGGGTACGGCAGTCTTCTAGTGTCCAGACGCCAACTCTCTGGTCTCTCGCCGCGGGTGCGGTCATCTTCCCACCGCGGGGTGCGGCGGTCTTGAGTCTTGACTTCTCGCTTCTGCTTCCTCAACTCATCTCTTCACTTCCTTGGCGTCTCCTATGATATCCAAAACAGCTCAAACACCTCCAAAAACACCAAACTTTGCCCCCAAACGCCATGCACGTGAATGTGTCTAAATCTACCCGAATGGCACCAATAAACCCTCTAATAACTCTCAGTTAAGCCCTATAGAGTAGTGCTTATCAAACTCCCCCATGCTTAGACCTTTGCTCGTCCTCGAGTAAACTAATAAAGAGTCCACTCCTCCAATGTAGCACCTAAGGTCTCAGGAAGCATCTCCTCCAACTAAGAGTCACCTAACCCATGCCAAGCTCCTGGCACCAATCTCATTCACAACACATCCACAACTCAACAAGCTTAAGGGGCAAGCAGAGTACTTCCCCCAAGCTTAACCCGGACATCCAATAGTGTGAGTAACCTCTAATCCTAGCCTCCATCTATGACTCCTTATGCCTCCCAGAGTGACCTACCCGACAATCCTTCTTTGACTCCTCTTCTTATGTCGCCCCGCCGATAAAATGAGATCCTAGAAACACTCCTCTTCTTTTCACTCATTCTGCCTAGGAGCCCTTTCGGGTTTTCATCCTAGCCACTCATATTCTTTTCATAGATGTGCTCACATAAGCTCACGTCACTCAGACCTCATATTACCCCAGCCTAATGCTGGTCTAAGCCACCTGCTTATTGCCTAGGCCGCCCTTTTGGGTTTTCGACCTATCCCAGGATTTCTATTTTAGCCTTTTTTTTCAAATTTTTGGCTCTTTTCATTTTTTCTTCTTCTCAACGACATAGCAAGTATAGAACCTTCCCCCATACTTAAACATTGCATTGTCTTCAATGTAATGAAAGAAAAAAGAGTAGAAGCACAGGGAAGAGCAAAAAATAACTCACAGACGCCGCTGAGTTGGCTTAGACACTGGAATTGTTGCTGGCGGTGAAACAAGGAACGCCCAGGTCTCTGGTGTTGCGCGGGATCTTCTTAATCAATAATCTTTTCCTACCGTGCAACCAAAAGGAAATCACTTTGGTGAATAGTGGTATATCAAGTAAGTCGGGGTTGCACGGCCTTCAATGAACACAAAAAAAATGGGCCCAGATGTGATCATGGTGTGGGCCCTGGTGTTCCTCCTTTCCAACTGTCGATTGTAGGGCCATCATCGTTGCCAAATAATGTGTGAGGCGAATGTCTCCTCCTAGACAACATGATGCGCACCTTCTCCATGGGGAACTCCGGACAGCTGACCTATGGTAGAACTTTTTTTTTAATCTGTTTAAGGTTTTTTCGGTTTTTTTTTTTTTAGGAACAAGAGAAAATGAAGGGGTGCCCACCGCGGGGTGCGGTGGGCTGCTCACCGCGGGGTGCGGTGGGCTGCTCATCGCGAGGTGCGGTGAGCTCTCCAGAACCTCCTTTTGCTCCTTTACTTTCGTACCTGCATGTCAGAGTACAGGCGGAACGAAACAAAAACAAACTACCTAGCTATGCTATGCTATGAAAACACAAAGACAAGAGAAAGAAAGAAAAAAAAAACAATACCTCGGGTTGCCTCCCGAGCAGCGCCTTGGTTAATGTCGTTGGCTCGACATGAGACTCAGAAAATCTCAATCCACAGCATCAGGTTCCTTAGGAACCCTTTCATTCAGCACCTCCTTCCTGAACCAATCATGGAAAGGTTTGAACCTTAGACCATTCCTCTTCTTCAACGGCTCCTCCACCTTGACCTTCTTAGTTGCCTCCCCCCCATACTTAGATCGATCAGGGGGGCGTTTAGCCTCAACTTCAGGGGCCTGCACCATAGAGGGGACGAGATTCTCGCTCAGAGTTAGCACAGTGGGGCCAATGCCCAAAAGAGAAGTAGGTGACTCACCTTTCTCATCCAATGAAGTCGTGACTTCCTGTAGGTTAGAAGATACAGTAATACCGACAGGCAAGTCAACTATGAAATCCTCTATTATAGGTTGCAATTCATCCAAAGGGTTAGGACTCATTACATCAACAAAGTTTAAAGAGGTGTTAATGACATGTTTCATATCATATATGTTATATTCAACTCCATCCCCATCAAATTCCATAGTTAATTTCCCACTTCTGACATCAATTGTGGTATTTGCGGTTTTCATGAATGGTCTACCTAACAACATATGTGCACCTGTACCACCACCCATATCAAGCACATAAAAATCAGTGGGAAAAACCAGCGTATCTACCATAACAAGGACATCTTCAACAACCCCTTTCGGGTAGACATTGGTTCCATCAGTTAATTGAATAACTAGCCTAGTATCCTGTAGTGGCGGCAGACCAAGAGACTCATAAAATGACAATGGTAAGACATTAATAGCTGCACCAAGATCTAGCATTGCTTTATCAATTTTTGTCTCACCAATGATGCAAGGGATAGAAAACATACCTAGATCACTGCACTTCTTGGGCATACGCCTTTGAAACACAGCGGATACTTGCTCGCTCACCTGGACCTGCTTCTTTTTCTTCTGCTTCTGTTTCCTCTTGATTGTGCAAAGTTCCTTCAAGAAGCGAGCATATTTGGGAATACTTTTAACAAGTTTGAGTAGAGGGATGTTTACCTCACACTTGCTGAATGTTTCGAAAAGGTCCTTGTCGTCGATGACCCTTCTCTCCTTGAGCGCCTCTGGGAATGGGGCGGGTGGCTTTTCGGAACCGAGAGGAGAAAAGTATGGACGAACGTAGGTGTCGACATAAGGCTCGTTAACAGCTCCAGAAGGCTGCCGCTGGGTGCGGCCAGACTCTACCGCGGGGTGCGGTAAACTGCCAGACAATTCCCGAGAAATAGCGTCACCGCGGGGTGCGGTGGATTCCACCGCGGGGTGCGGCGGTCTTGACAGATCACTCTGTTCCTCCTCATTCTCACCGCTGGGTGCGGTCAGAATCTGCTGCCGGGTGCGGTTCTCTTCCAGAGTCTCCTCTTTTCCTGAATCGTCATTCTCAGCACTAGGAGCGACAGACAATTGCTTTCCACTTCGGAGGGTTACAACACTAACATTTGCCCGTGGGTTAACTACCGTTTGAGATGGTAGATTTCCCGACATCTTTGCGTCGATCCTCGTGATGGCTTTAGCCATTTGGCTCATCTGCGTCTCCAAATTCTTTATGCTTGACCCCGTAGCTTGAACATGAGTAGTGAAATGTTTCGTCAAAGCTTGGAGCATATCTTCAGTTGAAGCAGACGTACCCGGTTGTGGATCTTACGACCTTTGTAGAAATTGAAACTGAGGCTGTTTTTGTTGATTCGGTTGATCCCTCCATCTGAAATTCGGGTGGTCTCTCCACCCTGGATTATAAGTGCTGGAGTATGGATCGTTCCGAGGTCTTGGAGGTCCATAACCCCCTACATGGTTCACCTCAGCATTCGGATCATCTTGCAATTGAGGACATGCATCGGTGGGGTGGAATTGATCAGCACAAATCCCACATGCTTTGAGTTGTTGAGGAGTTCCTTGCAGCGTTTATCTCCTCACCATGTCCTTCAATTCGGCAATCTCGCTTGCTAGCTCTGAGCGATTGGAGTTCACAACATTGACTCCTCTCTTGGTAGAAGTTCTATCGAAATTTCTTGTCCCCTCTGCCATCTCCTGAATCTTTTCCATGGCTGCCCCCGGAGTTGTGTTAAGAATGCTGCCACCACATGCAGCGTCAACAATCCTTCTTTCATTGTCCAGCAGACCATTGTAAAGATAAAGCACTAGATCTTAATTTGTGTACCCGTGGAATGGGCAACTTGAGCAAAGTCTCTTGAACCTCTCATAATACTCGTATAGAGTCTCGTCCTCCTCTTGCTCAATGTTGCTTATAGCCTTCTTCAAGCTATTCGCCTTCTTGGCAGGAAAGTATTTTTCAAGAAAGGCCTTGTGAAGCTTGTTCCACGTGTCTATACTTCCAGTGGGTAGATGGTAGTACCAATCATCGGCTGCGTCTTTGAGGGTGAACCCGAAAGCTCTCATCTTGATTTGCTCCTCAGTGACGTTCGCCGGTTTCATGCTCATGCAGATAGTGTGGAATTTACCCATATGCTTGATTGGGTCCTCTCCAACTAGCCCATGGAAAGTTGGGAGCAAATGAATCAGCTCCGGCTTCAGTTCAAAGTTCACGCCCTCTCCTACAACAGGAATAGTCACAGCCAAAGGTTGCTGTTGGAGGTTGGGTGCAGTCAATTGCCTCAATGTCTGATTTGCGTCACCCATCTCGAATGTGGGGTTGTCAAAAACTAAAGTACGGTTGACTCTGCGATCCTGGGATAAAGTTCTCTCAATCTCTGGATCAAAATTAAGAAGAGGTGAATTAGTAGCACGGGTGTGGACCATAAGATAGATCCACACCAAAGTCGGTAACAAATAAACCACAAAAATAGAAAATTTGACTCCCCGGCAACGGCGCCAAATTTGACAGGGCTTAAAGTCGTGTGCCTAATCAAAGAAATCCTAATATACTTACTAAACAGAGTATAGCAAGCAAGTCAGGGTCGAACCCAAGGGAATCAGGTTATCAATTCTTGTGTTTCGCAAGTCACCAACTAGGAACTAGGGGGGGTTTGTATCGGTTTCTTAGTGACCAAGTAACAAGTAAACAAGTTCGCAAGTAAAAGTTGTGAATATGGTTGGGGAAAAGCGTCACACCTGACAAAGATCCACACAACAAGAGATATGGTTGATCACTGAATTCTATTAGTCTCAAGTTCTTATCATTCCTATAGTTGTCCTTATCTCGATCTTAGGTAACTATTAGTTCTACCAGCCCTAATAGTACTTATTACTAAATCAAATCCGAAAACCTTCAAGACTCAACAAAGCAATAGCATTCAACCAAGGATTCAACAAGATACATGCAATAGAAACAACCCGTTACTATAAGCATGCAATTAACTCTCTCTCACGATGAACACTCGCAACCCGCTTATGTAAATCGTATTTGCTACTAGATATGCAACCCGAACCCAGAATCACAAGTCCTAGCTATATGGATAATATCAATAAACCTAGGTGATCAGTCTAGATAAACCAATAAGATTCAATAAACATTCAAGCGCAAGAGAATTAATACAACTAGATAGGAAAACGAACAAGAGTAGAAAACTCACAACCAATCAATTGCTGGCTTCAAACTGTCAAGTGCAACAATGGAGGTTTAGTTCTCCATTAGGGTTTGTGAGAGAAAAACGATGAAAGGTGGCAACTAGGGTTCTACTAAGTCTTCTAAAATAGTCTTAAATACTAGGACAAATACTTAAGAATAAAATAAAAGGAAATAATAATCCTAAAATAAAGTCTCGGAAAATAAAATAAAAACGAAATAAACTCGGAAATAAATCTCGTCAGCGCATCGCCACCGCGGGGTGTGGTGGCATTCATGTCGCGCGGTGCGGCAGTCTTCTAGTGTCCAGACGCCAACTCTCTGGTCTCTCGCCGCGGGTGCAGTCATATTCCCACCGCGGGGTGCGACGGTCTTCAGTCTTGACTTCTCGCTTCTACTTCCTCAACTCATCTCTTCACTTCCTTAGCGTCTCCTATGATATCCAAAACAGCTCAAACACCTCCAAAAACACAAAACTTTGCCCCCAAACTCCATGCACATGAATGTGTCTAAATCTACCCGAATGGCACCAATAAACCCTCTAATAACTCTCAGTTAAGCTTATCATAAGTCGACTTAACTCGCCAACCGAACGGACCCTTAGTTACACTTTCATAGAATATATCGAGCACTGGTAGAAACATCATAATCTATATGGTTTGAGTGATCTTATCAACTTCTGTTTGGTTCGAATTGATATTTAGTTTTCACGCTTTTTCGAATATATGTTCGACCACTGGTAGAAACATTATCCTGTCATGGTTCAATGCATATCCTGGCTGGTTAAATATGGTTTGAAATGATCTTACCGACTAGTTTGTGAACTTTATCTGTTTGGTTCGAATTGATATTTAGGTTAAAGTAGTTAATGTAATTTTCTTAGCACTTACTTAGTTAGTTTTTGCGCTAATAGAATATATGTTCGACCACTGGTAGAAACCTTTTCCTGTCATGGTTCAATGCATATCCTGTGAGGTTAAATATGGTTTGAATTGATCTTACCGACTAGTTTGTGAACTTTATCTGTTTGGTTCGAATTGATATTTAGTTTAAAGTAGTTAATGTAATTTTCTTAGCACTTAGTTAGTTAGTTTTCGCGCTTTTAGAATATATGTTCAACCACTGGTAGAAACATTGTCCTGTCATGGTTCAATGAGCATCATGTCTGGTTAAATATGGTTTGAAATGATCTTACCGTCTAGTTTGTGAACTTTATCTGTTTGGTTCGAATTGATATTTAGTTTAAAGTAGGTAATGTAATATTTTTAGCAATTAGTTAGTTTTTGCGCTTTTAGAATATATGTTTGACAATTGGTAGAAAAACTATCATATCATGTTCAATACATATCTTGTCATGTTAAATATGGTTTGAAATGATCTTACCGAATTGATATTTAGTTGAAACCAGTCCTGTTCTAGCATAACCCCAAAATACATTTATATATTATATAAAATGAAAATACATAACCTGCATAATAAGTAATAAATATTACATATATTATCATAAAGTACTAAATATTACGTGACATTAGATAGTCACTACACTAAAATGCATCATAAAATACTAAATATTACATATGTTAAGTGACATTAGATAGACACATCTCCTGCAGAGGACATGGCGGAGGCTGGGAAGTCGTGTGGGTGAAGCACATCGTCCACCTCTCCGATCATGACATAAATGTTTATGAAGGCCACTGTCCTACCGAGGTCGGCAAGAGCAGCGACGTCTGCATGGTTATGCAACGCCCTCAAGGTACAAGGGCCGCCATGCGGGGGTACTACTTCAAAGAAGTAGACGGTGTCCCGTTCACAGATGTTAAAATTATAAAGTTGGATAATGAGCCATCAAATGTCTCTTACCCTTTCAGCCATCGACGCCCGATTTTTCAGAAATACCACCCTCGTAGACTTGGGTGGAGGCGCTTGCCATTTGTCCCCTCGAAGGGACGATTCTCCCACCGGTATGGACCGTGGTGTACACCCTATGTGCCGGATGTTCATCCATGGGAAGGACGGAAGAGAAGGAAATGTGGAGTTGTGTAGATTAGGAAGATGTTGGAAAAGTTATAGATGAGGAAATGTGGCTAAGAGGAGGTATATAAAGAGGAGTTGGTTGGCAATTAGGGGTAATTTATGGAGGTTTATTTACTTTCCTAAAGAGGAGTTAGTAGGGTTAATCATAACTGTAGATATCCTATCAGGGATGTATATTTTCTACTAATCTTCTTGCATATCAGAGAATCCCCTATGTTAGTACTTTTTGTTTGAAAAAACCAGCAACAGTTAAAAGGAGGAGTATTATAAGAGTATTAAATACAATTTGTACTATACATCTTCACCCTATAAAATAAGACTGTATGTGGATAGGGATGTTGTCAAATCCGATTGAATATTTTGCATTAAATACTCTGTACATGAAAGCAAAAGTCAATGATATTTCGGAATTAACACACATCCCACAACCCTCTTACACTCATCCTGTCATGCTGACTACTTTATAATATATATATTTTTTACACAACTACCATTTAAAACGAACGCCAAGAAACTTGACAGTAAATTGGCACATAATTGCCATTTAATTGGAATTTAACTACCACATCTACTTTGATCGAGTATGAACTGGCACTTAAATGGCACTTATCCTGTCATGCCATTTAGGTAAGCCTGTCACGTATGCTGTTTGTTCAAGTTGGCATAACATTATGCGTAAACTAAGGCTTATCATAAGTCCATAACATTATTCCAATCCAAACAATTGTAATCCAAACCATAAACAAACTAATGTTTTCGAACAACATGTTCGACATCCAGAAAATTTTCCAAACATCCAAATAAAACCCCAGGGTTCCTTATGTGTTCGATCTCCACACCCCGTCAAACACACTGTGAGCCATATCCCTCCTGAAGCCGTTGATAAATTTGTCTGCCACAACGTCAATATTTGTCCAACCAACACTGAGCATATCTATGTGTTTGAGAGTGCACACTCCACAGTCACCACTGGGAATAGAGAATGCATCAAAGTTAGTTAGATGAAGTATATAAAAAAATGGTTTAATATACATAGGGTAATGATATTTCGACTGACCGCGCTTGTTCTGCTTCACTTCTTGAATTCTGGAAAATGTAAACTCCTTAGTACCCCGATTTTCAAATTTCCGGGCAAGTGGTGGTTACTGGCTGATGAAGTTAGGAAGAAACTTGCTCACCCCAAACACCATGTTCTCGACTTCCACGTTTATGTTCAAATCCATATTACAATCATATACATTTATCTTCCATTGCTATAGATCTATTTGTAGAGCTACCTAATGCCGATTATCGAGGTTGTGGGGGCATAAATGAAGTCCACATCATTCCAACTCGACCCATACAATGTAGGCTTATCTCCCTTAAAGTATTCAATTGCACGTTGAGTTACAGGTGGAACAATTTGATGTTTGACTTAGTATTTCAATGCATCTTTATAATCTTCAAACCAGAAACATCCAATACTATGGCCTTATGTTTGACTTAGGGGTGAGCAAATGGATCGATCCGATCCGATCCGTTATACCGGATATCCGGTTCAAAAAATTTACAAAACCCCGATCCGTATCCGGTCCGTTTTGAAACGGATATCCGGTAAAAAGGACCCGGATCGGATCGGATATTTGAGCCGGATATCCGAATTATCCGGTTACTACAAATCTATTAAAAATAAATCAATATATTCATTTTTTAAATTCAAAAGTAATAAATTTGTAAATTAAGAAATAAAATTTGTAGGTTGTTTCTTAATTTGTTCGTACGATTTAAATTATATACACACTTATTATTCATATGAAAATGTATTTACAATATTTTACTTGGACAACAATATAAATATGTGATTAAGGATGTAAAATTTATTAATATATTACTCAATATATTAGTTATAATAAACAAATTTATGATTATAAATATTATATGAATAGTACCGGATATTTTCGGATATCCGGTAAGCTAAATATCTCGATCCGTATCCGGTTCAAGTATCCGGCAAAATCACCCGGATCGGATCGGATACGGATAAAAACTTAAAGGATATTTTCGGATACGGATTTTTAGGATACGAATCGGCGGATTTTCGGATCGGATTAGCCGGATCGGATATATTTGCTCACCCCTAGTTTGACTACAGGGTTCTCCAAAAGCGCCTTACAGATATAACAACAAACTTCATCCATTTGGTTCAAAAATTAAAAATCATCCTGTCAAACATTGCAACAAATCCCAACAGTTAACTAATTTGACATCATAACTAAATAACTTACAGCATCATACAACCAAGCTTTTGGTTCCAATAATAGCAGAAACCAGTCCTTGTCCATCGATTCACCAAAGAGTCCAACTCTTGGCTTAGAGATGAAAAAGAATGAAGGCATAATTAAATCCATGAGATAGTTCAACATAATTAAATCCGTGAGATACTAACCTTCCATCATCCATCCATTGCAACAAAGAAGTCATCTCCTTCACTTGTGAATTCTTGGTTAACTTATTCAGATTTTTACCCTTTTTCTCATCTGTGTAAGGTGTTAGCTTTTTGGAGGATGGCTTCATGGTATGGCTAGGAAGGACCCTCTTCGGTGGGGGAGTATGCTTTCATTTCCTTTTGGATTTCCCCTTGACATCCTTTATCCCCTTGACATCCTTTGTAACATTTCCTTCAGCGGGTAAATCAACCACCTTAGTGTTAACCACATCGGCCACCTATATGGCCGCTGTGGTTAGCACTTCAAGACCCTCATGCTGTTGGATAACATCCTGCTGCTTTATAACCTCTTGTTGGGTAACCTCCACCCGTGGGGCATCTTCAAGATCATTAGGAATAGTTCTCTCACTATCACCTTCTTGTTGTTGATCACCCTCGTCAGCAAGATCCCGACCCTTCTCGCCAGCCTTTTGATTTAGGTCTTGAACAATGCCCATTACTACATTATCTGGACCCTCAACATCATCTTCACCATCTTTGGCAATATTCTCAAATGCTTCATCCAATCTCCTTGATGATAGATTTTGTGATCCACCTTCAACATACAACTATAAATTGTAAAACATTTAAACTCCTATCCTAACAGACACTGCTATAAATCATGTCACCATGTCAAAATCCTGACATAGACGACTCAAAATCCCATCACCATGACACAAATAAAATTATAAAAGATATAAACTCCAATCCCGATAGAGACGCTTCAAAATCATGTCACCATGGCACAACTAAAACTGTCAAAGATATAAATGAAAAAATTGAGAGGAGCATATTTCATATCTCTTTCTTTTTGCCTTCAGTCTCTACCTTCTCCTCCTCAACCTCATCCTCCTCATCATCATCCTTCTCCTTCTCCTCCTCCTCCTCCTCCTCCTCCTCCTCATCATCATCATCATTCTCTTCATCCTCCTCCCCACATCTTCATCCTCTTTGCTTTCAGCGTCTACCTCTTTGTCACCACCCTGGCGAAGTTCTTCATTCTCATTACCCTCATCACTATCACCATCGTCACCATTATCATCATCCTCAACTTCCTCATCATCATCAGTCCCCTCAACATCCTACTCTCAACCTCCTCTTCCTGTAAATCCTCATCCTCTATTTCCTGGTCATCCTTATAAACTTCCTCCTCATCCTCATCAGACTCATCATAGGATTCAAAATTCTCCTCATCCTCTTTAATCTTTTGTTTCCCCTTACTCTTACACTTATGCATCCTCCTGATTTGATACCCTATTTTCTAGCCTTCCTATCCTCTCATGCACTCCTTTTTCCATCATCTTCATCATTCAGAACATCTCATTTACAGCACGCGTCACCTTTGATGAATGCACAGATGCATTACTCGGGCTCCGCCCAAAACCAGCATATTTTCCTTGCTTCTTCCCCTTTCCCTTCTTTTTCAAACCCTTCATTGCTTCCTTCACAATCTTGTCAAAATACCGGTCATCATTTTCACCAGCATAGTAGTAGTCGGACAACATATCCACCTCATCTTCATCAGGAATAAGATTGGGCTTAACCACATTTGTAGGATTAGACAAAGCCAACTCCAAGACTCCATGCTCAGGGAGTTCATTTGAAAACCAACGAATACCTCGAGGCATTGCTGATATGGCTAAAACCTACCCACAAGTATACAGGATCAGTTGTAGTAGTCAAGTGTCGATCCCACAGAGACAAAAGTAATATTAATTGAAACACAATAAGTGAATTAGGCCATAAAAAATTAGGAATTGGAGAGAACTAATACTAAGATAACTAATAATAATAGAAAACATATAGAAATCTATGGGATAAATGTGTCTAAGGTTAAGGATCACCGCAACGATGCAACATTAAATAAAATTACACTTCACCTGAATCTAGTCTAAATTATTTGAAGGTAAACTATCTAAGGTAATCTACTAACTCCTTTTAGACGATAGTAAATGTGCCTGGACTAAACTAACAATCGATGTCGCGCATAGCTAATCTCATCCAAACCCTTTAACGCACTTAGAGTCTAGGGATAACTGAAATAACATTCGCTTTCGCGCTCCGCTAATCCAACTCAAATCTAGAACATCTATGATAGCCTATTAATGCTCAAGAGCAATTAAGTTGTTGTCGCACAAATAACACTCGTGTTCAATTCCTAGGATTCTAATAGAAGTTATTACCTCTCAGTCTCAAACCCTATCTGACTACCTATTAACGTTATCACCTTTCAGTCTCAAACCCTAATAGGATCCAATTTGCATAAGCTACTATGTGCATTAAGCATCTATAAATGAATCAAATACAATTTCAATTCAGGCAAAGAAATAATTCTAATTACATACACATCGTCGGGATCACCCAACCGTAGAACTAGGAATTTAGCGAAGCATAATTAAAGACATACTCAAAATATTTAAACTAGCCAACAACATATATGAATTATTCAATAAATATGGGAGATAAGAAAACTTAATCTCAATGTCGAAAATAATTCAAGTTAACAAAGGCTAGAACAATAATACCAAATTCTCCAATTGTGCAAAAGCA
Organism: Rheum nobile; assembly: GCA_027886185.1. Taxonomy (NCBI): domain Eukaryota; kingdom Viridiplantae; phylum Streptophyta; class Magnoliopsida; order Caryophyllales; family Polygonaceae; genus Rheum; species Rheum nobile. The sequence continues at coordinate 17,136,635 of WOAB01000485.1, forward strand.
TAAAAATCCCTTCTTTAATTTCTTCCCTATACGGCGGCTGTCCTCTCCAGCAAAAAAAACTAAACTAAAACTCACCCTAAAAGAAACACGGATTTGCAAGAATACCCCAAATGAAAAAGTCACTTGCAAAAATACCTGCTTGATTTTTTGTTTGCATATATACACCATTTGGAGTATTTTTGCAAAATATTAAAAAATTTCTTTTAATTAAGTAAAAACAAGAAAAATCATGAAAAGAAAAATGAAACAAAAAGCACAAAAAAAGCACAAAATCATTGTTTATTATTTTCCTTCAAAAGTGTACATTTCCCCCCTCCAAAAGTACACAATTTCTCTCCAAAGCACACAACTTTTCCCTCCTAAAGTACAACCCAATTAATTTCATCAGTTTCCACTTTCCTTTTTCTAGATTTCATATACCGAATTATTGATCTTGAACCCAAACCCAAATTAACTGAAATTCATTTCCTTTTCTAGATTTTCCAAGATTCACAAGTTGCAAATTAACTCAAAGTCATGTAACTAAAACAAAATCATTGTGCTAAGATTACAGATAATCATGTGATAACAAACTATATTTGATCTTTGTTAACGCCAGGGATCTAAAGTCGATTATGGGCAGAGAAGTATGATGCTTTATGATCTCTTCCCTTCTGTACATCATCACAACGATGATTATCTACATAGGATCCCCAACAAAGATATTAACATACAAAACTTATGGAACAAACATAGGAGAAAACGCATCGGAGGGAGAGAGAAACAATTATTCCTAAAAAAACATCACAATATGTGAATCTGGAAACTACAAATTGAGCCATGAACATAGATCACCATAAGTTTTGGAAGAAGAAAAGTATTTTGTTTTCCTAGGTAAAACAAGGGCGTACTTTCAATACCGGAGATGGCGTCCCACGCAGAAAGGGATTCAACGCCGGCGTCGTCAAAGAGGTTCTGGCGAAGGGAGAGCTTCTCGAGGCTCTGAAGTTGAGCAATCCGAGGATCGAGATTCGGCAATCGGTTAGCGGTAAGGTCCAACTCAATCAAGCCCTGGGGCAATTCGATCGATTCGAGATCGTGCAGCTGATAACTTGTGAGATTGAGCTCCATGGTTACGAAGTCATGTTCTTCCATCCCCGCACCACCGCCGACGGAGGATTGCGCTGGCTCTAGGGTTTCCCCATCCATAGGATGGGTTGTGGCGGTGGAGAGGACTTGTGTCGAGTTATTGACCTGTCATCCAAAAACGTAGAGGACTTTTCTTGACAAGTTTTTATACTACTTTCCGTTCAAATATCTGTAATTTGCAGCTTATTTTGGGCAATGAAGCATGCATTCTAATGAAGTGAGTTTAACAAGGAAAAGCAAAGTGAAACACCCAAAATTATCTACCATACAGGAAGTGGGAGAGGGAAAAAGATGAAAAGTCTACCTTAATGACACAAGTGACAATATATAAATTCAAGTTTTGATCCTTATAAAGTAGAAATTCAAGTTTCAAAGTATACAATTTGTTTTAGATTTAACTGAAAACAAAATAATTTTCAGGTTAAACAAATTTTGAGCCAAAATCATGTAAAACCAAAGATTCACAAGCGGCAAAACTTATTACATCATACTTGATTGTTTTTACTATTATCGAAAACTAATGTCGGACTTACGGAAAAGAATGTCTCTATTTCGAATAATAATGTCAGAACTACAAATAAAAATGTTGCATCTTCCTCCAATGATAGTGATTTCAATGGGCAAAAATCCTCCACTGATAGTGATTTCAACGGGCAAAAATCAACACTAAACTTTAGTATGTAATGTGACAATAAAGTTTAAATAATGTAATTTGCTTATGACTTTTTTCTTGTAAACTTTCTTTTCTTCGAAGACAAAAGCAAGTCATGGTCGATATGGTTTCAAAGTAGTTAATGTAATTTGTGTTGTTGGAATTGGTTAAATTGATATTTAGTCGGAAGTAGTTAATGTAATTTTCTTCGTTAATGATATTTCGCATATTCGTTTTCGCGCATTCATAGAATTTAACACAATCCTGTCATGATTCCATATATATTCTGACAGGTTCAATATAGACTAGTTTGGGTTAAATTGATATGACACAATCCTGTCATGATTCCATATATATCATGACAGGTTCAATATGGTTTGAAATAATCCTATCAACCAACTTGATTGGCAGTCTAGATCACATAGGAAGAAGAAGAGAATGATTAAAATAGGAAGAAAATATATAACAATCATGTCATACTCACTGACATGTCTTGTTGTCTTTAATATGATTTGAAATTACGCGACATTATCATAAAGTACTATATTATATAAAACGAAAATAAATAACATGCTTCATAAAGTACTAGATATTACACATATTATCATAAAGTTTAATGTAATTTGCTTATGGCTTTTTCTTATGAACTTTTTTTTCTTCGAAGACAATAGCAATTCATGGTCGATATGGTTTCAAAGTAGTTAATGTAATTTGTGTGGTTGGAATTGGTTTAATTGATATTTAGACGAAAATAGTTCATGTAATTTTGTTCATTAATGATATTTCACATATTCGTTTTCGCACATTCATATAATTTAACACAATCTTGTCATGATTCCATATATATCCTGACGGGTTCAATATAGACTAGTTTTGGTTAAATTGATATGACACAATCCTGTCATGATTTCATATATATCATGACAGGTTCAATATGGTTTGAAATAATCCTACCGACCAACATGAGTGACAATCCATATCACATAGGAAGAAGAAAAGAATGATTAAAATACGAAGAAAATATATACCAATCATGTCATACGCACTGACATGTCTTGTTGTCTTTAATATGATTTGAAATTACGCGACATTATCATAAAGTACTATATTATATAAAACGAAAATAAATAACATGCTTCATAAAGTACTAGATATTACACATATTATCATAAAGTACTAAATATTACGTGACATTAGATAGTCACTACACTAAAATGCACGTCGTCGACCTCTACGGTCACGATATATATATTAATAAAAGCCATTGTCCTACCAAGGGCGGCAAGGGCGGCGGCGTCTCCACGGTTTTGCAAGGCCCTCGAGGTACGAGGGCCACCGTGCAGGGGTACTACTTCAAAGAAGTAGGAGGTGTCCCGTTCACAGTTGTTAAAAATATAAAGTTGGATAATGAGCCACCAAATGTCTCTTACCCTTTCGCCATCGGCGACCAGTTTTCAAAAATGTCACCCTTGTAGAAGTGGGTGGAGGCGTTAATATTCTATCACCCTCTAAAAAGGAGTTAGCTGTTAATATCCTGTCCAGTTCTTTATATATCCTATCAAGGATGTACTTATCTTCGTAAATATCAGAGAATCCCCTATGTCAGTACTTTAACAGATATCCCACGTCCCTTTTACACTCGTCTTGTCATGCTACTTTATAATATTTATATTATAAAGTCAATCTCCCTTCCACTTTTTTACACAATTGCCTAACTGCCATTTAACTGCTTATTTGCCATGTAACTTCCATTTAACTTGCACGCACATAAATGCCATTTAACTGGAACTTAACTATCACATCTTTGTTGATCGAGTATGAAATGACACTTAAATGGTACGTATCCTGTCATGCCATTTAGGTAAGCATGTCACGTATGTTTGGTGACATTTAACAGGAACTTAACTACCATATGTTGTTTATCGGTATTATACATTTTGACAAAAAAAAAAACTTATCACTTATATGTTAATATAATACATAAATTCTTTGATAATTAATTTGCTTAATATTTCATGTTTAGATTTGAGTCTTTTGACATATGTTGTTTATAGGTTGAATGAATTTCATTGGGGACATTTATTTTGTTAAAGATATTTCTAATGGATGACAAGAATTTAAGGTTGATAGTATGAAAAATAAAAACTTATCTGACATTGTAATTGTTCATTCCGACAATACAAATATACCATGTGACAAAAATCTGAACACCACTGACATGAAGTATTCGTCCGATGATAATTCGTGCAATTGTACCATGTGACAAAAATATAAATTCTCTGACATTGTAATTGTTCATTCCGACAATACAACTATACCATTTGACAAAATTGTTCATTCCGACATTGTAATTGTTCAATCCGAGAAAATACCTAAAAACAGAGACTGGAATACACGTACACATGATCCGTAGATCTTAATAATTCATAGCAACATCCATTTTCATTCAACTAAAGTTGATAATCCACAGATCATGCATCATCTTTGAATTGCCAACCATCATAAGGGCAATAACAAATGAAACAAAGGCACAATGACCACAAAATTTGCATTTAATCTTATCAAGGTAAGAATCATTATATTGTTAACATGAACATTGTACAAACAACCAAACAATTTGAATACATTGAATTTAAGGGATATCTGGATCTCGACACAACTCAAATGAATTAAAATGTTGACTACATAGAAGAAAATTTGCCCTGAATTGCACGACCTGCTACCTTCTCCACTATATCCGCAAACTCGCCCTGAAAACGTCTCTTCTTCGCTATATGATCTTGTGCCAACTCCCTCAAGACATCAAATATAGCATTTGCAGAACTAGGAATGTACCTGTTAAACTTGGATACAGTAAACATATGGAGACAAGACAAGTATATTAGTATTGCTTTGAAAATGCAAGAAGATTTACTTGTTTAAGTTTCATTTTCTCTCCTACTGCTCTCGAACTTGATTCTCTTTACTATTTCCAGCTTCAACTGTACACAGCATTGCTGGATTGCTTGCTGAAAAAAATAGCATGTCAGAGCATAACACGTTATTGAACAACACCACTAGTGTGGAGATCTAAGGAATTTACCTTCATAGCAGATGCTATTTCACTAAAATACCATCTCCTATGTATTCCTTCCCGGTTCCTTTGAAAAGGATTTTTTTACTCACAATGCTAACAAAAACTCCAATCTTATCTTGATTATGGTTGATCTTATAGCTGGTCCAACTCTAAAGTGTATTTAAACTTCAGGTCCTATCATGGACATCCATATAAATCTCATTTCTGGACTAAAATAGCACAAGATACTTGAAAAATATTGTTTTTACTTGATCCTCTTCACATCAGTTCAGGTGACAACATCAGCTCCTTGCTCAAAAAGAAGAGAAATTTGATTGGCAAAGCGAAATATATTTAAACCCTGTAATGCAGACAAGGAAAGTTATAGTCTAAAATTTTCAAGTGCTCAGCAATATAGTAAAACATACCCTTGTCCTATAACTTTGTCCTAATATATTTTCCTCTTATGGCAAACCCAAGACTTTTATGGAGCCATCAGTTAGAGTATTCACATCATTAACATTTTAAGATTTACAATTTGATCCAATTAACTAGTTACACTAGAGATGATAAATACAATTTGATCCAATTAACTAGAGTATCTGCCTCTTCTTGAGTTGCAAAAGCTGTGTGACCTTCTTGCCAAAGAAATTCTCTACTCCTATAGACATAGATCAGATTTGAATTAACAGCAGAAAAGTGTATGTAGCTTAATTTGACTAAACCTTAATTAAGAAAAAGGCACTAAGTTACATATGAAATTGTCCTTGATACTTAACATTTGTTCTAACTTCACACCAATTATTTAAATTTCATGAGTAGAACCCATAAAACGTTTCAACTTGTTTACCCTTAGGTGTGACATGAATCATGGCACTATTTTCACAAAAAGCAGAATAAGACACTGAGTTATTTGTTCATTGCAACTACTCTATTCTTTAACCTGCAAACACTCGTATTGGTTAAAAAACAGGTTAAATCAACTTACCAGATCGCTACATTCAATAACCCGCCAAAGCAGCCTCCAAATGTCAAGGTTCTTCTCAAATGGTGTAAGAACAAGCCTTTCATTTTCCTCAAGCCTAAATAATTTGAAAGTTGATGCAAGTTAAAGAGGATAGATATCAAACTAGAACCTCACTTTCAACCTATTGACTCTGAATTTATGGACCAGTTACCAATAGAAAAATATATTCCAAAATATTTCAAGAGTCATATAAGATGTAATTATGTGAAGTATTTACTACACAAGTATATATATACATAAGAACCATCAAAGTTCATATTTATATTGGTTTAAATATGTGCATTGGGAAAACGTTGCCTATCTCAACATCACAAAACTTACTTTGCAAGACCTCAACGCCAAACGAGGAAGGCTTGTTTCTCATTGATATCGAGCTCTTCAGGAGAATATTCACATTCCATTGCGGCCTGTTGAAAAGAATCAAAATATATTCTTTAAGGGGTGGTAAAGAAGCCATAAAGAAGGTAACCGAAAGCTTGAGAAGAAAAGGATCAGGCACCTGTAAGAAACACGAATGGGAGATTAGGAATTGGGTGGTCGGCGTCGAAGAGGAGCTCCGCCTCCTCGGCGTTCTCAATTACAGTTTTGATATCGGTAACCTCGGTAATGGATTCGAGAACCTTCTTGCACTGAAGCTTGCCCTTTTCCTTGACCAGTTGGACCATGTGATTGTGCTTCTTCACCAGCGCCCTCCCCAACCCCGTCTTATCGTTCTTCACCATGTCTCTGAAAAAAGTCAAAAGCTTCCTCCCGAAATACAGAAAAACCCTAACAATTTATGAGTATGGATTTTCGAGAAATGAATGTATGAAGGTGGCGCGTGTTTTTCTTGTAAGGGTTTTACAGCGTCCACCCGCCACCATCTCTATCGCCTCACCATCAATTTCTCCTCTCCTCTCCACACTCCACCTCCACCATCCTCCTCTACTCTCTCCTCCTCTCTCTTCTCTCCATCAATCCCTAATCTCTCTCATTTCTTCACCTTCCGCTTTTTCTCCTCCGGTAGCAGGAATGGAGACGACGACAACGACAATCGCCACTCTACTTCAGATCCGTGGAAGCTCACCTCGGGGAATGACGAACTCAGCGTCTTCGGCAATTTGAAGGAAATTGACGGTGATGCGGAGGAGTGAGAAGGATCCGCTGCTGCAGCTGCCGAGAGTGAAGGAAATCAGACGAAGAAGTGGACATCAACGAAGACGAAGAGTTGCAACCTGAATCGAAATCAGAGGAAATCAGGAGGGAGCTGAGATCCAGAGAGGAATTCTGGGTTGAAGGAATTTTAGGGTTCTACAAGAATTTGAGAGAGGTTTCACGAATCAGAGAGCTATTTAATTTTCAATTTCAGCTTTTCAATTTTAAACAAAATGAAATTTCAAATGTTTTTTCAAAATAAACCATTTTTATTTTTATTTTTATTTTTTTACCATATTATATTTTATTTTCTAAAAAAAAATTCTAATTTTAATTTATCTTTTTATTTATGGGATATTTTTATAAAAACAAAAGAAAAAAATTTAAATGGGGTATATTTGTAAAAAAAAAAAAAAAAGGTTAAAATTGCAAATGAATTTTGTAAAAGGGATATTGGTTGATATTACTCTTAAAGAAACAACTTCTCACCTAAACTCCAAGTCACGTCCCCAAAAAATAATAAAATAAAATAGTCAAACTTCAAACTCTTATCTTCCCAAACAAACCCGTCAAACCCCCGGCCACCTGTTGTAGAAATTTGCAATTCATCTTCTTTCATACGTGTCGGCCCACACTTGGGCCTTTATGTAATTGTGGAATGATCCAACTCTAATTCCATTTATTTGTTTCTCTTTGAAAATAGTCGCACACCATCATTAAATTGGATAAAAAATACATGAAACAGTAAAAATACGAGTGTAGACTCCGAATATAAAATAATATAAAATTAATTATAAAAATATAAAATATGCATGAAAATGATCTAATCTAATATCCAACTAGACTCCTAAAATATGTATAAATTAAGTGTTATTAATTATAAATTCTCTCAACCTTGATGCAAATTGGAGACCAATTGTTGATACAATTTCCCATACCTATATCTACAATAACAAGTGGTTTGAGTATTATTATCCAATTATCAAACCAAACAAAAAATGTAGGAAAATGAAATGCACATAAAATTATGATACATTAAATCATGATATCTTGTCAGCCTATATTTTAAATCCGGTCACCATGTAACCTAAAATCTGTCTGGAATGCACATAAAACTATCTAGAATGCACATACAACTATGATGGAAAACTAGTATGTTGTTTCAATCAAACAACAAATAACATCACATTTGTTGTTATGCACCATGATATTTTGTAAATGCACCCCACAAACCATACAAACATCCTGCATATTCATGATGACCCTGTCACCATGTATTCAAACATCCGGTCACACTATAGCATAAAGTATGCATGTAATGCATTGCATATGTCATACAACTATGATGCAAAGAAAGCACATCTGTTGTTTCACTATGAGTACTACTCCATCCAGACACCACATAACTCAATAATTCATATTTGAACAATTAAAAATGCATAATACAAATACTTGAAACACAACTGGCATGCCTTGAATAGAATATGGAATTCTTGGTAGGTTGGAGAGTAGCTTTGCCTCTTCTACTGTTTGCATCCTTTTGGACAATGATGTGGTCAATGACTTGTGAAGCTCTTCATAAGAAACTCTTCCCCATGGATAATCCCAAAACTTATCCATATTCTCCAACAGCTTAACATACAGCGGCTTTACCAGCCTCTTCTTATCCCCTCCCAGCAACAGACCCTCAACTATTAACAACAGTGCCAACTTTAGTTTAAAACTGTCCAACTCACTATGTTCTTTAAATCTGTTGTAAACATCTTGTACTGTCGTCTTAGGACCACCTGGACTACCAAAAAACCGATCCATTACTAGCCCGTCACCTTTAGTATCCACAAATGGAATTTCCCCACAATTCAGTCCAATGATGAGACCGAACTCCTTGATAAAAAACCTCAACTCTTTTCCTACCACCTTATAACAAGACTCCTACTTCTTTTTTGTTTCAAGTTGCTTGAATAGAATTGCATGCCATGCTTGTGAAAAAAATGATTCATGCTGCAACATTTTCATTACTTTTCCAAGCGGGCCATCTAAAACCCGTTGTCAATCTGCACGTGTCAACTTGTTTTCAATCTCACGAACAAAGTGCACCCTACCGTTAATGTTAATTCTTCCATAGAATGGTTCCCCTGTAATAACTGTACCTAATTTGCCAACCAAATGAAAAGTCTCATAAATAAACAAAAAATATACAAATTGAACCATTTGCGAAGGCTGACAGGACAAAATGTAGAAAACTTACATCCCCTTTGAAGAGTATGGGTTTTTTCGCCTTTCCCTTTCCCTTTACTGTTTTTGTTGATGTATAATTCTCTTTCTCTTTTGGGCTAATCGACCTGCCCTTCCCAGATTTTTTCAATGTGGGTTTCTCCCTATAAGAATATATTTTTCCTTTCACATGCACTTCGTCTCTCTGCTTCTTCTTCTTTCGATCCTGGATGTCATCTTCTTTCCTCTTCCTTTTGTCTACGCTCTTCATTGGGCTCAATTCTTTACCGCCTCTAAGCACTGCCATTTTGTAGGGTTTTTTACGAGGTTCAGACGGGTCGAGGTTCAATTTGGAGAGGGGGAATCAGAAGAAGTGGAGGGCGACAAATGTCGGGTTGAAGAAAGTTGAAAATGGAAGTTACAACAATGGAGAGATGAGAAAGATGGCAGTTGCATAAGTTGCAGAGGAGAGTTAATGGGGAAGAAGCTTTTGAAGGGAAGTTCAGAGGGAAAGGGAAAGGTTTGGGGGGGGGGGGTAAAAAATTGGCGGAGCACACTATGCCACTAATGGCTTGCGCAAGGGGTAACCGACACACCATCTAGGGAAGAGGAATTGCGTCTACGTTTTATCTCCAATTAACACCAATTTTTTCAAAGGAAGTTATTATTTTGTGAATTAGAATATGTCCGAAATTGTAAGGTTTGCTCAGACGAATAATTTGTGAACCAAACACTCGCCCAAAGGACTGATTCATTCGTTCAAGAGTTAGGGTTTGACAAATGGCTCGGCAAACCTTCAAATCGTTGGAAACTTTGTGGAACGTCTACTCAAAGGATCTAGATGAGATCCCTAGAGTTCAATGCAGAAAACACCAACTTTGTGCGGCAAAATTTCTCACTCTTAAGCACATACAATGTAATAAACTACTGGTGGTGGCGCGGTAGCGGACTAACGATGGAGTGGCAAAAGTGGTCACTTACGAAGTAAAAGCGCAACTTTGGTGGCAAAACATAAGGGAAATGTAAAGAAAGATAAATTTCTAAGAAATTTAACAAAGAAATGTGAAAAACACACAAAAAAACTAGCGTCAACATCGGTAATCCGATACTACTTGATACATGATAACCTCCTACTTGTTGCGTTCAGATCCCTCTTTGGGAAGTCTCAAACACTTCTTCTTCTTCTTCTTCTTCTTCTTCTTCTTCTTCTTCTTCTTCTTCTTCAAGAAGGCTTCTAAATGCCTGTGGAAAATTCCCTCTAGGTATGGCATTAGGACACAAAAGTTTGCACAAAAAATCGGAGAATACTAAGCCACGAATGGCTTGCACAAGGGGTACCGGCACACCAACAAGGGCAGAGGAATTGCGTTGGGGTTTTGTCTCGAATTGACACCAAATTTTGTAAAGGAAGTTATTATTGAGTGCATTAGATTTTGTCCAAATTTTTAAGGCCTGCTCAGACGAATATTACGTGAACTAACGCTCACCGAGAGGACTGATTAATTCGCTCATAAGTTAGAGTTTGAAAAATTGCTTGGCAAACCTTCTTCAAATCGTTGAGCACATTGTGGAATGTCTACTCGAGAATCTACATGAGATCCCTAGAATTGGATGCAGGAAAACATCAACTTTGTGTGGCAAAATTCTTCACTCTTAAACACAGACAATGGAATAAACTAGTGGTGGTGGTGCGGTAGCGGAGTAGCGACGGAGTGGCAAAAGTGGTCGGTTTCAAAGTAAAAGAAAAAACTCTGGTGGCAAATCATAACGGAAATGTAAAGAAAGGAAAATTTCTAAGAAGCTTAACAAAGAACATGTGAAAAACAAACAGAAAAACTAGCATCAATACCGGTAATCCGATACTATTTGATACATGATAACCTCCTTCATGTTGTGTTCAGGTCCCTCTTTGGGAATTCTCAAACACTGTTTCGTCTTTTTCAAGAAGGCTTCTAAATTCCTGTTGAAAACTCCCTCCAAGTATGGCTTTAGGACACAAAAGTTTGCACAAATATTGACGGAGAACACTAAGCAATGAATGGCTTGCACAAGGGGTCACCAACACACCAACTAGGGTAGAGGAATTGCATCGAAGTTATAATTGAGTGCATTAGAATCTGTCCAAATTTGTAAGGTCTGCTCAAACAAATATTTCGTGAACCAATGTTCACCTAGAGGACCGATTAATTCGTTCACGAGTTAGAGTTTGAAAAATGGATTTGAAAAATGGCTCGGCAAACCTTCTTCAAATCGTTGGAAAATTTATGGAACATCTACTCGAAGAATCTACATGAGATCCCTAGAATTGGATGCATGAAAACATCAACTTTGTGCAGCAAAATTTCTCACTCTTAAAACAGACAATAGAATGTGATGGTGGTGGTGGTGCAGTGACATAGTGGTAACGGAGTAGAAAATGTCACTTTCGAAGTTAAAGTGGCAACTTTGGTGGAAAAATATAAGGGAAATGTAAAGAAACGGAAACTAATAAGAAATTTAACAATGAACAAGTGAAAAACAAAAAGAAAAACTTGCCTCAACATCGGTAATTCGATACCACTTTGTGGCAAGTCTACTCCAAGGATCTATATGAGATCCTTAGAATTTGATGCATATAATATTCAAATTTTTGCGGTGAAATTTCTCAGTCTTAAAGAAATACAATGGAATCCAAGGGTGGTGGTGGTGCGGTGGCTGAGTGGTGACGGCGTGGCAAATGTGGTCACTTTCGGGTTAAAGTGGCAACTTTGGTGGCAAAATGTAAGGCAAAATTAAAGAAAGGGAAATCATTGAGATATTTAACAATGAACATGTGAAAAACAAAAACAAAAAGTTGCTTGAACACTTGTAATCCGATACCACTTGATATGTGACAACCTTCTTCACGTTGCATTCAGGTCCGTCTTTGGCAAGTCTCAAACACTATTTGTTCTTCTTCAAGAAGGATTCTCAAAGCCTCGGGAGAACACCCTCCGACTTTGGATTTAGGACACCAAAGTATGCTCATAAATTGGTGGAGCACGCTAAGCCTTTGATGGCTTGCTCAAGGGGTCACTGGCACACCAACTAGGGTAGAAGAATTGCGTCTGCATTTCATCTCTAATTGACACCAAATTTTGCATAGGATGTTATGGTTGTGTGAATTATAATCTGTCCAATTTTTGTGCCAAAATTAAAGCTTTAATCAGATGTATAGTTCGTGAACCAAACGCTCGCCGAGAGGACCCATTAGTTCGGTCACAAGTTAGGGTTTGACTAATGGCTTGATAAACCTTCTCCAAATCATTTGAAACTTTGTGGAATGTCTACTACTAGGATCTAGATGAGATCACTAGAATTGGATGCAGTAAAACTTCATTTTTGTGTAGAGAAATTTCTCACTCTTAAACAAAGACAATGGCATGCAAGGGTGGTGGTGGTGCGGTGGCGGAGTTGTGACGGGGTGGAAATGGTAGTCACATTCGAGATAAAAGTGGAAAAACGTAAGGGAAATGTAAAGAAAGTGAAGTTGATATGAAATTTAACAATGAACAAGTGAAAAACAAAAAGAAAAACTAGCCTCAACATCGGTTATCAAATCCCACTTGATACGTGATAACCTCATTCATGTTGCGTTCTGGTCCCTCTTGGCAAGTCTCGAACACCATTTCTTCTTCTTCAAGATGGATTCTCAATGCCTGTGGAGAACTCCCTCCAACTTTGCCGTTAAGACACCAAAGTTTGCTAAAAAATGGTGGAACACAATCAACCAGTGATGGCTTGCACAAGGGGTCATCGACACACCAATTAGGGTACATAAATTGTGTTTGTGTTATGTCTCGAATTGACATGAAATTTTGCTGAGGATCTTATGATTGTGTGAATTAGGTTCTTTAAAAATTTTAATGTTTCCTCAGATGAATAATTCGTGAACCATACGCTCGCCGAGAGGAACGATTAATTAGGTCACGAGTTAGTGTTTGACAAATGGCTTGGCAAACCTTCTCCAAATAGTTTGAAACATTGTGTAATGTCTAATAGAAGGATCTAGATGAGATCCTCAGAGTTGGATGCAAGAAAATATCAACATTGTGCAATTTTTTTTATCACTCTTAAACAAAGACAATGGAGTGAAATGGTTGTGGTGCTACGGTGGCGTAGTGTTTATGGCATGGTAAAAGTGGTCACTTTTGGGTTAAAAAGTCAATACTTTGGTGGCAAAAACAAAGGGAAAAGGAAAGAAAGGTAGATTGTCGAAAAATTTAACAATGAACAAATGAAAAATAAAAATAAAAACTTACCTCAACATCGGTAATACGATACCACTTGATATGTGATAACCTCCTTCATGTTGCGTTCATGTCCTTATTTGGCAAGTCTCAAGAACCGTTTCTTATTCTTCAACGAGGCTTCAAAATGCCTCTGGAAAAATCCCTCCATGTTTGGCTTCAGGTCATTGAAGGTTGCTCCAAAATTTACGGAGTGCACTAAGCCTTTGATGGCTTACGCAAGGGGTCATCGACACACAAACTAGGAAAGAGGAATTGCCTTGGCGTTTCATCTCCATTTGACACAATTTTGCAAAGAATCTTGTGATTGTGTTATTCAAAATCTGTCCAAATTTTGTGCCAAAATATGAAGGTTTTCTCTGATGAATAAATCGTGAACCAAACGCTCGCCTAGAGGACCCAATAGTATGGTCACGAGTTAGGTGTTGACAAATGGCTCAACAAAACTTCTCCAAATCATTTGGAACCCTATGATGAAAAATTTCTCATTCTTAAACAAACGCAATAGAATGCAAGGTGGTGGTGGTGCAGTGGAGGAGTGGTGATGGGGTGGCAAAAGTGGTCACTTTCAGGGTAAAAGTGGCAACTTTAGTGGCAAAACATAAGGGAAATGGATAAGAAATTGAACAATGAACAAATGAAAAACAAAAAGAAAAACTTGCATCAACAACGGTAATATGATACGATTGGATACGTGATAACCTCCTTCATGTTGCGTCCAGCTCCCTCTTTGGCAAGTATCAAACATCGTTTCTTCTTCTTCTTCTTCTTCAAGAAAGCTTTTCAATGCATGTGGACTACTCCCTCCAACTTTGACATTAGGACACCAAAGTTTGCTAAAAAACTGGCAGAGCACACTAAGCCACTAATGGCTTGCTCTAAGGGTCACCGACCCACCAACTGTGGCAGAGGAATTGCCTCGGCGTTTCATTTCCAATTGACACAAAATTTGTAGAGGATTTTATGATTGTGTGAATTAGAATTTGTCCAAATTTTCAAGGTTTTCTCAAACGAATAAATTTTGAACCAAACACTCGCCAAGAGGACCGATTAATTCGGTCACAAGTTATGGTTTGACAAATGGCTTGGCGTACCATATACAAATCATTTGAAACTTTGTGAAATGCATAATCCATGGATCTAGATGAGATCCAACTGGATGCAGGAAAACATCAACTTTTTGTAGAGAAACTTCTCATTCTTAAAAAGAGACAATGGAATGCAAGGGTGGTGGTGGTGCGGTGGCATAGTGGTGACGGGGTGGCAAAAGTGGTCACTTTCGGGGTAAAGGTGTCAACTTTGTTAAAAAAAGATTATTTATAAGTTAAGATGGGAATTCCAAATTTCGTGCCAAAATTCGAAGGTTTGCTTAGATCAATAATTTGTGAACCAAATGCTCGACGAAATGATCCATTAGTTCGGTCACAAGTTAGAGTTTGACAAATGGCTTGACAAACCTTCTCCAAATCATTTGAAACTTTGTGAAATGTCTACTCCAAAGATCTAGATGAGAACACTAGAATTGGATGCAAGAAAACTTCAACTTTGTGCGGCAAAATTTCTCACTCAAAAACAATAACAATGGAATGCAAGGGTGGTGGTGGTGCAGTGGCGGAGTTGTGACAGGGTGGAAAAAGTCATTAATTTTGAGATAAAATTGGCAACATTGGTGGCAAAATGTACGAGAAATGTAAAGATATGGAAGTTGCTATGAAATTTAACAATGAACAAGTGAAAAACGAAAAAGAATAACATACCTCAACACCGTTATTCTGATACCACTTGATACGTGATAACATCATTCATGTTGCATTCTGGTCCCTCTTTGCAAGTCTCGAATATCATTTCATCTTCTTCAAGAAGGCTTCTTAATGCATGTGGAGATCTCCCTCCAACTTTGGCTTAGTGCACCAAAGTTTGATATAAAAAATTAGCAGAGCACTATAAGCCATTGATGGGTTGTGCAAAGGGTTATCCTCATACCAATTAGGGTAGAGGAATTGCATTGGTGTTTTATCTCCAATTGACATGAAACATTGCATTCAGGTCCCTCTTTGCCAACTCTCAAACACCATTTCTTCTTCATCAAGAAATCTTATCAATGCCTCTAGAAAACTCCCTCCAACTTTGGCTTTGGTTCACCAAAGTTTGCTCCAAATTTGACGGAGCACACAAAGCCACTGACGGCTTGCGTAAATGGGTCACCAACACACGAACTAGGGAAGAGGATTGCCTCGGCGTTTCATCTCCAATTGACACCCAATTTTGCAGAGGATCTTATGATTATGTTAGTTAGAATCTGCCCAAATGTTTTGCCAAAATGCGAAGGTTTGCTCAGATGTATAATTCGTGACCCAAACGCTCGCCGAGAGGACCGATTAATTTTGTCACGATTTAGGGTTTGAAAAATTGTTGGAAAAACATTATTCAAATCATTGGAAAATTTGTGGAATCTCTACTCGAAGGATCTAGATGAGATCCCCGGAACTAGATGCAGGCAAACATCAACTTTGTGTGAAAATTTTCTCACTCATTAACACCAACAATAGAATGCAATGGTGGTGGTGGTGTGGTGGCGGAGTGGTGACGGGGTGGCAAAGTTGTCACTTTCGGGGTAAAAGTGGCAACTTTGGTGGAAAAACGCAAGTGAAGTGGAAAGAAAAGCAAATTGTCAAGAAATTTACGATGAACAAGTGAAAAACTTGCCTCAACACCGATAATCCGATACCACTTCATATCTGAAAACCTTCTTCATGTTGCATTTAGGTCCCTCTTTGGCAAGTCTCAAACAACATATCTTCTTCTTCTTCAAGAAAGCTTCTCGGGGCCTCTAGAAAACTCCCTCCAATTTTGGCTTTAGGTCACAAAAGTTTGCTCCAAAAATGGTGGAGCATACTAAGCCATTAATGGCTTGTGCAAGGGGTCACCGTCACCCAGAGTAGGAAGCAGGAATTGCCTTGGCGTTTTGTCTCCAATTGACAAAATAAATTCAGAGGATCACATGATTGTGTGATTTAGAATCCTAGGGCAAAATTTATTTCCAAAATTCCAATGTTTGATAAGAGGAATAGTTGTTGAACCAAACGCTCGCCGAGAGGACCAATGACTTCGGTCACGAGTTATGGTTTGACAAATGGCTCGGTAAACCTCCTACAATTCGCTTGAAACTTTGTTGAACATCTACTCAAAGGATCTAGATGAGATCCCAAGATTTGGATGCATGGAAACTTCGACTTTGAGAAGCAAAATTTCTCACTCTTAAAAGACAATGGAATGCAAGTGTGGTGTTGGTGCGGTGGTGGTGGTGACGGGGTCGTAAAAGGTCACTTTTTGGGGTAAAAGTGGCAACTTTGGTGGAAAAATGTTAGGGAAAAGGAAAGCAAAGGAAATTGTCGAGAAATTTAACAATAAACAAGAAAAAACAACAACTAAAAATGTGCCTCAACACCGGTAATTCGATAGCACTTGATTTGTGATAACCTCCTTCACATTGCGTTCAGGTCCCTCTTTGCCAAGTCTCAAACACAGTTTCTTTTTCTTCAAGAAAGCTTCTCAACGCATATAGAAAACTCCCTCCAACTTTAGCTTTGTATCACCAAAGTTTGCTCCAAATTTGGCTGAGCACACTAAGCCAGTAATGGCTTGCGCAAAGGGGCCACCAACACACAAACTAGGGAAGAGGAATTGCTTCAGCGTTTTGTCTCCAATTGACACCCAATTTGCAGTCAATCTTATGATTGTGTTAACTAGAATCTGCCAATTTTTTTGCCAAAATGCGAAGGTTTGCTCAGACGAATAATTCGTGAACCAAACGCTTGCCGAGAGCACCGATTAGTATGGTCATGTGATATGGTTTGACAAATGGCTTAACAAACCTTCTCTAAATCAATTGAAACTTTGCGAAACGTCTACTCCAGAGATCTAGATGATTAGATGTAGGAAAAAATCAACTTTGTGCGGCGAAATTTCTCACTCTTAAACAAAGACAGTGGAATGGATGTAACACCCCTAAATTACCTTAGGAATATTACCGCCAGTGACCTCGGATCACATATCCAAAATCACCCAAGGCTTTACAGTATTGATCCCAAAATAACAAATATAATATCAAAATCAAGTTATATTATAATTCGACGTTGCAAAAATGGCAACCCAAAAGGTATTTCAAAATATCAGCGGAAGTCTTAAACATTTGAAACACAAACAAGATCTAAACCTTATTCAGATGAAATAACAGAGAAAATGCAGCTGCCTTCAATGTCTTCGTTCCAGGGCTTAGATCTGGAAAGTTGTACCTGATGTGCCGTATAGGACGGATGACACCAGCCAACCATGCAAGGAAAAGGAAAGGTTGGTTAGTCTAATGAAAGACTAAACAAGGGCTCAAACAGAATGGTTCTGGTGATTGTATCTAGTTACTATCATTGTCTCTCGAATGAAAACCGATAGACGATACATAACAAGATACTCTCACTGAAACTAAGAATATGAATACAACAAGAGAAGACTCCAAAGGAAATGAGTCTTATAGGAATACTACTGATTGTTTGGGAGCGATATATTTCACACAAAGTTTGAAAACGACCTTGACTATTTGGGTCCATGACCAAGCTCACCGCATAATGCGAATCCAGATTGGAAAGAGGACTTACTTTAATACAAGAGTCCGGGCGGGTTCCACGTTGTACTTCTCGCCCAAGGGTACGTATTATAATTATGTGCAACAAGGCACTTATCTTATTTAATTTTAAAACGTGCATTAACGTTGAAGCTTTTAATTTCACATCTCGCAATGAGATATAGATTGGGAATAAATCCCGAAGATTGTGAATAAATCCCGAAAATTGGCACTAGCTAAGTGCACCACCACCTATATTCGGTTTGGGGTAGGTCATGACCAAAAGCGTTAGGGAATTTAACCTCCTAACACAAAGTTATAAAGAAACGACTAAACCTCGCAAGGAAATAACGTTTCTACGAATACTCGTGCTAAACTAGCATTTATATGTCCATACCAATGCACAACAAATCCACACCAATTATAACTAGCACCCTATAATAATAATAATAATATATATAAGGGTTGTAGCTAGCATATTATACAACCTAATAATAAGGTTCAATTAATCACACCATTTATTCACACAAGTTCCCAAACAAGAAGATAATTATTTATCCCAACTTAATAGCACAACCGATTCATTGACAATTAAGATAAAATGGAATAAATATGCAAGAGCGAACCGCCACTTGCCTTGAATCACAGAAGAGAAGTGGTATCGCGGGGATGGTTGTTTCCAAGTAGCAACTTGAATCCCCACTCTATTTCCGTTCCAGAAGCGAATCCGAGACGTATCCATATCACACACAAAATAAATTATAATTAGATAATTTATTTAAAACTGAATTTTTGAAGGGTATATGTCTCAAGATTGAATTAATACATCTCAAATTAATTCAATTTTCAAGGCTTAATCGGTAGGATGATTATCTATACGATTAAATATCAATTAATCATATATTCTAAATAATCTTTTCATACATAAATAAATATCACAATTTATTTATAAATCCAAAAAATACCCGATTCGGATCGACGCGTAGGGGATGTCGCGGTTTTTCGGCTAATGCGGTGGCCGACGGTGAGTAATCGGAAGCGAGACCTTAGGGCTTTGGAAGCTAACTTCCAGGCACAACTTTTGGTGGTGGTGGAGACTCCAATGGTGGACGGTGGTCGACAAATTTCGGTGATGAACAGGCGCGGCCGAGAGCTAGGGTTCTTGAGCTTTGGGGAATTAGTTGGATGCCGAAATCTCAATGAATGGTGCCCTATTTATAGGGGTTGAAAAGGTATCGGAGAGGGCTTCGAAATCGTATAAAATTTGACCCAAAACGATCTCGGATTGGCCCCGATATCGTCCAATTTCCATAATGCCAAAACCGAGTACACACTTGCCTTAAATGGAGAAATTTGATCTCATCCTTGATCGTTTCCTTCTGAATCCACTTGGGTTGGACGAGTTTAATCCTACACTAAAAAGCCCATGGGGTAATTAATCCAAACGAGCCCAAATGGAAGCTCGAATCGGCGAAAACCGCCATGGGAGGCCAAGGGAAGGAGCTCGGCTGATGGAGGAGGGAGGAGATGAACAGTGCCATGATCTCCCCCCCCCCCAACTTTTATCCTATTTGCATTTTTGGCCCCAACTTTTCAAGTTGGGACAAAGTTGCCCTTGAATAAATTTTGAAAAATTACAAAACTTACCCAAAATTCCCCAAACTTAATTATTTTAATAATTCTAAGTTTCTAATATTATTTTAGCCCAAAATTAATATTAGAAAAATTAACCAAGGTTAAAATAAGCTTAACTTAGGCTAAGACAAGCTTAAGTTACAATTCCTATGGCTTTAACCATATTTAAGTCCTTTAACAAAAATTGTTAAACTTGATCTAAATATTCTAGGTTACATTTTATAGTTTTTATTTAAATTTAATAATAACATAATGTTACCCAAAAATTTAAATAACGCACAACTTTATGGTTGTAACAGCTTATATTAAAATTCTCGATTTCATTTCTAATTTTGGAATGAGGAAGTAAATACCAAAGATTCCTTTATTATAAATAGACTTGGAAATATACATAAATACCCTTACTAAAATTGAGGGTTATTACAATGGACGTGTGGTGGTGGTGCAGTGGCAGAGTGGTGACGGGGTGGGAAAAGTGGTCACTTTTGGGGTAAAAGTAGCAACTTTGGTGGCAAAACGTAAGAGAAAAGGAAAGAAAGGGAAATTGATGAGAAATTTAACAATGAACAAGTAAAAAAAATAAAAATAAAAACTTGCCTCAACATCGCTAATCCGATACCACTTGATATGTGATAATGTCCTTCACCTTGCATTCAGGTCCCTCATTGGCATGTCTCAAATACCATTTCTTCTCCTTGAAGAAATCTTCTCAGTGCCTCTAGGAAACTCCCTCCAACATTTGCTTTAGGCACCAAAGTTTTCTCCAAAAATAGTGGAGCACACTAGCCACTAATGGCTTATGCAAGGGGAAACAAGCACATAGACTACGATAGAGGAATTGCCTCAGCATTTCGTCTGCAATTGACAACAATTTTTCAGAGGATCGTATTATTGTGTGAATTAGAATCTTTGGGCCAAAGGTAGTATTTCCAAGTCTTCAAAACCCAAATCAAAGCAAAGAGTTCCTTGTTGTACGTTGGGTAGTTCAACTCGGCCCTACTCAGCTTATCACTAAAGTAAGCTATGGGTCATTGATAAATCATGCCACCTATGCCATGCCCGAAAGCATCAAACTCCACCTCAAAGGTCTTGGCAAAGTCGCTAAGTTGGAGAAGAGGTGTGTTGCATAGTCTCTCCTTAAGGGTTGCAAATGCCTTCTCGTGGGCCTTCCTCCAAGCAAAAGGGGCTGTTTGTTTTTGTGAGTTTGTGTAAGGGGGCAGTTATGGAGCTAAAATCCCTCACAAACCTCCTATGGAATTCGGGAAGGGTTGGGAAGAAGCACAACCATGGTAGGAGTTGTAGGCGTGGGCCACTCCTTGATTGCCTTCACTTTATTGTCGTCTACCTTTACGTCATCCTTCGAGACAACAAAACCAAGAAAAACAGTGGATTTTGTGCAACAGGTACACTTTTTAAGGTTATCATAGAGACTCTCAAGCATAAGACACTCTCAAACCGTTCTAAGATGGGAGACATCATCATCAAGGTTCTAACTATATATAAGGATGTCATAAAAGTAGATCACAACAAATTTTCCTAAGTATTTCCTTAGTATATGATTCATTAGCCTCATGAAAGTGCTAGGTATATTGGTAAGACCAAAAGGGATAACCAACCATTCATATAAGCCCTACTTAGTTTTAAAAGTGGTTTTCTATTCATCGCCCTATTTCATCCTAATTTGGAGCTAGCGATGCCTAAGATAAATTTTAGTGAATAATGTGCCCCCATGTAATTCATCTAGCATTGTAACACCCCCAAAATACCTTTGGAAATATTACCGCCAACGACCTCAGAATACACACCCGGGGTCACCCAAGGCTTACTGATTTTATAACAACTAATATAATGTCGTAAACTTTATTAAATAACATTTAAATTACCCAAATAACATTCAAACCGATGTCATGGTTTACAACTGATAACAAAACCAAATACAGAAAGAGTTTAGTACATCATAAGTCTTTGAAATAAGTACACGTCATGAAGGGGTTTTGATCTGCGCAATCTCACGCCTAGGATCTTCAACCTTAGGGAAAACATTTAAAACGTCAACTGCCTCCAAAGTCGGGATCTGGCCTTCACGGATGAGGAAGTTTACCTGATGTGCCGTATGAGACGGATGACATCAGCCAACCATGCAAGGAATAAAAACCGATTGGTTAGTCTAATGAAAGACTATGCAAGGGTACAAATAAAAAGGTTCTAAGTAGTCGTATCAAGTTACAACCATCGCCTCTCGAGTAATAGCTGATATGCGAGGTGGACTTCGATACTTCTATGGAAACATAAGAAAAGGCATGATCAAGAGAAGACTCCAAAGGAATTGAGTCTTATGGGAAAACATATGAAGATAAGACTCCAAAGGAATTGAGTCTTATGGGAAACGTATGACAATTGTTTGGGAACGTTAAGTTTTCACACAAGTTTAAAACACGACCTTGATTATTTGGGTCCACGACTAACCTCACCGCGCAACGGGAATCCAGATTGGAAAGAAGACTTACTCTAATAAGAGTCCGGGCGGTTTCCACGTTGTACTCCTCGCCCGAGGGTATATTAAGTATGTGCATAACATTATTTATCTTATTTAATTCCAAAACATATATTCACGTTACAACTTTTAGTTCACATCATCTCGATACGAGAGATATTTGGGGAATGAATCCCGATTGTTGGCACCAGCTGAGTGCACCTACCCTGAATAAGGGTACGGTCATGACCAGAAAGTACTAGGGCAAAATCCTCCTAATACCAGTTATAAAAAAAAG
Source organism: Rheum nobile (assembly GCA_027886185.1). Classification (NCBI taxonomy): domain Eukaryota; kingdom Viridiplantae; phylum Streptophyta; class Magnoliopsida; order Caryophyllales; family Polygonaceae; genus Rheum; species Rheum nobile. Next base: position 17,159,137 of record WOAB01000485.1, read on the forward strand.
ACTAGACCTCGCAAGGTACAGAGCGTTCCTACGAATACTCGTTCTAATTACACATGTAAGTTCATACATAAATCCATACCAAAACCCTTACGGTAATATCATATATAATAGCGTTGTTTCTAGCAATATATACAACCTATTATAGATTCATATTTTAACACAAGGTTTTATTCAATCTGTTCCCAAACAGAATGCAACAACTTTTATCCCATCTTAATTAACAATCAATTAATTGATAATCAAGGGAAACATGGAATAATGAGCAAGAGCAAACCGCCAATTGCCTTAGTTTTGACGAACGAAGAGATCGGGTTCGAGATCTGGAACTTGAATTTGAGTACGGATTCCTACGACGACGACGAGTCATAAAACGGAACCCTAAGTTAGATACGCTACGAAACAAAGATACAAAACGAAATGAAGGTACGAAACGAAACGAAGGGAAAAAGGCCTGAGCCGCGGCCGTGGTTGCCATGGCCGCGATCGCGCTTGCTGGGCAAAGCCGCGGTCGCGGTTAGCATACCCGCGGTTGCGGTTTTCTGGGCCAAGCCCTTGGTCGCGGTGGATGGAGCCGCGGTCGCAGATCTCCATCCCGACACGAGGTTAGGCGGCTTCGAAGCCTTACCGACGACGACGAGGCTTGAACTCAACCACCACGTATCACCACCACTCCAAGGCTGCCAACGACACCTCCGGCGACCACTAAAATACCGGCAACGACTAGAAACTCCGGTGACACAAACTTAAACGAGAGAGAGATAGATGGAGCTTGAGGATGAAGGAAGAGCTCGGATCCCCTCCTATTTATAGGCTCAGAAGGAAGCCTCCAACCTCAACGCCGGCATCTGAATCGATCCACCTCCCCCCGGCGTTAGGAGCACGAGGAGCAAGCCGAACGTCGGTCTTCTAGAAGCCGGCGAAGAAGACAAACAGAGGAAACCGCGATCGCGGTTTCAGAGCCGCGATCGCGGTTTCAGAGCCGCGATCACGGTTAGGCCCTGGGCGAAACCGCGCCCACGGTCGCGGAACTGCCGCGCTTGCGTTTCTTGGCCTTTCGTCGCGGGTCTCGTTCGAGGTCATGCTACATTATGTTTTTAGCATTCCATAAATAATCTAAGACCCCATATTCTCAATAAACGTATATCAACACATTAAAAGGATCTTACAGATATTACAAAAATTGCCCAATACGTCTTTCTTACAAAACGACAGTTTGGAACTTTTAGGGGTTATTACAATACCCCCCCCCCCCCCCCTTAAAAAAAAGTTTCGACCCCGAAACTAGGCCGAAAACAGCTCGGGAAAACGACTAAGCATATCAGACTCAGTCTCCCAGGTTTCCCAAGTCACCTCCTCAGATCCTGACTTGGACGAGAGGATTCACACTAATGGTAGAACCTTGTTCCTCAAGTGCTTCTCACGGCATTCGAGAATACGCACATGTCTCTCCTCGTATGTACCATTTGCCTGAATCTCGATGTCGTCATAACTCAGCACATGAGACTCATCTGATACGTACTTCCTCAACAGGGACACATGAAACACGTTGTGCACATGATGTGCCGACGACGACAATGCCAAACGGTATGCTAGAGATCTGATCCTGTCAAGGATCTCAAACGGTCCCACATAGCGAGGGTTGAGCTTCCCACGCTTGCCGAACCTAAACACACCCTTGGATGGCGACACCCTGACAAACACCTTGTCACCAACCTCAAACTCGACATTCCTGTGCTTCAAATCAGCATAAGACTTTTGTCAACTCTAAGCTGTAAGCATCCTATGTCTGATCAAGGCAATATCCGAGGCAGTCCTCTTGACTAACTCCGGTCCGAGTAGAATCTTGTCGGCATTCTCATCCCAACAAATTGGAGATCTGCACTTTCGGCTATACAAAGCCTCGAATGGAGCCATCTTGATGGTAGAATGCCAGCTATTGTTGTACTTGAACTTAATCAGACTTAAGCTGTTCTCCCAGCTGGTTGGACGATCTAGTACACAAGCTCTCAGCATATCCTCCAGTGTCTGAATGGTCCTCTTAGACTGTCCATCCGTCTGAGGATGAAATGCAGTACTGGACCTCAACTCAGTTCCCATGGCCTTGTGGAGTTCCTTCCAGAACCTTGACATGAATCGGCCATCACGATCCGATACAATGGTTTTTGGCGTACCATGCAATCAGACAATCTCGTGTAGGAAAACTTCTGACAGCCTCTGGGTTCCCCAAGTTGACTTAATGGCCACGAAATGAGCACTCTTCGTGAGCCGGTCAATGATCACCCATATGGAATCCTTCTGACTCTGAGTCTTCGGCAACCCCGTGACGAAGTCCATTATAATATCCTTCCACTTCCATTCTGGCACTGGGAGAGGTTGCAATTCACCACCTGGTCTACGGTGTTCAATCTTGACCTTCTGACAAGTCAATCATCTCGTCACAAATTCTGTTACGTCCCACTTCATGTTGGGCCACCAGAATTTCTTCCTGAGGTATTTGTACATCTTACTGGATCTTGGATGTACAGAATAAGCTGACGAATGGGCTTCCATCATTACCAATTGACGAAGGCCATCTATGTCAGGCACACAGATCCGGTCCTGAAACCAGAGTGATCCATCATCTTGAATAACGAATCCCGGAGCTTTCTCATCCATCACCTCACTGCTTAACTTCACCAAGATCACATCATCAACCTGCTTCTCTTTGATCTAATCAAGTAGCGTAGCCTGAATCTCCAACATACTCAGGCATCCTCGACGCTGATCATACAAGACATAGATCTCGCATAATCCTTGGTGCAGTTTGGTCTGAGCAGTGAGCAGAGCTACTACGGTCTCGTGCGGCGTCTTCCGGCTCAATGCATCGGCTACCACATTAGCCTTGCCCGAATGATACAACAACTCGATGTCGTAGTCCTTGTGTAGCTCTAACCAGCGACGTTGCCTCATATTCAATTCTTTCTGAGTGAACACATACTTGAGACTCTTGTTGTCGGTAAAGATCTGGCACCTAACACCATATAGGTAGTGCCTCCAAATCTTCAGTGCGAAAGCCACAGCCGCTAACTCCAAATCATGCGTCGGATAGTTTGGTTCATAGGTCTGTAATTGACGAGATGCGTATGCAATAACCTTTCCATTTTGCATTAATATGCATCCTAACCCATACTTGGAAGCGTCACTATAGACCACATAACCATCAGTTCCTTCTGGTAGCGCCAAAACTGGTACGGACGTCAGGCACTTTTTCAACTTCTGAAAACTTGCCTCGCCCTTGTCGTCCCATATGAACTTCTTATGGAACTTGCGGAGCAACCCGGTCATGGGCATAGCGATCTTAGAAAATCCCTCCACGAACCGTCTGTAATAACCTGCAAATCCTAAGAAACTGTGCACCTCCCTCACATTCTGAGGTCGCTTCCAGTCGGCTACCGCTTCGATCTTCTGAAGGTCAACCATAACCCTATTCTCATTGATCATATGACCTAAGAAAGCCACTTCCTTAATCAAAAAATCACATTTAGACAACTTAGCATACAACTGATTCTGCCTAAGGACCGACAAAGTGATACGAAGATGCTCCTCGTGAGCCTCCTCCTTCGGAGAATAGATTAGAATATCGTCGATGAATACCACCACGAACTTGTCCAGGTACTGGTGGAAACATTTGTGCATCAGATCCATGAAAACTGTCGGAGCATTAGTAAGCCCAAATGGCATGACTACGAACTCGTAGTGTCCATATCTCATCCGGAACACAGTCCTCGGAACATCCTCCTCACGAATCCTGAGCTGATGGTAACCAGATCTCAGATCGATATTGGAAAAGACTTTTGCTCCCTGCAGTTGATCCAAAAGATCGTCTATCCTTGGAAACAGATATTTATTCTTGATAGTGACTTTGTTTAACTCTCGATAGTCGATACAAAGTCTGAACGAGCCATCCTTCTTCTTGACAAACAAGACAGGAGCTCCCCAAGGCGATGCACTCGGCCTTATATAACCTTTCTCAAGTAGGTCTTCAAGTTGTTTCTTCAACTCTTGCATCTCCGTTGGAGCCATCCGATAAGGTGCTTTAGAAATCGGTGAGGTTCTAGGCTCGAGCTCAATAGTGAACTCTATGTCACGATTCGGGGGTAAACCGGGAATTTCATCAGGGAAAACATCCGGGTACTCGCATATGACAGGAACATCGTGAACTGAAGTCTCATCCTTCTTGGGCTTATCTAGATAGCACAGGTACCCGACACAACCTTATCGAAGTAGCTTACATGCAGCCATCGCATTGTTGAGCTTTCCGTTATCAGCGTCATTACGACTCTTGAATTTGCACACAAACTGGCCCCCAGATGAAACTGTCCCTGTCCTTGAGCTGAAATCGATTACCGCCCCATGACGCGTCAGCCAATCCATCCCGAGAATGATGTCGTATGGAGCCATGGCTATACAGATCAAGTCCACTTTGAACTTCCGACCTTGAATAGTAATCAGAAATTCCGACAGACGTTTGGTCCCTACTAATTGTTCACCATTGGGAAGATTCACCACAAATGGTTCGCAAGATTCGTTGCACTTTAATCCTAACTTACTCACACACTTCTCCGAAATAAAGGAATGAGTAGAACCTGAATCAAACAATATGCAAACTGATGTAGAGTGAAGGTATAGAGTACCTTGAGCAATCAGAGTGTTGGGTCCGTCAGCCTCGCGCATCTCATACAACCGCTGACCCTGACCCACTGGAACAGCTGGGGCTTTCCCTTTGTTCTGAGCAGTAGTCTGCATTGAGGTACTCGGAGTCCCCACAGGCTTGAATCGGGGTCGGTTGTTATGGATAACTGACCCTTGTTGCGACTCAACCTCCTTCTGCCTCTTTTGAGGACAAAAAGTCTGCAAATGCCCCTCCTTTCCGCATGCAAACCACGCTCTCTTGTCCTTTGGGCACTCATTGCTCTTGTGCCCCGGCGTTCCGCAGTTATAGCATTGAATCAGGTTCTTGCCCTGGCCCGAGCACTGAGTAGGACCTGACAACGTCACCTCAGTTCTTGCCCGACCAGACTTGGCAAAGTGCGACGGTGGTGCGGGTCGTTTAAACCCACTAGCCTGAGGTTGGCTCTGCGCCGGTCTCTGGCGATTGCGCTTCTTTTCCGACTCCTCTAGAGTCGCTTCAAGCTTGTATGCAGCATCCACATACTGCTCCATAGTAGAGCAGCCGTGGCGCACCATCAACGACTTAATGTCTGGGTTCATCCACTCATGGAAATGCCAGATCTTCTGCTCCTCACTTGACACTTCCGGTCCAGCATATTGCAACATGTGATTGAACTTTACAGCTAGCTCAATCACCTTCAACCCATCCATCTTGGGATAAAGGAACTCCTTATGTTTCTCCTCCCTCATAGCACGGGAAAAGAAACGTTCAGTCATCTTCGTCTTGAACATACCCCAGTTCAATGCAGGATGATCAGCTAAACCAGTGCTCTCCCACCATTCGCTAGCCACATCCTTAAGTTGAAGGGAAGCAATGTGCACTTTCTCAGCCTCAGTGCAATCGACGTTTCTGAATAACCGTTCCATGTGCGAGAACCAATATGCCACCCGGACTGGTTCTCCGGTACCGTCATAACTGTCAGGCCTCATAACTGTTAGGAGGCTAATGTTCGAAAAACAAAGAAAAATAAACAACTAGGAAAAGAGTCGCTAAGACATGCTACTGTCCACCTCGAGGTGCCTTGACGAGATTCATGTACTCATCACACCTACGACATCTCTTCGAAGGTGATCTGTCCTCGGGTTCCGGAGCTGGCCTCCTCGGGCTACTAGGGCCCGGAACACTTGGATCCTCCCTATGCACGCTTGGCCCTTCTCCAGGCACATGTACACTTGGCCCCACACCAGGCACGGGAGGGTAGCAAAACCGATCCAAAAACCCTAGGCGAAAATCCGCCACATTCAGCACATAGTGCGGGTTGATCAGTTGCCTTGCTTGCCTAAGGTCATCCTGAAGCTCGCGAACGTCATCCAGCATGAGAGAGAGACTGGACTCAGCATCGTAAGCCCGCTCCTTCATAACGTACAGTGATTCCGTCCATTCCTCCATGTGCTCAACTAGCACTCGGGGTCTGACCCTTTCTTGTTGGGCAAGAACATCCACAGAAGCCACAAACGATCCCCATGGCCTCGCTTGTCTACGGGTTTGCTCAGTCATCTCCTCCACTTCGCGACGAGCCTCGATGGAAGCCATCTCACTCTGATTGTGCACATGTCGAGACGCAGGGCTCATCACCGGCTCTCCGGGTGCGTGAGTAGGATGCGGACCCACTGGCGCATCCAACGGCTCATACTCCACTCTATCAACACCGGATGCCCAAGTGCCTCCCAAGCAGCAGGGGACAAAGGTGCGTACTCCTGAAATGGTGGAATCTCTGGACTAGGGAAGATGAATTGTATCCCCGGATCTTCTCCGTCCACAAGCAGGTGCTCCAGACCCAGATCATAGTCGTACTCCTCGAGGTCCTCCTTGGGGTCCTCCTCAGGATCCTCTTCAGGATCCTCCTCGGGATCCTTCTCGGGGTCTTCCTCTTTGAGGTCTTCATCGGGATCCTCCATCTTGTCAGATATGAGAACCACCGACTCCTCGAGAACGGTCCTCTCCTCTTCTTGAGGACTGACCATCTCCCTGACTAGAGCACACTCTGGAAGAATAGTGGACTCCAGCTCGGCCTTAGGTGGCAGAGCTACCTAAGCGTCCCACCTTCCCTTGAGTTGCGATACGACAGCACCCATTGCCTGCGAGGTGACGAGAGAGAATTAGAACATTCTAAATATAAAAGCTAACTTTCTATGATAGACAGATGAAGAAGGCACGACTAGAATACAGAGGTTTCAAAATATAACATTTATTCAAAAAGTATAATCAACACTTTTGACTCGTCTTTTGAAATACCAAATTAATTTCTTTACTATGAACGAAGAACGATTTATAAAAAATTGTTCTAAAACAAAACGATTTGAAGATTTAAATCATTTTAAAAAACTTTTGGCTCTGATACCAAATCTGTAACACCCCCAAAATACCTTTGGAAATATTACTGCCAGTGACCTCGGAATACACACCCGGGGTCACCCAAGGCTTACTGATTTTATAACAACTAATATAATGTCCTAAACTTTATTAAATAACATTTAAGTTACCCAAATAACACTCAAACCGATGTCATGGTTTACAACTGATAACAAAACCAAATACAGAAAGAGTTTAGTACAACGGAAGTCTTTGAAATAAGTAAACATCATGAAGGGGTTTTGATATGCGTGATCTCACGCCTAGGATCTTCAACCTTAGGGAAAACACTTAAAACGTCAACTGCCTCCAAAGTCGGGATCTGGCCTTCACGGATGAGGAAGTTTACCTGATGTGCCGTATGAGACGGATGACACCAGCCAACCATGCAAGGAATAAAAATCGGTTGGTTAGTCTAATGAAAGACTATGCAAGAGTACAAATAAAAAGGTTCTAAGTAGTCGTATCAAGTTACAACCATCGCCTCTCGAGTAATAGCCGATATGCGAGGTGGACTTCGATACTTCTACGAAAACATAAGAAAAGGCATGATCAAGAGAAGACTCCAAAGGAATTGAGTCTTATGGGAAAACATATGAAGATAAGACTCCAAAGGAATTGAGTCTTATGGGAAACGTATGACAATTGTTTGGGAATGTTAAGTTTTCACACAAGTTTAAAACACGACCTTGATTATTTGGGTCCACAACCAACCTCACCGCGCAATGCGAATCCAGATTGGAAAGAAGACTTACTCTAACAAGAGTCCGGGTGATTTCCACGTTGTACTCCTCGCCCGAGGGTATATTAATTATGTGCATAACATCACTTATCTTATTTAATTCCAAAACATATATTCACGTTACAACTTTTAGTTCACATCATCTCGATACGAGAGATATTTGGGGAATGAATCCCGATTGTTGGCACCAGCTGAGTGCACCTACCCTGAATAAGGGTACGGTCATGACTAGAAAGTAATAGGGCAAAATCCTCCTAATACCAGTTATAAAGACACGACTAGACCTCGCAAGGTACATAGCATTCCTACGAATACTCATTCTAACTACACATGTAAGTTCGTACATAAATCCATACCAAAACCCTTACGGTAATATCATATATAATGACGTTGTTTCTAGCAATATATACAACCTATTATAGATTCATATTTTAACACAAGGTTTTATTCAATCTGTTCCCAAACAGAAAACAACAACTTTTATCCCATCTTAATTAACAATCAATTAATTGATAATCAAGGGAAACATGGAATAATGAGCAAGAGCGAACCGCCACTTGCCTTAGTTTTGACAAACGAAGAGATCGGGTTCGAGATCTGGAACTTGAATCTGAGTACGGATTCCTACGACGACGATGAGTCATAAAACGGAACCCTAAGTTAGATACGCTACGAAACGAAGATACAAAATGAAATGAATGTACGAAACGAAACGAAGGAAAAAAGGCATGAGCCGCGGCCATGGTTGCCATGGCCGCGATCGCGCTTGCTGGGCAAAGCCGCAGTCGCGGTTAGCATACCCGCGGTCGTGGTTTTTTGGGCCAAGCCCGCGGTCACGGTGGATGGAGCCGCGGTCGCGGATCTCCATCCCAACGCGAGGTTAAGCGGCTTTGAAGCCTTACCGACGACGACGACGAGGCTTGAAATCCACCACCACGTATCACCACCACTACAAGGCTGCTAACGACACCTCCGACGACCACTAGAAACTCCGGCGACACAAACTTAAACGAGAGAGAGATATATGGAGCTTGAGGATGAAGGAAGAGCTCAGATCCCCTCCTATTTATAGGCTCAGAAGGAAGCCTCCAACCTCAACGCCGGCATCCGAATCGATCCACCTCCCCCCGGCGTTAGGAGCACGAGGAGTAAGCCAAACGTCGGTCTTCTAGAAGTCGGCGAAGAAGACGAACAAGGGGAAACCGCGGTCGCGGTTTCATAGCCGCGATCGCGGTTTGGCCTTGGGCGAAACTGCGCTCGCGGTTTCAAACCGCGGTCGCGGAACTGCCACGCTCGCGTTTCTTGGCTTTTGGTCGCGGGTCTCGTTCGAGGTCATGCTAAATTATATTTTTAGCATTCCATAAATAACCTAAGACCCCATATTCTCAATAAACGTATATCAACACGTTAAAAGAATCTTACAGAGATTACATAAATTGCCCAATACGTCTTTCTTACAAAACAACAGTTTGGGACTTTTAGGGGTTATTACAAGCATGTCATCAAGTCTATGAATAGAGTGACGATACTTCAACCATTATTTGGTTGATGGACTGGTAATCTACACACATCCTCCAAGTACCATCCTTTTTTGGCACTAAAATGACGGTAATATCGCATGGATTCAGGCTCCCACACACACATCCCTTGTCCATAAGCTCTTGGACTTATTGTTGCATCTTCTTAGTCTCCTAAGGGCTTGCCCTTAGGAGACTAATTGGTGGGAGTCCTTCGGGAAACTCCTTGGGCATTACATCCTTAAAGTCTTGTAAAAGACTTGAAACACAAGAGGATAAGGTAGAAATGTCACTAGAAGAATGGAGACAATATTCCTAGTAGATAAAGAGAAGGCAATTTTGGCCTCCCTTAAGGGCTTGGGATAAATCACGCCTATGAGCAAGCAGAACCTGATTTTTGTGCGTGCCCTTAACAGTAGGCTCCTTAAGCTGTCCAATGCCCTTGCTCCCACTGGTTTTGGAGCTATATTGCTCCAAATTGGCCAAGCCACATTCCGGGTGGGCACTACGAGCGGCGCTGTAGACTGTTTTCTTGACGACCGGTTTTGGTGCAGTGGCGAGGCTGTGGTGTTTGGCCTCTTTCTCTGCCGTTTTATCCAACTAAATTTTGCAGAGGATCTTATGAATATGTGAATTAGAATATTTCCAACTGTCGTGCCAAAATTTAAAGGTTTGCTTAAACGAATAATTCATGAACCGCACGCTTGTTGAGAGAACATATTAGTTTGGTCATGAGTTGAGGTTTGAAAAATGGCTTGATAAACCTTCTCCCAATCATTTGAAACTTTTTGGAACATCTACTACAAGGATCTAGATGAGATCCCTAGGAATGCATGTAGGAAATTATCAAATTTGTGCGGCGAAATCTCTCACTCTTAAACAAAGACATTAGAATGCAAGAACAATGAACACTTGAGAGTTTTGTTCGAACTAATTCAAGCAAATCAAGCCAAGTTTGCCTGATATTTTTCAACTTGCCTTTTACTAAATGAAATGCAAAGTGTCAATAAGAAACAAATTAGGGTTCTGGCGTGAAAAGAGATAAAAGAATGATTTATCCATCACAGGTTGATGGCTCAGTCATTCTTGCTAAAATAAGTAACAAACTGAATATTATAAGGCTAAATATGGAATGTCACAATAAAAATAACAATTTGATAGAATGTGGAAAAAAGTGGTCGTGACAAACATCAAAGGTGCTCGTCAGGCACGCCTACACACATGCAGTCTTGATCTTCCAATGGCTTGTGGCTCACACACATGACTAGTGTTTAGACTTGAGACTCATCCACTATTGTTGCGAGCCTTGAGAGAAGGGCTCTTGTGGCATTTTGGATCTCTTTGGCTTGTGATCTAGTGATTGGTCCATCATTACAAACATTAAACATTCTTTCCATGTCACACATAGGCATAGGTATTTGTGAGTCATTGAAAAGGCGTTGTCGTGACACCTAAACAAAATAATCCTAACAAACCTAAACAAGTAGTAGAGGCAAGCAAGGGTCGAATCCACAGGGAGGAAGTGATCTTTCTAAGTGTTTATAAGCATGCAAGGTAACAAGGGGGGTTTTGAGTATCAAACAGAGCAAAGTAAACAGGTTTAGTTGACTTGAGAATATGAATGGGGAAAGTAGTTCCACTAGAACGAGATCCACAATATAGAGATATAAGTTGATCATTGAAATCTATTCAATCCAAGTTCTTTAACTATTATTATGGTTGTTCCCATCCTGATCTTAAGCACTATCGATTCTCACAGTTGTCGATATACTTATCACTATGTCACTGGTAAAGTACCTCCGATTCTCACAGTTGTCGGTATACTTTACCACCAATAAAGCAATAGTAATACACGTAAGGATATAGGATACATGCAAATAGAAAGACACCTTACTACTTAACATGCAACTGATTCTCACTCACGATTGTACGCTCGGAACCCCTATACACAACAATCGTGTTTGCCACTAGATATGCACTCGGAACCCCTATATGCAATCCTAGCAATTGATAAATATTACTCAACCTAGCTGGCCAGACTATGAAGAACAATGATAAATCAATAATCCATATAACCAAGAGAATCAAACCAACACACATAAGAATAAGAACAAGGAATAGAAATCTCACAACCGAATCAACTGTATTGCTTCAAACGTCTAGTAGAACAAAGGTGTTTAGTTCTCCATTCGTTCAAACCCTAGAGTTGGGAATGAAAGAACGAACTTGTAAAACTAAAAATTGTGTATTGTGGCAACTAGGTTAACAAAAGTATTTAACCTAATTCTAAAAGTGATAAAAATAATAAAAGAAAATAATAATAAAATAATAACCACAAATAAACAAACGAAATAGGAAATTAATCCCGGTTAATTCTCGGTCTCGTGCAAGCAGCTGCTTCCTCACCTTCTCTCGCAAGCCCTCTCGTCCCAGCAATTCAAGCTCGCAGCGGCCCAACTTCGGCCCATCTCCAACAAACATCAACGCGGCCCACCTTTCTCCAAGCAGCCCAGCGCTGACATCATCACCATCAGCTCAATCTCCCGCTTTTCTTCACTCCGCTTCTTCTCGCGCGCGACATTCTTTGTTTCACGCGGCTTCAGCTTCTTCACGGGCCTTTCTTCTCAATTGGGCCTAATTTCCTCCTGGGCCGAATATCTTCAATTCCAGCATCACGGGCTCGAAATAATTAATTGCTCCGCTTTGCCTCACGTGATGGCCGCGGGGCGGCATCCTTCTCTGAGACCCACCGCAGGGTCGCGGTGGCTCTGGCGTGCGGCGGTGACTTTTGCCCGCCTTCTCTTTCTCTGCTGCTCTTTATTGTGGTTCCTTCATGGATCTTCGTCGTCTCCTCAGGTGGTCAACTCCTCTTCCTCTGGATGTCTCCAATTAGATCCTCTAGACCACCAAAACCACACTTCTCCGCTCTAACTCCATAATGTCCAATTGTGCATAAAATCCAACCAAATGGTGCATCAAACCTGGTAATAACCCTTAGATATGTGCTACAAAATAGCACTTATCAAATCCCCCATGCTTAAACCTTGCTCGTCCTCGAGTAAGCTAAAGTCAACCTACTCCTCCAATCAATACCCAAGGCTTCAGGAAGCATAGAAAATTCAACCTCCAAGAATCATACTTAACAATAAACTCCAGGCAGCCATACAAATAAGCTCAGCACAACACAACACAACACAACTCAATAAATCTCAACACCCCACACATCCAAGCTAAAAGGAAAGTAGAGTACTTCTCCCAAGCTTATCCCAAACACCATAGAGTGAATAAATTCTAATCCTAGTCTCCCATCTATCTTCTTATCCCTCCAGAGTGACCTACCTGAATCCTCCTTATAACTCCTCTTCTTATGACGCCTCGTCAAGAATAATGAGAAATCCTAAAATCACTCTTCTTCTTTTTCGCTCATTTTGCCAAGGCGCCCTTTCGGGTTTTCACCAAGCCACTCATTTCATTTTACAATAGATGTACTCACATAAGCTCACGTCACTCTTGACCACATATTACCCCAGCCTAATGCTGGTCCAAGCCACCTGCTTATTACCTAGGCTGCCCTTTCGGGTTTTCGACCTATCCCAGGATTTTCAAATGTATGCCTTTTTTCAATTTTTGGCTTTTTTCATTTTTTAATTCTCCTCAACGACGTAGCAAGTATAGAACTCTCCCACATGCTTAAACATTGCATTGTCCTCAATGTAATGAAAGACAAAAGAATAAGAGCATAGGGAAAAGCAAAAAATAACTCACAAACGTCGCCAAGCTGCTTGGACACTGTAGGTGTCGCTGGTGGTCTTCTCAATAAATGCCCAGGTCTCTAGTGTTGGGCGGGTGTCTTCATCAACTCTGTAATCTTCTCCTACCGTGCAATCAAAAGGGAACCACTTTGGTGAATAGTGGTATAGCAAAGATGTCGGGGTTGCACGGCCTTCTAGGAACACATGGTGGAGCCCAGATGTAATCATGGTGGGGGCTCTAGTGTTCCTCCTCCTCAGCTGCCAATTGTAGGGCCATCATCGTTGTCAAATAATGTGTGGGGCGAATGTCTCCTCCTTGACAACATGATACGCACCATCTCCATAGGAAACTCTGGACAGCTGGCTTTCGGTACCTTTTTTTTTCGAATTTTTTTTGAATTTTTTTTTTGTCCCCCGTTTAAGGTTTTTTCGGGGGGTGACTTAGTGCAGGGAAGGAAGAGACTTACATTGGTGTGGAAACACCTTCTTCAATAGGCATGGGTCTCTTCCCTACAGGTTAGTCGGAAACAAAAACCAAAACAAAAACAAAGCAAAAACACACTAAAGAAAATGCAAAAACAAAGAATGAAAAGCAAAGAAAGAAAAACATACCTCGGGTTGCCTCCCGGATAGCGCCTTAGTTATTGTCATGGCTTGACATCCTACTCAGTCTCAACTTGGGTTGCTCATAGCAACTGAGCACCTGGGATCTGGATCGGAGGGGTGCCTCTTTGGGTGCTCCATGTTGAGCGTGACCCCCAATCTTGTGCAATTGTTGATGGCTAGAACACTCGTCGTATCCATGAATGCACTTGCCATCTTTAAAAATTGTCTACCCAGCATCTCAGGGACTGCATGTACGTCCTGCCCCGTATCCAGCATATAAAAATCAGTCACTTGTATCAAGGCTTCCTTCTTGTGCTTCCCCTTCGGTTTCTTTTTTATCAAGCCCAGCACCTTTAACATTTCCTTGCAGCGAGGGGTGCTGTCTGCCAGATGGACCAAAGGGGTGGTTGCCTTGCAACTACTGAAGGTGTCAAATAAGCCTTTGTCGCTCCCTACCTTTTGGGTGTCCTTCAGAGCCTCAGGGGAGGGTGTAACGGGTTTCAGCGCGACGAGCGGGAAGGAGTTGAGACGCACAAACTCATCATAGGCAGCCTCTAGAGGATCGGGGACTGCCGGGGCATTTTTTAGAGAAACGGGTGTCTCAGGAGTATTTCCGTGATCGCAGTACTCCTCCTCATCGTCGCTCCACTCCTCCTCAAATCTCAAAAAGTACTCCTCCTCAGTCAGCACCTTGCGATCCAAAATATCATCTGGAAGTCCTAACTCCTCATCAGTATCAACGCATACCTCATCAGCAAAATAGGAATTTTAGACGTCGGGTTGCGCTGATCTCACCGCGGGTCGCGGCGAAATCTCACTAGGAGGCACTCCATCCACCGCAGGGCGGTGGCTGTGAGGGAGGATTACTGAGGCTCACCGCCGGGTCGCGGTCAGTGTCGCCGCGGGGCGGTGAAATAACTGGGGCTTCACGCCGGGTCGCGGTGAGAGGCGACGCGGGGCGGTGGGTGATGTTATCCATCTTATATTCGCCCTCCTCTTCAGCACTAGGAGGAACGACCAGTTGCTTTCCGCTCCGGAGGAATACAGCACTAAAGTTTTCCGTCGGGTTTACTACCGTTTGAGATGGTAGATTCCCCGACATCCTTGCATCGATCCGTGTAATCGCCTCCGCCAACTGTCTCATCTGCCTTTCTAAATCCTTCATGCTTGACTCCCTAGTTTGAGCACCAGTGGCGAAGTGTTGAGTCAAGGTCCTGAGCATCTCTTCAGTTGAGGGATTTGGATTGGATACTGGTGGGCTATGCTCATAGGCAGGATTGTACTGTTGTGGAGCACCCTGCTGGTAGAAAGATTGTGGCTCTGGGTAGAACTCCTGGTGGTCATAACCATATGGATGGTATTGATGGTACCCATAACTCAAATTGGGGTGATCTCTCCACCCTAGAGTGTATGCGTAGGAGTATGAGTCATATCGCGACTCTCCCTAGAAATCCATATCTGTAACAAAAATCAAAAAGGGAAAGCAAAAATCAGTAGCACGGGTGTGGACCGTAAGATAGGTCCACACCAAAGTAACACGCACACAAACAAACACACAGAAAAATCAAATCTTGCCTCCCCGGCAACGGCTCTAATTTGATAAGGCGTTGTCGTGACACCTAAACAAAATAATCCTAACAAACCTAAACAGGTAGTAGATGCAAGCAAGGGTCGAATCCACATGGAGGAAGTGATCTTTCTAAGTGTTTATAAGCATGCAAGGTAACAAGGGGGGTTTTGAGTATCAAACAGAGCAAAGTAAACAGGTTTAGTTGACTTGAGAATATGAATTGGGAAAGTAGTTCCACTAGAACGAGATCCACAATACAGAGATATAAGTTGATCACTGAAATCTATTCAATCCAAGTTCTTTAACTATTCTTATTGTTGTTCCCATCCTGATCTTAAGCACTATCGATTCTCACAGTTGTCGATAGACTTATCACTATATCACTGGTAAAGTACCTCCGATTCTCACAGTTGTCGGTTTACTTTACCACCAACAAAGCAATAGCAATACACACAAGGATATAGGATACATGAAAATAGAAAGACACCTTACTACTTAACATGCAACTGATTCTCACTCACGATTGTACGCTCGGAACCCCTATACGCAACAATCGTGTTTGCCACTAGATATGCACTCGGAACCCCTATATGCAATCCTAGCAGTTGATAAATATTACTCAACCTAGCTGGCCAGACTATGAAGAACAATGATAAATCAATAATCAATATAACCAAGAGAATCAAACCAACACACATAAGAATAAGAACAAGGAATAGAAATCTCACAACCGAATCAACTGTATTGCTTCAAACGTCTAGCAGAACAAAGGTGTTTAGTTCTCCATTCGTTCAAACCCTAGAGTTGGGAATGAAAGAACAAACTTGTAAAACTCAAAATTGTGTATTGTGGCAACTAGGTTAACAAAAGTATTTAACCTAATTCTAAAAGTGATAAAAATAATAAAAGAAAATAATAATAAAATAATAACCAAAAATAAACAAACGAAATAGGAAATTAATCCCGGTTAATTCTCGGTCTCGTGCAAGCAGCTGCTTCCTCGCCTTCTCTCGCAAGCCCTCTCGTCCCAACAATTCAAGCTCGCGGCGGCCCAACTTCGGCCCATCTCCAACAAACATCAACACGGCCCACCTTTCTCCAAGTAGCCCAGCGCTGACGTCATCACCATCAGCTCAATCTCCCGTTTTTCTTCACTCCGCTTCTTCTCGCGCGCGACATTCTTTGTTTCACGCGACTTCAACTTCTTCACGAGCCTTTCTTCTCAATTTGGCCTAATTTCCTCCTGGGCCGAATATCTTCAATTCCAGCATCACGGGCTCGAAATAATTAATTGCTCCGCTTTGCCTCACGTGATGGCCGCGGGGCGGCATCCTTCTCTGAGACCCACCGCCGGGTCGCGGTGGCTCTGGCGCGGGGCGGTGACTTTTGCCCGCCTTCTCTTTCTCTTCTGCTCTTTATTGTGGTTCCTTCATGGATCTTCGTCGTCTCCTCAGGTGGTCAACTCCTCTTCCTCTGGATGTCTCCAATTAGCTCCTCTAGACCACCAAAACCACACTTCTCCGCTCTAACTCCATAATCTCTAATTGTACATAAAATCCAACCAAATGGCGCCTCAAACCTGGTAATAACCCTTAGATATGTGCTACAAAATAGCACTTATCAGTCATCGTCTAATAGGATCCAAAATTTGAATTTCATGCAATCTCTTAACGTATTTGTCTCTTTTCCACCCCTCTAAATTTGAGATTTTATTTCCTTAAGAAGGCTAATCTTGATATCGAGCGATTACCCAATATAAACTCTTAGGTATTCTAGGGACTATTTTTAACAACTTACGCATGTCAGTTACATATTCATAGTTTAATAGATCATTGACTTTGAATGATGTTGACTTTAAAATCGCAACAAGAATCTACTTCAACGGTGAATTGTAATGAAGTGTTCGTTTGGATCATCCGAAATAATACATTAAAATATATTATTTTGTATTAAATCATCAATTTAATACAAAATAATGCATTATTTCAGGTAATCCAAATGCACCGAAAGTTGAAAATTGAATGTTGGAAGAGAAGTATGACAAAAAAAAAAATTAGGCTTTACGTTGAACATAGGATAACAATGATAATGGCAATCTCATGGTATATTGGCTTCCTTCTGTATGCCGTTTTATTTTTGGAAGGCAAATTCACTTTTTTGGAGGGAATTTTCATCGCATGTACGTTTTTCCTAATTTTCGATTTTACTTTTATATTTCTTTTTTTTTCTCGCAATAGATATAATAATTAATTATCATTTTTGAATTTGTTTACCTTTTTTCCGAGAAATTAAAGAGATTGTCTTCTTTTTATATAAAATATAAAAAATATTTATAGCAAGAATATCTAAAACGATACTCCTTGTGATTAAATATAAACAAGTCTATTTTAGCAATATCGCCATTGCAAAAATTAAAGGTGAATCGAACAACGATCTGAGATCAAGTACAAACGGTATGGGGCGTGTAAAGTAAGAAAGCCATTTTGGCCGCGCATCGTGCGTGCCCCAGTTCTCCCATTTTTGATGTTATATTAAATGTTTTTTCTTAATAAATTAGAAAAGGATCATGGGCTCATGACATAGTTATTAGTGGATTGTGTGAAGTACCATGAGGTCTTGAGTTTTAACTCTCCCAACAACAGTTCCTTGTTATTTTATTTTTTTTCACTTTTCTCTTAATTACATACACTATAAATATTTATAAATTATTTTAAATTAAATCTTGGAGGAAAGAGACGTTATCATATATGAACATTAAACGACAATATATGAACAACAACACAACATATGCACCTCTAGTTTATGAACCTCGGAGAATTAATATATGAGAATGTGCATGTTATATACGAACCTTGACATTATCATATATGAAGATGAACACACAAAGACCAAGTAAAAAGAATTTCAAATATGCACGAACATGTGCATGTTACATATGAATCTTAAAGACGAAATAAAAAGAATTTCAAACATGAATGCGCATGTTACATATGAACTTTATAAAACTAATATATGAAGATGTGCATGTTACATATGAACCTCAAACACCAAGTAATCAGAAAAAAACATAAAGGGTAATGGTTCCTACTTCTACTTTAAGAGTCAAATATCTGGGAACCCCCTCACCGAACAAGATCTGATTAAAAGATTCAAAACTTTCCAATGGAATACTTGGATCGATCCGGTGCAACCATAATGCTAAAGCAAATGTGTTGGCACTTCAACTAGTTCAAAAATAAGTTAGCAATCTTATGATTTTGGTTACAATTGCACATATAATGTCCACATTATATAAGGTACGGTACGAGGTGGCCGAAAAGAAGTAGGGAAAAAAGGTTATATAGTTTTGGTAGCGTAAATCTGTTGGAGTGTTCCCATGAGATCGAGAGGGCGTTGTGGTATCTACTCGTAGCCTTTGTCCATCAGTGTAGGTATTATTAGGTAACGAAACTCGTATTGGTAGGGAAGGATCTCTACCATGTTCCTCATGGGATTCACTTGGGAGTTTAGGCACTCCATTATTCTTCTCTTGAGCAAGCCGTTCTGAGGAAGCTGGCTATATATCCATTCGATCAGCGATTCCAAGTCATCCGCGAAATCACGCATGTGCCACCGTACAAGCTTCGGCACCACTATCTTTTTCTTGCTTCTAACTCCTACCCAAGCTTCCAAGTACTCCACTTTCGCCCTCTCCAGCTCGTTTACCACATCCTCCGCGCTGTATACCCTCAACTACATGTCAAATACGCAGGCGTGTCATGCATGATATCTGTTATATATATATGTACGAGTTACGCATGCACAAGTAATTCACGGACTAGCGTGCTAATGCCTCCTATGAACCAAATGAATAAGTAGCTATATAGTACTCACTGCTGGTGAAGACCAATTGCCTCTACAAAGTGCGAATGTGATGTTTGGTTCAGGATACCGCAATCCGTACGCACGCCGTAGCAATGTTTCCTTCTCATCCTCCACATCCTTTGTTTTGAAAGGAAAAAACGAAGAAAAAACATGTTTGTTAATTGGATAATCTTTTTAATGAAAGAAAAATGATGCCTCCATCTAGTTAGGTGATTAAATTGGGGCCCATTAGTCACTCAACTTACTTGTTTTGAGTCGTGTGGATGACGAAGAATGTAATGCTCGATGGCTAGAGCATTCAACACTATCCCACCGACGTTTATCGCAGCCTATAAATCACATATACTATTGTCAAAATAAAAAAACAATATAAACAGGTACCAACAAGTTTCCATTTCAAGCTAAAGTAAACTTATATATGACTAGCAATATGAAATAGGGGTTAGTGTCATTGTTCTAGTACCAACAACATTGTGTTGTTTTCAGTCTGTATAATTAAAAACATGATGTAGTCAAGCATATGCGGCGATGACTCACGGGATGTGGATCATCGCCCCATTACCGCCTTTGCTCGTCATAGGAGGAGGTTGGTTCTAGAGGAACGCCCAACTTCAGAGAGTCACATCCCTACAAAGGATCACCCTGCTTCACAAAGTCCCTTCCATGGCTTGAATGATATTGTTATGGATGATGTCTCTCCCGCCCCACAGGAGCCCACTGGCGAAATTTAAGATATTATAAATAAATTTAAGGGAAATATAGATAATAACTATAGTTATGTTGAAGCAAGGGTATTCAAAATATTACGTTAAGTGTTGAAAAATAAAAGTAAATTGAAAATTAGAAAGTATTTATGGAAATGAGGGCCACAGTTATCAAGTAAATATAATTATGAAATAGAAAATGTTTTAAGAAAAGTTGAAAATATTTGAATATTGTTATCAAATAAAACCCATAAAAATAAATTATATTTTTATAAAACATGTTGGTTTTAGAGGAACCCCCTACTTCAGAGAGTCACAACCCAACAGAGGATCCTCCTGCTTCACGAAGTTCCATCCATGGCTTGGATGATATTTTTTATGGATGATGTCTCTCCCACCCCACAAGAGCTTGTTGGCAATGTTGACCTCATCCCTCCCGCCCCCGAGGAGCCTGTTCCTTAGGCTGCTGCCCATGTTCCACGTCACCAGGCCCCTAACGATTTGGATTCTCTTGACTTGTTGAAGAGCTTCCACACTCACGGTGCTTATCTAATATGGCATGCTCCTATACCGCCTCGCCGGCCGCCCTTTCGCCTTTTGAAGGTTTTTACACGCTCGACTCATTTTGATGCATGGTTGTCGAGGGAGTTTATTTCTAAGCATGTAGTTGAAGGTAGCTAGTTTTGGTACACGTTATTGAGAGGATTAATCGGACTCCTTGACATTTCAAATAGGATAGGTGACCACGTTCTCGTATCAGCGAGGGGTGGCATGACAAGACGAGTAGTTTTCACTTTCTATGGGGCAAGAATACGTAATATAACGCTTCATGACGTAGAAAGGATCATGAGACTGCACATCGAGGGATTAGCAACCCATATTGAGGCTGAGGAGGCAGAGATCATTAAGCTATTTGAGTACTTGTTCGATTTTCCAGCGGATGAGATGGCGGAGGACACACGGCAGGCTGGATTGTAAGTGTTAATTTTTTTGGGGGCACCTCAAGCATATGATCGAGGACAGTGACTAACTTATGTCGATTGCAGCAGGATACCTATATATGAAGCGCCATGTCTTCTAGCTTGTTCATGGATAACTCCACAAACCAATTGAAAGCCAACTTGATGTCGCTTTTCGCCAATCATGATCGTACTCCTCGTACATCTTGGGACACTAGTGTTGTAGCCTTCTTGTATAGACACTTGGTGTGGCTTCTCGAGGGTAGGGTTGCAAGCATATCGGGATGCACCTATCTGCTTCAGGTAAATTGACTTTTTTATTTTATATTTTTCAAATAAATTAATATTTTAATCATTTAATAATATCTAAATATATTATAAATAAATTACAGAGATGGATACAGTCATATTTCACTTCTTTTGCGGGAAACCCCATGCCCACCCTGGTAGAGTGGGCAATGAGTGACAAGATGCCCGATATCATGTCGAGCAAACCCCTCTGCGGAAATTGGCCAAGCTCCAACATTACAGATGTATCCTGGATGAGTATCGATTTGAGGATGTAAGTATTACAGTTTTATTATATCTAGAGATGCACCATGTGTTTAAACAATTATACATAAGGATTTTTTTATCGTTGCAAGTATGATGGATGCCACATGGAATCCTAGATTTTGCAAGAGTATAGGGCCTTCAAATACCGAGGAACAATCAGGTTCATGGATGTCATTGAGTCGTACATGCCTGATCAGGTTGTATGCCAGCTTGGACGGATCAAGAGTAGGCCACTTGGTGTCATACAGCCGATCTCCACACACTGTCTGATGGAGAGTAGAGGCCAAGGGTTGTACAATCTCACTTTTTCCCTCGTGTGGGACGATTGGGCCCACCTAGATGAGCACCTGTGTGCGGAGATTTTGGCATGCCCATAGGTCGTCAGTGCATGGGATATGGATGACAAGTATCTAAATTGGTTCATCCCCCTTTCGCATCTATATATGTTAGGCCCAACGCATGGGTCCAACCTCCTCCGGCTATGGACATGTCTCGGGTATGTTTTAAAGTTTCATTTCATGTTTAGAGTTTATAATATCATTATCTCCATCCACGTATAAATATTATTTATTTTATTTGGAAACGATTGGCTAAGGAGAATGAGCATGTTTGTGAGATTATGCTGCGTAGAGGTGGCGTGATGGAGGATTGGGCCCGTATGGAGGAGATTCTTAGCAGTAACCACCTCGTGTTGCTTATCCATTGATACATGCCTCACAGCGACCCTATATGTGGGAGAGAGGCGAGTCCTCTAGCGTTGCGGCCAGCCCGGTGGCGACGGCCCGGGTACCTTCTATATATGAGAGGGGTGAGTCCTCTAGGACAGTCGTAGAGCAGGCAATGACTGTGAGGAATATGGACAAGATATACGTTGACGATGATAAGGTTTTATACATTTATGTATTTCACACTCTAGATACTATAATTATGTGGAAAATGTTTTAAATCTAAATTTTTGTATTGAGGTTTAAGATTGTATTTGTTCATATTTATATATTTTGTCATAAAACTTCGTTATGCTTATTTGTCGTTCAAGTTGCGTAAATTGTATTTGTTCATAAACCCTAAAACATATTGACGCTAGGCTCCTATGCCATATAGGATTTAGGGTTTAAATAAAAAACCCTTTATGTGCTACATGCATATAAAGGGTTTCACAATTTAAACCCATAGACCTTTATGCGCTAAATTTATATGCCCCATTGTAGCACATAAAGGGTTCTAGGTTTAAACACTGAAACCCTTTATTCGCTACATTAGGGCGCATAAAGGGTTTCAGGGTTTGGGGTCGGAACCAAAGATGCACTACATTGGGGCGCATAAAGGGTTATGGGTTTAAAACCTGAATCCCTTCATCACTCTAGTGAAACGCATAAAGGGTTCTGGATTTGAACCCAAAAATCCGATATTCTTTTTTTTGGGTTTAAGGGATTATGTTTGGGGTTCATGACTATGTGCATTTGGTTTTGAAAAATCAGGTCCCATTTTCGCAAATTGAACATAGAATTAGAGTTCGAAGGCTTAACACCATATGGTGTTAAGCCTTCGAACCCTAATTCTATGGATGACTATTATCACGATTGGTTCCTCACTCTGGTTAATTCAAAAAAAAGGAAACTTATTTACCACACCATGTGTAATAATACTCTTTTTGGCCAAAGAATCATTAACGTGACGTGCAGAACTACACCACGTAATGTGTAAGTGAAGGGATTGAAGCAGTATGTGTGTGTTGTCACTCCGTGGAACTATAATCGTATGTATTACATCATATAATATGAGAACTAACATGCATACCAGCAAGTCGTCAATTGCTTCTTCGAATCAGTTTGAAAAGTTTAAAATTGAAAATTCCAAAACCATCTGGGTCATATATAGTTATTGGATGTCTTTAAACATTATAAATGCATAAATCTTATACCCAATACAATAGTATAATGTATAAAACCCTAAATCCTAAATCCCCAAAAATATCGACACTAGCTCCTCACAACATGTAAGGCTTTATGCGCTCTAGACCCTAAACCTTGAAACCCATTCGGGTTTACAAGCTTAAACCCTAAATCCATTATGTGTTGTTATATAGCGTATAAATGGTTTAGGGTTTTGGGCCGGGTATGGAACCATTTATGCGCATAAAGGATTCAGGGTTTAAATCCTAAGCCCTTTATGCGTTGCTTTGTAGCGCATAAAGGGTCTCAAATTCCTTATGCTTTGTAACTTTTATTCGCTAGGTTATAGCCCGTGAAAGTTACCGTTTGAATTTTCACGGTAACTTTTATGCGCTACACTCTAGTGCATAAAAGTCATTGGTTCATTTAAACCGATTTGAAATATTTTTAAAATACCTGAAAAAAGTTGAAACAATTTTTTTTATGCGCTAAGATATAGTCA
Source organism: Rheum nobile (assembly GCA_027886185.1). NCBI lineage: Eukaryota > Viridiplantae > Streptophyta > Magnoliopsida > Caryophyllales > Polygonaceae > Rheum > Rheum nobile. Next base: position 17,182,863 of record WOAB01000485.1, read on the forward strand.
GAGGCAGAACCAAGGGGGGGGGGGGGGGGGGCGGGATCCTGTGCCCCCCTCCCCCCTTTCCCCTAGGTTAATATATACAAATATAAATTTGTAAGCTAAACATAATACAATTTAGCCCAGTTGGTACTTTGTACTTACCCATCTTATTCTTCAATTTGTTCCGAGTTCGAGCTTCGGAGAGAACGCTTCCCACACTTAATTTTTACTTCAATTCCCTGGCCACACTCCAATCCCACCATTTCCCTATTTTCCATCGTGGCCCTGTACTCTCCTTTTACTTTCCTTTTCATTTTCTATGTGTAGTAGGTTAATTTAATTAAGCATTATGCTTGACTAGCATATCTTTTTATATTTATTAGTCTTTTATTAATAAATTAGTTTTTAATTAAAGAATATATGAAAAAAAAGGTTAGAAACTTAGGATAAGAAATTAAAAAAAAATTATATACAATCTGATAATTATATATTTAAAAAGTATTATATGGAATATGTCTTCATTGTACACATATTCTTTAACGAATCTATTTTCTATATGTTCATACTTTTTTCCTTTATCCCCAAACAAGAAATAATCCTAGTATATGTATATACAAAATAACTTTAACGTGTTATAATAAAAACGAAATATGAGAAAAATTATACTCGGAATCAATATATATATATAATAGCATGTGTTTTAGTGTGCTATAAGAAAGACTTAAATATGAGAATAACTACAAAGCTTAAATTATTTAGTTAATAAAAAAAAAATCTACTAGTCACTCGCATTTTTCCGCGCCGCTTCGCCACTGAGGAAGTGTGACCCCTCTTTCAAACTTTTCTGGTCCCGTCACTGGATGTAGCTCAAAAAAGTTATCCTTTTTTATGCGCTATGTGGTGGTGGTTAGATTTTTTTATGCGCTGCGATATAGCATTTAAAATGCGGTGTAAAAACAAAATTTGTGTGGTGCAAAACTGAACAGCCTTAACATACCTTGTTCATGAGTGACAACATCTTTTCCTGAGTCGAGGGTAAGCCATGTTGCAAGTATGCCTGAAACCACATGAACGAGAAAGGATATCAGAGGGCTAGTATGAGACGACGACATTAGTACGTACGTTACATATATATATATAAGTCGTACGTGTTAGAGTTACAGTACATTCATAATGCAAGCGTTGTATACATTTATCCAGAATGCCAACTTGTGCTTGTATTTCAGGAATGCCAAATCCACATCGCATAGCTTCTTCAACAAAGCACTGAAGATCTCAGCTCTTTAGTTTGTATGTACATAAAATGAATTAACATGGATCAGTCGACTCAACACCGATCTTTAATCTCTGACCTTATTGTTGGCATGATAGTGTCGCAGTCGGAGATGGCTCGGGTGAAGGAGGTTCGAGTAATGTGGGCGTATCCTTTGGATGCAAGGGCATCCCAATGGCAAGGATGGTGGTTGATGGACGGCCTAGCCTTGCAGGTGAAGGAGGATTTGGCGGGAAAGCGGGCTCTAGAATGGGTGTGCTTGGTAGCACCGGTGTCCGGGCTCATCTTTACGAAAAAGGCTACAAGAGAGCTCAGAAGTTGCTCGGAGATTATGTTTGGGTGCTCTGGAAGGGTAGCGTGCCCTGCTGGCTGCTGCGGCCTCATGATCTGGATGCTGCGCTCCAGCAAGGCGATCTCCTCTTCCACCGCATCCAGCTCAGCGAGAAGCAGGTGCAGGTCAGCAGCAGGAGGCAGCTTCATGGCGGCCCGTCTCAACACATGGTTCAGTCCTACCTCTCCCTCCAGCCTTTCTCGCAGCTCCCCGACCTGCGTGCGTAAGTAGGGGTCTTCCTGGAGGTGGAGGGCGAGCCTTCTTCGACGTCGACCTTCACTCGGTTGTGTCAAGAACTCCTCAAACTTCATGACCGAGCAGACGAATTCCCCCCAAGGCTCGCTAGGCATTATATATCATACACATTACACACCGTACGTACGCTCCGATCGGGGAATGTACGTAATATTAATGGCGGTGGCCTGGGGAAGCTGGCAAGCATCATGTCTCAATTAACGACGTCACGGACGTACACCGCATGAAGTCAAAGTGATCGAGATTGGGTCAAGTGTGGAGCTGACGTGACGCCCATGATCTTACTTATCACTTGTAACAACATACCCCATATGTACGGGCAAGTATGATCACATGTTTTTCCTCATTATCCAACTAATTGATTCCTTTCTAAATCAGCCTACATTTGGACTTGAACACCACACATGTGAAGTCCTCGTATTTTGCACCGCCACCTATTTATATTTTCATCCACATGATCATTGTACGATTGTTTCTTTACAACAACAAATCTAACATATATAACTTTACAATCTTTACTATTATTAAAAGTTGATGTTATGGGTTATTTTTCAGATGTGAACGCCCCTTTTTCATGCGAATAATAATGCACATTTTATTATAATTGTAGTGTATATATATATATATATTCTTCAACGTTGATAAACATACTGATGAGATCCGAAGGGCTCGGATTGTCTCTGATGCCGGATCATGGTCGAAGGGTGTCTTAGTCTGTCTAGTCTCGTATCCGGATAGATGAAGGCCTTCACGAATGGAGGCCAACGACACTCTTGCGCTTGATGTAGATCGAGGGAGGGCGAGTGGATTCGAAAACACGAGTGCAATCAGAGGATTGTGTTTGTGAATCGTGACCTGGTTCAATCGAGATCTAACTAATTTTGACGTTGAAGTCTGAAGGGGAGGAGATGATCTCAACTACAAGGCTTAAGCTTTCATTCATTTCAACGTGAGAAACAATGACAAGGGGTGAGGCATTATATAGCCTCGCATGTTTGGCCATGGGCCTTATTTGATCTAATGGGCCGACTCTCTTAAGCATAAGAGGAACGCATGCCCAAAATAGAAATCATCTATAAATAGAAAGTACTAAAAACAAACATACTAAATATAGTAAATGATCAAAAGGGCAACATGCCAAAAACGGAAAGTACTAGAATAATAGAAATGCTAAAACGAGAAATACAAGAACGCGCCACGGGGGACGCCAAGGTCGCGGTCTCCATGGTCGCGATGTCGCGCGATCGTTGGTCTAGTTGTATCGCATCATTCTCCTCCCTTAGTTTCGAAGCGTCCTCGCTTCAAGCGTGTGAGAATCAGAGAACTGCACAAGGCACCAAGAAGATCAACTCACAAGGTGCGACCGCTGGAGAAATCAGCGCGGGGTGCCGAGACGATCGTTGCCAACTAGCTAATCAAAGAAAAACCACTACCTTTAAGATTCTCGCTTGAGAGGATTTTAAATTGTCTACTTGTCTTATTGATTTATTGTTCGATTACACTTGTAGCATGAACTCCAAACCCTAGAATACCCACCTAAGTTTGAATCACTTCTATAACGATGAATCCGAACTCAACCCTCAAAGACTCACAAACAACTTCACTCTCTTTTCTTCTCAGTTAATCTCTCTCAGTTCGTCATCGTCTCTCGTCGTACATAGAAATGAATCCACACTCCTATTAAATACAACACGACTAAATCCTAATCGTAACAAGATAAAATCTTTCTAAACTTGGTAACAAGAAGATCTAAAATTGTTTGGAAGAATAATATCTTAACCGCTTACATTATCTAAGGAAAGAATTCCAAAGATAATATAATCGGCTGAAGATAATAATCTTCTCTCTCCAAATATCTTATCTTAGGAAAGATTTCCTAAGATAAAACATTCGGATTTCTCTCTCCACATCTTCTCTTCGGCGAGATCCTTCCAGTCGAAATCTCTTATCCTTGACCGCGTGATCTTCCATGATTGTTTCCATAATCTTCACGCTGGATATCTTCCTTCCATTCGCAGCTTGAACGTTGTTCGTCTTTGATGTTCCTTGAGAGGTAACAAAGCATGTGGAGAACGCTTTGTTCCCTCTGTAATCCTTTGCTGCAATGGTTCCCTGTGACAACTGTCTTGTTCCTGAAACACTTAGTTATCAGATTAGTTGAATGTTTGTTACCATCAAAACCTAAGGAATTCAACAAATTCCCTCTTTTTGATGGTGAAAAACACCCTTGACAATAAAACATACACACAAGATAAAGACAATTGTGAAGAGAAAGTTTTCCACACTTAGGCATAATAGTTCCGCCTCAGTCTAGCAACATATGAAACCATGTTAGTTCCCCCTCAACTGAGGCTACCTGTAACACCCCCAAATTTAACACTATTTGAAAGCGTTACTGCCGATGACCCCGGACGTAAACCCCGAAGTCACCCCAGGCTTTTCCAACGACATAACTGTCTTAAACATAGTTACAATACTAAAATCATAACTTTTATTAAACCACATGGTCGCGGAATTTCACGATTCCAACAACGACCCAAATACATCATCAGAATAATTACAACGAAAGACTTTAAAATATTACGAAAAGGGTTGTGATCGTAGTGATCACCTGCCCAAGGATCTTAACCTGATTAAAAACAATAAAAACATCCAAAACCACCGTTCATCTTCATAGTCGTTCTAGCCTTCGCGGAACAGCAACCTACCTGATGTGCCGAATCGAACGGATGACACCAGCCAACCATGCAAGGAATATAACGGTTGGTTAGTCTAAATGAATAGACTAGCAAGGGTACAAAGCAGAGTGGTTCGAAGCAGTCATATTAGGTTAGACTCATCGTCCCTCGAATAATAACCGAGTACGCTAGTCAACCATCATACTCCTACTAACATATATAAAACAACATGAACAAGAGAAGATTCTGGAGACCGAGTCTCAAAGCAATCAATCCCAAAAGAAGACTCCAAAAGAAATGAGCCTTATAGGAAAATATGACAAATGTTGGGAAACATTAATTTATAGAATACAAACAATCACAGAATCTCAAAGTATCGCATTCGAGCGACAAATAGTTAAGACGAGCTTTCCCTAGCTGCACTAGCGTCTAGCTGCACTACTCGCCCAATGTATATTAATTATGTGCGACAAAGGCACTTATCTGATTAATTTCCAAAACACACGCATCACGTTATAAGCTTTTAGATATATGTGTCGCCATGAGTGACATATATCGACGGAATGGACCTCACGGGACCAAACCTAAATACACATCACCGTTGGTCATGACCAGAAATTTAGCATAGGGACATGAACGCCCTGTTATTTGCCAGTTATAAAGAAACGAATGAACCTCGCAGAGTCCAAGCGTTCCTACGAATACTCGTGCTAACTAACAGTTCAGCACAGTCATATATCACATCACATCAAAGCCATCAAGGCCAACATCATAGATCTAACAATCTATATATATATATATATATATATATATATATATATCAAAATAGCGTTGCCACTAACAGTATATGCAACCTATTATAATCCTTTTATATGAAGTTCATATTTAAAATCCACACAAAACCATTACGAACATAATAGCGCTGTATCTAGCAATATACAACCTATTATAACAGCACTTCTTTTATTAAATAATTTATCAAAACTGTTCCCAACATAAACAGTAAATCATCCCAAATTAATTAACAACAAACAATTGATAATTAATGAAAGTATGGAATGATGAGCAAGAGCGAACCGTCACTTGCCTGGAATAGATTCGGCGATGAATCTGGACGAGACGACTACCGAAAATACCCTTTCCGAGGATATGGCTTAAGCTTCAGATTATTCCTAGCAGCGTACGAGTCCACACGCGACCCAGCAAATCACGTTCTAACTGACAAATTAATTATCTATCAGTTAATCTGACTGGACGAACTCAAGGAATTATATTTAATAAATTTTAATGATATTAAATCATAAAAATATTTATTAAATTTTCCTAAAGAAAAATACGGATAAAAGGGAGTCGAGATTATACCGCTCGAATAATTTCGGGTTAAAATTGGACGGAAAGGTTATTGGGCTTCTCGGCCCAACATCAACTTAATTAGCAAAGGAGAGGCTACTGTTCATCTCCTTCTTCCTTCAATCAACAGCACAACAACAACCTCAGCGAACAACACGCACCGGCGCCGAGCTCGTCAACAACGTAGCACCAGCGGTGGGGGGTTTCGCTGGGGTCTTCGCCGGTGGTCTTCACGTAGCAGCAGCTCCGACAACAGGAGCAGGGGACAGGGGTCGGTGGCGCTTCACGAGCAACAGAGGCTCAGCAGCGGAGCAGCACCGGTGGGGCACGAAGCAACAACAGCGATCCACAGCAACGAACAACAAGGCTCGCCGGTCTGAGGTCGCAACCGCAGCTGGAGGCGAACCGAGGAGCGACGCCGTGACGATGGTGAACAGGGGAGACAAGAGGAACAGGGGAGCAGCAGCTCAGCAGCACATCTCGGCGCCGGGCGGAGCAACGGTGGCACATAGGAGCCAACAACGGCCTCGTCGGTGGCTCGCCTTCGCCGGGGAGGAGCAGTAGCCACACGACATCAGCAGCGGCGACTCCAAGAAGGAGCCACCAGTAGCCGCACGCACAGGTGCTTCAGCGGCGGGACAATGACACGGGGGAGACGACGAGCTCGGAGATGGCGGTGGGAGATCGACGATGGCGAGAGGAAGCTTGGAGACGGAGCTCGGAGGGAGCTTCACCGGCGGTGATGGCGAGAGGCGAGAAAGAGAGAGAGCTTCGGGAGAGAGAGAGAGATTGGCTATTTATAGCCAAGATATTTTGTACAAATATCCCGTACAAATATCTCGTACAAATATCTCGTATAAATATCTCGTATAAATATCTCACATAAATATCTTACACAAATATCTTGCGTAAATATCTTACACAAATATCTTGCGTAAATATCTAAGCCCTGAAATTACATCGAATGTAATTTATTCCACTCAGAGAATTATTTCGGAGATCATGGATATTACTGAAAATCCAAACTCCACTGAAAGCGAAATAATTAATCGAACGAAGGATGGGAAAATTACCCAAATACCCTTACTAAAATTGAGGGGTGTTACATTACTACCCCCTTAAGAAAAGTTTCGACCCCGAAACTTGCATCAATAAACTAATGGGTGACTGAAATCACCTCAATCTCACTACCTGAGTCCAGGCCTAATGTAATGACCTAGGCCAGCCACCCTTCCGGTGCCGTCCAGTCATTAACATGGGTCGCCGCCCATATATCCCAACTCATCACTGATGGCCCTACATTCTTGCCACTTCCAGTAGGTTAGAGAAGAGACTCGACAGCTTAACGGCCCGGCTCATCACAGGGTTGCGGCCCATACACCCCAACCCTTCCTTGGGGGCTCCACCTATAATAGGCAGCCATTTCCAATAGGTTGTTGGTGAGTCTCGAACCTGAAACCTCATCTTTTATCACTCTCTCGAAGACAGAGATGATACTACTATCTCGCATATCCTATCTCCATATGCTATACTTGTACTAGCTCGTGACCATTCTCAAAGTCCTGATCACCACAATAGACTCGCTGTACTTTAACTATGAGAATACATATTCTCTTACACTTACCTCTAAACTTCTCTCGAAGTATATACCCAAACCTCCTTAGGTCGGTATCCTTAACCAATATGGTCTCCATAACTTATATTGCCAACATCGAACTATCTATTCGATCATGTATCCACTTACAACATATTGTTTACATTCCTACTCTCGTTAGAATAGATGTAATCATCTACATGATTACCATTGCCTTAACCAGAGTATCCATTACAAAAATCCCCAATATAACATTGCGGTCATGCACTCTTCCTTCTGAAGAACTTAATGTCCTTATATAGAAGAATACAACATCTTTCTACTAACCTCATTTTGACAATCTGGTTCTCGAATATATACTTAGAAATCAACAGTACTACAACTTAGTACCCCCACATGTCATACAGACCTTACATAAACGATTCACTCGTTACCTTAATCATATCCGGCCCTTATGCCATATCTTTATCTCCCAATCTTTACTCATAAGATCCCACAATCTATGTCTGATTACCTCAACATGATTCACTAATCCATTCCATAGGATTATACTCTTGTCTTATCCGAACGTGCTGTATGATTACCTTAACCAACGTGGGTTACCTTTTTCCTCAAGTCCACTTGATATCATCCGTAACCTTATCTCTATATATGTTATACCATGTAATCATTCTCACTATATCCACAAGATCCTGACCATTATATAATAATGGTCTCCAAAAGTATCATTACGACATTATTGTACCTTTAATAGGAGAACATATATCTCCCTTCCAATTTCCTTATATACAAAATCCCACACATCTTAATTCCTTACAATCCAATTATCAACTCTTAGTAACCTCGAAACATTACATTCTCAATTTCCTTAAAGGTACCTCTTATAATTCCATCATTTATCTGGAAGTAAGCTTGACCTTATGCCATTTCTAACTTAAATCCTTTAAGATTTATATACTTTCTCCAAGAATAATCATAACATTTACTCGTATGTTCCCCAAACCCATCACATGAGATCTTACTCCTATTTCCTCAAAGTATCATATTGTTAAATGATTCATTACCAACTGAATCAATCACTTGTGTCTTAATCTTCCAATAGATGTACACGAGTAACAGTGTTACCTTATTCCTTAAGCATACACAAACTTAATCTATGTACTAAATCCTTTAGTTTATCGGAATCATCAAAATGATCGATCCTTAAATTGAAATTCTTCCATTTAAGTGGCCTCTTTCTACTCAGTAACTTCACAACTTGATCTTTTCAATAAGGGTTGTACTATACGCCTTATGGATGGCCTATTCGCATAAAGTCCAAATATCGAATCTTTGTAAATTTTCCAAGTGTCTTAACTCTTTATTCCCTGAAAGGACAACTTCTCAACTTCAATCATTTGGCCCTAAAGTTCACTGTCAACTCAGGCCTCTAGTTTCCTCGAAACAAGATCGCAATAAATCGATTAGCACAGTTGTGTCTAATCACTTAATTTCCCTAAACGTGACACCAAATTGCCATAATAGTCATCCATCACTCTCTGTCTAATCCTTATATCGCTTCTCTTAAGGAAGCCTCATAACGGACCTCAAAACGAAACTTCGAATAGATCTTCCAAAATAATACCTATGACTTTGCACACTTGGCTTTTCAAAAACAAACCTTATCCATTGGTCCTACACCGGTTGTATCCACAACTCTGAACTCTAAAGTCTTACTCAAGGTCGTAATAGAGGAAATGAGTTCCCTATGAACTATCTCTCTTATACATTTCCCTTTTCAGCAGTCTGTCCATAACAATGCCTACAACATGACCTCACAACGAGGAATTTTGAACCCCATATAGTTCATCCCTATATACTCTTATCAGAACAAATGTTCAGGGTACCCGTATGAGATTTTATCCCTTAGATCCCATAGGGCATTACCCACTCACATTTGTTCAAACACCCTAAAAAAAATTTTCCAATAAAACTTAGCCCACGAGATAACACTCGCCAAATCAGCTAAGGAAACGAAGTCATACTGATGTATCGCTACTCCAGAAATGAAGAAAGAATCTTATGAATGGATCTAGAATTAAGTAATAGAGTCGACCCTGGTGTTAACCATATAGGGAACGAACATCTATGCTACATATGTTATCCTTCCTTTCCTTTTGGTAACTAGGGCTCTTATGCCCAGCCTTACCATAGTAATTCAGCCTGAGCCTTTGGCGGAACCATCATTTATTTCAAAGCAAGACTGACCTTACGTCATCTCTAACTTAAAATCCTTACAAGAATAATTTAACACCTTCCTTTAAACAATCTCTAACTTTAAATCCTTTCAGTAATGACTTAATCTATTCCTTAAATCACTTTGTAACTTAAACTTTTAAGATTCCTCAATTTCACCACGCTCTATATTCCTCGAAACGGATCACACATTCATTCTTATACCTTAAGAAATCTCGGAAGAACTCAGCGTATGAGATAACGCTTGCCACTATACTCTTTAGGCATATCTGAACAATTCTCTATACTGAACTTTAATACCTCAAGATCATTAACATATCATATCCTTAAACTGTAACCTTTTTATTTAAGTGGTCACCTCTTAACACAACAACTTTATAACTTAATCTTCTTCAAAGAGTTGCACCTTAAACCTTATGGATGACATATTCACAAGATGTCAATCCTTGACAATTCCCAAGAGTCCTAACTCTTCATCCTCTGAAAATTCCACTTATCGAGTCCAACGACTCGTACTGTCTTAAATGACTTATTTCTAACTTAAAATCCTTATATCCCTCAAAGATACTCATAAATGAACACTTTTAGGCATCAGACTCTTCTAGCCTTGCCTTACAAGGTCTTCCTCCGGGTTTTCCTCTGGATCTTCCTCCTTCTAAGGATCTTCCGTAGGATCTTCCTCCTCTCGAGGATCTTCCTCCGGATCTTCCTTCTTCTGAGGATCTTCCTCGGGATCTCCCCTAGGATTTTCCTCGGGATTTTCCTTAGAGTTCCCTTGGAAATCGATTTCATTTAAACGTCATTATTACAATATCCCGTTGGCCTACCATAACGGCTCAACGAACTCTACCTTAGGTTCATCCCACAAATTCTCATACGGAGGCAAATCCCGACTGCCTCGAGCATTAATCTTTCGTATTCGTTTCCTCAACAATGAATGTCAACGACTATGACATCATACTTAGACCTCAAAACTCTTAAGAGTGATTCCTTAATTATCCCATATATCAATGTAATAAAATCACTTAGAATAGATCAACTTGATAACTCTATAGATGAATTAAGAACAGAGAGCACAAGATTCAACTATACTAATCTCCCGAGCGTTCACACAAAATTACTCGGAGATTACAACACTAGGATAATAGTACTACCAGGAAGCACGAACTTGATACTTTCGAGGGAACTACTAGGTCTTCCAATCTCGAAATATCTCAGAGAAACAGGGAAATCTAACATTACTAGAAATGATAGAATCATCTCGACACCTTCCGAGTCTTTCCAAAAGAATAGACAAACACCTATGTCTTACAACCACAAGAAGAACTCAGTCTTTCTAGATATAGAGGTAACTCTCATACCTCTCATATCAGATTAAAGAAGGCACGACTATGAACGGTGATATTTCAAATTCCTTTCATTTTGAAAATTCAGAGCCTTCGAAAACATTTCTCAGTTTCAAACGAGTAAACGGTTTATAAAAATTTTCATTCCCAGAAAATGTTTTAAAACCCACCCGTTTTAAAAAAATTCGGCTCTGATACCATTTCTGTAACACCCCCAAATTTAACACTATTTGAAAGCGTTACTGCCGATGACCCCGTACGTAAACCCCGAAGTCACCCCAGGCTTTTCCAATGACATAACTGTCTTAAACATAGTTACAATACTAAAATCATAACTTTTATTAAACCACATGGTCGCGGAATTTCACGATTCCAACAACGACCCAAATACATCATCAGAATAATTACAACGGAAGACTTTAAAATATTACGAAAAGGGTTGTGATCGTAGTGATCACCTGCCCAAGGATCTTAACCTGATTAAAAACAATAAAAACATCCAAAACCACCGTTCATCTTCATAGTCGTTCTAGCCTTCGCGGAACAGCAACCTACCTGATGTGCCGAATCGAACGGATGACACCAGCCAACCATGCAAGGAATATAACGGTTGGTTAGTCTAAATGAATAGACTAGCAAGGGTACAAAGCAGAGTGGTTCGAAGCAGTCGTATTAGGTTAGACTCATCGTCCCTCGAATAATAACCGAGTATGCTAGTCAACCATCATACTCCTACTAACATATATAAAACAACATGAACAAGAGAAGATTCTGGAGACCGAGTCTCAAAGCAATCAATCCCAAAAGAAGACTCCAAAAGAAATGAGCCTTATAGGAAAATATGACAAATGTTGGGAAACATTAATTTATAGAATACAAACAATCACAGAATCTCAAAGTATCGCATTCGAGCGACTAATAGTTAAGACGAGCTTTCCCTAGCTGCACTAGCGTCTAGCTGCACTACTCGCCCAATGTATATTAATTATGTGCGACAAAGGCACTTATCTGATTAATTTCCAAAACACACGCATCACGTTATAAGCTTTTAGATATATGTGTCGCCATGAGTGACATATATCGACGGAATGGACCTCACGGGACCAAACCTAAATACACATCACCGTTGGTCATGACCAGAAATTTAGCATAGGGACATGAACGCCCTGTTATTTGCCAGTTATAAAGAAACGAATGAACCTCGCAGAGTCCAAGCGTTCCTACGAATACTCGTGCTAACTAACAGTTCAGCATAGTCATATATCACATCACATCAAAGCCATCAAGGCCAACATCATAGATCTAACAATATATATATATATATATATATATATATATATATATATATATATATATATATATATATATCAAAATAGCGTTGCCACTAACAGTATATGCAACCTATTATAATCCTTTTATATGAAGTTCATATTTAAAATCCACACAAAACCATTACGAACATAATAGCGCTGTATCTAGCAATATACAACCTATTATAACAGCACTTCTTTTATTAAATAATTTATCAAAACTGTTCCCAACATAAACAGTAAATCATCCCAAATTAATTAACAACAAACAATTGATAATTAATGAAAGTATGGAATGATGAGCAAGAGCGAACCGTCACTTGCCTGGAATAGATTCGGCGATGAATCTGGACGAGACGACTACCGAAAATACCCTTTCCGAGGATATGGCTTAAGCTTCAGATTATTCCTAGCAGCGTACGAGTCCACACGCGACCCAGCAAATCACGTTCTAATTGACAAATTAATTATCTATCAGTTAATCTGACTGGACGAACTCAAGGAATTATATTTAATAAATTTTAATGATATTAAATCATAAAAATATTTATTAAATTTTCCTAAAGAAAAATACGGATAAAAAGGAGTCGAGATTATACCGCTCGAATAATTTCGGGTTAAAATTGGACGGAAAGGTTATTGGGCTTCTCGGCCCAACATCAACTTAATTAGCAAAGGAGAGGCTACTGTTCATCTCCTTCTTCCTTCAATCAACAGCACAACAACAACCTCAGCGAACAACACGCACCGGCGCCGAGCTCGTCAACAACGGAGCACCAGCGGCGGGGGGTTTCGCTGGGGTCTTCGCCGGTGGTCTTCACGTAGCAGCAGCTCCGACAACAGGAGCAGGGGACAGGGGTCGGTGGCGCTTCACGAGCAACAGAGGCTCGGCAGCGGAGCAGCACCGGTGGGGCACGAAGCAACAACAGCGATCCACATCAACGAACAACAAGGCTCGCCGGTCTGAGGTCGCAACCGCAGCTGGAGGCGAACCGAGGAGCGACGCCGTGACGATGGTGAACAGGGGAGACAAGAGGAACAGGGGAGCAGCAGCTCTGCAGCACATCTCGGCGCCGGGCGGAGCAACGGTGGCACATAGGAGCCAACAACGGCCTCGTCGGTGGCTCGCCTTCGCCGGGGAGGAGCAGTAGCCACACGACATCAGCAGCGGCGACTCCAAGAAGGAGCCACCAGTAGCCGCACGCACAGGTGCTTCAGCGGCGGGACAATGACACGGGGGAGACGACGAGCTCGGAGATGGCGGTGGGAGATCGACGATGGCGAGAGGAAGCTTGGAGGCGGAGCTCGGAGGGAGCTTCACCGGCGGTGATGGCGAGAGGCGAGAAAGAGAGAGAGCTTCAGGAGAGAGAGAGAGATTGGCTATTTATAGCCAAGATATTTTGTACAAATATCCCGTACAAATATCTCGTACAAATATCTCGTATAAATATCTCGTATAAATATCTCACATAAATATCTTACACAAATATCTTGCGTAAATATCTTACACAAATATCTTGCGTAAATATCTAAGCCCTGAAATTACATCGAATGTAATTTATTCCACTCAGAGAATTATTTCGGAGATCATGGATATTACTGAAAATCCAAACTCCACTGAAAGCGAAATAATTAATCGAACGAAGGATGGGAAAATTACCCAAATACCCTTACTAAAATTGAGGGGTGTTACACTACCTGTCATTTTCCCCCTTTTGGCATCATCAAAAACATAAGTAAAGAGATAGAGTAAAATGAACACATCAAGATAAGCAAAGCAACCCCTTGTTCATTAAATAAAAACAAACAAACTTAAACAAAGTGCAATCATAAACACCAAAATATGCAAAATATCCAAACAAGATCAACATGCCACTCAGGGAAAACACAAGTCAGAAACAAGGAAATTCAAGCTAATGGGGATAGATGAGCTAGGGAACAAATAGAGGGGTTGGAAGGCGGGAAAGCGATTTAAGCATTACTGGGACCAGCCGATGGAGCCGGTGAGTGAAGAGAGATCAGTGTGCGCACGTCCGCCGTGAGAAGCCTTTGATGTTCAGCCAGGTTGGTCACTGTCCAGCATAGGCTCCTCAGTTCCTTCCCCAGATCAGAATTGTCCTTCAGTTCCTCCTCAGATCCAACATCCTCAGACTCCTCATGCACTTCAGAAATGACAGGCACACTTCCCACTTTTACCCACCCTTTGCCTGCTTGAAGATCGAACTACATCTTGTGCGGATTGCTGATATCCAGAGGACGGGAAAAGACGCTCGATTCCCCCGAAGAGTTGTACACCTTGTGGTACTCCATGATTTTCTTGACAACTCGAGGGAATGGAAGAGCATGCTGGTCTGTGTTCCTGGCATGTGCCATATGCTGCATCATTACCCTTGGGAGACAGATTGGCTCCTTCTTCAGTAGCAGGGAAAGAAGGACCACATCCAGAATAAGCAACTTATTGCGCTTTTGTCCCCTTGGGGTAACATTGCAGGTGAGGTAATGGAATAGCACCTTGTTGATCGCATACATCTTTGAAGTGTCTAAGTCTCCAGAGCCTTGAGGATTATGTATCCCTGCCACCGCCCATACTGCCTTAGAGTAGGGGAAGTCCTTGGGCCAACGGCCTTTTGGATACCCCTCGTAGCCTTCATGTGGAACCCCTAGAGCGACACCCAACTCAATGCTTGAGAACATGTGAACAGTTCCCCCTAACTTGTAACTCCCCAGAACTGCATGGGGTCTGACTTCAATAACGAAAGTGGAATAGAACTCCCTCACCAAAGCTTCATCAATCTCCTCTTCCTGGACAAACAAATGACCCCACTGCTGAGCTTCCAACACCGCAGATACCTCCTCCAGAGCATTTTCCTTGAGAAAATCAGGATCAACCAGCAGCTCCTTGACCACCGACTTGTGGCTGACGTCCTTAACCTCTTCAGACACCCCCCCTTGCCTTGGTCTTGGCAACCTGACACCTTTGGCTTTTGCGAACCGGAGCTGTAGAGACCTTGGCTCTTTTGGCTTGGAGCCCAGAGAGGGGTTTTGACTCTTCATCAGAACTGAGAGTGATCGCCTTAGCAGCCTGCTTCTGGGCGCGGGTCCTCCGCTTGGTGGTACAACCCATCTTAACTCTACTAGAGGGCTATGGGACCTTTGAAGGCAATTCCTCCTCAGCCTCCTCTGTCAGTTCCCTTGCAAGGCTACGAACCACCCCTTGGATTTTCTGCTTGAGAGCAGTGTGCTCCTCTGTCGCTGATGGCGTGACGACTTCTCCAAGAAAATCATCTCTCTCCCCTTGGATTTTCTGCTTGGAGAGGATTGGACCTCCTCTCTTTCATTTGAGGAGATAGCGATTGGAGCGGCCGGGGATGGTTTAGGGTTAGGGTTTTGAGGAGCGGGTTGAGGGGTTGGAGAAGGTGGGGCTGTGTATGGGACCATGATGAGTTTGTCTGGTGTTGGTGATGGGGGAGGAGTGACGTTGGTGGCTGCTTGAGGGGACGATGGTGTGTTTGAGGAGGAGGGCAGGGACTGAGTGATGGCGGCTAGTAGGGCTGGGTCAGTTCCCATCGCCAAGAGTTTGTTGAGGAGGATTTGAAGATCCTCGACGACGGCGGTGGGGAGGTTGGAGTGAGAGGCCATTTTTGAGAGGTAGGAGATTGGGGAAGACAAGAGAGGGTATAAGCAATCGAAGAGGATGAAGGTGAATAGTGAGAGGGGAATACCTGGAGAGCCGATATTTATATCCACCACGAGATCTTTTCAGTTGCCAAAGATAAATCCATATCTTCTCAGTTTCCAAAGGATAATCAACAAAATCTTCAACTTCCCAAAATAATCCTTCAGAATCTCATCCAAATTCAACCAAACCCAACCTCGAGGCCCATTTAGTTTCCCAGCCATCAAACCAGCCCTAATTGCACAATACATCCCAACGGCAAGTGCGTGCCATAACTCCCTGTCATATCAATCAACTCACAGCTGCAAGTCCCAAAGAGACGATTCGTTTTCCCGCCAAACCAAAAAAGTAGTAGTGTGTGGTGCTTGGGGATAGTTACCAGAGAGGGTACAAAGAACAGGACACAAAAAACATATGACATTTTTTGATAATTTTTAATCATGCATGAGAGGCTCCCATATGTGGATGATTAGAGGGGCTCATAGAAAGCATCAAGCATGATGGCTAGGGTAAGCTGTAGAGTCAACACTCATATGGGCTTATAATGAGGGAACAATGCATCAAGTTGACTCTTTTGGGCCGAAAGAAAACTGATTCATGTGTTATTGTGATAGCATAGATGATCATGCAAGAAATTCAACACATAAGTGAAGCAAAAGCACAGATCTAAGCCAGTTGTTCATTTGATAACCAGGAGAAAGAATGCAGATCAAGACATGATGATTAAACTTTCACACTTTAGCATGTAATTTAGCCAATCATCGAGGGAACATAACAAATAGACATATATTAGAGGGAACAAACCAGGCTTCGTTTGGAACTGAACAAGGGTTCCCCGTTTAGTGCCTTTATGAGAAAGTTTTCAATTCAAGCCTTGGTTCCACAGAGATCCATGGATGCAAACCCTTTCTCCTCATAGTCATGCAAGAGGTGATGTCTTATCTAGATATGTATTGTACCTGAGTGTTGATCAGGGAACAAACAGACAATTAGTGCTCATGATCATAAACCTTTCCCTTACCTTGATCACCAGGTTGTTGAGTCCCAAGAAGCCTGTAGAAGTGAGATGAGACTTCCTTTGTTTCCTATTAGGTAACTATATCAAGTACAAATGAAATACCGGGAACTTTCCTCACTTCAGCCTGCACAGAAAGAGTTAGTTCTTGCGAACCCATATAAGCTTAGGCTTTCTGAGTGTGGGAGCAACATATTTGATTTTTGGAGGTTCAACATTCAATTTCTCCCTAGCAGTGCGAGCAACATCCTCATTGTGTTGTTTCAGGAGTGCCCACAATACCAACAGACCCTTTGACATTTTAGATCAACATACTTGCTCTGTCCAGGCCAAATTGTTTTGTTAGCAATCCTAGAATGAAAATCAATATTATTGGACTTACCGCTTTGAGATTGCTTCAACCAAATGGAGTGAGCCTTTTGTCCATGGTACCAAGCCTTGTTCCCGTCAGTCGAATTTTAACAGTCTTTGCTATTGTTCCTTCTCGAGGAACTTTCCCCTTTTCTTGCACTGACTGTTTTCCTTCGACTTAGAACTTTTGGACTTGGTGCCATCAACAGGAAGCTTAGGTTGATAGCCAATTCCAAAGCGAGGTACTTCCTTCTTTTCAGTTTTCTTTTCATTCTTGGCTGTAACAAAAACAATACCTTTTGGCTTATCCTTCTGTTCCTCACTGAGTTTAGATAGATCACTAGACAGTTTTGCATTACCTAGTTTTAACATTAATGACTCGGACTCAAGTGAGGAGACAGAGGATTCTAGAGACACGATCTTCTCAGTGAGTTTAGGACACTCAATGCAAGGACTTGGAGAAGAGGATGAGACTTTCTCAAGTTTGAGCACTTTTTCTGCCCAACCTTTATTTTCTTCGATCAAACATGAGATCGATTCATCATTTTCTTCAATTTGCTCACTGAAAAGACTATTCTCATGAACAAGTTTCTTAATGAAGGAAATTAAGCTTTCTTTTGACTTATTTTTCAAACTTGAGATGAGATCAGATTCAGTTACATCATCCTTGTGCAGCCCGCCTTTTGGTTCATCGGTGTCTTCTACGGCCATTAAGCAGACATCCCTTGAGTGTGACAATTCTTCGTCATCTGAGTCCGAGTCACCCCAGGTTGCGACCATTGCTTGCTTTCCTTCATGAGCCGGAAGAAGACCTGCCTTTTTCTTGAAGCAGTTTTTGGCAAGATGTCCCTTGTTTTGACAGTGGTAATAAATGACATCCTTCATGTCTCTGTTCCCTTCAGAGGAACTCATCATGTCCTTGTTTCGAGACCATATCTTCTTCATGGATCTAGTGATGAGAGCAACATTTTCATCACCATCTTCACCTTCGACTTGAGATAAGTCAAAGACACGTTCCACCTTTAAGGCAATGCTTTTAGCCTTCTCCTCTCCTTTCTTGTTCATCTTGTGATTGTAGACAGAGGTGTTGCTTTCCAGCTTGGCAACCACCTCTTCTATAGTGAGAGTCTTGACATCCGTATGGGAGTAGAGAGCGAGAGCAATTTCATCCCACTGAGAGTTGAGGCCTTGCATGAAATGATGAGTAAGCTTCCAGTCTGGCATTTCTTCATCAAGGAACTCTAGTTGACCAACGATCCCCTGGAACCTAGAGTAGAATTCTTGAATGTGTTCATCCTTTCCCTGAGAGATTTGATCATACTCCTTCATCAAGGAAAGAATCCTGTTCTTCTTAGCATCTTCATTTTCATGATGAAGACGTTTTAGAGCATCCCAGATCTCCTTGGCAGTCTTATAGCCAATAATCTTCTTGAGATCTGAGGGGAGCAGAGCCATGTGGAAGATCTTCTTGGATCTGATGTTCTTCTCCAGTTTCTTCCAGTCTTCATCAGTGTAGTCAACCCTTGGCTTTGGCTTCGTAGCATCTTTGTCATTCAGAATAGTTATAGGGCCAACTTCAATGATTCTCCATATCTGTCCGTCGAGGGAACAAATATGGGACTCGATTTGCTCCACCCACCAATCATATTCTCCAGCTTCAGAATCGGAGGCTTCTAGAATGAATCTCCAATGGCATTGCTTGACGACATCTTTCCTGCAAAGTCTACAACGAAAACAATCTACAACGATGAATCCGAACTCAACCTTCAAAGACTCACAAACAACTTCACTCTCTTTTCTTCTCAGTCAATCTCTCTCAGTTCGTCGTCGTCTCTCATCGTACATAGAAATGAATCCACACTCCTATTAAATACAACACGACTAAACCCTAATCGTAACAAGATAAAATCTTTCTAAACTTGGTAACAAGAAGATCTAAAATTGTTTGGAAGAATAATATCTTAACTGCTTACATTATCTAAGGAAAGAATTCCAAAGATAATATAATCGGCTGAAGATAATAATCTTCTCTCTCCAAATATCTTATTTTAGGAAAGATTTCCTAAGATAAAACATTCGGATTTCTCTCTCCACATCTTCTCTTCGACGAGATCGTTCGAGTCGAAATCTCTTATCCTTGACCGCGTGATCTTCCATGATTGTTTCCATAATCTTCACGCTGGATATCTTCCTTCCATTCACAGCTTGAACGTTGTTAGTCTTTGATGTTCCTTGAGAGGTAACAAAGCATGTGGAGAACGCTTTGTTCCCTCTGTAATCCTTTGTTGCAATGGTTTCCTGTGACAACTGTCTTGTTCCTGAAACACTTAGTTACCAGATTAGTTGAATGTTTGTTACCATCAAAACCTAAGGAATTCAACACTAGTGTGATTTATTTGATTGTTGTGCCTTTGATGTTACTTGTGCCATTAAATCCTCGCGCATGTCCCCTATTCAAATAAGTACCTAGTCCACTTGCAACACAAGTGAGCACGAGCACCACGACGAGGATGAGCTCACGGCCGAGTAACGAGAGCTCATGGAGTTGCGCCGCCGAGTGGCCGAATTGGATGCCCAAAAAATAGAACCCCACACCGCAGAGTTCTTTGTCCTCACTTGAACCATGGAATGTAAGCGGTTAAGATATTATTCTTAGAAACATCATGAGGAGCGCGGCGCCTATGAAATTCGGCGCTCCAACTATGATGATGACATGCGCTATGATTACCTTATCCCCGATGCTCGGCGCTATGAGGCCTGACCCCCCGTGGCCCCCAAATTTAGCGCTCGCCGCAACATGAAGGTAAAAATTGACCATTTTTGCGGTGACTATGATCCCTCTATTTTTCTTGATTGGGTGCAGGCTACGGAGTATGCTCTCCAACATTGCCAATATGACGAGCACGAAAAGGTGAAAATTGCCACGCTACACTTTACTGGCGCCACGCGCACTTGGTGGCGTCGCCTTGTGAAGGATCGCTTGCGGTGCCACCTTTTACCCATTGAGCAATAGCACAAATTGGTGTTCGTCATGACGAGGAAATATGTGTTTGATGGAAAACAATGTAAGGCCCGAGGACTTAGAAACATCATCCCATGCCAACCCGAGGACTTCCCATGAGGTCACCCATCCTGGTACTATTCCTGTCCTAACACGCTTAATTTCATAGTTCTTTGTCCTCACTTGAACCATGAAATGGAAGAGCTCTTGTTGACATGAGTAGCACTCTAATCCTTATAAAGGATTACAAATTTGGGGTGTTACAATCACCCCCACTTAAACCCTTGACGACCTCGTCAAGGCTCAAAGACCGCCCTCTGGGTCGAGCGACCGTCCACTGGACCAAGCCCACTCATAGCCTAGAGTCGGATCTGATACCATTTGTAAGGCCTGAGGCCTTAGAAACATCATCCCATGCCAACCCGGGAACTTCCCAGGAGGTCACCCATCCTGGTACTACTCTTGTCCTAGCTCGCTTAACATCATAGTTATTTGTCCTCACTTGAACCATGAAATGGAAGAGCTCTTGTTGACATGAGTAGCACTCTAATCCTTATAAAGGATTACAAATCCGGGGTGTTACAACAAGAACCGCATGCGTATGGACAACGCTCTAGCTCGCCAAGGCACCATGACTCCCCTCAATTTTTTCTCAAAATTAGAGGATATGTATTACAAGGCGGGCGTGAGTGTATCCCCATCCACCCTACGCACCAAGTTTTTGAGCGGCCTCAACACATCCATCCAGGATCAACTTGAGATACTTCATATCAAGGATCTCAACTTCCTCACCCATACGGTTATGCGGCTTCTCAACCAAATCATGCGTAGGAAGCGCGAGCCATGAACAATCACCGGGAATAAAAGGTATGATTCTAAAGCCTTCATTTTAACTTTTCCTACCGCTGTGCATTCCTCTTCGCAGGCTCCAACACAGTCGAGCAGTGCAGTCAGGCTGCCTGCTACGGCAGCGGCGCCAGCGCGTGCCCAGTCACCTACATCGCACACACATCACGCGGATTGCGCCTGCAATCAAGTCTATTTCAAATGTGGTGGGCGCGGCCATATGCAGCGCGATTGCCCTAACTCCAAGAAGGTCATATTCTCCCAAGCCACAGGTTATGAGTCATATGACGGAGAGGACCCGGAGATTGAAGCCCTCGATGAAGTTGACGAAGAAGAAGAGGACGACGCATATGCTTACGCCCCAGCCAATCTTCAATCAGGCACTCCACTTAGCCTCGTGCCGCGGCGCATGCTCATAGTCAAGCAAGGCGACCTCATGGACCAGTGCGAGAACCTCTTCCACTCTCAATGCGTGGTCCAAACCGCATCCGTGAGTGTCATCATTGATGGTGGGAGCTGCTACAACATCATCAATGAGAAGGTGGTGATGCACTTCAATCTCCCCACAACACCACATCCACAACCTTATGTCCTCCAATGGATTTTGGAGAGCAAGGGCGATGTTGTTACTCGCCAATGTTTAATTTCGTTTTGTATTGGGCACTATAAGGATATTGGTTTGTGTGATGTAATTGCAATGGATGCAACACATTTGCTCTTAGGGCATCCTTGGCAATTTGATTGGCGAGCGCTACATAATGGGTATTTAAACACTTATGTGTTTACTTACCATGGCAAGAACATCACTCTATTGCCAATGATACCCCAAGAAATTTTACAAAACCAGGTGGAACGTAATAAGCAAAAGGCCTTTGAGGCCTCAGCAGCTACTCATGGCAACGTTGTCGCGCCTGGCGTCAACGCCAGCGTCGCAGCGCCAGAGGCTCCATCGCGGCACGCTCCACCCTTCCACAGCGCCCATGATGCTCCCCCAAGCATTATGCCCCCATGCTGCACCGCCACCCTTGGCCAAGTGCACTCCACAAGACACCCACAATGCTCGGAGCTCCAAACCCTCGGCTAAGAGCGTGCCCCACAACGCCTATGACGCACCCGCCGCAGCGCCTGTGATCCAAGGCCGTTGCGAGAGCTGGCTACTCTTGGCGCGCCACAGCGACTTGACTCCAGCCCTTAAAGGACATTCTCCTTACTTTTTCCTTATCCCTAAATTTTGCAATTCTATTAAAAAGGAGCTTGTTGATCTTCCTGGTAGTGTTGTGTCTCTTTTGCATGAATTTGAGGACGTCATGCTGGATGAATTGCCTCAAGTCCTACCACCACTACGTGGCATTGAGCACCAAATCGACCTCATGCTTGGCGCCTCACTGCCCAACCGCGTGGCCTACTGTGCCAGCCTCGAGGAAGCGAAGGAGTTGCAACGTCAAGTCCATGAACTTCTAGACCGTGGCTACGTGCGGGAAAGCCTTAGCCCTTGTGTCGTGCCGGTCATTTTGGTGCCTAAGAAGGATGGCTCTTGGAGGATGTGCGTAGACAGTCGTGCCATCAACCAAATCACCATCAAATACCGCCACCCCATTATGCGCCTCGATGATATGTTGGACAAGCTGCATGGAGCCACACTTTTCTCCAAGATTGATTTGAAGAGTGGCTACCACCAGATTTGTATGAAGGAAGACGACAAGTGGAAGACGGCATTTAAGACCAAGTATGGTCTTTATGAGTGGCTTGTCATGCCATTCGGGCTCACCAACGCCGCAAGCACATTAATGCGCCTCATGAACCATGTTTTGAGGAATGTATTAGGAAAATTTATTGTCGTGTATTTTGATGACATTTTGGTGTATAGCCGTAGTCTTGACGAGCATGTTGGGCATCTTAGACAAGTGTTAGAATGCCTTAGGAAGTAAAGTTGTATGCCAACCTTGGCAAGTGTCGGTTTTGCGCCGACCCCACTATCTTTCTAGGTTTTGTAGTGTCAAAGCATGGCTTACACGTGGACGAGAAGAAGGTTCGCGCCATATGAGAGTCATCAACGCCAACAACACCCACAATGGTGAGATCATTCTTGGGTTTGGCATGCTTCTACCAACGCTTTGTGCAAGACATTAACACAATTATCGTGCCTCATCACAAGCTCAACAAGAAGGGAGTCACTATTGAGTGGCTTGACATCCATGAGTACGCCTTCAAGGCACTCAAGGAGGCGCTATGCAATGCGCCTTTTCGTCACCTCTCGAACTTTACCAAAATGTTTGAGGTAGTGTGTGACGCATCCAACTTCGACATTGGAGGCATTTTACTTCAAGACAAGAAGCCCATCGCTTAATTTAGCGAAAAGCTTTCGGGAGTTGCCCTCGATTATCCAACATATGACAATGAGCTCTATGCTCTCATTCGGGTTTTGAAAACATGGCAGAACTACTTGTGGCTGAAGGAGTTTATGATCCACTCCGATCACGATGTGCTCTCCTATTTGAAGAGCCAAACCAATCTTGGTCGGCGCCATGCACTGTGGGTCGAATTCATGTAGACTTTCCCGTACGTGGTTGTGCACAAAAAAGGTAAGGAGAATGTGGTCGCTGACGCCCTTTCTCGAAGGTACTTGCTTCTAACTCATCTTGATGCTAAGGTTCTCGGCTTTACTTTGATTAAAGACTTATATTTGCTTGATGAATATTTTATGTCTATTTTTGAAGATTGCCTAGCAAAGGGTGAGTTCGAGAGTTTCTTTATTGATGAGGGTTACCTATACAAGGCCGGGAAACTTTGCATCCCTAGTTCCTCCATTAGGCACCTCCTCATCAAGGAAGCACATGACGGTCGTGGCCATTTTGGGGTAGCCAAGACATTAGCCGCCCTTAGAGAGCATTTATTTTGGCCCTATATGACTCGACAAGTCACCCGTTTTTGCAAGAGTTGTGTGACTTGCCAACGTGCCAAGGCTAGATCGAGTCCTCATGGTCTTTACACCCCTTTGCCCATACCCGAGCACCCCTGGGAAGACTTGTTCATGGACTTTTTTACGGGGTTGCCTACTTCTAAGAATAGGAGATATTCGATCTTTGTGGTTATAGATGGATTCTCGAAGACGAATCATTTTATTGGTTGTAGGAGCACCAACAATGCTACAGACATAGCCAACCTTTTCTTTGAGCATGTGGTACGTTTACATGGGATTCCACGTACCGTTGTGAGTGATCGGGATGTGAAGTTTGTGATCCATTTTTGGAGGACACTTTGGGGTAAGCTAGGCACTCACCTTTGTTTTTCCACTAGCAAACACCCCCAGACGATGTGCCAGACTGAGGTGACCAATCGGACCCTAGGTACACTCCTTAGAACCATGCTTAGGTCCAACCCTTGCCATTGGGAAGATATAGGATCAAGATTGTTAGACAAATAACTAAGGAACTAAGAATAGCAATTCTCAGTTCCGTTCGCAGCGGAATTTTAACAATCAAGCACAAATGAACAAGTTCCTTATAGTGGAAACCTTTGATTGCCAACTAGCAATCCATGATAAAAATCACTACCTTTCTTTTGAAAAGATTTCAAGGTCTACTTCTTGATTTCTTATCTCTTTTGGTTACAGCTTATCCTAGGAACAAACACACAGTTTCTTTACCTTACACACAGTTAGGTAATCCTAGATAACTTAACACAATCAATAATCAATCCAAGAAACAGACCTTAGCACCTAGGAACTATCTCACTTACAGTCACAGGAACTTAGCACTCAGCTCTTCGATTCCTTGACTGGTTCCTCTTGATCTCGGTTTGCTTTGATGAGCTTGTTTGAAGATTCACACTTTGATGTTTGCTATTGTGTGTGATTCGTATTTCAGTGCTTGAAGATAACCTTTGAGTTAGTCTTCCTTTTATAGTGGATTCTTCGCAGCTTGATCTTCTCTTGGTTCCCACAGAGCGAGCTTGCCCTAGGATGTGTGGTGATCCTTGATTCTCGCTATCTTTGACATGTAACAACAACCTAGGCAGATCAGAATCCTTCTTTAGTTGGTCAACTGCTTCAGCCAAGTCGTTCTCCAACTTCCTTCTTCCGAGGTTCGACAAGCTGGGCACTTTGGAACTGTCTTCTGGATAGCGACAGGTTCCATGACAAGTCGCTTTCACCTTTCTTTGTCTGAGGTTATGTGTTCTAGGCGTCTTGTTGTTTTGCTCTGGACAATGGCAGACTTTGGAAGCTTCGCACAAGTCGTTTTCAACTTTCTCTTGTCCGAGGTAGGTGTTCCCAGATTTCTCAGAAAGCGCAACATCACATGTTGTATTTCTGGGCACACCTGGGTTCCTTCCTTTGGCTTGCTCCTTGGTTCTCTTGTCCTGTTTTGCTTTCATGCCTTCGATGTTTGTCCTGTGGTTCCTTAAGGCACATCTTTGAGATAAAACATTAGTATCAAAATATTTTTCATCTTCAAAAGTAGAGAAACTGAGGAAAGGAACTCACAGGGGAACTAAGGTTCCAGAGTTCCATTTCCTAACAGAAGACTTACTAACTTTTGTTGAGTTTTCTAATAACAGGTCTAGGCACTCGGCAGCGAAGCTCACACCATTCGAAGTGGTGTATGGACGCAATCCCTTGACGTCGCTGGATTTGGTGCCTCGCCCCATGCGCGACTAGGACAACCTCCGAGCTGCAAAGCGAGCCGAGTATGTCTAGGAGTTGCACCGCAGGACGCATAACCAATTGGAGCATCGCACAACTCAGTATGCGGCGCAACACAACAAAGGCCGGCACCGCATGGTCTTTGCCCCAGGTGATCTTCTGTGGATTCATTTGCGCCGGGAGCGCTTCCCTGCAAGCGCAAATCTAAGCTTGATCAACGCGATGACGCGCCCTTCAAGATTCTCAAGGCGTGTGGCGACAATGCCTACCAAGTGGAGCTGTCGAATGAGTATGGAGTGCACCCCACATTCAATGTCGCTGACCTTTCACCATATATTGCCCCGGCGTTTGAAGAGGGTGAAGCGGGGACGCTTCATAGCCAAGAAGAAGAGAGTGATACGACCTTGCCCTCTATGACCACCCATGAGGAGGAAGATGCCATGAGCCTGTGCTCTAATAGTCCCGTGACTAGGGCTCGTGCCAAGGCCATCGCTCAAGCCACGCAGTCGTTCGTCGCCCGCTCCATTGCATGCGTCGGCTCCTCTTCGACACTGCCGCCGGCCATGCTCCTCGTGACACTCGATGCCATGCCTGGCACGCAAGTGCCGGAGGCATCATTGCCATAGCGCCACAGCGCTCGCCGCTTTCCTTCGTAGCGCTCGCCTCAGCGTCACCCGCCTCGACGCTCGGCTATGCTTGCCAAGCGACGCCTATCTTAGTACATAGGCTATTTTGAGGTTATTTTGCTATTTGTGGAACTTTCTATTTTTACTTAGTTATTTTTAGCACTTTCTATTTCGGGTGTGTGCTTCACTCATGTCAAAGTAGGCTAGCCCAGTAAGCCTCTTGGCCCATGCCGAGGCTCTTATGTCTATTTTAGCCAACTTTGGCTTCGTTTGTATGGTTTTCTCCTCCATTGAGTCCTAGCGCCATGACATTGTTCGAGTTCTTTCAAACCAAAACTACGAGATCATCACGTTGATCTTGTCTAAGGAGTCATCACGCTGATTCCTCCTCTCAAAGTCGCCACGCCTTCATCACGTCGAAGGCTTGCAACTTCTCATTCGGCTTCCTCACAAGCAATGTCGACAACCTCTAACAAGACGGTGTGTGACTTTCGATCTAGATCCGCTCACCCGAGGCGATCCTGTCCATTCTGAGGTAGAACACACATCAATTGGTATCAGAGCTTGCTATAAGTTGGCCTCCACGAATGAAGGGTGCAAGAAACTTGGCTCTGATACCAGTTGATGAGAACCAAAGGGCTCGGATCGTCTTTGATGCCAAATCGTGGTCGAAGGGTGTCTTAGTCTGTCTCGTCTCGTAACCGGATAGATGAAGGCCTTCACGAATGGAGGCCAACAAAACTCTTGCGCTCGTTGTAGATCGAGGGAGGGTGAGTGGATTCGAAGGCACAAGTGCAATCAAAGGGTTGTGTTTGTGAACCGTGACGTGGTTTAATCGGGATCTAACCAATTTTGACGTCGAAGGCTTAAGGGGAGGAGATGATCTCAACTGCAAGGCTTAAGCTTTAATTCATTTCAACGTGAGAAACAATGACAAGGGGTGAGGCATTACATAGCCTCGCAAGTTTGGCCATGGGCCTTGTTTAACCTAATGGGTCGGCCCTTTTAAGCATAAGAGGAGTGCACGCCCGGAATGGAAACCAACTATAAATAGAAAGTACTAAAAACAAACATACTAAATGTAGTAAATGATCAAAAGTGGCAGCATGCCAAAAACGGAAAGTACTAGAATAATAGAAATGCTAAAACGGGAAATATAAGAACGCACGAGGGGGACGCCAAGGTCGCGGTCTCCATGGTCGCGTTGTCGCGCGATCGTGGGTCTGGTTGTATCGCATCACATACTCTTCAATTGTGGTGTATATTTCATTATGACTTTTGATACACAACTTAAATGCTAAAACATATTTCATTATAGCTATGATGCACAAATCATTATAACTATGATGCGCAATTCAATATCACTTCTAGTACACAAACTCTTACACACTAGTATGCACAAGTTTTTGACACAGTATTACACATTTCAATATAATAAGATGCACAATGTATTACATCTAAGATGCACAATTCATTAAAATTGCGATGTTCATGCTCTTACACGTTGATAAACGCATTATTCAGATATAATAGGTCGTGCATACATAGCTACATTCGCATATGATCATTTATTTTGTGTTATATATATATATATATATATATATATATATATATAGAGAGAGAGAGAGAGAGAGAGTCAGACTCCGGTGAAACGGATGCTTATGGTGAAACGTGAGGAGAAATGAGAGCCAATCATTTTGAGACAATAGAAGGTTATGATGGAACATCCATCTGAACAAACATACACCCTCTCACACTCAATCACGCCATATGGTCAACATCTGACCATTGACTGGTCAAACTGACTTTTGCCTAGTTTTTCATTTCAGATCAATTTTTTTTTTATTTTTTTTTTGATTTTTTTATTCCTATTTTTCTACACATTTTTATCATAAAATTTGTTTCTAAAAAAATGAACAATTTTCTATTAAATTTGAACAATTGTATATTAAAATTTGAACAACTTTTTTGAACAATATATAAAGTAGAATAATTGTACCAAAAAAGTTGAACAATTGTATCTTAAAGTTGAACAATTTCATCTTTATGGTTAAACAACTCATTTCACTAAACAAATTTTAGTTTTTTTTTCCGGGCCAAAAAAAATTTCTTTATATATTTTTCTTAGTTTCCTACACTTTTTATCATAAAATTGTTTTTAAAAAAGTTGAAAAATTCCCTACTAAATTCGAACAATTGTACGTGCAAAGTTGAACAATGTTTTGTGAACAATATATAAAGTTGAACAATTGTACCAAAAGAGTTGATCAATTGTATCTTAAAGTTGAACAATTTAATTTTTATAGTTACACATCTATTCAGTTTTTTTTTTTGGACAATTTTTTTCGGGCCGAAACATTTTTTATCATTATTTTATTCTTGTTTTCCTACACATTTCCCTCATAAATTTGTTTCTAAAAAATTGAGCAGTTCCCTCTTGAATTTGAACAATTGTGTCTTAAAAATTGAACAATGTTTTTAACAATATATTGATAGCATCCATGGAAGGACAAGTCCAAGGCCTCCAAGGAAAAGGCTTAAACGAAGGGAATGTCTCGAGAAAGTTCAAAGTTTTTGGTTCCTGTCAAATTTTGAACATGCTTCGGTAAAACAGTCATAACTATGGATAGAAAATTGATCTCATGATGATTCAAGATGCATTGGAAATCTAATTCAAGGATCTACAACTCCATAGCTTACATCGAATTTAAATTCCAACGAGAAGATGATCAAAATCTAGTATTACTAAAGACAATGCAATTTCCAGCGGGAATTATTTACTTTCATAATTAGTTAGATTTAGATAAGATTTGATTCCATTTTTCTTGTTATGTTATCTTTTAATTAAGTTTTACTAGTTAGTTTTAAGTATTTTTAGGATTAGAGATTTGGGGTCCAAGATTGTTTGGTTTTCTTGTTTCTTCTTTTACAAGTTTCTATCTTTTTTCTAGTTTCCTTATCTTTAGCATTAGATAGATTATTTCTTTTGCAAGACATTAGGCACACAATTATGTTATTTAAAATATTGTTTTCATTAATAAAAATCAGATTGGGACTCTTGTATAACTTGTCTAAGTTATACTTGAGTTTTTCCCCATCCAAAACACCTATTTTGCTTTCTAGCAATTTGGTCTTCTTTAATTCGTTTGATCAATCAATCCTTCTCCAAAAATCATGAAATTTTGAGAGATTGTTCCTGAGTTCCTTAAAGTGTAGATTCCAGAATTTCATCGAATTCGGAGGTCGTTTGAAACTTGCCTCAAAGACGGGACCGAAACAGCGCGTGACAATCATATCTCGTGGATTCATACATCAAGTGGTATCAATTTTTCAGGTTGAGAGGCAAGCATTCCATTCTTCTTCATCTTCACCATGTATGAATATTATGATGATGACTTCTACCCACAACGTCGTGACTTCAAGTTGATACTTGAATACTTTGTCGGTGAAGCTAACCCCTCGAAGTGCATAAAGTGGTTGTGCAAATCGGCTTATGTATTTAGCCATTTTGACTATGATGAGTACGAGCAGGTCGAGATCACCACCCAATACTTCATCGACTACACCGGTAGATGGTGGTACCGACTAGAAGAAGACCGTTATAGACGTGGCTTGCGTCCCGTTGTCGCTTGGAACCCTTCTCGTCTGTCTTGAAGAGCCACTTAGTCTCGGAAGACTACGAGGTGCACGGGCAACGCCATTCCCGGCCACACCATGGTGCACCCATGAGTGAGGCTTCCTCCACCACGCATGCCCAAGCTTTAAACCATGAACTGCGAGAAGAAATGATGGATATCAAGGCTGGGATTACAAAGCTTGGACTCCCGTCGATGTCCAAATCACAACCAATCCCCCAACTCCGAGGGCCCTGACACCGATCGTTGCTTGTTCATCTCCGACGCCCACTGATTTGGTGGATGTGGAAAATATTTCCACAACCTTAGATCAGTCCATTCTTGAACCCAAAGAAATTGTTCGATAGAGATCACCATATCCTCGGTCGTCACTATTATCGCCCCGCTTCGCAACACGTCACTGCCTCCACCAACACCCACACCGAGGCGGGTGACGCTGAGGCTCACACCCAACGGTCACCCTTTGATCGTTTTTATCTTTTTTAGCGTTTTAAATAGAAACACAACAAGTGGCCTCAAGAAAGAGTCAAAATTCATCAATGTACAACCAACACGATCATACAACAGCGCTTATACATTACACGATCGATCGGTACACAGGGAGTGGAGGAACAATACAAAACACATCTTTATAAGACTTGTCCTAATGAAAGTACGTGTCTTATCAAAATACAACAACACTCCTCCCTGGAATCACACGACGTGCCATACACACTAACGACTATAATTACAGGTCTACACGACCAACATCACACAACTCAACTAGGAAGCGACTGACGAGTCCACCTGCAAAACAAAGCAAAAAACAACAAGGTACGCAAACAACAAAGCATTCATATTAAAGTACACGACTCGCGATGGTAGACTGGTCGCAAAAACCATTATTTATCTTATCTCCACGATTGGGCACAACATAAAACGTCAAAAAGTCTAAGCGTCAACAACACGACGCAAGAAAACCATTGTCACTGTCATTACATGAAAACAACTGAGATTCACATGATCTTTCGACGACATTTGCAGGGGCAGTCACTAGATCCTTTGCCGCCAAAGAAGACATCTCTAGCACGCCCTCGACAGTGCCCTTGTTCGCCTCAGGATCATATTTGCCCAAACCAACAAGCTTAAAGAGTTTGGCGCCAGGGGCCTAGGGTTTCTATTGGGATAAAAAAGATCCATGCTTTCCTTTTCGTCCTCTATGTTCCAAGATGAATGAGTCCCTGCGGCGTATTCTTCCATCATTTTGACACGAGACTTAATGCAATAATACGCCCCAACATCACTAGAAATCTGGGCATCTCTCATCCGGAGCTCCTCGAAGCTGCTCTCCAGTTCCTCGACGTGGGCTTGAACTTCCCTTAACTTCCTCTCGGTAGAGGCCTGCTTGCTCTCGGCTGCCTTCACACGACTATTGGCAGTAGTAAGCTGACTCTCGACTTAAATAATAAGCTTATCGGCCCTGTCGCTTAGTTCTTGCATGGTCGAAAATGCCACCAAAGAATACTGAAGGGCATATACATGCAAAGCCATGTAATCAGTTATTATATAAAAAAAGAGAAAAAGAAGAGCACAAATAAACTTCCATATGCCTTCCAAGCCGACGCCCCTGCTTCGTCAATACAGTCGACCGGGTGTAGATCCCTAATCTCCTTCTTGGGTGCAGGGTCCAAAGTATGAAGAAGGTAGCCCAAGGGCCTATCCTTAAGCTCACACACCGTCGTTTCGACAGCATCGATCGCCTATCTTTTGGCTCCAGAGGTCTTCGATGACGGCGAGTCTAGAGCGATAATTTTGGCCGAGGTTGATGCCTTAGCCGTTGAGATTTTATGCTCCAGAAGACTCTTCCCGGGGAGACGCGCGCTCGACCTCCCGCCACGAGACGCTATCAGAAAAGCGCAACATAGTAAGCAAACGACTAGCCCAAAAACCACCCAAACGCATACTTGTAGGACCGAAAAGGTGCCTTTGACCACAAAGGTTGAAGGCATCGACATGTCGAGGTGATTAGATGCCAGGAAATTGGTGTTCTTGAAAGACCTATCAGCCTCAGGGAGAGCGAGCATCGCTAGGGTTTCTGCTTCAAAGTCAGAACTTCAAATTCCTCTGGATCAGGAACTGCAACAAGACACATGTGAGCAAAAAGTTTAGAAGACGTCTAATAAAAAATCTAAAAGGACAAATATGATACCTGTCTTCCTCCAATCCGCCAGCAGGAAAGAGCAATCAACACCCCCTCGAGCGATCTCCACTCCACAAAGAAGAAACAAGACCTCCACCCGCGGTCATTAACATCAAGATTCAGAGAAATAGGTGACCTACCCCGCCGAAGGCACAATTGAAACCTAGAAGACCCTTGACTGCTCAAGTAATAAGAATAACACAAAGCATCAAAGTCGAAATCGACATCGATGCTAGAAACCAACAAATCAACCACTCTTAACAAGCGCCATGCATGAGGCATGACTTGACAAGGGGCAAGTTTCAAGACAGACAAGAAGTTCCGAACAAGGTTTGAAAAGGATAAGAATTGCCGATTCAAAAAGGGTATTCAAAGAAGCAAACCCAACCTTCCCGGTACTAGTCGGCACGCTCATGAGGACATGGGAGACGCGCTACTGTCCCGACGGAAATTGACCTACTTCCAAGATCTTATCCAACTACGATTGAGTCAAAGTGTCGGCTAGATAATCCTCTAGGCTAAGGAGCTTCAAGGGGGTGAAGTCACTTCCTTTCTCACTGGGGCTGTAGGACGTTACTCGGCCTCTATTAAATCTCGAAAATGCCATGAAAAGAGCATACAAGCAAGAACGGTAAGAATTTGAATTTTTACCTTGAAAGGTGTGAACTTTTGCAGAGAAAGAAGATGGTGAAATAAGAAGATAGCGACAGCCTATTTAAGAAGGTAAAACCGCCAAGTATTCGGTCAATGTGCTGGTCCAATCAAAGGATTCCACGTCGCTTGAACGTCTGCAAGAAAATCAAAAGGAAAGATCATGCAAGGAGAGAGAAGATAGAAAATCAAATTGTCCCGTCAACTAACGTTTTCAGCCAAGTTTGCTTTTGGGGCAATTGTTGGGCCACAGTTTTATTGCCTTATTGGACCGGCCCAACAAACTTGAAGAAAGCTGCCATGTAGAAGATTTGGGAGGAAACCACGAGAGAGACGTTGACGCAAAGAGACATTGGATGAGATCTCAGAACGACCAGTGCACGACTGGATGACTCTCGTGGATCTCGGGCAGTTTTAACTAGATTGGATGTAAACGTAGTATAAATAAGAAGGATCCCTCATGTAACGAACACACATTATCAGAGTTAACCAATACAAGCATTATTTCTACCTTGCTCAGTGATAGGAATTGTTCTTTGATTCTACTTCTTGTTCGAATATTTAAGCGACCGACAACTAAGTTCTTCGACTCGTTAAGCTTCTCACTCGAACGAGATAAGTCTGCCTTTATATTCGTTCGATTTCATTTGTCTTGTTATTAGTTGATTTGGATTGTCTAGATACTTTAATCTTATAGTTGTCTAGATACCCCGTTTAAAGCAATTTAGGTCGGTTCGATATTTTCGCCCCAAAACAGGAGGCAACAAAAAAAGACAAGGAGGATTCCACTGAAAATACTCTTTTGAAAGAGGTGGAAGGTAACTGGGCAAACGATGATGATGATGAACCGATCAACAACTTCGATAATGCGGCTAAGGGAGAGAGTTTGGGGAAAGAAAGTGTGGGTATAACAATAAAGGTGGGTCGAAAAAAATCATGCTCAGTGAGGCGAAAGCTGACAAAACAGCCTCCAACAAAGAAACTAAAGTTGTCACCCAAAAAAGGATTGCGCAAGGGAGCTGCAGAGCAAGAACCGTCTGAAGGCGAAAGATCAGATGAGGTTGAAAAACCTACTCCAAAGAAGCCTAACACTAGGTTGAAAGCTGCATCTAAAGCAAGGACTTCAAAATGGAAAATGCATAAGGATAAAGGGAAAGAGGTAATGACAGTTCCAAGCCTTGACAAGGAAAAGGGATAGAGCAAGGCATTGACTTGCAAAGAAAAAGGGAGCTTGAAGCTAGTGATTTCGAAGATAAAGGACAAGGACAGGTTAGCCAGTCCGAAGAAGAAGGAAAAGATGCAGTTATTCCCTGTGAAGAACAAGAAAAATATTCTGTTTGTGGAGATGCTAGAACAGCTCCCTGAAAACAAGAAACAATGCATTAGAAGCATGGGTATTGGTAGTCTACTAGACTTGAAGTTGACAAAAATACCTAAACAACTCGCATATTGGGTGCTTGAACATTTTGATTTGGTCAAGTGTGTGATAAAGATGGAAGACGGAGGGTACATAGATGTCAATGAGGATGAGGTCCAGCGGGTTCTTGGGATTCCTAGAGGAGATACACCCTTTGTCAAACGAGGAAATGAGGCACATGATGATGTCATCATCGACAGCTGG
Organism: Rheum nobile; assembly: GCA_027886185.1. Classification (NCBI taxonomy): domain Eukaryota; kingdom Viridiplantae; phylum Streptophyta; class Magnoliopsida; order Caryophyllales; family Polygonaceae; genus Rheum; species Rheum nobile. The sequence continues at coordinate 17,217,454 of WOAB01000485.1, forward strand.
AAGGCATACTTCAAGGATTACGATAATATCCAGACAACGAGTGTGGCAACGATGATGCTAACGTGCACATGTGAGCCGTGGTTCTAGAGGTTTTTCTTAATTCATACAAGTTGCGACTAGTCATAAATGATTAAGCATAACCTAACAAACCTGTATGGAAACATAAGTGAGTTCAAGCCAATAAAATTTATAAATTGTCTTGAAACTTTACCAATGTGGTTCAAATAGAAATGAAATTGAAAAAATTGACAAGCTTGTTTTAATTTGTGATAAGATATGAGTATTGTGAAGGACATAGCTTCTTTTTATCATTGTAAGATCTGTCAAAGTCATACTAATATGCTCTATTATCTACTCTAAAAGTTTATTCTATGTACTATTAAATCATTTCCATTCCATTTATTTGCTAATAAGAAAATGAAAAGCAATACTTTCGTATCTACAATTGAGATCACCAAAAAAGTAAGAACATAGATAAATGTTGTTCATACATTGATAATAATCAAATAATAATCTTAGAACTCATATCTCTAAGATACTAAGGGTTTGTTTGGATTTCCTAATAAAATGTATCAAAATGTATTATCTTTCATTAAATTGCATAAATCATCAATTTAATGCAAGATAATGCATTGTTAGGGATATCCAAAAGGACCCTAATTAATAACATTTGAAAAATGTTTCCCATATCTGAAAAATGTTTTCCACATCTTTGCTACTGCATATAATTAGCTTCTGCTTCTGTGAATGCATCCAATTCGTGAATTACAATATCCGAATAAAATTAAGAACATAGTTATTTGAGGTACCAAAATGTAATTTTCGTAATGAAAAATAAGAAGAAAGCAAGAGAGAAAAGCAGTATGAACACACCTATGGAGGCAACATACTAGAGATCCAAAGTTGAGATCCATGCGAGCGAGACAACATCTCGATAATTAGACAACCCTACTTCTTTCAGCATGAACGACATTGTAAGAGTCTTAGTCGAGTGACCATCAATGAAACGAATTCAGTTTGAGTAGGGCGTGAAGGTTACTCGTTCACTGCACAAGATTACAAAGACAATCAACGGAATCCAAGAGCTCCGTCTGCAAGAAAAAGATTTAGCCGGAAGTGGAGATTTTCAAGCGTAAGTCAACGTTGGGGGCATCATTGAGTTAGCGGACAAAAGAGGGTTTCTGGGATACCAAGTGGGTGAAATAGAAGGAAAAAATGGTCATGACTGGCGGCATTGTAGGGAAATGACAGTCGACGGGAAAACTTGACGACGATGACAAAGGATGCGGTTGAAGGGTTAGAGTTCGAGAAGGGAGAAAAGAGAGGTGATAGAGGCAAATAAAAGAGAGATGGAAGATAAGTTGAAATTTGTCTAAGTGGGGGTTGAACTTTGATAGCGCTTAAAAAAGTGTTCCTCAATTTGATTGTTTAAATTTTAATAATAAATTTCTTGGACAGTGATTTTGTTCTAGTTCTCCTTCAATCGATATAGAATAATTTATATCACACACGTTTATTTTTTTTAACCCGGACATTTGAACGAACCGTGATAAAAGAGTCTAAAATTGCTTTTAAGACGCTTTCACTTAGAACCGAGATAAATAAAGGGTGAAAAACACTAAATTTCTACTAGTGCTGTTTGTCGCCAAGGCACTCGCTCTCCTATTGAGTTCTTTAATGAGCTCGGAGACTTTATGTACAAGGCCGACATCCACCCTAGTCCGAAAGCCCTCCAAGCTGCGTTTCTAGGAGGCATCAATCTGGAAATTCATGATATTCTAGAGGTCTAAGACATTGGCAATGTTCCCACTATGGTGCACAAGGCCGAGTTGATTCATAATCAACTCCTATGTAAGAAGGGTATGGCACACCATAAAAGGTAACCTCCTAACTATTTATCTATTCCCTTTTCTGCTAATATTTCCTCCTCTTAAAGATGCCAAACCGGCAGCCAGAAGTGACGACTGAGCAAGGGACATCACTTGCTTCAAGTGTGCAGGCCGTGGGCATTATTCTCAAGATTGTCCTAACAAGAAGAAGGTGTTGATGGTCAAACATGGGGTTTATGAGTCTGAGGATGAAGACGAGGACCCCTATGTCTATAGTCCGGACTTGGACTCTCAACCTCTTCTTATTTGTGAGACCACTAATGATGCCGCTAACCATTCTCTTTTAGCGCTTTGTTCTACATGCCTTCACGAGGAGCATAAACCAACTCAAAAGGAGGCTCTCTTCTATACCCATTGCACAATTCAGGAGGCCACATTCTCGACCATTATTGATGGTGGAAGTTGCTGCAACTTCATCAATCAAAAGGTGGTCGACCACCTTGGTTTGACGTTTATGGACCACTCTCATCCCTACACTCTCCAATGGCTACGAAACAACCGAGGTGACAATCTTGTTTCCCGACAAGCCAAGGCGTTCTCTATAGGCCACTACCAGGACGAGGTTGTTTTTGATGTGGTTCCAATGGATGCTTGCACTCTTCTCCTAGGATGACCATGGAAATTTGACAAGCATACCATTCATGATGGGTTCCACAACTCCTATTCATTCCACCATTGTGACTCCAAGGTGACACTTATTCCCTTAGCTCCTTCTCCCTTGCTCCAGGTGCATGCCATGCAAGCTCAAGCTAAGGAGAAGATAGATAATGTGAAAGTCGATCAGGCCATGGATACCAACTCCTTAGGTGCAATTGTGCAAACCTTGCTCATTCTACACATGACCTTTTAAGCAACGTCGAATCGGGGACGATTTATAGGCAAGTAGGGGAGAATGATGGCACCCGATAAGGGATTTTTCGAAGGCCACCAAGACAACCCCAATGGTGCCCATGAGCAGCTCATTTGCATCACTCAACTCACGACGTCATCGCCAACGGGCCCCCACACAAGTACCGATTCAACCAGAGCGAGATGGAGCGACGCATCAAGAAGATCAAGAAGACGACGACCGGACTCATCCGACGTTTAGCCGCCACCATAAATGAGCCCCGAGAGCAACGACTATCCACCCCACTAGCCCAAGGATACATCACGGCCTTCTAGCAAGAGTGAGTGCACGGTCTGTGCGGTTTAAATTAATGCTGGTGCGGTCCATTTCGAGAGCAACGCACCGTCCGTGCGATTGAGTATGTCCCAGTTCGAAAGCAACGAACCGGCCATGCGATCTAGTGCACGGCCGTGCAGTTCGGTATTTTCCGAAAACACTATTCCGAGTTTTTTTATAGCCTTTAGGGCTTTCATGTTAGAACCATAATGTTGTTTAAGTGGTTTTCTCCCTCATTAGCAGTTAGATTGGAAGACTCAGAAGCCTTGGCATAGGTCTCGGGTTGTTCTTATCCCAAGCGCTATTTTTCTTGCTTTGGATTGTTGATCTTGCTTTTGAACTACTAAATCATTGATTGAATTTTGAGTTGCATTCTTGTTCGTCTTGAGTGTTCATATTCGTTTTCATTAAGCAAAGGCATTCATATCTTGTCTTCAAGACGGGACTGAAGCATCAACGTGACGAATGCAGTTTTTCACGTATCAGTTCATAGGTTGTAAGTTGCTTGTTCATGAAGCCGAAGTTAAAGATTCATATAATTTAACATGTGTGGGTTCATGTAACTTTACCTAGAGGTTCACACATATTATAACACAATGCTTCAAATGACAATGGTACAGGGTTCATGTGCAATATGGTGTGACAAGCTTTTGAATGTAGGTTCATATGTGTTCAGTAGTAGGTTCATATTTGTATTGAATAGGGTTCATATGTTATAGTATAAAATAGGTTGAAAATAATAAGATGGTTTTACTTATAGTTGTTAACTTGTTCGTGTAAGTAACACGGTGTATTGTTTTCATGAATGAAGGAGTTGTTGTAATTTTTTGCTGAAAAGTCAATGAATGTAGCAATTGTGATCCTCGATCTTGCTACTATGGTGGAGAAGATGTTGGAAGAATTCAAGGAAACCCCTGGTAGTTAAGAGCAATGTTCTAAAAGTCACTAGGCGGGAGTTGGGCGGTGAGGGGGGGGGGGGGGGGGGGGGGCCTAGGCGGATTAAAAACTAATGCATGATCCATGTGATTATTTGACTATGTTCTCCCAAATTCATTAATTGCTTATAAAAATATGTTGGGACTTGGGATGAAGTTTGATGTTTAATTATGGGCCTTATTTTATAAGGCCTCACCCAAAACTATGTTTTATGCATCCGCCATCTCCTACGATGTTGCTGATTCCACAACATCTGAGACTTCTTCTCGCCTAGGCGGCCCTAGGTGGGGTCCTAAGCGGTGGATGACCACCTAGCGCCTAGACGGGGCCTAGGCGGGGATTTTTAGAACACTAGTTAAGAGCATGCTTATGACAACGCAGTCACTCATCAGGAAGTAGAGCTCGAAGCGGACTTTGAGACTGTCTGGGAAGACTCATAACATCCTTTCTGGTTTGACCCGCAACTCATTGAGTACCTCAAACAGATAGAAAAAGTTGAAGCATCCAAGGCGAGTGTGGGGTTTTCTACTAGTAGCGCTGCATTAGCCAACAACTCCGTAAACGTACAAGATTGGGAGGGTGTGAATGAGATTACAAGGGAGTATGGGAATGAAAGGACAGGAGCAGCTGAAAGAGAAGAAATGGATATTGGTAAGCATAATTAGCGAGAGGACGCCACTAGTGGAGGACATGAGCAGGCAACTGGTATGGCAGAAAAGCTACAACACGACGAAGCGGAAGATTTATCGGGAGTAACTGAGAAACCAACAAAATCACAACAAGGAAACTCCAATGAAAATGAATAAAGGTGGTAGTTGAAGTACAGACAAAGGAGGGTGGCAATGATGAGAATCAAGGGACTCCAATAACTGAGCAATCAACAATAAAAGATTAAAAAAAAAAGCAATGGATGTGGAGATCTCACGCCTCCCAGTTTCAAGATCATTAGCTTGGAGGAGATGGATAACACGGAGCTCTTTGCGGACACAATACAGAAGCTGGTAAGGGCACAAAAACATTCAAAGGGGTAGTTTATCAATTTTGTTTATCTAAACATAGAAGTGAACTAACAACCACAAATTCTTTGTTGTTTTTTATCCAATCGGAGCTGGTTGTGAATTACCTATGCATGGCAAGGTTATACAAGAGAGCCAAGACATTGTTAGTTGCGTAGAAAAAGGCATCAATGGATCAACTACCATGGACGGAACCGGGCGACGAGATAAACTCTGGAGTGTATGCAATGATGGATATGGAGATGTTCATTGGAACACCGGGTGAGTCATGGTAGGACAAAATGACTAAGAAAAATAAGAAGAAGTACATCGAAGCATTGAAGACCAAATAAGTACATGCCATTATTACCATGGATGTCAATAACATGAAGAGTGAGGTGATGTAGAGGATCAGAAACAACAAGAATGAAGAAGGATACAAGGAAAAATAGGAAAAGGAGAGAAATACCAACTAGTGAATATATTAATATGGTTTGGATTACTTGTGTTTAATGGTACATCTGATTGACAGAAAGAAGGTACTAAGGATTTAAGACAGGTTACCTTTTAGTTCAGCTCACAGGTTTTTCAAGTAAAATGTAAGGTGGTGTGCTTTTGAATAGCAAACTAAGGTTGTACAGGGAAAGATCAAGGAAGTGCATGAATGATATCAAGAAAGTTCATTGATTAACTCTTGTATGTTCATATGTCAAATTCACTTGATGGTGTGAACCTTCTGCATAATTTTATGAACATTGTTATGAAACAACGTGAACCTACGGAATAAAAACATGACATCATGAATGCAACAACAACAAAAAGGATAAATAAAGGAAAATGACATCAAGTGCAATAGAAAAAATGGCCCCAAAAATAAAAAATTCATACGAGGAAAACAATTTTAAAAAAAGGAATCATGTTCCACACACCAAGTAAAATGCTAAAATTGTGTAAAAAGTAGTTAAATACTAAAGTTAAAGGTTCATATGTTTTGAGTTGCTGGTGCATGAAACTAAACTTAAAGGTTCAATTAATTTAACATGTGGGGACTGGATTTAAGTAACTATTTTAGAAGATTCATGTAGTTAATGTATGAAGTTCATGTTTTTTGTTCTTCAGATTCATGTTCTTTTAATTGTGGGTTCATGTGACTAAAAGGTTCATATAATATAAAGTGTGGGTTCAAGTAGCTATTGTGGTAGGTTCATAGGTCTTAAGTTGTTGATTCATGAAGCTGAAGTTAAAGGTTCATATAAGTTAACATGTGTGGACTGTTAGTTAAAGTAAATGTTGTATAAGGTGCAATAATAAGGGACAAATGCCCCCAAAATCTATAATCCATAAGAGCAAAACAATAACAAAAGGAATTATGTTCCATACACCAAGTAAAATGCTAAAAATATAGTTAAAAACTCCAAGGAATCTAGCACTTCATTACAAGTGCGACTATTGTGAGTGGTATATTTGTTGCATTTCTCGCAGCGTCGTTTCCCAGAATGACTAGCAGCCATGGATATCTCTCTTCCACTACGGATACGATGGCCGCTTCCCTTTCTCTTAGCTTACTCCACTGGCAGAATGTTAACCTCAACGGGGATTTCAACTTTTGCGTATGACTCAAGGTTCTGCAGGTTGGATGTCCCACCGCTAGAACAATCCCCGCACACACTAAAAAAATGTCATTTTCTCCTTCAAAAAGGATGAAAATTGTTTCAGCAGCTTTGTCTTGTCTTCTAGAAGCCCAACATAGCTGTAAAAGTCAAAAATCATCCCAACCTCTCTTTCTTCCATGGTCACGCACTGATTCACAACGATATCATCGATTGTGAAAATCGAGGTTATGGTGGCATCCTTTATCCAACGCGAGAGGACCTATTTGGATGGGATCATATCCAAAACAAAGTTTTTGAAGACAAAAATCAAGTGACGACAAGGCAATCTAATGCGTAGGAACCTCCTACAACTACATAAGAAATCGTCGTCTGTTACCAAGTGCTCCACCTCCACTTCTTTTAAATCACCCTCCTTGATGCCATATACTTTTGTACCATTGATGTCGGATATGGTGACCATGCGACACGAGTAGCAAGCAGCACAATTGACAGCCACCTTAGAAGTGTGCTTCTCCAAACTCAATGGTGTCTTCAACTTTGGGTGCATGGTCAAACATTCGTGGTTCAGCTTTGCCTAATTGTGTCTTTGAGTGTCCATTGTAATATATGTCTGTAAAGTGTCTGAAACAACTGTTCGCGGACTCGGAAATGGATGTGGTCCTAACCAAACCACCGAACATGATGTCTCTGGCGTAAGTCAGGATCCAGTTGTGGCAAATCACAAACAAGTCATTGAACCACCTCTGATTCAGGAATGGGTATTCGTCCAACAAGGTCGTCCATCGCGCCTCGAACTTTACCAGTTCCATATCATGGCTCCAAATGATTTTGTTGAACTTGCTCTGAAACACATCTATATGGTGGTATCCTATTTCATCTTTCTCGATGCTTTTCTCATGATATGCCACATGCAAAACCGATGGCGAGATCGTGGGAAAACCTACTCAATTGCAGCCTTTATGGATGCATCTTGGTCCATCACAATAATCTTCGACTCATTTGCCATAGCTTCCTTGAATTTTTCCAACAACCACACATACGACTCGTAGTCCTCATTGAATATTAATCCAATAGCAAACGTAACACTCGTCTAGTGGTGATCCAGTCCGGTGAAAGGAACAAAGATCAGATTGTACATGTAGAATGTTGATCAATGAGAAATCAATAGCTAGCAAGCAAGTTCTTATGACTGAAAACTAGGTTAATAAACATTGGTCTGAAGGTTCATAAGAAATATGTTTCAAGTTCAGTAACAATAAAATTAAAAGAGCAAAAACTAACAGTGTGATGATAAGGTTCATGAATACATGTTGTAGGTTCAGAAAAATGTAGAACATGTTCATGAACAAATCAGTATTACAGAATGAAATAAAAAGTACAAGTCGAGGGACCAAAAGATAAAAGTGTACAAAATAACCTATTGGTGCAGTGGGTCGCGTCAAATGATACAACACCATCGAAGAGGGAAAATTTCTTGTGTGAGACATGATCACACCAAAATAGTTGTGTCTAGTGGTCCATCGAATTATCGTCGTAATCGAGAAAAAACGCAAAGGATAGCTCATTTTTTTGAAAAATTGTAAATCGTCATATGCGCATCAGAACAGCCTATGTAAGCCAACATATATCGTCGTGAGTTCTTGAAATCAACGTAAGAAGCACCAACATGTGAGTAGTCGGCGACAATCTCCTTGAATATATGATGACACCTCATAGAACTGATGCTCGGTTTTTCGCAATTCATAACAAACTTCTTGTGCCTTGCATCCATCTTCCTACTTGTCTTTATAAACTTCCTATGGGTATCGATGACGAGTTTGTGAGTGTGACATTCCTCGAAAGCAACTACTTTGTAACCCAGGCTACCAACAAAACGAAGGGTGTACTTGGGTTTACAACCGACCCTATTCGACAACGGAAAAATTTGTTGTTTTGTCCTTTCTTGAAACCTTCCTTGCTGCATAGAAGATACTTCAACACAACCACGATGTCTTTTTTGTGCAAACATCCATTTTGAACGTCAAATCCTCAATCAAACTTGTATTTCTTGTAAGACGCAACCCCTTCATCTACCGTAGTAAACTACATCCCTACGACTGGTTTGATATCGTCGAGGCAAACTGAAACATAGTAAATCGAACCCCCTTGAGGTAAGCGAGCCTCGTAGTGAGCACTTAAATCACCCTCATCTAATGGCATGTCATCGAAACTAGGACAGCTAGAGCCATGAGATCACAACTAGGTGCAACAGAGGCAGATAAAGACACTAGTAGCAAGAGACTACGTATTATTAATAGGTTCATAAGGGAATGAAGACAAGTTCATATGTTATAAACGATAGGTTCATGAGTTTAGAATAATAATATTGTATTGCTTCTCTGCTTCTAGCACGAATGGAATCCACTGGCACGACTAAACACAAGACAAAGGATGTAAAAATAACAAAAGAATCAACACAAAAAACGGTAGACAAGGCATGAAGGATTTGAAGAACAAAACCATAAAACGATAATAAAGCAAACAAAGACAAAAAAACCTAATTTTTTCAAACTCTTAACAAATGGATTATGGAAAAATCAAGGCGAGGTATTTTGTGTGAAATCAAAACGAGGAATCAACCACAAACAAAGGAAGAGAACATTACATAGAAGAAGGAAGAATTAAAACAAGAAAAAAAGCAAACACGAACAATCTAGGAAAACTCGAGATTATACTTACCTGAATACATGTCGATTCAGAGAGTTGAGGCGCGGAATGCAACAAAAATCATAGATTATTACTTTCTTAATCGAATCGAGCAATGAATCAATAGGAAAAGTAAGAAAAAGGAAGGAAATCAAGATCTGTAAAAATGGCGATTTTTTAGCAAAATCGCCAGGTCGAGAGAGCGAAAAAGCGGAGAGGGAAGAAATGAATGGCTAAATGATGGTTTTGCCCCTCCATGTCCGTCCTATAGCAAAAAATTTGGGAGCTCGGGAGCTTGTGGACCGCACGATGAAGCGCGATAGACGGTCCAAATCTGATCCACATGAAACGCAATAAAAGTGATCTGCATATGATCCGAAATCATGATTTAATATGGATATTATGCTAACAAATTAATATAAACTATAAACAAATAAACATAACAACATTAGATAAGTTCGTAAAATGTGAATCGAGGTTAAAGGAAATGTGCATCAGAGTTATACTAAATGTGCAGTAGTATTGCTTGGGAAAGTAGTTGAATTTTTGAGTTCTTACTTTGCAAAGAAGATGAGTGTGCATCCAATTGTGAATTATAGATCGATGTGCATTACATTTAGCATATTTGTGCAAAAAATACATACTTATTTATGCACCAAAGTATTATACGTATATGTGCATCACATTATAGATATTTTATGCATCACACTTTTCAGTTTTTGTGCATCCATTTTCCAGTGTTAGTGCATCACAATCCTTATGTTAGTGCATCAGATTTCCATGTATTTGTGCACATAGTATTCTAATTATGTACTTTTGTTATAATATAAAATGTGCATGGGATTATATTGTGTTTGTGCATCATACTTATGTTATGTCCACCACATATTCTGGTGTTAATGCATCATATTTTGTTATCTTTGTGCATCTCATTTTCATGTGTTTATGCGTCATATTTTTAAAAAAATATGTGAACCATTGTGTAAGATTACATTTATTAGAGTTATAATGCATGTGAATTTGGGGTTCAAGAGTATCTACATCGGAGTTATGAAATCTATATATCAAATTAATTTCATACCTTTAAAAAGCAAATGCATATTTTATTACAACAAGCTCCTTACATATTGAAGCACAGTTTATGATACACGGATGCACAAATTCTTAAAACATCAATGCATATTATATTAATACCGATACACATTTTATTATAACTTCTGATGCACATTTTAACAAACTCTAGTGCACATTTTGGTATAGTGCTTATGCACATACTTTGACACTCTCGTGCACATTTTATAATAAATCTGATGCACATAAACCACAAATGCACATTTGTATTACAGTTGCAATGCACATAGTCTTACATATTTGATACACATTTTACTATTACAATGGCTCATGTTCTGTTAACTTCCATTTTTATACGAAAATATAACCTTTAATGAAACTTGTGCCAATCACATGACCCTTTTAATGAAACTTCAATCTCACCCTTACCTTGTTACGAAAATGCATAATCATCAACTATGATGTGCATTATCTTACACATTGATGCACATAGTTTTAAAAAAAAATTAATGCACATTTCATTATAATTCTGGTGCACATTTCAACAAACTTTGGTACACATATTGGTATAACTCGGTTGCACATAATTTTAGGTGTGACCATGGAGTTTTAAACACATATTATTCAAAAAGAGTATGAATATGTAAAGCTATTTATAGCTTTTTGTCCATAATCAAAATGGCGTATTTCATTAATTGCAATGTTAATAGTATTAAAAAGATATTGCAATTTCCACAATTAGTAACCATAAATATAAACAACATTTATGAAACCCTAGAATCATTTATCTCAATTATTCACAAGATTCAAATCTGACTTGAGCGTCGAAGGCTGCATTAGGGATAAAGCCATGTGGGAATCCTTGTTTGTTCTTGCATGATCAAATCTGAGATTTTTCAATTCACATCTCCAGGAACACAAATCGTTCATCCCTAATCAATTTGTTGTGGTGTTGATTTTTGCTACCACAAATGGCGCTGACCGCGGGAAGAATCACGAAATTGTTTGGAACGCCTGGATTTGATTCGAACATGGGGGAGGAAGGCGACGATGCATTTGCCTGGCTGGTCTAGCTCGATGCAGTAGCTCGGTTGAACCTTGAAAGGAAGAGCTTTTGTTAACATAAGTAATAGTTTACTCCTTTATAAATCAATTTCAAGTCTGGGTGTTGCAATTTCGATGATGAGGAGAAATCTAGGGAATCAAACAAGACAATCAACGGCTTCTAGGTTATTGGATAATCAAGGGGGGTTGCTTTTATCAGCCCTGGACAAAGTCAAGATGAAATTGGCTCAAATGACATCCACCCTTTTTTGCTAGAATCATTCGAGATCAAAAGGCGCGAGCTAAGTTTCAAATTCTTACTTTGATTTATATATATGATGGAAAGTCTACCCGGTTAATAAAATTTCATTGTACTCTCATAAATTGGCATTTTGGATAGCGAATGATGCCTTAATGTGTTAAAATGGTTCATGCTATTTTAGGAAAAATGGCAACCAAGTTGGTCCTTGGGAACAAGCAAAAAATGCAAAGTATCACTCTGAAACTATGAGATACACCTTGAACTATGCAAGAAAGAACATCATTTTTTATAACATGAGTAAATAAGAGGTGTTGGAAGCTCAAGCTCAAATCGACAAGAAAAGAAGAATTGAAAGTTCTAAAAAAGCTTTTGAAGAAATATGGGAAAAGATCAAGAAATCTCAAGCTAGGTCTTCTTCCATTCTTGAAACTGAACCAAAGAATGATTCTGAGGTAGTCACTTTGTTTACACCAAAGGAGGAGGAATTTTTGGATCAGACATCATTTTCATCCACACCTACAAGTCCTCAACTTTTTTGTCACCCTTCCAGAATTGACCATAATAAAGCCTCTTGAAGCTTTAACCGTGGCTCCTAGCCTACACTTCCCACTTGTCTTCAATTCAGGCTTTTGGAAAAGGAAGTCTCGCTTCCATCCCTCACTACGATCAAAGATAGTGCCGCTCATGAAGAGAATTTTACACGAATGGAGCTTCTAGCACTACCTCACTTTCCGCATGAAAGGAGGAATAAGAGTCCGGTTTTCAAGTAAGACATTCCACTCTTTCATATTTTGTTTCTCCACACATGCGTCCTACTACACGTCCATCTAGTATTAGAGTTTCTTACTTGTTGCATGCTTCATTTTCAGCTAGGACTTTGCATTCTTGCATGCACCATAGTTTTCTTTCTGAATATGTGTCATGTAGGATGCACCTAGTTCATAATGTTATCTTCATGTTCGAGCATGCTTCTTATTTCATCATTAAGCATATACATAGGAATAAGAAAAATAGTGGCTTAGCTTGTGCTTGCATCTTTGCATATCATGCTAAGCTTGGAATTTTTGTTCTTAAATTGTCACATTTTCTTGGAAGAATGTAAATGCCACATAATCATATTTTACTCGTAGGGCACGTGGATTCAAGGTTGAATCCCTTTCAAGAGAGGGAGGATGATGTGACCATGCCCATGGTCAATCATGGTGCCCATGGCCTCACCAAGCTTGCCCAAGGCGTCCCCAAGTGCGCCCTTGTCTTCACCACCGCCCTTACCAATGCCCACGCCATGCTCTTCCACGGTGCCACTGGCCCCCATGCCACTTAGATTACACACCTCGGCTCCCATGGCCATGTCTGGACCCCAGGACCCACCTCATGCCAAGAACACACTGGCATAGCCCCCGCGCCTGTGCCCCACCTCACTCGTTCTGGAGCACGCGACGCTTCAAGGGTTTCACCTTTCTCGTCCGACCTGACCTACCTCTAGGCTCAATCACGCGAGCACAAGCCGGGAGTATTCAATCCAATATCAAACAAGGCCTTGTGGCCCTAAGTGCGCCTAAAGAATCGCATGATGGCTCGTTTTCTTTGCTTGTTGTGCAACCAGGTTCGTGGCCACTGCCCACTCCATGGTTTGGCTCGTGCTTTTGGTCCCAAATTGATTCTTGACCTTACTCATTGACTTATGTGTATTTTATACATATCACATGGTGATTTTCAAAGGAGTTATGCGGCCATAACTCCATCCACACAAAAGGTCTCGCCGTCTTCAATGTCGTCAAACGAAGAGCCTCCTCTTTGTAGGTTTTGCTTTGCTACTTTTGATGCTTCTTTTGCCACTTGTAAGGCACATCTTTGATCATCTAAAACCAGAGAAACCTTGTGTTTTGTTCTTAAGAATTTCATAAAAATTCAATCCCTCTCGTGTCATATCGAGACATTTTGATCGAACAATTCGAGTGTGTTATATCTCATCTTGTTTGATCTTTTTCAAGAATTGAGTAGTGCATCAAATCTATTCTTGTTCATTTATCCCTTTCAATTTCCAAAATCTAACAAATAAAAATCGGATCCAAAGATCCAACCAAAAACAACCACAAAAAAAAAACTCAACTGAAATCCTCCTTTTTCGAGCATCGGACTTCATCGTCGTCTTCTGAGCGTTTGAGGGTTAAACTTCCTTGATACTGAGGATCATACGAGGCTGGGATCTTATCAAACATGTTACACAAACTTGGAACGCGTCTAGTCTCGGGAAGTTTTACATTTGAGAATGGACGTGGGGGTACTACTTTTCCTCGTTTGATTTTTCCCACTGGATTTTTTCGTGAAAAGGTTTTAATGACCCCCCCCCCCCCCCTATTTGTATTCCCCACTATTTTGAGATCATGCATGAAATGAGCAAACATTTTTTTCCAACAATTGATCTTCTTATTGCAGGTACAACTCAAGCTATGAAAATCGGCTAAGTGGCCAAACTCGTCACTTATGACCAAAATCACCATGGTTCCCAAGTGACCAAAATTGTCACATATGACCAAAATCACCCATGTGGCCAAACTCGTCATATGACCAAATTGCCCAAGTGGCCAAACTCGTCACTTATGACCAAAATCGTCCAAATGGCCAAAATCGTCACTTATGACCAAAATTGTCCAAGTGGCCAAAATCATCACTTATGACCAAAATCGCCCAGGTGGCCAAAATCGTCACTTATGACAAAAATTGTCACTTATGACTCGTGATGCGTAAGCTGTCAGATTTGTCAAACATAACCGAAACAATAGAGTGGTAAGCTCTTTTGTCCATATTTTGAGTGCTAATATGACTTGCTTATGGACTTCAAGTAGTTAAAAGCATTGTGAGAACCTCCACATGAGAGGGCTACAGAAAGTGTTAGGGGCAATTTATTCGTTGAAAACCACCATCCCCGCAAATGCACAGAAGATTATAACTCGTTTGAAGGGATCCTAGGTTCCACCAATGTCGAGTTGTTGGTCAGCTTCGTTAACCACCACATGCTTAAGAAACCCGATGAGGAATTGTGGAGGTAAAGCTATTTACACCTTTTTATCTGTAATTAAAAAGATATTGCAATTTCCATAATTAATAGTAGTAACTCCTCGTTTAGTTAAACATGGGAAATTAAATCCTTGAGAACTTAGTTACTTCCCAAGAATTGCAAATTACTGGAATATTAGAAAACAAGTTTGGTTCATTTTATTGTTTTCCATATTAATGCAAGGATTGAGAATTTTATCTCTAAAAAACGGATGAACTTACATACTCCCTCCATAACATAATACTTGTCTTTCTAGTCTTAATTTTTGTCTCAATATACTTTTCTTTTGGTATTTTTTTACATCTACTTTACATATATGCCCTTATAGTTTTTAGCACTTCTTAATAAATGAGATAAAAATTATTAGTAATTGTATTGGAAAAGTAACAAAATAAATTAATAAATAGGGATATATTTGTACATTTCAAACTCTCCTTAATATATGTGTAATTGTTCAAAAAGACAAGTATTCTGATACAGATGGAGTACCTTGTAAAGGTAAGTGTAATTATTGTAATTAAAAGGAATTACAACTTTCTAAGAAACAATGGGTATATATAAAGAGCATTTATGAAACCCTATAGGCATTCATTCTCAATTACTCACATGACTCAAATCTAACTTGATTGTCGTAGATTAGGGGTTTGTTTGGAGATGGTATTTATAAAGACTTTTTTTATTGATAAGAAGATGAAAAGTAGGTTTGTGTAAAAAAAATATGTTTTATAGATGTGTGTATTTTTATTGGAAAATGTGTAATAAAAAATAAGTAGAATAATTTTATTGTACGTTTATCAAAATATGTAAAAATGATTTACTTTTTTCAAAATGTCTTTATAAGTAAAAAATAGGTTTTGTCAAACAAGGCCTAGAATACCAGAAAACCATCGGAATCCGTGTCTGTTCTTGCAGGAACGAATCTAGGATCTTTCGGTTCATATCTTCGGGGTGACCAATCGTTAGTCAATCAATTTATAGTAATGCGAATTTTTGCTATCAAAAAAGACACAACCTGAGGTTCAGAAGAGGGCTTTATTCGCACCTGAGCAACCTCCTAATTTTACTAATCGGGATGAAGAAACCATGGTCCTATTTTCCACAAATTTACGTACAGAAAAACTTTTATGCTTGAAAAAAAAATCAATTGAGAATCGAAACATAATGGAGCTTAGTCTAACATAACCACACATACCATCCTAATTGACAAGTCTAATATAACAATTAACAATACATGAAGTCAAGGAAACATTCCACATTCAATCGAACAACAGAGGGCCCAAAAGCTACTTTACTGAAAATGCACCAGCTTGAAAGACATATCCAACATGAATATACCCAATAACCAAATTTACTACCACAATTACATTATTAGAAATATTTCAAATTTGGTGCAAGGATACAGCATCTCAAGTACAATGTTGAGGGAGTTGTGAGTTCACCTCATAGGGATTTATTATACAAGCTAACAATACCACAGGAGTGAAGCACATATATGGTGGGAACATCAGCTTATTCATTAGAGAACTGCACTTCATTAGTACTACTGCGTATCAACTTGTGCAGGTAATAAGAAGTTATGCACTTTTAACTGTGGAAGAGTTGATTATGTCGATAAATTCCGGCTGGAAAGAGCAAGAAAGTGAATAAATCAGCGATAATCATACAAGGAGATCAAAGAATAATGTAACTTAGCTAGTCCTGTTACCTTGAGAGACGCTCCACCAACCAAAAATCCGTCAACACCAGGCAGTGCAGCTAGCTCCTTGCAGTTTGCACCGTTGACAGAGCCTACACAAAATAAGATACTCAAGTTAGAAAAAAAAAAAACAAGATAAGTGCTGGCAAAATTCAGAATAACAGGATACAGAAAAACTGAAGACCGTCACATGGTACAGTCTTATGGTGTATCCTGAGTAAATCAAAACATGACCCAACTGTGTCCTTGAACTAAGCATTCGAGCCATTTTTCTATAGTCACCTCAGGGTAGGAACATCAATCAGTCGACCAATAGCACTAATACTTAATTTATGTCCATCTCTCCTGTATTTGTGATTACAATGCAACTGTTGGAATTTGCTGACTTCTTGACTTAATTTAAAGGATGCAATAATGTTCTCCATAACCCCAAGAAAGCAAGAACAAAGTGGTAACTGGTAAGGTGATTTGAGCTCAAGTAATGGACATAATCAACTCCTGTATTTGTGATTACAAAGCAACTGTTGGAATTTGCTGGCTTCTTGACTTAATTTAAAGGATGCAATAATGTTCTCCATAACCCCAAGAAAGCAGGAACAAAGTGGTAACTGGTAAGGTGATTTGAGCTCAAGTAATGGACATAATCAACTCCTTAAGGATCATCAATGATGACTGCACTACAAAATTGGAAGGAAGAAACAAAGTACATACCTCCGTAAATAATCCTTGTAGTTGCAGCTACTTCAGGACTGGTGTTGTCATGTAGCCAACTCCTCAATTCCGAGTGCACCTGTTCCAAAGAAAATGAGTCTAAGAAGTCAAGAAGAAGCAAATGTCCAACTCCAATGTGCATTACTTAGCATCATACTGACTTCAAAGTGTCAAGGGTATATGGCATTATGGGACAAAGGTTTGAATTCACCTTGAGAACAAGCAATGAACCTGATATATTTAAATTTTCAAGGAGAGAACAAATTTACAAAAAAACATCAACTTTAGGTGGTGACTTCATTATGATGAGTATGGGCATGGAGTCGGGTCATCTTTCTAAGAGTGGATTAGTGGAAACCCCTTCTTCAAACAAGGCATGAGTTGTTCGCAAGTCAAGTCAAGTTTCCTTGTATTTCTAGGCTGCCAATCAGAGGAACAAGGAAAAACAACCCTCCTTCACAAGACTCTTAATATTTTATACCAAAGTTTCAGCTTATGTTGATTGGGTCACCATCAAAAGCAAAATTCATGGGCACGTGCAAGCAAATTGGGTAGAGTTAGTTCAATCATTTCCAACTTCATCAATGTAAGACTTGATTTTTATAACATTTGACAATTTTCTTCTTTCAAACCAAGTATCCTTGTGGTGCGAGTTTTACACTCTGTTATTTCTCGGTTTTCATCTTTGTCAACTCTCGACGCATTGGTGAAGCAGAATTGTTTGAGAACCCGATTGATGCTAGTCTCTTGTTGCGTACAGGTTGTTGGTTAGTTCCCGAAATTAGTTGGTTGGCTAGTTCATAGAGGGTCTTAGGTTTCAGGTTAGATACACTCGTGGCTTGGCTATCTCGTTGTCATCGGGTCCTCCACAACCCTTACGAAGCCTACGTCCTACAGATGCGTCAGTTCAGCATCTCTGGCTTTCCTATAATAGGAGATTTTGAGAAACATATCTTTTGTATGATATGATTAAGAAGAGACCCACTTAGCACCAAGTAGGCCTAAATGTAATAGGGGGTGATTTGAAGAAACATCAATAAACTGAATAGAAAATCTTGACATCGTTAATAGCATAAAAGTAGTACAGCTTTATGTGTAGATTTCCAATTAAAAACCCCCAGGGTGCCTTGCATGACCAAGTGGTAATGGGTTCGATTCCAGCCGCTAGAGCTGCATTTCCCTCTTTCACCACCTTAGGGCAGAGGTGGTGGCCGGTGGGAGGGCGCCACTTATGGGGTATTACCCAAACAATAATGCCTTACAAGTTAGACTCGATGGTATAATCAAAACAATCAAGAGATATGTGGCCAAAGATCATTATACTCATATCACGCCAGCAAATATTTCTTTACCCCTTCTTTTTTACACCATAAATTCTCTACCATACGTAAAAGTAATTACCAATGCTTCAGCTGAAGAAAGCAAGCAACACATACCTCCTGAGCTTGAACAGGAGTAGCGACCTTCCCGGTTCCAATGGCCCAGACAGGTTCATAGGCTATAACTATATTGGACCAATCAGACACACGTTCTGCATAGGAAGAAGCTTAAGTTAATCACAGTAGAAGCTGCAGGACCCATATAGTCGAAAATTCTAAGGACCAAGCATAATCATATATTTGGACATATAAAAAGGCTTACTGGTAGAAGTATCTACTACATTGCATTTGCATTCATCCTAAGGGAAGTTTCATTGCTTGGGTATGAACTTCATCTCTCTTCCTAGACAAGCACAGACAACAGTATGACAAAAGAAAATCCATCTACTGATAAGATGGTGATACTGATATGAAGGTCCTATGACCATAGTTATTTGTAGAAATGCTTCATCTAACTGAACAAGTTTGATAAAAATATTTTTTATTCTAGTAGCTCTACCTATTTAATACATAGACTAGTTTTTGTATGCATACAACTAGAAAAGATTATCATCCATAAGAATCCAATATTGAAGTTTGTCAGCAATTATTAAAATATGAAAATTGTGTTTCCCCAACAACTGAAAGTTATGTCTTCAACTTCAATGGCTAATGGTTTCAAAAAGATACTAGAACTTATCATTAAGGATCCATTTGAAATTATACAAGCATCCATATTAAATATGAAAACAATAAAATATGTTATATTATTTTATAAAAAAGCTTCGTTAATAAGCAATCAAGTGAAAATGTACTTCATATTGGACAAGTATAAGTATGGGTTCTCTCACTGGTATATATTTTGTTAATCGGGCAATCATTTAACATTACTCACTCATTTATATAAAAGCAGGCAGCGTGCTACCAGATATTAAAGTACAAGAAATTCACAACAATAAGGCGTACTTCATATTGGACAAGTATAGGTTTGCTCACTGGTATATATTGTGTTAATCGGGCAATCATTTAACATTACTCACTCATTTATATAAAAGCAGGCAGCGTGCTACCAGTTATTGAAGTACAAGAAATTCACAACAATACAAGGCAATTTATTTAGTAGGACAGATATACCAGCAATTGCTTTAGTTTGTGCAGCAACAACCTCCATGGTTGATCCAGCTTCTCGCTGCTCAAGGCTTTCTCCAACACAAGCTATTACTTTCAAACCTTTCGAAAGAGCATATGCAACCTTATCTCCTACAAACTTTTGGAAAGGTAAAAAGAAACATGATGCAAACATGAGATATTATATCTTTTTGTTCAAAAGCATGATACAGCAGAAGTTGGAGAATGTAGAAAAGAAAAAAAGGCTCAAATCATTTATATTAACACCAGTATAACCTCATTGGACTCGTTCAACAAAAGCCTTCTTTCTGAATGCCCAAGAATGACCCAAGGAATTGCTAAATCAACAAGCATCTCTGCACTGTACAGACAACAGAAACAACAAAACAAATATTTTACATGATCAAGAGGATCAAATCTATTGTGATGAGAATGTTATTGACTTTAGTACGGACTTCGGAAGCCTTATAGATGACCAGACCTCGTTTCACTAACTGGAGAGTCATGACCAATTGACCATAAGGCTGGCAGCAGGTGCCAAACTTAAGCCTATGGGCACACTAGACGATGAGGGTTCGAATTAGGTGATATTTCAAAGGGGAAGTGATATTTCAGAGGAAATGATTTCCACTAGTGGTTCGGATGCAGCTTTACATAAAATTGCCATCTGATCCAATGAGTTAATTATGGATGAAGGTGAGAATGCTAGGGTATAAGACTTAAGAATGGCTGCAATGAATGAACTGCTGACACTTGACAGGTTCAAGAAAAGAAGTCAGTGACACGTCAAATGCAATTGGTTTCTATCAGTACCTCAGTTAATTATCGTTGGCATATTAGAAGCGGAAATGTGTTGACTGAGTTAGCAATTCTGCTAAAGAACGCAGTAGGACGATTTGTTCTCTAGCAGTTCAGATATATAATCACTTAAAAGTAACATTGAATCTAAAAATGGGGAAACAATATTTTGGTTTAGGCAACGGAATATAGTCGAGGACTGAGAGTGCATACCCACAGTAGGCTAAATTACTTTTAGAGTTAGTATATAAAAGCAACCACATTTAATAAGGACTATTCTAGTGACTCCCAGAAAGGACCCAAAAAAATAATATACATATTCTTTATAAATTTACAAAACTCATTTCAAATCTAAAGCATGAATAAAGAGGAAAAAAAAAAGGAAACAAAGAGTGAAGCATATGAGAGCAAAGCTTAAGACTACGATGTAAACATCAGCATATCTTAGCATACCTGACTTCACCAGTGAATGCACCACCTTTCATAACCCAGCAGTTTTGAGCGGCAACATGGAAATCTGGTCTCAGCAAACTCTTCACCAAGGGAAGAAAAACATATGGTGGGCTCACAACCACCTCTACAGAAAAGACAAACAAGCATGTCATTTTCTCATGCCAAAGCAGTTGAACCTTATCGTCCAATACAATACACAAGCAAATTTGTGCTCCACCATGGAATTCTTCCCTAAACTCCTAAGGGAATCCTCTAAAAGAAAATTGACCAGGAAGAGAAGCAGAAGCTTATTAAAGAGCTTGCTGGATTGTCTAAAGCTGAATCCACTGTAAAAGGGAGTGTCTAAAGCATTCCCATTTCCCAGTCGTGCAACTTTATTCGGCGAAACAGTTAAGTTTTCATAAACAGATACTTCCACATGATCTTCAATTTGAAAACACACCAAGATCAAATTGAGATGAGAGTTCAGAGGCATTAAAACTTACCACCACATCGCTTGATGGAACTTGTCACACCAAGATCAAATTAAGATGAGAGTTCAGAGGCATTAAAACTTACCCACTACATCGCTTGATGGAACTTGTCCTTCATTGAGAGCAATCACTAACTTCTTCACTTCCTCCACAGTTCCATTCTACAAAATACACAAGAACGAAAGAAAGAAATTCCAAAAAGCAAATCAAGCATGACCTGCAGTACGCTCATCTACACAGAATCGCATTACTGCCTATTAATTAACGATCAATATCAATCGTCTAATTGAAACCCTAATATAGCGTTCCAATAGAGATTGATTCCAACAGCCATTGATGCTAAAACCTTACACAATAAATCCATCCAATCCAATCGATAATTTGTTACAAATTCCACCGAAACAAAACAAAAAACAACATTAATCATGCCGCCGTGAAAAAAAAGGACTGAAACTGGTGAACATGTATGAAGATATAGGAAGAAGAGAAAGACTAACGCATTTCCAGTTGCCTCCAACGAAGAATTTCCGACCCATAGCGATCGTTGTTGCAATTATGCAGCTGTTCGACTTCTGTGGCTAACTCCACGAAGTTTCTACCACTTGTTTACAGTTAGTTACTACTTTGTCCTCAGATCCATTGCAATGTTAAGAGATCTTATACAAGGACATTTTAGGTATTTTGCGCTGAGCGTCGCAGCTTCACGAGAGCTCTCGGGGTGTTCATCCGGTCCAGACCGGACCGGATTTTTTCAAAAATCTGGACCGGAGACCGATTCGGTCCGGTCCAATTCTGGTCCGGTCCGGTCCAGGACCGGTTAGACCGGTTTTATTTTTTAAAAAAAAAATAATTAAATTCTTATTTAAAATCTATAAAAAATATCTAAAAAACATATATACTCATAACTTATTAAATTAAAAAAAATATCTATAAAAAATACATATAAATCTCCCAAAAAACATATAAATTAAAAAAAAAAAAAAAAAACTGGTCTACCGGTCCGGACCGAATTTTTTCCGGGTTTGGACCGGACCGGAACCGGATTAAGGAAATTACCTGGACCGGAGACCGGACCGTATTTTCACCGGTCTGGTCCGGTCCTCTTTTGAACACCCCTAACGAGAGGCGTGGGTCGCCTCTAATCCGGATTACGATTCGTCATTGGATCCACTTATGTTGTAAGGATAAACTTTATATTAAGGGCCCGTTCAGTAAGTGGTAGCAAAATCGAGTGAAAGTGGAAGTGAAAGTTGAAATGAAAGTAGGAGTTGAAGTGGAAATACGAGTTGAAGTTAGGAAATGGCGTGCTCGATAAGTAGTAATTTAGACAAGTGAAAGTGAGGTATTTTTGATGTTGAATTACCAAAAAGGGCATAATAATTTTTAGGTTTTACATGTCACGTGACTTTTTGCCCCTGCACGTGATCAACCACTTTTGTTTGAGCTAGCTTCAGCTCCTCCCGAATATCCCCAATTTGAGCTTGCAGTGGTTTGAGCTAGCTTTAGGGTTTATCAGTGGTTTGAGCTAGTTTGGCGATTTCACTCCCGAATTAGAAGCCATCTCCTAGGTAATCATATGAATTCTTTATCTTTTCTCAATCTCTCAAGTTTGTAATCTCTTTATCTAGCTTGCGAACAGCCATGTCTTCTTGCATAGAAAATCTGGACCGAAATGCTCGTGTTCTTCACACATCAATGTATTGTGGACATAAATTCAAAGTTGTATTGCTTCGTGATGGATGAATGTGGACCGAATTGACCATGTTCATCGAATATGCAATGTTTGGTTTGTGGTTAGGGTTTCTTTATTTAGGGAGAAAGGTTAATTGCTTGAATTTTAGATAAATGGAAAAGGAATGCTTGGATTCTGTGTTTGTCTTTAAATTCAGTTAAATTAGCATATACAAACACATAATTTGTTGTACAAAGAAGACCAAAAATGTTGTTTTCGTGTTTGATTTTTCTAAACTAGAGAAGACGAAATTTGTTGTAAGGAGAAAAAAAAATGGGAAGGTCGGTTTCCTGTATGATTTTTTTTAATTCAAGACAAATGTATTGAGCTTACTTTTTGCTTGTTATGAAGGGCATATGAAGTTGTAGTGTTGCCTCTGGTGGTTTATTGCATTCATTGGAGAACCGGGCTGGTGGTGTTTGTAAAAGGTGTGCTTCCTCATATTTTACAAATAATGTTGGCTTTTTTATTGAAATTCAGAATGTGTTGAATATATGTTTGGTGTTTGTGTATGCCTTGAGTAATGGATTATCGTGTTATATTGATATTATTGTGTTAAATGTGGATTGAATTTGTGTATGACTTGAATGTGGATTGTAACCACAGTTGAGGTTGTATGAAATGTATGTCTTAAGTGTTGAATGTTGTTTGAAATTGTTATTGTGTTAAGGTGTGTGTTAAGAGTTCGAGGCATTTGTGTTTATGTTGAAATAGAAATCTGGTTTTGTGCTTATTTTAGTTCCTTAAAGAACGTAGATGGAGGAGGATAAAGGTAAGGGAAAAGCAAAGGAGAAGCCATTTCTTTGGACTGAAAATCTTGCATTGACATTGATGAGGGTATGCAAAGATTATCAAAGAAAACATGGCTATTATCAGACATTCACTTGGCCTGATGTTAATGAGGAATTTGAAAAGAGGATAGGCTTGAAGGTCTCAAAAAATACCTGTAGGAACAAAATTGAGCATATGAAAAAAATTGTGGAAGCCATGGTGCGACCTAAGGCGTAGTGTGACGGGTGTTGGGTGGGATTCGGCGACTGGTTTGGTCACTGCTGATGATGAATGGTGGGAAAGACAGAAGAAGGTCTGTAGGCATAACAACTTATCTATGATAATGATTTGGTATATATTATTTAGGAGTGAATTAATTCTTGGTGTATGTCCTTTTGTTTGGCAAGAAAAGGATGATAAGTATAGTCAATTCAGAAAGAAAGGGGTTAACCCTGAGTTGAGTGATTTATGGGATGACGTGTTTGGCCAAATTGTTGCAACGGGAAAACATGTCATGTCCCCAAGTATGGATCCTAGTGCGCTTCCGCTTTCCCTACTTGGAGTTGATGATAGTGTTTATCTGGATTCACAAGAGGATAGTCTTGACCGTCAACTAGAGAAAGATGATGAGGAGGAACAAGAAAGCCTTCGGTCGCTCGCTGCTAGGGTAAGTGTGGAGTTGCCACTTGATGAGTGCTTAGCAGAAGTACACAAAGGGATTATTGCCACAATATCTGGTCCATCAAATGTCAGGGGGAAGAGCACCAGGCTTGCAGTTACACCTACTGAGTCCATCAAAAAAAGAAGGAGAAGGCCAAGTCATGCTTCAACGACATTCAACGAACATATGGCTGTTGTGGGTGCTGCTAGTCAGAAAATGTTTACTATGATGGAGGGTGATATTGGAAGTACCAATGATCTGGCAGGGAAAGTGAAGAGATATGGATATGCAGAATGTGTTGTGGTGCTGGAACGCCTTGTAACTGATGGGCTTCTCAAAGAGAATGAAAAGTTGTATTTCTTTGCCGCCAGTCAGCTGGCTCAAGAACCAAGACGTGAGGTCTTCATGTCCTTCCCGAAAGACAGTAACAAGATTGCATGGCTACAGTACGAGTACGATCTTGCAAACCAGTTATATCAGCCGTAGATGGAGTGTGATGGGTTCGAGTATTTAGGGTAGTGGTTGGGGGATTTGATATGTTTGAGTGTCTAGTGTTATCATTATGTGTTTGGATAATGATGTGATTTATGTATGAACTTAGTGCTTGGTGTTTGATGTATTTCATACTTTATTAGTTCTTCATGTTAACTCTTGCATACCATTTGTGTTTTCCTAGTGCATGGCTACAGAATAGTAGTTACGTTACAGTAGGAGATATCTTATATTTGAAGTTTGGGATTTTCAGTTTATGTCTTGATCTAGTATAATCCGAAGACATGGATCAACCACTTGGTCCGAGACGAAAGATGTCTAGACGCGAGTTACGAAAGAAGTGGCTTCCTAGATGGCAGGTGTGTTTGGAGATGTGTGTGCGTCTCTCGGCTGCATACCATGCTAGGTTTATTCACAAGGTTCCTTGTTATGATTCAGAGCTCACGGGGTACATGTAGATGTGCCAACTGATGGACTCTGCGTCGGATGTTAGATGTATCAATGCATTTCGGATGGAGAGGCATGTCCTCCAACATCTTTGCGATGAGCTAGAGACAAAGTACGGGCTATTACCTTCACGTCGTATGTCCGTTTTGGAGAAGGTTGGGATTTTCCTTTACACTATTTATGTTGGGTTGGCTAATAGAGATGTATGTGAGAGGTTTCAGAGATCAGGCGACACCATTAGCCGTGTGTTTCACCAGTTTCTAGATGCAATGGTTGGCAGGCACAGGGGTTTTAACGGCCTTGTATGTAAGCTTCTAAAACCTCGTGATGCAAATTTCACTAACATTCCAACAAAAGTGATGAGTGAGTCCCGATATGGTCTTTTCAAGGTATGGATTATATTACTTATATTTTCAATTTAGGGACAAGTTGAACCAGCCATGCCGTCTAATATTATTGTTACTGAATTCATTTAGGGTGCTATTGGATGTATTGATAGGGTTCACATTGAATGTTGTGTGCCAGAGGAAGAACAATTTCCTTATAGATGTCGTAAGGGGTATACTTCATTCAATGTGATGGCGGTGTGCGACTTTGATATGTACTTCACATTTGTATCGGTTGGGTAGGAAGGAAGCGCCCACGACACTCGGGTGTTGGACCATGCTTTGAGCTATCCTCATATGAATTTTCCCCGTCCTCCATCTGGTAAGACATGATCAATTGTCATCTATGTTCTGAACGCCTTATAACTGGTTTGCATTTTATTAACTTATATATTTAAAATGTATCGTTTGTTATGTTTTATTATTCGTAGGGAGGTACTACTTAGTTGACAAGGGATATCCAGACAGAAAAGGCTATATGGTGCCATACTCGAAGGTAAAATATCACTAATCTCAGTTCATGCGAGAGGCTCCAAAAAATATTCGAGAAGGATTTAACCGAGTCCATTCTTCATTGAGGACGACAATCGAACGGTGCTTTGGTATTTTGAAGAAGAGATGGAGGATATTAAAGGGCATGCCATCATATGATATTCCCACGCAAATCGACATAATTTATGTGTGTTTTGCGCTGCACAACTTCATACTAGAACACAAGCTGAATGATTCAATCCTAGAAGAGGATGATGATGATGAGGAAGATGCTTTTAACTTCATACTAGAACACAAGCTGAATGATTAAAGGCGAGGACAATGACCTAAAAGGCTACATGAGTGGCATCCGAGATGCCATTGCTAAACAGATTTGGGATCAGAAGAATATATATTTGGCTGGCCTGTAATTTGTAGGAGTACAATCCCTATTTTTTGGTAAACACGTGTAATCTTAAAACATTACATTCGTAATTAGGTGGCTAGTATATGATGTACGTGGTTAGGCCCGAGCTTGGAAATGGCGGGATACCTATGACGTTCTCCATTTCGTATGGCGATTAGGCTCTTAGGCGGAATGATCATGTATTTTGTTGGTTATTTTAGTTTCATCGATGCTTGTCGACTGTCAGACTCGTAGCTTCAGTCTTGGACCATCTCGGGGACCCTCTGATGTTGTGCACGGTCTGTGCACGGATGTGCACGGTTTGTCCTAAATTGTGCACATTGACTGAGGCTCTCTGATGTTGTGCACGGTCTGTGCATGGTCTGTGCACGGATATGCACGGTTTGTCCCAAATCGCGCACAACCGTAGAGGGTGATATGTTGAAGATGATCATACATATTTTTTTTTCCCTTTCAAAACCTTGGATTGTTAATGGCTTACCACGCTTTTTTTATGGATGAAATAGGTGCATTCAACCCCTAGTTAATGTTGAATTCAATGGCTTCCATAGGTTTCAAAACGTTGGCTTGTTAATGGATGACTCATGCGTGTCATATGATAATATTGGATTGTTTTAAACCCGAAATAGGTGCATTCAACCCCTAGTTAACACATGTTGTCAACACTTGATGCTTTGAAGTTACATGTTGGCAACAAATTGATCGTTTTAAATGGTTTGAATGGAGAAAAACACCTAAACTTGTTAATGTTGCTTTGTCACCTTTCCACACACATGAAACACATGAAGGATAAACAAGACCACCATTCACTATGAAACAAATAAGCAAAGACTTGAAGGAGATGATCATCCAGTGCAAACATCAAGGTCGAAACAAACAAAGAACCAGTTGAACGATACAAGTACGACAAAACAAAATAGAAGCATACTGAAAAAAGAGAAGCATTCAACTACGAAAGAGAAGCATACCGACAACGACAATGCCACTAATCTAGTCGAATGACTGTTGGGTTCGGACGTACCCAAACTTGACCATTCCAGTGAAGGTGGACCCTAAGATCCGCACCACTCACAACTACATTATTGTAGTTGAATGTCGAGAAATCGACTTCATACATGCCAAAGTCCGGCCGCCGTAAAATAGTTCCATACCACCATCCGTCTTGAGCCCATACGTCCACGTGTTGGCCAATCTCGAAATTGAATACATCTCTATATGATGGTATGGGCCGCAACAACCCGTAAGGGACATCTTCGACAAGGTAAGTGGACCTATCATCAAGCATCAATGTTTCGTACTCGACCCGGTAAAATCCTACCATTGGTGAGACTAACTTGATCCTTACGGTATGATATGAACCTAGCAAGCCATTTTCGGCTCCAACGACCTCAACACGTTCCTCTAAATGGTATTGTCTATCCATTTCGGAAATCTAAGAACATACAATAATAAGACATATATGTAGAGCAATAAAAGTATATATTGTAGAGGACTAAAAACATACAAACCATAGATTCAATTTTTCATGATGTTCTTACCAGATTTGTGATGTTCTTGCTGGATTAAGCAAGTGTGTTTCTCGGCTCCCTTTTTCTTCTTTTGCTTAGCACTCCCAAATTTAGGATGCAAATGTGTGTGAGTAGCTTGTCCACAAACATAACAATATATATATATATACTATCGGTCAAGGTAATGAAACTTGTTCCATTTTAGACAAAGCTATACACTAGCTTTCATAGGTTTATTGACAAAAGTGGAGGTGAAGACAAGACATGCATGGGCTTAGCTTCCCTAGCTTAGGAAAAGTTCACGTAGGGCCCTTCTCCAAAGCATAGGAGAAACATCTTCTTGGACCATATCAAAAAACGTACACAAACTAAAACAAAATGAGATGACCATTTACTACAAAACATAGCTAAAAACGCACAACCGAGATGATCATTGACTACGATGAAAACATACAAACCGCACAACGAGATGATAAAAATACATTACAAACACTTGAAAGATACGAGTACATCATATTCCTACAGAAAGCACCACACCAACAACGCATACCGACAAGTACCACTCATTGAGTTCCTAGACAATGACAACACCAACAACGCCAACCATTACCAATACCATACCGGTGATGATCCTCAAGGAAACTAATCCAATTGAATGATAGCGGGTCTCGAACGTAGCCAAACATGTCTGTTCCAGTGAACGTGGAGCCTGATATGATTATCACCGACAACGATATTCTCGTACCCGAATTCCCCAAAACTCACTTCATAAACACCAAAGTCTGGGTGTCGTACCACAGTTCCATACCACCATCTGTCATGATTCCATACGTCTATGTGTCGCCCTGTCTCGTAATAGCTTAGAGTTCTACGAGGAGGTATGGGGTGCAACAACCCCCATGGGACCAGTTCTACAAGAGGACCCGAGCGGTCGATACTCATCAATCTTTCGTATTCCACACGGTAGAATCCAATCAATGGTATGAGCCCCATTATTGTGGCGGTGTGATATGAGCCGAGCAATCCATGTTCGACTGCAATGACTTCAACTCGTTCGAACAAATTATATTCTCTTGCTATTTGAATGGACTTACCTAAACATTACACAAGATATTTACATGTTTAAAACATATATATAAGACAATGTTATATATAGATTATAAACTTACTTATTTTGTGGCTCACCGAATTTGATTAGCAAATAATGTGTTTAGGACTTACCGAATTTGAATAGCAAATGATGTGTTTAGGCCTTTTTCTTACCGATTGTGTGGCTTCAAGTGTGTGTAAACAATTTCCTTGAAATGGCAATGTTAATATACTAGACTAGAGGGTGTAGCTAGCTTCGACTACTAGCTTGTTAAGACAAGACATAAAAAAGGCTGATGCACAAGTGGAAGACAAGACATATGCATGACTTACCCTTCTTGGAAGACAAGATATATGCATGGTAAAAAGAAGATGCTTTGATGGAGATGCCCGCAGTTGGAAGAGGAACATGTACTATGTAAACCGTGCAATCAATTGTTGGTGAGAAATTTGTGCATGGATTGTCACGTGAAGCTGCAGCCCCCTAGCCATTTCGGATGAAGAATGTAGGTTTGTCATTCCAACAAAAGGAAGATGCTTTTTTGTATGTATATATGGTTTGACAACCCCCATGTGTGTGTATTATTAGCATACAAGACATATATTCAATCTCTTATTTAGCTTATATTAGAATAACATTGTCTAACCATAAATAATCATAAGATAAGATAAAGATGCTTTGATGACGAGCACAAATAATCATAAGATAAGCATGCAAAATAAGCATTTCCCGAACTATGGATTACAAAACGTACACTTATTAATGAGATAAACAACAAACTACCATACAAACGGGTGATCAACATAAGTTGGATACAGAATATTAACGGATGATCAACATACCTAAACAACAAAATAAGGTAAACAACACAAACAGGTGATCAACATTAGGTAAACAACATAATTTAAGGAAACAACTCCTTATGCGTAGAAGAGCCGAGCCCAAAACTCATTCATGGTGGGATTCATCATGTCTTATGCGTAGAAGAGCCGAGCACACAACTCCTTCATGGTGGGAATCATCGGCTTAAAATGAAACGTGCGGAAACATTCGTCCACCTAAAAGAAAGGCATTCACAACATTGGACATATTACCAAATGCATTTGTTAAGATCACACAAATAATTGAAATTACTTACCCTCGACTTATTGTCCCACCATTCGTCATCTCGCAGTATAGCACCGATTTCGTCGTCGCACTCAACATCGTCAGACTTGACAAGGTTATTCCATAAATTCCATTTTTTCTTCAGAAATTCAAACTTGTTCTTCAACATTCTAACATTCGCATCTCGGCCCGTAGCACCTTTAAACTCATCACATATGTAATTCCATGCGAAACTCCCATAGGCCCCAAATCGTTCATTGTGTCGTATGCACACCAACAGCAAAGTGTTATTGTCTTCATCATTTCATGGGAAAACATTCGTCCTCCTTGCTCCTATGCGCAAACAATAATAGGTCACTTGTACAACAACTAGAGGTACAAATCTTATGAATAAACACCTACACACATATATATACAACCATACTAGAGGTAGAAATGTTACCCGACATTCTTCGACTACTATGCTTGTATGTTGTAAAGTAGAGATGTCTTGCTTCCTTACTTCTGGGTTTGAGGGAAAAGCAAAGGATGAAAGGCCTTATATAGAGAGGTGAGGCAGTGAACTTCTGACATTTTGTACATAGACTTTTATATTTTTCTTAACATGTGAATATCAACAAGTCATATAAACTATAAAGTATGAACTATATATGTAAAGATGCTTACTATACGCAAACATTATTACATAATCTTATATCACAACAAAACCACATATAAACAGAAATAAAAGAAGGAGAACCATCAAAGTCATTGCAACCAACATATACTTATAACGTCTCGGCCAATAATATATAAAAGCCCCAAACATACATAAACATTACAATACATATAGACCGAACATTAGTGTAGCAAAATTATCACCCAAATTGTCAATAAAGGTGATTCCCCGAAGATTTCCCCTAACATACATAAACATTACAATACATATAGACCGAACATTAGTGTAGCAAAATTATCACCCAAATTGTCAACAAAGGTGATTCCCCGAAGATTCCCCCTAAAGATCAATTACAGAATTGCATAACGGATGATAACATACAAAACAACCAGTACGAGAAAAATAGTAACCACCAAAGCGTAATATAGCCTAATCCTTGAAGCATCAGAGACCTCCATGTTTGCAGCGAGGAGGGTGTCACGGTGTAACGCTAGCTGAACGTTTGCAGTTGCTAGTGTGGATACATGCTCAGCTAGTTCTTGGTTCTCATCATCCAGATGCGCCACCTGGGCACGCTCTTCTTGTAGTTCACCGCTAAGTTGTTCATGCTTGATGAGTTCTTGGTTAAGATCCAATTGAAGCTCGGCCACATGTCTTTTGAGTGCTCTGGCAGCTTGTTGCATCAAGCGTGCACGCGGGGAGTTTTCAATTCCATTGATTAGGTCATCAAACCTTGACACATCATATTCCTACAGATATGGTTTAAAGATAAGTAAGCATAAGTTCAGGAAAAGAGACAACTCAAATATGAATGTTATGATCAATCAAGCCACATGGTAAAGGCTTTACCCGCCACCATTGAAGCTCCTCGGGTATGCTGGCATTGGAGCTATTGGGGATGTAATCAGTCATTGTTTCAAGCACCTATGTTGGGAGGCCAACATACTCCTCTTCATAAACCGCATCAACAACTTCATTGTGAGAAGCCATTGCTGAACATAAGAGAAGTTGGATTTTAGATAAGAAGTTGCACATTTATATTAGACGTTTAACTGAACAAGAATGCATCTTCTATGAAAATCAAAATTGTACTAGCATACATCAACTCAAAATTAGCACATCAACCGAGAATTTTAGCACATTATTATTCATGCTAGCGCAAGCTTGTTGATGAAAAAGTGGCTAACATTTTCATGCAAGCTCAGCAACTGAGAAGTAGCATTTGACAGATTCATGCAAGCTCATTGTTAACAAACGTGAATACTTCAATGTTGTTGCTCCTACAATATAGAACATTTGGTTTCATGCAAGCTCATGGTAAAAAAGAAGTGGCTAACAATTCTAGTAATAGCTCCATTTGATAGATTCCTACTTTCAAGACCACCATCTCACAGTTTCCCACTTCAACTGAGAAATAGTTGGGTTTATGCATGCTCACCGACAATTCTTTGTTCATTTTTCATACAAAACACGAGTATCTCAACATAACACAACCAACCAACAAAAAAATGGCAAGCTTCGAAGACCACCATTTGACAGATTACTTCAAGTCAATACAAACAAACACAACCATTTCATCAAACACCTAAAGTGCACAAAATGATCATGAACAGATGCCTGTCAACTTTGGGATTTTTTAATACCTTAAATTAGGATTTGCAGTGGGTGAAAATTTGGGGTTTTATTAGTCAAATTTCATACACTGAAATCAGGATTAACAAATTATAATAAGAGTCAATTTCATATACTGAAAATTTGGGGTTTTAGGTTCAATTTCATACTTGGATTAACAGATTGAGAATAATTGGGGGTTTAGGGTTTGAGCATGCTTCAATTAACAGTTGAAATAAGAGTACAATTACGCACTTACCTTACTCTTGCCCAATCATTCAACTTGCAATGTGAAATCTGAATCGACTCGACCCACAAACTGAGATGTTCGAGCAAGTTTTCACCCAATAATCCTGAAACAACACATCAAAATATCGGGGAATACAGAATTTAGGCTTGGATCGACTTGAAGTGGCTCGAATTGGATTAAAAGCAAGTTTTCAACTATACCTTGGATCGAACTTCACTTCGGGGATGAAAGAGCAGCTCGTCCCGTGCACAGAAATGGACGGGATCTCCACCGAGGCTGATCAAAGGAATGGGAAATCTCAGGGGTAAAAGGAAGATTTGCAAACACTTTCACTTGGCACTGTTGCTCACCGTGGGGGGGGGGGAGGGGTGGACGGGAAGGAAATGGCGGTGAGGGAGATGAAATCCCCATTTCCTTCATCTCATTTCCACTTCATTCCCCTTCCTTCCACTACCTCCTTCCATCTAGTCGAACACCCCTTCGCAGCAGTGAGGGAGATGAAGTCATGGATTCCACTCCGCTACTGCCCCCCTTCCATCTTACCGAACGGGCCCTAACACGGCTAAATGTTTTTGAGGCAATAAGGGAGTGGAACTGACAACTTCATATCCCTTACGGTCACAATGGCTCTTTCGGATGGTTGTTTGCAGGAAATGAGAGAAAGTTGAAGGGAGTGGAGGATTATGGCTTCTTCATCTCCCTGACCGCCATTTGTCTTGTACATGTACGAAAGTGCATTTTTTAAGTTTTTAAAACTGTTGTTGTTTGTGCATAGGAGCACCGAGGACTTTTTGTACTTGGACTGATGATGACACAAGCTTTGGTCGAGGTGTGCATACGATATGTAGATCGATATGGGGCCTACGGGTGTTACTCATGGAATATAATAAAGGATGAGTTTAATCGTGCTACGGGCCGAGATGCTACTGTTAGAATGTTGAAGAACAAGTTCGAAGCTTTAAAGAAAAAATGAAATGTATGAAAGACCCTTGAATGGTCTGGCAATGTTGAGTGTGACGGCATAAATGGTGTTATAATGCGAGATGACGGTTGGTGGGATAATAAGTTGAGGGTGAGTAATTTCAATCTAGATCAGAGATTATTGTTGTGATCTTAACAAATGCATTTGGTAATTTTTTGTAGTTGTGAATGCATTTCTTTTAGGTGGATGCAAGATTCCACAGGTTTCGTGTTAAGCCGATGAATCCCACCATGAAGGAGTTGTGTGCTCGGCTCTTCTACGCATAAGCCATGATGAATCCCACGTACCATGAAGGAGTTTTGTGCTTGGCTCTTCTACGCATAAGAAGTTGTTTGCTCGGCTCTTTTATTATTATATATGTCATCTAAATTATGTTCTCTATCTTAGAATATGTTGTTTAGCTTAAATTATGTTGATTGTATATGTATCTTTGAGTATGTTGTGTAACTTTTGATTGGGATGGAAGATAATTTGTTATGGTACTAGCCGTATGTATAACCGTATTGTGTAACGTCTATGTTTCCTTCGTATGTATAACCGTATTGTGTAACGTCTATGTTTTCTTCGTATGTATAACTGTATTATGTAACGTCTATGTTTCCTTCGTATTATATAATAACGTCTATGTTTCCTTTGTATTGTATAACTAACAAAGTTGGTAAATGATTGTATTCATGAGTTGGTCTTAGTTGGTCTCAGTTGATGTGCACCTTATTCCATTATAGACAACCACCAATTTATAAGCCAACAAAGCCCATCATTCACATGTTAGATCAACAAAGTTGCATCATTCACATGTTAAGAATTACTAAATGTTTAAATAACCAATGGATTATTAGTTGTGCATAAGGGAATAGTGTATAAAACTTACGTGTTTCAAACTTATTAACCAAAAACTTAATAACAAATTGAGTTTTGGACTATATTCTTCTAATATAACCTAAATAAGAAAGGGAATATAAGTTTTGCATGCTTTTGTTGGGCATGCCTCTCTATTCACGTGAACCTAAGTGTTGCATGCTCTAAAATACAAACAATGACTTAATACAAATAATGACTTGATAACACAACTCACCAAGTCTTGTTTTTTGCTGCAGACTCACGTGATATGTTCCAAGAAGACGCTTCTTCTTTTGTGCTTCACGTGCATAAGTGAATGTCTAGTCTTCACTTCCTATTCTTCTACTTTTGTGCTACACTATGGAACCTAGTCTAAGGGTTTATTGTCCTTTAGTATTCACATGGTAAGATAAGAATCTTTACCTACGCATAGGACAAATTACACAAGGGAGTAATTGCCTTGGCCGAGAATATATATTGTTGTGGACATTGCCATTTAAGTACAACTCACACACAATTGCACCCACTAGATTTGGAATTGCTAAGTAAAGGGCCAAAGGAGCAGACAAGAATCACAAATCCGATAAGAAATCCGATAAGAGTTCTGATTGTATGTTTTTATTCCACTTCAATATATGCTTTTATTGCCCTACATTATATACAACAAGTCTTACTATTGTGTAATGTTTTTAGATTTCCAAAATGGCAAGACAAATTCATTTACAGAAACGAGTTGAAGTCATTGGTGCATAACAGGGCTTGCTCGGTCATATCACACCACCAGGATATCCTTAGTCTTAACATTGGTTGGATTCTACCGTGTCGAATACGAAACAATGATGTGTAATGACAACTCCGGTCCCCTTGAAGAACAAGTCCCATGGGGGTTGTTGCGCCCCATACCTCCTTATAGAACTCTAAACCATTATGAGATATGGCAACACGTAGACGTATGGGCTCGTGATAGATGGTGGTATGGAACTGTTCTACGACACCCAAAGTTTGGTAGGTATGAAGTGCATTTCGGGGAATTCAAATACGACAATGTCATTGTCGGTTATGAGGATCTTAGGCTCCACCTTCACTGGAATGGTAATGTTTGGCTATGTCCAAGACCTGTTGTCATCCAACTAGATTAGTTTCCCTGAGGACCATGTGTGGTACTTGTCGATATGTCATTGTCGTTGTTGGTATGCTTGTTTTTTCGCTTTCTTTTGTGGTACTTGTATCGTTGAAGTGTTTGTTTGTTTGTTTCATATTGAATGATCATCTCGTTGAAGTATTTGTTTCTTTGTTTCGTAGTGAATGATGTTCCCTTCTTTTGTTGTGTGTGGAAAGGTCACAAACCAACATTTACAAATTAAACGTATCATCCATTAAAACAATTGAGTTCATTGTTAAAAATGTTGAATTGTAATACCTCACTTAAAATAGAAGGGTAAAATGGTAATTTTAAAGTGATAAAAATAAAAGTTATGAAATTTACTTTATTTCTTTTAGAGGAATAATTTAAACTTTCATGAACTTAAGTTCAAAGGTTGGGCTAATGATAATTTTTGGTACAAATTATCAAATGAGTAATAATAGTATGTTGTTAAAATAAATAAATAAGTATAACAAAGAATGTAATTTTAGAATTTTAAATAACAATAAAGGTCATGATAATTATTATGTTATCCAAGAAGGGATAAAATAATAATTGTCCTAAGTATGTTATTTCATTAAGCTAAGAATGGTCTAAATTATGATTAATCCATATGTTAATTATATTTTAGATAAAACTTATCAAATTTTGACTTAGAATATTTAAATCAAGTTTAACAAATTTTGTTAAGGATTTAAGTATAGTCAAATTCATAAGAAAAATAACTTAAGTGTATTTTAACCTAAGTTAATTTTTCTACCCAGAAACTGAGGGACTGAAGGTGACCGAGCTGGCGGCAAAATTTAATCATTTGCTGCATTATGCTGGTTCAGAAGTGCATACTGAAGAACAAAAGATATGGTACTTCCATGGATGGATGAATCCAAAAATCAAACCTCTGATGGTGCATCACGGTTGCTCTACTTTGGAGCAGTATGTGGATGCGGCCTATAAGATAGAGGCTACGCTGGAAGAATCCGGCCGAAAGCGGGAGGAATAGAATAATGCTAAGGGTGGGCAACAAAATCGGAAGGCTAATGCATTTAAGTGGCCAACATCACCTATCAAGTTTGAGAAGTCTGGTCGTGCTAAGACCGAGACGACTCTGTCTGACTCCACCAAAGGCTCAGGTTGGAGTAGCGGTACAATTCTATGCCATAATTGTGGTAAAGCTGGGCATAAAAATTTATTTGCCAAAGAGAGAAGCGAGTATGATATAATTGTGGAAAAGAAGGCCACATGAAAACATATTGTAGGCAGAAGGGTCAAGGGCCAACACGATCATACCAGGCCTCAAATGTTGGCAGTAGGCAGAACCCAAAGCCGAAAGTGTCCGCTTGTATGGAAACTGTTGCTCGGAATAAAGGCAATGAGCCTATTGAATCTTCGATTCAGGGGCAACGACTCTTCGTGATGCATCAATCCGATGAGAAGGAAACCCTGAATGAGTAGTTGTATTTTGTTGAGTTTTTTTAAGAATAAGGAGCATTGACTTGTATGTCTAATGTCTCCATAGTTTAGTAATCCGTCTATTTGACATTCCTTGAGTTTGTTTTGATGTAATGTTTCGGTACTATCGCAAGTTATTCGTTCATAAGAGAATCCTTGAGTGCCAAAAATAGTACAGGTCACGTGTTGATAAAGACTGTCTGGACTCATAAAGGATAGTGTAAAGTGTTGGGACATGTGTGATTGTTCCCTACCTTATTAGCGCTAGTTTCGGGGTCGAAACTATTTTTAAGGGGTAGTATTGTAATATCCCATATAAAATAGAAGGGTAAAATGATAATTTTAAAGTGATAAAAATAAAAGTTATGAAATTTACTTTATTTCTTTTAGAGGAATAATTTAAACTTTCATGAACTTACGTTCAAAGGTTGGGTTATGATAATTTTTTGTACAAATTATCAAATGAGTAACAATAATATGTTGTTAAAATAATTAAATAAGTATAACAAGAATGTAATTTTAGAATTTTAAATAACAATAAAAGTCATGAGAATTGTTATGTTATCCAAGAAAGGATAAAATAATAATTGTCCTAAGTAAGTTATTTCTTTAAGCTAAGAATGGTCTAAATTATGATTAACCTTATGTTAATTATATTTTAAGTAAAACTTATCAAATTTTGACTTAGAATATTTAAATAAAGTTTAACAAATTTTGTTAAGGATTTAAGTATGGTCAAATTCATAAGAAAAATAACTTAAGTGTATTTTAACCTAAGTTAATTCTTCTACACATTAATTTTGGATTAAAATAATATTATAAACTTAGAATATTAAAATAAATAAGTTTGGGTAAATTTTGTAAATTTTAAAAGTTAAAATAAGGGCATTTTTGTCACAACTTAATAAAGTTGGGCAAAATGTGCATTTAAGCCAAAATAGAGGGGGCGTGTATGAATAGTAGAAAATTGAGTTGTCTTCTTCCCAACCCTCTCCTCCATTAAAACGCAGCTTCAAGGTGTCTTTCATGGCGGAAATTCGACCTCCTTGGATCCCGATTGGATCAATTACTCCTTGGGAATTGAAGACGGGTCCAAATCTGGTGAGGACATGTATACATGTTAGGACTAAAGACACCTAATAACCCTAGATTGCAAGCAATCCAACGGTTCCTGTAGCGCGCGTGTTAGTAGAGAAAATAGGGCACGCTCTCCGCCTCGCTTGCACACACGCGCTTTTTAAATCAAAAGAACTCCAAATGACACAATCAGAAACAGAGCGCGAGACAGTATCTATTTCATCATGTTTTGAAATCAGGGCGCGAGACACAATCCTGTTTTAACGGGAGGGAAGGAGAGCGAAATTAGGGCGATTTCAAAGGTTGATTTCGAAGCGATTTCAAGACAAGTTTCCAAAAGCAAGGTAATGTATCGATTTCATCCTGTTTTGTAGTACATCTAAGCGATTTCAAGAGCTTCTTCTCATTTTGATGCTTGTTCTTAACATCTAACATACTTCCGCTCGAATTTCAGTTTTTTTCCTACTTTGTTCCGCGTGATTTGGACTCCTTCAAGCAGATTTCGTGTGCATCTTTTAAGATTTCTAGTGGATTTTCAGGTATCGAAAGAAGAAGAACCAAAACAAGTCAAAAATATGGAAATCGAGCAACGAGAAATCACAACAAGTAGGAAGAAAACTGTAAAACCTATATAAATCTTCTAGTTTAAACTGCTTCCTACAAAATTCATGTGCTTCTATTCTTTAGATTGTGTTTTAAAATGGTTTAGAGTTGTGTGCATACAGTAATAACATGTGTGTGCATATGGTTGTAACATCCATGTGAAGATCATTTAACTTCGTTATTGTCTGTAGTGAAATAGATTGTTATAAAATGTTATAGTGTTGTGTGCATATCATAAAAACATGTGTGTACATATGGTTGTAACATGAGTGTGCAGATGATTTAA
The DNA here is from genome assembly GCA_027886185.1 of Rheum nobile. Taxonomy (NCBI): domain Eukaryota; kingdom Viridiplantae; phylum Streptophyta; class Magnoliopsida; order Caryophyllales; family Polygonaceae; genus Rheum; species Rheum nobile. The sequence goes on from WOAB01000485.1 coordinate 17,256,784, forward strand.
GTATGTTATTGTCTGTAGTGAAATAGATTATTGTAAAATGTTAAAGTGTTGTGTGCATATGACAAATAGGATGTGCGTGCATATGATAAAAACATCTTTGTGCATATGGTTGAAACACGTGTGTGCATATGATTTAATTGAAACTTTTGTGTGCATACAATGATAATGTTTGTGTTCATATACTATGAGTTAATGTGTGTTCACATTGTGTGTGCAAACAGTGAGGCAAGTGTATATGTTGTGTGCATGTGATATACCTTATGTGTGCATTAAATAAAAAAATGGTTGTGCATATGAATTAAAATTTAAAATCTTGTGTCCATATGATATTCTAATTATATTTGTGTGCTCTTGTTTTTATTGCTTGAGTTCCAAAGGTGATGGAATTAAGATATGGAACAATTACAATTGATCCAAATCAAAGCCCAACATCATCATCTATGAGGGAGTTGAGAACAAAGCAAAGGAACGACAAATCTAGAAAGAACAAAACACCAACTTCCTCACTAACAGAAGGTATATTGTAAAATATGTGTGCATTTGAAAACATATTTGTCTTTGAATATATCTAGTTAATAGGTGTGAAGGGAAAAAGCAAGAAGAGCAAAAAAAGGTTGGCCAACAAACAAATCCAAGATAATGGTTCTGAATCTAAAGTAGAAGAGAGAGTACCCTCCACAGAGCTGAGAGAGATGGATCCATCAGCTTCTATGATGGTTGTATATCAAGGAGGACAAACATCTACACAACAACAAGATCCTAGTTGTGAATTCACTCCTCCAACATACACTCCCCCTGGTTAGTAAAATAGCTTTCTGTGTGCATATGTCTTTTAACTGTGTGTGCATATGTGTTTAACTTGTGTGTGCATATTTCTTATAATTGTATGTGCATATAATAATTCTTTTGTGTGCATGTACATAGGTCTTCTGTGTGCATACAAACACACTTGAGTATGCATATGCAAATCTGTGCATAAGTCTTGTGTGTGCATATACACACATGTACATATGTCTTTTAATTGTGTGCATATGTCTTTTAACTGTGTGTGCATATGTGTTTAACTTGTGTGTGCATATTTCTTATAATTGTATGTGCATATGCACACACTTGTGAGTGCATATGCAAAATGTTAAAGTGTTGTGTGCATATGACAAATAGGATGTGCGTGCATATGATAAAAACATCTGTGTGCATATGGTTCAAACATGTGTGTGCATATGATTTAATTGAAGCTTTTGTTTGCATACAATGATAATGTTTGTCTTCATATACTATGAGTTAATGTGTGTTCATATTGTGTGTGCAAACCTTGAGGCAAGTGTATATGTTGTGTGCATTGTGTACAAGTGTGTGCATTATGTGTGTAATGCACACACAAGTTGTATGCATGTATGAATCATTCTGTGAGCATGTACATAGGTCTTCTGTGTGTATACAAACACACTTGAGTGTGCATATGACCGCACTTGTGTGTGCATATGCAAAACTGTGCATAAGTCTTTTGTGTGCATATACACACATGTGTGTGCACACTTGTGTGTGCATATGTGTGTAATTCACACACAAGTTGTATGCATATATGAATCATTATGTGTGTGTGCAGATATTCAAATATGTGTGCGCATAATTCTTCTTCTTTGTGTGCAAACTATAATACTTATGTGTTCATATGTTAAATATTATTGTATTTTTTTTTTAATTTTGGGCACAGAAACAAGAAGGAAGAAACAAAGGAAAGAAACAAGAAAATTCCCAAGGAATACAAAGAAGTCAAAGCCAGCGCACACTGAAGCAAAAGAGAAGAAAGTTAATGAAAAACAAAAACAAAAAGGCAAGAGGAAGAAAAGCCCTACAGAAGCAGAGGTATCTAAACACAAGAAACAGAAAAAGGAGGGGAAGGAGACTGAGAAGGTATCAAAGAGAGGGAAAAAGGAGGAGAAGGAGACTATGAATATCACAAAGCAACAATTGAACGAGAAGAAAGGGATAACTAAAGCTAGGAATGAGAACCCTTGGGTGTTATGTAGAAAATCCCCAAGATCACTTGTTCGAATGTTTGCTGATGAACAGAATTTCAGTGCTGCCTAGAGACAAGCTGTTATAGACATGGGATTTGGAGCATTGCTTGAGTGGAAGGTCGAAGACTTGCCAGGGAGGCTAGGCCTATATGTTGCTAGCAAATTTGATGAATGTAATGCACCATCAAGTTAAAGGGTTTTGCAGAGATTTTGGTTACTGAGAATGATGCACATGACTATCTCGGCATTCCAAAGGGCAGCATCAGAATTGTGGCTCCCGATAAATTGCGCAACAAAGAAATCCTTGCCAAGTTAGCTGAGGACTTCCCGAAAAAGACAATGAGGAGTATTGTGATCAGTAATATCAAAGACAAGATGTTGACATATCAAGGGGATATTTGGTTCAAGAGGTACTTCATCCTCTTTTTTGTCAACTCGGTGGTAGATGGGCACGCAAATGGGAAGTTGAAGTTTGAGATACTTGATCTCCTAGATGATGTTGACAAGATAAACCAATTTAATTGGAGTGCCTTTGTCTTTGACAAGCTTGTTGAGTTTGGAGGTAATTGGAAACCTAGTACAACAAAATCATACACGAGACCTTTGTTACTACTACTGGTAAAAATAAAACTTTCATTTCTTTGAATTCATTATTTTTGTAATTTGTGTGCATATATGAGTACTTATTTGTGCATATCCATACACCTGTGTGTTCATATCTTAAGCAACTGGGAAATCGTGTACATTATGAACCATTGTGTGCATATGCTTACACTGTTGTGTGCATATGTCTCATACTTGTGTGTGCATATGGACATAATAGTGTGCATTTTTGTCATATGCACACACATGTTTGTGCAGTGTGTGCATATGGACATAAATATGTGCATATGTGTGTGCACTGCACACTCATGTGTGCATGTGCACTGCACACACATGTGTGCATATGCACTGCACACACTTGTGTGTGCATATGGACATAAATGTATGCATATGTGTGTGCATATAGACATAAATGTGTGCATATGTGTGTGCATGTGCATACACTTGTGTGTGCATATGGACATAAATGTATGCATATGTGTGTGTGCACTGCACACACATGTGTGTGCATATGTGTGTGCATGTGCATATGGACATAAATGTGTGCATATGTGTGTGCAGTGTGTGCATATGTGTGTGCATGTGCACACACTTGTGTGTGCATATGGACATAAATGTGTGCATATGTGTGTGCATATGGACATAAATGTGTGCATATGGACATACACACACATGTGTGTGCACTACACACACATGTGTGTGCATATGTGTGTGCATGTGCACACACTTGTATGCGCATATGGACATAAATGTGTACATATGCACACAATTGTGTGGATATGTCTCGTACTGTATGCATATGCTTACAGTGTTGTGTGCATATGCTTACACTGTTGTGTGCATATGTCTCATACTTATGTGTGCATATGCACACAATTGTGTGGATATGTCTCGTACTGTGTGCATATGCTTATGGTGTTGTGTGCATATGCTTACAGTGTTGTGTGCATATGTCTTCTACTATGTGTTTACCTCTTTGTTCACATCTTAATGTGTGCATATCACTTCTTTGCAGTTGGTATATGTTGACCAAATGGTGTTCAAAGGAAAGCCTTCTGAGAGGAAATTCCCAATAATCAAGAACTGGAACACAAAGACCCTAAAGGAAAGAGAAGACGAAGAGTTAATCCATTGTGGATTTGGGAGAGGGTTTGCAAGGGGAAGACCTCAGTTTCACGATCAAGATGAATCAACAAGGCAGGAAGAGACAGATTCTGCCCAAGATAAATAGAATGATTCTGCTCCAAATAACGACGAACTCAAGACATTCATGAAGGGCTATCTACATGATGCTGAAGAAATGGTTGTCAAGATTAGAAAGTTTGTGAACAAGAACAAGGGGACACCACCACGGCTTGCTCACAATGGTTTACTGAACAAGGTCAACATTGGTTGTGAGAAGATTTTAAATGTTAAGCTGAGAATGGAATCCTTGTCACAAACTGATGATGGCGACTTCGACAACCAATTTGAATTCTAGGACGAAGCTGTAAAGTGCTTGGATGAAATTGATAAAACTTTGAAGGAAAAAGAGAAGCATGAGGGATCTATATGGGTACCCGAACTGTCGGATTTTGTTCAACAAGTATCAAAGGATTACGGTGAAGTAAGTTAATAATGTGTTTTGTTTGCTATATATTTTGTTACAATATAACAAGTACTAATCCATATGTTTACCTTCTAATGAAGAAAACCAATGATGAAGAAAACATGCACGAATCCCAGATTGTTGGCAGTGATGATGATAAGGAAGAACGAGAAAACATGGAGGAGCCTCACACTTACGAAGAAAACATGGAGGAGGCCAGTAGCATTGAAAAGGAAGAAGAAATTGTAAATGACAAGGAAGAAGAAAATGAGGAAGAACAAAACCAGGTAAACATAGAGGAGCCTCATAATGAAGAAGAAATGATGGAGGAGGTAAATATTAATGACAAGGAAGAAGATGATGGAAATCAGGTAAGAAAATCTTTTAACAATAAATCTGTGTGTGCATATGTTGAGTCCTTGTGTGTGCATATAAATAACTCATGTGTGTGCATATGTTGAAGTTTAAGGGTTCAAGTGAAATGCCTGGCCAAATCATTGAAGAGGAAGATAAGGAGTCATCAGGGGAGAAATAGGTAAAAATAATAAAAAACATTTTTGTGCATATGTTGATACTTGTGTGTGCATACTAATAACTCTTGTGTGTGCATACTAATAATTCTTGTGTGTGCATATGTTGAAGGTTAAGGGTTCAAGTACAATGCCTGTCCAAATAATTGACGACGAAGATAAGGAGGCTTCAACAGAGAAAGAGGTAAAAATCATGTGCATATCTTAAAACTTGTGTGTGCTTATAAAATGTTATGTGTGTGCATATGTTGATACTTGTGTGTGCATATAAATATCTCTTGTGTGTGCATATGTTGAAGGTTGGTGGTTCAAGGGAGATGCCATCCCAAATAATTGAGGAGGAAGTTAAGGAGCCATCAGGAGAGAAAGAGGTAAAACCCATAGTAGAACCTAATGTGTGCATATCTTAAAACTTGCGTGTACATATCTTAAAACTTGTGTGTGCATATGTTGAAGGTTGTGTGCATATTGAAGGTTGGGGGTTCTAGTGAAATGCAAGGCCAAATCAATGAGGAAGAGGAGGCATCAGGAGAGAAAGAGGTAAAAATCAGAGAAAATCTACTGTGTGCATATCTTAAAACTTGTGTGTGCATATAAAATGATATGTGTGTGCATAGGTTGATACTTTTGTGTGCATATAAATAACCCTTGTGTGTGCATATTTTGAAGGTTGAATGTTCAAGGGACATGCCATATCTTAAAACTTGTGTGTGCATTTATTAATTATTGTGTGTGCATATTGAAAGTTGGGGATTCTAGTGAAATGCAAGGCCAAATCAATGAGGAGGAAGATAAGGAAGCATCAGGAGAGAAAGAGGTAAAAATCAGAATACCTACTGTGTGCATATCTTAAAACTTGTGTGTGCATATAAATTGTTTATGTGTGTGCATATGATACTTGTGTATGCATATAAATAACTCTTTGTGTGCATATGTTGAAGGTTGAGCGTCCAAGGGAGATGCCTTGTCAAATCATTGAGGAGGCATCAGAGAAAAAGATAAAAATCATAGTACATCCTACTGCGTGACTTGTGTGTGCATTTAGTATTTATTGTGTGTGCGTAAGTTGATACTTGTGTGTTTATATAAATAACTCTTTTGTGTGCATATGTTGAAGGCTGGGAAGGCAGAAAGGGAACATAAGGTGGTAGCAAGAGAAAAAAAGGCTGCAGAAAATAAAAAGGTAAAATCTGAATAGAAATTTTTGTGTGTGCATATGATAAAACTTGTGTGTTCATATGATAGTTAATGTGTGTGCATATCTTGTTCCTTATGTGTGCATATATTAAATCGTTTGTGTGTATATAACAATGCTTTTGTGTGCATATTGCAGATCATTATGGATTTTGATGAAGTTCCATCATTTGACTTGGGGATCTCACCAATTTCTACTCAGGAGAAGGAACTATTGAGGAAACAGGAATTGAAGGATACAACAACAGTTGAGGCAACAGAATCAACCATTCCAAAGAAGGTATAGAGAAATAAACTTTGGCTGAATTAGAACCTTTTATAATTTGCAAGACTCTAATGGTTTGTGTGTATTATTAGGTAACATTTGTGGTTGGAAACTCTTATGTGACACCGGTGCAGAACGTACAGAAAAGGATAACTAATCCTTCAGAATATGTGAAATCTCCACTCAAAGCAAGAGATGTTGATATTAATGAGCATGCAACTAAAGAGGAGAAAAATATCTACGATTGGCTAATGAACACAAGAATAAAATCTTGGTAAGTTGATATAAATGTTATTTTCAAATATTATGTGTTCATATGATAGTTAGTGTATATGCATATGTTGATCCTTGTGTGTGCATATATTAAAGCTTGTGTGTGCATATACTAAAGCCTGTGTGTGCATATCTTGATTCTTATGTGTGCATATATTAAAGCTTGTGTGTGCATATCTTGATTCTTATGTGTGCATATTTTGATTCTTATGTGTGCATATCTAATTTTATTATGTAAGTATGTTAAATAATATTTCTAATGAAATAAGTTTCATGCAGCGATGTGATTTTCAAATTAAATGAATTCTCATACTACAAAAGTGACTTCGCCTCATTAAAGGAAGGACAATGCCTAGATAGTGGCCTTTTTGATGGATATACTACAATATTAAATGAAAATGAAATATACAAGGATGCAGCGTCTACATTTAGGTTCTTCCTACCAACAGTGCATATGGTACATATTACATACTGTAATAAATTATATCATTATTAACGAATTACATTTTCTAACTTTATTTTTCTTAAACATGCAGATGTATACTGTGTTGGCAAAAGAAGTTACAATAGAAGAAAAATCAATATTGTTCAACAAATGCTTAATGGCGAACTTTAACTCTGTTGAAGGTTTCAAGAAAAAGAATTTAAGATCCAAAACGTTGACTTGGTAAGTCAGAATTATTCAACCATACGCACACTGCAGATTTGTACATAAGTCTTTTGTGTGCATATGACCACACTTTTGTGTGCATATGTGTACACTTATGTGTGCATATATGTCTTGTGTTAGATATGAACACTTGTGTGCTTATGTGTGCATACAAACACACTTGTGTGTGCATATATGTACACTTGTGTGTGCATATATCACTTGTGTTACATATAAACACTTGTGTGCATGTGTGTGCATATTCACAGACAAGTTCTGGATGCATAAGTGTGATGATATTTTCTGGGTGCATATGCACACACTTGTATTTGTATGCACACAGAAGTGTTGATATGTTCTAACATATATTATTTTTATTGATTAAACATTTCTTTTATCCCAATCACTGCACATGCACACTATTATGTGATTGCAATCAATGTCAAGACACCACGTGTGCACATAATTGACAACTCGTCAGACGGAGGTGATGACAAGTATGGACAAGTTCCCAACAATTTGGTGGGTATAAGTTGACTATAAATGATAAATTTATTAATATTGAATTGGAAAATTATTACTAACTTATGTTTTTTTTACAGAGAACTTTATTTGTGAATTTTCTCATGGAAAATCAAATGACAAAGAAAGCTCAAAGCATAAAGGATGTAAACAAAGTTCCCACTGAGAGACTAGAGATGAACTGGAGGGATGGGAAAAACAAGATAGACTGTGGGATTTTTGCCACGAGACACATGGAAACATACAAAGGGAATGGGTTGCCAGATTGGCGCAGTGGCCTGCTGAAGGACAACCAGAAGCAGTTGAACAATTTGAGAGTGAAGTACTGCTCTACTTTCCTCAAATGTGAGCACAAGAAGAAATTTGAGCAGTTGCTTGAAGCCTATCTAAAGAGGAAGAATTATGCAGCCAACAAGAAAAGGATATGAATGTTGTAAGGTTACATTGTGTTTTGAACAAAACAATTTAAGGTTGTAGTTGCTTGAATGTTAGTAAGACATCTATGGTAGAAGACTATTGAAGGTTTCATTTTGTTTTGTAATGAATAACAATATACTGCTTTTGTGTGTGAATGTATAAAATGCTAATATTTTGTGTGCATTTATTCAGTGTTTTGTGTGCAAATGGTAAGCTTACCGTGTGCATATGTATAGCTAGTGTTTGCATATTTTGTGTGCATTTATTCAGTGTTTTGTGTGCATATATGTATTCTTGTTTGTGCATATAAAGGAAGTCTAGGAATGTTGTAATATTTTGTGTGCATATCTTGAAAGCCAGTGTGTGTGCATATGATGAATTCTTCTGTGTGCATATGTTGAATTCTTGTGTGTACATGTGATGATTATTGTGTGTGCATATCATGAAAGCTCTTGTGAGCATATGGTGAGAGCCAGTGTGTGCATATGACATACCTAGTGTGTTCATATAATATATCTAGTTTGTGCATATGAAACAGTGTATGATGATTTCTTCTGTGTGCATATGATGAATTCTTCTGTGTGCATATGATGAATTCTTCTGTGTGTATGTGATTATTATTGTGTGTGCATATCATGAAAGCTCTTGTGAGCATATGCTGAGATCCAGTGTGTGCATATGACATACCTAGTGTGTTCATATAATATATCTAGTTTGTGCATATGAAACAAAAAGTGTGTAAAAGTTTGAATAACAAAAGAAAACACAGAATGTTTGAATAACAAAAGCTAACGAAAAAAAAATACAATTTGAATCAATATTCCGTTAAAATTTTGAATCTATAACAAGTGTTCGCTAGTCCTCATATTGAGGGCAAGTCTTATAATTGTGTCCAGACTTTTTGCAAATCACACATGTTCTCTTTTGCTTCTTCGAGTTTTCTATCCTGATCTCTTATCCACTCCTAATGCGTCTCTTCCTGCCCTTGTTGTTTGCTTGTGGAGGAGGATGAACATTAACTTGATCTGGTAAAGCACCTACAAATTTTGAATAATTTCTTGTTGAGGTGGAAGCAGATGTCTCAACTGTTGCTACACTCATAAAAGCTGCCTTTTGCTCCTTTATCACACACAAAAACTCCTTCATTTTATCAACATTGTCACCCAAAATATCAACACAATAATGCATCTCTGACAAAAGTTCGGTCACCAATTGCTTCTTCTCATCAATCTGAACACTAACATCATCAACTGAACCATCCACTTCAAAAAGAGGCTGTAAAATTGCTTGCTTCGTCCAACGAGTATTAATGTACTTTGTAGGTAATGACTTGATACCAAGATTTTTAAATACCATGAAGATGTGGCAGTAAGGAATACCTACACTAAATAACTTGTTGCAAGAACAGTGGTAGTCATCCCTAGCAATCACATGTTGAACTGTATGATTTTTCCCAACTGGGAAACTAACTTCATAGTGATGAATATCGATTTCCTTCCTCAGATCAACAAGCGAACACTGGTAAGTAGAACCACAAATCTCTTCTTGCACATCATAGAACATGTTGATGGTGTAGATTGAAGCACAATGCCTTTCTATCTCCAAAGGCGTCTTCAAGCGTGGAAAGCAAGTGGAAGAATCCAAATACAACTTCTTCTGATTGTGCCTTTGTGACTCAATTACACTATTAAACTGCATCATGAACACAACAAGAGTTGACTGCGACCCAAGAAAATTACCAAAGAAACTGTTTTGGCTTTCAGACCGAGACGTTGTCCTCAACAAGCCAGCCATCTTAACATCATGGAAGAATGAAGATATCCAGTAACATCTTAGATCAAACATAACTCTCAACCACTCATTCATCTCCAGACCATATTCAGAAATAATAGTAGACCACTGTTCTTAAAACTGAATAGGAGTAAGTTCATCGCTCCAAACAATGCCATTAAACTTCTTATGGAATCCATCAATAGTAGTAGGACATGTCATATGAGGGAATCTCACTTTCAGATTGACCTTCTTCATGATATGCCACATACATAACCGATGAACAAAACCACTAAAAACTTGCTCAACAACAGATTTAACAGCAGCATCTTAGTCAGTTAGAATCACATACGGCTCATGGCCCATTGTCTTTTTCAAATTATCAAATAACCACACATAAGAAGGTATATCTTCATTCAAGAGCAAACCAACAGTAAACGTAATAGACTTTTTATGATTATCAACACCAGTAAATGGAACAAAAACCATGTTATACCTACAACATCAATAAAAAGTAAACACATCAATACTGTGTGCATTTGTTATTGATAATTTGTTCATATGAAATGCATTAATGTGTGCAGATGGTATACCAAATGTGTTCATGTGCAATGAAGAAATTTACAAGTCAGTGTATTCATATCATATACCTAGTATGCATATCCCAAGCCTCATGTGTGCATATGTTAAATCATGGATGTGCATATGTAATTGATTACTGTGTTCATATGTTTTTCTATTTCAATGTGCATATGTAATTAACAGATTTTAAGGGTGATGGAAGAAAGTACATACGAATTCAGTTGGTAGGTAGCATCAGCTGAAACAACATCACCAAAATAAGAGAAACTCTTCCTACTAATAGGATCACACCAAAACAAGCGGCATAGTTGGTCCTCCTTGTTAACAAAATAATCAAAGTAGAACGAATCAGATCGTTCCTTCCTCTTGTAGAAGTCATCATGGACCATTTGTGCATCAAAGCCTACCATATATGAATTGAGACCTCTCAAAAAAATCTTGAAATCAACAACAATAGCACCTACATTAGCATATGAACCAACTAAATTCTTGTAGACTTTGTAACTCTTGCTAACACCGACGTTTGATTTAATGCAGTTCATGATGAAGTCTTGGTGAAATGGTGTGACTTTCCTGCTGCTTTTAGAAAACTGCATTTCAGACTTCCATAGCATGTGATGTGTATGTTCACTAACAAAATGTGTCACTCGGTAGCCATCATTTCCTGTGAATCTGAACCACATTTTAGCATCACATCCGCACCTGTTGGACACCGTCCTTCTTTTAACATGATCTCCTTTAGCAGGATTGAACTCAGCATAAGGAGATACATGCTTGAACCCTTCTCTATTGCAAACTAGATACTTCCATATGATAACATTTTATCCATCCTTTTCTTTCTTTGATGAATTCACACGTATAGAAAAACCACATGCTTCTGCATAGATTCGATAAAACTAAATGGCAACTTCAACCGAAGGGAAAAGTTGTCCAACATATGGCTTCAATTTATCATCACACACAGGAGAATGATACTCAATAGTACTACATGGAGAAACATTACCCTTCTTCTCCTCCATTTCACCCTTTCCTGAAAAAAGTTGTCCAACATAATACAAAAATATAAGTTGCAGAATGTTGTGTGCATATATTAAAACTCATGTGTGCATATGATTAACACTGTTATGTGCATAACTTAACTTCTAGTGTGTGTAGAGATAATATATGAAAGACTAATTAAATGGAAAGATGAATTAATATTGTATTCATGCCAGGTAAACACATGTGTGCATACATATAAAAAGATGTGTTCATATGTGTGCATATAAATAACATTGTTGTGTGCATACCTCAACTTCCAATGTGTGCATATATAATATATGAAACACTAAAACTACATGGAAAGATGAAATTAAGATGTGTTCATAAGCTAACACAGATGTGTTCATATGCTAAACACATTTGTGTGCATATGATTAACATTATTGTGTGCATACATCAACTTCCACTGTGTGCATATACAGTATATGAAACACTAAAACTTTATTGTGTGCATATGCAAAATGTAGAGATAATATATGAAAGACTAAATACATGGAAAGATGAATTAATAATGTATTAATGATAGGTAAACACATGTGTGCATACATATAAAAAGATGTGTTCATATGCAAAAGCCAAGAAAATGTACGTAAACCTAAAAAACAAAGAGAATATGTTCATATGAACCAGAAAATGTGTTCATATGTGAAATACAAAGAGAATGTGTTCATATGTTAAAACAACAAGAAAAACAATAGAAACTATAGAGATTGAAAGCAACACGAAGCAAAATACGATATTATAAACAAAACAACAACAAAACTGATAACTTACCTGAATCCATCAAAAACGAGAAAGAAAAACCCCAATTTCAAGGGATCTGCAGGTGAGACTAATTTAGAACCTCAATATCAGTTGAAGCACCTAATCAACAACAAATTTAGAGCGAATCAAAGGAATAAGATGAATGCGAGATCAAAGAGATGAATGCGAAATCAAACAGCAAACGATTTCAGCAAATCGAGGGCGTGTAGAAGACGACGAAAACGATTTTAGCAAATCGAGAAGAGCCGTACTGTTGGATTGGCGAACAAGAAAGAAGAAGAAAGGAGCATGCGCCAAGGAACGCGCCTGAAAGCTACCTTAATGAAGGAGGGTGAAACGGAGAGCGCATATCCGTCCTTATTCCTAACACCCTAGCACGTCCTCATGGGATCTTTTCCCATTGAAGATGACCTTATCCTCCACGTAATTCCTCCATTAATCGGATTCAATGTCGACGAAAAACCTGAGAATTGTCCCAATGAACATCACGTCAATTAGGGTTGATTCACCTCGAGTCAAAATTGATCTGATTGAGCATCAATTAGAGGGATTAATGAGAAGGGTTTTGTTAAGGGCATTCACACCTACAAAAACCCTATAACCCTATAAAAGCCCTACCATCGAACCCCTAAATCATCCAATTTCAAAGCCAAAACTCAAGAACCCTAAATCACGTTATCGGTTGTTCTTGGCCAAAATTCGAGCACTTGAAAGCTTCTTTCTTGTAATTGGTTGCACCATTGGAGTCGTCTTTGAGTCCCAATCAAAAGCCCCTTGACACCGCACCTAGAGATACGCCGTCGAGCCACCGTGGAGTCACATTCTTCCTCGCGTGAACAGTAACCAGCCCAAGGTTGATGACAGTGGCAATTTCGTAATATTTTCCATTTGTGTTAATTTTGGGTATTTTAGTTGATTTTACTTTTATTTGGGCCTAATCTTGATTAATTTAATTAATTTGAGTTAATGAAAAATATTTTTGGATTAACTTGATTTTATGAAAATTAAAATAATTATAATTGTTATATTATTATCTTATATTATGAATGAGTAATTTATGACTACTCATTTAGATAATATTTTGACTTAGGAAATTTTAGGACTGTAAATAATTTTTTTTTTAATTTATTTATGTTATGATTATTTAGAATATACGACTAATTTTATACACACAACTGGCGGTTCGCTGTTGCTAATTTATTCCATATTTTTCTTAATTGACAATTAATCTATTATCTTAAATAAGTTGGGATAAATATCCTAAATTTCTCGTTTGGGAACTTGTGTGTATAAAATGTTGTGTAAAATGAACATTTTTATTAGGTTGTATATATGCTAGCTACAACCCTTATAAATAAATAAATATATATATATATATATTATAGGGTGCTAGATAATAATTGGTGTAGATTGTTGTGCTTCAGTGTGGTTAATAATTGCTAGTTAGCACGAGTATTCGTAGAAACGCTATTACCTTGCGAGATTTAGCTGTTTCTTTATAACTTGGTATTAGGAGGATAATTGTCCTAATACGTTTGGTCATGACCTAGCCTTATTTTATATAAGTGGTGGTGCACTTAGCTAGTGCCTAAATTCGGAATTCGTCCCCTTCTAAATCTCATTGCGAGATCGGTTGTGGATAATAAAAGCTTTAACGTTAATACACGTTTTGGGATTAAATAAGATAGGTGCCGCGTGACACATAATTAATATATCCTCGGGCGAGACGTACAACGTGGAACCCGTCCGGTCTCTTGTCTAAAGTAAGTCCCCTTTCCAATCTGGATTCGCATTATGCGGTGAGGTTGGTCGAGGACCCAAATATTCAACGAGATGTTTTTAAAACATTGTGTGTGATAATATAATATTCCCAAATAAATTCATGTAATTTCCAATAAGACTCAATTCATTAGAGTCTTCTCTTTAATCATTCCTCTTTATTCATTTCGGTAGAAGTCTATAGTCATATACCGTTTACCGAGTTTTATTCGGTAAACAAGGGTAGTGATTATATACGACTACAAGAACCAATCTGTTTTCACCCTTGCATAGTCTTTCATTAGACTAACCAACTGTTTCTATTCCTTGCATGGTTGGCTGGTGTCATCCGTCCCATACGACACATCAGAGGTTGGTCCCCGACGATTCGAAGTAACCAATAAAAGAGAAGGCTTGCTGTTAAAGGTTGTATACTAATTTAATATTTCTGAGTATTTAAGTAAATGTAATATGTATATGGACTAGTTATGTGATTAGGGTTTCTTTAAAAAGTCTTCTGTTGTAATTTAAAAAATCTTTCGATATAATTTTACCATGTTTGTATTACCGTCCTTCTCAATTTACGAGAGGAAATTTTGAATAAAAGTATTGAGTGTTCCGTACAAAAGTCTTCCACTACTCTGTCATTATTTATTACTTTTTTGTTTATTTTAAGTTCATTGTTCTGATTAAAGCCTATGGTGGATTTAGACTTTACAGTCTGAGGTCACTGCGTATGGCACTACCGACATAAGTCGGGGGTGTTACATGAATGCACATCTTGAAATTGTGGTTATAATACTAACGTTTCATCCATTAAAACCATTGAGTCCATTATTAATAAATGTTTTAAAAACAAACAAACAAGATGTGTGTGGAAAGGCCAAGAATATGATATAAAATGTTAATCTTTCGGTTTATCATTCAGGTTGATTGTAAATGTTAATCTTAATCTCTCTATTGTTTCAATTCGAAGACAATTAATAAATTAAGGCTGAAATGTAATGTACTTAACAACAACAACAACAACAACACACGCGAAGATTTATATATATTCAAATGTAATGTAACAACAACAACACGTGTTCTTAAACAACCCGGTAAGAAACTCGAACTGGACCGCACGACCACTCGAATGGTGATTCTTGAGAACTCTTCGATAATAAAAAAGCTCGTTGTGGAAATTTGAGCATGAGATCAAACAAAATAAGTGAATGGTCATCGTATATTGGAAGATGACCGCTTGTATATCCCAAGATTCGATGACCATGAGCTTATATTGTTAGACCTCATGCTCAAACTCCACAACTAAATTTTGTATGACCGAAGAGTTATCAGAAACACGCAAGAATATTCACCATGTCGAGAAACACCAATGCATTCACACAAGATAAAAATCTGCCATATTACATAAGCATATTAGTACTTTCACATAATATGTGAGCATGAATGGAAGCAAAATGTGTATATAGATAGGAGTAGAGAAATGATAGCCTCTTAAAACTGTGGAAAACTTTACATAAGAATATATTGTACATGTGGTAAGCTTTACTAACCTCTCACCCTCTTAGAAGATGCACGACCAAGTGAAATGAGAAATTTTTAGAGAGGAGTAGAAGATGCAACACCAAGTATATAAAGAGAGAGGAGTAGAGAAATGATAGCCAAGTCCCTTGTTTTTGTTTTGGCCTTTTGCACATACATTAGAACGGGCCCAAAATGATTGTGCAATGTAGAATCACATGTGAAACTTATCATCTTTCCAATACAACCACATACATTTGCCTCCCATTTGTACATGTATCATCTTACCACATAACTTTAAATCATTTTGTCATTAGCATAAAAACAAGTTTTGACAGCACGTAAAGAGGCAATTAAGCAACTATGACAACGACATACACATTCTGGTCACCCATCAAGTTTCACCTTCTCCTTCTTTTTTTGACGAACTCAATAGGTGTAATTGCAAGCCTGGTGCTCTTCTCCCTAGTATTTGATGGACCAGATTTTATAGTAGTGGTAGTAGTAATTATTGCACCGTGTACTTGTGCTAAGCACCCATCAAGTGGCAGGTCCACACTTACCCTAGCAGCGAGCGACCGAAGGCTTTGTTGTTCTTCCATAACATCTTTCTTTAGTTGACAGTCAAGACTATCCTCTTGTGAACCCAAATAAACGCTATCATCAACTCCAGGTAGGGAAAGCGGAAGCGCACTATGATCCATACTTGGTGACATGACATGCTTTCCCATTGCAACAATTTGGCCAAACACGTCATCCCACAAATCAGTTAACTCCGGATTAACCCCTTTCTTTCTGAATTGGCTAAACTTGTCATCCTTTTCCTGCCAAATAAAATGACATATAAGGAGTATTAATTGACTACAAACTCATATTTATCAAATATTTATTATTCTTAAAGACCTTCTTCTGTCTTTCCCACCATTCATCATCAGCAGTGACCAATCTAGTCGTCGAATCCCACCCAACATCTGTCACCTTACTCCTTAGGTCGCACCATGGCTTCCAGAGTTTTTTTTCATATGCTCAATTTTGTTCCTTAGAGTATTTTTGAGACTTTATGCCTATGCTCTTCTCAAATTCCTCATTAACATCAGGTCAAGTGAATGTTTGATAGTAACCATGTTTCCTTTGATAGTCTTTGCATACTCTCATCAATGTCAATGCAAGATTTTTAGTCTAAACAAATGCCTTCTCCTTTGCTTTTCCCTTACCTTTTTCCTCATCCATCTACTCTCATCTATTAAACACAAAACCAGAATTCTAGTTCAACATAAACACAAATTCATGTCAATCTTAACACACACCATAACACAATACCAATTTCAATCAACATTCAACATTAAACAATTTAACAAAAAATCAAGTCATACACTGAAGACATACAACCTCAATTGTGGTTACAATCCACATTCAAGTCATACACAAATTCAATCCACATTCAATACAATAATACTAACTTCACACCATTCATTACTCAAGGCATATATACAAAAACCAAACATATTCAACACAATATGAATTTAAAATAAAAAGCCAACATTGTTGTAAAAATTGGTTGATAAAAGATGAGGAAGCACACCTTTTTTACATACTGAAGTTTGGTTCTGCTTCAGGGAGCAATAAACCAGATTGTACCACAACATGCAACACTACCACCTGATTCAAATTACACCAAGCAAAAAGGATATGAGCTCCTTACTCAATTGAAAAAATCAAACACAAAAAAAATGAAAATCTGCCCTTCATAAAAAATTACAACTAAAGACACATGCCATAAATCTTGTTAAGGAATGCTATGGTAAAACTACAACCAGATATATCTACATGGAACCTAGAGGCAACACTATTTTAATCCTAACACAGAGAAAATGTGGCTCCAAACTGATAGCATTATAAATTTAATTTTCAAGGAACTTGAGGTATGACTATTTAGTATATTCAGTATATATATCTACATGATAAGCCATACCCAACACCTAGTATTTCAATTGTACAAGGCAATAAAGGCAACAACCAATGATGGCTCAAGCACAATCTCTAATAGGCAACACTACCACCTGATTCAATTCCCTTTCTCTCAAGCACAATCTATAATAGCTCAAACACAAATACCAAGCAAAGACAAAAACCAAACACAGAAATGAAGAATTCAAACATAGAAACCAAACATTCCATCTTTTCTACCCTATAGCTTCATCTAAATAGCCCTTCATAAAAAAATCAAGCAATAATCTGTCTCTCCACACAAACAAACACCAAACTTCAACCAAACATTTCAATTTCGAAGCTTGAAATACCCTCAAATCCAACATGTTCATCGAAAAGCAGTATTGATTCAACAACTTTCTCTCCACATGTTCGAAGCAAGCTAGAGAGGTCAAATAATAGAACCAACATCATGTTCGAAGCTTGAATTGAAGCAATTGATTCAACATCTTTCTCTCCACAATTCAATCATCACGAAGAACACGTTCAATTCGGTCCAGATTTACAAACCAAAGAAGACGAGATGTTCAAAAGCGAGATGAAGATATTATAAACTTCAGAGATTGGAAAGGAGGAAGAATATAGATGATTACATGGGAGTTGACTTCGAAATTGAGACTTCAATCGCCAAACCAATGCTAAACCCTAAAAATTGAATTGGGGATAATCAGGAGGAAGCTAAGCTCAAAGACGGAGGAGAAGCATCACGTGTTGCTGGAAGTTTATGCACGTGGCATGTAAATTCTGAAATTTATAATGCCCTTTTTGGTAATTACTCACCACAAATACCTAACTTCAACTCGCCTAAATTACTACTTATCGAACACTCCATTTTCTAACTTGAACTCGTACTTTCACTTCAACTCGTACTTACACTTCATCTCCTACTTCCACTTCCACTTCCACTCAATTTTACTCACTACTTACCGAACGGGCCCTTAGATTCCCCTTCAAAACATTTACTTAAAACAAGATATGAAATTGAATAAGTAGTTGAATTATTTTTAAAAAACAATTGGTGTTCGGTATTACAAGTTGAAATAAGTGAAAAGTAAAATCCAACTTGTTAATCTTCAACAATCTTGAAGGATCATATTACAAAAATGGAAAAATTAAGCTACATTAATTTACTACAAACTTCTTCAGCTAGATTGACATTTCGACAAAGCTTTTTTGAGATAAACATAGCTTGATTTTATTTTTAATCTACTTGATGAATGTTCGGTAAAAATATCAATCTAGCTTAAGAAGCTTATAGTAGATTAATATAGCTTATTAATTTTGCCAATTTTTTTAATGTGACCCCAAGGTTGTTGAAGATTAACAAGCTGAATTTTATTTCACCCATTTTAGCTTGTAATACCGAACACTAATTATGTTTTTTAAATAATTAAGCTAATAAATCATTATGCAGCTCAAGCTAATCATTCAGCTCCAGCTTTAGTTATACCTACTCATTCATCTCCATCTTTAGTTATACCTACTCATTCACCTCCAACTTTAGTCCAGTTACTCATTTTAGACTATGTTTGGTATATCCAGCTGAAATAGGAGTTGGAGCTGAATGATTAACTAGAGTTGGATTTATTAGCTTTTAATTATTTATAAAATATAATTGATGTTCGGTATTACAAGCTGAAATTGATGAAAAGTAAAATTCAGCTTATTAATCTTTAACAATCACGGGGAGTCACATTAAAAAAATTGGCAAAATTAATACATTATCTTATTACAAGTTACTTAAGCTAGATTGACATTTTATTACCGAACACTTGTCAAATAGATTAAAATAAAATCAAACTCCATTAATCTCGAAAAAGCTTTGTCGAATAGAGCCTTACACTATTTTTTCAAATTATCACCCCCTTATATTGAAAATCATAGATAAAACAACCAACAAATAGTATGTGTAAATAAATTGTCAATACAGAAAACATTTTGTTTAGTATTAAAATAAACATCTTTTCGTAGAGTTAAGTGAAAAAAAAACTAAACACCTATACTTTAAAAAAAAAATCATTCACTATTTATGTACTAGCGGATAGAACTCATGCTTCACACTGGCTAATAGAATTTTTATAAATGTAGCATCTCTTAAACCTTTTTGATGGGCTTTTTTCTGATGAATATAAAGCATAATGCACAATTTTGTGTAATATGAATATGATGAAAGTGAATATTAGTTTAGTTAAAATCTACTCTATACTAAATTATCAAGATTTTTATTCATGATCATGATATACAAACTCTAGTAAAAGAAAATATAATATTAGGAAATAATTTTGATATTATCAAAAATTATTATGTCAATTCTATTTATTCTACATATTATCGGAATATAGATTATGAAATTCATAAAAAATTGGTATGAGTCATTTATTTTCACACTAATATGGTAATTTTGCCAATGTAAAAGAAAAACCAAGAGTAGGTAGACTAGGCCATGCTCATTGGGCTATCAAGCCAAAATGATAAGTAGGGAACATGGTGTTGACGTGGATTATATATCTTGTATCAGGATACTTTTTTTTTGTTTTTGTTTTTTTTTCCTCAAAATTGTGACCCATGTCCTCAAAGAAATTAATTGATTGTCTTAGTTGATTGTGTTCCTTGATTCTTCAGTGCATGGTTATTAAAATCAAGATCCGGATAACAAAAACGAGAACTCAAAACGCTTTCTTCAGCCAGCAAACCCTAATCCGCTTTGCCAACCTGCTTCTTTACGCCACCCCCTTAATCACCTCTCAATTTGTCAAACATAGCCATGAATCCCAATGGAAAACTAACTAGATCTGGTTCGATCTGGATCTCTCTAAATCCTTGTACGGATCTCTCTTTGGCTCCCCCAACAAAAGTGATCTTGAGTGATTCTTCGACACAAAGTCTATCAAACTAGCCCAATAGACCCTCAATCAAATCTCAGAAATTGTGGACTCTCTAAGCTAGCGAATAGGAGGAGTACTTGGTGGTGGAAGCGGGGTTGGTTAAGATGGTTGTTCACTGATGGCGATTCAAATCGACGGCCCCCAAAATTGCTACTACTTCTGTCAACTATCCTTGTGAGGTGATCGTTCAGCATTTTCGCTGTTCATCTCTGGTACGATCCACCCTGGGATCTCTCTATGGATGGATTGTACCACCTTCGAGCTTCCTTCTTTTCTGGCTACAATATGGAAGAATTTGACCTCCAAAAAATCAGGTTATCTTTTTCCCTTTACATTCTGATGATGTAATCCCCCATGACTACTGACTACGCTTATGTGTATATATATGTGAAACTGATATCGATTAAGAACTCACAACTATCATCTCTCAAATCTAAAAGCTTCTATATTCTAAATACTCTTCTATGCTCTGTGTGTGTCTGTGAGGTGTTTTCTATTAGAAATTCTCAACTTTCCCCCATCCTTTACCATGGATAGTGGAAAAAAGTCGATGAAACAAGATCTATGTTATGATCCCCATGAACAATCTGAAAATGATACTCTGAACAATAACAAATCCAAAGGAAAGGGAAAAAGATAAAAAAAAATGATTGGTTGAGTACTTTTCCAAACTCTCTAGTCTTTGTGAGAATATCCAGAAATTGAAAGCCTCCTCATTAATGGGTATCATCATTGGTGATCCCATTGATTTCTCTAGACTCAAGAGTAAGATAAAAAAATGATTGGAAAATTGTGAAAGGATCCATTGAAATTTTTGAAAGATCCAACTTTTGGTTTGAACTCAGATTTGCTAACCCCTATGATCAGAAAAATGTTTAGGAAGGTCGACCCTACCGCATTTTTTGTCAACTCCTTCTTTTGAAACTTTGGAAATCCACATTTGACCCACTCACTGAATCCATTACAACTGTAGACATGTGGATAAGAATTCCTCAACTCCATCTTGAATATATTAGTTTTGATGTTCTCAAGACCATCTTGGAATTTAACCAAATGGGAAAACTTATTAAACTAGACCGTCTTACTGAGAAAAAACAAAGGGTGAAATATGCCAGAATGTGTATCAATATTGAGATGGTTGAGCTTTGCTCAAAGTCAATAATCATTCTTGATGAGGAAAGTGAACCCCAAGAACACAAGGTATGGTTTGAGGAAATGCCTGAGGGTTGTGGTAACTGTGGTTGCCTTGATCATATCTTTGACTTTTGTCTTATAAGAAACCTAAAACCACAAAGCATCCAAGTAAAATTCTATAAACTTAGTGTCAACACACCACTGAAAACCTGCCTCTATCCCTAAAAAAACTTCTAAAGGCTGGAACACAACTCTAAGAAAATATCAAGAAAGCCAGTCAACATGACTCCAATTCCTCTTTGGCTATTCAGAGGAAGAATGGTCTCTACTGCCTATGCCTCTGAAGATGAATCTCCTAACCCTATGGAACCCTCTTGTGTAGGTGCCATTCATGAGAAAAATGTTTGTACTTCCCTCACACCTGCTATTATGAGCACCCTTGAACCCACTGTTGTCATCTCACAAAGCACCATAACTGATAAAATTATCATAGCTCTGTTGTCAGCCCCCTTGCCCCTACTCTATCAACAATGATCATCCTAACCCCTATATCCTTGTCCCTACTATCACCACAGAAGACTCCAACCCTACTGCCCCACCTCTACACTGCCTCAGAACCCCACCCTTCCATTCCTTATCCCCCACCCAAATGATGAATCATTGGAAGATTGCATGGGGGATCCTCCCTTCCTCCCTCCCAAGTTGGATAATGATGGATTTTTGGTTGTGTTTGGGGATTCCCTTATAGATCTCCTTAACAATGATGACCTCCTAGATGAAGAGGAGGATGAGTTTCTTAAAGATGACATGGAGGATGATGATCTGGCTAAAGGTGAGTTTGGTCAAGAGGAGATTGAAACTATGCCTTACTCTGATGTGCTGAAATTCGACCTTAAGGAGACTGAGGAACCCCATACTTCAACCTCTGTATCCATCAAAAGGAAGGGCAATGAGGGGATGGTTGATACCGAATCCTCCAGTCTAAAAGGAAACAAAAAAATGAAGACTTAATGATGATAATGAAGATCAAGCCTAGATACTTGCACTTTTGGCACTGTCAATGATGAGTGAAAACCCATGATAGGATCATCACGTGCTATTTCGGTCCCGTCTTTAAGGAAAGAGGAAAACGACGTCCGAATTTGTTGAAATTATGGAATCTAAACTTTAAGGAACTCAGGAACAATATCTCAAAATTTAGTTATTTTTGGAGAAGGAATGCTAGATCAAACGAATTAAACAAGAACGGATCGCTAGAAAGCAAAATAGGGGTTTTGGATGGGGAAAAACTCAAGTATAACTTAGCCAAGTTAT
This sequence comes from Rheum nobile, assembly GCA_027886185.1. Classification (NCBI taxonomy): domain Eukaryota; kingdom Viridiplantae; phylum Streptophyta; class Magnoliopsida; order Caryophyllales; family Polygonaceae; genus Rheum; species Rheum nobile. The sequence continues at coordinate 17,279,608 of WOAB01000485.1, forward strand.
ACCAGAGTCCCAATCTGATTTTTATTAATGAAAATAATAGTTTGAATAACACAATTTCGTGCCCTAATGGCTTGGAAAATAAGAAAGTTATCTAATGTGAAAAGATAAGGAAACTATAAAGATAACAAACTTGCTAAAGAAGAAACGAAAGAACCAAATAAGCTTGGATTCTCATTCTTCTTATCTAATCCTAAGAATACTTAAAACTGATTAAAATTTTCGGAATTCATGATTACCAAAATAAAGAACAAAATATAAGATAAGATAAATTTAACTAGATAAGGTAAGTGAATAATTCCCAATGGAAATTGCACTATCTTCAGTAAAACATGATTTTGATCATCATTCCGTTGGAGTTTCAATTCGACATAAACTATATAGTTGTAGATCTTTTAATCCGATTTCCAAAGAATCCTAAATCATCTTGAGATCAATTTTCTAGCCAAAGTTATGGTCGTTTTACTGAGGACTGTCCATAATTTGACGAGAACTAAAATTTCAAACTTTGACAAGAACTTTCCTCAGCTTGAGCCTCTTCCTTGTAAGCATTTGAGTTGTTTCCCTTGATTGTCATCATTTTCCCTTGATTGTCATCATTTTCCCTTGATTGTCATCAGTCAGTGTAGTCTTTGGAACTTAATGAACCCTAGAAATTTATTTTTCTAGAAAGGTTATCTTCTTGCATGATATCCTTGTGGGTCTTCCTTATTTCTCTTATTTACCCTTGCATGTTTGTTATTCCCAAGCCTATGGTGCTTGTTGTATTTCTATATATGTCTGTTGGTTGTGTGATCCAGTTGCTTAATAGAATGGCATATTTGAACTATGACTACATAACCAAATTAAATGCTTGGAGTTCTATCTTCATTAATTATGACCAACTGAATCTTAATCATCACAAACTAACCTTTGAATTTTCCTTTCTATTTATTGCCTTCAAAAAGTTGATTGATGGTTTTAATCACTTCATTCCCTTTTATGACAGCATAATTCCCTTTGGAGTGCTTCTTTATTTGAGTTGGATATATCCAAGTGACAATCTCAACTCTTGTGGTAAGTCTTTCTATCCTTCTTATTGCTGGATGTTTGACCTATGGTGTGAATTTGTTGGTTTTTGGTTGCTATCTTGCTGGTATTTTTACTTTGCTTGTTGACTGCCCTGTCTTTCCTTGGCATCGAGTACTTGACTTTTGATCCTTTTGCATTATACTTTCATTGCTTTTTGAAACTGACCTTTTCTCTTGATCTCTTTGAACTACTTATGGAATCTCATTTTCTGGTTGTTTTAAATCTCCTTTGTTGGGACCACTTGAATTATTACCTCTATTGGCATCATATTCCTATGAGATTTGATTTGTGGAATCCTCTTGCGCATCCTAGTAGTATCTTTCCCTCTCTGAATCTGTGTTGTTCTTGGTTGGCCTTTATCTGGGAAATCTAGTTCATTTATGTTTTTTTCTCCTCTCTCCTGATGATATACTTTGTCTCCTTGTGTCTGTTTGCGCTTGTTTTCTTCCTTTCCTCTGATGGGACTCCTTGCTCTTTGTCTTCTTCTTGTTGCTTTGCGTTCTTTTTTCAGTTTTGTCTTTTTGGTTTTGCGCCCCTTTCTTATTCTACTTTATGACTCACTGAGTCACTGGTGTGTTGACATTGACAATTTACATGGACACTTATTGAGAGAAACTTCTAATGAACTACTACTACAATATTGCCACAAGGAACCACTGTATCACATTGAACATCATACCAATAGCTGCATGAACTTGCATAATGAAACTCCTTGTACTATGACCCAACATAATGACTCACGAAAATATTTGAGAAGATCATTATAGAGTATGATTCTTTGGTATGTCCTCTTATGGTGGTTGTTTCTTTTTCTCTCCTTTGTTCTACTCCTCTTATTTGATACGTTGTTGTGGTGCTCTATGTATTACTCATACCCTTTGAATTTTCTGAACCTCTTAGATAAGAACAAATGTATCTTGATACTTATAACTCCTATACACAATATTTGTGAAATCAAGAAACACTATATGAAAAAATACGATAACAAATGGAACATATTTTTGTATATGAAGTATCAATCAGTTATGGCAACACAAATTAAAACTGATAACTCCACTTCCCAAAACATCTATTTGTATGGTTTTAATTTTTCCTCGAATAAATAACAACATTAGTACTTGAATAACCAATCTATGGATGACTCAAATTTCCCCAAATTGGTTTATTATAAAGATCTCAACTTGGAACTGTAAAGGTATTGGAAGGAAAAATCTATGGACTGATATTGAATCCTTTTGTAAAATAGAAAGAATCCAATTACTAGCCCTTTTTTAAACAAGAACTGATAAACAAACGCACGAAAGAGTATATAGAAAGGCATGATTTGATCAATTCATGGTCTCCCCGACAACTGGATTCTCCGGTGGATTACGTGTCATGTGGAAAACTTACCAGTTGAGCAATGAGTTAATTGAAATGGAATACTTTAGTGCTAGATTCGTTTGTTTGAGATACTCTAACATATGTACAAACAATAGGATAATGATTCTTTTAGTCTACTCTCTACCAAATGAAGTAAAGAAAAATGCCTTTTGGGAAGAATTAATTATAGTTATTAAAATTTGTCCTTTCCCCTGTATTTTATTGGGAGATCTAAACGAAATCCAAGATTCTTCGAAAAAGAGTGGTGGGTCCCAAACCCACGCAAGTAGATTTAACAGATCATTAAATGTGAAAAATGAGTGTGAACTTGAAGATATTCCTACACAAGGTAATATCTTAACTTCGAGGAAAAACTAAACAGAAATTACAACACTTATGAAAAACTGGACAAAACACTAGTCCAACACCAAATTCTTCAATGGTATCCTGAACTTTTCACAAAAAACTATGCTTTTACAACTTCAGTCAATTGCCCGATTTCAATCGAACTCACGACATCTACTCATTTTAAAAATCAACCTTTCAAGTTCAAAAAAGTTTGGATAACAAGAAAAGATTTCATAAATATTGTCAAACAAGCATGGAGATCCAGAATGTATGATCTGAGCTAGAAAACACAACTACTCAAAAGAAAATCAAGATAATAGAACACAAATACCTTCAAAAACTTGTTCACACAACTTCATAAAATGGAAGAGGAATTAATCTCAATCCAGAAATTGTTCAATACCATTGCTAGCAAACCCTTAGTTAATAAGCAACTAAGGCTAATTGCTAAAAAGAAACAACTTCTTAATTTCCAAAAGATTTTTTGGAATCAAAGAGAGAAAATAAAACATATTAAGTTGAATGATACCAATGCTAGCTATTTTCACAAGATAGCTACACGTAAGAGAAAAAAAAAAAAAAATTGCACCCATAAAGGAACTACCATTATCGGGGAAGAGAATATTAGAAATGAAATCCGAAATGACTTCATAAAAAAATTTAAAAGCGACCCTATTAACAAAAATATCATACAGACTCATTTGGACCTCATTCAAACTGAAATAACACATGATGACAATAAAGAACTCACTAAACAAGTCACTAATAGAGCTGTCAATCGGGTCGGTCAAGTCGGGTTCAGGTTGAGAACGGGTCGGATCATTTCGGATAACAGGTCAAGCCAGGTCGGGTTCGGGTTGGTCGGGTTCGGTCTCGGTAAATTCGGATTCGGTAAATTCGGGTTTCTAAAAATTTCGGTCAGGTCGGTAAAACGGGTTCGGTCACTTTTTGACAGCTCTAGTCACTAACGAGGAAATAAAAAAAGCAACCTTTGCTATTGGCCATGACAAGTCGCCAGGACCAGAAGGTATGACGGCTGAATTTTACAAGAATTATTGGGATATTGTGGGACCCTCTATAATTCAAGTAGTGAAAAGTTTCTTTCTATCCGAAAAAATTCTTAAACATATAAATCACACCTTTATAACTCTAATAGCTAAATGTGCCAATCCTAACTCGACAAACCATTATCGACCAATTAGCCTTTGTTCAACCATGTCTAAATTATTTCAAAGATTCTGACAGAAAGGCTTAAGAAAACGATGGAAAAAATTATACACCCTTTACAAGGTGCATTTGTAGCAAACGGATCAATATAAGACAATATCCTCATTGCCCATGAAATTTTTTATTCCTTCAAATCTAAAAAGGGAGTTGAATGTTTCATTGCAATAAAACTTGACATGGAAAAAGCATGTGACCAGATAGAATGGACATTCATACTCGAGATTCTAAGAAAATTTAGCTTTAGCCCGACATTTACCAATTGCATCAAAGAATGTATCTCCACTGTTTCTTTCTCGATCCTTGTTAATAATGGACCTATGGATATTTTTGTTCCAGAAAGAGGACTACGTCAAGGTGATCCACTTTCCCCTTTCCTCTTTATTTTGGGCTCGGAAATACTTGCTAGAAAATTACAACAAGCATCAGAAAACTAAAGCAACCACTTGGGTTCCAACTGACAAAAAAAAAAGAACTAGAATCCCCTTCCTAGCCTTCGCATATGACATTATGACTTTTTCAAAAGCACGGCCATAAAATTGCTAGGAAATTAAAAAAACCATTGATGACTACTACCTTATTTCAGGGCAAAGTGTTAATTTTTACAAATTAGCATTTCAGGTTACTAAGAAAGTAACAAATACTCAAAAACAACAAATACAAGGAGTCCTTACCATTATGAATATGACCTCTCTTGACAAATATTTAGGTTGCCCTATTATTAATGGAAATGTAAACTCAAATACTTTTGAGGAGGTAGTGACAAAGTCAAAGAGACAACTGAATAAATGGAAAGCTAATTCACTATACCAAGCAAAAAGAACAACCCTTATGAAATCTAACCTAGCGACAAAACCGAATTTTTTAATGCAAAGCTTCATGTTGCCAACCTCGACCTATAATGAACTTGACAAAATCAAAAAAATATTCTTTTGGAACAAAGATCCATTATATAAACCACTTATAGGATGGAATAAAATATGTCAACCTACTACCCTAGGGGGGCTAGGAATACGGAAAACGAAAGATATAAGCCACACTCTTCATTCAAATTTCTATGTCAAATTCTAGTTGAACCAAATAATTTTTGGGTGAAGATCATTACTGACAAATATCTTAAAGACTCTAATATCATGTTCTATGAACACAAAGGCAATTGCTCTTGGCAATGGTCGAAAATGATGAGCATAAGAAAAGAATTTCAGAAGGGACTTATTTGGCAAGTGGGCGATGGAAAGACGATAAAATTTTTGGATAGATAAATGGGTCTTAAATGAACCACTTTGCAATTTCATTAACCCTACTTTGGGTGTTAACCATAATTGCAAGGTTCAAGAATTCCTTGACCAAAATATGAAATGGAATAAATCAAAACTTGATCAGATAGTACCTCATAATATTGTTTCATTAATTTTGAGTATCCTGATTCATGTGAACCATATAACTAACCTTATGTATTGGAAACCCAGTAAGAATGGATGATTCTCAACAACATGTACAATGAAGATCATTAATAAGTACAAACAATTCTCTACGTATGATTCCTCGTGGATCTAAAGAATTGACACTTACCCAAAAGTTAGGAATTTTTTTTGGAAAATTCTTAAAAATGGGTTGCCAACTAAAACTAGGTTACAAGAAAAAGGAATTGTTGTTCCACCAGGATGTATCTCTTGTACTCATCCCACCGAGGATATGTTGTACACATACCTTACAAACAATCACTAAAATAAACTTTTCTACAAGAAATTCTTTGAGAACAATTAACTCTTCCAATAAAAGCATTGGTGAAATTATGGAGGAGATCTGAAATAAACTCTCTTCTATGGAGTTTGTTGAACTAGTTGTTACCTGGTGGAGTATCTGACTGCACTCATGAACATAGACCAATTATATGGAAAAAAAACTTATAAGAAAAAACATGGGAACTTGCGATTGAAGAAACCACCGGATAAATTTATTAAGATCAATTTTGACGGATCCACTAAATCTAATGGGGCGTCCTCTATTGGATTTATTTTCAGAGATAACTATGGAGAACCTCTTTTAATCCATGCTGAGAAATGTGGAATCTCATCTCCACGCCAAACAGAAACTCTAGCCTTCGAAAATGCCCTCCTTAGAGCTAAAGAATTGAACTTTGAACAAATACAGATAGAAACTGATAACCTAACCATAGTGAACGACATTAATAAAATCTGGCTCTGTCCATGGAAAATCGAGATTTTAATATCCGATATCCTATGCTTATTATTGTCTTTTCATACTTTGTAGATTTCTCATATTTTCCGTGAAATAAACTCGGTTGCTAACCATATTGCTAAACTTAGCCACGCTTTTTCATTGGACGATATTCAGAACAACTTTGAGATTAAGGCTCTCATCTGAAGGATGTTATAAGCTGACTATCGAGTTTATCTTGACACTAGTCTAATTCTTACCTTATCAAAAAAAATTAAAAAAGTGAGATCTGGATTGTAAATTCTTAAGATCTTACAATCTGGTAGGACAGTCTGATTTAGATAGTACATTAAAATCAAAAAGTGTTAAAACCGAGTTTCCTATCATGTAAAATTGGGTTAAAAAGCGTAGGATCTCAAGAACTGCCTAAAATCATACGATTTGGTGTTTTCAACTATTTAGAGCTTTAATATGAACTCGACATGTGATGTTTTTTGTAAAGTTCTTGTAAAAATCATTCGTTGTAATGATTTAGGCATGCCCTTTACGTAAAAGGAAGCTTAATGTTTGTCTTGTGAAAAAATATTTAGAGCTTTAATACATTTATAAACCTTTGTGGGTGGCCTATAGGGTCAATGTGCATCTCAAATCTATCTATGTCATGTCATGGGACTCTACCCAATCTCAATTAACATGAACCCTAAGACCGTCTTCAATAGTGGTACTTGAATGAATATCAAATCTAATTTAAAAATTAAAATTAAGAAAAATGTCAGAAATTTTGAGTAAATAAAAAAATGAGTCTCTTGTAGATGATACTCCATCAACTTTTTGATTGGTATTGTAGAAATTTCTGACATCATAATTTTTTATTTTTTTTTAATGCTAAGAGATTATTGGTACCATTGTTAAAGGTGATCTAAACCGAATTCACGTAGGAGTGCACGACGAGTGTGTATCACCCCCGACTTATGCCGGTAGTACCACACACCAGTGACCTCAGACTTTAATGTCCAAAGCTAGCCACTCAATGCTTAATCCGAACAATTTATGCGTAAAATAAATATTCAATAATAAAAGAGTAGTGGAAGACTTTTAAAATAAATATCCAATCTTTATTAATATTCCCCTCGTAAATTGAGGAGATAAGTTTTACAAATGATCTGAAATTACAGTGGAAGACTTTAAATAAATTTTAATTACATGACTAGGTTATAACACTTTCACCTATTACATTAATTAGGAAATTAAATCTTATATTCAAAGAACCTTGAAAATTCTTTTAAAACTAAACTTCAACCGCAAGCCTTCTTCTCCATTTTGTTACTTCTAAACAACCTGAGGCAAGTTGAATGATGTGCCGTATAGGACGGATGACACCAGCCAACCATGCAAGGAAAAATAGTGGTTGGTTTGTCTAATGAAATACTACGCAAGGGTATTTTATGTGAGGTTCTATGTGGTCATATCTAGTTACTATCATTGTCTCTCGAATATGCGCCAAGAGAATACCCGAATGAATGTGGGTATTATGGGAAGGAGATATGATTTGTTTGGGAACGTTTTAAATTACACATAACATATATAAAACTCCATTGAATAATTGGACCCGACCATCCTCACCACATAATGCGAACCTAGATTGGAAAGACGACCCGCTTAAGCTGGAGAACAAGCGGTTTCCAGGTTGTACTTCTCGCTAGAAGTTTATTAATTATGTGCTCGTAACACTTATCTTATTTAATTTCACCACACCCTAATAATTCTTACAACCTTTAATAAAATCTCGAATAAAACGAGAACAACACAGGGCGACATTACGTCCAACCCAATTGCACTAGTAAGGTGCTTAAACACTTCTTATCCTTAACGGGTGGATAAGAAACAATGGTCATGACATTAAAAGTATTAGATAATTATTCCGGTTAATATCGAGTTATAAAGAGATCATTATTCCTCGCAAGGCCATAATATCCCTGACACATACGACTATTAAGTCCATATTTAACGACTTCAAAGTCCATGCTTAACGACTATAAAGTCCATACATAACATACAAAGTCCACACACAATGTCGTCATTAAGACGGTATAATATTATAATGCACAATTTTATAACTATATATATCGATAATAACTATCAACCTATATATATCGATAAGCTCCAACAGGTGCCATGGCCTCTCATTCGGACCACCACGAGCCACCACCACAAAGGCGACTAAGGAGGGCTCGACGCGGCATCACAGCGGTTCTGGCTGGGTTGAGATGTTGCACTGTGGTGGCGAGCTGGTTGTGCGGCTTCTTTCAGCAGAACACAGCTAGCATGGACGACGAACCGAGGCGGTGCGACACTAGATTCAAAGGGTTCGACGGTGGCTCAACCGGACTCGAAATCGAGCGGGATCGGTTCCGTTGGGTTCGTATTGTCATGGGCTACAACCAAGAATGACTTTTGACGGCGGAGGAAGACCACCGGCGTAGGCAAACCACCAAATCTGGGCTAGGTTTGAGCGGCTCGTACGGGCTCAAACGAAGTCCAAATGGAGCGAGGTCAGTGGCGTTGGACTCGTGGTGATGCAGGCTGTCACCGGATATGCTTGGTTTTGTTGGAGCTTCAGAAATGGAGCCGAAAAACACAATTTTAAGAGGCTGCATAAAATAGAGGCGTAAGGAGGTGTTTCGGGTTTTGGATGAACATTTTGATTGAACGAGGCCTCTATTTATAGGATTAGTTTGTCTTGGAGCCTAAGGATCACAATTATACTGATTCTGTTGTTCGAAACGATCCGAATTGAATCGGAATCAAATCTTTGAAGTTTCCATATGGTTAAATAAAACAATTTACCATGTTTGTTTGAATGAATCTAGACGTTTACTAAGCTTAATCAATTCGTTAATCAAAGGGTTCTTATAGGTAGCTTAACGAGGAAGATCCCGGACCTCACGGAATTGAAAAATTCGTTGAAACGAATCCACAATTTGAAATTGAAATTTCCCCAAAACATGAGCAAACAAGAACAAGTTCTACGAGAAATTTCAATTTGCTTTTAACAAAATTAAAAAAACTAATATTATTTTGCCCAACTTTTATAATTCAAGGCATTTCTATCCTCACTTAATTACTAACGAAGTCATACACTTTCAGAACTTAATAACCTAATATTATTTATGACAATAATATTTTGTACCCAATTTTACATATTTATATATATTTCATAAAAAATTACTATAAGAAATAATTTAATCTTAAATTATGATATTATTTAACTTTTATTTATTTCTAACTAAAATACATTCCTTACTTTCTATTTATTATCAAAGGACATATCATAATATAAAATTTCAAAATTTAAGGTTATTACAATACTACCTCCTTAAAAAGAGTTTCGACCCTGAAACTAAAACCTACCATGACAGAAAATGAGTTTCCACACTTATCCCACCTCCATAAGTTCATATCCTTAAATAATCACGTTCTCATAACTAACCTTACAATAGTCGAACTATTTTCCTCAATCATGACACTACTTTTTATATATCGTCTCCATTTCTTATCCCAATGTAATAACTCATAATCTATCCACAAGATCATGACTATCATAGAATAATAGTATCCAAAATCATCATAACGACCTTAATAGACCTTACGCATGAGAACAATACCTTTCTCTTCCAATTTCCTCTTTACAATCAAATCCCAAATTTCATACATTAAACTCACTTATAACCCGAATATCAAATATTAGTAACTCCAAAACTTTATATCTTTTTATTCTTTAAAGATACATCCACCAAGTTCCATTATTTATCTCAATTAAAGTTGGCACTTATGCCCATCTATAACTCAAATCCCAAAGAAAATTTAACTCTTTCAAATAATCCATCTCTAACTTGATACCCTTAAGATTCCTTTATTTTTAATCACACAACATTTTATTCTTATTTTCCTCAAAACATGATTTTGATAATTGACTTAACACCATAATGATCAATCACTTTATTTTTTCCAAAACGTATCATAAGATCACCTTAATAGATACAAATCACTTTTTCCTCAAGTCTAGCTGGCAAGAATTTCTAACTTATTTCATCCTTCAAGTTTAATTCACCCAAATCAAAACAAACTTTTACCGTCTGAGTTTGTTATTCGTCCATAAATATCCTTGAATATTTAATTTCTCTCTCACGATTTTATTATCCCAATTTAAGCAAACTTTTGGCTAATCCAAAGCCAATTACCTAGGACTATATCTCTCAATAATTCTCATATCATTACATTACTTCCGAAAAACATTTCCTTATAATGTCATTTATCACTTGAGTAAGTTTGTCCAATTAAGACATTTATACACTTAGCCCCTTCCAAAAGCTCTAAACTATTAGTCCTAAGAGGAACACACTTACTCATAATCACAACGCTTAAATCCTTATACGTTTAAATAATAAACCATTAATCGCATTATGTTACGATATTCTTAGGGGAAAACAACTCTTAGTAATTTATACTTTTCTTTACAATTTATTCACTTAAATGAATTAATTTTAAATCTCATACCAAGCATTTTAAGCTTTATGTTATTTCCGCACACGGAATTCACCACAACTAATCTCGGAGTATACACCTGAGAAATAAAATCTCAAACTCCATTGAGCATTGACTACACATGTTTAATTCCTTTAAAATAAGGAATCCTTACAAAACTAAACTCACGAGGTAAGACTCATCAACTCGAACGAAGAGAACAAATAATGTCAAAATACAACTTGACATTATTTAAGAATGGAATGAAACTCCAATGAATGGGTTTGGGGAATCGTAACTGGATCGAAACTTGCATAAATTTGAAACACACTATTAAATATTTTAAATCACACTTTAAGTTAACTCTTCACACCATTATAGTTTTATAACACAAATTATTTATAAATTTAATGCTTTCATAATAAAATTCCCAACATTATCATTTTTAAATCCACAATCACTTTCAAAACTGCACTTTGAAATCATTAAATGAATTTAAAATTACTCATTAAAACACAATTACTATATAAACCATAATATAAAACTAATATTAGTTCTCAATAGTTAAACTACTAAATTTATTATTTTCTTCACTATATACCATTTAAAAATATTTTAATTATATACTTAATAATTTACGTGCTCAAGGCTTAATTTTTTTTAAAATGAAATATGTAATCGTATAAATTTAAAATAACACAATTTGACAATAATCTTGAAAATTCTCAAACCTAACAATAGGCCAAGAATCTGAAAACTGGTGCTCTGATACCATAATTAACTTATGTCGATAGTGTCACACACCAGTGATCTTAGACTTTAATGTCCAAAGCCACTCAAGGCATAATTCGAACAATTTATGCGTAAAATAAAATATTCAATACAAAAAGAGTAGCGGAAGACTTTCAAAATAAATAACCAATCTTTATTAATATTCCCCTCGTAAATTGAGGAGATATGTTTTACAAACGATATTGAAATATAGCGGAAGACTTTAAATAAATCTTAATTACATGACTAGGTTATAACACTTTCACCTATTACATTAATTAATAAATTAAATCTTATATTCAAAGACCCTTCAATTTTTTTTTAAAAACTAAACTTCAACCGCAAGCATTCTTCTCTGTCTTTTTACTTCTAAACAACTTGAGGCAAGTCGACTGATGTGCCGTATAGGACGGATGACACCAACCAACCATGCAAGGAAAAATAGTGGTTGATTAGTCTAATGAAAGACTACACAAGGGTATTTCATGTGAGGTTATATTTGGTCATATCTAGTTACTATCATTGTCTCTCGAATAAAAGTTGATAGATGATATATAACTAAAATACTTCCACTGAAACAAAGGATGGACAAAAGAGATATGTGCCAAGAGAATACCCGAATGAATGTGGGTATTAAGCAAACTTTTGGCTAATCCAAAACCAATTACCTAGGACTATATCTCTCAATAATCCTCATATCATTACATTACTTCCTAAAAACATTTCCTTATAATGTCATTTATCACTTGAGTAAGTTTCTCCAATTAATACACTTATACACTTAGCCCCTTCCAAAAGCTCTAAAATATTAGTCCTAAAAGGAACACACTTACTCATAATCACAATGTTTAAATCCTTATACGTTTAAATAATAAACTAGTAATAACATTATATTACGATCTTCTAGGGAAAAAAACCTCTTAGTAATTAATACTTTTCTTAACAATTTATTCACTTAAATGATTAAATTTTTAAACTCACAACTAAGCATTTTAAGCTTTATGTTATTTCCTCACACGGAATTCACCACAACTAATTCTTGGAGTATACACATGAAAAATAAAATCTCAAACTTCATTGAGTATTGACTACACATGTTTAATTCCTTATAAACAAGGAATCCTTACAAAACTAAACTCACGAGGTATGACTCATCAACTCAAATGAAGAGAACAAATAATGTCAAAATACAACTTGACATTATTTTAAGAATGGAATGAAACTCCAATGAATGGGTTTGGGGAATCGTAACTAGATCGAAGCTTGCAGAAGTTTGAAACACACTTTTAAATATTTTAAATCACACTTTAAGTTAACTCTTCACACCATTTTCGTTATAAATTTAATGGTTCCATAATTAAATTACCAACATTATCATTTTTAAATCCACAACCACTTTCAAAATTGTACTTTGAAATCATTAAGTGAATTTAAAATTACTCATTAAAACACTATTATTATATAAACCATAATATAAAACTAATATTAGTTCTTAATAGTTAAACTACCAAATTTATTATTTTATACACTATATACCATTTAAAAATATTTTAATTATATACTTAACAAGTTAGGTACTCAAGGCTTAATTTGAAAAATGAAATGCAATAAGTAATCGTATAAATTTAAAATAACACAATTTGACAATAATCTTGAAAATTTTGAAACCTAACAATTGGCCAAGAATCTAAAAACCGTTGCTCTGATACCATAATTGTAACACCCCCGACTTATGTCAGGATAGCCATAAGACAGTGACCTTAGACTTTAATGTCCAAAGTCACCCAAGGCTTAATCCGAACAATTTATGCGTAAAACAAATTATAATAAAAGAGTAGCAGAAGACTTTTATAATAAATATCCAATATTTATTAATATTTCCCTCATAAATTGAGGATATAATTTTACAAACGATATTGAAATTACAGTGGAAGACTTTAAATAAATCCTAATTACATTACTAGGTTATAACACTTTCACCTATTACATTAATAAGGAAATTAAATCTTATATTCAAATAAGCTTGATTTAAAAAAAAAAACTAAACTTCAACCGCAAGCCTTCTTCTCCGTCTTTTTACTTCTAAACAACCTGAGGCAAGTCAACTGATGTGCCGTATGGGACGGATGACACCAGCCAACCGTGCAAGGAAAAATAGTGGTTGATTAGTCTAATGAAAGACTACACAAGGGTATTTTATGTGAGGTTATATTTGGTCATATCTAGTTATTATCATTGTCTCTAAAAAAAGCCGATAGACGATATATAACTAAAATACTTCCACTAAAACGAAGGATGGACAAAAGAGATATGCGCCATGAGAATACCCGAATGAATGTGGGTATTATGGAAGAAGATATAATTTGTTTGGGAACGTTTTAAATTACACACAACATATATAAAACTCCATTGAATAATTGGGCCCGACCAACCTCACTGCATAATGCGAATCCAGATTGAAAAGATGACCCGCTTAAGCTGGAGCACGAGCGGTTTCCAAGTTGTACTTCTCGCTCGAAGTTTATTAATTATGTGCTCGTAACACTTATCTTATTCAATTTCACCACACCATAATTATTCTTAAAGCTTTTAATACAATCTCGAATAAAACGAGAACAACACAATGCGACATTACGTCTAACCCAATTGCACTAGCAAGGTGATTAAACACCTCTTATCCTTGACGAGTGGATAAGAAGCAATGGTCATGACCTTAAATGTATTAAGAAATTATTCCGACTAATACCGAGTTATAAATATATCATTACTCTTCGCAAGGCCATAAAATCCCCGACACACACAGTTATTAAGTCCATATTTAACGACTATAAAGTCCACGCTTAACGACTATAAAGTCCACGCATAACATACAATGTCCACACACAATGTCATCATTAAGACGATACAATATTATAATGCATAACTATATAACTATATATATATCGATAATAACTATCAACCTATATACGAAATTCATATAAGCAAACAAGTGTTCCCAAACATTAACTAGGTTTTAGAAATTACCCAATTAATTAACAATCTACTATATATCTACTAAACGCAAATACCCACTGCGCCACGTGGCACTCCAAGAATGCACCAATTTTTTTTTGCCATGTGGCGTTTCTACAGCACATTGTACACGTGGCATCCATTCCGTATTTTCCGGGTTTTGCCATTTCTTACCTTCAATATGGATCTGCCAGAATCATACAAATATTCCAAATTGTTAATATATGATCTGCTACGCTATTTTTGTAATCATTTATTTCGCAAATCATATTACAGATCGTACAAATATTTTGCAAATCGTAAATAATGATTTCCAAATCGTAATTATATGATCCGCCACACTATGTATGGCTTAAATTAATTAAACCTAATTTCTTAACCAGTACTATATGTATGCCTAAAATAAAACCCTTCAGTTTTTTATGCTAATAGACATTTGCAAACGCCTGCAAATAAAATAATAATAGGCTAATAATAGACTAATTTGAATAACCCTAATGTGCTATTAGGGTAGCAAAAAAATCTAACCTGCAAAATAATACATGTATACAAACCTGCAATATGTGCAAAGAACACAAAAATGACAAAAATTAAAGCATCAATGCAAAAAACACAAAAAATAAGTTGTTATTGGAAATTAGCTAAAAAAAAAAACTGCCTTGCCATACATACAAAAGAAATGATTGGCTGAAACTCAAACAAATTACATAATACGTAATCTGGAAGGCCATACATACAAAATAAATGATCTGGGGCCCGGTCCATATATCTTTCTGCAATATGTGCAATCTACAAGGCACGATTTTTTTCCAATTAGAAGATGTACATAATAACTGTACAGAATAAAATGCATCGATTATGGCAGTTTCAATATGTGCACAATTAAATAAAATCAACCATTATAATCCATAAAATTTAGGGCTTATAAATAGAGAGCCTCTCCCACAATTACATTCTAAAACTTTGTTGTCTTGTGCATGCCTAAACAATATCGATTCTTCCTTGAGTTAGCAGGTATTAGTAAGTTTATGTTTGTGCAATTCATAATAATACGTTTATGAAGTGATTAGTTCGTTTCTGTTTTGTTGTTGTTGTTTTGTTCCATTGGTCCTATCTCCACTACTTAACTGATTTTCGACTACTGAGTTTCAGCAAGTACAGAACTGTAAATACTGCACTTATATTACCTTTCATTATTATTTTTGTATTGAATTTGTATTGAATTTTTGTATGACCTTTGTAGCAATGTCAAAACAACAACAAGAAATAAAGGATACTACGAGTACCCGAGGGAATTATGAGCTAAAGGTTCGAGTAATTCGATTGTTTAAAGTTCTGAAGAAAGAAGATCGTATGCAATACAATACAACTGAAATAATTTTAATGGATGAAAAGTATTAATTTTCAGTTAGTAATAATTTGTTTTTAATATATACAAAATAGTTTTCCTAATATTTTTATACCACTGAGATATATTTCTTATTGTCTTAAGGGTGAGAAAATCCATGCAGTCATTAAGGAAGCTTTTATGGTGAATTTAGCAATATTAGAGGAAGGAAATATTTGATTTCAAACTTTGGAGTTGCTCTTTATGATATACCTTTCAAGTTCTCTAATCATAAATACAAGATTATATTTTATCGCAACACTACAATTAAGCGAAGTTCATCAATTTCTATTCCTATTCATGAATTCAAATTCGCTGATTTCAAAAAAATCATCGACGAGTCACTAGATCAAGTATATCTTTATGGTTAGTAATTCTTTAAATTTATCATTTGATTATATTATAACAATTACTGTTTTAGTACTTTTAATATTTTATTTTACACATAATAGTAATTATTGTGTAGATGTTATTGGTCAATTGGTTGGAATTGGTGACAACATTGTTACCTTTACTAACTGGAACGAAAAAGAGGGTAAAAGGATCAATATACAATTGATGGATACAAGGTAATTATTTTGTTTTTGAAATTCTACATTATAATCTAATTTCATATGTAATTTTATATTATGTTCTTTTATATTCTTAGTTATTGTTTTATATTGTATAATTATTACAAGGATAATGTCATCAATTGTACATTATGGGATGATTATGCCGAATTATGTCGTCCATTTGTTGGGTCTTCAGCTCCGAATTTCGTCGTTGTTATTATACAATTTGGAAAGCTAGGAAAATGGAATAATACACCTAATTTGTCAAATGGTTATTATGGCACAAGGATTTATTTTGATGATGATAGCGTCTGTGAGATTGCTGAATTTAAGAAAAGGTAATATTATTATTATTACATAAAATATGCATTTTAATATCCAATATTGTGATA
Organism: Rheum nobile; assembly: GCA_027886185.1. Lineage (NCBI taxonomy): Eukaryota > Viridiplantae > Streptophyta > Magnoliopsida > Caryophyllales > Polygonaceae > Rheum > Rheum nobile. Next base: position 17,296,431 of record WOAB01000485.1, read on the forward strand.
TTTAATTTAATTATCCTATACTATTTGTCTTTATTATGTAGTTTCTCAAAAAAAGAATGTTCAAAAGGTGGCCAAAGTTGTGTACAATTGACAAATGAGCCGTCCTACTCCCAAGCCGACCTTTTCTTAAACGTGAATGATAGAAAAACTTTAGATGAACTTTACAAACATCTTCCCGATCGAGGAACGGTTAGTTCAAAATTTTAGAATTGATATTTATGTGTTAATAAATATTATTCAAATTTATTTACACTATCTTACACATTTATATATAATATCAACTATAGGTTCTCCAAGCTATTACTCTTGCCACCATTGATCATATTGAAGATTCCTACGAATGGTACTATAATTCTTGCAAACGTTGTAAAAGTAAGGTGTAACCGCAAGAGGAAAAGTTTTGGTGTAAAAAATGTGAAACTTTGGTTAACTATGCAGTCCCTAGGTATAGAATTCTGTCATTAAATTATGTAATTTCAATTCAGTCAATTTTCCGTTCAGTACTCTTTTATTCAGTCTTTGGGTAGAATTTTCACAAATTCTGTAATTACATGCAGAATTCAGTTATTTTAATGTTTATACATGACATTCTAATTGTTGTTTTTTTATATGCAGATTTAGTGTTCAAGTTAGTATTATAGACGGATCTGGTACCGCTCAATTCACTATATTTGATAGGGAAATTTCTCAATTGTTGAAGAAAACTGTGTCGAGCATTATCGAATCAACGGATAAGGTATATATATAAACCTTAATGCATTACTTAGTAGTTCTTGTTTTTTATTGAACTTATTTTTTTTTCAGGATGAGGACATAAATAACATCCCGAAAGATTTAAATGTCTTGGTGAACAAAAAAATGTTATTTAGAGTTCTTATTTCGCAATTCAACATTAGCAGACTTCCTTCACCTTCGGCATATACCGTGACGAATATGACCGACGATACAACTCTCATTGAGAAATTTGAGCAAACGACCAAAGAATCTAAGATATATATTGCTGAATTACGATTATATAATGCTAAATTTTGAAGTTTTTCTATGAACTAATTTATTATTACTTACAAATTTAACTATTGTTTAATTTATTTATTGATAGGAAAATCTAGAATCATGCACCCTAGACAATGATGTTATGTCAAAAGTTTCTTCAAATGAAATGGTTTCACCCCGTAAGCGTCGTTATATTAACATCGATGAAGAGGATGAAAATGGTGAATCGGATGAAGAGGAAAGTACTAAAGCTAATGATTGTCCTTTAGCTAATCGTGGGGAGCACTGAACTACCAGGAAAAGGCTTATATTCAAGAAAATGAAGGAGGAAAAGCTAGATGAATAAACAATTTCATATAAAAAATAAATTTTATAATTTCGTTTTGCACATTTTTGTTAAGTTTAGAATGGCCCTTTTCACTTAAGTTTGATGTTTAGTAATTCCTCCAAGTTAGACAATTTGTTTTGATTCTATTGCAGATTTCTGGTCAGTTTATATCATTGAAATTTTATAGTTTTGTTTTTCCTGGATGATATTTTGTTACTAAAACTAAATCAATAGCAGGGGTAGATATATGACTTAGGTTCTACGATACTGAAAACATGCAATAAAACTAATATACTATTTTTCACTTATATGATTTAGGTTCCAGGTTACTGAAAATATGCAATAATACTAATATACTAAGTACTCTATGAGACTAATAATAAGAACTTAAATCTAAATGACTAATTCCTAGCGTACATGTATGTCTTCTGTAATTATATGCAATAACAATCCAATTTTTTTTTATGATTCCAGTCTGGACTCACACATAGCAGTCCTATACCCAAAATAAATAATTTATATTAGGTAATAGACTTATAAAATACATTAATTATCACAACTTAAGTATTAAAAGATAGAATATGACCTAATTGTATATCTTGAATCACTGTACTGTAATAGATGTATTAATTGGAGGAAAAATTGGGATCAACCTGTTATTTCATGTGAACAAAATTCAGTAAATATTTTTATGTTAATGATGAATTAAATATAGTCTTAACATTAGAGTAGGAGGCATACCCTTAGATGTTTCAGTTTAGGCTAGGGTTTAAGTCTTTGCTTAAGTGTCCAATCCAATTCCACGTGGAATTCCTATAAGAAAAATACAACGTTAAGTACATAATATATTTATAATAATGAACTAAGTATTATATTACTTTTAAAGAAATATAATCGTGACCTGAAAGTACATCTTCAATTAAACAAAGAGATATTTTATTTCTTAGGTTGAAACCTGTAAAGCAAATTGAGGAGAAAGTATCAAAAAAGTTATAAAGCAAAATGAAATTATCTAAAATGACTTTACATATAGTTGATGATTGTAGGGATACCTCCATAACTTCCTCCACCAAAAAAATATTATCCTTAATTGAAGGTCTTTTTTTTGTACTTGAACCCGTTCGGAGGGGGAAAGTGCTTTTGTATTAAGCCTGGAAGACAAATAAGTTTAAAAAACTCAGATTTGCAAACTCATACACAGAGAGAAAAAGATATCGAGAGATGGAGAGAGATAGAGATAGAGATAATGACACAAAGAGCTTAGCTTTTAAATGTAAGGATGGTGTTCTTTGTTGGATCTGAAACCCTTCGGTGGCTTTCCATGTTAAATGAATACAGAGGTGATCCAAATCATTTTTTGTTTAAACCTTGAAGACAAAGAAGTAAGAAAAACAATATGTAATTTAACATACAGAGAGATTAGGTTTAGGGTCAGAGATTTAGAGAAGGAGAGAATGGGACAGAGATAAAGCATCCTTACATTTATCCACATTTGATTTCGCCAGAACATCCTCTATGCGTCTGAAACCCATCGATCTCTCTGCATGTTATTAAACAATGTAAATAAAATGTTATGTATCTTTAAAATTGGAATTAATCGTATTTATATATATACTATATGCTACAAGATTGCAGGAGTTCTGTGTGTTCAGTTTTTCAAGTTGTTCGATACTAGGAGTCTTACAAAAGTCTCAGAAGTTGTTCACTTGGAAGAGGCATCGAAACTAAAAGGTATTGTTTATTTTTGTGTTGTTCGATTTCTAATATTTGATTGTGTTAGGTAATAAAACTAAATCAATAGGGTTCAATTATATGATTTAGGATACTGAAAACATGCAATAAAACTAATATAAGAACTTAAATCTAAATGACTAATTCTTGGCGTACCTGTATGTCTTCTGTAATTATATGTAATAACAATCCAATTTTTTTTTATGATTCCAGTCTGGACTCACACATAGCAGTCCTATACCCAAAATAAATAATTTATATTAGGTAATAGATTTATAAAATACATTAATTATCACAACTTAAGTATTAAAAGATAGAATATGACCTTACTGTATATCTTGAATCACTGTACTGTAATAGATGTATTAATTGGAGGACAAATGCTAAAACCTGTTATTTTATGTGAACAAAATTCAGTAAATAATTTTATGTTAATGATCATCTAAATATAGTCTTAACATTAGACTAGGAGGCATACCCTTAGATGTTTCAGTTTAGGCTAGGGTTTAAGTCTTTGCTTAAGTGTCCAATCCAATTCCACATGGAATTCCTATAAGAAAAATACAATGTTAAGTACATAACATATTTATAATAATGAACTAAGTATTATATTACTTTTAAAGAAATATAACCGTGACATGGATCTCAAATCTTAGAAGAATGAAAGAGTACGTGTGACCCTTAGAGAGGCACAATATAGATAGTTTTCTATTGTTTTGAATCAATGGATCTGGAAGGTTTCAAGAAGAAACAGACAGTTTTGAAGGAGGACCGACACAGACAAAGAGAGAGATGGAAGAAAGAGAGGGATCTGGAAGCTTTTATATTCGATGTTATATTTTCAAATATATACAAAAAAAACAGTTTCAAAATCAGGCGATAGAATATAAGTTATGAAGCTAAAAGAAATAATGGAAATGGAAATGCCAGAAGGACTACCTTGCCTACTATGAGCAACATATTGAACTGCACATTCACAATGTAATATTCAGTGTTTTGATCAGGTACAAATCGCGTGCTGACATCCAATCAGAGAGAGGGAATAATTGCAAAAGTTAATATCTTATTTTTCGACACATATATGCTATATAACAAGGTAATGTAATTTCTTATATACTTTTGTCTATGTACAAATTTCTATATACTTTAGAAAAATGTCTTTCAAACATACATTGCAACATATATGCTAATATATGATAATTTTCATTAGTACATGATTATAGAATTTCAAATTCAAGATTATACTTGCACAAAGAGAAATAGACACATAAGGAATATACCTAAAGCTAAAGATAGTGGGCGTTGCTGTATGTCTTTCATTTTATACAATATAAAGTATTGTCCCCAAAGTTTATTATGAGTCCAATCCGAGCTCACATATGTGATTCTTATACCAAGAATAAACAAGCATGTATTAGTACTGAATAGATTTATAAAATAAATAAAAATAGTCATGTTAATTACATGAAATAGATAGAGCATGACCTTACTGTAAATGTTAATGCAGGGTAACAAATGCTATAACCTGTATTTTCAGGGGATAAAAAATCAGTAATATTTTAAATTTTAATGATCAATAAAACATAGTCTTAATACTAGTGTACGAGACATACCTTTAGATCTTTCAGTTTAGGTTAGGGTTTAGCTCTTGCCTTAAGTGTCGAGTCCAGATCCACATGGAATTCCTATAAGAAAATAAATATGTTAAGTACATAATAGTTTATAAATAAAAATTAACAAAGTATGCTGTAGTTGCAATTTTTTTCAAATCAGTAAACATACTTCCAGTTAAAACATAAAGATTTTTGTTGAAGTAAATATAGCATTGATTTCTAACTATTATTTTAATTTGCATTGATTTCTAACTATTTTTTTCCATAAAATTTAATTTACCATATAAAATACAAATATGAACTATTTTCAAACTATACGAATATATATTACGAAATTTATGCTATAATAATATTATATTAAGGAGATATTACGTACCCTTATCCATTAATTGCAGAACATAGTATTTATATTAAATGGAAACATTATAATTTTCATATATGTGATGATATCAGAATTTTCCTAACGTGATGAATGCAGATTTTTGTTAAAGTAAATATAGCTCATAAAGGTGATTTAGTGATTTTCTATGATATACTATTATATTATTATTTATACACTATCTCAAAATAGGGAAAAAATTACAAATCAAGACTCTATAAGTACCCCATATGTTGTAACGCATCTATCACGTTCAACATTCTTAATTTCTTAAGGAGCATCATTTTATAATATTAAGTATGGTGCATCCCATTCCGCATGATGTCAATTGACACTGAGGTGCTTTTTCTTACAGATATTGTACCGGAAAGCCATTTTTATAGGTTTCCAAGTATCGCAAACCATTTTTACATTCGACTTTCCTTTCCAATTGATTTATCGGACGATGAACATTACATCAAATGTTCAGTTACTATGCCGAGTGATCTAGCAAATGCAACACAAAGGTATTTTGTATTCTAAAAGTATTTTTTTTGCATATATTATACTATTTTTTGTAACTTAATAATATTATGTGTCATTTTTTATTAATTTAAGGTTGTTAAAAAAACTATTTTTTTCTGTTTTACGCATGTGCAGGTTCAAAAATGCTTTGGATGAAATGAATAAGAGATATATTCCATTCATCTATGAGAGGGATCCTATTCTATTCCCAAACATTCATATGAATTTTGCAATAAGAAATGTGGTAGGATTTTTCGGTCCAATTCAACTCGCAGGATTTCATTCGACATTTACATCCTATAATCTTATGATTGTTGTTCTTACACATGCTGAATTGGATGAAAGTCTTCTTGAGCAAATGTTTTTACCATATGGCCATGATCGCTATATACGTATTGATTCATTGTACAATAATGAACACAATTACATCACATGGCGCAGCAGTGATGTAAATATATGGATTGACAGTGAAGGAAGTGATTATATTTTGAAATTTAATAGCAAGTTTGTTCAAGTGTGGCAACTTTCATGTGTTTACGAAATGGGTAATGAAATGTCCGGACTTTTACTATGGAGTACTTTGGATGAATTTGCAAAGCATAATCGTCTACCTTGGCAATACTTAAACGGGAGACAGGAGGTGATTAATTTAAGTGATGAAGAAGAACAAGACAACGAAGAGAAAGAAGAAGATAATGAAGAAGAAGACAATGAAGATGAAGAACCTTTTGAGGCAGAAGAAGACAATGAAGATTAGGATAGTATGAATTTTATTTGTTTTAAAGTTTTTAGATATTTATAATTTCCAATTTATTATGTCGTTTTTTTAAAACATGTGACTCTTAGTTATGTTTCATTTAGGTATTACATGATTATTAATGATATGAGTATGTTTGTTTTAGTTTTTTCCACTTTTTATTTGCTGAAGTTTACTTTGTTAATTTTGTAAAGTGCAAGATAAAAGAAGTGAAGATGTGAGAAGAGAAAATAATGGTCATATACTGTTAAAGAATATAAAATATTAATATATTATAAAGTTTATACGAAATCTCAACTTTACTAATAATTGTAAATGATTTCACAAATGCATTAAAATTGGTTATAAATCTTTTTATTTTGTATGTAAAGGAGATTTTAGGTTATGGAAAACATGACTATATTAATATTTTTCATATTATACTTATTCTGATAAACATTTTAAGTAAACTAATGTTTGTTTCTTTATTGTCATAAGCAGCTATATACGATTTGAAGTCTTTGATTTGTTCGGATTCACTTATGTGCATAATGAACTAAATATTCCCATTTAAGTATAAACCTAGAAGGAAAACTTAATATTTGTGCTTACATTTTTAATATATTTATAGACACTTGATATTGTTTGTTTATGTTAACTTTTAAAACCCTAAGGTATAAGATATGAGAATATAATGAAATCTTCTAAAACCATTTAAGTATTCGTTTATATATATACGTCTTAGGTGCTGAGATTGCACATGGAGTTTGTGTGTTGATTTACATACAGTCAAGGGTTATCTAGGAGGCTGTTGTGCATTACATAGGGTTTTAACTTGTGAGACAAAGCTTGAGACAAAGCTGCTTAAAGTCATCGAAAGTAACAGGTAATGTATTTGTTAATGTTGTTTGATTTATAATGTTTTATTTTCTTTATTTACAACTAGATCTAGATGTCTTCAATTTTATGATTTAGGGTTACTCGATGTTTTGTATACAACTATACTACTAAATACTCTATGCAAAAAGTCATTACAAACTCTAAATATACCTAAAGCGAAAGATAGTGGGTGTACCTGTATGTCTTTCATTTGATGCAATATAAAGTATTGTCCCCAAAGTTTATTATGAGTCCAATCCGAGCTCACATATGTGATTCCTATACCAAGAATAAACAAGCCTGTATTAGTACTGAATAGATTTGTAAAATAAAAAAAATAGTAATTTTAATTACAGGAAATAAATAGAGCATGACCTTATTGTAAATGTTAATGCATGGTAACAAATGCTATAACCTGTATTTTCAGGGGATAAAAAATCAGTAAATATTTGTAATTTTAATGATCAATAAAACATAGTCTTAATTTTAGTGTACGAGGCATACCTTTAGATCTTTCAGTTTAGGTTAGGGTTTAGCTCTTGCCTTAAGTGTCGAATCCAGATCCACATGGAATTCCTATAACAAAATAAATATGTTAAGTACATAATAGATTATAAAAAAAAGTTACAGATTATGCTTTTAATTTTAAAGATAAATAAGCATGACCTGGAAGTACATCTTCAATGAGACTAAGAGATGTATCTTGGATTTCTTATGTTGAAACCTGTAGTTGCAATTTTTTTCAATTCAGCAAACATACTTCCAGTTAAAACATAATGATAGGCTAAATCAATATGTTACAAGCACTTACCATGCAGTATGAGTGAAATTGAACTTTACATTCTGGGTATGTGAATTCCAATTAAGAAGCATTTATATTCGATGTTATATTTTCAAATCTATACAAAAGTAGCAGTTTGAAAATCAGGCTATAGATTATAAGTTATGAAGGAAAAATAAATAATCTAAATTGAAATGGCAGAAGGACTACATTGCCTACTATTAGCATATTGAACTGCACATTCACAATGTAATATTCAGTGTTATGATCAGGTACACATCGCGTGCTGACATCCAATCAGAGAGAGGAAACAATTGCAAAAGTTAATATCTTATTATACGACATATGTATGCTATATAAAAAGGTAATGTAATTTCTTATATACTTCTGTATATTTACAGATTTCTATATACTTTAAAAAAAATGTCTTTCAAACATACATATATGCCAATATTGATAATTTTCATTAGTATATGATTATAGAATTTCAAATTCAATATCATACTTGCACAAAGAGAAATAGACACACAAGGAGATAAATTATATGCTGATATTGATTATACATGCTGATATTTTGGGTGTCTTTCATTGTACTCTCTGAGGATTTTTCCTCATATCAGAAAAATACACAAGTATTTCCTTTCTTGTTGTTTTCAGTCTTTCACGAGTAGGCATGATTACTTGAAAGTCAGTGCAGAATATGCTCCGAGAGCTTACAGTTTATTCCTTTTGGCGATGAAACTAATAACTTCTCAGAGCATACTATGCACTAACTAATACCCTCTCAATGATATGACTGTTTATGTATGATTCCTATACCAATTTTTATTTCAGAGAGATGTAATCCAACAGATCTAATCTCTACAAGAAAGGTACCTTTATATCTACTATTGTTCTGAATATTTTTGTTTATAGAATTTAGATATTTTCTATAATATATGATTATAGCATTTTGAATTTATATCAAACATAAACCCTAAATATAATTATTCAAGCTATTAAAGTGAGCTAAGATTGATTTAAGACACTTCAAATTATATATCAAACTTGCATTTGTTCAAAAAACAGATATAATACTTAAACCAAAAAAGAATCAAACAAATGAACATATTTACACCAAACATGCATTATCTTTCTAAAATAACCTATGTATAATCAATGAAACAGAATATGCTGAATAAAAGCAACCCATATTAGTTTCGTACTGTATGAAAACATTATTTATTATAGATATAAGTTGTATATAAATGATACTATTATGTACACTATTGTTCTGTATATATAGTATATTTTCTTCATATACATGGAATAAAAGTATAAATCATACATTGCAACATTTATTTAAATGTATATAATTATCCTTGATATATGATTACATCTGAACGGGTCGGAAGAGAGATTGAGTGTGAGAGAGAGAGAGAGAGAGAGAGAGAGAGAGAGAGAGAGAGAGAGAGAGAGAGAGAGAGAGAGAGAGAGAGATAGAGAATGAGAAAGATGGAGAGACAGAAAGAGAGAGATGTAGAAACGAACCTACTTCTTAAAAACAAATATTTCCAATCCTTCCACCAAACAGTCAAATAGAGATATAGAGACAGACATATGCTGAAAATCGCTTTTGATTTAACCCTATAAGACAAACTTTTTTAAAAATAGATCTGTAAAGTCGGACAGAGAGATAGAGAGAGAGGTGAGATAAAGGGGTATAGGATTTAGGGATACCTACATAACTTCCTCCACCCAAAAAATATTATCCTTGAAGGTCTTCTTTTTTATAGCTGAACACGTTCGGAGATGGAATGTGCTTTTGTTTTAACCCTCGAAGACAAAAAAGTTTTAAAAAAACAGATTTGTAAGACAACTAAAGGGGTATAGGATTTAAATCGAAAGGGGCCGGAAGAGAGAGAGAGAGAGAGAGAGATTCAAACCTCCTTAAAGAACTTTTTTGGATATGAAATCCATCTGTGACTTTGCATGTTAAAGGAAGTGTAAGCGGTGGTGAAAATGGCTTTTGATTTAACCCTGCAAGACAGAGTTTTAAAGTCACAGATCTGTAAAGTCAAATAGATAGATAGAGAGAGACATAAAACTCAGTTGAATTGTTTGACAGACAAACACACACACATGAGAGAGAAAGAGAGACAAGATCCTCCTTATTAAATATCATGTTTGTTGGATCTGAAACCCCTCTCTGGCTTTGTATTTTAGTTGAACACGAAGACGTGGTGGAAATGTCTTTTGGTTTAACCCTCCAAGACAAAGTGTAAACAAAATATTAGAACTGTAAGAGCATCTATGGAGAGGGAGAGAGAGGGAGGGAGATATATATATATATATATATATATATATATATATATATATATATATATATATATATATATATATATAGAGAGAGAGAGAGAGAGAGAGAGAGAGAGAGAGAGAGAGAGAGAGAGAGTGATAGGTATCATTTCATGCACCTTTACTAGCAACTATTAGCATTATTTGGAGGAGTTTATGATAAGATTTGAGGCTAAGTCTGTAATCCAGAAGATGTGGGGAGAATTGAAGATATCCAGGGATTTACAGCTTAGATGGAGATGATGAAGATGGATGAGGATCTGCTGGAGATTAATTGGAGAAGACTACCAACACTTGGTAGTAATGAAGAGCAGAAGAGAAGAAGAGCTGAAGAGAGGGCTGGGCGAGTGTCACCGCCCCGCGCCAGAGCCACCGCGACCCGGCGGTGGATCTCAGAGAAGGAACTGACGCCCCGCGGTGGATCTCACCGCCCCGCGGTAGGCACGTCACGCCTCGCGGCCAACATAAGACTTTATTTCCTTTATTGCATTTCGGACTTTCTTATTTTTATTATTTTATTTCCTTTGTTATTTCCATTAGGTTAACTTATTTCCTAAGCCTATTTAAGACTTCTCTCTAGGTCTTGAGTGCGCAGTGACGAAGCCAGACATCAGACTATTATCATCGTTGTTTTCTTTCTCATTAGGGTTTCATTTGCATCTGAATGGAGCACCAATTTCCCTTTGTTCTACTAGACGTTTGAAGCAATACAGTTGATGTGTTTGTGAGATTTCTATTCCTTGTTCCTATTCTTATATGTGTTGGTTTGATTCTCTTGGTTATATTGAATATTGATTCATTGTTATTCTTTATAGCCTGATCAACTAGGTTGAGTAATATTTATCAATTGCTAGGGTTTGCATATAGTGGAATACGAGTGCATATCTAGTAGCAAACATAAGTGTTGCATATAGTGGAATACGAGTGCGCAATTGTGAGTGAGAATCATTTGCATGTTAAGTAGTAAGGTTTTCTTCTATTTGCATGTATCCTATATCCTTGTGTGCATTGCTATTGCTTTATTAGTGGTAAGGTTTTCTTCCATTGATATTGTAGTAAGTACTATCAACAACTGTCTGAATTGGTAGTTAATCAAGATCAGGGTGAGAACAACTATAAGAATAGATAAAGAACTTGGATTTAATAGATTTCGGTGATCAAATTATATCTCTGTATTGTGGATCTCGTTCTAGTGGAACTACTTCCCCCAATCATATTCTCAAGTCAACTAAACCTGTTTACTTTGCTATGCTTGATAACCAAAACCCCCTTTCCTTGTTACTTGTTAATCATAATTGCATACTTCATCAGATCTTCCCTATGGGTTCGACCCTTACTTGCTTACTATACATCTGTTTAGTAGGTTGTTAGGACTTTTACTTTGACTAGGCCATTCAACGATATTTGCATTGCATATTTCGGCCACGTCAAATTTGGCGCCGTTGCCGGGGAAGTTTTCGGTTTTGTTGTGTGTTTTTGTGATTGATTTTGGTGGAGACCTATCTTATGGTCGACACCCGTAGTACTGACTCTCCTCTAGCTGCTTTTGATCCAGAAATCGACAGATCGTTCCGTGCGAACCTACGTGATCAAGGAGAAGAAGAAGAAGAGGTTGAAACAGTTGAGCCAGTTGACATCCCTCCTACTGCAATGGCCGAAACTCTGAGAGAGCTTACTGAGCCGAATATTAGGGCACAACCCCCCTTGGCTGTCGTCATCCCTGCACTTGACGAAGGGGTGAACTTTGAGCTGAAATCTGGAGTTGTTGCTTATCTCCCGAAAATCCATGGTTTGAGTGGAGAGGACCCAATATCTCATCTGGGTAAATTCCATAATGTCTGCATGACTATGAAGCCAAGGAATGTGACGGAGGATCAAATCAAGATGAGAGCCTTTGGTTTTTCTTTGCTAGACTCTGCTAGTGACTGGTATTATCACTTGCCGCTAGAGACCATAGATTCCTGGACTAAACTGCACAAGGCGTTTCTTGACAAGTACTTCCCAACAAAGAAGGCGAATGCTTTGAAAAAGGCAATTGTTAACATTGAGCAGGGTGCTGATGAGACGCTATATGACTATCTTAAGCGGTATAAGAGGCTTTGCTCTAGTTGTCCGTTCCACGGATACGCCAAACAGGATCTTGTTCTCTACTTACACAATGGTCTGCTAGATCAAGAGAGAAGGATGGTTGACGCTGTATGCGGTGGGAGCATTCTTAATCTGACACCGGACGCAGCCATGACAATATTTCAGGAGATGAGTGAGAGTACCAAGAGCTTTGGTAGGACGTACCAGAGAAAAGTAGTCAATACTGTGACTCCTGCAGGATCTAGCCCTGTGCTGAATGAGTTAGCTGAGTTGAAGGAGATGGTGAAGAGAATGGCGAACCAAAACACTCCTCAACAAGTCAAAGCATGTGGGATTTGCTATGATCAATTCCACCCTTCTGATGCTTGTCCTCAGCTACAGGAAGAAGGTACTGCTGAAGTGAATGCTGTAGGAGGTTATGGACCCCCTAGACCGCGTTTTGATGGACAACCCAACTACAATCCGAGAGGGCGAGACCACCCAGGTTTCAGATGGAGTGACCCACAAGGTGGTCAACAGCCCATACAACAGCAATACCAGCAGAGAGTCCCATACCAACAGAGGCCCCAAGGCCAAAACTCTGGTGCTACTACTGAAGAGATGCTCAAAACCTTGACTCAGCACTTCGCCACTCATGTGCAGACTACTGAATCAAGCATAAAGAATATGGAGAGGCAGATTGGCCAATTGGCTGATGTTGTGACAAAGATTGACCAGAGAACATCAAATTCCTTGCCGTCTCAGACTATGGTGAATCCGAGGGAAAATGTGAGTGCCATCACCCTCAGAAGTGGTAAGCAACTGGTCGTCCCTCCTATTGCTGAAGAGGAGTGTGAAATTGAGACGGAGAATATCGGTGACTACCCCGCGGTGGACCCCACCGCGACCCGGCAGCGAATTGGGTCTGAGACCAGTAAAGAAGAGTGCCAATCACCGCCCCGCGGCGACACTCACCGTGACCCGGTGGTGAGTCCCAGTAATCCCTCCTCACATCTGACGCCCCGTGGCGATGACCACCGCCCCGCGGTGAGACCACCGCGACCCGGCGTCCAACATCCCAACTCCGCTGAAGAGGTCTGTGTTGATAATTATGTTCGTCCGGTTTTTCCCCCTCTCGGTTCTGAGAAGCCACCAGCACCTTTTTCCGAGGCGCTAAAGGCTAGAAGGGTCGCCGACGACATTGATCTTTTTGAGACGTTCCGAAACTATGAGGTGAACATCCCCCTTATCAAGCTTATTAAGGCTGTTCCTCGATATGCCAAGTTTTTGAAGGAGCTGTGCACCGTTAAAAGGACACAAAAGCTGAAGGTCCATAAGAAGGTTTCGGTTGGTGAACATGTCTTGGCAGTATTTCAAAGGCGTATGCCTGAGAAGTGAAAGGATCCAGGTACGTTCACTATCCCTATTGCTATAGGTGAGCATCGATTTGAGAAAGTCTTGCTAGACTTTGGTGCCTCTATTAATGTTTTGCCTTATTCATTGATTGAGGATTTAGGAGTAGGACCTTTGCATGATATCAATATTGTGATTCAACTTGCTGATGGTTCTTGTGTGCCTCCTAAGGGTGTTGTGGAAGATATTCTTGTTAAAATTGGCCCCTTAATTTTCCCTGCTGATTTCTTTGTTATGGATATGGACTATGATGAGCAGGTTGCTCCTGTTATGTTAGGACGACCTTTTATGAAAACATCCATGACGAAGATTGATGTGGATAGTGGAACTTTGACTATGGAATTCGATGGAATAATTTTTTAGCATAATATTCATAAGGTCAACTCCATCGAACTGTCTTCCCTTTGCTGTATTAGTTATATTGATGATCCTATTCAGGAAAATGTTAAGACTAGTGTAGTGGAGACTATAGTTGTATACTCTGCTGTTGCTGAACCTTTTGATTTGCCTGAGTATGATGTCTTACTTGATGACATAGGAGATCCTATTCCCTCTAATTTGGGCACTTGCCCCCCTGCACTAACCACACAAGGCTGTAAGCCTTCATCTAGTGTCGTGCAGCGTGATCAGGTAGAGCCATATCGTCCCCCACATCGCTCTAAGTATGGGAGAGATGCTCCAAAGGCAGCAATCATGGAGTCATTGGCTAAGAGGGAACATGGTCTAAGGTCCAAGCCTTTCCATGGGAAGTTCCAGCAGGAAGAGTTAAGTAAGAGGATTCCGAAAGGATCCTATTCTAGGTGGTGATTGATTTGAAGTACGTCGAGCCAACGACGTTAACTAAGGCGCTGTCCGGGAGGCAACCCGAGGTAGTTTTCCTTAATTTTTCTTTTCTCTTAGATTAATTTCATAGTTTCGTTTGCTTTGTTTCGTTCGTCTGTCACTAACATTTCAGGTACGAAAGTAAATGGAGAAGAGACGTGTTTTCCCAGCTTGTTCACCGCCCTGCGGCGACGACCACCGCCCCGCGGCGACGACCACCGCCCCGCGGCGACTGTCTGGTATACCCTTCTCAACTCCGAAAAAAAAAATTGTTAAAAAAGGATTTGACGGATTGGGCCAAGTGTCTCTTTGGGCCTTGTACATGACCGGCCCATCAACCCTTCTTCCCTTTCACTTTCCCTAACCTAGGCCTCCACTCTCACAAACCCTCCATTCCCAACACCCCTCTCAAGCTCTCCAAGCCAAACCCCCCCATTTTCCCACACTTCCCTCTCGTTCTTGGTCTGATTCTAGCCTCCAATAACTTTAACCCTTGAGTTCCTTTGCCCAATTTGGAGTCTAGCCTCACAATCGAGCCAAACACAACCCCAACGCCTCGCGTCGCCTCGCGTCGCCAGTCACCGCCCCGCGGCGACCCCCACCGTGACCCGACGAGAAGGCCTAGTTATCTCACCGCGACCCGGTGACTCGTTCACCGCCCCGCGGCGAGACTACCAGGATGTGTGTTTTTCGCTCGTTTGTAAGTCCTCTTTGGTCGCCCTTTGTTTTGAGCATCTCAATTCATTACTTATGGCACCTAGAGGTAGGAAGCAAGTCTCTACGAGGGATGAGAATGAGGTGTATAACGTTGTGAAGGAGAGGAAGGTGTTGGCTACTAAATTCTTTGACAAGCCGACGTTGATTGAGTTTGGTATGTTGGAGTGTGTATCCATTTGTTTAGCAGAGTGTGGCCTGGGGACCTTCCTGAACAAGTCCGCTGATGCTTACCCCGAGATATGCTACCAGTTCATTGCCTCTGTTAAGAGGTATTCTGATGGTTCCGCCGACAAGAGGTTGACGAAGATCACGTTCACGTACAATGGTCGTGAGTATGCTTTGTCTGCTAAGGAGATTCGTGGTGCCCTGGGCATTACATAGGAACCGTCCGATGGGTGGTCTGGTGGTCTGATTGAGACGGATATGATGGATTTTTGGGAGGCTGCCACGCACATGAAGTTCAAGAAGGGTCAGGAAGTGAATTCGAAGTTGGTGCACCCTTGCTTAAGGTTGATCCATAAGGTGTTGATGAGAGATTTCTTTGGCCATGCTGATGATGGTAAGGTCCCTTTGAAGGATTTCCAGTGGTTTTTGAGCATCTTGTCTATTGTCACGTACACCCCGTGTTGGGCTAGTTTGTTTCTGAGCTCCTTGAAGAGGATTCGAGATGGTGAGCCACGTGATATATGTGGGGGTGGTTTGATCACCCTTCTTTGTGCTGAGATTATTTCCAACGATCGTATTCCTCGGCCTGTTGCTCATGCGGTGTATGACATGGCGCACATGAGAGTGTGCTCGATGCTGAAGCCATTGGGCAGGGATGGTGATTTAGTTTGGTCTTCATATGATGGTCATATTCTGATTCTTCCTCGGGTTTTTACTTATTCCCCTTCATTTGCGGATTGGTGGATTCCCAGTGATGGCAGAATTATGGCTGATGCTACCCCTGCTGCTGCTCCTTCGGGTCCGTTTGGAGATGGTCCTAGTGCTGGTGTTGATGCTGTTGCTGTTGATTCTGTGGGTGAGGATGCACCTCTGCCTACTCAGTATGATGCACCTTCGTCTTCTTATGGTCCTGCCACACCTTGGCAGGAGTTGTACGCAAGATTTGATGTATTCTCGGTGCAGCAGACTCACTTGAACACCCGAGTAGAGACCGGTCTGCAGACTTGGCAGACCCAGTTCCGTGCTGATGTAGATGAGCGTCTGGATGCTATGGACGCTCATATGAGGGACTACTTTGGGAGGTTCCCACCACCACCACCATCTGGCCCACAGTGAGTTTATTTCTCTTTTCCCTATCTCATTTGTTGTTCTCTTTTCTACATTGAGGACAATGTTCGGTTTAAGTATGGGGGAGGGATTTAGACTGTGCTATCTATCTAGCTAGTGTACATAGCTTTGTTTTCTGTAATTTTCATTCAAGTATTCCTTTTAAAAAAAGCCAAAAAGATGTGAAAAAAGCAATTAAAATCCTGGGATGAGCTGAAAACCCGAAAGGGCGGTTCAGGTAAGAAGCAGGTAGTCCGACTGGTATAGACCGGTGCAAAATTGGACTGGAGTGATGCGAGTATTTGTGAGACATCTAGCAAAATGAAATGAGTGGCTAGGTGAAAACCCGAGAGGGCGCCTGGGCAAAATAAGCGTAAAGAAAAAAGAGTGATTTTAGGATCATTCTGGAGGCTGGCGTCATAAGAAGAGGAGTCATAAGGAGGACTCGGGTAGGCCACTCTGGAGCGATAAGGAGTTAGATTGGAGTTAGGATTAGAATTGAATAATCTTTGCATCACTTGTTTTGGTTGTCTGGAGCTGATTGTTGAGATGTTGTAGTTGCTGGTGTCACATTTTCTTGTACTTCCTGAGACCTTGGTGTTTGATTGAGAGAGTAGGTTTATCATTAGCTTACTCGGGATGAGTAACGGTCTAAGTATGGGGGAATTTGATAGGTGCCATTTCATGCACCTTTACTAGCAACTATTAGCATTATTTGGAGGAGTTTATGATAAGATTTGAGGCTAAGTCTGTAATACAGAAGATGTGGGGAGAATAGAAGATATCCAGGGATTTACAGCTTAGATGGAGATGATGAAGATGGATGAGGATCTGTTGGAGATTAATTGGAGAAGACTACCAACACTTGGTAGTAATGAAGAGCAGAAGAGAAGAAGAGCTAAAGAGAGGGCTGGGCGAGTGTCACCGCCCCGCGCCAGAGCCACCGCGACCCGGCGGTGGATCTCAGAGAAGGAACTGACGCCCCGCGGTGGATCTCACCGCCCCGTGGTAGGCACGTCACGCCTCGCGGCCAGCAGAAGACTTTATTTCCTTTATTGCATTTCGGACTTTCTTATTTTTATTATTTTATTTCCTTTGTTATTTCCATTAGGTTAACTTATTTCCTAAGCCTATTTAAGACTTCTTTCTAGGTCTTGAGTGGGCAGTGACGAAGCCAAACATCAGACTATTATCATCGTTGTTTTCTTTCTCATTAGGGTTTCATTTGCATCTGAATGGAGCACTAATTTCCCTTTGTTCTACTAGACGTTTGAAGCAATACAGTTGATGTGTTTGTGAGATTTCTATTCCTTGTTCCTATTCTTATATGTGTTGGTTTGATTCTCTTGGTTATATTGAATATTGATTCATTGTTATTCTTCATAGTCTGATCAACTAGGTTGAGTAATATTTATCAATTGCTAGGGTTTGCATATAGTGGAATACGAGTGCATATCTAGTAGCAAACATAAGTGTTGCATATAGTGGAATACGAGTGCGCAATTGTGAGTGAGAATCATTTGCATGTTAAGTAGTAAGGTTTTCTTCTATTTTCATGTATCCTATATCCTTGTGTGCATTGCTATTGCTTTATTAGTGGTAAGGTTTTCTTCCATTGATATTGTAGTAAGTACTATCAACAACTGTCTGAATTGGTAGTTAATCAAGATCAGGGTGTGAACAACTATAAGAATAGATAAAGAACTTGGATTTAATAGATTTCGGTGATCAAATTATATCTCTGTATTGTGGATCTCGTTCTAGTGGAACTACTTCCCCCAATCATATTCTCAAGTCAACTAAACCTGTTTACTTTGCTCTGCTTGATAACCAAAACCCCCTTTCCTTGTTACTTGTTAATCATAATTACATACTTCATCAGATCTTCCCTGTGGGTTCGACCCTTACTTGCTTACTATACATCTGTTTAGTAGGTTGTTAGGACTTTTACTTCGACTAGGCCATTCAACGATATTTGCATTGCATATTTCGGCCACGTTAGAGAGAGAGGGAGAGAGAGAGAGTTGATTTGAAGTTTGACAGACAAACACAGAGTAGAATCAGAAAGTTGAAAGAGGGAGAAATGAGTTTACAGATCTAGATGAATCGGGAAATGTCTTCATTTTAGAAGTTTGTTAATGGACCACGTAAACATTTAATGGCCTTATTTGGCCCAAGTAAACAATTTAATGTCAGTTTAAAATTTGAATGGGCTTATTGGCCTAAGTACACAATTTAATGGGCTTATTGGCTTATTGACCACGTAAACATATAAATATCCGGCCCATTAACAAACAAAAAAGGGAGTTTAATTGCATTTTAATACACATGTTGGGCCGCATATAAAAAATTGTTATGAGGCCATTAAATTTGATTAGCCGTATTTAAATTACGAAACATGAAATGGGCCAAAAAGCCCAGACATTGGAAAAAACGTGATAGACGTGGTTCAGTTGGAAGGATTTATCATGTACCTCCAGGTAGTGGCGAGAAGTACTATCTTAGAATTATGTTGAATCATATTAAAGGACCAACATGCTACGAAGATTTACGGACTGTTGAGGGTATAGTTTATTCTACATTTAAAGAAGCTTGCTATGCATTGGGGTTGTTAGATGATGACAGAGAATACATAGACGGGATAACTGAAGCAAGTTTTTAGGGATCGGCGCACTACATTAGAAGTCTATATGTATTTCTTTTGTTTTCTGATAGCATGTCAAAGCCAGAGTTTGTTTGGGAACGAACATGGAGGCTTCTAGCAGATGATATTATCAACAAACATAGGAGAATTCTACGAATTGAGGGTATGCATTTCATTATTAATGTTTACATGATCATAATGTTAACTGCATTTGATTTACTCTTGCATGAAGATATTGTACTCATTTAATTGTAGTGACACGTGCATGCTATATATATATGCAGATTTGCATCTAACAGATGATCAACTACAAAACTACGCTCTTGCCGAAATTGACAAGTTATTACAACGGAATGGTAGTAGTTTGAGTCACTACAAAACCATGCCTCATGTAGATTCAAGTCTCATGTCTGAAGGTGTCAACAAGCTTATACAAGATGAACTTCGATATGACACAGCAATTCTAGCCGAGGAGCATGCACAATTACTTTCTAGATTTATAATGGAACATAAAGGGGTTTATGATGAGATCATGAATGTTGTTATATCAAATAACGGGGGTGTCTTCTTCTTATATGGTTATGGTGGAACAGGAAAAACTTATATATGGAGGGCACTTTCGTCGCCTTTAAGGTCAAAAGGTGAAATAGTCCTTACTGTTGCTTCAAGTGGAAATGCGGCTCTCCTAATACCTGGCGGCAGAACTGCTCATTCGAGGTTTAAAATACATTTGCAAGTTAATGAGGATTCAACGTGTCATATATGTTCAGGTACATAACTTTCTGAGTTGATATGTGCTGCCAAACTCATTATATGGGATGAAGTTGTCATGACGAATAGGTTCTGTTTTAAAGCTTTAGACAGGACGTTACGAGATATTTTACGGGCTACAAATCCTCTTAGTTTAGAACAACCTTTTGGAGGGAAAGTCTTAGTATTTGGTGGATACTTTAGGCAAATCCTACCCGTTATATCAAAAGGTAGCAGGCAAGATGTTGTTTTTGCCACAATTAATTCCTCTTATTTGTGGGATCATTGCAAAGTTCTTACTCTGATAAGAAACATGAGGATTCAACAAGGTACATCTGATTCTGAGATCCAAGAGGCAAAGAAATTTTCTGCTTGGGTATTAAGCATCGGAGATGGGACTGTAGGTCTTGACAATGATGGGAAAGCACAAATAGAAATTCCCGATGAACTATTGGTGAAGGAT
Source organism: Rheum nobile (assembly GCA_027886185.1). NCBI lineage: Eukaryota > Viridiplantae > Streptophyta > Magnoliopsida > Caryophyllales > Polygonaceae > Rheum > Rheum nobile. Next base: position 17,316,860 of record WOAB01000485.1, read on the forward strand.
TATGAATTAGATCTGATTCCAGCAGTTGTCAAATCTGTTTATCCCTCTCTTATGGAAGATCAGTTGGCTCCGGCATACTTTGAAGAACGAGCAATTCTTGCTCCAACACACGAAGAGGTAGATAAAGTTAATGAATATATATTGTCTTCGTTGCCTGGTAATGAAAATTTCTATCTCAGTTCGGATAGTCTGTGCAAGACATGTTCTGTTAAAGATAGTGTTGCCAATATTTATACGTCTGACTACTTGAACAATATTAGATGTTCTGGTCTGCCGAATCATGTACTGAAACTTAAGGTTGGGGTCCCTATTATGCTGCTTCGAAATATTGATCAGACTTCAGGTTTATGCAATGGGACGAGATTGATAACCATGCAGCTTGGCAGTCATGTCATACAAGGGAGAATTATTTCAGGCAACAATACGGTTTTGATTCCTCGCATGATAATGTCACCGTCAGACACTTCATTTCCTTGTAAGTTTCAACGAAGACAATTTCCCTTGAGTGTCTGTTTTGCTATGACCATAAACAAGAGCCAAGGCCAATCTCTTGCCAATGTCGGTTTCTATCTTCCACGCCCTGTTTTCAGTCATGGTCAGTTTTATGTTGCTTCATCAAAGGTGACTAGCAAGAAAGGTTTGAAGATCTTGATTTGCGACAAAGAGAAGAAGAGATATAGTACTACAAACAATGTAGTATACAAGGAAGTTTTTGATAATTTGTAGCAATTTTGAACATTGTGCCATATTTTATGTTTAGCGTGTCATTTTCATGTATTAGAGTTAAATGAACATTTTTATTATGTTTGATCGTTTTAGTAGTATTAATGTAAAGGGGTGTGGCTATGCCTGTTTCTAAGACTACTTAACCAATTTTTATTATTAATAAAGTTATGGAGAGTTCTGTCTCTCTTTATATAATGTAATTTTTTATATCTTTAATTTGTTTAGTCAATTTGTCATTTTTAATTTAAATAACTAATCAAATATATATTGAAACAATGATTTATCGATAATTAAAATATATTATTTTTACAAATGTAAGATAAAATAAACAAATCACGTACAAGGCACATGTATTACACTAGTTAATATTAATATTCATTGTTGTTCAATGATAAACTGAAATGACAAGGGCGAACCATCACTTGCCTTAATTAGATTCAGCGATGAATCTAGACGAGACGACTACCATTGATTAATCAACAAAGAATGTCAACTTCTATGAATCCAACATCGAGGTTCCATTTCTCGATCGATTCACGACCCATAATGTACCAATAAAAAATAGAATAAAGTAGTTTCTGTTGAAATTTATAAATAATTTGCAAAAATAACTTTACGTAACGAGTTTAAATTATACCGCTTAAATATCAGATCAAGGTCAAAATTGAACTTGATAGATGCATGGGCCAAATGACCCATGTTTGTATATAAGGGTGGCCCACTACTATTATACGTACAACTTCTTCTTCACAACCAAGCTCCAACAGCCGTGCTTAGGATAAATGACCCCTTAAGAGGGCTTGAATAGCAAATTTAGGGTCCAAATTATGAATATCAGCCGCATGACCCCCTAGGTCATTAAGCTCCCTCCACACGCTCTCTCTCCTCCCACTTCACATACTCTGGTATCCTGATCTGGATCCCGCTCCCCCAGATCTGGATCCCTCTTCCCCTCGATCAACACAGCAAAGCCGGTATGCGCCCACTCCTTCCTCTTCCCGTTCTTTGAGAAATTCCTTCATTCACCATTTCACCCTCCTCTTTAACACCTTTCGCAACCCTAACGCAGATCGCCGTTCGTGTTTCCCAATCTAGATCCTCTCGATCATTGCATGACCGCCGGAAATGGCTTCCGCCTGCGTAAACAACATCAGAGTTCCACCTGAAAGTTTCCTCGACTGTCCTTCTGCCGCTTTTCCAGCCTACGGATGGCTGAGTCCCAGCATCTCCTTCGGCCGCGACTACACTGACGAGGAGAAGAACATCTTCGCATCCGCCGCCTCTGTGAAGCCGCATGCGGCGGAAAATGCGCCGGAGGCGTCAGATCTGTTCAAGGACGCTGGAGATTTTGAGTTCCATCTCGACGATCCTGTCACGATGCTCCATGCAGACAAGCTCTTCTCCGATCTGCATTCGTTGAGGTGGAAATTCACATTTCTCTTTTTTTTGTATCTTTATAAGCTTCGGGATGAAAGTGTGGTCGTTGTACAGGGCAAGAAATTGGTTGTTGATTTGGGGAACTTGATGAGTGTCCAAGTCATTGTGAAAGGATCAATGAATAGTTCTAATCCTTATTTCTCAAGTGGCTGGAGGAGAGACTTCATTGTAAGCACTGTTCTTTGAAATCATTAAGTTTTCTAATTCTAATAAATGCCATGAGACACAGTCAACATTATATGTTTTTCTACTGCATATTGTTGTGGCAGGGAGGTTTCATTTTGGATATGGGAGTACACATGATTGCATGATTAAAGATGGTAAGTGTATTTCAAGAATGTTTATCTTCCAATATTATCTAAGTCCACATGTTAATGACTTATAGCATTCTTTTGGCAATCTTTTCATAATATATTGAAACACATTTTATTACTGTGACTGCTAGTATGAGTTTCGCCTATAAGTCTATTGCTAATGGTATATATTGTCATAAACAGCTTGTTGGTTGTGAGTTGACCTCTGTATCGGCCTTGACGTCTCATATTGATGTATCGCTGCCTCCACCAGACAATATATCCTCGACATTGTAAGTTAATAATACATATGGTTTAAAACAGTCTTGGATCAAATAAATTCTTTTGTAAGGAAGTTCTCATGTGAGAAGTTTTGCACAGTCTGTTTGAGAATGGTTGTCCTGGTGTTTTTGTGATGTCAGTATCCACCAGATTACCCAAGGCAAGTTGCAAAGAGACAATTAGACCGATTTTAGCGTTATCACTTTATTGCATGTTGGTGACTCTTGAGTTCTTGTAGTGTAGATATTTTGGCACTTCAAAGAAGCATATGGGGACATTTGGAAAATGTCCTTAAAGAGACAATTTCCAACTATCTCTAGAGAGAAAGTATTGTTAAACAACTGTCCCTAAAAAAGACACTTTCAAAATGCCTTTGGAGACAACTGTCCCTAAATAGGCACTTCAAGAAGCATATGGGGACAGTTTTCAAATGTCCCTAAAGAGACAATTTTCAACTGTCCCTAGAGAGAAAATATTGTTAAACAACTGTCCCAATAAAGGCACTTCAAAGAAGCCTCTCGGACAAGTTCCAACTGTCCCTAAAAAGAAAGTATTGTTGAACAACTGTCCCTGAAAAAGACACTTCCAAAATGCATTTGGGGACAACTGTCCCTAAACAGGCACTTCCAAAACGCATCTGGGACAGTTCTCAACTGTCCCTAAAGAGACAATTTCCAACTGTCCCTAGAGAGAAAATATTGTTAAATAACTGTCCCTAAAAAAGACAATTCCAAAATGCCTTTGGGGACAATTGTCCATAAAGAGACACTTCAAGAAGCATATGCCTAAAGAGACAATTTCCAACTATCCCTAGAGAGATAATATTGTTAAATAACTGCCCCTAAAAAAGACAATTCCAAAATGTCTTTGGTGACAACTGTCCCTAAAGAGACACTTCAACAATCATATGGGGACAGTTTCCAACTGTCCCTAAAGAGACAATTTTCAAGTATCCCTAGAGAGAAAGTATTGTTAAACAACTGTCCCTAAAACAGACACTTTCAAAATGCCTTTGGAGACAATTGTCCCTAAAGAGGCACTTCAAGAAGCATATGGGGACAGTTTTCAACTGTCCCTAAAGAGACAATTTTCAACTGTCCCTAAAGAGACAATTTTCAACTGTCCCTAGAGAGAAAATATTATTAAACAACTATCCCCAAAAAAGACATTTCCAAAATGCCTTTGGGGACAACTGTCCTGCGTGTTAGAACAATAGGGGGTCATGCTTGCAATTTCGAACTAAAGGGGTTTGCGCATGCTATTTATGTGTAAATTGGGATAAATAATATTTTGGGAACTTAATAACGTTGCCCAATTTTATTTTCCAATTTATAATTTGTATAATATTATTTATGACAATAATATTTTGTACCCAATTTTACATATATATATATATTTCTTAAAAAATACTATAAGAAATGATTTAATCTTAAATTATGATATTATTTAACTTTTATGTATTTCTAATTAAAATACATTCCTTACTTTCTATTTATTATCAAAGGACATATCTTTATATATATATTTTCAAAATTAAAGGTTATTACAATACTATCCCTTAAATCTAGTTTCGACCTTGAAACTAAAACCTACCATGACAGAAAACGAGTTTCCACACTTGTCTCACCTCCATAAGTTAATATCCTTAAATAATCACGTTCTCATAACTAACCTTACAATAGTCAAACTATTTTCCTCAATCATGACATTACTTTTTATATATCGTCTCCATTTCATATCCCATGTTATAACTCATAATTTATCCACAAGATCATGACTACGTTAGAATAATAGTATACAAAATCATCATAACGACCTTAATAGACCATAAGCATGGCAACATTACCTTTCTCTTCCAATTTCTTCTTTACAATCAAATCCCAAAGTTCATACATTAAACTCACTTATAACCCGAATATCAAATTTTAGTAACTCCAAAACACTATATCTTTTTATTTTTTAAAGATACATCCAACAAGTGCCATTATTTATCTCAATTAAAGTTGACCCTTAATCCCAAAGAAAATTTAACTCTTTCAAATAATCCATCTATGACTTGATACCCTTAAGATTCCTTAATTTTTAATCCCATAACATTTTATTCCTATTTTCCTCAAAACATGATTTTGATAATTGACTTAACACCATAACGATCAATCACTTTATTTTTCCCAAAACGTGTCATAAGATCACCTTAATAGATACAATTCACTTTCTCCTCAAGTTTAGCTGACAAGAATTTCTAACTTATTTCATCCTTCAAGTTTAATTCACCCAAATCAAAACACACTTTTACCGATTGAGTTTGTTATTCGTCCATAAATATCCTTGAATATTTAATTTCTCTCTCACGATATACCATTTAAAAATATTTTAATTATATACTTAACAATTTAGGTGCTCAAGGCTTAATTTGAAAAATAAAATGAAATAAGTAATTGTATAAATTTAAAATAACACAATTTGACAATAATTTTGATAATTCTCAAACCTAACAATAGGCCAATATTCTAAAAACCGCTGAGCTGATACCATAATTGTAACACCCCCGACTTATGTCGGTAGTGCCACACGCCAATGACCTTAGACTTTAATGTCCAAAGACACCCAAGGCTTAATATGAACAATTAATGCGTAAAATAAAATATTCAATAATAAAAAAGTAGTGAAAAACTTTTAAAATAATAATCCAATCTTTATTAATATTCCCCCCGTAAATTGAGGAGATAAATTTTACAAACGATATTGAAATTACAGCGGAAGACTCTATATAAATCTTAATTACATGACTAGGTTATAACACTTTCACCTATTACATTAATTAGGAAATTAAATCTTATATTCAAAGAACCTTGAATTTTTTTTAAACTATACTTCAACCACAAGCCTTCTTCTCTGTCTTTTTACTTATAAAGACCTGAGGCAAGTCGACTGATGTGCCGTATGAGACGGATGACACCAACCAACTGTGCAAGGAAAAGTAGTGGTTGATTAGTCTAATGAAAGAGTACGCAAGGGTATTTTATGTGAGGTTATATTTGGTCATATCTAGTTACTATCATTGTCTCTCGAATAAAAGTCGGTAGACGATATATAACTAAAATACTTTTACTGAAACGAAGGATGGACAAAAGAGATATGCGCCAAGAGAATACCCGAATGAATGTGGGTATTATGGGAACAAGATATAATTTTCTTGGGAACGTTTTAAATTACACACAACATATATAAAATTCCATTGAATAATTGGGCCCGACCAACTTCACCGCATAATGCGAATCCAGATTCGAAAGACGACCCGATTAAGCTGGAGCACGAGCGGTTTCCAAGTTGTACTTCTCGCTCGAAGTTTATTAATTATGTGCTCTCAACACTTAGTTTATCTAACTTCACCATAGATATTCTTAAAAAAATTTAATACAATCTCGAATAAAACGAGAACAACACAAGGCGACATTACGTCCAACGCAATTGCACTAGCAAGGTGCTTAAACACCTCTTATCCTTAACGGGTGGATAAGAAGCAATGGTCATAACCTTAAAAGTATTAAGGAAATATTCCGACTAATACCGAGTTATAAATAGATCATTACTTCTCGCAAGGCCATAATATCCCTGACATACATGACTATTAAGTTCATATTTAACGACTATAAAGTCCACGCTTAACGACTATAAAGTCCACACATAACATACACAATCCACACACAATGTCGTCATTTAGATGATATAATATTATAATGCACAACTATACAACTATATATATATATCAATAATAACTATCAACCTATATAAGAAATTCATATAAGCAAACAAGTGTTCCCAAACATTAGTTAGGTTTTAGAAATTACTCAATTAATTTTAATATTAATTGTCAGTCAATGATAACTGAAATGACAAGAGCGAACCATCACTTGCCTTAATTAGATTCGGCGATGAATCTAGACGAGACGACTATCGTTGATTAATCAGCGAAGAATGTCTGCTTCAATGAATCCAACATCGAGGTTCCATTTCTCAATCGATTCACGACCCATAATGTACCAATAAAAATATATAATAAATTAGTTTGTGTTGAAATTTATAATGAATTTGTTAAAAATAACTTTTGAGTTCAAATTATACCGCTTAAATATCGGATCGGGGTCGAAATTGAACTTGATAGCTGAATGGGCCAAATGACCCATGTTTGTATATAAGGACGGCCCACCACGAGCCATACAGCTTCTTCTTCACAACCAAGCTCCAACAGGTGCAATGGCCTCTCATTCGGACCACCACGAGCCACCACCACAAAGGAGACTAAGGAGGGCTCGACGCGGCATCACGGCGGTTCTGGCTGGGTTGAGATGGTTTCGTAACCCTAAATGTACTTCTGAAGCTCTTCTACTGAAGGACCGTCAGAGGAACTCAAATAATCCCAAACAAATTTGGACATGTCAAACCTAAATAGTCATTCATTAGTGTTTAAGGTTTGGAGTCATTTTCCTAAACATATAGAATAAGCAAGGGGGATTCGCCAAATACTACATACGTATGATTTATCCCGTTTTCAATTGATCAGTCTATATATGTTCTCAACCTTTGTACTATGAGACCTTAAACCCTAAACCCCAAACCCTCCTAAACCCTGTAATTAATCCCTTCTAGTTAGGGCACAACGGCGTTGCATCCAACATTCTGGGCGCAACGGGGTTGCGCCTAACTGGATGTGAGGGGGTTTAGGGTATGGCTTTTTTAGGGTTTAGGGTTTAGGTCATTACAGTATAAAGTTTAAGCCAATATGGTTTAATTTCACAGAAAATCTCTCAATATCAACATATGGACAAAATATTTTGCAAAGCGTTCAGGTTGATATTTCTCAATGCAAGAATCGAACCCTATGAGCTCAATCACCTCTACACACCGCCCAAAAGGCTTAGGTTTTAGGGTTTGAGGTTTAGGGTTTAGTGTATTTGAGGGTACCCTATGTCCTATGAGACCCTAAACCCTAAAATCCTAAACCCTAAACCCACAAACAACCAGTTAGGCGCAACGGCATCGCGCCCATCATTCTGGGCGCGACGCCGTTGCACCCATCATTCTGGGCGCGACGCCGTTGCGCCCAACAAGTTACCGTTGTATAACGGTAACTTTCTGGGCGCGACATTGTTGCGCCCAAAAAGTTACCGTTGTAAAAAGGCTATAAAAAGGCATGTTACCAACTCTATTACTCACATCAAGGAATATCAAGTGCATATGAGAGTATGGCTTTGTCGTCCAGCAGTGCTCAAGCTCCGATTACAATGTGCCAGTGCAATTTTCCGGTCGTCATGTACACTTGCGATAGACCCATTCACTACAAAAGAAGGTATCTCGCATGCAAGGACTTCATCTCAATGTAGCGGGATGGGGAGATGAGACGGTGTGGTACCTTTAAGTGGCTTGATCCACCGTACGACGACAATGTTGCCAAGATTATAAGAGAATTGGTGCTGGAAAGAGATGAGCTTAAAAAGATGTGCGACACCCTTTCAGATTCAAACTGGAAGTTAAGGAGAAAGATATATTATCGGGGTTATGATTACAAGCTATAAGTTTATTTCATTAATTATTTCGAGTTCTATGTTTGTGTATGGCATCTTTAAATGACATATTTGAATTCGGTACCTGATATGTATGACGTCTTTTTATGCGTTTGGGTGTAATGAAATCTTGCATTTTATAATTAATGTCGGTTTTCAAATCCCTAAAATCCGCAATTCTAATACACATAAAGCACGTATATACACAAAATGTCAATACACAATCCATAACGTCAATACAAAATCCAATCCAAAACATAACTACAAATACATAATGTCAGTAGCTATATCTCGTTATCGCTCGACTCAGCCGCGGCCCTGGAAGACTATCCCCTCTCATATATAGACGGGACACGCCCCGCTCGGGAAGCCTCGCCAAGGTTCCTATATAATAAAGCAAGCACCCCCGTCCCCCAAGCCGTGCCAACCACTCGGTCCCAATCCTCGAATAACGGCAGCATCTTCACCATCAGTTGATTCGTGGACTTGTCCACGAAAATGTTGCAAGAGAGAACGTGCCATAGGTATCCCGCCGCTATCGAGTAGGCCTCGTCGTCATCCCATATCATGTGTAGCAGGTGCTCAGAAAAATCGAAGGCAGAAACCCGGCCCCTAAGGACCTCCTCCCGCATCTTCCTATCTCGGACACCGAACATGTAGCCGAAAATCTCCCGCCCTAACGCCTTAAGCACTTTGTCAATATCCTTCGGGTCGGCATCCATAGAAACAGAAGGATCGCGACACGAAAACCCCTCTATCCTTAGTCCTAAGATCCTCTCCACGTCGTGAAGCGTGATCGTAATAATCTCGCCCCATGGAAAATGAAAGTTGCTCGTCTCAGGGTGCCACCTCTCGACGAATGCTGATATCAGAACGTGGTCGACCCTACCAAACTGAAAATCCCGGAGACCGGCCAACCCGGACTGCTACACGAGCCAATACCAACTCCCCTCAACCACCTCGTCCGGAATGTATCGACTCCACTCACTAAACTCCGTCGGACGAGTATAAGCCCTCAAACGCCGTACGGGGGACGGTGCAGGCGGAGGAGAAGCGTGCCAAATCTGGTGCGCAACGTGAGTCGTGAAGCTCCGTAGCACATCAGTCAACTCAAGCCCGTACTGGGGTTATCCACGACAGGTGGACCCTCGCCATCGGGAGAGGGAGCGGGCTACTGGGGTGCGGGAGGGGGAACAGGCTGCTGGGGTGCGGGAGGGGGAACGGGCTGTTGGGGTGCGGGAGGGGGAACGGCCTCCTCCATAACGACGTCGTCCAAATGAAGACTCAAGCCCACAAACTCCTCTATCTCGGCAAACACCTCCTCCATGTCTCAGATGGGACTCTGCGAAGCCGGAGGTGAACACACGTGAGGATGAGGATCCGCTAACGGATCGGATACCGTTTCAATAACGGGTTCCGCTATTAGAACGAGATCCTTCCGGATTCTACGCTTGCGCTTAGGGGGGTTTTGGAGGTTTCGGTTCTTACGACCGAAAGCTGTCATGGGTCGAGATTCCACCCTACGACCCCCCGCATTTTTCGTTTGATTCTCTCGACTACATCCTGTTTTATTCAAATAATTGTCTAATTTAAACAAATTTCTAATTGCTATAAAATTACAATACATTTCTAATTCAATATTCTAATTATATACTAACTTCTCCAATAAATTATATACTAACTTCTCTAATTCATCTAATTTTATTCAAATTCTATTTCATTAATGTAATTGTCTAATTTATTATAATAATATACTAATTTTTATATGCAATTCTAATATATTAAATATGAAATTCAATAAAATAACTAATTGTATTACATAAATTTATTTTTCATTTCTATTCAATAATATACTAAATTTATTATAATAATATAATTACATAAATTTATTCAATTTTTTTTATACAATTCTAATATTTTCTAACAAATCTAAATATTTCTACAAATAATAAAATAACAAATAAGTTATATATATTATTAAATATGAAATTTAATAAGAAAAACTACGTACCTCAACTCGTTCGCGACGACTGTATTTTCGTGGCATTCTAGGTCGGCTCGCCTCTCCAACCTGCGCCACCGCCTCAACACCAACGGTCGCGGCAATGTCCAACGCATTTTCCGACCCCACCTCCGCTATCACCCCGACCGGAATATCCCCGACATCTGCCGGAATATTCCCGACCGCCGCTCTCTCCGCCGCCGCAAGCGCCGCGTCCTCCACGTCCCCCGCCGCCACCCACGCCTCCCAATCAGCCGCCATCCACGGGAAATTGGGATCTGGGTTTTTTCCCAGATCCGTCGCCATTGTCGCAGCCGGCGAGTCCTCCAGCCGTCGCCGCTTCCACTCCCCGCCGCCGTCGCCGCTTCCGCTCCCCGCCGCTGTCGCCGGAATCTCCATCGTCGAAGACCCTTCTGTTGTGCCCGTCGGAATCTCCATCGAAGGCATCACCAGATCTGGCCCTTCCTCACGCCGGAACCCCTCTTCGCCACCACCACCGCCTCCGCCGCCGTCGCTGCTAATTCTCGCCGCCATCGAGGTTGAAGATGGAAGGTTGGAGGTTGAAGATGGAGATGGATGGAGGTTGAAGATGAAAGGGACGCTACGAAGTAGCATCCAAGTAAATATAACATTTACTTGGGCGCTACGACGTAGCGCCCAGATAAGTTTTTTTTTTGTTTACATTTATTTACTTAAAAAATTATTTTTTCAGATATTTAAATTAAATTAAAAAAATATTTTTTTTTATTTAAAATAAAAATATTTTTCTATAATTTAATTTCAAATCTTTTTAAAATTTTTAAAAATGTTGAACCGGTTCAATGTGAACCCGCTCAACGAACCCGGGTTCGGCTCTTGGGCGCAACCAGGTTGCGCCCAAGAATAAAACTTTTTTTAAAAAAAAAAAACCGTTTTTGGGCGCAACTTGGTTGCGCCGAAAAACGGGTGCGCCGCAATAAAAAGGGTGCGAACATTCTACCCGAAATTTTTTGAGTTTTCAAAACATTTTTAATCTGATTCAATAACTGTAACACCCCTAAATTACCTTAAGACTAAATCCGCCAGTGACCTTGGAACGCATATCCGAAATCACCCAAGGCTTTCAGTATTGATTGCGAATACAAAATAATATGAAATAATTAAAAATTAATCAAAAAATGTCTTACAAATGACATTGCGGAAAACCATAACTAGATAAGTATCAAAGATAGTAGCGGAACACTTAATGGAAAATACTAAAATTACATAATAGGTTATAAACCTAAAATCTAACTTCAGGATCTTCAATCTTTATTGTAAACAAAATCACAAAACAACAACTACCTTCAATGTTAATATCCTGCTTTTCCACTCTTGGAAGAAAGACCTGATGTGCCATATAGGACGGATGACACTAACCAACCATGCAAGGAAAATGAACGGTTGGTCAGTCTAATGAAAGACTACGCAAGGGTGAAAAAGGAAAGGTTCTGTAGTCATATATAGTTATTACCCTTGTTTCTCGAATAATACTCGGTAAACGGTATAAGACTACTATACTTTTACTGAAACAAAAAAAGATGCATGATTCAAGAGAAGACTCCAACAGAATTGAGTCTTATGGGAATTATATCTATTTGTTTGATCATCATACAAGATCTTAAAAATGACTCCTTTGACTTTTTGGGTCCTCGACCAACCTCAACGTGTAATGCGAATCCAGATTGGAAAGGGGACTTACATTAGACAGGAGCCCGAGCAATTTCCACATTGTACTTCTCACCCGAAGGTATATCAATTATATGCACAAAGGCACTTATCTTATTTAATTCCAAAACGTGCATTTACGTTAAAGCTTTTAATCCATATCAATCTCGAAACGAGATATATCATGTGACGAATCCCGAATAATGGCACTAGCTAAGTGCACCACCACTTATATTCGAATAAGGGTAGGACATGACAAAAAATATTAGGCAATAATCCTCCTAACACAAAGTTGTACAGAAACATCTAAACCTCGTGAGGTATATAGCGTTTCTACGAATACTCGTGATCACTAAGCATACAAGTCCACACCAAAGTTCATCTTGCACCCTATAATAATAATAATAATAATAATAATAATAACTAACTGGCTCGTGCAAGGCTATTGGTTATGGTTTCTTACCTTTTTCTTTTTCTTCGTTGGGGGAACTTGAGCCGGATGCTATTGCCTTGCTCAGGAGGATACAGAAATTTTCTCAAACTCAAGACATTGGGGCACGGGTTGCTGCACATATTTTCACTATGATCAGTTTTGCCATTGCTAAAGGAGTGGGGGCTCAGATAGTATCTCGGCTCCCCACTAACTTTTTGTAACTATTTCATAATAATAATAATAAATATAGTAATAATAATAAAAAAAAAAAAAAAAATAAATAATAATATATAAGGATCATCACTAGCAATGAATACAACCTATTATATAATTCATATTTATCCATACTACACAAGTTCTCAAACACAAATTAAGAATATTTATCCCAACTTAATTAAAACAATTGATTAATTATGAATTAAGAAAAATATGGAATAAATTACACGAGTGAATCGCCACTTGCTTTGGGTTACAATATAGGTCGAACGACGTATCAGAAACAGTTGCCTTTAAACACATAATTGGACTCCTGCTTTGTTTTCGTTCCCAAAAGCAATTCCGAGACGTACCCAATTCACACAAAATAAATTATAATCAGATAATTTATTCAATAACGGAAATTGAACAACATTTGTCTCGGATTCTAATTGAATTTATTTAAGTCTAAATAAATCAATTATCGAAGCTACATGATATACGATTATCTATACGATACTAAAAATCCTTTAGTCTTATATTCTAAATAATCATAACATAAATAAATAAATTATTTAATTTATTTACCAACTTATATGACCCAACATATTATCCAATTGTAATGTTAAGTATTAACAAGTTACAACCTAAGATAATATCCTAAAATATGTTTAATTTATTTTCACACTCATATAATTAAATTAACCCAATATATATCTAAATAACCCAAATTAGTATTACTAATCGTGATTAATTAAAAAATAATAAGAAAATCAGAACCAGTCGTTACCGAATGGATCGAACGACACATCTTCGAAGAATGGCTCGATTCGAACTCGTCTGACCACCAACTGGCTCGTGGTTGGTGTAGTTGGATTCTTGACTTCAAGATGAATATTTTATACTTTAATCGTAACTAGATATGCCCTAACGAAGGAGAATTTTACCTTGGAAGTTCCTGGAATTTTCTAAAAAATATCGAGACCTAATTCTCAAAATTGGATGAAATTATACCATGGGTGAGGGAGTATTTATAGGAGAATTGAAGCTTTTGAAGATAGCTTTCAGATCCCGCAAATTTCGGCTCAATCGGATCTCAAACGAGATTGAATTTTGGATTTGTGTACGAAAATTCGTTTACCGGGCTGTTTATATTTAAGGGAGAAATTCTATCTATTGAGGTGGTTAAAAATCACGATTTTGGTGGGATAGGATTTAGGATGAACATATCTTGAAGGCCCATGGATTAATTGAAACAAACGGGCCAAACTTTGGAGCCAAAACTCCATTAACAAGAGCTTGAAGCTCGGCTGGCTTGGGGAAGAAGAAGGTTGACCCCCCCCCCCCCCCCAATTTTGGCCAAATTGCATCTTTTTGCCCAACTTTCCAAGCTGTGGAAAAAATACCCTTATTTCACTTTTCAGAAATTATGAAATTTGCCCAAATATATATAATCTTACCCAAAGTGTATATATACATTCTAACCTAAATTTATGAATAGTGAAATTTTAATTTCAATTATTTTTAAGCTTAAGTTGTATATTCTTATAAACTTAACCTTCTTTAAATCTTAATTAATATTTTGTTAATCTTAATTTAAATACTTCAGGTTAAAATTGATAAGTCTAACTAGATTATCATTAACAATAATGTTAAGATAATTTTAAGTGCACCATGACTTAAAATGTAACATACTTTTATGGAATAAAAGTTATGTTTAACTTATTCCCTTGGAATAATGTAACAAAAATTCATACCCTTTATTAAAAGTAAAATTACATTCATGTCATCATTTAAAAATGAGGGTTATTACATACTCAACACGATGAACAAACTTGGCGACGCCGTGAAGTGGCCCATGAAGCCAGAAAATCCCATGAACCGGAGAATCGCTGAGAAGTGGTGTGATTTCCACAACGACGGTGGACATGGTATCGATGAATGCGTCGCGTTAAGGAAGGAGGTCATGCATCTACTCTAAAAAGGTTATCTCAGGGATCTAATCACCAACAGAGCCAGGACTACCCTCGATCGAAACATGCAAGAAGAGGCGTCGACCCTCCTGCTCCCCACGTCAAGATCGTTAATTGCATATCCGGAGAGTTAGAAATTTGTGAACAACTGTGTCAGTCGCCAAGCGCCATGCAAGGACAATCGACTCCGATAGACCAATGACCGTCGCCAGAAAGGATTTTGAAAATGTTCCCATCACATTTGACGAACTTGACCATGTCATAGAGGAGCATCACGACGGTCTCATCATATAGCTCACAATAGGGAATTGATTAGTACGACGCATCATGGTCGACAACGGCAGCTCATCAAACATCATGATGATTGAAGCCCTCCATAGTCTTGGCTTAACCCGAGAGGATATTATCAAGAAATTAGTCCCGTTAGTAGGCTTCATCGGCAAAGTAAGCAACACACTGGGGGAGATCACGCTAACCACCTACGCAAGCGGGGTGAACCTCCAAGTTCAGTTCTTAATCATGGATTTCCATCACCTTTCAACATTATCCTTGGACATCCTGGGATACACGGCATGAGAGTAGTCCCATCAACATACCATCAGACTGTCCAGTTCCCTACCAAGTCGGGCGTGTAGGAAATTAGGGGCGAGCAGAGGTTAGCAAAAGAATGCTACAAAATTTCCATGAGGCCGACGGTCACGCAAAATCAATTCAAGGGGCAGACAACATAGAAATTAACGGATTGTAGGACGATGACACAATACACGAAGCCAAAGCCTCCTGAACTTGTTGAGGCAATCCTTGATCCTACTAAGCCTAATCAAGTGACCATAGAGGTCACATCGAGGGGAAGAAAATGATCGAAGGGATCACATCGAGGGGATGTAGTTGACCGTAGAGGTCGTATCAACGAGGACGCAGATGATCGCATGGATCATGTCGCGGGAACGTAGGTGACCGTAGAGATCACGTCAACGGGGACGCATATGATCACAGGGATCACGTTGCGAGGATGTAGGTGACCATAGAGGTCACGTGAACGGGGACGCACATGATCGCATGGATCACGTCCTAGGGACGTATGTGACTGTAAAGGACACGTCAACGATGACGTAGATGATCGCATGGATCACATCACGAGGACATAGGTGATTGTAGAGGTCGCGTCAATAGGGACGGAGATGATCACAGGGATCACGTCGCAGAGACATAGGTGACCATAGAGAACGGGGATGTAGGTGGAGCCCTGAGAAAACTCACACAGAACAACATCGATGTAGCCAAAGAGTACGATGTAGCTCGACTAGGCGTCGCATCAGGGGCAAAATGTAATAGCAAGTTAATGAAAGTAATCATTTTTCTTTTATTGAATAAACCGAATTTCAATAAGTAACATGCATGAATGTAAACTGGATTAGAAATAGTACTTCTTAAAATTTGACGCATTCCAGCTTCGGATGACGGGCACAACGTCTAGTGTGACTAGTTTATAGGCGCCTTGACCGACTAGCTTTGTGATTTGATAAGGGCCTTCCCACATTGGTCACAACTTTCCATCATTCTATTCCATTGTGTTTTGAAACACCTTTCATAGAACCTAGTCGCCGACTTGGAATGCTTTCATCCTCACATTGCGATTGTAGCTTCTGGAGACCCCTTTGTTGATACATCGTCATTCAGGTGCCAACATCGTCACGTAGCTTGTCAACGGTATCCAACATTAACGTAATGAGCGACATGTTTATTTCTTCGGTGATGAGGCGGTAGAGAGATGTAAGGATTCAAACTTCGACGGGCATGACAACTTAGATGCCAAAAAGTAGGGAGAAACGTGTTTTACCTTCGTGGTCTTGAGAGTTGTGCGATCTAAACATAGGATGAATGGCAACTCGTCTTCCCACAAGCCCTTTGCTTTCTTGAGCCATATCATTAGGTTATTGATGATGACTTTGTCACTGAACTTGGCTTGGCCGTTAGCTTGAGGGTATTGAGGTGTCGATATGACTATCTGGAGGCCCAACTCTTGACAAAACTCGTACATCCGGTTACTGATAAATTGTGATCCGTTGTCGCAAACGATGGTGTAGGGTATGCCAAATCTATATAATATATTCCTCCTAATGAAGGATATCACATGTGTGTCATTAATTTCCTTAAATGCCTCTACTTCGATCCACTTAGAGAATTAGTCTGTCATAGAAAGCATGAAGACGCGTTGCCCGGAGGCGACTAGTAGCTTTTGACAATATACATCCCCTATTTCATGAAAGGCCATGGGGACTAAAGACCCACGTCCGGCAATGACTATGATAGACGTCTAGGATATGATTCGAGTGCCCACACAAGGTCCTATTACAAGAGCTTGAGCCAAAAAGATCAAGGAGGTGACGACTAGACTGATCCGACGGTTGGCCGCCACCATAGACGAACCCCGGGAGCAAAGGCTAGTCACCCTACTCGCACAAGGAGAAGGCATGACTTCTAGCAAGGATGCACGAACCGTGCACATGGTTTTGTAAGAAATTATAAAACCACACGGACCGTGCACTCAGTGCATGGGTCGTACCGTTGAATAGCACTCGAGATGCCTTTTTACATAGACGGGCGCACGGTTCATGCACTCTAGTGCATGGCCGTGCGGTTTTGCATTGTTCGTGGCATTGTTTTACAAAGAAGGACTCACGGTCCGTGCACTATAGTGCACCCCCGTGCGGTTCGGCATTTTTCGAAAAAACACTATTTTGGGTTTTAATTTTAATAGGATTTTTTATTTTTGCCTTTAGGGCTTTTTTGTTAGAACCCTATTACTTATTTAAGTGACTTTCTTCCTCGTTAGCATTCAGATTTGAAGACATAGGCATCTAGCTAGGTTCTTGTGTGTTCCCTAACGATTTGTGATTTCTCTCGTTCATATTTGCAATTGAATTCTTGTGTTCTTCTTTTAATCTAGTTCTTCCCTACTTGAGTTTGAGTTCTTGGTTGAGTTGCAAAATGTGAAGGAAACCCAGATCCTGTCTCCAAGATGGGACCAAACGTCAATCGTGGTGAAGAGAGTATGTCATGTATCAAGTGGTATCAGGTTCCCAGTGTTTAGATCATACGATCTTAGGTAGTGGTCGAAAACCGCTCCATAAACTCATAAAACCGCTACTACATACCTAATGTGGCGGTTTCAACCGCTTCATTTGCTGCCGCTACATTAGCTCTATTGTAGCGCTTGTAGAGTATATTATGGCAGTTTTAGGGGCTAAATGCAACCACCGCAATATCATAACTAACCGCTGCATAATTTACCTCTTGAAGCGGTTTTTAAATCGTTTTTTAAACTCTTTTGTGGCGGTTTGTTTTTCGTGCCTTTGTTATCTTAGCTTTTTGTAGCGGCTACATGAGCTCTAAGGCAAGGGTTTATTTACCTTTTGTAGCAGTTTTCAAATATGTTTTCGCAAGCTAAATATATTCAGCTTTAGAGCCTTTTATTATATTAATTATAATAACGGTTTTTTTGCCTGATAACTCTGAGGTATTGTAAAATTCGCGAAGTACCTTACTCTATAACATATTTCACATGATAACCCTCATATTTGATTTTTTTTTGCCAAATGTCCTATCTCCCATTCCCTTAACAACTCCGTTAAGTTTTTTATTTTAAAAAAAACAAAAACAAATGAATGCATAAAATGCAACTCTCCTCTCTGGTTCAATTCTTTGACCCCATATCTTCTCTTCTCTTGGAGTGTTTATGTACTCCCGACTACCAAAAGCTGGTTTGAGCGTCGGGGACCTGGTTAGAGCAAGGCGAGGCAGCGTCTCTGGCGAGCACGGTTCGAGCGGCGGTGACTTGGTTCGAGCACGGTGAGGCAGCGAGCACGGTTGAAGTCCGGTCGAAACAAGTTTGAAAGAATGCCTCGTTCGAGTGTTTCAAGCTTAAGGTATGTAAATCCAATTCATTTAAGTGGCTTCAAAGGTTGTATTCTTGTTGTTGAATTGAGTAATTTTCGCCACTTCAGTGAAATTCTCACTCGAAGATGCGCTGGTTGTTGTTCTATAGGTTGACTTATTATAGGGGAGGGTTTAATTTGCTTGTTTGGAGCGCACTTGGTTTTTAGTTATGTGGAGTAGTATGCATTAGTGTCAATTTCAATTTTAATTCTGAAAGTCTTTGCAATTTCTGAAGCTTGGATGGCATTGGAACTGAGAGTAGTGAATTGTTTAATAAATTTCTCCCTTGGTTGAGGCAGTTTTTAACCCTTTGATGATCCTCTGTCTTCTGAACTTAGTAATGTTAGTCAATTAGAGTTTAGTGTTTACTATTTAGGGATCTGAAATATAGTTCATTGATCCACAATTCCAAATTGTATTCTGATGATATTGTTATCGTGGGCACTATTCTTTACTTGTAACTGCTGATGGTAGTACTTACAAGATGTACATTTCTAGAAGGAAAAGACTCTAGACATTGGTGTATCAGATGATTTTCCATGATCATATCATACTTTGCTTCTGCTGCCATGGGAATTACTCAACTAAATCTTGGTAGCAAAAATTACTCAATTCACTTTGTGGATCAGTTGTTTAGTCATGTCATCCTTTCTTACTGTTTGTATGATTATCCTCAAAGTTCCCATTTTAGGCGTAGATATGCTGGAGGTGAGTTTTTTGTTTAAATATGTGGTGGTTATGTCTTTGTAAAGGAGAATCCTCATATTCTTATTAGTTGTATTCAAGAGCTATACATGTTTTTGAAATCGTAAGATTAAAAAAGAACCTCTAAATGTAGCAATCAGGTGAGATTCTAAAACCTGCATTTATTTCTTTTTAGTAGAATCTCTCATTGAAAAATGATAAACCAGCCATGAATCTCTCATTTAAAAGTTCCATATCTAGCTGATTTCTTCAACGTTTGTTTATGAATCTCATTATTTGGCAACTTTAATTGTGATATTGAGCTGTTATGTTTGAGATATTGCGTAGTTTGCATATTGTGATCAAAGTGGATGCTCTGCTGCCAGAATTAGGGGCTTGTGATGCCTTCTTTCATGAATTAGGGTTCTAGATTAATTGAATAATTGAGTTTGTATACTCTAAATTTCGGAATTATATGGATCAATCTTGTTTTAGACTAGACTTGATCTATTATCCATACTATCATCCATGAGGAATTTTGTGTTGGTTCTTCTTGCACCTACTGAGAGATCCTTTTCCATAATGTTTCGAATCATAATGTTTGTTACTCATGTATTATGTTGTTGTAGATGGTTTTTCATGTTTTAACACACAAGCCTATTAGCTTAATGGTAGAGCAACGTGCTTTAAGTACGTGGATGTGGGTTCGAGCCCCACATAGGCTATCTATATCTCGATACTTCTATGATCCTAGTTGTATCACAATCTTATACTAGTTGATCTCTTCATTACCATACATCCATGTGAATTAGTCAATTTCTCTTTAGCATTCGTCACTTGAAGGACCATGACAATTCAAGCATACTTCTATTAACAAACAAAACCTTGTATTAGCCTATGTGGGAGTCGAATCCACATCTTGTGCATAAGCACATGCTCTACCATTTGAGCTAATAAGCTTAATGTTTGCCTACCACATCAACTACTTCATCTAAATCAAGCCATCCAAAAAAAGCTTCAAAAGTTAATGGTGGAAAGTCTTTTGTTTGTGTGTTTTCTTACCCAAGTTCATATCAATTTACATGTTTGCTAAATTATTCGAACATGCTATTTGCAGGTGCAATGGACACTAAGTTGTTGGAGGCATTGTACTGGAAAGGTATTCCGGTTTTCGACATGGGCAGTCAGATAAGTACCATTGATGTTGGATGGGGTCACCTAGATTTCATAAGATGGGAAGAGAAATGGTCATTCTAATAGATTATTTCCTCCCATTTGGCTACGAGCTACTGATGTGCGACACTGACATGGTTTGGTTAAAGGTACTCATCTACTTGTGCCTTGATATGTTTACTGCACATTTAATCTAGTATATACTAGTCTTTTCAATCCATTTTAGTCATGACTACTTAATAATCTAAATAAGTTGATTCATTTAAAGAAAGGGAAGTTCATAAAAGTAACCTTGGTCCAAATGAAAAATTTGCTCATGAAAAGCTGTTTGCACTTTAGTATGAAGATTCTGGTGCTACTTAATTTTTGAATTTTTGTTATGAACACATAATTGTAAAGTTTCAGCATATATTAAATCTGTTATGTGGCATATATTTAATACTGTAACAACATATTAAAAAGTTGTTTGTACTAAAGTATGAAGATTCTAATCATCTTCCTTATATTTGATAAATCAAGCCATCTATAAGGAATCTTAGTTAGTTGTATACAATGTTTCTATGATCATGAAAAAAATCTTTTGCTTATTTTTGGATTCACTACATGTCTACAACTGGCATGCCTTGGTCTTCTACTTCCTCAAATATGCTAAAGTGGGAAAAGATGCATTTTCTATGGAAATTATACTAGATCCAACCAATGACAGAAAAATGAAGCAACAGCAGACTAAAGCTCCAACTAATCAAAGCCTTAATTTCGAAAGTGGTCACATATGTCAAAATTTTTACCTTCACTCATGTCATAATTTCGAGTCTGACTAACAATTATGCTTGAAACCCCAAAATTCCCCAAATTCACAAAAGCCTCAAAATTGATAAATCCCCAAACCCTAAATCTCAAAATCCTTCAATCCCCTTAAATTCTTTAATGAATTGAATCTACTTACCTAGAGAGGCAAGCCGACGTTGGGAGGACGAAGGAGGCTCGGTTTTAATCAGACGAAAGTGATGAAGGAGTGGAGGATCGCCGGCGCTCGAACCACGACTTGCCCGAATTCCAGTCGCCGCCTTACATGCCACTCGAACCAAGAGTTGCCGGCGAGTCGGGTCTCGGGTTTTATTGCTCGAAGGAGGAGAAGAGAAGAAGACGCTCGAAGGAGGAGAAGAGGAACCTGGTAGGAGAGTAAACCAGAGAGGAGAGTCGAGTTTAACTGGTTCACTTGTTTTTGTTTTTTTAATTAAAATTTAACAGAGATGTTAAAGGGATTGACAATAGGGCATTTGGTGAAAAAATCAAATCTGAGGGTTAACATGTAAAATAAGTCAAAGAGTGGGATATCTCACGAATTTCACAATACTTTAGGATTATCAGATGAAAAAATCCGTTATAATAATAATAACATCAATAAATAGATTACGCTTTACAAAATATATAATTAGGAGTAAAGTAGAATGCATTTTATTTTTATACCAAAAGAGA
Organism: Rheum nobile; assembly: GCA_027886185.1. NCBI lineage: Eukaryota > Viridiplantae > Streptophyta > Magnoliopsida > Caryophyllales > Polygonaceae > Rheum > Rheum nobile. The sequence continues at coordinate 17,338,726 of WOAB01000485.1, forward strand.
TCATCATTCATGAGATTACAATCATATCATTCATATGTATATATAGTAACAAAATGACATTAAGCTAAGTAAGGTTTAATCATATATAGTTGCCTAAATCCAAAAGTAATCACATTAACTAGCTATTCTCAAAATGGATTTTCTCCAATCTAACCGACTTAAACCAAGCTACCAACTGCGCCCATGTACACCTAAATCCACCAAATATCACGCCTTGAAAAATTGTTGTAATCACACCACATCCACCTATATATATATATAAAAGAAAATGATTAGCAAAGCTAGTTATATAAGAAAACTATATAGGGATTGATCACAAGGCAAACTTATCACAATATTCTACATTTTGAACTTAACATTGCATATAAAAGTGCAGTGATTGATAAGGTTATTTTTTTACCTTTTCCTGAAGTAAAAAAATGGCAAACTCTTCTGAGACAAGTCTTATCACAATAGAGTATAATCAACTTGGGTCACCCATAAGATTATATAGCAAGACTTTTAAGATATTATTCCATTTATTGAGAATCTATCTGTTGTGTAATCAATGACCACATTTGTCATTTCAATATATATCTTAACCTCTTTTTTGAATTATAGTTATCACTTATCTAGCTTCTACATGAAAACAATCAAATTCTACAGAGATCACAAATATTGGCTTTCTATTAAAGAAATTCCACATGAAAAGAAAAACTGGCCTCGATACTCTTGCAAGTCAAGCATGATTTCTTGATCCACCTTAGCTGAAAAGAACATGAATGCATTTTATTCAATGCAATGCAACCAAAAAACCAAGACATACATTTGTACTTTCAAAGGAAGAAAGTGTTATAAGTCATAGATCACTCCATCATCAGCTACGACCCTTTCGGGACTCATTTCCCTTGTTTCTTCATATGGTAGTCGAAAAATACCCTTCGCAATCACGTGATCTTTGACAATGTCTCCACGCAACCACTTCTGTAAAGAACATACTTTACAAGGAGAACAGATTTCCTCTTTGTCCTCCAGATGAAAATGCTTTCTCGATATACCATCTACCCCTCTTTCAATTTCCTTAGTCAAACGAGGAAATATATACCACTTTTAGTTGCTTTTATCCATGCCTTAAGTTGATTGTCACCGCAAGTGCAAGCAAATTCAAAAATCATATTACAAAAAGTATAAATATTAAACTCCAAAATTCAAAAATAGTTTTGAAAATTAACATACATAAAATTTACAACCTATAAGATTTCAAGGAGAAAATAAAATCCAAAGGTATATAATAAGAAAGAAATGGGAAGGTGTATTTTTGTCACCCCAAAGATATATTCTTGTAAAGTTCTAAGCAACAAGAATAACTAAGCAAGCATTTATGTCCACAAGTAATAACTATTAAGCAAGAAAACATTTTATTACTTGGAATTTAGAAAACTTTAGCTCTGAATCAATGCTCCTGTTGATGCTTCAACAAGAATTCCATCATTCTTGATTACTTTGAGTCAATAATACAAGAACACCTAAAATTAATAACATAATCACTATTAACCAGTTCCAAGTTTAACAAACTACAAGTGAGGTGTATTTTTAGCACCCTAATTACTCAAGTACTATGTCTTACAAAACTTTATGCTTAAATATTTTGTCTTCTTTTTACCCCTACCATATATATATACTTATATTATGTAATGACCAAATTTAGAAGGTAATATTATAGAACAAAGATACAAACAATAAAAATAACTATTAAAATAAAATTAGTGAGTGAACTAAAGCCACATTGTGTTACTTGAGATATGTTTAACAAAAAATTCTTTTTTTGACTCCCCATTGATATGATCAACACTCTAGACCAAGAATTGATTTGGATCATACATACATATACAAATCCCAGTTACACATGCATCCATGTCATATATTATTATCAAAATCTTATATCAATTCTCAAGAAAATTAAATTACTTTGGAAAGTAATTAGCAATAGGGTAGGTAGGAAAAAGAAGGAGACAAGAAATGAAGAATTAAGATATAGGGATGCAATGTAAGCTCCTATGAAGGAATGAGTCATGAATCAATCTTTTTGAAATTTCAGAAAGCAACATCATTTATTTCTCAATGGTCTATAGTCTATAGATATATATGTATCAATGGATCACATTTCACAACCATCAACTAACAACGTCTCCACAGCTGAAACAAACTCATTTGGTCCATCATCCATGTTCCAGCTCACAAAAAACCCACAAAACATTGTATGTCTAAATTAAAGGAATTGAGAAAGTGTGTGCAATGTTTTTCTACAAAACTCAAGGACAAGTAATGAAGTGTTTGTTTTTAATTTGTTTTCTAATTACACCCATTCTACTCGCACTCCTCACCTTTTCCATCTCAAACTCCTAGATCTTAACATTGTAATTCTTTCAATGCATGTGGATTTTGAGCACAAAAGAAAAATTCTTTAAGCTTCAACAACTTTATCTCTTGCTCTATTCTCTCTTACACACAGAGAAAGCCTAACCATGATTTTACAAACTAGAAGATTTACGACCCTCAACTTAATCCTGCTAACCCCTAAAGCGTGTAGCCACTAACGGAAACAATGATCAATGACAAAAAAACAATACAACCATTAATTGATAATTTAATCTTGCAAGTATACCTATCCGTTTCACATACACAGAGAATAGAGGAAAGAAGCATCGGGAGGAGACCAAATCCCTTCTCAAACTCCAACACTTGTTGCAAATCCCATCTTCCTCAGTCGACTCGGGCGGAGGATCAATGACAGGGCGTGATTAGAGGTCGGGCTCGTGGGAGCAACAATCTCTGGTAGCGCGAGATTTTGGAATCGAAAAACCCTAAAATCGCAATCGCTAGCTCTCTATTTTGTAATTTGATTTTACCTTTTTCAATTTCTGAATTTTATTAGACGTACTCGTAGGGTCTGATAAGAAAACTGGGAGGGAGGGGAACTTAGGGGCGCACGACAATTTCCGAAAACCGCTTCAATACATTAGTTTTTTGGCAAACCGTCACAACATGTCAAAAAACCGCCTCAATAGATATAGGTGAACTGTTACATAAGCTAATGAACATTATTATTACCTACGCATATCCAACCGCTACAAAAACCGCCACAATAATATACAACCGTTAAAAGAACCGCTTCATTAGCCCCACCGCTGCAAAAAACCGCCACATATGATATAATTGCCGCATCTAACCGCTCCATTAGCTCATAATTGTAGTAGTGAGAGGCAAGATTTCATTTGTTTTGCAAGTTTTCAATTTGTTTCTTTTCAACATGTAAGATCTAGTTTAGTTTGTTCTTCGTTCAAGCTTTAGTAACAACCACCCCACCACCACCACACTCCACGGTTGCCCACCACCACAGACACCCTCCCCCCCCCCCTCGTACCTTTCCCCTACAACATTCCCCGCCCAATTCCATTCCCACACTTAGGTACCCCACCCAGTTGCAATTTGCAATTTTCCATCCCTGCCCCCCATTCGTGCATCAAGCCGCCGCAACATCACACTCAAATTTTCCATGTTCCATCTTTCTCCCTCCTATTTTAGGTAACCCTAATTTTTACCCTTATTTTTTAGAATTGCATGTAGTTCAAGTCTTTGTTTTTGTTTTCTTCTTATTGCATTGTTCAGTTTCTTTACCCTATTTGCTTGAACTATTCTAGTTGTTAGTTGCACTATTTTCTTGCACTTGCATTCTTCGCATCTCTAGTATATAAAAATAATTGAGTCAGCTACAAAGTGAGCGAAGACTTCCACTACAAAAAGAAAACATGGAAGTCAGCTACAAAGTGAGCCAAGACTGCAGTAAAAAAATCAAATAGTGGTAGAGATTGTAAATTCTTCAACTCTCTTACTTGTTGCAATTAGTTGTGCTTTCTTCCATGGTAGTTATATTTCTTGCTTTTAGTTGGTGAAGTTCATTGCCCTTTTCAATAAGAAGGCTTAACATTTGCATGTTCTTGTTGCAATTCTATAGCCCATTGGCCAGCTTTTTAGGATTGCCTTGGAGCCTTCTCATTTTTTGAATTGGACATTTGTGCTTGCTTGGCAAGGTTTGCCCCTTTTGTTGATTTCTTGTTCCATTGTTGCGTACTACTTCTTTTCCTTGTTTGGTGTCTAGGTACCATGTCTAAGGACAAGTTAACTCTGGAGGATACTTCAAAATCTCGCGATGAGATCAAGGCTTATATTCAGGATCCCTTCATGATCGCTTGAAGATGGAGAGACGACTATTATTATACGAAATGGAGAAGAAATTTATCCACTTTGCAGAATGTTTGCGCCCTGAGGGCATTCATTCTAATCCATGTAGTGTGTAGAATGAGCCACATGTCCATCTTGGTGCTCCTCCGCACCATGCAGCAGGCAACATTATGCCGCCTCCCCCACTGGTTCCACTCGTGCAGCCCTGCTGCCCGCCTCTCGGCATGCCGCTCCCCACTTTGAGGGATTTGATGATTTGCCTCACCATGAACCCCAATCCCATGGCACCCAGACTTTGATAATTACTATGGTGATCCGAACCCTGGTGACGCGCTTGCGGACCTGGATAACCAACTCCCCCGCGGTCACCAAGGTAATGCTCCTCGCCATGATATTAAGGATAAAATTAAGCCTTTTGCAAGCTTAAGTGACCAGCAGCTTACATGGAATAGGAGTACAACACTGGGTATGTGCTAGATCATTGCAACTACCCTGAGTATGAGAGAGTTCAAGTAGTCACTATCCACTTCACTACCTATACTTGTGCTTGGTGGCAGCGCCCTTATGAAGAGTGTGCTTGCCATTATCAACCCCTTGTTGAGACCTGGTTTCAGCTCAAGTATCTCATGAGGAAGTGCTACATTCCTCTAAATTAGAAGCAACTCATGTAGAATAGAGTGGCTATGTGCCGCCAGGGCACCCGCTCCTATTGAGTTTTTTATGAGCTCGAGGACCTGATGTACAAGGCCGAAATCCACCTTGGACCTGAAGCCCTTTAAGTTGCATTTCTAGGGGGCATCAATTTGGATATGCGTGACATTCTAGAGGTCAGGCATCAATATAAGCCTTGATCTCGCAATGAGATCAAGGCTTATTTTCAGGATCCCTTCATGATCGCTTGAAGATGGAGAGACGACTATTAATATACGAAATGGAGAAGAAATTTATCCACTTTGCAGAATGTTTGCGCCCTGAGGGCATTCATTCTACTCCATGTAGTGTGTAGAATAAGCCACATGTCCATCTTGGTGCTCCTCCGCACCATGCAGCAGGCAACATTATGCCGCCTCCCCCACTGGTTCCACTCGTGCAGCCCCGCGGCCCACCTCTCGGCATGTCGCTCCCCACTTTGAGGGCTTTGATGATTTGTCTCACCATGAACCCCAATCCCATGGCACCCAGACTTTGATAATTACTATGGTGATCCGAACCCTGGTAACGTGCTTGCGGACCTGGATAACCAACTCCCCCGCGGTCACCAAGGTAATGCTCCTCGCCATGATATTAAGGCTAAAATTGAGCCTTTTGCAAGCTTAAGTGACCCATCAGCTTACATGGAATGGGAGTACAACACTGGGTATGTACTGGATCATTGCAACTACCCTGAGTATGAGAGAGTTCAAGTAGTCACTATCCATTTCACTACATATACTTATGCTTGATGGCAGCGTCCTTGTGAAGAGTGTGCTTGCCATTATCAACCCCTTGTTGAGACTTGGTTTCAGCTCAAGTATCTCATGAGGAAGTGCTACATTCTTCTAAATTAGAAGCAGCTCATGTATAATAGAGTGGCTACGTGCCGCCAGGGCACCCGCTCTTATTGAGTTTTTTAATGAGCTCGAGGACCTGATGTACAAGGCCAAAATCCACCCTGGACCTGAAGCCCTTTAAGTTGCATTTCTAGGGGGCATCAATTTGGATATGCGTGACATTCTAGAGGTCTAGGACATTGGAGATGTTCCCACCATGGTGCACAAAACAGAGTTGATTAACAATTAGTTACAGCGGAAGAAGGCTTATGCTACTCAGAGGAGGTATCCCTCTAACCCGTCTCCTTCTTTTTTGTTTTCTCCTAACCCTTCCTTGCAGGCTAAACTACAGACAAATAAGAGTCCTCCATCCGCCACTCGTGGCCCTCTCTATGTAGGCACCTCAATTCGCCGCCCTGCTGGCACTCCCAATACATATAGAGCCCGTGACACACTCTGCTTCAAGTGTTAAGGGCGTGGGCACATTGCTCGTGATTGCCCCAACCAGAAGACGGTGATCCTCACACATTATGGAACTTACGAGTCTGAGGATAAAGACGAGGAGGTCCACACCACTTCACCTTCTGTGGAGGTTTGCTCAAAAGGAGCCTACGGATCAATGCCTCTATATTCTAGACCTTGGTGAGAGCCTTCTCAATCTGGTCACACGCCATGCACTCACGATCCAGAAGGTTCCTCCTCCTACACAACGAGAGGCACTTTTCCATACTCGCTATAAGATATAGGGAGCTAACTATAGCGTTATAATTGACGGTGGCAGCTGCTGCAACATCATTGATGAAAAGGTGGTCAATCACCTTAAGTTGAAGATGAAGCCCCACCCCTAGCCTTACCAGGTACAGTGGTTAAATGTAGGTCGAGGTAACACTTGGGTTCAAAAGCAAGAAGACGTAGAGTTTAACATGGGTCCTTATCATGATATTGTTCACTTGTGATGTTACTTCTATGGAGGCTTGTCATATTCTTCTTGGTAGACCTTGGAAATATGATCGTTGTGTCATATATGATGGTTACACTAACTATTATTCATTCATTCATCAAGGTAAGAGTGTTACACTTGCACCTATGACCCCTCAACATGTTTAATATGAACAGGTTAAGAGTGCCTAAGCTCGGACCTTGGAAGCCTGCGCCGCCGCCAACCGCTCGTCGGCGCCACTTGCGTCCATATCCAGGAAAATAGCCGTCCCTCTAAAGGGAAAAATGTAAGAACCGGGTCTTTCTTGCACGCAGCCGTGACATTACCCAAGCTATTCAGGGAGGACGTTCTTGTTCATAAAAATTGTTATTTTTCCTTGAACGATGTTATGCACATACCCGGGCTATTCAATCCCTTTTACAAGATTTTGTTGATGTGCTCCCTGAGGACCTGCCCGATGGACTTCCCCCAATGCCAAGGTTCGAGAATCAAATTGATTTTATTCCAGGCGCTTCCCTCCCAAACCGTGCCGCTTATAGAGCCAACCCAGATGAGACCAATGAGCATCAACGACAAGTCCAAGAGTTGATGGAAAAAAGGCTATGTGTGTGAGAGTCTTAGCCCCTGTGTCATTCCGGTCATTTTGGTGCCTAAGAAGGATGGCACGTGGAGAATGTGTGTTGATTGCGGGGCGATCAACCAATGACAGTTAAGTATAGTCACCTTATTCCTAGACTTGATGATATGATAAATGAATTGTATTGTGCTACCCTATTTTCTAAGATAGATTTAAAGAGTGGTTACCATCAAAGTCGCATGAAAGAGGGCGATGAATGGAAAACAACGTTTAAAACTAAGCATGGCCTTTACGAGCGGTTAGTGATGCTTTTCGGTCTTACCAATGCCCCTTACACCTTTATGCGACTCATGAATCATGTTCTTAGGGTTTAGGGCCTACTTAGGGCGATTAATTGTTGTCTATTTTGATGATATTCTTGTCTATAACAAAACTTTAGGTGAGCATATAGATCATGAGAGTGATGGTGAGGGTGGTGACAAAGACAATGAGGATGAGAAGGTAGAGGCTGAGGTTCAGGAGGTTGAGGTGGAGAAGGTAGAGGTTGAAGTTTAGGAGGCTGAGGTGGAAAGGGTAGAGGCTGAGGTTCAAGAGGCTGAGGTGGAAAAGGTAGAGGCTGAAGGCAAAGAGGTATGAATATGCTCATATGAAAATTATCATATTATCATTACTACTATGACATTATTATTTATACGAGGTGACAAGATTTCTAGTGTCTGATGGGAGTTTATAGGTTTTACAAGAGAAAGTCTGGCATGGTGATAGGATTGTTACTCATGTATGTCAGTAGTTTGACATGGTTATTATGATTGCAGGATTTTGATAATTCTATTGAGGGTAACAATGATGTTGAGGGTGTGGATGGTGTAATGGCCATTGTCCAAGACCTAAATGAAAAGGCTGGCGATGGTGAAAAGGACCAGGAGCAGGATTTTACTAATGATCTTGAAGGAGCACCAGAGGCTACCCAACAGGAGCTAACCACAGCAGAGGTTGAGGAACCTCTTTCAGTGCTAGCCGATGTGGTTGATTTATCCACCAAAGCGAAACCCAAAAATAAACGGAAGCATCATCTCCAACCGAAGAGGGTTCTTCCTAGTCATATTGCGAAGCCATCCGCCAAAAAACTAACACCTTACACAGATGAGAAAAAGGGGAAAACTGTGAAGAAGATAACCAAGAATTCATAGGTGAAGGAGATGACTACTTTGCTGAAATGGATGGATGATGAAAGGTTAATATCTCATGGATTTAATATAGTTCAACTATCTTTCATGGATTTAATTACGCCTTCGTTAATTTTCAGCTCTGAGCCAAGAGTTGGACTGTGTGGTCAGACGATGGACAAGGACTGGTTTGGCCTAATATTGGAACCAAAAGCTTGGTTGGAAGATGGTGTAAGTTATTTACTTATGATGTGAAATTAGTTTACTGTTGGGAATTGTTGCAATGTCTGACATGATGAATTATATTTTTTTAAAGCGCATCGATGAAGTTTGTTGTTATATCCATAAGGCGCTTCTGGAGTCTGAAGTTAAAGGCAAGGCCACAGTATTAGACCTTTTCTGGACTGCTGATTATACAGATACATATAGATACTATGTCAAAAATGCCCCCACTGTTCCACCTATACCTGAATGTGCACTTGAATACTTTAGGGGAGATCGGCCTAAAGTTTATGGGTCCAGTTGGGATGATATGGACTTCATTTGTGTCCCCTTCAACATCGATAACATACATTGGGTGGATGTAGAGATCGATCTGCAGCAATGGCAGGCAAATATATATGATTGTAATGTGGATTTGAACACTAACTTGTTCGTAGACCTGGTTGCATGGGGTTTTAAGGTTTCTTGCTCACTTCATGACACAGTACCCGCCTCTTGCCAGAAAATTTGAACATCGGGGTACTGAAGAGATTAAAATTTCAAGAATTCAAGGACTGAAGCAAAACAAGCGCGGGTAAGTCGAAATATCAATCCCCTTACCAATTTTATTATATACTTTATCTAAGTAACTTTATTGCATTTTGTATTCGTAGTCATGACTGTGGGATATACACTCTGAAACACATCGAGTTGCTCAGTGTTGGTTGAAAAAATCTTGACGTTGTGGCAGACAAATTTATTGACGGCTTCAAGAGCGACATGGCTCACAGCGTGTTTGACGGGGTGTGGAGGTCGAGCCTAAGGAACCCCATCGTTTAAATTGGATGTTTGGATAAAACATTAGGTTCTTTTTGTGGTTTGGATGGCATTTGCTTAGATTACGTACAATTGGATATTTTGGAAGAAATTTGCTTAGATTACGTACAATGTTACGACAAGTTATTTATAGATGTGGTAGTTGAATGCCAGTTAAATGACAGTTATGTGCGTGTAGGTTAAATGGCAGTTACATGGAAGTTACATGGAACTTAAATGACATTTGAATGACAGTTGTATAAAATAATATAGGGACATTGACTGACTTCATAATATACATATTAAGAAGTAGCATGACAAGATGAATGTAAGAGGGATGTGGGGTACACAACTAACTGTAACAAGGTATTGGCTCTACTAACTCCTTTTTGAGAAGAGACAATAAAAAACTACAAACCGTCATGAAGTTAGCCGTAACTGCCCACCAACTCCAATTTACGCTAACTAGACATGATATATAGGTAACAATGACATGACATTAACACTAGTAATTAAATTAAGAAGATAGAAGAGCACCGTCATAAATGTATCCGTAAATGCCAACCAACCCAAAACCTCTTTATATACCCCCTCTTCCGTAGTCACATTTCCTCATCCACAACTCTTCCCAACATCTTCCACCTTCTACACAACTCCAAATTCCCTACTATTCCTTCATTTTCATGGATGATCAGCCGTACGAACACAAGGTGTTTACCACCGTCCATACAAGAGGGAGAATCCTCCCTTTGAGGGGAGCAATGGCCAGAAATTCGACCCACTACTACGAAGGTGGGACGACCCAAAACTGGTGTCCTTTGGCTGAAATGGTAAAGGATGTTTGGTGGCTCATTAACCAACTTTATCATTTTAACAATTGCGAATGGGACGCTTCCTACTTCTTCGAAGTTGTGCCCCCCATGACGGCCCTCGTACCTTGAGGGCCTTGCAAAACCTTAGAGACGCAGCCGTCCTTGCAGCCCTTGGTAGAACTGTGGCGTTCATTAACATATATGTCGTGACTGGAGATGTTGTTTAAGAACTTCCGTAACGCGACGGCCGTGACTCATCGGTCTCCTCCGTATCAGTGTTTATGTAATATTTAGTATTTTATTAAGTAATTTAGTGTAGTGACTATGTAATGTCACGTAGTATTTAGTAGGTTATCAAGTATTTTGTAATGCATGTTAGACTATATAATGTAATGTAGGGACTGTATAATGTCATGTAGTGACTATATAATGTCACGTAATGTAGTGCTTTATGAAGCATGTTATGTATTTCCGTTTTATATAATATAGTACTTTATGATAATGTCGCGTAATTTAAAACCATATTAAAGACGACAAACCAATACAGTTAGTATGACATGATTGTTTACCTGGCAGTTAAACGACAGTTTTGTAAAATGACAGTTGTGTAAAATCAATATAGAGACATTTATTGACTTTATAATATACATATTACAAAGTAGCATGACAAGATGAATGTAAGAGAGGTATGGGATACATAACTTACTGTAATAGGATATTAATTGTACTAACTCCCAAATGAGTTAATAAGGTGGGCTATTGGTTACTATCTAATATAATAAAAAAATTGTTCACAGAAATCTTGAGCAAGAAAAAAAAGGATGACATGCCCAAAATGCCATATTAGGCCCAATTTCTGAGCGGTTCCTTGGAGCACACAATGCCATATTAGGCCCAATTTCTGACCGGTTTAACAATTATATTAAGAACTTGTTATGAACCCGGTTTAACAGAATATTATATATTGTTCCAAAACAGGTTTGACTTCATTTCATCTATCTCAGTTTGGGTAAGATTTCTAGGGTTTGTCGGGATTGAGAAGCCAAAATCAAGTTGACCCCATTTGGAGAGAGTTCAACCACAATCAACACCATTTGACTCACGAAAAAGGAAGTCCATGTATTATTATACATTTAGCATGGTTATTTTTAAATTGTTTCGAAAAGTTTATCTTGGATTCGAACACATGGAGTTGCTAAAGTAATATTATAAGTTTCAATGAAAGTCTATCTTTGGAACTAGGTATGATATTTTCTTTACTGTATTGAATCAAAGTCCTCTTCTGTCTGGTGCTGTTAATAGGATGACAAACAATGTGATTTATATCAGCTCTGAATCTGACTTAGTCGAAGACAACAGTTACACCACTTACAGTACTGGAGAGTACAACAGTGGCGACCATCCAATTATTCTTGAAAATTATGAGGATATTGAAGATGATGGAGATGTTGATGTTGATGATGATGAAGATGTTGCAGATGAACCAACATCAACAATACAAAGAGCTCAAGCTTTTCCATGTGACAAGAATAATAGTTTCGTTGTTTTAATGAAACAAACCAATGTCCAGGGCGACTATCGTCTAGTAGGCACCACATCCTTTATCATGTAAATGTTTGATAAGGATTACTTCATAATATCAACTTGCAATGTACTTACTGATATGCAGGGTGTCCAGAGCAAACATGCTATCAAATTCTTGAGTGCTGCAAGAACCACTAAAGTCATCCTGAATTATGGTATGGCTGCTTGGCCTGTGTCTGTCGCAAAAAGTGGGAATCGCTACAGATTTGGCACAAGCTAGAGGCAATTTGTAATTAACAATGAATTGGAAATCAACGATGCATGTATATTTGAAATAGTGAGTCGCCGCAATGTTATATACAACGTTATCATATTCAAAGCTTAGATGTCTATTTTTAGTATTATTATGAATTTGAAGAATGTAACTCTATGGTGATTGTTTTGTTTGTTTAAATTAGTTGTGTTGAACATCTTTACTACAACTACTGTGGTAATGCATGTTAGTGTCATGAACATATAATATCATGTAGTGACTATATAATGTCACGTAAATGTAGTGCTTTATGAAGCATGTTATGTATGGCTGAAGATGGTTTATGTTTTTCCTGTGTGTTATTCAGATGCCACTTATGTCGGTCGGTAGGTTATTTGAAACCATATTGAATCTGTCATGATAAATATGGAAGAATAACAAGTGGGGTCAAGGGGTACAGAATGGAGTGAAACTTCTGTCATGTGAATTTAACCAAAAGTAGTCAATATTGATTTCGTCAGGATATGAATGTAGTCATGACAGGATAGAGTTACAGTAACTACCCAACGACTAAATATCATTTCTACGAAAAGTAATGAGTGGTAAGAGATCCTTCAAGAGTTTGGATCTCTTACTACACATATTAACAAAAGAAGAGTTTGGATCTCTTAATACACATATTAACAAAATAGATAATTAAAGAGTTAACACAATTAACCTCATCATGGGCCGGCTGAGGGGTTAGGACAGTTTCCTGAGTTATGGCCGAGAGTGCCACAACTTCCACACCTTCTCCTCGGGCCCCTGTATTCTCCACGTGATGAGATTCTTTTCTTCCTTGGTCTTCTAGATTTCCTCCTAACATCCAGGGGTAAACATGCTCTATTCAAGACCGTGTCAGGAACTTCCCAACGCTCAAATGCAGGAACCGGATATAAAGTTTCCTTGTACACTTCCTTCCACTTTTCAACAGTAAATAAGGGATGGACAAGATTGACAAGATCCACACCAGAATCCTTCGCAGCCGCTATTGCATGCACACAAGGATTTTGGTCAACTTGGAAGACGTTGCTGTAGCAAGTTCGAGCATGCAGATTTACCAAGAATGTAGTTCCATAGTCATGCTCACGACAAATTGTCGGGTCAGCAGATCAGAATGTTGCTCTCCCTTTTGCCTCCTGTCATAAAACCACTGAGTCATGACATTCAGTATACCATCAAGCAACCCAATCAACGACATTCGACGCGGCCCCACTTATCGACTATTAACGGATTCCGCATTATTGGACGTCATAATGTTGAATCTATTTGCGGTCATATGTGACCTTGTCCACGCTTCAAATCCAACACCCCTTAGGTAGGTACCGACTTCCAGGGACTGGGCGCAAAGTCTTGAAAATTCACTATTAAAGTCATGTTTGGTGTACGCTTGATTTGCCTTTTGGTACAGAATCCACAAGTCATTCCTTTTAAACCTCGTCTTCACATTTTGAAATAGGTGAAGTGTGCAACAACCATGCTTTGCGAAGATGTAGCGCTCTCTTAAACCTTTGTAAATGCTTCCATGACGGCCAGACACAAATACAAGGTCATGATTGTCGGCAACAATGGAGCGTAGGTGTTGGAAGAAATATGACCATGAATTGTCATTCTTGCTGTCAACAACAGCAAAAGCCACTGGATATATTTGTCTGTTTCCGTCTTGTGCCACTGCCACTAGAAGTGTGCCTCTGTACTTTGATCTTAGATGGGTATCATCTACAATTATGACATGCAATAGTTTTCACTCAACTTTACAAAGTGACATTGTACAAATGACAATAGTAATCTTATATGCTACAATATACTGTATAAATTTGACAATAGAACCGTGGAACGTGACAAAACTTAAATTTACCTTTCTTAAAAACTGCATTCCATTGCGCCAAGCACCCAAGCTGATAAAACAATACTTGAATTGACTATTAGAATCTACTTCATCATGTGTGATTGTCCTTGTATTCATCATTTCCAGCATGTACATGTATCCATGAAGCCTATTGTAGCTTTGTTCAACAGTGCCTCTTATCCTATCTATGGCGGTTAAACGTGCTTGGGTTGCCTTATCGTAACTAACTTCCACTCCCATATTCTTCATGATGTCTTGAATTTGTGCATCACGAGGTCCAGTACATGTACCGGTTATGTTAAAGCTGTAACAGGATTGTACATGTAACGTGCTAAGGTTAGTTGATATACATGCTGATAAATATATATGATCGTACTGACAGGATTGTTTACTTACCTTGACATAATATGGTAAGCAATTACGCTTGAACTTGCGTGTGTGTGGTAGTTATGCTATAGCTTCATGCCAAGAGCGGTCCCACGACAAAAAAATGTGCAACTAGGATCAATGCACCTTACCACATATAACTTCTTATCAGACTTTTGGACATGCATCTAGAAGCGCCTCTGTAATGCCATCAAGGATAAACGATCCTTAAGATCCTTCTTGCAATTGAAATGCTCTCCAACTTTTATTTTCAGATCATTGTTGCTCACCCCATTATCCTCCATTGGCTCTTCCAAATCATCCAATTGCCTTTTACTAAACTTTTTGCTACGATAGTACTCGACTTCAATCTGTTGGAGAACTTCCTCTTCAATGTGTATAAATAAGTTGTCCACTTCATTAGTGTCATCCAATAATGGCCCTTCTTCAACATCTTCCTCAACATCATCCTCAAAGTCATCCTCAAACTCATCCCAATCAAAATCTCGCCCAACGTCTTCCCCATAATCACTGTCAATGTTAATACATTCATGTATTCTTTTCCTTTCTGTGGAAGACCTTGTTTCTCTCCCATCAGTTTTCGAATCTACCTTAGATTGGCTCACCAAGTCAACTATTTGTACATCCACATTGTTTACAGGACAAATTTTTGGTTTTATTTCATACATGTCACAATCAACTATATTCGGTACAGCTTCAGTGGGACAATTGTCGCTTACCACATTGCTCTTGTCGGATTTGGTACCATTTCTGCTTGGATGACAACCCACCACAACCTCGGCCTCTGCCTCTTGACTATGTGTTAACGGTGGCGGAGTCACACACACTGTGATGTCCTCTTCATCATTTCTACTTGGATGAACAACCATCACAACCTCGGCCTCTGCCTCTTTGTTTCCTTTCTTTTTCATACTCACATATAACTTGATAGGTGATCGGTGCTATTTTGTAGTGCATATCTGGGGGTTATTACCAGGTTTGAGGTGCCATTTGGATGGATTTAGAGCACAATCATGGATTATGGAGTTAGAGTGGAGAAGTGAAGAAATCATGGGATTTATAGAGGTTTGAAGTGTATTGAAGAGTAGAAGAACAATGTGCTGAATTCAAATGGTTCGTTCTCTCTACTCAGATGTCTAAATGAAGTGATTCAAATTCGAGGAGTTATATATTGAAGTCTAATGCAAGTCCTCAAAATATGAGCGCAATCCGAGTTGGGAATCAAAAGTAATGGCGTTTTTACTAAAGTGTCGCAGAAGCTGAAAAAGGCACCGCCGCCCCGCGGTGGAACTCACCGCCCCGCGGTGTAACTTGACGCCCCGCGCCAGAAGCCACCGCGACCCGGCGGTGGATCTCAGAGAAGGCAACTAGAAGACTGATGCCCCGCGGTGGACCTCACCTCCCCGCGGTGGGCACGTAGCGCCTCGCGGCCAGAAGACTTTATTTCCTTATTTTTGTTGTTTCGGATTTCCTTATTTTCTATTATTTTATTTCCTTTGTTATTTTGCATTAGGTTAACTTTATTTTCCAAAACCTATTTAAGACCTCTTCTTAGGTTAAGAGGCGGAGAGACTACTACTTTACTTTTATCAGCAATTTACTTTTCTATTAGGGTTTCATTTACATCTGAATGGAGCACTAATTTTCCTTTGTTCTACTAGACGTTTGAAGCAATACAGTTGATTCGTTTATGAGATTTCTATTCCTTGTTCCTATTCTTATGTGTGTTGGTTTAATTCTCTTGGTGATATTGATTATTGATTTATCGTTATTCTTCATAGTCTGGCCAACTAGGTTGAGTAATATTTATCAAATTGCTAGGGTTTGCATATAGTGGAGTACGAGTGCATATCTAGTAGCAAACACGATTGTTGTATATAGTGGAATACGAGTGTGCAATTGTGAGTGAGAATTATTTGCATATTAAGTAGTAAGGTTTTCTTCTATTTGCATGTATCCTATATCCTTGTGTGTATTGCTATTGCTTTGTTAGTGGTAAGGTTTTCTTCCATTGATATTGTGATAAGTCTATCAACAACTGTGAGAATTGGTAGTACTTAAGATCAGGGTGGGAACAACCATAAGAATAGTTAAAGAACTTGGATTTAATAGATTTCAGTGATCGACCTACATCTCTGTATTGTGGATCTCGTTCTAGTGGAACTACTTTCCCCAATCATATTCTCAAATCAACCAAAGTTGTTTACTTTACTGTGTTTGATAATCAAAACCCCCCTTGTTACTTTGCATGCTTTTAAACATATAGATTGATTACTTCCTCCCTGTGGGTTCGACCCTTACTTGCTTGCTATACATCTGTTTAGTAGGTTTGTTAGGACTTTTACTTTAACTAGGCCATTCAACGATATTTGCACTGCATATTTTAGCCACGTCAATAGGCCAAATAACATCTTCTGATTGCAAGTCCAAAAATTTGAAAGCATCAAGGTTCTCGTCATCTTTGACATCGAATGGTTGTGGCATTGGTTTCCGCAGTGACAAATATTTTAGCTCCATTTCATCTATCTCGTCAATGCATTTTATCTTCTCAGCCAATGTTTTCCTCATATTTGAGTAATTCATATATTGCAGACAAAATAAGTGCTGTTGTCGTTGTGATCCCATCGAAAACCCACTTGTTTCCCTTACATACCCATTCACCACCTGTTATCAGAGTCAAGTAGTATGATCTTGAACCTGTTATACAAAGAAAAAGCAAACACAAGTAAAATACTATATGACAAACGTTGACAGTATGACCAATACCCTAAGACCGACATTAAAGGGTTTTCAAGCCATAATAAAGGGTTTTCTAGCCAAACGGGACAAAATTTGTAGGGAAAATAAATATTCTAGAATCAAGGAACGAAAGTTAAAGTCAGATTTGATTAATGCTCAACAAGAAGCTGAAAGGTTGTTCTCTCGTTTAGGGAACCACAAAAGAATGTCTTGTTAAGAAGAATAAATGTGAAAGTCAGAACTCACCCATAATTAAATTTCTTCTATTCCAAAGACATTAAAGACGCTACGCAAGCTTTTTTGAAGATTTGTGGATTTAAGGTCTTGTGGTGTTACGGTGGCTTTGGACAGGTTTACAGGTTGGGTTATTTTAGGGTGAAGACTAACACTTGGGTAAAGGGGTAGAAACTGGAGGGAAACTTGTTAACTTTTAGAGGGAAAACAGAGGTTAAAGGATGATGTGTACTACATTTTCAGAAGTCATTACAGGTAAATAGTTATGAAACAATATTCAATAAAGAATGACATGCCCAAAAATTGAACAAAAAAACCTAAATAAATGCACGGACATGACCGACCATGTTCCTTCTCATTTTCACTCAACAACCCTAAATCCTCTCTGTTCGTTTCGCTGAGCCAAGGTCCTTCACTGCTGCGCCGAACTTGAAGGTAACCCTCTTTGTTTTTTGGTGGTTTTTATACTGGGTCAATAAGCAAGCATGTATCACTGTGTTTTTTGCTGTAAATTTTTCTTTGTTTCTGCAGTATGTTCAACTCAAGCCCAATGTCATACAGCGACACCTCAAGTTATCAAAGCGGGGACCCCCGAAAATATGAACATCCACCAACATCTCCTACACTTTCTCAAATAGAGGAGAAGTTACAAGTACAGTTAGACATGTTGCTAACGAATAGCCCACGTTCCAACGTTCCAACATGTTGGGTGAAATAATCACACGCCTACGTACTGAGATACATGAACTTCGACAAAGAATTATGGAACTCAATACAAGTGAGATGCAATTCGATCATGCAATTTGGCGACTAAATGCAAGGGTGGCAGATTTTGAAGCTGAAAACAAGACACTACAATCCTAGGAAAACTTCAGGAACCATGTAATAATTCATATTTCTGTGTTTGGTGCTGGTGTGATTCTAGGGATTAGTGCTTTCGGCATTTGTTATCGAGCATGTAGGCATGGTTGATGATGAATTAACTATGAAGTATGTACCTCATGACTTTGGTTTTCTATGTAAGAGGATGAATTAAATTTCGAATAGTATTCATAAGCATGGTTGATTCTACATGTCAGATTGCCAAAATTTTGATGTCGCTCTTCATGTAGGTTTTGCAAATTCCAGCACAATGCCAACACTAGATACACAGACAATAGTTTCCAGTACACTGGATACCATTACATTTCTAAAAAAAGGATAGTTGCCAACTGGCTGCTATCATTACATTACTAGAATCACATCGAAATTTAGGGAACCTCCTCTTTCACGCGAAATGCACAACCTTGGCGCTAATTGCAACACAATAGCATAACATTTTGTGTCAGTGCCAATCCTGTCAATGACCAACAACACGGTTAGTTAATCAACTTTTTAATGCATTTGATAAACAACTAAGTTTTTTACCGGGAATTACCTTTTCAATAATATAAGGGTTTCCAACAATAATAAGCAATGATCGGGCATGAGTCAGGGCAAAATTGAACCTCTTTGGGTTTCTCTGATATCCCATGCGGAAAGTCCTGTCATATTCGTCGTGTTTCTCAGTCGATCTGACGGTTATCAGGATGATCACTTCCTTTTCTTTACCCAGAAACTGCTCAACCCCGCCAATCTCAATATCCCTCATATGTAGAGACATGAGAGCCTTCCCTATCTTTAGTACTTGTTGTGGGAAAGGGGTAATAATCCTAATGTATTGCTCAAACACATTCCTTCTTATGAGCTTCTGTACGAGCTCAACCACCTTGCTAGCTTCAATCCTATTAAACCATGAAGGGCTACCCTTTTCCCTCTCATCAAAGCCTTGGATGCCACATAACATGAAAGGGAAGTTCCCATTGGGAAGCATATCAGCCCAAGGTAAGGAAGATATGTCACTGTCTTTTCAATATGGAATCAATGCTCTACTATAAAGTAGTCTTGAAGGAACACAAAGAATTGCAGGGTGGCTCCGGTAATTCTTCACCAACATTGTGACATAATTGCGATCCCCTGATCTGTAAACTTCAAAGTCCAACTGAAGGAATTGTGTCCTTTAATCAAAGGTGCAATTACTGATTATGAAGTGGGACCGTTTATAGAGATATTTAATCCGGTGATTTTAGGTAGTCATAGTGCTTTGCTAGAAGCCAACTATGATTTATAGACTATATGTTATAAAGTATATCATAAAGTCTATTGCTATTATTACCGGGTCCTACGAGGTCACACCCTTAGAGTTTGGACTGGATCAGTTTATTGGGAGACATATTATATAAAGTATATAATATAAAGTTATATAGGATATAACTTGGGAAATAAGGATTGTTAATAATAAAGTATTATTATTAATAATAAAAGAAATACTTATTTAGGAAATAAGACATCTATACATGGCAATATAAAAGGAGGGCTTTTAGGAAAAGCCCATAACCCTAATTCACTTAAGAAGTACGGCTGCCTCATTCTCCCTCTCTCTCTCTCTCGTTCGCCTTCGTTCCTCGCTCTAGCAACTGAGTCCCATGCGATCCAGATCCAAGATCGGGTGGACCAAATAGAGGAGTCACACGTGAGGCTCTATTCTCTCCATTCCAGCATATTGAAACACGCATCAAAATGTATTTGATTCTTCCTATCTATGATCTATTTGGTTTATGCATGAGATCCTTGGTTAGATGTTAGGAAATCGTTTCCTGAAATTCCGTTTTACGCATCTAAAATCCCTACAGTGGTATCAGTTGCCTCTTGCATAAATTGATTAGATCAAGTTCAAAGTTTTAAATTTTGATGCATGTTCATGATTGTCTTGATTCAAATTAAGTGAAAAATTGATATGTAGATTAAATTTGCATGATTAAAATTTAGATTTGATCGATTGGATTAACAAAGTCTAAACTTTCAATATGTATATGCATGTAAAATTAATCTACCCATACTTGATTCATATGATTTAATTATGCAAGAGATATGATTTTTTGGCATGTTTAAATCATTAGATGAAGATTTTGATTTTCATCAGATGGATCAATTACCCAAATTCTGTTTTTGTTAAATTCTGATTTTTTTTTAAAAAAATTTATGGAATTGTTCCACACGAAAAAAAATATGGTCATGAACAGTAGCCGCGGTCGCGGTTACTGTAGCCGCGATCGCGGATCACGTCCTGGGGTCGGGTGCGTATCCCGGCTCAGCGCAGCGGTTCGACCGCGGTTGGACCCAGTCACGCAGTGGCGCGCGTGGGTCCAGCCCTGTGATACCCCGTATTTTTGTAAGGTTATTTTGGGAATTTTGGAATTTTCCCGAGTACCCGTTGTGTACGTCGAATTTAATACAGAGAGTTTGAGACATTCTGTAATGTGCTCTGTATCTGTAATATTTTTCTCAGTGAAATAATATACAGACAACATGCCTTGGATTTTAATTGTCATTCGCGTATGATAATTTTTATCCCGGTTTAACGTCATGTTCGTTCGAAGCTGAACGGGCGGGAAAAGCATGTCACGGCGACCGCCGTAAAGCCACGGCGCCCGCCGTCCCAATGCTCGAGGAGGCAAGGCAGCTGGTGTGCCAGACCGCGGCGACCGCCATAAATTACGGCGCCCGCCGTAATTGCCACCTTCGTTGTCCGGCAGTCCTTGCCCGTTGGTCGCCGGCGTGATTTTTGGCGAGCGCCGAACTAGCTTTAGGCCCATTGTTTTGGAGCTCCAGATGCTTTGGCTATAAAAGGAGGTGTTAGGGGAGAGATTTGAGCCATCCCAAACACCAAACACCAAACCTCTGCCAAATTTTCCTCTCGCCGGAGTTGGTGCCTTCGCCGGAAATTCTGAAGCTTTTGTCGGTGTCGTTTGCTGGTGTTTCCAGAAGCCCTTTAGAAGCCTTTTGGTTGCCTTTAGAGGTCATAACCCAAGCAAGGCGAAAAGGGGTCGAAACGCGCATCGTTTTGGTGAGATTTCTCTCCTCTCTGTCGTCTGTGTTCTTCACGGTGACCGCCGTGTTCTTCACGGCGACCACCGTGATGAATGCGGCGACCGCCGCCAAGAACGGCGACCGTCGCCAGTGCCCAGAATGCCTTCTTGGCTTTGGCTTGGTTGGTTGTCATCGTGGCGTCTTTCCTTTCATGTTCTTTCGCCGTGTTTAGATTCGTACTGTTGTTATGTCGGATCTAACTTAAGGTTCCTTTTATGGGTCGACTCGAAGGTTGTTGTGCTGTCGGAGCTATACCCGTGTCGAGCCCGGAATCCAGTTGTCGTCGTTAGACTATTCTGCAGATTAAGGCAAGTGGCGGTTCGCTCTTGCTCATTCGTTCCATATTTACATTAATTATCAGTAGTTTATCTGAGTAATTAATTTGGAATGAATATTCTGTTTGTCTGGAAACGGTTTTGTTAAACTATTTTGAAAATCATATAATAGGTTGTATATCTGTTAGAACAACGCTATTATCTGTGATCGCCTTTCGGGCCTTTATATGGATTTATCCTGTAACTGTTATTGTGCTGTAACTGTTTAGTTAGCACTGTTAAATAGGAACGTTACTCGGACTCTGTCCAGTCGTTTCTTTATAATCTGGTATCGGGGTGGCTCATCTCCATCTGGTACTATTCTAAGATCATGATCGGTCTCTTTCACAAGTGTGTAGAGACAGGACACTTAGCTGGTGTCACAAACCTTTCGGTGTACGTCACTCTCGACGAAACGTATACTAAGATGTGTCGTCCCATTGGTGGGGTACACATGTAAAAGTCTATAATGTGATGTGTGTTTTTGAAACATAATCAGATAAGTGCTACCTTGATGCACATAATTAATGAACGCTCAACGAGTAGGGCAGCTAGGTGATAGTGCCGCTAGGAAGACTCGTATTGACTTGAATGTAGTACGTCTTCTTTCCGATCTGGATTCGTTGAAAGGCGGTGAGGTTGGTCGTTGACTGAAGTATCTCAGTCAACTTTTAATTCATTGTTGTATGATTCTGTAACTTTCCAGATTTGTCATACTTCCTTAAAGACTCATTTCCGTTGGAGTCTTCTTTCGAGTCGATTTCTGTGAAGATTTAGTATTCCAGAATCTTCTCTTGTGCATACCTCTTGTTTATTCCAGTAGGAGTATGGTGGTTGACAAGCGTACTCGATTATTATTCGAGGGACGAGGAGTCTAACCTAATACGACTGCTTCGAACCATTCTGCTTTGTACCCTTGCTAGTCTATTCATTTAGACTAACCAACCGATATTTTCCCTTGCATGGTTGGCTGGTGTCATCCGTTCGATTCGGCACATCAGATCGAAAGTAGCTCAGAAGATTAGAAGGACTATGGAGTCGGCGGTGGTTTTTGAACGTTTTAATTATTTCTTTAATCAGGTTGAGATCTTTTGAACAATGACTTTGGTTGTAAGGTGTTTTATGAGACTTCCGCTGTGTTTGGTTTAAACTCTGTGTTGACCTATTCGGGATTGGGTTGTAATCCCGTAACTCTTGTTCCTTGACAATGTTATGTTTTGGATTGAATGCTTTGATCATTATGTATCATTTGTATTTCATGATTGTTTTTACCCGGTAAGGCCTTGGGTGATCTCGGTAAGGAACACTGAGGTCACTGGCGGTAATACCTTTCCAAAAGGGTTAAGTTTTGGGGGTGTTATAGTTGTGGTATCAGAGAAAAAGATTTTAAAACGGGTTTGGAATTTTTATAAACCATTTATCCGTTTTCGAAAATGCTTTAAAAAGGGCTCTGAATTTTCATACTGAAAAGAATTTAAAAACACCGTTCATAGTCGTGTCTTCTTTATAGTTTGATGTAGTAAGCTTGCTTCTATGTCTAGAAAGAGTAATTCCTTCCTTATTGTTCGATAGGATGGGTGTCTGCTTTTCTGTTGGTAGGGGGTCGGAAGACGCCAAGTCGGACCAGCCGAGGCTAGATTTTCCGTTACCTCAGCGATGTTTCGAGGTTGGAGGCCCGAGTAGCCCGCTCGAAGACATCAAGCACGTTCTCCCCGAGTCGATTGTCCTTGTAGCTAGGGATGCTATGGTCCCTAGGCCTGCACCTGTGCCGCCACCAAGGATGGAGGAAGTACAGGAATGGGAGCAGGAAGATGAGTTATCAAGGTATGAACAAGGGATTTACCAAGACGACTTTCTGTTGGGACCAATTCCAGAGGAGATCGAGTACGAGGAGGAGGAAGAGGAGATGCTTGAGTTAGATCCTGTCGAGGACGAGGATATGATTGAGGATGATTCCGAGGATGAGGATCCCATCGAGGATGATCCCGAGGATGAGGATCCCATCGAGGATGATCCCGAGGATGAGGATCCCATAGAGGATGATCCAGAGGAGGACCCGGAGTTAGACCTGGGAGGGCAGAATCAGGAGCCCGGTACAGAATTGCCACCAGTGCCAGAGTACGCACCCATGACAGAAGCTGATTGTGAGGCACTGTATACCGAGTACGGTATTAGGAGAAGTGTCAGGGAATCTCAGCCTATCCCTACTCCAAGAAGAAGGAGGTCGGAATCCGAGCTGCAGGAGATCCTCCGCCAGAGCGAGGTAATCTCTGCAGAACAGCAGCGTCGGAGGGATGAGCTGATCGCCAGTACTCAGAGGAGGGCTGGAATAGGAAGACCAGTCATGGACGACCCATACTTTACCATGACTGAGATAGGACCATGTGCTTCAGGGTCAAGCAGGGTGCGAAACCCATCGCCAGAGCTCGATGGTGAGCCTAGCCCGAAGAGACCATGCACGGGTAGCCAGTCTTATGGGAGACATTATGGAACGCCTTGAGGAGGATTGGTGTTGCCTATCGCAGTAGTTTCGTTTCTTAGTATTCCAAGTTTGTACCTTGTGTAATATTTCAGTATTGCGGCAAGTACTCTGTGAAATACTTTATCTTCGAGCAATTGTTGTCCTAGCGCTCGAAGGATAGACTTATGTGTAGCTTGTGTAACAGTTCGAAGGTTCATCTATAAAATGCCAAGTTGATCTATTCTGAGTAATTTATTTACGTTGGTATATTGCATAAGTATATTGCATAATATTAATGTATTGAATGCTTGGAATTGGATCGGTAAATAGATGGTGAACCCAAGAAGCACGAGGAACTCGACTCGAGCCGGTGCTGGGACTAGTCAAGATCCCAGGCCAGCAGGAAGAGGTGTTCAGGATGAGCACGAGTCAGAGTCTCGCGTCCAGCAGAGGCGTGAAGGTCAAGATCAGACCCAAGCGCCGGCGCTGTTTGACGCCGCAACTGTTGAGGCGATTCGCGGGATTGTGATACAGGCAATTGCGGATGTATTGAGACCCAGTGCGCCTCAAGCGCAAGAAGTGCCTACTCACCCAGCGGTTCCTGATGTTGTGGAACCCAGAAACCCTGTGATTCAGGAGACTGCCGTCAGGGCGAGAGACAGCTATGGTCGCGCTCTTAAAACCATCACTTCCATGAGGCCCGATTGCTATAACGGGAAAGGGGAGCCAGTGGCAGTGACTCATTGGTTCTCCCATATGGAGAGGCTGTTTCGGAACGTGGAGTGTACTGAGGCAGAGAAGGTCCATATCGCTTCTCTTCAGCTGAAGGAGGAGGCTAGCGAGTGGTGGGAGAGCACAGGTTTGGCTGAGAGCCCAGTGTTGACTTGGTCGATGTTCAAGACCAAGATGGTTGATCGCTTTTTCTCTCGTGCTATGAGAGAGGAGAAGCATAAAGAGTTCTTGTACCCACAGACAGATGGTCTGAAAGTGACCGAGTTGGCGTCTAAGTTCAATCATCTTTTACAGTACGCCACTGTCGAGATTACCAGCGAGGCCCAAAAGATCTGGTACTTCCACGAGTGGATGAGCCCGGATATCAAGCCGTTAATGGTGTATCACACATGCTCTACCTTGGAGCAGTATGTTGATTGTGCCTATAAGCTGGAGGTAACTCTTGAGGAGTCGACCAAGAGGCGTAACCGACAGAAGTCGATGCAGAACCAGAACCAGGGAGGTGGTTTTAAGCGCCCTGCGCCACCGTCTAACTTTGTCAAGTCTGGCTGAGCTAAGACGGAGATGACACAAGGAGGATCGACTCAGCAGTCATTGCAGACCATGAGTTC
This sequence comes from Rheum nobile, assembly GCA_027886185.1. Taxonomy (NCBI): domain Eukaryota; kingdom Viridiplantae; phylum Streptophyta; class Magnoliopsida; order Caryophyllales; family Polygonaceae; genus Rheum; species Rheum nobile. The sequence continues at coordinate 17,364,079 of WOAB01000485.1, forward strand.
AGTTAAGTGTTATAACTGTGGTACGGCTGGGCACAAGAGCAATGAGTGTCAGAAGGAGAAGAGGTCGTGCTTTGGGTGTGGACGTGACGGTCATCTGCAGAAGTTCTGCAAGCAGGGGAAGCAGAAGGGAGTAGAGTCGCACCAAGGGTCAGTTCATCAGAGCAACCGACCTAGGTTTAAGCCTGCCGAGACTCCTAGCCCTTCGGTCCAGACGACTGCTCAGAACAGGGGAAAGGCCCCAGCTGTTTCTGGAAGTCAGGGACAACGCTTGTACGAGATGCGTGAAGCAGATGGACCCAATGCTCCGATCGCTCAAGGTACTTTATACCTTCACTCTACTTCAGTGTGCATTCTATTTGATTCTGGTGCTACGCATTCCTTTATTTCGGATAACTGTGTTAGCAAGTTAGACTTAGTGTGCAACGATTCGTGCGACCCTTTCGTCGTTAATCTTCCTAATGGAGAACGTTTGGTGGGAACCAAGCATATGTCCGACTTTCCGATTACCATTCAGGGTAAGGAATTCGAGGCAGATTTAATCTGCATAGCCATGGCTCCATACGACATTATCCTCGGTATGGATTGGCTAACGCGTCACAAGGCGGTGATCGACTTCAGTTCAAGAACGGTGATGGTGTCATCTGGGGGCCAGTTCGTGTGCAAGTTCAAAGGTCGAAATGACGCTGATAACGGCAAACTGATCAATGCGATGGCTGCGTTTAAGCTACTACGACAAGGATGTGTCGGGTACCTTTGCTACTTGGATTCACCTGCGAAGGATGGACCTGAGGTTCTTGACATTCCTGTAGTTAGGGAGTTTTCGGATGTCTTTCCGGAAGAAATTCCTGGATTACCCCCGAACCGTGACGTAGAGTTTTCAATTGATCTCGAGCCTGGTACGGCGCCGATTTCCAAATCACCGTATTGGATGGCTCCAGCTGAGATGCAAGAATTGAAGAATCAACTTGAAGATCTTCTTGACAAAGGTTATGTCAGGCCGAGTGCATCGCCGTGGGGTGCTCCGGTATTGTTCATCAAAAAGAAGGACGGATCGTTCCGGCTTTGTATCGACTACCGAGAGTTGAACAAGGTGACGATCAAGAACAAGTATCCTTTGCCTAGGATTGATGACTTGTTGGACCAGTTGTAGGGAGCAAAGGTTTTCTCCAAGATCGACCTGAGATCTGGATATCATCAACTAAGGATTCGTGAGCAGGACATTTCTAGAACTGCGTTTAGGACCAGATATGGTCATTACGAGTTCGTAGTGATGCCTTTTGGGCTTACAAATGCTCCAGCTGTCTTTATGGATTTGATGAACCGATGTTTTCACCAGTACTTGGATAAGTTCGTGGTGGTCTTCATCGACGACATTCTGATCTATTCTCCGAATGAAGAAGTCCACGAGGAACATCTACGGATTGCCTTGTCAATCCTTAGACAACATCAGCTTTATGCTAAACTGTCCAAGTGTGAATTCTGGATAAAGGAAGTGGCTTTCTTAGGCCACGTGATCAATAAAAATGGGGTTATGGTTGATCCCCAAAAGATTGAAGCGGTGGCTAAATGGACACAGCCCCAGAACGTAAAAGAGGTGCGCACTTTTCTTGTACTTGCCGGGTATTACAGAAGGTTCGTAGAAGGATTTTCAAAGATCGCTCTACCTATGACCAATCTACTCCGCAAGGTCCACAAGAAATTTGTCTGGAATGACAAGTGCGAGGTCAGTTTCCAGGAGTTGAAGCGACGGTTGACCTCGGCACCCGTGTTAGCACTCCTAGAGGGGAATGACGATTATGTGGTCTATAGTGATGCTTCCAAGTGTGGTCTTGGTTGTGTTTTGATGCAAAGGGGCAGAGTCATTGCTTATGCATCCAGGCAACTCAAGACGTACGAAGAAAACTATCTGACACATGATCTTGAGCTAGCAGCGGTTGTCTTTGCGCTGAAGATTTGGAGGCATTACCTCTACGGTATAAGATGCCAAGTCTTCACTGACCACAAAAGTCTCAAGTATATATTTACTCAAAAGGAGCTAAATATGAGACAACGCCGCTGGCTAGAGTTGCTCAAGGACTACGACATGGAGTTGCTGTATCATTCGGGCAAGGCTAATGTAGTAGTTGATGCACTAAGCCGGAAGACAACGCACGAGACTGTAGTTGCTCTACTTACTGCTCAGATCAAGCTAAACCAAGAGTCATGCGACATTGAAGTCTTGTATGACCAGCGTAGAGGGTATCTGAGTATGATGGAAATTCAGGCTACACTGCTGGATCAGATCAAAGAAAAGCAAGTCGATGACATCATCTTGGTAAAGTTAAGCAGTGAAGTGATGGATGGCAAAGCTCCCAGTTTTGTGGTTCAGGATGATGGATCACTTTGGTTTCAAGATCGGATATGTGTGCCTGACACAGAAGGTCTTCGTCAGTTTGTGATGAGAGAAGCTCATTCATCTGCTTATTCTGTGCATCCTGGCTCTAGCAAGATGTACAAGGATCTCAAGAGGAAGTTTTGGTGGCCAAACATGAAGTGGGACGTAGCAGACTTTGTGGCAAAGTGCTTAACTTGCCAGAAGGTCAAGATCGAACACCGCAGGCCAGGTGGTGAGATGCTACCTCTCCCCATACCAGAATGGAAATGGGGGGACATTTCCATGGACTTCGTCACTGGGCTACCCAAGACTCAAAGTCAGAAAGATGCTATCTGGGTAATTGTGAATAGGCTTACGAAGAGTGCTCATTTAATAGACATCAAGACCACATGGGAAACCCAGAAGTTAACAGAAGTTTATCAGAAGGAGATTGTCCGCTTACATGGCATTCCTAAGACCATTGTATCGGACCGAGATGGCCGTTTCATGTCAAGATTCTGGAAGGAATTTCATTAGGCTATGGGAACCGAGTTGAGGTTCAGTACAACTTTTCATCCTCAGACAGATGGCCAGTCTGAAAGGACCATCCAGACTCTGGAGGATATGCTTAGAGCTTGTGTGCTCGATCGTCCGACTAGCTGGGAGGATAGCTTAAGTCTGATTGAGTTCACGTACAACAATAGCTGGCATGCTACAATCAAGATGGCTCCGTTTGAAGCTTTGTATGGTCACAGATGCAGATCTCCAATTTGTTGGGATGATAATGCCGACAAAATTCTGCTTGGAACAGAGTTGGTCGAAAGGACGGCTTCAGACATTGCTTTGATCAGACAAAGGATGTTGACCGCTCAGAGTCGACAGAAGTCCTACACAGATCGGAAGCACAGGACTGTTGAGTTCGAGGTCGGTGACAAGGTTTTTGTCAAGGTATCGCCATCCAAAGGAGTTTTCAGATTTGGTAAGCGTGGGAAGCTTAACCCTCGCTACGTGGGACCATTCGAGATTCTGGATAGAGTAGGATCTCTAGCATATCGCTTGGCGTTGCCGCCATCGGCTCACCCTGTGCATAATGTGTTTCACGTATCTTTACTCAGAAAGTATGTGCCAGATGAGTCTCATGTGCTTAGTTATGAGGACATCGAGATTCAAGCTAATGGTACTTATGAAGAGTTGCCCGTGTGCATTTTGGAGCGTCGGGAGAATCGTTTGCGCAACAAGATCGTGCCGTTGGTACGAGTGTTGTGGTCCAAGTCAGGGACCGAAAAAGTTACTTGGGAGACGTGGGAAACCGAGTCAGATATGCTCAGGCGTTTTCCCGAGTTATTCTCGACCTAAGTTTCGGGGTCGAAACTTCTTGTAAGGGGGAGGAGATGTGATACCCCGTATTTTTGTAAGCTTATTTTGGGAATTTTGGAATTTTCCCGAGTACCCATTGTGTACGTCGGATTTAATACAGAGAGTTTGAGACATTCTGTAATGTGCTCTGTATCTGTAATATTTTTCTCAGTGAAATAATATACAGACAACATGCCTTGGATTTTAATTATCGTTCGCGTACGATAATTTTTATCCCGGTTTAACGTCATGTTCGTTCGAAGCTGAACGGGCGGGAAAAGCCTGTCACGGCGACCGCCGTACAGTCGCGGCAACCTCCGTACAGTCGCGGCGACCGCCGTAAAGCCACGGCGCCCGCCGTCCCAATGCTCGAGGAGGCAAGGCAGCTGGTGTGCCAGACCGCGGCGACCGCCGTAAATTACGGCGCTCGCCGTAATTGCCACCTTCGTTGTCCGGCAGTCCTTGCCTGTTGGTCGCCGGCGTGATTTTTGGCGAGCGCCGAACTAGCTTTAGGCCCATTGTTTTGGAGCTCCAGATGCTTTGGCTATAAAAGGAGGTGTTGGGGGAGAGATTTGAGCCATCCCAAACACCGAACCTCTGCCAAATTTTCCTCTCGCCGGAGTTGGTGCCTTCACCGAAAATTCTAAAGCTTTCGTCGGTGTCGCTTGGTGGTGTTTCCAGAAGCCCTTTAGAAGCCTTTTGGTTGCCTTTGGAGGTCAGAACCCAAGCAAGGCGAAAAGGGGTCGAAACGCGCATCGTTTTGGTGAGATTTCTCTCGTCTCTGTCGTCTGTGTTCTTCACGACGACCGCCGTGATGAATGCGGCGACCGCCGCCAAGAACGGCGACCACCGCCGGTGCCCAGAATGCCTTCGTGGCTTTGGCTTGGTTCGTTGTCGTCGTGGCGTCTTTCCTTTCGTGTTCTTTCGCCGTGTTTAGATTTGTACTATTATTATGTCGGATCTAACTTAGGATTCATTTTATGGGTCGACTCGAAGGTTGTTGTGCTGTCGGAGCTATACCCGTGTCGAGCCCGGAATCCAGTTGTCGTCGTTAGACTATTCTGCGGATTAAGGCAAGTGGCGGTTCGCTCTTGCTCATTCGTTCCATATTTACATTAATTATCAGTAGTTTATCTGAGTAATTAATTTGGAATGAATATTCTGTTTGTCTGGAAACGGTTTTGTTAAACTGTTTTGAAAATCATATAATAGGTTGTATATCTGTTAGAATAACGCTATTATCTGTGATGGCCTTTCGGGTCTTTATGTGGATTTATCCTGTAATTGTTATTGTGCTGTAACTATTTAGTTAGCACTGTTAAATAGGAACGTTACTCGGACTCTGTCCAGTCGTTTCTTTATAATCTGGTATCGGGGTGGCTCGTCTCCATCTGGTACTATTCTAAGATCATGATCGGTCTCTTTCACAAGTGTGTAGAGACAGGACACTTAGCTGGTGTCACAAACCTTTCGGTGTACGTCACTCTCGACGAAACGTATACTAAGATGTGTCGTCCCATTGGTGGGGTACACATGTAAAAGTCTATAATGTGATGTGTGTTTTTGAAACATAATCAGATAAGTGCTACTTTGACGCACATAATTAATGAACGCTCAGCGAGTAAGGCAGCTAGGTGATAGTGCCGCTAGGAAGACTCGTATTGACTTGAATGTAGTACGTCTTCACTCCGATCTGGATTCGCTGAAAGGCGGTGAGGTTGGTCGTTGACTGAAGCATCTCAGTCAACTTTTAATTCATTGTTGTATGATTCTGTAACTTTCTAGATTTGTCATATTTCCTTAAAGACTCATTTCCGTTGGAGTCTTCTTTCGAGTCGATTTCTGTGAAGATTCAGTCTTCCAGAATCTTCTCTTGTGCATACCTCTTGTTTATTCCAGTAGGAGTATGGTGGTTGACAAGCGTACTCGATTATTATTCGAGGGACGAGGAGTCTAACCTAATACGACTGCTTCGAACCATTCTGCTTTGTACCCTTGCTAGTCTATTCATTTAGACTAACCAACCGATATTTTCCCTTGCATGGTTGGTTGGTGTCATCCGTTCGATTCGGCACATCAGATCGAAAGTAGCTCAGAAGATTAGAAGGACTATGGAGTCGGCGGTGGTTTTTGAACGTTTTAATTATTTCTTTAATCAGGTTGAGATCTTTTGGACAATGACTTTGGTTGTAAGGTGTTTTATGAGACTTCCGCTGTGTTTGGTTTAAACTCTGTGTTGACCTATTCGGGATTGGGTTGTAATCCCGTAACTCTTGTTCCTTGACAATGTTATGTTTTGGATTGAATGCTTTGATCATTATGTATCATTTGTATTTCATGATTGTTTTTAACCGGTAAAGCCTTGGGTGATCTCGGTAAGGAACACTGAGGTCACTGGCGGTAATACCTTTCCAAAAGGGTTAAGTTTTGGGGGTGTTACAAGCCCAGGCGCGGCATGGGGCACGTACTGCAGGACCACGGGGACCATGCACGGCTCGCGCGGTGTAGACCGTGGCTTGCTGCTTGGTCCCGCGCAAATGGGTGCGGTTCTGCATAGTGCAGAACCGTGTTTCGCCAGTGGTTTGGGTCAGGTGCATGCGTGGTTCTGCAGATCCAGCTCGGGCTGGGCTCGGGTGGGTCCGCAGAAAGGGGTTGCGTGGTTCAGTGGGAGCGGGTCGGTCCGGGTTTGACTCGGGCGTGACTTGGTCCGGATGGGTAGATTTGACATTTTAGGATAATTTCCTAAACTATAAGATAAGATCTTTTTTACCTAATTGGATAATATTTGATATTATCTAAATTATATAATTTCCTAAAAAGTTGTTAGGATAGATTCCCACTAGATTTAGATAAGGATATTTGATATCTTATCTTGTTCATGCATATCTTATCCAATAATGCATTTTAATGATTAATAATGATTAATGCTATATATTGATTTTAATTTGAATTAAGAATTTGATATTAAATTATTTATGTCATGAGATGATTTATTTAATTTAATATGGTTTTATTTAAATTAGTTAAATTGGTTATTACTATTAATTAGATTAATAATATTGATAATATTTGATATTATTATTGCATGCATGTGTTATTATATTATGATATTATTATTGCATGAGGTGACTAGTATGGCCCACATTAGGGTAGATATATACGGTCTGCGTACCGTTATGTTTTTCTTATACACGATCTGCGTATCGTTATGTATTTTTGTAATTTAAATTTCTGCAAGAGAGTTTATTTCAATTATATGTAAGACAAGAAGAAGAAGATCCTAAGAAGACCAAAGGATGGAGATCCATGGAGGATACTAAGGATGGAGATCCAAGAGTAACAAGAGCCATGAAGATTAGATCTTTAATTTTGGTTTTTAAGGGCCATACTAGGATCACATTTAATTACTGCATTACTTGAATGCTTTATTTACCACTTTGCATGCTTGCTTGTTTGTTTATACTATTTTGTTCACTAGTAAATAAACAACCAATGCATGCTTAAGTCCCTTAACAGAATATTGAGATCATGCCTTTCCATATCATAACCATGAGGCCCTTGGGATTCGTTGGATAGTTTTCGCCCTAGCGAGGTGTCTTTCCTTGACCTTGGGATAGTGCGGGTATGTCTAATAGGGGCATGCTGCCTTGGTATGGTTACACTCAACAAGAGACCAAAAGGCTCAGTTTTGGATCTTGAGGCATAAGGATGAGTCTTACATAAGATGTGACCATCAACCAAGAGTTATAAGGTGTTATAATTAGTAAAGGAGCTTACTTACCTTGATTACATGAGACTTGGGGAAGTGCCCTAGTACGCTCGAGTTTCATCTAAGATAGGATCTTGGAATCATTTTACTCACAAGGGACAATTTAATTGAGTAGAATGTGCAATATCTTATTGTTTATAGTTTGTCTAAATTTTAAGTTCTTGCATGTCAAGCATAATTTATCTGCATGTTTTTATTCTGTTTTGTAGTTATTAGGTCTTCTGAACACCTCAAATTCACTCTCCGCTCAATAATTGAGAAAAACCGTTTGAACGACAAGAATTTCCTTGATTGGGAAAGGAATATGAGAATTATTCTCAGGTCTGAGGGACAAGAGGATGTCCTTGAAACCCCCATCCCAGAGTTGACTGCCACCTCATCTGATGAGGAAAAGGCACGTCACAAGAAAATATGCGAACGGGCAATGCAAGTCACTTGCCTGATGCTGGCTGCTATGGAACCTGCTCTTCAACAAAGGTTTGAAGCAGAGGATGCCCATACCATTATGAAGAATCTTAGAGATCTCTTCAAGGAGCAAGCCAGAATTGAGCGGTACTTGACCCTCAAGTCCATATTGCAATGCAAGCTCGAGAAAGGGAAACCAGTTGGGCCACATGTTTACAACATGATATGCTTGTTTGACAAGATGGCTCGACTGGGTAACCCTTATAATGTTGAGACATCTACAGATATGATCTTATACTCCCTGCATGATGGATTTGCCCATTTTAGGCAGATGTATCACATGGGAGCTATGAGCAAGACTCTCAACGAGTTGTACGTGATGCTCAAAACAGCTGAGCAAAACGTCATGGTTGACCCATTGAAGGAAGTTCTAATGGTCAAGGGAAAAGGGTTTAAGAAAGGGCCCCAGAAGAAGCAACAACACCAAGGGAAGGGCAAGCAAGCTGCCCAACCCCAGGAGAACACCCCTAAGGTGAAAGTGGTTGCTGAGCACGAATGCTTCTACTGCAAGGCTAAGGGGCATTGGAAGAGAAACTGCCCCAAGTACCTAGAAGACAAGAAGAGGGGAACAGTCTCCACTTCAGGTATTCACGTTATTGAAATCTTATCAACTAAGTCTCATTCTTGGGTATTAGATACCGGATGTGGTTCTCACATTATTTCGAATGTGCAGGGACCAACAAATAGGAGACGGTTGCAGAAGGATGAGATAGATCTGCGCGTTGGAAATGGAGCAAGGGTTGCTTCACTTGACATTGAAGATTATAGTCTACCTCCACCTTCTGGCTTAGTTTTAGAACTTTATAATTGTTATTTTGTTCCTTCTATTACTAAGTATTTGATTTCAATTTCAGTTTTGAACCTTGAGGGTTATGATTTTGTCATTAAGAATTGATTTTTCATTTATAAGAATGACATTTTCTAAGCTCGAGCCCATATGAGTAGTAATGGACTATACATACTGGATATCAAATCTGAAAATTATAACGTTGATCTTCATACATCCTTTTGGGATATGCCCTCACCACTAATGCGTTCACACTAAACAGGACTCCGTCACGATCAGTTGACAAGACACCATATGCGATATGGTATGGAAAAGTTCCTAGCTTGTCACTTCTGAAGGTCTGGGGATGCAAGGCTTATGTAAAACATTTACTACCTGATAAGCTAGCACCCAAATCAGACAAATGCTTCTTTATAGGTTATCCCAAGGAAACAAGGGGATATTAATTCTACAATTCCGCTGAGAACAAAGTGTTTGTTGCTCGGGATAGTGTCTTTTTGGAAAATGATTTATTTTCCAAGAAGCCAAGTGGGAGAAATGTTCAGCTTGATGAGATTCAAGCTGAGCAACAAACCCAACAACACGAGGACATAGATGATGTCACTGAGGAACTTGAATTTGGAGGCGTACCTTCTCAAAGGAAAACCGCCCAGATTCAAGATGCAATTCTTCAAGTTGATGAAGCACCTGAGGTCCCGCATACAGATGTGGTCAACCCAGCAGCTGAAGTCTCTCCTATTGTTGGACCACTTTGGAGATCAGACAAGCTAAGGCAGTAGCCTAGACGTTATGAGGATTACGTCTTGACTGCTAGCATTGACGTTCTACTTTTAAGAGAACGGTGAGTCTGCGACCTATAAGCAAATGATGGCGGACCCCGACTCTGAGAAATGGCTGGTAGCCATGAAATCCGAAATGGACTCCATGTCTGAAAATCAAGTATGGGACTTGATAGATTTGCCTGATGGGGTAAAACCCATTGGATGCAAATGGGTCTTTAAGATCAAGACAGACAAGGATGGAAACGTTTCTGTCTATAAGGCAAGACTAGTTGCCAAAGGATTTAGACAGATTCATGGTACTGACCATGATGAAACGTTCGCACCGGTCGTTATGATCAGGTCCATTAGGATACTCCTAGCGATTGCCGCTTATCATGATTATGAGATTTGGCAAATGGATGTCAAGACCGCTTTTCTAAATGGGTATTTAGAAGAGGATGTATACATGATGCAGCCAGAAGGTTTTGAGGATCCAGAAAACCCTAGGAGAATATGCAAGCTTAAGAAGTCCATATATGGACTTAAGCAAGCATCCAGGAGTTGGAATCTTCGTTTTGATGAAGTGGTCAAAAAGTTTGATTTTGTCAGATGCGAAGAAGAGCCCTGTGTTTACAAGAAGTTTAGTGGGAGCAAAGTGGCCTTCCTAGTTCTATATGTGGATGACATATTACTCATTGGGAATGATATTCATATGCTGGAGACAGTTAAGGAGTGACTTAAGAAGTATTTCTCAATAAAGGACTTGGGAGAGGCTGAGTACATACTAGGCATTAAGATCTATAGAGATAGATCTAAGAGACATTGGTCTAAGTCAGGGAACTTATGTAGATAAGGTCCTTGATAGATTCAATATGATGAACTCTAAGAAAGGGTTCCTGCCTATACAGCATGACTTATATCTCAGCAAGAGCCAGTGTTCTAAGACACCTGGTGAGGCTGAAAGGATGAGCAGGATTCCCTATGCCTCAGCCATAGGATCCATCATGTATGCAATGACTTATACTCGCCCAGATGTTGCATATGCTTTGAGTATGTGTAGAAGGTACCAATCAAACCCGGGTGATGCATATTGGTGTGCAGCCAAGAACATCCTGGAGTACTTACGAAGGACTAGGGATGATCTTTTGATATTTGGAGGTGATGACGAGCTAGTCGTCAATGGCTATATTGATGCAAGTTTTCAGACATACGTAAATGATTTTGAATCTCAGTCTGGATATGTCTTCATTCTGAATGAAGGAGCCGTCAGTTGGAAGAGTTCCAAATCCAGACATGTTCTACGGAAGTACCACATGATCAGACACTATGTTGATAGTGAAGATGTGAGGATGTGCAAAGTGCACACAGACGACAACATTGCAGATCCTTTTGACCAAGCCCATGTCTAGGCCCAAGCATGATAGTCACACTCGGGCCAAAGGACTCAAGCACATTAGAGAGTTCCTTTGAGACATTGTTTGTTTTATGATAAAGCTTGTTTATTGTTATCACAGACATTTATGCTTGACTTATATATGAATTTCATATTATTATTTAATCATTGCTTGGGATTAGATAAAGTATCCAAACAATTTAATAGTTATCAAATGGGCTCATCAAAACTGTTTTGGTGAATGAAACCCCATTAAGTGAACTGAAATTATAAAATTGTTAGAAGTCCATGGTCTAAGTTGTTAACTTGGATACAAATGACTTAATCAAAATACCATATGTGAGATTGATTGATAACACCGGGTTTCATGTGTTATAGGGACATGGAGATGTCTAATCGATTACATAGATGTGTATACTGATACACATCGGACAGACCAATCTTAGGATTCCTTGGGACTTTACTGTGGAGTTCTAGGATTATTCATGATTAGTGAGTTCCTTAGACATGAGTATGATATAGTTATAATTTGACTGCTGGTATGTCTTTGACGCTGTCAAACGCTGACCATAACAGGCAGTTATAAAGGCAGTGATTGGGATTGCCAAAAGTTGAGTGGGAGCTGTAGTCTTACAAGATTGAATATGTCCTCTTATTCCATGTATACCATGATACATTTGGAAAGGATTGGTATCTCGGCCACTTAAAGAGTGAGAATTGTGAAAACGCATGGCCATGCTCAGATGGATTATTAGTAATCATCTGTACTGACAGTTTGATCTCAAGAGTTCAAGAAACGTATTTGGCGGTAAAGATGAGTTTCATCATATAGTCAAATAAGACACTAAGTGACAAAGGAATTTTAACATTGCACAATTGTTTTAAGGACAAGTGGGAGATTGAAGGAATTGTGTCCTTTAATCAAAGGTGCAATTACTGATTATGAAGTGGGACCGTTTATAGAGATATTTAATCCGGTGATTTTAGGTAGTCATAGTGCTTTGCTAGAAGCCAACTATGATTTATAGACTATATGTTATAAAGTATGTCATAAAGTCTATTGCTATTATTACTGGGTCCTACGAGGTCACACCCTTAGAGTTTGGACTAGATCAGTTTATTGGGAGACATATTATATAAAGTATATAATATAAAGTTATATAGGATATAACTTGGGAAATAAGGATTGTTAATAATAAAGTGTTATTATTATTAATAAAAGAAATACTTATTTAGGAAATAAGACATCTATACATGGCAATATAAAAGGAGGGATTTTAGGAAAAGCCCATAACCCTAATTCACTTAAGAAGTACAGCTGCCTCCTTCTCCCTCTCTCTCTCTCGTTCACCTTCGTTCCTCGCTCTAGCAACCGAGTCCCAAGCGATCCAGATCCAAGCTCGGGTGGACCAAATAGAGGAGTCACACGTGAGGCTCTATTCTCTCCATTCCAGCATATTGAAACACGCATCAAAAGGTATTTGATTCTTCCTATCTATGATCTATTTGGTTTATGCATGAGATCCTTGGTTAGATGTTAGGAAATCGTTTCCTGAAATTCCGCTTTACGCATCTAAAATCCCTACACCAACAACCTATCCAGAAAAGATCTTCCCAAACAATAAGCCTCAGCTTGCTTTGAATGAATATCAGGCCCAAGTTGTTTGGGATCACCACAAAGAACAATAACTGTGTTGTTTTGTAAGAGGGTAGATATGGGGATCATAGTCTCTGGCTCTGAAACTTGGCTTGCATCATCTAAGATGATGTGGGAGAAGTGGCCACGGTTAACCCCTTCAACATAGAGGTAAGATGCACTCGTGTATGTCGTTATTATTTTCTTGTACCTGCAGAGTGCATCTCGAGAAGGGCAAGTGAAGAAACCTTCAATGTAGGTACAAAACCTCAACAATGCAGCGTTCATTTTTTCTAAGGGACGACGTGTGTCATTCAACCTATAAATATCTTCCTCCCTAAGTTTCATCCCCTCGCAAAGGATTTTCTCTAATATGTGATCTGCCGCCTAATTTGAAAAAGCACATACCAGTATATGAGAATTTCGACTAGTTTTATAGAGTTGTAGGATCACCTCCACCAGTGTTTTTGTCTTTCCTGTTCCCGGGGGTCCATAAATCACATAAGGAGCTCCTCCTCTGCACCCTAAAATTAAGCGAACAACATTTTTCTGCTCCTCGTCAAGAAGAAGTGAGATAGGAACAAGATTGTTTGTTGTAATCCTCCGCTTTCCATCATACTCATGGGGAAAGAGGAAGTTTTCGTGTAATGCCTCTGCAGATAGAATGGCTTGACGGAGCCTACTGAAATTTACCCCGTTGTACACAAAACAGATTTCATACACATTGCTATCTTTGTGCCTTTGGTAAAATCCATCATCAAATTGCAATAATACTTCATCAGCCTCAACACGGTGGATCCATCCCTGTTCAAAGAACAATGGCAAGTTCAACATGAGAACACAACATTGGCAACGATAATTTGTGCAATTGTGACAACAAATATGAACTTCTATTTCATTGTTCATTCCGACAATAACTTATAACACTTTGACAAAAATATTAGGACAACTGACATTCTCCACATACCTAATCAAGAGAATATTCTCCATAAACATTCACCACATCTCCACGGACAACTGAGGGCCTTCTTTCACCTAGTCCTGGCACTTTAAGTGCTACAAGCCGATAATCCTTTTGTCTCAAAGTAACAGATTTCATATTATAATCTTTCACGTAGTCCTGTAAACAAATATAAAAAGAGAATCATTCAACAAGTTGGTACTACGAGAGAACCATGCCATCTAGCTATCCCCTCAGTCCCCCAACCCCCATATAGAGAAAATATAACACTTACCATAATCAGAAGTTCCTCCATCCCTAACAACGCATTGAAATACAATACATAATTTTCCTCTGTTAAGCCTTGTAAGACAACTTCAGGGATTTCCTCAAACTCTATCGCTTTTCTTATCTCTAGTGGTATGTTATATGGTTTCTGCTTTCCTTATCTCTAGTGGTATGTTATATGGTTTCTGAGGAGCCAAAGCTTTGGATACTTCATCTTCAGCCAAGAGGAAGACAACTCGTTCAATACTCACAACATCAGTTTCGATATGGACTATAGATGTGAAAACGCCAATCTCCTTGGGCACACAAGACAACCATATAGTCAGGCTACCATGTGGCCTTAAAGTTCGTTCCTCCATATAAAAAGAACCGATAAAATCTTCCTCGGGTATGTCATCTGGCTGGCTAGATGGAGGTTTCATCAGTGACAAAACAAATGAATCTTCAGGATTTGAAGCATAAATCATCACACACCAAAGTAAAACATCTTCTGAAGTGGTGTTTTCTATTGTGAATGACTCTGCGGCAACCTCGTTGACAGGAACCGATTGAGGCTTTCCTCCAGCAAATGGAAACAGCACAGAGACCATGACAAGACCCTCCTCAATAGGAGTGGAAGTTGTGACTGAGGGAACATCCATGAAGCCAACCTCTCCCTTCTCATCAATGTTGCATCACCCATACCTATTTGGCACTCAATTAAAATCCAACAGAAGTTTGTGAGTCCACAAGCAAAGAACACAACCAGACGAGCTGCTCTAAGGAGATGAAAGAGATGAAGACTCGAAAGAGATGGATGAGATAAAGTGAAACAAAGAGAGAGTAGGAGTGGAAGCATGTAGATAAAAATAGTCAAACAAGACACACTCTAATGAGATGGGTGAGATGAAGTGCAATTAATATCTGTGTAATTAAGATCTCTGTAAAGTAAAATAGTCAAAGAAGCAGAGCATCGGGAGAGGGAGCATTCTGAATACGGTCAAATATCGCTCAAATCTATTAACTATGTACAAACATGGAGCATTCTGAATACGGTCAAATTTTTCAGTGGTACACTATCAATTTGTCAAGATAGTATTAATGCAATGTCACAATAGTAATTTAAAATGTCACGGGTCCAAGTAAATACAATATCAACTTACTGTTGATTTTTGGGTGTTGAAATCACCATCAGTACGAGTGGCACCATGTAGCTAAAAATACTCAAACATGGAGCATTTTCTAATTAAGATATCTGTAAAGTAGATTGGTGAGATGAAGTACAATTAATATCTATGTAAAGTAAAATAGTCAAAGAAGAAGAGCATCGGGAGAGGGAAATGCAATTAAGACATCTTGTATTTAGATTGGTGAGATGAACTATTCAGCTTCTGAGTAGAACTATTCAGCCAGATATCACACGTCCTACACAAATTAGGCAAGCATGTAATATGGTTTAATGTGACATTACATACTAAAGTTTACTGTTGATTTCTGGGTGTTGAGATCACTATCCATATCAGTACAGAAATATGTGTAATTTTTAGTTGTAGTTCTGACATTATTATTCTTAAGTGAAAAAAAATATGTTTTACTAAGGCCAACATGAGTTTTCGATAATAGCAGGAAAAAAAAGTATGACGTAGTACATTTGGTCGCTTGTGAATCTTTGGTTTTACATTATTTTGCCTCAAATTTAACCCGAAAACCCGCTTGTGAATCAATTTGTCTACTTCAGATAACTACTAGTTCATCTGTTGAGTTCAACAGTTCTTCGGGTTCATCTTACAAAGTCTACTTTAGATTACTACCAGTTCATCTGCTGAGGTTCGATCAACAGTGCTGTTAAACAGTTCATCGCCATTCTTCATCATATCGTCCATCGCCATTCTTCTTTTTGTTAAACAGTACTTCGGGTTCAACAGTCACATGGGAAGACGAGGTTTGGATTTTGTAATGGCGGAAGAATGGGTTTGCAGAATGGGAGGGAGTGGGAGGGAGAATGGGTTTGGATATTTCAGTTCCAAGTGTTCATCGGCCGGCCGACGGGATGGAGGACTGTAGAATGACCGGGAGAAAGGGAGGGAAGAGGGCGGGAGAAAGGAAGGAGAGGGGCGGGAGTGCTACAGGAAAAGGAGGGAAATTTTGGGGTTTTGGAGGGAAATATTAATTTAATGATATTTGTGTACTTTTGGGTTTTTTGTTTCCTTTTTCTTTTCTCCAATTTCATTGATTTAATTTACTTTTGAAATTAAAAGAAAAGATTTATTATTTTGCAAAAATACACTAAATGGTGTATATATGAAAAAAAATACAAACTTCTATAATTGCAAGTGACTTTCCCAAATGGTGTATTTATGCAAATCCGTGAATTTTTTTCAACTAGTATACTGCAGTGACAAATGATATTAATGTCAAAATTATTTTTAGTCAACACGGTGTCTATCAGTGGCCATACTTTCGGGCCCACACCATTAAAGTAAGGATAAACTATCCAATAAAGAATGTGATAAGTAAGCCATAACTATCTAGGAGAATGATGAAGTAGGTAGTCCACTTGAGCGACTACGACATACACTACGAGGCACGCATAACAATCAAATCACGTGTTTTGGCAGATTTTGTGGCCGATTTCAATGCAATATACGAAGAACAAGTTGTCGAGGAACTACTACAAGTCAATGATCCCTCCATCTCGAAGTGGACGCTATACATTGATGGTGTTCTAATCAAAATGGTGTAGGGTTAGGGGTTGTCCTGAAATCGCCACAAGGGGATAGAATAGCCCAAACCGTATGAAGCAACAAACAACGAGGCATGATATAAAGCACTCATAACATGGATCACGATTGCCAAGCAAACAAGCGTGAAGAACTTGGAAGTGATTTGTTATTCCATGCTGATTGTATACCATATCAACGGGTCATACGCGGCTAGAGATTCAAAGATGACAGCCTACTTAGAAGTCGCCCGCGACAACATTAAACACTTCGACATTTTCAGCATCAAGCAGGTCCCCAGAGACACCAACGCAGAAGCCGGCGTGTTAGCCAACCTCGACTCAGTAATCGATCCGAGAGAATATCAAAAGATCCCTTTCTTGCACGTGGAGATCCCCGCCATCAACAAATTGGCCAACATGTCACTTCCAATACAGGTCAATTACGCAACGAATCTACATCCTTGGTTACACCACTTTATAATGGGCTCCAACACGGCGAATCGCCCCCAGACAAGAAATGTCTCCAACAAGGCGGCTCCGCACCAAGGCGTCTTATTTTACTCTTAAGGAAGGTGTGCTACTTAAGCGGTCCGTTTCGTGCTATTACTTGAAATGTCTCCAAAAAGACGAAGTCTAGAATGTGTTACAAGAAGTCCATGATGGAGAATGTGGCAATCATTACGTGCTCACATAGTAGGATAATACGGGCCTACTATGAAGAGAGACGTAATTGACTACGCAAGAAATGTGACGCTTGTCAAAGACACACCCCATTGTCTCACCAACCTTTTGAAGCTTTACACCCCATCTTGTCCTTGATACGTGACAAACTCCTTTCGCCACGATTGACGTTTGGTCTCATCTTGGAAACAAGATCTAAGTTTCCTTCACCTTTCGCAACTCAACCAAGAACTCAAACTCAAGTAGGGAAGAACTAGATTGAAGGAAGAACACAAGAACTCAATTGCAAATACGAACGAGAGAAATCACAGACCATTTGGGATGAGAAACACACAAGCACCTAGCCAGATGCCTATGTCTTCAAATTTGAATGCTAATGAGAACGAAAGCCACTTAAATAAGTATTAGGGTTCTAACATAAAAGCCCTAATGACTAAAACAAAAAAATCACATTAAAAATAAAACCTAGAATAGTATTTTTTTGGAAAATACTAAACCGCACGGTCTGTGCACTACAGTGCACATACCGTGCGTCCTTCTTGTAAGACAAAAATAGCTAAAACTGGAAAGTGCTAAGGATGGAGATCCAAGAGTAACACGTCTAAAAATAGAAACTAGCTAAAACTGGAAAGTGCTAAAATAGTCACATGCAAAACCGGAAAGTTTCCCAAAACACAAAAAGTCATATGAAATAAACCTCAAAATAGACTAATAAGCAAATGATAAGCACGATGTCAGAGAGCCGTGGCAGCGCGCTGAAGGGAGCACGCTCATTGCTCGAGCTGGGGCCTAGGACTCTTCGATGGCGGCGAGTGTCATGGAATTGGGAGCCGACAACGCCACGACGCCGTTGCACGCGAGGCCCTTGGCCACGATGCTCTGCGTAGTCTGGGCAATAGCTCTGGCGCACACTCTAGTGACGGGACCAGTGGATTTGACACTCATCATGTCTTCCTCTTAGGCCTCCGTCAATGTCAAGGCCGGGGGCATATCACTCTCCCCTTCTTGGCCTCGAATTGTCCCTGATTCGTCAATGTCAACGTCTGGGGGAACATAGGGGGACAAGTCGGCCACATTGAAAGTGGCGTGAACACCATAGTCATTGGGTAACTCGAGCTGATATGCATTTGGACCAAAGGACTAGAGCACCCGGAAAGGCATGTCGCCGCGGGGGTCAAGCTTGTGGCAACACTTGGCGGGGAACCGCTCCTTCCTCATGTGCAACCACACAAGGTCACCGGGAGCGAAGGTGAGGCGACGTCGGCCCTTGTGCTCATACTGGCGGACGCGTCGCTCGAGTTGCGCCTTGGTCCACATATGCAGCTCCTGGATCATATTGGCACGAGCGACACCCTTGAGGTTGTTGCCGTCACACAGCGGGTGCGGCGTCAAATCCATCGGCGTGAGCGGGTTCCTCTCGTAGACCACCTCAAAAGGAGTGAGCCTCGTAGAGGAATGCACAGACCTGTTGTAAGAGAACTCAACACAAGAAAGTAAATCCTCCCAACGGCACGGGTTGGCCCTAAGCATGGTCCTAAGCAAGATCCCTAGGGTCCGATTGGTTACCTCAGTTTGTCCGTCCGTTTGGGGGTGGTAGCTAGTGGAAAATAGAAGGTCGGTGCCTAGCTTACCCAATAATGTCGTCCAAAAAATTACTCATAAATTTCACGTCCCTATCACTCACAATAGTACGCGGGATCCCATTTAATCTAACCACATGCTCAAAAAATAAGGAGGCGATGTCTGAAACATTGTTAGTCCTCATACAAGGAATGAAGTGAGCCATCTTAGAGAACTGGTCAACTACCACAAAAATAGAGTCCATCCCCTTCTTCGACATAGGCAACCCCATCATAAAGTCCATGGACAAATCCTCCCAAGGGGCTGAAGGAACGGGTATGGGAGTGTACAAAGAGGGACTCGACCTAGATTTGGTTCTATGGCAAGTCACGCAAGCATTACAAAAGTTAGTGACTTGGCACATCATGTGTGGCCAATAGAAGTGTTCTTTGAGGGCAACTAAGTTCTTGGCTATGCTGAAATGGCCACAGCCCTCATGAGCTTCTTGGACAAGGAGACCCGTAATGGAGGACTTGGGGATGCAAAGTTTCCCGACCCTAAAGAGATAACCATTGTCCACCAAATAACTCTCAAACTCTTCCTGGGATGCGTAAGTTTCATAAAGGGACTTACAAAATCATCATGTAAATATAAGTCCTTAATCAAAGAGAAATCTAAAACCTTAGCATCTAGTTGAGTTAAGAGTACATACCTTCGAGATAGGGCATCGGAGACCACATTCTCCTTATCTTGTTTGTGCATGACCACATAGGGAAAAGTCTCCATGAACTCGACCCACCTAGCATGGCGCCGACCAAGCATTGATTGGTGCTTGAGGTAAGTAAGTGCCTCATGGTCTGTGTGGATGACGAACTCCTTAGGCCACAAGTAGTGCTTCCTTGTCTTCAACACACGGATGAGAGTGTAGAGCTCTTTGTCATAAGTCATATAGTTGAGTGTGGCCCCGAAGAGTTTCTCACTGAAGTAGGCAATGGGGCGGCGCTCTTGGAGCAAGACACCGCCAATGCCAAAATTGGAGGCATCACACTCAACTTCAAACATCTTGTTGAAGTCGGGCAATTGCAGGAGAGGCACGTTGCATAGCCTATCTTTGAGTGTCCAGAAGGCCGCCTCATGCTTGTCATTCCAATCGATGGAGACGCCCTTTTTAGTGAGCTCATGAAACGGGGCGGCAATTGTGCTAAAATCACGCACAAATTGCCTATAGAAGCCAACCAACCCCAAAAATGATCTCACCATGGTAGGCGTCGTGGGGGTAGGCCACTCCTCAATGGCGCGGACCTTATCGGTGTCCACGCATAGGCCGTCCTTAGAGACGACAAATCCTAGGAAAATAGTAGTGTCCGAGCAAAACACAAATTTTGCCAAATTGGCATACAACTGCTCGTTCCTAAGGCATTCTAGGACTTGTCTAAGGTGGTCTACATGGTCCTCTAAAGACCGGCTATACACCAAAATGTCATCAAAATACACGACGACAAACATCCCCAAAAATTGTCTAAGTACATGTTTCATCAACTGCATAAAAGTGTTGGGGGCATTGGTGAGCCTGAAAGGCATAACAAGCCACTCGTAGAGGCCATACTTCGTCTTGAAGGTTGTCTTCCATTCATCTCCTTCCTTCATCCGAATCTGATGGTAGCCGCTTATGAGATCAATCTTGGAAAAAAGAGTGGATCCATGCAACTCGTCAAGCATGTCATCAAGGTGTGGGATAGGGTGACGGTATTTCACTGTAATTTGGTTGATGGTGCGACAGTCCACGCACATACGCCATGTGTGTAACACCCTCGACTTATGTCGGTAGTGCCACACGCAGTGACTTTAGACTGTAAAGTCCAAAGCCACCCTAGGCTTTAATCGGAACAATTATGCTTAAATGAATAAATAAATAAACGTTAAGTAATAACAGAGTAAATAACGGAAGACTTTTGAAACAAATACTTAACCTTTATTAAATCTTTCCTCGTAAATTGTGGAGAAACGTTTTACAACTCGAAATTTCAATACAGCGGAAGACTCTTAAAATAAACCCTAACTCATGACTAACTTAACTACGTCTTATATTTATTTAGGATGATTAAATTAATACTAGACAACTTTTTAAAAAATAATATTACTTTAAATCTTCAACTGCAAGCCTTCGTCTTCGATTCGTTACTTCAAGGTTGTTTGAAACAAACGACTGATGTACCGTATAGGACGGATGACACTAGCCAACCATGCAAGGAAAGAGAAAGGTCGGTTATTCTAATGAAAGACTAAACAAGGGCTCAAACAGAGTAGTTCTTGTGATTGTATCCAGTTACTATCATTGTCTCTCGAATAATAGTCGATTAGACGATACATAACTCGGATACTCTCACTGAAATGATAGAAAAAGATATGCGCCAAGAGAAGACTCAAAAGAGATTGAGTCTTATAAGAATAATGTATGTTTGTTTGGGAACATTTACAACTAGTACACAAAGTTTTAAAAACGACTTCTTTGAATAATCAGGTCCTTAACCAACCTTACCGCATACATGTTGTGAAAATTCAGATTGGTAAGAGGACCTTCATAGACAGAAGCCCGAGCGGGTTTCACGTTATACTTCTCGCCCGAAGGTATATTAATTATGTGCAAAACGACACTTATCTTATTTAATTTCAAAACGTGCATTCACGTTAAGGCTTTAAATTCCACAACCGA
Source organism: Rheum nobile (assembly GCA_027886185.1). NCBI lineage: Eukaryota > Viridiplantae > Streptophyta > Magnoliopsida > Caryophyllales > Polygonaceae > Rheum > Rheum nobile. The sequence goes on from WOAB01000485.1 coordinate 17,385,482, forward strand.
TCTCGCGATGAGATATAGAATGGGACGAATCCCGAATATTGGAACTCGCTAAGTGCACCACCACTTATACGAATAAGGGTAGGTCATGACCAAAAGTATTAGGGCAACAATCCTCCTTATACCAATTTATAAAGAAACAACTAAACCTCGCAAGGTAATTAGCGTTCTTACGAATACTCGTGCTAACTAAGAATAATAAATCCACACCAAGTCCACACCAAATTTCATCTAGAACCCTACAATAATAATATATATATATATAAGAGGGTCGTTGCCAGCAAATATACAACCTAATGAATAGGGTTCATTTACACACCAATTTAACACACAGGTTCTCAAACACAAATTAAGAATATTTATCCCAACTTTATTAAGACAATGGATTAATTGTCAATTAAGAAAAATATGGAATAAAAATGCAAGAGCGAATCGCCACTTACTTTGAATCACGAAGAACTTGAACGGTGTAACGGAGATGGTTGCTTTCGAAAAACAAATTGGCTCCTTGCTTTATTTCCGTTTCAAAAATGATTCCGAGATGTACATAAATCATACAACATAAATAAATTATGATTAGATAATTTATTCAATAATGACATTTGAAGGATACAAGTCTCGATTTTTAATTGAATTTATTTAACTCTAAATAAATCAATTTCAAGGCTTTTCGATGAAATGATTATTTATATGATACTAAAAATCAATTAGTTATATATTCTAAATAATCATATCATAATTAAATTGATCCAATGATTTATTTATCACCCTAATAATATCTAACCCAAAATATTATCTAGATGAAATGTTATAATTTAACCATTCATAATACAAGATAATACCCCAAGAATTCTATTTTAATATTATTTTAATACAAATAAAAATCCTAACATAATTTTTAATTAATCCATATTAATGTAATTAACCAAGATTAATAAAAAACAAAGCCAATCAAAAACAATTACACGGCCGAACACCTTACCGGACGAACTCGGTTGTATACTTGCCAGAAAAGTGAGAAATTTGTCTTTGTCGGACCACCACCTAGGATGGGGTTAGAGGGATTTTGAAGATGACTCCTTGGTGGATCTAGGGATGGCATCAATTGCAAAAACTAAGTAAGGAAGAGGATGAATTTCGTGGATGAACAATCGTGGTATTTCGGCTAGGGTTCTTGAGCTTTGGAGGCGAAATTGGATAAATCTAACCAACGAGGGAAGGGTTATTTAGAGGGGTTGGATAGGTCTCTCAAAACCCTACAGGTTGATAAAAAATTTGGGCAAAAACGATCCTGAATCGGATCCAATTTTGCCAATTCCTTGGACGACACGAACAAAATACTTTCTTTCCTTTTGGGTGAAACTCGATCTTGTTTGGGGATAATTCATCACGATTTTATGGTAATTATACACATCATAATCATATCTGGAAAGCCCATGATTCAATTGTAACAAACGAGCTCGGATTTGGGCCGAATTCCTCCAGGGTCGAGAGCTTGACATGTTGAACATGTTCTAGGGCTGTTCGACCTTCAACTTGGAAATTCCATCAATTGTGGTCATTAAAAATCTTGATTTTAGGGGAATTAGGTTCGGGATCGGTTACTCTTCAAATCCTATGGGTTACTTTGGTGGAATTGGATGAAATTGGCACCGAAATCCTCTATGGAAGTGACCTTGGAGCTACGTTTTTTTTGGCTGGGCTGGCTGGAGGTTGAAGACAACCATTTTGCCTTATTTTCACACGGCCCCTTAAACTTTTGGCCAAAGTGTACATTTTTTCCCAACTTTTTAAGCTATGGTAAGAATGTCCTTATTTTATCCTTTAAAAATTTTCAAAAATTACCCAAACTTATTTATAACTTATTCTAAGTTTATTTATACATTTTAACCCAAATTTAAGTTAAAGGAAGAATTGAATTAGGTATCTTTAAGCTTAAGTTATATTTTCTTATAAACTTAACCATATTTAAATCAACATTCTATTATTCTTACTTTAAATACTTATGCTTAACAAGATAATTTTATTTAAATTAATATTAACATAAGTTAACAAATTTAAATAATTCATGTCTTCAAGAGGTAACCTACTTAGGTTAAGAATGATTTTACCCCTCCATGGATAACATAATAGTTCTTACAAATTACAACCTTTATTAATATATCTAAAAATTCTCATAACTACATTCATGGTTATACTTAATTATTTATTTCTACCATACTATTATAACTCATTTGATAATTTGTACCCAAAAATTATCATACCCCAAACTTTGAACTTTAGTTAATGAAAATTTAAATTACTCTTCTAAAAAAAATCATAACTTTTATTATTATCAAATTACAATTACAATATTACCCTTCTAATTTAAGTGGGATATTACAATGTGTCATCCTTCTTTGGCACGAGAATGACCGGCACGACACAAAGACTCAAACTCTCTAATACGTAACCCTTATCCATGAGGTCCTGCACTTGGCACTAGAGCTCCTTTGTCTCTTCGAGGCTGGCGCGGTAGGCAACCCAGTATGGCAAAGAAGCGCCCGACACCAGGTCGATCTGGTGTTCTATCCCTCGGATGGGAGGGAGCCCCTCGGGTAGGTTCTCGGGCATGACATCATTGAACTCCTGCAATAACGAGGTAACACACGCGGGTAGATCAACCAAATCCTAAGCAATAGAAAGACACGCTTTGGAAAGTAAAAGAAAACAAGGAGAACGTCCATGAATTATTGGAGTGATGTCCCGAGATTGTGCCATCAATAGCCGGTGCTCATAGCGATGTCGGGGGCTAGGGCGAGGGCGGCGCTGGGCTTGGCATTGGCACTGGCATTTGAGGCAACAGTGCTCGTGCTTGCGGCTGCGGGCACTCGACTGCCGGTGCCCCTTGACGCGGCGCTGGGGCAGATACTGAGGCCGATGTCCGGGGCCTGGCACTTGGCAGTAGAGCTGGCAGGGTGTTGTCGCGCGTCATAGGGGGTGGTAACGTCTACGGCTTTGTTTGCGACTGCAGCGGCCTCGGTCGCCTTGGCGCAACTTCGTTCCACTTGATCGTGAAGAATTTCTTGAGGAGACATTGGCAACAATATAACACGCCAGCCTCCATGCATACACACATATGTGTTCAAAAATCCATCATGCAAGGCCTTCTTATCAAATTGCCAAGGTCGACCTAGAAGAAGATGAGTAGCATCCATAGCAACAATGTCACATAAAACCGTATCTGTGTATTGACCAATTTGAAAAGTGATGTGGCATTGCCTACTTACCACATCACCCTTACCCTCGGAGATCCATTCAAGTCCATACGGTTAAGGGTGGGGAGTTGTTGCCAAGTTGAGGTGTTTGACCACCTTTTCATTCACAATGTTACAACAACTACTACCGTCTATGATTAAACTAAGTGAGGCGGTGTGGACAAGGCAACAAGTGTGAAAAAGGTTTTCCCGTTGGTCCATCAATGCGGCCTCCTTCTAGGGTTGAGCAAATTCCGAGCCAGACCGGAAATTTGGACCGGACCGGACCAGTTCTAACCGGTTCGGTCTCTGGTCCAGAAATTTAGGATTTCCGAGTCCGGTCCGGACTAAATACCGGTCCGGTCCGGTCTGGCCCGATTTATTAAAAAACCCTAAAATTTTATATGGCTCACATAAAGGATATAAACCAGTTTGAGGTTTTTTTAGATTTGAGGTTTAGGGTTTGGGTTTAGGGTAAATTATATTTAAGAGTAAATTATATTTAGATTTGAGGGGTTTTTTTCATGTTCCTCTAGTGCAAGGATATAAATCGGTCCAAATCGGACCGGATATTTCCGAACCGGTCTCCGGTCCATCATTTTTCAAGTTCCGGGTTCCAGTCTGGTCCGGGTCGGTCCGGGTTTAGACCGATGCTCAACCCTACCTCTTTCACCGTGAGCACACGCCGAGTAACTAATCTCAAGGGGGTGCCCGCTTGCATGATGCGTAAACGATGCCTCGTGTACGTGTAGATGTCGGATCATGGTAGAAGATGAGCCCTTAAAGTCCTTCTCTTCGATCGATTACCGGGATAGATGAAAACCTTCACGTAGATGGAGGTTGACGGCTCTCTTGCTCTCGAATGGAACGAGTTAGGGCGAGAGGATACGATGAACAAGTTAATCGGGTGTGTTTGGTTTGATCCGTGATGTTGATCAATCGGAAAAGTCACCGGTGTTTGACATCGAAGCTAAGAGGCGCAGGTTATACTCATTTGCAAGGATTAGCTCTAATATTCAACATCCCCTATGAACAATGCAAGTGTTGGCTTTTATAGCCAAGTAGTCTCGGCCTTGGGCCGCAAGCTAGCTTAATGGACCGGCCTCTTACGCATAAGAGGGCGCACGTCGAAAAATAGAAACTAGATAAAAATGGAAAATGTTAAAACAGTCACATGCCAAAACCGGAAAGTTTCCCAAAACACAAAAAGTCATATGAAATAAACCTCAAAATAGACCCATAAGCAAATGATAAGCACGGCATCAGAGAGTCATGGCAGCGCGCTGAAGGGAGTGCGCTTGTTGCTAGAGATGGGGCCTACGAGTCTTTGATGGCGGCGAGTGTCATGGCTTTGGGAGCCGATAATACTGCGATGCCGTTGCGCCCGAGGCCCTTGGCCACGATCCTCTACGTGGCCCGGGCAATAGCTCTGGCGCGCGCTTTGGTGTCAGGATCGATGGATTTGACACTCATCATGTCTTCCTCTTGGGTCTCCGTAAATGTCAAGACCGGGGGCGTATCACCTTCTTAGTCCAAGCCAATCCCACAATGAAGTCCATCGAAATGTCCTCCCATGGAGCTCTAGGAATAGGAAGAGGAGTATACAGTCTTGTTGGGGTTCAACCTAACCTTAGCTTTCAAACAAGGCACACAAGAATTGCAAAAATGCAACACATAGTGACTCATCTTAGGTCAAAAGAAATGTTCATGTAAAGCATGCAAAGTCTTAGTAACCCCAAACATGGGCCTCTTGCACTAACAACCTACGAATAGATGAGCTAGGAATTCACAATTTTCCATATTTGAATAAATAGCCATCATCTATATAAAAGTTGTGCAAGTCTCCCTTAGTCAAGAAATGATCATAAGTATCCTTAAAGAACACATCAAGCACATAAAGCTCCTTAATCAAAGCAAAACCAAGTAACCTAGCATCCAATCAGTAAAATCGAACATAGTTGCGAGAAAGGGCGTCAACTACTACATTCTCATTTCCCTTCTTATGCTTAACAATGTAAGGGAATGTCTCCATGAACTCTACCCATCTCGCATGTCACCGCCTAAGCTTGCTTTGGCCCTTCAAGTACTTTAAAGCCTCATGGTCGGAGTTGACAACGAACTCTTTGGGCCAAATGTAATGTTGCCAAGTTCTCAATACTCGAATAAGAGCATATAGCTCTTTATCATAAGTGGGGTAGTTCAACTCGGCACCATTGAACTTCTCGTTGAAGTAAGCGATTGGGTGCCTTTCTTAGAGGAGGACACCTCCAATCCCAATCCCAGAAGCGTCCCACTCCACCTCAAATGTCTTGGTAAAGTTTGAAAGTTACAACAACGGGGCACTACGGAGGCGATCTTTGAGGGAACAAAAAGGCATCCTCATGAGACTACTTCCAAACAAAAGGCATCGTCTTCTTTGTAAGCTCGGTCAACGGGGTTGCAATGGAGCTGAAGTCGCTCATAAAACGACGATGGAACTCATCTAGACCGAGGAAAGAATGCACCATTGTGGGGGTAGTAGGCACAAGCCACTTCTGTATGGCCTTGATCTTCCCTTCATCTATCTTGAGACCATCCTTGCAAACAACAAAATCAAGGGAAACAATAGATTCCGAACAGAAAATGCACTTCTTAAGGTTAGCATAGAGTTTCTCCTTGCGGAGACAATCCAAAACAACCCTCATCAGAAACTTCATCATCATCATCATGACTTGCAAACTCAGCCACTACCTTGTCCTCCTCCTTCGGTTTGTCACCACCCTAGCGAATTTCTTCATTGTCATTACCCTCATCACCATCACCATCACTAACTTCATCATCATCATCATCATCATTATCCTCACTCTCAACCTCCTCACTCTCAAACTCCTCATCCCCAACCTTCTTATCTTACACCTCCTCATCCTCTGTTTCCTGGTCATCCTTATAAACTTCCTCCTCTTCCTCGTTAGATTCATCATAGGATTCAAAAGCATCCTCATCCTCATCCGAATACCTCTTTGGTTTCCCCTTACTCTTGAGCTTAGACACCTCATCCTGCTTTGATACCCTCTTTTCCAGCCTTCCCATCATGTCAAGCACTCTTTTTTCCATCCTCTTCATCATTCTGAACATCTGACTTATCACCTCTGATGAATGCACATTTGCATTACTCGGGCTCACTCTATCTTTTCCTTGATTCCTCTTCCCATTCCCCTTCTTTTTCAAACCCTTCATTGCTTTCTTCACAATCTTGTCAAAATATGGGTCATCATTTTAAACAACATAGTAGCAGTCGGACAGCTTATCCACATCATCCTCATCGAGAATAAGAATGGGCTTAACCACATGTGTAGGATCAGCCAAAGACAACTCCAACACTCCATGTTCAAGGGCTTCATCTGAAAACCAACGAAGACCTCGAGGCATTGCAGATTCACTCAACTTTGATGCAAATTGGAGACCAAATGTTGGCACAACTTCCCATACCCATATCTACAATAACAAGCGGTTTGAGAATTAGCAAATTAAGATACATTAAATCATTATATCCTGTCACCCTATAATTTAAATCAGGTCACCATAAAACTATATGGAATGCACATAAAACTATGTTGGAAAACTAGTATGTTGTTTCAATCAAACAACAAATAACATCCTACATATTCACCATGATCCTGTCACCCTTTATTCAAACATCCGGTCATAGTATAGCATAAAGTATACTACTATGCTGCAAATAAAACAGACTCAGTAATTCATATTTGAAACATTAATAATTTGTAATATAACTACCTGAAACACAACTGGCATGCCTTGAATGAAATATGGAATTCTTGGTGCGTTGGAGAGTAGCTTTGCCTTCTCTACTGTTTGCATCCTCTTGGCCAATGATGTGGTCAATGACTTGTGAAGCTCTTCATAAGCAATCCTTCCCTATGGATAATCCCAAAAGTTATACATATTCTCCAACAGCCTAACTTGTAGTGGCTTCACTAGCCTCTTCTTATCCCCTCCCAACAACAGACCCTCAAGTATCAACAACAGTGCCAACTTCAGTTTGTAGTTGTCCAACTCACGATGTTCTTTGAATCTGTTATAAACATCTTGTATTGTCGTCTTAGGACCACCAGGACTACCAAAAAATGGTCCATTACTAGCCCGTCAGCTTTAGTATCCACAAATGGAATTTCACCACGATTCAGTCCAGTTATGAGAGAGAACTCCTTGATTGAAAACCTCAACTCTTTCCCTGCCACCTCATACCAAGACTCCCACTTCTTTTTTGTTTCAAGTTGCTTAAATAGAACCATGCAATGTCTGTGAAGAAAATGATACCTGCTGCAACATTTTCAGAACTTTTTCAAATGGGCCATCCAAAACCTGTTGCCAATCCGTATGTGTCAACTTGTTTTCAATCTCACGAACAAAGTGCACCCTACAGTTGATGTTAATTCTTCCGTAGAAAGGTTCACCTCTGAAATAATTGTACCTAATCTGCAAACCAAATGAAAAAAACCATAAACAAACGAAATCGAACCATTTGAGAAGCCTGAGAGGACATATGAAACAAAAAACCTTAAACAAACACTCCCGATACAAATTAAACCATTTCAAAAGGGTGACATGACAATTGAAAAAATACCCTAAACAAATTGAACCATTTTAGAAGGCTGACAGGACAATTGAAAAATACCCTAAGTCCTAAACAGAAAATGTAGACAACTTACATCCCCTTTAAAGATTACGAGTTTTTTCGCCTTTACTGTTTTCGCTTTTGGCCTCGACTTGCACTTCCCGAATTTTTTTTCTATGGTACTGTCACAAGTTTTTTCCCCTTTCACCTGCACTTCGTCTCTTTGCTTCTTCTTCTTTCGAACCTGCCTATCGTCTTCTTTTCTCTTCCTTTTCTCTCCACTCTTCTTTGGGGTCGATTCTTTACCGTCTCTAAGCACTGCCAATTTCTAGGGTTTTTTGTAACGCATTTCAGAGGTTAAGGAAAAGTTCGGGGAGGGGCGAGTAAGTAAAAATGGAGTTGTAGAGTCGCGTTAATGGAGAAAGATGGAGGGAGTAAGTAAGAAAATGTGGAGCTGGACTTGGTAAGAAAAAATGGACTTCAAGAGTAAGGAAAAATCGAGTCTAGCGTTAATAGGGAAAGATGGAGGAGTTGAAGAGTCGCCTTCTGGGGAAGAAGAAAATGCCTGATAACAATGATGGATGTTGCAGAGACGCGTTAATGAGGATGAAGCTTTAGGAATATCTTCTTTTGGAGGGAATTTTGGGAGAATTTGAAGGTAAACATGGAGGGAATTTTGCGAGCATTCGAAGAAAGGTAAACAGGGTTTAGTCTTACCCTTTTTATTCCAAATTAAATATTATTAAAAAGGTCAACAGAATGGTAAACACAAACAAATATTATTAAAAAAATTCTTTTTTACCCCAAAACAACAAAAACAAAAGGAAAACAAAAGGATAATTCCGACAATAGGATTATACAATGTGACAAATAACATATGTACGCAAAATTTAAAGAAACTTCACTGACAGGATGTGATACCCCGTACTTTTGTAAGGGTATTTTGGGATTTGTCCCAAACACCCGTTTCGTACGTCGAATTAATTTCAGAGACAGAAAGACATTCTGTAATGTTCTTAATCTCTGTAATATTTTTCTAAGTGAAATAATATACAGTCGACGTATTTTGGGATTTAAAACTCATTTGTGTACGATTATTGTTATCCCGGGCTAAGGCCAAAGCTAATCCAAGCTTAATCTGATGCAAAATGGCCTTGGCGGCGACCACCGTAAGACTAGCGGCGACCGCTGCCCAGTAGCCAGCGTCATCGTTATCTTCCTGTGCAAGTGGCCTAGGAATGCGGCGACCGCCGCCAGAGACTCATAAGGGCGGCGACCGCCGCCACTGTTGCAGGGCTAGTTACAGGTGCTTGTCGGCGACTGGAGGACGACTCGATCTCGGCCCTCCACGTGCATGGCTTGCCCATTTCTTGTCCCCTAGGTTTGGCTATTTAAGGAGGATGTTTGGGATCAGATTGAAGCTCAATTCGAAGCTCAAATCCCTCACAATCATCTCGTCGGAATATTAAGCTCTCGCCGGAGACTTTGAGATCAATCATCGGAGTTCCATTGGGTGTTATTCCAGTTGCAAAGAGAAGCCTTGAAAGCCCTTAGAAGCTTAGAATCCAAAGCAAAGGAAAGGAGAAGCAAAACAATCGAAGTCGGTGAGTTTTTGCCTCTCGTGTATATTTTCTGGTGTTCGTAGCGGCGCCAGCCTCTACGAACAGCGGCTGATAAGCACTACTTTGTAGGGCTTAAGTAAGAGTCATTAGAGGGTTTGTTGGTGCCATTCGGGTAGATTTAGACACATTCATGTATATGGCGTTTGGGGGCGAAGTTTGGTGTTTTTGGAGGTGTTTGAGCTGTTTTGGAGATCATAGGAAGCCACAAGGAGAAGACGCCAAGGAAGTGAAGAAAAGAGTAGAAGAACAGTGGGCTGAATTCAAATGGTTCGTTATCTCTACTCAGATGTCCAAATGGAGTGATTCCAATTCGAGGAGTTAGATCTTGAAGTCTACTACAAGTCCTCAAAATATGAGCACAATCCGAGTTGGGAATCAAAAGTTATGGCGTTTTTACTGAAGTGTCGCAGAAGCTAAAGTACTGGAATCCCACCGCACCCAGCGGTGGGCACTGCCACACCCGCGGCGAGGTCGTCAGAGAACTGGAGTTTCTGTTAAATGGCCGCACCCGGCGGTGGTGCCACCGCACCCGCGGTGGAGAGGCACTGAACACTTTTCTCGGCTTATTTCCGAGATCTTTTATCTGTTTTTATTTTATTTCTGAAACTGTATTTCCAAGTTTGTTATTTTTCTTTTCTTTATTTCTGAATTATTACTTTAGTATTTAAGTTAGGTTTAAGACTCTTTTAGAAAAAAAAAACTTCACAAAACCTAGTTGCCACCTTTCTTAGTTTCTCTCTCAAAAACCCTATGGAGAACTAAACCTTCATTGTTGCACTTGACACTTTGAAGCCAACAATTGATTGGTTGTGAGTTTTCTACTCTTGTTCGTTTTCCTATCTAGTTGGATTAATTCTCTTGTGCTTGCATGTTTATGGGTTTATGTTGATTTATCTAGAGTAGCTACCTAGGTTTATTGATATCTTCCTAATTGCTAGGATTTGTGATTCCGGGTTCGGGTTGCATATCTAGTAGCAAACACGATTTACATAAGCGGGTTGCGAGTGTTCATCGTGAGAGAGAGTTAATTGCATGTTATAGTAACGGGTTGTTTCTATTGCATGTATCTTGTTAAATCCTTGTTTGAATGCTATTGCTTTGTTGAGTCTTGAAGGTTTTCAGATTTGATTTGGTAATAAGTACTATTAGGGCTGGTAGAACTAATAGTTACCTAAGATCGGGATAAGGACAACTAAAGGAAAGATAAGAAATTGAGATTAATAGAATTCAGTGATCAACCATATCTCTTGTTGTGTGGATCTTTGTTAAGTGTGACGCTTTTCCCCATCATATTCACAACCTTTGCCTGCAAATCTATTTAATTACTTGGTTCGAAAATCATACAACCCCCCCCCCCCCCCTAGTTCCTAGTTCGTGACTTGAGAAACACAAGAATAGATAACCTGATTCCCTTGGGTTCGACCCTGACTTGCTTGCTATACTCTGTTTAGTAGGTATATTAGGATTTCTTTGATTAGGCATACGACTTTAGCCTTGTTCACACTGGCAGATAGCACCCCTCGCTGCAAGGAAATGTTAAAGGTGCTGGGCACGATCAAGAAGAAACCGAAGGGGAAGCACAAGAAGAAGGCCTTGATCCAATTGGCGAATTGTTACATACTGGATACGGGGCAAGATAGGCATGCAGGCCCTGAGATGTTGGGTAGACCATTTCTGAAGATGGCCAGTGCGTTCATGGGTATGCACAACGGTCCACCCATCATGAAGTGCACCAGCATGGGGGAAAGGCTCAACATGGAGTATACAAAGAGGCATCCCCCTGATATGGACCTCAGGAGTTTAGTTGCTATGAGCAACCCAAGTTGAAGATGGAGTAATATGTCAAGCCATGACAATAACTAAGGCGCTGTCCGGGAGGCAACCCGATGTATGTTTTTCTTTTCTTGCTTTTCTTTCTTTGTTTTTGCATTTTCTTTAGTGTGTTTTTGCTTTATTTTTGTTCTTGTTTTTGTTTCCGACTAACCTGCAGGGAAGAGACCCATGCCTATTGAAGAAGGTGTTTCCACACCAATGTAAGTCTCTTCCTTTCCTGCACTAATAAACTCCCCGAAAAAACCTTAAACGGGGAGCAAAAAAAAAAAAAAAAAAAGAATAATCGGAATTAGAAGGAGAAAAAAAAAAGTTGTACCAAGGCCAACTGTCCAGAGTTTCTCATGGAGGCGGTGCGCATCATGTTGTCAAGGAAGATACACTTACCCTACACATTATTTGACAACGATGATGGCCCTATAATTGACAGTTGAGGAGGAGGAACACTAGAGCCCACACCACGATGACATCTGGGCCCATTTTTTGTGTTCGCTGAAGACCGTGCATCCTCGAATTCTTTGATTACCACTATTCACCAAAGTGGCTTCATATGGTTGCACGGTAGATGAAGATCATGGAGTATTGAAGACGCACGCTCAACACTCGAGACCTGTGCGTCTATTGAAGACCGCCAGCAACAAAGGAAGTGTCCAAGCCAGCTCGGCGACGTTGTGAGTTATTTTATGCTTTTCCCTATGCTTTATTCTTTTGTCTTTCATTACATTGAGGACAATGCAATGTTTAAGCATGGGGGAGAGTTCTATACTTGCTACGTCGTTGAGGAAAAAAAAGAATAAAGAAAAAAGCCAAAAATTGAAAAAAGGCATACATAAAAATCCTGGGATAGGTCGAAAACCCGAAAGGGCGGCCTAGGCAATAAGCAGGTGGCTTGGACCAGCATTAGGCTGGGGTAATATGAGGTCAAGAGTGACGTGAGCTTATGTGAGCACATCTATGAAAAAAATATGAGTGGCTTGGTGAAAACCCGAAAGGGCGCCTTGGCAAAATGAGCGAAAAAGAAGAAGAGTGATTTTAGGATTTCTCATTATTCTTGGCGAGGCGTCATAAGAAGATGAGTCAAAGAAGGATTGTCGGGTAGGTCACTCTGGGAGGCATAAGGATCAATAGATAGAGGCTAGGATTAGAGGTTACTCACACTATTGGATGTCCGGGTTATGCTTGGGGGAAGTACTCTGCTTGCCCCTTAAGCTTGTTGAGTTATGGATGTGTTGTAGATGAGATTGGTGCCAAGAGCCTTAGCATGGGTTAGGTGACTCTTAGTTGGAGGATATGCTTTCTGAGACCTTGGGTGCTGCATTGGAGGAGTGGACTTTCTTTTAGTTTACTCGAGGACGAGCAAAGGTCTAAGCATGGGGGAGTTTGATAAGCACTACTTTGTAGGGCTTAAGTAAGAGTCATTAGAGGGTTTGTTGGTGCCATTCGGGTAGATTTAGATACATTCATGTGTATGGCGTTTGGGGGCAAAGTTTGGTGTTTTTGGAGGTGTTTGAGCTGTTTTGGAGATCATAGGAAGCCACAAGGAGAAGACGCCAAGGAAGTGAAGAAAAGAGTAGAAGAACAGTAGGCTGAATTCAAATGGTTCGTTATCTCTACTCAGATGTCCAAATGGAGTGATTCCAATTCGAGGAGTTAGATCTTGAAGTCTACTACAAGTCCTCAAAATATGAGCGCAATCCGAGTTGAGATCAAAAGTTATGGCGTTTTTACTGAAGTGTCGCAGAAGCTGAAGTACTGGAATCCCACCGCACCCAGCGGTGGGCACTGCCGCACCCGCGGCGAGGTCGTCAGAGAACTGGAGTTTATGTTAAATGGCCGCACCCGGCGGTGGTGCCACCGCACCCGCGGTGGAGAGGCGCTGAACACTTTTCTCGGCTTATTTCCGAGATCTTTTATCTGTTTTTATTTTATTTCTGAAACTTTATTTCCAAGTTTGTTATTTTTCTTTTCTTTGTTTCTGAATTATTACTTTAGTATTTAAGTTAGGTTTAAGACTCTTTTAGAAAAAAAAAACTTCACAAAACCTAGTTGCCACCTTTCTTAGTTTCTCTCTCAAAAACCCTATGGAGAACTAAACCTTCATTGTTGCACTTGACACTTTGAAGCCAACAATTGATTGGTTGTGAGTTTTCTACTCTTGTTCGTTTTCCTATCTAGTTGGATTAATTCTCTTGTGCTTGAATGTTTATTGGTTTATGTTGATTTATCTAGAGTAGCTACCTAGGTTTATTGATATTTTCCTAATTGCTAGGACTTGTGATTCCGGGTTCGGGTTGCATATCTAGTAGCAAGCACGATTGTTGCGTATAGGGGATCTGAGCGCTTCATCGTGAGAGAGAGTTAATTGCATGCTAATAGTAACGGGTTGTTTCTGTTGCATGTATCTTGTTGAATCCTTGGTTCATTGCTATTTCTTTATTGAGTCTTGAAGGTTTTCGGATTTGATTTGGTAATAAGTACTATTAGGGCTGGTAGAACTAATAGTTACCTATGATCGGGATAAGAACAACTATAGGAATATTAAGAACTTGAGATTGATAGAATTCCGTGATCGACCTATCTATTGTTGTGTGGATCTCTGTTGAGTGTGGCACTTTTTCCCTTATTATTTACAACCATTATTTGCGGACTGTTTATTTGCTTTCTTATTGCTTGTTACGAAACACAAACAACCCCCCCCCCCCCCCTCTCCCCCTAGTTCCTAGTTGGTAATAACGAATTGCACAAATTGATAACCTGACTCTCTGTGGGATCGACCCTGTCTTGTTTACTATACTACTTAGTAGGTATTTTGGGATTTATTTGATAGGCATCACAACTTTAGCTCTGTCTGCGGCGCCCGCCGTAAGGTAGGCGGCAATCGCCGCCCAGAAGCTCTTGGCTTGTTTCGGCCTTGGCTTCTGTGGTTTCGATCGGGCTTCGTTCCTTTCGATTCCTTTCGTTAATCTTTAGATTCGTACTTGTTGTTGTAGAATCTAACTTAGGGTTTCTTTATGGGTCGATCCGAAGGAATCTGTGTTGCCAGATCTGTCCCTGCTTCGAGCCTAGAAACCAGTTGTCGTCGTACCTAGCTTTGTTTAAGCTTCTGCGGATTTAAGGCAAGTGGCGGTTCGCTCTTGCTCATCATTCCATGTTTCCATTAATTATCAGTTGTTTAATTGAGTAATTAATTTGGAATGAATATTGTGTTCGTATGGGAACAGTTTTGTTAATTGTTTTGGAGAACTAAAATATGATATTATAATAGGTTGTATATCTGTTAGAACAACGCTATTATGAATATATATTTATGTTGATAGCCTTGAGGGTGGTTATGTTGATGTTTGTGGACTATTGTTGTGCTTGGACTGTTTAGTTAGCACTAGTAGTTAGGAACGTTGGATTCGTTGGGATCCAGTCGTTTCTTTATAATTTGGTAGAGAGGTGGCTAGACCCCACCTAATACCATATGGGCGGTCATGACCCAACCTCTGATATACGAGTATAGAGGTGGTGAACTTAGCTGGTGACACAAATCTCGGAGTTTAGTAAAGAGGTGGCTAGACCCCACCTAATACTATATGTATAGGATCCATGGGATATATACATTTAAAAGCTTGTAACGTGTTGTGCGTTTGAGAATATCATAAGGTAAGTGTCGTTGTCGCACATAATTAATATATCTTGGGCGAGTAGTGCAACTAGGCGCTAGTGTAGCTAGGAAAGCTTGTCTTAACTTTTATTCGCTCGAATGCGATACTGTAATTCTGTGTTATTCCAGACTTTGTCATATCTTCCTATAAGACTCATTTCGTTGGAGTCTTCTTTCGAGTTGATTTCTGGGAAGACTCGGTCTTCCAGAATCTTCTCTTGTGCATGCCTTTTGCTGTATTCAAGTAGAGTATGGTGGTTGACTAGCGTACTCGACTGTTATTCGAGAGACGATGAGTCTAACCTAATACGACTACTTAGAACCTTCTGCTTTGTGCCCTTGCATGGTCTTTCATTAGACTAACCAACCGAAATTGTTCTCTGCATGGTTGGCTGGTGTCATCCGTTCGATTCGGCACATCAGATAGAGCGCAGATATGAGGAGACTAGAATGACTATGAAGACGACTGTGGTTTTTGGATGTTTTTAATGTTTTAATCAGGTTGAGAACCTTGGGCAGTTGATCATGGCGATCACAACCCCTTTTTGTATATTTTAAGAAAGACTTTCGCTGTATTTTGTTTAACTCTGTATTTAGTCCTATTCGGAATTGGGATGTAATTCCGGGACCCATGCTTTAATCGAATATTATGATGATTTTGTATCATAAGTGTTTCATGGATTGTATTTAAACGGTAAAGCATTGGGTGGCTTCGGTGAGGAAAACCGAGGTCACTGGCGGTAATACCTTTCCAAATGGGTTAAGATTTGGGGATGTTACAATTGTGGTATCAGAGCCTAAATTTTTAAAACGGGTTGGGTATTTGAAAACCATTTACTCGTTTTCGATTGAAAAGTATTTTCAAAAGGGCTCTGAATTTTCAAAATGAAAAGAATTTGAAAATAAAACACCGTTCATAGTCATATCTTCCATATATAGTCTGATGTAGTAAGCTTGCTTCTATGTCTAGAAAGACTAATTCCTTCCTCGTTATCCTGTAGGATATGGGTGCGTGTCTTTCTCATAAGAGAGACTCGGTAGATGCCGAGATGGATTCACCATCTCCAGGAAGGCTAGATTTCCCGATACCCCAGAGGTGCTTCGAGGTTGGAGAACCAAGCAGCCCACCTGAGGAGATCAAGTATGTGCTTCCTGAGTCGGTAGTCCTGGTGTCAAGGAATGCTGTAGTTCCAGTGGCAGCGCCAATGGAGCCACCGAGGGAGGAAGCAGTGCAAGAAGAGGATGAACCGTCTAGGTATACGAGAGGGTACTACAATGACGATTACCAGATCGACATGATTCCTGAAGGGAACGAGGAGGAAGATGAGGAAGAGGAGATGCTAGAGGTAGACCTTGTAGACGAAGATGAAGACCCTATCGAGGATGATCCCAAGGAGAACCCTGAGATGGACCTCGATGGGCAGAATCAGGAGTCTGAGGACTCAAGGCACTTGTTGGTGGATGGTCAGGAACCAGGGATGCAATTTATTCACCCCAGTTCAGAGTCACCACCTGTACAAGAGTTGTCACCGGTGCCAGAGTACGCACTCATGACTGAAGGCGATTGGGAAATACTTTATACCGAGTACGGTATTGGAAGAAGTGGCAGAGAATCTCAGCCTATCCCTGCTCGAAGGAGAAAGAGGACGGAATCTGAGCTATGAGAGATCCTTCGTCAAAGCGAGATGATCTCCTCTAAACAGCAATACCAGATGGATAAGATGATCGCCAGTGCTCAGAGAAGGGCTGGGCTAGGAGAGCCAAACTTGGATGATCCATACTTCACCATGACTGAGATAGGATCATGTGTTCCAGGGCCAAGCAGGGTGCATAGTCCATCGTCAGAATCCGATGGAGAACCCCGTCCGAAGAAGCCTCGCATGGGAAGTCTACCGTATAGGAAACGTTTCGGAGCACCGTGATGAGGACCGACGTTGCATGTAGCAGTAGTTCCTTTTCTTAGTATTTCAGCATGTACCGTGTAAATATTTCAGTATTGCGGCATGTACTTTGTGAAATACTATAAATCTCCGAGCAGTTTTGTCCTTATGCTCGGGAGATAAAACTTATGTTTGACTTTTATAAGTGTTCGAAGTTCATCTATAAAATACCAAGTTGATCTATTCTGAGAGATTTTTCTACATTAAGTATGTTCGAATGATATTAATGTATAAAATACTTGGAATTTGATCGATAAACAGATGGTGAACACAAGGAACACAATTCGAACTGGTGCTAGGCCAAGCAATGACCCCAGACCAACTGTAGAAAATGTTGGACAAGACGAGCAGGAGTCAGGTTCCAACAATCATCCTGGGGGCAATGGTGATAGCTTTATTTTCAGTCGTTCACACTATCAAAGTAATCCTAATATGCAACTAGAGTATAGCATGCAAGTAGGGAATCGTACCCAAGGGAGTTAAAATGTCAATTTCAATGTAACTACTAATTTATCAACTTTAAAGAACAAATGGGGGGGGGGATTTGGTTTTCTACTAAAACTACTCAATTGCAATAGCACAAAAATCAGATTAAACAATGGGAGAAAGAGTTTCACCTAGCAAGTTTCCACACATCAATTAACCAAGTTGCAATTCGGTTCATTTCATGTTCATCATAATCCTATGGATTTGTCCCAATTCTGATTTTTTGTATATTAACAATCCAACCGGTCTTGCTAATACTTACTAATTGAAAACCTAGAAGACCTCCTAAGTTGATTCAATCAATAGCATAGGGCATAAGAAATAATGGATTGCAAGCAAAGACTCAACACCGCAAGTATGACATGCAAATCAATTTCCTTTTCACAATTGAATTCAATATACCAATTTCATGCAATTGTGGTTACTACAAGTGATTAGGGATTCCACCGTCTATCCCTATTCTAGCAATTAGAAAACTATAAAATCGAACTAGGATGTCAATCTAGCCAACAATATAGAAATCCGAATTATGCTCAAGGAAATCAATACAAAAATCCAAAGGGACGAACAAGAGATAAAACCTTACAACTGAATTAATCGAGTGCTTCCACGCTAGGCAAAACAAGGGTCTTAGTTCCGGTTCATGTTCTTCACACAATTCAAATCCAAAAGAGAGACAAAAGAAAAACTAGAAATTGTTCTTGAGAGAAAAATAAAAGGAGAGAGAGAGAATGGAATGTGATGCATCAATCTCTGCACAAAAATGTGCCTTCTAAACCGAAAACAATAAAGTCTCCATTAATTCAGAAAAACGAAACGTCAAGCAAATAAGGAAAAACGGGAAAAGTTCAGTCGCGCCGAAACCGCGACCAACCGCGATCACTTCCGCTCGCGGTTTTGCCTCGCCAACGTTCTGGAGCCCCTGGAGAAATAACGGCGACCGCCGGCGATCGCCGCCGCCCGCGTCAGCCCGCGTCCGTGTGCCCAGCCCGCGGTTGCTCGCGTCGGCCCGCGTCCACAGCTTATGTATCTTCGAGCTTCGAGCTTTGTCTTCTACGTGTAAGTGCATCCAAAACGTCCACAATGTAGCTCCGCACCACAACCATCAACTTAGCTCCAAAACCGAGCCAAAGTCTCCACAATAATATGCTAATAACTACTAGTTGCGCTATGTAAAATACCGCTTATCAAATTCCCCCATACTTAAACCTTGCTCGTCCTCGAGTAAGCTAAAAGAAAACTCACTCCTCCAATCAGCACACAGGTTTCAGAAAGTATAAGAGAACATGATACTAGTAATTACAAGACTAAACACTTCGCCTCCAAACAACCAAAAATGAGCAATGCATATAATCTAATCCTAGCTCCAATCTAGCTCCTTATCGCTCCATGAGTGATCCTACCCGAACTCCTTATAACACCACTTCTTATGACGCCAACGCCAGAATGATCCTAAAAATTCACTCTTTTTTCTTTGCACTCATTCTGCCTAGGCGCCCTTTCGGGTTTTCACCTAGCCACTCATTTCATTTTGCTAGATATCTCACATATTGCTCACATCACTCAAGTCCATTTTTTGCACCAACCTAGAGTCGGTCGGACTACCTGCTTTTTACCTGAACTTTTTAGCTCATCCCAGGATTTTGATTGCCTTTTTTTTCCTCATATTTTTGGCTTTTTCTATTTCAATTTTTTTTTTTTTTTTTCAAAAATTCATACATATGCCAAACACAAATAAACAACACCCTAAAACATGTGAATACATTCTCTCCCCCATACTTAAACATGGCATTGTCCTCAATGTAATGAAAGACAAAGTAGAAGCACGGGGAAAGAAAAAACAGAAGACTCACATACAAGACCGGATGGTCTCCCTCCAATGAAGCACAAGGTGTGGTAGAAGTGGGATGAGCTCAATGATGATCCAATAATGCACAGCTCATCCATGACACGGGGTAACATAGAAGAACCCCAAAATTGCCAACTCCCTAAAAGGTTATGAGCACAAACCTGTGATCGCAGTTTGCAACCTACAATCACAAGCTCTTCTTCGGGGAACGCCAATCTCGCATCACTCCAAAACTCATTTTTGCCTCAACCTGGTGTTGAGCGAGTCACCTTCTTTTTGCCTATGCGGCCCTTTCGGGTTTTCCGCACATCCAAGGATTTTTTTTTTTTTTTTTTTTTTTTTTTTTTTTTTTTTTTTTTTTTTTTTTAGGAAGACTTACAGCGGGGGAAAAAACCGCGAGTGACCGCGATCGCGGGGGGTCGCGGTTTTGGCTGCAGAATGCAGCTGCACCTGCGCTTCGGGCGTCCTTCCCTAACCTCAAAAATGCTAAAAATGACAGTTAAAAAGAAACAAAAAGAAAAAATAAAATAAAGCATCTCAAACCTCGGGTTGCCTCCCGAGAAGCGCCTTAGTTAACGTCGTGGCTCGACTCAATGGTGCTCAAACCTCAATCTATGTCATCAGGTCCCTTAGGAACCCTCTCATTTAGCACCTCCTTTTTGAACCATTCATGGAAAGGTTTAAACCTTAGACCATGCTTCTTGATATTTGAATCCTTCGGCGGCTCCTCCATCTTAACCTTCTTGGTTGCCTTCCCCCCATACTTGGATTGATCAGGGGGGTGTTTAAACTCAACTTCTGGGGCCTGCACAAAAGAAGAAAGGAGCTTCTCGCTCGGCACTATTAGTTCCATGGGGCCAATGCCCAAAAGAGAATCCTCTATCATAGGTTGCAATTCATCCAAAGGGTTAGGACTCATTACATCAACAAAGTTCAAAGAGGCATCAACGACGGGCTTCATATCATATATGTTATATTCAACTTCATCCCCATCAAATTCCATAGTTAATTTCCCACTATTAACATCAATTTTTGTTTGTGCCGTTTTCATGAAAGGCCTTCCTAACAGTATAGGTGCCGCATCTTTGTCATGTTCCATATCCAACACAAAAAAATCAGCAGGAAATATCAAATCACCGACCATGACAAGAACATCTTCAATCACTCCCTTAGGATACACATTAGACCTATCAGCTAGTTGAACAACAATTCCGGTCTCATGCAAAGGTCCTAATCCTAGGGATTCATACAAAGAGAAAGGCAAAACATTGATAGATGCACCAAGATCAAGCATAGCATTTTCAATTCTTGTATCACCTATCACACATGGAATGCTAAACATGCCCGGATCACCACACTTTTTTAGGCATTCGCCTTTGAAACACCGCAGATACATGCTCACTAACTTTGACCTTTTGTTTCCCTTTCAATTTTTGATTCCTTTTAATAGTGCAGATTTCTTTCAAGAACTTAGCAAACCGAGGAATACTCTTAACCAATTTAAGCAAAGGAATATTTACCTGACACTTACTGAAGGTCTCGAATATCTCATTGTCACTCTCCGGTCTTCTAGTATCCTTCAACGCCTCAGGGAAAGGCGGGACCGGCTTCTGAGAGCATAGCGGTGGAAAGCTCGGACGAACGTAGTCATCAATGGGAGCTGGGTCCAAACCGCGAGTGAGGGCGGGTGGACGCGATCGCCGTGCCTGAGTTGGAGTTCCTGACGTCAAACCGCGGGTGGCCGCGGGTCCACGCGATCGCGTCTCCTCCATGGCTCCATCTTGGCTGCCCTCTGGTGAATAACGGCGAGTGGCCGCGGGTGACCGCGATCGCCGCCGTTCCAGTGGTTCATCATCTTCAAAACCGCGATCGCGATAGGTCGCCTCGGATTGCCGTTTCCTGTTTTCAGTTGGTTCAGAACCGTCTTGCACTTCACCCTGTTCAGCATAAGGGTTCAATAGCTTCCCACTCCTCAAGGTAATGGCACTCACATTCTCCCTCGGGTTGACTACCGTTTGTGACGGAAATTTTCCCGACACATTAGCCTCTAGATTACTCACAGATTGAGCAATTTGTGCCACTTGTCTCTCAAGATTCTGAATGGAAGACTTTGTTTCAGCATCCTTCTGCATAACCGACTGGGCCAATGACTTGATCATGTCTTCAGCTGACATGGTTTGTCTCGGGTTGTATTGTGGTCTCGGTTGTTGTTGGTGTGGTTGCAAGAGATGAGGATTTTGAACATTTTGCTGGTTACTCCACCTCAGATTTGGATGATCTCTATACCCCGGGTTGTAGGTGTTAGAGAATGGATCATACTTTGGTCTTGGTTGCCATCCTCCTACAGCGTTCACCTCGGCATTTGACTCCTGAAGCGTTGGGCATAGATCATTCGGATGTCCCACTTCATTACAAATTCCACATGGTCGGGCTTGAGACGGAGTGCCACTCAGCATGAAGCACTTCATCATTTCCTTCAGCTCATTCACATCAGACTCAATCTTGGATGGAGAACTCACAGCCTTGAGACTCTCTCTCTTGCTAAATTGCCTTGAGCCCTCGGATAGCTCCTGAAACATCATGAAAGCTTGGGGCGGAGTTTTGTTCAGAATATTACCTCCACAAGCGGCATTCACCATTCTACGCTCCTCATCCGAGAGACCATTGAACAAGTAGAGGATGAGGTCCTGATCACTGTACCCATGATATGGGCAACTTGCACACAACCGTTTGAATCTCTCGTAGTACTCATATAAGCTTTCACCTCCTTGTTGTTCAATAGTAGCAATGGCTCTCTTTAAACTATTCAGCTTTGTGGCCGGGAAGTATTTCTCAAGAAAAGCTTTCTTCATTTCGGCCCATGTCGTGATACTTCCCGGAGCAAGGTAATAGAGCCAATCATTTGCAGCATCCTTCAAAGTGAATCCAAATGCTCTCAACATGATGGTGTCAGCAGTGACACCTCTTGGCTTCATGCTAGAACATACCGCATGAAATTGCGCCAAGTGCTTGTTCGGGTCTTCTCCAGCAAGACCATGAAAGTGAGGCAGCTCATGAATCAATCCTGCCTTCAACTCAAAATTCACTCCTTCGGCTAACTCAGGAATAGTTATAGCCAAAGGCTGTTGCTCCAAGTTAGGAGCGGTAAGTTGTCTCAACGTTCTATCAGCCATCTCAATATGGTTTAGACGTTGACGGGCTGCTCTTTGGTTCCTCAAAAATGTCCGCTCAATTTCTGGATCACAATCAACAATGGAAGAATCAGTAGCACGGGTGTGAACCATACAAATGGTTCACACCAAAAGTTGATAAACAAACAATTACAAAGAAAAGAACAATTATTAACTCCCCGGCAACGGCGCCAAATTTGATAGCTTTATTTTCAGTCGTTCACACTATCAAAGTAATCCTAATATGCAACTAGAGTATAGCATGCAAGTAGGGAATCGTACCCAAGGGAGTTAAAATGTCAATTTCAATGTAACTACTAATTTATCAACTTTAAAGAACAAATGGGGGGGGGGGGGGATTTGGTTTTCTACTAAAACTACTCAATTGCAATAGCACAAAAATCAGATTAAACAATGGGAGAAAGAGTTTCACCTAGCAAGTTTCCACACATCAATTAACCAAGTTGTAATTCGGTTCATTTCATGTTCATCATAATCCTATGGATTTGTCCCAATTCTGATTTTTTGTATATTAACAATCCAACCGGTCTTGCTAATACTTACTAATTGAAAACCTAGAAGACCTCCTAAGTTGATTCAATCAATAGCATAGGGCATAAGAAATAATGGATTGCAAGCAAAGACTCAACACCGCAAGTATGACATGCAAATCAATTTCCTTTTCACAATTGAATTCAATATACCAATTTCATGCAATTGTGGTTACTACAAGTGATTAGGGATTCCACCGTCTATCCCTATTCTAGCAATTAGAAAACTATAAAATCGAACTAGGATGTCAATCTAGCCAACAATATAGAAATCCGAATTATGCTCAAGGAAATCAATACAAAAATCCAAAGGGACGAACAAGAGATAAAACCTTACAACTGAATTAATCGAGTGCTTCCACGCTAGGCAAAACAAGGGTCTTAGTTCCGGTTCATGTTCTTCACACAATTCAAATCCAAAAGAGAGACAAAAGAAAAACTAGAAATTGTTCTTGAGAGAAAAATAAAAGGAGAGAGAGAGAATGGAATATGATGCATCAATCTCTGCACAAAAACGTGCCTTCTAAACCGAAAACAATAAAGTCTCCATTAATTCAGAAAAACGAAACGTCAAGCAAATAAGGAAAAACGGGAAAAGTTCAGTCGCGCCGAAACCGCGACCAACCGCGATCGCTTCCGCTCGCGGTTTTGCCTCGCCAACGTTCTGGAGCCCCTGGAGAAATAACAGCGACCGCCGGCGATCGCCGCCGCCCGCGTCAGCCCGCGTCCGTGTGCCCAGCCCGCGGTTGCTCGCGTCGGCCCGCGTCCACAGCTTATGTATCTTCGAGCTTCGAGCTTTGTCTTCTACGTGTAAGTGCATCCAAAACGTCCACAATGTAGCTCCGCACCACAACCATCAACTTAGCTCCAAAACCGAGCCAAAGTCTCCACAATAATATGCTAATAACTACTAGTTGCGCTATGTAAAATACCGCTTATCAAATGGTCAAGGTCAGACCAACGCTCCAATAGTATTAGATGATGCTGCTATGGAAGCATTTCGAGGAATGGTTATGCAGGCAGTAACTGATATACTGTGACCAGGTGTGCCGCAGGCACAAGGTGTGACAATACCTCCATCGGTTCCCAGATTTGAGGAGCTAGTGAACCGTGTATTCCAAGAGAATGCAGTCAGGACTCGGGACAATTATGGTCGTGCGCTGAAGACCATTAATTCCATGAGGCCTGACAACTACAACGGAAAAGGAGAACCGGTCAGGGTGACCCATTGGTTTTCCCACATGGAGCGGCTGTTCCGCAATGTGGATTGTACTGAAGCTGAGAAAGTACATATAGCTTCTCTTCAGTTGAAGGAAGAGGCTAGTGAGTGGTGGGAGAGTACCGGCTTAGCTGAAAGTCATGTTTTGAACTGGGAGATGTTCAAGACAAAGATGACAGACCGTTTCTTCTCTCGTGCTATGAGGGAGGAGAAACACAAGGAGTTTCTGTACCCTAAAACGGATGGATTGAAGGTAACCGAGCTTGCGACCAAGTTCAATCATCTGTTACAGTACGTTGGACCTGAGATATCCAGCGAGGCACAGAAAATCTGGTATTTCCACGAGTGGATGAGCCCAGATATCAAGCCAATGATGGTGCACCACACATGCTCTACTCTGGAGCAGTATGTGAATGCAGCCTATAAATTGGAGGTGACTCTGGAGGAGTCAACCAAAAGACGCAATCGGCAAAGATCGATGCAGAATCAAGGGAGTGGATTCAAGCGACCTACGCCACCGTCTAACTTCGCTAAGTCTGGTTGAGCAAAGACGGACACGACTCAAGGAGGGTCAACGCAGCAGACGGGCCAGAGCAAGAATCCAGTCCAGTGCTATAATTGTGGTGATGCGGGGCATAAGAGCATTGTGTGCCCAAAGGAGAAGAAGTTATGCTTTGAGTGTGGTCGTGGAGGCCATATGCAGAAATTCTGTAAGTAGGGAAAGCAGAAGGGAATGGAGTCACAATATGGGTCAGTTAATCAGAATAACCGGCCCAGGTTCAAGCCAGCTGAGACTCCTAGTCCGTCAATGCAAACAACTGCTCAGAATAAGGGGAAAGCCCTAACTGCTTCTGGAGGTCACGGTCAACGCCTGTACGAGATAAGTGAGGCGGACGGACCTAACGCTCCAATTGCACAAGGTACTTTATACCTTTATTCTACTTCAGTGTGCATTCTGTTTGATTCGGGTGCTACCCATTCCTTTATTTCGGATAGTTGTGTTAGTAAGTTAGGATTAGTGTGCGACGAAGCTTGTGAGTATTTCGTTGTAAGTCTTCCTAATGGTGATCATCTGGTTGGGACAAAGCGGTTGTCTGAATTTCCGATTACCATTCAGGGTAAGAAATTCGAGGCAGATTTGATTTGTATAGCCATGGCTCCATACGACATTATTCTCGGTATGGATTGGCTGATGCGTCATGGGGCGGTGATCGACTTTAGTTCAAGGACGGTGACGTTGTCACCTGGGGGCCAGTTCGTGTGCAAGTTTAAGGGTCGGAATGACGCTGATAATGGCAGGCTTATCAATGCGATGGCTGCGTTTAAGCTACTACGACAAGGTTGTGTCGGGTACCTTTGCTACCTGGATCCGCCCACGAAAGATGAACCTTCAGTTCTTGATATTCCTATGGTTAGGGATTTTTCAGATGTCTTTCCGGAAGAAATTCCTAGATTACCCCCAAATCGTGATGTGGAATTTTCTATTGATCTTGAGCCTGGTACGGCGCCGATTTCTAAATCACCGTACCGGATGGCTCCTGCTGAGATGAAAGAGTTGAAGAATCAACTCGAGGATCTTCTCGACAAAGGTTATGTAAGGCCGAGCGCATCGCCTTGGGGTGCTCCAGTTTTATTTGTCAAGAAGAAAGATGGATCGTTTCGACTTTGTATCGACTATCGCGAGTTGAATAAAGTCACGATCAAGAATAAATATCATTTGCTAAGGATTGATGATCTGTTGGATCAATTACAAGGAGCAAAAGTTTTCTCCAAGATCGACCTGAGATCGGGTTATCATCAGCTGAGAATTCGTAAGGAAGACATTCCTAGAACTGTGTTCCGGACCAGATATGGTCATTACGAGTTCGTAGTAATGCCTTTTGGACTTACGAATGCTCCAGCAGTCTTCATGGATCTGATGAATCGATGTTTTCACCAGTACTTGGATAAGTTCGTGGTGGTCTTCATCGACGACATTCTGATCTATTCTCCGAATGAAGAGGTTCACGAGGAACATCTGCGGATTGCCTTATCAGTCCTTAGACAAAATGAGCTGTATGCTAAATTGTCCAAGTGTGACTTCTGGATGAGAGAAGTGGCTTTCCTAAGCCATGTGATCAATGAGAATGGGGTTATGGTTGATCCCCAGAAAATTGAAGATGTGGCTAATTGGAAGCAGCCTCAGAACATGAAGGAAGTGCGCAGTTTTCTTGGACTTGCCGGATATTATAGACGGTTCATAGAGGGATTTTCGAAGACCGCTCTACCTATGACCGGTCTGCTCCGCAAAGTCCACAAGAAATTTGTCTGGAATGACAAGTGTGAGGCCAGTTTTCAGGAATTGAAACGACATCTGACCTCGGCACTAGTGTTAGCACTTCCATAAAGGGAACAACGATTATGTGGTCTATAGTGATGCTTCAAAATGTGGTTTGGGTTGTGTATTGATGCAGAGAGGCAAGGTGATTGCTTACGCATCCAGACAACTCAAGACTTATGAAGAGAACTATCCGACGCACGATCTTGAGTTAGCAGCGGTAGTTTTTGCACTGAAGATTTGGAGGCATTATCTCTATGGGGTGAAATGCTAAGTCTTCACGGATCACAAGAGTCTCAAATATATATTTACTCAGAAGGAGTTGAATATGAGACAACGCCGCTGGCTAGAGTTGCTTAAGGACTACGACATCGAGTTGATGTATCATCCGGGCAAGGCTAACGTGGTAGCCGATGCACTGAGCCGGAAGACAACGCACGAGACAGTAGTTGCTCTACTTACTGCTCAAACTAAACTAAATCAAATGTCATGCAAAGCTGAAGTCTTGTATGATCAGCGTAGAGGGTACCTGACTATGCTGGAAATTCAGGCTACGCTACTAGATCAAATCAAAGAAAGGCAAGTCGATGACATAATCTTGGTGAAGTTAAGCAGTGAAGTAATGGACGGGAAGGCTCCCAGTTTTGTGATTCAGGATGATGGATCACTCTGGTTTCAAGACCGGATCTGTGTGCCTGACACAGAGGGTCTTCGCCAGTTAGTAATGAGAGAAGCTCATTCTTCAGCTTATTCTGTACATCATGGCTCTAGCAAGATGTACAAGGATCTTCGGAAGAAGTTTTGGTGGCCAAACATGAAGTGGGATATAGCAGACTTCGTGACAAAATGCTTAACTTGCCAGAAGGTCAAGATCGAACACCGCAGACCAGGTGGTGAGTTGCTACCTCTCCCCGTGCCAGAATGGAAATGGGAGGACATCGCCATGTACTTCATCACTGGGCTACCAAAGACTCGAAGTCAGAAAGATGCTATATGGGTAATTGTGGACCGGCTTACGAAGAGTGCTCATTTCATAGCCATCAAGACCACATGGGGAACCCAGAAGTTAGCAGAAGTTTACCACAAGGAGATTATCCGTTTACATGGTATCCCCAAGACCATTATATCGGATCGAGATGGCCGATTCATGTCAAGATTTTGGCAAGAACTTCACAAGGCCATGGGAACTAAATTGAGATTCAGTACAGCGTTTCATCCTCAGACGGATGGACAATCTGAAAGGACCATCCAGACCTTGGAGGATATACTAAGAGCATGTGTACTCGATCATCCGACTAGCTGGGAAGACAGCCTGAGTCTGATTGAGTTCACATACAATAATAGTTGGCATGCTACTATCAAGATGGCTCCGTTCGAAGCTTTGTATGGTCGCAGATGCAGATCTTCGATTTGTTGGGATGAGAATGCCGACAAGATTCTGCTCGGACCAGAGTTGGTCGAGAGAACAGCTTCAGACATTGTTTTGATTAGACAAAGAATGTTGACCGCCCAAAGTCGACAGAAGTCTTACGCGGATCGGAAGCGTAGAACTGTCGAGTTCGAGGTTGGTGACAAAGTATTTGTCAAAGTATCCCCATCCAAGGGTGTGTTCAGATTTGGTAAGCGTGGGAAGCTTAACCCTCGCTACGTGGGACCATTCGAGATTCTTGATAGAGTGGGATCTCTAGCGTACCGCTTGGCATTGCCGCCATCGGCACACCCAGTGCATAATGTGTTCCACGTATCCTTGCTAAGGAAATATGTGTCAGATGAGTCTCATGTGCTGAGCTATGAGGACATCGAGATTCAAGCAGATGGTACCTACGAAGAGATGCATGTGCGCATTCTCGAGCGTCGTGAGAAGCAATTGCGCAACAAGATCGTACTGTTGGTACGAATTCTGTGGTCCAAGTCAGGGACTGAAGAAGTTACTTGGGAAACATGGGAAACTGAAGCAGATATGCTCATACGTTTTCCCGAGTTATTTACGACCTAAGTTTCGGGGTCGAAACTTCTTTTAAGGGGGGGGGTGATGTGATACCCCGTACTTTTGTAAGGATATTTTGGGATTTGTCTCAAACACCCGTTTCGTACGTCAAATTAATTTCAGAGACAGAAAGACATTCTGTAATATTCTTAATCTCTGTAATATTTTTCTAAGTGAAATAATATACAGTCGACGTATTTTGGGATTTAAAACTCGTTCGTGTACGATTATTGTTATCCCGGGCTAAGGCCAAAGCTAATCCAAGCTTAATCTGATGCAAAAGGGCCTTGGCGGTGACCACCGTAAGACTAGCGGCGACCGCCGCCCAATAGCCAGCGTCATCGTTATCTTCCTGTGCAAGTGGCCTAGGAATGCGGCGACCGCCGCCAGAAATGCGGCGACCGCCCCAAAGACTCATAAGGGCGGCGACCTCTTGTCGGTCGCGACGACCGCCGCCACTGTTACAGGGGCTTGCTGGCGCCCGGGGGATGACTCGATCTCGGCCCTCCACGTGCATGGCTTGCCCATTTCTTGTCCCCTGGGTTTGGCTATTTAAGGAGGATGTTTGGGATCAGATTGAAGCTCAATTCGAAGCTCAAATCCCTCACAATCATCTCGTCGGAATATTAAGCTCTCGCCGGAGACTTTGAGATCGATCATCGGAGTTCCATTGGGTGTTATTCCAGTTGCAAAGAGAAGCCTTGGAAGCCCTTAGAAGCTTAGAATCCAAAGCAAAGGAAAGGAGAAGCAAAACAATCAAAGTCGGTGAGTTTTTGCCTCTCGTGTATATTTTCTGGTGTTCGTAGCGGCGCCTGCCGCCACGAACAGCGGCGCCCGTCGTAAGGTAGACGGCGACCGCCGCCCAGAAGCTCTTGGCTTGTTTCGGCCTTGGCTTCTGTGGTTTCGATCGGGCTTCGTTCCTTTCGATTCCTTTCGTTATTCTTTAGATTCGTACTCATTGTTGTAGAATCTAACTTAGGGTTTCTTTATGGGTCGATCCGAAGGAATCTGTGTTGCCAGATCTGTCCCTGCTTCGAGCCCGGAAACCAGTTATCGTCATACCTAGCTTCGTTTAAGCTTCTGCGGATTTAAGACAAGTGGCGGTTCACTCTTGCTCATCATTCCATGTTTCCATTAATTATCATTTGTTTAATTGAGTAATTAATTTGGAATGAATACTGTGTTCGTATGGGAACAGTTTTGTTAATTGTTTTGAAGAACTAAAATATGATATTATAATAGGTTGTATATCTGTTAGAACAACGCTATTATGAATATATATTTATGTTGATAGCCTTGAGGGCGGTTATGTTGATGTTTGTGGACTATTGTTGTGCTTGGACTGTTTAGTTAGCACTAGTAGTTAGGAACGTTGGATTCGTTAGGATCCAGTCGTTTCTTTATAATTTGGTAGAGAGGTGGCTAGACCCCACCTAATACCATATGGGCGGTCATGACCCAACCTCTGATACACGAGTATAGAGGTGGTGCACTTAGCTGGTGACACAAATCTCGGAGTTTAGTAAAGAGGTGGCTAGACCCCACCTAATACTATATGTATAAGATCCATGGGATATATACATTTAAAAGCTTGTAACGTGTTGTGCGTTTGAGAATATCATAAGGTAAGTGCCGTTGTCGCACATAATTAATATATCTTGGGCGAGTAGTGCATCTAGGTGCTAGTGCAGCTAGGAAAGCTCGTCTTAACTTTTAGTCGCTCGAATGCGATACTGTAATTCTGTGTTGTTCCAGACTTTGTCATATCTTTCTATAAGACTCATTTCGTTGGAGTCTTCTTTCGAGTTGATTTCTGGGAAGACTCGGTCTTCCAGAATCTTCTCTTGTGCATGCCTTTTGCTGTATTCAAGTAGAGTATGGTGGTTGACTAGCGTACTCGACTGTTATTCGAGAGACGATGAGTCTAACCTAATACGACTACTTAGAACCTTCTGCTTTGTGCCCTTGCATGGTCTTTAATTAGACTAACCAACCGAAATTGTTCTCTGCATGGTTGGCTGGTGTCATCCGTTCGATTCGGCACATCAGATAGAGCGCAGATATGAGGAGACTAGAATGACTATGAAGATGGTGGTGGTTTTTGGATGTTTTTAATGTTTTAATCAGGTTGAGAACCTTGGGCAGGTGATCATGGCGATCACAACCCCTTTTTGTATATTTTAAGAAAGACTTCCGCTGTATTTTGTTTAACTCTGTATTTAGTCCTATTCGGAATTGGGATGTAATTCCGGGACCCATGCTTTAATCGAATATTATGATGATTTTGTATCATAAGTGTTTCATGGATTGTATTTAAACGGTAAAGCCTTGGGTGGCTTCGGTGAGGAAAACCGAGGTCACTGGCGGTAATACCTTTCCAAATGAGTTAAGATTTGGGGGTGTTACACATGAATTATGAACAAGACTGACAGGAAGTATGCATCTACAATGAAGTAGCAAATAAGAAATGCACCAACTAATTTTGCTAGATTTTCAAAATAATTTCAACACAAGTTATTGTCAACCAGACAAGTCAATTCTAGCAAAAACCACCCAAGAAGGAATCATACCACACTATCCCAACTACAGTGAAGATTACATGAAATTGAATAAGATATCCTTCACTAGTCAAATCACTTCATATCGAAAATACTAACGACTATCCTTTTTCTGTAGTGATCCATAAATTTGTCACCCACGTTCACGATGTTTTGACGTCCGGAACTTAGCATTTCTATGTACTTGATCGTGAAGACGCCACAATCGCCCCTGCACACAAGTAAAAAATGTAGTTGGTTTCCTGATATTATAACCAATTTCACACCAAAAATTGAACAATTGATGTAACACAACTTACCCTCTCTTGTTTCTCTCCAATTTAGGAATACGAGTCACATTTATGGGATTTCCCCCCTATCTTCATAAATTGTTGCCAATGGCTCATACTGTGCTATCATGACAAAAAGAATATATGTCAACCCTGCAAGGAACCTATGAACGTCCGACAATTTGAACAAATTGACGTCGGGATCGTATACGGTGACACACCATTTACTTAGTTGTATCTCCAGAGCTACCCAATGTTTCTCCTTGAAATTGAAGGGGAGGTATATACGATCACGTCCTTCCAATCCTTACCATAAAGTGCAAGCAATTCCCCACCCAGGTATCTCATCTTAGATTTATCAGCAACATAACTTTGCTTATCTGAAAACCATCTATTCATTTCCTTGTCCAACTTATGCTGAAAAAAGGTGTCCAATATTGCCATTGGTTTGTCACGCACACGACAGCCAAGATAATACATACATTCGTCCAAGTGCTACAAACCAAAAATATAATATGTCATACCAGAAATTGAAGACTTGCTGCACGCCATGATAATTTATATAAATAATGAAAGAGGCTTACTGGAGAACTCAGCCACCCCATTGGTTGCAACAATTTCTCAAAAAATTCCTTATGTAGATGTTCTCCAGTTGGAGAAACAATTTCCTCACTACATGATAAGATGGTTTAATTATCAACATCTCAAACACGCATTCATATCATCAAGATAGGAGGAACAACTTCCTAACCTTTCCTTCGAGTCTAACCAACGGCACAATCTATTTGTGTCTGAACTACCTTTGGACGTTGAAACCTTGCATCGTTTGGGATTATCGACTTCTCTGGACAATCCTCTATTCGTGCTAGGATGGTCCCTCAGTTCACCAGTTGTATTAATATTTTTTTTGAGCTGGTTTTTCTTGTTGAGACTCTAATTGATTCTGTGGTAGAGTCTCCTTCCACCTCAGCTTCTCTTGTTGCTACCGCTAGCGTCTGCAAATAAGTTTTTTCATAAATAAGATGTTGGAAGATTTATTAAAGTATGTCATCATCAACTATTATTGATGCATACCTTAACTCCTTTTGTCCTCCCTTTTTTAGTTTCCCCTTCATTCTGAACTGCACCATCTTCATCATCTTTCTTCTTTTTTGAACGAGTCTTCCTTGCAAATACTTTTCCTTCTTTCTTATCTTTTTCTTCTTTTGTTATCGTTTCTCCATATTTCCCCTCATCTTGTACTGCACCCTCAACATCATCATCATCTTTTTGCTTTCGATAAACAATCATATATCCTAAATTGCCATTGTCGACTTCAATGGCACCTTCATCATCGTCATCCTGTAGGGGTTTTGAATCAGACCCCCCCCCCCCCCCCCATTCTATCCATTTCGACATCCTCATCACGACCATGTACAACATTCTGCTTCAATAAATAACAAATTACATTTAACTCACAAGAATAATAAGTAGGTGCATCATTCTATGTTGTAAATATAACATTCCTAAAATACATCTACATAAAAACAGAGCTTTATGCATCCATCCAACTTATAAATATTGACTTTCTATTTTGTTACTATGACATTCCTGTTATAAAGTTTGTCAAAAAATAGGCTTTAACTTACAATAAAATATAAGTAACTGTCAATCTCAAGTTGAAAAACAGTGACATGTTAACTTTTTAATATGACATTTCTATTCTATATTCCGACAAGAAAAAATGCTTCAGCTTCCAGGAAATAAAAATCTAAGTTCCCAAAACTTAATAACGATTGTTGACAGTTATCTTACCTCTCTTTCCTCCTGTTCAATGTCCTCTTCTTCTTTATTTGTTGAATCTGAGTTGTTGAATGTCCTCTTCTTGATCATCTGTTCCATTATGCCCAAGGTTTTTTTCATAGCACTAAATCCTGCATCCACTTGGTTTTCCAAATTAATCATACGCTCATGAAGCTCTTTCATAGCGCACATCACCTGTCTTGCATCTAGGCCTGAGGACTTCGCAGCAGGGGTAGGGTTCGAATCACTCTTTCCTTTTCTTCTACCATTGATAGACCTCTTATTACTTAGCTCGAATTTCTCAATTGCCTTGTCAAAGTAAGTGTCCTTCACTTCTCCATCAAATTTGCATTCTTTTAAGACATCCACCTCAACTTCTTCCTCTATTAACACCACATTTGGAATAAAACGGGATGTGGCCTTCCTCAAGAAAGACTCCACGTCCGTCACATCAGGTTGTGAATCTGATGACCATCGTAGATCGCGTGGGTAGGCCTCTTTATCCACCAAATGTGCAAACGCTGAAGCAATTGGTTTTATAGCTTCAAATAGCCATACCTAAACCGCAATTTTTCTTGTCAGTATGATACTTATTTCTTGTAATAAACCATCAATATATTGTAACTACAATACCAACTTCAAAACTATATACATTATATCCTGTCATGTTACCTGAAAGGCCATTGGCAACCCCTTGACGTGGCCGAAATATGCAATGCAAATATCGTTGAATGGCCTAATCAAAGTAAAAGTCCTAACAAACCTACTAAACAGATGTATAGCAAGCAAGTAAGGGTCGAACCCACAGGAAAGATCTGATGAAGTATGCAATTATAATCAACAAGTAACAAGGAATGGGGGGTTTTGGTTATCAAACAGAGTAAAGTAAACATCTTTAGTTGATTGAGAATATGATTTGGGGAAAGTAGTTCCACTAGAACGAGATCCACAATACAGAGATGTAAATTGATCACTGAAATCTATTAAATCCAAGTTCTTTAACTATTCTTATGGTTGTTCCTACCCTGATCGTAAATAACTACCAATTCAGACAGTTGTTGATAGTACTTACTACAATATCAATGGAAGAAAACCTTATCACTAATAAAGCAATAGCATTCATACAAGGGTATATGATACATGCAAATAGAAGAAAACCTTACTATTCAACGTGTAAATAATTCTCTCTCACAATTGCACACTCGTATTCTACTATATGCAACAATTGTGTTTGCTACTAGATATGTACTCGTATTCCACTATATGCAAATCCTAGCAATTTGATAAATATTACTCAACCTAGTTGATCAGGCTAAGAAGAATAACGATAAATCAATACTCAATAATATCAAGAGAATTAAACCAACACATATAAGAATAAGAACAAGGAATAGAAATCTCACAAATAAATCAACTGTATTGCTTCAAACGTCTAGTAGAACAAGGGGAAATTAGTGCTCCATTGAGATGCAAAATGAAACCCTAATTGAGAAAAGAAAACTACGATGATAATAAAAAGTGTCTCTCCTCAAGACCTGGAAAGAGGTCTTTTATAGGCTTAGGGGAAATAAGCTAAACCTAACGAAAATAGTAAAGGAAATAAAATAAAATAAAAATGGGAAATCCGAAAATGCAAAATAAGGAAATAATGTCTTCGCTGACCGCGAGGCGTTACCTGCCCACCGCGGGGCGTTGAATTCCACCGCGGGGCGGTGACACCCGCCCTCTCCTTTCTTCAGCTCTTCACTTCTTCTCTCCCGCTCTTCCATACTACCAAGTGTTGGTAGCCTTCTCTAATTACTCTTTAAGCGGATCCTCATCCATCTTCATCTTCTCCATCCTTCATTAAGTTGTAAATCCCTGGATATCTTCAATTATCTCCACATCTTCTGGATTACAGACTTAACCTCAAATCTAGTCATAAACTCCTCTAAATAATACTAATAATTGATAATAAAGGTGCATGAAATGACACCTATCACCCCTTGAGTTTGTAACTCAACCTTGCACTTGAGTCTCTGCTTGTTTCAACCGTTTCTAATCTATTCTTC
Source organism: Rheum nobile (assembly GCA_027886185.1). NCBI lineage: Eukaryota > Viridiplantae > Streptophyta > Magnoliopsida > Caryophyllales > Polygonaceae > Rheum > Rheum nobile. Next base: position 17,420,610 of record WOAB01000485.1, read on the forward strand.
ACCGTTGAACTCAATCCTTGGTGAGTTTCAATGTAGCTAACCTTGCCCCACAAGAATTTCGTGAATCGATCGATATCAGTCACTAATTTGACATGACCCGTGCTTATGCAAACTTTTTTCTCAACCCCAAGAATGACGCCCTCTAATATAATCAATAATGTCATCTTATATTTCAAAGGGCTATCAGGTTGTGTACGCATAAATAATGACTCTAGCTCACCCAAGGTCAAATTATGTACATCAAATAACTCTTTCACGACATTTTTATCCGGGTTCAGCTCATGATCATTCATTCTGCGACAAAGTTGGATTCCATCGGAAAAGCTGAAGAGAGCTCGAGTTGGGGAGAGAGACGATGAATTAGTTGGGTTTCTGTAGCAAGTTTCAATTTGAAATTGAAATTAAATTAAATTTGTTTTTTTTATTCATAAAAGGAGTGTCATGTCAATTTTCTTTTCCAAAGAAAAAGAAAATTATATTTTTATTTTACTTTTTTATTTTTGTGGTATTTTTGTAAAAAAAAATAAAAAATAAAAAATTAGAATACTCTTGCAAAAAAATAAAAAGAGTAGGGTATAATTACAAAATCATTAATAAGGTAGGATATCTAATGCTATTTCTCCATAAAATTTGAGGGCAATTGTGAGATTGAGCCCCATTTGAATAGAGCTGGAAAAAAGATAGAGCTGAAAATTGAACTATGGAAGGGATTGTTTTTACTAGAACTTGGAACGTAAATTTATGTTGAAAAATTGAGGGATCGTTTACTTGAAGTAGAGCAGAGGGAGAGTGGAGAGGTATCGCGATGGAGTAAACGAGTATAGGAAGACTACCTACGATATCTGTCCTCGTATTACTATCGACCAACAATTAAGAATGAAGAATCAATCGCTCCATTGACATCTCATGTCGGACTCCTTAGACTGCTCACCCAATCAGGTACGATTATCAGCTATCAAAAAAGAAAAGGCAAGGCCGATTTCTTCTGTTCGATTTTGAATTCCCACAATCAGCTCGATTTTCTTTTTTGATTTTGACGTCATCTAGTTGTGTTTATGTCGTTTTCTTTGAGCAGATGTTGTTTGTTGCTTGCTTTTTGTTGTAATTCTGTGCCAAATGTTTGGTGATTTCAGTCGGATGTTTATAAGTGTCAACTAGGCGGTCATGGTGGTTTGTCCTCCCACTGAAAGCAAACTTCTTCTATGAGTAGGTATTGTTTTGTACGATTCCAGTTGTAATTAGGAATCAGGAATCGGAAGTTGAGTTAGAATTAGGAATCAAGATACCCAATTGCTGAAATTGTTGGAATTGGATTCATGAAGTTTTCAGAGAGAGCTAAGCACGAGGAAGAAGAAGCACATTCAGCATTCGAATTCCTACAGAGAGAAGCACGAGGAGATTCATCTAAAATCTCAACATAAGAAGCACAAAATTGAAGTCGGCAACAGTAGACTAGAAGCTCTAGTTTGAGCTCAGCAACAGAGAAACACAAAATGGGGTTTCCAACTCTCATGAATGAAAACCCTATTCTGCATTTGTTTGCTCCTTCAAAGTATAAGATACCTAGTTTCGCCTAACATTGGCCAGCGTGAGGAACAAGAAAAGGAGAGGGAAGTGGGACTTGCTGACGAACTAGGGGGGGGGGGGAGCAAAGAGAACCAGCGACGGACGCTGGGGATATGAGAGACGTAGCTCGACAGCTTACAGGCTTCGTTACTCCTTGGTGGATAGCTAGGGAAGAAGGATATAGTGCAAATGTGGGAATGACTCGTGGCTAGGAATCAATTTGAATTCAGTTCTTAATTCCCCAAAAACATCGTATTGGTGTGAGAATCTCTCACCTGATTCACTCGGAATTGTACCACTGACCCCCTTAGCTTTTGACTTTTTCCCTTGATTGTTTTCTTGTCTGTTCCTGACATGTTTTCTCAAGCTTAATGCTCTGAGTTTTGTTCACACTTTCAGACGACAGAGGGATGGTTTCGTGGTCAACAGCTCTTAAGAATATGTCTGTAGGCCTGTTTTACAGCGTTTCCATTGATTGATCATGTAACGGAAGAGGTTGCAAGTTCATCTATATGAACTTACCATCTTATTAAAATCTTGGGCTTTTTGTTAGGGTCCCTATTGTTTTTCAAATTAGTCTATGCTCTATCAAGTCTATGACTATGAACGTGCTAAATGTACGGCTCTTATCTTTCTTAGAAACTTAATTTTTTGTCTTCTGTTGAGAGAGTTGGAGAATATATAAGAATGGGTGTACTTGTTTGCATGCATTCATTTCATGTATGGAGCTTATCCAAGTTGAATGATTCACATACTCTTTAACACTTTTTTAGAGAATTTTCTTCTCTAATACATTCATACCTGGTCCTGACATTCTCAGATGAAAATGAAGGTCAGCAGAAGCATGTATGAATATTGTATGTCTATTAGCGCAAGTATGTTAACATAGCAATTTTAGCATATCTCAGGAAAAGAGGAAGGATGTAAAAACAAGACTTCGAAAATAAGTCATTCCAAGCGCTGAGTTTCCAGGTGGACAATCCTTTGTCTGAGTTGCATGGATAATGAGGAAAAGAGCATATTTCAGAACTTTAAGAGAGGAAAAAAACTCAAGAAAAATATAACTAAGATGCATCTGGATGAAGCCTCAAAATTACAACGGCGAGCAAGAAACCTCCTCGTTAAACTGAAGCTAGAACAGAATCTTATTGATGCTTACTCCTGTGAAGGTTGGAAAGGTCAGAGGTATGCTAATGATTACATTTTCTCATTTGCCGAATAATTGTTTTGTTTTGTTTTGTTTTGTTTTGTTTTGGATGAACCCTAGTAGATTTCATGTGAAGTACCAATTACCTTGACTCCTAGATTACTTTCATAGAAGATGCTACAACCACTATGGCACTATGTAATCCTTTTCACTTCAAACCATTTTGCTATTGTGTAACTAATATCTAACAAGTAATGTAAGAAAACTAAACAACTAGACGGTCAAAACGTATTATTGTAAGAGATCTTATGGTCTAACAATTTACAGCACTTTTATATCAACAAATATTAAGCCAAGATTAATCGTCAAACCTCAAAAGTATAAAAAACATTACAGAATTTCTCCTCAGTACCAAGTTAACCGTAGCAGTTTATTCCTCCTACTCTAATTAAAAATATTAACTAATTAAATTCAAGAATTATGTGTCTAACCATCTTTCCTAATATGAGCTTAGCTTAAATTAATAACAATACTAATAATATGGTACCCACTTTCATGCTACTGAGTATTAGTCAGACACTACACTCTGAAAGGATCTCTGGGTTTTGTAATGAAATAGGAAATTTCAAGCTAAGACAAGAAATTATAATAATATTTAAAAACAATATTGTAATTTAATTTTTCAACTACAAAATATCAATTATAATTTATTTTCATAAATAAACAGTTTCGGTATGGTGACAGAATATCAACGTTCCTCACTAATATTACATATCATGATAACTAAGCTCCTCAACAACACTAATTGAAACTGTACATGATATAACTAATTGATGGAATATTCTATATGGTGCCACTATACTCCGGATTTTTCTAGCTAGAGGATGCAAAACTGTTGAAACTCTTAAGGTACTATTGAATTGGTGCATATTTCATAAAGTTGCAAAATTATACATGTCAATCCAATTTTTTTGAAGGATATAACCCCTACAGCTCCCAGCTTGAGAATGTTCTTTGTAAGAGAGACTGGTTACTGGGTTCAAAGAAAGAGATATGGTGTGGAAAGAAGACAAGGTTTAAGAAAAAGGAAATTTGCAGGAAACCACCCGTTATATTGGCCATTTAAGTACAACCAACCTTTATAGAGCTAATATTTTAAACAACTTTAAACCTAGCTCAAGAGGTGGGAAAGCCTATACATCTTATTATAAACCTGGGATCAATGTCTCAAACCTTGCAATTGAGTAATAATGATCTGCTATGCTACATAGACCTACACATCTATATGATAGGTGTGCACTGGGGTTGTGTGCTAAACTTTTTCTTCCCCTATTGTATTCCATTCTTTAATCCCTTGATGGATAATATACACCAACATCACCTAGTCTTATTCGAACAGAGTAATATGTGTGCCACCACCCACAGTATGACAACACAATGACGTTGTTCCTACTCTAATACCACTTGATGCACATAGGAATTGTACTATTGCAGTGACAAAATTTAAGAACTTGGATGATAGAATACGAAAACTCTCACAAAGAATGGAGGGAGATGTTGAGGTATTTTGCATGGCTATATTTTCTTTGAAGAGGAAAAGATGAAGCAGGAGGTTAGGAATTCAATAAGGAATGAGCAAACTTTTTTACTAATCAACAGAACCAACAATCAAACTGAAGTCTTAATGTTAAAAAGAATCCCATTTAAGTAGCTCTGATAAATATTAGATCAGGAGTCACAAAACACACAAATCTTAGGAAACCAAGGATTCTAAAGGAATTCCCAAGGCCATGTTCCACTAAGCCACCAAGAGAGGAAAACACTTTCACCAAAGGAAGGCTACTCAACATAACAACTTAGAGGCTAATCCTCTTGATCTGTATGAGGGCTAATCCCATCTGTCACCTACACTGTCATCTTAATAATATTTCCTTCAAAAACTCATCCACCCTACTCTTGCTCACCACATCTTCATCTACCTTCTTAATCAAGGTATGATGCTTCAAAATGACACTTGTCACTAATAAGAACCGACTCTCCTAACAACTTTATGCTCAGTTGTTGCATAACAGAACTAGTTTACTGAAACACTTCAAGTTAGTGGCTTTGAAGATTAATATCAAGTCACTGTTGCTATATTCTTGTGTAGCAACTAGCAAGTGTCACTTGATATCTCAATCTCAGTGTTGCTAGCTGTATTGTTAGCAGGGAGTTGGCTCTAAAGTCTCTTCAAAACATCTCAAAAATATTTAGAAACTAGGGCTAGATTCAGTCCATGATACTGTGCAGTTTTGGGTACAAAACAGGAATCTCTTTTGTGTCTTCATACTGTTTAGAAGGCGGATATCAAGCTGTGTTATGTGGAAGAAAAGTACTTATCTTTTCTTTTTCTTTCTTGTCAGTGTTTTCACTTAATCATCCATGCCTAGTAAAGAATCCCGAGTAACGTTTTCTATATCACTCTTTTTGCAGTCGGGAAAAAATAAGGCCAGAAAAAGAATTACAAAGAGCCAAGACACAGATACTAAGATGTAAACTTGGAATACGTGATGTCATTCATCAGCTGGAGCTGTTAAGCTCTTCGGGTCAGATTGATGAATCATTGATATTTCCAGATGGATCCGTCCATCATGACCATGTAGGTGTTGGTTCTTTCTGCATTTCCCTTACCATTCCCTACCGTTAATTTATCAATTGTGAATCATCTATGTTGTTCATCTTCTTCAGCAAGGGTGAATTTTATGAAGTAAAGAATAGCAATATTAAGTGATTCAAGATTGTATGTGTTACAAAGTTAAAATTTGTTTCATGCATGCAGATATATTGTGCTAAGTGCAAATTGAAGGAAGCTTCAGAAGACAATGATATCGTACTGTGTGATGGCACCTGCAACTGTGCCTTTCACCAAAAATGTCTTGATCCTCCATTGGCAACAGAAGACAGTAAGTTAACACTTCAGGAGCTTGTTTTACTTTCACCTTTTAGTACTGCCTATTAGCATAAGGTGAAATAATCCCACTACAACAGGACTTTGCATACTACAATCATGTATTCCTATGCTTGACATATTTGTGCAAAATAGTATATTTAAATTGCTTGTGGTCGAATATATCAGATTATTTGGCCCGAAGTTTGTTTTTTAATAAAAAATAGTGTACTTAGTAATATATTGTTTGAAAAACTTGTACTAAATATAAATATTTTAGTAATTTCTATAACCAAAAAGGAACGTAATAAACATAAAGAGAATTTGATGTAAATGTTTGGAACTATATCTCAATCCATAATAATATTTGTCTCAATAATAATACTAGCGTATTGGTTAAACAGAAATGCACCATGGCCATCAACTAGTGTTGAGATGGCATGAAAATGATACTTCTCAATTTTCTTTACAAAAATGATAAATTATATTAGCCGTATGAACAGATCTTCCCTTACATATATATTCTTTTATCTATTGTGGTTACCACTATAATCTTCAACTTCTGCACCCTGCCTTAACCATCTTGCTTGCCCCTACCCTAGCACACCAAAAAAAAAAAAAAAAAACCTAAAGGACATAGTGGCGATGAATCGGTGATAGTGAAAAAAAAAATGAAGATGGCTTGCTTGTGGACAGGTACGGATTCGAGGAGGAATAAGCAGTCAGTGAGACAGAATTGTCTTATGAGGCATTGAGGAGATGCGCAGAAAGGAGAGAGCCGGAGGGAGGGTTAAGAAGGAGAAACAAGGAGATTAGGGTTTGATGTAGAGTGGTGGGAGAGTACTTACAGATACACTCAAGCTATGCACCCTTTGATTACAGATATATTTCGGCTTCTCTTGCTGACATAAAAACACACTAAAACCTTATATCCTGTAATCGGACACTATCACCAGTTTTTAACTTACAGACTTTGGAGTTTACCAATTTAACACCCGACCCAAACCCTTCTTATCATTAGTAACATTATTAATGGTCAAAATCATGCGTTATTTAGGGACATTTAGTTTTTATTTTTGTATGAGGGGTATATTGTACATATTATATAATTCTTGATGTTTGTAAAGGGTAAAATAAGTATGGTTGATGAATTGCGAGTAAAGTTTGGATGGTGCTCAAATATAATCTTTTTTATAAGTAGTTTTGTGGAAAGTGGCCTATATTAACGGTGGTTGTCTTTCTCAAACCCCTTAAAAATAACAAGTCAAAAATATTCTATTGTTGAATTTAGTTGCATTAAACAAGTTCTTGCATTTTCAATTTTTTATAAAATAAAATTGTCATTTTTTTTAATTTTGAAGTGTACGAGTACTTTTCATGGCAATATGCTGCCATTTGTGTTGGTGCATCATGTTTTGCCTAGTATGTCAATATTTGGGAGTCTGATCTGCAAAATCTAACAGATTATTTTTTATAGGCGAATAATTGTCATGATTTTATGTCAATTTATTTTCAAATTGCTAATTTGGATTTTATATTGTGTTTATATCTTTTCATTCGTGACACAAGTACCTTCTGGAGATGAAGGTTGGTTCTGCAATTTTTGTGATTGCAAGTTGGACATCCTAGAAACAATTAATGCACATCTTGGGACACAGTTCTCTTCTAATGCTACGTGGAAGGTTAGTATCTGCAGAATTCATCAATCTCCTAAATTACGATAACTTATCCTGATATTGGATATTGATTGGATTTGGTGCGATTCTGAGTGTAGGATATCTTTATAGAAGCTTCCTTATCAAACGATGGGACCACACTGATAAATCCAGCAGAAGAGTTGCCAGATGAAGACTCTGAAGACATTGACTATGACCCTCTGAGCGATGTAAACAGTGATTATAACTGCACCAGCATTGGAGTCAACAAGTCTTATGGTCAATGTAGTTCCAGCAGCATATCTTCATTAGAAAGTGAAACTTACTCAGTATCTGGATGTATAGAAGGAAACGTGATATCCAGTGTTAATTCTAAATTGGACGCAAATGCTGGGTTGGATAATGATGAAGCCCACGATGATGAAACTATTAGTGGTAGAAGGCGTCGATATGCAGTGGATTACAGGAAGTTGTATGATGTAAGTATATCAGAGCTGAAGCTTGAATTTTGACAATACTCTATCTTTGTCCAAATCTAAGACTTAGGATCAGAGTGATAGGGAAGTATGTGACCATACGACTGTTTGCTTTTGGACCATTTGAGGCCTAAATGGCATGAAACAATACGAACTCATAAGGTTTCCTGATGTTTGGATTAGTTAACAACCAAAACCTATTGCAGTAGCAACCGTCAAACATAATTTCTTATAATCTACCCTTCTCTTCTTTATTGCATTGATGGAACTATTCTATTTACATGTGCTTGATGTGTCCTAGTTCCATGAATAATGCAACTTTGATAGCCCTCTTTTTAATTTGTTTTTTAGTTCATTCGATTGCCACATCTCCTTCAACTTGATAATTTGATGCATATGATCATTGAGGTCCTTTAAGTCAAATTCCATTGGGTACTTTGGCAAAACATGTATGATGCAAGCAGTATCTGTGTGTTGAATCCTGTTGTAGGTTAGGATTATAAGAGATATTTGTGTGTTGAATTTTGTTGTAGTAGGAGGAGTTGCTTGCTTTTTGGCTGAAAATTTTCACCATAGAAAATTTGTTGGTTTTTTCCAATGTTTTGGAACAGTCTTGAACAAAGTAAACTGCATACCAAAGAAAACGAGTAGTGTCCACATATTTTTACGCTCCTTTGGCTCATAAAGATTCAACCGATATATGATCTTAATCATTGTGGAATTTGTTAGTACGTAATGAATCTCAGATGGGTTCCAAGAGTGATCTTGAATTTCCTTTTAGAGAAAAGTTATGTTGCAAACACTATAACTGGGAGCATGTCTGGTGCTTGATAAATGTTAATTGTTTTGCCTGTTCTGGCAGGAAATGTTTGGAAAGGATCCTTCTTTAGCCGAGCAACATAGTGAAGATGAAGACTGGGGTCCTCCTAAAAGGAGGCGGAAAGGAAAGCAGAGTGTTGCTGCTAGCACTTTCACCACTAGCGTTGATTGTGAAAAAAGGCTTTCTGAGTTGCATATGGAAGTTGAAGAAACTGCTTCTGCTGATCCGGGAACCATAAAGCATCTCAAGAGGATCCCTGTTGATGCAGTGGAGGTAGTTTGAGTTATATATATCTCATGGAATTTTCCCACTTGATTGAATTTTTTTTTTTACCAGAATTCACTAATTAATGTTGCTGTAACCTTCAGAAGCTTCGTCAACTGTTTATGGAGAATGAACTTCCTTCCAGAGAAGTTAAGCAAAAGATTTCACAGCAGCTAGGTCTAGAATATGAGAAGGTAAAAGCTTAGTTCTTAAATCATGGGACAGATACAAGACAAAACTTTAACTCGATATTTGTTATATGTGTTTAGACACTGCATGATATAGGTAAGAACGATTTTGTCTACGCGGGAAGCCCGTGTATTTTTTCTTCCCATGAATGTTTTCTTCTTATTGGACAATTGTAGGTGAACAGATGGTTCAAGAATGCACGATATATGTCTCTGAGGACAAGAAAGGCGAGTTGAATTAGATTTCTAGTCTGATGTTGAATCTAGATGCAGTGTGGCATTGGGCATGATTCTTCTGAATTTTCGGTCTTCTTGTTGCTCTCAGGTTGGTGTAGACTTAAGCGAGGACATCTGCTTGAAAAGGCATCTGTTGCTAGTCAAGGCGAAGAGGAGAGGGGAGAAGAAAAAACAAGCAGCAGAACTACTGTTGGAACAACTTGATCAAATAGAAACAAAGGTTTGGAGGTTAAAACAGTTGTTGCTTGAAGTTGGTGGAATGAACTTGAGTAGAGCCCGTGTGGTGTACATTCCAGTTGCGGAGCTGAAGGAGAAAATTTGAGCTAGGATAGGAGGGGCACAGATAACCGATGATGTTGGTGAGCGCGAATCTGATGGGTATATAATAAAACAAGTGTTTGTTGTGATGGCTAGAAATTTGATTTTGCTGCAGGAGTGTTTGGGACTATAACTTGAATAGTATTGTAATAGTAGCCCAATTGCTGCATATCTTTGCCCTACTGATTCCAATCTTACCTGCTTTGATGCTCTTGTACTTTTCCTCCACAATCAATCTCTTCAGTCATCGATAGCCTGGATATGTTTTGTTAATACTCCTCCTGGCAGTAGCAGATGCCCTCGACTGCAATGATGCTTTCGATTCGTATATGCAATGCAAGTCACGGATGGCACAATAATCTATTATGTGAAGGCACCAGGCACCAGCTATATGTTTATGCCCGTATCTGGAATTCATGTGCACACATACATACAATTACATGTTTTACAGAATATTTGGTTTGGTGGATACTTCAAAATCATCTCACGACATTCACATATAAAATATAAAATCACAAGCCAGCTTTTGAAGCATAATCAGTGTCTCTCTTAAGCTAACAGACACCAGGAAGGACGTATAAAAAGAGATGTTCCAAGCAGATAAGGCTATAAGAAGATATAAGATCTTCCACGCCTGAAGGCAAACATATACATACATATATATATATATATATATATATATATTCCTATCTCATACTCATCACCGGCCATGGAGCAGCCCCTGGAGATGGCAGTGAAGGACGTATAATGGGGACTCTTCTCACCAAAGAAAAGGCTTCATTAAGGCGAGCAGCATGGCTCATGAACTGCGACACCCTCTGCAGATGTTTCATCAAGGATAAGAAAAACGTAAGGCCAAGTCTTAGTGGGAGATATATGAAACACAAATTGTTATTGTTTTTGTACTTGCCAATATGTTCATGGCAAGACAAGTGCACTAAGAGAATGTGCATATACAAAGTTCTGAGAAACCTGTTGCGTCTGCAAGTATATTAATGAGCCAGCAACCCTGTCTTGCGATTAATCGAATATAATAGCGGTAGGATGAGGTCGAGGAAATGGAGAGTAGAAAGAGAAGTGACCTTATCATCGATGATGACCTTGAGATGAAGGCCCTGGGTCTTGCGCTTCATCTTGTACAGCCTCCTTCCAAGAATCACAAAGCCCACAAAAGCAGCTGCTACCGACAGAGACCAAACCGGGCTCACTCTAAACGCACAGTATTTGAGCAAGTCAAGGGGGAGTTTCCACCAGACAGCCTTATCGTTCTCTTCTTTCTTCTCCCCAGGGCCAGGCTTCATTTCCTCGGTCGCAAGATCGCCAGATGGATCGACATCGACATCGACATCATCTTCAGCGTGCGTCGATTCATCCTTTTCATGTTCCACTGGATGCTCTATGCTTCCGATTCCCACCCCGCAACAATCAAACCCTAACTTGCTCTCCACTTGAGCCCCCAATTCTTCGAGGAGGGACTCGTTCTTGTAATCCAGGTTGAACGCTTCCCCGGAATCAGACCAGTACTTGACAAGGTTAGTCTTCTCCGAACATTCCAATCCCTCGATCAGCCTACGGGAAACGGAACGATCACTGCCGGAGTCGGACCAAAAATCAGCCGAATCCCTAGGCGGAAGCAGTGGAAAGGGAGCATCGGAAGCGGGGTCGATCCAGCTCGGATTGTCCGACACGGCGGAGCCATCATCGCTGCTGGGCGGCTTCTCATGGGGATCGAGAGAGAAGTAATCCGACTGGAACACGGCATCACAGCTGGAATCGAGTTGCTGCTCCATCTCCCCCACTTCTTCAGCGTCTGAGTTCTGGAGGACTTCCCAATCACACAAATCAGGAGACTTATCCATTTTCAGATGATTGATGGAATCAGCCAAGGCAAGAGAGACGAAGGATATACGACGGGGATCGGAGGAGAAACTGAATTTGGGGATTAGGAAAAGCGTTTCATGGCAAGGGAAGAAGAGAAAGGAAAGGTGCCCTCTCAGCGACCGATGCGATAGGGAATCGTATGTTTCTCTTCTTCCGGTGGTATTCGCATCTCATGCTATAGTTCTATTTTGCATTTCGGTTTTTTCGCCCGGTAGCGGTGAGATAAGACAAAATTGGGAAGATGTCTCAAAGTTTTATCTATTTTGTACATTGTTTTGAATTTTTTTTTATTTTCCGTTAAATATTTATCTATTAATTTTTTAATTAAAAAATGAGAAAAAAATAAAACAATCTAAAAAAAAAACCCAAATAAACCATCTCTCTACCTAGGTGTGGATCATCTTGTCCATCTTCATAGTCCATCTAAAAAATGAATAGGTTTTTTTGCGAAGTATTAGCAAAAACTATCAGATTCCGAAACGCCGTTTGCAGAAATATCATGTTTTAGAAAGTATTGTAAATATGCCATAAAGCTGCAACACTTTTGAAAACCAAAAAGGTAAAATCAAAATAAGTAAAACGGCCTAAGATGCAGTTAAGTGTTAAACGAGTATATGAGTAAGCCTAATTATATACCTGTTCAACCGGTAGCACATCTCATCTTTTCCAATTAATGTTCTCCGTTGAACAACTTTTTTTCTTTCATCCCTGAACTCTTGAAGCGTATTCCTCACAGCAAATCTAAAATCCCCAAAGGCGAGAAGCCATTTCTCCCTTTGTTCAGCCCTTTGTTAAGCCTTTTCTGAAGCCCTTTCTGCAGCCCTAGATCGACAATGGTGAGGACCAGAAATTTGCAGTCTGCGAACGACAGAGTGAAGAAGCAGAAGCCGAATGGTTCTACAGAGTCGAAGAGAAGGGTTGAGGAGAGCGCGAATGCGAAGGCGGCTCCAGTGGCGAGGGGCCGAAAGAAGAGAGCCTACAGTTCGTCAGAGGAAGAAGAATCACCAAGTCCAGTCGTTTCGATGCAGAAGAAGAAACCGAGAATGGCTTAAGAACCAAAAGCCAAGAGGTCGAGGAAGGAGCCATCAAAGTCGGTTGGCGGGGTTAGTGATCTTCTCTAACTCTTAATTTTCTTGAAAAAAAAACAAATTTTGTCTGAATGTGATGCATGCTAAAATTAGGCTTATGTGAAAATGAGAACATGATTTGCTCTGTGATAAACAGAGCACGGAGAGATGTGCAAAATTTATAGTAGCCTAAACTGTTACATCCATATGGCTTGACAAGCGAAATTATTGTCTGACGAAACAAATTATCTTACCTGACAAAGTAAGTTTTAGGGTTTATGTGAATATGAATGTCATGTATTTGTTCTGTGGTTAGAATGTTAGAATGTCATAGTATCCTGATTCATGTTGATACAAAGGTGTAAGTTATACTATAGGGTAAAGACTTATCCTCAACAACTTCCATTTGTCCTGACAAACCGCAATGTAGTCTGACAAGTTATTTTGTATCCTGAAAACATATATCTTTACCTGACAAAGTAAGATGGTGCCTCTCTTTTATGTGAATATGAAAGTCATTCTTACCTGTCATGTATATGTGAATGTAATTCATTACAGATAAGTTACAAGTGGCATTCTGAGGAGTTGTTTTTCGGTCGGATAAATCAGAACTCATGGCTTAATTTGTGTTTCTGCAGACTGAATGGGACACCACCTTCACTGAGCTCAACATAAAAAGGGTGTTGGACCATGCTCAGTCGCTGGAGGGAAAGCTGAAGTCCCGATATCTATCTTGATGGGATAATGTTTTCATAACAGTGTAGTTTCTGAGTATGTGTGCATAAGTGTTTTTAATGTATGAACTTTGCAATGCTAGTTTTTTTGTTCTTTTGTGTGTGGGAATGCCATGTAAAGGGCACGTTTTGTTTAAAGTTGAACAACGTAATATAATGCTTCTGTTTATAAGGTTCAGACCATGTTGGAGTTTTACAAGACGTATTGTGAATTTACAGGTCGTATTTATGTATTACGTTTGTCAGTACAACTTCGCACCTGATTCTAGGGTTCTTATGAAGGTTCATTTATAGACTTCGTAACTGAAATGGGTTTGCAGATGATTGTGTTTATTCACTGGGTTTTGTAGATTCCTTTGTCAGACCATGTTAGGCGTTTACAGGACGTATTGTGGCTTTACAGGTCGTTTTGTATGTATAAGGTTTTCCTCGAGCAAATGAGTATGTGAGGACATAAGCGTTGTTTTACACGGTGTTCTACAGTCTTATGGGTTGTCATTTATAGGGTTTAACACTGACTCATGCTGAGAAGTCATCAACTCTTAACCCAAAGATGATGACAGGACAAAATGCAACGTTTGCAGAGAACCTAAGAACTTTGTCAGTACAACTTCGCACCATGATTGTGTTTATTCATTCGGTTTTTTAAATACCTTTGTCAGACCATGTTAGGGTTTTACAGGACGTATTGTGGCGTTACAGGTCGTTTTGCATGTTTTAGGTTTTCCTCGAGCAAATGATTATGTCAGGACATATACGTTGTTTTACAGGGTGTTCTACAGTCTTATGGGTTCTCCTTGTGAGGAGTTTACCACTGACTCATGCTGACAAGTCATCAACTATTAAGCAAAGATGATGACAGGACAAAATGCAACGTTTGCAGAGAACCTATTTTCTATTTAAAACAAAATGCAACGTTTGCAAAGAACCTATTTTCCATTTAAAACAAAATGCAACGTTTACCACATAATATTAGCCAGCTTTTACCCATTTTCTATTTAAAACAAAAGTCACACTCCACAATAGCAAGAATGCCAGAATCCATACAGAATTCTGATACTTTTGCAATTCCGTTGAAAATCTTGGATTTCTGCAACTGGCAAAAGCAAATCTGGTATTTTTGCTAATACGCCCAAAAAAAGGCGTATTAGCAAAAATACCAGATTTGCTTTTGCCAGTTGCAGAAATCCAAGATTTTCAACGGAATTGCAAAAGTATCAGAATTCTGTACGGATTCTGGCATTCTTGCTATTGTGGAGTGTGGAATTTAGCTTTTGTTTTAAATAGAAAATGGGTAAAAGCTGGCTAATATTATGTCTAAAAAATATAAAAGAAAGGGTTAATCTCTCTTAATGAGGTTGAAGCCGCCGATGGACAGAGGCATCACATCAGTGTGAAAAAATTTCAGCAAAGTGGACTTCGAATTGGCGGGCAAGTTTCCCTCCAAAAAATCTGGCCTCCCTCAACCTTTAATCCCTCCAGCTAACCTCCCCTAAAAAAATCCCTGAATATTCCTGGAGAACTTAAAAGCAGCCTGACCAGTTATTACACGTGAGATATTTCGCACCTGATATTTAACACCTGACGCTTGCAAATACAGCTTGAATGGGTAAGTAAATTCTCCTAAAAAACAATCAATTTTCCCCCTTTGTTCTGTATACGTGAAGTTCAAAAACCTTATTTATTTGTAGGTTCGAAACTAGTGTATGTGACGTTCATCAGTGGTGGAGAATGGAAAGAACAAGGGAAAAGGTGTGGAATTTAGCTTTTGTTTTAAATAGAAAATGGGTAAAAGCTGGCTAATATTATGTCTAAAAAATATAAAAGAAAGGGTTAATCTCTCTTAATGAGGTTGAAGTCGCCGGTGGACAGAGGCATCACATCAGTGTGAAAAAATTTCAGCAAAGTGGACTTCGAATTGGCGGGCAAGTTTCCCTCCAAAAAATCTGGCCTCCCTCAACCTTTAATCCCTCCAGCTAACCTCCCCTGAAAAAATCCCTGAATATTCCTGGAGAACTTAAAAGAAGCCTGACCAGTTATTACACGTGAGATATTTCGCACCTGATATTTAACACCTGACGCTTGCAAATACAGCTTGAATGGGTAAGTAAATTCTCCTAAAAAACAATCAATTTTCCCCCTCTGTTCTGTATACGTGAAGTTCAAAAACCTTATTTATTTGTAGGTTCGAAACTAGTGTATGTGACGTTCATCAGTGGTGGAGAATGGAAAGAATAAGGGAAAAGGTGGTTGTATGAGGGTGATAGAATAGTGAAAGCCATGTTGCTTTCCCCTGTCATGGACTTGGCTACACTGCGCAACAAATGGACTGAGAAGAACCCATTTGATGAAGAAAAATTGATTGTGCAATACGCTTATGAAAATAAACCAGAACTTACACCCATCTTTATAAATGATGACGACGATCTTGCTGCGTTCAAGTTCTTGAACATATGTGGAGAAAATTCAGCAAAGTGGAATATTGCGTTGTACACCAACATTTTAAAGAAGGAAGAGATTCAAAGTGAAAGGACTGAACATCGTACTCTTCCTTCAACAGCTCCACCACGAACTCAGAGCCAGAGCCAAGATAATAAAGACTTTTTCAGGTCATTTTTTAAACAAGACAGAGCACCTCACACAGATGTCAGGTCGATTGATGAAATTATTGAAGCTGACAACGATGCAGAGTTAAGGAGATTAAAAAGGGATGAAGTGAGGGGGAAATACAAGAGAAATTGTCCCCTGATAGTGGAAGACATTATATCATTGAGCAGCGATGATGAGGACATTGAAGGTGCTACATCTAGAAACAAAGGGAAGCAGGCTATGACTGATTATGCCAACAGTGGAGTTTCTTTGGAGGATGAAATAGAAGATGGCTTTGACTATGAGGGCTATTATGAATCAGGTGATGATGATTGTGTTGATGGTGTGGAAGGGTTAGGGTATGCTTCAGGGGATGATGTGAATACAGTTGGTCTAGATGATGTGTGGGAAGAAATTAATGGCATTGAGGGAACACAGAACGAGGAGCAAATAGAGGATGATAAAGAAGAAGAGGTTGATGTTGATGAAGACATGCTTAGAGTGCTTCAAAAGAGGTAATATCCAGCGGAGATGGAAATGTTAGTTGAAGATGAGGAAACAAGTGCAAACAAGTCCTCATATCCAACAATGAAGGTTGGTCAACTCTTTAATTGTAAGGAAGAGTTCAAAGTTGCACTCTTCTCCCTGGCAATGGAAAACTTCTATGAGATGCGTGTGAAGAGGTCCGATAAGTCCAATTATGAAGTTGCGTGCGTTGACGACAAATGCAAGTTTTTTTGTCGTGGCTCATTGTATCGAAAAACGTCGTTATTTATGGTGCGACAATATGTTGCGGATCATACCTGTGGCATGAGAGTAAACCACAATCACCACAAAGGAGCAACTTCTCGGCTGATTGCCGATAAAGTACTTCACAAGTATGGTTTTCTTGCATTTGAATATATTTTTGTGATCAAAGGCCAATATGAATGCATGTATTGATTCACTTCGTTACATCTCAGGTTTTTAAACGGCCGTAAAGGCCTACTTGCTTCAGAAATTCAGGATTTCATGTTACAGCAAGGGATAAGGACAAGCTACTACAAAGCCAATCGAGCGCGGCTCTTCGCCCAAGTCATGGCACATGGTACAGTTGCGGATAGCTACAAGGCAATGTACTCTTACATGCACATGTTACAGAAATCTAATCCGGGAACATACACGAGAATAGTCAGAGATGCTGAGCAACACTTCAAGTACGTCTTCTGGACTTTAGGTCCATGGATAAGGGCAGTGCCACATCTGAAAAAGATCAGTATTCAGTCGTGATGTTGTTACGTCAGGAGATATAGTTACTTTGTCAGGTAAATCTACTATATGACTGAATATGTGACAAACAGAAAATAGTTCTGCGTGTGTCAGGGCAACATCTGAGAAATAGTCAATTTGTCATTTTGTCAGGCTATATACCGTAGTTTCAAAGCTTATAACTCTGTTGTCAGGGCAACATCTGATAAAATAGTTCTGTGTAGGTAATATCAGTTGATGGCACTCACCTCTCAGCCAAGTTCAAGGGGATACTTCTGTTGGCAACGACACAAGATGGAAACGGCCAAATATATCCCCTTGCTGTTGCCGTTGTTAATAGTGAGAACGATGATGCATGGTCATTTTTCTTCAGTGAATTGAGGCTTGTTGTTCCTGATCATCCCGAGTTGTATTTCGTGTCTGATCGTCATCTTAGCATTGGGAAGGGTCTGAGAAATAGCTATCGTTTCGCCAAGCATGGATATTGCATATATCACATATACCAAAACTTCAAGAGGAAGTTTGGTAGGCAAGACCTCTTCGGCATATTCAAAAAAGTTGCTCATGCTTACACAGTAGCTGAGTTCAATCATCAGTTTGCTCAAATAACAGCTGCATCTCCAAAGATTGGTCAATATCTAAAAGAAGCTGGAGTTGAAAACTGGGCGAGAGCGCATTTTCATGGGAACAGGTTTAACATCATGACAAGCAACAACGCCGAGTGTCTCAATGGCTTGTGGAAAACACAGCGTCAGTGGCCTATTCTTGCTCTGTTTGATGCGATTGTTGAGACCATTTCTAAATGGTTTTGTCAAATAAGGGAAGCGGCCTCAAACTGGGACCAATACTTGTCACCCTCTGTGTACACGCTGGTAGAGGTGAACTACAGAAGGGCAGCAAAGATGAGTGTTCGAAGACTAAGCCAGTTTGAAACGGAGGTCATGGTAGAAACTTGTAGATACTCGGTGAACCTTAATGCTCGTACATGTGATTGTAACATGTTCCAGATTGATAAAGTTCCTTGTGCTCATGCCATAGCGGTTGCAAGTGATAGGGGAGTGCGACTCACTGATCTCGTCCATCCCATGTTCAAGAACGAGTGCGTGAGAGAAGTGTACAAGGAAACTGTGCATCTTGTTCATCCCACAGGCCGATGGTCAATTCCTGAAGCCGTGTCATCCATTCCATGCTGTCCACCAAATGTAAAACGTCCTCCTGGAAGGCCATGAATTAACCGATACAGGGCGACGTGGGAGGGGAACTATACTAGGAGGAGGCGGTGTTCGTATTGCGGCAACCAAGGCCACAACAAGCAGTACTGTAGGAGGAGAAGGACTGATGATGGACAATCATAGGAAGAGAATGGGTTAGTTTTTTTGGGTTTACAATTGTCACCATGTTGTTGTTTTTGGGTGTTTATGCTAGTAAATGTTGTTGTTGGGTGTTTCATGAAAAAGATGTATGGTTTAAGTCTATATAGGCGTAAACCACACCTCTTTTTTGTGGGGGCTTCCTTTTGGATGATATACAAAGTACATAAATTAAATATTTTGCTTAAGATTTACTTGTCATCTTGAACCTTCATAAGAACCCTAGAATCAGGTGCGAAGTTGTATTGACAAAGTTCTTAGGTTCTCTGCAAACGTTGCATTTTGTCCTGTCATCATCTTTGCTTAATAGTTGATGACTTGTCAGCATGAGTCAGTGGTAAACTCCTCACAAGGAGAACCCATAAGACTGTAGAACACTCTGTAAAACAACGTATATGTCCTGACATAATCATTTGCTCGAGGAAAACCTAAAACATGCAAAACGACCTGTAACGCCACAATACGTCCTGTAAAATCCTAACATGGTCTGACAAAGGTATTTAAAAAACCGAATGAATAAACACAATCATGGTGCGAAGTTGTACTGACAAAGTTCTTAGGTTCTCTGCAAACGTTGCATTTTGTCCTGTCATCATCTTTGGGTTAAGAGTTGATGACTTCTCAGCATGAGTCAGTGTTAAACCCTATAAATGACAACCCATAAGACTGTAGAACACCGTGTAAAACAACGCTTATGTCCTCACATACTCATTTGCTCGAGGAAAACCTTATACATACAAAACGACCTGTAAAGCCACAATACGTCCTGTAAACGCCTAACATGGTCTGGCAAAGGAATCTACAAAACCTAGTGAATAAACACAATCATCTGCGAACCCATTTCAGTTGCGAAGTCTATAAATGAACCTTCATAAGAACCCTAGAATCAGGTGCGAAGTTGTACTGACAAACGTAATACATAAATACGACCTGTAAATTCACAATACGTCCTGTAAAACTCCAACATGGTCTGAACCTTATAAACAGAAGCATTATATTACGTTGTTCAACTTTAAACAAAACGTGCCCTTCACATGGCATTCCCACACACAAAAGAACAAAAAAACTAGCATTGCAAAGTTCATACATTAAAAACACTTATGCACACATACTCAGAAACTACACTGTTATGAAAACATTATCCCATCAAGATAGATATCGGGACTTCAGCTTTCCCTCCAGCGACTGAGCATGGTCCAACACCCTTTTTATGTTGAGCTCAGTGAAGGTGGTGTCCCATTCAGTCTGCAGAAACACAAATTAAGCCGTGAGTTCTGATTTATCCGACCGAAAAATAACTCCTCAGAATGCCACTTGTAACTTATCTGTAATGAATTACATTCACATATACATGACATGTAAGAATGACTTTCATATTCACATAAAAGAGAGGCACCATCTTACTTTGTCAGGTAAAGATATATGTTTTCAGGATACAAAATAACTTATCAGACTACATTGCGGTTTGCCAGGACAAATGGAAGTTGTTGAGGATAAGTCTTTACCCTATAGTATAACTTACACCTTTGTATCAACATGAATCAGGATACTATGACATTCTAACATTCTAACCACAGAACAAATACATGACATTCATATTCACATAAACCCTAAAACTTACTTTGTCAGGTAAGATAATTCGTTTCGTCAGACAATAATTTCGCTTGTCAGGCCATATGGATGTAACAGTTTAGGCTACTATAAATTTTGCACATCTCTCCGTGCTCTGTTTATCACAGAGCAAATCATGTTCTCATTTTCACATAAGCCTAATTTTAGCATGCATCACATTCAGACAAAATTTGTTTTTTTTTTCAAGAAAATTAAGAGTTAGAGAAGATCACTAACCCCGCCAACTGACTTCGATGGCTCCTTCTTCGACCTCTTGGCTTTTGGTTCTTCAACCATTCTCGGTTTCTTCTTCTGCATCGAAACGACTGGACTTGGTGATTATTCTTCCTCTGACGAACTGTAGGCTCTCTTCTTTCGGCCCCTCGCCACTGGAGCCGCCTTCGCATTCACGCTCTCCTCAACCCTTCTCTTCGACTCTGTAGAACCATTCGGCTTCTGCTTCTTCACTCTGCCGTTCGCAGACTGCAAACCTCTGGTCCTCACCATTGTCGATCTAGGGCTTCAGAAAGGGCTTCAGAAAGGGCTTTAAAAAGGGCTTCAAAAAGGGCTTCAAAAAAGGCTGAACAAAGGGAGAAAGGGCTTCTCGCCTTTGGGGATTTCGGATTTGCTATGAGGAATACGCTTCAAGAGTTCAGGGATGAAAGGAAAAAAGTTGTTCAGCGGAGAACATTAATTGGGGAAGGTGAGATGTGCTACCGGTTGAACAGGTATATAATTAGGCTTACTCATATACCCGTTTAACACTTAACTGCATCTTAGGCCGTTTTACTTATTTGGATTTTACCTTTTTGGTTTTCAAAAGTATTGCAGCTTTATGGCATATTTGCAATACTTTCTAAAACATGATATTTCTGCAAACGGCGTTTCGGAATTTAGTAGTTTTTGCTAATACTTCTTATATAATATACTTTTTAAAAGTACATAGCCCGGATTTAAAGGAATCCATGTTATTTAATGAAAAATTACAAATTCAAAGGAGCCTCTACCTACTGCTATACACGATGTTCTAAACCCTAACTTCATGTACGCCTGGTGGAATGCTCTCGCCGCCGAGATTTCAATCGAAGACTGCTCCTCGACGGAATCTGAATGTCGCCGGCGGGGACACGTTCTCTCGCTGAGTCCGAGGAGAAATCCGAACTCACCGGGATGGAGTGAGAGTTGGAGTATTAGCCCGGCGACAACAAGGAGGAAGAATCCGCTGAACATCGAAACACGGAGGAGACTCAACGAAATGACATCAGTGGAGGCACGAAGAGTTTCCCCTGTTCAATCGCTGAGAACGGGATCCCGGAGGCTAGATCAGACGACTAGCCAGTCGCCAAGGAGGCGGAAATCGGCGGCTGAGGTTCGCCCAGGGAGAGCAGAGGACCAATCATCAACTATTTCTTAGAGTAGCTTTAGCACCTCTTCTCGAACCGAAACTGAGGTAATTGATTGTAATCATGTAACTAAAAAGCTTAATTAACTCGATGTAATTAGGGTTTCACCGTAGTTCGTTCATGTCACGCTATTAACTGAGCTAATTAGGGTTTCACCGGGGAATCAGCTACCCAACCTTGATCTTCTTTGTTGCGCAGATGACGATAATTACAGAGGTTGCAGAGGTGGAAGCAGCGTTGGCGGTGTTGTATGCCTCTCTCGCTGTCATCAAGTGGCGCCTTAAACCCTATGCTAAGCGTCGTCTTCACATAGGTCCACTGATTTTCTTAGCAACATTGCTCAATTTCAATACTTCGGTAGCAAGTTGAATGAGTTTTTACAAGTACAACACCGCGAAGTACAGATTTGTCGTCCGATTTGTATCCTGGTTTTTTACTGCTATTTTTTCAAGTTGTGCTCATTCTTGTACAAGATATGCTTGACTGAGCTGGGTTATTGTTAGTTTCTTCACTTTCTTTTCCATGTGATGGGTGTTCACAGTGGTTACTAATCATGGTTACTGCTTCTATAGTTGATGTGAAATTGACTTGGGGTTTAGAACTCCCAAATATGTCACAGACTATGGAAAGTTGATCATTGGATAGATAAGTTGTGTAGTTTAGGATTTTATCAGGGTAGTATGATGGATGATGTGATTTAACCTTTATTTATAGTGTGAGACACATGAGAACTATCTAAAGCTTGTTTTTCTATAAATGAGGATTTAAGGCTAGCTATATTTGCTTGATTTCCCCCCTTTTTGTTGTGAATTAGTTTCCACCTTGACTTGAATTATAGACCAACAAGGATGTCATCGCCCAAGTTATTTCTGCTACCATAGCTGGGGACATGATCCTTGCTTCTGCTTATGCCCATGAACTGCCTCGCTATGGACTTGAAGTGGGACTTACCAACTATGCAGCAGGTGGGTTCTTGACCTTTTTGCTTATTTAATACTTTGTATGTGTTGGATGTGGGCCTTTCGAGAACCACCACCGACAATCGTGTTTTTGGTGCTCTCAAGTTACCATTGTGATATAGTCTGTTTTTTACATTGTTGTGCAACTTCAGCTGCATAATCTGCCAAATTACATTCTACGTTTCGTTAAACTCAGACACCAAATGTTATCTGTTGCACCATTATCATGTTATTAGTTCATTTGCTTTTTCTAATGAATGTTCTACTATTTGTAGGGTGCACTTACATGTCACTTACATCAATTGACTCAACTAAATCTTTAAAATAAAATATAAAAAAAAAAAACAGAGAACCCTATGAAAGTAACATAAGGCGAAATGTGGTGAAAGACGTCAAAGTTTTAAAAGTCAACTAATATTGAACGAACAGATGAATCTTGAGCAGACAATTAAGATCTTGATGGACTAAATTGGACAAGTTCATCTAAAGGCTACTTGCAAAATGTAGAACTAATATGTATGTCTCTGCTTATATTATTTATGTGAATGTAAAATTGTTGTTTTTCTTTCACAGTGCAATGTAGACAGATTTGTAGAAGATAATGGCCTTCAGATGTGGTCTGCTAATGTAATTGAAATGATTTATAATGTACTGATTTATGTACTTATTAATATTGTGGAATATTCAGCAAGATGGGTAGGTCAACAACCATAAGAGACCTATGGAGAATGACAAATGGAACTTGGCATTGCCATCTCCCTTTAGAATTTCTTAGGTGTTAAGTTGCATGATTGTCTTATAGTTTGATGATAGACAACTTCAGGAATTAGTTGTAATGAGCTTTCTTTGCAAGTTTCAAAGTTCTGTTGAAATGATTTATGATGTACTGATTTATGTACTTATTAATATTGTTGAAGTGATGATAGAAATAACATTGAAAATTAGTTCGATGCCCTTTGCTACCACTAGTTGGCTTATTTCTTATGCTTATATCTTGTTTGTCTTCACAGGTTATGGTGTCTTTCAAGGAGGAGCCTGATGCTACTCTTCCACCTACAATTGATGGGGTTTTCAGGGCTCACAAACAGATTGTTGATGGATTGGATGGTGATTCTGCTCAAGCTGCAGCAGCTCCTGGCGGCAAGGTCTCAACAAAGTTACTTGTTCAACACAAGATGGAAGTCTGATAGGAAAGCAGGAGCAACTGTTAAAACTATCGAGTTGCATTGTCCGGGTTCTTGGAGCAGGTATTGGAGCAACTATGCATTTATTTCCTCTTTCCTTGGATTACTAGTGTACAATGCTGGATAGTAGATAATTGCTATTTGCCTTGATGTGATGAGTGTAGTTTCAAAAATTGACGCATTTTGTGTTTGCCTTGATTGTATGTACACTCACCTTCATTCTTTTGTTCTTTTTATAATCATTATATATGATGTAGGGCTTTTACAAATGATAAATAAATTTATCAAGTCCGAAGGAATAGATTCCTTTTATATGTAAAAAAATGGGATTTTTTAGCTCGGACCTGAAAAGGTCCGGGTTAAAAGGTCCCCTCTTTATTTTTGAAAACCCACTACACTCTATAACCCGGATGTGTAAACGTCCGGGTTAAAAAGTCCTCTTTTTTAAAAAACCTACTACGCTTTATAACCCGGCTGTGTAAAGGTCTAGGTTAAAAAGTTATCCTTATATAACCCGGACATATTTTTTACGTCAGGGCTATTTGATCTATTATCCACTCAAGATGATACCCGAACCTATTTTACCATACATCCGGGTTATATTTAAAAGAGCGCCCGGGTTAAAAGCTATATTTTGTAGTAGTGACATGTGGTCTTTGGCACCGGTATCTATGATCTAGATTTTTTTTTTGAAAAAGGTAAATATATTGCATGTATAAAACATGTACAAAAATCACCGACTTAATCGAGAGATAAGCGTTCAGAATAGTTGAGCAACAAAATGGAAACACACTCAACAAGCAATGGACTTGCAAACACAAGCATCTTCAACAAACAAGTCAGTCAAACCACAGCTAGCAATCTGCAGGGATAAGCTCAGAAAAAGGAGTTCAACTCACTCTAATATGGTGGAGCCATCTGCGCGTCTTCCTATCGTTCCCCTTACACTTGCCCATAAGGCGGGTTTTCACATCTTTGATGGTTTTGCAGCTGCAATCCCCCTCAGTAACTGTTGTTCCCTGCCAAGTTTTTGCATTTCTGGAGGCCCAAATGTTATAAAGTGCGCATGTGAAGGCATAGATACGAACCTTGAACACAACTGATCTCGATCTCTTGCTTGCTGAGAACCATAGCAACCATTCCTCTATAGAGGATTTGCATTGATAGACCCCAGTCCACTCCATAATTTGTTTGATCACCGCACTTGAAAACGGGCATTCGAACCATCAATGAAGGCTACTTTCAGTTGAGGCATTACACATAATACAAGAAGTTGAGTCAACCAAACCAATTAAAGAGAGGCGATCCAATGTAGGGGCTTTAACAATGATTTACAAATCCCATCAAAAGAATAAGAGGAAATACCAACAAGATTGCTAATAGCCTGATCAAAAGTAGATAAAGAAGGAGTCTTGTGGCTAAACATAGTACAAGAAGAACTGGTACGATTGGTTTCTTTGGGAAAGTAAATAATTTTGTAACACTTGTCGACAAGGTGACCAGTCTTCATGTAGAATGTGCAAGTCTTTCGATTTTCTTGCCTTTATAATTGGATTGTTGAGAAGACTGAGAAGATTACACATGAAAAGAACATGAACCAGTAGGAGATTAATATGAAGAGGAAGTAATGCCATGTTGTTGTTCGAGATTCATCATCAAATTGTTCCCTCAAACCATTGAATTAGTCTCATTTAGTCCCATAAGGAACTGGTATAAGCATTGCTCATCCTCATAGGCCTTCATAGCAACAACCATTTTGCAAAAACACGGAGCAATCAAGCAAAAATATTACAACTCATCCCACACTTTCTTAATCCTGGTAAAAAAAGTTGGTAATGTCTAATGTGCCTTGCGCATTTCAAGCAACTTCTTTCTTAATTGAAAATATTTTTGAACACCTTAGCACGCACAATTATGGAATTAAGCTAAGTCCATATTGCGTGAGACGTTGTTGCAAAGAGAATGCTATCGACAATAATCTTGTCCAATGAAGTCAAGATCTAGGAAATAACTAAGTCGTTGCAGCGATCCCAAAGGCAAAGTCGTTATGGATCATGAACTTGTTACGGCCTTGGGAAGCTACCATCGATGAACGCCAATATGTTCTTGGCGTTGAGTACGACTAAAACAGAGTGTTTCTTGGAGAGAAATTATTTCTTATCTAATGGCTTGGAAACCATAATCATGTCGGGGTTGTCAGAAGGATGAGTATGAAGAGGATCACCAAGATCGATGATTGTAGCGGGAGGAACAACAACCCTAGCTGGCTATTTCGAGAAACTCATAAAGCAATTGAACAGAAACTGATCTAAGAAACAAGCAATTGATCACAAAAATCAATCGAAAACTAAAATGAAGAACACTCGATATCAAGAAGATAATCAAATAGGTAGATAGAATCAACAAAAATCATACATCGATCTGGAAAGATGGATTTATATCAACAAAAAATCAAAACTAGAATTGCGGAAGCGGAAAAAATATGTCAAATGCTCTCATACAATTTCATGTTCATGTGAGAAGAAGAAAACAGAAAGAGAGTGAAGAGAATTCTTCCATCAATGGATTGAATTTCGTTTACAAGAGTGATCAACATATATAAGTACAGAGGAGTGGCAAACAAACTAACCGGCTTACTAACAAACTGTGTCACTTACATGCACGTGATTAACATGTGTGATGCGATTCGAAGCCTCAGATGAGTCCTAGATCGCCGTTGGGATCGGATCATTATCAAGTAGTCACATCTTCTCCGGATCTACTCGGATTCCCTGGGTTTGGTGGTAGCCAACGCGATGGCAACCAAGGAATGCTCACGGCCTCTTACGTGAAAGTGGTTCTTGGAATCACTCAAGGATTAAACGTGATGAATCCAACAAACAAGGCAACGTGATGCCTCAGATCGATCGAACAAGAACAATGGGAGGTGATGGTTAGGGCTTAACAAGGAGGAAAAACTCCCAACGTTAATTAAGCCAAAACAAGACAAGTGTTGGCTTATATAGCCAAGGGACTCGGCCATGGGCCTAAACAAGACTAATGGGCCGGTGGACTTAGCACAAGACACACACATGCCCAAAAATAGAAAATAATCAAATCGGAATTAAAAGTATTAAAAATAGTAAGTTTTCAAATAACCTCAGAATAACTAAGTATAAAACGAATACAAATAAGACGCGCCATAAGGGACGTCAGGGACACGAGCGTCAAGGTGGGCCCAGGTGTGAGCACAGATATGGGCACTACACAATGCACCAGGGAGATCATCGCGCAAGGGGCGGGCTCTAGGATAGAAACCGTGGGAGCCGGAGCGAGCTCGGTCGTTGTCGGTGCAGGCATTAGCGTCGTGTTGAGGGTTGGAGCGGTCACCGCGCAGTGGAGTGACTGTCGCGCTAGGGGACGCCAAAGGGCGCATAGGGTGCACGCTGGGGTGCTTAGGGGGCGCGACCAGTTTGGCACGATACCTATGCCAAATACACAAGCTAGCACGAGCATCACGGTGGGCCCAGGTGCGAGCACGGACGTGGGCACTACGCAAGGCACCAGGAGATCACCGCGCAAGGCGCGGGTTCTAGGACAGGCACCGTTGGAGCTGGAGCGAGCGCAATAGTAAGCGGCGTGCTGAGGGCTGGAGCGGTCAGCACGCCTGATGAGAATGGAGCCTCCAAGACAAGGCTCTTCTTCCTGGAATGCTTCGAACGTGACTAAGTGAAGAGGGCTTCCTTCTCCTTGGCTTCAAGGTGGCTTCAAAGTGTTCTTGAGGGCACCTTCAAGGGATCTTGAGCTCTTGATGGAAGGTTGTTGGAATGGAGCTTGAGAGCTTGAAGTCTTGGCCTCGGTTTGGCCGAGACAAAACAGGGCCAAGGAATCCTCTAGGAAGAGTATTCTCGGCTTGGATCTTGAGATTTGAAAACAAGAACAAGTGTTTGAGTGTTGAAATGGTTCGAATGAAATGAAAAATGAAAGAGTTTGATTGCTAGGGGTTGATAGACCTAAGTGGGAGCCTTGGGGAGGTATTCCTCTTACCCAAGGGATAAATCCACTTTTATGATCTTCAACTAGTTTGCTTACATGGAAAAAGAGACATTATATAGTACTAGGTTTGGCCGAGGGTTTTGACTTTGAGGACCACATGCAAGTGGCCTCACACACCCAAAATAACAAGGTCCAATCATAAAGAAATGACAAAAGTAGAATGGGGATAAAAGCCTTAAAAGCCTTGGATAGAGGTGTGCACTTGAATGTCTTGGAATCGAAGTATCGGTGCCTTGGTGTGGCATGGTCGATGCTTGAGTGTCGTGACATTGATGCGTCAACTCCTTGGTGGTCAAGGCCTTGGCTCCTCCACGGTGAGGCACAAGAGTAGGCGCGGGCCTTGGGCTGGAGGCTCATCAGCGCATTGGCTAGTGAGGGCATGGTAAACTAGGGCGGTGATGGATTGGGCCATGGCTCGGGCCCGGGCCCTAGTCATCAGGCCTTGAGGTTCCTTGTTGATGGGTGGATGGCACTCATCATTCTCCCCTTCTTGAGGTAGAATTGTCCTCAATTCGTCATCGGGAACCAGGGGCACATAAGGCCCGAAGGCCGCCACAAGAAAGCTCGAAAGGGCACCAGTCACCACGACGTTGTTGCACCGAAGAGGCACCTCAAAGGACAAGAGCATGGCAGCCGACAGAATGGACCTACAACATGGAAACTCAACAACAATACATGAGACCATCCTACGGCTCCGAGTGGGACTATGGCCGGTCCTAGCACGAGTCCAAGGGATAAATAAGGCAGTATGGGAGCAACCCTAGTGGAGCCGAGTGTGTGAGGGATTCCATAAAGCGGCCACAAAGAGAAAGCTAGGGTGAGAGGCTCAACCGCGGCAAGGAATGACATGTGGCAAGCTATAAGGAAAGTGGAATCCCTCCCCTTCTTAAAGGGTTGCATACCGGTTATGAGGGCCAAACCAAGGAGCTCCCAAAATGTGGTAGGAGTGAGTGAGTGCATGCTAGAATCCTTGGGAAGGGCCCTAGAAGGTGTCGGCATGGCAACCATATAAATCTGGGGTCCTAAGGGAGTAGGGTGGTAGGGCCAAGGCCGCCAAGGTGGAGTCCCAAAAATGGCCTGGGTGGGGCAATCCTTAAAGGCCCATGGTCAACATAAAAAGTCTCATCCAAGGGGTGCCTATGAAGGGCTCTAGGCATAATCCTCAAGGGGCCATGATCAACCTGAAAAACCTGATGCAAGGGCCGCCTAGGGAAGGTGCTAGGCATGTCTAGTGTGTGGGATAAGAAGAATAGTCTTTATCCTCAAAAGAATTCCTAAATACCACTAGATAGTGAATGACCCCAAGGACAACCCTAAAGTAGGGAGCACACAACAACAAAACATATGATTCTATAAGAAAGTCAGAATAACAAGGCACCTTTGCGCCACCAAAAAAAATGGGGAATGTAAGAACACTAGGTCCAAATTCTATATGAATGGCAAGGATGCATGCAAAAGTTATGCCACTACCCTTCGTAAGCCTAAGTAGATGCCCCATGATACAACACTTTAGACAATGATCATACTTAGACATAGAGAGAATGACATGCATTAAGTGAAACCTCTTGGACATGAATTAAGGCATGGAACTGTAATGCAAACAAGAGAACATAGTCTTAGATGCAAAACATCTCGTCATCATGAAAAGTGCTCTATCCAAGGTTGTAACATTAAACTCATGCAATATGTCACTTAATTACATAAAAGAGGAAAGAGAGAAGGGTTCTTCCCTGAAAGTAGGAGCCATTAGGTCGCCTTTCTCTCTTTGTCCAAGAGCTGATTTCTTGGGAGGCTCATCATCCATGGTATCGACCTTCTCTTGGAGTGAGAATGGCAAGCAAGAATGAACCATACGTGTGGAATCCATCCATGGAGTAGCCAAGGAAAGTATAGAGCTTCATGTAATGGTGGGGTGAAGCTTGTTTCTTAGATAAGAAGGGGATGGTCCCAAAACTTTCTCCTCATTTTCCTTTGTTGCTCGCTCCTCTTCAACAAGTATTGACACACGAGGCTCACATGATCCGGCCTTGGGATCTTCATCTTGCTCGGTTGGCTCGGCCATTGACAAAGGCAATTGGGCTTGCCTCGTATCAACCGATATAGATGGCTCTTCCATGGGGACTCACCTAGCACAAGCAATAGGCAAAGCAAGTAAAACGTCCCAAGCAATCACAACAAGCATGCTAAAGGAGGGATACACAAGGCCTAAGACAAGCAAAATGCTCAAGCAATCGCACAATCGCAACAAGAGAGAAAGCAAGATAGGCCTAGGGAATCAAGCTAATGCAAACAATGGAGGCTCAAGGAAAAGAACAAAGCCGTGGGGTGGCATGTGACTTGTAAACTTGATAAGAACTTAGGCACTTGAAATCCGTCCAAATGGGCGGCTAAGATGGGCAAGCAAAGCATGTGAGCAAGAAGCCAAAGTCAAAGCAATCAAGCAACTATGACAATTGATCAAAGAAAGCATGGATAGATCATAAAAGCAACTCCAAGAAAACTTATAACGATTTTAAACAAGGTGTAACACCCCCAAAACTTAACCCTTTTGGAAAGGTATTATCGCCAGTGACCCCATTGTTCCTTACCGAGATCACCCAAGACTTTACCAAATAAATACAATTTATGAAATGCAATTGATACACAAAGATCAAGCATTAAATTCCAAAACATAACATTGTCGAGGAAACAAGAGTTATAGGATTACAACCCAATCTCGAATAGGTCAAAACATAGTTTAAACCAAACACAGCGGAAGACTAAGAAAGTACATTACAAACGGAGTTATTGTCCAAAGGATCATAACCTGATTAAATAAATAATTAAAACATTCAAAAACCACCGCCGACTCCATAGTCCTTCTAATCTTCTGAGCTACTTCTTAACTGATGTGTCGAATCGAACGGATGACACCAGCCAACCATGCAAGGGAAAATATTGGTTGGTTAGTCTAAATGAATAGACTAGCAAGGGTATAACGCAGACTGGTTCGAAGCAGTCATATTAGATTAGACTCATCGTTTCTCGGATAATAACCGATAACGGTAGTCAACCATCATATTCCTACTGGAATAAACAAGAGGTATGCACAGGAGAAGATTCTGGAAGACTGAATCTTCACAGAAATCGACTCGAAAGAAGACTCCAACGGAAATGAGTCTTTAAGGAAGAATGAAAACTCTGGAATATTACAGAATCATACAACAATGATTTAAAACTGACTGAGATGCTTCGGTTCACGACCAACCTCATCGCCTACAGCGAATCCAGATTGGAAAGAGAACGTACTACATTCAAGTCAAGACGAGTTTTCCTAGCTGCACTGAACTTAGCTGCACTACTCGCCCAAGGTGTATTAATTATATGCGTCAAGGTAGCACTTATCTGATTTATGTTTCAAAAAAACACATCACGTTATAGACTTTTACATGTGTACCCCACCAGTGGGACGACACATCTTAGTATACGTTTCGTCGAGAGTGACGTATACCGAAAGGTTTGTGACACCAGCTAAGTGTCCTGTCTCTACACACTTGTGAAAGAGACCGATCATGATCATAGAATAGTACCAGATGGGGACGAGCCATCCCGATACCAGATTATAAAGAAACGACTGGACAGAGTCCGAGTAACGTTCCTATTTAACAATGCTAACTAAACAGTTATAGCACAACAACAGTTACAGGATAAATCCACATAAAGGCCCGAAAGGCGATCACAGATAATAGCGTTGTTCTAACAGATATACAACCTATTATATGGTTTTCAAAACAGTTTATCAAAACCGTTTCCAGACAAACAGAATATTCATTCCAAATTAATTACTCAGATAAACTACTGATAATTAATCTAAATATGGAACGAATGAGCAAGAGCGAACCGCCACTTGCCTTACTCCGCAGAATAGTCTAAAGACGTCACTGGATTCCGGGCTCGACACGGTATAGTTCCGACAGCACAACAACCTTCGAGTCGACCCATAAAAGGAACCCTAAGTTAGATCCGACATAAACAGTACGAATCTAAACACGGTGAAAGAACACGAAAGGAAAGACGCCACGACGACAACCGACCAAGCCAAAGCCACGAAGGCATTCTGGGCACTGGCGGCGGTCGCTGTTCTTGGCGGCGGTCGCCGTGAAGAACACGGTCGACTGAAACGAGAGAAATCTCACCCCAAAACACGAGCGGTTCGGCCTCCTTCGACTTGCTTTGGCTTCTAATCTCCAAGGCTAACCAAAAGCTTCACAAAGGCACTCAGGAACCACACCAAAGCAACACCGGCGAGACCTTCAAATTCCGGCAAAAACACAACTCCGGCGAGAGGCGAATTTGGCAGCGATTCAGGGTTGTAGATGACCCAAAACCCATGCCCAAGCTCGTCTATTTATAGGCAAACCCCAAGGAGTGATCTGCAAACCCTCAGACGAGGCAAACGATGCAACGGCGCGCCTCGAACGACACCGGCGACCAACGGGCAATGCCCACTGGACAATCACGGCGGTCGCCGTAATTTTGCCTGCGGCGGGCACGCGGCGGTCGCCGTAAATGCGGCGGTCGCCGTCGTTAGGCCTGTCGCGGCCAGCTAGAAGCTGACATGCTGACTTCTCGGGCCCAACCACGGCGGTCGCCGTTTCTGAACGGCGGTCGCCGTTTCCCCCTTTTCCCGCCCATTCGGCTTTGAACGAGCTTGACGATAAACCGGGATAAAAATTATCGTACGCGAATGACAATTAAACTCCAAGGCATGATGTCTGTATATTATTTCACTGAGAAAAATATTACAGATACAGAGCACATTACAGAATGTCTCAAGCTACCTGAATTAAATCCGACGTACTCAACGGGTACTCGGGAAAATTCCATAATTCCCAAAATAACCTCATAAAAATACGGGGTATCACATCTCCTCCCCCTTACAAGAAGTTTCGACCCTGAAACTTAGGTCGAGAATAACTCGGGAAAACGCCTGAGCATATCTGACTCGGTTTCCCACGTCTCCCAAGTAACTTCTTCGGTCCCTGCCTTGGACCACAGCACTCGTACCAATGGTATGATCTTGTTACGCAAATGCTTCTCCCGACGCTCCAAAATGCGCACGGGCAACTCTTCATATGTACCATTAGCTTGAATCTCGATGTCCTCGTAACCAAGTACATGAGACTCATCTGGTACATACTTTTTGAGTAAAGACACGTGGAACACGTTATGCACCGGGTGAGCCGATGGCGGCAATGCCAAGCGGTACGCTAGAGATCCCACTCTATCCAAAATCTCGAATGGTCCCACGTAGCGAGGGTTAAGCTTCCCACGCTTACCAAATCTGAAAACTCCTTTGGATGGCGATACCTTGTCAAAAACCTTGTCACCGACCTCAAACTCGACAGTCCTGTGCTTCCGATCTGCGTAGGACTTCTGTCGACTCTGAGCGGTCAACATTCTTTGTCTGATCAAAGCAATGTCTGAAGCCGTCCTTTCGACCAACTCTGGTCCAAGCAGAATTTTGTCGGCATTATCATCCCAACAAATCGGAGATCTGCATCTGCGACCATACAAAGCTTCAAACGGAGCCATCTTGATTGTAGCATGCCAGCTATTGTTGTATGTGAACTCAATCAGACTCAAGCTGTCCTCCCAGCTAGTCGGACGATCGAGCACACAAGCTCTAAGCATATCCTCCAAAGTCTGGATGGTCCTTTCAGACTGGCCATCTGTCTGAGGATGAAACGCTGTACTGAACCTCAACTCGGTCCCTATAGCCTTATGAAGTTTCTTCCAGAATCTTGACATGAAACGGCCATCTCAGTCCGATACAATGGTCTTAGGAATGCCATGTAAGCGGACAATCTCCTTCTGGTAAACTTCGGCTAGCTTCTGGGTTTCCCATGTGGTCTTGATGGCTATGAAATGAGCACTCTTCGTAAGCCTATCCACAATTACCCAGATAGCATCTCTCTGACTTCGAGTCTTGGGTAGCCCAGTGATGATGTCCATGGAAATGTCCTCCCATTTCCATTCTGGCACGGGGAGAGGTAGCATCTCACCACCTGGTCTGCGGTATTCGATCTTGACTTTTTGGCAAGTTAAGCACTTTGCCACAAAGTCTGCTACGTCCCACTTCATGTTTGGCCACCAAAACTTCTTCCTGAGATCCTTGTACATCTTGCTAGAGCCAGGATGCACAGAATAAGCAGATGAATGAGCTTCTCTCATCACCAACTGACGAAGACCTTCTGTGTCAGGCACACAGATCCGATCCTGAAACCAAAGTGATCCATCATCCTGAACCACAAAACTGGGAGCTTTCCCATCCATCACTTCACTGCTTAACTTTACCAAGATGATGTCATCGACTTGTTTTTCTTTGATCTGATCCAACAGCGTAGCCTGAATCTCCATCATACTCAGGTACCCTCTACGCTGATCATATAAGACTTCAATGTCGCATGACTCTTGGTTTAGCTTGGTTTGAACAGTAAGTAGAGCAATTACAGTCTCATGCGTTGTCTTCCGGCTTAGTGCATCAGCTACTACATTAGCCTTGCCCGGATGATACAACAACTCCATGTCGTAGTCCTTGAGCAACTCTAGCCAGCGGCGTTGTCTCATATTTAACTCCTTCTGAGTAAATATATACTTGAGACTTTTGTGGTCGGTGAAGACTTGGCATCTTATACCGTAGAGGTAATGCCTCCAAATCTTCAGCGCAAAGACAACCGCTGCTAACTCAAGATCATGGGTCGGATAGTTTTCTTCGTAAGTCTTGAGTTGTCTAGATGCGTAAGCAATGACTCTGCCCCTTTGCATCAAAACACAACCGAGACCACACTTGGAAGCATCACTATAGACCACATAATCGTCATTCCCCTCTAGGAGTGCTAACACGGGTGCCGAGGTCAATCGTCGCTTCAACTCCTGGAAACTGACCTCGCACTTGTCATTCCAGACAAACTTCTTGTGGACTTTGCGGAGTAGATTGGTCATAGGTAGAGCGATCTTTGAAAATCCTTCTACGAACCTTCTATAATACCCGGCAAGTCCAAGAAAACTGCGTACCTCCTTCACGCTCCGGGGTTGTGTCCATTTGGCCACCGCTTCAATCTTTTGGGGATCAACCATAACCTCATTTTTATTGATCACGTGGCCTAAGAAAGCCACTTCCTTTATCTAGAATTCATACTTAGACAGTTTAGCATAAAGCTGATGTTGTCTAAGGATCGACAAGGAAATCCGCAGGTGTTCCTCGTGGACTTCTTCATTCGGAGAATAGATCAAGATGTTGTCGATGAAAACCACCACGAACTTATCCAAGTACTGGTGAAAACATCGGTTCATCAAATCCATAAAGACAGCTGGAGCATTTGTAAGCCCAAAAGGCATCACTACGAACTCGTAATGACCATATCTGGTCCTAAACGCAGTTCTAGGAATGTCCTGCTCCCGAATCCTGAGTTGATGATATCCAGATCTTAAGTCGATCTTGGAGAAAACCTTTGCTCCCTGCAATTGGTCCAACAAGTCATCAATCCTAGGCAAAGGATACTTGTTCTTGATCGTCACCTTGTTCAACTCTCGGTAGTCGATACAAAGTCGGAACGATCCGTCCTTCTTTTTGACGAATAGTACCGGAGCACCCCACAGCGATGCACTCGGCCTGACATAACCTTTGTCAAGAAGATCTTCAAGTTGATTCTTCAACTCTTGCATCTCAGCTAGAGCCATCCGATACGGGGATTTGGAAATCGGCGCCGTACCAGGCTCGAGATCAATTGAAAACTCTACGTCACGATTCGGGGGTAATCCTGGAATTTCTTCCGGAAAGACATCCGAAAACTCCCTAACTACAGGAATATCAAGAACCTCAGGTTCATCCTTCGCAGGCGAATCCAAGTAGCAAAGGTACCCGACACATCCTTGTCGTAGTAGCTTAAACGTAGCCATCACATTGATCAGCTTGCCGTTATCAGCGTCATTTCGACCTTTGAACTTGCACACGAATTGGCCCCCAGATGACACCGTCACCATTCTTGAACTGAAGTCGATCACCGCCTTGTGACGCGTCAGCCAATCCATACCGAGGATAATGTCGTATGGAGCCATGGCTATGCAGATTAAATCTGCCTCGAATTCCTTACCCTGAATGGTAATCGGAAAGTCGGACAAATGCTTGGTTCCCACCAAACGTTCTCCATTAGGAAGATTAACGACGAAAGGGTCGCACGAATCATTGCACACTAAGGCTAACTTGCTAACACAGCTATCCGAAATAAAGGAATGCGTAGCACCAGAATTAAACAGAATGCACACTGAAGTAGAGTAAAGGTATAGAGTACCTTGAGCAATCGGAGCGTTGGGTCCATCTGCCTCACGCATCTCGTACAAGCGTTGTCCCTGACTTCCAGAAACAGCTGGGGCCTTTCCCCTGTTCTGAGCAGTCGTCTGCACTGAAGGGCTAGGAGTCTCGGCAGGCTTAAACCTAGGTCGGTTGCTCTGATGAACTGACCCTTGCTGCGACTCTACTCCCTTCTGCTTCCCCTGCTTGCAGAACTTTTGCAGATGACCATCACGTCCACACCCAAAGCATGGTCTCCTCTCCTTCCGACACTCAATGCTCTTGTGCCCAGCAGTACCGCAGTTATAACACTGAACTGTACTCCTGGTCTGCCCTGACTGATGAGTCGATCCTCCTTGCGTCATCTCTGTCTTAGCTCTGCCGGATTTGGCGAAGTTAGACGGTGGCGCAGGGCGCTTAAAACCACCTCCCTGGTTCTGATTCTGCATCGACTTCTGTCGGTTGCGCCTCTTGGTCGACTCCTCGAGAGTTACCTCCAGCTTATAGGCACAATCCATATACTGCTCCAAGGTAGAGCATGTGTGGTGCACCATTAATGGCTTGATATCCGGGTTCATCCACTCGTGGAAGTACCAGATCTTTTGAGCCTCGCTAGTGATCTCAGCAGTGGCGTACTGTAGAAGATGGTTGAACTTAGATGCCAACTCGGTCACTCTCAGACCATCAGTCTGAGGGTACAAGAACTCTTTATGCTTCTCCTCTCTCATAGCACGAGAGAAAAAGCGATCAACCATCTTGGTCTTGAACATCGACCAAGTCAACACTGGGCTCTCAGCCAAACCAGTGCTCTCCCACCACTCGCTAGCCTCCTCCTTCAGCTGAAGAGAAGCGATATGGACCTTCTCGGCCTCCGTACACTCCACGTTCCTGAACAGCCTCTCCATATGGGAGAACCAATGAGTCACTGCCACTGGCTCCCCTTTCCCGTTATAGCAGTCGGGTCTCATGGAAGTAATGGTCTTAAGAGCGCGACCATAGCTGTCCCTCGCCCTAACGGCAGTCTCCTGAATCACAGGGTTTCTGGGTTCCACAACATCAGGAACCGCTGCGTGAATAGGCACTTCTTGTGCTTGAGGCGCACTTGGTCTCAAGACATATGCAATTGCCTGCATCACGATCTCACGGATCGCCTCAACAGCTACAGCGTCAAACAACATCGGCGCCTGGGTCTGATCCTGACCTTCACGCCTCTGCTGGACGCGAGACTCAGACTCGTGTTCATCCTGAACACCTCTTCCTGCTGGTCTGGGGTTTTGGCTGGTCCTAACACCGGCTCGAGTCGAGTTTCTCGTGCTTCTTGGGTTCACCATCTATTTACCGATCAAATTCCAAGCATTCAATACATTAATATTATGCAATACACTTATGCAATATACCAACGTAAATAAATTACTCAGAATAGATCAACTTGGTATTTTATAGATGAACCTTCGAATTCTTACACAAGTTACACATAAGTTTATCATTCGAGCGTTTGGACAACATTGCTCGAAGATATAAGTGTTTCTCAGAGTACTTGCCGTAATACTGAAATATTACACAAAGTACAACTTGGAATACTAAGAAACGAAACTACTACGATAGGCAACGCCATTCCTCCTCAAGGCGTTCCAAAATGTCTCCCATACGAATGGCTACTCGTGCATGGTCTCTTCGGGCTAGGCTCACCATCGAGCTCTGGCGATGGGTTTCGCACCCTGCTTGACCCTGAAGCACATAGTCCTAGCTCAGTCATGGTAAAGTATGGGTCGTCCATGACTGGTCCTCCTATTCCAACCCTCCTCTGAGTACTGGCGATCAGCTCATCCCTCTGACGCTGCTGTTCTGCGGAGATTACCTCGCTCTGGCGGAGGATCTCTTGCAGCTCGGATTCCGACCTCCATCTCCTTGGAGTAGGGATAGGCTGAGATTCCCTGTCACTTCTCCCAATACCGTACTCGGTATACAGTGCCTCCCAATCAGCTTCTGACATGGGTGCGTACTCTGGCACTGGTGACAATCCTGTACCGGGCTCCTGATTCTGCCCTCCAAGGTCCAACTCTGGATCCTCTTCTGGATCATCCTCTATGGGATCCTCATCCTCGGGATCATCCTCGATGGGATCCTCATCCTCGGAATCATCCTCGATGGGATCCTCATCCTCGGAATCATCCTCGATCATATCCTCGTCCTCGACAGGATCTTGCTCAAGCATCTCCTCTTCCTCCTCCTCGTACTCGATCTCCTCGGGAATTGGTCCTAGTAGAAAGTCGTCTTGGTAAACCCCTTGTTCGTACCTTGATAACTCATCTTCCTGCTCCCATTCCCGTACTTGCTCCACCCTTGGT
Organism: Rheum nobile; assembly: GCA_027886185.1. Classification (NCBI taxonomy): domain Eukaryota; kingdom Viridiplantae; phylum Streptophyta; class Magnoliopsida; order Caryophyllales; family Polygonaceae; genus Rheum; species Rheum nobile. The sequence goes on from WOAB01000485.1 coordinate 17,458,968, forward strand.
GGCGGCACAGGTGCAGGTCTAGGGATCATAGCATTCCTGGCTACAAGGACAACTGACTCGGGGAGAACGTGCTTGACGTCTTCGGGTGGGCTACTCGGGCCTCCAACCTCGAAACATCTCTGAGGTAACGGAAAATCTAGCCTCGGCTGATCCGACTTGGCGTCTTCCGACCCCCTACCAATAGAAAAGCAGACACCCATCCTATCGAACAATAAGGAAGGAATTAGTCTTTCTAGACATAGAAGCAAGCTTACTATATCAGACTATAAAGAAGACATGACTATGAACGGTGTTTTGAAATTCTTTTCACTTTGAAAATTCAGAGCCCTTTTTAAAGCATTTTCAAAAACGAATAAATGGTTTATAAATATTCCAAACTCATTTTAAAACCTTTGGCTCTGATACCACAACTGTAACACCCCCAAAACTTAACCCTTTTGGAAAGGTATTACCGCCAGTGACCCCAGTGTTCCTTACCGAGATCACCCAAGGCTTTACCAAATAAATACAATTTTTGAAATGCAATTGATACACAAAGATCAAGCATTAAATTCCAAAACATAACATTGTCGAGGAAATAAGAGTTACAGGATTACAACCCAATCCCGAATAGGTCAAAACATAGTTTAAACCAAACAAAGCGGAAGATTAAGAAAGTACATTACAAACGGAGTTATTGTCCAAAGGATTATAACCTGATTAAATAAATAATTAAAACATTCAAAAACCACCGCCGACTCCATAGTCCTTCTAATCTTCTGAGCTACTTCTTAACTGATGTGCCGAATCGAACGGATGACACCAGCCAACCATGCAAGGGAAAATATTGGTTGGTTAGTCTAAATGAATAGACTAGCAAGGGTATAAAGCAGACTGGTTCAAAGCAGTCATATTAGATTAGACTCATCGTTTCTCGGATAATAACCGATAACGGTAGTCCACCATCATATTCCTACTGGAATAAACAAGAGGTATGCATATGAGAAGATTCTGGAAGACTGAATCTTCACAGAAATCGACTCGAAAGAAGACTCCAACGGAAATGAGTCTTTAAGGAAGAATGACAACTCTGGAATATTACAGAATCATACAACAATGATTTAAAACTGACTGAGATGCTTCGGTTCACGACCAACCTCATCGCCTACAGCGAATCCAGATTGGAAAGAGAACGTACTACATTCAAGTCAAGACGAGTTTTCCTAGCTGCACTGAACTTAGCTGCACTACTCGCCCAAGGTGTATTAATTATGTGCGTCAAGGTAGCACTTATCTGATTTATGTTTCAAAAACACACATCACGTTATAGACTTTTACATGTGTACCCCACCAGTGGGACGACACATCTTAGTATACGTTTCGTCGAGAGTGACGTATACCGAAAGGTTTGTGACACCAGCTAAGTGTCCTGTCTCTACACACTTGTGAAAGAGACCGATCATGATCATAGAATATTACCAGATGGGGATGAGCCATCCCGATACCAGATTATAAAGAAACGACTGGACAGAGTCCGAGTAACGTTCCTATTTAACAGTGCTAACTAAACAGTTACAGCACAACAACAGTTACATGATAAATCCACATAAAGGCCCGAAAGGCGATCACAGATAATAGCGTTGTTCTAACAGATATACAACCTATTATATGGTTTTCAAAACAGTTTATCAAAACCGTTTCCAGATAAACAGAATATTCATTCCAAATTAATTACTCAGATAAACTACTGATAATTAATATAAATATGGAACGAATGAGCAAGAGCGAACCGCCACTTGCCTTACTCCGCAGAATAGTCTAAAGACGTCACTGGATTCCGGGTTCGACACGGTATAGTTCCGACAACACAACAACCTTCGAGTCGACCCATAAAAGGAACCCTAAGTTAGATCCGACATAAACAATACGAATCTAAACACGGCGAAAGAACACGAAATGAAAGACGCCACGACGACAACCGACCAAGCCAAAGCCATGAAGGCATTCTGGGCACTGGCAGCGGTCGCTGTTCTTGGCGGCGGTCGCCGTGAAGAACACGGCGGTCGCCGTGAAGAACACGGCGGTCGCCGTGAAGAACACGGTCGATTGAAACGAGAGAAATCTCACCCCAAAACACGAGCGGTTCGGCCTCCTTCGACTTGCTTTGGCTTCTAACCTCCAAGGCTAACCAAAAGCTTCACAAAGGCACTCAGGAACCACACCAAAGCAACACCGGCGAGACCTTCAAATTCCGGCGAAAACACAACTCCGGCGAGAGGCGAATTTGGCAGCGATTCGGGGTTGCAGATGACCCAAAACCCATGCCCAAGCTCGTCTATTTATAGGCAAACCCCAAGGAGTGATCTGCAAACCCTCAGACGCGGCAAACGATGCAACGGCGCGCCTCGAACGACACCGGCGACCAACGGGCAATGCCCACTGGACAATCACGGCGGTCGCCGTAATTTTGCCTGTGGCGGGCACGCGGCGGTCGCCGTAAATGCGGCGGTCGCCGTCGTTAGGCCTGTCGCGGCCAGCTAGAAGCTGACACGCTGACTTCTCGGGCCCAACCACGGCGGTCGCCGTTTCCCTCTTTTCCCGCCCATTCGGCTTTGAACGAGCTTGACGATAAACCGGGATAAAAATTATCGTACGCGAACGACAATTAAACTCCAAGGAATGATGTCTGTATATTATTTTACTGAGAAAAATATTACAGATACAGAGCACATTACAGAATGTCTCAAGCTACCTGAATTAAATCCGACGTACTCAACGGGTACTCGGGAAAATTCCATAATTCCCAAAATAACCTCACAAAAATACGGGGTATCACACAAGGTGGGACAAAATCATGCAAATCAAGAATGAAATGGATGTAGCGCAAGAAGGATCATGGCAAAGGGGAAGAACATGGAGGGTGGGCACAATGAACCTTGACGCCAAGTGAAAAGGGTGTTTCTCCAAGCCTTGCAAACTTTGAATATCTTATCCTTTCTTTTTTCTTTTTTTTGAATCATTTTTTCTTCTATTTGTTTTGGACTTGGGAAGCAACTGAAATTACAAAGAGGCATGGTGACTTTGGGAGACTTAGAAACTTACTTTTGAAAAGTAAGCTCTTGGTTTGACTAGAGAAAGGGGGGGGGGGGGGGGAGACTTTGCCACAAAGGGACTTAACTTTCCATCCAAATCACCACAAGACAAACACAAAACCCCACACAAGCTAATAAAAGTAAAGCAAACTAGGAGTTACCCAAAATGGCTCTAGACACATTTTCTTTTGACCAAGTGGAATGTTGGCTTTGCCACTTTGGTAGAGATCACATGCAAGGTTTAAGAAATTCAAAAGGGAGCTATCAATGGAGCATGGGCACATGGACGACCATGGGGAAGGGGATGGTGGCTATAGGGTGGTGGTGGGCGGCGGTAAGGTGGCCGACGGTGGCGTCAAGGTGGCGGGCTATTTTTTTGTGGTTTTTGTGTGCGATTTTGGAAGGGGGATAAAAGGCAACTAAAATGAACATAAATTCATCATGCAAACAAGAAAAAAATGAGCATAAAAACTGAGAATTAAAAAGAAGAAAGGGCATTAACTTAGTCTTTAGCTCTGATACCAATTGATGAAAATGGAACCTCCAAGACAAGGCTCTTCTTCCCGGAATGCTTCGACCGTGACTAAGTGAAGAGGGCTTCCTTCTCCTTGGCTTTAAGGTGGCTTCAAAGTGTTCTTGAGGGCACCTTCAATGGATCTTGAGCTCTTGATGGAAGGTTGTTGGAATGGAACTTGAGAGCTTGTAGTCTTGGCCTCGGTTTGGCCGAGACAAAGGAGGGCCAATGAATCCTCTAGGAAGATGATTCTTGGCTTGGATCTTGAGATTTGAAAACAAGAACAAGTATTTGAGTGTTGAAATGGTTCGAATGAAATGAGAAATGAAAGAGTTTGATTGCTTGGGGTTGATAGATCTAAGTGGGAGCCTTGGGGAGATATTCCTCTAACCCAAGGGATAAATTCACTTCTATGATCTTTAACTAGTTTGCTTACAAGGAAAAAGAGACATTATATAGTACTAGGTTCGGCCTAGGATTTTGAGTTAGAGGACCACATGCAAGTGGCCTCACACACCCAAAATAGCAAGGTCCAATCATAAAGAAATGACAAAAGTAGAAAGGGGATAAAAGCCTTAAAAGGCTTGGATAGACGTGTGCGCTTAAATGTTTTGGAATCGAAGCATCGGTGCCTTGGTGTGGCATGGTTGATACTTGAGTGTCGTGACATTGATGCGTAGGAGCCTTGGTGGTCAAGGCCTAGGCTCCTCCACGGTGAGGCACAAGAGTAGGCGCGGGCCTTGGCCTGGAGGCTCATCGGCGCCTTGGCTAGTGAGGGCGCGGTGGACTAGGGCAGTGATGGCTTGAGCCATGGCTCGGGGCCCGGGCCCTAGTCATCGGGCCTTGAGGTTCCTTGTTGATGGGTGGTTGGCACTCATCAACGCCGGGCAGTGGAGTGATTGTCACGCTGATACCACATGATAAGGATCGCGCCTCTTGATGCTCAGTTCAAGGCAAGATGGTCCAAGCTTTGCGTCTCCAAGATTAGGGCTATATTGATCCTTCTTTGAGTTGGTTTTTGGCGAAAGAAGTGGTGGCTTGATATTGACGATGGAGGGAACTTTTGGATTGGATTTTCTGGAGTATTTTGATCAGGGATAGGTGATCTAGACTAGAGTTGATGTGATACACTATGCAAGGTTAGAACAAGATGAAGATGGCTCGAGATATAACACACTCGGGGCACCTTGATCACACTTGATATAACTCACAAGCAAGTTGCATTTTCTGGAAAAAAAAGCTCAAGTTTTCTTATTGTATTTGGTTCAAGTTGAAGTGCTTACAATGGCAGGAGAAAGCCCTATAAATAGGACCAAAACCGAACCCACAAAACCAACCCTTCAAGTGTCATAGGCTAGCTGAAGAGTTTTACAATTAAACTAAGTAATTCAACTCTAAATGACTTGAATTTTTGATAGCTCCTAAATAACAACATATTAAAGTCCTCAATAAAATATTAGCCAAAATTCACAAGCCAATTAAAAGATAGCCTTCATTCACCACTCGAAAAAGTCACAAGTAAATTCACCAAGCCAACTTGAACTTCTCTCGGCACTCCCTGAGTCATAAGTCCCTCCATGAGCCTGTTTTGGAGTCTATATGCTTGGGCTTGAGTGAACACACCGATAGGTGGCTCAACGCCGTGACTAGGAGATGAAACCTTAGCATCATCGGCAACTCTTGAGCGAGTGAGACGAGGACCGGGCGTCGATGCATTTCCCTCGGCACTCTTGGCTAGAGAGCTTGGCATTGGATCAATGTAGGTTGTAGACAAAGTATAGCTTGGAATATGTGGAGTTGGGCTTGAGGAAGAACAGGAAGCACCCCTAAGCGCGGTGCAGCTGCGGCGGCATTGGCAACGGCGAGCACTTCATGATTGACCCTAGGCATAGTCACATCATCATCCCTCCCTTGAAAGGGATTCGTCCTCGAATCCAAGTGCCCTACAAGAGATTCAAAATAATGAGGCACTCGCATTTGTTCAAGAAAGTTTGAGTATATGCAAACAAAAATTCCAAGTTCTACATGATGTGCAAGAATGCATGTATATGCTACTCCATTCTTCCTAGTCCTACGTACATGCTTATTGATGTAACTATCAACATAGCATGCATGCTTGGACAAGATAAAGGCACTATGAAGTAGATGCACCCCATAAAACAAATATTGAGAAATAAAACTATGGTGCACGCATGCATATCTAGCTCTATATGTAAAAAATGATTTTATCACTTGAGATTTCTTCCCCCTTGAAAAGGAGTAATTATCAAGCAAAGGGAAAGGAATAAACAAAGTAGGGGCAAGTGATACTTCCCTAGAATGAGTCTTCGATGGAACATTCTTCTTCTCATGGTCACAATCTATTTTTTCGGAATGCTCAACATTCATGGCATCTACCTTTTCCAGGGGTTGAAATGGCAAGCATGAAGGAACGATATGTGTCGCATTCATCAATGGAGTCGCCAAAGAATTTAGGGAACTACGCATGATGGTGGGGCGAAGCTTGCCTCTTGTATGAAACGGAGAAGGTTCCAAAGCTTCCAACTCCTTTTGCGTTGGCTCTAGCTTCTCTTCAAAGAGCTTGGTCATAGGAGGCTCACAAGCATCTGCATCAGTCACTCCTTCTTTCCTAGGAGGTGGTGGTGGAGCTACCTTCCTTGGCTGGTTCTTGTCAATTATGGGAAGTTGATCCTCCTCGGAATCATTACCCCTATGCGGCTCTTCTTTGGCCACTACAGCTAGTGGGGTGTGGCTAGAGGCAGTCCCATTCTTGACCTTCTCGTCCTCACATGGAGCAACCTCGACTTCACTCACTAAGGATCCTTCATCCTCGTAAGAACAGTTTTGGTTAGGGCAAATGTCAGCCAAGTGGCCTCGCCCTTCACACATGACACATAGGATGTCACATGTCCTAACCCGCAGGTGTGGGCTCACTCTTTCTCTGCCCTTGGACGTGCTAAAAGATGAGTTAGGTGAGTCATAGACTCCCTTGGCCTACACGGAAGGATTAGACGAAGAATGGTAATAAGGTTCAAAAGGAGGGATGGTTTGATACCTTGTTGGGGTTTGATACCTTGTTGGGGTGTGTCATCTTTCTTCCTCTGTATAGCCATAGTCCCCATATGGTTTGTTACCTTGGCCACGAAAATCCTTGTAGGTGCTCGTATGAGTGTTGGAGTCAGGGTGGATACGTTGTTGAGCCCCTCTATATGAAGCACCATAAGCCCAAAAGCAAAGGAAATCCCTTTGTGACATACGGCCCAACCTAGACATCTCCATTCGCTCCCCTTGCAAGGATAGCAAAGCAAGAAACCGACAACCAAGAACTTAAACAATAGAGGGCTACCTTATACAATGGTCTTTCACAACACAAGAGCCAAGTCTTAGAAGTTTACCCCAAAATTCAAAAATGTTATGCTATAAATTAGGTTCACGGCTGGCTTTGTGTTTTGGCAAGTGAAAAAACAACCAATTCAAATTGACCTTGTGCTCTTAAGTATTGCAAGTTTCAAACAAGGACACAAGAAGCTACTAGGCACTCAAGATCTTAAGTTTACAAAGTAGTCTAACACTTAGCCTAGCTTGGTTTCTGTTCTTCGTGGGGTCCGAGTTTTTCTAAGCCCGACCTCTTTTTCTTTTACTTTTGTCGGGTCTGAGTTTTTCTAAGCCCCACATCTTTTCCTCACCAATTCTGAATTTTCTTAAGGCTTAGAACTGAATTTACACGTCACAAATTGTCAACAACTTTGCTTATAATCGAGAGCAATTTTACACTTGAGTTTCAACACTTTTCTTGCGTTAAACCTGAGTGCTTTCCCCGTATCTTATGTCCTTATTTTTCAACCTTAAAATAAACATAAAATGCACAAAATAAAGTTGAAAAACGTGGCAGCAAAGAGGGTTTAAAGTCAGGTGAGGGTCGGCAATGTCAAGAGTTTTTACTAGCTCACTAGAGTTAAATGCAAGTGATTAATGAAGTGAGAGTTTAATTCAATGAAGATAGTTACTTCAGTATCAGTTTAAGGCACTACAAAAGGTTTTTTTTCACCTTGGTTCAAAGGATCAACACACAAAAATGGAAGGAGAAAAATCCAGAACAAGAACGAGGCCAACAAAGCAAGGAAAATTTGAGCAAAGCAAGTCCAATTTGGTTTCAACTTAAAACGAACTTGGTTTGAATGACTTACCTTGTGTTGCTCTGATACCACATGATAAGATCGCGTCTCCCTAAAGCCTCAGTGCAAGGTAATCGCCTAGTAATGATGTGAAACTCGTGCCTAGCTCCTAGGATCTCCAAGAACTCGACAGTAAGCTTCCAAAACTCTGTCCTCTCTTCTACGATATAGTTATCTCTCCGGACTCCAAATTGGATGATTCCAAATCCAGGAGTTAAATCCAGGAGTCTAGTTTATGTCCTCCAAATGTGAGCATGAACGGATCTGGGAATTGAAAGTTATGACGATTCTACTGAAGGGTCACAGAGAGTTCCGCGAGGGAGATCAACAAGAGGAGTGTTTGGATAAAGAATGTGAAGGGGAGATGGATGGTGATGGATTTGGAGATGGAAATGAAGGGATAAGTGAACTCCTTTGGGCAGATATTACTCACCACACAAAAAAGAGCAATTTGATCAACGCCTAAGGGATATTACACACCCAAAGTTGAAGATCGGTTTTTGTTTGATATTACTCACAAACAAGCTCTCAAATTCATAGAGTTTTTATGCTGAAAACAAATATTTTATTAAGGTTTTGATTATGATTTGAAGTGAGTAACAAAGGCCAACAAGGCCAGCTTTAATAGGAACAAAATTGCATGAGTTACAACTCTTGAGGTAGTTTATTCAAGACAAGGAAAAACCATTCACTTAGCCAACTAATTACATCATTTAAATGACTTCAAATATGAATAAACCCATCATTGATCTTTTAAAGGAAGAGGTCCCACGTGCCCCACTTGAATTTGAAGCAAAAGGCCTTAGTTGATTTGATATGGGCCTCGTTTTACGCCAACATGTCAAATCTGCAGTGGAGGCGCCAACGCCGGCTTTACTTGGAGAAGAACCACCGAGTCAAGTACTGTAATACCCCTTAATTTCAGTAAGGGTATTTGGGTAATTTTCCCAATCCTCATTCTGTAAGCAAGACGCGTTTGGCGTAGTCGGAACCTCTGTAATGATCTTTTGAACGTAGTGATATACGTTTAATTTATACTAGGTCTTAGAATATTTTTAGGGGTACTAAAAATAAGACCTAGCCAAGACAGCGAGAGGAAACCGCGGCCAAGAAGCCAGAGGCACGAGCGCGGGATAACCGCGACCGCGGTTTTGAAACCGCGAGCGCGGGATAACCGCGACCGCGGTTTTGAAACCGCAAGTGCGGGATAACCGCGGTTCTGAAACCGCGGGCATGGTTTTGTCTGTGGACAACCGCAATCGCGGTTTTGAATCCGCGATCGCGGGTCTCTACTGCGTCTTCTTCTTCGTTCTTATCCAAACTTTGTCGATTGGTTTTTCCCACGTTTTCATAACTTCGCCGTTGAGGGAGGCGAGTCGATTCGTGTGGCCGGCATTGAGCTCCTTCTAGTCCTATAAAAGGGGGTCTTCAGCGAGAGGAATCCAGCATCCACAGCTTCAATCGCTCCTCTCTCTCTCTCTCTCTTTCTCTCGTTTTCAAGTTCGCCCGGTATTCTCGAGTTCGTCGGAGTGTTCGCCGGAGTTGTTGGTGGTTGCCGTGGTGCCTTGGGGAGCTGGAGGTGGTGGCATTGCTGAGGAGGAGGCTTGCACCGTCGTCTCGTCGTCGGTGAGCCTCGTTTCATGTTTTTGAGTCGCGTCGGGAGGGAGGACCGCGGCTATGAACACCGCGACCGCAGCCCTGCCCAGAAAACCGCGACCGCGGGTTTGTATACCGCGACCGCGGCTTTGCCGAGCAAAGCCACGATCGCAGCTAGACCCGTTACGGCCGTGGCTTAGCCCATTTTCTCTTGTTTTTGTTTAGTGTTGTACCGAACCTAATTAGGGTATTGTACCTTGTTTCGCATGCGTCGTCGGAATGGACCTTGGAACGTCGGTGGGCTTCGACGGGATTTCCAGTAGGTTGTTGAGTCTGTGTCCAGTATTCCCGACCCGTAAACCTTCGTTCGTTAGACTAAGGCAAGTGGCGGTTCGCTCTTGCTTATCATTCCATAATTCCTTTAATTATCAATTACTTGATTGTTAATTAAAATGGGGTGAAATGTTGTTTTCGTTTGGGAACAATTTTATAAATGATATGATTAAAATATGATATTATAATAGGTTGTATATATTGCTAGAAACAACGTTATTATACCTGTTATTATTGTGATGGTTTTGTTATGGATTTAAATGTAAACTTAAATGCTAGATTAGCACGAGTATTCGTAGGAACGCTAATTCCGAATGAGGATTAGTCGTTTCTTTATAACCAGATATGTGTCGGAATAATTCTGTAATACTTTTAAGGTCATGATCCTTACTTCTTATCCACCCGTTAAGGATAAGAGAAGTTACGCACCGTGCTGGTGCCATTGGGTTGGCGTATGTCACCCTGTGTTATTCTCATTGTCACTCGAGATCATATTAAAAGCTTAACATGAATATACGTTTTGTAAATAAAATAAGATAAGTGCGGTTATGCATATAATTAATATACCCTCGGGCGAGGAGTACAACGTGGAAACTGCCCGGACTTCGGTTAGAGTAAGTCTTCTTTCCAATCTGGAGTCGCATTGTGCGGTGAGGTTGGTCGTGGACCCAAATGATCAAGTCATTTTTAAACGCTTGTGTGAAAACTATAATGTTCCCAAACATTTGTCATACTTTCCCATAAGACTCAATTCCTTTGGAGTCTTCTTTTCAGTGCATGTCTAAACTCTAATCATTCCGTGAAAGTTCCGGGTTATATATCGTTCTTTCGGTTATTATTCGAAGTACAATGATAGTAAACGGTTACGATCACTAGAACCATTCTGTTTTCACCCTTGCATAGTCTTTCATTAGACTAACCAACCGGGTTTTTCCTTACATGGTTGGCTGGTGTCATCCGTCCTATACGGCACATCAATGGTTGGTTCCCGAAGACTCGAAGTAACCAATTGAAGAAGAGGCTTGCAGTTGAAGATTTAAGTGTCAGTATTTCAAGGTTGTTAAGTAATATTTTCATATAATATATTCTTATAATCAAGTCATGTAATATGGTTTATTGTAAAAGTCTTCCACTGTATTTCACTCTGTTGTAAAATCGTTATTCTCATATTAAGAGAAGTCTGTTAATAAAAGTTTGAGTTTCATATTATAAGAGTCTTCCGCTGATTTACCTTTCGTTGTTTAATATGTTTATTTAAGCTTAATTGTTCCGATTAAAGCCTAGGATGACTTTGGACAGTACTGTCTGAGGTCACTGGCGTGTGGCACTACCGACATAAGTCGGGGGTGTTACAATTATGGTATCAGAGCAATGGTTTTAAAATTTTTGTCCTATTGTTAGGTTTGAGAATTTTCGAAAAATAATTTTGAAACTATTTTCAACCTATTTTCTATTAAAAAGGAATTTCGAGAGTTTCAAGGTTAAATTTAAAAGTTATACTTATTTCTTGGAATTTAATTTAAACTAATTATTTAACTATTGAACTTCAAAAGTTATTTATAGTTGGTTTATAAATGGCATGTTATAAGCAATTAAAGTTTATGATTGTAACTTTAAAAGTATGATTTTGGTCTTAGTAAGAGTTTTGTGATAATCGTATCACTAGTTTGAGAAACTAACACTATAAATGATTATTTATATGAGGTTTAAAGGTATAAAGTATAATGTATAAGGTTTAATAATAAGTGGTTTTTTCAAACTTCTGCAAGCTTCGAGTTGTTACTTATTCCTAGATCCATTCTTAGGAATCTCTCTTTATTCTTGGAGTAATGTCACTCGGTATGACATTAATTGCTTCCTTAGTTGAGCTGACGAGCGTTATCTCGTAATTTGAGTTTTACCAAATTCCTTAGTGTAAAGGAAACAAATGTGTGTGGTTAATGCTCTATGGGATTAAGAGTTATTTCTCATATGTGTACCCTGAACATTTGTTCTGGTAAAAGTATGTAAGAGTGGACTAGTGTAAAGTCCAGAATGCCTAGTTGTGAGGTCATACTATAGTCATTTATGTGGATAGATGGTTGAAAAGAGAATAAGTGTATAAGAGAGATAGTTCATACGAAAATCGTTTCTCAAGAAGGACCGTACTCTATTACGATCTTGAGTAAAACCTTAGAACCCAAGGGTTATGATTAGGGAGTTTGTAAGTGAGTATGCTCATTATGGGCCTAGTGGTTTAAGATTTCAGAAAGGTTAAGGGTGTGAAGTCATAAGTATTACTCTGGAAGATAATCTGAGGTTTTCTTAAGAGAAACGATATAAGGACAAGAGGAGTATTAAGATGATTACGTCCTAGATAAATAGTGAGTTTCGATAAAGCAAAAGGGTCGCTTGATTTGGGTTAAGGAATCGTATGAGGACGATCACGTGTTTAAGGATTTATGGTGATTAAACAACTCAGTTGGTAAAGGTTGTTTTAAATTATAAGGATTTAGAGTACGTGATAACTTAAGTGGATGGAATTTTGTCTACAGGATTGGATGAAAAGGTGACCTACGTCTATTGAGGTGATCATATGACGCGTTTGGGTAAAATGAGGTTATAATCTGGTGGAATGGATTATTAAATCATGTTGAGATAAACAGACATAGGATGTGATGTGATTAATTGTGGAAATATTTAGGGATCATATGCGTAAGGATTTTGAGTTAAGATGTGGCACAAGGGCAAAATTTAATTAAGGCAACCAATGAAATAGGTGAGTTGTGCATGTAAGGGTAAGGCCTATATGACAAGTGGAGGTACTAAGTTGAGGTATAAGTGAGTTCTATGTATGTACCTTGAGGATCTGATCATCGAAAGGAATTTAGTAGAAAAATGTTGTATTCTTCTGTTTTGAGGACATCAAGGTCTTTATGAGGAATAGGGCATAATAGCGAGATTATATTGGAGGTTATAATGGATACGCTAATTAAGGCAATGGTAATCTTGTGGATGATCATGTCGAGTCTAGCAAGAGTAAGGAATTTAAGTAGTATGTTGTAAGTGGAATCATGATCGAATAAATAGTTTGACTTGGGTGATATAGGTTGCGAAGACCAAGTTTATTTAAGGATATCAACTTAAGGAAGATAAGGTATGTACTCTGAGAGAGGTTATAAACGGAAAAGTTGAAAGAGAAAAGTGTGTTCTCATGCTTAAGGTATAGCGAGTCTATTGCGATGATTTTTGGAGGCTATTATCCTAAGATAAATATGACTTTGTGGATATAGTCACGAGTTAATACAAGTATAACACATGAAGATAGGATATGCGAGATAGTGGTATGGTTGAGGAAATAGATCGTTTTCCCAGGAGCAAGTACATGGATGAAATGATTAAGGATATTAAGATCAGGTAGTGAGATTATGGTGAAACTGGTCCCTTTAGTTTAGCGATGCTAGTTTTGGGGTCGAAACTATTTTAAGGGGGTAGTAATGTAATAATCCTCATGTTACCATAGGGGTAATATGATAGAATGTATGTCTGGTGTAAGCAAGTTATAGAATTTTCTTAGGTTGTGAAAGGTCTAAATTATGGTTAACCTTATGTTAACTGTAATTTGAACCAACTTATAAATTTTAACTTAGAAATGCCTGAACCAATGTACAAAGTGTGAAATGGGTTAGGCATGGCTAAACTTATACGGTTGGGTAACTTAGTATAAGATCGCATCTCCGAGTTGTTATCAGCCAAGTTTCAGGGTCAAAACTTCTTTTAAGGGGGTAGTGATGTAATACCCCTCAATTTCAGTAAGGGTATTTGGGTAATTTCCCCAACCCTCGTTCTGTAAGCAAGACGCGTTTGGCATAGTCGGAAACTCTGTAATGATCTTTTGAACATAGTGATATACGTTTAATTTATACTGGGTCTTAGAATATTTTTAGGGGTACTAAAAATAAGACCTAGCCAAGACCGCGAGAGGAAAACGCGGCCAAGAAGCCAGAGGCGCGAGCGCGGATAACCGCGACCGCGGTTTTGAAACCACAGGCGCGGTTTTGTCTATGGACAACCGCGATCACGGTTTTGAAACCGCGATTGCGGGTCTCTGTTGCATCGTCTTCTTCGTTCTTATCCGAACTTCGTCGATTGGTTTTTCCCACATTTTCGTAACTTCGCTGTTGAGGGAGGCGAGTCGATTCATGTGGCCGGCGTTGAGCTCCTTCCAGCCCTATAAAAGGGGGTCTTTGGCGAGAGGAATCCAGCATCCATAGCTTCAATCGCTCCTCTCTCTCTCTCTCTCTTTCTCTCGTTTTCAAGTTCGTCGGAGTGTTCGCCGGAGTTGTTGGTGGTTGTCGTGGTGCCTTGGGGAGCTGGAGGTGGTGGCATTGCTGAGGAGGAGGCTTGCACCGCCGTCTCGTCGTCGGTGAGCCTCGTTTCATGTTTTTGAGTCGCATCGGGAGGGAGGACCGCAACCGCGGCTATGAACACCGCGACCGCGGCCCTGCCCAGAAAACCGCGACCGCGGGTTTATATACCGCGACCACGGCTTTGCCGAGCAAAGCCACGATCGCGGCCATACCCGTTGCGGCCGCGGCTTAGCCTGTTTTCTCTTGTTTCCGTTTAGTGTTGTACCGAACCTAATTAGGGTATTCTACCTCGTTTCGCATGCGTCGTCGGAATGGACCTTGGAACGTCGGTGGGCTTCGGCGAGAGGAATCCAGCATCCATAGCTTCAATCGCTCCTCTCTCTCTCTCTCTCTCTCTCTTTCCAGTAGGCTGTTGAGTCCGTGTCCAGTATTCCCGACCCGTAAACCTTCGTTCGTTAGACTAAGGCAAGTGGCGGTTCGCTCTTGCTTATCATTCCATAATTCCTTTAATTATCAATTACTTGATTGTTAATTAAAATGGGGTGAAATGTTGTTTTCGGTTGGGAACAATTTTATAAATGATATGATTAAAATATGATATTATAATAGGTTGTATATATTGCTAGAAACAACGTTATTATACATGTTATTACTATGATGGTTTTGTTATGGATTTAAATGTAAACTTAAATGCTAGATTAGCATGAGTATTCGTAGGAACGCTAATTCCGGATGAGGATTAGTCATTTCTTTATAACCCGATATGTGTCAGAATAATTCTGTAATACTTTTAAGGTCATGATCCTTACTTCTTATCCACCTGTTAAGGAAAAGAGGCGTTACGCACCGTGCTGGTGCCATTGGGTTGGCGTATGTCACCCTGTGTTATTCTCGTTGTCACTCGAGATCATATTAAAAGCTTAACATGAATATACGTTTTGTAAATTAAATAAGATAAGTGCGGTTATGCACATAATTAATATACCATCGGGCGAGGAGTACAACGTGGAAACCGCCCGAACTTCGATTAGAGTAAGTCTTCTTTCCAATCTGGAGTCGCATTGTGCGGTGAGGTTGGTCGTGGACCCAATTGATCAAGTCATTTTTAAATGCTTGTGTGAAAACTATAACGTTCCCAAACATTTGTCATACTTTCCCATAAGACTCAATTCCTTTGGAGTCTTCTTTTCAGTGCATGTCTAAATTCTAATCATTCCGTGAAAGTTTCGGGTTATATATCGTTCCTTCGGTTATTATTCGAAGGACAATGATAGTAAACGGTTACGATCACTAGAACCATTCTGTTTTCACCCTTGCATAGTCTTTCATTAGACTAACCAACCGGGTTTTTCCTTGCATGGTTGGCTGGTGTCATCTGTCCTATACGGCACATCAGTGGTTGGTTCCCGAAGACTCGAAGTAACCAATTGAGAAAGAGGCTTGCAGTTGAAGATTTAAGTGTCAGTATCTCAAGGTTGTTAAGTAATATTTTAATATAACATATTCTTATAATCAAGTCATGTAATATGGTTTATTGTAAAAGTCTTCCGCTGTATTTCACTCTGTTGTAAAATCGCTATTCTCATATTAAGAGAAGTCTGTTAATAAAAGTTTGAGTTTTATATTATAAGAGTCTTCCGCTGATTTACCTTTCGTTGTTTAATATGTATATTTAAGCTTAATTGTTCCGATTAAATCCTAGGGTGACTTTGGACAGTACTGTCTGAGGTCATTGGCGTGTGGCACTACCGACATAAGTCGGGGGTGTTACAAGTACAATTTGGCTCGGCACTCTTAAGCTCAAAATACCCTCCATAAGGTTAGTCTTGAGTCTAAAAGCTTGGGCCCTTGTGATCATGCCAGGAGGTGGTTCATAGCGTCGCTTTGTTGTAGAAACCCTAGCGGTGGTGCGCACTTGTGAATGAGTGAGGTGGGGCTCGGGCGCCTTGGGAGAGCTTGGTGAAGCCATGGGCAAGTCTTCTTGATTGACCTTAAATAGGGTCACATCATGCACCGTTGGAGCCAGAGCGAGCAGGGGCGTGAGCGCCGTGCTGGGGGCTGGAGCGGTCACCACGCCGAACAGTGAAGTAATTGTCGCGCTAGGGGACGCCAGGGGGCGCGCATGGGGGGTGCTGGGTCACTCAGGGGGCGCGTTGGGGTGCTCAGGGGGTGTGGCTTGCTGATCTTGGAGCGCGGGCAGTAGGCGCCACAACTCTAGAATTTTAGGGTCCTTGGCCTGCTGACTGGCCGTGACCCGAGGGGCGCGAGGGCTGGGGAAGCAATGGTTGTTCTAGACATAGGCACTCTTGTGTGCTTCGTTGGTCTCTGGGGCAAAGCGCCTGGCCATGACATAGATGAGTTGGTCCCAAGGGATGACGGGAGGCCAACCGTGTCTATGCCGACCGTCTTGGAGTCGGGGCCACGCTCAGGCATAGTCGGTGAAGTATCTCGTGGCGATGCAAACCTTCTCATACCCATCATAGTCATAGTGGCTAAAAACATAAGTCGTGTGGCGCACCCACTGCAAGAACGCGTCGTGGTTGTCGTAACCGACAAATGGCTCAAGACGCAACCATGAGTCACGTCGGGGGTGCTGGCTAGGACCTCGTCGGTCACGGGCCACATGATGATCATCGATGTTGTAGCGCTCGGGCGGGCGCCAGTCTGGTCATCGTCGAGTAGGGTCACGGTCATGCGCATATAGTAGCGGCCTTCGCTGTGAAATGCGTGGGGCCTTAGGGCATCACCGACGGCGTTGATGGGCTAGCGAGCCAAATCCATGGTACCTATGTGAAACATAACCCAAAACGAGGATAAAAAAACACAAAGTGATATCAAATACACAACAAATCAAGACAAGTCGAACCTAGTCTCAACAACTCTAATTTCATTAGGTTTTGGTTAGTGTTTAGGTTGTCAGCGAGGAAGTTATGGCAAGCATATCAATCAAGAAAATACCACAAAATCAATCCAAAACACAAAGTTGCAAGTTGATTTCCAAGGATAGTATGACAAGTTGCATGCAATCAAGTTAAAACCTTGAAGTGGGCCGGTTGCGAGACGATAATGAGGTAGGCTTAGTGGACTCGTTCCCGAAGTGATAGGGTTTTACCCTTAGCCTTTGGCCTTATTTTTTTTGGTTTTTGCTCGACTTTTTTTTTTGAAAATATCCGATTGTTTTTATTATGGTTCGGCAACAAGCTTGTCAATATAAATAGACGGAAAGAAACGCAATCAAGGAAGGATATATGCTTATAAGATAAGAATAGACTATCACGCAAAAATTATGGAAATAACATGTATTAAATGTTAGATATGTATTGAAAGGTGATATTTGACATTGGAACCTCAAGATTTGAGCTAGGATTTTTAGGACCACGAGAACAAGCAAGTTTTTCTAGTGGTTGTTTGAAATGTCATAAATCTTATTGCCCCTAATCTTGAGTTCATTACCACAAAAGTAGGAGTTAATCAAGTTTAGGCTAGTTTTCCTATACCTTTGAAAGAGGATAAGAGAAACATTAGGACATTTGACCATTGTAGACCATCACTTGCAACCTTAGAGATTTACTTGCTTATCATTACATGGTGTATTGTGGTGAACCCCAATCCTAGCCATCCATCCATCAATCAACCTAAATCCTCCTTTTATCATTTTAGTTATCTCTAGACTTTGTGTTTCTTGTTAGTTTTATTAAATCAAAACCAAAAACTTTGCATCTCTTGTTTGATCTAGATTATTAGTTTGTGTAAAATTAGTGATCAATGAGTGCTCCCTTGGATTCGATATCTTTTCTATTACTCAATAGTACCATGCACTTGTGGGCCTATCCAGTAGCAAGGAATGAGGTATTGACGGCTGGAAGTTGTTGTACTCGAGGTCATTCAGAAGAAGGAAAGGGGCTCGCATCATTATTGGAGAGAAGTTGAGAGACAAAGTTGTTCGGATTGAGTATATAATTGTAACACCCCCGACTTATGTCGGTAGTGCCACACGCCAGTGACCTTAGACGTTACTGTCCAAAGTCACCCTAGGCTTTAATCGGAACAACTAAACTTAAATAAGTATATTAAATAACGAGAGATTAAACAGAGGAAGACATATTTAAATAAAACTCAATCTTTTATTAAAAAACTTCTCATGAAATAAGAAGTGACGATTTTACAATAGAGTGAACTTTACAGAGGAAGACTTTTAAATTACACAGCGGAAGACTTTATGAATAAACTTATTACATGACTAGGTTATAAAATATATATATATATATATTAAAGTAATACTTAACGACCTTAAAACACTGTCACTTAAATCCTCAACTTCAAGCTTCTTCTTCGATTGATTACTTCAAGTCTTCGGGGACCCACCCTGATGTGCCGTATATGACGGATGACACCAGCCAACCATGCAAGGAATAAAACCCGGTTGGTTAGTCTAATGAAAGACTATGCAAGGGTGAAAACGGAATGGTTCTAGTGATCGTAACCGTTTACTATCATTGTCCCTCGAATAACAACCGAAGGAACGATACATAACCCGAAACTTTAACGGAATGATTAAAGTTTAGACATGCACTGAAAAGAAGACTCCAAAGGAATTGAGTCTTATGGGAACGTATGACAAATGTTTGGGAACGTTATAGTTTTCACACAAGCGTTTAAAAATGACTTGATCATTTGGGTCAACGACCAACCTTACCGCATAATGTGAATCCAGATTGGAAAGAAGACTTACTCTAACCGAAGTCCGAGCGGTTTCCACGTTGTACTCCTCGCCCAAGGGTATATTAATTATGTGCATAACCGCACTTATCTTATTTAATTACAAAACGTATATTCACATTAAGCTTTTAATATGATCTCGAGTGACAACGAGAATAACACAGGGTGACAATATGTCCATCCCAAATTGCACTAGCAAGGTGCTTAACACCTCCTAACCTTAACAGGTGGATAGGAAGCAATGGTCATGACCTTTAAAAGTATTAGAGAATTATCCGACTAATACCATGTTATAAAGAAACGACTAATCCTCACCAGGAATTAGCGTTCCTACGAATACTCGTGCTAATCTAGCATTAAGTTTACATTTAAAATCCACAATAAAGCCATCACAGTAATAACAGGTATAATAGCGTTGTTTCTAGCAATATATACAACCTATTATAATATCATATTTTAATCATCTCATTTATAAAATTGTTCCCAAATGAAACAACACTTCACCCCAATTTAATTAACAATCAAGTAATTGATAATTAAAGGAATTATGGAATGATAAGCAAGAGCGAACCGCCACTTGCCTTAATCGAGACGAACGAAGTTGTCGGGTTCCGGGTATCTGGAAACTGGAATCTGATTACGGATTCCTACGACGACGATGAAACAACAACGGAACCCTAAGTTAAATTCGTTATGAACGAACAACGAGGGTAAAACCAATACGATACGAATCGAAGAAAAATAAGCCTGAGTCGTGACCGTGGTTGTCCAAGCCACGATCGCGCTTGCCAAGGCAAGCCGCGGTCGCGGTTTGTAGTGCCGCGGTCGCGGAATTCTGGGCAGCTTCCGCGATCGCGGATCACCTTCCGACGCGACTCCAAATCGATTCGAGGCTCACCTTCGGCGAAGACGATGATGCGAGCGACTACTCCTCGGCTTAGAACAAGGCTCACCACCACTCCAAGCTTCCAAGGCCCCACTGGCGACTACTAGGAACTCCGGCGAGGCTTCCGACGACACTCGAGACTTCCAACGAGCTTGAAACGAGAGGGAGAGAGAAGATTGAGAGTTGCAGATGTGGATGAAGAATGAGGCTGCCCGAGCTCCCTTTTATAGCCAAGGAGGAGGAGCCGTTCACCCTCACATCGGTAGACCAACCGGTTCCCATTCCCCCACCGCGAGCGTTGAGAAACGAGGGAAATTCCATGCGTCGCCGCTCGGAAAACAGAGAAGACGAAGATGAAGACGCAGCAATCCGCAGTCGCGGAAACGGAGCCGCGGTCGCGGTTGCTTCTGGGCACATCCGCAGTCGCGAAACTTCCGCAAGCGCGATCCTTGGTCTCTGGTCGCGGGTCTCGTTCGAGGATATGCCAAATTTAATTATTTTAGCACTCTCAACTACCTTATGACCCAAAATCTTAGTAAACGTATAATATTTCATTCAAGAGATTATTACAGAGGTTCCAAATACGCTTGACGCGTCATACATACAGAACGAGGGTTGGGAAATTACCCAAATACCCTTACTGAAATTGAGGGGTATTACATCACTACCCCCTTAAAAGAAGTTTTGACCCCGAAACTTGGCCGATAACAACCCAGACCGCTCAGACAAGCGATCTTAATAATCAGTTACCCAACCTTATAAGTTTAACCATGCCTAACCCATTTAACACTTTGTAAATTGGTTCTAGCATTTCTAAGTTAAAAGTTATAAGTTGGTTCAATTTACATTTAACGTAAGGTTAACCATAGTTTAGACTATTCACAACTTAAGGGAATTCTATATCTTGCTTTAACCAAACATACATTATGCCATATTACCCTTATGGTAACATGAGGGTTATTACAATAATTGACCGCGTGATGGCAGACAACATAGTGGCCGGATGATCCATGCTCAATGTCATTTGCGCACATGCTCCCCAAGTGGGCCTAGGAGACGAGGAAAGAGGGGATTATGGGAAGAGTTAGATGGCCTGCTCAAAGGCATCCCAGATACAGAGCGGTTCTTGGTGGGTAGGGACTTTAATGGTCATAAGGGAAAGAGTAGAGATGGGTACGGGGATGCGCACAATGGGGTTTGGTTTTGGCAAAAGTAACGAGAGCGGTCTTGCTTTGTTAGAATTCTCGATGGGCTTCGATTGTGTTATTAGGACTCATGGTTTGAAAAGAAGAAGGAGAATTTGGTAACCTTTCATAGTGCTACTGGAAGATCTCAGATCGATTATGTTTTGCTCAAAAGACAGCACAAAGGTAGATACCGAGATTGCAAGGTTATAATGTATGAAGGATCAACAACTCAACATAATCTTGTACTCCTGGATATTGAGTTCCTAGGAAAAAAAATAAGTGCGGAAGACCAAATCTAAGCCGGGATCAGATGGTGGCGCATATCAAACACAAACAGACCTCGTTTATAGGAAAGGGTCTTCGAGAAGGCAGAGAGAAAGGGTGTCTGGTGAGTAAAAGGCAACGCCGAGGAGATGTGGGGTGACGAGCGACGTGTGAAGTATGCGGGATGTCTAAAGGTGGTAATGGGCACATGAGGGGTGAAGCTTCATGGAACGAAGAAGTTTAGGGCACGGTAAAGACCAAGCAGATGGCCTAGAGGATAGTGAGGAGTAGCACCACCAAGGAGGAAAAGGAGAGTCGCCTTGTAGATTACAAGGTGGCCAAAAAATAGCCAACCAAGTTGTTGCAAAGGCCAAGGATAGGGCTTTCGATAACATATGCACACCTTGTACGACAAGGGATGAGACAGATTGTTATAGCATCTAGTCAGGGCAAGGGAGAGACAGAGTAGAGATTTGGATAGAGTTATGTGTATTAAGGTTGACGATGGGTATATGCTAGTAGACAACAACCAGATCAAGAAGATATGGCATTGTTATTTCTCCAAGTTACTAAATGAAGGGAATAAGACTTTAGGAAGGACTCAAATCACCAGGTGTCAGACCGACTAAACCTCTTACATGTGTATTTCAAAAGGAAGAAGTACTGAAGGACGTAGTTCGTGAAATGAAGAACATGAGAATTGTTGGCCCGGATGAATCCCAGTGGAATTCTGGAAGTGCCTAGGGACAAAGGCATGGGCTGGCTCACATTTTAATATTATCCTTAGAACAACCAAAATGCTAGAGGAGTGGAGGCTTAGCAAAATGATCCCCTTATACAAGAATAAAGAGTATAAGTTGTGTGAATCCAGACAGTGATGGTTTGGTCATGTTCAAAAGAGGCAACCAAACGCCCAATACGCATGTGTGAAGGTTTGGTAGCCGTTAACTTCCTAATGTGATCATGGGGGCCTTCCAAAGGAAGTTCCAAAAGAAGAAGTCTTCGAAAACTCATGATGACAACACGACTTGTGCATGTCCTCCTTTTGTCATTGAGATGCAAAGGTTTAGAAATCACATGTCGTCGAGTGTTGCAAATGCTAGATTTCAAGCTCAACTTTCATACAAGGCTAAGTACGTCCCGGTGGGTCACCCATTTGGGAAATGGGCCAAACCATTTATGTTCATCTTCTTCATTCCCAAAATGATGAGGTTCAAGTCTATGAAGCCCGAACAGAACCAAAGGCCCAACGGCTCAACCTCAATGTCGTTCATCACACCCCTTATTGCGCCGTAATGCGCACACAAACAAACCCACTCAACGTAACCCTCCCTTTTGGCTCCATCACTCGATCCTGATCTAAGTGCTTCAATGCTGACCCCCAACATGGTATTTAGATCTCAAGTGTGCCCATGAAAAGTCACTTTGGTGCGATGACTTTGTTCCAAGCTCACACGGATTTTTGGTCCCGTATGTATTTTATACATATCCTAAGGTGTTTTTCAGGTGTTTTATATGTCCAGTACTTCAGCAACACAAGGGTCTCCACCAGCTTCAATGCGCGCCATGTGAAGAGTTTATTTCTTACATTTATGCTTGCCTTTTAGTCCTTTGCCTTGCCATTTGCTTAGGCACATTTGTTGAAAATAAAAATCAGAGATTTTATGTTCACCTTGTTCTTGGAGAGATTCCCAGGAAACCCTTCTCTTTTTCGGATGAGTTTATCTCGATTAGAATCTGAATTGTTCAAGATTGTGGGGTGAGTTTATCATCTTGATCTTGATCACTTATCCCTTTAATTTTCAAGAAATTATCCACTCAAAAATGTATCCAAAGATCCAACAAAAATAGTATGAGTTGGGACTCCATCTTGGTCAGTTCCTCTGAAATGCTGAATCTTCAGATGGAGGGAACTGTTCTCTGGAGGCGTTGAGTTCCTCTTGTGGATGTTGATGTAGATGACAGCACATCGGTAGATCAATCATATGCAACAAGATCTTGATATCGGTTTGAATCGTGGTGAACCACTTTCCGAAATCAATATTTCGTCCCTTACATAGCCTTAGGAAATCCACGAAATTTGAAGTGAGATAAGACAAACCAATCAGTTCCAATCAAGGCTCGTGAAAGGAACTGAACTTTAAAGTTTATGTAATAATGGATTTTAGACTTTCAGCAAGTTCTGTAGAATCACAGATTACTTGTGTAACACCAACACTAAATCCCGAAATCCTTTATATAGGCATTAGGGAGAACTTCCAGAATCAGTTACGGAAGTTAAGGGAAGTTACAGCGGCAGTTGAAAACGGTTACCAACTGATTTCAGCAGTTATCAACCATTCCCAACCGACCCACAACAGTTACCAACGGTTACTAATAGTTACAAAGTAGTTATGACGGTTATAGCGGTTACAAAGTTGGTTTTACCAACAGTTACAAGCACATTAAACACGTGCCAAGAAAATCAACCAGCCATACACATGTGTCTAGTCCTGTAGAAGGGAAATAACGCTCAGTTCCCTTCACAAGAAGTGAACTAACATCTAGTTCCCTTTCCTGAAACTATTTCCAGGGAACTAGAACTTTTTACAAGCTGTTTCAAGGGAACTTGACCCTTACATGTAACATATACTTTGTTTCCCTCTAGAACTCAAGTCGTTTACATAAGCGTGTACTCCACACACCCGAGCTCGTGTTATAACGAAATGAGTTCCCTTAGTGTCGCATGAATCCCGATCACACTAAATGTCAATGATTTCACTAAAATCATCAACAATCCTCCCCCATTTTAGTTTAATCCTTGATTCACAAAATAAGCAAGTCTTTATCCGCAAACTCTATGCATAAACGAAAATGTCGAGACGATTGAATTTCCGCTTAGTGTAATTACACATTCCAAACACCCGGGAATCATGGTGTCCTAAGGATTGAACCAATCAACCTCTTTGGGTGCATGAAGATAACACACACAAGAGTTACTTTACATCTCTAAAGTTGTACTTGACTCTTTTAAGGGCCTTGAGTCCATATCTATTCATGAACGTATGTGAAGCCAACCCAAAGCTTCATGAAGCGGCCAAACTTCACATTCATATAGGTAGATCCTTTAAGGGAACATTGCCCCAATCGTGCACCTACAATTTGCACTTTTTCAAAGAAACTATTAAGAAGACTTTATCTTCAACCTCTCAACTTGTAGGAACTGAGCACACATTTGGGGATATTTCATTTGTGCTCTCAGTCTCTAGGTGTGGGCTTTCCACATTGAATTCTGTCCCTGCCGTTAATCAGGAAGGAATTGGGTATCCCAACACTAGAAAGCTATATGGGTCTTAAATCCCATCCCCTTTCAGCCAACCTCTTCATCAAGTGGTTAGCCAAAGTTGTTTTGACTAAATTAACACAACTGAAATCACACTATGTGTCATGAGCTCATGAAATGTGCCATACCTCACATACAAGGACGTGACCTCTTATAGCACACATGATAGTTCCCCTCTGGCTAGAGATTTTACGCTCACATAGACAAAATCAGTTTCTATCTCAATGAAATTAGGTAGATTTAGTTCCCTAGTCGTTTGCCATTGAACTTGGCTACAACTAATACTACCAATCTCATTTCCGTTGTCGAACTCAAAATGTTAGATTGTTCCTCCGAAGTCCATGAAATGACACTTCCGTTATATGGAACTATTCAAGTCTAGTTTCCTCAAGGGAACTGACAAAGGTTTTAAGGACAAAGTTCTCTTCAAGGGAACTAGCGTCCATCCATCTTTAGAAGATTAATACTATAAGTTTAATATCATCTAACATCCAAATATTCCTTCATATCCAGGAACAATTTCGACATTAATAAGACCATAAACCATGGTCCGCTCAAAGTACTTTACTATCTATCGAATCACCCCAAACAAGGCGTTCAATACAGCTATGACCATGAAACATGGTCTTTTCCAAGTACTTAGGTACTCGTTGAACCACCATATCAAAATGTGTATTCAACGTTGCATCTTACAATGTACATTTTCTTATACACCCAGAGTTCCCTAAACTCGTAAGTACTTGAGCCAAGATACCATCATGCCCACACTTGGCGCAATCTATAAGCTCTAGTCCATGAGAGAGGAAACAAGAAACTAAGGAACTCATTTCCCTACAAGGAATATGTTTCCCTCAAGGAACACTTCCCTTCATTCTTATTTTGATCCTAATTCTAAGGATCACATTAACCTCCCCCATAAGCTGCATAGGGAATCCTAATGCCATGAATCCATAACATGATCCACTAGTTTTGTACTATTCATTATTGAATCAGCTAGACAAACATCAAACTTGATGCCACCATATTAGTGCTTTATTTGTCTCATCAACAAAATTGCTATGGGCCTTATTTCCCTTAAGGAAATATAAGTATCACATAAATGTTGATCTGGTGGGAACTACGCTCAAATGCATAGTCCATACCCATGGGATAATCCATCTCATTCACCATCGACCTTTTTAAAAGGCAATAATAGTGTCTTATTGTATTCACATAAGGTCCTATAGTCATACTCTCAAACTTGAGTAGATTTTCATCCTTAGTTCCCTACCCAAGAAAACTGAACAATTTTCCCCCTTCTTGCTTTCGTATTTAATACGAAGCACGAGTGACATTCTTCCTTGAAGAATCAATTCCATATCCCGTTCCCTAACAATTAGGAAACATATCTTTTGGTCCAAGTGTAAGGAACTAATGTACTATGAAAAATTACATCTCTTCACTTGATTACGATAAGCACCATTCTCAAGTCATTCAACTCAATAATATTGGTCTGAAAATTCTTGGAATGCATAACACACCCAATGATGTAATCCACACCTATCCCGCCCAAGGTCTACCTCTTAGGCATGGGTAGTCCTTTGACCGCCCTAGATCCAAACTCAATTAAACCAAGTTTAATATTTAAACCAAAATTCATATGGGACAATCTTGTTCTTTATGAAGAACCTTGTTTGATAATAGGAAAGGACTTAGTTCACTTCAGGGACTAACCGCTTCCCTTCTAGGAATATGATTCCCTACAACTAACAGTTGCTTCGCTTCAAGGAATATATTTCCCTACATGGAACTCATCTTCCTCCTCGGGACATATTTCCCATAAAATGTCACTTATACCAAGTACAGAACATGGATTTCACCATAATTTCAAGGACTTTATTTTCTTTCACACACCATTATGTTGTTCAAGTGTGAAAAGCACGTACCACATGTACATTTCCCATCATTGTCGATATACAACATTGGTTATAAAACCTCAATCATATCTAGCTCTTCATGATTAACATGTCACAAAATTTTAGATATCATCAAATAAATTAAATACAAAGCACGAATAAAAAGAAGCAAGACCAATCTACACACGAAGTATAGTAGGGTCTAAACCGACTAATCTGTATAGATACAGTAGAGTCAAATGGCCAATCTATGAAAACAGTAGGGCCTGAACCAGTAGACCTAATAAGTAATCTGTCAAAGGAACAGTAGACTTTAATTAGGTAATCTGATATCTAGTAGACATTACCCAAGTAATTTGTACTAAAATACAATAGACTTGAAGTAAGTAATCTAGATTTAACCATGAGTAATCTATACACGAGGCATAGTAGACTCACAAGAGCAGTTCCCTTCAAAACTTATTCCTTGGTAGGTAACTTAGCCCTGAATGGAATCAGTTCCTTCCAAGGAACTTTCCTCATTCTCCAGCATGAAAATGCTTTGGAAATCATCCATACAACATTCATCCCAGAATTTGTATTATTAATGAAATCCAACCCTAGTGAAGTTTATCATCTAGGTCTCAATATCTAAACGCTTTGATTAAGTCTCTTTGGACTCTTGCTCTCTCAACCTTGGAATCCTCATGATCAATCCATGATAACAGCTTTTATCACAAATCATATGGTTATATATATATATACCATAAATTATCATATGTTTAAACATATTTATGTAGTACAACACCCCTTAACGAAAACAAGTTCCCAATAAGGGAACTCTTAAAGGACAAGTTTTAGCAACAAAGCAATACTTTAGACTATTGATTATACAACCATAAACATATGATCAGTATTATGTATCAAACAATACTTCAAAGAAAAGGATCCTTTCAATACATAGTTCCCTCAATGAAATTATCGTTTCCCACCAAGGACTAGATCTGTACAAAGGAACTCCCTACAAGGTCTGAATTTCTTTATAAGAAAATCTTCCATTATCCTCAAATCTAGGATAATTAAGATATCATATGCCATAAGTTTATTTTATATAGCCAAAGGTTATAACACCTTTCATTCACCCAAATAAATGGTGAATACATGATCATGTTTTAGTTCCCATGATCACAAATTCATTAACATTATGTAAATGTCCTTTTGCTTGAACCACATGACTCTAATGGAGTCACTATTGCATCCAGATGCAATTACCAAAGTCTCATCATCATCCAATTAGGGAGACGTCGCCACGTTGGACACAATTCCCTATCAATGGACAATCATCCAAAATTCTCTTATCAATTTGGCCTTATATGATCATACAATATACTCTCATATATAATGTATCGAAATACAGGTTTACACCTATCATTTCCCATTAAATAATTATGAGAAATCATGGAAATGTTTACATAACAAATCCATTGATATAAGTTCCTTATCCCATGATCAAATGATCATACATGGTTTACATCTAACCATCGTCATATTATACATACCATTATATGAATAATATCAAAGCCAAAACATTATTTCAATTTTCCCAATAAAACTTGGGACAAATAATATCAAAGTTCCTTCGGATCAAGGGTTCTAATTTCCCTTCGATGGTAAGGTAACCAACTTTCTTTGATCTCCTCGAACATCAACTTGGTTGTCTTCTCATGTGCAAATGCCATATGACTTGATCTCTAAATATTGATTTCGAATGTATGAGTTGGGACTCCGTCTTGGTCAGTTCCTCTGAAATGCTGAATCTTCAGATGGAGGGAACTGTTCTCTGGAGGCGTTGAGTTCCTCTTGTGGATGTTGATGTAGATGACAGCACATCGGTAGATCAATCATATGCAACAAGATCTTGATATCGGTTTGAATCGTGGTGAACCACTTTCCGAAATCAATATTTTGCCCCTTACATAGCCTTAGGGAATCCACGAAATTTGAAGTGAGATAAGACAAACCAATCAGTTCCAATCAAGGCTCATGAAAGGAACTGAACTTTAAAGTTTATGTAATAATGGATTTTAGACTTTCAGCAAGTTCTGTAGAATCACAGATTACTTGTGTAACACCAACACTAAATCCCGAAATCCTTTATATAGGTATTAGGGAGAACTTCCAGAATCAGTTACGGAAGTTAAGGGAAGTTACAGCGGCAGTTGAAAACGGTTACCAACTGATTTCAGCGGTTATCAACCATTCCCAACCGACCCACAACAGTTACCAACGGTTACTAATAGTTACAAAGTAGTTATGACGGTTATAGCGGTTATAAAGTTGGTTTTACCAACAGTTACAAGCACATTAAACACGTGCCAAGAAAATCAACCAGCCATACACATGTATCTAGTCCTGTAGAAGGGAAATAACGCTCAGTTCCCTTCACAAGAAGTGAACTAACATCTAGTTCCCTTTCCTAAAACTATTTCCAGGGAACTAGAGCTTTTTACAAGCTGTTTCAAGGGAACTTGACCCTTACATGTAACATATACTTTGTTTCCCTCTAGAACTCAAGTCGTTTACACAAGCGTGTACTCCACACACCCGAGCTCGTGTTATAACGAAATGAGTTCCCTTAGTGTCGCATGAATCCCGATCACACTAAATGACAATGATTTCACTAAAATCACCAACAAGCACGTTTGTTGAAAATAAAAATCAGAGATTTTATGTTCATCTTGTTCTTGGAGAGATTCCCAGGAAACCCTTCTCTTTTTCGGATGAGTTTATCTCGATTAGAATCTGAATTGTTCAAGATTGTGGGGTGAGTTTATCATCTTGATCTTGATCACTTATCCCTTTAATTTTCAAGAAATTATCCACTCAAAAATGTATCCAAAGATCCAACAAAAATAGTCCCGAAAACCCTCAAAGTCATCCCCTCAATCTCACTCGATCAGAGCACTGATTCAACTTGGCTTTGTGCGATCTCCTGGAAACGATATTACCTTTGATACTAAGAACCTCCGATGCTGGGATTACACTACGTCATATCATATTTTCTTTCAAGGTAAGTTGTCAAAACCAAAGGCTTGTGATTGCCCCATTCTTCGGACTTGTTGTGCTCCAAAAAACTCATGCCGATCTAGCCTTGAATTCTAGAATTTTTCTGCTTGTTAAGTGCTTGTTCATGTCTGAATTTCTCTAGGTTGAAGACAAATTTTGACCTAATTGAAAATGAAAATTAGCCCCCAAAAAATTTGTTAAGAGGTTCCAAAAGTTGGCGGAAGTGGTTGAGCATTTTCTTTTGACTTTCTTGAACCAAAACCGGCCTCTATCTTCATATATTATTGCACATTGGTTCACAAATATGTCATGCAAATTTATGTCTATCATATAGTTTAGTCAAGGCCAAAATTGGTTGAAAATTCTGAAAGTGCGAGACATCTTCCTTGTGCCGAATTGTGTCTTTCTTTTGTGAGTTCTTGTTTTTCTTTGACCATAAGATTTATATTAAAAAACCAAACTCGAAGATAAGAAAGAGAGGTTGAGCATAGAAAAACACGGACTTGACGAAAAAAGGAAACGAGGTCAAGCTTAGAAAAACTCGGGATTAAGAAAAAAGAAAGATAAGTCGAGCAAGGCCATTGTGTGATGTCTTTCAAAGTGTTGGGAAAAGTGAATTGTTGCACAAGTATCACATCTGTATAAGCCTTATCTTTACTATAGTTTATGCCAATGTTGAATGCTTAAGATTGACCTTGATGCATCATCTTTTCCAATCCAAACACACAAGCCCTACCTTGTTCTAATTCTTTTCGAGCATTTCATTTTTGAATTTGGTGTGTCAAATGCTCACATTTGGGCTTGCCTTGTTGGAAGTGTAGTTACCCTTGTGTTGAACTAACTCGTTGGTGTGAAGGTCTTGTGCTTACAGATTGGTCTTGCAAGGAAGTAACGGTTCTTTTCCACTTAATCAAAGGCGGTATCCTTTTTAGTGTGACTGTTTGAGAGGCAAACACAAGTGAGTAGTTTATTGATTTCTGTAACCTCACGCTATTCCTTTTATGTGCTTTTCTTTGTCTTTCCCTTTTGGTTTGCTCATTATACATGGGGACCAAGGCAAGTGAATCATGTCCGGCCAAGGAGAAGACATGTCAGTGGCCATGGATGAGCTACAACAATTTTTTGGGAAAATGAGAGAAGAATCACTAGTACAAAACAAGGACTCGAACCCCAGTTTTTTTCTACTCCGGACCGTGGTTCAAAAAACGGGGTTGTTCTCGACGAGATCCGAGATTCGGACTCCGGTTTTTTATAATCGGAGTCCGGATCTTTTTATAAAAAATATATATATATATATATATATATATCGGGACTCCGGTTTTTTAAAATTTTTGAAAAACCGGGGTCCCATTTTTTATTTTTTATTTTTAAATATAAGATATCCGGACCCCTGAAATATAAGAGACAAGCTTCAGATACCATAGATCAAGGCATAAGAAATCAAACTTCAATCATCATATATATATAACAAACCTGGCCTCTTAAATCAGCATAGTATACCAATCCAAAGCCACCTTCACCAATCTTATTACAAGTGAAGTTGGTTGTGGCCCCAACAAGCTCCTCATAAGGAAACTCCACTAGCGTGCCACTGCCACGTGCCGAGCTTCTAGACTCTGGAACATCTTCAACCGCAACGATGGCATCTGAACTACACGCGCTCTTACTTGAATCTGGAAATCATAAAATCAAAATTTACCTCATAATATAATTATCATTAAATCTCTTTGCTGAGAATTGACACTTGCCTGTTTTCTTCCTTTTATGAAGAGTGAAATATAGGCAAAACCCAAGAATCAAGATTGCAACAACGGCGGCAGCAATAACACCACCAAGTAATCCAGCTTTCTTTCCTGCTCAAAATGTCCTCACCGTTGTAGAATTGTTTTATGAACCAAAAACACACAAAAGAAAACATAAAGTAAAATTTAATGACAGCACATCAAGGGAAGAGTTTTACCAGCTTTCCTGTATAAATATGTTGAAAAACATCATTTTGTTAGTTACCTAAAAGGAAATCAATGATATGCAGAATCAAATTCAAGTATTCACTAGCTTCTTGGACAAAATTACCTCACTTTCAGCGGAGGGAAAGTTCCATTTTGATCTGCATCAAAACAAATTACCAATTCACTTAGTGAAACTTGCAAAAATTGTTTGATACACTGATCCAAGAAACAGAACAAATTTATCAATTGTTACACTAACCTGCTCAAAATGTCCTCACCGTTGTAGAGTTGTTTTATGAACCAAAAACACACAAAAGAAAAAATAAAGTAAAATTTAATGACAGCACATCAAGGGAAGAGTTTTACCAGCTTTCCTGTAAAAATATGTTGAAAAATATCATTTTGTTAGTTACCTAAAAGGAAATCAATGAATTGCAGAATCAATGAATTGTTAGTTACATTTGATGGCTTCTCTTTTTTTGACTTTCAGATCATCTCCAAGAACAAAATGATCCATTACAGATAACTCACAGCTTAAAATTCTTCCCTAAGAGTGATCAGATGATATGCTTCCCTAAGCAAAAAGAAAACTTTGTGCTGATATAACTCAATGAATACAACGAATAAAAACCAAATGGAGGAAGAAGTTTCTACTTCATTATTAGCATATCAGCAGCAGCATCACAGATATTATTTCACAACAGGTTCAAGCCTTAGCCACAAGAAGCATACCAATAATCCAGTAGCCAAGCAAATTGGTACTCTATTAATTTGAATTTAAATGTCTAATCAGACTTTCATATTGACACTAAATCTGAAAATTTGCAATTAACTGTCTAAGAACACAACTTCATTAAGCAAAATAGACAGAATTAGTAAGCGGAATTCGCACCTGGAATCAGAGTCTTTGTCGCCTTCTTCTCTATCATCTTCGCATTGAGAGACAATCAAATGTTTTGTACTGAAGAACAAGTAACATTTTTAGTCCCTGCACTTTGCACAGGAAAAATATCATCCGCTCTGTTGAAACCCGATTCAACCCTTCGTGAAGACGTCGAGGGTCAACACACCCTCGACCCGGGTGTGCTTAGGAATTTGTTTGTTTTGGGGACGTCCTCAGCAACTTCCCAGTCTCTGGCTTCGCGTAGGGCGGGATCTCTGGCTTCACGGTTCAGTTCCTATGTTGATATATTTCTTCACACCTCTCCAGATTGCATGTAGTTGTTCTTGAGCTCCAGCAACTTTCTCATACGCGAGATTCACCTGAAAACACCCCGGAGATGGCTTTCCCCGGGGCGGGCTCTCCGACGCTCAAGTCAGTTTCTACATGAAGGGCATACATATATGTAGAAAAGTTAGGGTTGAGAGATTTGCAAACCTGTCAAGTTACATTCGCGAAGGACTAGGCAAGCTTTTCATAACCTCGACTATCGCATTCGACAGAATTAGAGCATAAGTGGACCATAAACAAGTATACTCGTGTGGAATATTGTACCGTGAAGGGCTTACGCGAAGGAAGCCATATGAGCTACACGGAGAGGGCTTCGTGAAGCGGCTCTGTGAAGAAGGCATCGTGAAGCAAGCTCGTGAAGCAAGCTTCCGTGAAGCAAGCTCGTGAAGCTAGCTCGTGAAGCTAGCTCGTGAAGCAAGCTCGTGAAGCAAGCTATGAAGAAGGCTTCGTGAAGCAAGCTTCCGTGAAGCAAGCTCGCGAAGCTAGCTCGTGAAGCAAGCTCGTGAGGCAAGCTGCACCATACGTGGATAGCTGTGGCCGGCGGGAAGAGCTTCGCGACGGCGCGAGTTGCAGTGGCCGGCGGGAAGAGCTCCGCGATGCCAAGTTTCACGGAAGCGATATTCCCGAAGGCACGGGAATAGCAAATGGAGATCGGCCACGACCATGAGTGATATTCTTCCCCGCGGAGACCGGGGCTTCGCCATCGCCTATTCAAGCTCAGGCTGGAGATGATGACGGGCTAGAGTGTGAGGCGGCGACGGGGCCGGAGATGATGACGGGCTAGAGTGTGAGGCGGCGATGGGGCCGGAGATGATGACGGGCTAGACCGGAGAAGGCGGACTAGGCAGGAGAAGGGCGAGATCCGGGGTAAGCCCGACGGCGATGCTCCTCATTATTGCCGGAGAGTGCGAGGTGCCTGCGGTTCTTGCCAGAATCTTGCTCTGGTTACCGGAATTCAGAGAGCTTCCTCCCTCTCTTCCCAAATTACAGCCACCGAGTCCCCTCTGAAGTCTCTTCCGCCTCCCCTTCCCCCGAAAGATATCATGGGTATATATAGATGTTGCCATCCACTGCCGAGCCGCCAAGTGTCTTCTGCCCTGACACCAATCATTCCTCCATAACCGAATTCTGGTGGGCGTGAGCGCCTACGCGTAGGCTTATCCACGCGAGTGAAATCCGACTCCCACAGCCAGCCCCCCAAGCTCTTCGCGAAGCATGAGCGAAGGCTTGGTTCGTGGGAGCCTCCAGAGCCTTTTCAGGGCTCTCTGTTCATCGTTGCTACTCTCAAGAGTCGTGTCGATCTTAGTTGTGCGAGGACCGGGTGCCCCTCACTGGCGGCCTCGCAATAGCTTACACATGTTCGGGTGCTCCACGGGACATTGCTTGTGGGTTGTTTCCTCTTTATCATCCTCTTTGAGGAATGACTAGGCTAATCATTGTCTCTTGTTTAGGGCCTTCCTTAATTTGCTCATTTTCTGCGTCACTTCTCATTTCGTATTGACTTTTGAACCATCTCTATGGTTGGATGGAGCGCAGGTTAAAGTGCAAGCTTGAGTGAACTGGTAGAGTGGCGCGAAGCCTTGATATATTGCACTTTAAGTTCGCGAGGGAACTCGTCAAGTGGGGTGCGAAGCCCTAAGACATTGCTTTTAGAGTTCGCGAGGGAACTCGTCGAGTGGGGTGCGAAGCCCCGAGACATTGCTTTTAGAGTTCGCGAGGGAACTCGTCGAGTGGGGCGCGAAGCCCCGAGACATAGCTTTTAGAGTTCGCGAGGGAACTCGTCGAGTGGGGCGCGAAGCCCCGAGACATAGCTTTTAGAGTTCGCGAGGGAACTCGTCGAGTGGGGCGCGAAGCCCCGAGACATAGCTTTTCAAGGAGCATGGCTCCACTCTAGCTAGGTCGCTTCTTGGTGCGCTTTGCACTCTGCTTTTAATTGTTTACTCTTACTTGTTTTACTCTTGCTCTATCACTTTCTTGTTAATAGTGTAAGCATGAACCTTGTATCTGAAGGAAAATGCGAGTTTCCCATTGAGGGCCTACAGACTTGTGCGTAGAGAGGCACATGCATGTGCATCATAGAAAAGAGACTCGTAAAGGGGGGACGCGTCTGTGCACAAAGGACCCGCCAAGCGTTGGAGAGAGTGATTTCACTAGCTTGCTCGTGTTGCTCAGCTTGCTTTTTTACTTTTTGTTTGCTTGCTTTCTCGTGTTACTTATACATTTGTCTTTTCGTATTGCTTTTGCATAATGCTTTTCATACTCGCGCACTTTTTGTAAGACTTGCATTTCACATGCCGCGTTCACTAATTGCTTTGTTTTTGCTTGTTTCATGCATCGTCTTGGTTTTAATTTATGTCTCGTTCGTTATTCAGCTCTAGAGTTGTGAAGGCTTGTTATGATGGGTAGAAAACTCATCGTCTCAATCTTGTAGTTCGCGAATGGAACATGAACTTCAAGACCAGAGTAGTACTCTCTAGCGAGCATATTCGACTGCCTTCGTCGGAGACCCGATTGGGACGAGGTTGGTTACCTTCGTTAGAGAGTCGCCCTAGAAAACATCTCGTTCTTCCAGAGAATCATTATGAGGCTAGGCACTATCGTGCCTCTTGCTGTGGTAGGGAGGGCCTCCCTAAGGAGCCCCCGCCCTCACCATCAAACAAGGCTTCATCTCGCGAAGGGACTTCATCATCGTCTTCCTCTTCGCGTGACGCGACAGACCCTTAGAATATGGATACTTAAGAGACGGGTGAGGCGAATGCCCTTTTCTGGCAGCACCGCTTTTCCGGGGAGACAACGGAGATGAACTCGTCTTTACTTTTGAGAACTTGGAGGGGACGGTAGACACTTATCCCTTCCCCATGGGACCCCTACTTGCTTTTCCCGAAGAAGGGTCACGGTCATTGCACCATTGTCCTAACTTCATCGCGGTAAGCCTTCTTACGTTGTTCGTGGGGTTTTGCGTGTGTTGCTAGCTGTATTTAGCATATGAATTCTGTGTGCATGTAACTCTTCGAGTAATTCACTCGCGAGGCTGACTATGCCGTGTGCGCGGTTTTTGGACGTGTCTTAATCAACTTTGGCTTAGTCATTATGACAATTACTCGGGCAGACCGCGCGTTTTTGACTTTGTTCGCGTACAACCCCCTTCTCTCCCCCCCAATCCCTCCTACCAGTTTGTGAACTGGAGGAGGGATTGCAGAAGGGGTTGTCAGGGGGGTTAGCTCATTGTTTTTAGTATCTGTTATGGTGCCTGCCCTTGGAGCCATCTTGTGTGTTTCAGACACGCGTAATGGTAAGTGTAATGAAGCTTTGCATTGGGCAAAACAATGTATCTACAACTCGCTTTTTGAAGAGCAACAAGTAGAATGTACGAACATACGACTTCTTTCGCGTGTCTCTTTGTTTCCAACGTTTCTGTTTGTAAATTGCCCCTTGCTGTATCCTCGCAAAGGCGTACCCTACCGCCACTTAGGTTCTTATAGGCGATAGTTGCCCTTTTAACTTGTTGAGTTTTTCTCGAGTACGAATTGCTTGTTTCACCTGTATTGCTTTTTCTCGCGCCTATTGCTTCTCAAGGGTGTTGCTTTCATGATTCGCTTATGTAATAGTGTTCAATGGTTATTTGTTTTACACGTGTATTGCCTTTTGGGTATTGCTTTTGACGCTTGATCTTAACAATTGCTTTAACTCGCGCATACTTGCTGGTGTTGCTACGCGCACTGGCCAATGCTTGTCAGGCCCAGTGCCGTCTGGTATTGCTACGCGTACCGCCGACTCTCGGCCGGTACCGTTTGGGTGTTGCTACGTGTACCGTCGACTCTCGGCCGGTACCGTTTGGGTGTTGCTATGCGTACCGTTGACTCTCGGCCGGTACCGTTTGGGTGTTGCTACGCGCACTGGCTAATCCTTGCCAAGCCAGTGCCGTCTGGGTATTGCTACGCGTACCGCCGACTCTCGGCCGGTACCGTTTGGGTGTTGCTACGCGCACTGGCTAATCCTTGCCAAGCCAGTGCCGTCTGGGTATTGCTACGCGTACCTCCGACTCTCAGCCGGTACCGTTTGGGTGTTGCTACGCGCACTGGCTAATCCTTGCTAAGCCAGTGCCGTCTGGGTATTGCTACGCGTACCGCCGACTCTCGGCCGGTACCGTTTGGGTGTTGCTACGCGCACTGGCTAATCCTTGCCAAGCCAGTGCCGCCTGGGTATTGCTACGCGTACCGCCGACTCTCGGCAGGTACCATTTGGTATTGCTTTCACTTGCTCAAACTCGCTTGTATTTGCACATACTTGCTTTCGACTCGCACTTGCTTGCTCTTTGGTGTTTTGGGTTATGTATTGCTTAATAATTCGTGAATGCGTTGTTCTAGGGTGTTTTGCTTTGTGTACTTTTTTATTATGTATTGCTTTCATCGTATCGCCTTTGTAATTTACTTTCTTTAAGCCCGTGGAGGGCATGTGGCTGGGAAGCCATTCGTGAAGGGAAGCCTTGCGTGAAGGCTATGAAGAAAAGGCCCTTCGCGAAGGGGAGATCTTTGCGAAGGATGGACCTTCTTGAAGGGGTGACTTCGTGAAGACAATAGGCTCAAGCCGGGGAGCGACGAGCACATGTCGTGAGTTCTTCGCAAAGGCTAGGAAAAGCCAAGCGAAGAGCGGGGAAGCCAAGGGCAAAGGCCGGGGAGGCTAAAGGCAAAGGTCGGGGAGGCCTTCGCGAAATATGTCTTGCCAGTTTTTCTTACGATGTTGCTTCATTCACTCTAAAGTGTCATTCACTCTCAAGTGCAGTATCTCTTTCTTTTCGGCCTCACATTGCTTTTCTTCTTGCCTCTTTGTAAAGGGCATGAGTGGTGGTAAGCAGAGTGATGCTGTAGATCACGTCGGCTTTGAGGGACGTACGAGCCCCAGCCGTTGTAAGATGTTGTAAAGCCTACGCGAAGACAAATGTAAAGTAGTGAGAGCTACGCGAAATATAAGTAGAGAGGAGAAGGCTAACCGAAACCGAAGTGGAGTGTAGTGGAGCTCGATTGCCGGAGGTTCTTTGTAGAGCGGGTGTTTTGTCATGGCAAGAGCGTTTCTAGTGCGTGAGGACATCCCCACGGTCGGCGCCAGTGTTGAAACCCGATTCAACCCTTCGTGAAGACGTCGAGGGTCAACACACCCTCGACCCGGGTGTGCTTAGGAATTTGTTTGTTTCGGGGACGTCCTCAGTAACTTCCCAGTCTCTGGTTTCGCGTAGGGCGGGATCTCTGGCTTCACGGTTCAGTTCCGATGTTGATATATTTATTCACACCTCTCCAGATTGCATGTAGTTGTTCTTGAGCTCCAGCAACTTTCTCATACGCGAGATTCACCTGAAAACACCCCGAAGATGGCTTTCCCCGGGACGGGCTCTCCGACGCTCAAGTCAGTTTCTACATGAAGGGCATACATATATGTAGAAAAGTTAGGGTTGAGAGATTTGCAAACCTGTCAAGTTACCTTCGCGAAGGACTAGGCAA
Organism: Rheum nobile; assembly: GCA_027886185.1. Taxonomy (NCBI): domain Eukaryota; kingdom Viridiplantae; phylum Streptophyta; class Magnoliopsida; order Caryophyllales; family Polygonaceae; genus Rheum; species Rheum nobile. The sequence continues at coordinate 17,496,999 of WOAB01000485.1, forward strand.
GCTTTTGCATAACCTCGACTATCGCATTCGACAGAATTAGAGCATAAGTGGACCATAAACAAGTATACTCGTGTGGAATATTGTACCGTGAAGGGCTTACGCGAAGGAAGCCATATGAGCTACACGGAGAGGGCTTCATGAAGCGGCTCTGTGAAGAATGCATCGTGAAGCAAGCTCGTGAAGCAAGCTTCCGTGAAGCAAGCTCGTGAAGCTAGCTCGTGAAGCAAGCTCGTGAAGCTAGCTCGTGAAGCAAGCTCGTGAAGCAAGCTATGAAGAAGGCTTCGTGAAGCAAGCTCGCGAAGCTAGCTCGTGAGGCAAGCTGCACCATACGTGGATAGCTATGGCCGGCGGGAAGAGCTTCGCGACGGCGCGAGCTGTAGTGGCCGGCGGGAAGAGCTCCGCGATGCCAAGTTTCACGGAAGCGATATTCCCGAAGGCATGGGAATAGCAAATGGAGATCGGCCATGACCATGTGTGATATTCTTCCCCGCGGAGACCGGGGCTTCGCCATCGCCTATTCAAGCTCAGGCTGGAGATGATGACGGGATAGAGTGTGAGGCGGCGACGGGGCCGGAGATGATGACGGGCTAGAGTGTGAGGCGGCGACGGGGCCGGAGATGATGACGGGCTAGACCGGAGAAGGCAGACTAGGCAGGAGAAGGGCGAGATCCGGGGTAAGCCCGACGGCGATGCTCCTCATTACTGCCGGAGAGTGCGAGGTGCCTGCGGTTCTTGCCAGAATCTTGCTCTGGTTACCGGAATTTAGAGAGCTTTCTCCCTCTCTTCCCAAATTACAGCCACCGAGTCCCCTCTGAAGTCTCTTCCGCCTCCCCTTCCCCCGAAAGATCTCATGGGTATATATAGATGTTGCCATCCACTGCCGAGCCGCCAAGTGTCTTCTGCCCTGACACCAATCATTCCTCCATAACCGAATTCTAGTGGGCGTGAGCGCCTACGCGTAGGCTTATCCACGCGAGTGAAATCCGACTCCCACACGCTCCACTCTCTCCATCTCTTTCGCCTCCGGCATCCCTAGCTTCTCCAGAACCAACTGCAACTCCCTCGCCGATATGTATCTGTCGCCGTCTTCGTCGAAAACCTTGAACGCCTCCGCCAGATCCGTCTCCTCCTGCGACGCCCCGCCTCCTTCCTCGCCTTCGCCGGAGGAGGAGGACTCCCCAAAGTACGAATCGTCCAGCGATTTGTGGAGCGCCTCGAAATCGTCGAAGGTGAGTCCCGAATTTCCAGGCTTCGCGAACGAGTTGATGATGGATCGGAGAGTCGGTCTCCATTCCGAGCCGCGTCAGAGCCTTGGCGATCTCCTCTGCTGTGATCGTTCTGTCTCCGTTGTTGTCGAACAGGTCGAAGACGCAGCGAAGCCTCACGGAGTTGAGGCTCGGGCTCCAGAGGCGGAAGGACGACGACCTTCGAGATACAGCCATGAGATGAGCTCGCTTCTATTGGATCTCCCATGGTGATCTTCCTCCAATTCGCTTCTATTCGCTTCTAATTAGGGTTTACCTCATCGCTAGTTGCAATAAGATTTATTTTTTTTAAAAAAAAATTTACCCGGACCACGGTTTTTCGTACTAACCGGGGTCCGAGATTTTCACAATACCCCGATTGTCCAGCAAACCGCGGTCCGGGATATTAAAAAAAAAATTATACACAAACCGCGGTTATTCTTTATAAACCGCGGTCCGATATCTTTGTTACCCCAGTTTTATTAGTAATCGGGGTTCGGATATTTTTATTACCCCGATTTAATACAATCGGGGTAAAAATAATGAGGTCTACGTCGCTTTTTGTACTAGTGAATGTTGCGAAAAAGGTCTTTTCAATGCTAGAGAAGCCAACAGAAGGGCTAGAGAGGACCTTATCCATACTTTGGAAGAGATCATTAAACAAAGACTTAGTGGATCAAGAGTCCATGACCTTTATGATGAGCCACCAAGGTGGAATAAACCATGGCATGATGAGGAACCAATACGGTGGGTTAAACCGACACATGATTATGCATCAACTTCTTGGAATGAGAAAATATATGAAGGTATGTGACCTCGATGCGATCAACCAGCTATCTGTGAGGAATATCCATATGAAGGATCCTATAAGGATTTTGTAGTCATACTGCTTGGGGTAGAGGAGCTAGAAAAAGAGGAGAAGTAATTCCTTGAACAACTTCTTCCCATCATCCCATTGAGAAATCTATCTTTTGTCACTATCCAGAGGTGTGTTGTATTTCAAAGACTTCATAAGAAGAAATTGATTGAACCAACCCATGTTCCTAGCTTCCTAAGAGTCATGGCTACTGCATGGTTAAATGCGACACCTAGGGTTTTACCATGCTTGACATTTCATCCTCAAGATGAGGAGATAGTCATGCCTATGTTTGTCCAACCAACAACCATGGAGGAAAGGGGAGATAATTCATCCCTTGACTCATTTAAGATGCACTTTAGCTCATGTGGTCATTTTTATACTCATTAAGTGCATGCCGCTAGTGATCCTCACTGGAAGTTGTTTGATCATGCTCATTTAATCCATCCTATAAGACTTATGTCTTACAAGCTTATGTCAAGGTCTAGAGATAGAAATTGCATCTGTTATGACGAACCATATCATTCTCTATGTGCATCTCATGATTACCATGACAAATTGACATATCCTATTTTTTGTCCTTCTTTTGTTGATCAAACAGATTCGAGGACGGATCTTCTTAAAGGATGAGAGGATGATGTGATCATAGAAACCTTCTAAAGGAAGTTCCAAAATAAGAAGTCTTGGGAAACTCATGATGACAAAACAACTTGTGCAAGTCCTCCTTTTCTCATTCAGATGACACAGTTTAGATATCACACTTCATCAAGTGTTGCTAATGCTAGATTCAGAGCTCGACATTCATACAATGCTAAATATGTTTCGTTGGGTCACCCATCTCGGAAATGGGCCAACCCATTTATGCTCATATTCTTCATTACTAAAATAATTAAGTTCAAGTCTATGAATTTCGAAGAGTACCAAAGTCCCAACGCCTAAACCTCAACGTCGCTCACCGCACCCCATGTTGCGCCTGTAACGCACACACAAACCAACCCACTCGGCGCTACCCTTTCTTTTGGCTCCATCACTCGAGCCTGATCTAGGTGCTTCAAAGCTGAACCCCAACATGGTCTTTTGACCTTAAGTGCGCCTATGAAAGTCACTTTGGTACGGTGATTTTTTTTCCAAACTCACCCAGGTTTGGATGTCACGCACAGAAGGGAATGGCTTGTCCAATCCTCCTCAAAATGAAGCCTAACTAATGTCATGGAACCTTATGTATTTTATACATATCCTAAGGTGTTTTTCAGGTTTTTTATTCATCCAGCACTTCAGCAACACCAAGGGTCTCCACCGGCTTCAATGTGCGCCTTGTGAAAAGTTTGTTTATTACGTTTTTTCTTGTCTTTTTAATCCTTTGTCTTGCGAATTGTTTAGGAATGTTATTGAAAAGAAAAATCAGAGAGTTTATGTTCATATTGTTCTTGGAGAGATTCCCATGAAACCCTTCTCCTTCGTGAGTATATCGAAAGAAATTTTCATTTTCTTTTCAGGTGAGTTTATCTCGATTAGAATCTAAATTGTTCAAGAGAGTGGGGTGAGTTTATCTTCTTGATCACCTATCCCTTTAATTTCCCAGAAATTATCCACTCAAAAACACATCCAAATATTCAACAAAAATAGTCCCGAAAACCCTAAAAAAACAGCCCTTCAATCTCACTTGATCGAAGCCCCGATTCAACTTGGCTTTGTGCGATCTTTTGGAGACGATCTTACCTTGATACTGAGCACCGTTGAGGCTGGGGTTAAATCACTTCCTCTGAGTCGGAGATCGACCGAAGAAGAGTTGGAATGAATTAATTGCACAGACCTATCCCCATTGTCTCTCACAAAATATATGGCTCAAGATAGGGCCATTTATGGAGAGAGAATACTCGAGTATCGAATGTATAGAATATGTTGTCTAGTTTTTAAAGATTAGATTTAGGGTCTTGGGCCTAAGGGTGTAGATTGGGTCATGGTGTAGTAGGGTCTTGATTTCGGTGTTCTAGGGTTTTAATGGTCTTGCGTCCTTGCTTCTGTTGTTTCTTTCATTTGTCTGTGATTGTGGACTTTTTGTTACTATTGTATTCTTCTATGTCTCCTTTGACTTCACTTTTCTAGGTCTTTCAAAAAATCCTCTTGATTCGGTCAGGGCAAGGATGCGTACATCTTGACCCCTCATGCAACGCTGGTGCAGGATAGGGTCAATATTGTTGTTGTTGTCTCTTGGATCCTCTATAAATAAGTACTCAATTTTGAGACTTTCTAGAATCTGGTGGCGGAGAAACACGATAATTTTTTCCTTTTCTTGTGGGATGGTATCAATGTTTGCTACAATTGTTTCCTCAAGGCCATTTGCCTTGCGTTGGGCCAGGGCATCCACCCTCCATTCGAGGTATTTGTGGCCCGAGAAATCAAGGATGTCAAATTCCCTCTTAGTGATGCTTTCCATTTAGTTACAACAAATATAGAGTTGTAAAATATGAATTAATTAGTTTGTTTGACATTATGCAAATATGATTTATAAGTCGTGTATGAGACGATATCACCAAATAATTATATAAATGTTAAAGTCACAACATATCACTTTTCATATCAACACATGTATATAGGTAGCATCTGTATAGCATGTAGATAGACTTTAATTTCAACATAAGCGTATAAGACGCAAACAAAATGTGTGAATTAAAATAGTGATCATACTATACGTGTAGACATGATACAAGTATATACAAAGATAATTCGGGCGGGAAACTTTAAACCCCGACGGTTTCTTACCCCTTTTTCATTGGCCTTAACTTCTCCTCCTCGTCTCCATTTTCGATCTTTCTTACGATTTTCTTTCAACCATTTTCATGGCCGACGATAAGACTTTTCTTCTTAAAGTTAGTAATGATCGGTTTTTTATCGAGCTTTTCTTTTTCCTTGTTCTTATCATGATTATCAATATCATACTCATAACTTTATTTGGGAAAACTTACTCACAATTCAAGTGCTAAAATTAAGGATTTATTGATAAGGATTCAATGCTAAGACACCAAAAGAGGTAAACAAATCTAGTATTTTGTTTGTACTTTGTATGGATCTAAAAACATACCTCTATTTTTGACTAAGAACATTTTTCAAATCTATCCTTTGTAATTGCCCAAATTTGGGCAATTACAAAGGATAGAGGTTTATACTTTATGCTTCTCAGAACTCAACTGGTAATTAGAGGCTCGTGTTGATAACGTGGTAGAATTAATTAAGACATGATCACTTAATCTGTTATAAGGAAAATACTTGGAGCAACTATAAGATACTAGAAGAGAGGGAGAGATAACAAGAATTGTACAAATTAATTTGTGCTTGTTGTTGGTGCATCTTTCGCAATGATAGATGTCTGGATTTATAGGTCAAGGATGACATACAATCTTTGACTAATCTCCTTAATTTTAGTGTGAAAACAAAGGAGGTGAGTAATTTACCGTTACTATTTAGCTCTAATGATCTATCTAGATGTTCAAACTTGTGATACATACAATTTTCTAGGTGTTCATGGTTTACAATATGAACTCTTTTATTAAGAAAGAGAAGAAAAAAAATGAATCGGGTAGGATCTAGACTGAACAAATTGAAATTGGCTCCCGGCAGTCTGATACCGAGCACCAAATATCATGTTGGACTAAACTCACGGCACCCCAACTTCAATTGGGTTGAATTTACACGGCCCACTTGCAACTCCCAAGTGAAGCAAGGGAGCACCAGAATCTGTGGATTCCAGTAGCAAGCCACGATCAACACACCGGTAACGAGAACATACAGGTTGCTGCGTAACACCAAGGTTCATCATACTCGTATTTCTCATTCTGGTTGGCATTTATTTCATGTAAAAAGGGTGATAAAAGCTTCAAACCGAAGGTGTGTTTAACATAATCTGTGAAAAAACATGCAGTAGCTTAATGTTCATTAACTTTATTCTTTAAGGAGGAACATGAGAACAGCAACATTCATTAATCATTACATGCAGGATATATGTTAAATTCTTCCCAGCTTCGCCGGAAAGTGTATATGGCGTCTCGTGACTATGAGGTCCCGAGTTCAATGTTGTTCCAGTTGTACCGGCCTAAGTGTCTCCTATGGAGCGAAAAAATAATTCATTATTGGATGCATTAATATATTATCCAGAAATTAACCAAGTTATCTGATTCGATGAGATCTAGTCTAATTTGATCGACATCGGACATGGATGTTGTCTAATTTGATCAGAAATTAACCAAGCAATGTTTTGAGCAGAGAAGAAAGTAAAGAATATTATTTATTGACCAAGAGTTACAGTGGCAACAAAAACCTTACATGCCCTATACAAAAGAAATATATGAACTATAATCAGTGGTTTTACAGAGAGAGAGAGAGAGGGTTCCTTCGTTAGCGGATGTATGTTCTTCCTAGTGACCATAGCCCTGTTTCCTTGACGGGTCCCTGGAAAGTAAGTAGATTGAATGAGATCGAAGAAATTAGTAGGTTGGAAATTCCATTCCAGAAGCTGAGGGTCTCGTCGCCTGAATAAAGAAAAGAAACACACCTGTGTCTTTGCAGAAGGGAAGACATTCCAGAACCTGAGGGTCTCGTCGCCTGCTCCCGTCACTATAGTCTGCTTGTATATATAGCATGTTTTAGATAGATAAGCAGAAAATGACAAGGAGGAAGGAAATCAGGAATGATAGTATTACCTGACCATCTGGTGATACAGCAAGATAGAGAACTCGAAGGCTGTGGCCGGTCAAAGTGGCGACCTTGGCCAGCGAAGGATACTTCCACACCATGATCTGGTTCTGCGAGTACCCGTGGGTGCTCACCACCTCATTCACATTCTTGCTCCAGGCCAGATTGCACACCTGGCTTCCCGTGTCGATGCTGTTCACCTGATTCCCGTTGGTGGTGTTCCAGAACCGGATGCACCGGTCCGCAGTCCCGCCCCCCGACGCCAGGAGCCCGCTCTGGTGTGGGGACCACGTTATGGCCTTCACCGCCGCCGTGTGCTCCGTCAGCCGCAGCACTGGCTGCTGAGAGTGCTGGTTCCACACTAACAGCTGATTATCATTGCCACCCGACGCAAGTTCTCTGTCATCATGGGACCATTTTAGTCCACATACCTGAAATTTCAGATTCACCTTCATTATTTCTAGCACAAAAATGACCAAATTCATACACGAATCATCAAATAAGCACCTAGCTAGCTTGTTGTTTACCTCGGATTTGTGACCGACAAATTTGCTAACGTAGTCATTCGAAACGCGAAGATCGTGCTGAAGTATACTCCGATCTCTGCTGCCAGACGATAAGATGCGTGAATTCCATGCCAAGACACCGGCTCTTGTCTGATGCCCGCCCATGCTTCTCATCTTTTTGCACTGACTCGCATCCCAGACCTGTTACCATTCATTTCATTTCATTTCATTTCACTTCATTATATATATATATATATATATATATATATATATATATATATGTTATGATGAAAATAAATAAATAAATAAATAAATAAAAGGCGTTGCTTTTCTTTACACTGACGTAAATTACCTGGACGTGACCCAGATTGGTTCCAACTGATATGTATGAGCCCTCCTTAGTCCACTGCACCGCAGAGACGGTGTCGTTTGGTCCCAGATCACAGAGTTTTGTCACCTGAGCAAGAAGAAAGTAGCAGAAGAATTGGGACATGTTTCTCAAGTCAAAAAATAACTTGAATTACTCGGTAGTTACCTTGCTGTTCGATGCACTCCACAAATAAACGCAGGTGCCTAACCCAACAGCGAGTACATTTTGGGATGACCAATCAACCAAGTTCAAGTAAAAGTCATCCTGCAAGGCCGGGGCATCCAAAACCTAGAGTAGAGATATCCAATTTGACAGAATCAGATCTGTCGATTATAGCTAGTACGGGAATCAAGCAAGCTGTCGGATTTGGTTTACCTTGTGAGGGGTTTTCGGGAGCTTGCGCGGAGGCTTCAACGGGGAGGGGGACTCGGAAAAGGCAGCGGGGTCGCGGGAGGCGGCGGGGGAGAAGGGGGAGCTGGGGGCAGGGGACTGCTCCGTCTTGAACCTCAGAATGTTGGGAGAACCTCCTGCAGGGGAAGAAGAAGAAGAAGAAACAAAGTCAGATCCAAAGAGCTCCTGTTTCAACAGCCGCGCGTACACCTCACTCGCGCCGGAATTGGATTTCGAGGGAGACGGCGACGGCAGATCAAACGCGTGGAGCCTGGACGAAGATCTCAGCGGGATGAATCTGTCGCTGCACACCGACTTCGAACGAGGCGACGACAGGCTCGAGATGGATCGCGGCGAAGCCACCACGTTCGACATCGACCGACTGGGGGTCGACAGGGTGTCCAGCTTCAGCGACGCCTGGGACATCCCCATCGGCAGATTCAGCCCGCTCTTCCTCCGCTCCATTGATTTCAGATCCCTGGTTCTTCCTCGATTGATCGATTGATTCACTGATTTCAAAAACAGGATCGGCTGTTGAACACGCAAACACCCAGATGAAGATCCTCCTCTCAGTCGACCTAATTTCTTAGCACCAACGGTCGGAATTTTCCACTTATCAAATACGCAAGGGGCGTTTCCGTAATCTTACATGCGTCACTCCAACGGTCACATTTCCCACTTTTTTTCCTTCGCCTTCTAACCAACTAGGTAAGTAGCCGTTGCCTGTTGTCCCAGCGCTCACTTTACTTCCTTCTGCCTGCCCAATCTATATATCTGTATATATATATATACTAAATCAAAAACATAAATTCAACTTGTCGGCCTCACCTTCAATTCGTATACGTGTCGTAATCATATTTAATTTATCTATGTATCAGCCTCTGAGCTATGTCACATCATCCGTCATCTCATCCGATATCTTATCTTATTGTTTATTGTCATAACTAATTTATTATTTATTTTCATAACTATTTAAAACTAAATAATAATTATATTCTTATTATCTAATTATTATTAAGCATTATAAGTATTTAATTGAAAAGATTAAGTAAAGTCTATTAGTCTTTATTATCCAAACCCATTAGATAAATTTTGTAGTTTATATGATAAGATTAAATTTGATGACCATACCAATTCATGAGATTAACTTTAGGAAGCATATTTTATATCTATAGATTTAAATTTTTGTGGCCGATTAAGTTGAATTTTTTTAAATCCATTAAAACTTATTTGCTTAACCCTCCTTGATATACACTTATATCGTATCAATCTATACTCTAATCTATATCTATATATATTCCATATATATTTAATTCGCCTACGTGTCAGACTCACGTTTAATTCGCTTATGTGTCGTCATCACGTTCAATTCGTCTACATCTCAGCCTCTTAGATATGTCACCTTATCTGCCACCTCATCATATCTTTTCTTATTATTTATTTTCATAACTATTTAAAACTAAATAATAATAAAAATATCCTTTCTTATCTATTTTTTGAATTTTTATCATAACTATTTATCTTATCTTATTGTTTATTTCCATAACTATTTAAAGTAAATAATAATTATATCATTTCTTATTTATTTCCAAATTTTTACCATAACTATTTAAAACTAAATAATATCGACAATACAAAAACTTTATCTAATTTTTTAGTTTGAAAAATATAAATTCGATTTTTTTATAATATAAATTATTTGTAATTTAAAAACTAATTAATAAATCCAAAAAATTGGTATTTTTGCATAACTTTACTCATACTTTTAATATATCTCTAAGTATAAGATATAAACACAATATCTTTGTGAACAATCTATATTTACCATAACTTTTTAAAACTAAATAATCATAATATCCTTTCTTATCTTATTGTTTCTTTGTTCCTATTTCTTTATAAAAACTTTATCTTATTTATTTGAAAATTTACCACAGCCATTTAAAACTAATTTAATTTTGACAATATAAAACCTTATCTTATTATTTTGGTTTATAAATAATGAATTTAATTTTTTTAATAAAAATTATCTGTATTATAAAAACTAATAAATTCAATATTTTGGTAGTTTTGTATAACTTTCCTCATACATTTAATATATCTTTAATTATAAAATATGCATTGAATATATTTGTGAGCAATCTATATTTACCATAATTTTTTAAAACTAAATAATAATTATATCATTTCTTATCTTATTGTTTATTTCTTCCTATTTCTTTACAATAACTTTGTCTTATTATTTTAATTTTTACCATAACTATTTGAAACTAATTTAATTTTGACAAAATAAAACTTTATCTTATCATTTGGATTTAAAAAATATTAAATCATATTTTTAAAATAAAAACTTGTGATTTAAAAACTAATAATTCCAAAATATTTGGTATTTTTGTATTAGTTTCCCCATACTTTTAATATATCTTTAACTGTAAGATATAAACACAATGTATATGTGAATAATCTATATTTACCAAAAGTATATAAAGACAAATAATAATTATTTTATTTCTTATCTTATTGTTTATTTCTTTCTATCTCTTTATAGAAACTTTATCTTATTTTTGAATTTTTACCATAAATATTCAAAACTAATTTAGTTTTGACAATATAAAACTTTATCTTATAATTTCATATTAAAAATAATAAAATCCGAATTTTCGAAATATATATTATTTATGAGTTAATAATTAATTTCATATATATTGGTAGTTTTGTATAACTTTCCTCATACTTTTAATATATAAAAACTTTAGCCATAACTAGCTTATCATGTTCTATAGTTGAGATATATCTTATGTACAATATCTACGTAAGAATATAATGATCTAATTTCATTATATATCAATCTCCTTTTAAAAAGTTAAAATTTTAAATTATTTGTTCATTTTGTTATTAATTTAAAACAAATCATAATTTATGTGCTTTAAACTAAATAGATTGATTGTGATATATTAATTCCCCATAATATCAAATTTAAATAGTAGCTAAGATAATTTTCTAGGTTAATATCCAAATTTATAACTTCAAAACATGTCTTTTATTTAGTATTCATTATCTTAACCGTAACTAACGTATCAAATTCTACGATTGAGATATTTTCAATGTACAATATCTACGAGAATTATACTTATAATTGAATTTTGCATACGTGTTTAAGGCTTTTGCATATATGTTATCACTACGTACAATTCACTTATGTGTCGGCCTCTGAGTTATGTCACCTCATCCGCCACATCATCAAGCCCACCAAAAGCCTATTATAATAATAAATCCTTAATTATTATATATTAAATAAGAAGATAATATTTAATAATAATAATTTCGATAATATTGTATATCTTATTTTTTGGTAAAAGGAAGATAATCTTTTTTGATAAAAAAATATAATCTATTTCTATCTCTAATAATAATTATTATTATTATATTAACTAAGAAGATAATATCTAATAATAATACTTTTGTTAATTTTGTATATCTCCTAATTTTTGGTAAAAAAAAGATAATTTATAATTTTTAACTCTAATAAACATTATTAGAGTTAAATTTACCTAATAAAAATTATTTTAGAAAATTTATAACCATAACCCGTGCATGACACGGGCATTATACTAGTTATTTCCCTATTTTTAAGATTCTAGATTGTCATGAAAAAGCAAAAACAATAGAGAAAGTGTTATAAGAGTGAGGTCCTCATACATTGTATCCGAGAAATTATCATATCTGTTGGATGAGCCAAATCAATAGAAAAGATTAAAACACGTAACATATCAAAAAATTCTTAAACTGAAGCGTCCGTCAGTTGAGATTTTTTTCCAGTAGCACCGAGTTGTAATTATCACCAAAATACTACCCTTCCCATAAAAGCACAAAATAACCCTCACCCCCAAAAGCATCTTTAATTTTCATATCGCGTTCCTCCCCAAAGCCTAGTTCTCAAATCGCCTCTGAGATCTTCACCCCGTCCCCAATCTCCTTCATTCGAAATCCTCATAGAAATCACTAAATCCACCTTACGAATCTCCATACATCTTCATTCTCCTCATCCTTCCTCTCAAAAAACGCTTGAAGATTCAGCGATTTGAAGAAACGAATAGGTGAGGGGAAAAACACTTTTGAAAGCGAAAGGAAATAAAAAACAAGATAAAAATCTTCACTTCACTCCTCAATTTAGTTTATGTTTGCTCAATGATGTGTTTTAGGGCTCATGTGTTTAGATTTAGGATTAATGTGTTTAAATTTAGGGTTCATGTGTTCAAAATTAGAGATTATGTCTCATGATGCTTCGGTTTTAGTGAATAGATGTTTCTAGGGTTCAATATGTTGAAACACATTCAATTAGTCGAGTATAATTTAAAGTTTTGTATTTGCCTGTTGAAAATAAGGTACATTGAGTAGTGTGAACTTAGTGCATGATTTGATTTCTACAAAGCATATCTAACTATAACATGTGCATACTTTCACCTATACTTTGAAGTGGTATATGTGCATATTCTTATCTATAGTGTGAAGTTATCGGTCAAATTATAGTGCATACTTAAGTTTAATTAGTGCGTATGTAGTTTGTAAATGTGCATATTAGTTGTGAAATAAGTGTAAAAACAAATAGCATGTCTTGTTTCTAACAGGTTAATGTTGTAAGAGTGCATGAGTACATGTGTTGAATGTTGATATTAGATGTGCATACTCAAGTGTATAAAGTGCATAATGATATTTTGCTATTACATGTGCATAATTAAGTGTTTAAAAGTGCATGTTTCCATATGAAATGTGCAAAATTAAGTTCCCAAAGTGCATGTCGTGGTATTAAAGTTGCATAGTTAGGCGCTTCAAGTGTATAATATTGTTTGTTATTACATTTGCATAGTTAAGCGCCTAAAGTGCATTCCTTGATATTAAATGTACATAATTAAGGGATTTGATGAATTCTTGACTAATTATATGATATATGCTTAATCATGTTTAAACGTACTTTGTATAAAGTGGTGAAGGTCCAAATCTTTTATTTTGTCATAGCATATTAGCTCCAATGGTGGAGCATTGTGTTGATAAACATGAATGTGAGTTCAAATCCCTCATAGGCTACAATCATGCTTGTGATAACTCTGTGTATAAAAGTGCATGTCTTGTATGTAATAATGCATAACTAGTTCCCCTAAAGTGTATAAATACGCTCTTAAAACTCCAGTGCAACTTTGTTGAGTATATATGACATTTTCTGTATATTTACTTCAGCCATGCGTATTACAAAGAGTTTAAATGTAAACACTAGACAAAATACATCTCACTTCATACTCTATATCATATGGGGTTATTCAATGCTCAATATTTTTACTTAAATACATTCAAATGCAGATTATTACTCAAACATGACGTGGGTATATAATTACATGAACACAACATTTTCTATGACGATATTTCACCTGACGAGTTCTTGCACTTCACATGCGCCTAGCCTACCTTTGTTTGATGTTTTGTGTACAATACAACTTCAAATCATTTAAATTTTGGTGAAAAAGCTCATTCTCTTGACAATGTGTATTAGAAATGGCTTTGATTATAGGTACCTCAACGATCATGTTAGTTAAAAGCATCTACATGTTCTTTGTGGTGATCCCTCTCAAATACCATTATATGAGTGGCAGAGGTACAATAGATAGCTGGAGAAATTGCTCCAGAATGACACTTAAATCGATCCTTCTTCTGTCACTTGTATATGACCTGTAATTTGACCATGTTTGTGCCATACATGATTTTACTCACGTAGCCTATGTAGGATTCGAACCCACATCATGTGAATCAAACACATTGCTCTACCTCTTTGAGCTACTAGGCTTTAAATTAAGGCGTATTAGCAAAAATACCAGATTTGCTTTTGCCAGTTGCAGAAATCCAAGATTTTCAACGGAATTACAAAAGTATCAGAATTCTGTACGGATTCTGGAATTCTTGCTATTGTGGAGTGTGGAATTTAGCTTTTGTTTTAAATAGAAAATGGGTAAAAGCTGGCTAATATTATGTCTAAAAAATATAAAAGAAAGGGTTAATCTCTCTTAATGAGGTTGAAGCCGCCGGTGGATAGAGGCATCACAGTGTGAAAAAATTTCAGCAAAGTGGACTTCGAATTGGCGGGCAAGTTTCCCTCCAAAAAATCCGGCCTCCCTCAACCTTTAATCCCTCCAGCTAACCTCCCCTGAAAAAATCCATGAATATTCCTGGAGAACTTAAAAGCAGCCTGACCAGTTATTACACGTGAGATATTTCGCACCTGATATTTAACACCTGACGCTTGCAAATACAGCTTGAATGGGTAAGTAAATTCTCCTGAAAAACAATCAATTTTCCCCCTCTGTTCTGTATACGTGAAGTTCAAAAACCTTATTTATTTGTAGGTTCGAAACTAGTGTATGTGACGTTCATCAGTGGTGGAGAATGGAAAGAACAAGGGAAAATGTGGTTGTATGAGGGTGATAGAATAGTGAAAGCCATGTTGCTTTCCCTTGACATGGACTTGGCTACACTGCGCAACAAATGGACTGAGAAGAACCCATTTGATGAAGAAAAATTGATTGTGCAATACGCTTATGAAAATAAACCAGAACTTACACCCATCTTTATAAATGATGACGACGATCTTGCTGCGTTCAAGTTTTTGAACATATGTGGAGAAAATTCAGCAAAGTGGAATATTGCGTTGTACACCAACCTTTTAAAGAAGGAAGAGATTCGAAGTGAAAGGGCTGAACATCGTACTCTTCCTTCAACAGCTCCACCACGAACTCAGAGACAGAGCCAATATAATAAAGACTTTTTCAGGTCATTTTTTAAACAAGACAGAGCACCTCACACAGATGTCAGGTCGATTGATGAAATTATTGAAGCTAACAACGATGCAGAGTTAAGGAGATTAAAAAGGGATGAAGTGAGGGGGAAATACAAGAGAAATTGTCCCCTAATAGTGGAAGACATTATATCATTGAGCAGCGATGATGAGGACATTGAAGGTGCTACATCCAGAAACAAAGGGAAGCAGGCTATGACTGATTATGCCAACAGTGGAGTTTCTTTGGAGGATGAAATAGAAGATGGCTTTGACTATGAGGGCTATTATGAATCAGGTGATGATGATTGTGTTGATGGTGTGGAAGGGTTAGGGTATGCTTCAGGGGATGATGTGAATACAGTTGGTCTAGATGATGTGTGGGAAGAAATTAATGGCATTGAGGGAACACAGAACGAGGAGCAAATAGAGGATGATAAAGAAGAAGAGGTTGATGTTGATGAAGACATGCTTAGAGTGCTTCAAAAGAGGTACTATCCAGCGGAGATGGAAATGTTAGTTGAAGATGAGGAAACAAGTGCAAACAAGTCCTCATATCCAACAATGAAGGTTGGTCAACTCTTCAATTGTAAGGAAGAGTTCAAAGCTGCACTCTTCTCCCTGGCAATGGAAAACTTCTATGAGATGCGTGTGAAGAGGTCCGATAAGTCCAATTATGAAGTTGCGTGCGTTGACGACAAATGCAAGTTTTTTTGTCGTGGCTCATTGTATCGAAAAACGTCGTTGTTTATGGTGCGACAATATGTTGCGGATCATACCTGTGGCATGAGAGTAAACCACAATCACCACAAAGGAGCAACTTCTCGGCTGATTGCCGATAAAGTACTTCACAAGTATGGTTTTCTTGCATTTGAATATATTTTTGTGATCAAAGGCCAATATGAATGCATGTATTGATTCACTTCGTTACATCTCAGGTTTTTACACGGCCGTAAAGGCCTACTTGCTTCAGAAATTCAGGATTTCATGTTACAGCAAGGGATAAGGACAAGCTACTACAAAGCCAATCGAGCGCGACTCTTCGCCCAGGTCATGGCACATGGTACAACTGCGGATAGCTACAAGGCAATGTACTCTTACATGCACATGTTATAGAAATCTAATCCGGGAACATATACGAGAATAGTCAGAGATGCTGAGCAACGCTTCAAGTACGTCTTCTGGACTTTAGGTCTATGGATAAGGGCAGCGCCACATCTGAAAAAGGTCAGTATTCAGTCGTGATGTTGTTACGTCAGGAGATATAGTTACTTTGTCAGGTAAATCTACTATATGACTGAATATGTGACAAACAGAAAATAGTTCTGCGTGTGTCAGGGCAACATCTGAGAAATAGTCAATTTGTCATTTTGTCAGGCTATATACCGTAGTTTCAAAGCTTATAACTCTGTTGTCAGGGCAACATCTGAGAAAATAGTTCTGCGTGTGTAGGTAATATCAGTTGATGGCACTCATCTCTCAGCCAAGTTCAAGGGGATACTTCTGTTGGCAACGACACAAGATGGAAACGGCCAAATATATCCCCTTACTGTTGCCGTTGTTAATAGTGAGAACGATGATGCATGGTCATTTTTCTTCAGTGAATTGATGCTTGTTGTTCCTGATCATCCCGAGTTGTATTTCGTGTCTAATCGTCATCTTAGCATTGGGAAGGGTCTGAGAAATAGCTATCATTTCGCCAAGCATGGATATTGCATATATCACATATACCAAAACTTTAAGAGGAAGTTTGGTAGGCAAGACCTCTTCGGCATATTCAAAAAAGCTGCTCATGCTTACACAGTAGCTGAGTTCAATCATCAGTTTGCTCAAATAACAGATGTATCTCCAAAGATTGGTAAAAGAAGCTGGAGTTGAAAACTGGGCGAGAGCGCATTTTCATGGGAACAGGTTTAACATCATGACAAGCAACAACGCCGAGTGTCTCAATGTCTTGTGGAAAACACAGCGTCAGTGGCCTATTCTTGCTCTGTTTGATGCGATTGTTGAGACCATTTCTAAATGGTTTTGTCAAAGAAGGGAAGCGGCCTCAAACTGGGACCAATACTTGTCACCCTCTGTGTACACGCTGGTAGAGGTGAACTACAGAAGGGCAGCAAAGATGAGTGTTCGAAGACTAAGCCAATTTGAAGCGGAGGTCATGATAGGAACTTGTAGATACTCGGTGAACCTTAATGCTCGTACATGTGATTGTAACATGTTCCAGATTGATAAAGTTCCTTGTGCTCATGCCATAGCGGTTGCAAGTGATAGGGGAGTGCGACTCACTGATCTCGTCCATCCCATGTTCAAGAACGAGTGCGTGAGAGAAGTGTACAAGGAAACTGTGCATCTTGTTCCTCCCACAGGCCGATGGTCAATTCCTGAAGCCGTGTCATCCATTCCATGTTGTCCACCAAATGTAAAACGTCCTCCTGGAAGGCCACGAATTAACCGATACAGGGCGACGTGGGAGGAGAACTATACTAGGAGGAGGCGGTGTTCGTATTACGGCAACCAAGGCCACAACAAGCAGTACTGTAGGAGGAGAAGGACTGATGATGGACAATCATAGGAAGAGAATGGGTTAGTTTTTTTTGGGTTTACAATTGTCACCATGTTGTTGTTTTTGGGTGTTTATGCTAGTAAATGTTGTTGTTGGGTGTTTCATGGAAAAGATGTATGGTTTAAGTCTATATAGGCGTAAACCACACCTCTTTTTTTATGGGGGCTTCCTTTTGGATGATATACAAAGTACATAAATTAAATATTTTGCTTAAGATTTACTTGTCATCTTGAACCTTCATAAGAACCCTAGAATCAGGTGCGGAGTTGTACTGACAAAGTTCTTAGGTTCTCTGCAAACGTTGCATTTTGTCCTGTCATCATCTTTGCTTAATAGTTGATGACTTGTCAGCATGAGTCAGTGGTAAACTCCTCACAAGGAGAACCCATAAGACTGTAGAACACCCTGTAAAACAACGTATATGTCCTGACATAATCATTTGCTCGAGGAAAACCTAAAACATGCAAAACGACCTGTAACGCCACAATACGTCCTGTAAACCCTAACATGGTCTGACAAAGGTATTTAAAAAACCGAATGAATAAACACAATCATGGTGCGAAGTTGTACTGACAAAGTTCTTAGGTTCTCTGCAAACGTTGCATTTTGTCCTGTCATCATCTTTGGGTTAAGAGTTGATGACTTCTCAGCATGAGTCAGTGTTAAACCCTATAAATGACAACCCATAAGACTGTAGAACACCGTGTAAAACAACGCTTATGTCCTCACATACTCATTTGCTCGAGGAAAACCTTATACATACAAAACGACCTGTAAAGCCACAATACGTCATGTAAACGCCTAACATGGTCTGACAAAGGAATCTACAAAACCTAGTGAATAAACACAATCATCTGCGAACCCATTTCAATTGCGAAGTCTATAAATGAACCTTCATAAGAACCCTATAATCAGGTGCGAAGTTGTACTGACAAACGTAATACATAAATACGACCTGTAAATTCACAATACGTCCTGTAAAACTCCAACATGGTCTGAACCTTATAAACAGAAGCATTATATTATGTTGTTCAACTTTAAACAAAAGGGCAACGTAATACATAAATACGACCTGTAAATTCACAATACGTCCTGTAAAACTCCAACATGGTCTGAACCTTATAAACAGAAGCATTATATTACGTTGTTCAACTTTAAACAAAACGTGCCCTTCACATGGCATTCCCACACACAAAAGAACAAAAAAACTAGCATTGCAAAGTTCATACATTAAAAACACTTATGCACACATACTCAGAAACTACACTGTTATGAAAACATTATCCCGTCAAGATAGATATCGGGACTTCAACTTTCCCTCCAGCGACTGAGCATGGTCCAACACCCTTTTTATGTTGAGCTCAGTGAAGGTGGTGTCCCATTCAGTCTGCAGAAACACAAATTAAGCATCGTAGGCACGGCCCTTGCACATAGGAAGAAAATATACAACAAAAGCCTTACCAGTCTAAGCTTTAGCTTGATCCGGGCTTTTTCTTCTTCGGTCTGAGCCCCTTCCGGACTCACAGCAGTAAGCTCCTGCCCGAGGCAGCGCAAATCCTTAATTAAACTTACCAACTCCAAATCTCTGGCCACAATGTTGCGATTGTACTCCTGGAATTCGGCCTCGGTCATCTTCCGGCCTCCAACATGATCCTTCACTTCACGGGTAGATTGAAGCAGTTCATTTACGTATAAGTATGTCCCAGTCACAATGTGATGTTCTCCCGCCATGAATTTAGAGTATAGAGAGGGATTATTTGAAGAACGTGGGAGTGGGACTATTTGGGAAAGTGGGAGTGTTTGGAGATCCTTGGTAGAGAACTTTGGTAATGGACCGATGAGTATTTGAAGAGACTTTGTAGAAAAGATTTGGGCAAGTAAGGGTGTACTTTTAGTGAAATTTTTAAGGGGTCAAATCGGAATGAAAAATTTCAAACTTACCCTCTTATTTCAAAGTGACCTGACAAACCTGAATACGTACTGTAACAATTTGTATAATGCCTGAGAAACCCGAAAAGGTAAAAACTATGTACGATGTTACATATCTCAGAAACAGAACAAGCATTAATCGTCAGTCGACATATGGTTGTTTGCAAGGCTTATAACTACGTTGTCAGGGCAAATTTTGAGTATGTAGAGAAGGAAGTGCGAGCATCGAAGTATTTTTAAGAACCTTGCTCCAGAGCCTGGGAAAAGCATTAAGACCTCGTTTGGTACGATTTTCATGTCAATCTGAAAACTTAAAATTTATTTCACTCCTTGTGTAATGGGCCATTCCAAGCTGAAGGAACATTTTCATTCCATCTTAAAACCCAACGTTTCATCCATTCCAACAAAATTGATCTACTTATTTTTTTCATAATCGCTCCTCTTAATCGAAAATTGCTAATGCGCCTCATAATTACTAAATAATTGACTAATATTAATTATTTATATTCAATAATATTAATTATTTTCATTGAAAAAACTTGATTATTTTTACTGATAATAAAATCTATTAAATAAAATTGGCCCCGTTATATTATTTTACCTATTCAAAATAACTCATTGCAAATACAACATTAAGTGACAACATGAAAACTTACCCTAGAAGAGTTAAGTGGAAAGGATAAGAATGACGTCAGCTAAAGATTTATTCAAAAGCCTATGTTGTGTACTTATTATGGCCTAACAAAGCAGCAAACGTCTTGTACGACTTTAATATTGCCTGACTGCGTCAAATCGTTGCCGCCGTAGTTGCAAATAATAGAGAGTATCTTATCCCTCTTGAAATAGTTTAAAAACCCAATTAAATTTTCATTTTAGGGTCCCTTTAATTTTGAAAAACTGTAAATATGGAAGTTTTTGTACAGTTTAAAAACCCATTTCATACTCTTTTGGTTTAAGGTGGAAGCTTGTACACAGTTTTTTAAGTATTTGTAAACGGTGTCAACAACGCTTGAATTTTTTGGACTGCACTCTACATATAAGAAAAAGATGTTGACCTGACACACATCACATCAGGCATTGAACTTTCATTTCATTTCTCTTTCTTTAATAAAAACAAGAAAAACAAAGTATGGGCACAAGGAATATCCTCTTATGGAGAGGGCACGAAAGAGGAACACCGTCATCATCGAAAATTGGCACAGAAGGAAAAACAAAGAACAGCACAGAGTCGAAAGAGGAACACCGTCTTCGAAAAGTTGCCCGACATTGTAGGATGACAAACGGCTGGACACAAGGAAGATCATCTGCCAATTCAAATTCGTGGAGGAGAGGGCACGCAGCTGGTGAATCATCAACTCAAAAATGCTTCCATGGCTTCCCTGCAACAATACAAACATGCAAACACACTCAAAATTCGGGAAAACAGTTCTATGGGTGTCCATTATGGAAGGTATTGTTGAATGTCAAATTTCGTGCGACATATGCTTTTAAATTGGGATTTCATTTAGAATTAAATTAGTTGATTGGTTGAATTTTGTATTAAACCTTAGGCAGGGCACGATTGCAAATACTTCAAATGGGTGGATGATCAAGCTTATAATAACCCCGCCAATGAGTCCATTCAAAGCGTAAGAGTTGTTGAAGAACACAGGGCAACCACTCGATAAAATCTTATCTACCAACAACCGACTTCAATGAATGACATTATGAATATCAAAACAGAAAATTTCGTTTTGAAAGTTGTACTTGGTGTGGTGGTACTTGTGGTGTTACTTGTTGTCTTCGTTGTCCAATTTGTAACCTTGTTGGTTAAATTATGATAACTACTCATAACCATATGTTTACCAAGAAAATGTATTTTGGTTCCTTGTTTATAAAACGAGGGTTTTCTGCAGGTAAAACATGAATATTTCTTGAATTAATCACCAATTTCCTTGAAAACATCCTTGAATTATCATCACAATTTCAAATACAATTACCACATGTTGTTAGTACTCTGCCATTAGACGCGGGTTCTCCTGAATATATTTCATTTGTCATGAATATTCATGTACACATATTCGATGTTATTGCTCTGAAATTTTACTCTTTTTGCCCTGAATAATAGTACGTTTAGTATGACCATGATACGTTTTGTCCTGAAATGAAAATAGTCAAAAGTAGTAAATGCGAGATTACGGGCAACCATAACAAACATAAACGTTTAGGATCTTCATTACAAAACAACCATAACAAACATAAACGTTTTGTCCTGAAATGCTAGCATTACATCCCTAAACAACCATACCAAACACCATAAAAAACAGCAAAAAAAATTACAAAACATCCCCACGGCCATCATCACTAGGCCAGAGAAAGATCTGGAGTGTCCAGCACCACATACACCTTGACGCCGGCAACCCTCTCGCCGAGGCGGGCAAGGTCGTCATAGTCGGACTGTGTCTGCAGCGGTTGAAGAAACCGCTGGCCGACTGATGGGACCTGTTCAAAAACTAAGGATTTTGAACCGGGAGAGAGCATGCTTATCTGACCATGGACGTACCAGATGTCCATCTTGTTGGCTGGAACTTTGAGGAGTTGGGTTCTCCTTCCCCTGTACTCGTGCGTAGTCAATAGGGCCATCACCCCGATCGATGGCGATAGTTTCCCATCCCAGTACACTTGCAGGAAAACGTTCGAGTCAGCCATGTTGCAAGAGATTTTTTTCAAAATGAGAGAGGAGTGCGAGGAGTTTGAGACAGGAAATGTGAGGGGTTGGGACAAGGCAAGAACGCTATTTATACACAAGGATGAGTGGATAACGGAGTTAATGACGGGTAGTTGAGGGATCACACGATATTTAATTAAAAATTAAGAGGGGTCAAATCGGGTATGCATTGGAAATGATGACTTTGAATAAAATTTCTTCATCATGACCTGACAAAAGATATTACATACTGTAAGAGAGTAGAAGAACCTGACAAAGCTTATTGCCGAAGCTTTGGTTTTATTCGAAAACTAGTTAACCCCATCTTTAAAATAGCTTATTGCCAAAGCTTCGGTTTGATAACCATTTAAAAACGTTGTCTTTTCCTACGGTTATTTACCATTGTGATGTTTCTTCGAGTTCCGCCATAAGTCGTGGGATGACTTGGAATAAGATATATACAAATTGACCTGACAAATATCAATATGTACTGTAAATATCTATTGTGGACTGACTTATTTAACAATTAGAATAAAGCTTTGGTCTGAAGAACTAACCCCGCGGTTATAAACTGTTTTAACTGTTTTTAACCGTTTTTAACTGTTTTTGTACAGGTTCTGTTGTTTTATTTTTCGAATTTTTTAATCACCCTCATGAATGTAACCCTAACCGCCACCAACCCAAACAACTATTTATATACCCCCTCATCCACATTCTTCCTCATCCACAATCCGCTACAAAAACTTTTCGAATTTCCTCATCCAAAAACATCTTCGAATCACCCTAACAACTCTAATTTCCGTTCTCGTGCTTCTTTTGTTTCCATGGCTTATGAGCCTGACAACCATGAATGGGACCTTAAAGATCACTTCGTTTACACAACTGTCCACACCGGAGGGAGACTCATCCTTTCAAGGGGACAAGATGCCATGATTTCCACCCATGTCTACCAAGGCGGACGGAGGCAAAACTAGAGGGCCCATGCTGAAAGGGTACGGGAAATCCATGGGTTACTGAACCAACTATTTTATTTTAACGATTCCGATCTAGGCGCCTCTTACTTCTTCGAAGTAGTTCCCCCCCATGGCGGGCTTCGTACCTTGAGGGCCTTACAGCGCCACGGAGACGCTGTCGCCCTTGCCGCCCAAGGTAGAACCGTTGCTCTCATCAACATATTTATCACCCAAGATGTTGTTGATGAACTTCCGCAGCGTGACGGCCCGGAATCATCTGTCTCCTCCGCACATAATTAGTATCTGATGAAGGAATCTAGTTTAGTGACAATGTAATACAGTGTAGTATTTAGGAGGTTCTGTTATTTTATGATACGTATGTCAAGTAGGAAGATGATAATGGCATATAGTGACTATATATAGTCAGTAGGTTATGAGATAGTATATTTGGTATGGTATGTTAATGTCGGAGGAATTAATATTTCATGTCAAGTGGGAAGACGATAATGTCATTGGATGACTTTGAATAAGATTTTCCTACGGTTAATTACCATTGGATGACTTTGAATAAGATTTCTACAGATGACCTGACTAACATCAATAAGCACTGTAATTCGATTTTGTGGACTGATGTAAATCCGTAGTCTCGCCTGACAAATAAGAATATGCATTGGAAAGGGTGACTTTGAATAAGATTTCCTACGGTTAATTACCATTAAATGACTTCGAATAAGATGTCTACAAAATGACCTGACAAAGCTAAATACGTACTGTAAGTCAATATTGTTGACTGATGTAAGTAAAAAAAACCAAAATTAATATGGTCGCAAGAACTAACCCCGCGGTGAAAACCGGTTTTAACTGTTTTTTACCGTTTTTATCCGGTTTCGTACCTTTTTTTCCCGGTTTCATAACCGTTGACATGTAGCACAAATTTAGGTTAGTGTGTACTTTAACCCCCCTCTTTTTCAAGGCTATTTTCAAATAATAAACCCTATAACCTTTTTTAACTATTTTTGTACCATGTTTTTATTCGGTTTCATAACCATTTATATGTAGAACAAAGCTTCGGTTTCAAAACCACTTAAAAACGTTGTCTTTTCCTACGGTTATTTACCATTGTGATGTTTCTTCCAGTTCCGCCATAAGTCATGGGATGACCTAGAATAAGATTTCTAAAAAATGACCTGACAAAGCTAAATATGTACTGTAAATTTATAATGTGTACTTTACCCCCCCCCCCCCTTTTACAGGCTATTTTTCGATTTCCAAACCCTTTAAATGTAGGAAATATTAGGTTTCAATGTGGGAGTTTTTGTACGATGATTTGCAATAACTGGAATTGATGAATTTGAAATAGATATATCAAAACAACCTGACAAATGTGAATATGTACTGTAAATCCGTAATCTGGCCTGACTTAAGTCACAATTTCCCCCCCTCTTTGGTTTTATTCGAAATCTAACCCCACCATTTTAAATGAAAACATGTTGAAAACATGCTGAAAACATTCGAAATCTAACCCCACCTGGGTGCCTTTTGATGTAAAACCAATATCTTGGCTGACATAAACACCATCACAAGCATGTAAACATGCTGAAAACAGTATCTCTGAAATTCAAATACAATTATAAGTCGTGTTCCTAGCCAAATGTTTCCCAACAACACAATGCAATCACCACATTACATCAAAAGTCCTTAAAGACCATCCCAACAACATCTAAAAATACTATGAGCCATTTGACTTCTATGTGCATCTATGAATTTGTCCGACGACAGATCCAAGTTTGACATGCCGAGAATCAATAACTCAATGTACTTCAAGGTGTAGACCCCACAATCTCCTCTGCACGATGTACAAAACACGTTAGAATGTATATCAATTGCAGTTTGATAAGGATTTATTTGGGCATAAATACATGTATACTTACCCGCGCTTGTTCTGTTTAAGGTTATGACGACGGGACACCGACATTGGATTGTCCAATAACGGTTCACATCTCTTTGCCAGCGGCTCGTACATCTTGACATATCTTGGAACAGTCTCAACGATGGGGCGGATCATATCGAAAATTTCCTTGTCTTTGTACAGATCCACATTGCAGTCATAAACCGTCATACACCAGTCGCATAGATCAATTTCTAAGGCAAACCAGTGCTTCCTTTCGATATTGAAGCACGTGTATATGCGTTCCGCATCATCCCATCTCTTCCCATACTCTCCCGGACATGAACCCATCATGTATGAAAATATTTCATCCTTACCCTTACGTGGAGAATTTATCTGGAAGCACTCGAATTCCTGTTGCACATAGTTCTGCCAATATGGGTCAAGCACAACCACCTTCGAAAACCGCTGTGGATCCTCTGAAATCCTTTGACGATAAAGGAACATCATTTGCTCCATATGCTATAATGGTGCAACAATGTTAATCTATCAACTCGAAACTATTTTACACATGCATACTATTTTCAAATAATGCATTGGAATATTACCAAACCGCCCAACCAGTTCTTTGGGGCAAACAATATCTCAAAGAACTCCTTGTCCAATGATTGCCCGGCCGGTCCAGTTCGGGGTTCAATACTGCATGATGGTACATATTCATTTGAATATTAAACAAGGATATATATATATTAGTACATATACAGGCTATATATAAGTTAGTCAGTCCACAAAGAATCAATTTCCGGTCAGAATTCTAGAAGTCAGGCCAGAAAAGTTTTTGACATTCATTTCATCAATTCCTTATTGAGTAGAGTGGATACGTCACTAACCTCTCACTCTGCATCCACTTTACCAGCTCTGTCATCCCTTCCACCTTGCTATTTTTGGTAATCTTTTTTGCCAATTTCTGCTCATCCATATTGCGGTAGGGTGATTTTGCCTTGGCGGAAACTTCGCGAGTGAGAGTTGGATATGTCTTGTTCGGAACTTGGCTACCCTTCCTTGGTCTGCCCTTCCTCGGTACTTTGGACTCCTTGGTCTCCCCTTCATCACCCCCCACGTCATCAAAATCAGCCTGTGATACCTTCTCACCTTGTATTTCAGTCCGCGCCTCAACACCTAGCTCATCAAGCTTCGTCCCTCCCTCCACAACATCTCCCGTTGATTCCTCCATAACTCCTTCATTAACAGTGTTTTGTCCCTCGACATCTCCCTTCGGTTCCTCCACAACTTGGTCATCAACCTTGGTCCTTCCCTCCACATCAGCTCCCTTTGCTACCTCCTCAATATCAACACCTCTGTCATCAACCTTGCTTCCTCCCTTCACAACAGCTTCCTTTACTTCCTCCACAACTCCGTCATGCACACCCTCATCAGACACTGCTTTTGTTGTCACCTCAACTTGTGTTGCCACCACAGTCCCATCATTAACCAACTCGTCATTAACCAACTCAGTGATGAGTCCCTCCACATCTTGCGGTGTTGCCTCATTAACCAGCTTCTCATCTGTATGTAGTATTGTACAAGTTTGGACAAGAACTGACAGTGGATCTGTTGCATCCCCTTGCTCTTCTTCCTCATCTACTATTGCGACATCTTCACCCGCCTCTTTTTGACCACCTACATTACCTGCATCATACACAACAATTTCACCAGCATTTGGCTCTCCATCCATTGTCTCCTGAAACGATGATATAAGGTCTGAAATAAGCAAATATTGTTCGAATTGTGCTCAAATTGACTGAAATGTGCATATATGGACTGAATACATATATGGACTGAACTTTTTACTGAAACGATGATATATGGTCTGAAATGTGCACAAATGGACTGAAATATGTACATCTGGACTGAACTATACATATAATAACTGAAAGTTTTGGGCATACATACCTCATCAGTCTCAGTCTCTTCGGACTCTCCCTCTTTGGAGTCATTGTCTTCGTCATCTTCAGACTCCATCTTTTCCTCTTCATCATTTGCCTCAGACTCCGTCTTTGCCTCCCTCATGCTCTGCTGGTGTTGGGGGATGTTGGGTTTATTATCACTGTTAACCTCCCCAGAGAGCTCCTGGTGTGTACTGATGTCTTGATCACTGGATGAAGATGCCCCTGTTCTAGGAGCTTTGGCTCTTATGAACTTGTTTAACTCAATAAATTCCTCCCTTAGAGCATGCATCATTTCATGCAATTCATTCAAACAACACATAATTTGCCTTGGGTCGAAACCCTCAATGTTTCCAGCTTGCCCTCCCTTACCAACTCCCTTGGCCTTTTTACCAGCATTTTTTCTTCTGGGCTTCAAGTGCTTAACAATCTCATCCAAGGATTTGTGTCCTTCCTCCTCCGGGAAATAACAGCTTTCTCCCAAGTCCTCTCCGTCCTCCTCAACAAGGATCTGTTTAGCAGGGAAATTCCCCTCTAGGGCATCAGAAATCGCATCCAAGCTTGGCCTACTCGATTTAAGCCACCTCACACCTCGGGGCTGCACAACTTTAGTAAGCTTTTGGGCAAATGTTCTGCCAATATGGGGCACTGCCTCATACAACCATATCTGAAACAAACAGAATTGGAATTAATCCACAATTATGAACAGAGGCATTAACCTTTCTCAGTTTTACATACTCAACTACTAACACATTACCTGAAACACCATCGGGAAACCCCGTATGGTGTATCCTGCTCTGGCATTGTCTGAAACTGCAAGTGCAGCCTGAACTGTCTCCATTCTTGTGTCCAAAGCAGAAGCCAGACTTTGATGGAGGTCAAGATATGCATTCCTACCCCATGGGAAATTATTGAAACGATCTAAGTCTTCCGTCAGTTTGACATGAAAGGGTCTGACCTTCCTCTTCTTATCACCCCCAAGTACAACACCCTCAAGAATTAACAACAAGGCCATCTTCATCTTATATACATTGTCCTCCCGATAGGATAAGAATATGTTTAAAAGGTTAGCAATAGTAATACTCCTCACCCAAAAAAATTCAAACACTGCATTCTTATCCTGCATACTGTCCTCCTCATCGGGCATCCCACAATTCAGTCCTGTTATTAGCCTAAACTCCTCTATTGAAAACCTACATGGTTGTCCACCAAGATCATACCATGTCTCAAACTGCTTTTTTGTGTCCAGTTGCCTAAACAAGACATGGTGAATCAGTTGTGCAGACAATTTCATGTTTTTCATTATTTTGATTATTGGGCCAAAGGGCCCCTGCATAACTGTCTGCCAGTCTGTTCGAGTTAGTGTGTTCTCGATAAGAGAAAGATACTGAAGCCGTGAGTTCTGATTTATCCGACCGAAAAACAACTCCTCAGAATGCCACTTGTAACTTATCTGTAATGAATTACATTCACATATACATGACAGGTAAGAATGACTTTCATATTCACATAAAAGAGAGGCACCATCTTACTTTGTCAGGTAAAAATATATGTTTTCAGGATACAAAATAACTTGTCAGACTACATTGCGGTTTGCCAGGACAAATGGAAGTTGTTGAGGATAAGTCTTTACCCTATAGTATAACTTACACCTTTGTATCAACATGAATCAGGATACTATGACATTCTAACATTCTAACCACAGAACAAATACACGACATTCATATTCACATAAACCCTAAAACTTACTTTGTCAGGTAAGATAATTCGTTTCGTCAGACAATAATTTCGCTTGTCAGGCCATATGGATGTAACAGTTTAGGCTACTATAAATTTTGCACATCTCTCCGTGCTCTGTTTATCACAGAGCAAATCATGTTCTCACTTTCACATAAGCCTAATTTTAGCATGCATCACATTCAGACAAAATTTGTTTTTTTTTTCAAGAAAATTAAGAGTTAGAGAAGATCACTAACCCCGCCAACCGACTTCGATGGCTCCTTCATCGACCTCTTGGCTTTTGGTTCTTCAGCCATTCTCGGTTTCTTCTTCTGCATCGAAACGACTGGACTTGGTGATTCTTCTTCCTCTGACGAACTGTAGGCTCTCTTCTTTCGGCCCCTCGCCACTAGAGTCGCCTTCGCATTCGCACTCTCCTCAACCCTTCTCTTCGACTCTGTAGAACCATTCGGCTTCTGCTTCTTCACTTTGCCGTTCGCAGACTGCAAACCTCTGGTCCTCACCATTGTCGATCTAAGGCTTCAGAAAGGGCTTCAAAAAGGGCTTAACAAAGGGCTGAACAAAGGGAGAAAGGGCTTCTCGCCTTTGGGGATTTCGGATTTGCTGTGAGGAATACGCTTCAAGAGTTCAGGGATGAAAGGAAAAAAGTTGTTCAACGGAGAACATTAATTGGGGAAGATGAGATGTGCTACCGGTTGAACATGTATATAATTAGGCTTACTCATATACTCGTTTAACACTTAACTGCATCTTAGGCCGTTTTACTTATTTTGATTTTACCTTTTTGGTTTTCAAAAGTGTTGTAGCTTTATGGCATATTTGCAATACTTTCTAAAACGTGATATTTCTGCAAACGGCATTTCGGAATCTGGTAGTTTTTGCTAATACTTCTTAAATTAATATTGCAACTTTTAGCAAAATCAAACAAGAGTCCAGATAGAACCATATTGTCCAACCAACAACATTAGAGTTTGACAATCTCAATCGATCAAGTAAACAACTTCTTAAGACTAATACATTATACATGACCTTAGTAGGAAATTTGTAATCCACAACAACAAATTAGTCAATCTCGATTACAACTTCAAAGAGTTCGAATTTCATTTGGTATAACGTTCTCAAAGGAGAAATTGGATAACCACCACTTAAAACTCAATCTCTAACAATTAAGAACAAATTGCATATTTTTTATCAACCTCGATGAAATATGCTATAATCTTATTTCACTCAAAAAATTTAACCAGTATGTTGCATGTGCATAAATAATACATCACAGGTGCATAACAAATACATACACGTGCATGAATAACTAAATCGATTGAAAACACTAATTCTAGCTCAAAAATCACAAGAATAATCGGCCAAAACTAAAAATTAAAGCTTAATCTCAATAAACACGTGTCAACGATGAAACCATATCTAAAACAAACACGATAACCTAATAGTAGAAAGCACAAATAAAAATCCTAGAAATCAGAAATTGAAAATAAAGAGAAATTCAAACCAAAATTCCTATAAATTGGAGTGATGAGGATGAGAGGATAAGATAAATCGACTACACGATCGAGACGCATAACCAAGTGAATTCCAGAACAAGCACATACTAACACCTATGATAAATTACCCATGGCACACATTCACAATAAAGAATAAGAAAAAATGAAGAAGAAATCTGCATACCTTCATTGACGATTTTGATGGCAAAAGAAAGCTCTGAATTTTGCAAAATAAGGTTGATGAAGAGCAACACAAAATGGTGAAAGAAAGGTCTGAGCATATGGCAGAGAAAACTCTGAGCAAATGGTGGAAGAAACCAACATTTAATTGGTCTAGTGGTTTGACACTAGACTCCATTAAGCGTTCTTTCCAGAGGTCTCGAGTTCGATTCCTGCTGGAGACGTGTATTGAGACACTGATGTTGGGAAGGGTCTACCACTTCGTGTGAGAACAGTACCCCGGTTTGGACGTTGAGCGGCTTTGTCCGGTTGAACCAGACAATCAAGACCAAAAAAGAACAAGGAGGGGCAAAACGGGAATATGAAATAAAAAACATATTAAAACACAAAATTGCCACCGCACATGTGTAAGAAACAATTAAACCTCAACCATTCGATCAACTTAATCCTATGGCTCTCCTCACTCCCCAGTTTACACCCTAACCCATTTTCTCATATGATCCAAACTCAATGTTATAATATTATATTTATGGATATACATAAGATAATCTTCTCTAAACCCTAGAGTTGACTAATTTCCCAAACATTGTAAACCCTATATAAGACTAATATTGGAAGTCTAATAAACACAAGTTTACTCTCCCATTGCTCTCTTCTCTTTTCTCAAATCTCTATATTTCTCTTAGTTTATAACACGTTATCAGCACGAATAACTCTAGATGTAACACATCGAAATTCCCCCATTATTTGCTCAAAGCCTCAAAGAAGTGCATAGAGATTAGAGACTCCTTGCGTGCTGAACTGTCTATGCATTATAATTGAATAAAAATTCACAAGTGTTATTTCTCCCTCTTACGTACTAATTCTCTTGTAAATATATTAATATATATGTTAGATTTGTTTCTCAATATATATGGTTGGTACTTTCTTTCTTTCTTTTGAATGTACTAAACTAATGTGTGTCCGCGCCTAAGGCACGGGTTAATACTTAAATTTTAATTTTTTAATAATGATAAAATTATATATTAATTCCATATACATATATACCACTTAAATTTAAGATAAGATCATTATATCATATAAGGTTTGTATCGATAATGTAATTATCAGCATAATGATATAAAATAATTATAAAAATATGTACAGAAACATATATAATGAGTTAATTGTAATGATATGACAATAATCTTATATCATTATAAAAAGTTATGTATGAAAACTATGTCATTTACGTTTAGATTCTCTAGTTATAGTTTTCATCTTGAAGATTTGATGCGTGTCTTGAAGATGTGGTAGGGAAGGTTCTGGATTGGAAGGTGGGAAACTAACGACACTTGGATGATTTACTTCATTGATAACACCATAGACCTATCGGAGGTAGACTTTCATTGGTAATTCATTGGCACCTGCATGTATATATATTTTTTACAAAATAAATAAATATATGAATTCTTAATGTCAATCTTTTGAATGAAAAAAAGTAGTTAAATTGGATTTTGTTTTAGAAAACAAATATATAGATTTTGTACATTATATTGCCTATTGAGGGTAAAATAAATCAAACTTATATGTAAATTAAATATTTAGTACGTAACATTTATATCATAAGTGATGATAGTATTGGGTATATAAATTGTACAATTAATTAAATTAATATAACATCCCCTTTCTTTTTGATAATCGCTTCACGTAAAGATCATGATTGTACATGATTTGGTTAGTTTTAGAATAAATTTTATGATAGCTAAAAAAAAAATTGAGAGAAAAACAGATTAAGGAAATGACGTATATTAATTATCTATCTTAAAAACCTATTTATTTTATGAAAGATATAGCTTAAAAATCAATTTATTAATAATCATGGAAGATTTATTAATATTTGATATTATTTTGAGTATGTATAATATAGCTTGAAAACCATTTTATAAATTATCATCTAAGATTTACTAAGGGCCTCAATTTGGGGCTTAAGGGGACTGAAAGTGAAATTTCAGTCAAAGGGGCTGAATCGGAGAGTTTAGAGTTGTGCGGTATGGAGGTGGCTGAAGAGACTGAAATTGGGGCTTTTTGACGCTGAAGAAGGCAAAAATTTGAGCCATTATGGATAGGTAATGTGGGCTGAAGGTAGGGATTACTTTGTTTCTTCCAATATCGACCCCGACATTTGCGATCTGGAAGCTCTACCCCGACATTTGCGAGCTCGAAGCGGTGCAGAGGTTCCCTTAGCGGCGACAACGGCGAGCTCCTCGACTCTACCCAGGCCATCGGCGACAACGAGGTGAGCTCCTCCCTTCTACCCAGACCATCAGCGACGACGACGCGAGCTTCACCCTTCTACCCAGGCCATCGGCGACGACGATGCGAGCTCCTCCACGACTCGAGCTCCTCAGATCGTCTTTCTAGCTGTAAAGTTGTTGGTTACTAGCTCTCTTGGAGTGATATTGTGATAGATATCATGCAATTATTAGGGGAAGCCTTTGATTTGAAAATTGGATGTTGATGCGATTTCAAGAACCATTTCCTCTCTTTCGTTTTTATTTCAAGAATTGGTAAATCTGCTTCATTTACAAAAATCAATCACCACCTAAGTGCCCAACATAAAGTGATGTGAATATGGATCCCATCAATGGCTCGGTTCGTGCATAAGACGAGAAGACTGAAGTTGAAGTTGCTTTAAGTGTTTCTAGTTATTTATTTAATTTAGAAATCAATTAAATTAGCTAAGTTAATGGGTAAAGTAGTGCTAGATTAATAGCATTTTCTTTATTAATTAAATTAGCTAAGTTAGTGGATTAGTTAGTGGGTAGAGTTAGTGCTAGAATATTAGCATTTTCTAGCATTTTCTTTAATTCACTTTTATAGCCTATTTAAGGCATGTTTTCCATCATTTGTAAGGTAAGCTTGAATTGAGAGAAAACAGATTTGTTTGAATTCCAAGCTTCACGTGAATGATGGCTTCTTGGTGTGTCATATCCTAGAATGCTTAAGTTCTTGTTTTGGTGTGTCATATCCAAGACGCCCTTTGGTGCGTCATATCCAAAGAAGGTTGTTTGATCTTGGTGCGTTACATCCATGGTCAATCAATATCTTCTCATATTTCTTGGTGAGTTGTATCTGAGGATTGTGAGTTGCCTATCTCAAACTCTTCAAGATCATACTTGAAGAGTTATATCCCAAACTCGTCTAGAACCGTCTAGAAGAGTTATATCTTTCTCTTTCCAAAAAGAAACACAAAACATATCAACTCTGAGCATTTTGTCGGGACCTTGCTAAACAAAGTCTCGTCGCCCTTCACCTTGTACTGATTTGGATCCTGGCATGTGCTTGAGCATAACATTTGGTATCAGAGCCATCTCAAGGCGAGGGGATGCTCGTGTGCTCGGAGAGCGCGAGGAAGGCTTAACAGCCACGCCCGCACCAAAGGCAAAGGAAAACCGCGCCGCGGCATCTCAGGCAGCGACCGCGACCTCTCAGTAAAATCGTCATAACTTTTGTTTCCGTGATCCAATTGCTCTCCAATTTCGAGGACGGAAACTAGACTTCATTATCTAACTACTGTCGCCAGAATCATCCAATTTGGAGTTCGGAGCAAGGAGAACGACCCTGTCTCTATTGTGCTCACTCCTCGATTTTCTGGTAAGCAAAGACAACGAAGATTCGAGGACGATGTGACCATGGGTCACCCCTCAAGGACATGCCAAAGTTGGTTCAATGAAGAGGAAGAAGCAACCGAGCTGCATGGATGTGACCATGAATCACCTCAGTAAAAGTGTCGTATTTTCTGATTCCCAACTCCGATCACTCTCAAATTTTGAGTAGTGAAACTAGACTTCAGGATCTATTTCTGGGCGTTGAAATCACTCCATTCCGATCACGGACGAGAGAGAACGAACCTTCTGAAGTTAGGCCAGAAACTATCTCCGCGGAAGATGTTTGATTTGTGTTTTATTGTTATTTTCATTAATTAATTAGCTAGTTAGTTTCTAATTAGTGGCATACGTAGTGGCCTTAGTGGTTTAGCTACGTTAGTGGGTAGGTTAGTGGGTAGTTATTAGTATTAATTTACAATTTTCGTATTGTTATTTGGCACTTATTTAAAGGTTGCCTAGCATTGTATTTGCCGACTTGAATTGGATATTATTAAAAAAAAACGTGAGCGTTTTGTTCATTTCAAGCCTCTTGGACGATGGCTTCAAGGTGTGTGATATCCTTGAGTGTCTTAGTCTTGTTTCGGTGTGTCGTATCCGAAACCCATTTGGTGTGTCATATCCGAAGGCGGTTGGGTATTCTTGGTGTGATACCCCGTATTTTTATAAGGTTATTTTGGAAATTTTTGGAATTTTCCCGAACACCCGTTTTGTACGTCGGATTTAATTCAGAAAGTTGGAGGCATTCTGTAATGTGCTCTGTATCTGTAATATTTTTCTCAGTGAAATAATATACAGTCGACATGTTTTGAAAGTTCGTACTCGTTCGTATACGACTTTTGTTAACGCGGATTAAGATTGGTACAAGTTTATTGCCCAAGAGTTGTTATCTAATGGGCAATAGTACAAGATTATTTATCCAAAGGTTTTTGTCCAAGAGTCATTGTCCAAGGGGCAAAAGGGTTTGGATATTGTCCAAGAGGCAAGGAACCCTAATTTCTTCTATAAATAGAGGTGTTGGGTGAGGGTGGAAGAGGGTGTGAAAGACGCGGAAGCGCTCTCAAATTCTCGATTCTCAAAAACGCTCTCAAAGAAAATGCTCTCTCCGAGAAGGCTCGTGGATCGTTGGAGGCTCGTTTGGTGTCGTTTCCGGTGGCCAAGTGAAGCCTTGGAGACCCTCGGACGCCTAGAAGCAAAGCAAGGCAAAAGACGAGCCAAATCGAGCATCGCGGGTAAGATTTCCCCTCGTATTTTCAGTTTCTGTTCAGCGACGGCGACCGCCGCCAGGGAGACGGCGACCGTCGCCAGGGAGACGGCGACCGTCGCCAGGGAGACGGCGACCGCCGCCAGGAACGGCGCCCGCCGTGGTGAACGGCGACCGCCGTGATGAAGGAGGCCAACCGCCGTGGTGATGCGGCGATCGCCGGAGAAGGGAGGCCGTGGAGCGACGCCTGCCGTGGTTGAGCGGCGCCCGCCGTGGTGGAGCGGCGCCCGCCGTGCTTGAGGCGGCGCCTGCCGTATTTAAGGCGGCGCCCGCCAGAATTGTTACGGCGCCCGCCGGCGAGGTGGTTGTGGCCGGGAGTTGTCGTTGGCTTCCGAGGCGTTCGTTCGGGTTTCGTTTACGTCGATTCCTTTCGTCCTTTCGTAGTATTGGTATTGTTTGTCGAATCTAACTTAGGGTTTCTTTGTGGGTCGATTCGAAGGAATCTGTG
This sequence comes from Rheum nobile, assembly GCA_027886185.1. Taxonomy (NCBI): domain Eukaryota; kingdom Viridiplantae; phylum Streptophyta; class Magnoliopsida; order Caryophyllales; family Polygonaceae; genus Rheum; species Rheum nobile. Next base: position 17,532,614 of record WOAB01000485.1, read on the forward strand.
TGCCAGATCTGTTCTTGTGTCGAGCCCGGAATTCCGTCGTCGTTAGGCTTCGTTCAAACTCTGCGGATTCAGGCAAGTGGCGGTTCGCTCTTGCTTAATCATTCCATGTTTCATTAATTATCAATTATTTAATTGTTAATTAAATTGGAGTGAACTGTTGTTTTGGCTTGGGAACTAATTTCATAAATAAGCGTGATTAAAGTAATGTTATAATAGGTTGTATATCTGTTAGAACAACGCTATTATATGTGATAATTACCGTGATGGTATTATTGTGAATTTAATCTTAATGCTAGAATAGCATACGGGTTAATAGGAAAACTAATCCAAGTAAGGATTAGCTGTTTCTATTATCTCTATGTTTAAGTTGATTGCCTGGATGGCTTTAATGTGATTAATTGTTGTATTAGACTGTTTAGTTAACACGAATGTTCGTAGGAACGCTAATCCAAGTAAGGATTAGTCGTTTCTTTATAACTTAATGTTCGTAGGAACGCTAATCCAAGTAAGGATTAGTCGTTTCTTTATAACTTAATGTTCGTAGGAACGCTAATCCAAATAAGGATTTGTCGTTTCTTTAAATCATAATATTCCTCGGGATAATTTCCGAATAATAATTTAAGGGTCATGACCTATGCTTCTTATCCACCTTTAAGGATCTGAAGTGTTTAAGCGCCTTGCAAGCGCCATTGGATGAGCATAATTGCAGTCCTGTGTATTAAGCACTTAGCTAGTGCAATTGGGGTGGACGTAACTGTCATCCTGTAAATTAAAGTGTAAGCACTGTGGCAGTGTAATCTGGGTGAACATAAGATCACCCTGTGTAATAATAATAACTCCGTTGTTCTTGGAATAATGTTAAGCCTCGTGTGTGCGCGTGCGTGTGTGTGTTTGTGTGTTGTGTTAATTTGGGTCGACATGATTGTCACCCTGAGATTTAAGCTGTGTGCCGCTCTTAATAACATTAACGTGTTCCAGTAAAGTGTGTTTTGTAATTAAATAAGATATGTGCCCGAGTGCACATGATTAATAAACCTTTGACGAGTAGTGCAGCTAAGTTATAGTGCAGCTAGGAAAACTCGTCTCGACTTTGATCATAGTACGTTCTCTTTTCAATCTGGATTCGCTGTATGCGATGAGGTTGGTTGTGAACTGAAGCATCTCAGTCAACTTTTAAATCATTGGTGTGTGTAACTTTAATGTTCCCTAGCAGTTGTCATAATTTCCTATAAGGCTCATTTCAGTTGGAGTTTTCTCTTCAGTGCATATCTTAATTGTTAAATCATTCCGTGAAAGTGCCGGGTTATATATCGTCCCTTCGGTTATTATTCGAGGGACAATGATAGTAAACGGTCACGATCACTCGACCCACTCTGCTTTGTACCCTTGCTAGTCTATTCAGTAGACTAACCCGCTGTATTTTTGTTATCTGCATCGTCATGGTTGGTGCCGTCCGTCCGTTTCGGCACATCAGGAGTTGATTCCCGGAGTTTAAGTAACCTATTGAAGGATAAGAAGCTTGCAGACGAAGATTTAAAAGTCAGTGTTTTAAGATTGTTAAAGTGTTACTTCAATGTATCTTCATAATTTAGCAATGTTATAAGTTGGCTCTTTAAAGTCTTCCGCTGTGTAATTTAAAGTCTTCCGTTGTTTAATCTTTCCATTATTATGTAATTATGTTATGTATTTAAGCTTAATTGTTCTGGAAAAGCCTGGGGTGACTTTGGACGGTAAAGTCTGAGGTCACTGGTATGTAATATCTCCGGTATTAAATTGGGGGTGTTACACTTGGTGTGTCATATCCATGAGTGTTCAACCTCGTCTCAAGGTTCTTAGTGAGTCGTATCCGAGGGTCGAGAGATACTTATCCCAAACTCTTCATGAACCTCGTTCATGAGAGTTATATCCATTTCAGTTTTTAAGTCAAATCTCCATCAAGTTCTTGCTTAGAGTCACAATTAAACACAACAAATGTCCTATTTTGAGAGTTTCGCCAAGAAGTTGCCAAATCAATGTCTTGGCGCCCTTCGTCTTGTACTGTACGGATCTTGGCATCTGCTTACGCACAACATTAATGTTGTGCTCAAGCACATGCCAGGATCCAAATCAGTACAAGGTAAAGGGCGACGAGACTTTGTTTAGCAAGGTCCCGACAAAATGCTCAGAGTTGATATGTTTTGTGTTTCTTTTTGGAAAGAGAAAGATATAACTCTTCTAGACGGTTCTAGACGAGTTTGGGATATAACTCTTCAAGTATGATCTTGAAGAGTTTGAGATAGGCAACTCACAATCCTCGGATACAACTCACCAAGAAATATGAGAAGATATTGATTGACCATGGATGTAACGCACCAAGATCAAACAACCTTCTTTGGATATGACGCACCAAAGGGCGTCTTGGATATGACACACCAAAATAAGAACTTAAGCATTCTAGGATATGACACACCAGGAAGCCATCATTCACGTGAAGCTTGGAATTCAAACAAATCTGTTTTCTCTCAATTCAAGCTTACCTTACAAATGATGGGAAACATGCCTTAAATAGGCTACAAAAGTGAATTAAAAAAAATGCTAGAAAATGCTAATATTCTAGCACTAACTCTACCCACTAACTAATCCACTAACTTAGCTAATTTAATTAATAAAGAAAATGCTATTAATCTAACACTACTTTACCCACTAACTTAGCTAATTTAATTGATTTCTAAATTAAATAAATAACTAGAAACACTTAAAGCAACTTCAACTTCAGTCTTCTCGTCTTATGCACGAACCGAGCCATTGATGGGATCCATATTCACATCATAAAGTGAATAATGTGGAGCAAATCAATATATATATATATATATATAGGAAAAGCATCAAATGATAATAGGAAAATAGGAGAGAATGGAGAATAAAAGGGGGCCGTTGGATCGGAGGCGAATCAAGGGCCCATATTAGACTTTCATTAAAATCCGTATAATTCGGGCGTGCCGAATTTTTACCGAATTTTTCGACCGTATTATTCGCGTTTTATTGGCGAATAATACGGATTTTGGCTTGTTTTTTTGCTGGGCACTTTTTTTGTTCGCTGGCATTGAACAATTATGTTCAACGCCTTGAACACTTGCATCCAGGACCATGAACACTGATGTTTCAAGCCTTGAACACTTGTGATTTTGGCATATTTTTTTGCTGGGCACTTTTTTTGTTCGCTGTCATTGAACAACGCCTTGAACACTTGCATCCAGGACCATGAACACTGATGTTTCAAGCCATGACCATGAACATGGGCGTTCATGGCGATGAACATTGACGTTCATGGTACTTTTCAGGAATGTTCAAGGCAATCAACAAAGAATTTTATTACAGTTTACAGGTTTGTTCAAGGCAGTTTACAAGTCCGTTCATGGCAATTTTCAGGAATGTTCAAGGCATATTTCAGGAATGTTCACGCCAATTTTCAGGAATGTTCAAGGCAATTTCCAGGAATGTTCAAGGCAGTTTACAGGTTCGTTCATGGCGATGAACATTGACGTTCATGGCAGTTTACATATTTGTTCTTGGCCTTGAAAAAACTAGTTCATGGCATTGATCAGAACTGTTCATGGTATTGTTCACTGTTCATCATCATCTTCGACATCACCGCCGTTCATCTTCATCACCGATCTTCATCATCATCTTCCATCACCGTCGTCCGATCATCAATCATTCATCATCAGATCTCATCGATCATCACCACTGATCGCATCGATCGAATCAACATCATCATCAATCGGATCTGCACACCGTCATCCTTGATCATCCTCACCGCCGGAACCGCCGGAGGAGGAACGTCGGAACCGCCGGAGGAGGAACACCGGAGGAGGAAGTTAGAGGAAGAACGGTAGAGGAGGAGGAGGTGAGCATAGATCTGATTAGAGGGAGGAGGCGGAAGGAAGGAAGGAGGCGGAGGAGCGCGCTTGTTTTTTAGGGTTTGCTACGTGGCAGCCTCACAATTGTTCTCCGTTCTCTCCTACTAATTGGTTCTCACCTGAACCGGACCCTATATATATATATTAATTATGATTGATTATGCATTTGCCCATATGTTTCTTGTGTGTAATTCTATGCAGCAACACCAGGTGTAAAGAAAAATCAGCAAAGCCTTATGCAATTGCTGCTAGTAATACTTACAAAAATGCAGTACTTCCTATCAAGTAGTCTCCCACATTACCGTAGTGGACGAGTTCTGCTATGCCCTTGGAGGGAAGAAGCATATCTGCAACATTCTCATTGCAAACAATAGGATGGCAGTACTTAAGTTCATAAGAAGCATCAGAACATGGGCTTATGAAACATTTGGAACAGAAGAGGCTATTTTGTTAGTGGCCATGGCTACTGTTAATGACATGATAATAAATGCAGAGCACAACAGAATGGCTGATCAGTTTGTTTAAGTTCTTGGAGGGACAAATAACAATAATTATGCTAATGTACAACTCACTATAGATCGTGTTTTTTTTTTGGTAATGGTTTATCAAATGGCAGAAAGCACACATGTGGATGTATTTTGGCCCGGGTGGGGTCATGCCTTATAGAACCCTGATCTTCCAAATGCTATGCTTGCTAAAGGTATTTTTTTTGTAGGGCCTTCAACTGCTTCAATTACAACACTTGGAGATAAGATAGGTTTGTCTTTCATTGCTCAAGATGCAGATGTGCCTACTCTTCCATGGAGTGGTTCTCATGTATGTTGATGTGACCATGGGTCACCCCTCAAGGACATGCCAAAGTCGGTTCAATGAAGAGGAAGAAGCAATCGAGCTGCATGGATGTGATCATGAGTCACCTCAGTAAAAGTGCCGTATCTTCTTATTCCCAACTCTGATCACTCTCAAATTTTGAGGAGTGAAACTAGACTTCAAGATCTATCTCTGGACGTTGGAATCACTCCATTCCGATCATGGACGGGAGAGAATGAATCTTCTGAAACTAGGCCAGAAACTGTCTCCGCGAAAGATGTTTGATTTGTGTTTTATTGTTATTTTCATTAATTAATTAGCTAGTTAGTTTCTAATTAGTGGCATACGTAGTGGACTTAGTGGTTTAGCTACGTTAGTGGGTAGTTAATTAGTATTAATTTATAATTTACGTATTGTTATTTGGCACCTATTTAAAGGTTGCCTAGCATTGTATTTGGTAAGCTTGAATTGGAGATTAAAAAAACGTGAGTGTTTTGTTCATTTGAGCTTCATTGGACAATGGCTTCAAGGTGTGTGATATCCTTGAGTGTCTTAGTCTTGTTTCGGTGTGTCGTATCCGAAACCTCTTTGGTGTGTCATATCCGAAGGCGGTTGGGTATTCTTGGTGTGTCATATCCATGAGTGTTCAACCTCGTCTCATGGTTCTTGGTGAGTTGCATCCGAGGGTCGTGAGATACTTATCCCAAACTCTTCATGAACCTCGTTCATGAGAGTTATATCCATTTCCCGTTTTGAGTCAAATCTCCATCAAGCTATTGTTTAGAGTCACAATAAAAACACATCAAATGTCATATCTAAGAGAGCTTAGCTGAGAGATTGCAAAACCAAAGTCTTGGCGCCCTTCGTCTTGTACTGTACGGATCTTGGCATGTGCTTACGCACATTATTTGGTATCAGAGCCATCTCAAGGCAAGGGGATGTTCGTGTGCTCGGAGAGCGCGAGGAAGGCTTAACAGCCACACCCGCACCAAAGGCAAAGGAAAACCGCGCCGCGGCATCTCAGGCAGCGACCGCGACCTCTCAGTAAAATTGTCATACCTTTTGTTTCCGTGATCCAATTTCTCTCCAATTTTGAGGACAGAAACTAGACTTCATTATCTAACTACTGTCGCCGGAATCATCCAATTTGGAGTTCGGAGCAAGGAGAACGACCCTGTTGAAGTCAGGACGATTTTCTGGAAAGTTGTTGTCGGCCCTGTTGTGCTCACTCCTCGATTTTCTGGCAAGCAAAGACAACGAAGATTCGAGGACGAATCTTTCTTAAAGGAGGGGAGGATGATGTGACCATGGGTCACCCCTCAAGGACATGCCAAAGTCGGTTCAATGAAGAGGAAGAAGCAATCGAGCTGCATGGATGTGACCATGGGTCACCTCAGTAAAAGTGCCGTATCTTCTTATTCCCAACTCCGATCACTCTCACATTTTGAGGAGTGAAACTAGACTTTAAGATCTATCTCTGGACGTTAGAATCACTCCATTCCGATCACGGACGGGAGAGAACGAACCTTCTGAAATTAGGCCAGAAACTGTCTCCGCGGAAGATGTTTGATTTGTGTTTTATTGTTATTTTCATTAATTAATTAGCTAGTTAGTTTCTAATTAGTGGCATACGTAGTGGCCTTAGTGGTTTAGCTACGTTAGTGGGTAGGTTAGTGGGTAGTTAATTTAATTTACAATTTACGTATTGTTATTTGGTACCTATTTAAAGGTTGCCTAGCATTGTATCTGGTAGACTTGAATTGGAGATTATTAAAAAAACGTGAGCGTTTTATTCATTTCAAGCCTCTTGGACGATGGCTTCAAGGTGTGTGATATCCTTGAGTGTCTTAGTCTTGTTTCGGTGTGTCGTATCCGAAACCCCTTTGGTGTGTCATATCCGAAGGCGGTTGGGTATTCTTGGTGTGTCATATCCATGAGTGTTCAACCTCGTCTCAAGGTTCTTGGTGAGTCGTATCCGAGGGTCGAGAGATACTTATCCCAAACTCTTCATGAACCTCGTTCATGAGAGTTATATCCATTTCAGTTTTTGAGTCAAATCTCCATCAAGTTCTTGCTTAGAGTCACAATTAAACACAACAAATGTCCTATTTTGAGAGTTTCGCCAAAAAGTTGCCAAATCAATGTCTTGGCGCCCTTCGTCTTGTACTGTACGGATCTTGGCATGTGCATAAGCACATTATATGTATATCCTCTTCTTCAATCGTTATGAAGTCTGGAATTGACGCGCATCACTCAGTATGATTGAATTATGTTTGCAGGTGAAAGTTCATGTAGAGACTTGCCTTGATAAGATTCCTAATGATATTTATCAACAAGCTTGTGTTTTACCACCGAAGAAGCAATTTCCAGCTGTCAAGTTGTTGGTTACCCAGCAATGATCAAGGCATTATGAGGTGGTGGAGGCAAAGGAATTAGAAAGGTTTTCTTTTTTAGGGCAATTTCATAATTTTCTTTTTTTTTTAATCCTTGGTAAGTCACCAATACCGAACAATTATTTATAGCTTTAACTCCCATATTCAGCTTCAGTCTCACCTCAATTCAGCCCCTAGCTTAATTTCTATCATTCCGCTTTAGCCCAATTCAGCACCTATTTCAGCTTCAGTCCCGATAAGTTTCAGCCATACCGAACATACCCTAATATTTAATATGATATATGATTTTGAGTAGGTCAAATCAATTAGACTTATATTTTGGTAGAATTTTAGTATGTATGTAACATTATACCTCAAGTGATGATATCCATATATACAATTGTACACGTAATGAAGATGTTATTTATTCTAAAGGATTTATGTCATAAGAATACATACACCCGTATACCTTGTTGTAAAAAGTGATAAAATCTAAATTTACATACATGTCGTAAAACAATATACACAGTGATGAAATTTAAATTTGTATTTGTGTCGTAAGAAAATATACGCATGTATACCTTGTTGTAAAAAGTAATAAAATTTAAATTTGCATTTCATGTCGTAAAAAAATATATGTCTGTATACCTTGTTGTAAAAAGTGATGAAATTAAAGTTTGCATGCATGTCGTAAAACATTATACACCTGTATACTTTGCTGTAAAAAGTGATGAAATTTAAATTTGTATTCGTGCTGTAAGAAAATATATGCCTGCATACCTTGCTGTAAAAAGTGATGAAAATTAAATTTGCTTTTGTGCCCTTATAAAATATACAACTGTAAGCCTTGCTGTAAAAAATGATAAATTTTAAATTTGCATTCATATCATAAGAAAATATACGCCTGTATACCTTGTTGTAAAAAGTGATGAAATTTGCATTCATGTCGTAAAACTATATACACATGTATATCTTGCTATAATAAGTGCTGAAGCTAGACTTTCTACATTGGTTTAAGTAGATCTATAATCGTAATAATTGTTGTGGCATACATATATATAATAAATTGAAAAGAAAAAGTTAAGATAACAATTACAAAATAATAATTTAGTATCATGAAACAAATAAAGTAAAGAAATATTGTTTGCTAAGATCTTATAAGTATTTCACAATCACTATGAAAACAAAACTTAATACACCATACATGATCACTATAGTTAAACTACAAGTTAAATTTCACGCACATGATACTATCTTCTACATCTGTCAACTTCAAACAGGAAAGACAAAACAAAAGCCAGGTAGGCGAAAACAAAAACTATGAGCAACAATTTGGGTTAAGTCTTAGAAAATGGGTTTTGATAAAACATTGATAGTTCCGAGATTGTAAAGGAATTTAGACACACTCATCAAACATTATAGTGGAGTAACAAATCAATATTTGGCTAGCTACACATGGTATCACCAAGGAGATACTTTGAAAATGGGATCTTCCTTTGAAAACATGCAACATATCACAACCCACAATCCCCTTTGATCAGTATATGCTAGATCGGGGTAATTATTAATCTCCTCCATGATCAACTTTGGAAAAGAAATACTGCAAAAAAAATCCATAAGAAACAGTAAGTCCGATTCAGCCCCTTATTAGTGGAATTAAACCTCAACCCAATGGAGCACAATCTATATATTTTTGAAAAAATAGATCCAAGAATATCAGAGAAAAGCACCATAACTGATTTCCAAAAAGACGGGGGAACTGAAAACAAATCACGGAAGCATATGATAGCAAAAGGAGGCTTGGATGCTTACGCACGTAACATATGAAGGAATTGTGTCCTTTAATCAAATGTGTAATTACTGATTATGAAGTGAGACCGTTTATAGAGATATTTAATTCGGTGATTTTAGTAGTCATAGTATTTTGCTAGAAGTCAACTATGATTTATAGACTATATGTTATAAAGTATACCATAAAGTCTATTGCTATTATTACCGGGTCTTACGAGTTCACACCCTTAGAGTTTGGACTGGATCAGTTTATTGGGAGACATTATATAAAGTATATAATATAAAGTTATATAAGATATAATTTGGGAGATAAGGCTTGTTAATAATAAAATATTATTATTAATAATAAAATGTTATTATTAATAATAAAAGATATACTTATTTAGGAAATAAGATATCTACACCTGATATTATAAAATGAGGACTTTCTAAGAGAAAACCCTAATCCAACATTTGCACAAGGTTGCCGCACCCCTCCTTGCTCTCCCTTCCTCGTTCGCCTTCGATCCTCGCTCTAGCAACCGAGTCTCAAGCGATCCAGATCCAAGCTCGGGTGGACCAAATAGAGGAGTCACACGTGAGGCTCTATTCTCTCTATTCCAACAGATAGAAACACGCATCAAAAGATATTTGATTCTTCCTATCTATGATCTATTTGGTTTATGCATGAGATCATTGGTTCGATGTTAGAAAATCGTTTCCTGAAATTCCGCTTTACGCATCTAAAATCCCTACAGTGGTATCAGTTGCCTCTTGCATAAATTGATTTGATCAAATTTAAAGTTTTTTTTAATTTTGATGCATGTTCATGATTATCTTGATTCAATTAGATGGAAAATTGATATGTAAATTAAATTTGCATGATTAAAAATTTAGATTTTGATCGATTGGATTAACAAAGTTTAGAACTTTCAATTTAAATATGCATGTAAAATTGTTCTACATAAAAAGTTGTAAATTTACCCATAAATAAAGTTATGACTTTTGCCGCGTTCGATTCGGATCGAACAACTGCTCCAGAAAGAAATCCGCGGTCGCGGATCTGGGTTCTATAAAAAAATAAAAAAAATTGCGCGTTTTTCCGCGGTCGCGGATCTGGGCTTGGAAGTTTCTACGGGTGCGGTTACTGAACCGCGGTCGCGGTTACGTGTTCTGGGCTCGGCTAGTTTTTCGACTTGGGTGACTCGACCGGATCGGCTCGGTATTTGACCGAACCGAACAGGGCCGAACCAGCCCACGCTTGAACCAGCATGAACCAGACACATAGGGTTCGGTAAGACCGAACGGGTTCGAGCAATCCATGGTCTGTTTCGGTTTGACCGAACCGGCTTGGACTCGCCTGGCTCGCAAACTGAACTGGGTTCGATTCGGGTGAAGCCAGCCGAGGGCTCGACAGGCTGGGCAGGTGGCTCGCGTTGGACCGATTCACGGTCTGACATGGTCCACATGGCTCGCTTTGGGTAAATTTTACAATAAAGGATTGTCCTAAAAAGAACTAGATAAGATCTTGGTTGACAAATTAGATAATATATGATATTGTCTAAAATATATCTTCCTAAAAGTTGTTAGAAAATATTCTCATTTACTTAAATTAGGATATTTGATATTTTGCTTTAATTGATGCATATTTTATCCAATATTGCAATTTAATGATTAATTATGATTAATGCTACATATTAATTTCATTTGAATCAAGATAATGATATAATATTATTTTATCATGAGATGATTAATTTAACATTGGATGTTTTTAAATTGTCTATATAATATATGATATAATAATTGCATGTATATTTTATTTTGATATTATTACATGCGGTGACTAGTATGGCCCACATTAGGATAGATAAATACGATATGCGCATCGTTATGTTTTTTCTTATACACGATCTGCGTATCGTTATGTATTTTTGTAATTTAAATTTCTGCAAGAGAGTTTATTTCAATTATATGTAAGACAAGAAGAAGAAGATCCTAAGAAGATCAAAGTATGGAGATCCATGGAGGATACTAAGAATGGAGATCCAAGAGTAACAAGAGCCATGAAGATTAAATCTTTAATTTTGGTTTTTTAGGGGCCATACTAGGATCACATTTAATTACTGTATTACTTGAATGCTTTATTATTTCTCACTTTGCATGCTTGCTTGTTTGTTTATGCTATTTTGTTCACTAGTAAATAAACAATCATTGCATGCTTAAGTCCCTTAACAGAATATTGAGATAATGTCTTTCCATATCATAACCATGAGGCTCTTGGAATTCGTTGGATAGTTTTCGCCCTAACGAGGTGTCCTTCCTTGACCCTGGGATAGTGCGGGTATGTCTAATAGGGGCATGCTGCCTTGGTATGATTACACTCAACAAGAGACCAAAAGACTCAGTTTTGGATCTTGAGGCATAAGGATGAGTCTTACATAAGATATGGCCATCAACCAAGAATTATAAGGTGTTATAATTAGTAACGGGTTTACTTACCTTGATTACATGAGACTTGGGAAAGTGCCTTATTACGCTCGAGTTTCATCTACGATAGGATCTTGGAATCATTTTACTCACAAGGGAAAAGATAATTGAGTAGAATGTGCAATAACTTATTGTTTATAGCTGGTCTAAATTTTAAGTTCTTGCATGTCAAGCATAATTTATCTGCATGTTTTATTCCGTTTTGTAGTTACTAGCTATGTCTTCTGAACACTTCAAATTCACTCTCCGCTCAATTGTTGAGAAAAACTGATTGAACGACACAAATTTCCTTGATTGGGAAAAGAATCTGAGAATCATTCTCAAGTCTGAGGGACAAGAGGATGTCCTTGAAACCCCCATCCCAGAGCTGACTTCTACCTCATCTGATGAGGACAAGGCACGTCACAAGACAATATGCAAGCGGGCAATGAACGTCACTTGCCTCATGCTGGCTGCTATGGAACCTTCTCTTCAACAAAGGTTTGAAGATAAGGATGCCCATACCATTATGAAGAATCTTAGAGATCTCTTCAAGGAGCAAGCCAGGATTGAACGGTACTTGACCCTCAAGTCCATATTGCAGTGCAAGCTCGAGAAAGGGAAACCCGTTGGGCCACATGTTTACAACATGATAGGCTTGTTTAACAAGATGGCTCGATTGGGTAACCCTTACAATGTTGAGACGGCTACATATATGATCTTATACTCCCTACATGATGGATTTGCCCACTTTAGACAGATGTATCACATGGGAGCCATGAGCAAGACTCTCAACGAGCTACACGTGATGCTCAAAACAGCTGAGCAAAACGTCATGGTTGACCCTTTGAAGGAAGTTCTAATGGTCAATGGGAAATGATTTAAAAAAGAGCCCCAGAAAAAGTAATAGCACCAAGGGAAGGGCAAGCAAGTTGTCCAACCCAAGGGGAACACCCCTAAGGTGAAAGTGGCTGTTGAGCACGACTGTTTCTACTGCAAGGCTAAGGGGCACTGGAAGAGAAACTGCCCCAAGTACCTGGAAGACAAGAAGAGGGGAACAATCTCCACTTTAGGTATTCACGTTACTGAAATCTTATCAACCAAGTCTCATTCTTGGGTATTAGATACCGAATGTGATTCTCACATTATTTCGAATGTACAGGGACCAACAAATAGGAGACGGTTGCAGAAGAATGAGATAGATATGCGCGTTGGAAATTGAGCAAGAGTTGCTGCACTTGCCATTGAAAATTATAGTCTACCTCTACCTTCTGGCTTAGTTTTAGAACTTTATAATTGTTATTTTATTCCTTCTATTACTAAGTATTTGATTTCAATTTCAGTTTTGAACCTTGAGGGTTATGATTTTGTCATTAAGAATTGTTTTTTCTTTATAAGAATGACATTTTCTATGCTCGAACCCATATGAGTAGTAGTGGACTATACATACTGGATATCAAATCTGAAATTTATAACGTTGATACATAGAGGCAAAAGTCGAATGATATAAGTAAAGCCAATCTATGGCATTGTCGCTTGGGTCACATTAAAATCAAACGCATGAAGGAACTCCAAACAGTTGGTAGCCTAAAGTCATTTGATTTAGAATCATTTGAAACATGTGAGAAGATAAAGGCATTCCGATCAGATCGAGGGGGCGAATACCTGAGCCAAGAATTCGACCATCACTTGAGAAGTTGTGACATTGTTAGACATGGTCTGCTCAATGATGAGTTTTGCTGATCTTCCTACATCCTTTTGGGGATATGCCCTCACCAATGTTGCATTCACACTAAATAGAACTCCGTCACGATCAGTTGACAAGAAACCACATGAGATATGGTATGGAAAAGTTCCTAGCTTGTCACTCTTGAAGGTCTGGGGATGCAAGGCTTATATAAAGCGTTTACTACCTAATAAGCTAGCACCCAAATCAGACAAATGTTTCTTTATAGGTTATCCCAAGGAAACAAGAGGATATTAATTCTACAATCCCGCTGAGAACAAAGTGTTTGTTGCTCGGGATAATGTCTTTTTTTAAAATGATTTATTTTCCAAGAAGCCAAGTGGGAGAAATGTTCAGCTTGATGAGATTCAAGCTGAGCAACAAACCCAACAACACGAGGACATAGATGATGTCACTAAGAAACTTGACTTTGGAGGCGTATCTTCTCAAAGGGAAACCACCCAGATTCAAGATGTAATTTCTCAAGTTGATGAAGCACTTGAGGTCCCGCATACAGATGTGGTCAACCCAGCAGCTGAAGTCTCTCCTATTGTTGGACCACTGGAGATCAGACAAGCTAAGGCAGTAGCCTAGACGTTATGAGGATTACGTCTTGACTGCTAGCATTGATGTTCTACTTTTAGAGAACGGTGAGCCTGTGACCTATAAGAAAGTGATGGCGGACCCCGACTCTGAGAAATGACTGGTAGTCATGAGATTCGAAATGGAATCCATGTCTGAGAATCAAGTCTGGGACTCAAATGGGTCTTTGAGATCAACACAGACAAGGATGGAAACGTTTCTGTCTATAAGGCAAGATTAGTTGCCAAAGGATTTAGACAGGTTCATGGTACTGACTATGATGAAACGTTCGCATCGGTCGTTATGATCAGATCCATTAGGATATTCCTAGCGATTATCGCTTATTATGATTATGAGATTTGACAATCCTAGGAGAATATGCAAGCTTAAGAAGTCCATCTATGGACTTAGGCAAACATCCAGGAGTTGGAATCTTCGTTTTGTTGAAGTGGTCAAAAAGTTTGATTTCGTCAGATGCGAAGAAGAGCCTTGTGTCTACAAGAAGTTTAGTGGGAGCAAAGTGACCTTCCTAATTCTATATGTGGATGGCATATTACTCATTGAGAATGACATTCATATGCTGGAGACAATTAAGAAGTGGCTTAAGAAATATTTCTCAATGAAGGACTTGGGAGATGCTGAGTACATACTAGACATTAAGATCTATAGAGATAGATCTAAGAGACATTGGTCTAAGTAAGGAAACTTATATAGATAAGGTCCTTGATAGATTCAATATGATGAACTCTAAGAAAGGATTTCTGCCTATGCAGCATGGCTTATATCTCAGCAAGAGTCAGTGTTCTAAAACACCTAGTGAGACTGAAAGGATGAGTAGGATTCCCTATGCCTCAGCCATAAGATCCATCATGTATGCAATGACTTATACTCGCCCAGATGTTACATATGCTTTGAGTATGTGTAGCAGGTACGAATCAAACCCGGGTGATGCACATTGGTGTGTAGCCAAGAACATCCTGAAGTACTTACGAAGGACTAGGGATGATCTCTTGATATTTAGAGGTGATGACGAGCTGGTCGTCAAGGGCTATACTGAGGCAAGTTTCAGACAGACAGAGATGATTTTGAATCCCAGTCTGGATATGTCTTCATTCTGAATGGAGGAGCCGTCAGCTGGAAGAGTTCCAAATCCAGACATGTTCTACAGAAGTACCACATGATCGGACACTATGTTGATAGTAGAGATGTGAAGATGTGCAAAGTGCACACAGATGACAACATTGCAGATCCTTTTGACCAAGCCCATGTCTAGGCCCAAGCATGACAGTCACACTCGGGCCAAAGGACTCAAGCATCTTAGAGAGTTCTTTTGAGACATTGTTTGTTTTATGATAAACCTTGTTTATTGTTATCACAGACATTTATGCTTGACTTATATATGAGTTTCATATTATTATTTAATCATTGCTTGAGATTAGATAAAGTATCCAAACAGTTTAATAGTTATCAAATGGGCTCATCAAAACTGTTTTGGTGAATGAAACCCCATTAAGTGAACTGAAATTATAAAATTGTTAGAAGTCCATGGTCTAAGTTGTTAACTTTGATACAAATGACTTAATCAAAAGACCATATGTGAGATTGATTGATAACACCAGATTTCATGTGTTATAGGGACATGGAGATGTCTAATCGATTACATAAATGTGTATACCGATACACATCGGACAGACCGATCTTAGAATTCCTCGGGACTTTACTGCGGAGTTCTAGGATTATTCATGATTAGTGAGTTCCTTAGACATGAGTATGATATAGTTATCATTTGACTGCTGGTACGTCTTTGACGCTGTCAAACGCTGATTGTAACAGACAATTATAAAGGCAGTGATTGAGATTGCCAAAAGTTGAGTGGGAGTTGTAGTCTTACAAGATTGAATATTTCCTCCTATTCCATGTATACAATGATACATTTGGAAATGATTGATGTCTCGGCCACTTGAAGAGAGAGAACTGTGAAAACACATGGCCATGCTCGGATGGATTATTAGTAATCATCCATACTGACAGTTTGATCTCAAGAGTTCAAGAAACGTATTTAACGATAAATATGAGTTTCATCATATAGTCAGATAAGACACTTTGTGACAAATGAATTTTAACATTGCACACTTGTTTTAAGGACAAGTGGGAGATTGAAAGAATTGTGTCCTTTAATCAAATGTGCAATTACTGATTATGAAGTGGGACCGTTTATGGAGATATTTAATTCGGTGATTTTAGATAGTCATAGTGCTTTGCTAGAAGTTAACTATGATTTATAGACTATATGTTATAAAGTATACCATAAAGTCTATTGCTATTATTACCGGGTCAACATGTCTATTATCTAGAACAACTCCATTCTTCTTAGCACATATTACACTTACCATCATTCATAGAAGGGGACTTTGGATTTGTTTTCCCACAAGGGCCATGCATCATCAAATCCTTTACTATTTCATACAGTTGTGGTTCATATGATGGAATAGGAAGCTCAGCCATAATGATTTTGTCAATATCCTCTGATGTGAATAACTTATTTTGTTGCTCAAGGAACAAAACAATGTGTACGTGCATGTGGCATGCCTCTTTTTTGAAACTCAATAGTGTAGATCACTACATACCAAACAGTAGAATATAATGTATAAATAACATAAACATTACATAATACGCTATATATTTATATCCCAAAAGGAATGATGACGTTTAAGCAAATGGTAAAAATATATAATATGTGCAAATATAACATTACTAATATACAAGCATGTGTTATGTTTAACGGGTGTATTAATTCGTACATGCATATCACAGATCATGTCTACTCTATACAAATCTTTACAGCATGTATTACAACCGTAAAAATATATACAACCATGTGTGTAACAAATATTCTATGACAATATGTACAACAAGTTTTACGAGGGCGTATAAATATATATTACAGTATCAGAACAACCATAAAACCTTAAATTTCTATTATGATTTACAACATGTCTTGCTATGGTATAAAAAATACATTGGCATTGAATTTCCTATTTAACTAATATTTCCTAATGAATATTACAGCAAGTATTGTTGGTGTATGAGTATATGTACCAACATGATGATACATGACCCCACTGCATAATAATAACCTTAGGATATACATGAATAATCAATAGTGGTAAGGACATATGGAAATATGCATTAGATGTATAAGGAGGAGGAGATTGACGTACACGCTTTAACTTCTCCAAAGATTTGATTCTTTTTGATGTCGAGAATCATAAGATAAGAGTTTTATCTTAAATATCCTGGAGACAACATCCGGTCGATCCTGAGCAGTCAGGCCGTGCAATTCTACATATCTATCTATTTCAGGACACTTCAGATTACATGTGAAGGTGATGAACAAATCCGGATTAACATAAATCTTACATATAGCCATGTCGTCTTGGTAATTCTCGATCATATATCTGGGACCGCCTATAAATGAAGATGGCAACTTCACACATTTTCTATGGAAGAAGGAATCGTGTTGCCCTCTCTAGCTACGGCGGCTACATTGTTTTACGTATCCGGTCGGAAATTCTTTTGATTAGCTCTATAGTAGGACAACCTGTTGGATTCCACCATTGAATATGCATCCACAACAAATTGTTGAAACAACTTCCGCGAACATACAATCGTTCTACCTTCCACAACTCTGTCTTGAAATCTAAATGCGAAGAACTCTCACATGCTTAACTTTGTCCTCTTTTTGGTGGAACCCAGCTCCTTGTCAACATGTTGAATATCCAATGTGAAGCTATCCTCTCCATATGGGCACAATAGTGGATATTGAAGTGCGAGGAAGGAAGGATGCAACTCATTAATACGTTAAAACGTATTTGATCGAGTCTCTAGGATGATTTCTCTCTCACATATATCACATGTATCATCATCAATAATTAGAGCTGCGACCTCGTCTGCCGTTGGCATATTATATCCCCGGGCATCTGTTGCTCTTATTCCAATCAATTTGATATTCACGTTAGCTGTTGTATTTTCTTGAAAACGGTCCCTTGTCATTCTATACACCTTTGCCAATGGATTGAATTCATTAATCATGCATTTCAAGTCGTTAATAATGGATTGATTAAATGAATCCTCTTTATCTGAACTGCACATACAAAATACAAAAGACTTTCAATTGAATTTATAAACGACATGATATTGGAATTTGTAATCGAGATATAAATGTATATAAAAAAGATACCTATATGCACGAAGTCGATTGACATTCTCATTTTTAGTGTCGAAGATGTAAATCTATAAGAACTTAGGACATGATCTTCCAAGTGGCAATAAGCTACCTATTCTATGGTAGTTTTGCCCTAACATCCTAAACGTGGGTGGTCCATGACCATCTTTCAGTTCTGCAACCTTTCCACCTAGAGACATGAAAATGAACATCATATTGTATGCACGAATATACTTACAAAAGTTTTCACTTCTAGGATCCTTGTTAAACAGAAGATTTGCAAGTGTCGCATGACGAGGTTGAAGAAGTGGAAGCTGAACCTTTCCGTTTGAACAACATAGAGAAAATTTTGGAACCTTAACCTTTTTATCCTTCAGGATTCGTTCTAGATACCACATTTTGGCACCACAGTGTTTGCAATTGTACACAGGATCACCCATATCCAAATAGTTGTCTTCATAAAATATAAAGGTATATTACATGTAATTTTTGAAATATCATTCAATAACCAAAGAAAGGCAATACATATACGTACTTGTTCTAGAGATAGATGAACAATCACTTTCAGCATCAGAATCTAGAATCGAGGCAAAATAACTTATTAGATATCATCCCCAAATTGCAACGTCAACACACGACATTTGATAAATGTAATTGACAAACATACCTTCTAGGAAAGAGTTTGTAGAGCATTCATAATCATCAGACATATCCGTATAAGAATCACTACACGATGTTTCCTCATAAGGTGGATTAGACAAACTGGCGATACATTGAGTTTGTGATTGGAAATGCGAATAACATTCTCCTTCTAACCCAGAAGGTCTCGTAAACTATATTTGTGTGGTCCGCATCATAGAGGACATGCCCATAGAGTAATTACTTGACCCTCCTACAGATTGTGAATGACCAACACCTATAGGAAATAATTTAACATAGTAAACATTAATGTTTATTTCACTTCTATCATGAAAACATTTAATCATATGGAGTCTTGATAAGAGTAGATATGAAGTACTTACGGTTGGTAATATCACCGAAAGGAGTTCGTGCTATGGATTTTATATTTTATCGAAAGATGTCTATATTTGTTATAGTCTGTGAGGAAGTATAAATATTATATAAAATATTAGGAAATATAAAACAAAAATAGTATATATTGTACGAACAATAATTATAACATATTCATGTCACACAAATACGAAGATAAAAAGTGTTACCTTTTTGTGAAGTTGTGGCCTTTTTCCGTTTTCCCTAGAGTATGAGTTTGCGCTTTAATCTATTTTCTTCCATACTATTCTCCATTCTTGTAGAACCGATTCACCTTATTGTTGAAGCATAAATAGGTACGCAAGAAGACATAAGTGACAAAATCAGGTTATAACGAAAACAAATTATTAGTAATAAGTATGATTAGTCTATTCCTCCATGTAAGAAGCAAGAGGCATATTTAATCATACATGCCATCATCAACAATAACGTAAAGCAAATTATAAATTGAGGGCAACATTTATCATAGAGCCATGAATTATACACAAACATGACAAATTTGACTACAGAGAGACAAATTTTGGTGGTTTTGTTTAATTTAAGATTCATGTCTACTTAATACAAATAATAATAACTGGTTGAATCATTGATGAAATTAGGCTAAACCTAGGTACCCATATACATAAGCAAAAACACATACTCTGGTAACAAAGTAAACGCATTGTTGATTAAACCTAGAAGATGAAATAGGTATGATAAATATCCATAGCACAACTACGAGGTGAGATACGTAAATATGCACCTGGAAAATTGAATGAGATGTAGAAGCACAGCTAGCTGCAAATTTGGTCTCACAATCTCTTGATTTTAATTAGGATAATAAAACAGAAGATCGTCCGTGAAGGGTAGATTAAAGGAGAGTTTGTTCTTTGCCAGCAATGAGATGGCATACGTAAATTTGAAACATGTATTTTCAATTTTTCAAATTCAAATTTAGATTGAATTTTGTATTTTCAGTAAACTATTAATTTGACCTTAACCTCCACCTATTTTTTCCATAACTGTTTCACGTAAATATTCATATCCACATATTCAATATTTTTTTTGTGGAGATTACGAAATGTGTAAGAAAAAGAATTACGGTCCAATTATCAATCTCATTGGAAAATAATTATTAAATAATGTATTTATATTATGGAAATTATAACTTGAAAAAATAATTGGTTTAATTTGTAGCAAATATCATCTACTAATATTCATGGAAGATATACTAATAATTTATAATGATATGATTTTGAGTTTTTAGAATCATATCATTAGAAATTTCGGATAAGATTTTGAGTTAGTAACTATATAAAGCAAGTAATAATTCAGATAGATTTCACCAAGAAAAGGAGTTCAGTAGTTTTGTTTTCCATATTTTAGGCTAAAAAATTAAAGTAATTTAATATTCTTAATATTCAAAAGTTTATTCTTGTTTTTCATTGAACTATTATTGTCAAAGAGTTACTCTCTTTGATACCTTGATAAAATAAACAAAGGGTTTAAATATATATAATAAAATACTCATATTCTTTCTAATCATTACAATTTTTACTAGGATACGGATCATTTACTTACTCTCAACGATTGATACCATAACAAAATTTACAGCCGATGTATCTTACTGAAAAACATAAGTTATATGTGCATTCATCCTGTAAGAAAAACTATACCTCATATAACTTATTGTAAACACGTATGATATTATTGTAAGAATGTATACGCCCTGTATATATTACTGTAATACAAGTTTACTAAATTCCCGCTGTAAAACTGTATACTCTCGTATACCCTGATGATGTATAGTAAATTGAAAACAAAACGTAAGATAACAATTACAAAATACTATTTTAGCTTCATAAAACACATAATCCAAACCAACATTGTTTCATAAATATACAAAGTATTTCAACATCAACGTGACTACAAAACTTGCAACATAAAACATGATCACCAAGGTTAAACATAGCTAAACTACAATTGTTTTTGCGAACAATATTAGTTTCTAGCAAAAGATCGCATCATAATTATCGGCGTCCACATAAAGACTGAAATCAAAAGAATTTGTAGTTATGCAGTAACAGTATATACGACTGTATATGTTTCTGTACAAAGTGAGAAATTTTAGGTAGTTTTAGAGGATATTTGTTTAGATTAAAAATGTAAAAAAATATTAAAACAATATAAATAATATAAAGTAGAATCTTTTAGGTAGTTTTAGAGGATATTTATTTAGAAAAATAAATGTACGTATCTATAGATTTACCTTTTGAAATTCAAAAGTTTGTACATATCTATATATTTACCTTTGGAAATTAAAAAAAAAAAATTTATCTTTTGAACTCCGATATGCAGAAATTATACGTATCTAATGATTTACTTTTGAAATTCAAAAAATATTTGAAGATTTATCTTTTGAACTCCAATATACAGCAATGTAAAAACAGAGTAAGTTTGAATTTTTTCCGTATGAATCGATACATGCCGTATACCTTGCTGTAAATACTGAATGAATTTGCAGTTATGCAGTAACAATCTATAGGGCTGTATATGTTTCTGTACAAAGTGAGAAAGTTTGGATTCGTTCTGAACAAATATATACACCAGTTCATTCTGAACAAATATAAAATTAAGGTGAACATATTTACATTAGTTCATATGAACAATGTCAAAAAACATAAGAACTTCAATAAAAACGTATTTACAAGTCATCATCAATGGGTAACTCTGAACGACAAAGGGGGCACAAGTGGCTCTTGCAAGGCGATTCCCTGATACATTCTGAATGGAACGTATGATGGCAAGGCATCCACATTACTATAAGATCAAGGACAAAGTTGTCAAGACAAATCGCACATGGATCAAATCTATGTCGTGAATTGTCACTTGGTCAAGAGATTCTATAACAGATTGACTTGGCGGACACTGCACATATATCAACTTAGTGGGTATTGTATGATCATCATTACTTGAAGAGTTACTATCAAAGAAAAATGGAAATTATCAAAGACAAAATTAGATGACCATGCACCTTAATTAAATATTGTAATGTAATGTATAGGATAGAAAATCTAAAAATCTAAATGAAGAAGATAAAATCCATGGATTGGATACATACTCAGGGTAAGTGGAGACAGGTTGATTGAGTTCATAAAAAGCCTCCCAATTTACCAGGATGCTCCAATTACCATAATTTTATAGCATCAGTCCAGTCTGAGTGATCAAATAACTGGATAATTAAGACATATGATATTTTACACTTCACTGATGCAGTTAAAACATTTGACATGGGTCTAGTCTATGGGTTTTTTTAGAGGATCCATATCTATGTAAATTGGTAAACTTCAGTCACTTGTAATTGTAAACCATAAGCAATTAGACATTTCATAGACCATAATGTAAAAGCATACCTCGGGCAAGCCTCCTCGAGTGACTTCCATTGAAATAAAGGAGCGTGTACGATCATCATTCACAAAGACTTGCCACTTATCAAAATCAATCCAATACCTACATCAAGCTAATTTGTATCCATTCAAGGTGAAAACATTTTGGCAAGGGAGAAGATAAATAAAAGGATTATTATTGGAATTGCTCTTACTACTTATAAGACTATAGCCTCTAGCGAAGCATTGACACCACTGTATCAATCTGATGAACTCTAATAGGGACAGTTGTTCCTAAGCTAATATGAAATTCCCTCCCTAAAATAACTTGTTCAAGCCTCTCATTGTCATTGCAAAGGATGTTAAGCGGGATATCAAAATCTACAACATGAAGATTCGGCACTTGAGACGAAATCTTCTTCAAGAATTGGCCAAGCTCCTTCTTTGTTGCTTGCGGTATACGAACTGTAAGCACATAATAGCCCCTAAATAAGGGTTCTAGATACAAGATTTCAATTCGGAAAAAAAGAATCAGTGCGAGTAGATAACTCAGACCTGGAATAAAGATGTGTAAAGCATAATTTCCTTCAACGTGAGAAAAATTCCGAACCCGACAAGGTTGTCCTCCTTCCGGTAATTCCAAATCACCCTCACAAAGCCATTTAATCAAGCTCGGATTCTCAGAGCAATTAAATCAATTTCTCATAGCAAGTTCCGTATGAAACAAGGATAGAGAGAACATACCTAAGGAATTGGGAATGCTGAGGAGAGAAATCGGCAGCGGAGGCAAGGGTTTCGGTGATGGCTGAGGCAGGGAATCCGTAGCAGCCGCTGGCGGACACATAGAAAAAGAATCAAATCAGACCAAACCATTAAAAAACAAATAAATGGAAATCATACAAAAAGTGTCTCATAATTTAGAAGCAGATACCTTGGTCTCCTCGAGAGAAAGACTGTAGAAGGGAGCAAAGTCGACCGGGGAAGGGAGCTAAGTCGACTCAATCTTTAGCAATGGTATCAATTCAAAATAAACAACAGATAGTTATCATCCACCAAAGTAGACCGGGAAGGGAGCAATGGCTTCAATTAGAAATTAGAAAAAAACAACAGATCTGACCAAATCTAACAATTTTGAATGAAAATCTTACAATTCAATAGCGTCTGGCCTCCTTGGTCTCCTGGAGAGAAGAAGCGTGGAAGGGAAGAGCGAAGTCCGCTTCGGAAAAGGGAGCGAACTCTACGCCAGGGAAGGGAGCGAAGTCGACGCCGACAAAGGGAGCAAAATCCAACTACGGTTTGAGAGCAAAATCGAAAGAAATCCCCTATATTGAAGTTTAAACAGAGAGTTGAAAAGCAACATTATATTGCATATTGGGTATGATATGCTTATAGTGACTTTTATCCCTGGAGTAGATGAAAGCAATAATTGTTTCAATCCCTGAAGTGATAATATTCAATCCCTGAAGTGATAATATTCAATCAATCCTTGGAGTGATAATTTTCAATCCCTTAAAGTGGAGGTCGATACGGAAAACCCGAAATGAGTAGTACATACTCCTAGTGGTCGCATGCTTGGTGTTTAATTTTTAGTCACCCGAAGTTGACAATGATCCTCTTTATTTATGTAATGTTTTTTGTGTTTTTTTTGTTTCATTAATTATGTTTACTTTTACATATTATATGTATTTATAGTAAAATAATAAGTTTCATCCTTGATAGTGGATGTACACATAAAATTAAATCGTCCCTGAAGTGACATGATTCCTCAAAATGAAAGAATGATGAATTTATCTTCTTTTACTAGTGTTTTAGCTCTATTTTGGATCAATTTCTATAATTGCAATGCTCAACTCTTATCATAAGCCTTTTTTCTGAACCTGATGCTTTCTTTGAAATGAAATGTAGTAGCCATAACCCTTTATTCTTTGTGCATGACATTGAAACCGATATGCTTCCAAGGTTACTGAAATTTGAATCTCTTTGTTGTTGGTTGTTTTGCTGCTCTCACATTTGGTGTGGTGAACAAAAACTAATAGAAATCCTATGTGTTGAACCAGGTAGCTCTTCTAATACGAATTTTGACCTCATGAAATTGTCTGCCTATGTGCTAGACATTGAACAAGTACATGAACTCTATGACAATTTATTTGTCAATGACAATTATACTAAGAATCATACACACATGGCTTCAATTTTGGTTGGGAAGGGAATGTGCAAGCAACAAATTTTTTTAGCCTCTCATCTTCCTTGCTTTCATGTTTTAAGACTGAACATTCAAAGGTTTGATGAAACTCCTAGAAAAATGATGTTTCTGCTTTATACCCAACTTTTTACTTGGTATATGGATAAAGCCTTTAACTGTTTCTTTTTTCTTTCTAGCTTTTCCATTTTAGATCCTTGTGATCTAATTTCTTTGGCTTAGACATGTTCTTATGAAACTCTGGTTCTTTAATATTAATCAATGCTTCCATCATCTGACACCTTGAACAAATTCACAATCAATGAACTATTGATTGAAGATCTCTACCTTAAAAATATTCATTTGCACGACTATTTTCTCTTTAAATTTTCCAGATCCTCTACCAATAGTTCTATGATATTTGAGATTATAGTGACTATATGTTTCTTTTCTTGATCATTATCATGGTTACTTTCAATAATTTTGCAACTCGAAAGGACTTGCAAAAGAGTGGAATAAAAACATTTTTGAAAATATCTTCACACAACTACACAAATTAGAGGAGGAATTGACGGCAATCCAAAAAACAATTTGTCTCTCTTCGAATAGATCCTTAGAGGAAAAACAAACCAAACTAATAGCAAAAAAAGACAACTACTTAACTTCCAACAAATGTTTTGGAACCAACGAGCAAAGACAAAACACATAAAATTCAATGATACTAATGTGAGTTATTTTTATAAAATAGCTATGGGAAAGAGAAACATGAAAATAATAAAAGAAATTTGTAGACAAGAAGCAACAACAATCATTGGGGAATAGAGTATTAGAAATGAAATTCGAAATTACTTTATCAAAAGATTCAAAAGTAGCCCAATAAATGAAAGTGTTCTGCGTAAACACCTCGACCTAATACAAACTGAAATATCACATGAAGACAAAAGGGAGCTCACAAAACAAGTTACCAATGATGAAATCAAAAAAGCTATGTTTGCTATTGGCCAAGACAAATCGCCAGGACCTAATGGAATGACGACAAAATTCTATCAAAAATATTGGGATATTGTTAGACCGTCTATAACTCAAGCGGTGAAAAAGTGTTTTCCTCTCAGGAAAAATTCTTAAACAAATCAACCTTACTTTTATCACGCTTATAGAAAAATATGATAACCCAAACTCAAGAAGTCATTACCGACCAATCAGTCTCTGCTCAACAATCTACAAAATTATCTCCAAAATTCTGACAGAAAGACTAAAAAAAGCTATGGAAAAAATTATTCACCCACTTCAAGGTGCCTTTGTTGGAAATAGATCAATCCAAGATAATATTCTTATTGCTCATGAAAATTTTCATTCCTTTAAATCTAAAAAGGGAGTGGAAGGCTATATCGCGATCAAATTGGATAAGGAAAAAACATATGACCGTATTGAATGGAAATTCATCATTGAAATCCTCCAAAATTTTGGATTTGATACTACATTCATTAATTGGATTAATGATTGTATTTTGTCTGTTTTCTTCTATGTCCTTGTTAAAAATGGACCCACGAAAAATTTTAAACCAGAAAGAGGACTACGCCAAGGTGACTCACTATCTCCCTTTCTGTTTATTTTGGGAGCATAAATACTTGCAAGAAGACTGCATCAAGAATCAGAACGACAAAAAAACCACTTGGTTTCCAACTTACCCCTCAGGGTACTAGAATTTCGTTTCTAGCATTTGCATATGACATCAAGATCTTCTCAAAAGCAAAATAGGAAAATTGTAGGGAAATTAAATAGATTATTGATGAGTATTGCCAAGTCTCTGGACAAAGAGTAAACTTCCACAAATCTGCTTTTCAGGTTACTATGAAAGTGTCGAACACACAAAAACAACAAATACAAAGAATCCTTACCATTACAAACATGATCTCTCTTGACAAATACCTTGGTTGCCCAATTGTTAATGGCAAAGTTAACCCCAATACCTTCGAGGATGTGGTGACAAATTCAAAAGTACAATTGACTAAATGGAAAGCCAATTCTCTTTCCCAAGTAGGCAGAACTATTTTAATCAAATCCAACCTGGCAACAAAACCTAACTTCTTAATGCAAAGCTTTATGCTCCCTACTAATGCTCATAGGGAACTAGACAAAATAAATAGATATTTTTTAGAAAAAAGATCCATCCTATAAACCCCTTATAGGATAGGACAAAATCTGTCAACCAACTAATCTTGGTGGTTATGGAATTCGTAAAACAAAATAAATGAACTACTCCCTACAATACAAACTTGTTTGGGAGATTCTAGTGAAACCAAACAATTTATGGGTTAAGATCGTCACTAAAAAATATCTAATGGAACAACATATTCTTTGTTATGAGCAAAAAGGCAATTGCTTTTGGCAGTGGACAACATATTCTTTGTTATGAGCAAAAAGGCAATTGCTTTCCATAAAGGACTACGATGGCAATTTGGTGATGGGAAAATGATTAAATTTTGGACAGACAAATGGGTACTTAATGAACCACTTTGCGACTTGGTCAACATTGCACCAGACGCTAACCCAAACTGTCGAGTGGAAAAATTCATGGAGACCAATATGAAATGGAATAAGACAAAACTTGAGATGGTTCTACCATAAAATCTTGTATCCTTAATTATTGTCACTCCTATTCCTTTTAATCACATCACTGATCGTATATATGGAGAACCCAATAAGAGTGGATGGTTCTCTACTAAATCTGCAATGGAACTCATAAATAAATGAAAAAATTCACTGCTTATGATTATTCATGGATTTGGAAGATTGGCACTCATCCCAAAGTAAAAAAATTCTTTGGAGAATCCTAAAAAATGGATTACCGACCAAAACACAATTATAAGAAAAATGAATTGTAGTTCCCTTGGGTTTCATCTCATGTAACCACCCAATTGAAAATACAAACCATATCATATTCCGCTGTACTCACACACTATAGACTATTAACAAAATAAATGGTGCTATTGGAAGATTCATTAGTACGATCAATTCTACTAATAGAAGAATTGATGATATTATAGAGGAGATCAGAAACAGAATCACTAGCATTGAATTCTCTGAACTGGCAGTTACATGGTGGAGCATCTGGTACCAAAGGAACCATAAAACTTTTTCTAATGACAACACAAACACAAAAACCATAGAGACCTAATTAAATATACACAAAATTGTATCTCATGTTGGATTAAAACAAAAAAAATGGAGCCCAGATTGTACAAATAATAGTAGCACCAATGTGAGAAAAAACCAGCCAAGAAAAAATATAGAAATTTACGGTGGAGAAAACCACTAGATAAGTTTGTTAAGATTAATCTTGGCGGATCCACTAAATCCAATGGGAAATCAACACTTGGATTCATCTTTAGAAATGACAAAGGAGAACCAATATTAATCCATGTTGAAAAATGTGGATTTTTACTGCTCTCAAAACTGAGGCTCTAGCCTTCCGAAATGCCCTATTAAAAGCTAAGGAAAAGAAAATTGAACAAATTCAAATCGAATCATATAACTTAACAATTGTGAAGATCTGGCACTGTCCTGGGAAATCGAGATTATCATCTCCAATATCCTTTACTGTCTTTTGTGATAGTGCATTAGTCATATTTTCCGTGAAATCAATTTGGTGGATGACCTTATTGCAAAACATAGCCACACAATTTCCCTAGATGATATTCAACAAACCCAGAACATCTTTTTCTCAGCTGTAAGGATGCTATTGGTTGGTTTTCAAGTAGATCTTGATACTAGTCTAATTCTTACCTTATCAAAAAATACAAAAAAAATTGGGAAAGAATTAGGGTGTCTTTTTTGTGTCAATAAACAAAGGCATAATTTTTTTAGGGTGCCATGCACGTAGTTAGTTAAACTAACTTGCATAATTTCTTTTTTATTTTTTTGGAAAGGAAAGAATTAGGGTGAAATCAAGAAAGACTTGAAAATTATCATATAGCATCATTGCGGATGAGAAACAAAAGTTTTGGATTGATATGGATATCCTCAATTGAATTCCAATTGCACGTGTTTTTAGTATGGTCGACCACTGAGTTAATTTCATGAAAGATATGACTGATCTAAGTTATCACAAAAGATTGTAATAGATGAAGGATATCAAAAAAAGAATCTCAATATATCAAGGACAATCTCAGATACCCTTAATAATATTCACAATTGTTAAGTTGTCACTTTCCAGTCCAATGTTTTCTAGTCTCATTTCTTTAGCTTAGTGTAGTGCGTTGTAGATAGTTAGAGCCTCTGTTCTTAACACTGTTAATTTTCCATATTTTTAAGTGTGGATAAGAATTGATTATGCTTTGTCATTTCTGAATATAAATCCGATTGTAGACTCCCCATTTATTTTAGTTGATCCATCAACATTTATTTTGATCACTTCATCATGTTGTTTTTTTAATCATATGTTTTTTTCTTTCTCCTTCTATTACATTTGTTAGTTGTCAAATTGGTTGTAGTAGTTCAACCTAGGTTCTAGTATTTCACCTTATTCCAATTGGTGATCAATTTTTTTATATAATTTGTTAGATCTTTAATGGGATCTGGTTGTAGACTATTATTTGAAAATAGTTTCTAGTTTCTTTGATACCGAATACTCCACCAAGTAATTGCTAGTTTCAAAAATTGTTTTTTATTAGCTTATGTTTTATCTCATCCATAATAACATCCAGTCTCTTGTTGTGGTGCTCAGTCGTACTTATGTATTGAGCGATTTCCAGGGTTATTTTACTCATTGTCAATAGTGATTGATGACAGTGATTCAAAAGATGCTTAGTATCCTCTATAGGGGTATTGCATGATGTACATCCTGGTGGGATTGAGATCCCTTTCTCCAGGAGTCTTTTCTTTGTTGGTAGTCCGTTTTTCATGATTCCAAAGGTAATTCTTTACTTTATGATATGTATCTAACTTTCATATCCACGAGGAGTCATACACACTGTATTGTTTGTTCTTGTTAATTAGGTCCATCGCAGATTTAGTGGAAAACTATCCATTTCTGCTTGATTCCCAGTACATCAGATTTGTAATATTTCCTAAACGAAGTGGTGCCCCCGAAATAATTGAAATCAAGTCTGGAGGGAGAACTTGGTTTAGTTTATATGTATTCCAAGTGTTATCCAAGTTCAAAAATTCTTTGACTTTCACATTTATGTCCTAGTTTAAACGATTATGAGTCATATTACATAGAGGCTCCTTTGAGATCCACTTATCCTTCCAGAAGTAGATTGTTTTCCCATCCCCGACTTGCCAGATCAGGCCTTTTTGGAAATCATTTTGAAGATCCATCAAGTTCGACCATTTCTAAGAATAATTTCTCTTTTTGTTATAATCTAATATTTGTTTTTCTTTTAGGTATTTCTATGTTACAATTCTTACCCCAATATCCTCGGTTCTGCCATTATTTTCTAGATTAGTTTGTATTGTAGCGCATGGTTGATATCTTTAGTTTTTTGAAGGCCAAGATCACCCTTATCTTTAGGTTGATAAATTTGGTCCCATCCAATTAATCATTTAAAGGAAGTATCTTTGTTCTAAAAGAAGCTTATGCTTATTCTATCTAGTTATTATGAGTACTTGATAGAAGCATAAAACTTTGCATCAATAAGTTTGGTCTAGCGGCGAGATTGGATTGAATCAATGTCTTCTGACCCGCTTGATATAATGCATTGGCTTTCCATTTTCTCAGTTGAAATTTTGATTTTGTTATGATATCCTCAATAGTGTTTGCATTAACTCTTCCATTAATTATAGGCAAGTCTAGGTATTTTTCTAGAGATGTCAAGTTTGTTATTGTTAGAATACCCTGGATTTGTTGTTATGTTGATTAGGAACCTTTTTTGTGAACTGGAAAGCCGATTTGTGAAAGCTAACTTTTTTCATGAGATTTGACTATAATCGTCAATTATTTGTTTTATTTTCCTACAATTGTTATGATTTGCTTTATAGAAGATCGTAATATCATCTATAAAGGCCATGAAAGGAATTCTTGGGCCATTACGTGTCAGTTGGAAACATAATGGTTTCCTTTGTCTGTTAGAAGCTTGTTGTACTGTTTTTGCAAGAAGTTCTTCTACTAGAATAAAAAGAAATAGGGATAGCGGTTCGCCTTGTGTTAGGCCACGTTCTGGCTTAAAAATTTTAGTTGGTCCATTATTTACCAAGACAGAGAAAGATAAAGTAGAGATACATTCCTTTATCTATTGATGAAAACTGAATTGAATCGATATTGATGTAGTACGTCAAGGATAAAGGTTCATTCAATTCGGTCATATGCTTTTTCCATATCAAGCTTAATAGCAATCAACCCTTCAATTCCTTTTCTAGATTTGAAAGTGATGTGAATCAAGCTGCTTCACCTCCAGATGCAACCACTCTAGTGGGTGCCAAGGATGAGCTAGAATTAGAGGCCAAGGCCAGGGACAAGACTGCGAGAGAAGACATGTCGAGGCTGCCGACGCCAACGCTAGGGCAGGGAGGCAACCACGGCAATTTGTCACTAAAGGAGGCCATCTTGGAGGATTATGATAAACTTGAGGTGCAAGTCCAAAGGAGCACAAGAGTGCCGACGCCAAGCTATCCGGCTCCTACAGCGCCGCTCACACGTTCGGGCGCCCGGGCGTTGGCTAGGGTTAATCAAGGCCACCTCGCCCCTCGGCTCCTCCCAAGCCAAAGGGGTTATCACGAGGGCCTAAGCCAAGCTACTCCAAGAAGGCATCAACAAAGGCCTTATGAGCTATGGAGCGTTGAGCCCAATGCTAAATGACTCGGTGATGACACTCATCCAAGAAGGCACCCCGACGTCGGGCATTGGCCAAGATGGGGAGGAGCGACGTTCACCAGTCCGAGGAGCTCCAAATGAGACTAAACTCATACCATCCACTCTTGACATCCCTACAAGTCATTGGACCCCAGGAGTAGCGGAGAGTTTGAAGGTTTACTCGGAGATGGCATTGGATGTCAAGGAGGCCCCGTCACGGCAATGTCAAGACGTTGAAACAAGGCCATCACCGAATTGGCTCATGCCTTTGCCCTCATATTTGGTGGTGATGTGGAATATTGGATTCTCTCTAGCATATCCAAAATGGAACGCAAATGGCATTGAAAATCTACCAGTCCATCAAGAGTCCCACTTTAAGGATACCATTGATGTGTTAAGACAATTTAGGGTTTTTCTCATGTTTTTAAGCTGGCTTGCATCCATCCTTTCTTTTCACGTTGAACATCAATAATATTATTGAGCTTTTCCCCAGAGCAAAAAGCCTCATGAGCCTTAGGTTTTGACGTCTTTGTTTGGTGAGTTTATCCGAACTTAGTAGAGAGATTTAGGTGTGTTTATCCTCGATCAAATCTACATTCTTCTGGTTATTTTTGGTGAGATTATCCAAATATTTACAGTAGCTTATCCCTTCTCAAAAATTGCCTCAATCACTTCAAAACGCTCTGCCACATCTTGCTTGTCTAGCCAGTCCACCGTCGGTGCTGAGGAGGAGTTGCTTGGGTTTTGGTGTCAAACTTTCCATGAAGCTTAGAGATCCTCACAAGGGACACAGCATTTGGTATCAGATCTATGCTCAAGGTAAGTGTCAATCCAACCCTCGCTCTTGCAATTTCAAGGAAATTTTGCTATAGTTTACCGAGTACTCTCTTCTAGCCATACTTGCGTTTGCGATCTTGTGCTGTGAGTTTTGTGTGTTGCGTGAGTGTTCAACATAGCCTTTAATTTTCTAAGGGTAGAGACGGTCATTGCATGCTACTAAACAACCCATTTACTTGCTAGCATCAACTCTTGTTGACCCCATTGAATGCATGCTTTAACTTGATATTAAAACCCCAAAAGTTGTAACCGCCACTTACCATATTTGTCCGCATTTCTTTTGGATGGAATATTTCATTGTTACTTGTGCATTTTATGTGAACCAATCAATAATATAAGGAGCATAAGTTATGAGAAAGGTGCTTAGTCCCTCAAGTTAGAAGTGGTGAACGATATTGTTAAGTGACTAGTTCTTTTGCAATTGCGTTAGATGTTTTGTCAAGTTGTAAAGGAAAATTTCCCAATGTGAGATTGAAAATTATTGCTATAGAAAGAAATGTTTGAACCAGAAAGACCCGGCCTAAGTTACAAAAGGGAGGACCTTAGAAACATTAGTCAAACCAGAAAGAAAATAGCAAGCAAGAAAAGTTGTTGTTGCGTCCAAAAAGAGTTTTTGTAAGGGGCTAAGTACTTAGTACCTTTCTTGTGTGTCTAATTTATATCTTGACTTGCATAACGTGCATTAGTTGTGATTGAGCGAATGTAACCAATTTGTCCAAACACAACTCTAAGCCTAAACCCTAGTGCTCGGTAAAGTCATGCAATTTTCTTCTTGTGGTTTCAAGAACTTGTGTAGGACTTCCTAGTGGGGGTCGCGATCAAGTGTGTGTGAGCCTAATAGGTCTTGGAAGTAGCTTGGAAACAAGTCACTATGAAGCCAGCCTTAGATTGGAAGAGGAAGGCCGTGTGAAGCACAAGACAAGGAGGCCACTTGGAGGTATTTTACCACTACTTTGTGAATTCATTTTTGGACTAATTTGTGTGTTGTTTGCCTTGTTTTTGTTATGTCGATACAGGGAGACAAAGGGAACGGTCTCATGGGAGCCGATAGTGAGGGCAAGCCTCTTACTTAAGAATATCCAAGCCGTGTTTGATAGAACTCGGCTAGACCTCTTACAAGCGATGGATGATAAGCTAGAGAAAAGGCTTGGCATCCCTAGGAGGAGTTACACCACAAGCCAGCCTAACTCCCCCAAGCAAAGAGAGTTCCAAGAGAGATTTCGAGAGGAAGGGCCTTCACACCAAGCCGGAGAGAGCACCAATTTGTTGAGGCCTTTAAGGGGCCACAATCACCTCTTAGATGACATGGAGAACCCTTTCTCCCCTGATTCCATCAATCAAGCGCCGACTCGGCCACTTGCCCCGGCCAACCCTCCTATGCTTGAGAGGATGATGAGATGGCCTTATCAACCACCAGTTGGCCCCCTTTTGCATCCAAGGCATGTGCCCTTTGAACAACAAGAACACCAACACGGGGCTAGAGACCGAAGGATGCCACCACGGGCGCAAGGGCCTAGGCACTTTTCCTTTGGCCAAGAAGATGGAGCTAGAGCTCAAGAGAGGGAGCCATACCACGACATCAAGCTCTTCATCCAGGCCTATGCATGCACGTCTGATCCGGAGGCCTACCTTGATTGGGAGGCCAAAACCCAAGCCGTCTTTGACTACTACGGCTACTCCGATGTGCAAAGGGTGGACATTGTCACTATCCACTTTTTCGACTTTTCCTACTCTTGGTGGCTTGAGGACAAAAAAGAGTGAGCCTACCATAACTACCCACCAATCAGTACGTGGGAGGAGCTTAAAGAGGCTATGAGGTTTCGGTTTGTGCCTCAAGATTTTCAATACCGAATCCAAGTCAAGTTGGAGAGAGTGAAGCAAGGAAATCAGACTCTAGAGGAATTCTATAAAGAGCTAAATCACTTGGTGTTTCGCTCAAATGTTCATTTTCCAGAGGGCTATCTAGTGTCCAAGTTCACCACGGGTTTGAACCCTGACATTGGCCAAGTCAAGCTAGAGGGAGTAAAGCAAGGAAATCGGACTCTGGAGGAATTCTATAAAGAGATAAAACCCTTGGTGTTTCGCTCAAATGTTCATTTTCTAGAGGGCTATCTAGTGTCCAAGTTCACCACGGGCTTGAACCCTGACATTGGCCAAGTGGTGGAGATGCAAAGGTTTGGTGCTCATGTGCAAATTGAGGAGGTGCTTCACTATGCTACCCAAGTTTACCAAAATTTGCAACAAAGGAAGAGTTCTTGAAGTTCTCGTCCTTGGGGCTCCACTCCAAACTTTAACTCTTTTACAACTGCCCCTGGGCGCCAAGAGAACAAGCCAGACCTAGCCAAAGCATGCCTAAGAGAGAAGGCCATTGACAGAGCTAAAGTCGTGATACCTATCAAATAAATCCCAAAATACCTACTAAGTAGTATAGTAAGCAAGTCAGGGTCGATCCCACAAAGAGTCAGGTTATCAACTTATGCAATTTGTTATCACCAACTAGGAACTAGGGGGGGGGGTTTGTTTGTTTGTGTTTCTCGTAACAAGCAATGAGGAAACAAGTAAATAAGTTCGCAGGAAAAGGTTGTAAATATGATGGGAAAAAGCATCACACTCAACAGAGATCCACACAACAATAGATAGGTCGATCACGGAATTCTATCAATCTCAAGTTCTCAACTTTCCTATAGTTGTTCTTATCCCGATCTTAGATAACTATTAGTTCTACCAGCCCTAATAGTACTTATTACTAAATCAAATCCGAAAACCTTCAGAACTCAATAAAGCAATATCATTCAACCAAGGATTAACAAGACACATGCAATAGAAACAACCCGTTACTATAAGCATGCAATTAACTCTCTCTCACAATTATGCGCTCGGATCCCCTATACGCACAATCGTGTTCGCTACTAGATATGCAACCCGAACCCGGAATCACAAGTCCTAGCAATTAGGAATATATCAATAAACCTAGGTAGCTACTCTAGATAAATCAACATAAACCAATAAACATTTAAGCACAAGAGAATTAATCCAACTAGATAGGAAAACGAACAAGAGTAGAAAACTCACAACCAATCAATTGCTGGCTTCAAACTGTCAAGTACAACAATGGAGATTTAGTTCTCCATTAGGATTTGTGAGAGGAGAAATATGAAAAGTGGCAATTAGGGTTAGATAAGTTTTTTTTCTCTAAAAGAGTCTTAAACCTAACTTAAATACTAAAGTAATAATTCAGAAATAAAGAAAAGAAAAACAACAAACTTGGAAATAAAGTTTCGGAAATAAAATAAAACAGGAATAAGAAAACTCGTAAAAGACTTTCAACGCGTCTCCACCGCGGGTGCGGTGGCTCCACCGCCAGGTGCAGCCATTTAACAGAAACTCCAGTTCTCTGACGACCTCGCCGCGGGTGCGGCAATGCCCACCGCTGGGTGCGGTGGGATTCCAGTACTTCAGCTTCTGCGACACTTCAGTTAAAATGCCATAACTTTTGATTCCCAAATCGGATTGCGCTCATATTTTGAGGACTGGTAGTAGACTTCAAGATCTAACTCCTCGAATTGGAATCACTCCATTTGGACATCTGAGTAGAGAGAACGAACCATTTGAATTCAGCCCACTGTTCTTCTACTCTTCTCTTCACTTCCTTTGCGTCTTCTAGTGGTGACTTCTTCCTCAGTGTATCCTATGATATCCAAAACAGCTCAAACACCTCCAAAAACACCAAACTTTGCCCCCAAACGCCATACACATAAATGTGTCTAAATCTACCTGAATGGCACCAATAAACCCTCTAAAGACTCTTACTTAAGCCCTACAAAGTAGTGCTTATCAAACTCCCCCATGCTTAGACCTTTGCTCGTCCTCGAGTAAACTAATAAAGAGTCTACTCCTCCAATGCAGCACCCAATGTCTCAGGAAGCATATCCTCCAACTAAGAGTCACCTAACCCATGCCAAAGCTCCTGGCACCAATCTCATCTACAACACATCCATACTCAACAAGCTTAAGGGACAAGCAGAGTACTTTCCCCAAGCTTAACTCAGACATCCAATAGTGTGAGTAACCTCTAATCCTAGCCTCCATCTATTGCTCCTTATGCCTCCCAGAGTGACCTACCCGACAATCCTTCTTTGACTCCTCTTTTTATGACGCCTCGCCAAGAATAAAGAGAAATCCTAAAATCACTCTTCTTCTTTTTCGCTCATTTTGCCAAGGCGCTCTTTCGGGTTTTCACCAAGCCACTCATATTTTTTTCATAGATGTGCTCACATAAGCTCACGTCACTCTTGATCTCATATTACCCCAGCCTAATGCTGGTCCAAGCCACCTGCTTATTGCCTAGGCCGCCCTTTCGGGTTTTCGACCTATCCCAGGATTTTTATGTATGCCTTTTTTCAATTTTTGGCTTTTTTCTTTATTCCTTTTCTCCTCAGCGACGTAGCAAGTATAAAACGCTCCCCCATGCTTAAACATTGCATTGTCCTCAATGTAATGAAAGACAAAAGAATAGAGCACAAGGAAAAGCAAAAAATAACTCACAACGTCGCCGAGCTGGCTTGGACACTTCCTTTGTTGCTGGCGGTCTTCAATAGACGCACAGGTCTCAGGTGTTGAGCGTGCGTCTTCAATACTCCATGATCTTCATCTACCGTGCAACCATACGAAGCCACTTTGGTGAATAGTGGTAATCAAAGAATTCGGGGTTGCACGGTCTTCAGCGAACACAAAAAATGGGCCCAGATGTCATCGTGGTGTGGGCCCTGGTGTACCTCCTCTCCAACTGTCGACTGTAGGGCCATCATCGTTGCCAAATAAAAATGTGGGGCGAATGTCTCCTCCTTTGACAACATGATGCGCAACATCTCCATGAGAAACTCTGGACAACTGGCCTTGGTACAACTTTTTTTTTTTTTTTAATTCCGATTATTCTTTTTTTTTGGATTTTTTTTTTTAGGATTTTTTTTTTTTTTGCTCCCCGTTTAAGGTTTTTTCGGGAAGTTTATTAGTGCAGGGAAGGAAGAGACTTACATTGATGTGGAAACACCTTCTTCAATAGGCATGAGTCTCTTCCCTGCAGGTTAATCGGAAACAAAAACAAGAACAAAAACAAAGCAAAAACACACTAAAGAAAATGCAAAAACAAAGAAAGAAAAGCAAAGAAAGAAAAACATACCTCGGGTTGCCTCCCGGACAGCGCCTTAGTTATTGTCATGGCTTGACATATTACTCCATCTTCAACTTGGGTTGCTCATAGCAACTAAACTCCTGAGGTCCATATCAGGGGGATGCCTCTTTGTATACTCCATGTTGAGCGTTTCCCCCATGCTGGTGCACTTCATGATGGGTGGACCGTTGTGCATACCCATGAACGCACTGACCATCTTCAGAAATGGTCTACCCAACATCTCAGGGCCTGCATGCCTATCTTGCCCCGTATCCAGTATGTAACAATTCGCCAATTGGATCAAGGCCTTCTTCTTGTGCTTCCCCTTCGGTTTCTTCTTGATCGTGCCCAGCACCTTTAACATTTCCTTGCAGCGAGGGGTGCTATCTGCCAGTGTGACCAAGGGAACGGTTTTGATGCAGTCACTGAAGGCCTCATAGATATCCTCGTTGTTCTTTAGTCTTTGAGTATCTCGGGAATCCTCAAGGAAGGGTGCGACGGGTTGCAGCGCGACGAGCGGGAAGGAGTTGAGACGCACAAACTCATCATAGGCAGCCTCCAGAGGGTCGGGGACTGTCGGGGCATTTTCGGGAGAAACGGTTGTCTCTGGAGTATTTCCGCGATCGCGGCACTCCTCCTCATTGTCGCTGAACTCTTCTAGTCCCAAAAAGTACTCCTCTTCCGAAAGCACCTCTGGGTATGGGGCGGGTGGCTTTTCGGGACCGAGAGGGGGAAAGTATGGACGAACGTAGGTGTCCACATAAGGTTCATCAACAGCTCCAGAAGTCTCGCCGCGGGTGCGTCCAGAAGCCACCGCCGGGTGCGGTGAATCCCCAGATTTTTCTCGAGAAACAGTACCGCTTGCCGCGGGTGCGGTGGTTGCCACCGCTGGGTGCGGTGAACTTGACAGAACATTATGTTTTTCCAAATCATGCTCGCCGCGGGTGCGGTCACCTTGCCGCTGTGTGAGGTCATTCTCCAGAACACCCTCTTTTCCTGAGTCGTCCTCTTCAGCATTAGGAGCGACATGCAATTGCTTTCCACTTCTAAGAGTTACCGCGCTAACGTTTGCCCGTGGGTTAACTACCGTTTGAGATGGTAGATTTCCCGATATCTTTGCATCGATCCTTGTAATCGCCTCAGCCATCTGTCCCATCTGTGTCTCAATGTTCTTGATACTCGACGTCGTAGCTTGAACGTGAGTGCTGAAGTGCTTATCCAGAGCTTGGAACATATCTTCAGTTGACATGGAGGGGCTAGGATTGGACACTGGCGGGCTATGCTCATAGGCCGGATTGTACTGCTGTGGAGCACCCTGCTGGTAGAACGATTGTGGCTCCGGGTAGAACTCCTGGTAGTTATGACCATATAGAGGGTATTGTTGGTACCCATAAATCGAATTTGGGTGATCTCTCCACCCTGGAGTGTATGCGTAGGAGTATGGGTCATATCGCGGCTCTCCCCATAAATCCATATCTGAATCAAAATCAAAACAAAGAAAATACAAAAATCAGTAGCACGGGTGTGGACCGTAAGATAGGTCCACACCAAGGTTGGTAACATACAAATCACAAAAACAGAAAATTTGACTCCCCGGCAACGGCGCCAAATTTGACAGAGCTAAAGTCGTGATGCCTATCAAATAAATCCCAAAATACCTACTAAGTAGTATAGCAAGCAAGTCAGGGTCGATCCCACAGAGAGTCAGGTTATCAACTTATGCAATTTGTTATCACTAACTAGGAACTAGGGGGGGTTTGTTTGTGTTTCTCGTAACAAGCAATAAGGAAACAAGTAAATAAGTTCGCAGGAAAAGGTTGTAAATATGATGGGAAAAAGCGCCACACTCAACAGATATCCACACAACAATAGATAGGTCGATCACAGAATTCTATCAATCTCAAGTTCTCAACTTTCCTATAGTTGTTCTTATCCCGATCTTAGATAACTATTAGTTCTAGCAGCCCTAATAGTACTTATTACTAAATCAAATCCGAAAACCTTCAGAACTCAATAAAGCAATAGCATTCAACCAAGGATTAACAAGACACATGCAATAGAAACAACCCGTTACTATAAGCATGCAATTAACTCTCTCTCACAATTATGCGCTCGGATCCCCTATACGCACAATCGTGTTCGCTACTAGATATGCAACCCAAACCCGGAATCACAAGTCCTAGCAATTAGGAAGATATAAATAAACCTAGGTAGCTACTCTAGATAAATCAACATAAACCAATAAACATTTAAGCACAAGAGAATTAATCCAACTAGATAGGAAAACGAACAAGAGTAGAAAACTCACAACCAATCAATTGCTGGCTTCAAACTGTCAAGTGCAACAATGGAGGTTTAGTTCTCCATTAGGATTTGTGAGAGGAGAAATATGAAAAGTGGCAATTAGGGTTAGAGAAGTTTTTTTTCTCTAAAAGAGTCTTAAACCTAACTTAAATACTAAAGTAATAATTCAGAAATAAAGAAAAGAAAAATAACAAACTTGGAAATAAAGTTTCGGAAATAAAATAAAACGGGAATAAGAAAACTCGTAAAAGACTTTCAGCGCATCTCCACCGCGGGTGCGGTGGCTCCACCGCCGGGTGCGGTGGCTCCACCGCCGGGTGTAGCCATTTAACAGAAACTCCAGTTCTCTGACGACCTCGCCGCGGGTGCGGCAATGCCCACCGCTGGGTGCGGTGGGATTCCAGTACTTCAGCTTCTGCGACACTTCAGTAAAAACGCCATAACTTTTGATTTCCAACTCGGATTGCGCTCATATTTTGAGGACTTGTAGTAGACTTCAAGATCTAACTCCTCGAATTGAAATCACTCCATTTGGACATCTGAGTAGAGAGAACGAACCATTTGAATTCAGCCCACTGTTCTTCTACTCTTCTCTTCACTTCCTTTGCGTCTTCTAGTGGTGACTTCTTCCTCAGTGTCTCCTATGATATCCAAAACAGCTCAAACACCTCCAAAAACACCAAACTTTGCCCCCAAACGCCATACACATGAATGTGTCTAAATCTACCCGAATGGCACCAATAAACCCTCTAAAGACTCTTACTTAAGCCCTATAAAGTAGTGCTTATCAAACTCCCCCATGCTTAGACCTTTGCTCGTCCTCGAGTAAACTAATAAAGAGTCTACTCCTCCAATGCAGCACCTAAGGTCTCAAGAAGCATATCCTCCAACTAAGAGTCACCTAACCCATGCCAAAGCTCCTGGCACCAATCTCATCTACAACACATCCATACTCAACAAACTTAAGGGGCAAGCAGAGTACTTTCCCCAAGCTTAACCCAGACATCCAATAGTGTGAGTAACCTCTAATCCTAGCCTCCATCTATTGCTCCTTATGCCTCCCAGAGTGACCTACCCGACAATCCTTCTTTGACTCCTCTTCTTATGACGCCTCGCCAAGAATAAAGAGAAATCCTAAAATCACTCTTCTTCTTTTTCGCTCATTTTGCCAAGGCGCCCTTTCGGGTTTTCACCAAGCCACTCATATTTTTTTCATAGATGTGCTCACATAAGCTCACGTCACTCTTGACCTCATATTACCCCAGCCTAATGCTGGTCCAAGCCACATGCTTATTGCCTAGGCCGCCCTTTCGGGTTTTCGACATATCCCAAGATTTTTATGTATGCCTTTTTTCAATTTTTGGCTTTTTTCTTTATTCCTTTTCTCCTCAGCGATGTAGCAAGTATAAAACCCTCCCCCATGCTTAAACATTGCATTGTCCTCAATGTAATGAAAGACAAAAGAATAGAGCACAGGGAAAAGAAAAAAATAACTCACAACGTCGCCGAGCTGGCTTGGACACTTCCTTTGTTGCTGGCGGTCTTCAATAGACGCACAGGTCTCGGGTGTTGAGCGTGCGTCTTCAATACTCCATGATCTTCATCTACCGTGCAACCATACGAATCCACTTTGGTGAATAGTGATAATCAAAGAATTCGGGGCTGCACGGTCTTCAGCGAACACAAAAAATGGGTCCAGATGTCATCGTGGTGTGGGCCCTGGTGTACCTCCTCTCCAACTGTCGACTGTAGGGCCATCATCGTTGCCAAATAAAAATGTGGGGCAAATGTCTCCTCCTTTGACAACATGATGCGCAACATCTCCATGAGAAACTCTGGACAACTGGCCTTGGTACAACTTTTTTTTTTTTCTAATTCCGATTATTCTTTTTTTTTTGGATTTTTTTTTTTTTTTTTGCTCCCTGTTTAAGGTTTTTTCGGGGAGTTTATTAGTGCAGGGAAGGAAGAGACTTACATTGGTGTGGAAACACCTTCTTCAATAGGCATGAGTCTCTTCCCTGCAGGTTAGTCGGAAACAAAAACAAGAACAAAAACAAAGCAAAAACACACTAAAGAAAATGCAAAAACAAAGAAAGAAAAGCAAAGAAAGAAAAACATACCTCGGGTTGCCTCCCGGACATCGCCTTAGTTATTGTCATGGCTTGACATATTACTCCATCTTCAACTTAGGTTGCTCATAGCAACTAAACTCCTGAGGTCCATATCAGGGGGATGCCTCTTTGTATACTCCATGTTGAGCCTTTCCCCCATGCTGGTGCACTTCATGATGGGTGGACCGTTGTGCATACCCATGAACGCACTGACCATCTTCAGAAATGGTCTACCCAACATCTCAGGGCCTGCATGCCTATCTTGCCCCGTATCCAGTATGTAACAATTCGCCAATTGGATCAAGGCCTTCTTCTTGTGCTTCCCCTTCGGTTTCTTCTTGATCGTGCCCAGCACCTTTAACATTTCCTTGCAGCGAGGGGTGCTATCTGCCAGTGTGACCAAGGGAACAGTTTTGATGCAGTCACTGAAGGCCTCATAGATATCCTCGTTGTTCTTTAGTCTTTGAGTATCTCGGGAAGCCTCAAGGAAGGGTGCGACGGGTTGCAGCGCGACGAGCGGGAAGGAGTTGAGACACACAAACTCATCATAGGCAGCCTCCAGAGGGTCGGGGACTGTCGGGGCATTTTCGGGAGAAACGGTTGTCTCTGGAGTATTTCCGCGATCGCGGCACTCCTCCTCATTGTCGCTGAACTCTTCTAGTCCCAAAAAGTACTCCTCTTCCGAAAGCACCTCTGGGTATGGGCAGGTGGCTTTTCGGGACCGAGAGGGGGAAAGTATGGACGAACGTAGGTGTCCACATAAGGTTCATCAACAGCTCCAGAAGTCTCACCGCGGGTGCGTCCAGAAGCCACCACCGGGTGCGGTGAATCCCCAGATTTTTCTCGAGAAACAGTACCGCTTGCCGCGGGTGCGGTGGTTGCCACCGCTGGGTGCGGTGAACTTGACAGAACATTCTGTTTTTCCAAATCATGCTCGCCGCGGGTGCGGTCACCTTGCCGCTGTGTGCGGTCACTCTCCAGAACACCCTCTTTTCCTGAGTCGTCCTCTTCAGCATTAGGAGCGACATGCAATTGCTTTCCACTTCTAAGAGTTACCGCGCTAACGTTTGCCCGTGGGTTAACTACCGTTTGAGATGGTAGATTTCCCAATATCTTTGCATCGATCCTTGTAATCGCCTCAGCCATCTGTCCCATCTGTGTCTCAATGTTCTTGATACTCGACGTCGTAGCTTGAACGTGAGTGCTGAAGTGCTTATCCAGAGCTTGGAGCATATCTTCAGTTGACATGGAGGGGCTAGGATTGGACACTGGCGGGCTATGCTCATAGGCCGGATTGTACTGCTGTGGAGCACCCTGCTGGTAGAACGATTGTGGCTCCGGGTAGAACTCCTGGTAGTTATGACCATATAGAGGGTATTATTGGTACCCATAACTCGAATTGGGGTGATCTCTCCGCCCTGGAGTGTATGCGTAGGAGTATGGGTCATATCGCGGCTGTCCCCATAAATCCATATCTGAATCAAAATCAAAACAAAGAAAATACAAAAATCAGTAGCACGGGTGTGGACCGTAAGATAGGTCCACACCAAGGTTGGTAACAAACAAATCACAAAAACAGAAAATTTGACTCCCCGGCAACGGCGCCAAATTTGACAGAGCTAAAGTCGTGATGCCTATCAAATAAATCCCAAAATACCTACTAAGTAGTATAGCAAGCAAGTCAGGGTCGATCCCACAAAGAGTCAGGTTATCAACTTATGCAATTTGTTATCACCAACTAGGAACTAGGGGGGGGGTTGTTTGTTTGTGTTTCTCGTAACAAGCAATGAGGAAACAAGTAAATAAGTTCGCAGGAAAAGGTTGTAAATATGATGGGAAAAAGCGCCACACTCAACAGATATCCACACAACAATAGATAGGTCGATCACGGAATTCTATCAATCTCAAGTTCTCAACTTTCCTATAGTTGTTCTTATCCCGATCTTAGATAAATTAGTTCTACCAGCCCTAATAGTACTTATTACTAAATCAAATCCGAAAACCTTCAGAACTCAATAAAGCAATAGCATTCAACCAAGGATTAACAAGACACATGCAATAGAAACAACCCGTTACTATAAGCATGCAATTAACTCTCTCTCACAATTATGCGCTCGGATCCCCTATACGCACAATCGTGTTCGCTACTAGATATGCAACCCGAACCCGGAATCACAAGTCCTAGCAATTAGGAAGATATCAATAAACCTAGGTAGCTACTCTAGATAAATCAACATAAACCAATAAACATTTAAGCACAAGAGAATTAATCCAACTAGATAGGAAAACGAACAAGAGTAGAAAACTCACAACCAATCAATTGCTGGCTTCAAACTGTCAAGTGCAACAATGGAGGTTTAGTTCTCCATTAGGATTTGTGAGAGGAGAAATATGAAAAGTGGCAATTAGGGTTAGAGAATTTTTTTTTCTCTAAAAGAGTCTTAAACCTAACTTAAATACTAAAGTAATAATTCAGAAATAAAGAAAAGAAAAATAACAAACTTGGAAATAAAGTTTCGGAAATAAAAGAAAACGGGAATAAGAAAACTCGTAAAAGACTTTCAGCGCATCTCCACCGCGGGTGCGGTGGCTCCACCGCCGGGTGCGGCCATTTAACAGAAACTCCAGTTCTCTGACGACCTCGCTGCGGGTGCGGCAATGCCCACCGCTGGGTGCGGTGGGATTCCAGTACTTCAGCTTCTGCGACACTTCAATAAAAACGCCATAACTTTTGATTCCCAACTCGGATGGTGCTCATATTTTGAGGACTTGTAGTAGACTTCAAGATCTAACTC
The DNA here is from genome assembly GCA_027886185.1 of Rheum nobile. NCBI lineage: Eukaryota > Viridiplantae > Streptophyta > Magnoliopsida > Caryophyllales > Polygonaceae > Rheum > Rheum nobile. Next base: position 17,577,068 of record WOAB01000485.1, read on the forward strand.
CTAGAATTGGAATCACTCCATTTGGACATCTGAGTAGAGAGAACGAACCATTTGAATTCAGCCCACTGTTCTTCTACTCTTCTCTTCACTTCCTTTGCGTCTTCTAGTGGTGACTTCTTCCTCAGTGTCTCCTATGATATCCAAAACAGCTCAAACACCTCCAAAAACACCAAACTTCGCCCCCAAATGCCATACACATGAATGTGTCTAAATCTACCCGAATGGCACCAATAAACCCTCTAAAGACTCTTACTTAAGCCCTACAAAGTAGTGCTTATCAGCCATCCGCCTAGCCAAGGCCCCAAAAAGGTAGACAACTCTCGCACTAGAGATTTCAAGTGCTACCAGTGTTTAGGGCGAGGCCATTATGCAAGGGACTATCCTACAAGGAAGCAAGTGCTCTTAAATGAGCATAGGGACTATGTTTCGGAGGATGAAGAAGAAGTACTAGAGAAGGACGACACCTCACATGAAGAAGAAGAAGAGGTTCATGTCACGGTGGCCATTCAAGATTGTTTTGTGGTCAAGAGGACCTTGGTTGCTAGTGACGTGCCTGATAACAGGTTTTCGTCGTGTAAAACTGTTATGCAAAATATCCAAACAAACCTTAAACCGTAGTCATGGGTAAGTAAAGGTCGAATCCACAGGGAGGCGAATTCTATCTAAATATGCGATTCGTATGTCAATCAAACGTAACCAAAAGGGGGTTTTTGTGAGTTTTGTAAGTTCTAAACATGCAAAAGATAAACAAGCTAAAGAGTTGTGAAGTCAGTGATGGGAAAAGCACTTAGTCAAACAACATCCACTATTCGTATGACAAGTTGATCCTAGATACTCATTCAAAATCCCATGCAATGGAAATTCCAATTCCTTTTCAAATATAACTAATAGCACAACCAGATACTATTAGCACTAACTAACTAAACAACCCTGAAACTATCAAGATTCAGTTTAACAGCAGCCTTACGGATAGGAATATAGTTGGATACAATTCTAGCATAAAACAACCAGCTTTTATCCTAGAATGTAAATCAGTTCTCTTCTGCATAAGACTAGCACAACCAGATACTAGTACGATGCAGTTGCTACTCTGAAATAGATATGCTCAACCAGTAACAATCTAAATCTAGCAATAGATCAATAACGACAAACCCTAGTTGCGTCCAATTCCTTATCAATATTAATGAAAATTAGGGTTCAGCGTCTCACTAAGCCAGGGAGACTTAGTTCTTCATAACAAAAAAACGTAGAATGAAAATTAGGGTTCGAGAGAGATTGGTTGATAGGCAAACAAGCCTTTCTCTATCCTTAAATACTAAAGGAAACAAAGTCTGAATTAACCTAAAACGAAATAATAAATCGTAATAAAATAATGCAAAATAAAGCAAATAAGGAAACGGCTAGGCAGACTTCTGAACAGCGGCGACGGTCGCTGCAACCTCCACGGCGGGCGCCGTAATGGCGGCGGGCGCCGCATTTCCACGGCGGGCGTCGTGGCCAAGTCGTAACCATCGTTGTTGGGAGGGTTTAGGCGGCGGTCGCCGTGGCTTCTGCGGCGGGCACCGTAAGGCACTTCCTCCGAAGTCTTCGTCTCTTCAGCTCCTTGGCGTCTACTTCTGGTGGCTTCCTCCTCAGTGTCTACTATGATCTCCAAAACGGCTCAAACACCTCCAAATACACCAACTTCGCCCCCAAACGCCATACACATGAATGTGTCTAAATCTACCCGAATGGCACCAATAAAACCTCTAATGACTCTTGGTTAAGCCCTACAAAGTAGTGCTTATCAAACTCCCCCGTGGAAATGCGGCGCCCGCCGCCATTACGGTGCCAAAGCCACGCCCTTGACCGAGCTCAATTATCCCACCTATGATAAATAGTTGTTTGCTCTACCTTTGCCTATGACATAAGGGAATGGCCTAAAAAGAGATGTAATAGACACAAGTGAGAATCTTTTTAGGCATGGTTGGATTCTATAGGAGGTTTATGAAGGACTATAGCTCCATAGCCACGCCCTTGACCGAGCTCACCAAGAAAACTGTGGTATTCCATTGGGGTGAGGCACAAGAGGTTGCATTTCAAATGCTAAAGGACAAATTCACCTATGAACCATTGCTTTCACTCTCGGACATCACAAGAACTTTTGAGATCGAGTGTGATGCCTCAGGGATTGGCCTTGGAGGGGTATTGACGCAAGGAGGCCGGCCAATAGCCTATTTTAGTGAGAAAATGAGTGGTGCCGAGCTCAATTATCCCACCTATGATAAATAGTTGTTTGCTCTTGTCCGAGTGCTCAAGACTTGGCAACTGTAACGCCCCAAATTAACCACTTTTGGGGAGCTACAGCGCTAGAAATTTCCTACAGAGATTCCCTCAGGCTTTATAAGAATAAGAAACTCACCCTAGAAAATTTTCAAACCCCAATGAATATAAACCCTTGACATAACCCATCTTAGATTCGCATCATGTCGCCTGACTTTCTCCATGCTCCCGCTGCGTTACACTGTTATTCGGGCCCTGCAACATGATTGGTCCCTCATATAAACGGGGTTAGCCTATATTTAGACTAAGCAAGTTATAAGCGAATCGAATACATGTTGTAGCATAAATAAAGAAATCATACACATATGCAGATAACATACAACCTATAACCCAAGATTACAAATAACTTGATTCCATAAACAGATAACCCCATATCATAGTATTGTCTATCCTAATATGGTAATGGACCTCATATGCATGAACAGATAATCTAAATACCACAATACAGGCCCATCTAAGCATATATTTTTGTCGCGGTTCTTATTACATAAATTTCACTAAGTACCCAAGATACATCACCTAGTACTCATCTGAACTACTTAACCCATACATTTCATATCACAATACTTCTCATAAGTATCCATCTATGCCACAGAATACCTTACAGTAATTCCATAAATACCTAGCTAGACCTCAGATCATCTCAGTAATCCCATAAGTGCTTAACTGATCCACATAGTACCTTACAGATCATATCACAGTAATCCTATAAACGTTTAATTTCCCATAAACATCCAATTCCATATTAGATTACAGATCTTATCATTATAATTCCCATAGATATCCTACTGAATCACATATCATACTACAGATCATAATAAGTCCTACAAATACCTAACTATACCACAAATGACCTTATAACAAACCCAATAGACATCTAGACTAAACTACAGATCATCGGGATTACAAATCAATATTCAAGACTTATACCCGGGTATATGACTTTTAAGAAAAACACAATGAAAGGTAAACATCAACATATACAAAAAACATTCAAGAAAACACTTATGATAACATTGAAAACACGCCTAAGGACTTTTAGACACGAAGGTACCTTCTTACCTAACCACTTTATGGGGACGTACCTTTACCTGCCGGTCGGAAACAACATCGTTAGCTAGACGAGTGACCAGCCACGCCACAGATAAAGCATCCCACTTACATACACATACCCCTACCTGCCGGACGGAAACAGCATCACTAGCTAGACGACCGACCGTCCACGCCACAAGAAAAGGGGCCTCCCTCGATTCTACATACCTTTACCTGCCGGACAGAAACAGTATCGCTAGCTAGGCGAGCCACCCCTCCACAACACAGGTAAAGTACCTTCCTTGACTCACTACCTTTACTTGCCGGACGGAAACAACATCATTAGCTAGATGACCCGCACGTCCACACCACAGATAAAGTACTTGACTCAACCCTACTCCATTTTAAAATCAAACGGGGCTCAGAACATCCTTGCCCGTACAAGTACAAAAATCATAAACCGTAAACACATAAAGTTATAAACATCAAAAACACAACAACACATGGATCAATCCCAATGATCCACAACAACCTATCATCATCTTAATCAGTCACCAATTCCCACAACAGCCCACCTTACACTTGCACATAGGCAATATCAACATACAAATCCATAACATAACTTTCCCGCACACAGAATTAACCACGATACTTAATTATAAAGATGCTCAACCATATCCCATTTCAGGTTCATAAATAACAAAATCACCAACTCTAAGACAAACCCAACAAGTACATATATCAACAATATTCTTAATATGGAATCCATGCCTAGCATACCGATACAACTAATAACACAACATCACATCAATACAGAACCAACTATTATGGTTCCTACCAAACCCAGACCATCACACTTATTCATCAACATAATTGATCATATCATATAATCAATAAACTCCATCTTGTATAGGCATATCAAGAACCCATATATAACATGGAATTCTCTCTAACCTACGAACGCAATTACCATCCATCATTCATATACAACTACATCTACAATATCATGCATATTCAGATATCCTAAATTTATGCTAGGCACATAAACATTCGCAAATAACTTGCCTTAAGGAGGTTTCATGTCAACCATTATCGTGGTATATCCATTTTTGGGCCCGACATCCTGATTCGCGTAATTGCAGCGAATTCCTGAATTTACAATACAATACAAATTTGTTCATAACTTTTGATATACATATCCAAATCAAGATCCGTCAGATTCCTCATACTCGTAATGAAATTCCTCATTTTATGATCCCAACCTCGACTTTCCAGAAATTACGAATTTTGCCCAGAATTTTCCAGAAGTGCACAATTATACCCAAATTCAAATCTTTCACTTCCAAACTCCAAATTCAATCTTCCTAGGCTATATTATAACATAAATCATCCTCTTATTAATCATCAATTACATCCTAAACACCCTCTTGACACAAGAACACTCAATTCATAAAACTTATTTTTAAGAACCCTAGGAAGAATCATACCTTATAACAACAAGGATGGATGCACTTGATTGATGAGATGGAAGCCCTTGATGGTATAATCCATGAAGAACATGAAGAAAAGAGGATGGTAGACATGGAGGAAGGTGGTGGCCATAATGGCCATGAGAAGCTTAGTTGGGTATGGAGGTCATAAGCATGGTGGTGGGAACAAGAAAAGGTGGACGGTTATGGTGGTGGCCTTGGGTGGTGGCCGGTTGACAAGGGAAGGAGGTGGAGGTGCCATGGCTGCCATGGTGTGTGTCTAAAAGAAGGAGAGGGCAGCCAAGGAGGGATATAAAATGAGAAGGGTGGCCGGCCTCCCCAAAACCAAGCCAACAAGGGGAGGGGTAGCTTATTTATATACTTAAAGGAGAGTTCTAGAGATTTAGGTGATTAGCTTAAGTAATTAGAAGTTTTTAGTATTTATAAGAATAAACATGAAATTTAAGTATAATTATGGAAGCTTCTAGATAATCATAAAATTAGGAGATAAATATGGGTTTAAGGAGAAATTTCTAGAATTGTAGGAAATTAACATGGAAATGGAAAAATAAGTATAAAGAGTGATAGATAAGGATTAAGACTAATTTTATCTCTTTATATTATAAACACCTTAAACTATAATATATATGTAGTATATATGTAGATATATGAAATTGGAATACCCTACTGATTCTCAGAAATAATTTCCATCCTTGATACAGATTCCGTATAATAACTAGTAATAGAAAATATCTTAGAATTTCTATCCCAAACCAAAATATGAATACATGCCTCGAGGTGATATTTCAAAAATATCAAAACCTATTTATATGTACCCATCGATATATATGATATAATCCTAACAGAAATCATAATCCCCGAAATAACCAATTTCCTTTATTCCGCAAAACGACAAACCCAAATGTTCAAATTATAAAATCCATTATAATTATAATAATCATAAAATATATCAACTCCTCCAAAAATTTATTAAGACGTCGATCAAAATCCTAAATAATTCCCAAACTTGTCTTCTAAAAACCTCAAGTATTACATCAACACTACCTTATGCCTAAGGAGTTTGTCATACATTCAGACCATGAAACATTGAAGTATCTTAAGGGCCAAAGCAAGCTTAATAGAAGGCATGCCAAGTGGGTTGAGTTTATAGAGGTGTTTCCCTAAGTGATCAAGCACAAGAAGGGAAAAGACAACATAGTTGCTGACGCCCTATCCAGGATGTACACTCTTCTCACTTCTTTGGATGCTAGAGTTCTAGGGTTTGCTTGCATGAAATCTTTGTATCCTGATTTTTGTGAAACAATTCGAGTATGTGAGGGTAATGGTAGCCAAGGCATATTCTATTTGCATGATGGTTACTTGTTTAGAGGTGATAGACTATGTGTTCCTAGTGGTTCCCTTCATAGACTCTTCATTCATGAAGCACATGGGGGCGGACTAATGGGGCACTTTAGGGTACCTAAGACCTTAGGCACATTGAGGGAGCATTTCTTTTGGCTGCGGATGGCTAAGGATGTTGAGATGTTTTGTGCTTCATGTACTACATGTGTTAGGCCCAAGTCTAAGCTAAACCCCCACAGTCTTTACAACCCCCTTCCTATTCCTAGTGTCCCATTGGAGGACATTTCTATGGATTTTGTTATGGGTCTACCTAGGACTGAGAGAAAGAGAGTCTCAATTTTCATGGTGGTTGATCGGTTTTCAAATATGGAACATTTCATAGCATGCAATAAAACTGACAATCCATCACATGTGGTTGATTTGTTCTTTTGTGAAGTAGTGAGACTACATGGAGTTCCAAGGACAATAGTGTCGGATAGAGATGCTAAATTTCTTAGCTATTTCTGGAAAACACTATGGTCTAGGCTAGGAACTAAGCTTCTCTTCTCTACTTCAAGTCATCCACAAACTGATGGCCAAACTGAGGTTGTCAACAGGACTTTAGGAGCTTTATTACATGAATTGTTGAGTACTAACCTGCACAGGTTGGAAGAGTGTTTAGCTATCATTGAATTTGCCTACAACCGTTCAGTGCATTCGACCACTAAGAATACTCCTTTTGAGATTGTGTATGGACGCAATAATATTCTTGAGCTGAAGCAAGGCCATCACCGAATTTGCTCGTGCCTTTGCCCTCATTTTTGGTGGTGACGTGGCACAGTGGATTCTCTCTGGTATCTCCAAAATTGAAGGCAAATGGCGTTGAAATTCCACCAGTCCATCAAGAGTCCCACTTTAAGGATACCATTAATGTGTTAAGACAATTTAGGGTTTTTCTCATGTTTTTTAGATGGCTTGCAGCCATCATTTCTTTTCACGTTGAACATCAATAATATTCTTGAGTTTTTCCCCAGAGCAAAATGCTCAAGAGCCTCGTCTTTGTTCGGTGCGTTTATCCAAACTTAGTAGAGAGATTTAGGTGTGTTTATTCTCCATCAGATCTACGATTCTTCTGGTTATTTTTTGTGAGCTTATCCAAATATTTCTAGTAGCTTATCCCTTCTCAAAAATCGCCTCAATCACTTCAAAATGCTTGGCCACATCTTGCTTGTCTAGCAAGTCCACCGCCGGCGTCGGGGAGGAGTTGCTTGGGTTTTGGTGTCGAACTTTCTTTGAAGCTTGGAGATCCTCACAAGGGACACGTTAGAAAGAATGGAAGATTTCATGTGCAATTAGTATGTTAACTTGAATAGCACGATTTTCAACGAAAGCACCCTGAATAGAATGGATTTGTTTTTCCATTATTCGTTTTTACCTTTTAGTTAAGATTTTTGATATTATTTTATAAATTGTTGAACAAAGACTAATTGGTCAGTAATGGTTTGTTGGGTTTATGTTGTCACATTTTGGTATGAGTGTGATAAATGTGTGGTTTATTTGTTTCAATAGTTTCCTAATAAGAAGAAACATTTAATAACTTGGATCGCAGAAGGTCCAACAGTACTCCAATATTTTTGGTAGAACTCCGATGTCATGCCATCTGGGCCTGGCGATTTGTTTTGCCCTATAGCAAACTTTGCGGGTTTTATTTCTAATTGAATGAGATCTAGATAATCTCCTAGGGTGTTGTTGTTTATTGGAGTACTTTTAAATGTTTTGACAAAATCATTTTGGATTTTAGTTCTTATGTTTTCTTCATCAATTATGGTAGTACCCTTTTGTGTTCAGATCTCCTTGATTATTTCTTGTTCCTCTTACCTATTGTAATTTTATGAAAGTAGTTAGCATTGGTATCATTAAGAAGTCATGTTTGTTCTTCCGCTAATGTATGATTTGGGGTATTGCTAATTATCTTCTTGATTGTCGTTAATTTTTCTTCGATCTTATTTAGTTGGTTGAAAATATTAACAATTTTTTTATTCCATTTTTTTCTGTCTTTTGAGAAGTTGAGTCTTTTTTACCAGATCGTACATTCTAGATCCATGGTATTGCGTCCTCCAAGCTTGTTTGAGAACATAAGTAAAGTCTTTACATAACATCTCGACTTTTTCGAATTTGAATGGTTGATTCTTAAACGGAGTGTTAGAACTTAGTTCAATAGAGACTGGGCAATGATCTAATGTTGTAAAGGCATGATTTTTTGTTGTCATTCCAGGATACCACTGTATTGATGATGGACCAAGACTCTATCTAATTTTTCATAGACATTATTGCTTCATGTTCTGTTTTTTCTCCAAGCGAAGACATTGTCATGCGAGGGAATATCTATGAATTCACATTCATTTTTTATGCGTACTATTCGGTTATATTTGTTTATATGTGGATGGGAACCACCACTTTTTCAGATGAGTTATGAATTTCATTAAGATCCCCCATCAAATACATGGAATTGAACAAATTTTAATGAAGGTGAATAATTCCCCCCACAAGATTTGCTTGTCTTTCTCATTGGGTGGAGCATAACCACATATTATTACTAGTTTATAATTTTTAATCTTGTTTGTATATTGTAAGGAAATGAATCTAGTGGAAATATGATCTAATTCCAGTAATTCATTGGTGAGTTGGTATGTTTTCCATATTACACGTATTCATCCTGAGAATCCTTTATCAGGAGAGAAAATAAATTCATCAAACTCATTTTTCCACCAGCTATGCTAATTAGGTTGTTTGTTCGTTCTTGTCTCGAGTAGCGCTAGTAATTGTATTCTTCTTTCTATTTTGCATAATGATTCAATATTAATCGAAAGGTTTTTTTCTATCAATACCCCTATAGTTCCATTTTGTGATCTTCATAGAAAACGTATGTTAGAGATTAAGATTTTGGTCTCAATAGTTTTGTTTGTATATTTTCGGTTCATATTGTTCATCCCGTAGCATCGGATTGGAATTCCAACCAGGAAACTTGTAATAAAATTAATTACTAGTAGAGGTATATAAAAAATTAAAACTGACCATTCTTCAATTTGCCTATGATGTTCATAAGTAGCCAGATCTAGGTCTACAACTTGAATTAATTTTAACGGTTTTTTCGCCTGGTAACCCAGAGGTATTGAAATACCCCAAATAAGTTGATAGTGGCATTTTGGTAAATTAATTATGGGGTTTACTAAAAAGGGGGAAAAATGGGAATTTGGGGATTAAATCCCTAACTCTCTCGGTTGCCTCTCTCTCTCTCTCCCGTGTGAGTTCCCAGCCGTGCCCAGCTTCCCCGACGAATCTGACCCTCTTCGTGCCCAACCGAGTAGCTCCTTCTCTGGCGAGCCCGACCGGACCTCTCCTCCTTCGTTCCCTCCGTGTTCGAGTTGTTGTTCGTTGTTGTGGAGCCGAACTGTGCAGCTGTTGTCCGCATCCGAGTTGCTTCGCTGGTTCGTGTTGCTGCGGTGTCGCGCGAGCTACTGTGGACTGCGTCGTCTCCGGCGTCAGAAGCTCTTCCGGCGAGGACACGAAGAGGTAAGGTGTTGTTGGGTTTGCTTGGGTTCGGTTTGGACTGAATTTTTCTTGCTGAATTTTGAGTGTGAGCTGCGAACTGTGCAGCGAAATTGTGTGTTTGCTGCGGTCCGAATTGCTGTTGCCGCCGTGTTGTTGTTGTTGTTGTTGTTGTTGTTGTTGTTGAGCTGTTGTCCGGTGTAGTTGGTTCGTGTGGTGGCTGGGGTTGTCGACAAGGTAAGCTTATGAGTTAAGGGTTAATTCGATTTTGGCTGAATTTTTGTATGTGTTCGAATTGATATTGTGTGGTTCGAATTGATGTTGTATAGTGGTCCGAATTGATGTTGATTTATCCTTCGTGGGCAGTGGAAGAGCAATTTCGTGAGCCATTGGGTTGATTTTTATGGGTGTGATTGCTGAATTTTGTGAAGGTATGATTTAGGGTTTGATTTGGGGGTTTAATTTGCTGGGCTCATTCGAATTGTGTAGGCATAAATTGACTGAGATAGGGTGTGATTGACCTAATTAATTAAGGGTTTGATTTTAGGGTTTTGAATTGGGGTTTTATTTGGTTGTGGATTGGATGAGTAATTAATGCCAGGGATTTGCTCGGATTGATTTCGCAGGTTCGTTCGGATTGACTGGAGATCTCTGAGGTCGTTGTGGTTCGACTTGAGGCAAGAGGATCCTTGCAAACTTATATATTTTATAAATTGATTTATGCTTAGTTTATTTCATAAATTGTTATACCATTGCTTGAGCTATTTTATTGGTTTGATTGACTATATAATTGCTCGGGTGATAATATGTGATAATGTGAGATGATGTGTGTGTGAGGATATGTGATAATGTGAGATGATGTGTGTGTGATGATATGTGATGATGTGTGTGTGATGGTATGTGATAATGTGTGATGGTGTGTGATAAGGTGTGGTTATGTGATTTTGATTGTCGTTGTGTTGGTTGATTGGTGTCGGTATGGTGTGGATAGTGGGTTTTGGAGGTTGTGAATTGTCTCACCTTGGTGATGTGGGGCTGGAGACGGGGATGTTGTGAATTGTCTCACCTTGGTAATGTAGGGGTGGAGACGGGGATGTTGTGAATTGTCTCACCTTGGTGATGTGGGGGTGGAGACGGGGATGTTGTGAATTGTCTCACCTTGGTGATGTGGGGGTGGAGACGGGGATGTTGTGAATTGTCTCACCTAGGTGATGTGGGGGTGGAGACGGAGATGTTGTGAAGTGGTAATTGTGTGAAAGGGTTGCTTGCGTACCTGATTAAGTGGTTGTTTGAAGTGATATATATGTATATTTTAATTGTTTGTGATTGGTTGAGTTATCTTTCTTGGTTGCTTGGGTCGGATATGGTGATGACTAGTATATATTGATTATTGTTTGTATTGATTGAATGTTATGATGATGAAATGGGTATGTGCGTGTGATATGAATTGTCTTGTAGCGTATCTGATTAAATGTTGACGTGGTAGTCAGATATGCCTAAATGTGATTAGTGTCTGTTGACACGTGTGTGTGTGTTGGATCGTGTGTGTTGGATCGTGTGTGTGTGTTGGCTTGAATGTGTATGTGTGTGTGTTGGATCGTGTGTGTGTGTTGGATTGAGTGTGTGTGAGTGTGTGTTTATTGGTTGTATGTTGAATAGTGGTTGTGATTGTGAATTTCGTGTGTTATAGTTGTTGGTTGTAACTGGTCAAGGTGGTAAATTCTGTTGGTATGGTTGTTGTTGGTAACTGGTGGATTATGAAGGTTGGTTGCATTGTTTGACTGTATATATTGGTTTCCCATCTTGAGGGTGTGTGTGCCAATGCGAGTTGAGTTTGAGGTATGAGTTGTAGTCGAGGTTGACGAATCGGCGACACCAGAAGGGTGGCTGGCCTGGATCATTATTTTGGTTGATTGTATTATGTAATGATTATATCGTTGATGCTTATGTGTTTGTTGTTGTGAAGGTTAATTGAATTTGTTGTGTAGTACAGTAGTGAGTTCAGTCTAATTGATTAGTTGTGGTTGTAAGTCAGTCGTAAGATGTGTATGTGCATAGAGTTGTTGTTTGAGGTATTAGTAATGGAGAGGAAGTTGGATTGGATCGTTCTTTTCATTTATGCTTGTGATGAGTTTGAGGTTGGATGGAAGAGGTTAGTATCGTGTAGAATTGGATAAGAATGGGTAATTGATCGGTTGTGATAGTGTGTGTTTATGTTTGCATTTTGACATATGGTTGGTTAATTGGTTGGTGTGATGATAGTCAAGTGTATTTATGATATATAAGTATATATATATATGATGATCGGTTGTTATTTGGTATTGTTACTTGCCGTGATAATTCTGTGTTTTGAACTATTTTGGCTAGGCTAGTCTTGCCATAGTCTTTTGTGAGACTGACCAACTTCGGTTTACGTACCGTGGTTGGCTGGGGTTTCGGGTCCCTCAGTCAATCAGGCTTTTCAGGTTCAGCGCCAGCAAGGAGGTTCCTGATCATCATCGGTTTTGGAGTCGAGAACTCTACTTTTGGTTTGAGACTTTGACTTGATTGTATGTATCGTTTTGGTTTTGGACCTTGAAGTGGTCGAACTTGTTGTATTTGGCTTTTGGCTTTTGGTCTTGGTTGTTGGTTTCTGGTTTGTAAATTGTAGTACTTTCTGTATGTTAAGTTGATTATGGTTTCAACTTTGGACAGGTTTTGCAGATTTTCCGCTGTGCCGCTTTTGATACATTATATATATATGGGTTATGTTTTGCATTTTTTTTCTTTCGCATTTTTTCTTTCACCCGCCTTATAATCCTTCTGGATTATGGCACTGTAGCACCACTGACATGGGGGTGTTACAGGTATTGCTTAACTCATATGGTATCCAAAACATTGTTATATTTCATGAAGTAACCCCAAGGTCCAAACATTTTTGCAATATACCTAAAATCGTTTCTTTTAACATTTACTGTTAAGTTTCTTATAAAAAAAATATTTTTTTCTAAGAAAAAGAAGGCATCGAGAAAATTGAGCTCAACATCTCCTTCCTCCTTCGTCCAATCTCAATCCTCCAGCAAGCAAAGTGTGAGAAGACGACAATACCTCTAAACCTGTTGTCGACGTTCTCCTCTGAAGGCGGACTTAGATGCCGATGACTCGCATTTCTCCCCCGCGTCAAGTCGACGCCATCGGTCAGTCTTCTCTGCATCAAAGTCGGATCTACGTTCCTTCTTTTCCAGAAACAAAAGTTGACGTCCCAAATATAAGTAAGTTAAATGGATTTAAGGATTTAGTGTTTTAGTGATTCTATGGATTTAGGGACTTTAGGGATACGAGAATTTAGGGATTTTAAGCATCCATTCCAATTTCAATCTAGGGGTATTTATCAATGGATTTCAATTTAGGGAATGTAGGGATTTCTAGAATAGTTGTTTAGCCATTCTACAACTAGTACTTTTTTGAAGTTACAAAATAAAAAAAAGGGGATGCATTCATGGAAATAAGGCAATATTATATTAATTAATCAACTTATTTATTTGTCTAATTTTTTTTTTGATAAAGAAAAAATTAGGCTGGTCCTAACGCCTGTTAGAAAACCATCCTAGAGCTTCCTTACGAATGAGAGCTAAAAGCTCTAGATCATACAATAAATCCATCGAACAAAGAGAATGACCCAAATGAGCAATCCGATCTGCCACCTGATTGACTTCCCGAAAGATGTGCATAAAGGCCACCTCTGAAAAGGAACACAAATCCAGTCGGATATCCACCACCATCATCTCAATCTCCCAGGGGCAAGACCATAAACCTGCAAGAACATTCACAACACACATGCTATCACCCTCAATGGAAATTTATTAAGACCAAGATTTTTAGCGCAGAGAACCCCCTGTTGAATAGCAAGGTCCTCTGCCAAAAGAATACTCATTTTCCCACATTTGAAGTTCTTCATTGTAATTGTTTCTGCTTTATCATTTCTAATGATGAATCCCGCTGAAGCATTACCATTTTCTATTTTAGACCCATCCACATTAATCTTGAAAATGCCAGAGTCCGGTTTCTTCCATCTTAAATTTCTTTTTTCCGTTTATTTTGGAATTTCCCCCCCATCCACTCGGGTGTTCTTCATCTTCATTAAAAGTTTTAGCTCTAAACCAGTTTATAATATAATTATGAATGAATAGGGTAATATCCTTAATCATGTTTATACTATCACATCCAAACACTTTTTGGTTTCTCTGGAACCAGATACACCACCAGATAGTAGCAAGTTCTTCAAACTCACTATTAGATAAAATTTGGTAAATTTCGTTTATTGTAAGGGTTTTTTCGCTATTGTATCATAATTGTTGAGTGCATTTCTGGTGTTATAATTAATGGAAGCAATAACATCCCTTGAATGGGGACATGTAAGTAGAAAATGAGGGAGGTCCTCATACAAGTTATCACATGAGGGGCATTGGAGTGGGGTGTGAACTCCTTTAATTTCTAATCTAGCTTTAGTCGCAAGCCCATTATGAATGATTTTCCAGATAAAGTTTTTAATTTTCCCTGCAACATTTAGGTTCCAAATCCATGAAACATCCATCATAGTATCTCTGTTATTTCTGGAAATAGATTCAAATGCTGATTTAGTAGAAAACCAGCCATTTTTACTATTCTGCCAGTAAAGTCTGTCATGAATTTCATTTACTAGTATCGAGATTTGAATTATAGCTGACACAATGTTAGATGGTAGAATTTTATTAAGTTCCACAATGTCCTAGGTTTTTTCGTGGGTTATAAATGTGATAACTGTAGTATTAGTGTCCACCGTACTATGATCTTGTATCTCATTTATAAGTTTACAGTTAGTAACCCATTTATCTGTCCAAAATTTAATTCTTCTACCATTACCAACCAACCAAAAAATTCCATTAAATAAGTCTTCTGATAGGTCCATAAGTTTTCCCTATTGCTAGGAGGTGTTAGATTTCTTTTTATAATAAAAAAGAGTCTCTGTGTTTAGATATTTTTCCTTTATAATTTTGACCCAGAGATTATCTAGTTCTGCTATTATTTTCCAAAGTAATTTCATTTGTAAGGCTTGGTTCATATCTTTTTCTTTTCTAATACCAAGTCCACCATGTCTTTTAGGCTTATAAATCTTATCTCAACCAATAAGAGGACTGGATTTTCCTTCTTTATTCCAGAAAAAAAATCCTATTAATTTTATCAATCTCATTATGATAAGACGTGGGTAGCATGAAGCCTTGCTTTATGTAATTAGGTTTGGTAGAGAAGTTTGATTGAATGAGAACAGATCGCCCTGCTTGAGAGAGAGAATTAGCTTTCCATTTTTTTAATTTATTTCTAGAACTAAGTAAAATTTCATGAAATGTATCCTTATTTACTTTCTCATTGATAATCGGGCAGCCTAAGTATTTTTCTAGTGATGAAGTATTTACAATGTTTAGGACTTGTTGAAGAGTGGTTTTGAGATTATTTTCCACATTTTTTGTAACTTGGAAAGTAGATTTATGATAGTTAACTTTCTGTCCTGAGAAACTACAGTATTTTTCGATGATATCTTTGACCATAGTACAAGAGGTTTGGTTAGCTTTTGCAAATATAATAATATCATCAGCAAAGGATAGAAAGGGAATATTGATGCCACCTCTTGCCAGTTTGAATCCGATCTTATTTTTGTTATTAGCACAACTCTTTTGAAGGTTTCTAGCAAGGATTTCGGCACATAAGATATATAAGAATGGAGAAATGGGGTCTCCTTGACGAATACCTCTATCAGGTAAAAATAACTTTGTAGGTTCATTGTTAACCAGAACCGAGAAAGATACAGATTTGATACATTCCTCAATCCACCCAATAAATATTTTACTGAATCCAAATTGTTCCATAGTTTTTGTAATAAAGTTCCAATCTATTCTATCGTAAGTTATTTCCATATCTAATTTAATTGCGATCCAGCCCTCTTTTCCTTTTTTTGATCTGATGGAATGGAAAATCTCATGTGCAATTAGGATATTATCCTGTATAGCTTTATTTTTTTACAAAAGCCCCTTGAAGAGGATGTATGATTTTAGGTAAAATACTTTTAAGTCGATCTGTAATAATTTTAAATATTATATTGAAATAGTTGAACATAAGCTGATTGGGCGGTAATCATTAGTGGATTTTGGGTTATCACACTTAGGAATAAGTGCAATGAACGTATGGTTTATTTGTTTGAGTAACTTTCCCGAGTGGAAGAAACTTTTAACTGCTTTGATTATGTCAGGCCCGATGATAGGCCAATATTTCTGATAGAAACATGCAGACATACCATCAGGACCTGGAGATTTATCACTACCTATATTAAAGATTGCATTCTTAATTTCTAAATTTGTCGGTTGTCGCGTTAGGAAGATGTTATCTTCCATCAAGATATTTCTGCATATTCCTTATATCTATGTCTTCTTTCTTATATCGTTTCTGATAATCGTTTTTTTATTTCGATTCTTATATTTTCTTCCCCCACAATATGAATGTCATTGTTGTTAATAATTTCTTTAATGATCTTCATGCTTCTTCTTCCATTAGCAAAACGGTGATAGTATTTCGAATTAAGATCTGTTGATTTAATATGGTGTATTTTCGCTCTCTGACCCCAATACTTTTAATGAAATTCCAAATGTTTATCTTTTTTTTTTTTAATTAGAGTTGCTTGTTTATAGATGAATTGTTTTTTGAATATTGATTAGTGAGTCCTCAGTTTCCTTAATTTTTTTGAATTTTTTTTCAAATGTGGTCTTATTCCATTTTTTGCCCTAACTTTAAACAATTGAGTTTTTTTAATAAATTTAAACATATTAGATCCCTCCATATGTGTTCTCCAAGTTTGTTTAACAATATTCTCAAAATCTGTATGTTTCAACCACAGTTTTTAAAATTTAAAAGGTTGGATAGTTCTTTGTTTATTATTATCCAATTCAAAATAGATTGGACAATGATCTGATGAAGAAAAAGGTATGGTTTTTAGTAAAGATCTCAGGATACCATTGAATGATTTGGTTTTTTACTAGGACACGATCCAATTTTTCATAGATATTATTCTATTCAGAGTTGTTCTTCCTTCAGGTAAACTCATTACCTTGAGTTGGAATGTCAATCAAATCAAAATCATCTTTGAACTTAAGAAGTCGTTAGAATTTAATGATATTAGGAGAGATGCCCCCAAGTTTATTGTTATTATGTTGGATTTCATTGAAATCTTCCATGACAATAAAAGGTAAATTAATTCCTGCTATGAAACTATGCAATTCGTTCCAAAATTTATCTTTGTCTTTTCATTGCAATAAAACGACCAGCTATGTGAATGACATCTAATGTTTTATTTTACAATTTATAAGGATTCCATAGTACACGAATTCCCCTACATAACCAACCGCAGGAGACCAAGCATAATTATCAAATCTTGCTTTCTTTAAAATTGAATCAGTTGTTTTTTTGTCCGTTTTTGTTTCAACAAGAGTTAGTATTTGGATTCTTTCAATTTTACAAAGTGTATCAATGTCAGTCCAAAAAATGTTTTCTACCCATACCTTTACCGTTCCAAGAGCTAATCTTCATAAAAAACTATTTATAAGTTTTGCAAGTGTATTGATCTTCTAATGCTAATACTATTTAAGTTGGGAATATTCCAATTAGTTCTCGCAGAATGAGAGTGACCTTTACTAGTAGCACACAAATTTTGAAGGTTGGGTTGTGTTGGGCCTAGAATTTATCACCAATAATAAGGCCGGCCCAAATATGAACAAATCGGGCCATGATCTAAAGGAAGCAACAAGATGGGGAACATTGGAACGGTTGAGCAAATATCGTAGGAGTGAGGCGACAATTCGACGGATCCCTAGGATCTCGGACGACAACGGTAGGATTAGTTTGGCCCCATAATTACGTATAAAAAAGAGATTAACTCTACTCTTGTAATACACAATCATCATCATTGAATTCGAGTTCCAATTCCTTACTTTCTTACTGATCTTTACCGATTGCTTTCTGGTTCAAATCATCGTTTTGATATCGAAGCGACCATCAACTAGATCATTACACTCGACTACTCTCTTTTTCTTAAGGATAAGCTCACTTTTTACATTCCGTTAATCTATTTCATTACATTGTTAGGTTGATTCAGATTTTCTAGATATTATTAATCCGATTATTGTCTAGTTGCCCTGCTCAAGGCGATTTAGATCAATCTTTTCATCCCAAAACAATTTGGTGCCCACCGTGGGACATCTAGTCAATCAACGATCCAATCATCAATCCGATACTCATCCCATCATGGATGATGCTAAAAATCCCATGATCCTCGTCGAAAATCAAGCCCAAGGCAATGTCCAAATCACGAACCAAGCAGAGGATATCAGCGGCCAACCAGTCGCAGACTCGCAAATGCAAGAGCTCGCAAGAACCATGTGTGTCCTTCAAGAGGAATTGGCCCAACAGCGCACGAGGACCGAAATGCTAAGTGCTCAATCTGAATATGAAATCGCTCGATTAACCCGTGAAAATGAGTTTTTAAGGTCGCAGGTACACTCGGCCGTATCGATCCCCGGAGGCTCAAGACACATAGTCAACACAGAAGGACTGTCTACACGACTCAATCTGGATGGAGTGGACGCGACCTGCGATGTCGACTAATGCCTCCCAACCTACCGGTATGTTCCAAACCCCTCTGGTCACTTTCGTTACGACTAACATACCAAATTCTGTAGCCGAGCCCCCCGAAGCTCGAGCGACCCATCCGCATGTAACAGCTTCGGCCGATCTCCAAGGCCTCATACAACAAGCTATCAACGAGCATATAAAGACTCTGGATGATCGCATTGCACGGATCCCGTGAGTTCCCTAACCAATCGAGAAAGAAGAAATCGATGGATACGAAGATTCGCCTTTCGCAGAGGCGATTGCACACGTCGAGATTCCTAAAAAGTTCCATCTCCCCAACATGCCCAACTACGATGGGACCAGGGACCCCGATGATCACGTCTCAATTTACAAACAAAAATTAATGACAATTTCGATCCAAAGAGGGAACCACGAGGCAGTCATGTGCAAAAGCTTTGGCACGACCCTCGTGGGACCTGCACTAACTTGGATTATGCATTTACCGTAGGGCTCCATTGCTTCCTTCGCCGACTTGATCAATTCGTTCAAAGTTCAATTCGTTATCAGTCGACGATTAGAAAAGCAATCAAGTGATCTGTACAGGATCGTGCAAAGGTATGGCGAACCTCTAAGAGATTATCTTAACAGGTACAACAAAGAGAAGGTCACAATCCCACATTGCGACGTCCCAATGTCAATCGAAGCATTCCGCCGTGGTTTGATCAGAGGTAGTGAGCTCTACCGCGAACTGACCAAATATCTGTGCCGAAGCTTTGAAGATGTACAAGCCAAAACCATGGCACAAGTCAGACTCAAAGAAGATGAAGAGCCTTCCAAAATAAACAAGAGCCCCGATCGAGTCGATCGAAGAACATTTTCGGATCATTGACGTGACCGACAACACCAACCTTATCCCAAGGGGCGAAGCGACCCCAATCAGGTAAACAATTCTTATGACATGAACTAGGATTGGAAGAACAACCCCGCTCTCCCTCCGAAGCTCCACTCTTACAACTTCAACATCTCCGTGTCGGAGATCGTAAAGAGTTTCGACATGTATGGAAAAGAAGTAAGGTGGCCTCGAAAGAGCGACAAGCCAGACGTAAAGAAAGACATGAACCGGTGGTGCGAGTTCCACGGACACCATGGGCACTCGACAGATGAATGTATCTCCCTTCATAAGGAAGTCGTAAGGCTCCTCTCGCAGGGGATATTACGTGACGTCATATCCGACAAAGCCAAAAAGACCCTCGATCGAAGGGACCAGGTAACATCTGACAAACCATTTTCTCCAGTTCCCACTAAAATTGTTAACACCATTTCAGGAGGGTCGGATGTGTGTGGAAACACATACTCGGCCGCCAAAAGATACGCCCGAGAAAGCAAAGGCGATAGGCCAATTCGGGCAGAGGCAAGACAATCGCAAATCACCAGCGCCCCTGCCATCACTTTCGACGACTCAGAAGCCCAAGAGTTAGGCGACCACCACGACGGTTTGGTAATCTCTCTTTCAATTAGTAAATGCCTTATCCGTCGTGTTTTAATCGACACAGGTAGCTCCACCAACTTGTTTACACTCGACACCTTAAAGGGTATAGGTTTAAGCGAGGACGACCTGACTAGAAACTCTACCCCGCTGGTAGGATTCAGCGGGGAAGTTAAATATATCCAAGGTGAAATCGTGTTGGCACCATACGCTGGTGGAGTCAACCAATAGGTAAAATTTTTAATACTCGACTGCCCATCCCCATACAATGCAATCCTCGGCAGACCCTGGATTCACGCCATGAAAGATGTACCTTCCACTTACCACCAGACCATAAAATTCCCAACTAAGTGGGGGGTACGGGAAATAAGAGGCGACCAGCGGGCTGCTAAGGAATTCTATTTCACTTCAATGAAAGGGGCAGTCGATAAGTCCTCCGCATAGAAATCACAGTGTGGCGAGGAAACCACGCGATACATCGAACCAGAGATGGAACAACTCGACGAGATCGCACTGGATCCTTCAAAGCCAACACAAACGGTAAAGGTCGGATCAGATCTGAACGATTCGACCAGATCAGATTTAATTTCCATTTTACGATCCAACTCTGATTGTTTTGCCTGGTCACACGAAGACATGGTGGGGATCTCCCCAGATGTTATTACTCACAAATTACATATAGATCCCACATATCTTCCGATCAAGCAAAAAGGAGAAAGTTTGCACCTGAACGCAACAAAATTGTGGACGACGAGGTCAAGAACTTACTCGAGATAGGTAAAATAAGGGAAGTCAAGTATTCCGACTGGCTAGCAAACGTCATCGTGGTTCAGAAGAAGAATGTGAAATGGAGAGTATGCATCAACTTCACATAAGGCTTGTCCAAAAGACTCATTCCCATTACCACATATCGACGCCATGGTTGACATGACCGCTGGACATGAAATGTTAACATTCATGGACGCGTTCAGTGGATACAACCAAATTCTCATGGACCCCGACGACCAAGAAAAGACAGCCTTCATAACAAGCCAAGGTACGTACTGCTACAAAGTCATGCCTTTTGGATTGAAAAACGCAAGGGCTACATATCAGAGGCTGGTGAACAAAATGTTCAAAGACCAGAACGGGGACACCATGGAGGTTTACATTGATGACATGCTCGTCAAGTCCAAAGCGGCAAGGGACCACATTGAACACCTGAAAGAAGTATTCGAGGTATTGAAAATATATAACATGAAACTAAACCCGACTAAATGCTTTTTCGGAGTGTCTTCAGGAAAATTCTTGGGATACATGGTGACGCAAAGGGGGATCAAGGCCAGTCCAGACCTGATCAAGGCTATCGTCAACCTGAGGTCCCCCCGATGTGTCAAAGACATCCAAACATTGACAGGACGGATAGCAACATTGAACAGATTCATATCAAAGTCTTCGGATAAATGCAAATTCTTTTACGAAGCCCTAAAAAAGAACAAGTCATTCGATTGGACAGCAGCACATGAGCAAGCCTTCCAAGACCTAAAGACGTATATGGCGAGTCCCCTCCTACTGGTCAAACCGAAAGACGACGAGCCATTACCACTATACCTGGCCGTATCAGAATCAGCCGTCAGCGTAGTCCTAACAAGAAAAGAGGACAGAAAACAATCACCGGTCTACTATGTGAGTCGTTCCCTACTTCCTGTCGAGACAAGGTACACGTCACTTGAAAAATTAGTCTTGGCACTAGTTATGGCCTCAAACAAGTTAAGACCCTACTTCGAATCATATGTTATTATTGTGAGGACTAACCATCCCATGAAAGTTGTCATGAGGAAACCAGAATTTACAGGACGAATGGCTAAATGGGCTATATACCTTAGCGGATTCGACATCGAGTATGAGCCAAGAACGGCGATCAAATCTCAAGCTTTCGCCGACTTTGTGGCCGATTTCAGTCATACATTGGAACAAGAAGCCATGAAGGAGGCAAAACAGTTGAAAACTGAAGAGGACCGGGGTACGTGGCAACTCCACACAGACGGAGCATCGAACGTAAAAGGAGTCAGCCTAGGTGTCGTACTAAAATCACCACAAGGGGACCACATAGCCCAAGCCGTGAGATGCGGGTGGGACGCGACTAACAATGAAGTAGAATATGAAGCCCTCATATTTGGGTTGACACTCGCGCATGATCTCGCAATCCTAAGCATAGAGGTGACATGCGATTCCCTCCTGATCCTCAACCAAGTACAAGGCTCTTACGCCGCTAAAGACGACAGAATGATGGCATATATGGACGTTGTTAAGAAATTAGCAAGCAAATTCCAGAACTTCACCATCCGGCAAGTTCCACGCGACCTCAACACACAAGCCTACGCTCTAGCAAATCTTGGTTCCGCCCTACACCCCGACGATTTCCACAGCATCCCGTTGGCACACATCACCACACCAACTATTCCCAAAATCTTTAGAATAACCAGTCAAGATGACACTCAGATGTGAATGAACTACCCTTGGAAGAAGTCATTTCAGTAGAAGTAGGCGACCACACAGAAGAAGACCTAGTAGGCGACCAAGATGATTGGACCATGCCCTACATCAAGTGGCTCAAAGATGGAATACTCCCAACAGACAAGACAAAAGCTAAAAGACTTAAGGTATAAGTCGTAACATTTGATTTACAAGATAATTTTCTATTCAAGCGATATGTCACAAGCCTATACCTGCGCTGCCTCAAAACAATCGAGGTAAGATGTGTTTTAAAATCCTTACACGACGGAGAATGTGGAAACCATACTAGAGGACGTAGCCTATCCGGCAAAGCCCTCAGGACGGGCTACTACTGGCCTACAATGAACAAAGACGCGACTGACTACGTCAGAAAATGCGACGCCTGCCAACGGCACGCACCAGCCATCGAAGATGCTCCACCCGATTCTAGCACCTTGGCCTTTCATGCGATGAGGAATGGACATTGTCGGGAAACTGCCATCAGCATCAGGACAATGCGTCTTCTTCCTGGCCATGACCGACTATTTTTCTAAATGGATAGAATCCGAAGCATATCAAGAGGTAAAAGAAAAACATGTCATCTCATTTATAAAATGTAATATTCTATGCAGATTTGGCATCCCTTTAGAAATCGTATGCGATAATGGCTCCCAATTCATTGGTAGTAAGACACAATCCTTTTGCAAACAATGGAACATCACACTAGTCATGTCCACACCAAGATATCCACAATCCAATGGTCAAGCGGAATCCAGCAATAAAATCATCATCAACAACCTCAAAAAACGCATTACAGGGGCAAAAGGCAAGTGGGCCTACGAACTCCCGTTGATACTATGGTCCGATAGAACGATGTCGAAGAACGCAACCGGACAGAGTCCCTTTTGATTGGTCTACGGGAGCGAGGCGGTCATCCCTACCGAGCTACTCGTCCCAACTGCTAGATATGGGCTACAAACCCCAGAGCAAAATGACATCGAGTTGGCTCACAATCTTGACACCATAAGTGAGACCAGAGAAAAAGCCAGAATTGGAATGGTCCAATACCAGCAACAAGTCGCCAGGAGCTATAACAAAAACGTTCGTGTTAAAGTCTTCAAATTAGGAGACTAGGTCTTAAGGAAGACGTTCCAGAACACCAAAGACCCCACTGACGGGAAGCTGGCACCTCAATGGGAAGGACCCTACATCATCAAAGAGATCGTCGGGCAAGGAGCATACCGACTAGAAACCAAAGACGGACAGCCAATTCCCAGAAGTTGGAATGCAACCCACTTAAAGTTGTATCACTTTTGAACTTTTCTTTCCTTCATGTTTCCTTTACATCTATTCGATTACGCTTGTTTGGACTATGTTGCTGACTTAAGCATCGGAGGGCCGTTGGGTCAACCCCCAACGGTCACCCCAAGACCTTTTTTTCGAACTTTTAAAACAATTGGAACATGAACATAAGGCATCGAAGACAAGCATGACATTCAAGCCCAAATAGATATCCTTACAAAATAGCGCTTACAATACACAAAGTCGATCGACACACAAGGAATGGAGAGACAAAACACTACAAACGCTCTATTTACAAGACTTGTCCTATCCATGGTACTCGTCTTTACCCTATATTACAAACAACTCTTCCCTGGACAAACAAAGCATGCCACATTAACGTTTATGATTACATGTCATCACGACCAAACATTTCGCGTCATGACCAAGGCGCGATTGACAAAGTCCACCTGCAAGAAGCACACAAGACAAACACAAGTGATGCGATCCTACCCACCATGACTGCCACAGAGGAAGAGGAAGCTATGAGCATTCGCTCAGAAGGGCCAATAACAAGATCGCATGCCAAAGCCATCGCCAACGCGACACAGTCGTTGATTGTGCATGTCGGCGCTAGCCAAGGGACACAAGAGACCGCGTTCTCCCTCAAGCGCCTTCAGCCAATCCCAGAGAATGCGTTCTATGTCAAGATCCTCTCCACCATCAGTTGAACGCGATATTTGAATTGTTTTGTCATTTCTGAAACATTAGTATTTTAGTTATTTCCTTTTGGGGCGTGTGTTCCACGCGTGTCGCGTGGGCCAGCCCATTAAGTGAGACTCGGCCCATCCGAGTCCCGCTATCTCTTATAAAAGGTCAACTCGACCTTCTGTACTAGGTTACGTCTAATTTGAATCAAAGCTTAAGTTTGAGAGCCTATCGCCTCCTTCCTTTGATTGGACGTCAAACACTTCTGTCTTCTCATCTTCTTCACTCCTCCGCCGACGCTACGACATCCACTCGATCTCCATCGAGTTTATCCAACCCCGCCGCCGACGCTACGGCCACTCACTCGATCTTCTCGAGTTTAGCCCCCCTTTCGCTGCCGATGCTACGGCTTCGCTCACCTCTCGAGGCCACAAATACCGCATTCCCTCCAAACACCCTCAGATTCGACACGTGTGACTCACCACCAAGATCTCGATTCGGCATTCATAAGCAGGAATGCATCAACTGGCATCAGAGCCTTTGATCTTGTAAGTCGCTTGTCAAGTCTCATTTGTTCACATTTTTTCTTCTCCATCATCTTGCTTCCGCGATTGTCACAATTTTTTGTATTCCATGCTAGTCCATTCGATTTCTACAAGAGAATCTCTTGGCCGATTAATTGCTTGACCCTCGCGAAAATTGTGTGATTTGCTCGCGTGAAATCTTCTAAAATTAATTGCTTAATTTGCTTAATTGATTCCGTGAATTTCGCATGCCATAAATGCCATATCTTCTTGTTGATTGACCGTCATAAATCTGAATCAATCTTCTCTCTCCTATCACGCGATTTTCGTGATTTCTTTCCTTAGTTACCAAGCCGTTTTATTTTCCTTTTTAAGTGTGTCAATCTTATCCGATATCAATCAAAAGTCAAAGACTAAGATTCGGATTTGAAATTCAAATTTCAAAAGTCAAGTCGCATTAAAAAAAAAGACGCGACTTATTAAAAAAAATATAAATAAGGAAAGCCAAAATAAGGCAACCTTCTTCCACCTTCAGCTTGGCTCATCTTCTCTACCCTTCCACCATCTAGGTTAACACCTTGAAGGTTGGTTCTTGTGTGTTTGTGTGTTTACGTAAGAGGTTAAGACTTTAATCAATTGGTTTCGTTTGGTTTTGTGCATATCACACTTGTTTTGTGTTTTGACTAAGCCGCCCTCATGGCCAAAAGACCGCGCCTTCCTACGTGAATACTTGTGTCTTGATACGTGCTTGCTTGTTCTTTGGGTTGTGTTGTCTTTTGTTCGTTTTTACTTGGATATCTGGTCACATTGTGATAGGAAACATGGGGCCCTTATTCATCCAAGTGGAGACGGCAGTGGTGCGAACGAGAACGCGCCAAATCCAACCTTGGTGCCACAACCAGACCAACAGAATGAAGATCCCATTCTGGAGCTCTCCGCGGAGCAACGCGGGATACAAGAACTTAGGCGCCAAGTTGGCCAATTGCAGGCCATGCAACGCGCTGCGCCGGCCCAACCCACACCACACCAACTTTGATGGTCCCTATGGACACCCTGGGCACGTTGCGTCACACTGAAGCCGGGCCAAGTCAATAACGAGTGGACAAGGGCAAAGGAGTCATGCCCTCTACCTCAAACTTACAACCGCGACTTCACAGTATCCAATCAGTGATCGAAAGCCGCCAAGGCTATGTGTCACATTGCGAATGCTATGCACCGCGAGCAACACCTGCCGGCTACGACAGTGGCTCCGACCGCGATGCGGATTCCCTTGGTGAGTACTCTGAACCCTTTGATTTCAATGACAGGTATGAAGCCAGAGGAACAAGACGCCACCGCGAGACTGCTTCAACACCTCTTGCCGGCCGCGCACGAAGAGACGAACACGAGTCAGGTCTGTCGCATCGATCCTATTGCGCCCCAGACATTGAGCCGCGTCAGCGTCGCCATGATCACACTCCAGTTCCATTCGATGTCAACGACCGCCTTGGCCATCAAAGCACGCGCACTCCGCATTATGGCTCCGATGGCTATGGATCGACGACGCCGACTGTCCATGATGACTTCCATGAGTTCGATGATGAGGAGATGGAGGACGCAGGGCTCATCAATCCAGGCTCCTTCCATCCTCCACTTGGTGATCCCATTGAACTCCAAGATAGGCTAGCGGACTGGATTCCACCTCCACCCCTGCCAGTAGGACAACAACATCGCGTTTTCGGCGACAATATGCGTGCCCCTCGTGGCCAACACCACGAGGACATGGCGCGTGACTTTCGTCGCCAACACGATGCCCCTGTTCAACGACGATGACAAGGACGCGCTGAGTACGACGCGCAGCCTAGGGACTTCGTCGCTGAAGATGTCCAGGCTCGCCAAGGTCGTCGTCCTCATCGGCATCTAGAAGCTGCCCCACGTACTTATGCGCCACCACCTGCTCAACACACACCAAGGCTTAGCTGCCATGAGGTAAAAGTTAAAATTGAGCATTTTTTTGGCGAATATGATCCCGCTGTGTTTCTTGAGTGGGTACAGGCTACAAAGTATACCTTGCGATATTGTCGCGTACCCACAAAGGAGCATGTTGACGCGGCAACGCTACATTTCAGAGGTGTTGCACGCGTTTGGTACCACAGGTTCGTGGACGATCGCGTTCGTCGACACCTTGCTCCCATCACGGAGTGGCACCAACTCGTGTATGTCATGACACAGAAGTACGTGTCAGCGGATTACATAAATCAAATGCGAATGGAGATTGCAATGGTGTGTCAAGGCTCCAAAACACCTCTGGAGTTCTTCTCTCAGTTGGAGGACATGTACTACAAAGCCAGCATCAGTGTCGTCCCATCCACACTGTGAACGAAATTTCTGAGTGGCTTGAATGTGTCCATCCGTGACCAACTCGAGATATTGCCAATCAAGGATCTGAATACCTTGACTCACACCGCGATGCAAATCCACAACCAACAAACGCGTCGCCGACAATCCTCTTGGCAAACCTCAAGTCAACGAAGGTATTTCTCTAACTCTGGTCAATCCCCTACTACTAATGTACGCGGTCCACCTATAGGAACTACCGTGTCAAATCAAAGCCGACAGGAGAAGATCGCGGCATCTCCCACCAATGCTCCTCGCGCGCCGCCAACAAAGGGCTCAGTGCCAGCTACTGAGCGCGCGCGTGACTTGGAGTGTTTCAACTGTGGAGGACGAGGGCACTACAAGAGAGATTGCCCAAACAACAAGAAAGTCTTTTTCTCTAGCATCGTCGCGGGATATGAGTCTTATGAGGAGGAGGACACGGCCCTTGAGACGATCGATGAGGGATTTGAAGATGAGAACGAGGCGTCTTACACTTGTGAAGCCACCGCGCTACATGAAGGCACACCTCTGAGCCTTGTCATGCGCCGTCTCCTCACTGTCAAGGAAGCAACCCTTATGGACCAACGCGAGAATCTCTTCCACACGCGCTGCTTGGTCAAGACCGCGTCCTTGAGTGTCATCATCGATGGAGGCAGCTGCTGCAATATCATCAATGAAAAGGTGGTCAACCACTTTAACCTATCAACCACTCCTCACCCACAACCCTATGGGCTACAATGGATTTCATCGAGTTCTGGTAACATTGTAACTCATCAATGCCTAATTTCTTTCTCCATTGGCCAGTATTCAGATTCAGTCCTTTGTGATGTCATTGTAATGGACGCCACACATCTTTTGTTGGGGCGCCCATGGCAATTCGACAGGCGCGTTCTTCATGATGGTTATTTAAACACTTATGTGTTTACTTACCACGGGAAACACGTCACGCTCTTACCAATGTGTCCTCATGAGATTTTACAGGATCAGGTTGAGCGTGATCGACAAAAGGCTTTGGAAGCAGCCAAGACCGCGTCCCATCCGACGCGTTCCAAACCAGATACCGAGGGTTCTTCCAACACCCCAGGCATAAGTACCAGAGGACCGCGTTCTCCCAAAGAGCTCGAAGGTGTTTCCAACAACAAAAAGCCAAATGAGAGAACGCGTAGCAAGGATGGTTCAACGGCCGCGTTAAAAGGAACCTGTGAGCACAGATTGCTTCTTGCCCGCCCAAGCGACCTCACTGCTACTTTGAGCGACAAGGCACCATGTTTCCTATTGGTGCCCACGCGTTGCATCCCAGAGAGCCCCATCACGGACGCTTTGCCCAGCGCCATCGCCGCGTTGCTCGCTGAGTTCAAAGATATCTTCCCAGATGAGCTTCCCCAAGGTCTTCCCCCATTACGATGCATTGAACACCAAATTGATTTGGTGCCTGGTGCCTCTCTACCAAATCGCGCTGCTTATCACGCTGGACCAGAAGAAACACAGAAGTTACAGCGCCAAGTGCAAGAGCTTCTGGATCGCGGCTACGTAAGGGAATCTCGAAGCCCTTGTGCGGTCCCCGTGATCCTAGTGCCAAAAAACAATGGCTCATGGCACATGTGTGTCGACTGCCGTGCCATCAAACAGATCACAATGAAGTACATGCACCCCATCCCGCGTCTCGACGACATGCTAGATGAGCTCCATGGCGCAATCCACTTCACCAAAATTGACTTGAAGAGCGGATATCACCAGATTCGCATGAAAGAGGGTGATGAATAGAAGACCGCGTTCAAGACCAAATATGGGCTTTATGAATGGCTAGTCATGCCGTTTGGTCTCACCAACGCGCCAAGCACGTTCATGAGGCTTATGAACCATGTGTTGAGGGAATTTCTGGGGAAATTTGTTGTAGTGTACTTTGATGATATTCTGGTGTATTCGCGTAGTCTAGATGACCATGTAAAGCACATTAGGCTTGTGTTAGAGTGCTTGAGACGCGAACACTTGTATGCCAACCTTGGCAAGTGTCGTTTTGCATCCGACACTACCAACTTCCTGGGCTACGTGGTCTCCAAAGATGGGCTCTGCGTAGATGAAGACAAGGTGAAGGCCATCAGAGATTGGCCAACGCCTACAACTCCAACAATGGTTAGAAGCTTCCTTGGATTGGCAGGCTTCTACAGGCGATTTGTTCGCAACTTCAGTTCCATCACCGCACCTCTCCATGAGCTCACAAAAAAAGCGCCGCGGTGAATTGGAAGGAGACCCACAATCACGCGTTCAACGCGTTGAAAGAAGCCTTGTGCAACGCACCACTTCTACAACTACCCGACTTCACCAAGCACTTTGAAGTGGAATGTGATGCGTCAAATGTGGGGATTGGTGGAGTCCTACACCAGGAGAAGAAGCCCATCGCATTCTTCAGCGAGAAGCTCACAGGGGCAACTTTGAATTACCCCACCTACGACAAGGAGCTCTACGCTCTTGTCCGCGTGCTCAAGACATGGCAACACTATCTCTGGCCACGCGAGTTCATGATCCACTCAGACCACGCGGCCATCGGCTATCTGAAGAGTCAGGCCCACCTCATCCGACGCCATGCTCGTTGGGTAGAATTCATGGAGACGTTTCCCTACGTCGTTGTGCATAAGAAAGGTAAGGAGAATGTGGTCGCTGACGCCCTTTCTCACAGGTATGTTCTCCTTACTCATCTTTAATCTAAACTTCTTGGCTTCGCGTTGATTAAGGATTTATACTGCACTGATCCATTTTTTAAGCCAATTGTAGACCACTGCCTTAGGGACCGCGAGTTTGAAACCTACTTCTTACATGAGGTGTACCTTTACAAAGTCGGGCGCCTGTGCATTCCTAGTTCACCCATTAGGAAACTCCTCATCCAAGAAGCCCATGAAGGACGCGGTCATTTTGGGGTTACCAAGACACTAGCAGCTCTTCGCAAACACTTCTTTTGGCCGCGCATGACCACACAGGTGACGCGATATTGCACAAGTTATGTCACGTGTCAACGCGCAAAGTCTAGTTCTCATCCCTATGGCCTCTACACGCCATTGCCCATTCCATTAGGCCCTTGGGAAGATTTGTCTATGGACTTCATCACATGTTTGCCTCTCTCTCGTAGGGGTAAGGACTCCATCTTTGTTGTTGTGGAAAGGTTTTCAAAAATGGCGCATTTCAACGCGTGCAAGACCACACACACTGCTAGTGAAATCGCCGTGTTGTTCTTTGACAACGTGGTCCGTTTACATGGGATCCTTAGTTCTGTTGTGAGTGATCGCAATACCAAATTCGTAGGCCTTTTCTGGAGAACACTTTGGGGAAAGTTGGGTACCAAACTTTTGTTTTCTACTAGCTACCACCCACAAACAGATGGCCAAACAGAGGTGACCAATCGAACCCTAGGAGCCCTCCTTAGGACCATGCTCAAATCAAACCCCAAGCGTTGGGAAGACTTACTTGCAATTGTTGAGTTTTCTTACAACAGGTCCAGGCACTCCGCGACAAAGCTCACCCCGTTCGAGGTGGTCTATGTACGAAACCCATTGACTCCACTTGACATGCTGCCGCGACCTCTGAAGGAAAATGAGCACACTAGCGCGGCCAACCGCGCCGCGATGATCCAGGATCTGCATCAGCGAACACGGGAGCAGCTGGAGCGTTGTGCTGATCAATATGCAACACAGCACAACCGTGGGCGCCGCTACGTTATATTTGCCCCAGGAGACTTGGTGTGGGTGCATCTTCGCAAAGGCCGTTTTCCAGCTAAGCGCAAATCAAAGTTGGCCCAAATCGGTGATGGCCCTTTCCATGTTGTGAAGGCTATTGGAGACAACGCCTACGAAATCGATCTTCCACCAGACTACGGTGTCCACGCGACCTTCAACGTCGCAGACTTGGAACCATATGTGGCGCCAGAGTTCGATGATGGTGAAGCGGGGACGCTTCACAGCCAAGTGGGGAAGGGTGATGTGATCCTACCCACCATTACTGCCACAGAGGAAGAGGAAGCTATGAGCATTCGCTTAGAAGGGCCAATAACAAGATCATGTGCCAAAGCCATCGCCAACGCGACACAGTCATTGATTGTGCGCGTCGTCGCTAGCCAAGGGACGCAAGAGACTGTGTTCTCCCTCAAGCGCCTTCAGCCAATCCCAGAGAATGTGTTCTATGTCAAGATCCTCTCCACCATCAGTTGAACGTGATCTTTGAATTGTTTTGTCATTTCTGAAACATTAGTATTTTAGTTATTTCCTTTTGGGGCGTGTGTTCCACGCGTGTCGAGTGGGCCAGCCCATTAAGCGAGACTCGGCCCATCTGAGTCCCGCTATCTCTTATAAAAGGTCAACTCGACCTTATGTACTAGGTTACGTCTAATTTGAATCAAAGCTTAAGTTTGAGAGCTTATCGCCTATTTCCTTTGATTGGACGTCAAACACTTTCTGTCTTCTCATCTCCTTCACTTCGCCGCCGACGCTACGGCATCCACTCGATCTCCATCGAGTTTATCCAACCCCGCCGCCGACGCTACGGCCACTCACTCGATCTTCTCGAGTCTAGCCCCCCCCCCCCTCCGCTGCCGACGCTACGGCTTCGCTCACCTCTCGAGGCCACAAATACTGCATTCCCTCCAAACACCTTCACATTCGACACGCGTGACTCACCACTAAGATCTCGTCCGGCATTCACAAGCAGGAATGCATCAACAAGGTACGTAACAAATACTAAAACATTTACAAAACACGCAACCCGCGATGGTGGATGGGTTGCCAAAACATTATCCATCCCATCTCCACGATGGGGCACAAAACATTACGATAAAAGTACCTAAAAAGTCAGAATGTTTTCAGACAAATGCACACTGTCTTCACACATACTAGGACTCGTCTGATTTCTCATTGGTCTGCACATGATCAACTTCCTTACCATTGGTCGCTTCAGGGAGAGCCTTCGGCACGTCTTCAACCTCCTCAACCGCTTCAGAATCAGCCTCTTCCTTTTGGTCGTCCTTTCCTTCTCCTAGGCCGGCCAATTTGAAGAGCTTGTCACCAGGATTGCCGTCAGGGTACAAGAGATCCAGATTGGCTCTCTCTCTTTCAACCTCCCAATCTACATGAGTGTCGGCAACAAACTCCTCCATCATCTCAATACGAGACTTCAAGCAATAATAGGTCCCTACATCGCCAACAGTCCGAGCATCTTTCTCGCGATGCTTTTCAACCTCCTCAATTTGAGATCGGAGTTCCTCCTTGGTCGACAACAGCTCCTTCTCGATGGCTCTTACACGATCCTTAGCAGAATTCGCCTGACCCTCCGCCTGTCGAACCTGTCACTTAGCTCTTGAATGGTAGAAAAGGCGACCATCAAATACTGGAAAGCCTACATTTTACACGACATGTAATCAGTTTCCAAATTAAAATAAAAAACTTGAACATGAATCTTTTATTACTTACTTTCCAAGCGCCAACTGCAGCTTCATCCATACAGTCAATGGGGGAAAGGTCGTCGATCTCCTTCTTGGCTTTCGGATCGACGAACCAAAGCAAATCACTCGTTGATCTCTTATTCAACATCCCCAACGAGGAATCTAAAGCGACCGGCGCCTTTCTCTTTGCCCCTGACGTCTTGGACGATGGAGAATCTACGGCAATCACTCCAATAGATGGTTGAGCCTTGACGATAGCTCTTGAGGAAGACGCCTTAGCAGCCGATAACTTTTTCTCCAAAAGACTCTTTCCCGACAAACGAGCATTGGACCTTCCACCGCGAGATGCTGATAACATAGAACAACACCATAAGCATATAAAAACCCAGAAGACCAACCAGTCAACCACACACATACCTGCAGGAACAAACAGGTGCCTTTGGAGACGGATGCGGAGGGCGCTGACATTTCGGCAGGATCGGGTATCAGGAAATTGACGTTCTTGAAATATCTCTTCGACTCTGGAAGTTTGAGCACAGCACTAGTTGAAATACCCCAATAGATGTATGTATATATATTTAGGAATGGTAAATAATGCCATTGGCTATATAAGTCATTAAAAGGCAGAATTTGGGAAAAGAAAAATCAGAAAAGGGCAAAAGCCCCTGTCTTCCTCGTGAGAACTTCACTGTGGAGCCTCCGCCCTTCCTGCCTTTGGTTTCCTCCTCAGCTGCTCAGCCAGTCCTTTCCGCCGGTGAGCTGGATCGCAAGCTGAGCTGCTGCTGCTGATTGTGCGACCAACTGTTGTGCGAGCTGCTTGCAGTGCTGCTGCGTTCTGTCGCTGCTGCGGTGTGAGCCCCTGCTGCTGCCTTGTTCTGCAGTGGTTGCTGCTGTGATTCCGGCGATAAGGAGCCCTTTCCGGCGGCGACAGTGTGGTCGACGACGAGGTAAGAGCGAGGTTCATCAATCGGATTTGTTTGGGTTCAAAAGTTCTGCTGAATTTCTATGTGACCGGTTGCTATTGAATTTCTGCGTGGACAGATGTGGAAGATGGCAAGGATTACGTATAAGCTATGAATTGTTTGACTGATTTCGGTTAAGATCTGTGCAGCAACACTTGTTTTTGAAGCAATTAGGTGGATTGGTGGGGGTTTGTTGAGATTGGGAATTTGAGGTATGAAATTAGGGTTTGAATTTGGGGGTTTGTTCGTAGTGGATTTGTATGGGTTAATTAATGCCTAGGATTTGCTCGGATTGATTTCGCATGTTCGTTCGAGTTGGTTGGAGATCTTTGAGGTCGTGGTTGTCGAGTTTGAGGCAAGATGATTCTTGCTAACCCTTCGTATATTTTTTATAAAATTACTTTCGCATCTTATCTTGTTCAGTAATTGATTTTACTCTTGTCTGAGTATGTTAATTTGGATTATCGATTGTGGAGTTACTTGGTTGAATGTGTGTGTGTTAGTATTTGTCTCGTGTTGTGTTTGATTAAATATTGACGTGGTAGTCAATCGTGACTAATGGTGATTAATTGTGATTGTTTGAAAGTGTGTGAATATGTGTGTGCATGTGTATGTGCGTGTGTTAGTATTTGTTTCGGGTTGTGTCTGATTAAATGTTGACGTGGTAGTCAATTGTGATTGGTTGTTGATTAACTTGATGGTGAAATTCCGTTATATGATATTAGTTATCGTGTGTTGTGTTTGATTGCGGGTTGATCGTGATAGGTGGTGGGTTGTTGGTGGATTGGTGATGGTTGGTTATGGAGCCGGGGTGAGGGTGTGACCTCATCCGACCGCGTGAGGGTGTGACCTCCGTTGGTTAAGGCTAGGTTGGATGGTTGAAAGTCTCATCCGGTGGTGAGTGGTTGGTGGATTGGTGATGGTTGGTTATGGAGTCGGGGTAAGGGTGTGACCTCATCCGACCGTGTGAGGGTGTGACCTCCGTTGGTTAAGGCTAGGTTGGATGGTTGAAAGTTCCATCCGGTGGTGGGTTGGATTGGAGGTAGGATCGGAGTTTGGATCAGGTGTTGGATTGTGTGTGTTGCCAATTGTGTATATTGACACTTGTGTGTGTTGGATTGTGTGTGAATTGACATCTGTGTGTGTTGACAATTGTGTGTATTAGACTGTGGGTGTTGACATGTGTGTGTGTGCAGTTGTGTGTGTTGACACTTGTGTGTGTTGGTAGTTGTGTGTTGGATTGTGTGTGTGGACGTGTGTGTGTGTTGACACTTGTGTGTGTTGGCAGTTATGTGTTGGATTGTGTGTGTGGGTGGTTGTGTGCTCGGTTTTGGGTTATGTGCTTGATTATTGGTTGTGTGCTTGGTTAATGGTTTTGTTTGCGGATATTGGTAGGGTGTTTGATTATTGGTTTTGTGTTAGACTTTGGTTGTCGGTTGGTTGTAGTTAGTAGTCGTTTGTTGATTGTTGTTAGTGGTGGTTGTGGGCTATTGTTGTCCATTGGTAGTGGTTGTTGGATCTTGGTGTGAATTGTTGAGAAGGTTGGTTATGTTGATTGATTAGGAAGGTTGGTTTCCCATCTTGAGGGTGTGGGTCATATGGGTTGGGTTGAGGTGTATGGGTAGCGGCTCATGTTAACGAACAGGCGGCATCAGAAGGGTGGTTGGCCTGGGTCGTTATGTTTATATAAGGTGATGATTGTCTTGCTTGTGCTTATGTGTTCGTTGATGCGAAGGTTGGTTGGAATGTGTTAGTACAGTAGTGAGTTCGGTATGTTTGGTTAGCCTTGGTTACGT
The DNA here is from genome assembly GCA_027886185.1 of Rheum nobile. NCBI lineage: Eukaryota > Viridiplantae > Streptophyta > Magnoliopsida > Caryophyllales > Polygonaceae > Rheum > Rheum nobile. The sequence goes on from WOAB01000485.1 coordinate 17,612,430, forward strand.
GTTGGTTGTAATATATGTATATATGTTTCATAGGGTTGATGTTTGAGGTATTAGTAATAGAGAGAAAGTTTGATTGGATTGTTTTATTCATTTATACTCGTGTAAGCTTGAGATTGGCTGAATTGTGGTTAGCATAGTGAAGAGTTGGATAAGAGTGGTTAATTAGTGGGTTATGTGGTAGAGTGTGTTTATGTTTTGAGATGTGATTGGTTTTGGTTGGTTGATGTGATTAAGTATAGTTATGATATATATATATATACATATTGTGGCGTGTTGTCGTTTGTTGTGAGTTAATTGGTGATATATATATATATATATATATATATATATATATATGTGTGTGTGTGTGTGTGTGTGTGTGTGTGTGTGTGTGTGTGTGTGTGTTTGAAACTGTTTTGGCTTGAGAAGTCTTGCCAGTCTTGATGGAAGACTGATCAACTTCGGTTTACGTGCCGCAGTTGGCTGGGGTATCGGGTCCCCCAGTCAATCAGGCTTTGCAGGTTTGCAGCAACAAGCGGGTTCTGGATCACGGATTGTTCTTCACAGTTAAAGATTTGGTTTGCATCAGATTTGAAAATGTTGTATTCGCTTCCGTTGTTTTGGATATAAATTGATGCATTAAACTGGATGACAGGTTTAAGTATTGATTCAATCTTGAACAGGGATTATTGTTGATGATTTTTATGTAATTGGAAGAGTTTTGGATTTCTTTTCTTTTAAAAACCGCCTTATAGTCCTTCGGGACTATGGCACTGTAGCACCTCTGGCCCGGGGTGTTACACTAGTCACCGCCTCAAAATCTCCAAGTTCTCCTGGTTCAGGCACTGCAATAAAAAACACGTAAGCAAGAGTTTAGAAGATTTCCAGCGAGAAAAATCGAAGGGAGAACGCAGTACCTGTTTTCCTCCAGTCTGAAAGCAAAAAAGAACAATCAACCTCCCTTTCGAGTGATTTACGCTCTACAAAGAATAAACAAGTTCTCCACCCACGATCGTTAACATCTAGGTTTAAAGCTAAAGGCTTTCTGTCACGACGAAGGCGTAATTGAAACCTAGAAGAACCCCGACTACTCAAATAGTAGGAATACCACAGAGCGTCGAAATCAAAATCAAATTTATCACTGGCGGAAACAAGATCGATTACCCTAAGCAGACGCCAAGTGTGTGGCATGACCTGACAAGGAGCAAGCCTCATGACAGAAAGAAAGTTCCTAACTAGATTAGAGAACGGAAAAGAATGGCCAACCTTAAAAGGGTATTCGAAGAAACAAACCCAATCTCCATGGAACCAATCGGCTCGCTCATGGGGGAGGGGGAGACGCGCAACAGTACCTACAGGGAACTGACCGACTTCGAGAATCTTATCCAACTCGGTTTGGGTTAGGGTTCCGCCGACGGAATCAGAGCAACTAAGAAGCCCTAAAGGCGTGAAGGCATTTTCATCTTCAGAGGGACCCCCAGGTGCGATCTTACTGCTCTTGGACCTCGAAGACGCCATGAAAGCAGTAAAAGAAGAAGAATGGTGAAAATTTGAAAAGGAAGGGAAATTACATTGACAAAGACGTGAGACTCTGCGGTGACAAGAAAGACTATTGAAGGTTATTTAAAGCAGTAAACCGCCTCATCTGTGGTCAAATCGTTGGGCCACTCACAAGACGCCACGTCAACATACAGTCTGCAGAAAAATCAGGAGAAGATTTCGCCGGCTAAAGATCAAACCGTCCCCTAAGAAACCATTTCCTTTCCTCCGGCCCACTTTGATCTTGGGGCAATTGTTTAGGCCTAGAATTTATCACCAGTAATAAGGTCGGCCCAAATACGAACAAATCGGGCCACGATCTGAAGGAAGCAACAAGATGAGGAACGTTGGAATGGTTGAGCAAATATCGGAGGAGTGAGGCGACGACTCGACGGATCCCTATGATCTCGGACAACGGTAGGATTAGTTTGGCCCCATAATTACGTATAAAAAAGAGATTAACTCTGATCTTGTAACACACAATCATCATCATTGAATTCGAGTTCCAATTCCTTACTTTCTTAATGATCTTTACCGATTGCTTTCTGGTTCAATTCATCGTTTTGATATCGAAGCGACCGTCAACTATATCATTACACTCGACTACTCTCTCTTTCTTAAGGATAAGCTCACTTTTTACATTCCGTTAATCTATTTCATTCCATTGTTAGGTTGATTCGGATTTTCTAGATATTATTAATCTGATTATTGTCTAGTTGCCATTCTCAAGGCGATTTAGATCGGTTCGATCTTTTCGTCCCAGGTTGGCAGATCATATTAAAATAATGAATACGCCAACACGGATCATAGGAGTACGGCACAATGATTTTGATGTAATATCTCGAAAAATTTATCAGTAAATGATTGGTTACAGAGTTAATGTTGAATGCTAAAACAATCAACCTGTTATAAGCGAACAACAGAGAAACTGATTTGGTAATTTTAGTGGAAAGATCCAAAGGAAGATCCTTCATACTAGTAATAGTTTCCCAAATAATTGTGTAATAACAATCCATAGTCGTGAGAAAACTCCAAACGACAGTCTTAAATCTAAGAGCTGGACAATTACGCAGGTTGCCAATTCTAATCCAGCAGGACCAGGCCTTCATAGAATTGAGACTATAGTTACAAAAATCCCCTTCAGCAGGATCAATACTAAGGAGATTAATATATAGTAAGATGAGAATGGAAATGAAGTTAAAATATCGGGCCCACAAAACCTGAGAAGCTCCATAGCACCACAAATCCGAGCACATGTGATAATAAGTAATCCTGCATTTTAATGAATGTCGAATGCTCCCAAGGGACCTTTAGGGTGGCGGATCTAGAAATTGTTCGAAGATGGGTCACAAAACCGTTTATGAAAAATTATATAATATTGTTTAGCATTAATCACATTATTATTTGTATAAAAAAAATTTACAAATCTTATATACTAGGTGGATTATTATGTTTTGAAAAAAACATTTTTAACTAATTTACAATTTTGAAAATATTTTTGGACAAATAGTAAGGAGAACTACCTAGAAAATGTTAGTGTCAAATATATTGTGAGAATTTTAAAGAAGATTAATTCAATTACCTTACAAAATTTTTAACTTATTTCATAATCATTGTGGACAAAAAATAGAAAATACAAACATTTGTATAAAAGAGAAAATAAATGGCACAAATTGTTATTTATCTAAAAAGAAAAAATACAAAAGATGGGGGACTTGAACTCTTGTTCCACAACCAATTAAGCTAATAGCTCTTTTTGTTTGCATACACAAGACATTAATATATATATTTATTTAAAATATTATTTTTTTAATATATGACTTGATCCATGGAAAGGGGGGTCACCAGACCCCTCAGGACCCCCTGGATTCGCCTCTGGTCAAAGGAGATCATGTAAACACAAGAACATATATTTTTATTATTGATCCATGCATACAAGGTCATACAGAACAACCAGCCAGAAGCAGCAGATGTAGGGGAAAGCATAACTAGCCCACAGATAGGCATAATAGCAGAGTAAAGAGAATAACAGAGAGAAGATAAGCAGCTCTCAACAGAAGAGTTATTGCTAGGGATAGAGTGACAGATAAAGTAACCTTGCCAAGACCTCCTGGGTGTTGAATGCTTGGACAGGTAATAGGACATGATTTTTATTTCTATCATAAAACAAGGGCTTAGATCTTGGGCTTCTTGTTACCCATCAAGTTTGATGAAGCTGTATCACTCCCCCTTCATAACTCTTCCTTTTGCTGCACTCAGAGGAGGACAGGTCAATTGTTTGGACTACCATATTCAACATCTTCTTAATGACAGTTCTCTCACTGTTAATGGAGTTGAATGAAATGTTGTCATCCAATGGCAGAGTAGGGGGAATATCATCATTGAGGATAAAAGCAAGATCCTTCTCATTATAAGGAATTTCATCTATATGTAGGGATTTAGATGCTTTAAGCGAAATTTCAGAAAACAGTTTTCTAATATCTAACTTAGGATCTTATGCATAAACTTCTATCATAAAACAACAGAGTAAAGAGAATAACAGAGAGAAGATAAGCAGCTCTCAACAGAAGAGTTATTGCTAGGGATAGAGTGACAGATAAAGTAACCTTACCAAGACCTCCTGGGTGTTGAATGCTTGGACAGATAATAGGACATGATTTTTATTTCTATCATAAAACAAGGGCTTAGATCTTGGGCTTCTTGTTACCCATCAAGTTTGATGAAGCTGTATCACTCCCCCTTCATAACTCTTCCTTTTGCTGCACTCAGAGGAGGACAGATCAATTGTTTGGACTACCATATTCAACATCTTCTTAATGACAATGCTCTCACTGTTGATGGAGTTGAATGAAATGTTGTCATCCAATGGCAGAGTAGGGGGAATATCATCATTGAGGATAAAAGCAAGATCCTTCTCATTATAAGGAATTTCATCTATATGTAGGGATTTAGATGCTTTAAGCGAAATTTCAGAAAACATTTTTCTAATATCTAACTTAGGATCTTATGCATAAACTTCATACGAATCATATATGAAAGAGTAATATATCTTTTTGATGCAAAACTTGTTATTGGGATCTTCCTGGAGAATAGAGCATCAAGTGTGACTCCTCTACTTGATCCACACGAGCACGGTACTAGATCGTCTTGCATTCGTCTACTAGAATGAACGAACGAGAACAAACAAACTCCACCAAAATTGGAGTACGACCGTGAGTAGTTAGAATGGAATTTGTGGATTCGGTTATCCTTTTGTCAAGCCATCGAATTCTCTTCTTTTTTATCTCTTCAAGTAAGAGATAATTAATTAGTATATTTGGAGGATATATTAATATTTATATATTATCTTATCTTATATCATATATCTCATAAGATAAATCTCCTTTTAACTAGAAAGAGATATTTATGGTTGATACAATATTTTCTCTTTCCAAAAGATATATTTTCTTATATCATCAAGTAAATAGATAACCCTTTATTATTACTTGATGAATAATCCAATGTTTCAATATTACCATATAGCCGAAATTCTTTTGTCCCACTATGGGCCTCGGGTTACTTTGATCTAACCCAATTGCTCTATCGTGTGTGACCTTATAGGACCCGAAAATAATAGCAATGGGCCAAATCTAATTTATCCCATAAGTCATAGTTGGCTTCTAGCAAAGCACTAAGGCTACCTAAAATATCCGGATTATTAATCTTCATTATAATCTTATTCTATTATTAGTAATTATCATCTTGACTAAAGGACACATATTACTTCAATATCCCACTTGTCCACAAGTGTGCAATATCAATTCCTTTGTCACTTAGTGTCTAATTTGAGGATATGATAACATCTTATGTAATCCATATCAATATTCAAATTGTTTCTCGAACTCTGAGCTTAAACTATCAAAACAAATGATTACTATTAATCCATTTGAGCATGGCCATGTACTTTCAGTTCTTACTCTTCAAGTGGCCAAGACACCATTCCTATCCACATATATACAGATATATAAATAGGAGGACTTCTCCAATCTTGTGTGACAATAGCTCCCACTCAATTTTCAGCAATCCCGATCACTGCCTTTATAGCTGCCTTTTACGCAACAGTGTTTGATAATGTCAAAGACTACCAATCACCAAGCAAGAGGTATATCACACTCATGTCTGAGGAATCTACTAATCATAGTTCAACTTAAAATTCTACAACTCATTTGAAAAATTTTAAGGTAAGTCTGCCCAACACGTATCCACCATACATGTCCATGTAATTGATTAGACATCTCCATGTCCCTATAGCCCATGAAACTTGGCGCTATCAATCAACTTACATAATAGCTTGTATTGAGTCATTTATGTCCAATTTAATGACTTAGACTACGGACAACTCATAATTCATAATATCAGTTCACTTAATAGGGTTTCATCCACCATAACTTTTATGATGATCATATTTGATGATTATTAATTATTAGGATACTTTATTTCAAAAACAAACATGATGCATTGTTTCAACAATCATGAAATCAACATCCATAATCTCAAAACAATACAATCTCAAAGCCATTCTCCAATGTGCTTGAGTCCCTTAGCCCTAGTGTGACTATCATGTTTGGGCTTGGATAGAGGTTTAGTCATCGAATCTACAATGTTGTTATCTGTGTGTATTTTGCATAACCTCACATCACCCCTCTGGACATAGTCTCGAATGACGTGGTATTTCCTGAGCACGTGTCTGGATTTAGAGTTAGAACTTGGCTCCTTGGATTGGGCAATGGCACCATTGTTGTCACAATAGATGTCAATTGCCTTAGCACAACTGGGAACCACACAAAGCTCGGCAATAAACTTTCTTATCCATACATCTTCCTTAGTTGCATCCACTGCAGCAATGTACTCAGCCTCTGTCGTTGCATCAGATATCGTGTCTTGCTTTGATCTCTTCCAGCTCACAACCCCTCCATTAAGAATGAAGATGTATCCGGATTGGGACCGGAAGTCATCTCTATCTGTCTTGAAGCTTACATCAGTATATCCTTCAACGATCAACTCATCATGTCCTACATACACTAAAAAATCATCCTTAGTCCTTCTCAAGTACTTAAGGATGTTCTTAGCTGCATTCCAGTGTGCTTCACCTGGAGTCGATTGGTATCTGCCACACACGCTCAATGCGAATGCAACATCCGGGCGAATACAAACCATGGCATACATGATGGATCGTACTGCAGATGCATAAGGAATCCTACTCATTCTCTCTAGCTCAGCATGTAACACCCCCAAATTTCCTCTTGAAAGTATTACTGCCAGTGACCTCGGATTAAACATCCCGAAGTCACCCCAGGCTTTTCCAAACGATATAACCATCAACTAACAGTTATAATACCAATTATTACACCTTTTATTAAAACCAACGTCTCTGAAATACAACAATTTCCAAATACAACAAAATACAAAATCAGAATAATTACAGCGGAAGTCTTAATGTCAAACAAAAATAACACAACGGAAGTCTTTTAAACAAAGCAACAAAATAACTTGTCAAAACACCGTTCATCTTCATAGTCGTTCTAGCCTTCACAGGACGGCAACATACCTGATGTGCCGAATCGAACGGATGACACCAGCCAACCATGCAAGAGAATAATTACGGTTGGTTAGTCTAATGAAAGACTATGCAAGGGTACAAAGCAGAGTGGTTCGAAGCAGTCGTATTAGGTTAGACTCATCGTTTCTCGAATAATAACCGATGACGATAGTCAACCATCATACTCCTACTGGAATAAATAAGAGGTATGCACAAGAGAAGATTCTGGAGACCGAGTCTCACAGCAATCAATCCCAAAAGAAGACTCCAACGAAATGAGCCTTATCGGAAACATGACAAATGTTGGGGAACATTAATTAATTACACACAATCAGAGAATCACAGTATTACAGTATCGCATTCGAGCGACTAAAAGTTAAGACGAGCTTTCCTAGCTGCACTAGCGCCTAGCTGCACTACTCGCCCCAAGGTAGATTAATTATGTGCGCCAAGAGCACTTATCTGAGTTAATTCCAGAACAAACCATAATACATTATAAGCTTTTAGATCCACAACACGATCAAGAATGACTGGACCTCACATAGAGCCCAACGTCCGTATCCATAACAAATCCACAGCCATTGATGTCAGGGTCTCCACTGCCCCTTCACCAATTTATTATCAAGAAACGACTGGACCTCACATAGAGCCCATCGTCCCTATGAATACTCGTGCTAACTAAACAGTTAAACACAACAATAAATCACATCAAAGCCATCACGGCCCACACCTACACAATATAACTATAATAGCGTCGATTCTAGCAGAATATACAACCTATTATAATATCAGATTTTAATCATATTAATTAACACAACTGTTCCCAACATAAACAAGAATCATCCCAAATTAATTAACAACTAAACAATTGATAATTAATGGAAGTATGGAATGATGAGCAAGAGCGAACCGCCACTTGCCTGGAGTAGATTCGGCGATGAATCTAGACGAGACGACTATTGATGATATCCTTTCCGAGGATATGGCCTAAGCTTCATAATAGCTCCAACAGATTACGAGTCCACACGCAACCCAGCAGATCACGTTCTAACGCTCGAATAAATTCGGGTCAAATCTGGACTGGATGCTTAAATGGGCTTTCGGCCCAACAACAATATAACAAGGAGGGGGGCCCACCTCGGCACTATTCACCATCTTTAACCTCCCATAACAATCAACAGCAGCAAAACGCAGCCAACAACAACACGGCAACACGCCGGGAAGGGCTCCTCGACGCCGGAGAGGGCAGCGCGGCGGCGCTGGGAAGGAGAAGCAGCAGCTCCTGGAACAACGGCAGCTGGCGGTGGCGACACGCGAGCAACGGCGGCGGAGCATAGAAGCTCGGCGCGGCAGTGGCTCGACTCTGTCTTCGCCGGGAAGGGAGGAGACGACGTTGGGAGAGTAGGAGCGGCAGAGCAGCACAGCTGGCTCGGCTCACACAGCTCAATGACGGAGCACCACGCCAGGCTCGCCGGCGGGAGAAGCTCGAAACAGAGGAGCAACAGGGGTCTCGCCGGGAACAGGGGAAGTGATGGAGACGGGGCTTTGCCGGTTTCTCGACGCCAAGGATGGAGCGGCGCTGGCGGGGAGGAGGAGGACCACGACACCAGTAGCAGCACCCACACGACGACAGGGAGGAGCAGCACCACACAGCTCGTCGACGATGGCGGAGCTTGGAGGGAGCTTCACGAGAGGGAGAAAGAGCAGCTGGAGGTGTACAGAGCTTCCCTCGATCGGCTCCATGTATAGCCCAAGGGAAGGAGGGGACAAAGCTTCAACAAGGGATTGCAAGAGGGCCGACCAAGGCAATAGTGGAGAGCCCAAGTGGGCACAAGTGGTAACGGGAGGATAAGATGGATTGGAGGATAAGATTGGGTATGAGTTTTAAACCCCGAAAATTATATGTTTGTATCCAAACAAATATTCTAAGTCCCGAAAATACATCGAATGTATTTTATACCACTCAGGAAATTATTTCGGAGATCATGGATATTACGGAAAATCCAAACTCCACTGAAAGCGAAATAATTAATTGAACGAAGGATGAAAAAAAATTACCCAAATACCCTTACTAAAAATTGAGGGATATTACATTACTACCCCCTTAAGAAAAGTTTCGACTCCGAAACTTGCATTAAACCAATGAGGAACCTGCCTCACCATCAAACTTACTATCTGAACTTAATATCCTTAATCATAACCGGCCTTATGTCATCTCTTAACTTAAAATCCTTTAAGATTCCTTAATTTCCTCCAAGAATAATCATAACATCTCATTCCTACGTTTCTCGAAACGAATCACATACGATACTACTCCTATTTCCTCAAAGAGAGTGATACCACAAGTCTTATAGATGACATACTCACAAGATGTCAATCCTTGAACATTCCCAAGAGTCCTAACTCTCATCCTCTGGAAATTCCACTTATCGAGTCCAATGACTCGTATTGTCTTAAATGAGTTATTTCTAACTTAAAATCCTTATATTCCTCAAAGATACTCATAAATGAACACTTTAGGCATCAGACTCTTCTAACCTTGCCTTACGAGATCTTCCTCCGGGTTCTCATCGAAAGTTCCCTCCGGATCTTCCCTCGGATCTTCCCCCTCTCGAGAATCTTCCTCAGGGTTTTCCTCTGGATCTTCCTCCTTCTAAGGATCTTCCGCAGGATCTTCCTCCTCTAGAGGATCTTCCTTCGGATCTTCCTTCTTCTGAGGATCTTCCTCGGGATCTCCCCTAGGATTTTCCTCTCCTTGAGGATCTTCCTTAGGATTTTCCTCGGGATTTTCCTTAGAGTTCCCTTGGAAATCGCTTCCATATCAGACTAAAGAAGAAGGCACGACTATAAACGGTTAAATTTTTTATTTGAAAATTCAAAGCCTTCGAAAATATTTCAAACGAGTGAAAATATTTCAAACCGGATCTGTAACACTCCCCACGCCAAGCTACCCCAGCCACATCACACACCCAGTCATCCAACGGTGCCGGTGTCGGTACCGGTGCCGCCTGTGAGTCCACAAGAGCCATTTGACAACATTTTCAAAAACGAGTAAATGGTCCATGAAATCCCAAACCCGTTTTAAAAACTTTCGGCTCTGATACCAAATCTGTAACAGAGCCTTCGAAAACTTTTTAGCTCTGATACCAAATCTGTAACACCCCCAAATTTCCTCTTGAAAGTATTACTGCCAGTGACCTCGGATTAAACATCCCGAAGTCACCCCATGCTTTTCCAAACGATATAACCATCAACTAACAGTTATAATACCAATTATTACAACTTTTATTAAAACCAACGTCTCGGAAATACAACAATTTCCAAATACAACAAAATACAAAATCAGAATAATTACAGCGGAAGTCTTAATGTCAAACACAAATAACACAGCGGAAGTCTTTTAAACAAAGCAACAAAATAACTTGTCAAAACACCGTTCATCTTCATAGTCGTTCTAGCCTTCACAAGACGGCAACATACCTGATGTGCCAAATCGAACGGATGACACCAGCCAACCATGCAAGGGAATAATTACGGTTGGTTAGTCTAATGAAAGACTACGCAAGGGTACAAAACAGAGTGGTTCGAAGCAGTCGTATTAGGTTAGACTCATCGTTTCTCGAATAATAACCGATGACGATAGTCAACCATCATACTCCTACTGGAATAAACAAGAGGTATTGTTGAATTCCTTAGGTTTTGATAGTGACAAACATTCAACTAATCTGGATACTAAGTGTTTCAGGAACAAAGACAGTTGTCTCAGGGAACCTTCGCAGCAAAGGATTGAAGTGGGAACAAAGCTCTGTTCTTGTGCTTTGTTACCTCTGAAGGAACAGCAGTGACGAACAAGATCGAAGCTGCAAATGGAATGAAGAAATCCAGCGTGTTATTTATGGAAACAAATCAAGGCGCACACGCGGTCAAGAATTGAAGAAATCGGCTGGAAGGATCTAGCCGTTGGAGGAGATATGGAGAGAGATGCTCGATTCCTTATCTTAGGGATTCTTTCCTTAGATAAGCGGATTGGAGAGAGAATAATCTTATCACATCCGTTTATATTAATTTAAGGGAATCCTTTCCTTTTATTAATATATACGGCTAGGGATATTATTCCTCCAGCAAAACATATCTTCGTGTTACCATATTTGAATAAATCTTATCTTGTTACATTTAGGGTTTGCCGAGTTGTATTTAATAGAAGTATGAATTCATTTCTAGACGACGACGACAGAAAATAGAGAGAACAAAAAGAAGAAAGAAAAGAAGTGAGGTGTGTGTAAGTCTTTGAGGGTTGAGTTTGATTCATCGTTGTAGAAGAGGTTTCGAGTCTAGCTGGTTGTTTAGATGTCGAAGTCCAGGGTACAAGTGTAATCAAGCAAGAAACTAATAAGACAAGTACATGCTTCAAAATCCTCTCAAGCGGAAGCTTAAAGGTAGTGGTTTTTCCTTGAGAAGCTAGTTTTGCTAATCAGGGTTTCCACTATATATCGTGAGTTCGCTCGTTATCTTTCTTGCTATATTATTCCGCTGTAACTTATGTGGGAACAAAGCCTTTGTTCCCTCAGACGTAACTCTAACGATCCAACAATTGGTATCAGAGCCTGGTGCTCTAGATTGTTTGTTTTAGTTACAGATTCTGCAGGAAAGATGTCGTCAGGAAATGTCTTGGATAGAGACTCTCAAAAAGGTGATGTAGATACGGATCTCATCACTCAAGCTATGAAGAAGATATGGTCTCGAAGCAAAGGCACTAAAGGTTCGGTCATGGTTCACAATGACATGAAAAAGGTTGTCTGCTCTCACTGCTATGACAACGGACACTTCGCAAAAAGGTGCCTCAACAAAGCGGCAGGTTCTTCTCTGGTCCTCAACAAGGAATAAACGAGGATTGCAAAGTGGGGTGACTGCAGCTCAAATGATGAAGCATCTCCTCTCTCAAAGGATATCTGCTTGATGAGCTCAAAAGGTCGCAACGTATCAGAAGGTGGTTCTCATAAATCCGAGGAGGAAGCAAGGAAAGGCTCTTGGCACCTTGACAGTGTATGTTCAAGTCACATGACAGGGAACAGTGACTGGTTCACTTCTCTTCAGCCAGCCTCAGGGGCATCGATAACCTTTGGAAACAAGAGTAAGGGTGAGGTTTGTGGTATCGGTATGGTAAGACTCTCTAAACACATCACTGTGAATAATGTGAATCTAGTGAATAATCTCAAGTTTGATCTGTTTAGTGTGGCTCAACTATGTCAAAACAGAAAAAATAGGGTAGTCTTTACCACTGATGATTGTCATGTTGAGTGTCTAAGTACAGGGAAAATCTTACTCAAAGGGATCTGCGACAACAACGTTTATAAGGTCGACCCTTCTTTCATCCCTGACAAGGACCTATGTCTGTCGTCTATTGCTGAGATGACAAACCTGTGGCACAAACGCTTTGGACATGCAAGCCTTCAACTCCTATCCAAACTTCATAGACAAGAGTTGGTGAATGGCCTTCCCAAGGTTGAAGCAATGAGAAGTGACGTGTGTGACGCATGCATTAAAGGAAAACAAGTGAGGTCTTCCTCAAGTCAAAAAGGGATGTAAGTACAACACGTCCTCTGGAATTAGTCCACATGGATCTTTGTGGGCCTATGCGCACGAAGAGTCGTGGGGGAAATGCATATGTCTTTGTTATTGTTGATGACTATTCCAGGTACACATGGACTCTATTTATCTCCACAAAGGATGAAGTGTTCGCGGAGTTTGAGTCCTGGCTTAAGGAAGCCGAAAGGAGCACTGGACATTCCTTGGGGTCTATTCGCACTGATCATGGAACTGAATTCGAGAACTCTCAGTTCCTATCCCTCTATAGGAACAGAGGTATCAACCACAACTTCTCTGCTCCCAGGACCCCACAGCAAAACGGTGTTGTGGAAATGAAGAACAGAACTCTGGAAGACATGACGCGTACTCTCCTCATCTCAAGTGGTCTTCCAAAGAGTTTATGGGCCGAAGCCTTGAATGTCGCGTGCTACGTTCTGAACAGGGCAACCATTCGTCCTCTTCTGAACAAAACTGCCTATGAGCTTCTGAAGGGAAGGAAACCTAATGTGTCTCATTTACGCACATTTGGTTGCAAGTGCTTCGTCCACAACAACGGGAAAGATTCTCTTGGGAAGTTTGATCCCAGAAGTGATGAAGGAACTTTTGTAGGATATTCATAGCAAAGCAAGGCCTACAAAGTTTTCAACAAGAGAACCAGAAAGGTAGAGGAAAGCGTTCATGTTGTATTTGATGAAACTGTTATGGCTGGTAACAATGTGCAGGAACTATCAAGCAACATCGAGCTCTCCGAAGATGATTTCTTTCAGCTTGTAGATAGCAATGTCAGCGGTGGGACCTCTGAAGATCAAGAAACTCAAAATGATCCCTCTACACCAAGAACTCCCAATTCCGCCAACTCAGGGGGCAATGAAGAAAATGCTTACACCTCTGATGTATCTCAGGCACCTCAGGGGGAACAAAGCCCAAGTCACGGCACAACAGAGCCCTCTGTGGACTGCCCTTCTGCTGAAGAAACGAGGGATGTCAATCCTAATGCTAATGGCACAGGAGGCGAAGGCTCAAGTGCTGGGAACGATGATTCAGAGGAATTCGACATCAACAATCTCCAAGTTCCCAACTACCAGCAAAAGTGGGCTCATCCAGTCAAGCTAATCGTCACTGACTATAGAAAGGGAGCACCTCAGAGCACTCGTTCCTCCCTACAAAATTTATGTGCTTTCAATGCTTTTCTCTCTTTGCAAGAACCCAAAACTATAGGAGAAGCATTGAAGGATCCTGACTGGATAAACGCCATGCAAGAGGAACTTCACCAGTTCGAAAGAAACAAGGTTTGGCGGTTAGTTCCTCGTCCAAGGAACAGAACAGTGATTGGAACCAAGTGGGTGTTCAGAAACAAGTTGGATGATCAAGGTCAGGTCACAAGGAACAAAGCTAGGCTGGTGGTGAAAGGTTACAACCAACAGGAAGGCATCAACTATGATGAGACCTTTGCTCCTGTTGCCAGGTTAGAAGTAATAAGACTCCTAATTGCGTACTCTTCTTTCCATGGGTTCAAGCTGCAACAGATGGATGTCAAGACTGTCTTCTTGAATGGAGTTCTTAAGGAGGAAGTCTACATGGAGCAAACACTCGGCTTTGAGGACACCACTCAACCTGACCATGTCTACATTCTAGACAAAGCTCTGTATGGTCTCAAGCAAGCCCCGAGGGCCTGGTATGAAAGGCTCTCACAGTTCCTTCTGACACACGGATACGTTCGAGGAAAGGTCGATAAGACTCTGTTCCTTCGGAAGGAAGGGAAGCATATTCTGGTGGTCCAAGTCTATGTGGATGATATCATCTTTGGATCCACTGATGATAAACTGGTTCAGAAATTCTCTAAGCTGATGGCCAGTGAATTCGAGATGAGCATGGTTGGAGAACTCAAGTTCTTCCTAGGTCTGCAAGTCTCTCAGGGAGATGAGGGAACCAAAGTGCACCAACAGAAGTATCTCAGGGAGTGCGTCAAAAAGTTTGGTATGAATGAAGCAATATCCTTCACCACTCCCATATCTCCAAACAATCCAATGGGAAAAGACGAACATGAGCAAGGAATTGATCCATCTCTCTACCGAGGAATAATAGGTTCGCTTCTATATCTCACTGCCAGTAGGCCTGATATTATGTATAGTGTATGTCTTTGTGCTCGTTTTCAGGCCGATCCCAAAGAGACACATCTCAAAGCAGTGAAGAGGATCCTAAGATATTTGAAGGGAACAGATAATCTTTATCTGTGGTATCCAAGGGGAGGAAGCCTTGATCTTGTCGGATACACAGATGCTGACTTCGCAGGGAACAAAGTGGACAGAAAATCTACCTCTGGAATGGCTCAGTTCCTTGGGCCGTGTCTGGTTTCCTGGGGGTCAAAGAAGCAGAACTCCGTGGCTCTCTCCACTGCGGAAGCTGAATACATAGTCATTGTTGCTTGTTGCACTCAACTCCTATGGCTCAAACAACAACTCAGCGACTATGGTATTCTTCTTAACTCCATTCCCATTCTCTGTGACAATACAAGTGCCATAAATATCTCCAAGAATCTGGTGCAACACTCACGTACCAAGCACATTGAGATAAGACATCACTTCATACGTGACTGTGTGGAGAAAGGATTGGTGACAATGGATTTCTGTGGAACTAAGGATCAAATCGCCGACATCTTCACCAAGGCACTAAACAGGGAACCATTCGAACAGTTCCGTATGGAACTAGGTATGATCTCTCTAAACTGACTGTCCACATGTTATGTTCCCTCGATGATTGGCTAAATTACATGGTAAAGTATGAAAGGTGAATCATCATGTCCTGGTCTGCATTACTTCTCTTGATCATTAGTTGATTGACTTGCTTAGACTCATGTTAACACTTCACTTATGTGCACATTTCATGCATGCTCTCTATGCTATCTTGCTAATACATGAGTCAGATTTCCTTCGGCCCAAAAGAGTCAACTTGATGCATTGATCCCTCATTATAAGCCCAAATGATTGTTGACTCTATAGCTTACCTTAGCCATCATGTTTGATGCTCCCTATGAGCCCCTCTAATCATTCACATCTGGGAGTCTCTCATTCATGATTACACATTATTGAAAACTCTCATATATGTTTTGTGTGATGTTCTTCGTACCCTCTCTGGTAACATTACCCCCGCATCACACTCTTCTACCTTTTCGGAAAGTCGAGATTACGAATTATCGCCACTGTGGTCTGTGGATAGGGTTCGACTGGTATGTGTGTGATGCTGGCTTACAACTGCCTAAGGAAGGTTCGTGCTTAAAAGCTGATGTTGCACGTGAGAAGTAGTGGGCTCCGAATGAATCACTGGTGAAAGAAGGCAAGCTAAAGGTTGTGATGTTCAAAAAAAAACGGAACATCACAAGATACACAAAGAAGGGAAAAGAAGGAACCAATGATTCTCTCCTCCATTAGCTGAGCCTATGATGGATGCTGACGCCAATAAGGAAGCACAAGCTTTGAGTGGGAACAAAAGATGAACTCCATTGCTAGTCTTACTTCAGATCTACTGCTGGCCCCAGTGGTACTTAATTCGTACTTCTCTGGCTAACCCACACCTCTTCTGTTCCCTAGCACATCTACTCCTCTCTTTTCGTACTTCCTTGTCTCTGATTCTTGTGTTTGCACTGACTGGCATGTTGATCATGAATGTTATCCTTGCATATCGTGTTGTCGTCTTAACATGTTGTCTGCGCTCGTGTGTTTCAATCTACTGCGATTGAGAATGATGTTCATCTGGCTGGTATCTTTCATCTCTGACTCTTCACTGTGTTTTTGATGATGCCAAAAGGGGGAAAATGACAGGTAGCCTTGGTTGAGGGGGAACAGCACATGGTTTCATATGTTGCTGTGTTGAGGGGGAACTATTATGGTCTTGTGTGGAGAACCTTTCCCCACACAACTGTCTTTATCTCGTATGTATATGCTCTATTGTCAAGGATATTTGTCACCATCAAAAAGGGGGAATTTGTTGAATTCCTTAGGTTTTGATAGTGACAAACATTCAACTAATCTGGGTACTAAGTGTTTCAGGAACAAAGACAGTTGTCTCAGGGAACCTTCGCAGCAAAGGATTGAAGTGGGAACAAAGCTCTGTTCTTGTGCTTTGTTACCTCTGAAGGAACAGCAGTGACGAACAAGATCGAAGCTGCGAATGGAATGAAGAAATCCAGCGTGTTATTTATGGAAACAAATCAAGGCGCATACGCGGTCAAGGATTGAAGAAATCGGCTGGAAGGATCTAGCCGTTGGAGGAGATATGAAGAGAGATGCTCGATTCCTTATCTTAGGGATTCTTTCCTTAGATAAGCGGATTGGAGAGAGAATAATCTTATCACATCCGTTTATATTAATTTAAGGGAATCATTTCCTTTTATTAATATATACGGCTAGGGATATTATTCCTCCAGCAAAACATATCTTCGTGTTACCATATTTGAATAAATCTTATCTTGTTACATTTAGGGTTTGCCGAGTTGTATTTAATAGAAGTATGAATTCATTTCTAGACGACGATGACAGAAAATAGAGAGAACGAAAAGAAGAAAGAAAAGAAGTGAGGTGTGTGTAAGTCTCTGAGGGTTGAGTTTGATTCATCGTTGTAGAAGAGGTTTCGAGTCTAGCTGGTTGTTTAGATGTCGAAGTCCAGGATACAAGTGTAATCAAGCAAGAAACTAATAAGACAAGTACACGCTTCAAAATCCTCTCAAGCGGAAGCTTGAAGGTAGTGGTTTTTCCTTGAGAAGCTAGTTTTGCTAATCAGGGTTTCCACTATATATCGTGAGTTCGCTCGTTATCTTTCTTGCTATATTATTCCGCTGCAACTTCTGTGGGAACAAAGCCTTTGTTCCCTCAGACGTAACTCTAACGATCCAACAGGTATGCACAAGAGAAGATTCTGGAGACCGAGCCTCATAGCAATCAATCCCAAAAGAAGACTCCAACGAAATGAGCCTTATCGGAAACATGACAAATGTTGGGGAACATTAATTAATTACACACAGTCACAGAATCACAGTATTACAGTATCGCATTCGAGCGACTAAAAGTTAAGACGAGCTTTCCTAGCTGCACTAGCGCCTAGCTGCACTACTCGCCCCAAGGTATATTAATTATGTGCGCCAAGAGCACTTATCTGAGTTAATTCCAGAACAAACCACAACACGTTATAAGCTTTTAGATCCACAACACGATCAAGAACGAATGGACCTCACATAGAGCCCAACGTTCGTATCCACAACAAATCCACAGCCATTGATGTCAGGGTCTCCACTGCCCCTTCACCAATTTATTATCAAGAAACGACTGGACCTCACATAGAGCCCATCGTCCCTACGAATACTCGTGCTAACTAAATAGTTAAACACAACAATAAATCACATCAAAGCCATCACGGCCCACACCTACACAATATAACTATAATAGCGTCGATTCTAGCAGAATATACAACCTATTATAATATCAGATTTTAATCATATTAATTAACACAACTGTTCCCAACATAAACAAGAATCATCCCAAATTAATTAACAACTAAACAATTGATAATTAATGGAAGTATGGAATGATGAGCAAGAGCGAACCGCCACTTGCCTGGAGTAGATTCGGCGATGAATCTAGACGAGACGACTATTGATGATATCCTTTCCGAGGATATGGCCTAAGCTTCATAATAGCTCCAACAGATTACGAGTCCACACGCAACCCAGCAGATCATGTTCTAACGCTCGAATAAATTCGGGTCAAATCTGGACTGGATGCTTAAATGGACTTTCGGCCCAACAACAATATAACAAGGAGGGGGGCCCACCTCAGCACTATTCACCATCTTTAACCTCCCACAACAATCAACAGCAGCAAAACGCAGCCAACAACAACACGGCAACACGCCGGGAAGGGCTCCTCGACGCCGGAGAGGGCAGCGCGGCGGCGCTGGGAAGGAGAAGCAGCAGCTCCTGGAACAACGGCAGCTGGCGGTGGCGACACGCGAGCAGCGGCGGCGGGCACAGAAGCTCAGTGCGGCAGTGTCTCGACTCCGTCTTCGCCGGGAAGGGAGGAGACGACGTTGGGAGAGTAGGAGCGGCGGAGCAGCACAGCTGGCTCGGCTCACACAGCTCAATGACGGAGCACCACGCCAGGCTCGCCGGTGGGAGAAGCTCGAAATAGAGGAGCAACAGGGGTCTCACCGGGAACAGGGGAGGCGATGGCGACGGGGCTTCACCGGTTTCTCGACGCCAAGGATGGAGCGGCGCTGGCGGGGAGGAGGAGGACCACGACACCAGTAGCAGCACCCACACGACGACAGGGAGGAGCAGCACCACACAGCTCATCGATGATGGCGGAGCTTGGAGGGAGCTTCACGAGAGGGAGAAAGAGCAGCTGGAGGTGTGCAGAGCTTCCCTCGATCGGCTCCATGTATAGCCCAAGGGAGGGAGGGGACAAAGCTTCAACAAGGGATTGCAAGAGGGCCGACCAAGGCAACAGTGGAGAGCCCAAGTGGGCACAAGTGGTAACGGGAGGATAAGATGGATTGGAGGATAAGATTGGGTATGAGTTTTAAACCCCGGAAATTATATATTTGTATCCAAACAAATATTCTAAGTCCCGAAAATACATCGAATGTATTTTATACCACTCAGGAAATTATTTCGGAGATCATGGATATTACGGAAAATCCAAACTCCACTGAAAGCGAAATAATTAATTGAACGAAGGATGAGAAAAAATTACCCAAATACCCTTACTAAAAATTGAGGGATATTACACAACAGGTGTCATTGGGCACTGCTTCTTACTAAGATGTAAGCCATGCTGCATAGGCAAGAATCCCTTCTTGGAATTCTTCATATTGAATCTATCAAGAACCTTATCCACATAAGTTTCTTGACTTAGTCCAATAAGTCTCCTAGACCTATCTCTATAGATCTTGATGCTTAATATGTATTAGGCCTCTCCTAAGTCCTTCATTGAGAAATTCTTCTTAAGCCAGTCCTTAATGGACTCCAGCATAAGAATGTCATTTACAATGAGTAGTATGGCATCCACATACAAGACCAGGAAAACCACTTTGCTCTCACTAAACTTCTTGTAAACACAAGATTCTTTTTCACATCTGATGAAGTCAAACTGTTTGACCACTTCATCAAATCGAAGGTTCCAACTCCTTGATGCTTGCTTAAGTCCATAAATGGACTTCTTAAGCTTGCATACTTTCCTAGGATTATGTGGATCCTCAAAACCCTTAGGTTGTGTCATGTACACATCCTCTTCAAAATACCCATTTAAAAAAGCGGTCTTGACTGTAATACCCCTCATTTTTGGTAAGGAAAATTTTGGTATTTTTCCAGCTTTACTCGTATAAAATATTGTTGCAAAATAATTGTATGAGATATTGTTGCAAATTAATTATATAAGATATTGTTGTAAAATATTTATATAAGATATTCGTGTAAGATAATTGTGGACTCTCAGGCGGCGCCAGTACCGGCACCGGCATCGTTTAAGGTGGGTGGGTGGGTGGCTTGGTAGCTGTGTTAGCTTGGCCTGGGGAGTGTCACAAATATATGCAGGATAATTATATAAAGTATTTGTGCAAGATATTTATATAAGATATTTGTGCACGGTATTTATACAAGATATTTGTGCACGGTAATTGTGCGAGGTAATTGCTTGAGATGTTTGTGCTAGATGATGCACGAATATATTTAACCCAGGATTAAGATTATTTGATCTCTTGGTGAGATAGGACAAAAATGGGTAAAAAGGGGTGATTTTGCCGTGACCGCACCCGGCGCCAGGAGCCACCGCACCCGCGGCAAGGGCCAAAACAAAGGTGGTCGTCTTCCTCGCGCAAGTGGCTCGGTTGGGAAATTTTTTGGGCAGGCCAAGTGGCCCTTCGCCTTTGTCCCCTTGTCCCTTGCTTGTTCCCCCTAAGGTGGTTCAGATTTGTGCTATAAAAGGGGTCGAAACCGAAGCCTTTCCTTCTCTCTTCTTCTTCTCTCTTTTCCTTCTCTGTTTCCCCTATTTCACCATTGTTGAACGAGTTGTGAGCTCGGTTTTGAGCTCGATTCGAGATCCCTTTGAGTGTTAGAAGGTTGCCTTGAGTGTTGGGTAAAGCTTTGAGGAGTTTGGAGATCAAATCCGAGGCAAATCGAAGCTTGGAATCGAGTTGGGTAATTTTCTTTTCCCCCATGGCTGTCGCTCGAGCTTTTCTCTGTGCCGTCCACCGCACCCAGCGGCAAGTCCCACTGCACCCGCGGCGAGGCTTGTCCGTGAGTGTGTTCTTGGAGTTTTGGCTTGGGGCTTGGCTCGATTCTTTTGATTCTTTTCCTATTCTTTTAGATTCATTTATGAGGATATTTGATCTAAGTTAGGATCTTGTTATGGGTCGTTTCCTAGGGATTTTTATTCCAAATCTGTCCCCGTTTTGGATTCAGGAACCCGTTCTTAAGCTTTGTTTGAGCTCGTCTATTCCAGGCAAGTGGCTTTTAATTAATTTGAGATAATTAAAATCTGATATTATATTAGGTTGTATTTCTGCTAGAATCAACGCTATTATAAGAGATATGTTGTAATTATGTGGCTTGAGATTTTGATATGATTCGTTGATGTGTTGAACTGTTTGAGTTAGCACTTGAGATTTTGATGTGATATGTGGAACTGCTTGTGTTGCATTTGTGTGAATCATTGGTGAATGTTTTCCGCCCTTGCTTAGTCTATTCATTAGACTAACCCCTTGTATTTTATTTATCTGTAACGTCATGGTGGTGTCGTCCGTCCATTTCGGCACATGCAGATCAGAGAAGGCTAGAAGCGACTAGAAGAATGAACGATGTTTTGATAAAATGTTTTGTTTAAGACTTCCGCTGTAAACTTTGTTATATTGTATTTTGTTGTATTTGGGAATGGTTGTATTCCCTATACGTTGACTTTGTTAAAGTTGTAATATATGGCGTTATAGCCGTGATTTGATTTTATATCAATTGTAAAAGCCTGGGGTGACTTCGTGATGTGGAATCCGAGGTCATCGGCGGTAATACTTTCAAGTAATATTTGGGGGTGTTACATTGACATCCATTTGCCAGATCTCATAATTATAATGAGATACAATTGCTAGGAGTATCTGAATAGATCTGATCATGACGACTGGAGAGAAGGTTTCATCATAGTCAGTACCATGAATCTATTTAATGCCTTTTTCAACCAGTCTCGCTTTGAAAACGGTTACGTTTCCATCCTTATTTGTTTTGAGTTTGTAAACCCATTTGCACCCTATGGGTACTATCCCATCTGGAAAATCTATCAAGTCCCATGCTTGATTCTCAAACATGGAATCCAGTTCAGACTTCATGGCAATACGCCATTTCTCGGAGTCTGGACTCATCACAGCTTGCTTGTATGTAGTACGCTCATCGTTTTTCTAAAAGCAGGATGTCCAAACTCGCAGTCATTATGAAATCAACATATCTCTTTGGCTGCGCTCTGGGCCTATCTGATCTATGTGTGGGCTGAACAACAGGAGGATCTGCCATAACATTTTATGGGACCTCATTGGAATCAGATTCAGGAGAAACGATAGGAATGGGGTCTTGCGACTCCACTACCTTCGGTGTATGAGTTCCCTCTCCTTGCGGGATTAGGTCCCCAAATACCGTCGTCTCTGACATAGAGTAATCCATGTCAACTTGTTGCTCAGTTTGTTGTTCTTCTCGAACTTCTTCGAGATCAACATTTCTCCCACTTGACTTTTTGGAAACAAATTCTTTTTCCATAAAGACACAATCCCTAGCAACAAACACTTTGTGCTCACTGGGATTGTAGAAGTAGTATCCTTTGGTTTCCTTAGGATACCCTACAAAGCAGCACTTATCTAATTTGGGTGCAAGCTTATCAACTAGTAAACGTTTTACATAAGCTTTACATCCCCAGATCTTTAGAAAAGACAAACTTAGAACACTTCCAGTCCATAACCCATATGGTGTCTTATCTATAGCTTTGGACGGAGTCTTGTTTAGTGTGAACACTACATTTGTGAGAGCATATCCTCAGAAAGATATTGGAAGATCAGCAAAACTCATCATAGATCCAACCATGTCCAACAAGGTCAAATTCCTCCTTTCAGACACACCATTCAATTGTGGTGTTCCAAGTGGAGTTAGTTGTGAGACAATCCCACAACTTCTTAAATGATGATCAAATTCTTGACTCAAATATTCACCACCACGATCAGATCGTAGTGCTTTAATTTTCTTGCCAAGTTGATTTTCAACTTCATACTGAAACTCTTTGAACTTTTCAAAAGATTCAGACTTATGCTTTATTAAGTATATGTATCCATATCTACTTAAATAATCAGTAAAGGTTATGAAGTATCTGTAACCACCTCTAGCTTTTGTGCTCATTGGTCCACATACATCCGTATGTATTAGGGCCAAAAGCTCGGTTGCCCTTTCACTCACTCCAGTAAAAGGTGACCTTGTCATCTTTCTCATTAGGCAAGATTCACATGTTTCAAATGATTCACAATCAAATGAGGTTAGAACTCCATCTTTTTGGAGCTTCTTCATGCGATTTAAGCTAATATGACATAATCGACAATGCCATAAATAAGTGGTGTTAGATTCATTAGATTTTTTATTTTTGGTGTTTATGTTATATATTTTGGATCCTTGTTCTATCACATAGAGTCCATTACTCAGTAGTGCATCGGCATAAAAAACGCCATCCTTGTAAATAGAAAAACACTGATTTTTGAGTCTAAAATCATAGCTTTCAATATCCAAAACACAAGTCGCAATTAGGTTTCTATTAATAGAAGGGACAAAATAACAATTATTAAGTTCTAATACTAAACCAGAAGGTAAAGGTAAACTATAATCTCCAATGGCAAGTGCAGCAACCCTTGCTCCATTTCCAATGCGTAGGTCTACCTCACCCTTAGCTAAGCTTCTACTTCTTCTTAGTCCATGCACATTCGAAATAATGTGAGAACCACAGCCTGAGTCCAATACCCAAGTTGAAGCTTTAGCTATTAGGACTTCTATAACATTCGTACCTGAATTGGAACTCACAGTTCCATTCTTTTTATCTTCCAGGTATTTTGGGCAGTTCCTCTTCCAATGACCCTTGGCATGGCAGTAGAAACAATCATGGCCAGCAACTACTTTATCTTTTTTAGAAGTTTGCTTGGGTTGTGCAACTTCATTGCCCTTCCCTTGCACATTCTTCTTCTGCTATCCAGGTGCCCCTTTCTTGAAATATCTTCCCTTGTTGGCCATCAAGATCTCTTTCTTGGTGTCAACAGAGAGATTTTGCTCAACTATTTTGAGCATCCCATGTAGCTCTTCAAGTGTTTTTCCAACTCCATTCATATTGAAGTTCAGCTTGAATTGAGCAAATCCATCATGCAGAAAGTGGAGTATGATGTCTGTAGCCAACTCTTGACTATAGGGGTGGCCAAGTCTTTCCATGTTCTCAAAATGTCCAATCATATTGAACACATGAGCACTAACTGGCTTGCCTTTCTCAAGCTTGCAATCAAGAATTGCCTTAAGAGTCTCATGTCTCTCCATTCTCGCTTGCTCCTGAAACATAATTTTCAGGTTGCGAATGATGGTGTAGGCGTCCATCCTCTCAAACCTCTTTTGAAGGCTCGATTCCATGGAAGCCAACATAAAACAAGTGACAATCACTGACTTATCTTTGATCTGCTTTTCCTCTACTATCTCCTCTGGAGTAGACACAACAGTCAGTGTTGGGATAGGGGTGTCAAGGAAATTCTCTCTTCCTTCAGACCTGAGAACACTTCTCAGATTTCTTTCCTAATCGATGAAGTTGTTTCCGTCCAGCTTATTCTTCTCAAGAATTGAACGTAAGTTAATGATTGTTGGGTTATCGCTTCTAGACATGATATGTACAACAGAAATAACATGCAAAATGTAAATCATGATTGTCATGCAAGAGCTTAAAAATTGTAAACATGCTTTAAACATAAATCAGCTAATGTCATTTTATCCATTAAAATTTTCCCTTTGAATAAAATGATTCCAAGTTCTTATTTCAGATAAGACTATAAGCGTACTTTGGCACTTCTCTAAATACTATGTGATCAAGGTAAGTAACTTTTACTAGTTATAACATTTATAACTCTTGGTTGATAGATTACATCTTATGTCAAATCTATCCCATGCCTCAAAATCCAAAATTTTATCTTTTGGTATTGTGTTGAGTATAACCAAATCAAGGTTGTAAACCCCTTATATAGATTTACCCGTACTATCCTAAGGTCAAAGCATGGACACCTTGCTTTGGCAAAACCTATCCATCAAATTCCAAGGGCCTCATAGGTTATGATTTGGAAAGACCAAATCTCAATTTTCTTCTAAGGAAACTAGGTTTATCATGCATGTCTATTTACTAGTGAACTAAATAACATAAATAAACAAGCAAGTATAAACTTAGAGATATTTCAAGCAAAACAAATGCAATAAATGAAAGTGATCCTAGTATGACCCCTAAAAAAACCCATAAGATCTAATCTTCATAGATTCTTCTTGTCTCTTGGATCTCCATCCTTGATTCTCATCTGGATCTCCATCTTGGAATCTTCATAGGATATTCTTCTCTTGTATTACATAATGTAAATCTAATCTAATTTCTTGAAAATTAAATTACAAAAATACATAACGATACGCAGATCGTGTACAAGAAAACAATAACGATACGCAGATCGTATTTTCTATCATATTTAGGTCATATCAGTCACCGCATGCAATAATAATATCATAATATTAAATCATACATGTATAATATAATATCAAATATTAAGAGATAATAATAGATCATTAATCATATTAATAGACTTTTAAGATAAAATTAATTAAATTATCCAATAAAATAATTAATCCGATCTTTTTATTATTTTAAATCAATAAAAGAATATATGGAATTAATATCAATATTAATCGTTACCATGTATAATTGGATAAAATATACTCTAGAGATAAGATATCTTATATCCTTATCTATTTTAGGTAATTAGTATCTTAGGCAAAATACCTTAGGAAACCCTAACCCTAATTTAGCCCCCACCCTAGCCGCACCATGCAGCCACCACCCCAGCTAGCCCACGTGGACAACCGCCCCCCGGACCGCCGCCGCACCACCCTCGGTGATGCGAAAACGTCTCCGTTTACGCGTTGCTCGACGGATCTAGGTAAAAAAGTGGATCGACTTCATCTTTTCAAGGCTGGATAGGCTACGACTCGCAGGCAAATCGAAGGTTCTCTTGCTCTCGGCGTTGGGCTGAGTGGGGGCGAGAGGTTCTCGTGGCACTAGCGCGGGCGATGGGTGTTGATCCGTGACGGTGGATCGACCGATAGAACAATGGTGACGTCGAAGGCTAAGGGGTGGAGAAGGGTTCTCAACGGCGACTGCTTAGCATTAATTTCAACGTGAATGAGAAAATACATCAAACTTGGCAATTATAGTAGCCAAGAGGGAAAACTCGGCCATGGGCCATAAAATGAACAAATGGGTCGGCCCTCTTAAGCATAAGAGAGGCACACGCCAAAAATAGAAAGCTGCTAAATCTAGAAAGTCCGATATTAGAAAGTGCCAAAAATAGAAACAATCCACAACATACTAAAAGTGGAAACTATTAACAATGGAAAATGCTAAACATAGAAAGTGTCTAAAAATGTCCAAATGATATCAAAATAACCTCTAAATCCAAAAATATTCCATACATGGCAAATGCGCCGTGGCCAAGTCATGTTGCCGTAGTTGTGGCCGCAGCGTCGTCGAGGAAGGCGCGGGGTGCGTGGAGAGAGGTGCGGCTGTCGCGCGCGAGGCCCTTGGTCGTGAGGCTCTTTGTGGCTTGGGCTATGGCCCTGGCGCACACCCTGGTGATCAGGCCTTCAGACTTGACAGTGAGCATGTCATCTTCCTAGGCCTCTGTCAATGTCACGACCGGGGTTGCATCACCCAGCCTGCCACCGGCCACCACGCACCGCCGTGAGCCACTTTTGGCCACCCAGTCACGGTTTTACCCCTTCTCCCACTCAAATTTTATAACAATTACAAATTTTGATGATTTTAAGGATAATATGGTGTAATTTTTTAAAAATTAATATTTTTAAAAAATTCATGTATGAACCAATTTCATATAAAATTAATCAACTTTGGGCATTCAAGGCATGAAACTCTAAATTTTTAGGGTTTGAATCAATTTTCACCAACATGAAAAATCAAGTATTTTTATGTGTGATTATGATTTAAAGAAGAAATCATATCTCTCACTTAAATTAAACATACAAATTGATTTTGGGGTCAAAATTAAGCAAAAAATCAGAATTTTTAACATGCATAATTTCGGTTATGAGGCTGAAATTTTTGAGTATATTATATACATAAAAGTCATAACTTTATGCATCCAATGAATTAAGATCACAATTGTAATCATACAAGTTAATTCATACTTCAATTTTACCACTAAATTGAACCAAAATAATCAATAACATGCATCAAAATTAACAACTTTAATCATGATCATATCAATTTATGCAAGAGGCTCTGATACTACTGTAGGGATTTAGATGCTTTAAGCGTAATTTCATAAACTAGTTTTCTAACATCTAAATTAGGATCTCATGCATAAACTTGATACGAATCATATATGAAAGAGTAACATACTTTTTTTATGCAAAACTCGTTACTGGGATCTCCCTGGAGAATAGAGCATTAAGTGTCACTCCTCTACTTGATCCACACGAGCACGATACTAGATCGTCTTGCCTTCGTCTTCTAGAACGAACGAACGAGAACAAACAAACTCCACCAAAATTGGAGTACGGCCGTGAGTAGTTAGAATGGAATTTGTGGCTTCGGTTATCCTTCTGTCAAGCCACCGAATTCTCTTCTTTTTATCTCTTCAAGTAAGAGATATTTAATTAGTATATTTGGAGGATATATTAATATATATATATATATTATCTTATCTTATATCATATATCTCATAAGATAAATCTTCTTTTAACTAGAAATAGATATTTATGGTTGATACAATATCTTATCTTTCCAAAAGATATATTTTCTTATATCATCAAGTAAATAGATAACCCTTTATTATTACTTAATGAATAATCCGCTCTTCCAATATTACCATAAAGCCGAAACTCCCTTGTCCCACTATGGGCCTCGGATTGCTTTGATCTAGCCCAATTACTCTATAGTGTGACCTTATAGGACCCGGATATAATGACAATGAATCTAATTTATCCCATAAGTCATAGTTGGCTTCTAGCAAAGCACTAAGATTATCTAAAATATCCGGATTATTAATCTCCATTATAATCATATTCTATTATTAGTAATTGCCATCTTGATTAAATGACACATATTCCTTCACTATAAGAAACACATGGTTACCTTCAACATCCAGTTGCTGATCATCTTCATAGTTGAATTCTTCACAGTTACTGAAATCCTCCATAAAATCATCATTGTTCAGATTGGGGGAGTCATTGTCAAGGGAAATGACAACAACATCAATAGAAAACTCATCATTTGGGTATGTTGGAGTAGTAGGAGCAACAAGGTTATGGATCACATCTTGACTATCAGGCAAGACATCCTGAATAGGGACAAGTGGTGTAGCATCATGAACAACTTGGTGTTGAATAACTTTAGGATTAGCTTGCAGATGTGGTTCAGCAGAAGGAACCTGCTGAAGGAAGTCAGGGATAACCTCTTGAGCAGGGACTTCAGTAGCAACTTCAGTTGGATAATTGGTGGTGTAGATAGCCTTAGGAAGGATATTTTCTCTTGTAGAAAGAGAGTCACCATATGATGGATTTTTGGAAAGATCTTTAGAGTCAACAGATGACCCTTCTGATTTATAGGCAATGGAAATGCCTCCATCAAAGAAAAGATTGGGAATATGAGTGTTTTTCTTCCCTTTGTGAGCTATTTGTTTATCCTTAGATACCGAGATCCACTCTCCAGAACTAGAGGAATCGGATTTTTTGGGAGGTTAAAGCTTGGAGTGCTATTTTTTTAAAGTGATTTGAAGTTTTAGAGTGATATATCTCCTCAGAGGGCAAGTGGCAAAAACATGGTCAAGCACCACAATTAACGCAGCCCTCTCGTATACCCTCAAACCAGAGTTTAAATTCATCAACCTTGCCACTTTCATTGGGAATGAAAATGGCTCTGTCAATAATGCGAGAGAAATCAATGTTTATGCAGAACCTAGCAAATTTAGCCCATTTCCTATTGGTTGCATTAGGATCAATTTTAATCAGCTCACCAAGTTTGTGTTCCTCTAGGATGGTTTTGATAGAAGGAAAGTTGTAGTATTTAGGAGGGAGTAAGGGGATTCTAACCCACATATCAACTTTAGAAATGGACTCATTTTGTGGGTTGAAACCAGGCCTCTAAGGCCTAAGAAGCAACAAGTGGCCAAAGATATGATAAGGTCTAGCTTCCCAAATATGTTAAAGATCAATAGGGTTAGATAATCGAATTTCAAACCAGTCATATTGCCTATCAATAAGCTCCATTTCACCATGATTTTTTTTTTCAATCAACTTTGATCTTACTGCTAATTCTAGAAAAGTCAATGTGTTTGCCCACAACACACCCCATAAGAGCAGTTTCATTTTGTTTCAAAATTTTCTTTAACCTTTGAGAGTTTAGCCAAGAAGGAAGAAACATCGCGTTTTCCCTTGCCCTTGCTACTCTGACCGGTTTCAAAAGTAGAGGTTTTGGATTTTTTAGAGCTATCAGCTCCAAGAGTAGGGTTGGGATCTCCCGAAGGAGGATTTGTTATTTCCTTAGCAGGGCTAAGGTTGTTTGTAACTCCCTGAGAGGCTTTAGGGCCATCAGAGATGATGGTTTCAAAGAAGAGAAGTTTACCTTTCCCATTATCCATAGATATGGAAAAAAGTATAGCAGATAAGAATTGCAAAGAGTACCAAGTAAAAGTAAGACAACATCACAATTTAGGAATACTAGGAAAGAGAGTGAATCTACTATAAGGATTGGTGTAACAACACAAAGTCAAGGGATGCAATTTATAGGCAAAACAACCTAAGTAGTTCTCACTGAAATTGAAGACATTGTTAGAGAATAAGGAATAATAGCACCAGAGGTTAAGGTAAGGTACAAGGGTAGCGGTTGACATTGAATGAAGCTCCCACCTAGCCATGCGATCAGAGCTAGATGCATGAAGAAAACCAATCACAAACG
Organism: Rheum nobile; assembly: GCA_027886185.1. Lineage (NCBI taxonomy): Eukaryota > Viridiplantae > Streptophyta > Magnoliopsida > Caryophyllales > Polygonaceae > Rheum > Rheum nobile. The sequence continues at coordinate 17,642,373 of WOAB01000485.1, forward strand.
CCACCCGAGTAGAGCTAGGGGACACAGGCCACTCGAAACCTCTGAAGATACTCTCACAACTGGAAAATGTCTTAGTTACCCTAAGGGTAGACTACCCTTTGATGAGTTGGCAGCCTAATCAACATTACTTTAAAAAAGTTATTTATTTATTTATTTTTATTACTTTAATAAAGTAATAATTACTAACCATAAATAGCTAGTCTACTCTAACTTCATTAATTGGGATGTGAGAGTTACGAGATAGATTTTTTTTAATTTACATTTAAGAGTGAGGGCCTGAGGGGGTGGGGGAGGGGGAGGGTTTGGGTACTTAGAAGCGGGTTATGGAACTAGACAAATGAGATACAAAGTTAATTTATTTTTTTGGTAAGAGAATTATGAGTAGACTTAGTATATTACGAAATAATATAGAATTTGATTACATGTTGATCAAAGAATTATTATTATTATTTACATATTGTATGCTTTTTGCTTAGATGAGTCATTCTATTTAATTGTAATTTTGTAAATGGTATTAGAAAATTATAATTAAATTCATGGACATTTCAAATATTAATGTTGTATATTAGATACGGAACAACAAAATTCCAATCTAATATATAATTACTAAAGTAGGAGTGGCATGGGTCAAATGACACTCATATATTGCATCACATCATTGATTTCATTTGTGAATTTCATATTTTTTCATGTCATTTAATATAATTTTTCTTTATTATTTCATTTGATTTGGTTAAGATATGGTATATCACTAAAAGTAGATAAGTGGCTGAATTAACAACACGTTACAAAAAATTAAGACTGTCATTATACTTTAATTTGTTATGGATATGATTTAGGCTATCTTTACATACTTATAATGTAGTACTTTCATTTTCTAGTTTGGAAAAAAAGTATATAAAACTATTAATTAACAATATCATAAATTATGAAATTAAAAGTCAATAATTTTTAGTTAACATATGATATATGCATATCAAAATATTTATAAAAGCGAAAATGAGACACAAGAATTGATTTTGTTAACAAAAATGTAATTGATACACATAAACAATTTAAGTTGTGAAGTTTTATTTTTCATATCAATGCCATACAAAAAATAAAATAAAAATGAAGGTAAGAGTATCTCATCGAATCACATTGAGAAATATGTTGTTCACCTAAGTAAAAAACATTTAAACTATACAAACTAGATAAAAAAATCCATTATTTAACTACATAATTCTCTATAAATATTTTTCTTAATATAAAATTGATACATTTATAATAATGGAATAAGTTCAGTTTAATATACAAATAGTGCAAGACACGTGTATTAAGCTAGTTGAATCAATAAGGGAGAAAATTAACCGCCCAATCATAACTTATTGAATTATTTTCTTGAAGAAAGTTGAATGATGGAATACGTAAAATGATCTTTCTAACTTATGTCATAAGGGCATAGATTAAGCTGAATGATGGAATATATAAAATTTCAAGATCCTATGATCCAAACGTAGGAATTTAAATCATAACTTATGCCATAAGCGCATAGATTAAGTTGAATGATGGAATGGATAAAATTTCAAGATCCTATGATCCAAACGTAGTAATATAAAATCCTATTACGATATGATGTTAGAATCATAGTAATCATTTCGTGCTTATTTGATTTTTGTGCTTTGAGTTCTAGTTCATTGGTTGTTTACTACGCTTATAGTTTGAGTCCATAATTGAAAGCTGTTGTTTGGTGCTAATATTGTACAATATATTAAAGGACGATACTTCTTATATGTACTCTAAGTGTAGATATACTTTTATTAAGTTTGTCTAATAAATAATTTTTATAATTCATACTTTTTGTTACTAAGTTCTTATCAAATGTGAATAAGCATTTATGAATAATGATTAGTTCTGTGTAATAAGTCACATATAATTGATGTAATTAAGCTATATATGCAAACCCCAAAACTTTTAAAATAACAATAGTATAAGTTAAAGGAATGTCTTGAAGAACAATGAAAATTAAATTATAAATTTAAGTCACTTTTTTATATAAAATTAATGTAAGATAAGTAAACAACGTAGTCTAAATGTAAAATTTCAATAATTCTTGGAAAATAAGAGCTCTCCTCTTATTGTTTTTGCATTATGCTTGTATGAAAAATAAGAGCTCTCCTCTTAATGTTTCCATTCAAACTGTTTTAGCAACAGAGATCAAGTGTACTATTAGAAGCAGACTCCGAGTTGCTTATACATTTATTAAAACCCATCAAAAGTCCCCTAAATGTCTTAGGATATGGGGCAAAATTAATATTGGTTTTTTATGAATATCACAACCTGGAATTGCCGTGGGATCGGAAAGAAAACTTTTTGGATAGATGTTGAATCCTTCTGCAAAATTGAACGCATTCAATTAATTGCACTTTTTGAAACAAGAACAAACAAAGTACCAAGTGAAAAAGTGTGGAAAAAATCGGGTTTCGATCAATTCTACTGTGTCCCAGCTACGGGTTTCTCGGGTGGAATTTGTGTAATGTGGAAAACCTACCAACTTACAAATGAAATCCTAGAAATTGACCAAATTGAAGCAAGATTTATCAGTATCAAATATACAAACCTGCTCACGAACAGAAAACTTATGTTAATCCTAACCTATGCCCCTCCAAATGAATCTGCAAAGAATGAGTTCTAGAATGGACTCATTTCCTTTATTAAAAATTGCTCTATTTTGTGCATTATTATGGGAGATCTAAATGAAATACAAGACCCATCTGAAAAATTAGGTGGTTTAATACCAACCTTGACAAAATTTGCAAGACTACGACAATTTAAAAATGAATGTGAACTACTGGAGACCCCTATTCAAGGAAACATCTATACCTGGCGGAAGAACATAACAGAAATAGACAACATATACGAAAAACTGGATAGGGTACTTATTCATCCGCAGATCCTCCAATGGTACCCTAATATCTGCACTAAACACTTTGCTTTTACCAGCTCAGATCATTGTCCCATCTCTATCGAGCTTGACTCAGCAATACCTTTTAAAAATCAGTCGTTTAAATTTGAACAAATATGGATGACCAGAAAGGATTTCAGAAACGTTGTTAAACAAGCTTGGAGAACTAACTATCGTGGATCTAGATTGTATAATCTTGTATCCAAAACAAAATTACTCAAGAAACATGCCAAGATCTGGAATAAAAGTACCTTTGGAAATGTTTTCACACAATTACAAACCATAGAAAAACAGCTTTCTGAAATCCAAACTGATATTTGTACTCACCCTACAAATGATCTCATTAAAAAACAAATAAGAATCATAGAAAAAAAAAGAAAAACTTTTGTGTTTCCAGAAAATTTACTAGAACCAAAGAGCTAAAGTAAAACACATCAAATATAATGACACGAATGCTAGCTATTTTCACAAAATAGCAAGTGGAAGAAGAAATAGAAAAATTATAAAAGAAATTAAAACACAAGAAGGAACAAGTATCACTGGAGAAGAAAATATTAGAACTAAAATCAGAAATGATTTCATTAAAAGATTCAGAAGTGAGAATATGAACCAGAGACTATTCCAGGAAAATCTTGAACTAATTCAGTCTGAAATCTCTACAGAGGACAATTTAGAATTAATAAGAAACGTAACCAATAAAGAAATTAAGAAGGTTGTCTTTAACATTGGCTCGGATAAATCGTCGGGGCCTGATGGTATGACAGCATAATTATACCAAAAATATTGGGACATTGTAGGTCCTTCTGTTATTCAAGCAGTTAAAAGCTTTTTCCTTTTCGGGAAACTGCTCAAACAAATAATTCACACATTTATCTCTTTGATCCCAAAATGTGACAATCCGAACTCTACGAATCACTATAGACCCATAAGTCTGTGCTCTACAATTTATAAGATTATCTCGAAGATCTTAACAACAAGACTTAAAGAAACCATGGAAAAACTAATCCACCCCCTTCAGAGTGCCTTTGTTGCTAACAGAGACATTCAAGATAATATCTTGATTGCCCATGAAATATTTCACTCATTTAAATCGAAAAAAGAAACTGAAGGCTTTATTGCCCTAAAACTAGATATGGAAAAAGCTTATGATAGAATTGAATGGAACTTCATTATTAAAATTATGGAAAAGTTTGGATTCCATGAAAAATTTATCAAATGGATAAGAGAATGCATTACAACGGTATCTTTCTCGGTGCTTGTTAACAACGGACCCACGGAAATATTTAAACCATCAAGAGGACTTCGACAGGGTGACCCCCTTTCGCCTTTCTTGTTTATCCTAGGATCTGAAATCCTTGCTAGAAAACTCCAAAAAGCTTCAGAAAGACCTCGAAATCTTCTAGGATTTCGAATCACTCAACAAGGAACACGAATTCCGTTTTTGGCATTTGCGGATGACATTGTGATCTTCTCAAAAGCTAAACAGGAAAACTGCAAAGAAATCAAGGATATTATTGATGAGTATTGCAAAATCTCAGGACAAAAAGTAATTTTTCATAAATCGGTTTTTCAAGTTACAAAAAAGGTTATCAACCAAAATAAATTAGCAATATAAGGGACTCTCACAATCACAAATATGATATCCCTCGAAAAATATCTTGGCTGCCCTATCATTAATGGTAGAGTCAACTCGAATACCTTTGATGACCTCTTAATTAGCACCCAAAATCAATTATCTAAATGGAAAGCAAACTCTCTTTCCCAAGCAGGAAGAATAACACTAATAAAACCAATCTGACATCAAGACCAAACTATCTTATGCAAAGTTTTATGTTACCTACACACACACACAATGAACTTGACAATTTAAATAGATCCTTTTTTTGGAACAAAGATAGCTCCTATAAACCTCTTATAAGCTGGGAAAAAATATATAAACCAACACATCAAGGAGGTCTTGGATTGAGAACAGCAAAAGACATGAATAAAGCCCTACAATTCAAATTATTATGGAAAACCTTAGCAGAACCGAATAATTATTGGGTTAAAGTTGTTACTGAAAAATACTTGAAAATAATCCACATATTTCATTACGAGAAAAAGGAAACTGTTCTTGGCAATGGTCCAAAATGATTGAACTCATGAATGAGTTCAAATCTGGACTAATTTGGCAAGTTGGTAATGGCAAAATAATCAAATTCTGGACGGATAACTGGGTCTTGAAAACCCATTTATGTGATATCATAAACACACAATCAATACTGAATAACGATGCCCTGGTAGCTGATTTTATGTTGCCAAATAAAACCTGGAATAAGGATTTACTAGAACAATGTTTACCATATGATTTAACCCAAAAAATAACCTCGATCCCAATACTCTTAAATGATATTCATGATAGAATGTACTGGAAAACTAGAAAAAATGGTTGGTTTTCTACGAATTCTGCTATGGAACTAATTAACAGAAACAAGAGATATATTGCCTATGATTCTTCATTGTTCCTTCTCTCTGATTGCATGTCACCACGCTATGTGTACCTGATCATAACATTGAATATTACATACTGCTTGGTAAGTGGTTGTAACATATTAATTTAGCCTATCATTATGTTTTAACTAGAAGTATGTTTACTGAATTGAAAAAAATTGCAACTACAGGTTTCAACATCTCTTAGTCTTATTGAAGATGTACTTCTAGGCCATGCTTATTTATCTTTAAAATTAACAGCATAATCTGTTACTTTTTTTTTAATCTATTATGTGCTTAACATATTTATTTTGTTATAGGAATTCCATGTGGATCTGGATTCCACACTTAAGACAAGAGATAAACCATAACCTAAACTATGACATCTAAGGGTATGACTCCTACTATAATGTTGACTATATTTAATTGATCATTAACATAAAAAAATTTACAGAATTTTGTTCACATGAAATAATAGGTTTTATCATTTCTCATCCAATTCATACATCTATTACAGTACAGTCATTCAAGATATACAATAAGGTTATATTCTATGTTTTAATACTTAAGTTGTCATAATTAATGTATTTTATAAATCTTTGACCTAATATACATTATTTATTTTGGTATAAGACTGATGTGTGTGAGTCCAGACTGTGGAATCATAAAAAAAAAAGGATTGTTATTGCATATGTATGGAAGACATACAGGTACGCCAACAGTTAGTCGTTTAGATTTCAGTATCATAGAACCTAAATCATATATCTACCTCTCCTCTTGATTTAGTTTTAATACATAACACAATCAAACATTAACTGAACAATAGTATATTAGTTTTATAACTGAACCCTATTGGTTTATTGCATGTTTTCAGTATTATAAATCATATATCTACCTCTGTTATTGATTCAGTAACCTGGAACCTAAAACATATAACTGAACAATAGTATATTAGTTTTATTGCATGTTTTCAGTATCGTAGAACCTAAATAATATAACTGAACCCTATTGATTTAGTTTTAATACCTAACACAATCAAACATTAGAAATCTAACAACACAAAAATATACAATACATTTTAGTTTCGATGCCACTTCCAAGTCAACAACTTCTGAGATTTTTGTAAGACTCCTAGTATCGAACAACTTGAAAAACTGCACACACAGAACTCCTGAAATCTTCTGGTTCATAGTATATATATATAAATACGATTAATTCCGATTTTTCACTTATAGAGGTTATGATTACATTACCCAAAAAAAATTAACTACAAATATATCAACTGATTCTACAATCATATGTGGAATTTAAATTGTCATACACTGGATAATAAACAGTTTTTATGTACAACTTGCCATTTTCTGAAAAATCGAATATTAAACTCCCAATTTTATTGGCCGGGTAAAATATATGTCTAGACTTAGTATAAAAGATCCATATAGTAAGTATGATTTTCATGCAACTCACGATAGAAATATTAAATTGGTTTTATATCATTTTCTTATGGATTTTTTATATAGATTTCAACCTAATAAGTTTATAACAAAAAATTTGCTAATAGAATAGATAAATTATTCAACATTGGGCCATTACATGTGTGTAGTCTGTCATACTAAGTATAGTAGTCATATTCAATCAATGGTCTTCAAGGCCCAGTTATGGCATTTTATAAACATTTATTCATTGGGTTAATTGACAGATTAGATTAATGGGCTTATAGATGGCTCACCTAATTTGGTCTTATTGATAGACTTTGTATAAAATATCCATTTGCTAAGTCTGATAAATGGGCTTATAGGTCTCTCTCTCTCTCTCTCTCTCTCTCTCTCTCTCTCTCTCTCTCTCTCTCTCTCTCTCTCTCTCTCTCTCTCTCTCTCTAAATTGAATAATTATGTTTAGGGTTTATTTTTGATATAAATTCTAAATGTTATAACCATATATTATAGAAAATATCTAAATTTTATATACATCTCTCTGAAATAAAAATTGGTATAGGAATCATACATAAACAACCATATCATTGAGAGGGTATTAGTTAGTGCAGAGTATGCTTGGAGAAGTTAATAGTTTCATCACCAAAAGGAATAAACTATAACTTCTCTAAGCATATTCTGCATTGACTTTCAAATAATCATGCCTACTCGTGAAAGACTGAAAACAGCAAGTGAAAAAAACTAAAACAAATTAACAAAGCAAACTTCAATAAATAAAAAGTGAAAAAAACTATAACAAACATACTCATATCATTAATAATCATGTAATACCTAAAGTAAACATAACTAAGAGTTAAATGTTTTAAAAAAACGACATAATAAATTGGAAATTATAAATATCTAAAAAGTTTAAAACAAACAAAATTCATGCTACCCTAATCTTCATTGCCTTCTTCTGCCTCAAATGGTTCTTCATCTTCATCGTCTTCTTATTCATTATCTTATTCTTCCTCTTCGTTGTCTTGTTCTTCTTCATCACTTAAATTAATCACTTCCTGTCTCCCGTTTAAGTATTGCTAAGGTAGACGATTAAGCTTTGCAAATTCATTCAAAGTACTCCATAGTAAAAGTCCGGATATTTCATTACCCACTTCATAAATACATGAAAGCTGCCACGCTTCAACAAACTTGCTATTAATTTCAATATATAATCACTTCCTTCACTGTCAATCGATATATTTACATCACTGTTGCGCCATGTGATGTAATTGTGTTCATTATTGTACAATGAATCAATACGTATATAGCGATCATGGCCATATGGTAAAAACATTTGCTCAAAAAGACTTTCATCCAATTCAGCATATGTAAGAACAACAATCATAGGATTATAGGATGTAAATGTCGAATGAAATCCTACGAGTTGAGTTGGACCGAAAAATCCTACCACATTTCTTATTGCAATATTCATATGAATGTTTGAGAATAGAATAGGATCCCTCTCATAGATGAATGGAGTATATCTCTTATTCATTTCATCCAAAGCATTTTTGAACCTGCACATGCGTACAACAACAAAAACAGTTTTTTTAACAATCTTAAATTAATAAAAAATGACAGATAATATTATTAAATTACAAAAAATAGTATAATAATAAATACCTTTGTGTTGCATTTCCTAGATCACTCAGCATAGTAACTGAACATTTGATGTAATGTTCATCGTCCGATAAATCAATTGGAAAGGAAAGTCGAATGTAAAAATTGTTTGTGATACTTGGAAACCTAAAAAAATGGCTTTCTGGTACAATATCTATAAGAAAAAGCACCTCAGTGTCAATTGAGACATCATGCGGAATGGGATGCACCATACTGAATATTATAAAATGATGATCCTGGAGAACTTAAGAATGTTGAACGTGATAGATGGATTACAACATATGGGGTACTTATAGAGTCTTGATTTATACTTTTGTACATATTTTGAGATAGTATAAAAATAACAATAGAATAGTATATTGTAGAAAATCAGTAAATCACCTTTATGACCTAAATTTACTTAAACAAAATTCTGCATTCATCACGTTAGGAAATTTCTGATATCATCACATATATGAAAATCATAATGTTTCCATGTAATATAAATACTATATTCTGTAAGTATGATATATACATATAGGGAAATTCGTATTAACTACAGCATACTTTGTTAATTTTAATTTATAAACTATTATATACTTAACATATTTATTTTCTAATAGGAATTACATGTGGATCTGGACTTGACACTTAAGGAAAGAGTCCTAACCTAAACTGAAAGATCTAAAGGTATGTCTCATACACTAATATTAAGACTATGTTATATTGATCATTAAACTTTAAAATATTACTGATTTTTTATCCACTGAATACATGAATTGTTATGTACTTAACATAGTGTGTGTGCTCGTTTGGTTAAATATTCATGTATTCCGTGTATTCATGAGTGTTAGAACTGCATGATTTGATTACAAATCATGTATTCATGTATTAAGTATTATGTACTTGACATATAATCCTACTGATTTTCATGAGTGTTCATGAATACATAAAGTGCATGAAGTGTTATGTCTACTGATTTGTAATTTTTTCCCTATTTTGAGATAGTGTAAAAATAACAATATAATAGTATATCATAGAAAATCAGTAAATCACATTTATGAGCTAAATTTACTTAAACCAAATTCTACATTCATCACGTTAGGAAATTTCTGATATCATCACATATATGAAAATTATAATGTTTTCATTTAATATAAATACTATATTCTCTAAGTATGATATATACATATATGGAAATTCATATTAACTACAGCATACTTTGTTAATTTTAATTTATAAACTATTATGTACTTAATATATTTATTTTCTAATAGAAATTACATGTGGATCTGGACTCGACACTTAAGAAAGGAGCCATAACCTAAACTGAAAGATCTAAGGGTATATCTCGTACACTAATATTAAGACGATTTTTATTGATCATTAAACTTTAAAATATAACTGATTTTTTTATTCCATGTATTCATGATTGTTCCAACTGAATACATGAATACACTTCATGTATTCAGTGTTATGTACTTGACATATAATCCTACTAATTTTCATGAGTGTTCATGAATACATGAAGTGCTATGTCTACTGATTTTTTTTGTTGATCATGTGCACTATATATGAAGTGCATGAATACATGTAGTGCAGTATTATATAGTGCACATGAAGTGCTATGTGTATTGATTTTTTATTAACATGTGCTATGTCTATTGATTTTTTCATTACTGATTTTTTCATGTATTCATGAATACACTTATATAAACCCTACACCCTAAACCCTATATCCTACACCCTAGATCATATACCCTACTCTAGACACTAAACCCTAAACCCTAGAACCTAAATCATATAACTAAACTCTATTGATTTAGTTTTAATACCTAACACAATCAAACATTAGAAATCGAACAACGCAAAAATAAACAATACCTTTTTTGCTTCATTTTGCAAAGGCAATTTAGATAACTTCATTTTGCTTTATAACTTTTTTGACACTTTCTCCTCATTTTGCGTAACAGGTTTGAACCTAACAAATAGGCTACACCTTCTCCTTCTTTAATTGAAGATGTACTTCCATGTGGAATTGGATTGGACACTTAATCATCTAAGGGTATGCCTCATACTAATGTTATGACTATATTTAATTGATACTTAACATAAAAAAATTAATGAATTTTGTTCACATGAAATAACAGGTTTTAGCGTGTGTCCTCCAATTAATACAGCTATTACAGTACAGGGATTGAATATATACAGTAAGGTCATATGTTATCTTTTAATACTTAAGTGGTTTTTCCCTAATGTGTTGTATAAATCTATTACCTAATCTATATTATTTATTTTGGGTATAGGACAGCTGTGTGTCAGTCCAGACTGAATCATCAACAAAAAATTGGATTGTTATTGCATATAATTATAGAAGACATACAGGTACGCCAAGAATTAGACGTTTAGATTTAAGTTCTTAAAATTAGTCTCATACTTATTATATTAGTATTATTGCATGTTTTCAGTAATTGGAACATAAATCATATAACTGAAAAATAGTATATTAGTTTTATTGCATGTTTTCAGTATCGTAGAACCTTATTGCATGTTTTCAGAACCTGGAACCTAAATAATATAACTGAAAAATAGTATATTAGTTTTATGGCATGTTTTCAGTATCGTAGAACCTTAGTCATATATCTACCCCTGCTATTGATTTAGTTTTAGTAACAAAATATCATTCAGCAAAAACAAAATTATTAAATTTCAATGATATAAACTGACCAGAAATCTGCAATAGAATCAAAACAAATTGTCTAACTTGGAGGAATTAATAAACATCAAACTTATATGAAAAGGGCCATTCTAAACTTAACAAAAATCTGCAAAACGATATTATGAAATTAATTTTTTATGTGAAATTGTTTATTCATCTAGCTTTTCCTCCTTCACTTTCTTGAATATAAGCCTCTTCCTGGTACTTGAGTGCTCCCCACGATTAGCTAAAGGACAATCATCAGCTTTAGTAATTTCCTCTTCATCCGGTTTACCATTTTCATCATCTTCGTCGATGTTAATATAACAACGCTTACAGGGTGAAACCATTTCATTTGAAGAAACTTTTGACATAACATCATTGTCTAGGGTGCACGATTCCATATTTTCCTATCAATAAATAAATTAAACAATTATTAAATTTGTAATTAATAATAAATTAATTCATAAATATACTTCAAAATTTAGCATTACATAATCTTAATTCAGCGATATATACCTCAGATTCTTTGGTCGTTTGCTCAAATTTCTCAATGAGAGTTGTATCGTCGGTCATATTCGTCACGGTATATGCAAAAGGTGAAGGAAGTCTGCTAATGTTGAATTGCGAAATAAGAACTCTAAATAACATTTTTTTGTTCAGCAAGACATTTAAATCTTTCGGGATGTTATTTATGTCCTCATCCTGAAAAAAATATAAGTTCAATAAAAAACAGCAATTAATAAGTAATGCATTAAGATTTATTTTTATATACCTTATCCGTTGATTCGATAATGCTCGAAACAGTTTTCTTCAAGAATTGAGAAATTTCCCTATCAAATATAGTGAACTGAGCGGTACCAGATCCGTCTATAACACTAACTTGAACACTAAATCTGCATATAAAAAAACAATTACAATATCATGTATAAACATTAAAATAACTGAATTGAAATGACAGAATTTTATGAAGAATTCTGTACCTAGGGACTGCATAGTTAACCAAAGTTTCACATTTTTTACACCAAAACTTTTCCTCTTGCGGTTGCACCTTACTTTTACAACGTTTGCAAGAATTATAGTACCATCCATAGGAATCTTCAAAATGATCAATGGTGGCAAGAGTAATAGCTTGCAGAACCTATAGTTTATATTATATATAAATATGTAAGATAGTGTACATAAATTTGAATAATATTTATTAACACATAATAAGCAATTGTACAATTTTGAACTAACCGTTCCTCGATCGTGAAGATGTTCATAAAGTTCATCTAAAGTTTTTCTATCATTCACGTTTAAGAAAAGGTCGGCTTGGGAGTAGGACGGCTCATTTGTCAATTGTACACAACTTTGGCCACCTTTTGAGCATTCTTTTTTTGAGAAACTACAATATAAAGACAAATAGTATAGGATAATTAAAAAATAAATATCACGATATTGGATATTAAATTGCATATTTGATGTAATAATAATAATATTACCTTTTTTTAAATTCAGCAATCTCACATACGCTATCATCATCAAAATAAATCATTGTGCCATAATAACCATTTGACAAATTAGGTGTATTATTCCATTTTCCCAGCTTTCCAAATTGTATAATAACTACGACGAAATTCTGAGCAGAATCCCCAACAAATGGACGACATAATTTGGCATAATCATCCCATAATGTATAATTGATGACATTATCCCTGTAATATTATACAATATAAAATAATAACTAAGAATATAAAACAACAGAATATAAAATTACATATTAAATTTTATTACAATGCAGAATTTCAAAAACTAAATAAATACCTTGTATCCATCAATTGTATATTGATCCTTTTACCCTCTTTTTTGTTCCTGTTAGTAAAGGTAACAATGTTGTCTCCAATTCCAACCAATTGACCAATAACATCTACACAATAATTACTATTATGTGTAAAATAAAATATTAAACGTACTGAAATAGTAATTGTTATAATATAACAAATGATAAATTGAAAGATTTACTAACCATACAGATATACTTGATCCAGTGACTCGTCGAGGATTTTTTCGAAATCAGCGAATTTGAATCCATGAATTCATAGAAATTGATGAACTTTGCTTAATTGTAGTGTTGCGATAAAATATTATCTTGTATTTATGATTAGAGAACTTGAAAGGTATATCATAAAGAGCAACTCCAAAGTTTGAAATCAAATATACACCTCCTTCCTCTAATATTGCAAAATTCACCATAAAAGCTTCTTTAATGACTCCATGGATTTTCTCACCCTTAAGACAATAAGAAATATGTGTTAGTGCTATACAAATATTAGGCAAACAATTTTTATATATTAAATACAAATTATTAAAGAACTGAAAATTAATACCTTTTCATCCATTAAAATGATTTCAGTTGTACTGTATTGCGTACGATCTTCTTTCTTTGGAACTTTAAACAATCGAATTACTCGAACCTTTAGCTCATAATTCCCTCGGGTACCCGTAATATCCTTTATTTCTTGTTGTTGTTTTGACATTGCTACAAAGGTCATACAATAATTCAATACAAATTCAGTACAAAAATAATAATGAAAGCTAATATAAGTGCAGTATTTACAGTTCTGTAATTGCACAAAATACATACGAAAATCAATAATGGAAAATCAGTTCAGTATTTGTTGTTCTATAAATGCAAAAAATACATAGAAAAATCAGTAGTGGAATATCAATTATGTAATTGCAAAAACTCAGTGGAGATAGGGAGAATTTCTGAACCCCAGGAAGAATCTATATAGCATGATCGTATTATTATGAATTGCAAAAACATATCTGCTATCTCAAGGAAGAATCGATATTGTTTAGGCCTGAGCAAGAACTCACAAAGTTTTAGAATGTAATTGAGGAAGATGCTCTCTATTTATAAGGCATAATTTATATGGATTATAATGATTGATTTTATTTGATTGTGCACATATTTAAACTGCCATAATTGATGCATTTTATTCTGTACAGGTATTGTGTACATCTTCAAATTGGAAAAAATCTTGCCTTACAGATTACACATTGCAGAAAAATATATGCATCGGCACCCCATATCATTTTCTTACTATGTATGGCCTTACAGATTAGCATTTTATTTTCGGTTTAAGCAATTCATTAGTCAGTGCAGAGTATGCTATGAGAAGTTGTTAGTTTAATTACCAAAAGGTCTAAAATATAATCTCTCGGAGCATATTCTGCACTGAATTTGTATGAATTGCTTTGCAGATTACCATTTCCATTTTGGGTTTAAGCAATAATTTTCCATGGATGTAATTTTTGTACGTATGGCTATGTCATTTTTTTTAGGTCATTTGAAGAAGCAACTTCATTGTTGTATTCTTTGCATGGATGTAATTTTTGTCATTTTTGTATTCTTTGCACATATTGCAGGTTTGTATACATGTATTATTTTGCAGGTTGGAATTTTTTATGCCTGCCCTAATACCATTAGCGTTATTCAGATTATTTTGCAGGTTATTCAGACATTTGAAGGCTTTGCAAATGTCTATTAGCATGAAAAACTGAAGGTTTAAATTTAGACATACATATAGTACTGGTTAATAAATTAGGTCTAATTTTAGCCATTTATAGTGTGGTTGTTCATATATTTACGATTTTCAAAATATTTGTACGATTCTGTAATATGATTTGTGAAATAAATAATTACAAAAATAGAGTAGTAGATCTTATATTATCAATATGGAAAATATAATATTATACACATATTATGGAAGATTCAAAATGAAGGATAGAAATGGCAAAAATCGGAATAAACGGGATGAATGACACGTGTACAAATTACTGTAAAGATGTCACGTGACAAAAAAAATTTGGGTGCATTCTTGGAGTGTTACGTGGCGCAGCCGGGCTTTGCGTTTAGTAGATATATAGTAGATTATTAAATTAAGTACCTTAAAAGAGGATGACCTCTTCCAACACAAAAAGAAAACAAACAATTCATGACACTTGACTAAATCATGTCAGCTACGATATTCTTTTAACAAAGGCCTTAAAAAACAAGTTGGTGATGATCAAACAATGAAGTTTTGGATGGATAACTAGACAACATTGAAAAGTTATCCCAAGCTTTAAGAACAACGAGTATTGACCCACACACAACAATAAGTTTTTCCATCACAGATGTAAAAGCTTAGGATGCAGATAAACTAAAAGATGTGGTAGATGAAGATATATGAAAACATATATTGGACATTCCTATATGAACTAATTATATATGTGATAGACTATACTGGAATTGATGTCGTAATGGTTGGACTCTATGTTGGAACTCATTATTTGAATGTGGCGCCGGTCACTTTTTCGGGCATAATTCCGGTGGGCTCCGGCCATTGTCAACACCGGAAAATGGAAGCATTGACTTCCTCTACGCGAGCACATTCTCGTAGTGTACTCATACGTCAAAAATGATTTCCGTTTGAATGAGAAATGGAGGCCCAAAGTAGCTTACATGAAGTGCAAGACTTGGGTAAAATGTTGGGATAAAAGTGTATCCCACATTGGAAGTTTGGAGATAAATCTCCTACCATATATAAAGGAGAAATGGACTCAAGGTTGTGGCCTTGGGTCATTACCCATTTTCAATGGGGAGCGGACCTAGCTCATTAAGCCCACACGCGCGCCGAGCCGAGTCGGGTCGGGTGTTCGTCTCGCCCGCCCACCCCACCTTTTGGGCCGATCCAACGCCCTATCCTTTTGGGCCGATCCAAAAGGCCCATTAGTGGGCTTTGACCCAGCTTTAACTCCCTCAATGAATTCTCTCCGTTAACTCCAGCAAGTTACGAATTACAACGGTAATGAGTATTTTGCGTCTCATTAAGAAGAGATCTTTCGTTAATCACGAAGTAATCTCTAAGAGAAGAACCTCTCGGTTTTTTCTTCCGAATCCTCCCACAGAGCTCTTTCGGTTTTTCCTTCTCTTTTTCGTGTCTAAGAGTACACACAGATTCATGGGTTCGTAGGCTCTTGTCTTACTGGGTTGTGCGGTTCAAGAGATCGTCGCAGTTGTATCCTGGGATTCGGAACGTCAAGAACTGTCACACTACGGGGCATTTTCAGAATTAAGGAAAGAGATTTCGGTCTCGACTCTGTATCCGTTCTTCGTTCGGTATTTCTAAACTTCAGATTTCCTTAATTCATGTTCGTATATTTGCAGTTTAAAGCTTTTATATGCATATAGGAAATTATGTTCCTACAATCTTAATTCTGAATTTTGCTTCGTTTGACTGCTTATACGGACTAACCGATTTGGTTGTCTGAAGTTTATTCTGATTCTTCGTATGTGAATTGATTTATAATTGGGTGCGTGATGATTTGGTTTGTTTTTCGCATTCTAATTCCATTTATCTGCAGTATGATTGTTTAATCCGCTTATTAATTTCATGTTCAGTATTTTATTCTGTTTTTTGGCTGTTCGTTAATTGTTCGGCTGATTCGTTAAGTTAATTTGATGTGCGTGAATTCATGTGCTGTTCGAAATTAGTTTGCTGTTCTGAATTACTTGATGTTCGTCTATTAATTTGACGTTCGTCTTTTAATTTTCTGTCCGTGAATTTCATTTGATATTTGCTTGATTATTCTACTGTTCGTGGATTAGAAATGCATCTTAATTATTTTTGTTGATTTGTGTATATGTTGTACTCCATATACATACGTATGAATCTAATTATTAATATATTGCAGCATGATTTGTCTCTTATTTCGTGACTCAATTTGTTGATTCGTGTATGTGTTTTAATACATACTATTTTTGGTGCTTCCTAATTTCGGTCTTGTATATATGATTTGTTTTTTACTAATTCGTGAATTAATTTGCTAATTTGCTAATTCGTGAATTAATTCATGTATCCCTTTAATTAATTTGCATTATGTTTTCGGTGTTTGCTAATTAATTTGATGTCTGAGCATGATTCTTGTATGTAATATATATTCTCTGCTTGCTGTTTTTGGTCTTCTAGACCTGAATCTTTTCGGCCATCTGTACTGATGTACAGAAAAATCAAACAAAAACAATTTATTTCATATACGCGTATGAATTTGCAATTTATTGTTTAAATTGCTTCGTTTGAGAATTTGCTCATTGAACTTGTTGTTGCAATCGTACTCAATCTAGTTTAATTTTTGTAAATTTATGAGATGTATGATTAACCAAACTAAGAATGCTAATTCTGGTTTTGGTGCTCGTGTTGGAGCCGGTAATGGAAATCGTGTTGAGTCGACACCCCAGACTCAGTCTGGGAGTGGTCTGCCAGCAGCGAATTTGCCAGTCATGAGGTTCGGAAACGCTGTTAATCAGATAGTCCAAATCGATAGCCTATCAGACTAGAAAAGTTCTTGAAAGATGATAAGCATGTGCTTTTGCCTCAGATTTCATATCTTTTCTCCCTAGACAAGCGTTGAGGCCTGGACGTATGGGGATTGTCGCAGCAAGGTTGATCCGCACAAGGACAAGGGGAAGAAACGAAAGTTTCAACCCTAAGGCTCCAACAACTTCAATAAGCAACTAGCTAAGAAGTTCAGTGGAAAATGCCACAAGTGTGGTAAAATAGGTCACAAGGCTATCGAATGTCGTAGCAAGGTTGATCCGCGTAAGGACAAGGGGAAATCCCAAGTAAAAATGACTGAAGGCAGGCTCACGGATGCAGATCTGTGTGTTGTGACGTCTAAAGTCAATATGGTTGGAAGCAATCCAATGGAATGGTGGTACGATACTGGTGCTATCAGACATATCTGCTCTGATAAGGGAATGTTTACCACTTATCTGAAGAGCAAGAGTGACGAGCATCTATTTATGGGGAACTCGTTCACATCCAAGGTCGATGGTCACGACAAAGTGGTGTTAAAGCTGACTTCCGAGAAGGAGATGACTCTCACCAATGTCATGTATGTGCCAGATATATGGAAGAATATGATCTTCGGCACTTTGCTGAGTAAGAACGGCTTCGCGGTGAAGTTCGTGTCTGACAAGCTTGTTCTTTGTAAGAATGGGGTGTACTTGGGCAAGGGTTATGCAAAGGATGGACTGGTCAAACTGAATGTAATGACAGTCATCCCAAACTCTATTGTATCCAATGTTTCAATGAATAAGAATAATCATATTGCTTATGTCGTTGAGTCTTTTAATGTTTAGCATGAACGGTAAGGGCATGTGAACAACAAGTCTATTCAAAGACTAATGAACATGAACCTGATTCCGAAATGCAAATCGATTAAAGACAAATGTGAAGTATGCGTACCGGCAAAACTCACAAAAACTGAACTCTGAAAGAGATGATGAATGCAATGTTGCAGGAATCTGGGTTACTCTAGAAAATGTGGGGGGAAGCACTGCTTACCACCAGTTATATCCTAAACACGATACTGCATAAGGTTACTGGCAATACGCCATACCAACTTTGGAAAGGTAACGTACCATCGTACAAATACCTCAAAGTGTGGGGGTACCTAGCAAAAGTGGCAGTACCACCTCCTAAAAAGGTCACAATTGAACATAAAACCGTTGATTGTATTTTCATAGGATATGCACATAACAGTAGTGCTTATCGGTTTCTGGTACATAAATCTGATATACCATATATACATGTCAATACAATAATGGAATCAAGGAATGCGTCCTTCTTTGAAAACGTGTTTCCGTGCAAGGATAAATAACATCCGAAGCGAGCTCGTGAACAAAGTGAAGCAGGCACTTCTGTAAATGAAACAGAAGATGAACCTAGACAGAGGTTGAACCTAGACGAAGCAAAAGAGCTCGAAAGGAAAAAAACCTATGGGTAAGAGTTCATAATTGCCTTTCTCTTAGAGAATGAGCCTAGAACTTTCAAAGAAGTCATGTCTACACCTGATGCACCTTCATGGAAGGAAGCAGTTAAAAGCGAAATCGACTCCATTATGCAGAACCATACATGGGAGTTAGGTGATTTGCCACAAGGGTGTAAAGCACTTGGGTGCAAATGGATTTTCAAAACCAAATTGAAAACCGATGGCTCAATAGACGAGCACAAGGCTAGGCTTGTGGTGCAAGGATTCTGGCAAAAAGAAAGCTTGGATTTATTTGACACTTATTCTCCAGTTACGAGAATAACTTCAATAAGAATGCTAATAGCAATAGCAGCATTACGAAACCTCGAAATCCATCAAATGGATGTGAAAACTGCCTTTCTAAACGGAGAATTAGAAGAGGAGATATACATGAAACAACCTGAGGGTTATGTTGTTCCTGGACAGGAACACAAAGTGTGCAGACTTGTGAAGTCTCTATATGGACTCAAACAAGCTCCAAAGCATTGGCATTTTTGACAATGTCATGATGTCAAATGGCAAAGAGTCCTGTAGATCCTCATCTCCACTTGACTAAGAACTCGGGGGATGTAGTGTCACAATTGGAGTATGCACGTGTGATTGGTAGTCTCATGTACTTGACCAATTGCACAATACCTGACTTGGCGCACTCAGTAAATGTACTAAGTCGCTACACAAGTAATCCAGGACACAAACACTGGAAAGGGATAGCTAGAGTAATGAACTACTTGCTCTATACTCAAAGTTATGGGCTGCATTATGGGAAATACCCAGCAGTTTTGGAAGGATACAATGATTCCAACTGGATATCCGATTTCAGAAACTCAAAATCCACAAGTGGATATGTATTTACACTTGGTGGTGCAGCAGTATAATGGAAGTCTTCCACACAAGCACTATTGGCCAGACCCAATAAGGAGTCTGAGTTCATTGCTTTAGACAAAAGAAGCCGAGGAAGCTGAATGGCTTCAGAATTTGTTGGAAGATATCCCGAAGTGGGAAAAACCAGTGCCAGCAGTAAGTGTACACTGTGATAGTCAATCGACTATAGCTCGGGCACTGAGTCGTTTGTACAATGGTAAGTCATAAAGACGACATAAAACCATTACACAACTACTCTCGCATGGTATAATCTCAAACGATTACATCAAGTCGGCTGACAACCTAGCGGATCCGTTTACTAAAGGTTTGTCACGAGATCAAGTTGTTAAATCATCAAGAGGAATGGGTTTAAAGCCTATGACTAAAGAGGACGCTTGATGGCTAACCCTACCTACCTGACTGGAGATCCCAAGAAGTAGGTTCAAAGGGAAAACTGAATCAAGATGAGCACTGGGAGACTAAAGTCTTGTCCCAGTTCCTAGGATGATGAACAGTGCTACCTATATGAGTTAAGGTTAAGCTTGGCTTTTAATGATTCCATAGCTTTGAAATAAAAGTGGGGTATGACAGGATACTCTTTATGGCAATCACCTTATGAGTGTGAAATGGGGCCGTTTCTAGGAGAATTAAGAAAGGCTGAATTCTCCAAGTTCACTCATGAATAACCAGGGATGTTCAAGGCCAAAATGAACACAACAAAGAACCTAGTTCTGTGAGAAGATGAAACTGTGTGATAGTTATTGTCTAGGTTTACATCAAAGCACGGGTGGTTCAAGACATCATGTTCACTACCTGGTCGAGTAAATCCGATAGCTACTCACTATGGGTGGTTCAAGGCTGAAACATGCTACCAGCCCAGATGCAGTGATTTTTCGACTGTACTCTCAAAAGTCTTTCTGTTTTTAAAACCAATGTTTAGAATCATTTCTATTCATGTGGGGGATTGTTGGAACTCATTATTTGAATGTGGCGCCGGTCACTTTTCCGGGCACAATTCCGGTGGGCTCCGGCCATTGTCAACACCGGAAAATGGAAGCATCGGCTTCCTCTACGCGAGCACATTCTCGTAGTGTACTCATACGACAAAAATGATTTCCGTTTGAATGAGAAATGGAGGCCCAAGCTTGTTCTTTGTAAGAATGGGGTGTACTTGTGGGTTCGTAGGCTCTTTCGGTTTTTCCTTCTCTTTTTCGTGTCTGAGAGTACACACAGATTCGTGGGTTCGTAGGCTCTTGTCTTACTGGGTTGTGCGGTTCAAGAGATCGTCGCAGTTGTATCCTGGGATTCGGAACGTCAAGAACCGTCACACTACGGGGCGTTTTCAGAATTAAGGAAAGAGATTTCGGTCTCGACTCTGCATCCGTTCTTCGTTCGGTATTTCTAAACTTCAGATTTCCTTAATTCATGTTCGTATATTTGCAGTTTAAAGCTTTTGTATGCATATAGGAAATTATGTTCCTACACTCTACCCACTCAGCAATCATGTTACTAACCAAACAAAGAAAACGGATCAAATAAAACTGAACTAGATACGAAATTTTGATACATACCCAAAATAATTTTTTTTATCGTTCACAATGGCCTCCGAACAAAGAAAAGACCTTATGATAAACATGTAGCAGTTCCCCTTAAACTACTGCTTCTGCAACCATCCATGTCAAGACTTGTTCCACTTATATATGAAGTGTCCCCACACAATAAAAGAAATCTATTCAATCTTAATAGAAAAATATCACAATATATAAAAGATGGTAAAACATACAACAAAAGATCTACGAAAAATCATTTCCAAGATTTATGATAATCTTGGTAAAAATCAACTTATTGAGCTCATTACATGCATCTAGCATAAAAAAAAAAAAAAAAACCTTATTTAACTTTCTCGTAGAAATCAAATGAAATATCCAAAAAATTATACATCTAACTATATTGAAAAATGGGAGAAAAAAACTGACTGGCCATGAAGACTATCTTATGAGGAAAACCCGAGTTTATAATTGGGTACGAATTATATAAGTGCATGTTTGGTATTGATATGATGATATTATGTATGAGTATGGATATTACTCATATTCATATCTGCGTTTTGATATATTCTAATATCTAAATCAAACTTATATCAGTTGTTTGATATCGAGTATGTATATCAGAATATGAGTATAAGTGATATTAGAGTGTTATATTACTCAAACCCATATCTTAATACCCATGTGAATACTCATACCATATATCTCATATTTTTTTTAAATCGATACCAAACAAGCACAAGTGTATAATATACTTAGAGCATCTTTATTGAGAGGATTATTGAATTTTTTGGATTAAAAATTCAAAGTTCCCAATAAGTCTCCCCTTGGGCTTAAATTTTGGGCAAAATTTAAACCCCTCAAGCCGGACTTAGGGTCTGTTCGGTATGACTGAGGCTTATTGGGGCTGAAGCTGAAATAGAGACTGAATTGGGCTGAAGTTGATTGAAAGAATTTAAGCTAGGGGCTGAATTGAGCCGAGGTTGAAGCTGAATTTGATGGCTGAAATCTTAGGACGCGTTCGGTATCGATGACTTATCCCGACTTAATTTTAGATGAAAATTACAAAATTACCCTTAATTTAATAAATTTGTGAGGGTATCATGTGCATTGATATTTTTTCTCCAAATTTTGATGGTTTCTTCCTCAAAGTTGGTATAAGGCCGATACTTTAGGTTTCGAACCACCATTCACATACATAAAGCTTCACTAATCCAATTTAACCATGATCATAATAATATTGAAATATAGATTAGCCTATGTGGGACTCGAACCCACATCCACGTACATAAAGCACGTTGCTCTATCATTGAGCTAATGGGCTTGAATGTTAATCCTAAGGTTACAATACAAAGCAATTTTTAAGCATATAATGTATATATATCCCCTAAGGTTACAATACAAGAATTAAGATCAATCACATTAGACATTAAATGGTAATATAACCAACATAATTAGCATACAAACATATGAAAGAGAAGTATGCATCTAAAGTCCCTGCAATTTGGTAAGCTCTCTCCACAGGAAGCCTCAACAACAAAAGTTTCTGTAAGAGCACATATCACAATAATTAACACATCCTTGCATTATAGCTCATGCCTCGGGATTTAATTAATGCTCAATGTCTTCCTTTTTATCTGCAAACCTGCAATGAAGCATAACATGTTCAACACTATGCAACATTCACATGTAGAAACATAAGAGTAGAGGTAACCAATTACCAGTTGGTTCCTGCTGCAAATAAAAACTACACTCTCTCTTAAGATAACAACATCACATGTCAAAATCTGAACTAAAACAGGTCATTGTGATTAGTCAATTAGGGAGAAAAGGAGGAAAAGGTCAAATGAACTACTAACCAGTCCTTCATCTTCATTCATAGTTTGACTTGTGAAACATCAAATATGGTTCAATTCCATTAAAACCATTGTGTTGCACATACAAGTATCTAACTTTAAAATAAATTATGACAGACAGCAACTAAAAGCATCATTTCAGGAAAAATTTGCCAGACTCAGCAGCAAAAACAAATTACCTGAGCAGAACAACCCAATTGATCGGTTCTCAAGAGAGCTAAGGCGCCCGAAACATCCGGATCGATACCAATAACCCAATCAGAGTCATCATTTTTCCCCAGCAACTCAGCCTCACCACCTGGCGTTTCCAATTTAGAAGGGAAAGGAGAAGAGAGCGAGGATAGCCAATTGTTTTTGAGTTGCACATCGGATACCTTAACCCTAGCTCTCGAATTGGTCCTCGAACTACTACTCTTCCTCCTAATTGGGGCTTCAGCAGTTTCGCTCAATTGAAGCAAAGAACCCTAGAAACACAGATCTGAAAACCCTAGAAACAATTTCAAACCCAGATTTGTAAACAATTAAAGAAGAACGAGAAGGGGAAATGGAGGATGATACGTATCGATCTCGGCGAGGAAGCGATTGTCGTCGCGACGGGGAGGGGGGACCTTCTCGCCGGCTGTCACAGTTGTCGTCGCTGAGGATGCAACTGCTCGCGAGGGAGGGAGGGGGAGGAAAGCTTATCGCCGGCTGTCGCAGTTGTCGTCGTCGGGGAAGTCGCCGAAGAGGAGATGCAAGGTTGAAGGGGGTAGTCGGGTTCCACAGATTGTCGGGGGTAGTCGGGGGAGTTCCAGCATAAGACTTCCCACATAAGTCCCATAAGTTCGAGATCGAGGCTGATGGATTTCATCAAATTTCAGTCCAAATCAGCCATCTTCAGTCCTCCATAAGTCCCCCAGTGCCAAACGCCATTTTAGGAGGGCGATGAGGCGCGCGTCTGATTTCTCCCCATAAGACCCGTAAGCCCTCCAAATAAGCCTTACCGAACGAACCCTTATTGTAAGGGCTTATTCTAAGCAGCGTCATGTGGTGCCTTTTTACTGGGCCGCGTTCGCGCGCCCAGATGGCGCCATGTGGCGCGCGATCGGACGGTCATGAATTTTTCCTGACCGTTCGTTTTTTTAATTTTAAAAATAAAATATTTTTATTTTCTTACATTAAAAAAAAAATTTACTATAATTCTAATTGTATTTTTCTTTATCCATAGACACCCATTATGGTTATGTTTCTTATATTTTTTATTGTATTTTGTATATTATTAATTGAAATCAAATATTTTTAATATTATTTATGGTGATTTAAAATATAAATATACACTAATTTAATTTCTTTACATTAAAATGACATTGTGGATAGTTAAAACTATAAAAATGTATTAATTAAGATTATTTAGACAAATTTTAATATGCACTAATTTAATTTCTTTACATTAAAATGACATTGTGAATAGTTTAAACTATAAAAATGTAATAACTAAAATATAAATATACACTAATTTAATTTAATTTATGTATGAATTAATTTAAATTAAAATAAAGTATATTTAATAAATTTATATTTTATTATTATTTATAATTTAATATAAAAAGTATATTAAATATTTAATATAAAGAATATATTAATAATTTGATATAAATAAAAGAGTATAATTGTAATTTAATATACTCCAATAAACCCCTCTTCTACTAAAATTAAAAAAATGAATGAGACTTATTGGAGAGACTTATTAACAAAAAAAAGTATTCATTAAGCCCCCGATAAGTCCATGCACTAAAGTCTAAAGATGCTCTTACTATGGGCCTGTTCGGCAATTGTTGTTGGAAGTGAGTTGTATTAAGCAAATTTGCTTCAACCTCAACTTCAATCCATTTTTTGCTTAATGTCAACCCCTACATTAAGATTTTGCTTCAATTTCAACTCCATCTCCCCCTTAAACTCCTCCTTCAACTCCCTCTTCATCTTCACAGAACGCACCCTATATCTATTATTTGAATACCCGGGTTATTAACTTATTTTATATTCTTAAAACGAGAAATTGTAGGCCACGCAGTTAGCTAACCCGATTCATCAATTTAAGTCTAAACCCTAGATCGTTTCATCCAATTTGTGCGTTCTTCTTGCTCAATTTTTGCTGCTACTATTGTACTGCTGTCTAGAGGGATCGGAGTCCCCAATTTGTGCGTTCTTCCGTGCGCCATTCTACTGCTGTTGGAGGTCCTAATCTGTGCTTCAATTTCTTCATTCGGCGTTCTACTAGTTTTTCGAGCTTGCTGTTGAAGAAGTTCTTCCTTTGTCTGTACGAGAAGAAGCCCTAATCTACGAGCGCAAGGGAGTTTGTGTTGATGCTGCTGCTGCAAGTGGTTAGCGCGACTCCTTCCTCTTTGGTTTTATTAAATAAAACTAGAAGCAAATGTCATCTGGCATTGCTGAAATCTGCTGCAGTTGGTTAGCGCGACTCCGTTCTTCTTGCTCAAATTTTGATTCGGTGTGCATTCTTCTTGCTTAATTGAGAATTAGTTACTTCATTCATCTCACTTTCATCACTGCTTTCATGCTTGAAGTTTTGGTTCAGCTGTCATACTGATTTTTGTACTCAGATTGGAGTTAGATTAGTAATTCATAGTATGTGATTTTGTGTTACAAAATTCTTGGTTAACTAAAAATTGATTACCTATAAGTTTGGCTAGAAAATATGGTCAAGTGTAAGGTACTTACCATTTAGCTTAAAAATTGAATACCAAGTCAAGCAGTTTATCCATCAGTGCTTTTTTGTTACCATATGGACCCAATGTATCAGATTATCGACAAAGCTTATTCGGGTAGGGATGTCGCATCATATATTGTAAATTGCATCAACAGGTATTGGCTATAGATATGATGCAGTAGAGCCAGTCCTATGCTTTGCGTTATAGTTCTGCTTTGTGTCATTGTGTGTATTGCTGTGATTAGGTGTAGTTCCAAACTGTTGCCATTTGCAACTAATCTACAATTAAGCTTGTATTACAAGCCATTTAGTTGACATCTCCTGTAAAGTTAACAAGGTAAATAACTTTTCAATCATAAAGCTGTCACTAATGTTGTCCCTGTTACAAGGTAATTGCATAATATGAGGTGGAACTATTGCAAAATAAATTTAGTGATAATTGCATAATATGAGGTGGAACTATAAACTATTATCAATTGGATCTGAAAGAGGAAGATGAAGTTTATGGAGAGAGGTTTGAGATGTGGGGGAAATTAAGGGCATGTGAAAGGGGATTATCTATTGTCATTTTCTAGGGAGTGTACAGGTTGTAGTTTTGCTTTGACTGCTCTATATATTCAGTTTGTGTTATGTGGGGGACCGGGGATGCTGGTTATGTGTATAGAGAAGTGGTCTAATGGTCTGGTCCAAAAATATTGCATTTATAATTATAATTAAACTAAAGTTTGAGTTATTCTAAGTTGTAATTATAACTTGGCTTGCTTGGATCTCCTGGAAATAAACAGGCACAAAAGCTCATTTTTTGTTACTAAATTTTATTCCAATGGGAAATTATCAGTGAATTAAGAAGAAACACTGCATGTGAAGTTTCTTGTTTCTCAGTGACTAGACCATATCAGCCATGTCTTCTTTTGAGTTTGTTGTCCTCATTATATTAAATCCGCCTTAAAAAGATCTTAATAAATAAACTTTATTGGTAACACTCATGAACCAATATCATCTAATACATAACCTGCACTTACCCTAGTCCAACTCAAGCCCAAATTTATTATTCAAAAGAACCTAAGGTCCAATAAATGCTAAAAAAAAGTTTGATAGTTCAAGCTTCTTACCACTAGAATGACTTTTAGTGTGCTGGATTTTGGTGTTGGTTTG
Source organism: Rheum nobile (assembly GCA_027886185.1). NCBI lineage: Eukaryota > Viridiplantae > Streptophyta > Magnoliopsida > Caryophyllales > Polygonaceae > Rheum > Rheum nobile. Next base: position 17,669,520 of record WOAB01000485.1, read on the forward strand.
ATTACGCACTAGAATGACTTTTTAATCTAGAGATTAGTGTTCTTTATAATTGATTAAGGTGGTCCTTTATGTAGAAGAGCAAATGGATACCAACTGAACCACGTAAAACAACATGTATTGTTATTGAAATGGATACAAACTGCTTGTTTTTGCAGTTTGTTTCTAGTTTAATTACTCAAAAGAGTTGCTATTCTTTGAGATTAGCTGTTCTGATTTCCGATCTAGTATCACCCTTAGGTAAAAAGAGGAAAGTGAATTTGTTCTGTTGTCAACTTGACTAGAAGTCCATATTCATGCCCCTCTCTGTTTATTATATATCTTTGTGAACATGTTTTTTGGATTCTGAATTCACTTCTTTTAATTGCTTGTGTTGTTCTCCAAGAAGTCTTCTTTCTTTTCTCTTTGTTGGTTCATTGTTCAAGGTGCTCGTTTGCAACCCTTTTTTATGTCTTCTGATGTAGACAATACAACTGATAGTTCCTCTCTTCCTATTTTAATAGGAGGGGGGAGGATTTATGCAGAGTAATGGTGATTTTTTATTGAGGGCATCTAAGAGACATTAGCTTCTTAAAGCAGCAGAATTACATTTAGTTTTTTCGCCTGTTAAGTATAACTACTTGGTTGATTTTCTGCTAGTTTACCTTTAATTGGTGTGATTAGTGGTGGTTTCAAGTTTAAGGTTCATAGCTTCAAATCTCAAGTCTACTAAATAGTATACAAGAGCAACAAAATGGCATGAATTAGATCACGATGTCACATCATTTGAATATCTGCTTGAATCTTGATTTCATATTTTTTATAAGTTATATTTGGATATTTCATGGAAATTTGAAATGTGATATTCGTGTAGAAAGAGTTCTCCTTGACATGAACTTTTCCTTTTTGATTACAAACTATGTAAGTGAAAACAGCTGATGTGATTGACTTCCTTGTTTATGTTGCACACTTTATAGGCTATTTAAACCCTTAATATTTAAGTGGTGCGAGAGATGGGGGAGGATAGTAGCGATGGTGCAAACTGGATAGCAAGTAAATTGGGAGACGCCATGAGAAACTGCTTCTTCTCTGTCCTTTCTGTGGGACCCATCCCCGATCATATAGCATTCATCATGGATGGTAATCGAAGATATGCAAATAAGCGCAATATGAATGAAGGTATGGGGCATAGGATGGGGTTTAGAGCTCTCTTGTCCATGCTTAAGTACTGCTACGAGCTGGGTGTCAAGTACGTAACGATATATGCTTTCAGCATCGACAATTTCAAAAGAGGTCCAGAAGAAGTGCAATCTCTTATGGAACTATTACAAGAGAAGATGGAGTCTCTGCTCAAACAAGATAGCATTGTGAACCAGTATGGTATCAGGGTTCACTTTGCCGGGGACTTGGCACTCCTAAGTGAACCCGTAAACATGGCTGCTCAGAGAGTGATGGAATCCACTTCTAAGAACAGCAAGGCTGTGTTATCAGTCTGCATTGCGTACACTTCCACAAATGAGATCGTCCGTGCTGCTCAGAATGCTTGTGAAGATAAATGTGATGAGGCCAGATCTTTCTATTCATGTGAAGTTGGCAAGGGAAAGTGCTGTATATGCTTGGTAGATATTGAGAGGCGTTTCGATCTCTCGGTTGTTCCGGACCCAGATATCATAATCCGGACTTCAGGCGAGACCCGGATGAGCAATTTTCTCCTGTGGCAAAGCGCGCAATGCCTTCTTTACAGCCCATCGGCTCTGTGGCCAGAGATCGGTGTCTGGCACTTGGTGTGGGCAGTGCTGAAGTTTCAGAAAATGCATTCTTATCTTGAGAAGAAAAAGAAGCAACTATAGAACAACACAAAGCATGCCTATTATACATTTCTCATTGTACTTTGAATACAACAAGTTGATCCTGACCAGATGAAACTGCAGCAACTCATACTTCTATCACACAGGGTCTGACCCATTCAGGGGAAGCAAACCGGGCAATCCTAGAAGCAGACAGTCCTTGCAGTTGTATACCATACAATAACACGCGATTTTGTAAGCCTTGAAAAACTTCAAAAGCTTGTGCTATTGTTTTGGTAAGGATGACACGAACTTGGCCGAACCTTGTCTCGAATTGAAATTTATGAACCCTTGTTTAGTTAGGGTCATTTTGACTGAAGAGGGTCTCTTTATTTTCTTGGTATTTTATATATGGAGCCCTGAGTTATTGCAAGGGGTAGGCAGGCTGCACAGTCTAACTTTGAGGTTAAGCTTTAGAAGTAAAATTTTGTCAATGTCATGTTCTGCTGAACTATTATGATGCAGTTTTCCACTGTATGCATTATACATTTTATGCACATTTTACTAGTAATTATCGCTACATGATTTATTAGAGGCGGGTTCAGATGCATCAATGTGCTACAGTGTGAAATACGAAGCATTGTGGGCTGTTAGATGAAGGTAATGTGTGGCTAAGATTAGAGCAAACACGGAAGGCTTTTCCTCTCCTTTCCTCTCCGCTTCAACACTCTTTTGTCTTCTCTAGTTCATCCATGGAAGTTCACCAACACAATCGGATTTTCTGAATCTCGTAAAGCCATTTTACACCCATGGGATCTCTCCTTAATTTTTGACCTTCTTCATCGTAGGTTCATGGAAGCTCCGCTGGATTTTCGACATTCTTGTTCGCATGTCCATGAAAGCTTCACTTAATTTTAACCTTCTTCATCACATATTAATGGAATCCATTACCTACTTCAATTTGTGATTCTCGCTCGGCAACCAATAATGCACAACAAAGGAAAAATGGATCTAATTTGTTGCACAAACTTAGATTGTTCGGATTCAAAATATTTTAGGGCTCAAATGTAGGTTACTGAAATGTGTGAATGGTTGGGTTTACGAATTATGTCTGAATGTTCATAGAAAATATTAGGGTTTATATTTTGTATGTTAATGTTCATATCTAGTCCTCTATGGTTCATATTTAGTCTTTTGAAAAACAATCATATTTCTTTCCATTGTCTTGCTCCATTGAAAATATAGGAATTCATTTGTGCATGTTTAAATAATTGATTTGGTACAGCCTATTATCACAAATGATAGAGCAATGTGTTAATACACATGGATGTGGGTTTAAATCCCTCATAAGCTATATATTGTGCTTGTAAAAAAACCTCATTTCAAGTTGAGTTCACGTGTATCATGTTCAAGTTCATATATATTGTCCTAATGTTCATATTTATTGCCATGGTTTGTGAATAAGGGAATCGTAAGGGTTCATATCTAACATATCAATGTTCGTATATAAGCATCTAATGTTCATACGTATTGATGGCCCCCGGCAAGCCCTCACGCCCCCCTGGCGCGCCCCCCTGGCGCCCCCTCTTCAAAATGTCCCCAAGGAGCCACCAAGCCAGCCGGGGCCGCTAGGAGAAGACCGAGCCTCTCGCCGGCAAGTCCAGCCCCTTCCCGGCCAGCCACAAGCTTCCTCTCAGCTGGACAACGCCTCCACTCGGTTCCCCTAGGCACTTCCCTTGCTTCCGTCTCCAAAACACTCCCAAGAGCCCCAAGAAGCAAGCCAACTTCCCAAGGAGAAATCCAAGCCTCTCTTGTGCCACGATCCGAAGCTCTAGCACGTGAGACAAGGGCCTTCAACCCCTTGTTTCACATCACATAGAGACAGTAAAGGGACATGTGAAAAAAAGATGGTTGCGGTCCTCGTTGTAAGAGTTACAGAGTGAACACGTGGATGGAACAGTGGAAAAGTGACGGTTAAGACGTTCTGTACTTGGTAAGCCATCCATCAGACATTTCCAGATAAAATTTTGAATTTCCGACGGTATTTTGAGTTTCCAAAGCCAGATTAGGGAGTCTGATTGAGGTACTGTTGTGAAATTTTGAGTAATTTGGCGGGACGATTTGACTGTAGAATTTTCCATCGGAGTTAGGTGTCCAGACAAGTTTGTCATCAGTAGGTGTCAGTGGGATGTGCACAGCCAATATTTTACTTATAATATGCAAAGGTAAGAGGGATTGGAGCTTTGGCACATCCCATTGAAAGGTAGGAGTGATGAAAGAGGAAACTGTAAGTAATGGGTCAATGTTGTTGTTATAGTATGGAAATAATTGACATTCAAGAACCCAAGAGTTGGAGGAGAATTTGGCCTTGTGTCCGTTTCCAATTTCCCAGCCTAGGCCCTTCCTGAAGTCGGATTGTAGGTGTAGGAGCCTGGAAAATTGCCAAGATTGTTTTGATTTTGTCTTGTAGGAGAATAAGTTAGAGGATCGAAGATATTTTTCTGAGATTATTTTGGTCCATATATTGTCAGGTTCGGTGAGTAATTTCCACAACAATTTCATCTGTAAAGCTTTGTTTAAATCGACTGTCTTGTGAAGCCCGAGACCACCATAAGCTTTAGGTTTGCAGATGGACTCCCAAATATGCAAATGGCGATGTTTAGGATTGTTTTTGTTCCAGAAGAAGTCCTTTAAGATTTTATCAATATCGTTGCATATTCCAATAGGAAGTAAGAAGCTTTGCATTAAGTAGTTAACAGTGAAAATGAGATTTGACTGAAGAAGGACTGCTCTACCTGTCTGAGACAGAGAGTTTTCCTTCCATTTTGACAGTTGTTTTTTTCATTTTTTGCAGATAAGTGTCGAATATTTCATTTTTAACTCTTCCTTTAACAATAGGAATGTCGATGTATCTTTCTAGAGATGTTGTAATTTGTAGGTTGAGGATGGATGCAAGTGCCGAAGTCTGTGTAAATGTGACATTTGTCAAGGTATGAAAGAAACTTTTGTGGAAATTAATGGAAAGGCTCGATGTAAGACTGAATTGGTGAATGAGTTGTTTGATATATGACATATTTGTTGGGTTGGCATTAGCAAAAAATAAAAGTATCATCCGCGAAAGTGAGGAAAGGAATACATGTACCATTGCGGGTGAGTTGAATTCCGACCTTTCGGTTACGACATTGAGATTCATTTGTTAAAGTTCTGAAAAAAAATTCCATAACAAGAATAAAAATGAATGAGAATATGAGATCACCTTGACAGAATATGGGATCACCTTGACACAATCCAGAAGTTGAAAATTAATCCTGCCTCATTATTGACAAGAAGAAAAAATAGTTACTTTAATACAGGTCATTAGGAGACGGATCCAGACGTCAAAAAAATCAAAAGAGATTAGGATTTATTGTACGAAGTTACAATTTAACCAATCATAAGCCTTTTTTCATATTTAATTTAATAGTCATCCATCATAAGTTAAAACCCTACTACGATATACATACATCTCGCTGCCGCTTCAGACTCTCCCAGCCAGCCACCGGCCGCCCTCCGCAACCTCCGCTGCCAGCGTCTCCTCCTCCGACCTCCTCTCTCTTCTACTCCGTCCCCACCGTCTTCTCCAAACAAAATCCCCTCCAAAGCTTCTACGTCTTCCTCCTTAATTTAGGCCCCCAGTCGAAACCCTACGTTTATAGCAAGAGCGTCGCTGAATATTCGTCAGCGCCTTTCGCAATTGCCTCCTGCTTGCCACACTGCTGGAATTTTAATTCAATTTTTTGTGCAAGACATAGCTAGGTAACAGCGAGAGTAGATGGAGCTAGTCGAATCCATATTTCATCTTCCAGTGCAAAGTCCAACTGAGAGTGATTTTTCTTCGGCTGATTTAAGATGGACCAAGTTTGGCTCCCCTGAGCACTATGATGAAGTTGCGCTTATTCCATATGCTCGAGTAGACGAGTTTATAATTGGAGAGTGCTCTAATGTGGAGTGTCCCACCCGGTTTCATATTGAGAGGGGAAGAAAACGATCAAAAGGAAGTCTGCAGGAGTACAAGGATGATGAATATCTGGAGTACAGAATGTAAGTATTCAGATTAACCATAGCCTATCCTCTTATCTGGTGAAAATTTCATGCTGCATGTCAACCAATGTTACAAAAGGAAACACTCGTGCTAAAGTTTATGCTGCTGCACTTGACTTGATTTTAGCTATTTACTAGCTATGTGATATTTTTCTTGCTTCGCACATACATTCTAGGCAATACTTAATGTTGCTTCCTAGAATGAAGATCTAGACTACCAGGATTCTTAAGATCTAGAACATTTCGGACACGAAATGTGGTGCAAGCAAAATGACACTTGAGGATATTTGCTCTATTAACTTGGGAGAAGGGCTCATTTTCTGCTAATCATTTAATCTTGAATTCACCTCAACCTTAATCTTTGGTTTCAACACTTCTTGCACACACTCAGTTGTATGTTCTTAGGGTTATAAATATTGTTTACTTAATCTTGAAATTCTACCTTGTTTACTGTAATTATAATTTCCATATGAATCCTCAGGTACTGGTGTTCATTTGGACCTGAGAACTATGGGGAAGGTGGTGATATTTTACCAAGTCGTCGGTATCGGCTAAATACAAGAAATCGTGCTGCTAGGCCACAATCTATGAGAGGTTGTACATGCCATTTTATAGTGAAGCGTCTGTATGCTCGTCCTTCTCTTGCCCTCTTAATCTATAATGAAAGGCGTCATGTAAACAAATCTGGTTTTGTATGTCATGGACCCCTTGACAGAGATGCTATAGGTCCTGGTGCTAAGAATGTCCCTTATGTTGGTAACGAGATCCAACAACAAACTATGTCGATGATCTATCTTGGCATCCCCGAAGAGAATGTACTTCAGAAACACATTGAAGGGATTCAACGTTACTGCGGTTCAGATCCTAAAGTACAGATTCTTGCCTCAAAGTATGTCCAAAAACTGGGGATGATTATTAAACGTTCCACTCATGAGCTTGATCTGGATGATGAAGCTAGTATACGGATGTGGGTTGAACGCAACAAGAAATCTATTTTTTTTTATCAGGACTCATCTATATCTGATTCATTTATTTTGGGAATCCAAACTGAATGGCAGTTGCAGCAGATGATCCGGTTTGGACATAACAGTCTTATGGCAATTGATTCGACATTTGGTATAAAGAGACTTAAGGTGACAACTTCTAGCATTTACCTTCTCGTTTTAGCTCTCTTCTTTCCTTGCTTATGATGAGTGCCTACTTTGTGAATCATCAGAAATTTGTCTTATTGGCCGATTTAGCATTTTCTTATATAGGAAATTCATTATTTTTTTTGTTGAGTGACAGTATCCTCTTTCCACACTTCTTGTGTTTGATTCAAGACAACATGCATTACCTGTGGCATGGATCATCAGCCGTAGCTCTGCTAAGCCAGATGTCTCTAAATGGATGAAGGCCCTAATTGATCGAGTCCATGCTGTTGACACTGGCTGGAAGATCAGTGGTTTTCTGATTGATGATGCAGCTACAGAGATTGACCCTATAAGGCAGGAATTCTCTCATAAGACTCTACTCTGGAGTATGACATAAGGTCCCTGGCCCCCTTTTTACTAATTTGCATTATGTGTTTCAGGGACATATTCTGCTGCCCTGTTTTGTTTTCTCTATGGCGTATTCGTAGATCATGGCTCAGAAATGTAGTCAAAAGATGTGACCAGATACAAGTTCAAAGGGAGATTTTCCAACGTCTTGGAAAATTAGTATACAGTGTTTGGAGTGAAGATGATTTTTCAACAGTTTTACTGGATTTTATGCAGGGCTTAGTCATTCAGTCCACTTTTATGCAATATTTTAAGGATAACTGGCTACCTAAGATTGGTTAGTTTTCTCTCTTACTTTTGTATCTATCCTTTCTCTATATTACATGGGCATATAATTTTATCCAGTATGTACGTTCTTTTTGGACAGAAATGTGGTTTTCTACGCTGAGAAGTCTCCCACTTTCTAGTCTCGAGGCATCAGGTGCCATAGAAGCTTATCATGTCAAATTGAAATGCAAAGTTTATGATGATACACATCTAGGTGCATTTCAGAGAGTTGATTGGTTAGTACATAAGTTGACAACAGAACTCCACTCTAGTTACTGGTTGGACCGTTATGCAGATGAAAGTGACTCCTTCAAGCATGTCAAGGAGGAATATATTGCTTCTACTTCATGGCAACGTGCTCTTTGCATACCTGATTCTGCTGTTTGCTTGGACAAAGATATCCTGTTTGCAAAGGTCCAAAGCCAGAAGGATGGCGGTGTGACGCACATGGTTTGGAACCCTGCATCAGAATTTGCATTTTGTGATTGTGCCTGGTCATTGCAAGGAAACCTTTGCAAGCATGTTATCAAGGTACATATGCTGTGTGAAAACCAACCAGGCTGTCAAACCGTGATGTCTTTTAACTCGTTGAGAGAATTGCTAATGGGTTTGTCAGAGAAACCCGTGGATGATTCTATAGAATTGGACAAAGCATTGGTTTGGACTCATCAGATGCTTGAACAGATGGATAAAATTGTTGAACTTAAAAGTACTAGTGATGTCAGTACTGTGGTTAAAAAACTTGCTCTAAATTGGGTTTCCAAGAAGGGCAGAACCTCTTTTGGCAAACGATCATCCAAGCTGGCTGATTTGAGAAATTCTAGGGGCAGCACACGGGATGCTGTTGCAAAGAGGAGGAAACGAAAAAGATTGTCAAGGCTAAGTTAAGCGCCACACTATACGAGAAACATGGTGGGAAGTCTGTTCTTCCATACATTTACCTATCCATTCCTGCTGACGGGGATGATACAGACATCAAACCTTATTAAGAGAATCAAAGCATTGCAAGTTGGACCAGCATTTGCTCTTTTGAATGGTTTGTTCACCAATCTCATTACTTGAAGATTTTTCTTTTCGTAACGGAATCGGACGGTAATGAGGTTCAGGATGTTTTTTTTTTGGGCGAAAAGTGGGCTAGCTGATGAGACTTGGCTTCCTGCACAAGGGTTGGTAGTTCCAACCATTAGACATCTTAATATAGCAAAGAGTGCTATGAAACTCTTTCTTATTTTATTCGATTCGGCCTTCAGTCATGTTACGTGTGTCGTTGCAATTGAAATAAAGTAGGTTATGTAAGAAGTAGATATCTGTAGGAGGGGGTGTGGGTCTGTTCTCGATATATACTGGGGAGGACGAACGTAGTTGGAGACAAACAGGCACTTGGTCATCCCCTTGTAAATTCGCTCAATTTTTTGTGGCTTTTTTGGATGACACTACTACTATAGAAAAATATTCTATAGTTAAAGAATATAAGAAAATAGTCGAATTATTGACAATCTAAATCAAATTATAACATGTATGACAATATAAAAATTATGATTATTAAGATGAATATTTAAGATAAATAATTATTATATTTACAATTTGTGTCCAATTATATATGTCATTTTAGTTTATGACACTTATACAGAGCGACCTTTTAGCTCATGAAACACTTTTCAAAAGTGTCATTATTATCTCTTATTTATTGCAAGCATTTTTTAGAATTAATAGATATTGAAGGAGAAATGTTAACTTGTCTAATTTATGAAAAACCATCATTACATGCTTACAACTTATTAGTAAAAACCTAAAATACATAAATTAACGATTTTTAAATTGAAGGCGAATTTGCATCAAGATACCCGATATACCGTTATTTGTGTATAACCCCTTGTAATATAAGAAATTATTATAAACCATGCACAACAAAATTTCCGTTAACAATTCACCTCTCATCGCCTCTTATCGTCCAAATCTCACCGGCTTTTCATTTATACCCTTGTTTTTTTTAAATAACATGGACCAAAGCATCGTTGTGTAAAATGATCAATCTTCTTCACGTCGCCATTAACGACCCATCATCCACCTTCACTTCCTCTCACCATAAACGACCCATCAGCCACCTCCTCCACCAACAACTAGGCGGAGGCCGAGCGACTACTAGGCATCATCGAGAAGCTCCTCAAATCGCGAGATCTCACCAGCTCTTATGAATATGCCTTCCTCGCCCAAGAGATTGAGCCCTTCTTTAATAGATACGACCAGACCTTCGTGATCTGTAATCCCGCCGGCAATAAGCGCGTCGCCGACGGCTAGGCCGTCCTCTTCTTCCATTCAAAGAAATTGGCCTATGAAGGCCGGTTTTCTATGGTCCCATAATCAACCCAAATCCGTCAAATTGCCCATCCGTAGAAGCTCTAGGGTAGGTGGCACCATCGTTGGAGCATATCACAATGGTGATGAGGGGTGGCAGTGGCACTAGGCCTTCAAATTTCTTGACGGCCTATTAAGTGTGTGAGCGAAGGAGAGAATAAATACAACATATACGTCATCATCCCCATCAATGAACCCTAAAGATGCTATACCGCACGAAAAGGCAGACATGCAATGTACGTCATCGACGCCATCACCATCATCCATGCACCTAGAGCATGTTGGTGCACAAGAGAGAATGGACGAGTAACGGGACACCATCATTGTCATCAATGAAGCTTTAGACCCTTGGAATGCATGATGTAACTCGAAGCAAAGATGCCATCATCATCACCGATACCGCATGAAGTCAATAAAATGCGAAAATAACCAATAATGACGTCACATGCCATGAAGGGAATCGAGAGAGCCTTGGTGGATCGTGATCATCGCACCTCCAAGTCTCCCCCCCCCCCCCCACTATCTTTGAGATCTTCACAGGTATTTGCTATTTTATTCCTATATAACACAACAATATTTATCACATAGATAATTACTTATATACTTATGATGAATATCATAACAATGTCAAACCACTGTCATGTGAGTCTATACACTATAATGTGTCGTCAAATGAAATGCTTACTCCTTCCAAGTGCTTCAATGAGAGCCTATTTATTGAAGATGACAATGAAGAAGATGATACACAAGACCAACTTTCTATTTCACGTACCAAACAATTGTTAGAGAAAGAGAATGATGACTAAGTGGGTTGCACATTGCATACAAGTTATTAGTTATTAAATAAAACTTATTCTATAAATAATATTTTATTAACATTGTTGTCATACATTTTTTCTTATTTTTAGCAATTTATTTGATATTTATCGTTATTATTATATGACATTATTGGTGTTAGTTTTTTTTTTTTATAATAATTAATTACTATTATTTATTTAATATTATTACATCCATTTTTTACAAGAACCCGTGCAAGACATGGGACAATCTACTAGTGTCAACTATAATGGAATGTATTTCCCATGGAATTTTCCACGTTCCTCGTATAGAATTAATTATTACTAGATTATCGCCTTCTATAATAAGATTTATAATCTGTAGGTTAACAACATGACTGATAAGCACTACTTTGTAGGGCTTAAGTAAGAGTTATTAGAGGTTTTATTGGTATCATTCGGGTAGATTTAGACACATTCATGTGTATGGTGTTTGGGGATGAAGTTGGTGTTTTTGGAGGTGTTTGAACGGTTTTGGAGATCATATGAGACACTGAGGAGGAAGCCACCAGTAGTAGGCGCCAAGGGAGTGCAATGAAGAGTAGAAGAACAATGTGCTGAATTCAATTGGTTCGTTCTCTCTGATCTGATGTCCAAATGGAGTGATTCCAATTCGAGGAGTTAGATCTTGAAGTCTATTGCAAGTCCTCAAAATATGAGCACAATCCGAGTTGGAAATCAAAAGTTATGGCATTTTTACGGAAGTGTCGCAGGAGCTGAACCGAAGAACGGCGACCGCCGTTTAATTGCGGCGACCGCCGTAATTACGGCGCCCGCCGTGAGAGATGCGGCGACCGCCGCAATTGGCTTTCCACCGACCTTGGCTACGAAGTGATTACGGCGACCGCCGTTTAATTGCGGCGCCCGCCGCATTTACGGCGATCGCCGTGGGAGATGCGGCGACCGCCGCCGATGTCAGAAGCCCACCGAACGTGTTTTCCATATTTGTTTTATTTGGATTATTTTTATTACGGTTTTAATATATCGTATTAGATTAACTTAGCTTTATTTCCTTTAGTATTTAAGGGTTGAGAAAAGGCTTGTTTGCCAATCTTGGATCATCTCTTTGAACCCTAATTTCCCGTTCTACGTTATGAAGAACTAAGCCTCCTTGGCTTAGTCAGACGCTGAAGCTTTCGTTTTGATTAAGTTGTGAGATTCTCGTTCTTAATCTATTGCATGGTTTTTATCTTTCTCTTGCTTAAGTTGTTTATGATTGATATTGATAATCTCTATTTGGACGCAACTAGGGTTTATTGTTATTGATCTATTGCTAGATTTAGATTGTTACTGGTTGAGCATATCTATTTCAGAGTAGCAACTGCATCGTATTAGTAACTGGTTGTGCTAGTCTTATGCAGAAGAGAATTGATTTACATTCTAGGATAATATCTGGTTGTGTTATGCTAGAATTGTATCCAACTATATTCCTATCCGTAAGGCTGCTGTTAAACTGAATCTTGATAGTTTCAGGGTTGTTTAATTAGTTAGTGCTAATAGTATCTGGTTGTGCTATTAGTTATATTTGAAAATGAATTGGAATTACCATTGCATGAGATTTTGAATGAGTATCTAGGATCAACTTGTCATACGAATAGTGGATGTTGTTTGACTAAGTGCTTTTTCCCATTACTGAATTCATTCATCTTTAGTTTATTCTTGCCTTTGCATGCTTAGATTACTAAAACAAACAAAAACCCCCCTTGGTTACTTTAAATTGACATACATATTGCATACTGCGATAGACTTTGTTTCCCTGCGGATTCGACCCTTACTTACCTAGGACTACGTTTTAGGGTTTGTTTGGATATTTTGCATAGCAGTTTTTCACACGACAAAAACCTGTTATCAATGACCAATGCCAAAAAGTGTTGCATAAGCTTCAATACACAAAATGCTTGTATTAGGGATGCATTGGTGATAGATAGAGAGGGTAGTTCTGTTATTTGTACGAAGTAAATAGCAAATGTGTGAAATGTCATCCCGTTTCTTGGAATCATCTAAGTGTAATTTGATCCAATTGTCCAGAAGTTTTTTTCCAAGTCATATTGGTAAAAATCTTTCTGTTGCGTTTTATAGGCGTAAGAGAAGAATTAGGACTTGTGATGATTGCAATATTCCAGTTATGATATTGAAAATAAGCCTGATCTGAAGGTAAAGTTGTAGAATGGATATTATTGCCTAAGAAAATTAGGGTACTGTGGTAGTGCAGATTGTCTACCATAGGAAAAGTAAAGGTGTAGGTGAATTGTTTGAGTTCTGAAGAATTCTAGATTAAAGAAGAAGTCACTCGTAAATTGTAAAGAGAAAACATGGTTCAATTATTTTCAAAATTAGCGATCATGTGTTGTGAAAGAGACAAGTAAAGAATAAGTGATTGAGGTTCCCTTTTGGTGGATGAAAGCCAAGGGTTCCACCAAGTACTCCATCAAAAGGGAACTGAGCTTGTTTGAGCACATGAGGGTTGAGTTATAAGAGATTGAGAAGAACATGATTGCTAATTTGTTCCTTTATACAACACATGATCGCTAATTTTGAAAAAAGTTCACGCCATATAAATCATGGATTATTGAGGGAACTGCGATCTAGACCCTTTGGATTGGGTCCTAAAGCTCGGCGAAGCTCCATTTTGTCCCTTGCTGACACGACCCCGGCCTCTACCTTGGCTTCCTAGACCTTGGCTTTCATCCACCTTATCCTTCTTCTCAATCTCATGTGTTGTGTACAGGGACAAGTAAAGAATAAGTGATTGATGTCTTCATTATTCGTATTGCATAGACTACGAACATATGGAACTTTAGAAAAGTGATGATTTAACCTATCAGTCGTAGGTAACGCATCGGACACCGCCTTCAAAAGGAAATTCTGTATTTTCGGAGGTATGTTAAGTTTCCAAATCCAAGAATAGGATTCAATTTGAGAAGTACGTTGCCGAATTTTCTTGAGTAGTAGATCGTGAAGATTTGACCGAGAAGTTTCCATCAGACGAAAATTTCCAAATGATGCGGTCTTCTGCAAAAGAAGTGGGAACATGGATTTGCGAAATCTTCATAACAACAATGGGTGGTAAGAGGTGTTTAAGAAGTTTTAAATCCCATTGATGAGTTAAGGTAATGAAATGAGAAACTGTTAAAGTAAGATCAGTGGTGTTATCTACATAAAGAAGAAGATCACAATCGGGTATCCACGGATCAATCCCGAATTTAATGGTATTACCATTACCAACTTCCCAGCTAAGACCATTTTAAATATATCACGAAGATGTAGAAGTCTAGATAATTGCCAAGATTGTTTGGCTTTTCTTCTATAGGAAAACAAGTCCGAAGATCCGAGGTACTTTTCAGTTATAACTTGAACCCAGATACTATCAGGTTCAACAAGGATTTTCTAGAGTAATTTCATTTGTAGCTAGAGATTTATTTATATTAGCAGTTGTATAAAGGTCAAGACCTCCCGAACATTTTGGTTGGCAAATGTCATCCCAACTAATAAGGGAGAGGTATTTAGGATTGGTTTTTTCCAAAAGAAATCTTTATTAATTTGATCAATTTCATTGCATACAGCTGAAGGCAAAAGGAAGCTTTGCAAAAGGTAATTCGTTTTGGAGAGTAAATTTGATTGGATAAGAATCAAGCAGCCAACTTGAGAGAGTGAATTGGCTTTCCATTTTGATAATTGTTTCTTTATGCTGATCAGGGAGTAATAAAAACTTTCCTTTTTGACACGTCCTCAGACAATCGGAATACATAGGTATTTTTCCATAGCACGTGTGACATGAATGTTCAAAATAGAAGCTAGGGAAAGTGTTGTTGGGAGGAAATATTAGATGAAGTTTGAAACAAACTTTTGTGGAAGTTAATAGCTAGACTAGATGTACGAGTGAAATTTTCTACAATACTTTTAATATGTGTCATGTTGGTTTGGGATGCATTTGCGAGGATAAGGGTATCATCTGCAAAGGTGAGAAATGGGATACATGCACCGTTTCTAGTAAGTTGGATTCCAACCTTACGGTTCGACTGTTATGATTCAAGTGTTAGGGTTCATGACAAATATTCCATAGCAATGATGAAGATGAAAGGTGCAATAGGGTCGCCTTGTCGCAAGCCACACAAAGGCTGAAAAACAGGTCTAGGTTCATTGTTTACAAAAACTGAGAAAGAAGTAGAAGTGATACAAGTCATTAACAATTGGACCCAATCAGGCGATAATCCAAATTTAAATAGGATGTGTTCGATGAAGTCCCAATTTACTTTGTCATATGCCTTTTCCATATCTAATTTAAGAGCCATCCAACCCTTTTTTCTTTTCTTTTTTGCAAGAAATGAATGAAAAACTTCATGTGCTAATAGTATGTTGTCTTGAATTAAACGTCCTTAGACAAAAGCCCCCTGATACGGACTAATCAGACGGGGAAGCAAGGCTTTGAGTCTACTGGCCATTATTTTTATGATAATTGTTGAATTCCTTAGGTTTTGATGATAACAAACATTCAACTAATCTGGTATCTAAGTGTTTCAGGAACAAACAAAGTTGTCACAGGAAACCATTGTAGTGCAGGAGTGCAGAGGGAACAAAGCTTTCTCCATACACTTTGTTATCTCTCAAGGAACATCAGTGTCGAACAAATTGATCAAGTTAATATCTTCTTGTTGCTGAAATTAGAGAGAGATATCTTATCTTGTTAGTAGGATTTTTTAGTTGTATAAATACAAGTGTGAGACTCATTTCTTAGGTACGAACTCCGATCATTGTCATTGAGAGAAAAAGAAAAGTGAAGCGTCTGTGAGTTTTAGAGAGTGAGCTCGCGTTCTTGTTGTAGAAGAGATTCAAATCTAGGTGGGAAGTCTAGGGTTTGAAGTCCAGGCTACAAGTGTAACCGATCAAGAAATCAATAAGACAAGTAGACTCTTCAAAATCCTCTCAAGCGAGAAGCTTGAAGGTAGTGGTTTTTCCTTGATTAGTTATTTGACTGATTGGAGTTTCCACTATACATCGTGAGTTCTAAATACTGTCTTTCTTGCTATATTATTCCGCTGCACCTTCTGTGAGGACAAAACATTTGTTCCCTCAAACATAACTCTAACGATCCAACAATTGGTATCAGAGCTTGGTCTCTAGATTGTTTTTTCGTTAAGACTTTGCAGGAAAGATGTCGTCAAGCAACGCTGTTGGTGATTCGTTCTGGAAGCCTCTAGTGCTGAAGACTGGAGAATATGACTGGTGGGTTGAGCAAATCGAATCCCATATTTGTTCCCTTGATGGTCAAATATGGAAAATCATTGAAGTTGACCCTATTGCTATCCCAAATGAGAAGGATGCTACAAAGCCAAAACTAAGGGTTGACTATACCGATGAAGATTGCAAAAAGGTGAACACATCCAAGAGTTATGGGAAGCCTTAAGACGCCTCCATCACGGAAATGAAGATGTCAAAAAGAATCGTATTCTTTAATTGATAAAGGAGTATGATCGAATGTCCCAAGGAAAAGGTGAACACATCCAAGAGTTCTACTCCAGGTTTCAGGGGATAGTTGGTCAACTGGAGTTCCTTGGTGAAGAGCTGCCAGACTGAAAGCTTACTCATCACTTCATACAAGGCCTCAACTCTCAGTGGGACGCGATTGCTCTTGCCCTTTACTCCCAGATTGATGTCAAAACTCTCACTATGGAAGAAGTTGTTGCCAAGCTTGAAATCAACGCCTCTGTCTATAACCACAAAATGAACAAGAAAAAAGTAGAGAAGGCTCAAAACATTGCTCTAAAGGTTGAGCGTGCCTTCGACTTGTCCCAAGTTGAAGATGAAGACGGAGATGAAGATGTGGCTCTCATCACCAGAGCAATGAAAAAATATGGTCTCGCAACAAGGGCACCCCTCGTTCCCTCGAAGGGAATAAAGACTCGAAGGATGTCGTTTGCTATCATTGCCAAAACAAGGGACACTTTGCCAAAAACTGCTTCAAGAAAAAGACAGGTCTTCCTCCGGTTCGTGAAGGAAAGCACGCAATGGTTGTAATTTGGGGAAATTCTGACTCAGATGATGAATAATCCTCTCATTCAAGGGATGTTTGCCTGATGGCCATAGAATAATCTAATGACACAAAGACTGAAGGTAGTCTGGATGACTCTGAGGTAAATGAATCTGAACACATTCTAAGTTTGAAAAACAAGTCTAAGGAACAACTAATCTTCTTCATTAAGAAACTCGTTCATGCGAATAGTCTTTTCAGTGAGCAGATTGAAGAAAAGGATGAATCAATCTCAAGTTTGATCGATGAAAACAAAGGTTGGGCAGAAAAAAATGACCAATCTTGAGAAAGTTTCATCCTCTTCTCCAAGTCCTTGTAATGAGTGTCCTAAACTCACTGAAAAGATTACGTCTCTAGAATCCACTGTTTCCTTACTAGAATTTGAGTCATTAATGTTAAAACTAAGCAATACCAAGTTGTCTAGTGATTTGTCTAAGCTCAGTGAGGAACAAAAGGAAGATTGTAGCAGCCAAAGATGAAAAGAAGAAAGAGAAGAAACACGTGCTTCGCTTTGGAATTGGTTACCAACCTAAGCTTCCTGTTGATGGCACCAAGTCTCAAAGCCATGAAGTCGAAGGAAAACAGTTTGTGCGAGAAACAAGGGATAGTTCCTCTAAAGGGAACAATCGTAAAACCTGTGTGAATTCGAATGATGGGAACAAACATTGGTACCATGGACAGAAGGCTCATTCCATTTGGCTAAAGCAAGCACAGAACGGTAAGTCCAATCATATTGATTTTCATTCTAGGGTTGCTAACAAACCAATTTGGCTTGGACAGAGCAAGTATGTGGATCTAAAGTGTCATAGGGTTTGTTGGTACTATGGTCACTCTGGTCACTACAAACAAGAGTGTCTCCTGAAGAAACACAATGAGGAAATTGCTCGTACTGCTAGGGAGAAAATAAATGAAAAACCTGCTAAGATCAAATATGTTGCTCCCACACCCAGAAAGCCTAAGCTTGTCTGGGTTCATAAGAACTAATCTTTTCAATACAGGCTGAAGTGAGGAAAGGTTCCTGGTATTTCGATAGTGCATGCTCAAGTCATATGACAAGGAACAAAAGCTGGTTTACCTCACTTCAACAGGCCTCCGGAGGTTCAATAACCTTCGGGAATAAGAGTAAGGGAGAAGTTTGTGGTCTCGGTCAGGTAAGGTTTCTAGTCACATAACTGTGGATAACGTGACTCTTGTGAACAATCTCAAGTTTGATCTTTTTAGTGTTGCTCAATTGTGTCAAAATAAGAAAAATAGGGTAGTCTTTACTACTGATGATTGTTATGTTGAGTGTATTAGTACAGGGAAAATTCTACTCAAAGGAATCTGCGACAATGTC
Organism: Rheum nobile; assembly: GCA_027886185.1. NCBI lineage: Eukaryota > Viridiplantae > Streptophyta > Magnoliopsida > Caryophyllales > Polygonaceae > Rheum > Rheum nobile. The sequence goes on from WOAB01000485.1 coordinate 17,687,726, forward strand.
TACAAAGTTGATCCTGCTTTTATCCCTAAGAAGGAACTTTGTCTATCCTCCATCGCTGCGACGACAGACTTGTGGCACAAGCGATTTGAACATGCAAGTCTCCAACTTATTTCCAAACTTCATAGACAAGAACTGGTCAATGGTCTTCCTAAGATTGAAGCAACGAGTAATGAAGTTTGTGATGCTTGTACCAAAGGTAAGCAGGTAAGGTCATCTTTCAAATACAAGAAAGAGGTAAGCACAACTCGTCCTCTGGAACTAATCCATATGGATCTTTGTGGGCCTATGCGCACAAGGAGCCGTGGTGAAAATATATATGTATTTGTTATTATTGATGACTTTTCCAGGTACACATGGACCCTCTTTCTGTCATCAAAGGATAAAGTGTTCGCTGAGTGTGAATTTTGGCTCAAGTCAGTTGAGAAGGGTGTAAGACAGTCTCAATTTCTATCCCTTTGTAGGAACAATGGCATAAGTCACAATTTCTCAGCACCCAGGACTCCGTAACAAAATGGTGTTGTGGAAAGGAAGAACATGACTCTGGAGGATATGGCGCGCACCTTGCTTATTGCTAGTGGTCTTCCTATGAGCTTCTGGGCTGAAGCTTTGAATGTTGCATGTTATGTGCTGAACAGGGCAAGCATTCGCTCGCTGTTGAACAAGACCCCATATGAACTCTTAAGGGGAAGAAAGTCGAATGTATCTCATCTGCGGACTATTGGTTGCAAGTGCTTTGTCCACAAGAATGGGAAGGATTCTCTTGGGAAGTTCGATCCAATAAGTGATGAAGGAACCTTTGTAGGATATTCTCTCCACAACAAGGCCTACAAAGTGTTCAACAAGAGGACCAGAAAGGTAGAGAAAATCATTCATGTGGTTTTCGATGAATATGTCATGGCTGGTAACAATGTGCAGGCACATATGACTAGTGTTCCCTCGAACACCAGTCTCTCCGAAGATGACAGTTTTCAGCTTGTGGAAAATAGTGGTATAGAGGATGCTCCAAATGGTGGTGTGGATGGAGTCCCTCCTAATCAAGACAGTCACGATGACTCATCAACACCAAGGACTCAAGACTCTGCCGACAACGTTGAGTCAGTTGAAGGTGCTCAGTCGTTTGATTCTTCTCCGGTTCCTCAGGAGGAACAAAGCCCAAGTCTCAATTCAGTGGAGACATCTGAGGAAAGTCTTTTTGGGTCTTCAAGTCTCTCAAGGAGAAGATGGAACAAGAGTTCATCAACAAAAGTATCTTTGGGAATGTATCAAGAAGTTTGGTATGTCTGATGCAAAGCCATTCACAACTCCCATATCTCCCAACAATCCAATGGGAAAGGATGAGGATGAAAATGGAGTTGATCCAACACTCTATCGAGGAATCATAGGTTCGATTCTTTATCTCACTACTCGTAGACCTGATATTATGTATAGTGTGTGTCTATGTGCTCGATTTCAGGCTGATCCCAAGGAGACACACCTCAAAACAGTGAAAAGGATTCTGAGATACTTGAAGGGAACAGACGATCTTTGTTTGTGGTATCCAAGAGGTGGCAACTTTGATTTATTCAGATACACAGATGCTGACTTCGCAGGGAACAAAGTGGATAGAAAATCTACATATGGAATGGCTCAGTTCCTTGGGCCATGTTTAGTTTCCTGGGGGTCGAAAAAGCATAATTCAGTTGCCTTGTCAACTGCAAAAGCCGAATACATAGCCGCCACAGCTTGTTGTACTCAGCTCCATGGCTCAAGCAACAACTTAGTGACTATGGTATTCTTCTTGACTCTATTCCCATTTTATGTGACAATACTAGTGCTATAAATATTTCCAAGAATCTTGTGCAACACTCACGTACCAAGCATATCGAGATAAGACATCACTTCTTACGTGACTGTGTGGAGAAAGGGTTGGTTTCCATGGACTTCTGTGGAACCAAGGATCAAATCGCTGACATTTTCACCAAGGCACTCAATAGGGAACCCTTCGAACAGTTCCGCATGGAACTTGGTATGATCTCTCTCAACTAAATGTCTACCTGTTGTGTTCCCTCGATGGCTGGCTAAATTACTTGGTTATTTATGGATGTGGAAGTGTCGTGTCTTGATTTGCAATCTTTCTATGAATAACATGCTTAGCATTTTGCATGTGCTTCACTTATTTGCAAAATTTCTTACATGATCATCTATGCTTTCATAATAATACATGGAACAACTTTCTTTCGGCCCAAAAGAGTCAACTTGATGCATTGATCCCTCATTATAAGCCCAAATGATTGTTGACTCTACAACTTACCCAAGCCATCATACTTGATGCTCCCTATGAGTCCTTCTAATCATCCACAACTGGGAGCCTCTCATTCATGATTAAACATTATTAAAAAATTCTCGTATATATTTTGTGTGATGTTCTTTATACCCTCTCTGGTAACGTTACCCCCGCATCACACTCTTCTACTTTTTTGGTAAAGTGGGAAAGCAAATCGTCTCCACTGTGGTCTGCAGCAGGGATTTGACACATTTGATGGGTAATTATGGTCTGCAAACTAGTTGGGAAGTGTTGCATGCATTTAGGGTTGTAGTGATGGCCGCGTGATGTGATGGGCTCGTGAAGTGTGCTGGCTTTGATGAATCTGAATAGATTTTGCTAAGATTTAATTGTGGAAGGTGAAGATTTCGGCTGAAATCTTTGGAAAAGATAGAAGATCTCAAGTATTATCCTTGGCAATCGAAAAGATCTTATGTGCTCTATATATTCAGATCTCCCAGGTAATCCATCCTCACCGCTTTTACTGCCTGAATCTCTCTCAATCTGCCCACGCGAGTGATGATGGAGATGGAAGCTGCTTGAGAAGAAACCAATCAATCTGCTGTGAGTGATGATGCAACATATGGCCCATGCCAGGAACACTGATCACCATGCTCTTTCGTACCCCCGCATTGTCAAGCAAATTTTGGAGTACCACAAGGTGTAATAACCCTCAGGATTTCCATAAGGGTAATCTGGTAAATGTATATTGGTTATAAAATTCCCTTAAGTTATGAAAGGTCTATATTATGGTTAACCTTACGTTAACTGTAATTGGAACCAACTTATAGATTTTAACTTAGAAATGCTTGAACCAATTTACAAAGTGTTAATTGGGTTAGGCATGGTTAAACTTATAAGGTTGGATAACTTACTGTGGTCGTTTCTCCGAACTGTTATCGGCCAAGTTTCGGGGTCGAAACTTCTTTTAAGGGGGTAGTATTGTAATAACCCCTAAAAGTCCCAAACTGTCATTTTGTAAGAAAGACATAATGGGCAATTTCTGTAATCACAGTAAGATTTTTGTACATAATAATATACGATTAAAGTATATTGGGTCAGTGTATTGGGTCTTAGAATATTTTTAAAGTGCTAAAAATAAAGATTTAGCATGCCCTTGAACGAAATCCACGACCAAAGGCCAAAGGACGCGCTCGCGGCATTTCCGCACTCGCGGCATTTCCGCGACCGCAGAAGTGTTTCCGTGACCGCGGAACTCTGTCCTTCGTCTTCTTCGTCGTTCTCACCCGAGTTCGCCGGTTCGTGTTTTGGCGTTTCGCCGATGGGGGAGGCCGAACATTTGGGTTGCCGGCGTTGAGCTCCTCCTTACCCTATAAATAGGGGCCTCCAGCACTCCAACTCTTCATCCTCAGATCCATAGCTCTCTCTCTCTCTCGTTTTTGTGTCTTCGTCGGAGTTTTGAGTTCGTCGAAAGTGTCGTCGGAGTTGTAGTGGTCGCCGGAGTGCCTTTGGAAGCTTGGAGTGGTGGCATTGCAAGGAGGTGAGGAATCCGTCATCATCTTCGTCGTCGGTGAGTTTTCGAGGCCAAGTTGGAGCCGCGTCGGAAGGGAGATCCGCGATCGTGGGGATGAAATCCGCGACCATGGCTCTGCCCAGAATTCCGCGACCGCGGGTTGCTCTAGCAAGTGCGATCGTGGCTTGGACAAACACGGTCACGGCTTAGGCTTTGTTCCTTTTGATTAGTCTCGTTTACGTTCGTATCGTTTATGTGTTCGTACCGAATCTAACTTAGGGTTCCGTCTTTTGTCTCGACGTCGTCGTAGGAATCGTATTCAGGTTTCAGTTTCCAGATCCTGGAACCCGACATCTTCGTTCGTCTAGATTAAGGCAAGTGGCGGTTCGCTCTTGCTCATTATTCCATGTTTCCCTTGATTATCAATTAATTGATTGTTAATTAAGATGGGATAAAAGTTGTTGTTTTCAGTTTGGGAACTGATTTAATTAAATGATGTGTTAAAATATGACTTTTTAATAGGCTGTATATATTGCTAGAAACAACGCTATTATATAGTCTTATATGTTATTACTATAATGAATTTTGATATGGATTTAAATGTACGCTTAAATGCTAGTTTAGCACGAGTATTCGTAGGAACATTAACTCCTTACGAGGATTAGTCGTTTCTTTATTAACGTCGGTGTTAGGAAGTAAGTGCCCTAACACTCTCTTGGTCATGACCTACCCCTATCTAAGTATTGGGGTGGTGCACTCAGCTGGTGCCAATATTCGGGATGTATTCCCAATCTTAAGGGATTTATTCCCAATGTCTCATTACGAGATGTAAAATTAAAAGCTTCAACGTTAACACGCGTTTTAGAAGTAAATAAGATAAGTGCGGTTATGCACTAAATTAATAAACCCTCGGGCGAGGAGTACAATGTGGAAACCGCCCGGACTCTTGCTAGAGTAAGTCTTCTTTCCAATCTGGATTCGCATTGCGCGGTGAGGTTGGTCGTTGACCCAAATTGTCAAGGTCGTGTTTTTAAAAGTTGTGTGAAAACTTAACGTTCCCAAACATTTGTCATACGTTTTCCATAAGACTCAATTCTTTTGGAGTCTTCTTTTCAGTGCATGTCTAATTCTAATCATTCCGTGAAAGTTCCGGGTTATGTATCGTCCCTTCGGTTATTATTCGAGGGACAATGATAGTAAACGGTTACGATCACTTGAACCATTCTGTTTGTACCCTTGCATAGTCTTTCATTAGACTAACCAACCGGGTTTTATTCCTTGCATGGTTGGCTGGTGTCATCCGTCCTGTACGGCACATCAGTGGTTGGTCCTCGAAGACTTGAAGTAACCAATCGAAGAAGAGGCTTGTAGTTGAAGATTTAAGTGGCAGTGTTTTAAGGTTATTAAGTATTATTTTAACATGTGTTCCTATAAACGAGTCCTGTAATAGGGTTTATTATAAAAGTCTTCCGCTGTAATTTCACTCTGTTGTAAAATCGTCTCTCTCATTTAATGAGAGATTTGTTAATAAAAGGTTGAGTTTCATTTAAAAATGTCTTCCGCTGATTAATCTTTTGTTATTTAATATATTTATTTAAGCTTAATTGTTCCGATTTAAGCCTAGGGTGACTTTGGACAGTAACGTCTGAGGTCACTGGTGTGTGTCACTACCGACATAAGTCGGGGGTGTTACAATTATGGTATCAGAGCAATGGTTTTAAATCTCTTGGCCTATTGTTAGGTTTGAGAATTTTCAAAAATTAATTTCGAAACTATTTTCAACCTATTTTCTTTTAAAAAGGAATTTCAAGAGTTCTAATGTTAGTACTAAATTAAGATTTTCAAATTGCTTAAGGTTTACGAAATTTAAAAGTAATAGTGTCCTAATATTTATTGATTAAAATAAGGTTCAAAATAGTGTTAAAAGTAATGTTTAAACTCTCTTGTGTTAAGCGTTAATTTTCATAGTACTTTTATATAATCATATTATAAATTTTTAAAAATTAAGTTATGTTATAACTTCAAAAGGTGTGGTTTGGATTTCGGTAAAAGTTTACAAAGGAATAATAATTTCAAGGAAATAACTATATAATAATTTTTCCAAGTTAAGTATAAAGGATTTATACGTATAAGTATAAGGTTTAATAACAAGTGGTTTTTCAAACTCTTGCAAGCTTCGAGTTATTACTTATTCCTTAGATCCATTCTTAGGGATAGTGTCTCTCCTTAGGTTAATGTCATTTAAAGGTTGACATTTCTCCTAAATGTATCCATTCTCAAAGTAAAGGGAAGGGGATCATTTTGCGGTTAATGGTGGATGGTCAGTCAGACTGATATAAAGTTATTAGTTTGGACCTTATAATTCGTATCATAACGTAATTGACTAAGTGTCATGTGTAAATCAGAAAAGTTCTAAACTGACATTATGGTTCATCAACAGATGGTGAACACAAGAAACACAATTCGTGCTGGATCTAGGCCGAGTGACAACCCAATGCGGAATCTGAGAAATGCCGCTAATCAAGGGGATGAGAGCGAGTCTGTCTCTCACAATAACCCCGCAGGCATTGGCCAAGTTCAGGCTAATCCTCAGGTGGTGTTCGATACTACGGCCATAGAGGCCATTCATGGGATTGTTATGCAGACGATTACCGATATAATTCGGCCAGTCGCACCGCAAGCACAAGGTGGTCCAGTTCCTCAGGTTATTCCTGAATTTGAGGAGCCAGTGGATCATGTACCTCAGGTCAATGCCGTCAGGAATAAAGGAAATTACGGTCGAGTCGTGAAGGCCATAAACTCAATGAGGCCTGACAGTTATGACGGTACTGGAGAACCAGTCAGAGTGGTGTATTGGTTCTCGCATATGGAACGGATGTTTAGGAATGTCGAGTGCACTGAGGCTGAGAAAGTGCACATCGCCTCCCTTCAACTTAAGGATGTGGCTAGCGAATGGTGGGAGAGCGCTGGTTTAGCTGATCATCCCGGGCTGAACTGGGGTATGTTCAAAACAAAGATGATTGACCGTTTCTTTTCTCGTGCTATGAGGGAGGAGAAGCATAAGGAGTTCCTTTACCCTAAGACCGATGGGTTGAAGGTGACTGAGCTTGCAGCTAAGTTCAATCACCTGTTGCAATATGCTGGACCGGAAGTGTCGAGTGAAGAACAAAAGATCTGGTACTTCCACGGATGGATGAATCCAGAAATCAAACCTCTGATGGTGCATCACGGTTGTTTTACGTTAGAGCAATATGTGGATGCGGCCTACAAAATAGAGGCCACATTGGAAGAATCCGCCCGAAAGCGGGAGAATCAGAAATGAGGAAGGGGTGGGCAACAGGATCGCCAGGTTGGTACATTCAAGCGACCGACATCGCCCACCATGTTTGAGAAGTCTGGTCATGCTAAGACCGAGACGACTCAGTCTGACTCCGCCAGAGGCTCAGGTTGGAGTAGCGGAGTGATTCAGTGCCACAATTGTGGTGAGGCTGGGCATAAGAGTTTTAATTGCCAAAAGGAGAAGCGGGTATGTTACAATTGTGGGAGGGAAGGCCACATGAAAACATACTGTAGGCAGAAGGGTCAAGGACCAACGCAATCATATCAAGCCTCAAATGTTGGCAATGGGCGGAACCCAAAGCCAGAGGTGTCCGCTCTTGAGCAATCTATTGCTCGTAATAAAGGCAAGGCGCCTATGGAGTCTTCGGGTCAGGGGCAACGACTCTTCATGATGCGTCAATCCAATGAGAATGAGACCTTGAACGAGTAGTTGTAATTTTGTTGAGCCTTTTAAGAATAAAGAGCGATGACTTGTGTCTATAGTCTCCATAGCTTAGTAATCTGTCTGTTTGACATTCTGTCAATTGTTTTAATGTAATAGTTCAAATAATAAAGAAGTGTTTCCTTGTTCCAGAAATTACTAAATTCGTTACTATTGCAAGTTGTTCGTTCATACGGGGATCCTTGAGTGCCAAAAATAGTACATGTCATGTGTTGATAAAGACTGACTTGACTCATAAAGGATAGTGTTGGGTGGGACACGTGTGGTTGTTCCCTACCTTATTAGCGCTAGTTTTGAGATCGAAACTATTCATAAGAACCCCTCTACTTTCCGAGAATAATGTCAGGTTGGGCATTGACGTTAGTTGTTCACTTCAATCGAATTTATGAGCATCATCTCAAAAGGATAATGTTGTAAGGATTCCTTGCTAGAAGGATTTGGTGTATGTAGTAATGATCTGTGGAGTTTGAGGCTATTCCTCATGTGTATACTCTGAGCATTAGATGGGGTGAGTTGTATAAATTATATATTTAAGGGAATAAATGTATAAGAGAGATATTTCATAAGGGGTCATTTTCTCTAAAATGATCATACTCTACTACGATCTTGAGTAAACTTTAGAACCCAAGAGCTATGTGTATGAGGTTTATAAACGAGTGTGTCTACTATGGAACCAATGTTAAAAGATTTTGGAAAAGTTAAGCGTGCGAAATCATAAGATTTAATTTGGAAGACCTATTCGAGGTTTCGTTGCGAGGTATTCTTAAGGAAATGATATAATGAGATGATGATACAAGAAGTGTTAAGGTGATTAAGTCTTGGGTAAATAGTAAATATCGGTAAAGCAAAAGGGTGCTTGATTTGGGATAATAAGTCGTGTGAGGACGACTGGTTGTTTAAGGACTTATGAGTGAATAACAAACTCAACCGGTAAGAGTTGTTATGATTTTGGTGGATCAAATAGTGTGGCATAAAATAAGTATATAGATGTTATCGACTGGACTTGAGGAAAAAGTGACCTACGTCTATTAAGGAGATCGTATGACACGTTTGGGTAAAACGAGGTTATAATCTTGTGGAATGGGTTATTAAATCATGTTGAGGTAAAAAGGAATAGGATGCAGTTAATTGTGGAAAATTAAGGAATCATTTAAGAAGATGACATAAGGGCCAAATTTAATTAAGATAAATAATGAGATAGATGAGGTGCATATGTAAAAGAGTAAGCCGATATGACAATTGGAGGTACTAAGTTTGGAAGTATAAGTGAGTTTATGGATGTACTTTGAGGATATGATCATCGAAAGGAAGTTAGTAGAAAAATGTTGTATTCTTCTGCTGGAGGACATCAAAATCTGTATGAGGAATAAGACATAATAACGAGATTATATTGGAGACTATTATCCTAAGATAATTATGACCTTGTCGGTATAGTCACGAGTTATTACAGGTGTAGCACATGGAGATAAGATATGCAAGATAATGGTATGGTTGAGAAAACATATCGTGTTCCTAGGAGCAATTTCAAGGATGAAATGATTAAGGATACTAAGTTCGGGTAGTGAGGTTAATGGTGAAACCGGTCCCTCTACCTTAGTGATGTTAGTTTCGGGGTCGAAACTATTTTTAAGGGGGTAGTAATGTAATAACCCTCAGGATTTCCATAAGGGTAATCTGGTAAATGTATATTGGTTATAAAATTCCCTTAAGTTATGAAAGGTCTAAATTATGGTTAATCTTACGTTAACTGTAATTGGAACCAACTTATAAATTTTAACTTAGAAATGCTTGAACCAATTTACAAAGTGTTAATTGGGTTAGGCATGGTTAAACTTATAAGGTTGGGTAACTTAAAGTAAGGTCGTTTCTTCGAACTGTTATCGGTCAAGTTTCGGGGTCCAAACTTCTTTTAAGGGGATAGTATTGTAATAACCCCTAAAAGTCCCGAACTGTCATTTTGTAAGAAAGACATAATGGGCAATTTTTGTAATCGTAGTAAGATTTTTGTACATAATAATATACGATTAAAGTATATTGGGTCAGTGTATTGGGTCTTAGAATATTTTTAAAGTGCTAAAAATAAAAAATTAGCATGCCCTTGAACGAAATCCGCGACCAAAGGCCAAAGGACGCGCTCGCGGCATTTCCGCGACCGCGAAAGTGTTTCCGCGACCACGAAACTCTGTCCTTCGTTTTTCATCGTTCTCACCCGAGTTTGCCGGTTCGTGTTTCGGCGTTTTGCCGATGGGGGAGGCCGAACGTTTGGGTTGCCGGCGTTGAGCTCCTCCTTACCCTATAAATAGGGGCCTCCAGCACTCCAACTCTTCATCCTCAGATCCATAGCTCTCTCTCTCTCTCATTTTTGTGTCTTCGTCGGAGTTTTGAGTTCGTCGAAAGTGTCACCGGAGTTGTAGTGGTCGCCGGAGTGCCTTTGGAAGCTTGGAGTGGTGGCATTGCAAGGAGGTGAGGAATTCGTCATCATCTTTGTCATCGGTGAGTTTTCGAGGCCGAGTTGGAGCCGCGTCGGAAGGGAGATCCGCGATCGCGGGGATGAAATCCTCGACCGCGACTCTGCCCAGAATTCCGCGACCGCGGCTTACTCTAGCAAGTGCGATCATGGCTTGGACAAACACGGTCACGACTTAGGCTTTGTTCCTTTCGATTCGTCTCGTTTACGTTCGTATCATTTATGTGTTCGTATCGAATCTAACTTAGGGTTCCGTCTTTTGTCTCGACGTCGTCGTAGGAATCCGTATTCAGATTTCAGTTTCCAGATCTCGGAACCCAACATCTTCGTTCGTCTAGATTAAGGCAAGTGGCGGTTCACTCTTGCTCATTATTCCATGTTTCCCTTGATTATCAATTAATTGATTGTTAATTAAGATGGGATAAAAGTTGTTGTTTTCATTTTGGGAACATATTTAATTAAACGATGTGTTAAAATATGACTTTATAATAGGTTGTATATATTGCTAGAAACAACGCTATTATATAGTCTTATATGTTATTACTGTAACGAATTTTGGTGTGGATTTAAATGTACGCTTAAATGCTAGTTTAGCACGAGTATTCGTAAGAATGTTAACTCCTTACGAGGATTAGTCGTTTCTTTATAACGTCGGTGTTAGGAAGTAAGTGCCCTAACACTCTCTTGGTCATGACCTACCCCTATCTAAGTATAGGGATGGTGCACTCAGCTGGTGCCAATATTCAGGATGTATTCCCAATCTTAAGGGATTTATTCCCAATGTCTCATTGTCTCATTACGAGATGTGAAATTAAAAGCTTCAACGTTAACATGCGTTTTGGAAGTAAATAAGATAAGTGCGGTTATGCACATAATTAATAAACCCTCGGCCGAGGAGTACAACGTGGAAACCGCCCGGACTCTTGCTAGAGTAAGTCTTCTTTCCAATCTGGATTCGCATTGCGCGGTGAGGTTGGTCGTTGACCCAAATTGTCAAGGTCGTGTTTTTAAAAGTTGTATGAAAACTTAACGTTCCCAAACATTTGTCATACGTTTTCCATAAGACTCAATTCCTTTGGAGTCTTCTTTTCAGTGCATGTCTAATTCTAATCACTCCGTGAAAGTTCCGGGTTATGTATCGTCCCTTCGGTTATTATTCGAGGGACAATGATAGTAAATGGTTACGATCACTTGAACCATTCTGTTTGTACCCTTGCATAGTCTTTCATTAGACTAACCAACCGGGTTTTATTCCTTGCATGGTTGGCTGGTGTCATCCGTCCTATACGGCACATCAGTGGTTGGTCCCCGAAGACTTGAAGTAACCAATCGAAGAAGAGGCTTGCAGTTGAAGATTTAAGTGGAAGTGTTTTAAGGTTATTAAGTATTATTTTAACATGTGTTCCTATAAACGAGTCCTGTAATAGGGTTTATTATAAAAGTCTTCCGCTGTAATTTCACTCTGTTGTAAAATCGTCTCTCTCATTTAATGAGAGATCTGTTAATAAAAGGTTGAGTTTCATTTAAAAATGTCTTCCGCTGATTAATCTTTTGTTATTTAATATATTTATTTAAGCTTAATTGTTCCGATTAAAGCCTAGGGTGACTTTGGACAGTAACGTCTGAGGTCACTGGCATGTGGCACTACCGACATAAGTCGGGGGTGTTACACAAGGTATACCAAGGATCTATAGAAAGCTACTTCTTCTCTCGCCCTCTAGATGCCAATAATCTGCACAAGATGCAGTTTGTCTTGCAAGAAGGAGTTGGGTGGGTCAAGGCAGTTCCCGAGCATGTGGTTGAGGTTGATGAAGAAGAGTTTGAAGGTGCAGACTCTGAGGGGGAACAAAACGAGGAACCTGATCTCGGACATGAAGTAAGGAGGTTGTCCCGCGAGGTATCTCTCTTGGCGGAACAACAAAGGCGTCTCATGGAGGATGTGCGTGCTTCAATTATCAGTCATTCGTCGGCTCCCTCTGCTGGCACCAGTGGTGCTTGATTCATCTTTTTCCAACTTACCAACCCCTCTTTTGTTCCTAGCACATCTATCCCTTAGCTGCTTTGATTTTCTTTGTTCCTATTTCATGTGTTTTCCTTGAATGGCATGTTGATCATGTTTGTTATCTTTGCTTTGTTTGTTGTTGTCCTTACAGTTGTCTTTGTTTGTTTTTTTGTTAATGAAAAAGGGGTTGTTTGCTTATTCAAATGTGTTCATTTTCCTTATGATCTTTACTTAAGTTTTTGATGATGCCAAAAGAGGGAAAATGACAGGTAGCTTAGTTGAGGGGGAACTAATCATGTTTTATCTATATTGTCTCTGAGGGGGAATTATTATGCCTAAAAGGGGAAAACTTTCTTCATGCTAATATCGTTATCTCATATGTGTGTTATTTTGTCAAGGATGTTCGTCACCATCAAAAAGGGGGAATTTGTTGAATTCCTTAGGTTTTGATGATAGCAAACATTCAACTAATCTGGTATCTAAGTGTTTCAGGAACAAACAAAGTTGTCATAGGGAACCATTGCAGCGCAAGAGTACAGAGGGAACAAAGCTTTCTCCATACGCTTTGTTACCTTTCATGGAACATCAGTGTCGAACAAACATCAAGTTGCGAATGGAATGAAGAAATCAAGCATGAAGATTATCTTTAAAGATCATGCGGTTGAAGAAAAGGGAAATCGGATGGATCACGCCGATTGGAAGATTTGGAGAGAGAAATATATTATCTTATTCTGATTATATTATCTTAGGAAATCTTTCCTTAGATAATATATTCGGTTAGGATTTTATCTTATCAAATCAAGTTAATATCTTCTTGTTGTTGAAATTAGAGAGAAAGAGATCTTATCTTCTTAGTAGGATTTTCGAGTTGTATAAATACAAGTGTGAGACTCGTTTCTTAGGTACGAACTCCAATCATTGTCATTGAGAGAAAAATAAAAGTGAAGCGTCTGTGAGTTTTAGAGAGTGAGCTCGTGTTCTCGTTGTAGAAGAGATTCAAATCTAGATGGGAAGTCTAGGGTTTGAAGTCCAGGCTACAAGTATAACCGATCAAGAAATCAATAAGACAAGTAGACTCTTTAAAATCCTCTCAAGCGAGAAGCTTGAAGGTAGTGGTTTTTCCATGATTAGTTATTTGACTGATTGGGGTTTCCACTATATATCGTGAGTTCTAATTACTGTCTTTCTTGCTATATTATTCCGTTGCACATTCTGTGGGGACAAAGCATTTGTTCCCTCAGACGTAACTCTAACGATCCAACAATAATCTTATATATTATATTACATAAACTGATAGGACGAAATTGATTAATAGTAATGGGATTGCCAATTTTAGGAATGATGGTTATAAAGGAGTGGACACATTCTTTGAGCATCTGTCTGGAGTGAAAAAAGGATTGGAGAGCATAGGTTAATGATTTACCGCCAATATGTTTTATAGAATTCCACAAGGTAACCACCTGGGCTTGGGGTTTTGTTTAATGGCAATTCAAATACAATATTTTTTATTTCAAGCGGGAAAGGTGGAGACATAAGAGTTAATTGTCTTGATAAGTAATAATTTCCGGAATAATATTAAGATCGACCCTTGAGGTAGAATTCACTGTGTTAGGTGTAAAGCGAGATTTAAGTTCATTAGAGATGGCATCTTGAATAAGGTTATGGTCATGAAAAATACAGCCGTCCTGGGTTTGAAAAGAAGAGATATTGTGTTTATAAGTTCTAATTTTAGCCGTTGTTTTTGTGTGTGTGTTTTTGTCGGAATTTGTCAAATAAGTTGTCCTTGCTCGTAGTTTCCAGAAGAGATGTTGGAACTCTAAGAGTTTATTATATCGGAGGAGGTGGCGTGCATATTTGAAAGAGAGGTAATTATTAAATTTGGACTGCACTAATGATCCTTGTAATTCCAGTAGTTTAGACTCAACGGTTTTAAGTTGTTCAAAATTGTTATTGATTTTTTTATTTAACCCAGGATTTGGAATAAGATTTCAATTATTTTTTGTTTCATTAATGAAAGGGAATAATAACGAGAAGTGTTAAAAAATGTCAAGAAATTAAACCAATAATCGATCTAGAACTGGAGTCGGTGAGTACAAATGGATGGATTGAGTACAAACGTACCTAGAGTCATGTTACGGGATTGAGTTAGGCAAATGTAGGCGTAGGTTTGCGGGGAGGAGTGGCGTGGTCTAGAATCGATCGAAGCGGTAGAGCGAGCGGATCTGGTGAAGATGCAGGAGCAAAAGAAGACGCCGACGATGGAACATATTAAGGCGGTGGAGACTTTGAGATTCCAGGTTAGAGGACACCGATCCAGATGGTGGAGCAGTCGGTGGAGCAAAGAAGGGCATCGAAGGCTAAACAATCGCTGGAAGTGATCAAGCCGAAGAGGATCAATGATGTTGTGGAAGAGTCGGTGGGAGTAAATTTGATAATTGTTTAGGAAAGAGTTTAATATGTAGGTGTCATAATTAAGTTCATAAGCAGCAATCGGTATGGCATGAGAGGTAAGCAAAAACAAAAGAAATTGCACGAAACCATTCTGTAAGCACGAAACCATTATTGGTATTTGGTGTATACCAAAAGATGGATAAAGATTGAGAAAGAAAGCGTGTAGCATGAGGCGGTTGATGTGTAGGTGAGTAACGTACAACAAGTGTTCGCTAGTAATTAGTATGTCCTGAATCTGATTCCCTCCTAATCCCCATTATAAATAGGGTAATTTATACAAAACCAATCCTTAATTTACCCATTTTTCAAAGAACCACCCTTTTCTCTTTGATATAAAAAAACCATCCCTTATTTAATTTATGCTTTCAAACAACCACCCTTTTATATTTCCCATCCAAATGGGAACTTATGTTAAATGACTAAATAGTTTATTGATTTATTATAGAATCAAGTCAACTCACAATTCCGAGAGATGCCATTTCCAATTTAATTTCTACATCTATCCCATTCAAATTCCCTTCTTCTCCTCCAACTCCTTTATTTCCGCCACTAATATGTTTGCTTGCTACCAGCTTCCCCGCAATTGATAGAATATTGTTGTTAGCTTCAGTTTGTTAGTTGTTCCTATTGTTTAGGATTCTATTAAGGCATTTAGTTTTCATTCCTTTATTGTAGTGAGCACGTTCAACATTTTAGGTAGTTTGTTTCATGTTTGTTGCACGATCATGTAAGGCTATATATTAGCCAGTTTCCTTTGTTAATGGTAAGTTAGTTTTCAGTATTGTTTCCCAAGATTAACAATCTGGTATCAGAGCTACTTCAGAAAGAAAATTAGAGAGGAAAAGAAACGAGAGAAGAAAGAGTGCAGAAAGATGAGTTCAGAAAACAGTGGTTTTTCTCAACCTTTCATCCCAAAGTTCGATGGTGACTATGACCACTGGAGCATGGTCATGGAGAATCTTCTCCACTCTAAGGAATACTGGACGGTTGTACAAACTGGCTATGTGCAACCTAGTGAAGATGCCGAGTTGACAGCAGTGCAAAGGAAGGCGTTGGAGGAAGCACAACTCGAGGATTTGAAGGCTAAGAACTACTTGTTTCAATCTCTTGACAAGTTAATTCTGAAGACAATCACCAAGAAGGAGACAACCAAACAACTATGGGATTCCATGAAGATGAAGTATTAAGGGAATGCCCGAGTCCAGAGAGCCCAACTTAATCGACTACGCAGGGAATTTGAAGTCCTCGCAATGAAGCAAGGTGAGTCAGTCAATGATTATTTTGGGAGGGTGATGGTAATTGCAAATGACATGAGGAATTATGGAGAAGATATGACAGATGTCAAGATTGTAGAGAAGATTATGAGGACTCTTACAGATAAATGGAATTACATTGTCTGTTCCACTGAAGAAGAAAAAGACATCGATGAACTTTCAGTCGATGCTCTGCAGAGTTCACTTCTGGTACATGAGCAGAAGTTTAAGAAAGAAGGAGATGAGGAACATGCTCTCATAATGTCATATGGTGAGAGCTATGATGGAAAAGGACGTGGGAGAACTGATGCCTTCAGAGGAGGAAAAGGCAGAAGGAGCCAAAGCTACAACAAGGCAACAGTTGAGTGCTACAAGTGTCATCAATTGGGACACTTCCAATATGAATGTCCAAACATGACAAAGCAAGCTAACTATTCTGAGTTAGAAGAGGAGATGCTTCTGATGGCAGAAGTGGAAGAATTAAAAACACCTGAAGAAATGTTGCTCATGGCTTATCTAGAGGAGTCTGGGCTGAACAAAAGTAATGTATGGTTTCTTGATTCGGGATGCAGCAATCACATGTGTGGTGAACCTGCTCTCTTTAGTAAATTGGAGGAAGGATTCAAGAGGATAGTCAGACCTGGGAATCATATGCAGATGAATGTTGTTGGGAAAGGAAGTGTGAGGGTGCACTTTAAAGGAGTCAGCTACCTTGTGCAGGATGTCCTCTATGTGCCTGATCTCAAGACCAATCTTCTCAGCATTGGTCAGTTGTAAGAGAAGGGGCTGTCTATATTGATTAAGAACAATCAGTGCATCTACCATCCATCAAAGGGACTCATTATCCAAAGCAACATGACAACAAACAGAATGTTTGTACTGAACACTGACACTCAACCATTCGAGCAAGGAACAAGGGAGGAGTGTTTTCAAGCAGAGATTCAAGAGTTGGCTCAGCTCTGGCACTGCAGATATGGGCATCTTAGTTACACGGGCTTGAAGACCTTGAAGGATAAAGAAATGGTGAGAGGACTGCCAAACTTCTTTGAATCTAAAGCTGTGTGCACAGTTTGTTTGAAAAGGAAGCAGCATAGAGAGATCATTCCCAAAAAGGCCATGTGGAGGGCTTTTGAGAAACTAGAGCTCATCCATGCTGATATCTGCGGTCCCATATCTCCTATGTCCAATGGTCAAAAAAGGTATCTCCTTTGCCTCATTGATGATTTCAGTAGAAAAGCATGGGTTTATTTCCTGGCATATAAATTTGATGCATTTGCTTCATTCAAGCAATTTAAAAGTTCTGTTGAGAAGGAAACTGGTCTGTGTATTAAATGCTTGAGAACAGATCGAGGTGGAGAATTTACCTCAAATGAATTCAATGACTATTGTAGAGAGAATGGAATCAAGAGACAATTGACCACTGCTTACACACCCCAACAGAATGGGGTAGCAGAGAGGAAGAATAGAACTATGATGAATATGGTGAGAAGTCTGCTGGTGGAGAAAGATGTCCCTAAGAACTTCTGGCCTGAAGCTATCAATTGGGCTTTCTATGTGCTAAACAGAAGTCCAACATCATCAGTGAAAGATATGACACCAGAGGAAGCTTGGAGTGGAATAAAGCCAAGTGTTGAGCATTTTAAAGTGTTTGGATGTGTAGCACATGCTCATATTCCTGATGCTAGGCGTACAAAACTTGAAGACAAGAGTCGTAGTTGTGTCTTATTTGGTATGAGCATAGAATCAAAGGGATATATATTGTATGATCCTTTATGCAGAAAGATCATAATCAGTAGAGATGTAGTCTTTGAAGAGCATAAGAAGTGGAGCTGGGATGCAAGCTATGAAGAGCTCATAAAGCTTGATCTAGAATGGGAAAGTGATCAAAATAGTGGAGATGAACAGAATGGAGAACCTACAATTGATGAAGTTGGTGAAGAGGTGGAGGAAGTTGAGAATCCAGCCACTCCTGCTGGTGTTTCTGGTACTGCTGTCTCTGCTGATGCTCCAAGTGTTGAAGCTGTTGCAAATACAAGTGCAAGAACAAGTGGTCGAAACAAAAGACTTCCGGCTTGGATGAGTGACTATGTCACTAGTAGTGAGGATGAAGATGAGCAAGTCCAATTTGCCCTGCTTGCTGGCCCTGATCCTGTCAACTTTGAAGAAGTAGTGAAGAGTGAAAACTGGAAGCAAGCCATGGACTCTGAGATAAGTTCGATTGAGAAGAATGACACATGGATTTTAACAAATTTGCCACAAGGAGCTAAGAGCATAGGAGTCAAATGGGTGTACAAAACCAAGCTGAATCAACATGGAGAGATTGAGAAGTATAAAGCACGCTTGGTTGCAAAAGGCTATGCTCAGAAACATGGCATTGATTATGAAGAAGTGTATGCTCCTGTAGCCTGAATGGATACAGTGAGAATGATTCTGGCTCTTACAGCTCAGAAAAGTTGGATTGTTTACCAACTTGATGTAAAATCAGCCTTCCTCCAAGGAGAACTGTCTGAAGAGGTTTATGTTGAGCAACCAAAGGGATATGAAATCAAGAAGGAGGAGAGTAAAGTCTACAAACTGCATAAGGCTTTGTATGGGCTTAAACAAGCTCCACGAACATGGTTCAGCAGGATAGATGCTTACTTCAAGAAAATGGGGTTTGAGAAGGAGGCAAGTGAGCAGATTTTGTTCACTAAGGTCAGCAGACAAGGTACATTTCTGATTATGAGTTTGTATGTTGATGACTTGATATACACTGGGAATGATGAAGTCATGATGAGTGATTTCAAGGAGTCCATGATGAAGGAATTTGACATGTCTGATCTGGGGAGGATGAAGTATTTCCTTGGCTTGGAAGTAATCCAAACTCCAGGAGGAATATTTATTAGCCAAAAGAAATATATGAAGGAGATGCTGCAAAGATTTGGAATGGAGAAGAGTAACTCTGTGCAAAATCCAATCATTCCAGGTTTCAAGATACACAAAGATGATGATGGTGTACAAGTGAACAACTCATTCTCCAAACAAATTGTAGGAAGTATGATGTATGTGACAGCTACACACCCTGATGTAATGTATGCAATTTGCTTGATCAGCAGATACATGTCCAAGCCCACAGAGCTTCATCTTATGGCAGCCAAGAGGATTTTAAGGTATCTGGAAGAAACTATTGGCTATGGAATACTCTATAAGAAGACAGGAAACAAAGAGCAAGTTGGCTTTACAAATAGTGATTATGCTGGTTGTATGGAGGATAGGAAGAGTACATTAGGATATGCCTTTATCCTGAGTAATGTAGCAGTGGCATGGTCTTCTAGAAAGCAACCCATAGTTACACTGAGCACAACAAAGGCATAATTTGTAGCTGCTGCAGCATGCTCCTGCTAGCTGGTGTGGATGAAAAGAGTGCTAAAGATGATTGGTTATACTGGGAGTGAAAGTCCTGTCATCTTCTGTGACAATAGCTCAACTATTAAACTGTCTAAAAATCCTGTGATGCATGGCAAGAGCAAACACATTGATGTGAGATTTCACTTCATACGTGAACTGGTGAATGAATGAGCTGTGCAGATAAAATTCTATGGCACTGAAGAGCAGATTGCAGACATATTCACAAAGCCACTCAAGCTGGAGACATTCCTGAAGCTAAGGAAGAAGCTGGGCGTGTGTGAAGCACCTCAAATAAACTAGACTGTCTAGTTTAGGAGGGGAAATGATAGAATATTGTTGTTAGCTTCAGTTTGTTAGTTGTTCCTATTGTTTAGGATTCTGTTAAGGCATTTAGTTTTCATTCCTTTATTGTAGTCAACACGTTCAGCATTCTAGGTAGTTTGTTTCATGTTTGTTGCACGATCATGTAAGGCTATATATTAGCCAGTTTCCTTTGTTAATGGTAAGTTAGTTTCCAGTATTGTTTTCCAAGATTAACAACAATCACTTACACTTCCCTATAGTCACCTCCTCCCCCTCTCTGTCAACTCTTTAACCTCGTCCAAATACTCTCATCCTCCGTCTCTGCCATCCCATCACCTTTTCCTTCTTTCTCTCCAAATTCTCCTCCATTGAACCTCTCGAAATCCCACAAGCTACATCTTCAAGAATCTTCCAATTTTGCATTTTTGCAGCTTCACCACACGGTCCGCATCCACATCTACAACCTCATCGCCGACAACTCCGTCGACTTCTCCGACCTTCGCATGGTCGTTACTTTCAACATGATTGATTCTCCGTCCCCTTGGATTTCCGCCGCCGACTCCATTTTCTACTACTATTATTTTAGTAAAGTTAAAATAGACTTAAACGTGTGTATCGAATTTGAAAACGAAACACTACGTCGAGTGGGCAATTTAGACATTTGTTATCACTTAACGAGGCATATGGATGGGAAAGAGGAAGGGGTGGTTATAAATAAAATCAAAGATAAAGGTGGTGACTCGAATAGTGAATGGTTCTTTGTAAAATTGGGTAAATCAAAGAAAATTGGTTAATTAATGAGAAATAGCACCCAATACCCCATTTTCCTAATGCCTTTGCAAATCTATCCTGCCCTTTTTGTTTTTTGCAAAACTACACCTTTGACTTTATTTTTTCTTGTTTTTTGCAAAAATACCCCACAAATAAAAAGGTAAACTAAAATCCGAATTTTCTTTTTCTTTTGAAAAAATAAATATAACATAACAATAAAATAATAAAAAAGTTTCAATTTTAAAAATTTAAACTTAAATAAAATTTGATTAAAATTTCAAAATCTAAAATTTTCATTTTTCAAAGTTTTAATCTGACTTCTCTTTTCAATTGATTTAGAACCCTAAAATTTCTGAACTCAAGCACGAGCCCTATCAAATTTTCTACAGCTTCTCTACAATTTCCGCCTCCTCTCACGACTCCATCTCCTCAAATCCTCAATTCATCTTCCGCCGCTTCCGAAATCGCCTCCCAGTCCAACGAGCGGCCGACGGAGAGACGAATTCGCTCCCCCTCATGCCTCCTCCGCCGCCGGAGAAGATTCTGGACCCTCCGATTCCACCGCCGACGAACATCTCACACCTTGTATTCGGCATTGCCGCCTCCTTCAAGCTCTGGTCGAATCGGAGAGAATACCTAAAAATCTGGTATAAGCCGGAGTCCGGCATGAGAGGCGCCGTCTGGAGCGTTTGGCGGGGGAGGGATTGCGATTAGTTATCCGTTGGCGGTGGCGCTCAGGTCGGATGATCGGATGTAGGCTTGTATAGTTGTATGGTGGAGCTCGGCGTACCTCTCACCAAGGAGCTTGGTTCTCACCAAGGAGCTTCGTCCGGTGATATCTGAGCGCAATGTATGAATTCGTCCTCCTTCCAGCTTGTATTCTAGGTTTAATTTTGTTTTATTTTTCGAATTTGGGCTATAATTTGTTACAGGTTGGTGTAATGGAGGTGGCTTGCCTGGAGATAAGATTGGTTTATATGAGTGGACTACTGTATTAGTATGTTGTTCCACTACTGTGGTATTATGTTCTCAATGGGGGGTTTTCACCTAAATGTGAGCTTTTCAGCTGTAACACTAATGGATTCTCCTCTCTGTGGAGGAGAATTGCTACTGGTTATAAGAATTAAGTTGTCCAACTCTTTGATTTATGCTCAGTTCTAGGGCATTTTGTATTGGATATGCTTTTGTTAAAGGGTCACTTGTGTTGAATTTGTTTGTTGTTCTTACAGAGGAGTTATTTGAATTTTTGAATCTGCAGCTTGAAACTGATTTGCAAGTAGATAGAAGTAAGCCTCTTATTTATATTTCTTACATCTATATTTATCTATGCTATTTGCTGTTTACTTGTTCTTGGATGCCAATTGGGAAAGTGTTCTTGTTAGTGACTAGCTCTTGTTCTTGTCTGTGTTTAGATTTAACTCTTGATTAGCATATTCTTGGATATTGTTCATCCATTCAGCACACCATCATCCTGTCAGTAGGATCTGCAGCTCATACTAGTAATTCCTAATCCATATTACACCAACACAAAATGAAAATAGTGCAGCAGGTAGTCATCTATGATTTAACATGTTTCTTTGCTTCAAAATATGTATACTAAGCATAATTTTCATCATCAACTGTCAGAATCAGCTGAGTTGTGTTTTTGGTATTAAACAGACAAAGTACTCTGGTGTTAGAGCGGCCATTGAGTACGCCGTCTTGCATCTCAAGGTGCACTACATATACATGGCCTTGTAGATCCTACATTTCCTAATTAGTTGTTAGAAGCATCTGGTTGAACCAGTAGCAAATCATGATTGTTACAGGTTGAGAACATTGTTGTGATTGGACACAGTGCTTGTGGTGGAATCAAGGGGCTTATGTCCCTCCCAGAAGATCTCTCCGAGTCCACGTAAGTATCTAGCACACTAGTTTCATACCCGGCCATATGTATATATATATATATACTGTTTGAGTGTGTGTGTGTGTGTGTGTGTGAATTAATACAATAGTGACTTCAATTGCTCTATTGCCTATGAATAATATTTGTCTGTCTTGTGTAATTTGTTAGTATATTTATATATCAATTTCTGTCATGATATAAATTGGAAACAAAATTATAGCTTGCGAAGGACGTGGAGATGCTCTTTGTTCCACCTGCAATCCAAATCTAGAACATGGTTATTATAAGGAAAATCAAATGGCTTCATGTCCTACTTGTCATGGAAGAGGTTGTATAGGTGACAGGATATTATGCAGAGTTTAATGTTGTCTTATTTCCTTAGTACTTAGTGTCTTTAATGTTGTATAGGCACTTTAGTTGCAAAGAGAATTATTTTGTTTTGTTTTAATGTTGTAATCCCTCATTAATGAAGTAATGAAACATATAGAATTATCCTGTCATATATTAAGAACTATCCTGTCACCAATACTCATCCGTGAAAATAATTACAAACTTGAAACATTATATTTCAGGGAATTAGAGAAAAAATAAGTGACAATAACTTGTTTTACTTGAGTCGATGAAAAATTATCACTTGGTGACAAGAGATGTAAGGTTTCAACTAATATTACTCTGGTTGACAGGATAATTTTTAGTTTATGACAGGGGTTTTAAGGTTGAAAGTTCTAGTTATAACGTTTGTGACTTTTCGTCAACACATTATTAATGCACTTGCAATTTTAGTAAGTTTCCGTTCTATTGACAACATTCTTTCAGTAAGTTTCCGTTCTGTTGTTGATATTAAAATCTTACCAATCTCATCTCATCATGTCATTACTTACTCCTATGTTGGTTAACAGAATGTTGCAGCACAAATATTATCTTGCATCAAGTACTATTATAATCATGTCTCCAGCATGTTAATTATAATTAAATGAATGCCCATATTGTGAAATTTACTTGTATGAGAGTTTGCTTTTGCTTTTATTTGAGTTGATTAGTTCAACCACTAATTTTTTGATAATGGCAAACTTTTGTTGCATTTGTATGCAGAAACCTATTGTCCCTGTTGAGTTATATAGAGACGTGTGTGACTCGCAGCTTATTGGAGTGTCTGGGTACTCAAGAGAGGTTTTTACTAATTTATTTTACAATCTTTTTCTCGGATTACAACTTTGTATAAGGAGTTATGGTGTGTAGCACAAAGGGAGAAAATGCAATAGGAGAAATCGACAAGGATTTTGTTGATAATAATTTGGTTGAAAGGAAAGGAAGAAAAAGGAATAGGTGACAAAAAATTGTTTGTAAATGTTGTATAGGTGACAGGATATTATGTAGAGTATAATATTGTCTTATTTCTATAGTACTTTAGTGTCTTTAATGTTGTATAGGCACTTTAGTTGCAAAAAGAATTATTTGTTTTGCTTCAATGTTGTAATCACTCATTAATGAAGTAATTAAACGTTAGAATTATCCTGACATATATTAAAATCTATCCTGTCAGCAATACTCATCCGCTAAAATAATTACAAACTTGAAACATAAAATTTCATTGAATTGAAAAAAATCAATGACAATAACTTGTTTTACTTATGTCGATAGAAAAGTTATCACTTGGTGACAAGAGATGTAAGGTTTTAAATAATATTACCCTGGTTGACATGATAATTTTTAGTTTATGACAGGGGCTTTAAGGTTGAAAGTTCCAGTCAAATGAAAGTTATGTGCGTACAAGTTAAATGGAAGTTATATGGCAGTTAAGCAGTTAAATGACAGTTAGGCAGTTGTGTAAAAAATGGAAGGGAAATTGACTTTATAATATACATATTATAAAGTAGCATGACAAGATGAGTGTAAGAGGGACGTGTGATGTCTGTTAAAGTACTGACATAAGAGATTTTATGATATACGAAGATAAGTACAACCATGACATGATATATAAAGAATTGTGACAGAATATTAACACTACTAGCTAACTCCTTTTTAGAAGAGTAAATAAACCGTCATAAATCTACCCATAACTGCAATCAAATCCTCTTTATATACCTCTTCTTAGCCATATTTACTCATCTATAACTCTTCCAACATCTTCATAATCTATACAACTCCACATTTCCTCCTCTTACTTCCTTCCCATGGATGAACAACCGACACAACATAGGGTGTACACCATGGTCCATACCGGAGAGAGAATCGTCCCCCAAGGGGACAAATGGCAAGCGCCTCCACCCACTTTTACGAGGGTGGCATTTCTGAAAATGTTCATTGATGGCTGAAAGGGTAAGAGACATTTGATGGCTCATTAGCCAACTTTATAATTTTAACAGCTGTGAATGGGACACCTCCTACTTCTTTGAAGTAGTACCCCCGCACGGCGGCCCTCGTACCTCAAGGGCCTTGCAGAACCGTGGAGACGCCGCTCTTGCCGCCCTTGGTAGGAAAGTGGCTTTTATTAATATATATATCATGATCGTAGAGATGTGTCTATCTAATATTTAGTAATTTATTTAGTACTTTAGTGTAGTGATTATCTAATATAACATAGTATTTAGTACTTTATGAAGTATTTTGGAATGCATTTTAGTGTAATGACTATCTAATGCCACGTAATATTTAGTACTTTATGATAATATGTGTAATATCTAGTACTTTATGAAGCATGTTATATATATCCGTTTTATATAATATAGTACTTTATGATAATGTCGCGTAATTTCAGACCATATTAAAGACGACAGGATATGTCAATGAGTATGACATGATCGGTTATGTATTTTCTTCCTATTTTAATCATTCTCATCTTCTTCCTATGTGATCTGGACTGCCACTCATGTTGGTCGGTATGTAGGATTATTTCAAACCATATTGAACATGTCATGATATATATGGTCATGACATGATTGTGTCATATCAATTTAACCCAAACTAGTCCATATTGAGTCCGTCAGGATATATATGGAATCATAACAGGATTGAGTTAAATTTTATGAATGCGCAAAACAATTCACAAAGTCTTCCTCGGGTATGTCATCTGACTGCCCAGATGGAGGTTTCATCAATGGCAAAATGAATTGACAACAAAATTTGCATTTAATACTATTAACCTTAAAGTTTAGTGTTGATTTTTGCATTTAAACTTTAAACTTTAATGTCACATTACATACTAAAGTTTGCATTTAAATGTTAATGTCACATTACGTGCTAAAGTTTGGTGTTGATATTTGTCATAAAAATCATTATCAATGGAGGAAGATGTGACCTTTTTATTTGTAGTTCTGACATTAATATTCGTAACTATGACATTACAATGTCAGAGAAGTTTATATTTTTCAAACTATCAACCTTAAATTTATTCTTGTCATCCATTAGAAATTTTATTGTTTATTTTAACGAAATAAATGTCATCAATGAAATTCATATTACCTATAAACAACATATGTCAAAAGAAACAAATCTAAGCATGAACTATTAAGCAAATTGGAATCATGACAGGATTGAGTTAAATTTTATGAATGCGTGAAACAATTCACAAAGTCTTCCTCGGGTATGTCATCTAACTGCCCAGATGGAGGTTTCATCAGTGACAAATGAATTGACAACAAAATTTGCATTTAATACTATCAACCTTAAAGTTTAGTGTTGATTTTTGCATTTAAACTTTAAACTTTAATGTCACATTACATACTAAAGTTTGCATTTAAATATTAATGTCATATTATGTGCTAAGGTTTGGTGCTGATATTTGACGTAAAAATTATTATCAGTGGAGGAAGATGCAATATTTTTATTTGTAGTTCTGACATTAATATTCGTAATTATGACATTCTTTTTCTTAAGGCCGACATTAATTTTCGATAACAGTAATAATAACCAAGTATGACTTAAATCTTGTAGTTAAATCACATGATAATTGTAATGACTTGATGTTCCAAATTGTGTACTTGACAGGGAGTTTGATGCATCAGGAGGAAGGAATGCAGCATCTTCACAACGGCAATGGCAACCAGTGACTCCATTCAATCAGTCTATACGTACTCATAGTAGTGTTGGTCTCAGATTTGATCTTTTAGACCCACCAACTTGCTGTTTTTATCATTAAACTCATGGCTGACTACGACTTCTAGATGTATTATGATAGGTTCTGGAGAGGGATTAGGCAGGTATTCTGAAACACAATTGAATTGCAAACTACATAAACTTGTCCAAATCTATTCAACTTTTAACTAGAGCATCTGAATCCATTGGCTAGTGAATACAAATTTTCTTACTCTATGAAACGCCAAGCAATCAGCAAATGATTCGAAGATTGATCCATAGACAGGTGTTTGTCCTGTAAATACAAGCAACAACTAAGCTCTCACCGACTTCTGCAGAACAACAGATAGATAGATCTGGGATTTTACTGAGGCGACCTTCTCCCCGATGACCCATTTCAGCTTCTTGTACCCAAATCTCTCAATCAACCGCGTCAAGTCCCTCTTCTTCTAATCAGTGGCGTAACAAAAGTTGTCCAACCAGAGGAGCCCACCAACCCTCAGAATCCTATCCATGTCGAACATCAACGAGAAGGTAGCGCTAGCCGGAAAGAAGTGAACGCAGAGGACAACGAGAAGGTAGCGCTCGCCGGAAAGAAGAGCGTGTTCAAACAGCTGGAGATGGATGCGAAGGAGCTGTCCTTCGAGGAGAAGGCGGATACGGTGGACGAGTTTCTGGGGAAACAGGAGGAGGAGTTCTTCTTCGAAGGCCCCCGGAGCCGCCATCAGCGTGGTGGTTGGTGGTTTTGCTGGGCTGACTTGAGAGTTTTGTGAACTGAAGTGGGCGAGAGAAAGGAAGAAAGGGGCGGGACAATTACATGAAAAAAGGGGGGAAATTTGGGATTTTGGAGGGAATTATTAATAAATGATATTTTTCTATTTTAGGGTTTTTTATTTCCTTTTTCTTTTCTATAATTTCATTGATTTATTTTACTTCTAGAATTAAAAGAAAAAATTTATTATTTTGCAAAACTATCCCAAATGATGTATATATGCCAAAAAAAAGTCAAACCGGTATTCTTGCAAGACACTAGTGCATTTGGGGTATAAATCCAAATCGGTGTTAATTAATGAATGGTTCTTTGTAAAATCAAAGATAAAAGGTGGTTTTTCGAATAGTTGGTGAAATAAGGGGTGATTTTGTATAAATTACCCTTATAAATAAAATAAAATCAACCAACAGCTTTAGTGCACCTCCAAGAAACCCTCAAAACTGAAGCTCTTTGTTGGGTTCAAAAAGACTCTCTCACTTCTCCGTCACCTCCACCGCCGCCATGGCCACAGCTTCAACCCCCAATACCCACCTTCTGAAAACCCCAAGCCGCCTCCAAACCCACGTTCTCCCCCTCAGCACCCACCTCTCCTTCAAACCCATGCCCATCTCCGTCACCTGCTCCGCCACCCAAGTCAAGGACAGCCCATCCTCCACCGCTGCTGCCGCCGATCGGGTCTTCAACTTTGCCGCCGGCCCTGCCGTCCTTCCCGTTGAGGTCCTCCAGGAGGCCCAATCGGAGCTCCTCAACTGGAACGGATCCGGCATGAGCGTAATGGAGATGAGCCACCGAGGCAAAGCGTTCACCTCCATCATCGAAAAGGCCGAGTCAGATCTGCGATCCCTCCTCCAAATCCCCGCCGATTACGACGTCCTCTTCCTCCAAGGCGGTGCCACCTCCCAATTCGCCGCCATTCCCCTCAATCTCTGCAAATCGGGCGATTCCGTTGATTATCTGGTCACCGGATCCTGGGGCGACAAGGCCGCGAAAGAGGCAAAGAAATACGCGACACCAAACGTCGTCTGGTCAGGCAAATCCGAGAATTACGTCCGAATTGCAGGATCTGACGAGTTCGAGCAAAATCCAGATGCCAATTATCTTCACATATGCGCGAATGAGACAATCTATGGTGTCGAATTCAAGGATTACCCTACGCCGAAGAACAAGCACGGGCTACTGGTGGCTGATATGTCTTCCAACTTCTGCTCCAAGCCTGTTGATGTGACCAAATTCGGCCTGATCTACGCCGGCGCGCAGAAGAACGTTGGCCCCGCTGGGGTTACAATTGTTATTGTGAGGAAGGATTTGGTTGGGAAAGCGCAGGAGATCACTCCGGTGATGATGGATTACAAGATCCACTCCGATAACAAGTCGCTCTACAACACCCCGCCTTGCTTTGGGATTTACATGTGTGGATTGGTGTTTGCTGATTTGCTTGAGCAAGGCGGGCTTGTGGAGGCTGAGAAGAGGAATGAGAAGAAGGCTGGGCTGCTGTATTCCGCCATTGATGAGAGCAATGGGTTTTACAGGTGCCCTGTTGACAAGTCTGTGAGGTCACTGATGAATGTGCCTTTTACACTTGACAAGTCTGAGCTTGAGGCGGAGTTTATCAAGGAGGCTGCTAAGGAGAAGATGGTGGCTTTGAAGGGTCACAGATCAGTTGGTGGAATGAGGGCTTCTATTTACAACGCTATGCCTTTGGCTGGGATTGAGAAGTTGGTCGCTTTCATGAAGGATTTCCAACTTAGGCATGCTTGATTTTCATTTTCATTTTTGTTTGATTCTGCTTTGGGTTTTCAGGTTTGTTTGCTATCATGTTATTGCCTCATTTCTAGTTTTGGTGTTTACACCTAATTGATGCTTGTTATTGTTATTGCCTCCTAAGCTTAAGCTATGTATGAATATGAAACATTTTTCTTGTTTTGTGATGTATCGAGGTATGCTTTATAAGGTTACTGTGTATCTGTAGCTGTTTGGTGAATGCCTGATAATATTGAATGTCAACTTTGCTCACCACCAACCCACTATTAGGTGGTTGGTGAAGGGGACTGATTAAGGCTACCTTCTATGTCATGTCATCATTCAACTAAGCTGGTATTTCCTTCTGAAAAAAAAATTGTTATTTAAATAATTAATTTACGAGACTATTTTTTTTTTATATACAAAGCAAACATTAGGACTTTCTAACACGATGACTGTCATAAATCATCCGAATGAATGATCTTTACAGAGATGACTGTCATAAATCATCCGAATGAATGATCTTTATAGAGATGACTGTCATAAATCATCCGAATGAATGATCTTTACAGATTGAGTTCAAAAA
Source organism: Rheum nobile (assembly GCA_027886185.1). Taxonomy (NCBI): domain Eukaryota; kingdom Viridiplantae; phylum Streptophyta; class Magnoliopsida; order Caryophyllales; family Polygonaceae; genus Rheum; species Rheum nobile. Next base: position 17,716,974 of record WOAB01000485.1, read on the forward strand.
AATTAACACGCATTTGCATATATACACCATTTGGAAAAATCACTTGTAAAAATGGATATTTTTTTTTTTGCATATATACACTATTTGGTGTATTTTTGCAAAATATTAATTTTTTTTTTCATTTAAAAAGTAACTAAAAGTAAGAAAATTAGAGAAAAGAAAAAGAACAAAAAAATCAATAAAATCATTGTTTACTTCCCTCCAAAAGTACATAAATTTTTTCTCCAAAAATATATAACTTTTTCTTTTCATTCTCTTCAAAAGTACACTTTTTTCTCCCAAACCTAATTAGCTAGCTTTGCCATTATTTTCCCAATTAGCTAGCTTTGCCAATTATTCCATCGTCCAAATTCTTATGTCCATGAACTCATAATTTTTCTTGAACCTAAATTATTCATCTTTTGAACCAAAATCATTTACAGCTTATTCCTCTTTTTTTCTTTTTTTTTATCTTGAACTCAACATTCTGCCAATTATTCCTCTTTTATTTTCTAATTTTTCAAACTACACAATTTGTTTTAGATTTAACTAAGACAAAATCATTTCCAGGTTTGAGACAAAATCATGTAAAACCAAAGATTCACAGGCGGCAAAACTTATTACGTCATACCTGGTTGTTTTTGCTGTTATCGAAAACTAATGTGGGCCTTACGAAAACGAATGTCATAATTACGAATAATAATGTCAGAACTACAAATAAAAATGTCGCATCTTCCTCCACTAATAGTGATTTCAACGGACAAAAATCAACACTAAACTTTAGCATGTAATGTGACATTAAAATTTAAATGCAAACTTTAGTATGTAATGTGACATTAAAGTTTAAATGCAAAAATCAACACTAAACTTTAAGGTTGATAGTATTAAATGCAAATTTTGTTGTCAATTTCCAGATATTACATGAAGAGAGATATTATTTGTTGGTACTCTAACACTTGCTTGTCTGGTTGTGTTCTTTGCTTGTGGACTCACAAACTTCTGTTGGATTTTAATTGAGTGCCAAATGGGTATGGCTGATGAATACTCCATCATTGGAGACAAGGGAGAGGTTGGCTTCATTGACTTTATGGATGATTCGTCAGTCACTACTTCCACTCCTACTGAGGAGGGTCCTGTCATTGTCATTGTCATTGTGCCCTTTCCATTTGCTGGAGGAAAGCCTCAACCGGTGCCTCTCAACGAGGTTGCCGCAACGTCATTTACCATAGAAAACACCACTTCAGAAGATATGGTACTTTGGGGGGTGAACATTCATGCTTCAAATATCGAATATTCATTCGTTTTGTCACTGATGAAACCTCCATCTGGCCAGCCAGATGACATACCCGAGGAAGATTTTGTGGGTTGTTTTTCTATGGAGGACCGAACGTTGAGGCCACATGGTAGCCTGACTATATGGTTGTCTTGTGTGCCCAAGGAGATTGGCGTTTTCACATCTATTGTGCATATCGACATTACGGATGATAGAATTGAACGTGTTGTCTTCCTCTTGGCTGAATATGAAGTCTCCAAGGCTTTGGCATCTGAGAACCATATAACATACCACCATAAATAAGGAAAGCGATTGTGTAGTAAGAGATCCAAACTCTTGAAAGATCTCTTACCACTCATATTACTTTTTAACCTAGTTAATGTAATTTGCTTATGACTTTTTCTTGTGAACTTTCTTTTCTTCGAAGACAGAAGCAAGTAATGGTCGATATGGTTTCAAAGTAGTTAATGTAATTTGTGTTTTTGGAATTGGTTGAATTGATATTTAGTCAGAAGTAGTTAATGTAATTTTCTTCGTTAATGATATTTCGCATATTCATTTTTGCGCATTCATAGAATTTAACACAATCCTGTCATGATTCTGCATATATTCTGACGGGTTCAATATGGACTAGTTGGGTTAAATTGATATGACACAATCCTGTCATGATTCCATATATATCATGACAGGTTCAATATGATTTGAAATAATCCTACCGACCAACATGAGTGGCAGTCCAGAACACATAGGAAGAAGAAGAGAATGATTAAAATAGGAAGAAAATACATAACCAATCATGTCATACTCACTGACCTATCCTGTCGTTTTTAATATGGTTTGAAATTACGCGACATTATCATAAAGTACTATATTATATAAAACGAAAACACATAACCTGCTTCATAAAGTACTAGATATTACACATATTATCATAAAGTACTAAATATTACGTGACATTAGATAGTCACTACACTAAAATGCATTCCAAAATATTTCTTAAAGTACTAAATACTACGTGACATTAGATAGACACATCTCCTACGGAAGACATGGCTGAGGCTGGGAGGACGCGTGGGTGAAGCACGTCGTCGACCTCTCCGGTCACGATATATATTTTAATGAAAGCCACTGTCCTACCAAGGTCGTCAAGGGCGGCGGCGTCTCCACGGTTCTGCAAGGCCCTCAAGGTACGAGGGCCGCCGTGCGGGGGTACTACTTCAAAGAAGTAGGAGGTGTCTCGCTCACAACTGTTAAAATTATAAAGTTGGCTAATGAGCCACCAAATGCCTCTTACCCTTTCAGCCATCGGCGACCAGTTTTCAGAAATGCCACCCTCGTAGAAGCGGGTGGAGGCGCTTGCCATTTGTCCCCTCGTAGGGACGATTCTCTCGCCGATATGGATCGTGGTGTACATGTATTATACATTTTGACAAAAAAACCCTATCACTTATATGTTGATATAATACATAAGGTCTTTGATAATTAATTTGCTTAATAGTTCATGCTTAGATTTAAGTCTTTTGACATATGTTGTTTATAAGTAGAATGCATTTCATTGGTGACATTTATTTCGTTAAAGTCGACAATAAAATTTCTAATGGATGACAAGAATTTAAGGTTGATAGTATGAAAAATATAAACTTCTCTAACATTGTAATTGTTCATTCCGACAATATAAATATACCATGTGACAAAAATATGAACACCACTGGCATGAAGTATTCGTCCAATGATAATTCGTGCAATTATACCATTGACAAACATATAAAATTCTCTGACATTGTAATTGTTTATTCCGACAATACAACTATACCATGTGACAAAATTATTCATTCCGACATTGTAATTGTTCAATCCAAGAAATCAACTATGAAAATTACAAGTAGACTAATCAGCCTCACAAGCATATGCACTTACAACAACTAATTCTTTTGGATATAATTCTTCAACTGGAACTTCTCTGGGACTGTCTATGGATTCTGAACCTATTGATCTAGGATCACTCTCAGGTTCTTCGACTAAGCTCAAAGCTTGTTCACGTGGTAGTCCTAACTTTTCACTGATATTGGGATTTTGGAGACATAAGTGTTGCACCATCAAAACACACGTAAGGCAACACAATAATAGCATACTTTTAAACCAGCATCTATGAAATTTGCAAAATCATCATATGTATAGGAAGCTTTTATCAATAGAAAAGGTGACACGAGAACCAACCTGGATGACATTTAGAGAGCTGTTACTCACCCAATATACAAGACTTCCTTGCAAAATAAAGAATCACAGATAACTAAATTGCATAGCACATGAATCAATTCCAGTGAGAAGATGGTCTCAATATTGCAATTATAAGCAAGCCTAAGTGCCCGTTTATAAGGTATAACATACATAAAGCCTGTGTTTGGCTGTAGTAATTTCAGATTTCAATTGGGGGAAAAAGTCTTTTTTGTTTTCTTTCCTACATCTCCTCGTGGACATCAACTCTTGAACAGATTCTCCGCCGTTATCGTCGACGACGACACTACCAGACTCCTTCATCACCGCCTCCCCAGAAGGTCCGGCACGAGGGCGGTGCTGGTTATGCTTAGAGAGTAGGTGGCGAAGACCACCAAAATAAACTTGAGTAATCTGCACATGCAACAACATGAGCACAAAATCAGCAACAATTATGACTAGTTGTAAGACAATCAATTTTGCAGTTCATTACAAGTAAGGTCAAACTACCGTCAAGTGAAACCTTGCTGGAACTTGAGAATTTGTAGGACATCATACCTCCTGTGGCTGGCCATCACACCCCATCCAGCACGCTTGGACATCCTCACAACTTCGATACTTTCAGTCACAGACCCAATTTGTTTAACCTTCTCAAATGGAAATGGATATGAATATATTGTCATAATAAAATTGAATCCCTAGCTACAGTGGAACAAGGCGAAAACAAGATAGGTTTACCTTGAGGAGAGTGGCATTGCAGGATTTTTCGTTAATTGCCTTTTCAACTCTCTACCAAAAGTATAATAAAAGTTAGAAGCTCATATAATATGGTTAGCAGTAGCACAACTATTATGCAGTTGACCTGTCATGAAGAAATAAAATAATTAACATGATTGGGAAAATAGCTGCAGCTAACCTTGGGGTTAGTGACTGATATGACCCTGCCTCCCATGACGGCCCAAGACGAGGAAGAAGCCATGAGCCTACGCTCAAAGGGCCCAGTAACAAGGTCTAGGTCCAAAGCCATTGCCGCCGCCGTCATGTCACTTATCGCACGCGCCGCCGCCAGCCAAGGAAGCCCAAAGACCAATCCAAGGCTCGTCGTCCTCGCCACCGTCGGATGTTCTGAAGACTGTGAAAGAACGCGTTCTTCTGAAGACTTTGACACTTCGTTGTCTCACGCGATGATCTCTTCAAAGCCTTCAACGCGTCCATGAGTTTCACGCGTTCTTTTTAAGACATTATCTATATTTGGTATTTCCAGCTTGTTTAGATAGTTTCCTTATTTATAACGTTTTAGATAGTTTCTTTATTTATAGCGTTTAAGATAGTTTTCTTTTATCTTTTAGGATTTGTGCCTTTTGCATGCTTGCATGGGCTAGCCCTTAGGCTCGTTTCGACCCAAGCCCATTAGGTCTTGGTCGAGACCCCTTCCCTATTTATACCCTACTTTATACTCTTTATTTCTCACGTTCAAGTTAAAGTTCAAGGTTTAAATTCGAGTGTTAATCCCTCCTTCCCTTGATCGGACGTCACCCATATCCCTCTCATCCCCATTCACTCCGCCGCCGACGCTACTGCAACCACTCGATCTCCATCGAGTTTATCCCCTCCGCAGTCGACGCTACGACACTAACGACTTGTCTCTTCAAGTCGTCTATCCCTCCATTCAATCGCTTCCGCCACAGCTTCCATCATTCCATCAATCGTTTCCATCGCCACCGATTCACCGCGTTCTTCCGTTCGCAATCATCATCACCACGTTCCACAGCAAAATACTGGAGACGAGTGACTTCTCAACCAAGACTAGATCCAAAAGTCGTCACCTTTGGCAATTCGACTTGTCACAGGAGACAAGGACACATCAACTGGCATCAGAGCCTAGCAGTCTTGTAAGTCACGAACTCAAGTTTCAATTTTGTTCACAATTTTTCTTGACCCCCATCTCTGCTTTCGTACTATCTCGCGAGAAAAAGATCACGAAAAACCAGAAATTTTCCATCTTTGCTGACCCTTCGGTTTCTACAAGGTCACACCTTGGCCGAATTTTTTTTCCTTCCTTCCCAAGTTTTGGTGTGTTAGGTATTTTGTTATCTTGCATGCTAGAATATTTTGTTTCCTTATTTCATGCGTGGATAGAGTTTTCTTGTTTGCTCGAGTTTGCTTTTTAGTTAAGTTTACCAATTTCCTTATAAGATATCATCAAAATCTTATCTTCTCTCTCCTCTCTCTACAAAGATCACACTTGTGATATTCTAGTTACTTAGACCTTTTTTTTTTTTAATTTTGTTTCCTTTTGCAATCCACAAAGATCAAAAGATAAGATCTCGGATATTAAAAAAAAAAAGATATTAAAAAAAAAATCAAACAAAAAAAAGTTTCCAAAGTTAGGTAAAGCCAAAATAAGGCAATCCTAACTCCCTCACCCAGGTCTAAGCTCATCTTCTCAATCTCTCCATCCTCTAGGTAGATTCCTAGAAGGTGATTTCTTGCTACTCGGTTGCTTTGTTTACGTTTGTGTAGGTTTTCAATTTGTTCTTGTTTGTTTGATTGCAACTTGCTTGATACACCAACTCTTATGCAAGCCAAGCCGCCCTCACGGCAAGCCCAAACAAGCCCTACCTACGTGAACTTTTGACTTGATTAGTGATTTGCTTGGTTGTTGTTCTTTGTTGTCTTTTGGTTCGTTTTTACTCCCATGTCTGGCCGTCTTGTTATAGGCATGATGCAGATTGGATCCAGTCAAGACGATCGCGAAGTCGACACAACAAACCGAGATCAACCCCCACAGTTGGTTCTACCTCAAGGCCAACCACCACAAGACCAACAACGCGATCCAATCATGGAATTGTCCGAAGATCAAACCTTGATCCAGGCTCTAAGACAAGAGACCGCGACTATGAAAGCCCAACCACCAGTGGCACCCATCGTGCCGACTTCTACCCCTCCAAGTGCTATGGACGCGCCGCCTCCACCTGGAGCTACTGACCCGGGTCCATCGAAGACGAGAGTCGACAAAGGCAAAGGCAAACTGCATTCGACGTCTCAACATCAACCACAACTCAACAGAATGCAGAGTGTCATCGAGAGTCGCCAAGGCTTCGTTTCCCACGCGGACCACTATGTCCCCAGAGCCACACCTGCTGGCTTCGACGACGGCTCCGACTACGACCACGACGCCGAGGATGATCGAGGTGAGTACTCTGAACCTTCCAATTTTGATGACATGTATGCCTCTCGTAGAACACAGCGCCGTGTGCAAGCCTCTACACCACGCGATGGCCGACGTCGTCAAGCTGCCCAAGCCGACGCGACGCCACGAAGACACAGCCACCACGATCGTGGAGCTGCCCCTCGCTATGATCCTTTGAGGACACCCCCTACTCAGCAACGCAGCCATGATGTACGCGATCATCTACGACACCAAAGTGTTCGGACACCGCGTTATGACGATGGCTACACGTCGATCACACCCAATGTCCAAGACGACTTCGACGAGTATGATGATGAAGAGATCGAGGACTCAGGTATGGTCAATCCAAATTTTTTCCATCCACCTCTTGGAGATCCCATTGAGTTGCAGGATCACCCTTCGAATTGGATACCTTCACCGCATCTCCGACCCAGAGGAGAACGCGTTCCTGACATTGGCGGTGAGCGCTGCGATGTTCAGCAGTGAGACAATCGACGCGACAACTATGATCCCCTGCCACAAAGACGTCAACGCGATGACGCCTACGCGCCCAGGGATGACTTTGTCCGCGAAGATCGCGAACAACGCGATAGACACCACGTTGGACGCGATAGACCACATGGATTGCGCGCCATGACTGCGAACCCACGTCTCTGCACGCGGGCACACCATTGAGCTTGGTGATGCGTCGTCTCCTCACCGTCAAGGAAGCAAACTTAAGCAATCAATGAGAGAACTTGTTCCACACAAGGGCTCTAGTCCAAACAGCTTCCTTAAGTGTTATTAGTGATGGCGGATCTTGTGAAAATATTGTGAATGAGAAGGTTGTCAATCACTTCAAATTGCCTTCGACGCCTCATCCACAACCTTATTCCCTCCAATGGACTTCTTCTAGGACAAGTAACACAATATCTCGCCAATGTTTAATTTCTTTTTCTATAGGCCAATACTGTGATTCTATTCTTTGTGATGTCATTGCAATGGACGCTGACGACGGCTAAAAGATGCACAAGCAAATGTCGTTGATTAGCCTTATCAAAGTAAATTATCCTAACAAACCCACTAAACAGAAGTATAGCAGACAAGTAATGGTCGATCCCACAGAGCAGGTTTGATGTAGTATGCAACCGTGAATGACAAGTAACACAAACGGGGGGGGGGGGGGGGGGGGGGGGGTTTAGTTATCAAGAGAACAAAGCAAACAAAGCAAATGAATTGAGTTGAGTTTAGAAAATATAATAAGGGAAAGTAGTTCTACTAGAGCGAAATCCACAAGTACAGAGATAGAGTTTGATCACGGAAATCTATTCAATCCAAGTTCTTTAATTATCCTTATAGTCGTTCCCACCCTGATCTTAAGTACTATTGATTCTCACAGTTGTCAATAGACTTATTACTATGCCAATGATAAAATACCACTGATTCTCACAGTTGTCAGCGTACCTTAGCACCAACACAGCAATAGCAATACACACAAAGATATAGGATACATGCAAGTATAAAGACGTACAAGTACTCACTCCCCTACTTAACATGCAACCGATTCTCACTCACAATTGTACGCTCGGAACCCCTATACACACAATTATGTTTGCCACTAGATATGCACTCGGGACCCCTATATGCAATCCTAACAATTGATAAAAAGCATTCAACCTAGTTGATCAGGCTAAGAAGAACAACAAGAAATCAATATCAATATAACCAAGAGAATCAATCCAACACTTATAAGGATAAGAACAAGGAATATAAATCTCACAAACACATCAACTGTACTGCTTCAATCGTCTAGCAGAACAAGGGTGAAGTTAGTTCTCCATCAAAGGGGATGAAAAACTCTATAGAAAATAACGTCTGAAAACGGAAGCAATCAAGTGATGATAAGTCCTCTGCGTCGTAACCTAGAAAAGAGGCTTAAATAGTCTTAGGAAACTAGGTTAAACTAATGCAAACAATAAAGGAAACCGAATAATAATAAAATAAAGTCTCAAACATAAAAGGAAACTAAATTGTCTCTGGCGCGAGGTCATTAAGCACAGCCACCGCGGGGCGGTGAATTCCACCGCGAGGCGTCAAACTTCCACCGCTGGGTGGTGGCATCCTCTGGCGCGGGCTTCATCTTCACTGAGAGTCACCGCCGGGCCGCGGTACTTCTGACGCGGGGCGGTGAGCTCATTTCTCCAGCTCTCTTCTTCTCTGCTTCTGCTGCTCTTCAATCCTACCAAGTGTTGGTAGTCTTCTCCATAGATGCTCCAGCAGCTCCATCCATTCTCATGTTCCATCTAAGCTGCAAAACCTTGGATTTCTTCACTTCTCTCCAAAACATCTGGATTGCAGACTTAGCACCAAAACTCATCCAAAACCTCTTCAAATCATGCTAATAATTGCTAGTAAAGGTGTATGAAATAGCACCTATCAAATTCCCCCATACTTAGACCTTTACTCGTCCCGAGTAAACTAAAGAAAAGCTCACTCTCTCAATCAACACCAAAGCCTCAGGAAGTATAAGACAATATGACACTAGCAACTACAGCATATCAACAATAAGCTCCAGACAACCAAAACAAGTGATGCAAAGATAACCTACTCATAACTCCAATCTAGCTCCTTATCGCTCCAAGAGTGGCCTACCCGAGTCCTCCTTATGACTCCCCTTCTTATGACGCCTCGCCAAGAAATATAGAGAAATCCTAGAATCACTCTTCTTCTTTTACGCTCATCTTGCCTAGGCGCCCTTTCGGGTTTTCACCTAGCCACTCATTTCATTTTGCTAGATATCTCACATATACTCACATCACTCCAGTCAATTTTTGCCCTGGTCTATACCAGCCGGACCACCTGCTTTTTACCTGAACTGCCCTTTCGGGTTTTCAGTCCATCCCAGGATTTTAGTTGCCTCTTTACCTCTTTTTGGCTTTTTCGATTTTTTTTTTTTTTTTTTTATAAACGTCTGGAAAAAAAAATCAAATCCGAATGCAAAATTACAAAATAGAAATGAAGAAAACAAAAATGCAGAATCAAAGCTATGTACACTAGCTAGATAGAAAGCAAGATAACAAGTCTATATCCCTCCCCCATACTTAAACCGAACATTGTCCTCAATGTAGAAGAGAACATCAAATGAAATAGGGGAAGAAGAAAATAAACTCACTTCGGGTCCGATGGTGGTGGTGGGTACATCCCAAAGTAGTCCCTCATATGAGCGTCCATGGTGTCCAAACGCTCATCTATATCAACACGGAACTGGGTCTGCCAAGTCGGCAGACCGGTCTCTACCTGGGAGTTCCACTGATCCTGGCGCACTGAGAACGCGTCCCATCTAGAATACAACTCCTGCCAGGGTGCGATAGGACCGTATGAAGACGAAGGCGCCTTAAACTGGGTAGACATGGGGTCGTCCCCACCCACAGAATCAGCAGCAACAACATCAAAACCACCACTAGGGCCCTCCCCAAACGGACCTGAAGGAGCAACAGCAGGAGCATCATCGGTCAGCATCCGGCTATCACTGGGAATCCACCAACCCGCATAAGAAGGCGAATAAGCAAACTCCCGGGGAACAATCAGAATGTGGCCCTCACAGGATGACCAGACCAAATCACCATCCTTCCCCAGTGGCTTCAGCATCGAGCACACCTTCATGTGTGCTAAATCATACACCGCGTAGGCAACAAGCCGAGGAATCTGATCGCAAGCAATCACTCCAGCACAAAGAAGGGTAATCAGACCACCCCCACAAATATCACGTGGCTCGCCATCACGAATCCTCACCAAGGAACCCAAGAAAAGGGTAGCCCAACACGGCGTATACTCAACAGTCCCCTCGATGCACATAAACCACTGGAAGTCCTTCATAGGCACATTCCCATCGTTCGCATGGCCAAAGAAATCTCGCATCATCACCTTGTGGATCAACCGCAGACACGGGTTCACCAACTTGGAATTCACCTCCTGACCCTTCCTGAAACTCCTGCCCGTAGCAGCCCGCCAGAACTCCATCATCTCGGAATCGTGAATACCACCAGACCACCCATCGGTTGGGTCCTTTGTAATACCCAGGGCTTCATGCACCAACTTCAGAGATAAGGAGTAATCACGCCCATTGTAGGTGAACATGATCTTGCGCAGATGCCTATCGTCCGAATCATTGGTGAGCCTCCTGAAAGAGGCAATAAACTGGTAGCATAGCTCTGGATACGCAGGGGCAACCTTTTCCAGAAACTTCCCTAACCCACACTGTGTCAAGCACATGGACATACATGCCAACATTCCCAATTGCTCCAAAGTCGGCTTATGGAAAAACTTCAAAGCCAATACCTTCCTCTCCTTCACCACATTATAAACCTCACTCCCATCCCTAGTCGACACTTTCTTCTTGCCTCTAAATGCCATAAGTAGGGGATTGAAGTGCTCAAAGCAAGGCAAGCTAGAGAACTTACAAGCAAACAGACACGCAGCCTGGAGAGTCTCAGCGCGGGGCGGTACGGTTGCGGTGAGAAACTGGGAGCTATGGCCGGGTTGCGGCGAAGTCGGAGCGGGGCGGTGGCAGCAGCGACGCGAAGCGGGGGCAACGCGAGGCGGGACTAACGCGACGCGATGGGGTTGTGTTTGGGCTTATTTGTGAGGCTAGACTCCAAATTGGGGATTCGGGGCTAGATTTGGCTCAAGGTCGACAGGGATTTGGGGGGATTTGAGGGGGGCATTGGAATGGGGGGTAAGAGAAAATGGGGTTAGGTCAGGGAAAGGGAAAGGACAAAGGGGGTGATGGGCTGGTCATGTACCATAGCCCAAAAGAGAAATCTTGGCCCACCAGAAGGGACCCAATCCATCAAAACCTTAGTTACCACTGAAGAAATAAGCTTTTACTCACCCGTTTAAGGTTTTTTCGGGGCCCATTATTCTTGCCTTTTTTTTTTAAAGTCGAGAGGTTATACCTGACCTTTACCGCGAGGCGGTGAGCTCCACCGCGGGGTGGTGAAACTGGCTAGGTACCACATCTCTTCTCGGTTTTACTTTCGTACCTGAAATGTGAATAACAGGCGAACGAAACAAAGCAAAATAAAATATGAAAATAATCTAATGAAAGGAAGAATCAAAGAAGGACTAACACGGGTTGCCTCCCGGACAACGCCTTGGTTATCGTCGTTGGCTCGACGTAGTGCAGATCCGTCATCATTCAGACTAGGATCCCCTTGGAATCCTCCTACTCGTCTCTTCCTGTGGAGACCTCTCATGGAAAGGTTTAAACTTTAGACCATGTTCCCTCTTTGCCATTGACTCCGTCTGTACTTCCTTTGGAGTGTCACCCCCATACTTAGAACAATGTGGGGGCTGATATGGCTTAACCTGAATATGCTGCACGTCACTAGATAAAGGCTTACAGCCTTGTATGGTTAGTGCACGGGGCTAGTGCCCAAAGTAGAGGGAATAGAACTTCCTACATCATCTAGCAGGACATCACCAACACGCACTTCATGCAACTCAATAGGTCCTTCATTAGTGGAACACTCAACTACGGTCTCCACTGCATCAGTTTTAACATTTTCATGCACAGAATTATCAATATCACTAATGCAGAGAGGGGTGGAAAATTCAATGGAGTTAGCTTTATGAATATTATGTTCAAATATAATTCCATCAAATTCCATAGTCAAAGTTCCACTATCTACATCAATCTTTGTCATGAAAGTTTTCATAAAAGGTCGTCCTAGCATAACAGGAGTAACTTGTTCATCATAATCCATGTCCATAACAAAGAAATCAGCAAGGAAAATCAAAGAACCTATCCTAACAAGAACATCTTCCACTATACCCTTAGGGGGCACACATGATCCATCAGCAAGTTGTATGACAATGTTAGAATCATACAAGGGTCCTAATTCCAATTTTTCAATCAATGAATAGGGAAGAACATTAATTGAGGCACCCAAGTCTAACAGTGCTTTCTCAAAGAGATGCCCACCTATAGTGATAGGAATAGTAAAAATACCTGGATCCTTGCATTTTGCGGGCAGACGCTTCTGAACTACCGCAGAAACTTGTGCACCCACTGGACTCTTCTTTTGGGTCTTCTGCTTTTGAGTCCTTTTCACCGTGCATAGCTCCTTTAAGAACTTGGCATATCTCGGGATAGCCTTTATAAGCTTGAGCAGGGGAATGTTCACCTCACAGTTCTGAAATGTCTCGAACAGGTCACTGTCGTCGACAACTCTCTTTGCCTTTAGCGCCTCGGGAAAAGGTGCTGGGGGCTTCTCCAAACCTAGAGGAGGGAACGCGGGGCGAACGTAATCATCATAGGTCTCTTCAGCGGAGACAGAGTTTTGTGGACCAGGTTGTGGCGAGCCCACCACGGGGCGTGAAACTGCGCCGCGGGGCGGTGGGGTCGCGGTGTCTTTACTGGGTTCAGGCGCCGGGTCGCGGCGAGGGTCGCCGCGGGGCGGTGTCAATGAAACTCCTTTACTGGTTCCTCCCCTAGTTTCTGGCCGGGCCGCGGTGGGGTCTGCCGCGGGGCGGTCGGTTATTTCTTCCTTCTCGAACTTGTTCTCCTCTTCAGCATTAGGAGCAACGATCAACTTCTTACCACTTCTGAGCATGATAGCACTCACGTTCTCTCTGGGATTCACAGTGGTCTGGGATGGTAGGGAATTTGATGCCCTTTGGTTAATCTTAGTCACCTCATCGGCTAACTGACCAATTTTCCTCTCCATGTTCTTGATACTCGACTCAGTAGCTTGCACATGTGTGGCAAAGTGCTGAGTCAGAGTCTTTAGCATATCCTCAGTAGAAGCTTCAAATGTTTGGCCCTGGGGCCTCTGTTGATACTGTTGTTGCGCCGGTTGGTACTGCTGTTGCTGCACTGGCTATAGACCACCTTGAGGGTCACTCCATCTAAATCTTGGATGGTCACGCCCTCTCTGATTGTAATTGGGCTGTCCACCATATTATGGTCTAGGGGGTCCGTAACCTCCTACAACGTTTACTTCAGCAACACCTTGCTCTTGCAGCTGGGGACATGTATCGGTATGGTGGGACTGGTTAGAACAAAGTCCACACGCTTTAACTTGTTGAGGGGCATTCTGGTTCGCCATCCTCAACACCAACTCTTTCAGCTCGGCCAACTCAGTCAACACCGGGCTTGGTCCTACAGGGGTCACAACATTGACCCCCTTTCTCTGGTACGTCTTCCCGAAGCTCCTGGTACTCTCACTCATCTCCTGGAGTGTCTCCATAGCCTCATCCGGTGTCAGGTTCAGAATACTTCCACCGCATGCAGCATCAACCATTCTCCTCTCTTGGTCCAGCAGACCGTTGTGTTGATAAAGGACAAGGTCCTGCTTGGCATATCCGTGGAATGGGCAGCTGGAACAGAGCCTCTTGTACCTCTCCAGATAATCATACAACGTCTCATCACCAGCCTGCTCAATGTTGGCAGTTGCCTTTTTCAAAGCATTCGCCTTCTTCGTGGGAAAGTACTTGTCCAGGAACGCTTTGTGCAGTTTAGTCCATGTATCTATGGTTCCTGGTGGCAGGTGGTAATACCAATCGCTCGCAGAGTCGAGTAGGGAGAAACCAAAAGCTCTCATCTTGATCTGGTCTTCCGTCACATTCCTGGGCTTCATCGTCATACAGACATTGTGGAATTTGCCCAGGTGAGAGATCGGATCCTCTCTACTCAGCCCGTGGAATTTAGGGAGATAAGCAACAACTCCCGACTTCAATTCAAAGTTCACCCCTTCTCCTAGCGCAGGGATGATGACAGTTAGGGGCTGCGCTCCTATATTCGGCTCAGTAAGCTCTCTCAGGGTTCCAGTTCCAGCCATTGCAACGGCTGGGGTATTGGCAGTCCCAACGGTTTCTGTCTCGATAGTTTCAGTCTCAACGGTCTCAACTGTCTCTATTCCTTCTTCTCCGTCTTCCCTTTGATTGCGCAGGTTCCTAAGGAAAGATCTGTCAACCTCTGGATCGAAAAGAGCTAGAATATGGTCAGTACTACGGGTGTGGACCATAAGATAGGTCTCCACCAAAAATCAATCACGAAAACACACAACAAACAAAATCAATCCCCGTCAACGGCGCCAAATTTGACGGCGGCTAAAAGATGCACAAGCAAATGTCGTTGATTAGCCTTATCAAAGTAAATTATCCTAACAAACCCACTAAACAGAAGTATAGCAGACAAGTAAGGGTCGATCCCACAGAGAAGGTTTGATGTAGTATGCAACCGTGAATGACAAGTAACACAAACGGGGGGGGGGGGGGTTTAGTTATCAAGAGAACAAAGCAAATGAATTGAGTTGAGTTTAGAAAATATAATAAGAGAAACTAGTTCTACTAGAGCGAAATCCACAAGTACAGAGATAGAGTTTGATCACGGAAATCTATTCAATCCAAGTTCTTTAATTATCCTTACAGTCGTTCTCACCCTGATCTTAAGTACTATTGATTCTCACAGTTGTCAATAGACTTATTACTATGCCAATGATAAAATACCACTGATTCTCACAGTTATCAGCGTACCTTAGAACCAACACAGCAATAGCAATACACACAAGGATATAGGATACATGCAAGTATAAAGACGTACAAGTACTCACTCCCCTACTTAACATGCAACCGATTCTCACTCACAATTGTACGCTCGGAACCCCTATACGCACAATTGTATTTGCCACTAAATATGCACTCGGGACCCCTATATGCAATCCTAGCAATTGATAAAAAGCATTCAACCTAGTTGATCAGGCTAAGAAGAACAACAAGAAATCAATATCAATATAACCAAGAGAATCAATCCAACACTTATAAGGATAAGAACAAGGAATAGAAATCTCACAAACACATCAACTGTACTGCTTCAATCGTCTAGCAGAACAAGGGTGAAGTTAGTTCTCCATCAAAGGGGATGAAAAACTCTATAGAAAATAACGTCTGAAAACGGAAGCAATCAAGTGATGATAAGTCCTCTGCGTCGTAACCTAGAAAAGAGGCTTAAATAGTCTTAGGAAACTAGGTTAAACTAATGCAAACAATAAAGGAAACAGAATAATAATAAAATAAAGTCTCAAACATAAAAGGAAACTAAATTGTCTCTGGCGCGAGGTCATTAAGCACAACCATCGCGGGGCGGTGAATTCCACCGCGAGGCGTCAAACTTCCACCGCTGGGCGGTGGCATCCTCTGGCGCGGGCTTCATCTTCACTGAGAGTCACCGTCGGGCCGCGGTACTTCTGACGCGGGGCGGTGAGCTCATTTCTCCAACTCTCTTCTTCTCTGCTTCTGCTACTCTTTAATCCTACCAAGTGTTGGTAGTCTTCTCCATAGATGCTGCAGCAGCTCCATCCATTTTCATGTTCCATCTAAGCTGCAAAACCTTGGATTTCTTCACTTCTCTCCAAAACATCTGGATCACAGACTTAGCACCAAAAATCATCCAAAACCTCTCCAAATCATGCTAATAATTGCTAGTAAAGGTGTATGAAATAACACCTATCAGACGCCACCCATATTTTGCTTGGGCGCCCATGGCAATTTGACAAGCGCGTGCTCCATGACGGATATTTGAACACTTATGTGTTCAATTACCACGGGAAGCGCATCACTTTGCATCCAATGTCTCCCCATGAGATCTTGCAGGACTAGGTCGAACGCGATCGCCAGAAGGCCATAGAGACCATGTCCATTACGCCTCAATCTGGTCACACTTCATCTCCTTTAGGCGATAGCAAGAAGAAGCACAATGCCACAGCTGGGACACCAAGTGCCCCACATCATTCGTTGCCCCCAGCGCGTCCTTTGCAAGGAACCTGTGAGCAACGCGTTCTTTTGGCCAGGCCCAGTGACCTCACTGCATGTGTCACTGGCAACGCACCATATTTTCTACTTGTGCCAACCCCGTGCATACCAGCATCGTCGAAGAACGCGGTCTTACCATCATCGATCGCGAAGTTGCTTGCCGCATTCCAAGACGTGTTCCCAGATGAGTTGCCACAAGGATTACCTCCCCTGAGAGGCATTGAACACCAGATTGATCTTGTTCCAAGTGCTTCTTTGCCCAACCGCGCTGCTTATAGAGCTGGTCCAGAAGAGACCAAAGAACTACAGCGCCAAGTCCAAGAATTGCTAGATCGTGGGTACGTAAGGGAATCTCTTTCCCCTTGTATTGTGCCTGTGATCCTTGTGCCCAAGAAATATGGCACCTGGAGAATGTGTGTTGATTGCCGTGCCATAAACCAGATCACAGTCAAGTATAGGCACCCTATTCCCCGCCTTGATGATATGCTTGATGAACTTCATGGCTCGACACTCTTATCCAAGATTGATTTGAAGAGTGGTTATCACCAGATCAAAATGAAAGAAGGTGATGAATGGAAGACGACATTCAAAACCAAGTATGGGCTCTACGAGTGGCTAGTCATGCCCTTTGGGCTCACGAACGCGCCCAGCACATTCATGCGCGTGATGAACCACGTGTTGAGATCTTTCCTTGGAAAGTTTGTTGTCGTTTATTTCGATGACATACTTGTGTATTCCCGGAGCCTCGAAGACCATGCCGATCACCTTCGACAAGTGTTAGAGTGTCTTCGCCAAGAGCACCTATTCGCCAATCTGGCTAAGTGTTCCTTTTGCTCCGCGTCAACCAACTTTCTGGGCTACATTGTTAGTAGCGATGGTTTACGCGTTGACGAGGAAAAGATCGCGGCCATCAGGGACTGGCCCACGCCTACAACTCCGACACAAGTGCGAAGCTTTCTCGGTCTCGCGGGCTTTTATCGGCGTTTTGTACGCGACTTTTCCTCCATTGCCGCACCACTTCACGAGCTCACCAAGAAAGGAAGCACAATTTTGTGGCAGGATTCCCATGAACGCGCCTTCTCCGCCTTGAAGACCGCGTTATGCCAAGCGCCATTGCTCTAGCTTCCAAATTTCACCAAACACTTCGAAGTAGAGTGTGATGCCTCTGACATAGGCATTGGTGGTGTGCTACACCAAGAAAAGAGGCCAATTGCCTACTTCAGCGAGAAGCTCACAGGAGCCACTCTCAATTAGCCCACCTACGACAAAGAGCTTTATGCCTTAGTACGCGTGTTGAAGACTTGGCAACACTACCTCTGGCCGCATGAGTTTGTCATCCACAGTGATCATGCCGCGTTGAGCTACTTGAAGATCCAAGCTCACCTCAATCGCCTCCATTCTCGCTGGGTGGAGTTTCTGGAGACATTCCCTTATGTCGTTGTTCACAAAAAAGGGAAAGATAACATCGTTGCTGACGCGCTGTCCCGCAGGTATGTTCTCTTGACTCAAGTGCAAACTAAGATTTTGGGTTTTGCTTTGATTAAATACTTATATGCTAGTGACCCTTTCTTTGCCCCTATTCTTGAGCACTGCCTGAGATCGCGTGAGTTTGAGACGTTTTACCTTTCTGAGGGTTATTTGTATAAGGCTAGTCGTCTATGCATTCCTAGATATTCCATTAGGCTCCTATTGATTGAGGAAGCACACGCGAGTCGTGGACACTTTGGGATTAGGAAGACCTTAGACGCGCTGAGAGAACATTTTTTTTGGCCTAACATGACCCACCAAGTGACTAGGTTTTGTAGGAGTTGTGTGACTTGCCAGAGAGCCAAAGCTAAGTCTAGTCCTCACGGCCTCTACACTCCTTTGCCCATTTCGAGTGCCCCCTGGGAAGATTTGTATATGGATTTCATCATGGGTTTGCCCCTCTCTAGATGAGGTAAAGACTCTATTTTTGTGGTCGTAGATAGATTTTCTAAGATGGCATATTTTATAGCTTGTAAGACCACCCATAGTACTAGTGAGATTGCTGATTTATTCTTTGAGCATGTGGTGCGTCTTCATGGAGTCCCGCGTACCATTGTTAGTGACAGGGATTCTAAGTTTGTTGGTCATTTTTGGAGAACTCTTTGGGGAAAGATAGGAACCAAACTCCTATTCTCGACTAGCTACCACCCCAAACCGATGGCCAAACGGAGGTCACCAATAGAACTCTAGGAGCCCTCCTTCGCACGATGCTCAAAGCCAACCCTAAGCGTTGGGAGGACTTACTATCAATTGTCGAGTTTTGTTACAATAGATGCAGGCACACAGCGACCAAGTTGACACTTTTTGAGGTGGTGTATGGCATCAACCCCTTGACACCACTGGATTTGTCGCCGCCCCCTCTCCGAGACCCAGTGCACATATCCGCCTCACATCGCGCTGAGCAAGTCCAAGAGCTTCATCGAAAGACAAATGAGCAGCTGGAGAGGAGGGCCGCACAGTATGCCTCGCAGAAGAATTCATGCCGCCGTCGCGTCGTCTTTGCCCCCGGGGACCTTGTCTGGGTGCTTCTACGAAAAGAGAGGTTCCCCTCACGACGAAAGCACAAACTAGCACCACGTGGAGATGGCCCCTACCGCGTGATAAAGGCCATAGGGGACAATGCCTATCAACTCGAGCTCCCACCAGATTTTGGAGTCCACGCGTCCTTCAACGTGGTCGACTTGACTCCATATGTTGAGCCAGAGTTTGATGATGGTGAAGCGGGGACGCTTCACAGCCAAGTGGGGAAGGGTGATGTGACCCTGCCTCCCATGACGGCCCAAGACAAGGAAGAAGCCATGAGCCTATGCTCAAAGGGTCCAGTAACAAGGTCTAAGTCCAAGGCCATCGCCGCCGCGTCACTTATCGCACGCGCCGCCGCCAACCAAGGAAGCCCAGAGACCAATCCAAGGCTCATCGTCCTCGCCACCATCGAAATTTCTGAAGACTGTGAAAGAACACGTTCTTCTAAAGATTTTGACACTTCGTCGTCTCACGCGGTGATCTCTTCAAAGCCTTCAACGCGTCCATGAGTTTCACGCGTTCTTTTTAAGACATTATCTATATTTGGTATTTCCAGCTTGTTTAGATAGTTTTCTTATTTGCAACGTTTTAGATAGTTTCCTTATTTATAGCGTTTAAGATAGTTTTCTTTTATCTTTTAGGGTTTGTGCCTTTTACATGCTTGCATGGGCTAGCCCTTAGGCTCGTTTCGACCCAAGCCTATTAGGTCTTGATCGAGACCCCTTCCCTATTTATACCCTACTTTATACTCTTTATTTCTCACGTTCAAGTTAAAGTTCAAGGTTTAAAGTCGAGTGTTAATCCCTCCTTCCCTTGATCGAACGTCACCCATATCCCTCTCATCCCCATTCACTCCGCCGCCGACGCTACGACAACCACTCGATCTCCATCGAGTTTATCCCCTCCGCAGTCGACGCTATGACACTAACGACTTGTCTCTTCAAGTCGTCTATCCCTCCATTCAATCGCTTCCGCCACCGCTTCCATCATTCCATCAATCGTTTCCATCGCCACCGATTCACCGCGTTCTTCCGTTCACGATCATCATCACCATGTTCCACAGTAGAATACTAGAGACGAGTGACTTCTCAACCAAGACTAGATCCAAAAGTCGTCACCTTTGGCAATTCGACTTGTCACAGGAGACAAGGACACATTAGTGACCAAGAGATCATCACCCACAATTTGTACTTTCTCCCCTATTTTTGCAGTCATCATGGCATAGTGCACCCAATCATCTTGGTCGAATGGGTCTTCAATGGAAATAATTGGGTACTCGTCCACAAAAGACTTATAAAGATCTTTAAGGGCTTCACCAGAAATCCTTTGTGAGCCGTCATTGTTCTGCAAACAAGTAAGGGAAAAATAATCTGAACTTATTTCATTGTTGCAGTCAATAAAAAAGCCAAGAAGTATTACATGCAGGAAAATAAGAGCTTAATCAAGATCATCCAAGTCTCTAATCAATAATATGGATATTGTATGGTCTCTAAAGAATTCGATGATTGTAACAAAAAGTTACATCCTCTTTGAAGTTGAAGTCATAGGTCTTGTCCTCCTTGTAGAACTCAGATGCAGCGACGTCCATTCCAATAACCACCTAAAGGAAGCAATCAATGTCTAGTTAACATTATGAATTTATAAAGTTAATGTCTAAGAAAATAAGAAACATGTTAAGAAACTCACTTTGCCAGTGTAACCTGCTTTGTTAATAACTGTCTTGAGCAACTCAAGACCTTCCTTGTTCTCCTGAAAATAAAATAGCAGAATGTGAATGATCTAGTTCCACTAATATACAATATACAACCGATCAAACAATAGAACATGGCTGACCTAAATGTTTGGTGCAAACCACCTTCATCACCGACGTTTGTTGCATCTTGACCATATTTCTTCTTAATGACACTACGTATTTTCCAAATAAGCAGAGCAAGTTTTAAACCAACAATCCAACATACAGATAAGTTAAGAACTGTCATTGCCAGAATCCCCTAAACTATAATGGGTTAAGATGAGGTTATCCAAAATCGAACGATAGTCGATCCATCTTGGTCCCCCGTTTGCTGGTGCTCACGCAATAATTGCAACCACACGAGGTCGCCGGCGTCAAATATGAGGCGTTTGAATCCCTTGTCCGCTTGTAATTAAAGCTAGGATCGTCACTATCCCAAAAGATAAGAGAAATTAACCATTAACAAAGGAGATTAGTTATTAGGTATTTGAGGACTTACATTGCATAGCACCCTTGATCGAACTGGCAAGAGACTTCATCGATCTATCCTTCTTGATCAACTCCCGTCGACAAGAGTGTTACTCCTCCTGATCTAATACCTTGAGCCGCCGATTGGCTTTGGAGGTAGAGGCAGTAGTGGGGGCCATCGACGGGCGGCGTCTCCGACTTTCGGTGGCAGTGAAGGATGAAAAGCCGAAAGATGGGGTATGTTTGGAGGCGGTGAAGACCTGCGGGGTGGTGATGCGGGAGGTGAAGGTTGTGGAAGGGTGCAAACTGGCGCCGTCGGTGGAACTAAAGCCTTTTTTTTAGCAAAACACAAACCGAACTTGATTACTGAGAATCAATAGCCAAAGTCTCTGCTAAAGCAACAAGGAAAGAGGAGGGAAACAAACAAAAGAAAGAGTACTTAGGGCGAATTGAAGCTAATATATGTGCAACAACATTTGCTTGCCGTTTAACATGCGCCCAAGAGCAGTCCACAAGACCAGCACGCAGAGATCTGATCCGGGACAACAAAACACCGAGAGGGCCCTTCCAACTGCAGGAGTTGCGTAGCTTTGAGATGATCGAAAGACAATCGGTCTCGCTAATCACATGGGTAAGGCCCTGTTCCAAGCACATCTCTAGAGCCCATAGCATCGCTTCAGCTTCAAAAAATTTCAACTCAAGTGTTTGGAAGAATTTCACGAACAGAGGAACAATGGAGATTCACGTCTCCAAGAAAGAAGTTTTAGGGTTCTAAGAAAATTTGAAAGAGATTTTTTTTGAACCAGAGGATTTTAGGGTTCTAAGAGAATTTTACGATTCACATTCTAAAAGCTTTTTGATATTCTTTTTCAACTTTTATTTTCTTACCAAATTTCAATTTGAGTTGAATTTTTTTCAAAATTAATACTTTTTCTTTTAAAATTTATTGCCATGTCATAATTAAATTTTCAAAAGAAAAGTCTAATTCTAATTTCAATTTACCTTTTTTTATTAGGGGATATTTTTGCAAAAACATAAGGAAAAAATTTGAACGGGGTAGTTTTGCAAAAAACAAAAAGGATAGGGTAGATATGCAAATGGGTTAGTAAGATGGGGTATAGGTAGAGTTTAGTTGTAAGAACTCATATCTATCACTAAGAATCGGACTGTGGTCTTGATGATGGTCAGTGGAAGGAGAGATAAGATCTCGGAACTGTCGAAGTGTAGATGAGGGAATGGGATGTGTAGCTAGGAAATCTGCGGCGCGGTTGGCCTCCCGAAAGCAGTGAAAGCCCTGAAATGAAGTAAAAGACAAAAGCAACGAACAAATATCCATAATAATGGAATGGATTTCTCAAGGAATTTTCCAAATGCCTCGGATCGAATTAATGACTAATAAATTATCTCATTCGATAATTAGGTATTTGTTATTGAGCCTAGTAGTAGATTGAATACCAGAAAGAGCTGCTAGTGCCTCAGTACGGAGTATAGAGGTTGAAGGGATCTCTTCCCGGTAAAAAGAAAGAGCTTTTCCTGTATGATCTTTGAGGATGTAGCCAAAATGTGAGGTATTATCGTTTTTCTTAGAGCCATCAAAATTTAGTTTTACCTAGTTCAGGGGAGGTTTCTCCCATATCCGATTTGTAGTCAATGCACAGTTTCTTCTAATGGTTGCTGGTTTTATGGATTCAGTGGATGAGATCCAATCTTGGAAGAAACGCTAGGCTTGGTCTGAATGCTGGAAGTTAATCAGAGTAGTAGAATGGCGAAAGATAAGGTTGTTACGATGATTCTAGATGGCCCACCAGAGAAATAGTAGGGGAGTAGGATTGGAATTGGATTGTCTAAAGTACTCAAAATTGTATTGAAAATCTGAAGTATGTTGAAGAGAGAATGAGGATTGGAGTTTTGATTCAAGGTTAGATATCATTGATTGAGTGAATGAGCAGGTGAAAAACAGGTGATTGGAGTTGTAATGACGGTTAAGACGTTCCGTGATAGGGATGCCATCTATGACAGTCTTCCAAATAAAGTTTTGGATTTTTGGAGGAATCTTCAATTTCCAAATCCACGAGTAAGGTTGTGTTTGGGGAGTGTGGAGGGCATAGTGGTTCAATTTATGTGTGGAAGAAGTGGTAAATTTACCGTCAGAAGTAAATCTCCAAAGAAGTCGGTCTTCCATCCATGTTGTCGGAATGTGTATGGTAGTAATTTTATCAATGATATGCTGAGGTAACAAAGTTTGTAATTCCATTGGTGGGATGGAGTGATGAAAGAGGATACAGTTATGTCGGCTGCAGTATTGTTGCGGTAGTAAGGGAAAAGGTCATAATTTGGAATCCAAGAATTAGACCAGAATTTAATTGTTTGGCCATTTTTAAGCTCGCAACTAAGACCTTTCTTGAATTCATTGCAGAGATGTAGTAGTCGTGAAAATTGCCAGGACTGTTTTGCCATTTTACGATACGAGAAAAGATCTGTAGAAGTGAGATATTTTTCCATGATAATTCGGACCCATAAATTGCTAGCCTCAGTCAAAATAATCCATAATAACTTCATCTGAAAGGATTTGTTTATGTCAAAGGTAGTATGGAGTCCCAAACCCCCATCGGAGTTAGGTTTACATATTGAGTTCCAACTAATTAGAGAGCGGTAATTGGGGTTGTATTTGTTCCAGAAGAAATTTTAATGATTTTATCCATTTCATTACAGACTGTAGTAGGAAGTAAAAAACTATGCATTAAGTAATTTACTTTAGGGCATAAGTTTGATTGGATAAGAACTAGACGTCCAGATTGAGATAAAGTATTAGCCTTCCATTTCGATAACTGTTTTTTAAGGGTCTGGATGTAGTCATCAAATATTGTCTTTTTGATACGGCCAAGAACAATAGGAATGCCTAGATATTTTTCTATCGATTTAGTAACTGGTAAGTTAAGAATAGATGCAAGAGATGTGGTGTGGTGGATACTGATGTTGGAGGAAGTCTGTAGAGAGCTTTTATGGAAGTTGATGGATAAGCCTCAGATACGACTAAAGTGTTTAAGAGGTCCTGAATATAATTCATTCTCTGTGGAGTGGCATTACCAAAGATTAAGGTATCATCAGCAAAGGTGAGAAAGGGAATACACGTCCTGAATATAATTTACAGGACTGATATATACACGTTTTTTTTAAAATTTTTGCACCCAATACACGTCCTGAGGTAGGGTGTCTCCGGCGAATAATTGGCAAATTTGAGAAATATGTCATATTTTGTATGCCTTTTACAGGTGTACGATGTTATACGTGTATAATTGGTACGTCTGCAGGAGGCATACCAAATTATACCTCGAACTCAAAAAATGGCCATTAGAATGTAGTCGTTGAGTTATTATGCGCGCGTATTGTAGGCGTACTTGTGCTCATATTTTTCAACGGTCTAATTTCACCTTATAAATACTCCAAATCCTTTCTCTCAACTCCATATCCAAACATTTTTTCTCAAAATGTCCTATATTAGTGAAGAGCTATTTTATAGTGGAGAAGATGAAAGAAGAATATGACGATTGCGAAACGAGCAGCAATTACGCGGTTAGTGTTGATTTAAATTTCATTCAATATATAAGTTTTGACTTAGTTATATCTATAAAATTCGTTATTATGTGTTTAGTTATGAAGTAATAAAACTATATAGTGTAGTTATGAATTTTAGTTAATTAATGCAGTAATTATCGAAGATTGCAATCTCGACGTTAGTAATGCATAATTATATACACGGGAACTATATTAGGTATGAACTAAAATAACAATTACGCGATTAGTGTTGAATTAATTTTTGTTCAATATATAAGTTTTGTTTTAGTTATATCCATAAATAATGTAATTATTTAGTCTAGTTAATTATTAATAAAACTACATAATTTATTTATGGATTTTAGTTAATTAATGAACTAATTATCGACGATGACAATTTCTACGGTAGAGTTGCATAATTATTAATAAAACTACACAGTGTAGTTATGGATTTTAGTTAATTAGTGAACTAGTAGTTCTTTAGTTTAGTTATGTTATGGATGAATAAAACTTCATAGTTTAGGTATGAAGTAATAAGGTTCATATAGTTTTAATGAACTTTTTTTTATGAAATATCTTGTAAAGAATAAGGTTAGTATTTTTTATTTATTAATGTTGTTATATTATTAATATTTTAGTTTAGTATTTTATGCAATATTTAAAGATTAGTATCATTGAATTGAAATGAATATATTGTAAGTGTAGAAAGAAATGATATTAAATATTATTTAATTTCACAAAATGATAATCCATACATAGTGTAACATTATTGATTGATAGGACAAAAACCTACCTACAAGCGTAAATGATCAGTTGTAGCTTTTCAAGTGACGTTCCCACGAAGACTAAGTAGTACCTATTGTATCTTAAACCAGTAAGCTAAGCCATAAATATGGAGATTGATTGACAACTAAGAAAATAAAAAACAAGAATTGCAAGGATGATTGTAAACACTAAGAAAGAAGATTCTAGGACTAGGGATCCCCGCAGTTATGTCTTGATAAATTTACGGATATCTGTCTGAAAATAGTCTGAACATGCCTGAAGGTAAGGTATCTAAAGTCTCTACTAACTCCTCTCAGACGATAATAGATGTGTCTAAATTCCAACTAACAATCGTTGTCGCGTAGAGGTAATCAAATCAAGACCCTTTGGGAACTTTGAATCTAGGATCAAATTGGGTTAACATTCGCTGCCGCGCTCCGCTAAGTCTAGGAAAGCAAAAGATTTCCATGATAGCTTAGGATTTCACAAGAGTGATTAGGTTGATGTTGCACAAATAATACTCATGTTCAATTCTTAGTGATCTGATAAAGTAATCTCCTTTCAGACTCATACCCTATATGAGTTATCTATTAAGGTTCTCTCATTTTAGACTCAAACCTAATAGAAATCTAATCAACTTTCCTCAATTGCATTAAGAACTCTAGGATTGAATCAAACAAGGTTTTAGATTTGAATTCAGACAAATATCATGCACAAGTCTACCAATTCATTGTTGGGATCACCCCAACCCTAAAACTATGGGATTAGCCAGACATGCTTGGAGAGACAATAAAACATATGATGAACAAAAGAAATTATTCAACTAGATTAAAAGAAGAAAAATACTTGATAAAATACAGGGAAACATTCTCCAATCTTCAATTTTTTTTATAAAAGATCTCTAAAAACACCTAGGTCTAGAGAGAGTGGCAAAAAGTGATAGAAGAGTCTGCCAATAAACCCTAGAAAACATATTTATACCATCCAAAAAGAACAAGGGGCAGAACATAACAAGTTCGGGTCGTAGACAACACGACACGGTCGGTGACAAACCGTGCACTTCAACTAAGAAGGGGTTGTCGCTGATCGTGCAATTTTGTCACTGACCGTACACTTGAACTGA
The DNA here is from genome assembly GCA_027886185.1 of Rheum nobile. Taxonomy (NCBI): domain Eukaryota; kingdom Viridiplantae; phylum Streptophyta; class Magnoliopsida; order Caryophyllales; family Polygonaceae; genus Rheum; species Rheum nobile. The sequence continues at coordinate 17,743,618 of WOAB01000485.1, forward strand.
GGTGCAGCACGATGAGAAACAGACCGTGCACGGCCAATGACTAATTGATGCAACCCCGGTCGTGACATTGATGGAGGCCTAGGAAGAAGACATGCTCAGTGTCAGGTCAGAGGGCCCAATCACTAGGGCGCGCACGAGAGCCATTTCCCAATCCATCCAGAGCCTCATGACCAAAGGCCTCACACAAAACAGCCTCACCTCATCGACCGCACCCTGCTCCGTGACTTGTTCTATCATCGTCGGCACTGTTGCCTCCGCCGCGGCGCCATGACATTGGCCGCGACCGCTTCTTGGCTTTGCGGAACCTCTTTTACTTTTAGCATATTTTTAAGTTTAGAGGTTTATGGAGTGACATTTGGATGTTTTTGGATTGTTTCTATGTTTAGCAATTTCTGTTTTTAGCAAGTTCTATTTTCGGTAATTTTCCTTTTTGGGCGTGTGGCCTCCTATGCTTAGGAGCCCGACCTACTAGGTTGTTTTGAGGCCCATAGCCGCGTCTCACTTGGCTTCTATAAAATGCCAATGTGCCTTGTAATTTTCCTTACGTTGAATTCAAGTATTGCACAAGCTTTGTCGTTGAGTCAAATACTCCGCCCCTTGCGTTTTCGACGTCACAAAAACTGGCCGAGCACCATCATCGATCAATCCCTCGCCGATTGCTCCACGCATTCAAATCTCTCGCCATCCTCACAGCCGCGAGCGTTAGAGACCACAAGCCATCGCTTCCAGCGCCGACTTGTATTTATCCCGGTGACAAGAAGAGTAGAAAGCCCAGGGTCCATCTTCTACCTAGATCCGCCGAGCAACACGTAGACGAGCCCGTTTACATATCAATTGGTATCTGTTTCAGCGATACAAGGTGTGATCATTCCAACTCTTCATAGTCTTTCTCACGTTTTTGCATTTCCAATTCCATTCCTTGCTTCCGCAATTATTGTCTTCGTGTTCTTGTCTTATTTTGTTCATAATTTTGCCGTTATAACCCTAGGACGATCTCTTGGTTTTCCAACTCTGAGATCTTGTCCGAGTGGATCAACAAAAAAAAGGAAAGTGTGTGTGAACCTGAACCCTACAATTGCGGACCGAATCATTGACGATTCACCAAATCATATCTTGCCAATTCGGTTATTATTTGTTGGGATAATTGTGGTTTACTTGACGATTTGCATATCTAGTTGTTACACAATCTTTCTCTCTCCTATTACGCAGATCTTGCATATCTTCAATCTGCATATCTTTCTTTTATCTCTCTTGTAACAACTTGTGCCGGAAAAATATATATTATTAGTCGGTTTGCATTAAAAAAAACAAGCAATTGCAACCGGGCCAAACGGAAGCCTCAGGCGATCTCGGGGAACTCGATTCACCATCGACACAAGTCCATTAAGCTTTTTCTTTTTCCTTCACTTCTTACACAAAACAATTAGATTTGCATGTCTTGCTAGTCGACACTCTTATATTAATTAGTAATTCCGAATTACTTGTTGCTTTGAGGTTTGTCATTGTTTTGGTTTGCAAGAGTCTCGGCTATTCCCTTACCGCCCTCACGGCCAACCAAATTTAGTTGCCCGTGAGATTGATGAGTTGCTTTGATCATCTTTGTTACCTTGTTTTTGTCTCCCATTGTTGCGTTACACTTGTTTGCTTGTTGTGATGGTGACTTTAGGGACATAATCGGACGAGGATTACGCCGCTCTTCAGGCCGAGCATGAAGTCGCCGCGAAGGCTAACGTAGACTTGGAGCCCAACAAACTGGCCCTGCAGCCGAGCCCGTCGGCGTTGATCCAGCCGCCGCCGCCACCTACGGACACATCCCGCCGCCTGGACAAAGGAAAAGGCACAATGCCCTCATCTTCACAGCAGCAGCCAGGACCCCGTGGAGAGCCAACACTACCCACCGGACTACATTCCTCCTCGAGTGGAGAAGGAGACATGCATTCAAGGCTGCCATGGTGGCACCATTTTCCACTACAATGATGATCGTGGCCGCCATCCGGATCCCGCCGCACGCGAGCCCGCCCACGGCGACCGTGATGGCCGACGCCGCCAATGGCGCCCTCGGCATGATCCTGCTGCGGCCGACTTCTATGAGTCCCGAGCCTGTGATGATGATGATTGCGAGAGGCCCTACGCTGACCGCGGCCATGATGCCAGACGCTATGAAGACCGTCGCCCTGTGGCTCCCCAATTTGCCGGCCATCGTGACATCAATGTAGCCATCGAGCTATTCTTTGGTGAATATGTTCCTTCTACCTTTTTGGATTGGATATAGGCTACAGAGTATGCACTAAACCATTACCAATACGAGGAACACGAGAAGGTCGAAATTGCCACCCTCTACTTCTGTGGCGCCGCGCGCACATGGTGGCACTTTTTTTCACAGACCGCATTAGGCGCCACCTTGATCCCGTTGAGCAATGGAACCAACTTGTGTTCATCATGAGAAGGAAATACGTCCCTGATGACTACCAAAATATAATGAGGATGGATATTGCACTCGCTCGCCAAGGAACCATGACACTGCTAGAGTTCTTCTCCAAGCTTGAAGACATGTATTACAAGGCATGCATGAGTGTTTCCCCTTATACCTTGCACACCAAGTTTTTAAGTGGCCTCAACACTTTTATCCGAGACCAGCTGGAGATCCTTCCCATCAAGGACATCAACAGCCTCACCCATACAACCATGCAACTTCACCAGCAGCTTGTGCGCAAGAAACACGCTCCGTGGCCTCAAACCACTTCTCACAGGTATGACTCTTGTCCTAATGCTTCTTTTGATACTAATGTGCCTTCACATGTGCAGCCTAGGACATCCAACCCCACAGCCGGACGAAGCCCACCCAAGGCCGCAGACGCGCCGTGCGCCCCTGCGACCGGCGATGCGGCCAATGCGCCGGCTCCACGTGCAGAGAGGACCCGTGACCAAACCTGCTTCAAGTGCGGCAAACGGGGCCATATTCAGCGAGATTGCCCAAATACGAAGAAGATCCTCTTCACGCAAGGCTCAAGATTACAGGGCGGCGAAGGAGACATCAAGGGTTGGCCCGAGATCTTCTTAAACCGCAAGATTGCACTTTTGCTTCTATTCCGAATCAAGTCTTAAATGATGAAAGATACAAGTTTTTTAAGGTAATGTCTATAATTCAGAATCTTTTCATTTTCATTTCAATGTCTTACTTAGCTAATTTAATGATACTTTAGGGTGAAATTGGATGCATTGATGAGACACATGTCGATGCTTTCATCACGCGAGCCGAACAAATTTCGTATAGATGTCGAAAGGGCATGTGCTCCTTCAACATCATGGTGGTATGTGATTTCAACATGTTTTTTACGTTCATTTGCGCCGGATGGGAAGACAATGCTCATAATTCTCGGGTATTCGACCATGCCCTTCACACAAGTTGCATGAATTTTCCTCGCCTGCCACTAGTTATGTAGTTCGATTATGGAATTTCAAATATTTTCAAGGTTTTGGCATTCTAAAAATGTGTTGGTAAAATGTAACAGGCAAGTATAATTTGGTAGATTAAGGATATCCCGACTGTCAGGGTTACATGGTCTTGTACTCTAATATTAACTACCACCTATCTTAATTCAATAACGATCCACTGAAGAATGCTCAAGAGGCATTTAACAAGACTCATAAGTCATTAAAAGGCAGCATCGAAAGATATTTTGGGGTCTTGAAAAAGAGGTGAAAATTTCTAAAGTGCATGCCAAGCTATCCCATCCGGACGAATGTCAGATTTCATCATCAATTGTTTTGCCCTACACAACTTTATATTGATGTACAAGATAAATGACACGTGAATTGATGATGACCGAACTCGACATGCCACTAGCCACCATGAGAGAAGGAAACTCTTCGGCTTGTGAAGGTATTAAGGAAATTAGGGATGACATAACTTATCAAATTTGGCAACAAAGGAGACGTCGTTGAGCTTTGCTAACTTGGGGCTGAAAAAATGTTTTTTTTGTGGGATACTTGTGGCTTTTTTGCTAACTTGAGTGTTCAATTCCATGAACAATGGACCTGTTTGGCCAAGAGTTAATAAACTCTTTATAAACAAAACCCACTTTTTTCGCTCCCTTCACATTTCCCTATAACTCCCAATATTCAAATTTCAAATACTACTTTTTTCAAAAAAAACTCTTTATAAACAAAAAACTCTTTATAAACATCCCCAATCGGACAGTACACGTAGCATTGATACTTGATGAAGGCACACAAGTGAAAAAATTAGTGGCTCACTAACAAATACAACTTCATGAAACACTTGAACATTCATAAACATATAGGCAGTGGTATTCACACATTACACGCCATATTACATTCTGCTACACGACATACAAAATTGAAATTTTTATAACCAAGACAAGGAAGGTCACAAAAGCATGTTTCCATCAATCGCATTTGTCTTGAACATTTAAGAAAAGTGGTAAAACATACATGATTATACCCCAATAGATTCACAAATTTACCACAAGTTTTAGTATGGGGTTAAAGAGTACAAATAGCAAGACCCTTGGAGACCATACAGTTCGTCTATATTGTACTCACCCTAACAGAGTACAATATAGATGATCAAACCAACAACAACCAGAATGAGGACAAGGATGACAAACAACATGTAACCATTCTTCATGCCCTATGCAGAAGCATTGAGCTTGAATTGATCACGGGAAAGAGTAATACGAACATTCGACACTGTAAGGTCAGAGATTTCATCGTATAATTTATCAGCCTCATGCTCCATACAAGCGATCTGCCCCTATTGGCCCTCCAACCAGTCCTCTAGATCTGTTATACGCATCCTCTGCCTGAATGCAAGCATCCTTAGCCGCATAGCTCTAGGACTGTTGAATTACTCATATATAAGATAGATGTCTCTAATGAAGTCGAATGGCTGCAACATCAACTAGTGTTAAAATGTAACAAAACAATTGCATAAAAAGTGCCTTAATATTTGAAAATTACTTGAGTAGGGGTTTCACGTTCATCGTTTGATCCTAAGCTTTCTTATTCCCAATCAGTGTCTACAGGGTTCCTGTGTAAGTTGATGATAGTTAATGGCCACTCATTAATGATGAGAATCAAACCCCAAGATGAGGTTCTTCTTCCCAAGGAAACTAGATCATGGCCAAGCTAGGGTTCTTCCTTCTCTCCTTGGCTTGGACGCAAGAGGTGGCCGACCGAGAGCCTCCTTGGCTGGCCGTGGCTTCCAATGGACCAAGGGGAGCCTCTAGGAGAGGCTCCTTGGTTTGTTTGTCTTGGAGAGAACTCAAGAAGCTAGATTAATGGATGAACTCATGAGGATCTAGAGGAAGAGATGAGATTTGAAAGCTTTTGAGTTGATAGAAGTAAGTGAAAGGCCTTAGGGAGATATACTCAACCTAAGGAATTTATCCACTTTTATATTCTTCAACTAGTTTGCAAAAGGAGACAACAAGGAGTTTAAATAGTCTAGGGTTGTTTGATGGACTAGGAGCCATTGGCAAATGGGTCCACACGCCCACCAATAAAAGGAAATACATAAATAAACCCACAAAGGGGTAAAGAAGGATAAAAGCCATAAGGCTTGGGTGGAGGCGCGCGTCTAGATGCCTTGGAGTTGAAGCACCGGGTGCTTGATTGTCGTGGCATGGAGGCGTGGGCGCCGTGTATACTCCAAAGTGAGGCACAAGAGTGGGCTTGTCCCTTGGGTTGGTGGGTCTCCAGCGCTTGGGTTTGAGAGGGCATGGTGGACTAGGGCGTTGAGGGCTTGTGCCATGGCTCAGGCTCGGGTCCTAGTCACCGGGCCTTGAATGTCCTTGTTGATGGGTGGTTGGCACTCATCACTCCCCCCTTCTTGAGGGAGAATTGTCCTCAATTCAATCTTGCAATCCGGGGGCACAAGTGGGAAGATGGTGCCCAATTGGACGGCGGTGTAGGCCTCGGGAAGCGTTGACATAGAAGCAATATCGGCGATCCACATGATCTCTTGGTGTTCGGCACAGCCGTATGGGCGAGGCGTAGAACGGTGCCGTGCTGGAATCCGTGCGGACGTTGGAGACACGTGCGCCAATGACCTAGAATGAAGTAACTCAAGAAGCCATGGAAAAGTTAGGCAATGGTTCGGTGGGGCCCTAGGGATGGCGCTAAGCAAGGCCTCGGGACGGAGTGGACGACGAGTGTGAAAGATAGTGTGCGTCCCAAAATACAGCCACCAAATTCCCCAAAAATGACTCACTAATGTATGATCCCAAGCTAAGACAAGAGCACAAGGTAATCCATAAAAAGTGGCCACGGTCTCAAATGGGAGGAGAGCTAGCTCGATAGTAGGGCCCGAGGATGGGTAAGGAAGGCCAAGAGCTATCCGAGGTGGGTTCTTGCCCAACACACAAAGGTGATCCCTCCCCTTCTTAAACACGTGGAATCCATTTAGAAAGACCATAGTTAGGTCTTCCCAAGGGGTGGTAGTGAGAGATGGGGGTGTGTGAAGGCCGAGATTGTGGAACCTAGGCAAGTGAGTGGCAAGTGTAGGTTTGGAGGCATATTCCTCGAAAGTTGCCATGGAAGTGGTGTCCCAAAAATCTCTTCGGCACTCATGGGCATCCTTAATAAAAAAATGTCCTAAAGGGGGCTCTAAGGGCACATAGCTCACCCTCTCGGATAAAGTTCACATTATCCCAAGAATGTCCCACAAAGTCACCCAAAGTGGTCCACATCGGTAATATAGAACTAAGGATGGTCTCGGGTGCATGCAAAGACAAGTGAATGGAAGGCATGAAAGTGTGAGCATGACAAGCATACCTCGGAGACAAGATATGGACAACCTTGTCTCGGTCCTTTTTGTACCGGTCTTCAAAGAGGGGAAGTTCCACAAGGGCCATTCCACGTAGATGCATCCTCAAGAGAGAAAATACCGCATGATGGTCGAGCGGTGCAGGATCTGTGAGGAGCGGCCGGTCTCCTTGGTGGCTTAGCAATGGCGAGGCCCCCGACGGTAGTGATGGCTTCGGCCAAGTGAGAAGCAAGGCCACACATCTCATGATGGCGCGGTCAATGGGAGCCTCCAAGGTGGAACAAGGGCGCTCGAGAGGAGGCGCCGGAGGAAGGATGCGGCGACGGGCCACAAGTAGGCGGCATTCACAACGCCCTTGTAGGGCAGCCAGTGGGTGGGCGTCGGTTGTCGGCTAGACGACGCCGGTACGGTGGCCGCGTCAGTGGGGACGGGTCCCAACCCGGGGGTGAGTGTGCCGAAAGGTGGCGGGCTGCTGGTGGCTATGCACTGGCCCTTGCCTTTGTGGTGGGGCGCGAAAGGTGTGTGTGCCTCAAGGGCCTTGAGCTAATTTCTCTCAACTTTCTTCAAGAACTTCACGTGGAGACATAGGAAAGAGAGTGATCCGCTTCCCCTCATGGACAAAGACAAAGGTATTGAGGAACCCATCATGGATCACTCGCAGATCAAAGTGCCAAGGCCTTCCTAGCAAAATATGAGTGGCATCCATAGAAATAACATCACACAAAATTTGATCAAAATAGGAGCCAATAGAAAAAGCAATGTGGCATTGCCTAGCTACCACATCACTTGTACCGTCGCCAAGTCCTTGGGGGCTATAAGGATGAAGATGAGCCGTGGTGGGAAGATGGAGATGCTTGACCACGCGCGCATTGACAAAGTTGGCACATGACCCGCCATCGATGATCATACTAAGGGAGGAAGTACCCATGAGGCATCGAGTGTGAAAGAGACTATCCCGTTGGTCCTTTGTGTCACCCTCGTGGATCGAGAGCACACGGCGAGTCACTAAGCTCAATGGGGCGGCGACTCCATGCGCAAGAGGGGCGCAATCATAGTCATCATAAATGCCCTTCGCGGCGGCCTCATGCTCGTTCTCCGGGGCCTCCTCTTCATCATCAAAGGATTCATACCCACTTGTGGCGGTGAAAAAGACCCGCTTGGCGTTGGGGCAATCCCGATGTAGGTGGCCATGGCCGCCACACTTGAAGCAAGCACGGTCGCTAGACCGCTCAGTCGTGGGGGTCGGGGCACGTGTGCCGGGAGCCGGGCCATGGGGTGGATCACGCAGCCGAGCGGCTCCGGCAGCCTCGGTTGAGGTGGGCGGGGCTGTAGCGGGCCCGGTGCGCGGCAGCGGGGCAACAACGGCGGCCGAGGGCGAACCAAAGGAGGAGCTAGGGACGGTGGAGACCCGAGGCAGCTGCGAACGGGCCCAAGCGGCCTTCTTCTTCCGTTGTTGTTGATTGTAGATCTCCATGGCCGTGTGGGTGAGAGTGTTGATGTCCCGGATAGGGAGTAGGATCAATGGCTCACGAATGTCCACATCGAGGCCGCGGAGGAATATAGTGCGGAGAGAGGCGGGGGTGGTGGACACACCGGCCTTGTGGATGAGCTCCTCAAGCTCGGCAAAGAACTCAAGCGGCGTGCGGGCGCCTTGGTGGGCTAGGGCAATTTGGAAGCGCATGTGCTCAAGGTAGTCCTCCGGAACACACCGCTTGGTCATGGCATAGATGAGTTGGTTCCAAGCCACGACCGTCGGTAAGCGGCGCCTCTCTCTCTCTCTCAGTGGTGAAGCGGAACCACCAAGCACGGGCATGGCCGGTGAATTGGAGCGTGGCAATCTCAACCCGCTCATAATCCTCATATTGGCAATGATTTAGGGCATACTCCGTGGCTTGCTTCTAGGCTTGCTTCCAATCAAGGAATTTGGCCGCGTCGTATCCCTCGCAAAAGGCTCGATGTGGACCTTGATCTCTCGGCGTTGGCCAAAGTTTTGTACGGCCCCGACAGTCATGGACTTGGCGGGCCGCTTGCCCACGGCCTCAGAAATCAGCCGGCGGTGGAGGGAGCCATTGCGGATCATGGCGATCCAAGGGGCGCCGGTGGGGGGCTCGGCCTCGGCCATGAGGACGGGGGAGCAAGTCAGCGAAGGGGTCGTCCTCAAATGGCTCGTGGAAGACTTCATCAAACACGTCCTCTTCCTCATGGGCCCCAAATGCTTCATCTCCGTCATCAAAGCCCTCGAAATTGCCGTAACCATACCGAGGGTGCGGGAGGTCATCGCCGGCGGGGCCCCAGGCGGCGCGTGAATATGGCTCGCCATCAAAGGGGGCTGCGGAGTGGTGGAGATGCCGGCCCGACAGCGGCCGAGCATCGTGATGGCCTCGTAAATCGGCACGCGCTGGTCGGTAGTCGTAGTAGCTCGGCTCCCGGGGCGGTGGCAAGCGCTCGACAAAGGCCCAGACATCGGATGGCGGTGAAGGATACATAGGCCCCTTGCCCCGAGCTTGCGCCGTGTGATCATGGAGGGGCTCTGCCGGGCCATGGGATGAAGCGCCGGTGTAGATGGGCGCCGGCTGATGCGGCACCACGGTTGGCGCGGTGGCTGGAGGGCCGGCGGCAATGGTGGCCAAACTAAGCTCGAGGGCAGCCATGCGCGCGTCAGCGGCCTCCTTCTCACGGCAGAGCGCAACCAACTCGGTGTGGGTCGCACGCAAGGCCTCGGCGGCAGCCTCCTTGGCTCGGTTTTCCTCGGCAAGCCTAGCCACAAATGACTCGGGGGAGAGTGTTGGCGTGGAGCTCCGAGGGATCCTATTGTCGGCATCCATGGGATCCTCCATTTGTGGACTCACCTACAAGAGGCCATAAAGCAACCCAAGTAACAAATTCAAAGGCACAAGTAATTACACTTAAAGAAAAAGCACACGAAATGATGCCTATGACAACAACCACACACAAAGGCAAAGTGATGCGACCCTACCCGCAATGACCGCCGCCGAGGAGGAAGGGTCCATGAGCATCCAGAGTCAAGGGCCCGTGACTAGGGCTCGCGCCAAGGCCATTGCCAAGGCCACCCAATCCCTGGTCGCGTGCCTAGTCGCCCGCCAAGGCGCACCCGAGGCCGCGCCTACACTTCGACTCCTCACCACCATCCAAGGCTCAGAAGACATCTAGCCGAGCACTCCAGCTTCCGACGTTGGCACATCATTGGAAGACCCTCTACAAACCTAAGCCAAGCCAGCGCCTCACTCGCGCCCCAGCGCGCCGCCCTAGTACCGCCTCGCCACGTCTTGCCGCCGTCGCCGAGGCCTCACAAAGGTGCAAGTACTAGCCTTAGTCTATTTTGGGTTTAGAGGTTTATTTGATGTAATTGGCATTCCATTTTAAGACTTTCTTTATTTAGTACTTTCTATTTTTAGTTAGTTTCTAATTTTAGCCTTGCTATTTTGGGACGTGTGCTTCACTATTGTTTAGTGGGCTAGTCCATGGGCGTGTCTCGGCCCATCCGAGTGCTGCGCCCCTATATAAGCCAAACGTGGCTCTTGTAACAAGGTTATGTCAATTTTATCTAAGTTATTGTTGAGAGCCAAATTGCCTCCATTCCTTAGACCGACGTCATAAAACCCTCTATTTCTCATCTCCTTCTCCGCCGCCGACGCTACGGCACCCACTCGAACCCATTCGAGTCTATCCTCCGCCGCCGACGCTACGGCACCCACTCGACCTCCATCGAGCCTATCCAACCATCTGTTGCCGATGCTACGACCGTGCTCGACCCATCGAGCCACCCATTCTCCTCAACGCGCCTAGCCCTGAGATCGCGTCTGAGATCCACCACCATCGTTACCATCGCCACCGTGCCCACTATCGCATCCGCTTCCACCGCCGTCGCTAGCCCAATCGCTAGTGTCATCGTCATCGTCGCCGCTAACAAGCCCACATTCGAGCATGCTTCCCAGTGACACCGACTCCCTCGCCGTCGTCCCCGATATTCAACCGTGTCAGTAAACCTCAATGTTCACTGTTCACAACGCCGCTTCGAAGCCATTTGTGCAATTCAACAAGGACAAAGCCACGGTTTCCACGGCCGGCCTTCAAAGCCTAGCGAAGCGACTCACATCAAGATCTGGATCCTTGCCATCACGACACTCGTGCCGGCATTCGGAGATAGGGACGTATCAACAGGCATCAGAGCCTTTGATCTTGTAAGTCGCTTATCAAGTTTTATTTGTTCACCAGTTTTTTTCTTCCCCATTACTCGCTTCCACCATTGTTACAAAATTTTTTCTTTGCTTCCTAGCATGTCCGATCGGTTGCACAAGGAAAGTCCTTGGCCGAATCTCTTGATTCCCTCCGAAATTCGTGTGATTTATTTGCATAAAATCTTTCGAAATTAAGTGGTTAATTTGCTTGATTGCTTGCGTGATTTTCATTTTCATACTTGCCATATCTTTAGGTTGTTAGCCACAAAATCTCCAAGATTCTTCTCTCTCCAATCACCGAATTAGTTGTGATTTCTTTCCTTAGTTACTAAGCCGTTTATTTTGTTTGATTTGCTCTTATCCGAGATCCTTCAAAGTCAAAGGCAAAGATCTCGGCATTTGAAATTCAAATTCAAAAAAAGAAGAAGTCAAAGTCGGATTACCAAAAAAAAGAAGACACGACTTAAAATTAATAAAAAAAAAGAGGGAAAGCCAAAATAAGGCAACCCTCTTCCACCAACGGCTTGGCTCACTTCTCTACCCCTCCACCGTCTAGGTCGACGCCTAGAGGTTGGCTTTGTGTGTTTGTGATTGTTCGCGTAAGAGTTAAGACTTAATTACTTGGTCTCGTTTGGTTTTGTGCTTGCTTATCACACTTATTTTGTGTTAGCCTTAAGCCGCCCTTACGGCCTAAAGTCCTAGCCTACCTACGTGAACATTTGTGACTTGTTAGTGCTTGCTTGGTTGTTGGTTTTGTTGTCCATTGTTCATTTTTACTCCCCATGTCTGGACATATTGTGATAGGTAGCCTTTCGGCGCCCACCGGTGGCAATGTCCAAGGAGACGGTAACAACAACAACCCCCCTCAAGAAGTTGTTCCTCAAGAGAACCCGCCATAACAAGACCCCCTTTTGGAGCTCTCGGCTGAGCAAAGGGAGATTCAAGAGCTTAGGCAACTTGTGGCCCAACTCCAAAGACAAAGGACGGTGCCGACACTGCTAGCCGACACGGACGCAGCGGGCATGCCTCGCCCTACCGTGGCCGGCCTAAGCATGGCGCGCCTGGACAAAGGCAAAGGAGTGATGCCATCCACATCTCACCAACAGCCTCGCCTCCAACGCATCCAGTCGGTCATCGAGAGCCGACAAGGCCACGTCTCACCCCGTGAGCGATACGTGCCCAGAGAGCCGCCTATCGGCTACCACACCGGCGACGAGGAGGCCCATGACTCTGAAGGTGAGTATTCTGACCCTTACGATTTTAATGACAGGTATGCCGCCGAAAGGTCAAGACTCCGCCGCGTGACCACCACCGCGCCTCGAGACAACCGCGCTAACATCAACGCGCGCGATTCTAGCCATAGGCGTCGGCACGGATGGCGCATCACAGGCGATGGCGGTGCATCCAGACCTGTTGCCCCTACCCTAGTTCCCTTCGACGTGGAGGACCACCTAGGCCACCAAAGTGCAAGAACACCGCGCTATGGCTCAGATGGCTACTTCTCCACCACTCCTCTTCACGGCGACGAATTTGAAGAATTCTATGATGAAGAGATGGAGGATTCTGGGATGATCAACCCTAGCAATTTCCACCCCCTACTCGGTGACCCTATGGAGCTGCAAGATAGGCCCGCCGATTGGATTCCTCCACCAAGGCTTCAACAAGGCGCAACTCAGGCCCAGGCAGGCTACGACAGGCGCGATGCCATGGATCATAGGTGCGACATGCCTCATGAAATTCGCCGCATTGCGCCGCACCAAGGCCACCAGCGCCGCAATCGTGCACAGGAAATGGAGCCACATGCCGCTATGGGCGAAGACCGGGGCTATAGAGGCGGCAGACGGCGCCAGCTTGGTCATGGACGATTCCAGCAAGCCCAGGGCCATGGATATCAACCATTAGACATCCCAGCGCCGCGCTTGCCACAACTCCACCAAGGCGCCGCCCCAAGGCTCAACCTCCACGAGGTTAAGGTAAAAATTGATCATTTTTTTGGCGAGTACAATCCTGCTTTGTTTCTTGAATGGTTGCAGGCCACAAAATATACATTGCTGTATTGCAAGATCCATGAGGAGGAGCATGTCGCCGCCACCACTATCCACTTTCGCGGCGCCGCTAGGGTTTGGTGGCATCGCTTCGTGGATGATCGCATTAGGCGTAATTTGGTGCCTCTCACAGAATGGCACCAGTTGAAGTTTGTCATGACCCAAAAGTACGTGCCAGGGGATTACAAGAACCAAATGCGCCTTGACATTGCCATGGCGAGACAAGGCTCGAAGACACCACTTGAGTTCTTTTCTCAACTCGAAGACATGTATTACAAGGCTTCGATAAGTGTGGCACTTTCAACCTTGAGGACCAAGTTTTTAAGTGGTCTTAATCTCAATATTAGGGATTAATTAGAGATCTTGCCCATCAAGGATCTCAACACGCTTACGCACATGACCATGCAACTCCACAACCAACAAGTGCGAAAGCATCAAGCTCCTTACCAACCATATGGCCAACGCAGGTATGACTCTCAAACTAGTCAAGTTCCTTCGACTAACGTGCGTCCCCAAGCCACATGTTCTTTAGCGCCTAGCCAAGGCCGAAATGCCAAGGACGCGGCACCGAGCTCGACATCCAGCCGCGCCCCAGCACACAGACAAGGCCCAGCGGGCACAGAGCGCGCGCGCGACTTGGAGTGTTTCAAATGTGGTGGGAGATACCATTATAAAATGGATTGCCCCAATGCCAAGAAGGTTTTGTTCTCCGCTGTCGCTGCTGGATACGAGTCCATGGAGGAGGAGGACAAGGCCAACTTGGAGACTATAGAGGAAGGCTTTGAGGAAGACATCGAAGAAGGCTATGCTTGTGAGCCCGTCGCGCTACATGCTGGGACGCTGCTGAGCCTGGTGACGCGACGCATCCTCACGGTGAAAGAGGCTAGCCTTGTCGACCAACGCAAGAACCTTTTTCACACAAGGTGCTTGGTCAAGACCGCCTCGTTGAGTGTCATCATTGATGATGGGAGCTGCTGCAACATCATCAATGACAAGGTGGTCAATCACTTCAACCTTGAGACCACACCACACCCACTGTCACTCGATAGTGCCTCATCTCGTTTTCCATTGGCCAATATAGTGATTCAATTGATGTCATTGCAATGGACGCCACCCATCTCTTGATTGGGCGTCCATGGCAATTTGATCATCGCGTGCTTCACGATGGGTATCTAAACACTTATGTGTTTACCTACCACGGGAAGCGCATGACTCTCTTACCTATGTCTCTACATGAGATATTGCAGGACCAGGTCGAGAGGGATCGCCAAAAGGCCATTGAAGCCGCCACGGCCATGCCTAACGCGTCTCCAAAAGGCCCACCGCAGCGCCTCGACCCCAATCTTGGCCACACTATTTCTGGCTCGGGCACTGGCACCAAAAAGCTTAATGCCACCCCTAGCCAGCCCAACGCCTCTCTGCAGCCTGCCAGCGCCGCGCACCCTGCCGTGAAGAAGGGCAAACAAAGGCCCAAGGAGGCCTGGCCAGGCGAGGCCGATTCTGGCTCGAGCACTGGACTCTACCACCCCAGTGCCCACCATTCCGAGCCCAGTGCCTCGCTGCCTCCAACTTTGGCCGCGAGATCGCCGCCAGCGCGAAATCTACAAGGGCGCTGCGAGCACAGGTTTCTGCTGGCGAGGCCCAGTGACTTGACCTAGGCGTTGAGGGGACAACGACCTTGCTTCTTGCTAGTGCCTACTCCAAGCCCTGATTGCGCTGCTGACAAGCCCTTGCCTCCGCCGGTTGCCGAGTTGTTGTTGGAGTTCGCCGACGTGATGCTTGAGGAACTGCCACTAGGACTGTCGCTTGTGAGGGAGATCGAGTGATAGAGGCTAAAGTCGTATCACCTTATCAAAGTAATCCTAAACAAACCTAACTCAGTAGAATAGGCAAGTAAGGGTCGAATGTCACAGGGAGGAGTTGTCTTTCTTTATGTAAGGTTGCATGCACAAGTAACAAAGGGGGGTTTTGGTTGGTTGTTTGTAAACAAGTAAACAAAGGAAACAAAAGCAAAGGTTTGTAATCAAATTGGGAAAAAACACTTAGCCAGACAAATATCCACCATTCATATGATTGATTGGTCCTAGGTTATCTCTATTCCTTCCTATGATTATTCATGTCCCTATTCTGAAATAGTTACCAGTCCTATCCATCCTGGTAACCCTAACTATTAAACAATCCCTACCAACCTTCAAGATTTAATTCAATAGTAGCAAGAAGCATAGGAATTAACCAGGATACATGCAACACCACGACCCGCAGTATTTAACATATAATCAATTCTCTTTCACAATAAACTAGTCCAACCAGTCCTCGAATATCATGTTGCTACACAAGATAAGGAATCTCAACCCGAAATATCCAAACCCTAGCAATAGACAATTACCAATAATAACTAGTTGCGTCCAACAAGCGAAATCAATAAGAATCAATAGGAATAAGCTCAAGAGAAAAGATATAATCCAAAGGAAGAGGAATAGAATTATAACCTCACAATCATATATCAAATGAAGGCTTTAATTGTCGAACAAAGCAAAGGTGCTTAGTTTTTCATAACTCAAAGGGAAAAAAAAACAATATTGAATAATAGTCTAGATGATGAATGGAGGCTATTGAAACTAGGTTTTAAATAAACTAAACCTAAACCCAAAGATCACAAACATAATCTAAAAGGAAACTAAAATAATCCTACCGGAATAAAGGAAATAAAATAAAAAGAAATAATAAAAGAAAAGTAAATCTTCGGAAAACTTCGGACGCGCTGACGAGAAGGATTTCCGCGATCGCGGCTACAGCTTCTGCGATCGCGGAAATACAATATTGATCTCGACTTTTCCGTGACCAAGGCACTTGGACTTCCGCGATCGCGGATCTTTACTTCTCGCCTTTCGTTGATTCCCGCGACCGCGGCCATGGCCTCCGCGACCGCGGTTATGCTCCTGTAGAACCACTTGGTTCTACTTCTTCGTCTTCTTGGGTGGCTTCCTTCTCTCTTCAATATATCTTCATTTAAGCTTCTCCAAACCACTATATCCGCACTTCTATTTCTCAACTCCAATCTCTACAATACGCTCTAAACATCTCCAAAATGGTACACAAAACACCGGTAACAACTCCTAGTTAAACCCTACAAAGTAGCGTTGATCAAATTCCCCCATGCTTAAACCTTGTTCGTCCTCGAGTAAGCTAAAATAAACCTACTCCTCCAATCAAATCCCCAAGGTCTCAGGAAGCATAGAAAAAATCATCCCCACTAAGAATTGCACCTAACATGAAACTCCAAGGCACCAACACAATAAAACACAGCACACAAAACACAACAACCAAGCCTAAAGGAAAGCAGAGTACTTCCCCCAAGCTTATACTGAACACCATAGAGTGAATAAACATCTAATCCTAGCCTCCATCTATCTTCTTATGCCTCCCAGAGTGACCTACCCGAATCCTCCTTATATCTCATCTTCTTATGTCACCACGCCAGGAAAAATGAGGAATCCTAATAATCACTCTTCTTCTTTTCACTCATTTTGCCAAGGCGCCCTTTCGGGTTTTCACCAAGCCACTCATTTCATTTTTCAATAGATGGGCTCACATAAACTCACATCACTCTTGACCTCTTATTACCCCAGCCTAATGTTGGTCCAAGCCACCTGCTTATTACCTAAGCCGCCCTCTCGGGTTTTCGACTTATCATAGGATTTCTATTTTTGCCTTTTTTCAAATTTTTGGCTTTTTCATTTTCTTCATTTTTTTCTTTCTCCTCAGCGACAAGCAAATATAGAACACTCCCCCATGCTTAAACATTGCATTGTCCTCAATGTAATAAAAGACAAAAAAGATGAAGCACAGGGAAAGGCAATGAAGTACTCACAACCGTCGTCGAGTCGGCTTGGACACGAAAGTTGTTGCTGGCAGTAAAACAATAAAAGCACATGTCGCTGGTGTTGTGGCATCGTCTTCCAATAATCTCCACCGTGCAACCAAATAGATCCACTGTAGGGTGTAGTGGAATAGCAAAGAAGTTGGGGTTACACGGCCTTCAACGAACACATAATGGAGCCCAGATGTAAATGGGGTATGTGCTCTGGTGTTCCTCCTCATCAACTGTCGAATGTCGGGCCATCATCGTTGCCAAATAAAATTGTGGGGCGAATGTCTCCTCCTTGGCAGCATGATGCGCACCATCTCTCAATGTAAAATCGGACAGCTGGCCTTCGGTAGAACTTTTTTTTTTGATTTTTTTTTGGTCAGGGGACTTACAGTGGTATTTCCGTGATCGCGGAAAAGTTTCTGGTGTAGAACACCGTCTTCGAATATTTTGGCTCAGGTCTCCGACCTACAGGTTAGTCGAAAACAAAAACAAAAACAAAAACAAAAACAAAAACAAAAACAAAAACAAAAACAAAAACAAAAACAAAAACAAAAACAAAAACAAAAACAAAAACAAAAACAAAAACAAAAACAAAAACAAAAACAAACATACAATAATAAAAACTAGAAAGGAAAAGACAAGAAAATACGTGCATACCTCGGGTTGCCTCCCGAGCAGCGCCTTAGTTATTGTCGTGGCTCGACATGGTGCTTTCCAACGAGATCTCAGCAATTGGTTCCTCAAGAACCATCTCATCTATCGCCTCATTGTTGAATCCCTCATGGTAAGGTTTTAACTTGTGACCATTCACCTTGGACACCCTGTTGGTCTTCCCATCATATATATCAACTGCTCTATGTGGAAAAACGCGAGTAACAACGTAGGGACCCAACCATCTGGAACGGAGTTTTCCTGGGAAAAGTTTCAGGCGAGATTGAAATAGTAGGACCTTGTCCCCAATGTTGAAGTCCTTTCTCAGAATGTTCTTATCATGCCAAGCCTTCGTCTTCTCCTTGTAAATAACTGCATTGTCGTACGCATCAAGGCGTATCTCCTCCAACTCTTGCAGCTACAACTTATGAAATTCTCCCACCTCATCAATTTGCATATTGCACTTCTTCACAGCCCATAATGCCTTGTGCTCAAGCTCCACTGGAAGATGGCATGCTTTTCCAAATAGCAATCTAAAGGGAGACATCCTAATGGGGGTTTTGTATGCTGTCCGATAAGCCCACAAAGCATCATCCAATCTCAGGCTCCAATCCTTCCTATTTGGAGCGACCGTCTTCTCAAGGGTGGTTTTGATCTCTCTGTTTGACACTTCAGCTTGCCCATTGGTTTGTGGATGGTAGGCAGTGGAGATTCTCTGTGTGACATGATATTTCTTCAGTAGTCCACTAACGGTCTTGTTGCAGAAGTGAGTTCCCCTGTCACTTATCAAAGCTTTGGGGATTCCAAACCTAGAGAATATGCTTTTCTTTTGAAAATCTGCCACCACTTTAGAATCATCAGTCCTGGTGGCCTTCGCTTCCACCCATTTGGAAACGTAGTCCACCGCAAGTAAAATATATAGGTTCCCAAAAAAGCTAGGAAATGGTCCCATAAAGTCAATGCCCCAAACATCAAAAATATCACAAAAAATTAAATTTGATTGTGGCATCTCGTTCCTGCGAGAAATATTCCCGACCCTTTGGCATTGATCACAAGACTTACAAAAGGCATGTGCATGCCGAAAGATGTGTGGCCAATAAAATCCTGTGTCCAAAACCTTCCTAGCAGTTTTATTTGCCCTAAAGTGGCCCCCATATGCATGAGAATGACAAAAAGCTAAAACAGATTATACCTCATTATCCGGAAGACATCGACGGATTACCTGGTCAACACAGTGCCTCCAAAGATAGGGGTCATCCCACACATAGAATCGAGACTCACGCCGTATCTTGTCCTTTTGCGCTTTAGAAAAGTTGGGCGAGAACTCTTCTCGAACGAGAAAATTCACCATGTTAGCATACCATGGCTGGAGGGTGCGGAGTCCAAGAAGTAATTCTTCAGAAACAGACTCGGATGACGAGTCAAAGGCCTTTCCGCGGTCACGGAACTCATCCCGCGGTCATGGTGATTTTTCGAAAAAATTGACGAGACAAACGGTTGCTCCAGGGGAATTTCCGCGATCGCGGAAATTTTTCCGCGATCGCGGAAAACTTTCTGTAGAAGGGTTTGAAGTTAGTGATGACTCAGGGAAATTTCCGCGGTCGCGGAAAAGTTTTTGTATTGACTTCGCACAATGTATCGTCGGGAAAATCGCCCTGTATCTGTGCCTCCTTCTTTTCTTTGTCCCCGTCCAGTACGAGCCTGCTTAAGTGATCAGCCACCAAGTTCTCAGCTCCCTTTTTACCCCTGATCTCCACATCAAACTCACTCAGCAGCAATATCCATCGAATCAATCTTGGTTTTGCCTCTTTCTTCGTCAATAGATAACGAAGAGCTGCATGATCTATATAGATAATCACTTTGGTGCCAAGTAAATATTGCCTAAATTTCTCCAAGGCAAACACGACAGCGAGCAATTCTTTTTCAATGGTGGAGTAGTTCCGCTGCGCTCCATTCAGAGTCATGGAAGCATAGTGAATCACATGGGAGGCTCTAGCTTCTTTTTTGCCCAAGGACTGCTCCTACAACATAATCGCTGGCATCACACATTATCTCAAAGGGGCGAGACCAATCCGGTGTTTGAATAATTGGTGCACTAGTGAGGCGAGCTTTCAATTCATCAAATGCCTTTTTGCACTCATCATTAAGCTCAAAATTCACCTCCTTCTTCAGCAGCTCGCATAGGGGTGATGAGATCTTTGAAAAATCTTTAATAAACCGGCGGTAGAAACTGCATGGCCTAAGAAAGAACGCACTTCACGCACATTAGTAGGATAAGGTAAAGACTGAATTACATCAATATTTGCTTTATCGACCTCAATACCCTTTGATGACACTATATGTCCTAGCACAATTCTTTGTTCAACCATAAAATGACACTTTTCAGAATTAAGAACCAAGTTGGTTTCTATACATCTTTTAAGCACAAGTGATAAATGGTCCAAACATGCATCAAAACTATCACCATGGACTGTGAAATCATCCATAAATACCTCAATGAAATGTTTCACATACTCAGAAAAAATGCTTAACATACACCTTTGAAATGTCCCGGGTGCGTTACACAACCCGAATGGCATCCTGCGATATGAAAAAGTACCAAAAGGGCATATAAATGTCGTCTTTTCTTGATCCTCTGGTGCTATGGCCACCTAAAAATAACCTGAGTATCCATCCAGAAAACAATAATAGGGGCGACCAACAAGTCGCTCAAGCATTTGATCAATAAAGGGTAAAGGAAAGTGATCCTTTCTAGTTATCGCATTCAGCTTACGGTAATCAATGCATACTCTCCATCCAGTTTGCACTCGGGTGGGGACCAACTCTCCTTGTTGGTTTTCCACAACTGTGATGCCTCCCTTCTTTGGAACAACTTGTGTCGGACTCACCCATTTACTGTCAGAGATAGGAAAAATCATCCCTGCCTGCAAGAGCTTCAACACCTCCTTCTTTACCACCTCCATCATTGGTGGGTTGAGTCATCTCTGTGGTTGCCTAGATGGTTTGGCTTCGTCCTCCAGCAGAATCATATGCATACATGTAGTGGGACTAATTCCCTTGATGTCGGCGATGGTCCATCCCAATGCTGTCTTGTGCTCCTTAAGCACTACCACCAATTTCTCCTCTTGATCCCTGGAAAGCTTGTTAGAGATAATGACCGGTAATGTGTCACTCTTTCCCAGAAAGGCATACATGAGGTGGTCTAGTAGCGGCTTGAGTTCAATCTCTGGTGCCTGCACAATGGAAGGTAAAAGCCTCTCGCTTGGCACTTTTAGTGGAATGGGGCCAACGCCCAAATGATTGAGATGAGGCTTACCATAGGCATCCAAGTGAGCCACAGTTTCCTGCAGGTTAGTAGATAAAGCAAAATCTACTTGTGGGTCTAATATGTTATTCTCAATAACAGATTACAGCTCATCGGAACAAGTAGTATCAAAAACATCTTGCACAATGTAACACCCCCAAATCTGAACCCAAATGGAAAGGTATTACCGCCAGTGACTCCGATATTCCTCACCAAAGTCACCCAGGCTTTACCGTTTGAATACAAATCATGAAATACAATGATACAAAATGATAACTTTATTCATATAAAACATGAGTCCCGGGATTACATCCCAATCCCGAATATGACAAATACAGAGTTTAAACAAGGTATAGCGGAAGTCTTTTAAATATATAACAGAGTAAATAAGTTACAGTGGAAGTCTTTTTAAATATATAACAGAGTAAATAAGTTACAACCGAAGTCTTTCTTGAAATATTACAAAAAGGGTTGTGATCGTAATGATCATCTGCCCAAGGATCTCAACCTGATTAAAATATAATTATTAAAACATCCAAAAATCACCGTCGTCTTCATAGTCATTCTAGTCTCCTCATATCTTCGCTCTATCTGATGTGCCGAATCGAACGGATGACACCAGCCAACAATGCAGATAACAATTGCGGTTGGTTAGTCTAAACGAATAGACCATGCAAGGGCACAAAACAGATGGTTCTAAGTAGTCGTATTAGGTTAGACTCCTCGTCTCTCGAATAAAAGTCGAGTACGTTAGTCAACCACTATACTATACTTGAATATGACAAAAGGCATGCACAAGAGAAGATTCTGGAAGACTGAATCTTCGCAGAAACCGACCCGAAAGAAGACTCCAACGGAAGTGAGTCTTAAGGAAATATGACAAATCTGGAACGTTTAAAGAATCAGACATCAGTGATTTAAAAGCTGACTTAGATGTTTCGGTTCACGACCAACCTCACCGCTTACAGCGAATCCAGATTGGAAAGAGAATATACTCTGATCAAAAGTCGAGACGAGCTTTCCTAGTTGCACTATTTACTTAGCTGCACTACTCGCCAAAGGTATATTAATTATGTGCACTCGGGCACTTTATCTTATTTAATTCCAAAACCCACATTACGTTATAAGCTTTTAAACATATGCCCTGTCACGTAGGACATACAACTAAGGAATGGACCTCACAGAATCCAAGCCTCTGGACTTATATCGAAGGAATGAACCTCGCAGAGTCCAAGCCTCTACTATCGTAGGGTCTTGATCGCCCTTTTCCCCAAGTTATAAAGAAACGAATGGACCTCACGGAGTCCAGGCGTTCCTACGAATACTCGTGCTAACTAACAGTTCGAGCACAACAATAGTTCAGGATAAATCCACATAAATGCCCTCAAGGCGAACATAAATAATAGCGTTGTTCTAACAGATATACAACCTATTATGATATCATTATTACAGTTTCCAAAACAGTTTATAAAACCATTTCCAGATAAACACAATAATCATTCCAAATTAATTACTCAGATAAACAACTGATAATTAATGTAAATATGGAACGATGAGCAAGAGCGAACCACCACTTGCCTTAATCCGCAGAGTTTGAACGAAGCCTAACGACGAGTTTCCGGGCTCGACACAGGGACAGATCTGGCACACAGATTCCTTCGAATCGACCCATAAAGAAACCCTAAGTTAGATTCGACAAAAACGAGCACGAACGAAAGAAATCGAAAGGAATGACGTCCGATCGAAGGCTACAGAAGCCAAAGCCACAACAATGCAACAACTGAAGGGCGGCGGTCGCCGCCTGCCTTACGGCGGGCGCCGCCAGCCTCACGGCGGTCGCCGGTGTTCGTGGAGGCGGTCGCCGCCGGCCTTACGGCGGGCACCGCTACGAACATCGGAAATTTTACGAGAACAGAAATCTTACCAATGTCGATCGATTTGGTTCGCCCTTGCCTTGCTTTGGATTCTAAGCTTCTAAGGGCCTCCAAAGCTTCTCCTTTGCAACTGGAACGACACCAAAATGAGCTCCGACGATCGGCTTCAAACTTTCCGGCGAGAGCTCTGTTTTCCGACGAGGTGAATTTGAGAGATTTGAGCTTGTTTCTGTGCTCCAATCTACTCCCAAACCACTCCAATTTATAGCCCAGCTTCAAAGAGGATAAGATCGGCCAACAAAACCACGTGGAGGGCCGAGATCGAAGCACCGTCCGATCGCCGGCAACTGGCAAGGCTACGCCTGCACAAAAGCAGTGGTCGCCGCTGTGCACTTCCTGAGGCAGCGGTCGCCGTTTTTGGCAGCGGTCGCTGTTTTCCTAGGCCACCTGGCGATGCGAAGCTTCGACGAAGGTGCCGAAGAGTTGACTTGCGGCGGTCGCCGCCACGTGGCAGCGGTCGCCGCCAAGTCAACTCTTATCCGATTAGCTTTTGGATAAGCTTGGCTTAGCCCGGGATAAAAATAATCATACACGAACGAGTATTAAGTCCCAAAGTACGGCGACTGTATATTATTTCACTGAGAAAAATATTACAGAGATTGAGAACATTACATAATGTCTTTCTGTCTCCGAAATTAATCTGACGTACCAAACATGCTTTCGGGAATAATCCCAGAACTCCAAAATATCCTTACAGAAATAAGAGGGTATCACACACAATAGGATCAATCACATCAATAGCAGATAGAGAATGATCATCAATGGGGTATTTCATAGCATCATATATGTTATACTCCACCTTTCCCCCATCAAATTCCATAGTAAGGGTTCCACTACTTATATCAATCTTTGTCTGGGATGTTTTAAAAAATGGTCTACCTAACAGTATAGGGGCTGCATGTTTATCGTGATCCATATCTAATACAAAGAAGTCAGCAAGAAAAATCAAATTATCAACCATTACAAGGACATCTTCAACTACCCCTTTCGGGTACACATTATATCTATCTGACAATTGAACAACTATTCATGTCTCATACAAAGGTCCTAATCCTAATGATTCATACAAAGAATAAGGCAAGACATTTATAGATGCACCTAGATCTAGCATAACTTTCTCAAATTTAGTGTCACCTATCACACATGGAATACTAAACATGCCTGGATCACCACACTTTTTAGGCATACGCCTTTGAAAAACAACAGAAACATGTTCGCTCACCTTAATCTTTTTCTTTCCCTTCAATTTCTGATTTCTTTTAATGGTACACAGTTCTTTCAGAAATTTAGCATAGCGAGGAATACTCTTGACAAGTTTGAGTAAGGGAATGTTTACCTCGCATTTACTGAAGGTCTCGAAAATTTCCTTGTTGTTCTCCGGCCTTCTCGTGTCCTTCAGCGCTTCTGGGAATGGCGTGGGTCGCTTCAGCGAACCGAGTGGTGAGAAATCTGGACGAACGTAATCATCATGGACTTCAGCAGGTAAACCGCGGTCGCGGATTGGGTCCCGCGATCCCGGAATTTCGTCGACAATGTCTTCTACTCCAGAACTTTTTCCGCGATCGCGGAAATCTGGCCGCGATCGCGGAAGAACGGCGGTTTTTTCTTCTTCTTCTGTGACGCGTCCGCGGTCACGGATTTCAGGCCGCGAGCGTGGATTTTCCTCTGTAGCAACCATCACTTCTTTCGTTTGGGTTTCGCTCCTCAGCGTCATCGCACAGACGTTCTCCCTCAGGTTTTCTACCATTTGAGATGGTAGTTTCCCCGAAACCCTGGCCTCCAACGTACTCAATGTTTGAGCGACTTGGTCAAACTTATTTTTCAAGTTCTGAATGCTAGATTTCGCCTCTTGATTGTGTTGGACCAACGTTGTAACACTCTGAGCGAGAGATCGAACCATGTCCTCAGTAGACATTGAGGAACTCGGATTTGGTACTGGTGGTCTATGCGCGTATGGCTGCCCGTACTGTTGCTGATTGCCATACTGATGGAACTTTTGTTGCCTAGGATTGAACTCCTGGTAATCATGGTCTTGGGGAGGATATTGTCGAGTCCCGTATCTCGGATTGTGGTGATCCATCCACCCTAGATTATAGGTGTTTGAGTACGGATCATATCTTGGCCTCTGCGGACCAAAACCTCTTACAATGTTTACTTCAGCTGCAGGTTCAAGAAGTGTTGGGCACTCGTCAGTGGGGTGCAGCGGATCATGACAGATTCTACAGGATTTAACTGCCTTTGCTGCACAGGGGCTGGCCCTTTTTATGAATTGTCGTGAGCTCTCAGACAGCTCAAAGAATAACTCAAATGCTACAGCTGGCGTCTTGTTTAGAATACTACCGCCACATGTTGCGTTTACCAATCTGCCCTCATCCTCAAGGAGCCCGCCATATAGATATAGAACGAGATCTTGGTCAGAATAACCATGGTAGGGGCAGCTTGATATCAATCTCATGAATCTCTTATAATAGTCATACAACGACTCAGTAACATGTTGTTCGATGTTGCTGATGCTTCTCTTCAGGCTATTGAGTTTTGTTGCAGGGAAGTACTTCTCAAGAAAGACTTTCTTCATCTCTGCCCATGTATATATGCTTCCTGGAGCCAAATAATAGAACCAATCATTGGCCGCATCCTTCAGAGAGAAAGGAAAGGCCCTCAGCTTGATTTGGTCCTCAGTGATGTTCCTCGGCTTCATGCTAAAGCAGACGACGTGAAATTCAGAAAGATGCTTGTTAGGGTATTCTCCATTCAGCCCATGGAAGTTGGGTAATAAATGAATCAACCCAGATTTTAGCTCAAAATTCACGCCATCCTCAAGATCTGGAAACTGCACAGCAAGTGGTTTATGTTCGATGTTCGGGGCAGTCAACTGCCTCAAAGTCGGTGTTGCTTCAACCATTTCTAAATCAAAATCAAAAAGGGAAGAGTCAGTAGTACGAGTGTGGACCATACGATAGGTCCACACAAAAATTGGCACACAAATACACACAAAGAAAAATTAAAACTTGCCTTCCCCGGCAACGGCGCCAATTTGACAGAGGCTAAAGTCGTATCGCCTTATCAAAATAATCCAAAACGAACCTAACTCAGTAGAATAGGCAAGCAAGGGTCGAATCCCACATGGAGGAGTTGTCTTTCTTTATGTAAGGTTGCATGCACAAGTAACAAAGGGGGGTTTTGGTTGGTTGTTTGTAAACAAGTAAACAAAGGAAACAAAAGCAAAGGTTTGTAATCAAATTGGGAAAAAATACTTAGCCAGACAAATATCCACCATTCATATGATTGATTGGTCCTAGGTTATCTCTATTCCTTCCTATGATTATTCATATCCCTATTCTGAAATAGTTACCAGTCATATCCATCCTGGTAACCCTAACTATTAAACAATACCTATCAACCTTCAAGATTTAATTCAATAGCAGCAAGAAGCATATGAATTAACCAGGATACATACAACACCACGACCCGCAATATTTAACATATAATCAATTATCTTTCACAATAAACTAGTCCAACCAGTCCTAGAATATCATGTTGCTACACAAGATAAGGAATCTCAACCCGAAATATCCAAACCCTAGCAATAGACAATTACCAATAACAACTAGTTGCGTCCAACAAGAGAAATCAATAAGAATCAATAGGAATAAGCTCAAGAGAAAAGATACAATCCAAAGGAATAGGAATAGAATTATAACCTCACAATCATATATCAAATGAAGGCTTCAATTGTCGGACTAAGCAAAGGTGCTTAGTTTTTCATAACTCAAAGGAAAAAAAAACAATACTGAATAATAGTCTAGATGATGAATGAAGGCTATTGGAACTAGGTTTTAAATAAACTAAACCTAAAACCAAAGATCACAAACATAATCTAAAAGGAAACTAAAATAATCCTACCGGAATAAAGGAAATAAAATAAAAAGAAATAATAAAAGAAAAGTAAATCTTCAGAAAACTTCGGACGCGCTGACGAGAAGGATTTCCGTGATCGCGGCTACATCTTCTGCGATCGCGGAAAACACAATGTTGCTCTCGACTTTTCCGCGACCAAGGCACTTGGACTTCCACGATCGCGGATCTTCACTTCTCGCCTTTCGTTGATTCCCGCGACCTCGGCCATGGCCTCCGCGACCGCGGTTATGCTCCTGTAGAACCACTTGGTTCTACTTCTTCGTCTTCTTGGGTGGCTTCCTTCTCTCTTCAATATATCTTCATTTAAACATCTCCAATCTCTACAATACGCTCTAAACATCTCCAAAATGGTACACAAAACACCGGTAACAACTCCTAGTTAAACCCTACAAAGTAGCGTTGATCATCGAGCACCATATTGACTTGGCCCCTGGAGCCTCTTTGCTCAATCGTGCCGCCTACAAAGCCGGCCCTGAAGAGACCAAGGAGCTACAGCGCCAAGTCCAGGATTTGCTTGACAAGGGCTATGTCCGCGAAAGCCTTAGCCCTTGTGCCGTGCCCGTGATTCTTGTGCCAAAGAAGGATGGCTTATGGAGGATGTGTGTGGACTGCCGCACCATCAACCAAATCACAATGAAGTATCGCCACCCTATCCCTTGCCTTGATGACATGCTCGATGAGCTCCATGGTGCCACCTTGTTTTCGAAGATTGACTTGCGAAGTGGCTACCATCAAATCAGAATGAAAGAAGGGGATGAGTGGAAGACGGCGTTCAAGACCAAATATGGTCTCTATGAGTGGCTAGTTATGCCATTTGGGCTCACCAATGCCCCAAGTACTTTTATGCGTTTGATGAACCATGTTTTGAGGGATTTTTTAAGACATTTTATTGTTGTGTATTTCGATGATATACTTGTGTACTCACATAGCTTGCAGGATCACACTGAGCACCTTAGAAAGGTGTTAGAGACACTTCGAAAGGAAAAGCTCTTTGCCAACCTGGGGAAGTGTACTTTTGTCTCGGACACGACCAACTTTCTTGGCTTCGTCGTGTCCAAAGAAGGGCTACGTGTTGATGAGGAGAAGGTCAAGGCAATAAGGGAGTGGCCCACGCCTACCAACCCTACTATGGTAAGATTATTTCTGGGGTTAGCTGGATTCTACCGCCGCTTTGTGAAGGACTTTAGCTCGATTGCCGTGCCTCTCCACGAGTTGACCAAGAAGGGAGCCGTGGTGGTGTGGCTTGCCAAGCATGAGGCGGCATTCGAGGCCTTGAAGGAGGCTTTGTGTCATGCTCCACTTCTACAGCTTCCAGACTTCTCCAAGCACTTCGATATCGAATGTGATGCTTTCATTGTTGGCATTGGAGGTGTCCTTCATCAAGAGAGGAAGCCGATTGCCTTCTTTAGTGAGAAGCTCATAGGTGCAACCCTAAACTACCCTACGTATGATAAATAATTGTATGCTTTGATTAGGGTACTCAAGACATGGAAGCACTACCTATGGCCTAGAGAGTTTGTGATTCACTCAGATCACGCGGCACTTAGCTTCCTCAAAGGCCAAACGACACTCAATCGACGCCATGCTCGATGGGTGGAGTTTATGGAAACTTTTCCATATGTGGTAGTGCACAAGAAAGGGAAAGAGAACGTCGTGGCCGATACTCTATCTAGAAGGTACACTCTTTTGACACATCTCCAAACTAAAGTACTTGGTTTTTTTTTAATTAAGGACTTGTATTTGGTTGATGTGTTTTTCAAGCCTATCTATGAGAGATGCCTTGAGAGCCGTGAGTTTGAGTCCTATTTTGTGGATGCGGGGTATTTGTACAAGGCTGGGAGGTTGTGTATCCCTAGTTCTTCCATTAGGCACCTCCTCATTCAAGAGGCACATGATGGCCGAGGCCATTTTGGGATTTCTAGGACCTTAGCCGCCTTAAGAGAGCACTTCTTTTGGCCACATATGGCTATGCAGGTTAGGAGGTATTATAGGAGTTGTGTGAGTTGTCAAAGAGGGAAAGCTAGGTCGAGTGCCCAAGGTTTATACACACCCCTACCCATTCCCCATGGCCCTTGGGAAGACTTGTCCATGGATTTCATCACTGGGTTGCCTAAGTCTAGGAAAGGCAAAGATTCTATTTTTGTGGTCGTGGATAGGTTTTCCAAGATGGCCCACTTCATAGCATGTCGAACCACACATAGTGCTAGTGGGATTGCCGAGCTCTTCTTTGAGTATGTTGTGAGGTTACATGGTGTGCCTAGGTCCCTAGGACCATAGTGAGTGATAGAGACACCAAGTTTGTTGGGCAGTTTTGGAGGAAACTTTGGGGGAAGCTAGGGACCAAGCTCTTATTTTCCACAAGCTACCACCCCCAAACCGATGGCCAAACCGAGGTCACCAATAGGACCCTAGGAGCCCTCCTCCGAACCATGCTCAAAGCCAATCCCAGGCGTTGGGAGGACTTACTTCCACTTGTTGAGTTTTCATATAATAGGTCCAGGCACTCGGCAACAAGATTGACACCTTTTGAGGTGGTATATGGGAGGAATCCTTTGACTCCATTGGATATGTTGCCGCGCCCACTCAAGGATGAGAGCATGTGTCCGCCGCCAACCGCGCCCACCAGATTCAAGAGCTTCATCGGCGAACCCGTGAGCAACTAGAGAGACTGACAACACAATACGAGGCCCAGCACAACTCCGGCAGGAACAAGGTCACATTTGCACCTGAAGACATGGTGTGGGTGCATTTACGCAAGGATCGCTTCCCAAGCCTTCGCAAGTCCAAGCTCTCGCCGCATGGTGATGGCCCTTTTCGGGTTCTCAAGGCCATAGGCGACAATGCATATGAGGTCGACTTGCTTCCAGATTTTGGTGTCCACGCCACATTCAACGTAGCTGACCTTCAACCTTACGTAGCGCCAGAATTTGATGAGGGTGAAGCGGGGACGCTTTACACCCAAGTGGGGGAGGGTGATGCGACCCTACCCAAACGAACTCCTTAAGTCTTGAGTAAATCCCGACTCCACTAAATGGCCGATGACACTAAAATCACCAACATTCCTCCCCCATTTTAGTGTAATCCTTGATTCACTATACATACATCAAACACAAACTCATGCATAAATGAAAATGTCCTTAGGATTGAATTTCCACATTAGTGTAGTACACATTCCAAATAATCGAGAATCAGGGTGTCCAAAGGATTGAACCCATCAACTCATTTGACTACCTGAAGATACAAACACACACAAGTTTCTACACTACTCCAAGTGCTAACTTGACACTATTCTAGCCATGTGTCCTTATCCATTCACGAACGCATACAAAGCCAAGCCCGGGCTAGTTGAAGCGGCACCACTTCACGCTCGTATAGGTGGATTATTTTAATCATGCACCTACAAATGCATTTTTTCAAAAGATCCATTAAGAAGAGAATCTTCAACCTAACTTTACTTGCAGGTCCGAGCGCATACCTTAGGATGAAGTATGAACATGTGCTCCAAACTCTAACTGTAGGCTTTCCGATTCTATAGTCGAACTTGTAATGCAAGTTTGCTTCTTAGAAGCCCATGAAACGGCACCTCCCCCAAGCAAGAATACCCAACCACTAGTAGAAGAATGATCTTCTATGTTAGTGATCCAACTCGCATCCGAATACCCTTCTAAAATCGAAGGAAATCCGACATATGACAAACCATAATTCATGGTTCCCTTTAAGTACTTGAGTACTCGCCTTATTGCTTGCCAATGATGAGTACTAGGATTACTAGTATATCTACTCAACTTCCCTACAACATAAGCAATATCCGGCCTTGTGCTCGTCATGGCATACATTAAGCAACCAATCATTTATGAGTGCTCGAGTTGTGATACAGCTTTACCCGAATTGGGCATAAGCTTCACACTCGGATCCATAGGAGTGCTAATCGGAGAACAAGTCTCACAATTGAACTTCTTAAGAACTTTCTCAATGTAATGAGATTGTGACAAAGAGAGTCCCTTATTCTCATGTTTGATCCTAATACCAAGGATCACATCCGCCTCCCCCATGTCTTTCATGGCAAAGCTTCATGACAAAAAGGCCTTTGTAAGGTCCACTTGTTTTTGATCTGTACCAAAGATCAACATGTCATCAACATACAAGCAAATGATTACTCCATTACCGGATTTATCAAACTTGCTGTATACACACTTGCCCGACTGATTCAACTCGAATCCGCTCGACAAGACAACCTCATCAAATTTTTGATGCCACTGCTTAGGTGCTTGCTTTAGCCCATACAATGACTTTACCAACTTACACACCTTTTGCTCATTACCGGGCATAACAAACCCTTCAGGTTGCTTCATGTACACCTCCTCCTCCAAATCACCATTTAAGAATGCCGTTTTGACATCCATTTGGTGAATCACAAGATTGTTAATAGCCGCCAAGGCAATCAACAACCTAATGGTGGAGATCCTAGCAACCGGAGCATAGGTATCGAAATAATCAATACCTTCCTTTTGTCTAAAGCCTTGGATAACCAATCGAGCCTTAAACTTGTCAATAGTACCATCGACTTTCATCTTTCTTTTGAAGATCCACTAGCAGCCCAAAGGCTTGCAACCCGGTGGGAGATCTGTTAAAACCCATGTGTTATTTCCCATGATGGAATCCATCTCATAATTTATTGCTTCTTTCCATAATGCAACATCTTGAGACCTCATTGCCTCATTAAAAGTCATAGGATCGACTTTCGTCTTTCTTTCCAAATCCTACAAATACACCACACTTTGATAAGATATACTTATCGAATTCAAAGACTTGTTTAAAACCACACTTATTTAAAACACTACCGGAGACTAAGTTTTTCCTAATTCCGGGTACATGTAAGACATCTTTGAGTTCAAGGGTCTTCCCGGAACTAAATTCTAACAACACTTTCCCACGGCCTAAGATAGGGGCGGTTGACTCGTTGCCCCTATGAAGAACGGACCCATCTTTAACCGGTTCGTAGGTCTTAAACCAGCCACGGTCCTTGCAAACATGATTTGTTGCACCCGAGTCAATCCACCATGCCACTTCATCATCCTACACATAAAATGCCTCAGAAATTAATGGTACATAATTCACAACCGAACTAGAACCAAAATCTGAATACCGACCTTGATGAGTGGTTGGGCCTTGGTCCTTAGACCCTTGCCCCGAACGGTTTTGCCTCGCTCCATTCCTATCTTTAGCAGCCCAACAATCACGCTTAAAGTGACCCGGTTTGCCACATATCCAACAAGCGCCCTTAGGCTTCTTGTTAGATCCACCGTTGGTGTTTTTGGAAGGTTGCTTCTTCCTTTTGTTGTTCTTCTTTGAATTCCCACCCTCCTCCATCATATTTACGGAGGAAGATCCGGGAGTCTCCTTTGGTTTATCGCCCTCTTGCGCCCTTAGAGATTCCTCTATGCGCAAATGGTTCCCAAGTTGCACAATAGACAACTCCTCCTTCTTGTGTTTCAACATGTGTTTAAAGTCCTTCCATGAAGGTGGCAACTTGTCAATAATGCTTGACACCGAGATGGATTCATCCATCTCCATGTTGTGCTGGGCGAATTGCCTAAGGATACGAAGCACTTCATTGTATTGCTCCATAACCGGCCTGGAATCACACATCTTGTAATTGTTGAAATTACTCACAAGGAACTTCTTGCTAGAAGCATACTCGGCCATGTATTTGGATTCCAGCGCATCCCACAACTCCTTTGAGGACTCGACATTCTGGTAGACATCGAAGAGCGAATCCGACATACCGTTGAGGATATGGCCACGACATATGTAGTCGTCATTCTCCCACTTGTTCCTCTTCCTTGTATCCTCCAAAGGCTCGTTCTCTGGATCCTCCGGCGCAGGTGGCATCGGCATACTCAGAACGTACACCACCTTGAGCGTCGTGAGGAGGAAGTGCATCTTCTTTTGCCATCTCTGGAAGTCCACGCCCTCGAACTTCTCCAATTTCCCGGACTTGGAAGTCATATCACGAACGGAAGCAGCCGCCATTGATCAACCACGAAAATATTGATTTTGAATGTTAGATAGGGTATCTCGGTGATCAATGTCTTGGATAAAGATTGAATCGTGTTTGGACACTTTCCAAAATCAATATTTCGACCCTATAGATGTTGCCTCGGGTTACACGAAATTCAATTCGGGATAAGACAATCTCACACCTCTAAAGATTCAGGCTTAATCAATAGAGAACACTTGAAGGTTTCGGTTTTGTTCGATATGGAGAGATCGTAAGTTCTCGCGTCCCCAAGACTTGCCCCAAACCCGCTCTTATATAGAGCATCAGAATATAGGCAGTTATATGTCGGTTTAGGAGGTTAAAAAGTAGTTTTAGCGGTTAAGTTAGGTAAAAACCCGCCAAAAACCGCTAAAACTTCCTTCCCGGCAAGAGGCACGGTTTGTGACAAACCGTACCTTCCTCTAGAGAGCCAGAAAACGAGTTCTGGGACACCGCACGGTTTGTGACAAACCGTGCCATAAACCGTGCGGCTTTACAGAGGCCAAATCTGGCTTCTGTTCTGTTCTGTTCTGCATGGTTGTGGTCCATGGTGCACGGTTTGTCACAAACCGTGCACACCCTTAGGACTCCGGAAATCACCCTCATGGTGTCCGCCTCTTGAACCCCGACACGTTTCGTAACTCCGAGTCTGAAACCACGCACACGAGTGTGCACTCCGCACCCCCGAGACTCGTTATGCGCCGAACGAACTCCTTAAGTCTTTAGTAAATCCCGACTCAACTAAATGTCCGATGACACTAAAATCACCAACAATCTCGCCAAAGGCCCAAGTAAAAGAAAGAAATATAAAAAGGGCACAAAGGAAATCCATCCAACATGTAGGGTTAAAGGGTCAAAAATAATATCGGATAATAGAAAAAATATGGAAAAATGAGAGTGGGCAAAAACATTAAAATAATTATGAAATGAGTACGTGTAAAACATAAGACAGGATGAAGATTGACTTTTGCAGGGAAAAAAGAAAAGTTAATACATTAAGATAAGTACAAAATGAAGGAGTATCATAAAAATTGAAAGAACTATTAGATGAAAAGCCATTGAAATTCGTAATTAAGCAGTGACAAGGTAAAGTGCTGTCTAATTTCCTAAAGTGCGGATGAACATCAAGAAGAGAGAAAGTTAAAAAACCAGGTTCAAGGTATATAGGAAGGGACCACATGACAGTAACCCTTTGTTTGATAAGTCACTAATGAAGGAAAAAAAAAAGGTAAAATAATGAGGGGAGGGGAAAAGAAATTAAAGGATTTTAATTAATTGTTGTTTGGATGAAAGGGAAGGGAAAGGAAATTTTAATGAGAATGATGTTTGGAAATAGGAAGGATTTTAAAGGAAATAAGGAAGAAAAAAACAAATAAATTTTAACCTTTTTTTTCTTCTAAAAAATTATTTTTATACAAATCCATCCAAATTCCCCTAAATTTGAAAGGACTCACTCCCTTCCAAATTCCCCATTTACTTTCTCTCACTTTCCCATCCATTCTCTTCAATTTTCCTAATTAATTTATCCAAACACACATTGATATTTTTCATTCCCTTCCCATCCCTTATTATTCTTTCAAATCCCTCTTTCCAAACAAAGGGTAAGAGGCAAACATCATTCCGACTGAGATGTAGAACATAAATCAAATTATACCGAATTCCGTAATATTGAGAACATAAAGCAAAATATTCAATAAGTAAAGGTTAAAACAAAGGTGTTCATAACAATTTATGCGTCCAAGTTCACAAATGAAAGAGTAAACCCAAAATTAGAAGTAGAAAGCAGAACTAATATAAGTTTAATAGCAAAAGTAAGCACATTTACCATATGTGGAGAGGCTTCATAGTGGGAAGTGCAGTAGATGCTCGACAACCAACAATAACCAGACAAACAAGTCAATCTGCCAAGGGGGGCGAAGAGCATAACTTGAATGGTGCAAGACGTGAGGGTCAACGAAGAGGTGTTGTGGTAGTGGAGCAAAGTCAAGTAAATCAGCAGGACCTAGAGGACAACCTCGACCAGATCCAGGTGAGATGAAATTAGGCGAGGGAAGATGAATGGAGAAAGGTCAGTAGAGCCGCAGAGGGGCTTCCCAGTAGGCGGTAGAGAAGAGGCAGCAGAAGAGCACATATGGGCTTGGCGGTGCTAAACAGGGGTCAGGGTGATGGACCAAAACAACGGGATGCCTTGTCTGAGTTGCACAATAGGCGCATCGGAAATAGTTCGATTTTGTCGCCACTGAAGAAGGGGATTTGCGATGGTACAGTGGAAGAGACCAGGGCAAACAGAAGGCAACAAAAGGGGACTATCGATGTGGATGATTTGGAAACCATGGGAAGAACTTGTAGTCGAAGAATTGGCATAGTATAGCAAGATTTCATATATAGATTTCAAGTGGTAGATTTCAGGATATGGGTCATTAGAGGTTTCAAAGATTGGTTCAAGGATAAACACACACACAAAAAAAGTTAAAGAAGAACTATGCACTGAAGCGGTGGAAGAGCAACAAGAAGGGGAAGGAAGAAGATTTTTAAATGTCAAACTTTTATCCGGTGTGTAATAATTTTTTTTTTTATAATAGGCAAACACTAGGAGACATCTAACACGATGAATGCCCTAAATCATCTGAATGGATGATCTTTACAAACTGAGTTCCAAAAAAATTAAAGGTAGAGTTCAGTTATAAGAACTCATATCTATCATTAAGAATAGGACGAGTACGATGATGATCAATGGAAGGGGAAATAAGCTGTTGAAACTGTTGAAGTGCAGAAAACGGGATGGGATGCGTTGCCAGGAAATCAGCGGCACGATTAACCTCGCGGAAGCAGTGGAAGACCTGAAAGGAAGTAAAGGACGAAAGCAAAGAAGAAATATCCATAATAATTGAGTGGATTTCCCACGAAATTTTCCAAATGCCTCGGATAGAATTAATAACCAGTAAATTATCGCTTTCGATAATTAGTTGTTTGATATTGAGCCTAGCAGCACATTGAATACCTGAAAGTGCTGCTAGCGCCTCACTAGTGTAATACCCCTCATTTTTTTTAGTAAGGGTACTTGGGTAAATTTCCAACTCTCGTTGCGAAAGCAAGACGCGTTTGGCAAAATTCGGAATTTCTGTAACGTGTATGATCTCTGTAAAAATTCCCTGAGCCTTGGAAAATACATTCGACGTATTGTCGAGGCTTAGAATATTTGTTTGGGTACAA
Source organism: Rheum nobile (assembly GCA_027886185.1). Classification (NCBI taxonomy): domain Eukaryota; kingdom Viridiplantae; phylum Streptophyta; class Magnoliopsida; order Caryophyllales; family Polygonaceae; genus Rheum; species Rheum nobile. The sequence goes on from WOAB01000485.1 coordinate 17,779,583, forward strand.
ATACTTATTTTTCCGGGGTTGAATCCCGTGTTATATCCTTTCCTGAGCAAACGGATGCGAAAAGGACATTTCCCAGACCGCGGCAGAACTTCCGCGACCGCGGAAAAATAGTGTTCAGCAACACTGGGAAAAGGAATTTTCCGCGACCGCGGAAAAGTGCATGCGTGCCGCGTGTTCTTCGTCGCCGTCGATCTTCTGAGCCGCCATTGATTTGGTCGGGGGCTGCTCTCCTTCTTTGTCTATAAAAGGAGGCCGGGATGGAGGGTTTTGAGCACCCAAACATCAGATCTCCTCTCTCTCTCGTTTTCCTTAGTCGCCGGAGTTTTGAGCTCCCCGGAATTTTTGTGGAGTCGCCGGAGGTGGTGGTGGCCGAGGAGTGGTGCTTTGGAGGCGCAAGGTGGACCAGAGTGGAAGCCCCCTCGTATCGAGCCCTTTCGAGTCGTCGCCGGTGAGTTTTCTCTGTTTTGGGTCGCCGGAGTTCATGTCCGCGACCGCGGACATGAACTGTCGCGACCGCGGCAATGACAAGGTCGGCCGCGTCCGCGGCCGCTGTCTTTGACACTCGCGGACGAAGTCCTCGGCAGCCGCGAGTGTCAAAGACAGCGGCCGCGAGTGTCAAAGACAGTGTCGGTATTTCAAGGTCGTTAAGTATTACTCTAAAATGTATTTTTATAACCTAGTCATGTAATAGGTTTATTCTTAAAGTCTTCCGCTGTGTAATTTATAAGTCTTCCGCTGAAAATTTTACTCTGTTGTAAAGACGCTACTCTCGTTTGATGAGAGATCTTTTAATAAAAGAGCTGAGTTTCACATACAAATGTCTTCCGCTGTTTAATCTTTCATTTAAAATATATACGCATTTAAGTTTAATTGTTCCGATTAAAGCCTAGGGTGGCTTTGGACGGTAACGTCCGAGGTCACTGACGTGTGGCACTACCGATATAAATCAGGGGTGTTACAACTACGGAGTATAGAAGTGGAGGGGATTTGTTCCCAGTAAAAGAAAAGAGCTTTTCCATTATGATCTCTGAGGATGTATCCAAAGTGTGAAGTGTCATCGTTTTTCTTAAAGTCATCAAAATTAAGTTTTACCTAGTTGGGAGGGGGTTTCTTCCATGTCCGATTTGTAGTCAATGCACGGTTTCGTCTCATGGCTACTGATTTTATGGATTCAGTGGATAGTGTCTAGTCTTGAAAGAATCACCAAGCTTGTTCGGGGGACAGAAGTTAAGAGGGGTATTAGAGTGTCGAAAGATAAGGCTATTACGATGAGTCCAAATGGACCACCAAAAAAGTAGTAGAGGAATAGGATTAGAATTTGATTGCCTGAAGTACTCAAAATTAAATTGGAAATCTGATGTAAATTGAAGAGAAAAAGAGATTTGAAGTTTTGATTCAAGGTTAGATATCATGGATTGAGTGAATGGGCAAGTGAAGAACAAGTGATTAAGATCTTCGTCCGCAGTTTGGCATAGCTGGCAAGTGGAGTAAACGGAGTAATAGTGTCGATTAAGACGTTTCATGGTGGAAAGTGCATCTATGACGGCTTTCCAAATGAAGTTTTGAATCTTTGGAGGGATCTTCAGTTTCCAAATCCAAGAGTAAGGTTGTGTTTGGGGATTGGGAACAGCGCAGTGATTCAATTTATGGGTGGAAGAAGTGGTAAAATTACCGTCAGAATTAAATCTCCAAAGAAGTCGGTCTTCCATAAGTGTTGAAGGAATGTGTATATTAGTAATTTTATCAATGATGTGCTGAGGTAAAAAAGTTTGTAGGTAAGATAAATTCCATTAGTGGGATGAGGTGATGAATGAAGATACAGTTATATCAGGTGCAGTGTTATTGTGAAAATAAGGAAAAAGATCACAATTAGGAACCCAAGAGTCAGACCAGAATTTTATTGTTTTACCATTTCCGAGTTTCTACCCAAGACCTTTCTTGAATTCATTGCGGAGATGTAGCAGACGGGAAAATTGCCAAGACTGTTTGCCTTCTTACGGTAAGAGAAAAGGTTTTGTAGAAGTAAGATATTTTTCAGTGATAATTCGGACCCATAAGTTGTTCGTGTCAGTCAAGATTTTCCATGATAATTTCATCTGAAAGGATTTGTTTATTTCGTGGGTGGTGTGGAGGCCCAATCCCCCAAATGTTTTAGGTTGGAAAATGGAGTTCCAACTAGTAAGGGAGCGGTAATTAGGGTTATATTTGTTCCAGAAGAAAATTTTAATTATTTTATCCATTTCAGTACAAACTGAAGTAGGGAACAAGAAGCTCTGCATTAAGTAGTTAACCTTAGGGCATAAGTTTAATTGAATGAGAACAAGACGTCCAACTTGAGATAGAGTGTTGGCTTTCCATTTAAATAATTGTTTTTTAAGGTTCTGAATGTAGTCATCAAATATTGCCTTTTTAACACGGCATCGAACGATAGGAATACCTAGATATTTTCCCATAGATTTAGTAACGGGTAGGTTAAGATCGAATGGATGCAAGAGATATGGTATGGGAGATGGTGATATTGGAGGAAGTTTGTAAAGAGCTTTTATGGAAGTTAATGGATAATCCAGAGATGCGGCTAAAATTGTGTATGAGGTCCTTAATATAATGCATATTTTTATGGAGTGGCATTAGCAAAAAATAAGGTATCATCAGCAAAAGAGAGAAAGGGAATACACGTTCCATTACGAGTTAATTGAATTCCAATTTTCCGATTAGGTTGCTGAGCTTCTTTTGATAGAGTACGAGAAAGGTATTCTATTGCGATAATAAAGATGAAAGGGGCAAAGGGGTCACCTTGACGTAATCCACACAGAGGTTTAAGGATAGGTCTAGGTTCATTATTAACCAGTATCGAAAAAGAAGTAGAAGTGATGCAGGTCATAAGTTTTGCAACCCATCCAACTGAGAAGTCGAATTTTAGTAAAATAGATCGAATAAAGTTCCAGTTCAGCTTATCGTAAGCCTTTTCCATGTCCAGTTTAAGAGCCATCCATCCTTTCTTTCCTTTCTTTTTAGCATGAAAGGAATGGAAAATTTTGTGAACTAGTAGATTGTTGTCTTGGATAGAACGGCCTTCCACAAATGCACCTTGATATGTACTAATTAACTTAGGGAGGACTAATTTTTACCTGTTAGCCATATTTTTTTGATAATTTTATAGATCGTATTGCATAAACTAATTAGTATGTGATGATTGATATTGAGTGGGTTGTCAGTTTTGGGGATAAGAGTTATGAACGAATGAGCACATTCTTTTAACAGTTGACTAGAATGAAAGAATGCTTGAATGACAAAAGTCAAGGATCTACCAACAATGGGCCAGAAAGTTTGATAGAACTCAGCGGGATAGGCGTCAGGACCCGACATTTTATTGGAGGTCAAATCGAAAACCACCTTTTTAATTTCCTCATAAGTTGGCACAGCTAATAGTTGAATATTGTCTTGATGATTGATGAGAGTAGGAATAATGTGGAGATCATGAGTTGGAAGCATTTGACTGGTCGCATGAATAAAACGTTGTTGCAATTCAGAAGAGATCATTTGTTGAATTAAATGGTGATCTTGAAATATTCATCCGTATTGTGTTTGGAAGGTGGATATTTTTTGTCGGTACATATGTATTTTAGCTAAGGATTGATAATATTTTGTATTTTTATCTACATTCTGTAGGTGAGTAGATTTTACACGTTGTTTCCAAAACATGTGTTGAAATTCCAATAGTTTATTATATTTTAGTAGGTGACGTTGGTGTTGGGTATGGAGAGAAAAAGAATAATTGAATTGCAAAAGGGCTCCTTGTAATTCTTGTAGTTTAGTTGTTGTTGCTTTGAGTTGTTCAAAATTGTTTTGATGTTTAGCTCTAGACCAGGATTTAGAGTAGTGTTTGAGGAGTTTTTGTTTCATATAGAATTTAAACATATAAGAATCTATGTTTTTTGTATTTCCAGACTTTCTGGACTAGCGATTTATAACTAGGATCAGAAAGCCATGCATTTTCAAAACGGAAAGGATATTTGCGAAATGGGTGGGCTTGATCCAAGGAAAGGGTGATAAGACAGTGGTCAGAGGTAGTAAAGGGGTGATGGCTAGAGGTGTCAAACAGGTCGGGGTCGGGTTTAAGCGTATCGGGTCGGGTCAATTGTGGGTCGAGTCGTTGCGGATCAGGTACGGGTTCGGGTCGACCCAGCGGGTCGAGAACGCCTTGTCAAAATTTTATAAAATGATTATTAAAATAATATTTTAATTAAAGCAAAAAATTATTATTATATAATATTTTAACAATAAAATATATTATAATATTTAATATATAAAATATAAACATATTTGTTGTTGGGTCAATGACCCAACCTAGAAATTTTCGGGTCGAACGGGTCGGGTCACTTTTGACCCAATACTTTCTGGGTCGGGTCTCAACCCAGAAAACGCGGGTCGGGTCGGGTTTGCGGTCGGGTCAAATTTTGACAGCTCTAGGTGGTGCTGTACCAGGATGGAGGAATAGGTATCTGTAAAGATCGGGTGAAGAAGGACACGGTCTAGTTGCTCATAGATGGTATCTGTAGCAGTAGCGGATTTTCGCCAGGTAAAGGGAAAACCGAAAAAGTTTGCATTAATTAGTCCGAAGTCAGATAAAAGCGTATTTAATCTGTTAAATCTAGAGTGATTTGGGATGGTTCCACCAAGTTTATCAGAGGGTACTAGAATATCATTAAGGTCTCCCATTATAGCAATTGGAAGATTGTAGTGGGTAATTAAACTGCCAATTTTGTTCCGGTAGACAGTTTTTAAATCTTCATGACTAGGGGCATACACGAAGAAGAGAAGGAATGTTAGGTTTTGGAGCTGTAACTTTAGAAGAATAATATTAGATTCATTAAGCAGGACTGTAGTATTTTGTAAAATGAGAGAGTCATTTAAGAGGAGCCAAAGTCCACCGCGGGACCCTTCGGCCGGAGTCATGATAATTGATTTAAATCCGATTTTGCGCATAAAAATCAGACTCAAAATGTCATTAGTTTTTGTTTCAGCGAGGCATAACATATCAAGTTGGTTATGACGTTTCAGGAATGTAATTTCCGTACAGAAGTGTGGGCGACGAATCCCCCGAGAATTCCAGTATCCAATTTTCATATTAAACATTGAGTTACATGAACAAGATCTTTCATTTTGGGTATGCTTGGCCGAGTAAATATAAAAGTAATGTATATGTTATAAGTAGTTGTATTCATACAGTTTATAAATAAAACTTAAGAGGACTTGTATCATTATATTGTCACAATTAACAAGCGGAGCATGCTGGTTGGCATCTTGATCAAGAAGCGGAAAAAAGTGTATCATTATATTGTCACGATTATTGTGGTAGCGGAAAGAAGCGAAAGAGCAACAATGTATAGATAATTTGTAGAGGTTAAACAGCTGGAGCATGTTGGTAGTAGTTGTGTATATGCAAGTACGGTTCATCAATGTTTTATGGTAATTGTCATAATAAGTGTCATAGTTTTGGGTCATAAAATGTTTTATGGGCCAAGGCCGAGCAGATAGAAAAAGGGAAAAGAAGAGAAGGTGGCAAATAAAAGACCCAGTAAAGAGACCTAGCACAGTAGGCCCTCAACTGGGGTTGCCAGTGGTTGAAAAAAACCCGATCAAAAAAACGATTAAAAGTTGCACGAGTATAAGAGGAGGGAGTGGGAATATGCAGAGGTTGCGGCGCTAGTGATAGGTTATCAAAGTATAATGGGCAAAGTAGATGAGTCGGAATTGGGTGTGCAATGATAAGGAGATAGAAGAAGAGAAACAAGGAGGAGAATCAATGAAATGAGAAATATGTTTGCCAGCAGGGGAGAGTAAGTGACAGATAGCAGAAAGACAGGTGGGCGAGTCAAGGAGAGAGGTTGTGTGAGAAGGGCACGTATGAAGATCACGGAAAATTGGAAAAATTAAAATAGAAATGTCTGATTGAAAGAAAATTGAGGAGACAGCATAAAGGATCTGGTATGCAAATTAAAATTGATCGATTAATAACATGTAACTGTACAAGAATTCATAACAAGAGTCAACATGCCGCAAATTAAAGAGTTGGTCATGAAAGATGTATAATTATACTTCCTGTATAATAGGAAACAAAGATCAATACTAAATATATAGGCAAGTGGAAATAAAAGGTCAAAAAAACTGCAGATGTGGAATCCATAGAGAATAGGACTAATGGAATCATAAAAAAAAAATATACCACACGAGGAAAAACCTAAAGGTGACTAGTAATGTCTTCAGCAATTGAAAGAAAAGTTCCAAGTAAAGGTTCATAAGTATTGTCATAGAGTAAATTAAGTAGCGAAGTGTTGAAACCCGATTCAATCGTTCGTGAAGAGATTAGAGATCAACACTTCCCCAACTCGGGTGTACTTGGTATTTGTTTAGTTGTGGGAGATTCTCGACTGCTTCTCCTCTTACTTCTCGTTCGCGAACCAGATCAGAGTTTATACGGAGCTCCGTCTCTTCTTAGCTCAGTTTCCGAATGTGCTTCACCTAGTCTCCGGGGATCTTTGACTTTGTCCAGAACCTTGCTTCTTCCTCCTCCGAGCTTTGTTGACGACCTGAAAAACCCCGGAGAGAGTGATGCCAGCCCCGTTTCCTTCTTCGTTTACAGCCCCGTCTGCGAACAGGACCCACTGCTCTCTTTCAATCGTTTCTTCAGTACTTGCTTCTCGGAAACTGGTTTCTACAATGAAGTCAGCCAGGGATTGTGCTTTGATTGCTGGGCGAGGTCGGTATTCTACGTCAAACTCTGACAGCTCTACTATCCACTTAGTCAGTCTTCCCGACATGGTGGGTCTTCCGAACATGCATCGTAAAGGGAGATCGGACAAGACTTGGATGTGATGCGCCTGAAAGTAAGGATGTAGTTTTCGTGCAACAGTAATAAGAGCCAAGGCAACCTTTTCTACGGGTGGGTATCTTGCTTCAGCTGATCCCAGTGCTTTGCTCACGAAATATACTGGTTTCTCCTGTTTGCGGACTAAGACAGCGCTGATTGCTCTTGATCCTGTAGCTAAGTACAACTGCAACTCTTCTCCCTGGATGGGCGAAGCTAGCGTAGGGAGCTTGACCAGGTGTGCTTTGAGCTCTGCGAATGCTGTTTCACATTCGGGCGTCCATCGGAAATCCCGAGGGTTCCTCAAAACGGAGAAGAAGGGGAGACTTCTCTCCGCGAGCTTGGAACAGAAATGCCCTAGGTAGTTGATTGACCCGACAAATCTCTGTACTTCCTTGATGCTTCACGGGGAATCCATCTTCAGAACGGCTTCAACCTTGTCAGGGTTTACATCTATCCCCCTCGAGCTGATCAGGAACCCTAGGAATTTTCCTGCCTTGACGCCAAAAACACATTTCTCAGGGTTGAGGCTCATCCCATGCTTACGCAGCGTGGCGAATACTTCGCGGAGGTCTTCAACATGTTGTGACTCTTTTCTGCTCTTGACTACTATATCATCCACGTAGGCCTCCACGGACGAGCCAATTTGCTCTTTGAATATCAGGTCTATCAGCCTTTGGAACGTGGCCCCGGCGTTTTTGAGTCCGAAAGGCATAACTGTGTAGCAGAATGTTCCTCGCTCCGTGATGAAAGCAGTCTTCTCTTCGTCGGTTGGGTTCATTTTAACTTGATTATACCCGGAATATGCATCAAGGAAGCTCAGAGCTTCGTGTCCTGCTGTCGAATCCACTAGCTGGTCAATCGAAGGCAAATGGTAACTGTCTTTAGGGCAGGCTTTGTTCAAGTCAGTGAAGTCGACGCACATCCTCCACTTGCCGTTAGCCTTCTTCACCATGACCACGTTCGCGAGCCATTGGGGGTACTTGACCTCGCGAATGAACCTGGCTTTCAATAACTTCTCTACCTCTTCCTTGGCTCCTTAGGCCCTGTCTCCAGCTTGTTTTCTCTTTCTCTGTATTTTTGGCTTAATATCCGGACTTGTGTTCAGTGAGTGTGTCATAAAGGATGCGGGGATCCCTTTCAAATCTTTGGGCGTCCACGCGAACACATCCCTCGAGACTTTCAGCAACTCAGTGATTCCTTCCAACGTGACCGCCTTCATGGCTCGCCCCACGTATAGTTGTTCTTCTTTGCGGGCGAAAGGGGTCACATGCTGCTTTTCTCCTTCTGAAACTGTGATCTCCATTCGACTTCTGACCTCTAACTCTGGCTCTTCTTGCTCCTGCCGCGCGAACTGCTCTGACTCTCCTTCCAGACTCAACACGGGTAGGCTTTTACCTTCTAACGCAGCCAGATAACAAGTACGGCTTTCAGTGTGTTGTCCCTTGGCTATTCCGACGCCTACCTTAGTCGGGAATTTCAGGGCGAAATGGTAGATAGATACCACAGCTTGGAACTTGCACAGCGAGATTCTTCCCAAGATGGCGTTGTACGCGGATGGAGATTGAAGGACTAGGAATTCCACCTTTTCAGATCTTCACGGACTCCCTTCTTCTCCCAATATTAGGTCAAGAGTTATTACCCCAATGGGTTTTACTCGCTCCCCGGCGAAGCATACCAAGGTGCAATCGGTGGGCATTAAGCTTGTTGGATCGAGCCCCATTCTCTGGAAGGCCTCCCAATGCAGTATGTCAGCCGAGCTTCCCGTATCCACCATCACTCTTTTGACGATCTTTGTCCCCATCTGTACATGGAGTACCAGCGGATCAGTACTGGGTATGCAGGAGTCTGCCATATCTTCCGAGCTAAAAGTCATTTTCTGCTCTTCTCGCGTGGGATTCGAGATACTCATGACGGGCCTCCCAATTGGAGGAGGAGCGTTGGTTATTCTTCTCATCTCCCGCTTATTGGGTCCCTTAGCCATGTGTCCTTCGGAGATAGTCCTCACTTGCCCGTCTGGGCGTGGGAAGTTCTGTTCGACATGCGGGTAGGGTGTGGGACGTTTGGGTGCTTGCCTCGGCAGGGCTGGCCCTGAATGAGACATGGTTCTGACTCGCGGAGGACCATGTCGCTGACACTCTCACTCGTCATGTGCTGTGGACTGGTGATAGACGCAAAACTTCCTCCCCGGCCGAGCTTGAGGGGGTGGCATACTAGTCCGCGGAGTAGGGGGTCTCCGAGCATAGGAGGGGGTATGCTCTCGGTGGTTCATCTCGATGGCGATTAGAGGCTTCTCAGGTGCCTTCCCCCGCTCTCCTGTCTGATGTCTGCGTGGCTCCCACGGACCTGTATCTCTTCTTGTCGGTTCGCTCTTTCTGCTACCACTTGTGGATGAGTTACTGGCGACTACGCCTCCGCGAGCCAATTCTTCTGCTACTATGTGTCGATTTGCTTTCTCTAGTAGCTTAGTGTACGAGGTCGGCGGCTTCTTGCAGAAACTGAGCTTGAATGGTCCATTTTTGAGTCCCTGGATGAATGCCATACGCGCAATCTTTTCATCGAAATCGTGAGCTTGAACAGCTTCCGTCGTGAACTTCTTAACAAAGGACGCGAGGGATTCACCCTCCTTCTGCCTCACGTTCAGTACCTCTTGCATGCTCAACCTTCTCTCCTGGGAACACCCGAAGTGAGCCATGAAGGAGTCTGCTAGCTGTTGGAACCCTTCAATGCTCTTCACCGGCAGACTGATCATCCAAGTCAAGGCTGGCCCAGATAAAGTGTTGGGAAAACACTTGCACATCGTTGCCTCATCTGCCTTGCTCGCGAGCATGAGATATTGGTATCTAGACAGGTGATCTCTGGGGTCCTCGTCTCCAGTATACTCTTTAAACGCATGGATTTTGAAGTCTGCTGGGGGAGGTGCTAGTACTATGTGATCTGCAAAGGCCGTGGAGCCAAATAGCTCCAGTGGTATTCCCGGAGTTGTGTATTCTGGGTAGTACTGCGGTTCATATTCCTGGTGCCTTCCTCCATGCGTTTCTCTCCACGGGGAACATTGCATACTTTCGCGAGCTGTAGAGGCACGGTCCCCTGGATAGCGTTCGTCATATTCTCCGCGTGGATACACCGGGGCGTATGGCTCAGGATGTGCTCGCGCTGTCCGGTGTTGTGGTGGCGCTGTTCCCTTCGTGGGATACCTCTGACCGTTTTTCTGCCATTGGCGGAAAAGGTGGAACTGCTCCCACTCTTCGTCGGTGACCACTACCTCGTGTGTATCTCCTCTGGACGTCTCCTGGAGTGACATTTCTCCCCCAGCCTCTGCCGTCGGGCTCTTGTCCATTGCTGGCTGATCTGTGTGACTTAGCTACGCGAGAAAATCCCCATGGTCGGCGCCAGTGTTGAAACCCGATTCAACCGTTCGTGAAGAGATTAGATATCAACACTTCCCCAACTCGGGTGTACTTGGTATTTGGTTAGTTGTGGGAGATTCTCGACTGCTTCTCCTCTTACTTCTCGTTCGCGAACCAGATCAAAGTTTATACGGAGCTCCGTCTCTTCTTAGCTCAGTTTCCGAATGTGCTTCACCTAGTCTCCGGGGATCTTTGACTTTGTCCAGAACCTTGCTTCTTCCTCCTCCGAGCTTTGTTGACGACCTGAAAAACCACGGAGAGAGCTTCTCCGGGAGAACACCCTCCGACGCCCAAGTCAGTACCGAATTCACAGGAAATGTGTTTGAAAGACGAAGAGAAGAAAAGAGAAAAGAGGTGTGGCCAAACGCGTGACTCTGAAACCCTAGAAACCCAGAAGAGCTCTTTGAAGAACAGACTCGAAAAACCAGGATGCCAATAGAGCTTGGAACTTTCTCTCTCTCTACCCTTCCTGGCCTCCAAATTGCCTCTGCCGTGCTCAAGATTTGGGGTAGTATTTATAGAGATTGTCATCCATTCAGAGACCACCAGGTGTCGGGTGTCGATTGGAGGAGTTTACAACCGTTTTGGGAGCTCCCTATCTGTCAGACACACACTCTCTCTATAACAGAATTCTGGTAGTTCGCCTTCTCTACGCATAGGACTATCTCCGCGAAGGGTGAAATCTGCCCCCCACACGAAGAATCATATGATTTGGATGAAAATTGCAACTCACAACCATAGCAACGTAAGTATCATGGGATAGGTGCAAACGTATCAATAGATAAAAAAAAAACAACGAAGACAGAATACATGGAGAAAAACTTATCTTAGCAAAGATGATTTCACATATGGCAAGAAGCTGAACGGAGAGGCCCTTTCTAAGGGCTAGATCGATGCAACATGGAATCGAATCTAACCCAAAGCAGCAACCAAATCCAAAAACACACAGATCTGGGAGATTGAAACAGCAGAGGCACGAACATGAGTCGAAGTAAGGCGCCACACAACAAGATTTAGTATGAGAAAGGGCAATGAAGCGTCGTGTTCTCGATTGGAGGTGGTAATAACAGATAAGGACCCATAAAGGATTCTGGCGGTGGTAGATCCAGATCAGATTGGAATCAAGCATCTGGCGATTAACAGGGGGATGGTCGTTGATCGTCAGGGCCAATTTCATGAGAGGAGGAGGTTTGAGATGAGAGGTACAATAGCGGTTGTGACGGATGGAATCATATTTCAATTTATGGTTGATTTCAAGGGAAAAAAGAGAAAAAGAGAGAATGAACAAGAAGAAAGGGGGAAGAAGGAAAAAGGCGGTGCACAGATGAGAAAACATCAGCCCAAAGAAAATTTAAAAAGAGAAGGTAGAGAGAGGAGAGAGCTAACGTGAATTTTTTTTTTATAAGGTAAATAGAAGGTATTTTTACAAATTAAAAGACATATCTAAATCATCATAACGGATGATTTTTATATAGGATTTACAAGCTAACGTGACGCTGAATCTCGAATTTAGGATGTGTCATAAAATAATTGTATTGGTTCTTTTGCACTGTTTTTCAAAAGACTAGCACAAGAAGCAACAAGAACCAATGTAATTAATTTTTCTAAACTTTGTGACAACCATCTTACATTTTGTTTTTCTTTTTTTCATTTTAAAAGGGTTATGGATGCTCTAAAATTACTTACCTATGTACAAAAAGAGGCCTTGCAGAGTAAAATGGTCAATCCATATTACCATGTGAGATTGACAATCAAAAGCCACACCACCACCCCACCAATCTCAGGCTGTGATTTTTACTCTACCATGCAGATCTCGAAGGTAGGTGAACAAACCTCGTACAATCATTACCACCCAGTTCAAGCCTCCTGCCATTGAAGTGTGTGTATCCACCACGCCCTCGTACACACCGTAAGCTGAGCAACCGCCACTCGGATGATTGAGGATGGAGCAGCAGCTGCACTATGAAAAACATGCCGAGGAACATGGGCGTCAAACGAAAGGTCCACTGCTTAGCTGTATCACCTGATGGATAAGACAAAGGGGCATATGCAACCAAGGTAAATCATCAACCTATGCATGTGGTTTCATCGATTGAAGTCATCAAAAAATTCTAAGAGAATCGGTTTTGTCAATGATAACTATACAGCAGAAAGGAGACAAAGGGAACTCACAATTTTATCTTCCTTCTCCAGAACTACCAGCCGCTTGCTCAAAGAACACCTTAGGAGCATCTGCATGTGTTCGATGATTTAGCATCTTTTCACGTATGTAGAGAACGAAATACATAAAACGTACCATGCTTCATTGTTAGAGATGGGTCTTGCTCGTCTGCATGCCCAATCACCTTAGTTGGTATTCCTGCGACCATACTTTGATTTCCAACAGAAAGGAAAGACCGGAGAGTATCAAAATGCATGTATGTTCCAGAAGAACTCAGAAAGTGATAAGCAGAGACCTGAATAACATAAGCATCATTTCCTCTCTCATAAGTCATACCTGTGTGGGGGAACGTCTTTTAGTACAAGCGACCCAGCAGCTACCATTGCACCTTCTCCTATGTTAATGTTGCCTAGTATGTTAGCACTGGCTCCAATGAGTGCGCCATCACCAACATTCGGATGACGATTACCAAGTTCTTTCCCTGTTCCTCCCAAGGTCGATCACACCCTGTTGAACAATTGTCATAATCTCGTAGCTGGAAAGAATTTCTTTAATATAACCTTTGTACATCTATGCCCCATTAGAATTCTGGATGTTGAAAAACGATAAATTGCTTACTAACTTGATAAAATGGCAATTTTCATCCGACCATTTGAACATACATTGGTATGTTCTAACCTATAAGACAAGAAAAGTTTGCGTATACCTGCATTATTGAAACTCTGTTACCAATGACAACGCCCGTTGCATGATCCAGAAGTATTCCCTCGCCAATTCTTGCAGCTGTTCACAACGAAAGAATATGAGAAATGCTGAGCAGGATGGAGCCAGAAATATAATCAAAATTCAACAGACACGCAACAATAGAGGTTCTGCGCTGAAGAATGAATACAAACCAGGAAATTACAGATTATATTCTGTACCAAAGGCTAGCTGCATGGTGTTGAATACAAAGTGGAAATAGCACAAGATCCAAACCCCAATGTTAACACGAAAAGAAATCCAACCTAATATAGCAAATATGATACAAATTGGCATCACTTCTTAGATGGAGACTGTGGCGACCTATTCAAGTTCACCTAGTTCAAGGAACTCAAATCCAAACCCTAACCCACCTAGGGAGAGGAGAGGTTGAAGGCATAGCCCGGGAAGATTATATTCATCTTTATATCATCTGTCAAAGATTTAATCGTTTCATGCATACAAGTGACGTAGGATGATTTTTAAATGCAGTATTATATGATGCTTCATTTTTCAGGACTTCCCAGTTTCCTGCATGAATGGAATTTCCTCGAAACCCATATAATGAAATACTGTAGAAGGAACCTTACCTGGATGTATGTCAACTCCAAAAACCTAGGAAAAAGAGGAGGCGCACAAGTTAATGCGATTATATATTACCAAGTGTAACCCTCAGAAAATAAATCAATATTGGTCAAACATTCTGTAGATAGTACCTCGCTGATCCGGCTTTGCAGGGCCAGGGCCAAAACTTTACGGCCTTGGTTCCACAGGGCATGTGCTATGCGATATGATTGCAAAGAATGATAACCCTGAAAGAATAAATCTATCATCTGGAACGAAAAAGAAAAGAAAAGAATAAACCTATCATAAGCAGATAAAATGAAGCATATCAGCAGCATGCTAAAATCATCCTGACTACGGAACTTGATCAGATGTATTAAGTCATATATCATATGTTCGCTTGGATACACAAACAAGACATGGAAGAAATTGAAAAGAGAATTGATTTGATTGCATCATGCAGAATAAGTGTCTTAAAATCAGGCTCAATCTTGTTCACAATGGTAAGGATCCTTTCTGCATATGAAAAGAAAATTGGCGTTTCCCCAACCTACATATCTTTTACCAATCGAGATAATTAGACTTTTCATTAATTAGTGGTCAACTAGTTTTTCCAGACATGTACTAATCAAGATTCTGCAATCATACGGAAGTAAAATCCGGAGACAAAGGATCAAGTGAATTACATAAGTCAGACAGACCTTAAGATACAACAAGACCCAGCAATACGACAAACAGGAAGAATCACGATCTTTAAATGCCTGTGATGGACCCGAAACACATCATGAGATTATTCCACAACCACAAGAAGATTGAGGAGTCAACAAAAACTTACTTGCAGATCCAGTCTAAGTGATCTTTGGATGCCCTTGTCATGCATTATCACATCAGAGAATATATCCATCAGCTGAGTGGCCAGCAGAGTGGGGTTTTGCAGCCGATTTGCCAAGACAAATCCCAGGGCACGTTCCAAACAGTCATGGCACAGTATACTTGCATACAAGAAGCTGCTCAAAATTGGCTCCTTGTCTGCCTGAAATATTCAGGTCAATTACTTTCTCAATCACAACAAAGGCAACTCCAATTTCCAGGATTATAGTTAAGGGTTTTTCTTATTGAATTCCAATAGTTACAATCAACATTTAAAGCAGTAAACTAGTGTAAGTAACATCATAAAAGCCAATCATACTCATACATGAGCAGAAACATATTCAAGAAACACTCCTCACTCCAAACCACAGCATCCTGTTACGGTTTATCCGAACGAGATCGATTTAGAAGATAGAAGGAATAGGAATGTAGGAGAAGAATTTGATGTTCAACAGTTAACAACAAACTCACGAATTAAGAGCGGAATCCCATGGTGAAGAAGGTGATTCGAGCTGCTTGATTCAAGAACTACTCAGAGAATGGAGATTACAAGAAGAATGTTTTTCCAAAAATGAATGACTTACAATTTCCCCCTCAAATCGGTATTTATCCTATACAGATGTCAACCTAACCGATTTAACAAACTCGCACGTGCCTCTCACGTGCTCCTAATCTGTTACATTCATATACCTGTAACAAATCTCCCTTCCTTCGAAAAGCTTGACCTCAAGCTTTAAAATCTGGAAAGCGCTGTAGCAAATCATAGAGGTATTCCCACGTCGTCTCCTCCAAGGATTGATTCGTCCACTTCACTAACACCTGCGTGGCTGCCCTTCCTTGTCTGTTAACCATTCTGCGCTCAACAATGGTCTCAGGTTCTTTAACAAACACATCAGGAAGAACAGATGGAAGTTGATTAGCTGATGCAGAGGACCCAACATGCTCCTTGAGTTGTGAGACATGAAAAACTGGATGAATCCTTGAGTCCTGTGGTAATTCCAGTTTATAAGCCACCTTCCCGCAAGTATCTATAATCTTGAAGGGGCCAAAGTACTTAGGTGAAAGCTTATTGTTACTCCTCTGGGCTACACTCTGCTGCCTATATGGCTGCAGTTTAACAAACACCAAATCCCCAATCAGGAAGGATCTCTCAGTTCTGTGTCTGGAAGTAACCTGTAACATTCTATTCGGAGCTCTCAATAAGTGGAATTTCAACAACTGAACCATGTTCTCACGCTCCTGTAAACTTCTTGCCACAACCTCCACTTTAGACTCACCAGGTAAATATGGAAGATAGGCAGGAGGCTTCTGACCATAAACAACTTCAAATGGAGTCATCATAATAGAGGAATGGTATGTAGTGTTATACTAGAACTCAGCAAGTGGCAACCACTTACTCCATAGATGAGGTCTGTCACTAGTCATACATCGAAGATATGTCTCCAAGCATCTATTCACAATCTCAATTTGGCCATCAGTCTGTGGATGGTATGCACTGGAGAGATTCAATTGCACACCTTGCAAGGTAAACAGTTCCTTCCAAAACTCACTTAGGAAAATAGCATCCCTGTCACTGGTAATGGAGGTAGGAAAACCATGTAATTTGAAAACACAATCGAGATAGCATTGGGCCACAGAAGCAGCAGTATAAGGATGGCTCAAAGCCATGAAATGAGCAGCCTTGCTCATTCTGTCAACCACCACAAAAATGACTGTCTTACCAAAGGACATAGGAAGGCCATCAATAAAGTCCATTGTCACATCACACCATACAACATCAGGAACTGGAACTGGTAGAGGTTGAAGAATACCAGGATAATCAGAGTTGTCATATTTACTTTGTTGGCAAATCACACAACTTCTAATAAATTGCTGCACCTCCTTGTCCATGCCTTTCCAATAGAACAGATTCTGGACCCTATGCAGTGTTGCATCCCTCCCTGAGTGACCACCCACTCCTGATCCATGGAGCCACATAAGCAGTTTATTTTTAAGGGCAATTGAGTTAGCAATAACTATCCTGTTCTTCCTTCTCAAAATTCCATTGACCCAACTATAATGCTTCTTTGCATTTGGATTGATAGCCAAGTCAGCAATCACCTGCTTCAAAAGCATATCCTCTTCATAAGCTGCTTGAATTTCCATGAGAAAGTCAGATTGCAAGGTGGATAAGGCCATGGCTAAGATCTCCGAGCCTTCAACTCTGGACAAAGCATCCGCAACTAAGTTCTCCTTACCTTGCTTATATTGTATTTCATAGTCGAATTCAAGCAATTTTGGCATCCACTGTTGTTGGATTGGGGTATTGAGCCTTTGCTCCAACAAATACTTCAAACTTTGCTGGTCAGTCTTGATAATAAAATGTCTATGAAGCAAATAATGCCTCTATTTCTGCATTGAAAAAACCACAGCCATAAGTTCCTTTTCATAGATAGACAAATGAAGTTCCTTGCCTTTCAAGTGTCGACTAATGTAGGCTAAAGGATGACCCTCTTGCATCAATACTGCCCCAATGCCATAACCACATGCATCTGTCTCCACAATAAACAACTTGCTGAAATCAGGGAGTGACAAAATAGGAGCCTTACACAGTGCCTCTTTCAATGCAGTGAGAGCCTTCTCTGCCTCTTCAGAGCACTCAAAGCAATTCTTCTTCAAAAGTTGGTTTAGTGGTCGAGCAATAACTCCAAAACCCTTCACAAACCTCCTATAATAGCCTGCTAACCCCAAGAACCCTCTCAACTGCTTAAGTGTTCTAGGTGTAGGCCATTGCTGAACAGCTACAATCTTTCCAGGATCTGTAGACACTCCAGCTGCTGAAATGAAATGACCAAGGTACTCCACCTTGTCAACAGCAAAATCACACTTACTGGCCTTGGAAAAGAGTTTGGCCTCCCTCATGACTAAAAACACATGCCTGAGATGACAAACATGAGACTCCAAAGACTCACTGTATATTAAAATGTCATCAAAAAAATTAGCACAAACTTCCTTAGGAACTCCTTAAACACTGAATTCATCAAATACTGGAAAGTTACAGGTGCATTTGTCAGCCCGAATGGCATAACAACATACTCATAGTGCCCTCCATGAGTCTTGAAAGCTGTCTTATGGATATCCTCAGTGTGCATCCTAACTTGGTGATACCCAGCTCTCAAATCTATTTTAGAGTAGATCTTTGAGCCTCCAAGTTCATCCATTAAATCCTCAATCAAAGGAATGGGAAATCTACCTTGATTGTAGCTTCATTGAGTCTCCTATAATCAACACACATGCGCCATGATCCATCTTTTTTCTTAACTAGCACAACAGGAGAAGCATAAGCACTTGAACTGTCCTGTATCACCCCAGAACCGAGCATATCTTTCACCATCTTGTCTATCTCGTCCTTCTGAGCCACAGCATACCTATAAGGCCTCTGATTAGTTGGATTAGTGCCAGCCAATAGAGAGATTCTGTGATTATGCCCTTCTCTCCAAGGAGGCAAGGACGTTGGCTCCATAAAGATGTCTTCAAACTCCTCTAACAACTTCTGTATTGGAGCATACGCATGAGTCTTTACTGCCTTCTCCCCTAAACTGTTCAACTCAACTTCCAGCTGCACAGGTTGTACACATAAGAGAACCAGCTGCATACTGGTGTCAACCTGTTTGTTGATAGATTTTGCCTTCACTTCCCTTACAGAACCTGACTTCATACCATGCAAAACAACCTTCCTTGCTCCTACCTTGAATTCCATTGTCAAGGTTTTAAAGTTCCACATAACAAGCCCTATTGTCTCCAGCCACTGAATTCCAAGGACCATATCACAACATCCTAATGGTAAAACCATAACCTCAGCCTGAAAAGGAATATTTTGAAAGGTCCAACTGAAATTCTCCACTTTAGTGTTGACCTCAATTGCACTCCCATCTGCCACTGTTACCTTAGTCAAAGCCTTAAGTGGAATCATCCTACACCCTAACTTCTCAGCCATTGATCTGTCAATGAAGTTATGTGTGGATCCTGAATCAATTAGAATGAAAATGCTCCTCTTCCATGACATTCCTCTTACTCTCATTGTCCTGTAACCTGTAATCCCAGCCATAGCATTGACTGAAATCTCAACTTTCTCCTCAGGTTGTACCATTGTTTCCTCCTCACAAACAGTCTCTTCCTCCTCTACATCCACCATGAAAAGCTGCGTCTTCTTGTGTTTCAAATAATGCTCAGGAGTATACTTCTCATCACAAAAATAGCAGAGTCCCTTGGCTCTTCGTGCACTCATTTCTTCCTGTGATAAAAGCTTCCTGCCACCATTGTCACCTGGCTTCCCAGAAACTGAATTCTTGGCTTCGCCTTGCCAATCCTTCCTCTGAAAAGTGCTAGACTTGCCAGAACTGAAAGAATTCTTGCTAGAGTTACCAGTGTTCCAAGATTTGCGAGGATGTGCCGACTCATAAAGTTTCCCCAGCATAAAGCATTGTCGGATGGACGAAGGTTGGAACATACGAACGTGCATCTGTGTATCTACTCGAAGACCAGCCAGATATGCGCTCACCAAATAATCTTCAGGCAATCGAACACGAGTCCTGATCTGCTCAAACTTGCTGTGATTGTCAACAATACCCTCTGTTTCCTGTAAGTTCTTTAAATCCGCAATCGGATCATCAAGAATCTCCCCAAACCGTTCCAATATAATCCCTCTGTAACGACTCTAATCCAGCAACAAATTCGGCTCAGATAAAATCAACGATTGATGCCAGCTAGCAGCTATATCTTCAAAGTGCATCGATGCTAATTGAATCTTGAGGTTATCCGGAGTAAAATCAATTGCGAAAAATTGCTCGCACTTAAACATCCATTCCTTAACCTTCTCTCCATTAAAGCGGGGAAAATCAAGCCGCGATAAACGAGTTAAAGCAGAGTATGGAGGAAGATTGTTACCCGATCTCCGACTATTTCCCTCTCTCTGGAATTCTTGATGTTGACCTGTATCAAGTGTTGTTGGATCCACTCGTTGCAAAATCGGCGAGCGATCTTGTGGCGAATTGACCGGCGGAACATTCTATTGAAGCAAGCGAATGGCTTCAAACATCTCTGCGATACGGCCATCCAATTTGAGATCCAGAGATGTAATTCTTGAATCCAAGAGATTCTCGAATTTGGAGGATAATGTTTCCTCTACTTCTCGTAGAGTTGACTCCTTGATCAAAGCTTGCGCCCTTGTTTCAGCCATGGAAGCATCTCAGAAACGTGCTAGCGCTCTGATACCTATGTTACAGTTTATCCGAACGAGATCGATTTAGAAGATAGAAGGAATAGGAATGTAGGAGAAGAATTTGATGTTCAACACTTAACAACAAACTCACGAATTAAGAGCGGAATCCCATGGTGAAGAAGGTGATTCGAGCTGCTTGATTCAAGAACTACTCAGAGAATGGAGATTACAAGAAGAATGTTTTTCCAAAAATGAATGACTTACAATTTCCCCCTCAAATCGGTATTTATCCTATACAGATGTCAACCTAACCGATTTAACAAACTCGCACGTGCCTCTCACGTGCTCCTAATCTGTTACATTCATATACCTGTAACACATCCCGTCACTAACCCTTTGAACAAATTTAGCGTCGTAGACCCACAAAATACAAGAGGAACTGTTTCTTCTTTTTTATTCTCCTCTTGAGATAGAGAGAGAAAGGGGGTTTACCTCGGACTTGGCCTCCTACATGATGGCGTTCCAGATGTGGTCCCCTGAATCCGAATCCGGAAGCAAACCCGGGTCAGGGCTTGGAAACCCGAATGCGTAAACCGGTAAAACCTGCTCCAATTTGAACTCTCCGCGATCAGAGTCGTCGTGACAATCAGCATCATCTATCAAAGTCTCTAGCTTTGAAAGAGGAGGCCAAGAATTGTCGCCTTTACTGAAACCGGCCATATCTCTATCTTTAATACCGGGGTTCCAATTCCATTGGGGGAAGGAGGAGGTCAATCCTATGAAACCTGTGGGTGGGGTTAATTGAGCAGCACAAAAGACTTTGAAGCAGGAAAAGGGAGGAAGAAAATGTTATTAGAAATCCAGCGTTGATACCGTCCATAACCATAACAAAAAATGGAGTTTTTTAACAACATAAAAACCCTAATCCCAAACCCAAATGCACAGCGCCGTCATTGTTCATCTCTCAGATTCAAATCTCGACAAGCCCAATCTCTCCTAAGAAGACTATGGTGGATAGTATGGTTTGCAGCAGCCTACTCTCCCTCACACCTTAATCCTAAAAAAAAATCTAACCTCGATCGGGGCCATTCGATACTGTTGGGCCACATTTTTAATGGATCTTTAGGCCGGCCCAAATAACAAGCAAGTTGGGCCACAATCTGAGGGAGGTAGCAAAATAAGGAACGTTGGAACGATTGAGAGAATATCAGATAAATAAGGCGACGATTTGACGAATTCCTGGGATCTCGGACGACAACGGCAGGATTAGTTTAACCTCGTAATTATGTATAAAAAAGGGATTAACTCTGCTCTTGTAACACATTATCATTTCCACTGAATATAAGCTATAATTCACTACTTTCTTATTCACACTTATAATCGTTCTCTAGCTCAGTTCTTCATTTCTGTATTGAAGCGACTGACGATTAAATCATTTGATTCGACCAGTCTCTTATCTGAAGGAGAAAAGCTTGTCTTTGCATCTATTTAATCTTGTTTCGTCTAGATCTTCGTTTGATTTGATCATTTGGATATAATCAATCTAATTGTTGTCTAGTTGCCCTTCTTTAAGCGATTCAGGTTGGTTTAATCTTTCTCGTCCAAAACAATTTGGCGCCCACCGTGGGGCATCTAGCCAATCAACAGTCCAATCATCAATCTCATACTCATCTTGTCATGGCCGACGCTGGAAATCCCGTAATCCTCGTCGAAAATCAAGCTCAAGGCAATGTCCAAATCGCAAACCAGGCAGAGGACATCAGCGGCCAACCAGTCACAGACTCGCAAATGCAAGAGCTCGCAAGAGCCATAAATGTCCTTCAAGAGGAACTGGCCCAACAATGTGCCAGGACCGAAACGCTAAGCGCTCAATCTGAATATGAAATCGCTCGATTAACCCGTGAAAACGAGTTCTTAAAGTCACAGGTACACTCGGCCGTATCGGTCCCCGAAGGCTCAATACGCATAGTCAACATGGAGGGACTGTCTATGCGACTCAACTTGGATGGAGTGGACACGACACCCATAGCTGTGACGAACGTCTCTCTACTTACTGGTATGTTCCAGACCCCTCTGGTCACCTTTGTTACGACTAACGTACCAAGTTCTATAGCCGAGCACACTGAAGCTCGAGCGACCCATCTGCAGGTGACAGCTCCGGCCGATCTCCAGGCCCTCATACAACAAGCTATCAACGAACATATGAAGACTCTGGACGATCGCATCGCACGCATCTCGGGAGTTCCCCAACCAATCGAGAAAGAAGCAATCGACGGATACGAAGACTCACCTTTCGCAGAGGCGATTGCACGTGTCGAGATTCCTAAGAAGTTCCACGTCACCAACATGCCCAACTACGACGGGACCGGGGACCTCGATGATCACGTCTCAATTTACAAACAAAAATTAATGACTATTTCGATCCCAAGAGGGAACCGCGAGGCAGTCGTGTGCAAAAGTTTTGGCATGACCCTCACGGGACCTGCGCTAACTTGGCTTATGCATTTACCACAAGGTTCCATCGCTTCCTTCACCGACTTAATCAATTCGTTCAAAGTTCAATTCGCTAGCAGTCGACGATTAGAAAAGCAGTCAAGCGACCTATACAGGATCGTGCAAAGGTATGGCGAACCTCTGAGAGATTATCTTAATAGGTACAACAACAAAAAAGGTCGCGATCCCACATTATGACGTCCCAACATCGATCAAAGCGTTTTGCCGAGGTCTGGTCAGAGGTAGTGAACTCTACCGCGAGTTGACCAAATACCCATGCCGAAGCTTTGAAGATGTGCAAGCCAAAACCATGGCACAAGTCAGAATCGAAGAAGATGAAGAACCTTCCAAGGCAAATAAAAGCCCGGATCGAGTCGATCGAAGAGCATCCTCAGACCATCGACGTGATCGACGACACCAACCTTATCCTAAGGGGCGGAGCGACCCCGGTCAGGTAAACAACTCTTATGACAGGAATCAGGATTGGAGGAACAACCTCGCTCCCCTCTGAAGCTCCATTCTTACAACTTCAACATCTCTATATCGGAGCTCGTAAAGAGTTTTGACAGATATGGAAAGAAAGTAAGGTGGCCTCGGAAGAGCGACAAACCAAACGCAAAGAAAGACATGAACCGGTGGTGTGAGTTTCACGGGGACCACAGACACTCGACAAACTAATGCATAGCCCTTTGTAAGGAAGTCGCAAGACTCCTCGCGCAAGGGCTGTTACACGACGTCATCTCCGACAAAGCCAAAGTGACCCTCGATCGAAGGGACCAGGTAACATCTGACAAGCCGTCCTCTCCAGTTCCCACTAAAATTGTTAACACCATTTTAGGAGGTCAGACATGTGTGGAAACACATACTCGGTCGCCAAAAGACACGCCCGAGAAAGCAAAGGCGACAAGCCGATTAGGACGGAGACAAGACAATCGCAAATCGCCGACGCCCCCGCCATCACTTTCGACGACTCGGAAGCCCAAGAGTTAGGCGACCACCACGAAGGTTTGGTAATTTATCTTTCAATTAGCAACTACCTTATCCGTCGTGTTTTAATCGACACAGGTAGCTCCACCAACCTGTTAACACTAGATGCCTTAAAGGGTATGGGTTTAAACGAGGACGACTTAACCAGAAACTCTACCCCGCTGGTCGGATTCAGCGGGGAAGTTAAATATACCCAAGGCGAGATCGTGTTGACAACGTACGCTGGCGGAGTCAATCAACATGTAAAGTTTTTAATACTCGACTACCCATCTCCATATAATGCAATCCTTGGCAGACCTTGGATCCACACCATGAAAGTTGTACCTTCCACTTATCACCAGACAATAAAGTTCCCTACTAAGTGGGGGGTACAAGAAATAAGGGGCGACCATCAAGCTGCTAAGGAATGCTATGTCACTTCGATGAAAGGGGCAGTCGACAAATCTTCCGCATAGCAATCACAGTGTGGCGAAGGAACCACGCGATACATCGAACCAGAGATGAAACAACTCGACGAGATCGTGCTGGATCCTTCAAAGCCAACACAAATGGTAAGGGTCAGATCGGATCTAAACGATTCAACCAGAGCAGATTTAATTTCCTTTTTACGGTCCAACTCTGATTGTTTGGCTTGGTCACACGAAGACATGGTGGGGATCTCCCCAGATGTTATTACTCACAAACTAAATGTAGATCCCACATATCCTCCGATCAAGCAAAAAAGAAGAAAGTTTGCATCTGAGCGTAACAAAATCGTGGACGACGAGGTCAAGAACTTACTCGAAATAGGTAAAATAAGAGAAGTCAAGTACCCCGACTGACTAGCAAACGTCGTCGTGGTTCAAAACAAGAATGGGAAATGGAGAGTATGCATCGACTTCACAGACCTGAATAAGGCTTGTCCAAAGGACTCCTTCCCATTACCACACATCGACGCTATGGTTGACGCGATTGCCGGACACGAAATGTTAACATTCATGGACGCGTTCAGTGGATACAACCAAATTCTCATAGACCCCGACGACCAAGAAAAAATAGCCTTCATAACAAGCCAAGGTACGTACTGCTACAAAGTCATGCCTTTTGGATTGAAAAACGCAAGGGCCATATATCAGAGGTTGGTGAACAAAATGTTCAAAGACCAGATCGGAGATACCATGAAAGTTTACATCGATGACATGCTTGTCAAATCCAAAGCGGAAAGGGACCACATCGAACACCTGAAAGAAGCATTCAAGGTATTGAAAAGATAAAACATGAAACTAAACCCAACTAAATGCTCTTTCGGAGTGTCTTTAGGAAAATTCTTGGGATACTTGGTGATGCAAAGGGGAATCGAAGCCAGTCCAGACCTGATCAAGGCTATCGTCAACCTGGGGTCCCCCCGATGTGTCAAGGACGTCCAGAATTTGACAGGACGGATAGCAGCATTGAACAGATTCATATCAAAATCTTCGGATAAATGCAAACTCTTCTACAAAGCCCTGAAAAAGAACAAGTCATTCGATTGGACAACAGCACACGAACAAGCCTTCTAAGACTTAAAGACGTATCTGGCGAATCCCCTCCTGCTAGATAAACCAAAAGACGACGAGCCATTACTACTGTATCTAGCCGTATCAGAATCAGCCGTCAGCGCAGTCCTGACAAGAGAAGAAGACGGCAAAAATCACCGGCCTACTACATAAGTCGTTCCCTACTTCCTACCGAGACAAGGTACACATCACTTGAAAAATTGGTCTAGTTATGGCCTCAAACAAGTTAAGACCCTATTTTGAATCACATGCTATTATTGTGAGGACTAACCATCCCATGAAAGCCATCATGAGGAAACCGGAATTTACAAGACGAATGGCTAAGTGGGCTATACACCTTAGCGGATTCGACATTGAGTACGAGCCAAGAACGGCGATCAAATCTCAAGCTTTAGCCGACTTTGTGGCCGATTCCAGCCCCACACTGGAACAAGAAGCCATAAAAGAGGTCGAACAACTAAAAGTTGAGGAGGACCAGGGCACATGGAAACTTCATACAGACGGAGCGTCGAATGTAAGAGGAGTCGGCCTAGGTGTCGTACTAAAATCGCCACAAGGGGACCACATAGCCCAAGCTGTGAGATGCGAGTGGGACGCGACCAACAATGCAGCAGAATATGAAGCCCTCGTATTTGGGTTAACACTCGCGCACGATCTCGCGATCCTAAGCATAAAGGTGACATGCGATTCTCTCCTGATCGTCAACCAAGTGCAAGGTTTGTACGCCACTAAAGACGACAAGATGATGGCATATCTGGATATCGTCAAAAAATTGGCAAGCAAATCCAGAACTTTACCATCCGACAAGTCCCACGCGACCTCAACACACAAGCCGACGCTCTAGCAAATCTTGGCTCCTCCCTACATCCTAACGACTTCCACAACATCCCGTTGGCACACATCACCACACCGACCGTTCCCAAAATCTTCAAAACAGCTAATCCAGATAACATTCAGATGATGAACGAATTGCCCTTGGAAGAAGTCGTTTCAGCAGAAGTAGGCGACAATATAGAAGAAGACCTAGTGGGCAACCAAGATGATTGGAACACGCCTTACATCAAGTGGCTCAAAGATGGAGTACTCCCAACAGACAAGACAGAAGCCAAAAGACTTAAGGTACAAGTCGTAACATTTGATCTAACAGATAATGTTCTATTCAAACGATCTATCACATGCCTATACCTACGCTGCCTCAAGAAAGTTGAGGTACAACGCGTCTTACAATCCTTACACGACGGAGAATGCGAAAACCATACTGGAGGACGCAGCCTGTCCGACAAAGCTCTTAGGGCGGGTTACTATTGGCCTACAATGAATAAGGACGCAATCGACTATGTTAGAAAGTGCGACGCCTGCCAAAGGCACGCGCCCATCACTCACCAGCCATCAAAAATGCTGCATCCAACTCTAGCACCCTGGCCTTTCATGCGATGGGAATGGACATCATCGGGAAACTACCACCATCATCAGGACAACGTGTTTTCTTCCTGGCCATGACTGATTATTTCTCTAAATGGATAGAAGCCGAAGCATATCGAGAGGTAAAAGAAAAGCACGTCGTCTCATTCATAAAACGTAATATTCTATGCAGATTTGGTGTCCCTTCAGAAATCGTATGCGACAATGGCTCCCAATTCATCGATAACAAGACACGATCCTTCTGCAAACAATGGAACATTACACTAGTCACGTCCATACCAAGATACCCACAATCCAATGGTCAAGCGGAATCCAGCAATAAAATCATCATCAATAATCTCAAAAAACGTCTCACAGGGGCAAAAGGCAAGTGGGCCGACGAGCTCCCCTTAATACTATGGTCTGACAAGACGACACCAAAGAATGCAACAAGACAGAGCCCCTTCTCATTAGTCTATGGGAGCGAGGCGGTCATCCTCACTGAGCTACTCGTCCCAACTGCTAGATATGGACTTCAAACCCTAGAACAAAACGGCGTCGAATTAGCTCACAATCTCGACACCATAAATGAGACCAGAGAGAAAGCCAGAATTCGAATGGTACAATACCAGCAACAAGTCGCCCGGAGCTATAACAAAAACGTTCGAGCTAAAGTCTTCAAGTTAGGATATTGGGTTCTAAGGAAAACGTTCCAGAACACCAGAGATCCAACCGACGGGAAGCTGGCACCTCAATGGGAAGGGCCTTACCTCATCAAAGAAGTCGTCGGACAAGGAGCATACCAACTAGAAACCAAAGACGGACAACCAATTCCTAGAAGTTGGAACGCGACCCACTTAAAGTTGTATAATTTCTAAACCTTTCTTTCCTTCACATTTTCTTTACATCTATTCGATTACACTTGTTTGAATTACGTTACTGACTTAAGCATCGGAGGGCCGTTGGGTCAATCCCCAACGGTTGCCCCAAGACCTTTCCTTTTACTCTTAACACGATTTGAACAGGAACGAGATGCCTCAAAGACAAACACAACATTCAAGCTCGAAAGGATATCCTTATTCATTACAAAACAAGCGCTTACAATGTACAAGTCGATCGACACACAAGGAATGGAGAGACAAAATACTACAAACACTCTGTCTACAAAGACTTGTCCTGTCAAAGATACTTGTCTTTACCCTATACTACAAACAACTCTTCCCTGGACAAACAAAGCATGCCACATTAACGTTTACGATTATAGGTCAACACGACCAAACACTTCGCGTCACGGCCAAGGCGCGATTGACAAAGCCCACCGGTAAAAAAAAAAGCACACCAAACATATACAAGGTACGCAACAAACACTAAAATGTTTACAAAATACATGACTCGCGATGGTGGATGGGTCGCCAAAACATCATCCTTCCCATCGCTACGATGGGGCACAAACACACCGTCTGAACGTTTAAAAGCAAAATGTCCACAACACTACGAGAAACATTGTCATCAAACAAACAAACTTACGACTCGCCTGACCTCTCATTATCCTCCACAGGCACAATTTCTCGACCCTCTGTCGCCTCAGGAAGCTCCCTCGATGCGTCTCTAATGACCTATTTGGTCGCTTCAAGATCAGCTTCCTCTCTTTGCTCATCCTCTCCAAGGCCGATTAACTTGAACAACTCGTTGCCAGGATTACCATATGGATACATAAGATCCATGTTTGCCCTCACATCTTCAATTTTCCAAGACGAATGAGCCCTCGCGGCATACTCCTCCATCATTTCAATACGAGACTTGAGACAGAAGTACGCCCCAACGTCGGTGGCAACATGGGCATCCTTCACACGAATTCCTTCAATACTGCCTTCAAGCTCCGCGAGTCGAGCCTGCGTCTCCGCCAACTTCTTCTCAGCCAAAGTCTGTTTACTCTCGGCAGCCTTGATACGCCCACTAGCTACCTTTAGTTGGCCTTCGACCTCGGCAACCCGCATGTCAGCCATGTTATTTAAACCTTGCACAGTGGAAAATGCAACAATTGAGTATTGGAGAGCCTACACACAATAGGTCATGTAAAAGACATTGTAATAAACATGTATTAGCAAAAATTCCACACAAAAAATCTCACTTTACTTACTCACCAAGTGGCCGCCCTGGCCTCATCAATACAATCAATAGGATGCAGATCGCCGATTTCCCTCTTGGCCTTTGGATCCAAGGTGTGGAGTAACTCTTCCAAGTCTCGGCCCTTCATCATTCCCGCCGGCAGCTCTGGGGCACCAATCTCTTTTCTTTTCGCCTCTGAAGTCTTGGACGACGGCGAATCCAGGGCGAAAACCCTAACCGATAAAGGAGCTTTGACAGCGGTTTTCGCCGACGAGGAGGCCTTGGCTGCCGATAGCTTCTGGTCCAAAAGACTCTTCCCCGACAAGCGAGCGCTCGACCTCGCGCCTCGAGATGTTGTTAGGTAAGCACAACAATATAAGCATACGAACACCCCAAAGACCACCCACATGCATACCTGGAGGAACGAACAAGTGCCTTTGGTAATAGAGGTAGATGGAGTCGCCATGATTGAAGGACTAAGAGCCAGATAATTCACGTTCTTAAATGATTTGTCGGCCTCCGAGAAAGCAAGTAAAACTTCAGTAACCGCGGCAAAGTCAGAATCCGTCTTTTCTTCTGGATTCGGCACTACAAAAAGACACACGTGACCAAAAGTTAACAAGACATCAAGATATGAGTCCAAAAAGACTAATACAATACCTGATGTCCTCCAGGCGTCGCATAAGAAAGAACAGTCGAAACCCCCCTCAAGCGACTTCTTCTCCATAAAGAAGAATCGCGACCTCCATCCTCGGTCGTTGACATTAAGATTCGGAGCAATCGGTTCCCTATCCGGTCTAAGGCATAATTGAAAATGAGAAGAGCCTCGACTACTCAAGTAATAAGAGTACTAGAGAGCATCAAAATCAAAATCAATCTCGACACTGGAGACCAAGAGATCAACTACCCTAAGGAGACGCCACGCGTGTGGCATCACCTGACATGGAGCAAGATGAAGAACGGCCAAGAAATTTCTCACCAGACTCGTGAAGGGGAAAGTATGGCCTACCCTAAAAGGATATTTGAAGAAACAAACCCATCTGTCCTGATACCAATCGGCACGTTCTTGGGGAAAAGAAAGACGAGCAACCATTTCAGGAGGGAACTAACCTATCTCTAGAATCGTATCCAACTCCGACTGAGTCAGAGTTCCGGCTAGGGAGTCATCCGGGCTAAGTAGATTCGAGGGGGAAAAGCCGTTGTCTTTCTCACCAACGCCAGAGGACGAAGGTTTGGACTTCTTCGATCTTAAAAACGACATAGCTCAAAAGAAAACGAAAAGAAACTTGAAAAAGTTTTTACCTTTGGAACCAAGACCCTTTGCAGGAAAAAAGAAGATGGTGAAAAGAAAGAGGTGACTACCCATTTATGGTGAAAACTGCCCACAGTCAAAACCTGTCTAACTAGTAAAAACACACCACATCATCGATCCACTGCAACAGAATCGATAAATGAAGATCACGTTCAGATGAGAGTTAAAAAAAATCCAACCGTCCCCTTAACCGCTGTTTCTGGCCCAGTTTGATCTTTTGGGGCAATTGTTGGGCCACGTTTTTTAATGGATCTTTAGGCTGGCCCAAATAACAAGCAAGTTGGGCCACAATCTGAGGGAGGTAGCGAAATAAGGAACGTTGGAACGGTTGAGAGAATATCGAACAAGTAAGGCGACGACCTGACGAATCCCTGTGATCTCGGACGACAACAACATGATTAGTTTAACCTCGTAATTATGTATAAAAAAGGGATTAACTCTGCTCTTGTAACACATTATAATTTTCCACTAAATACATGCTATAATTCACTACTTTCTTATTCGCACTTATAATCGTTCTCTAGCTCAGTTCTTCATTTCTGTATTGAAGAGACTGACGATTAAATCATTCGATTTGACCAGTCTCTTATCTGAAGGAGATAAGCTTGTCTTTGCATCTATTTAATCTTGTTTCATCTAGATCTTCGTTTGATTTGGATCATTTGGATATAATCAATCTAATTGTTGTCTAGTTGCCCTTCTTTAAGCGATTTAGGTCGGTTCGATCTTTTTCGCCCAAAACAGATACTATCACCACCACATAAAAAACTCTAAGTCATGAGGCTATCCAAGCCTCAAACCAGATTTTTGGGTGGCGATCGAGGGAAACGGGTTCCCCTCCATAGCCCAGTATCGATACTGGAGAGTGATTCTCCCCTTATGGTATGAAGAGCAAACACCTTTATGGGAACAACAGAAAAATACCACCATACGTGGTAAGGAGGTTCTGTCGATAGGCGGCGTTGACCACCGGAGATCCCAAGCCAAGGAAAGGACTAGCCTCGCTGTTAGAGGATCACGGGCAACATCAAAGAGATATTGGGAGAAGCTCATGCTCTCAGCTACGAAAAGGAGCCAGACCTACGAGAACAGAGAGCAGAAGAAGAAAACTCATTACAAGTGCCATGTTCTCAACCCTAACTTCTATATTCAAACTACTAAACACAGGACCATGAATCTATTGCATGCTTGACATCAGTAGTTCCTCTAAAAATCTACCAAAACTTTTTTATTACTGTCTCTGGCTAGTGAGTGTGTGCCTCAATCTGGTGAATATGATTCCTGCTATTCAAACTCATAACCTGGCTTCTGAAAATAGATCAATGGAGAGAGGAAATCCCTCATATTTTGATATACTCCCCTCTGAACCCTCTAACAAATCAGCTTCACCAGCTACTCCTAAACCCAACTCTGACATTGTTATCAATGAGCCTTCTGATCAATCTTCTGATCAACCCTTCTCTAACAAGGATAAGGATAAAGGAAAAATGCACACAACTGAATCTTACTTCTCCAAACTTGCCAAAGTGAGAGAAAACATAAAAAAAACAAAAAGAAACACCCCTTATGGGATTCATTATAGGTAATCCTATAGAGTTTCCTAAGGCTTTCACAAAGCTGAAAACTGACTGGAGGTACCTATAGGGGGAGGTTAGTTTCTACGATAGACAGTTCGGTTGGTTTGAGATTAATTTCTCAAACCAATCTAATCTTAGAAAAATTTGGGAAGGCCGTCCCTATCACCTATTTGGCCAACTCTTGTTGCTCAAGCAATGGTATCCTAGATTCAACCCACAGACTGAGTCAGTGTCCAGGCTGGACATGTGGATTCGCATCCCACTCCTTCCATCTAATCTCTATAACAGAGAAGCTATCCAACTCATCTTAGAGGAGAATAAAATTGGTTCCCTCATAAGATTAGACCTCCTTGCTCCTAAGAGGAAATGGGCTAAATATATCAGAATATGTGCTCATATAGATTTCTCCAAACTCATACTAAGTTATGTGGACATCCCTACTGAAGATGGAACCACTGAAAGGTTCAACATATGGTATGAGGATATCCCTAAAGGCTGTGGGAATTGTAGGGATCCTGACCACATTTTTACTGTCTGCCCTCTAAGGAAATACACCCCTCCAAACTCAGCATTTCTATCCAAAAAGCACCCACTATAGCTTTAGCAAGCACATCCTCCTCTGTTCCTATTTCTGGGAATGATGAGAGTGGGTGGACTGAAGTCATCTCAAAGAAATCCAAAGCAGCTGCAAATGAAAATCTAAATGTGCATGGCCATAAACCCTATGTTGCACCTAATGGTGGCATCACCATTATTTATCAACAAGCCTCTCCTCTCATCAGTACACAACCAATTCCAATTCAAAATTCCCCAACCAAAGCAAAGGAGAGCCAACAACACCATGACTCTGGTGTTAAAATTCTTGACATCACTCCCTCTGCCTCACATAAGGAACCTATCCACACTATAGCTGCTTTTCCCCTCCTAGTGGAGAATGATGCCACACAAAAGCCTACACCAATTCTTTCACGAATTCTCTCAATTCCTTTGGCCCCTGGAACCCATGTTATCACTCCATCTCACACAACTATAATTCCCACAAAACCAGCTGAGTCTATCATACCTCCCTTCCCAAAGGATGAGCAAACTGAGATGGTTGTGGAGTCACCTCTTCCTCTAGAAATTCCTTTGCTGGGGACTGCAGAGGGTGAAGCTGGAAATGACAGTCATGTCAATAATTTTAACATGGATGAAGACGACCTATTGGATGAGGATGACCCCTTAATCCTTATCAATGAGGATGATAGGGCACCCTTTCCTAAAGGTGAGATACAAACTCTCCTAAAACTAGATGCTGAAGAGGAACCCGAAGATGACTACTTTTCTGAAGATTCTTACCAATCCTTGAACTCTATGCAAACTAATTCATCCAACACTTCCATGGTGCAAAAGTTGGGTGTCATGACTGTCCATGCAGCTGCTACATCAACCTCTGGCTCCAGCAAGAGGAAGATGCAGAAAGATGATGGCGACACTGCCTCCTCAGTGCTGATGGGGAGCAAGAAACCAAAACTCTAATCTCTAAGTCTGTTCATGATTATATTAAGAAGTCATACACTTTTGGCCAACAGTGGAAGCTACATTTCCATCAACTAGTGTGAAGGGAAAGCCTCTAAAGGCCTTTATCTTTTGATATTGCACCCTAGTTTGAGTTGTTGGTGTAATCACATCTATCTCTTTATTTCCAAGTCCAATGTCTTTGAAATTATGATGGAGAAGGTGTATGAACCCTACAGTTGTAACCCAGCTACGGTAGCAATTTCTATTTCAAATTATATTGTGTTTATCCACTATGAATACTTCAGAATTGCAAGCTTACAAGCAAACTTTAACGAGTATAAAAAGATTTAAAAAAAGAAGAGATAAGGGGTAAGTTATTTCTCCTACGCAATTACTGCTCATTAACCCCCAGTAAATACCATTATAAGAAATGCATGAATGATTACAGGAACAAAGCTGCTCAGGAAAATACAGCAAAACATGAACACAAGTATCCAGGAAAATTCATAAATATAATGCACCAGCATGCAAAAAAGATAAGTATTGAACACTTAATATTCACCAGGAATATTCACTATAAAAGGTATTTACATATTGATATATCTCTTATAAGTTGTCTTAATATCTTGACAAGCATAGGTCTACACGGCATGTGCCCCTAGAAAAGGGAAAGAACTGAGTCTCTGGACAAGACAACAAAAGTAAGCAGAAACAAATGGAACAGAACTGGATACACAAGGGATACGAACATGAATCAAAACAAGGCCAGCCTCACTAATAGGTACTTAACAATTAGAGGTAAGCACCGAACTCATAGTAGCCAAAGACTAATCTTTATGCTACAACAATTACCCTTGTTTAATTACCCTATATCGCAGGTATACAAACTGATCAGAATCTAGGAAAAAATTGAGGACCAAGGCTTAGGCTAGACCCGGCTATGGAAACGGCTTCCTAAAAATAGAGACTACTCTCAAGACCAAGGGGATAAATCCGAGAAGCCCACAACATGCGAATTCTGGTGGATAAGCCACCCTATTATGTCTAAAATAGGAATACAATACTGTAGGAGACCCTGCTGTTATTTCTGTTTGAAAACTGGATTACCCATCCATTGTCTGCAAACCTATTTTTATAGTATACAAACTCCACGTCAGATCATATGTAAGGAACCCAAAGCAAAACACTCGCAAGATGCTAGAAAGAGACATCCAATTACAAGCGACAAAACGAGGAAGAATCATGATTATTATACTCAGTTAAACGACTATATAGGATGTCAGAATACAAACATGGTAGGCACAACTCGCGGTCTGAGCAAAGGAATTGGGAAACAACATCACTAACGGAATCACCTCGAAACTATGGAAAACCATGAGAGCAAAGCTACCACCCTGCAAAATAAAGGAAATAACTCCATGACTAGGACAAAGAAATCCATAAATCCGATTATAAATATCACTAATAAAGAACAACTGACACCACCCTTGATTAAACAAAGCCAAAAGAAATAAAACCCAAACAACATGATCATTAACCCTCATATAGCAAGACTAAGATCACTTGCAAACCTCTACAACGGTTTTTTATGAAGATTAGCATATGGAACTATCGTGGTATCGGTCGGAAAAATATATGGATTGATATCGAAGCATTGTGTAAAATCAAAAAAATACAAATCATGGCCCTAGTGGAAACCAGGACTAACCAAGAGCCAAAACAATCAGTATGGCAAAAAGTTGGATTCGACATCTTCCATTTTTCTCCGGCAACAGGATTCTCCAGAGGCATTTGTGTCATGTGGAAATCATACAAACTATACAATGAAGTGGGTGAACTTGCACACATTGACAGTAGATTCATTGCAGTCAAGTATAAAATCATTGATAAAAACTATTGCATGATTAAAGTATAAAATCATTGATAAAAACTATTGCATGATTATCATATTTACATATGCCCCTCCAAAAGGAAATGAAAAAAACGACTTTTGGACCAATCTAACTAGATTTATCAATCAAACACAACTACCCTGTATCGTAATTGGCGACCTAAACAAAATTAACTATATTGAAGAGAAAAAAGGGGGTAACACATGCAACGCCTCTCGATTCTTAAGACTAACTCAATTCAAAAACGATTGTGATCTACTAGATATCCCAATACAAGGATGGGAATTCACGTGGAGGAAAAACAAAACAGAAATTAACAATATATATGAGAAACTAGATAGAACTCTCATCCACAATCAAATCTTACAATGGTTTCCGGGTATATTTACCAAAAATCACGCATTCACATCTTCTGACCACTGTCCCACGTTTGTGGAGCAGGAAAACCCGAACCCGATTAAAGCTCAACTGTTCATATTTGAAAAATGTGGACAACAAGAAAGGATTTTGAAAATATCGTTAAACAAGCCTGGAAAATAGACATAGAAGGCTCGCATATGTACAATCTTGTGAAAAAAACATTGGCAATCAAGATCAATGCCAAAATGTGGAATAAAACCACCTTCAGAAATATATTTAAACAAATGAAAGAGAACGAAGAGGAACTCGCTATATTACAAAAAGAGATCATCAGCAACCCAACACAACCTCTCATCGACAGACAAAACAGACTCCTAAACAAGAAAGAATGCCTATTATCTTACCATAAAAGATACTGGAGCCAACGAGCTAAAGCCAAACACATTAAATTAATAGATTCCAACACAAACTATTTTCACAAAATAGCTACGGGTAAAAGAAGTAGAAAAATAATAAAGGAAATACAACCCAGGAAGGGACAATCATTATTGGCCTTGAAAATATCAAAAACGAAATAAAAAACGATTTTGAACAAAGATTTAAGAAAGGCGTAGTCAGCAACAATAAACTCCAACAACTATTGGAAAATATAACCCATGAAGTTTCGGACCAAGATAATCCTGATCTAACCAGACACGTTACCAATGAAGAAGTTAAAAAAGTTGTTTTCGGCATTGGTAGTGATAAATCACCAGGACCGGACGTGATGTCGGCATATTTTTACCAGAAATATTGGCACATTGTTGGACCCCTAGTGATTAAAGCAGTAAACAACTTCTTCTATTCCGGAAAAATACTCAAACAAATTAATCATACTTTCATCACCTTAATTTCTAAATGTGACAACCCAAGCTCTACGAACCATTACCGACCAATTAGCCTATGCTCCACGATTTATAAAGTTATATCTAAAATACTTACCGATAGATTAAAACCAATTTTAAACAATATTATTCACCCCCTACAAGGTGCCTTTGTATCCAACCGCGCTATACAAGACAACATCCTTATCGCATACAAAATTTTCCACTCTTTTAAAGCTAAACAAGGTAAAGAAGGATGGATTGTCATTAAGCTAGAAATGGAAAAAACCTATGACAAAATTGAATGGGAATTCATTTTTGTTGTCCTCGGCAAATTTGGATTTGCACCAAAATCATTCTCAGTCCTTGTCAATAACGGACCCACTGACGTGTTTTATCCAAAAAAAGGTCTACGCCAAGGTGACCCCCTTTCCCCAGACCTGTTTATCATGGGCGCAGAAGTCTTGGCAAGGAAACTACAACTAGATGCAAACATGAACGACAAACAACTAGGATTTAAACTTAGCCGATCAGGGACAAATATCCCTTTTCTAGCCTTCGCAGACGATATACTAATATTTGCAAAAGCAAATCAAACGGCATGCACCAAGATCAAATCTACGATTGAAGATTATTGTTCCATCTCAGGACAGTGTGTTAACTATCATAAATCGGCATTCCAAACCACATTAAATACTTCCAAATGACGTTTCACGATACCATACTTCCAAACGACGTTTCACGATACCATAAATCGGCATTCGAAACCCTGATTAGCAAAACTAGCTTCTCAAGGAAAAACCACTACCTTCAAGCTTTCGCTTGAGAGGATTTTGAAGCGTGTACTTGTCTTATTGATTTCTTGCTTGATTACACTTGTATCCTGGACTTCGACATCTAAACAACCAGCTAGACTCGAAACCTCTTCTACAACGATGAATCAAACTCAACCCTTAAAGACTTACACACACCTCACTTCTTTTCTTTCTTCTTTTCGTTCTCTCTATTTTCCGTCGTCGTCGTTACATAGAAATGAATCCACATCTCTATTAAATACAACTCGGCAAACCCTAAATGTAACAAGATAAGATTTATCCAAATAAGGCAACAAGAAGATATGATTTTGTAGAGGGAATAATATCCCAGCCGTCTATATTAATTTGAAGGAAGGATTCCGTAAATTAATATATTTGGATAAGATATAGTACTCTCTCTCCATATCTTCTCGAATCGGCGTGATCCTTGGAGCCGAAGTCATTCATCCTTGACCGCGTGCATGATTCTGCGTTTGATTTGTTTCCATACATGGCACGCTGGATTCTTCTTTCCATTTGCAGCTTCGATCTTGTTCGACGCTGTTGGTCCTTCAGAGGTAACAAAGCACATGAACAGAGCTTTGTTCCCTCTTCGATCCTTCGCTGCAATGGTTTCCCTGAGACAATTGTCTTTGTCCCTGAAACACTTAGTACCCAGATTAGTTGAATGTTTGTCACTATCAAAACCTAAGGAATTCAACAAATTCCCCCTTTTTGATGGTGACAAACATCCTTGACAATAAAGCATATACATACGAGATAAAGACAGTTGTATGGGGAAAGGTTCTCCACACAAGACCATAATATTTCCCCCTCAACACAACAACATATGAAACCATGTGCTGTTCCCCCTCAACCAAAGCTACCTGTCATTTTCCCCCTTTTGGCATCATCAAAAACACAGTGAAGAGTTAGAGAAGAAAGATAACAGCCAGATGAACATCATTCTCAATCGCAATAGATTGAAACACACAAACGCAGACAACATGTTAAGACGACAACACGATATGCAAGGATAACATTCATGATCAACATGCCAGTCAGTGCAAACACAAGAATCAGAGACAAGGAAGTACGAAAAGAGAGGAGTAGATGTGCTAGGGAACAAAAGAGGTGTGGGTTAGCCAGAGAAGTACGAATTAAGAACCACTGGGGCCAGCAGCTAGAGCAGAAGTATGATTAGCAATGGAATTCATCTTTTGTTCCCACTCAGAGTTGTTGCTCCTCATTGGCGTCAGCAACCACCATAGCCTCAACTTGTAGAGGAGTGAATCTATAGTGTCGTATTTTCCCTTCTTTGTGTGTCTTGTGATGTTCATATTTTTTTTTTTTGAACATCACAAACTTCAGCTTGCCTTCTTTCACCAGGGATTCATTCAGAGCCCACTACCTCTCATGCATAACATTAGCTTTCGAGCACGAACCTTCCTTAGGCAGTTGTAAGCCAGCATCACACACATACCAGTCGAACCCTATCCACAGACCACAGTGGCGATAATTCGTAATCTCGACTTTCTGAAAAAGTAGAAGAATGTGATGCGGGGGTAATGTTACCAGAGAGGGTGCAAAGAGCATCACACAAACCATATATGAATTTTTTTTAATAATGTGTAATCATGAATGAGAGGCTCCCAGATGTGAATGATTAGAGGGGCTCATAGGAAGCATCAAACATGATGGCTAAGGTAAGCTATAGAGTCAACAATCATTTGGGCTTATAATGAGGGATCAATGCATCAAGTTGACTCTTTTGGGCCGAAGGAAATCTGATTCATGTATTAGCAAGATAGCATATAGAGCATGCATGAAATGTTGCACATAAGTGAAATATTAGCATGAGTCTAGGCAGGTCATTCAACTAGTGATCAAGAGAATAAATGCAGACCGGGACATGATGTTTCATCCTTCACACTTTACCATGTAATATTAGCCAATCATCGAGGGAACACAACATGTAGATAGTCAGTTTAGAGAGATCATACCTAGTTCCATACGAAACTGTTCGAATGGTTCCCTGTTTAGTGCCTTGGTGAAGATGTCGGCGATTTGATCCTTCGTTCCATAGAAGTCCATTGTCACCAACCCTTTCTCCACACAGTCACGTAAGAAGTGATGTCTTATCTCGATGTGCTTGGTACGTGAGTGTTGCACCGGATTCTTGGAGATATTTATGGCACTTGTATTGTCACAGAGAATAGGAATAGAGTTTAGAAGAATACCGTAGTCGCTGAGTTGTTGTTTGAGCCATAGGAGTTGAGTGCAATAAGCAGCAACGGCTATGTATTCAACTTCCGCAGTGGAGAGAGCCACAGAGTTCTGCTTCTTTGACCCCCAGGAAACCAGACACGGCCCAAGGAACTGAGCCATTCCAGAGGTAGATTTTCTGTCCACTTTGTTCCCTGCGAAGTCAGCATCTGTGTATCCGACAAGATCAAGGCTTCCTCCCCTTGGATACCACAGACAAAGATCATCTGTTCCTTTCAAATATCTCAGGATCCTCTTCACTGCTTTGAGATGTGTCTCTTTGGGATCGGCCTGAAAACGAGCACAAAGACATACACTATACATAATATCAGGCCTACTGGCAGTGAGATATAGAAGCGAACCTATTATTCCTCGGTAGAGAGATGGATCAATTCCTTGCTCATGTTCGTCTTTTTCCATTGGATTGTTTGGAGATATGGGAGTGGTGAAGGGTTTCGCATCATTCATACCAAACTTTTTGACGCACTCCCTGAGATACTTCTGTTGGTGCACTTTGGTTCCCTCATCTTCCTAAGAGACTTGCAGACCTAGGAAGAACTTGAGTTCTCCAACCATGCTCATCTCGAATTCACTGGCCATCATCTTAGAGAATTTCTGAACCAGTTTATTATCAGTGGATCCAAAGATGATATCATCCACATAGACTTGGACCACCAGAATATGCTTCCCTTCATTCAGAAGGAACAAAGTCTTATCGACCTTTCCTCGAACGTATCCGTGTGTCAGAAGGAACTGTGAGAGCCTTTCATACCAGGCCCTCGGGGCTTGCTTGAGACCATACAGAGCTTTGTCTAAAATGTAGACATGGTCAGGTTGAGTGGTGTCCTCAAAGCCGGGTGTTTGCTCCACGTAGACTTCCTCCTTAAGAACTCCATTCAAGAAGGCAGTCTTGACATCCATCTGTTGCAGCTTGAACCCATGGAAAGAAGAATACGCAATTAGGAGTCTTATTGCTTCTAACTTGGCAACATGAGCAAATGTCTCATCATAGTCGATGTCTTCCTGCTGGTTGTAACCTTTCACCACCAGCCTAGCTTTGTTCCTTGTGACCTGACCTTGATCATCCAACTTGTTTCTGAACACCCACTTGGTTCCAATCACTGTTTTGTTCCTTGGACGAGGAACTAACCGCCAAACCTTGTTTCTTTCGAACTGGTGAAGTTCCTCTTGCATGGCGTTTATCCAGTCAGGATCCTTCAATGCTTCTCCTACAGTTTTGGGTTCTTGCAAAGAGAGAAAAGTATTGAAAGCACAGAAATTTTGTAGGGAGGA
The DNA here is from genome assembly GCA_027886185.1 of Rheum nobile. Taxonomy (NCBI): domain Eukaryota; kingdom Viridiplantae; phylum Streptophyta; class Magnoliopsida; order Caryophyllales; family Polygonaceae; genus Rheum; species Rheum nobile. The sequence continues at coordinate 17,819,778 of WOAB01000485.1, forward strand.
ACGAGTGATCTGAGGTGCTCCCTTTCTATAGTCAGTGACGATTAGCTTGACTGGATGAGCCCACTTTTACTGGTAGTTAGGAACTTGAAGATTGTTGATGTCGAATTCCTCTGAATCAGCGTTCCCAGCACTTGAGCCTTCACCTCCTGTGCCATTAGCGTTAGGATTGACATCCCTCGTTCCTTCAGCAAAAGGGTAGTCCTCAGAGGGCTCCGCTGTGCCGTGACTTGGGCTTTGTTCCCCCTGAGGTGCCTGAGAAACATCAGGGGGGTAAGCATTTTCTTCATTGCCCCCTGAGTTGGCGGAATTGGGAGTTCTTGGTGTAGAGGGATCATTTTGAGTTTCTTGATCTTCAGAGGTCCCACCGCTGACATTGCTATCTACAAGCTGAAAGAAATCATCTTCGGAAAGCTCGATGTTGCTTGATAGTTCCTGCACATTGTTACCAGCCATAACAGTTTCATCAATTACAACATGAACACTTTCCTCTACCTTTCTGGTTCTCTTGTTGAAAACTTTGTAGGCCTTACTGTGCTGTGAATATCCTACAAAAGTTCCTTCATCACTTATGGGATCAAACTTCCCAAGAGAATCTTTCCCGTTGTTGTGGATGAAGCACTTGCAACCAAATGTGCGCAAATGAGACACATTAGGTTTCCTTCCCTTCAGAAGCTCATAGGCAGTTTTGTTCAGAAGAGGACGGATGGTTGCTCTGTTCAGAATATAGCACGCAGCATTCAAGGCTTCGGCCCAGAAACTCCTTGGAAGACCACTTGAGATGAGAAGAGTATGCATCATGTCTTCCAGAGTTCTGTTCTGTTCTTTCAACAACACCGTTTTGCTGTGGGGTCCTAGGAGCAGAGAAGTTGTGGTTGATACCTCTGTTCCTACAGAGGGATAGGAACTGAGAGTTCTCGAATTCAGTTCCATGATCAGTGCGAATAGACCCTAAGGAATGTCCAGTGCTCCTTTCGGCTGCCTTAAGCCAGGACTCAAACTCCGCGAACACTTCATCCTTTGTGGAGATAAATAGAGTCCATGTGTACCTGGAATAGTCATCAACAATAACAAAGACATATGCATTTCCCCCACGGCTCTTCGTGCGCATAGGCCCACAAAGATCCATGTGGACTAATTCCAGAGGACGTGTTGTACTTACATTCCTTTTTGACTTGAAGGAAGACCTCACTTGTTTTCCTTTAATGCATGCGTCACACACGTCACTTCTCATTGCTTCAACCTTGGGAAGGCCATTCACCAACTCTTGTCTATGAAGTTTGGATAGGAGTTGAAGGCTAGCATGTCCAAAGCGTTTGTGTCACAAGTCTATCGTCTCAGCAATAGATGACAGACATAGGTCCTTGTTAGGGATGAAAGCAGGGTCGACCTTATAGACATTGTTGTCGCAGATCCCTTTGAGTAAGATTTTCCCTGTACTTAGACACTCAACATGACAATCATCAATGGTAAAGACTACCCTATTTTTTCTGTTTTGACATAGTTGAGCCACACTAAACAGATCAAACTTGAGATTATTCACTAGATTCACATTATTCACAGTGATGTGTTTAGAGAGTCTTACCATACCGATACCACAAACCTCACCCTTACTCTTGTTTCCAAAAGTTATCGATGCCCTTGAGGCTGGCTGAAGAGAAGTGAACCATTCACTGTTCCCTGTCATGTGACTTGAACATGCACTGTCAAGGTGCCAAGAGCCTTTCCTTGCTTCCTCATCGGATTTATGAGAACCACCTTCTGATACGTTGTGACCTTTTGAGCTCATCAAGCAGATATCCTTTGAGAGAGGAGATGCTTCATCATCTGAGCTGCAGTCACCCCACTTCGCAATCCTCGTTTGTTCCTCGTTGAAGACCTGAGAAGAACCTGCCGCTTTGTTGAGGCACCTTTTTGTGAAGTGTCCGTTGTCATAGCAGTGAGAGTAGACAACCTTTTTCATGTCATTGTGAACCATGACCGAACCTTTAGTGCCTTTGCTTTGAGACCATATCTTCTTCATGGCTTGAGTGATGAGAGCCACATCTACATCACCTTCTTGAGAGTCTCTATCCAAGGCATTTCCTGACGACATCTTTCCTGCAGAATCTGTAACTAAAACAAACAATCTAGAGCACCAGGCTCTGATACCAATTGTTGGATCGTTAGAGTTACGTCTGAGGGAACAAAAGCTTTGTTCCCACAGAAGTTGCAGCGGATAAATATAGCAGGAAAGATAACGAACAAACTCACGATATATAAGTGGAAACCCTGATTAGCAACACTAGCTTCTCAAGGAAAAACCACTACCTTCAAGCTTTCGCTTGAGAGGATTTTGAAGCGTGTACTTGTCTTATTGATTTCTTGCTTGATTACACTTGTATCCTGGACTTCAACATCTAAACAACTAGCTAGACTCGAAACCTCTTCTACAACGATGAATCAAACTCAACCCTCAAAGACTTACACACACCTCACTTCTTTTCTTTCTTCTTTTCGTTCTCTCTATTTTCCGTCGTCGTCATTACATAGAGATGAATCCACATCTCTATTAAATACAACTCGGCAAACCCTAAATGTAACAAGATAAGATTTATCCAAATAAGGCAACAGGAAGATATGATTTTGTAGAGGGAATAATATCCCAGCCGTCTATATTAATTTGAAGGAAGGATTCCGTAAATTAATATATTTGGATAAGATAGAGTACTCTCTCTCCAATTATCTTATCTTAGGAAGGTTCTCCTAAGATAACACAATCGGGCTTCTCTCTCCATATCTTCTCGAATCGGCGTGATCCTTGGAGCCGAAGTCATTCATCCTTGACCGCGTGCATGATTCTGCGTTTGATTTGTTTCCATAAATGGCATGCTGGATTATTCTTTCCATTCACAGCTTCGATCTTGTTCGACGTTGTTGGTCCTTCAGAGGTAACAAAGCACATGAACAGAGCTTTGTTCCCTCTTCGATCCTTCGCTACAATGGTTTCCCTGAGACAACTGTCTTTGTCCCTGAAACACTTAGTACCCAGATTAGTTGAATGTTTGTCACTATCAAAACCTAAGGAATTCAACATATTCCATTACAACAAAAAAGCAAATCACTCATGGCAATGGTCACACCTACTAAAACACCGATCAGAATTTCAAACTGGAATTAAATGGCTCATCGGTGACGGTCATGCCATTAACTTCTGGAAAGAACAGTGGCTAGATTCCATTAACCTGGCCGACAACATACTCCCAAACCATACAATTGACCTCACGACAAAAGTGAGCGATTTCATCGAGAACAAAAAATGGAATAAAACCAAGTTGTGTAATACTCTTAATGCAAATACAGTAGATATCATAACTAATATTCCCCTACCCACTAACAATATTACAGATAGAATGTACTGGACTCCCAGTAAAAATGGATAGTTCTCTACCAAAACAGTCTTTGAATTAATTACAAACCATACACCTAACCAAGCGAAAGATTACTCTTGGATTTGAAAACTTGATACCTATCCAAAAGTCAAAAACTTCCTATCGAGAATATGTCATGACGGGCTACCAACTAAGATCAGATTAGCGCAAAAACAAGTAGCAAAGGATGGGCAAAAGTAGACTGCACCGTAAGACCGGACCATACCGTAAATTTATGGTCCAGTCTTAGACCGGACCATCACGGGAATTTTACATTTCCGTTCTTACGGTCCGGACCGTAAAAATTAAAAAAAGGTTTAAAACAAATTTGGGCATAATTTTTACTGTCCGGTCCGGATCGTAATTTTTACGGTTCGCACTGTAATCAAACAATTTAAATGTCGAAAATTATGAAATCCGGTATTCCCGGTCCGGTCCGTAAAGGACCGAATCGTAACGGTCCGGTCTACGGTCCATACATTAAAATATTTACGGTCCGCCGGTTCGGACCGGACCGTACGGGTCCGGTCCGGACCAGATGCCCATCCTTACAAGTAGTTGTCGCACTCAACTGTGACTCATGTACTAGCGCATATGAAGAAATAATTCATCTATTATTTAGATTCCCTGCTACCCTTAAGCAAATCAAAATACAGAACCCAAATATAGAAAGAATGATACAAACCTAACAACAGATAACAAAAAACATGTAGAGTTATTATTTGAAATTCACACAATGTTAAATCAGCAAGACATTATTTGCCTTGCTACCACATGGTGTGTAACACCCCCAAAATACCCTTTGGAAATATTACCGCCAATGACCTCAGATTACACATCTGGGGTCACCCAAGGCTTAACCGTTTTATAACCAAATGTATAATAACATAAACTTTATTAAATGACATACAACTGCCCAAATAATATTTTATTTCAAATGTTGAAATTACAATTCGATAACAAAATCGAGTACAAATATTTATTACAGCGGGAGTCTTTAGAATAAAATGACTCAACAGGTCTTGACCTCACGATCTTACGCCTAGGATCTCAACCTTAGAAAGAGACACACAAAACGCCAACTGCCCTCACGCCGAGTCCTTGCCTTTACTGATGCGGAAACTTATCTGATGTGTCGTATGAGACGGATGGCACCAGCCAACCATGCAAAGGAAAATAACCGGTTGGTTAGTCTAATGAAAGACTATGCAAGGGTAGAAATAAAAAGGTTCTAAGTAGTCGTGTTAGGTTACACCCATCGTATCTCGAATGATAGCCGATGACGACAGTGAATCTCAACACTTATAAAAAAACATAAGAAAAGGTATGAACAAGAGAAGACTCCAAAGAAATTGAGTCTTATGGGAAAGTATGACAAATGTTTGGGAACGTTATAGTTTCACACCAGCTTTTAAAAATGACTTGATCATTTGGGTCAACGACCAACCTCACCGCGTAATGCGAGTCCAGATTGGAAACGACCACTTCTTGGCTCGGACGAGGGCTCACTACGACCACCACTACTTCCCAGCCTCCAAGACACTTCCGGCGACACCAAAATCTTCGGCGTGGCTCCGACGAACGCGAGAATTCCGACGAAGGCACAAAACGAGGGAAAAGAGAGGGATCGAGAGCTGTGGATGAAGATTTCCAAAGCTAAAGACCCCTATTTATAGGGTGAGGAGGGCTCAACGCCGAGCAACCCAACCGCTCGAGCTTCCTCCATCGGCGAAACGCCGGTCAAGCCAAACGTCGAAACGCAGAAAGAATTGAAGGAGATGATGAATAGTGTTTCCGCGGTCGCGGAAATGCCGCGAGCGCGTCCTTTGGCCTTAGGTCGCGGATTCACACGCGGTCTAATGCTAGATCTTATTTTAGTACCTTTAAACATATTCTAAGACCCAATATATATATTAAATGTATATTACTACGTTCAAGAGATCATTACAGAGATTCCGAATACGCCAACCGCGTCCTGCTTACAAGACCAGGGTTGGAAAAATTACCCAAATACCCTTACTAAAATTGAGGGTTATTACATTACTACCCCCTTAAAAATAGTTTCGACCCCGAAACTAGCACTACCAGGATAGAGGTATAGGTCTACACATTAACCTCCCTAATTGAGCTTAGCATCCTCAACTCACGTTTGAGCCTAAGTTCAAGAAAGTTTAAACTATTCCACTACAAGAATAAAATTAAATTTTACACCTATATTTTTACCACTTTCAAATTACCAATTGATCCTTCTATTTTAAGTGGGATATTACATTACTACCCCCTTAAAAATAGTTTCGACCCCGAAACTAACACTTCGACCTCGGAACTAACACCTCGCAGTTAGAAGGATCGATTGTCATATTAACCTCTCTACCTGAGTTTGGTATCCTCAATTATCTCATACTTCGAAATTAACCACAGGAAAGTTGATCCGCTTCCTTACCCACGACATCACCTCAAATATAACGTTTCCATATCCTACTCCATACAATATCTCTTGTTATATCCATCAGATTATAATTCCTTAGAATCATAGTCTCTTAATAACTCATCTCTAACTTAAGGCCCTTGTATTCCTCAACAAGATTCTGATCATTCATTTAACATGATTATGATCAACCACTTCATTTTCCTCAAAATGCGCTATAAGATCACCATAATGGATAGTAATCAATGTTTCCTCAGATCTGACCGACAAAATTTCTCACTTATTTCACCTTTCAAGTTTAATCCACCCAAGGCAAAACAAGCTTTACTAACTAAACTTGTTGTCCACAAATAAATCCTCCAACACTTAATCGTCCTTACATAATTAATCACCACAAATTAAGCAACCTTTTTGCTTTGTCGGAATTAAATATTGACCCAAGACTTAATTATCTTAATATTCCTCGTATCGTTGTACCATTTCCCTAAGAAAGCCTTATAACGAATCCCCAGACAAATCTTCCAAAATAATACTTATGACTTCACACCCTTAGCCTTTCCGAAAGCTAAACCATTGGCCCACCATGGGCACACTCACTTACAAACTCCATAAACATAACCCTTGGGTTCTAAAGTTTTACTCAAGATCGTAATAGAGTACGATCTTTTTAGAGAAAACGAATTCCTTATGAACTATCTCTCTTATACATTATTCTCTTCTCAACAATCTATCCACATGGATGACTACAGTATGACCTCACAACTAGGCATTATGGACTTCATATTAGTTCACTCCTATGTACTTTTACCAAAACAAATATTCAGGGTACACATATGAGAAATAATTCTTAATCCCATAGAGCATTAACCACGCACATTTGTTTCCTTTAAATTAAGGAATTTTGGTAAAACTCAACTTACGAGATAACGCTCGTCAGCTCAACTAAGGGAGCAATTAATGTCATACCGATGTGACATTACTCCAAGAATAAAGAGAGATTCCTAAGAATGGACCTAGGAATTCATTAATAGAGTCGACCCTAGTGTTAACCACATAGGGGACGAACACTTAGGCTCCATACATTATCCCTCCTTTATGAGTCCTGACAGCCCTTATCCACACGTGACATATACTGTTTTTGGCACTCACGGAGTCTTGGATGAACGTACGACTCAAGATAGCAATGAATTTGGTAATTTCCCTAAAACGAGGGAATACTTCTTTATTATTTGAAACTTGAGTTGGCACTAACAGATGAAATGTTCAAACGAACAATTTAACTACGGAGACTATAGACACATACGTCATAGCTCCTTAATCAAAGGTAAACCTAAGGATATCTAATTATCCAGGGGGTCCTGCTCATCGAACTGGCCCACCGCAAAGCGTCGCTGCCCTAGACTGCTTGAAACAATCGGGGCTTTCCCCTTGTCCTGAATAGTAGACTGCATAGCAGCACTTCCTACAGGCCTTTGCTGAGGTCGGTTGTTATGGCTAACCGATCCTTGCTGGGACTTAGCTTCCTGATTCCTCTTCGTGGGGCAGAAGGCTTGCAGATGCCCTTTCTTCCCACAGGTAAAGCATATCCGCTTCTCTTTCCTACACTCATTGCTCTTATGTCCGGGAGTCCCACAGTTGAAACACTGGACATAACTCCTACCCTGACTTGAGAATTGAGTGAAACCGGACTGGGTCACCTCGGTCCTAGGCCGATTAGATTTGGAGAAGTTGGAAGGCGGAGCTGGACGCTTGAACCCACCGCCCTGCTGCTGATTACCACAGTTGCTCCCCGATCCTTGTCGGTTATGCTTCATGGATGACTCCTCCAAAGTCACTTCCAGCTTATAAGCAACGTCCACATACTGCTCAAGGGTGGTACAACCATGACGTACCATCAAGGGCTTGAGGTCGGGATTCATCCATTCATGGAAATGCCAGATTTTCTGTTCTTCGCTGGACGTTTCCGCTCCATCATAGTACAACAAGTGGTTAAACCTGGCAGCCAACTCTGTCACCTTCAACCCATCAGTCTTTGGGTAAAGAAACTCCTTGCGTTTCTCCTCCCTCATAGCCCGAGAGAAGAACCGATCAGACATCTTGGTCTTAAATATTAACCGGCTCAGCTCGGGATGATCAGCTAATCTCGTGCTCTCCCACCATTCACTGGCTCCATCCTTTAGATATAACGAAGCAATGTGCACCATTTCATCCTCAGTACATACAATGTTATTAAACAAACACTCCATGTGAAGGAACCAGTATGCCACCTTGACGGGTTCTCCAGTACCGTCATACGGGTCATGCCTCATGGAGTTGATTGCTTTCAACGCACGACCATAATTTCCTCCATCTCTCGGAGCACTCATTAGAGGCGGGTTATTTGTTGTATCCTCAACGTCAGCAGTACCCTGAGGGGTTGGATTCCCCCGGGCTTGCTGAACCCTTGGCCTCACCAACTCGGCGACCGCTTGCATTACGATTTGCTTGATTAACTCTACAGCAGCTGCACTGAAAACTATTGGAGCAGCAGGAGGTACCTGCACCCTTTCCCCTCCTATCTGGGGTGGAGCATTCCCCGCTGGGTTGCTGTGGGAACCGGACCCAACTTCCTCCTAGTCCGCTGCATTTCTAAACTGAATCCGAGAAGCATTACTCGGTCCAACTGCATGACATGCGGTGTTTCTAGCGTTCACCATCTAATTGTGTCTACGTATATTAGATATATACCATCAAATTAAAGTTGCAAGTAATAAATACTTAGAGTGCAATAACTGAAGTAGTCATCTAATAAACTCAGCTTTTCATTAATGAAACACACACCAAGTGTCACACAACAACTGAAAGGGAAATAGGGAAAAAGAACATTAGGAGACTTCTGCTCCAGTATTGTTCAAATGGGAAAAACACTAGGAAGAAAACCATTACTGGCCTATTATTCACTGCTTCTTCTTTACCAGAGGTAACTCTTCCTCCGAGTCATCAGTTAACCCCTTCTATTTTGGATCACTTGATCCCTCAGCAGGCACTGATGGCTCCCTGGACTTGCCCACATCGCCTTTTTGTGGCTCGGAGCTCCGCCATCTTCTCCCCCAAAGATCTTCATTTTTGGGCTGATTTAAAATCCAGAAAAACTCTTTCCACTCCTCGGGGAAGGGATCCAACGACTCCTTCTTGTCCTCTGGATCCTCCATTGAGTCCTCATCTTCATCAGAGACCTCGGGGGTAGAGATTTGCTTGGATTGCACTTCTCTTTCTTCCCCGCTCTCGGACTCGGATTCTTCAGTCAACGGGGTGAACTTAAGCACCGATCCGCCAGCCACTGGGACTTCTATAGAATCAGGCTCAGACTTAATTGTTAGAGTGGTCTCAAATTCATCTTGGGTCTTAAGTTGGGCTCTAGGGAATACCATTGTCTGTGAAGAGACAAGGAGAGATTTATAACTTTCTTGTTTATAGAAATTCTATCTTCCATAACTAGCAGGAATGATCGGACTACTAACGTTGGCAGAAGTTTGAAAACGTCTTTTCCACAAAACCGTTAAGGTAAACTGAACTCGTTTGTTCAATCTGAAAGTCTTTTCCACAAAACTTGTTAAAACAAACCGAGACTCGTTGGTTAATTTTGTTTCTACTAAATTATTGTGATTCAAAATCTACTTCAAAAACGTTTTTATCTTTAAACCTTACTTAGGAACTATATGTGATACCCCGTATTTTTGTAAGGTTATTTTGGGAATTTTGGGTTTTTCCCGAGTGCCCGTTGTGTACGTCGGATTTAATTCAGAAAGTTGGAGAATTCTGTAATGTGCTCTGTATCTGTAATATTTTTCTCAGTGAAATAATATACAGACGACGTGCTTTGGATTTTAATACTCGTTCGTGTACGATTATTTTTATCCCGAGTTAAGTCGATATCGTCCAAAAGCTGAGAAGGGCAAAGCCACGGTGGCGGCGACCGCCGCAATTAAGGCGGCGACCGCCGCGAAGGGCTCGAGGCAGCAGTGCCCTCGTCTTCTAGCTGGGCGCAAAGACCCGAAAAACGGTGACCGCCGTACAGTACGGCACCCGCCGTAATTCGCCCGCCGTAGGCAATTTGTGAGGCGGCGACCCTTGCTCTCCGCGGCGCCCACCGTCGTTGTCCGGAGGTCTTTGCCCGATGGTCGCCGGCGAGCCTCTGACGTGCCGAATTAGGCCTGCTCCGCCTCGTTGTAGGCAATGATGGTGTTCCCTTGGCATTTGGCTATAAAAGGAGGTGTTTGGGAGGGGTTTTTGAGCTCAATCCACAGCCCAAGCTCTCCCAAATTCTTGCCTCACCGAAGTTCTTGCCTCGCCGAATTCTGGAACTTTCGCTGGTGTCGTTTGGTGGTGTTTCCAGAGTGCCTTTGTGAAGCTTTTGGTAGCCCTTGGTGGTTAGAAACCATAGCAAGTCGAAGGAGGCCGAGTCACTCGTGTTTTGGGTGAGTTTTCTCGCCGTTTCTGTCATCTGAGTTCTTCACGGCGACCGCCGTGATGAACTGCGGCGACCGCCGCCAGAGCCCAGAATGCCTCTTTGGCTTTTGGCTTTGGTGGTCGTCGTTGTGGCGTCGTTCCTTTCGTTTTCTTTCGTCGTTTTTAGGTTCATACTGTGGTTATGTGGGATCTAACTTAGGGTTCCTTTTATGGGTCGACTCAAAGGTCGTTGTACTGTCGGAGCTATAGTCGTGTCGAGCCCGGAATCCCGTCGTTGTCGTTAGGCTTTTCTGCGGATTAAAGGCAAGTGGCGGTTCGCTCTTGCTCATTCGTTCCATATTTACATTAATTATCAGTAGTTTATCTGAGTAATTAATTTGGAATGAATACTCTATTTGTCTGGAAATGGTTTTGGTAAACTGTTTTGGAAAACAAAATATTGATATTATAATAGGTTGTATATCTGTTAGAACAACGCTATTATCTGTGATCGCCTTTCGGGCCTTTATGTGGATTTATTCTGTAACTGTTATTGTGCTGTATCTGTGTGGTTAGCACTGTTAGTTAGGAACGTACTCCGACTTCGTCCGGTCGTTTCTTTATAATCTGGTATCGGGGTGGCTCGTCTCCATCTGGTACTATTCTAAGATCATGATCGGTCTCTTTCACAAGTGTGTAGAGGCAAGACACTTAGCTGGTGTCACAAACCTTCCGATATGCGTCACTCTCGATGAAACGTATACTAAGATGTGTCGTCCCAACGGTGGGGTACACATGTAAAAGTCTATAATGTGATATGTGCTTTGTAATATAATTCAGATAAGTGCTACTCGATGCACATAATTAATAAACCTTTGGCGAGTAGTGCAGCTAAGCGAATAGTGCAGTTAGGAAAGCTCGTCTCGACTTTTGATCAGAGTACGTTCTCTTTCCAATCTGAATTCGCTGTATGCGGTGAGGTTGGTCGTGAACCGAAACATCTAAGTCAACTGTTTTAAATTGCTCGAATGCGATACTGTGATTCTTTAATATTCCAGACTTTGTCATACTTCGTTAAAGACTCATTATGTTGGAGTATTCTCTTGGATATTCCGATAAGATTCGCTTCAGTTGGAATATTCTCTTATGCATGCCTTTTGTCATATTTAAGTAGAGTATGGTGGTTGGCAAGCGTACTCGATTATTATTCGAGGGACGAGGAGTCTAACCTAATACGACTGCTTAGAACCTTCTGCTTTGTAACCTTGCATGGTCTATTCATTTAGACTAACCAACCGCATTTGTTATCAGCATTGTTGGTTGGTGTCATCCGTTCGATTCAGCACATCAGGCCGAAAGTAGCTCAGAAGAATAGAAGGACTATGGAGTCGACGGTGGTTTTTGAACGTTTTAGTTATTTCTTTAATCAGGTTGAGATCTTTTGGACAATGACTTTGGTTGTAATGTGTTTTATAAGACTTCCGATGTACCCTACTTTATAAGACTTCCGCTGTATTTGGTTTAAATTCTGTGTTAGCCTATTCGGGATTGGGTTGTAGTCCCGTAACTCATGTTTCTTTGACAATATTATATTTTGGAATTGAATGCTTTGATCATTATGTATCATTTGTATTTCATAAATTGTATTTAGACGGTAAAGCCTTGGGTGATCTCGGTAAGGAACACTAGGGTCACTGGCGGTAATACCTTTCCAAAAGGGTTAAGTTTTGGGGGTGTTACAGTTGTGGTATCAGAGCCAAAGGTTTTAAAACGGGTTTGGGATTTTTTAAATCATTATCCATTTTTTAAAATGCTTTAAAAGGGCTCGAAATTTTCAAAGTAAAAAGAATTTCAAAACAACGTTCATAGTCATGTCTTCTGGATAGTCTGATGTAGTAAGCTTGCTTCTATGTCTAGAAAGACTAACTTGATTCCTCGTTATCCTGTAGGATGGATGAGTGCTTTTCTCTTGATAGGGGGTCGGAGGACGCCAAGACGGACCCACCGTCTCCAGGCAGGCTAGATTTTCCGATCCCTCATCGATGTTTCGAGGCTGGAGGCCCGAGTAGCCCGCCCGAGGACATCAAGTATGTGATTCCCGAGTCTGTTGTCCTTACGCCTATAGATACAGTGGTCACTATAGTTGCACCTGTAGAGCCACTCAGGGAGGAAGCAGTGTAGGAGGTGGGTGAGTCGTCTAGATACGCCTTAGGGTATTTTGATGATGATTACCAGATAGAGATGGTTCCGGAAGGGGACAAGGATGACGAAGAAGAGGAAGAGGAAGAAGAGATTCTTGAGATAGATCCTGTCGAGGACAAGGATATGATCGAGATTGATCCCGAGGATGAGGATCCCATCGAAGATGATCCTGACGAGGACCCCGAGTGGGACCTGGAAGAGCAGAGCCAGGAGCCAGACAACTTGAGGCTCTTGCTAGTGGACAGTCAGGAGCCGGGGGTGTAGTTTATTCCCCCCAGTCCAGAACTATCACCAGTGTCGGCTTATGCACTCATGACTGATGCTGATTGGGAGGCACTGTACACTGAGCACGGTATTATGAGGAGATCAGAGGCTGAGTTGAGAGAGATCCTTCGCCAGAGCGAAATGAACTCTCATATTGAGCAGCAGCAGCAGATGGATCAGGCAATCGCTAGAGCTCAGAGGAGGGCTGGGATAGGAGGACCTCTTATGGACGATCCTTTCTTTTCCACGACTGAGGTTGGAACTGAGTCACCAGAGCCATGTGACCCAGGACCAAGCAGGGTGCGAAACCCATCGCTAGAGCTCGATGGTGAGCCTAGTCCGAAGAGACCTTGCACGAGTAGCCAGTCTTACAGGGGCCGTTTTGGAGCGCCTTGATGAGGATCGGCGTTGCCTATCGTAGTAGTTCCTGTCTTAGAATTTCGGTTTGTTGTTTGTGTAAGATTTCAGTATTGCGGCAAGTACTCTGTGAAACACTTTTATCTTTGAGCAATGTTGTCCTAGCGCTCGGATGATAGACTTATGTGTAGCTTGTGTAACAGTTCCAGTTCATCTATAAAATACCTAGTTGATCTATTCTGAGTAATTTTGCTACATTAAGTTTATGGAATGAATATTAATGTATGAAATGCTTGGAATTTGATCGGTAAACAGATGGTGAACACAAGGAACACAAGGCGAGCTGGTGTTGGGACTAGTCAGGAGCCCAGACCAATCATAAGAGAGGTTGCACAAGATGAGCATGTATCTGAATCCCATAATCAATCCAGGGGCAATGGTCAGGATCAGAGTAATGCACCAGTAGTGTTTGATGCTGCAACAGTAGAGGCAATTCGAGGAATTGTCATGCAAGCTATCACTGATGCTATGCGACCTAATGCACCTCAAGCGCAAGGTGTACATAACCCCCCACCGGTTCCGAGGTTTGAGGAGCCAGAAAACCATGCTGCCCAGGAGAATGCAGTCAGGACTAGGGACAACTATGGTCGTGCTCTGAAGACCATCAGCTCTATGAGGCCTGACAGCTATAACGGAAAAGGGGAACCTGTCAGGGTGACCCATTGGTTTTCTCATATAGAGAGGCTGTTCCGCAATGTGATGTGTACCGAGGCTGAGAAGGTCCACATAGCTTCCTTGCAGTTGAAGGATGATGCTAGTAAGTGGTGGGAGAGTACAGGCTTAGCTGATAGCCCTGTGTTAACCTGGTCGATGTTTAAGACCAAGATGACTGACCATTTCTTCTCTCGAGCTATGAGAGAGGAGAAACACAAGGAGTTTCTATACCCCAAGACTGATGGTTTGAAGGTGACCGAGCTGGCAACCAAATTCAACCATCTCTTGCAGTATGCTGGACCTGAGATATCCAGCGAGGCACAAAAGATCTGGTACTTCCACGAGTGGATGAGTCTAGATATCAACCCGTTGATGGTGCACCACACATGCTCTACTCTGGAGCAGTATGTGGATGCTGCCTACAAGCTGGAGGTGACTCTGGAGGAGTCAACGAAGAGACGCATCCGACAGAGGTCGATGCAGAATCAGAGTCAGAACCAGGGTGGTGGATTCAAGCGACCTGCGCCACCGTCTAGCTTTGCCAAGTCTGGCCGAGCAAAGACGGACATGACTCCCAGAGGGTCAACGCAGCAGTCCAGTCAGAGCAGAAGTTCAGTTCAGTGTTATAACTGTGGTGTTGCTGGGCACAAGAGCAATGAGTGTCAGAAGGAGAAGAGATCATGCTTTGGGTGTGGACGTGATGGTCATCTACAGAAGTTCTGCAAGCAGGGGAAGCAGAAGGGAGTAGAGTCGTATCAAGGGTCAGTTCATCAGAGCAACCGACCTAGGTTCAAGCCTGCCGAGACTCCTAGCCCGTCAGTGCAGATGACTGCTCAGAACAAGGGAAAGGCCCCAGCTGTTTCTGGAAGTCAGGGTCAACGCTTGTACGAGATGCGTGAAGCGGATGGACCCAATGCTCCGATTGCTCAAGGTACTTTATACCTTCACTCTACTTCAGTGTGCATTCTGTTTGATTCTGGCGCTACGCATTCCTTTATTTCGGATAGCTGTGTTAGCAAGTTATACTTAGTTTGCAACGATTCGTGCGACCCTTTCGTCGTTAGTCTTCCTAGTAGAGAACGTTTGGTGGGAACCAAGCATCTGTCCGACTTTCCGATTACCATTCAGGGTAAGGAGTTTGAGGCATATTTGATCTGTATAGCAATGGCTCCATACGACATTATCCTCGGTATGGATTGGCTGACGCGTCACAAGGCGGTGATCGACTTCAGTTCAAGAACGGTGACGGTGTCATCTGGGGGCCAGTTCGTGTGCAAGTTCAAAGGTCGGAATGACGCTGATAACGACAAGCTGATCAATGCGATGGCTGCGTTTAAGCTACTACGACAAGGATGTGTCGGGTACCTTTGCTACTTGGATTCGCCCATGAAGGATGGACCTGAGGTTCTTGATATTCTTGTGGTGAGGGAGTTTTCGGATGTCTTTCCGGAAAAAATTCCTGGATTACCCCGAACCGTGACGTAGAGTTTTCAATTGATCTTGAGCCTGGTACGGCGCCGATTTCCAAATCACCGTATCAGATGGCTCCAGCTAAGATGCAAGAATTGAAGAATCAACTTGAAGATCTTCTTGACAAAGGATATGTCAGGCCGAGTGCATCGCCGTGGGGTGCTCCGGTTTTGTTTGTCAAAAAGAAGGACGGATCGTTTAGACTTTGTATCGACTACCGAGAGTTGAACAAAGTAACGATCAAGAACAAGTATCCGTTGCCAAGGATTGATGACCTGTTGGACCAGTTGCAGGGAGCAAAGGTTTTCTCCAAAATTGACCTGAGATCGGGTTATCACCAGCTCAGAATTCGTGAGCAGGACATTTCTAGAACTGCGTTCAGGACCAGATATGGTCATTACGAGTTCGTAGTGATGCCTTTTGGGCTTACAAATGCTCCAGCTGTCTTTATGGATCTAATGAATCGATGTTTTCACCAGTACTTGGACAAGTTCGTAGTGGTCTTCATAGACGACATTCTGATCTACTCTCCGAGTGAAGAAGTCCACGAGGAACATCTGCGGATTGCTTTGTCAATCCTTAGACAACATCATCTTTATGCTAAACTGTCCAAGTGTGAATTCTGGATGAAGGAGGTGGCTTTCTTAGGCCACGTGATCAATGAGATTGGGGTTATGGTTGATCCCCAAAAGATCGAAGCTGTGGCAAATTGGACACAGCCCCAGAACATGAAGGAGGTGCGCAACTTTCTTGGGCTTGTCGGGTATTACAGACGGTTCGTGGAGGGGTTTTCAAAGACCGCTCTACCTATGACCAATATACTCCACAAGGTTCACAAGAAGTTTGTCTGGAATGACAAGTGCGAGGCCAGTTTCCAGGAGTTGAAGCGACGGCTGACCTCGGCACCCGTGTTAGCACTTCCCGAAGGGAATGACGATTATGTGGTCTATAGTGATGCTTCAAAGTGTGGTTTGGGTTGTGTACTGATGCAGAGATGCAAAGTTATTGCTTACGCATCTAGACAACTCAAGACTTACGAAGAAAACTATCCGACCCATGATCTTGAGTTAGCAGCGGTTGTCTTTGCGCTGAAGATTTGGAGGCATTACCTCTATGGTATAAGATGCCAAGTCTTCACTGACCACAAAAGTCTCAAGTATATATTTACTCAAAAGGAGCTGAATATGAGACAACGCCGCTGGCTAGAGTTACTCAAAGACTACGACATGGAGTTGTTGTATCATCCGGGCAAGGCTAATGTAGTAGCTGATGCACTGAGCCGAAAGACAACGCACGAGACTATAGTTGCTCTACTTACTGCACAGACCAAGCTGAACCAAGAGTCGTGCGACATTGAAGTCTTGTATGATCAGCGTATAAGTTTCCTGAGTATGTTGGAAATTCAGGCTACACTACTGGATCAAATCAAAGAAAAGCAAGTCGATGACATTGTCTTGGTAAAGTTAAGCAGTGAAGTGATGGACGGGAAAGCTCCCAGTTTTGTGATTCAGGATGATGGATCACTTTGGTTTCAGGATCGGATCTATGTGTCGGACACAGAGAGTCTTCGTCAGTTGGTGATGAGAGAAGCTCATTCATTTGCTTATTCTGTGCATCCTGGTTCTAGCAAGATGTACAAGGATCTCAGGAAGAAGTTTTGGTGGCCAAACATGAAGTGGGACGTAGCAGACTTTGTGGCAAAGTGCTTAACTTGCCAGAAGGTCAAGATCGAACACCGCAGACCAGGTGGTGAGTTGCTACCTCTCCCTGTGCCAGAATGGAAATGGGAAGACATCGCCATGGACTTCATCACTGGGCTACCCAAGACTCGAAGTCAGAGAGATGCTATCTGGGTAATTGTGGATAGGCTTACGAAGAGTGCTCATTTCATAGCCATTAAGACCACTTGGGAAGCCCAGAAGTTAGCAGAAGTCTACCAGAAAGAGATTGTCCGTTTACATGGCATTCCTAAGACCATTGTATCGGATCGAGATGGCCGTTTCATGTCTAGGTTCTGGAAAGAACTTCACAAGGCCATGGGAACCGAGTTGAGATTCAGCACAGCTTTTCATCCTCAGACAGATGGCCAGTCTGAAAGGACCATCCAGACCCTGGAGGATATGCTCCGAGCTTGTGTACTCGATCGTCCGACTAGCTGGGAAGACAGCCTGAGTCTGATTGAGTTCACGTACAATAACAGCTGGCATGCTACAATCAAGATGGCTCCGTTCGAAGCTTTGTATGGTCGCAGATGCAGATCTCCGATTTGTTGGGATGATAACGCCGACAAGATTCTGCTTGGGCCAGAGTTAGTCGAGAGGACAACTTCTGACATTGCCTTGATTCGACAAAGGATGTTGACCGCCCAAAGTCGGCAGAAGTCTTACGCAGATAAGAAGCATAGGAATGTCAAGTTCGAGGTCGGTGACAAGGTGTTTGTCAAGGTGTCGCCCTCGAAGGGAGTTTTCAGGTTTGGTAGGCGTGGGAAGCTTAACCCTCGCTACGTGAGACCATTCGAGATTCTGGATAGAGTAGGATCTCTAGCGTACCGCTTGGCGTTGCCGCCATCGGTTCATCCAGTGCATAATGTGTTCCACGTCTCCTTGCTCAGGAAGTATGTGCCAGATGAGTCTCATGTGCTGAGTTATAAGGACATCGAGATTCAAGCTAATGGTACTTATGAGGAGATGCTCGTGCGCATTTTGGAGCGTCGTGAGAAGCAGCTGCGTAGCAAGATCATACCGTTGGTACGGATTCAGTGGTCCAAGTCTGGATCGGAGGAAGTTACTTGGGAAACGTGGGAAACCGAGTCAGATATGCTCTGGCGTTTTCCCGAGTTATTCTCGACCTAAGTTTCGGGGTCGAAACTTCTTTTAAGGGGGAGGAGATGTGATACCCCGTATTTTTGTAAGGTTATTTTGGGAATTTTGGGTTTTTCCCGAGTGCCCGTTGTGTACGTCGGATTTAATTCAGAAAGTTGGAGACATTCTGTAATGTGCTGTATATCTGTAATATTTTTCTCAGTGAAATAATAATATACA
Organism: Rheum nobile; assembly: GCA_027886185.1. Lineage (NCBI taxonomy): Eukaryota > Viridiplantae > Streptophyta > Magnoliopsida > Caryophyllales > Polygonaceae > Rheum > Rheum nobile. The sequence continues at coordinate 17,838,089 of WOAB01000485.1, forward strand.
GACGACGTGCTTTGGATTTTAATACTCGTTCGTGTACGATTATTTTTATCCCGAGTTAAGTCGATATCGTCCAAAAGCTGAGAAGGGCAAAGCCACGGTGGCGGCGACCGCCGCGAAGGGCTTGAGGCAGCAACGCCCTCGTCTTCTAGCTGGGCGCGAAGACCCGAAAAAGGGCAACCGCCGTACAGTACGGCGCCCGCCGTAATTCGCCCGCCGTAGGCAATTTGTGAGGCGGCGACCCTTGCTCTCCGTGGCGCCCGCCGTCGTTGTCCGGAGGTCTTTGCCCGATGGTCGTCGGCGAGCCTCTGATGCGCCGAATTAGGCCTGCTTCACCTCGTTGTAGGCAATGATGGTGTTCCCTTGGCATTTGGCTATAAAAGGAGGTGTTTGGGAGGGGTTTTTGAGCTCAATCCACAGCCCAAGCTCTCCCAAATTCTTGCCTCGTCGGAGTTCTTGCCTCGCCGGATTCTGGAACTTTCGCCGGTGTCGTTTAGTGGTGTTTCCAGAGTGCCTTTGTGAAGCTTTTGGTAGCCCTTGGTGGTTAGAAACCAAAGCAAGTCGAAGGAGGCCGAGTCCCTCGTGTTTTGGGTGAGTTTTCTCGCCGTTTCTGTCGTCTGAGTTCTTCACGGCGACCGCCGTGTTCTTCACGGCGCCCGCCGTGATGAACTGCGGCGACCGCCGCCAAGAACGGCGACCGCCGCCAGAGCCCAGAATGCCTCTTTGGCTTTTGGCTTTGGTGGTCGTCGTTCCTTTCGTTTTCTTTCGTCGTTTTTAGGTTTGTACTGTGGTTATGTCGGATCTAACTTAGGGTTCCTTTTATGGGTCGACTCGAAGGTCGTTGTGCTGTCGGAGCTATACCCGTGTCGAGCCCGGAATCACGTCGTTGTCGTTAGGCTTTTCTGTGGATTAAGGCAAGTGGCGGTTCGCTCTTGCTCATTCGTTCCATATTTACATTAATTATCAGTAGTTTATCTGAGTAATTAATTTGGAATGAATACTCTGTTTGTCTCGAAATGGTTTTGGTAAAATGTTTTGGAAAATGAAATATTGATATTATAATAGGTTGTATATCTGTTAGAACAATGTTGTTATCTGTGATCGCCTTTCGGGCCTTTATGTGGATTTATTCTGTAACTGTTATTGTGTTGTATCTGTGTGGTTAGCACTGTTAGTTAGGAACGTACTCGGACTTCGTCCGGTCGTTTCTTGATAATCTGGTATCGGGGTGGCTCGTCTCCATCTGGTACTATTCTAAGATCATGATCGGTCTCTTTCACAAGTGTGTAGAGGCAGGACACTTACCTGGTGTCACAAACCTTCCGGTATGCATCACTCTCGATGAAACGTATACTAAGATGTGTCGTCCCAACGGTGGGGTACACATGTAAAAGTCTATAATGTGATCTGTGCTTTGTAATATAATTCAGATAAGTGCTACTCGACGCACATAATTAATAAACCTTTGGCGAGTAGTGCAGCTAAGCGAATAGTGCAGCTAGGAAAGCTCGTCTCGACTTTTGATCAGAGTACGTTCTCTTTCCAATCTGAATTCGCTGTATGCGATGAGGTTGGTCGTGAACCGAAACATCTAAGTCAGCTGTTTTAAATCGCTCGAATGCGATATTGTGATTCTTTAATATTCCAGACTTTGTCATACTTCATTAAAGACTCATTCTGTTGGAGTCTTCTCTTGGATATTCCGATAAGATTCGCTTCAGTTGGAATATTCTCTTGTGCATGCCTTTTGTCATATTTAAGTAGAGTATGGTGGTTAACAAGCGTACTCGATTATTATTCGAGGGACGAGGAGTCTAACCTAATACGACTGCTTAGAACCTTCTGCTTTGTACCCTTGCATGGTCTATTCATTTAGACTAACCAACCGCATTTGTTATCTGCATTGTTGGCTGGTGTCATCCGTTCGATTCGGCACATCAGATCGAAAGTAGCTCAGAAGAATAGAAGGACTATGGAGTCGACGGTGGTTTTTGAACGTTTTAGTTATTTCTTTAATCAGGTTGAGTTCTTTTGGACAATGACTTTGGTTGTAATGTGTTTTATAAGACTTTTGTTGTACCCTACTTTATAAGACTTCCACTGTATTTGGTTTACACTCTGTGTTAGCCTATTCGGGATTGGGTTGTAATCCCGTAACTCATGTTTCTTTGACAATATTATATTTTGGAATTGAATGCTTTGATCATTATGTATCATTTGTATTTCATAATTGTATTTAGACGGTAAAGCCTTGGGTGATCTCGGTAAGGAACACTGGGGTCACTGGCGGTAATATCTTTCCAAAAGGGTTAAGTTTTGGGGGTGTTACAGTAGTAAAGAAATCTCATACACGGAGTTTTTGTTTTATAAAACCCCAAATAAACGCAAAATGGTTTAAAAGTTTAGAGTTTTAAAACTTTTAGCTCTGATACCAAATTTGTAACACCCCCAAAATACCATTTGGAAATATTACCGCCAGTGACCTCAGATTAGACATCTGGGGTCACCCAAGGCTTAACCGTTTTATAACCAACTATATAATAACATAAACTTTATTAAATGACATACAACGACCCAAATAATATTTTATTTCAAATGTTGAAATTACAATTCGATAACAAAATCGAGTACAAATATTTATTACAGCGGGAGTCTTTAGAATAAAATGACTCAATAGGTCTTGACCTCACGATCTTATGCCTAGGATCTCAACCTTAGAAAGAGACACACAAAACGCCAACTGCCCTCACGCCGAGTCCTTGCCTTTACTGATGCGGAAACTTATCTGATGTGCCTATGAGACGGATGACACCAGCCCAACCATGCAAAGGAAAATAACCGGTTGGTTAGTCTAATGAAAGACTATGCAAGGGTAGAAATAAAAAGGTTCTAAGTAGTCGTGTTAGGTTACACCCATCGTTTCTCGAATGATAGCTGATGACGACGGTGAATCTCAACACTTCTACAGAAACATAAGAAAAGGTATGAACAAGAGAAGACTCCAAAGAAATTGAGTCTTATGGGAAAGTATGACAAATGTTTGGGAACGTTATACTTTCACACCAGCTTTTAAAAATGACTTGATCATTTGGGTCAACGACCAACCTCACCGCGCAATGCGAGTCCAGATTGGAAAGAAGACTTACTCAAACCAAAGTCCGGGCGGGTTCCAAGTTGTACTTCTAGCCCGAAGGTTCATTAATTATGTGCATAACCGCACTTATCTTATTTAATTACAAAACGTATATTCACGTTAAAGCTTTTATTATATATATATATCATCTCGACACGAGAGATATCTTGGGAACATTTCCCGAATGTTTGGCACCACCTGAGTGCACCATCACCTATATTCGGATAGGGGTAGGTCATGACCAGAAAGGGGTGTTAGGGCATTTATCCTCCTAAGCACCAAGTTATAAACAAACGACTAGACCCCGCAAGGTACATAGCATTTTTATGAATACTCGTTCTAACTGCACATTTAAGTTCACACATAAATCCACACTAATGCCATCACGGTAATAACAGGTATAATAGCGTCGTTTCTAGCAATATATACAACCTATTATAGAATCATATTTTATCGCATTATTTTATAAAATCTGTTTCCAAACGAAAACAACACTTCACTCCATTTTAATTAACAATCAATTAATTGATAATTAAAGGAAATATGGAATGATAACCAAGAGTGAACCGCCACTTGCCTTAATCTAGACGAATTGAAGATGTCGGGTTCCGGGATCTGGAAACTGGAATCTGAATACGGGTTCCTACGACGACGTCGAGACAAAAGAGGGAACCCTACGTTAGATTCAGTACGAACGGAACGAGGGTAAATGAACGGATAAACGATAAGAATCGAAAGGAACAAAAGCCTAAGCCGTGACCGTGGATGCCCAAGCCACGATCGCGCTTGCTAGAGCAAGCCGCGGTCGCAGTTTGGACTTCTGCGGTCGCGGAATTCAAGGCAGAGCCGCGGTCGCGGAAATCATCCCCGTAGTCGCGGATCTCCCTTCCGACGACGGCTCCAACTCGGCTTCGAGGCTTACCGACGACGAAACGACCACTTCTTGGCTCGGACGAGGGCTCACTATGACCACCACTACTTCCCAGCCTCCAAGACACTTCCGACGACACCAAAATCTCCGGCGAGGCTCCGACGAACGCGAGAATTCCGGCGAAGGCACAAAACGAGGGAAAAGAGAGGGATCGAGAGCTGTGGATGAAGATTTCCAAAGCTTAAGACCCCTATTTATAGGGTGAGGAGGGCTCAACGCCGAGCAACCCAACCGCTCGAGCTTCCTCCATCGGCGAAACGCCGGTCAAGCCAAATGTCGAAACACAGAAAGAATTGAAGGAGACGATGAACAGTGTTTCCGCGGCCGCGAAAACACTTCCGCGGTCGCGGATTCACACGCGGTCTAATTCTAGATCTTATTTTAGCACCTTTAAACATATTCTAAGACCCAGTATATATATTAAACGTATATTACTACGCTCAAGAGATCATTACAAAGATTCCGAATACGCCAACCGCGTCTTGCTTACAGGACGAGGGTTGGGAAAATTACCCAAATACCCTTACTAAAATTGAGGGTTATTACATTACTACCCCCTTAAAAATAGTTTCGACCCCGAAACTAGCACTACCAGGATAGAGGTATCAGTCTACACATAACCTCCCTAATTGAGCTTAGCATCCTCAACTCTCGTTTGAGCCTAAGTTCAAGAAAGTTTATACTATTCCACTACAAGAATAAAATTAAAATTTACACCTATATTTTTACCACTTTCAAATTACCAATTGATCCTTCTATTTTAAGTGGGATATTACATGGTGGGGGATCTGGACCCACAGAAACCAAATATTATTTAACACCCCAAACCTAGAGAAAATCAAAGATATCACCACTTATATTAAAACTCAGATTTGAATTGGAACAAAACAAAAACCAGAGATACTGAGGAACCCACGCAACATATGAAACTACCAAAAAGTCACAGGAAAACTAGAAAACTCAAATGGGAACCCCCGAAACATGACTTTGCCAAAATTAACTTCGATGGCCCTAAATTATCTAACGGTAAAACATGAACATGATTTATTATCAGGAATGAGCATGCAGAAAACATCCACATGGATTGCCAACAATATGGAAATAATACAGTTCTCATGACATAGACACTAGCTCTAAGAAATAGTGTATGGAAAGCAAAACAGCTTAACCTGCACAAAATTGAAATTGAATGAGATAACTTATCGATCTCATTCCTTCCAGGAAGTTCCTATTAGGCACATGTTTTAAGAGGTCAACCGTTCAACTGACATGATTGCAAAACTCAGCTTCTCTCCCTCTGTGTATGCCCTTGATTCCAATCCAGAACTTCGTGTTCTCATGCGCAATGATGCTCTAGGCCGGATCTTGCATAGTCGCTAGGCCCCGCCTAATTCTTTCCTCATCAAAAATAAAATAAAAGGGAGTTATTTTATACTAGTTTGCTTTTATAAAGCTTCGATTGGAGAGTGAACCTGTTTTGGTGTTTCCTCCTCCAGTTTGAATTTTTATTATTTCTCCCTTTTTTCATTAATAAATATTTGTAATACTCTGTAATCTATTATATCTATCTATTATAATATAAAAGTCGAGACGAGCTTTCCTAGCTGTACTATTACTTAGCTGCACTACTCACCATGGGTTTATTAATCATGTGCACTCGGGCACATATCTTATTTAATTACAAAACACCCATTACTGAAACACGTTAATGTTATTAAGAGCGACAACAAGGCTTAAATCACAGGGTGACAATTACGTCAACCCAAATTAAAACACACACAACACACACGCGGGACTTAACATTATTATGCCGAGAAACAACGGCATTATTATTACACCGGGTGACCTTACGTTCACCCTGATTGCACTATTACAGCGCTTATAGTTATTAATTATGTGCTTAACTGCACTTATCTTATTAAATTACAACACACACACAGTTGAGGCTTTTAATATTATTCCGAGAACACAGAAGTTATTATGACACCGGGTGATCTTACGTTCACCCTGATTGCACTGCCATAGCGCTTACAGTTTATTTTACAGGGTGACAGTTACGTCCACCCTAATGCACTAGCTAAGTGCTTAAAACACAGGACTGCAATTAAGCTCATCCACTGGCGCTAGCAAGGCGCTTAAAACACTTCAGATCCTTATATATGGATAAGAAGCATAGGTCATGACCCTTAAATTATTCGGCAATAACCCCGAGGAATATTATGATTTAAAGAAACGACAAATCCTTACTTGGATTAGCGTTCCCACGAATATTAAATTATAAAGAAACGACTAATCCTTACTTGGATTAGCGTTCCTACGCACATTAAGTTATAAAGAAACGACTAATCCTTACTCGGATTAGCGTTCCTACAAACACTCGTGTTAACTAAACAGTCTAACACAACAATTATTCACATTAAAGCCATCCAAGCAATTAACTTAAACATAGAGATAATAGAAACAACTAATCCTTACTTGGATTAGTTTTCCTATTAATCCACATAAATGCCCGGAAGGCGATCACAGATAATAGCGTCGTTCTAGCAGATATACAACCTATTATATGATTTTCCAAAACAGTTTATAAAACCATTTCCAGATAAACACTGTAATCATTCCAAATTAATTACTCAGATAAACAGCTGATAATTAATGTAAATATGGAACGATGAGCAAGAGCGAACCGCCACTTGCCTGAGTCTGCAGAAAAGCCTAATGACGACGAAAACCTGGGCTCGACACGGGTATAGCTTCGACAGATTACGGGTCCACACGCGATCCGACATATGACATGTTAATTAATATCAATTAATTTGACTGGACAAATTTAAGGAATTATATTTAATAAATATTTATGATATTAAATCATAAAATATTTACTAAATTTTCCCAAAGAAAAATACGGACGAAAGGGTATCGAACTTATACCGCTCGAATGATTTCGGGTCGAATCTGGGCTGAAAGGGTAAATGGGCTTCTCGGCCCAATACCGAAACAAAGCAAAGGAAGGGCCCCATGGCCACTGTTCATCATCTTTCCAAATCAAACCACCCATTTGCATTTACAATCAAAAACAGAGCACCACTGACTCACGCAGGGATCTCGCCGGCTCGACTGTTGGGCTTTCTCGCCGGGGGTCCTCGCCGCTTCGTCGCCGGGGAGAGCAGCCACCAACAGCAGTGCCACGATGCCGGGAAGAACAGCAGCGGTGGCGGCTATGGGCAGCAGCGACAACACAACGGCGGCGACAATGGCGACTCGGCAGCGGCTTTGCGGTGCCTCGTCGGTGGTTCACCTTCTCCGGGACGTGCAACCACCAATAGCACGAGCAGCAGAGGCCTCGCGGCGTCGGGAGAGGAGAGGCGATGACGGCGAGCAAGGGAGGTTCGCGACTGGAGCAGGGGAGATCGAAACAGAGGAGGGAGATCGAGAGGTGTGGGGATGCTGCACCCAGTGAGCTTCTTATATAGCCATGGAAGGGGCAGCTCCGACCAACACAAGGCTCGAGAAAGGCTAAGCCAGGGAGGGCTCGAGAAAACTATAGGGGAAACGCAACAATGGAGTAGGGGTTTAGAATATTTAAATGGAGATGGGTATTTAACCCCAGAAATTATCTGTTTGTCTTCAAACAAATATTCTAAATCCCAAAAATACGTTGAGTGTATTTTATACCACTCAGGGAATTATTACGGAGATCATGGATATTTCAGAAAATCCAAACTCCACAGAAAGCGAAATAATTAATTAGTGAAGGTTGAGAAAAATTACTCAAATAACCTTACTAAAAATTTAGGGATATTACATTACTACCCCCTTAAGAAAGTTTCGACCCCGAAACTTGCAACAAGCCAAAGAGGAACCTACCTCAGCAACAAACTTACCAACTGAACTTAATATCCTTAATAACCTCAAAGCATAACAAGGAAATAGGAAACTCAAACCTATCTAGAGGTTCACCATAACAGACTTAAAAAGGCACGACTATGAACGGTTAAAATTTTCATTTGAAAATTCAGAGCCTTCAAAACTTATTTCAAACGAGTGAAAATATTTCAAACCGGATCTGTAACACTCCCAAGCCTAGCTACCCCAGCAACCAAGCCACCCAGCCACCTGAGCGGTGCCGGTGCCGGTACTGGTGCCGCCGATGAGTCCACAAGAGCCGTTTGAAAACATTTTCAAAAACGAGTAAATGGTTCATGAAATCCCAAACCCGTTTAAAACTTTTGGCTCTGATACCATCTCTATAACACCCCCAAATGAGTACCCTTTGAAAGCATTACATGCCGATGACCCCGGATATAAAATCCCGATGTCACCCCAGGCTTTTCCAAACGATATAACTATCAAACCACAGTTACAACACCAAATATCATAACTTTTCATTAAAACCAAGGTCTCGGAATTACACGTGATTCCAGACATTAAAATACATCATCAGAATTTAATATAGCGGAAGTCTTGAAAACACAGAGTAGTCTTAAAACAAGACCTTTTTAACACAGCGGAAGTCTTTGAAATAACAACTGGGTCTTCACCCGTCAAGGATCTTAATCTGAATAAACTTGTAAAAACACCATTTGTCGTCATAATCGTTCTAGCCTTTTTGGACCTGCACATATCTTATTTAATTAAAAAACACCCATTACTGAAACACGTTAATGTTATTAAGAGCGACAACAAGGCTTAAATCACAGGGTGACAATTACGTCAACCCAAATTAAAACACACACAACACACACGCGAGACTTAACATTATTATGCCGAGAAACAACGGCATTAATATTACACCGGGTGACCTTACGTTCACCCTGATTGCACTATTACAGCGCTTACAGTTATTAATTATGTGCTTAACTGCACTTATCTTATTAAATTATAACACACACACACACAGTTGAGGCTTTTAATATTATTCCGAGAACACGGAAGTTATTATGACACCGGGTGATCTTACGTTCACCCTGATTGCACTGCCACAGCGCTTACAGTTTATTTTACAGGGTGACAGTTACGTCCACCCCAATGCACTAGCTAAGTGCTTAAAACACAGGACTGTAATTAAGCTCATCCACTGGCGCTAGCAAGGCGCTTAAAACACTTCAGATCCTTACATGTGGATAAGAAGCATAGGTCATGACCCTTAAATTAATCGGCAATAACCCCGAGGAATATTATGATTTAAAGAAACGACAAATCCTTACTTGGATTAGCGTTCCCACGAATATTAAATTATAAAGAAACGACTAATCCTTACTTGGATTAGCGTTCCTACGCACATTAAGTTATAAAGAAACGACTAATCCTTACTTGGATTAGCGTTCCTACAAACACTCGTGTTAACTAAACAGTCTAACACAGCAATTATTCACATTAAAGCCATCCAGGCAATTAACTTAAACATAGAGATAATAGAAACAGCTAATCCTTACTTGGATTAGTTTTCCTATTAATCCACATAAATGCCCGGAAGGCGATCACAGATAATAGCGTCGTTCTAGCAGATATACAACCTATTATATGATTTTCGAAAATATTTTATAAAACCATTTCCAGATAAACACTATAATCATTCCAAACTAATTACTTAGATAAACAGCTGATAATTAATGTAAATATGGAACGATGAGCAAGAGCGAACCGCCACTTGCCTGAGTCCGCAGAAAAGCCTAATGACGACGAAAACCTGGGCTCGACACGGGTATAGCTCCGACAGATTACGGGTCCACACGCGATCCGACATATGACATATTAATTAATATCAATTAAATTGACTGGACAAATTTAAGGAATTATATTTAATAAATATTTATGATATTAAATCATAAAATATTTACTAAATTTTCCCAAAGAAAAATACGGATGAAAGGGTATCGAAATTATACCGCTCGAATGATTTCGGGTCGAATCTGGACTGAAAGGGTAAATGGGCTTCTCGGCCCAATACCGAAACAAAGCAAAGGAAGGGCCCCACGGCCACTGTTCATCATCTTTCCAAATCAAACCACCCATTTGCATTTATAATAAAAAACAGAGCACCACCGGCTCACGCAGGGATCTCGCCGGCTCGACTGCTGGGCTTTCTCGCCGGGGGTCCTCGCCGCTTCGTTGCCGGGGAGAGAAGCCACCAGCAGCAGTGCCACGACGTCGGGAAGAACAGCAGCGGTGGCGGCTACGGGCAACAGTGACAGCACAGCGGCGGCGACAATGGCGACTCGGCAGCGGCTTTGCGGTGCCTCGTCGGTGGTTCACCTTCGCCGGGACGTGCAACCACCAATAGCACGAGTGATGGGGCTAAAGATGCATAAGCAAATGTCGTTGATTAGCCTTATCAAAATAAATTATCCTAACAAACCTACTAAACAAAGTATAGTAGACAAGTAAGGGTCGAATCCCACAGAGAAGGTATGATGTAATATGCAATCGTGAATGACAAGTAACAAGCAACTGGGGGTTTTGTAGTCAAGAGAACGAAGCAAATAAGCATGCAGATTGAGTAAAATCGAGAGAATAATATGAGGGAAAGTAGTCCTGTTAGAGCGAAATCCACAGTACAAAGATAGAGTTTGATCCCTGAAATCTATTCAATCCAAGTTCAATTATTTATCCTTATAGTCGTTTCCACCTTAATCGTAAGTACTATTGATTCTCACAGTTGTCAATAGACTTATCACTATGCCAATGATAAAGTACAACTGATTCTCACAGTTGTCAACGTACTTTAGCACCAACACAGCAATAGCGATGCACACAAGGATTTAGGATACATGCAAGTAGAAAGACGTACAAGTACTCACTCCCCTACTTAACATGCAATTGATTCTCATACACAAGTGTACGCTCGGAACCCCTCTACGCACAAACGTGTTTGCCACTAGATATGCACTTGGAACCCCTATATGCAATCCTAGCAATTGATAACAAGCATTCAACCTAGGTGATCAGGCTAAGAAGAACAACTAGAAATCGTAGACGTGGTAAGCAAGAGAATCAATCCAACAATTATAAGGACAAGAACAAGGAATAGAAATCTCACAAACACATCAAAGTACTGCTTCAATCGTCTAACAGAACAAAGGAAAGTTAGTTCTCCATCAAAGGGGATGAAAAACTATAATATGAAATAACGATCAAAAGTAGTTCGATAACAAGATGTGTCTAAGTGTTCGCAGACTGGCTTGGAGGCTGTGGAACATTAGGTTAAATAGAGTTAACCTAAAGCCCAAGATCACAAAACCAATCCAAAAGGAAACAAATAAAATAACAAAGTCTGAAATAGAAATAAAAGGAAATAAATATAATCTGGCGCGAGGCAATAAACACGTCCACCGCGGGGCAGTAAAGATCCACCGCGGGGCTTCTGCTCTCCACCGCTGGGCGGTGGCCTCCTCTCACGCGGGGCTTCCTCATCACTGGGAGTCATCACCGCGGGGCGTCACTGCTAACGCGGGGCGGTGAACTCCAGACTTCAATTCTCATCTTTTTCTCTTCTCCATCTGCTCTCCAAATACTACCAAGTGTTGGTATCCTTCTCCATAGATGTTCCAACAGCTCCATATCCATCTCTAAGCTCCAACTAAGCTGCCAATCCTTGGATTTCTTCACTTCTCTCTAATATATCTGGATCGCAGACTTAGCACTAAAACAACTCCAAAACTCATCCAAATCATGCTAATAGATGCTAGAAAAGGTGTATGAAATAACACCTATCAACGAGAAGCAGAGGCCTCGCGGCGCCGGGAGAGGAGAGGCGATGACGGCGAGCAAGGGAGGTTCGCGACTGGAGCAGGGGAGATCGAAACAGAGGAGGGAGATCGAGAGGTGTGGGGATGCTGCACCCAGTGAGCTTCTTATATAGCCATGGAAGGGGCAGCTCCGACCAACACAAGGCTCGAGAAAGGCTAAGTCGGGGAGGGCTCGAGAAAAGTATAGGGGAAAGGCAACAGTGGAGTAGGGGTTTAGAATATTTAAATGGAGATGGGTATTTAACCCCATAAATTATCTGTTTGTCTTCAAACAAATATTCTAAAACCCAAAAATACGTTGAGTGTATTTTATACCACTCAGGGAATTATTACGGAGATCATGGATATTTCAGAAAATCCAAACTCCACAGAAAGCGAAATAATTAATTAGTGAAGGTTGAGAAAAATTACTCAAATAACCTTACTAAAAATTTAGGGATATTACATTTGCAGCACAATTGGTAACAAGTGGGCGTTAAACCGCTTGTTAAAGGGGAGAGGTCTCGTGTTCGAGCGCTCCCAACAACCTCTTGGGAAATGGCTTCCATTTAATTTGGAGTAGCCAACCAGGGATGGGTTGGGGTACATGGGCTGTGATACACACGATTATGTTGTGTGTATTGACGGAGTTTTGGCATGATTTTAGTGGTGTTTTAGGATGCTTTGGAGGTGATTTGGAGACTTGGCGAGGAGGTGCGGAAGTTGCGTTTTTGGGGCCTTAGGAGCTGAGGAACGAAGGATGAAGAAACAGAGTCGCGGCGACCGCCGCGTAATTACGGCGACCGCCGTTAATTCCCTCTAAGAGACGAAGGCTACGACTTGGAAACGGCGACCGCCGTTTAATTGCGGCGCCCGTTGCATTTACGGCGATCGCCGTGGGAGAAGCAGCGGCCGCCGCCGCTGACGGAAGCATCGCTGAGCCGATTTCCTCTTCGGATCTATTTTATATTACTTTATTACATTTTTATTATTTCTTTTTAGGACAATTTCAGATTATTTTTCCTTTGGTATTTAAGGGTTGAGAAAACTTGTTTCTTCTATCTCGGAACCTTAATTTCTTATTCTACGTATTCTCTTGCTATGAAGAACTAAGCCTCTCTTGCTTAGTCAGACATTGAAGCTTTTCGTGTGATTCAGTTGTGAGATTCTTATTCCTAATCTATTGCGTGGTTTTTATCTCTTCTCTTGTTTGATTTCTTAAGATTGATATTGATAATTTCTAGTCTGATCAACTAGGTTTTGTCGTTATTTATCTATTGCTAGGGTTAGATTGTTACTGGTTGAGCATATCTATTCCATAGTAGCAACTGCATCGTGTTAGTAACTGGTTGTGCTAATCTTATACAGAAGAGAATTGATTTACATTATAGGGTAAAAACTGGTTGTTTTATTCTAGGGTTGTATCCAACTATATTCCTATCCGTGAGGCTACTGTTAAACTGAATCTTGATAGTTTCAGGGTTGTTTAATTAGTTAGTTCTAATAGTATCTGGTTGTGCTATTAGTTACATCTGAAAAGGAATCGGAATTACCATTGCATGCGATTTTGAGTAGTATCTATGATCAACTTGTCATTCGAACAGTGGATATTGTTTGACTGAGTGTTTTCCCAATAACTGATTTCATCACCTTTAATTGCTTATTTACCATTTTCATGCTTGGCTACTAAAACAAACCAACAAAACCCCTCTTTGGTTGCTTTAAATTGACATACATATTGCATACTGCGATAGACTTTGTTTCCCTGCGGATTCGACCCTTACTTACCTAAGACTACGTTTTAGGGTTTGTTTGGATACTTTGCATAGTAGGAATTAGAACGGCAAATTCCTGTTATCAAATTGGCGCCGTTGCCGGGGAATATATGACCAGGAAGGACCACTTCCCTCTTCCATTCATTGACCAGATGCTCGAGAGACTGTCAGGACGTGCTTTCTACTGCTTCTTGGATGGTTACTCAGGGTACTTCCAGATAGCCATTGCACCAGACGACCAAGCAAAGACGACATTCACTTGTCCGTTTGGCACGTTTGCTTATCGCAGGATGCCATTTGGGTTGTGCAATGCTCCAGGAACCTTTCAGCGGTGTATGATGAGCATCTTCTCTGAGTACATTGAGAACTTCATAGAGGTATTCATGGATGATTTTACTGTATATGGTGACAATTTTGATGCATGCTTGAACCATCTATCACTTGTGCTTGCAAGGTGTGTTGACACCAATTTAGTGCTGAATTCTGAGAAGTGTCACTTTATGGTTGAGCAGGGCATTGTCTTGGGTCATATTGTGTCGTCTAGGGGTATTGAGGTCGATAAGGCAAAGATTGAAGTAATTCAATCTTTGCCCTATCCTACTAATGTGCGCGAAGTTCGTTCCTTTTTGGGCCATGCAGGTTTCTATCACAGGTTCATTAAAGACTTCTCCAAGATCTCTTCACCCCTGTGTGACCTGCTGAAGAAGGAGATGGGATTTGAGTTTACAGCTGAGTGTCGGGCAGCCTTTGATGAACTGAAGGCTTGCTTGACAAGTGCCCCAATTATTCAGGCTCCTGATTGGTCTAAGCCCTTTGAGATCATGTGCGATGCCAGTGACTATGCTGTGGGGGCCGTGCTAGGCCAAAAGGATGGTAGAGCTCCCTATGTGATCCAGTATGCTTCTATGACGCTGAATGGCACACAGAGGAATTACTCCAGCACAGAGAAGGAGATGCTTGCTGTGGTGTTTGCTCTTGAGAAGTTCAGGCAGTACCTGCTTGGTACAAAGGTCTTTGTCTACTCCGACCATGCTTCTTTCCGCTATCTCATGACGAAGAAGGAAGCCAAGCCACGGCTGATCCGGTGGATCTTATTACTCAGCGAGTTTGATGTGGAGATCAAGGACAAGAAGGGTGCTGAGAATCTTGTTGCTGACCATCTCAGCCGAATTGTCCAGGAAGATAGCACCCGACAGCCTCAAATCCAGACGAGATTCCCTGATGAGTCTCTTTTCAGGCTAACTACCGTAGAGCCTTGGTATGCTGATTTGGTGAATTTCCTCACCACAGGTGAATTCCCTCCGCCCTTCAACAAGGCTCAGAGGGACAGGCTGCGCAGTTCAGCCAGATTCTTTGTCTGGGACGACCCCTACCTATGGAAACATTGTTCTGACCAGGTAATTCGTAGGTGTATCCCGGAGAACGAGGTAAATTCTCTCCTTGCCTTTTGTCATTCAGCAGCATGTGGTGGGCATTTTGGGGTACAAAGAACTGCAAGGAAGGTACTTGACGTAGGATTTTGGTGGCCGTCCATCTTCAAGGATGCGCACAACCACTGTAAATCCTGTGACAAGTGTCAACGGGTTGGAAATATATCTCATAGGGATGAGATGCCACAAACAGGGTTGATTTTCTGTGAAATTTTCGATGTTTGGGGTATTGACTTCATGGGACCGTTTCCTACCTCTTGTGGTAACATATATATTTTGCTTGCGGTGGACTACGTTTCCAAGTGGGTGGAAGTGAAGGCCACCAGGACTGATGATGCTAAAGTTGTTGCAGATTTCTTGAAGTCTAACATATTTACCAGATTTGGAGTGCCAAAAGCTCTCATCAGTGATAGAGGAACCCACTTCTGCAACAGGACAATCACTGCACTGTTAAAGATATATCATGTCACGTAGAGAGTTTCTACCGCCTATCACCCTCAAACGAACGGGCAAGCTGAAGTCTCCAACCGGGAGATAAAGTCCATCTTGGAGAAGACGGTGTCTCCCAATAGAAAAGACTGGAGTTTGAGGCTTGATGATGCACTGTGGGCATACAAGATAGCTTACAAGACACCGATTGGTATGTCTCCCTTTCGGTTGGTGTTTGGTAAGGCTTGTCACCTTCCAGTAGAGCTAGAACGCAAGGCATATTGGGCTATCAAGAATTGTAGCATGAAATTGGATGATGCTGGAGAGCTTCGTAAGTTACAATTGAAAGAGCTAGAGGAAGCTAGGATCGAGGCTTATGACAATGCCACTCACTACAAGGAAAAGGCTAAGGCCTGGCATGACAAGAACATAGTGAGGAAGGACTTCAAAGTTGGAGACAAAGTCCTCTTATTTTAGTCACGCCTTAGACTTTTCCCAGGCAAGCTGAGATCACGCTGGGCAGGACCATATTATGTGGCCAAAGTCTTCCCACATGGTGCCATAGAGCTGTTTGATTCGGCAGCGCAGACTTTGTTCAAGGTGAATGGGCAAAGAGTGAAGAAATACCATGAAGGTTTTACCAAGGACACCATTGAAGAGGCATTCCTGAAGGAACCCGAAGCTGAAACATGATTGAGCCAGAATGAGGTCGAGCCACGACGTTAACTATGGCGCTTCTCGGGAGGCAACCCGATGATTAGGTAGTTTCTTTCCCTTTCCCTTAATCACTTTTAGTTGTTTTCCTTTTGTTTTTGCATTTTGTGTCGAACTCACCTGCAGGGACGTGAGAAAAACGAAGAAGGTGTTTACGGCGACCGCCGCTTCATTATGGCGATCGCCGTTAATTGCTCAACCAAGGGAGCTGCCTACGACATGAAAACGGCGACCGCCATTTAATTGCGGCGACCGTCGCAATTACGGCGACCGCCATTTAATTGCGGCGACCGTCGTAATTACGGCGACCGCCGCCCTCTCCACGGCGCCCGCCGTTTTCTCCTTCCTCACTCACGCTGTTTACAGCAAAATGACAGCGACCGCCGTTTTAATACAGCGATCGCCGCCGGTTCAGGTTCGACTAATATTCCTAATAAAAAAGAAATAAAAAATGGGCCGCGAAAAAACCCTAAACGGGGCGCAAAAGACAAAAATAAAACCCCCGAAAAGACCTTAAACGGGGAGAAAGAGTAAAAAATCAGATAAAAATGGACCCTGAGAAAACCTTAAACAGGGTGCAAAAGGCAGAAAAAGAAACCCGTTAAAACCAAACGGGGTAAGAGCAAAAAAAAAAAAAAAAAAAAAAAAAAAACCCAACCCCCCGATCTGTAAAATAACCCAACCCCACCCCCTACCTATCATTCTACCCCTACCCACTCTCTCTCCCCCTTACCGAACCTCTCAAACCCTAGCCCCCCCCCCCAAATTCCAGCGACCGCCGCACCAGGAGCCCCTCCGCCGCCAGCCCGCTACAAGCCACAACCCACCCGGCGACCGCCGCTGCCCAGATCTGACGTGGCTGCGGAATTTTGCTCACGACGACCGCCGTATTCAACGCCGCGACCGCCGCTCCTAGCAGTGACCGCCGTATTCCGCGCGGCGACCGCCGTTTCCTCGTGTTCTGGTGATTTCTATGCCCTGCTTCTGATTTTGATTGTGTTGCTGTCTATATCTGTGATGTCTGGACTATTGAAGCGCACATTCTCGTCTCGTAAGAAATCATCGGGGGGTGAGGCCTCTCGTAAGAAATCATCGGGGGTTGAGGAGTCCCGTCGGAAGTTTATACTGGATAAAGAGTTCCAGTCTATATTATTCTTCGACCCAGAGACCATGCGGGAATTGAAGATTTATGAATGCACGCAACAGCTCTTTGTTAAAGGCGGGTTGGGTGGTTTCTACCACTTAGCGGCACCCACCTTCCCTGTCTGGACTATGGAATTCCTGGCTAGTTTTGAGAATCATTGTGATACAGAAAGTATTACATTCAGTCTAGATGGCAGCAGGCATTTGATGTCCTATGCGGACCTTGACACAACGCTTGGGATTACCAGGCCACCATCTTCTGAGAGGGCGTGGGCGGACGCCAATGAGTTCTTTACATTCTGGTATCACTCTACCGGGACTCGTGTATATGATCTGCAGGGAGGAGAATACAACTACAAGTGGTCGCATCCGGGCCTGCGCCTAGCACATAAGGTGGTGCGGATGGCCTTCCATGGCCAGTCCGAGTTAAACAAGGTCCCATACAACGACTTGTACGCGGTGTGGAGTATGACCCCTGAGTGCCCTTTGGTGTGGAGTTGGGGCTCCCACTTTATTGCTTCCTGCAGGAAATTTCAGGAGAACAAGAAGCACAAGATTGTCATTGGGGGACTGATTACTCTGATCGGCTGTCACCTGGGCCTCGAGCAACCCGACCCTTCCCAGCAGCTCTCTGCTGCCTTTAGATATGATTGGAGGCAGCTCAAGACGTCCACTATTGTGTCTGGGACCGGGTCGAACCCGAAGTTCTGGTTGTATGGCTCACGGGGCTGTTACCGGATCCCCATCCCTTTTCCCTTTGAGGTGACCTGTGGCCCACGCTACAGGGATTTTGATGTGCGCCGACACCGTGTGGGAGCTGGTGGTGGTTCAGCTGTAGGCCGTTCAGCCGCTGGTTCTTCTGCTATCCCTGTGGCACAACCTGATGAGGGTGATGATGACAGTGATGATGAGGATGATGATGAGGATACCGCTATGCCTGAGGTGCAGGCTGCCGCTACTGCTGGGCCGTCTCATGATTACCAGAGACAGACGTGGGAGATGGTCCAGGGCATTCACCAGGAGTTCATTGACTTCCGCCAGGAGTCAAGGGATCATTACGCGACGCAGGCCCAAGACATCCATGCACTGGAGGAGCAGTTGAGGCAGTGGAACCTTTTCATGGGTTCCAAGTATCCAGATTTTCCACCGCCGCAGCAGTAGTGGTACATTTTTTCCTTCCCCTCTTTTATTATGTCTGATTTCATTGAGGACAATGATTATTTTAAGTGTGGGGGAGGTGATTATGTACTTATGTATTGCTTTTATCAAAAAAAAAAACAGAGAAAAGAGCCACAAAATGAAGAAAAAAAAAGGCAAATTAAAATCCTGGGATGGACTGAAAACCCGAAAGGGCAGTCTCGGTAAAAAGCAGGTAATCCGACAGGCATTAGGCCTGGGCAAAAGTGGATTCAGAGTGATGTCAGGCGGTGAGTCCATCTATGATAAAATGAAATGAGTGGCTAGGATGAAAACCCGAAAGGACTCCTAGGCAAAATGAGTGAAAAGAAGAGGAGTGTTTTCTAGGATCTCATTTTACCGGCGGGGCGACATAAGAAGAGGAGACAAAGAAGGATTGTCGGGTAGGTCACTTTGGGAGACATAAAGATTCATAGATGGAGGTTAGGACTAGTGGCTACGTACATTTTTGGATGACCGGGATAAGCTTGGGGGAAGTATTATGCTTGCCCTTAAGCTTGGATGTGTGTCGTGTTTGCTGCTGAGGAGTATATTGTTATTGTTGTGTGCTTGTGTTGATGTTGTGCTGATTACGATGCTGGAGTTGAGGGTGTAATTGTGTTGTGGTCGGTTGGTTGAGGGATGTTGAGCTTTCATGTAGATGCTTTTACACTTAGTTGCAAGCCTCTTTACATGTTGATGATCTAGGTGCTTCATTGGTAAGGGGTGGTAGTTCTCTATCCACTCGAGACGAGTAGAGATTCAAGTGTGGGGGAGTTTGATACACACGATTATGTTGTGTGTATTGACGGAGTTTTGGCATGATTTTAGTGGTGTTTTAGGATGCTTTGGAGGTGATTTGGAGACTTGGCGAGGAGGTGCGGAAGTTGCGTTTTTGGAGCCTTAGGAGCTGAGGAACGAAGGATGAAGAAATAGAGTCGCGGCGACCGCCGTTAATTCCCTCTGAGAGACGAAGGCTACGACCTGGAAACGGCGACCGCCGTTTAATTGCGGCGCCCGTCGCATTTATGGCGATCGCCGTGGGAGAAGCAGCGGCCGCCGCCGCTGACGGAAGCATCGCCGAGCCGATTTCCTCTTCGGATCTATTTTATATTACTTTATTACATTTTTATTATTTCTTTTTAGGACAATTTCAGATTATTTTTCCTTTGGTATTTAAGGGTTGAGAAAACTTGTTTCTTCTATCTCGGAACCTTAATTTCTTATTCTACGTATTCTCTTGCTATGAAGAACTAAGCCTCTCTTGCTTAGTCAGACATTGAAGCTTTTCGTGTGATTCAGTTGTGAGATTCTTATTCCTAATCTATTGCGTGGTTTTTATCTCTTCTCTTGTTTGATTTCTTAAGATTGATATTGATAATTTCTAGTCTGATCAACTAGGTTTTGTCGTTATTTATCTATTGCTAGGGTTAGATTGTTATTGGTTGAGCATATCTATTCCATAGTAGCAACTGCATCGTGTTAGTAACTGGTTGTGCTAATCTTATGCAAAAGAGAATTGATTTACATTCTAGGGTAAAAACTTGTTGTTTTATTCTAGGGTTGTATCCAACTATATTCATATCCGTAAGGCTGCTGTTAAACTGAATCTTGATAGTTTCAGGGTTGTTTAATTAGTTAGTTCTAATAGTATATGGTTGTGCTATTAGTTACATCTGAAAAGGAATCAGAATTACCATTGTATGCGATTTTGAGTAGTATCTATGATCAACTTGTCATTCGAATAGTGGATATTGTTTGACTGAGTGTTTTTCCAATAACTGATTTCATCACCTTTAATTGCTTATTTACCATTTGCATGCTTGGCTACTAAAACAAACCAACAAAACCCCTCTTTGGTTGCTTTAAATTGACATACATATTACATACTGCGATAGACTTTGTTTCCCTGCGGATTCGACCCTTACTTACCTAGGACTACGTTTTAGGGTTTGTTTGGATACTTTGCATAATAGGAATTAGAACGGCAAATTCCTGTTATCAGGCTGCGGCTCATGGAGTGTCTCATGTTGGGCTAGGCCCGTGGCTTGAGCACTCACATAAAAGTGTACTTTTTTGTAACATCCCAGGCCAAGCTACCCCAGCCACCAAGCCGCCCAGCCACCCAACGGTGCCGGCGCCGGTACTGGTGCCGCCTGGTTGTCCAAGGGCATGCAACCCACACACCCAACCCTTCCCCCATTTAAATGGGTAGGTTGTTGCCCACGAGGATCAAACCCGGGACCTTTAGATACAAGGGCAATGCCTTACCACTTGTATCACCAATTGTGCTGCAGCGCAATTGGTGATACAAGTGGTAAGGCATTGCCCTTGTATCTAAAGGTCCCGGATTCGATCCTCATGGGCAACAACCTACCCATTTAAATGGGGGAAGAGTTGGGTGTGTGGGCTGCATGCCCTTGGACAACCAGGCGGCACCAGTACCGGCGCCGGCACCGTTGGGTGGATGGGCGGCTTGGTGGCTGGGGTAGCTTGGCCTGGGATGTTACATCCACGTTGTACTTCTCGCCCGAGGGTATATTAATTATGTGCAACAAGACACTTATCTTATTTAATTTCAAAACGTGCATTAACGTTGAAGCTTTTAATTTCCACACAGATCTCGCAATGAGATATAGGATGGGAATAAATCCCGAAGATTGTGAATAAATCCCAAGATTGGCACTAGCTAAGTGCACCACCACCTATATTCGGATAGGGGTATGTCCTGACCAAAAGTATTAGGGCATTTAACCTCCTAACACAAAGTTATAACGAAACGACTAAACCGCGCAAGGAAATAGCGTTCCTACGAATACTCGTGCTAAACTAGCATTTATATATCCACACCAATGCACAACAAATCCACATCAAGTATACCTAGCACCCTATAATAATATATATATTTATATATATATATATATTTATATATAAGGGTCGTAGCTAGCATATTATACAACCTAATAATAAAGTTCAATTAAACACACCATTTATTCACACAAGTTTCCAAACAAGAAAATAATTATTTTTATCTCAACTTAATAGCAGAACCGATTCATTGGCAATTAAGATAAAAATGGAATAAATATGCAAGAGTGAACCGTCACTTGCATTCAATCAATGAGAGATGAACGGTATCACGGGGATAGTTGTTTCCGAGTAGCAACTTGGATCCCTGCTCTATTTTCGTTCCAGAAGCAAATCCGAGACGTATCCAAATCACACACAAAAATTAATTATAATTAGATAATTTATTTAATACTGAATTTTGAAGGGTATATGTCTCAAGATTTAAATTGAATTAATTTATCCCTAACTAATTCAATTTTAAAGGCTTAATCGGTAGAGCGATTATTTATACGACTAAATTAGTCGTATATTCTAAATAACATTTTCATGAATAAATAAATCTCATAATTTATTTATAAGTTTAGGAATTTTACTCCAAAATATTATCCAAATGAAAAGTTAATATTTTAATCATTCATAGTATAAGATAATACCCAAAGTAATTTTAATTTAATTTATTTTTATAATTCTAAATAATCTTTTCAGGAATAAATAAATCTCATAGTTTATTTATAAGTTCAAAAATTTTACTCCAAAATAATATCCAAATGAAAAGTTAATATTTTAACCATTCATAGTCTAAGATAATACCCAAAGTAATTTTAATTAATTTTATTTTATTTTTATAAAATCAAATTAATTCCATCTTATTATTCAACAATTAAGATTAATTTAATTAACTTTAATTAAGCCAAATAATAATCAAATAAAATGAAAATCGGACCAAAAATCCGAAAAATACCCAATCGGTTCGTCGTTGGTGGCAGCCGGCTGAAATCGTCACAGTTGGAGGCCCGGCTGTGGTTTTTCCGGCGACAGGACCTTAGGTCTATTGAAGTAGACTCCCAGGCGGTCCTAGTGGTGGTATCAATTGCGGCAATGGAGGACGGAGGTTGCCGAAATCGGACGACGAACAGCTGCGACCTAAATTCTAGGGCTCGAAACTTTGATGATTTAATTGGGTGCCGAAACCTCAACGATTGAAGTCCTATTTATAGGGGTTGGATAGGTCCGAGGGCTTCGATTCCGTATAAAAAACGATCTCGGAATGACCCCGATTTCCCAAACTTTCCAAAACTCCAAAAACGTTTATCCACTTGACTTATATGATAAATTCGATCTCGTCTTTGATTGTTTCCTTTCGATTCCACCGTTATAATGTGCGTATGGACCTATAGTAAAAAGCCCATGGGTTACTTGGTTGAATCGAGCCCGAATCGCCTGCTTGAAATGGACAAAACCGCCATTGTTGTTCACTTGAGGAGCTCGGCTGGGCATGGGGAAGAAAGATGAACAGTGCCTAGCCAGCTTTTGGCGTATTTGCAATGTTTCAGGTTGGGGCAAAAATGCCCTTGAATAATTTTTGGAAAATTATAAAAATTACCCAATCTTTCTCAAACTTAATTATTTTAATAATTATATGTTTCTATTATTATTTTAGCCCAAAATTAATATTTAAAAAAATTAATTTAGGCTAAAATAAGCTGAACTTAGGCTAAAATAAGTTTAAGTTACAATTCCTATGGCTTTAACCATATTTAAATCCTTTAACAAAAATTGTTAAACTTGATCTAAATATTCTAGGTTAAATTTTATAAGTTATTTAAATTTAGGGTCAACATAATGTTACCCAAAATCTTAAATAACTCACAACTTTAAAGTTGTAACAACTTATATTAAGATTCTCTATTTCATTTCTACTTTTGGAATTATGAAATAAATATCAAAAATTCATTTATTATAAATAGAGTTGAGAAATTACATAAATACCCTTATTAAAATTGAGGGTTATTACAATCATCATGTTTTTGTTGGTGATGGTTTGAATTCGTTTGGGAACTTGTGTGTTAAAGTGGTGTGAAAATGAACCTTATATATTAGGCTGTATATTTGCTAGCAATGACCCTCATATTTATATATATTATTAATAGGATGCGGATCCGATGAGAAGGGGAGCTTAAGTGAAAAATAAGAACGAATATGGGCCATTTGATCCAAGAAAATTAAAGGCCCAGATTAAAAAAAGTAAAAAAAAACGCAATAATTCGGCCCGGCCAAATTTTATTTGAAAAAACGCGTGTTTTTGGGGGAAAATACAGACGGGTGCATACGAATGCACTTTTTTTAATTCGCTAGCACATATAACACAAAAATCATGCACATAGAGACTTATTTTCATGCACATACAAGCAAAATTTGTTCATTTTTTAACTCGTCCATATAAATTCAAATGAAACACAAACTTGTGCACATTTCAAGAAGTGCATAATATTAATGTACATACAAGCACAAACTCGTGCACATTCTATAAAGTGCATCAGTTTTTGTTTGTATGTGCATGAGTTTCCACTTACACAAAGCCACACATACAGTCAAAATTTATGCACATACAGGCACAAACTTGTGCACGTTCTGTAAAGTGCATAAGTTTTTGCATGTATGTTCATGAGTTTCCACTTACACAAAGCCACACATACAGTCAAAATCTATGCACATACAAGCACAAACTTGTGCACATTCCAAGAAGTGCATAAGTTTTTTCTTGTATGTGCATGAATTTTTACTTACACAAAGCCATGTACATTTTTAATTCTAGAAAATATGTAAGTGGAAACTCATGCACACCTAGTACAATTTACATACACATATAAGTAGAAAGACACGCACTTTAAAAGGAATGCACATACAGTTCAAAACTCATGTACATTTTAACCCAGAAAAACAATACACATAAGTAGAATTTAGATGCACATACAGGTCCAAATCCATGCACATACAACTCAAAATGTATGCACATCCCATATCTTGTGCGCGCGCATTTTTGTAAAGTTTTTTTTTCAAAAATACGCGTTTTTTCCTCAAAAAAACGACCGTGCCATTTTTTATTCACATTTCTCACTCTAATAATCTTTCTCACTTGAACCTTTCCCTTATTATTATAGGTCGCTAGATGAATTTTGGTGTGAATTTGGTGTGGACTTGTTTGCTTAGTTAGCACGAGTATTCATAGGAACGCTATAACTTGCGAGGTTTAGCGATTTCTTTTTAATTTGGTATTAGGAGGATTATTGCCCTAGTACTTTTCGTCATGACCGTACCCTTATTCGAATATAATGTAATACTTGATATTTTTTTTAGAAGACGAATTTGGGATTGTTTAGAATTTTGTCGTCTTAATTAATTCTTGAGGAGTCAATATATTTTATGTTTACTATAATATGAATTGATGGTATGACTTGAAAAAAAATTGGGTTTTTTCCATTTTGTGGAATAACGGTATTTGATCATCTTGGGTGTTATAAGTTTCGTTTAGGATTGTCTCGTATATATGGATGGGCACACATAAGTAGGCTTAGATATTTTTGAAATATCATTATAAGTTGCGTATTGATATTTTATTTCAGTTAGTAATTCTAAGATATTTTCCTACTACTAACTGTAGTATGAATGTCGACGAGGGAAACAGAAACGGATTAGAATTATTTCCGATAATTAGTAGGGTATTCCAATTTTATATATATAGAAATATATATATATATATACACATAGGGGCACGCTCCGGTAAAACGAGAATTGTGGTAAAACGGAGGTATTAATTTGGGACGTTGGATGGAGGGTGATGGACGGATGGATTAAGAGAGTGTATATTAGTTGTGGTGGGAGTGTTTCCATAATAATAGGGATTAAAAAGTAGTTACCATATAATGTGAAGAATATTAATTAAAAATAAATCTTGATATGGTAAATCTGCAGATTGGAGAGAGAATGAGATTCTTCAAATATTTTTAAATGGGAAGATTATTTTAAATTCGTTTAGATTTAAATTCATTCTCCTCGTTTAATGATTTTCCAGCATTTGTGAATATCGTTAATGTGTTCACGAATATCGATCATTTGTTAATGAATATCGTTCATGTTTGCTTGAATATTGATTTCTATTTAATAAGTGAATATTTCATATCTTAAAAATGTGAATATCATCACTTAAATCATGAATTTCACCACTTGATAATATGAATATCACACTAAGTTACATGAATATCTCAATTAATCACATGAATATCAAATTAACTTACATGAATATCACCACTCAATTTGTGAATATTACTACCCATTTTGTGAATATCGCCCACCACCCAATTACATTAATATACTCACCCAAGTACATGAATATCATCACCTAACTACACAAATATTACCACCCAATATCTCCGAAGCTTTGATTCATGGCGGTAAGGTTTAACAATGACATTGTCGCATCGATTTTGGGTCGCACAGTCGCACGATCAACCTGAATATCAACATTATTATAATGAATATCAACAACATTATATTGAATATCATATCATAAATTTTGAATATCGACTATTCAACGCATGAAACTTCATGAATATGAACAACATTATAATGAATATCACATCATACAATTTGAATATCAATTGAAAATAGTACAAACAACACCATAAACAAGCAATTTGAATACTATAATAGCGATATTCATTCCATATGTGATGATATTCACGTATTTTGTACGCATAGTCATACAAGTAAGTAGTCGATATTCATAAAAACAATGTCAATATTCAGAGTTTAATTCGCACATGATGATTATTTAGAGTTTAGGTGAATATCACATCATAAATATCATATACTCAACGCATGAGACCTACATCCAATATGAATATGAAAAGCATTTGTATGAATATCACATTAAACAATTTACAAACCTAACATAACATACGAAGATCTCACAAGGGCCATAGATAGTAACACGATAAGCAACCATAACACAACAGCCAACAAAAATATAAAGAAAACTTATCAGGTGAGGAAGCAAGGGAGACACACCATAAACGGCAAATATATGAGTTCCTGGCTTTAACTCCGAAATCTCACAAGGCTGTAAGCCCTCCAATCTTTTGAAGAACGCAACTTCAGGGTCCTTGGCCATTGCCAACTGCATCACCAATAATGAAGGTTTTACGTGCCAGTAATGAATCATGAAAAGATGGGTGTATTGATTCAAAATTACAACCAAAGATATTCCATTATCAAAAGAAGACATCAGGGTGAACTTCACCTACCGTGTTGACAGTAGTATCTAATCTGTAAACTTGAAAATGCAAGAAATACATTTCGGCTGATGTAACCTAAGAGAAGATTACGGGAGAAGCCATCTTTAATGGAGGAATCGGAGCAAGATCGATATTAAACAGGAACCTTCGCCCGCGCCCGAACCGACTGGAGACGGCGATTCCGGATCCGGATCCCGCACCGAGTCGACGTCTCACCACCTCATCAAGAACTGTACCGTCCTGTTCGTCTTCAACCTTTGCTTCGTCTTCAACCTCTGCACACGTCTTCAACCTCTGCATTTGTCTCCTTGGATTCTTCGTCTTCA
Source organism: Rheum nobile (assembly GCA_027886185.1). NCBI lineage: Eukaryota > Viridiplantae > Streptophyta > Magnoliopsida > Caryophyllales > Polygonaceae > Rheum > Rheum nobile. The sequence continues at coordinate 17,865,011 of WOAB01000485.1, forward strand.
ACCTCTGCCCACAAGCCGCTGTGACTCCCTTGCCTCTCCCTCCTCTTACCCAGACCCGCCGGCGACCTTCACTCACCTAGATCCATGGCTACTGCTGTGAAGCCCCGCCAACATTGAACCCACAACAACCGCGCGCCTCCACATGCCCGCTCCGATCCACTCACCGCTGTGAGCCCTGCACCAGACCACCTCGCGTGCCCAAATTCGAGATGCATATGCCCACGCCTAAATCCACTGCCATCGACCCACTTCTTCACGCTCTCAATCCGCACCACCTCGCATGGCCGCCATCGGAACGAGGATGACGAGCAGTCGGATCTTCGCCGCCGCGGATCTCTTCGCAGCCACCGATGGCGATTGGAGGCCGTCGATGCAGATCTTGATCGTCGGCTGAAGATCTTCGGGCAAAATACTCTCAATAATCTCCGTCGAGAAGCCATCTCACAGCAAGAACCCCGCGCAAGGCTCGTGTATGAGGGAGGCAATGCAGATCCAAATTGGCAAGACGAGGTCGAAACCGGGGAGATGAATGAGTCGATAGGTAGAAGAGGAAGAGAGAATAGAAACTGAAAAGATAATGGAAAGTAAAAGGTCGGTCTTGGTTAATAGAATCCCAAAAAATCCGGTTATTTGATTTCAATCTGGTGTATGCTTTCTATAGTAAAATATGTGTACCCTCCGAAATCAAATCCGGGTCATTAATTTGATTCTAATCTAAAGACCCTTAATTGTACTTCCGTTTTACCCTAAGAGGCCATTTCACCTGATCTTAATTCTATACACATATATATTATAGTTAAAGTAATAAAAAGCACAAAAGACAAATTAGCTATCTATTAAAGCTTAATTACTTATCTCTTGATAAGTCTAGAATCCTCCGAAGCCTCCAAGAAGCTTCCTCCTTGGCTCCTCCATTACGGTTTCTCCTTCCTATTATCATCCCACCACCGAACTCCTCCATATATATAATCCTCCATGTTTAAACACCATGTGTCATAATCTAGAAATTTCTATGCTTATCATATAAACCATGCTTATTTTTAATTGATCTAGAATTCTCTTCTAATTCTATATATATATAGAATTAGAAGCATGTGGACAAGGGGCGAAGGGAAGTAATTTCTAAACCGGGTGATCTAGTGTGGTTGCACCTAAGGAAGGAGCGCTTCCCATTGCTCCGCAACTCCAAACTCAAGCCAAGAGGTGACGGACCCTTTCAAGTGCTTGAGAGGATCAATGACAATGCCTACAAGCTTGATCTTCCTCCTAACTTTGGTGTACATGATGTTTTCAATGTTTCTGATTTGATGCCTTATTGTGTGCAGGATGAAGACGACCAAGAAGAGCTGGATTCGGGGTCGAATCCCTTTCAAGAGAGGGAGGATGATGTGACCATGCCACATCAAGGTCAAGACACCGAGGACAACCTAGGCACCGCCGAGGACATGGACGCCGAGGAGCACTCCGTGGGCACTTTGGAGGACCAAGAGCTGGATCAAGGCACGGAGCTTATGGATGCAACACTTGGAGCTGGAGATGACCAAGACATGCATGGGAGAGCCAAAGCCAAGACCAATAAAGACATTGGACAAGTCAAGGCCAAGGCGCCGGCCGCGCCGGGCACAAGTGTCTCCAAGGCCAACACTCAAGATGACAAGGCAATTCCCGGTGCCATCACAAGGTCTAGGGCTAGGGAGCTTCTCCAAGATCTCCACAAGGGTCTCGCATGCCAAGCCATCCTAAGCCACGCCGGGCCTGCCCTGGTTCTTTGCCTACAACAAGGCGCCGGCGAGAACGGCGCTAGCGGCAAGTAGACTTCAAAGAGGGGCGCCGAGCCACCTGGCCCACTTTGATCGGCGCTCCAACCACCATGGGCTGGCCCACTTACCCCACCATCTTGGGCCCAAGCCTTGGCCGAGAGGATCTTAAACGTGCTTGAAGACTTTTGCATTTGAAGTTAATAAGTTACCTTATTTGGACAATTTCGGCATTAAAATTAGGGTTTAATTTTGTGCATGACTTTTGACATTTCCTTAGGCGTTCTTGCCTTTTTTGTAAGCCTATATAGGGTCTCTTTGAGAGCTGAAAAGGACACGTAAGAATAACAAAAATTGCTTGAGCAAATCTCTCTCTTTCGTCTCTTTCTCTCTTGCGTCAAATTCCCTAAGTGTGTTGAGTGAGCCTATCTCTCACACTTCCTCTTTCCTTTCCTTTCTGCATGCAAATCTTCTTCCCTCTATAAGAAGACATTGTGTGCCTACTATCCACCACAACTCCGCCGACGAACCACCTTCGAGCCTCCGCTACGCCTCCGTCCACCCGAGAAACCCTAATTGGCGATTCCACCTCCGACGACGAGAAAAGCTTGCACCGCGGCTTCACGATCCTTTGAATCTAACACATGGACTAGATAAACTCTAACAAATACATATATCATATACATTTTACATGGAAATCTATATCTAAAATACGAAGACGTTTACCAGCACAACCTCGATTTATTCCAAGATCAACCATTATAATTCACAGCAAGTCCATATTACCACTTAAATCCATAAACATAAATGGTCATAACTTGTATTCATCCATGATATAACCTCCACATATAAATATCTTAAGAACACATGCATATCATGAAGTCTTATCTAACCTATGAAATTCAATTACCACCCAACATTTATGTATATTCCTATTTACGGTATCCATGCACAGTCTGATAACCTGAACTTATACTAAGTACGTAAACATTCATTGATAACTTGCCTTAGAGAAGCTCCACGTCAAACAAGTTCGTGGTATAATCATTTGTACGGCCCGACATCCCGCCAATTCACGAAATTGTTGCGAAATCCCGAATCTGTATTACAATGCAGATTTGTACATAACTTTTGATATACATATCCAAATCAAGATCCGTAAAGTTTCTCATAGTCGTAAGGAAATTCTTCATTTTATAATCTCGACTCCAATTTCCAGTATTTACGAAAATTGCCCAGAATTTTTCAGAAGTGTACAAATGTACCCAAATTCTAAACTTTCACTTCCAAACTCCAAATCCAATTCATCTAAGCCTTTCTCAACATCAATTAATCTCTTATTAATCATCAATTACATCATAAATACCTCTTTTACACAAGAACATCCAAATCATACAATTACATTTAAGAACTCTAAGGAGAAATCTTACCTTACAAAACCTAATCAAGGATGGATGCACAAGATATGGAAGCTCTTTGATGGCATGCTCCTTGGATGAACATGAAGGAAGAAGATGGTGGAAGTGATGAGAGGTGGATGGCCATGGAATCCATGGAAGAGGTAAGTGGCCATGGTGGTCGTGAGGCATGGCCATGGTGGACATGGTGGCCGGTTGGAGGAGGGGACCATAGCCATGGTGGGAGGAGGTGGTGTGGCCGGTTATGGTGGGAGGAGGAAGAATTTGATAATGTTCCCGTTCTTATCACATAACACCAACTTTTAATTTTCCAGAAAATGTTCAAATATATGTGATAGTTGTTCAAGGATAATGTGTTATAGTTCATACTTTTATCAAATAGTTACCAACTTTCAGTTTTCAAGAAAATGTTCAAATTCATGTTCTATTTGTTCAAGAATATTGTGATTCTGTTCTTGTCAGTAGATAGTGCAAATTGTCAATGACATGTGTTGGTTGTTCAGTTTTTTTATGTATACTTGAAGATTACTTGTTATGGGAGAAAATATTAAAATGATTTCTTCCAAATCTAGATCAACATGAAAAACGTCTTTCAATCGTGAATGACCTACAAAAGATTATAGAGTTTAGAGATGCAACCATGATAGTGGGAGAGGATTATACCTCTCAAATAGAGATTAGAAGCAAACAAAAGAATAACAGGGGCATTCAACAGAAGAGGACTCACACAACCTCAACCAAACATGGTAACGAATTAAGGAAATACTTTGATCCTATTTCATCTTTTTATATTTTCCTATCTTCTTATGCAGCGCTAGAGGCGCTGCATAAGAAGATAAGAAATATATTTGAACAAACACAATGTAAGATATGAATTATTTTTGGAGTTTGAACTGTTGTGTCACTAATATGTTACATTTGTTTGTTCAAATTTCTTGTTCAAATAATATATTTATTTGTTCAAATTTGATGTTAGTTTGTTCAAACATTATATTTCTTTTGATAAAATATAATGTTTATTTATTCAGAAACCATATTTGTTCAGAAAGCATATGTCTACTCTGTTTAATTTGTTAAAACTTCAAAACAATTGTAACATAAAAACTAATTATTTTGTTTTATATTATATGCAGACACAGACACACTTGCGGCATATGTTGAAAAGAAGAAGAGAAAACAAGTTGCGAAAGAAGATGACCCTGAAGACAGTAAGAAACAAAAATTAAGTCAACAACAACAAGTACAACCACAGGAGTCTGAATCAGATGAGACAGAACAAGCAAAATCTGAAGATCTGGTTGAAAATAACACAACTAACGATGAGTCTGAATCAAGCTCTGATGATACAGAAGAGAGTCAATATATAGGGGACGATGAACAAGAGGACTCGGGAGATGATCATGAACATCTTCCAGTTAAAAGAAAACATGTCAAGGTAATATCCAAACATCCACAAACTACAAGTGAGGATGAAGTGAAACACAACAACACAAGGGGCAAAAAAGGGTTTTCATGCATTCAATACCGAACAAACCCAAATAAGTTTGTCAAAGCTGTTCATAAATTGAGCAGTGAACAAAAGAAGGATGTGGTGGACATGGGTTTGGGATCTCTTCTCAACTTTAACCTCAGTGGAATACCGAGATTTTTAGGTTATTGGCTTGTCGAGAGTTTTGATGCTAACAAGTACAGCCTGAAGATGGATGATGGAACCCTAGTGCACATCGAAGAAGATGATGTACTGATTGCAATGGGATTGCCTAAAGGAAGTGGGAAAATAGAAATAAGGAGAAAGTCAAACAAGAAGAGAACAAAGGCTGATGAAGTCCATGACAATTGGGTGAAACGATTCACGAAAGATGAACACCGCATCTTACCACGCCATGTCTACAACATGCTGAAAAAGTGCAGGAAAGGAGGTCCATTTTTCAAACGAACGTTTATTGTGTTGTTTGTCACATTGTTGGTTGAGGGAAACTCGAATGGCACAGTGAATCTGTCACTGTTGAGAAGCTTGGAAGATGTTGACAGAATCAAGGACATGAATTTGTGTGGCTACCTGCTGGACAGCCTCGTCAAAACCACAAACTGTTGGTGAGATAGCTCGTACCTATCAGTCACCCACTAGAAGTGTTGGAGATCAGTGGAGACAAGAGCAGGTAAGTGAACATGAAGCCTTTTGAATGTCATTCAACAGTTTCCTTTTAAAAAGACAAACTAAAATATATCAATTACTAAAATTATTCTTAAAAATACAGACTAACAGAGAAGGTGTGGCTCAAGAAGTTCAACAAAACACTACTGTTGAGGATGTAGAATGTGATCCGATGACATTTCTCCAAGAGGGAGAAGAAGAGCAAGAAGGTCTTATGAGAGTGAATGATGAAGAAGCAGGAGGGGTACTGAGGGACCACAACACCAGACAACAAGCATTGAGGGAAATGAAGGAGGCATTACCGAGATGGAGACAGAAGGAGAGGTTCATGAGGAACCACAGCATAAAACAACAAACATGGAGGTAAACTACAACACATATATGAAATTATAGTGTTTTTCATAACCTTCAAGTAGTTGTTATTCAATTTTTTATATGTAAAATTGACAGGTCCATACGACAACAGTTACTGAGGCATACAATAAAGAAGGCAATACTGTGAGGGCGAAGGAAGGGCAGGTGAATAATACAATACTTTCAAATAGTTGTTCAAGTAAATATTATATTTGTTCAGTTTCAAAGTGTTTTTGTTCAAACTTATATCATTTTGACAGTCTGTGAAGGTAGTTGATAGTCAAGCAGAACAGCAATAACACATTGAAAAAGTGAGAAAAACTATACCAAAGCTGAGGATTTATGTAGGAAAGACCAGGAATGCACAAAAAGCCCAAAAGGCAATTGAAGAAGCCGAGAAAGCAAAGAAAGTAGCTGAAGAAGATGAAAATGCAAGGAAAGCAACTACAGAAGCTGAAAATAACAAGAAGGCAATGGAGGAAGCAAAGAAGGCAGCTCAAGAAGCACAAAAAGCAAAGAAGGCAGCAAGAAAGGGGGAGAACAAGAAGAAGGAAGCTGAGAAGGTGAAAAAGGCATCTGCAGAAAAGGCAAAGAAAGAAGATGAAGAACAAGAGAAGGCAAAGAAGATAGCCGAGGAAGTTGAAAAAGCAAAGAAGGCGGCAGAAGATGCGGTATAGGAAGCCAATAAGGCAGCAGCAGAAGCACAACGATCCAAAAAGGCAACTGAAGAAGCTGAAAAGGCCAAGGAGGCTGAAGAAGCACAAAAGGCAAAGGAGGCTGCAGAAGCAGAAAAAGCCAAAAAGGAGGCTGAACAAGCACAAAAGGCCAAGAAGTTGGCTGAACAAGCTCAAAAGGCCAAGAAGGCAAACGAGGAAGCTCAGAAAGCCAAGGAGGCTGAAAAAGCAGAAAAAGCAAGGAAGATGGCTGAACAGGCTGAGAAGGACAAGAAGGCGAACGAAGAAGCTCAGAAGGCAAAGAAGGCTGATGAGGAAGCTCAAGAGTCCAAGAAGACGGCTGAAGAAGCCAAAGTTGGTGCGACAATGCATTCTCACCTTCCGAGCATCATCAACCCCACTCAGAAACACAGAGATGAAGAGAAAAAGATTGTCAGATACATCACAGTAACTACTACAGATATAGGGTAACTTCTTTTACTCTACTGTTTCAATGTTTTATATTATACAAAAAAATTTACTAAAACATTTTAATAAACGTAGGGAGATAATGTTTCAACATGAGAGTATTATAGCAGACTTATCTGACATGAGGAGTATCATATGTGAATCACTGGTCTCTATAAATGTGATAAATGCTTGGGCGGTGATCCTGAACGAGAGAGAGAAGTACAGGTCCAGCAAATCCACATCAAGATTTTTCGCAACTCCAACAACAACTGTAAGTACATTAGCGAACTTCTAGATTTGAAAACTATTCACTGAAAAATACTGACACTTTTATCTATGCAAGGCTTTCTCTGTGGTGCCCCAGACACAAAAGGCTATAAAATAAACTTGAAGAGATTTACAGAAATGCTCAATTTTGTTCAGGACATGGCGTTGCACACAACACTTGACCGTGCAACATTGGTATCTCCTCCATTCTAACCTCATTTCAGTACATGTAGAATACTTTGTTCCCAGTTGACAAGGTTGTTTGTAATATAGGTATTCTTCCCAATATGTGCAAGCGGTCACTACTACGCCTTATGTTTCAATCTAAAGAGAATGCACCTTGAAATCATTGATAATTCCTCGATAGGGGATGAAGTAGATGACAAGTATGGAGAGGTGCCAGAAAGACTGGTAAGCAATGCATATTGTTCAACTAATAAAAGTATAATGTCCAAGTTGATTGCTTTGTTCTTCAAAGTTTATATTGTTCAAATAATAAAAGTATAATGTCCAAGTTGATTGCTTTGTTCTTCAAATTTAATATTGTTCAACTAAATAATGTTGTTGTTCAAATATGTGTATCTAATAGTTCAATTTCATTGATCTTATGTTCAAACTCGTCAACTAGTTTGTTCATTTTTTATACTTGATAAAATGGATTGCAGAGGAAAGTATATGCAGACTACTTGAGGTTGAAGGTAAGTGAAGCTGTAGCAAAGTTAATTGATGAAATGCCATTAGAACTTTTGAAAATGAAATGGCGTGATAGCAAGAACAAGCTTGATTGCGGTGTCTATCTGATGCGCCATATGGAGGCTTACAACGGTGAAGGTTCCAGCGGGTGGGAATGTGGATTCAAGAAAGAAAGCAGGAAGAACATGTTACCGTTGCGAACAAAATACCTAGCAGCCATCCTTGGATCAGAACTGAATGGGATCCGAGCAACTGTAATGGGAGAAGCATTGAAAACCCTAGTTCCTTGATGTTTAGTGACAGTCTAATTGTGTACCACTGGTAGTTTGTTTTACTAGGTCCTATGTTTAGTAACAGTCTAATTGTGTACCACTGGTAGTTTGTTTTACTAGGTCCTATGTCATGGATGAACAAGTTTGTTAAACAATTTAATCTATTGAACATGTATAACTTTTGGGGTACTTTGCTGGACAGGTTCATCTTCTGTAACCATCGATCAATAATTTACATTAAAGCATAATTTTTCAAATGATTATTACTATTGTTCAAAAATAATCAAATATTGTTCAACGTTGAAATTAGTTAAACTTCAATATGCATTTGTTCAAATTTGACAATATTTTGTTCAAATTTGACAATATTTTGTTCAATCATGTAACTCCTCCACACGTCCAACCAAACATAATGCTCGAACTAGCAAACAATATTAATGTGTGTAATCACAATGTGTCAACAGGAAAACATATTGTTCAACTATAATAACAGAATGATCAAGAATGAAGACGAAACTGTTCAATAATAATAACAGAATGTTTAAGAATAATGGTAAACTGTTCAAACTATTTAGTTTCTTTGTTTCGACTACTAAAATTACTTCTCTGGACACGTCCGACCGGACATAATGCTCGAACTAGCAAGCAATATTAATATGTATGTAATCACAACGTGTCACAGAAAAATATATTGTTCAACTATGATAACAGAATGGTCAAGGGTAAAGACAAAACTGTTCAACAAAAATAACAGAATGTTCAAGAATAATGGTAAATTGTTCAACAATTATAGGTTTTTTTGTTTCAACTCCTAAAATTACTTCTCTGGACACGTCCGGCTATTATGATCAACATATTTCTTGCATACACCATACTTCCTCGTCGCCTTTTTTGATTTTGATATAGCAACCTCTCTACTCGGCTTGATACGACGACCACTGCCCTTGTTCTTTGCTTGTTGTGGAGGCGAGGCAGATATATTGGTAGGCACACTTGTACCCACAAAAGACTCAAAAGCTTTTTCTTTGCTCGATTTACACTTGCTGGATGAAGCGTTACTTTCTGCAGCAGATACATCTCCGCTCAAGCACTTACTCAAACAAGATCTGTGCTCCTTTATCAGACATAGAAGTTCTTTCAGCTTAGCACAATCATCACCAATCAAATCAATACAGCAATGGACCTCCGACCAAATATCATTAACGACAAACTTGCTTTCCACCATACCAGCACACTGATCAAATATAACACCACTAACACCAATTGAAGGTTTGAGGATTGCATTTTTTGTCCACCGGTTTAGAACAACATTGCTTGGGAACTGTTCATGACATCTATCTTTAAACACCAGAACCATATGACGACATGGAACCCCGATCCTTTCAAACAACTTACAAGTACATGTAGAAACCTCATCTGGTACAAAAAATCTAACCTTGAAATTCATACCATTAGGATCTCCAATAGTGTATACTTCACCATCACATTCAGCATCTTTACTTATAAATCGGCATGAAAAACATGCAGCATATATCTCCTCTTGAACTTCATAGAATAACTTCAATGTAAATACATCAGACGCATGCTTCTCCAAAGGTAAAGGAGTCTTGAGATCCGGTTTCTTAGACTCTGATTCACTATTCAATCTCCATTGTTCATGCCTACAATGTAAACATTAAATGAGTTAAACAACAATAAAATATTGTTCAATAAAGGGCATTGTTTGTTCAACAACGCTAGTATAATGTTCAAAAATCTTGACGGTTTGTTCAAACAAACAGAACCGCTAAAAAAGATAAAATGATATGTTATACTACCTTTGTGAATCCCTAGCGCCATCGAAAAGCATTACAAGCTCCACGAGGCTAAAAGCACAGTTGTTATAATTTCCAAAAAAGCGGTTTTGTGACTCAGACATTGATGTGGTGCGAGAGTACCAAGATAGAAGCACATCGCGGAAAAAAGCCGGGATCCAATTGCTGCGAATTTCAAAGATTTGTCTAAACCAACTGTGATCTTGCATATTGAATTCCAACATTAATGCACTCCACCTCTCCTCAAACACTTCAGGTTCAATCATATGGCTCCATACTAGACCATTCAACTTTGTTAAAAAATCACCTGACTTCTTCATTGAAGGGACAATCTTCTCAGATGCTTTGCTCATGATATGCCACATACAGAACCTATGGCGAGTCTGATTAAACACCGTTTGAATCGCAACTTTCATTGCCGGGTCTTGATCAGTTACCAAAATTCTCGGTTCTTTGCCACCCATAGCTTTCAAAAATGTATCAAACAACCAAGTGTAAGAAGGAATATCTTCTTTCAATAACAATGCAGCACCGAAAGTCACACACTTTTGGTGACTATACAACCCAGTAAACGGTGAAAACACCATGTTATACCTGTAATAAGTTAAATTGCAAGAAGAAAGTAAACACATAAAACATTTGTTCAAAACTTGTCACACATTGTTCAAAAACATTCATGGTTTGTTCAAAAGTTAAAGAAACATGCTATGTCAATCAAGATCACATAACTTTCAACTATACAAGGACGTTATTTTACAAAAAAAATTACCTATTTGTTCTATACGTTGAGTCGAATGAAACGACGTCTCCAAATATAGAATAATTCTTAATAGACACTAGGTCGGCCCAAAACAAACATGTCAACTGATCTGTGCTATCAACATCATAGTCAAAGTAGAATGCTGAACATATCTCTTTTTTCTGGAAGAATTTGTCAATAACCATCTGAGCATCAGCACCTCCAATAAAAGCCAACAAGTCCCTCTTCACGTTTTTGAAGTCTGACGACGGAGCACCAATATTTGGATAGCCTCCGACCAACTGTTTGTAAAGTCGGTAACTCTTAACAGAACCCATATTTGCCTTGGCATAACTCATCATAAATTTTTGATGCGCAACATTCACAACCCGGTTCGATCTCATAAAGTGCCTATAAATCTTCTTCACAAATGTATGTGTGTGACGATCAACAAACGTTTTAACAACATACCGACCATTACCAATAAACTTCAATATTATTTTCGCAGTGCAACCAACACGATTAGTAACACGCCTACACTTACCGGTGTTGTTCTTACCAACTTTGTACCCAACCCTACTATATAACATGTACTTTAAAACTACAACACCATCCCGTGACTTGTGGATGGTGCTGTGACGAACCTCAAAGCCACATGAGTCAGCATAACTTTTGTAAAAACAAACTGCATCATCTAGAGACCCAAACTGTTGGCCAATAAAAGGCTTCGATTCAGCAGAACAATTTGGGATCCAATATACAATACTGTTATTAGGAGAGTACTGTACAACAGCATCATCAACATCAACATCATTATATCCCATAGAGCTTGAAGCATTATCACTTGAAACACCGTTACCAACCTAAAAACAAATTGCGCGTAATAAAAATATAGTAAAACTTCAATCACCTTAATGACATGTCACTTAACAACTTATCTGTTAAAATTGTTCAACTGTATAGACGAATTGTTCAAAAACAAGAATTAATTGTCTAGTGACGTAAATTGTGCAACAATATTAATATATAGTTCAACTATAACTAGATATTGTTCAATCGTGTTAGGATTCAAACAACTTCAAAAGAAACATATGCAACGCGTCAAATTCAAAAGAAAAACAGAAATAGTTCAAATACGTATGCTCATTGTACACCAATAAGACACGACTAAGCAAAGCACAAAAGCAAACAACTTCAAACGCATCAACGAACACAGATCCAACCTCCGAACACTAACATAATCAACAAAAGCATATAAAAACTAACGAGAAATGAAAGAACTATAGCCAAACCAATTTCCATTGCAATTTCGCAGCGGTATGAGTCTTCACAGACCAAAATCTACGAAAAAACAAAGACCTTCAAACACCTAAATCGAGAACGAAGAGAAGAATATCAGAACAGTATACGAAGTGCGAAATAGTAGAAACAATGCATCAGATAAGCGAAAACTTACACAATAATAGCAAATCGATTGAGCGAGATTCTTCAAAATCAAACATCGAAGCACCGAATTACAATCAAAGGGAGCGAATCGCGAAATCCATTCAGAGAGCGAAGATAACAAGAACAAGATCTCTGAACGGAAGGCGCGTTACCAAAAAAAACAACCCCATCCTTCAAACAATTACAAGAATTCCATTAATGAAACGGTGCAATGATATTACAATATTGCCATTAATGAAAACGCCGTCAACAGCCTCCAGCGTGTCGCCTCTCCTTCGTCTGATCCGGCTCATCCAATGCTCCACACTCCTCCTCATTTCTCACCCTAAGCTAGCTTCTCACATGAAGCTCTCTATATATATATATATCTCCCTCCTTCTCTTTTTGGTTGGTTTTGGCCGGCCACCTTACCTCTTCCTCCTCCCACCATAACCGGCCACGCCACCTCCTCCCACCATGGCTATGGTCCCCTCCTCCAACTGGCCACCATGTCCACCATGGCCATGCCTCACGACCACCATGGCCACTTACCTCTTCCATGGCTTACATGGCCATCCACCTCTCATCACTTCCACCATCTTATTTCTTCATGTTCATCCAAGGAGCATGCCATCAAAGAGCTTCCATATCTTGTGCATCCATCCTTGATTAGGTTTTGTAAGGTAAGATTTCTCCTTAGAGTTCTTAAATGTAATTTTATGATTTGGATGTTCTTGTGTAAAAGAGGTATTTATGATGTAATTGATGATTAATAAGAGATTAATTGATGTTGAGAAAGGCTTAGATGAATTGGATTTGGAGTTTGGAAGTGAAAGTTTAGAATTTGGGCACATTTGTACACTTCTGAAAAATTCTGGGCAATTTTCGTAAATACTGGAAATTGGGGGTCGAGATTATAAAATTAAGAATTTCCTTACGACTATGAGAAACTTTACGGATCTTGATTTGGATATGTATATCAAAAGTTATGTACAAATCTGCATTGTAATACAGATTCGGGATTTCGCAACAATTTCGTGAATTGGCGGGATGCCGGGCCGTACAAATGATTATACCACGAACTTGTTTGACGTGGAGCTTCTCTAAGGCAAGTTATCAATGAATGTTTACGTACTTAGTATAAGTTCAGGTTATCAGACTGTGCATGGATACCGTAAATAGGAATATACATAAATGTTGGGTGGTAATTGAATTTCATAGGTTAGATAAGACTTCATGATATGCATGTGTTCTTAATATATTTATATGTGGAGGTTATATCATGGATGAATACAAGTTATGACCATTTATGTTTATGGATTTAAGTGGTAATATGGACTTGCTGTGAATTATAATGGTTGATCTTAGAATAAATCGAGGTTGTGCTGGTAAACGTCTTCGTATTTTAGATATAGATTTCCATGTAAAATGTATATGATATATGTATTTGTTGGAGTTTATCTAGTCCATGTGTTAGATTCAAGGGATCGTGAAGCCGCGGTGCAAGCTTTGCTCGTCGTCGGAGGTGGAATCGCCAATTAGGGTTTCTCGGGTGGACGGAGGCGTAGTGGAGGCTCGAAGGTGGTTCGTCGGCGGAGTTGTGGTGGATAGTAGGCACACAATGTCTTCTTATAGAGGGAAGAAGATTTGCACGCAGAAAGGAAAGGAAAGAGGAAGTGTGAGAGATAGACTCACTCAACACACTTAGGGAATTCGACGCAAGAGAGAAAGAGACGAAAGAGAGAGATTTGCTCAAGCAATTTTTGTTATTCTTACGTGTCCTTTTCAGCTCTCAAAGAGACCCTATATATGCTTACAAAAAAAGGCAAGAACGCCTAATGAAATATCAAAAGTCATGCACAAAATTAAACCCTAATTTTAATGCCGAAATTGTCCAAATAAGGTAACTTATTAACTTCAAATGCAAAAGTCTTCAAGCACGTTTAAGATCCTCTCGGCCAAGGCTTGGGCCCATGATGGTGGGGTAAGTGGGCCAGCCCATGGTGGTTGGAGCGCCGATCAAAGTGGGCCAGGTGGCTCGGCGCACCTCTTTGAAGTCTACTTGCCGCTAGCGCCGTTCTCGCCGGCGCCTTGTTGTAGGAAAAGAACCAGGGCAGGCCCGGCGTGGCTTAGGGTGGCTTGGCATGCGAGACCCTTGTGGAGATCTTGGAGAAGCTCCCTAGCCCTAGACCTTGTGATGGCGCCGGGAATTGCCTTGTCATCTTGAGTGTTGGCCTTGGAGACACCTGTGCCCGGCGCGGTCGGCGCCTTGGCCTTGACTTGGCCAATGTCTTCATTGGGCTTGGCTTTGGCTCTCCCATGCATGTCTTGGTCATCTCCTCCAAGTGTTGCATCCATAAGCTCCGTTCCTTGATCCATCTCTTGGTCATCCAAAGTGCCCACGGAGTGCTCCTCGGCGTCCATGTCCTCGGCGGCGCCTAGGTTGTCCTCAGTGTCTTGACCTTGATGTGGCATGGTCACATCATCCTCCCTCTCTTGAAAGGGATTCGACCCCGAATCCAGCTCTTCTTGGTCGTCTTCATCCTGCACACAATAAGGCATCAAATCAGAAACATTGAAAACATCATGTACACCAAAGTTAGGAGGAAGATCAAGCTTGTAGGCATTGTCATTGATCCTCTCAAGCACTTGAAAGGGTCCGTCACCTCTTGGCTTGAGTTTGGAGTTGCGGAGCAATGGGAAGCGCTCCTTCCTTAGGTGCAACCACACTAGATCACCCGGTTCAGAAATTACTTCCTTTCTCCCCTTGTCCACATGCTTCTTGCATTGGCCGGTCCTCCTCTCAAGTTGCAACCTTGTGTCCTCGTGCAACTTCTTAATCCTTGCAGCTTCATCCGCACCTTTTTTACTTTCTCGCTCCTTGATAGCATAGGGTAGGAGCTCTAGTGGTGTTGTGGGATTGTGCCCATAGACCACTTCAAAGGGTGTCTTCCTTGTTGCTGAATGGACCGTCCTATTGTAGGCGAACTCAATGAAGGACAAGCTATCCTCCCACCTGCGCAAGTTAGTCCTCAAGATAGTTCTAAGCAAAACACCAAGAGTACGGTTGACCACCTCGGTTTGGCCATCCGTTTGAGGGTGGCAAGTAATAGAGAAAAGAAGCTTAGTTCCAAGCTTAGCCCAAAGAGTTTTAAAAAGTAGCTTAGGAACTTAACATCTCGGTCCGACACAATGGACCTAGGAACTCCATGCAATCTCACAACATGATCAGAGAAAAGGTTAGTAACATGAGATGCATCATCGGTCTTATGGCATGCAATGAAATGTGCCATTTTGGAGAACCTATCTACTACTACAAAAATGGAGTCTCTCCCTCTCTTAGACCGTGGCAACCCCAAAACAAAGTCCATGGAAATGTCTTTCCAAGGTAGTTTAGGGATTGGAAATGGAGAGTAGAGACCACGGGGTTGCATTTTGGCCTTAGCACGCATACAAGTAGTACAAGAAGCACAAAGCTTCTCAACCGCTCTTAGCATCTTAGGCCAAAAGAAGTGCTCTCTAAGCACATGTAAGGTCTTAAGGACACCAAGGTGCCCCATCAACCCACCCCCATGTGCTTCTTGCACAAGTATAGCTCGAATGGAGCCCTTAGGAATGCACATCCTATGACCTTTGAACAAAAATCCATCATGCAAGTAGAATTGACCCTCACTTCCCTTAGACTTACATGCAGCTACTATAGCACAAAAATCAGAATCAAGAGCATATAAGTCTTTCATGAAAGTGAAAACAAGCAACTTTGCATCTAATATGGTCAATAGAGTGTACCTCCTTGATAGGGCATCCGCCACCACATTGTCCTTTCCCTTCTTGTGTTTTATCACATAGGGGAAAGACTAAATGAACTCCACCCACTTAGCATGCCTCTTGTTGAGCTTGCTTTGGCCCTTCAAGTATTTCAATGCCTCATGGTCGGAGTGTATGACAAATTCTTTAGGCAATAAGTAGTGTTGCCAAACTCTTAGCACACGTACTAAAGCGAGAAGTTCTTTGTCATAGGTGGGGTATTTGAGCTCGGCACCCCCAAGTTTCTCACTAAAATAGGCAATGGGTTTGCCCTCTTGCATGAGGACACCTCCAAGGCCTATTCCCGAAGCATCACACTCTATCTCAAAGATTTTATCAAAGTTAGGCAATGATAGGAGTGGTGCTTGGGTGAGCTTGGCTTTGAGGCTAGCAAAGGACGCCTCTTGCACGACGTCCCATGAGAACGCCACACCTTTCTTGGTAAGCTCCGTGAGAGGCGCAGCCAAAGTGCTAAAGTCCCTCACAAAGTGGCGATAAAAGACAGCCAAGACTAAGAAGCTTCGGACTTGAGTCATAGTAGTAGGTGTTGGTCATTCATGAATAGCTTTCACCTTCTCCTCATCAACTCTCAAGCCCTCCTTACATACCACAAATCCAAGAAATACCACATGATCCGAGAAAAAGTGGCACTTCTTGAAGTTGGCATATAGCTTCTCCTTCCTAAGGACCTCAAGAACTTGCCTAAGGTGATCCACGTGCTCATCAAGATTATGGCTATATACTAAGATGTCATCAAAGTACACAACCACAAACTTGCCAATGAAGCGCCTTAGAATATGGTTCATGAGCCTCATGAATGTGCTAGGAGCGTTGGTGAGCCCAAAAGGCATCACCAACCACTCATATAATCCTTGCTTGGTCTTAAAAGCAGTTTTCCATTCATCGCCTTCTTTCATGCGAATTTGGTGATAACCACTCTTAAGATCAACCTTGGAAAACACACTCGCTCCATGCAACTCGTCAAGCATGTCGTCCAATCTTGGTATGGGATGGCGGTACTTAATGGTTATGTTATTGATCGCTCGACAATCAACACACATCCGCCAAGTACCGTCCTTCTTGGTACCAAGATGACCAGAACTGCACAAGGGCTAAGGCTCTCCTTCACATAGCCCTTGTCAAGCAACTCTTAGACTTGACGTTGCAATTCTTTTGTTTCCGCGGGATTAGCGCGGTACGCAGCCCTATTAGGTAGTGTTGCCCCCGGTATGAAGTCAATTTGATGTTCAATACCTCTTATTGGAGGCAACCCCTCTGGAACTTCATCTTGAAAGAGATCGTCGAACTCTAACAAAAGGCGAGTGATGGGCCGCGGGAGTCCCTCAAGATCATTCACGTTGAGGAGTATGTCCTTACGAATGAACAAAAGACATGACTCCCCACTCTTGAACGCTTGAACGACTTCCTTAGACCTAGCTAAGAGCATATGACTAGAGGCACTTCCCTTGCCCCCAATCGCCATTTCTCACCTTTGGCATGCTCTTTAGCTTGGGTATTGCGTTGCTCCCTAGCCACATGGTCAGCCATGATTTCATGAGGAGCTAAGGGATGGAGAGTAATCATTTTTCCCACGTAAATGGAAGGAATACTCATTGCTCACCCCTTGATGTATGACGCCTCTATCAAACTGCCATGGCCTTACCAAGAGAAGGTGGCACGCAGTCATAGGCAATACGTCACACAAAACCTCATCCTCATAGCCACCAATTAAGAACTTGATTGTGGCTTGCTCCTTAACCTTTAGAGGGGTGTCGGAATTCAACCAACAAAGTGTGTAGGGTTGTGGGTGAGGAGTAGTGCTTAGGTTGAACCTAGACACTACTTCTTGGTCAATGATATTGCAACATGACCCCCCATCAATTATCATACTACATACTTTGCCATTGATAGTGCACCTAGTATGGAAGATTGTCTCCCGTTGGATAGACACACTTGATCCCTCCAAGGCTATACGCACCTTTTTAGCCACAAAACAGTCCCCATGGGCTGCAACAACATGCATCTCCTCCTCCTCGGCCTCCTCATTCTCAACAACCTCTACTTCACACTCATCTTCGGATTCGTACTCTCCTTGAGTGTTAAGTAGAACTTGCCTTTTTGAGGGGCAATCCCGGGCATAGTGCCCTCTTCCTAGACACTTGTAGCACTTGATGTCCCTTGCTCGGTCCTCGCCCTCCTTTCGTTGGGGTTGGACTTTACTTGGGAACTCTCATCTAGGGTGACTAGGATTATCACCCCTAGTCGGTTCCAAGCGTCTAGGTGGAGGTGGTGCTCCTTTGGGACTTTGCCAAGGGCGTGAGCTATTCCCTTAGGGCGTCTAGAAGATAATGCTTTATACATACGATTAGTATAATGAAGCACTTCCTCCATAGGCGTCCCACAAGGAAAATGTTGCTTACTCACGACCGCTTTGAGTTCATTGTTGAGATGGTTAATGAACTTGGAAATAAGATACCCTTCGGGAACTCTAAGCCCGGACCTAAAGACCAAGGTCCTTAGCTTCGTATAGAACTCATCGGGGGTTTTATTCCCTTGCTCAAGTTGTTCCAATCTCTTATGAACTCGCTCGGCATAGTCATCCGGAACAAACCTATCTCTAAGAGCCCGTTTGAGCTCTTGCCATGTGGTCACTTGGGGGTGACCAAGGAACTCTAAGCTCTGATACCAAATGTTAGATTCAAAGGATCGTGAAGCCGCGGTGCAAGCTTTGCTCGTCGTCGGAGGTGGAATCGCCAATTAGGGTTTCTCGGGTGGACGGAGGCGTAGCGGAGGCTCGAAGGTGGTTCGTCGGCAGAGTTGTGGTGGATAGTAGGCACACAATGTCTTCTTATAGAGGGAAGAAGATTTGCACGCAGAAAGGAAAGGAAAGAGGAAGTGTGAGAGATAGACTCACTCAACACACTTAGGGAATTTGACGCAAGAGAGAAAGAGACGAAAGAGAGAGATTTGCTCAAGCAATTTTTGTTATTCTTACGTGTCCTTTTTAGCTCTCAAAGAGACCCTATATAGGCTTACAAAAAAGGCAAGAACGCCTAAGGAAATGTCAAAAGTCAAGCACAAAATTAAACCCTAATTTTAATGCCGAAATTGTCCAAATAAGGTAACTTATTAACTTCAAATGCAAAAGTCTTCAAGCACGTTTAAGATCCTCTCAGCCAAGGCTTGGGCCCATGATGGTGGGGTAAGTGGGCCAGCCCATGGTGGTTGGAGCGCCGATCAAAGTGGGTCAGGTGGCTCGGCGCACCTCTTTGAAGTCTACTTGCCGCTAGAGCCGTTCTCGCCGGCGCCTTGTTGTAGGCAAAGAACCAGGGCAGGCCCAACCTGGCTTAGGGTGGCTTGGCATGCGAGACCCTTGTGGAGATCTTGGAGAAGCGCCCTAGCCCTAGACCTTGTGATGGCGCCAGGAATTGCCTTGTCATCTTGAGTGTTGGCCTTGGAGACACTTGTGCCCGGCGCGGCCGGCGCCTTGGCCTTGACTTGGCCAATGTCTTCATTGGGCTTGGATTTGGCTCTCCCATGCATGTCTTGGTCATCTACAGCTCCAAGTGTTGCATCCATAAGCTCCGTGCCTTGATCCAACTCTTGGTCCTCCAAAGTGCCCACGGAGTGCTCCTCGGCGTCCATGTCCTCGGCGGTGCCTAGGTTGTCCTCGGTGTCTTGACCTTGATGTGGCATGGTCACATCATCCTCCCTCTCTTGAAAGGGATTCGACCCCGAATCCAGCTCTTCATGGTCGTCTTCATCCTGTACACAATAAGGCATCAAATCAGAAACATTGAAAACATCATGTACACCAAAGTTAGGAGGAAGATCAAGCTTGTAGGCATTGTCATTGATCCTCTCAAGCACTTGAAAGGGTCCGTCACCTCTTGGCTTGAGTTTGGAGTTGCGGAGCAATGGGAAGCGCTCCTTCCTTAGGTGCAACCACACTAGATCACCCGGTTCAGAAATTACTTCCTTTCGCCTCTTGTCCACATGCTTCTTGTATTGGCCGGTCCTTCTCTCAAGTTGCAACCTTGTGTCCTCGTGCAACTTCTTAATCCTTGCAGCTTCATCCGCACCTTTTTTACTTTCTCGCTCCTTGATAGCATAGGGTAGGAGTTCTAGTGGTGTTGTGGGATTGTGCCCATAGACCACTTCAAAGGGTGTCTTCCTTGTTGCTGAATGGACCGTCCTATTGTAGGCGAACTCAATGAAGGACAAGCTATCCTCCCACCTGCGCAAGTTAGCCCTCAAGATAGTTCTAAGCAAAACACCAAGAGTACGGTTGACCACCTCGGTTTGGCCATCCGTTTGAGGGTGGCAAGTAATAGAGAAAAGAAGCTTAGTTCCAAGCTTAGCCCAAAGAGTTTTAAAAAGTAGCTTAGGAACTTAACATCTCGGTCCGACACAATGGACCTAGGAACTCCATGCAATCTCACAACATGATCAAAGAAAAGGTTAGCAACATGAGATGTATCATCGGTCGTATGGCATGCAATGAAATGTGCAATTTTGGAGAACCTATCTACTACTACAAAAATGGAGTCTCTCCCTCTCTTAGACCGTGGCAACCCCAAAACAAAGTCCATGGAAATGTCTTTCCAAGGTAGTTTAGGGATTGGAAATGGAGAGTAGAGACCACGGGGTTGCATTTTGGCCTTAGCACGTATACAAGTAGTACAAGAAGCACAAAGCTTCTCAACCGCTCTTAGCATCTTAGGCCAAAAGAAGTGCTCTCTAAGCACATGTAAGGTCTTAAGGACACCAAAGTGCCCCATCAACCCACCCCCATGTGCTTCTTGCACAAGTATAGCTCGAATGGAGCCCTTAGGAATGCACAGCCTATGACCTTTGAACAAAAATCCATCATGCAAGTAGAATTGACCCTCACTTCCCTTAGACTTACATGCAGCTACTATAGCACAAAAATCAGAATCAAGAGCATATAAGTCTTTCATGAAAGTGAAACCAAGCAACTTTGCATCTAATATGGTCAATAGAGTGTACCTCCTTGATAGGGCATCCGCCATCACATTGTCCTTTCCCTTCTTGTGTTTTATCACGTAGGGAAAAGACTCAATGAACTCCACCCACTTAGCATGCCTCTTGTTGAGCTCGCTTTATCCCTTCAAGTATTTCAATGCCTCATGGTCGGAGTGTATGACAAATTCTTTAGGCAATAAGTAGTGTTGTCAAACTCTTAGCACACGTACTAAAGCGAGAAGTTCTTTGTCATACGTGGGGTATTTGAGCTCGGCACCCCCAAGTTTCTCACTAAAATAGGCAATGGGTTTGCCCTCTTGCATGAGGACACCTCCAAGGCCTATCCCGAAGCATCACACTCTATCTCAAAGATTTTATCAAAGTTAGGCAATGATAGGAGTGGTGCTTGGGTGAGCTTGGCTTTGAGGCTAGCAAAGGCCGCCTCTTGCACGACGTCCCATGAGAACGCCACACCTTTCTTGGTAAGCTCCATGAGAGGCGCAGCCAAAGTGCTAAAGTCCCTCACAAAGCGGCGGTAAAATCCAGCCAAGCCTAAGAAGCTTCGGACTTGAGTCATATTAGTAGGTGTTGGCCATTCATGAATAGCTTTCACCTTCTCCTCATCAAATCTCAAGCCCTCCTTACATACCACAAATCCAAGAAATACCACATGATCCGAGAAAAAGTGGCACTTCTTGAAGTGGGCATATAGCTTCTCCTTCCTAAGGACCTCAAGAACCTGCCTAAGGTGATCCACGTGCTCATCAAGATTATGGCTATATACTAAGATGACATCAAAGTACACAACCATAAACTTGCCAATGAAGCGCCTTAGAACATGGTTCATGAGCCTCATGAATGTGCTAGGAGCGTTGGTGAGCCCAATAGGCATCACCAACCACTCATATCATCCTTGCTTGGTCTTAAAAGCAGTTTTCCATTCATCGCCTTCTTTCATGCGAATTTGGTGATAACCACTCTTAAAATCAACGTTGGAAAACACACTCGCTCCATGCAACTCGTCTAGCATGTCGTCCAATCTTGGTATGGGATGGCGGTACTTAATGGTTATGTTATTGGTCACTCGACAATCAACACACATCCACCAAGTACCGTCCTTCTTTGGTACCAAGATGACCGGAACTGCACAAGGGCTAAGGCTCTCCTTCACATAGCCCTTGTCAAGCAACTCTTGGACTTGACGTTGCAACTCTTTTGTTTCCGCGGGATTAGCGCGGTATGCAGCCCTATTAGGTAGTGTTGCCCCCGGTATGAAGTCAATTTGATGTTCAATACCTCTTATCGGAGGCAACCCCTTTGGCACTTCCTCTTGAAAGAGATCGTCGAACTCTAACAAAAGGCGAGTGATGGGCTGCGGGAGTCCCTCAAGATCATTCACGTTGAGGAGTATGTCCTTACGAATGAACAAAAGACATGACTCCCCACTCTTGAACGCTTGAACGACTTCCTTAGACCTAGCTAAGAGCATATGACTAGAGGCACTTCCCTTGCCCCCAATCGCCATTTTCTTACCTTTGGCATGCTCCTTAACTTGGGTCTTGCGTTGCTCCCTAGCCACATGATCATCCATGATTTCATGAGGAGCTAAGGGATGGAGAATAATCCTTTTTCCCACGTAAATGGAAGGAATACTCATTGCTCACCCCTTGATGTATGATGCCTCTATCAAACTGCCATGGCCTTCCCAAGAGAAGGTGGCACGCAGTCATAGGCAATACGTCACACAAAACCTCATCCTCATAGCCACCAATTGAGAAATTGATTGTGGATTGCTCCTTAACCTTTAGAGGGGTGTCGGATTTCAACCAACAAAGTGTGTAGGGTTGTGGGTGAGGAGTAGTGCTTAGGTTGAACCTAGACACTACTTCTTGGTCAATGATATTGCAACATGACCCCCCATCAATTATCATACTACATACTTTGCCATTGATAGTGCACCTAGTATGGAAGATTGTCTCCCGTTGGCTAGGCACACTTGATCCCTCCGAGGCTATAAGCACCTTTTTAGCCACAAAACAGTTCCCATGGGCTGCAACAACATGCATCTCCTCCTCCTCGGCCTCCTCATTCTCAACAACCTCTACTTCACACTCATCTTTGGATTCGTACTCTCCTTGAGTGTTAAGTAGAACTTGCCTTTTTGAGGGGCAATCCCGGGCATAGTGCCCTCTTCCTAGACACTTGTAGCACTTGATGTCCCTTGCTCGGTCCTCGCCCTCCTTTCGTTGGGGTTGGACTTTACTAGGGAACTCTCGTCTAGGGTGACTAGGATTATCACCCCTAGTTGGTTCAAAGCGTCTAGGTGGAGGTGGTGCTCCTTTGGGACTTTGCCAAGGGCGTGAGCTATTCCCTTAGGGGCGTCTAGAAGATAATGCTTTATACATACGATTAGTATAATGAAGCACTTCCTCCATAGGCGTCCCACGAGGAAAATGTTGCTTACTCACGACCGCTTTGAGTTCATTGTTGAGATGGTTAATGAACATGGAAATAAGATACCCTTCGGGAAATCTAAGCCCGGACCTAACTACCAAGGTCCTTAGCCCCGTATAGAACTCATCCGGGGTTTTATTCCCTTGCTCAAGTTGTTCCAATCTCTCATGAACTCGCTCGGCATAGTCATCCGGAACAAACCTATCTTTAAGAGCCCGTTTGAGCTCTTGCCATGTGGTCACTTGGGGGTGACCAAGGAACTCTAAGCTCTGATACCAAATGTTAGATTCAAAGGATCGTGAAGCCGCGGTGCAAGATTTGCTCGTCGTCGGAGGTGGAATCGCCAATTAGGGTTTCTCGGGTGGACGGAGGCATAGCGGAGGCTCGAAGGTGGTTCGTCGGCGGAGTTATGGTGGATAGTAGGCACACAATGTCTTCTTATAGAGGGAAGAAGATTTGCACGCAGAAAGGAAAGGAAAGAGGAAGTGTGAGAGATAGACTCACTCAACACACTTAGGGAATTTGACGCAAGAGAGAAAGAGACGAAAGAGAGAGATTTGCTCAAGCAATTTTTGTTATTCTTACGTGTCCTTTTCAGCTCTCAAAGAGACCCTATATAGGCTTCCAAAAAAGGCAAGAACGCCTAACGAAATGTCAAAAGTCATGCACAAAATTAAACCCTAATTTTAATGCCGAAATTGTCCAAATAAGGTAACTTATTAACTTCAAATGCAAAAGTCTTCAAGCACGTTTAAGATCCTCTCGGCCAAGGCTTGGGCCCATGATGGTGGGGTAAGTGGGTCAGCCCATGGTGGTTGGAGCGCCGATCAAAGTGGGCCAGGTGGCTCGGCGCCCCTCTTTGAAGTCTACTTGCCGCTAGCGCCGTTCTCGTCGGTGCCTTGTTGTAGGCAAAGAACCAGGGCATGCCCAACGTGGCTTAGGGTGGCTTGGCATGCGAGACCCTTGTGGAGATCTTGGAGAAGCTCCCTAGCCCTAGACCTTGTGATGGCGCCAGGAATTGCCTTGTCATCTTGAGTGTTGGCCTTGGAGACACTTGTGCCCGGCACGGCTGGCGCCTTGGCCTTGACTTGGCCAATGTCTTCATTGGGCTTGGATTTGGCTCTCCCATGCATGTCTTGGTCATCTCCAGCTCCAAGTGTTGCATCCATAAGCTCCGTGCCTTGATCCAGCTCTTGGTCCTCCAAAGTGCCCACGGAGTGCTCCTCGGCGTCCATGTCCTCGGCGGCGCCTAGGTTGTCCTCGGTGTCTTGACCTTGATGTGGCATGGTCACATCATCCTCCCTCTCTTGAAAGGGATTCGACCCCGAATCCAGCTCTTCTTGGTCGTCTTCATCCTGCACACAATAAGGCATCAAATCAGAAACATTGAAAATATCATGTACACCAAAGTTAGGAGGAAGATCAAGCTTGTAGGCATTGTCATTGATCCTCTCAATTACTTGAAAGGGTCCGTCACCTCTTGGCTTGAGTTTGGAGTTGTAGAGCAATGGGAAGCGCTCCTTCCTTAGGTGCAACCACACTAGATCACCCGGTTCAGAAACTACTTCCTTTCGCCCCTTGTCCACATGCTTCTTGTATTGGCCGGTCCTCCTCTCAAGTTGCAACCTTGTGTCCACTTGCACTTCTTAATCCTTGCAGCTTCATCCGTACCTTCTTTACTTTCTCGCTCCTTGATAGCATAGGGTAGGAGCTCTAGTGGTGTAGTGGGATTGCGCCCATAGACCACTTAAAAGGGTGTCTTCCTTGTTGCTGAATGGACCGTCCTATTGTAGGCGAACTCAATGAAGGACAAGCTATCCTCCCACCTGCGCAAGTTAGTCCTCAAGATAGTTCTAAGCAAAACACCAAGAGTACGGTTGACCACCTCGGTTTGGCCATCCGTTTGAGGGTGGCAAGTAGTAGAGAAAAGAAGCTTAGTTCCAAGCTTAGCCCAAAGAGTTTTCCAAAAGTAGCTTAGGAACTTAACATCTCGGTCCGACACAATGGACCTAGGAACTCCATGCAATCTCACAACATGATCAAAGAAAAGGTTAGCAACATGAGATGCATCATCGGTCTTATGGCATGCAATTAAATGTCTTCCCAAGGTAGTTTAGGGATTGGCAATGGAGAGTAGAGACCATGGGGTTGCATTTTGGCCTTAGCACGCATACAAGTAGTACAAGAAGCACAAAGCTTCTCAACCGCTCTTAGCATCTTAGGCCAAAAGAAGTGCTCTCTAAGCACATGTAAGGTCTTAAGGACACCAAAGTGCCCCATCAACCCACCCCCATGTGCTTCTTGCACAAGTATAGCTCGAATGGAGCCCTTAGGAATGCACAGCCTATGACCTTTGAACAAAAATCCATCATGCAAGTAGAATAGACCCTCACTTCCCTTAGACTTACATGCAGCTACTATAGCACAAAAATCAGAATCAAGAGCATATAAGTCTTTCATGAAAGTGAAACCAAGCAACTTTGCATCTAATATGGTCAATAGAGTGTACCTCCTTGATAGGGCATCCGCCACCACATTGTCCTTTCCCTTCTTGTGTTTTATCACGTAGGGGAAAGACTCAATGAACTCCACCCACTTAGCATGCCTCTTGTTGAGCTTGCTTTGGCCCTTCAAGTATTTCAATGCCTCATGGTCGGAGTGTATGACAAATTCTTTAGGCAATAAGTAGTGTTGACAAACTCTTAGCACACGTACTAAAGCGAGAAGTTCTTTGTCATAGGTGGGGTATTTGAGCTCGGCACCCCCAAGTTTCTCACTAAAATAGGCAATGGGTTTGCCCTCTTGCATGAGGACACCTCCAAGGCCTATTCCCAAAGCATCACACTCTATCTCAAAGATTTTATCAAAGTTAGGCAATGATAGGAGTGGTGCTTGGGTGAGCTTGGCTTTGAGGCTAGCAAAGGACGCCTCTTGCACAACGTCCCATGAGAACGCCACACCTTTCTTGGTAAGCTCCGTGAGAGGCGCAGCCAAAGTGCTAAAGTCCCTCACAAAGCGGCGGTAAAAGCCAGCCAAGCCTAAGAAGCTTCGGACTTGAGTCATATTAGTAGGTGTTGGCCATTCATGAATAGCTTTCACCTTCTCCTCATCAACTCTCAAGCCATCCTTACATACCACAAATCCAAGAAATACCACATGATCCGAGAAAAAGTGGCACTTCTTGAAGTTGGCATATAGCTTCTCCTTCCTAAGAACCTCAAGAACTTGCCTAAGGTGATCCACGTGCTCATCAAGATTATGGCTATATACTAAGATGTCATCAAAGTACATAACCAAAAACTTGCCAATGAAGCGCCTTAGAACATGGTTCATAAGCCTCATGAATGTGCTAGGAGCGTTGGTGAGCCCAAAAGGCATCACCAACCACTCATATAATCATTGCTTGGTCTTAAAAGCAGTTTTTCATTCATCTCCTTCTTTCATGCGAATTTGGTGATAACCACTCTTAAGATCAACCTTGGAAAACACACTCGCTCCATGCAACTCGTCAAGCATGTCGTCCAATCTTGGTATGGGATGGCGGTACTTAATGGTTATGTTATTGATCGCTCGACAATCAACACACATCTGCCAAGTACCGTCCTTCTTTGGTACCAAGATGACCGGAACTGCACAAGGGCTAAGGCTCTCCTTCACATAGCCCTTGTCAAGCAACTCTTGGACTTGACGTTGCAACTCTTTTGTTTCCGCGGGATTAGCGCGGTACGCAGCCCTATTAGGTAGTGTTGCCCCCGGTATGAAGTCAATTTGATGTTCAATACCTCTTATCGGAGGCAACCCCTTTGGCACTTCCTCTTGAAAGAGATCGTCGAACTCTAACAAAGGCGAGTGATGGGCTGCGGGAGTCCCTCAAGATCATTCACGTTGAGGAGTATGTCCTTACGAATGAACAAAAGACATGACTCCCCACTCTTGAACGCTTGAACGACTTCCTTAGACCTAGCTAAGAGCATATGACTAGAGGCACTTCCCTTGCCCCCAATCGCCATTTTCTTACCTTTGGCATGCTCCTTAGCTTGGGTCTTGCGTTGCTCCCTAGCCACATGGTCAACCATGATTTCATGAGGAGCTAAGGGATGGAGAGTAATCCTTTTTCCCACGTAAATGGAAGGAATACTCATTGCTCACCCCTTGATGTATGACGCCTCTATCAAACTGCCATGGCCTTCCCAAGAGAAGGTGGCACGCAGTCATAGGCAATACGTCAAACAAAACCTCATCCTCATAGCCACCAATTGAGAACTTGATTGAGGATTGCTCATTAACCTTTAGAGGGGTGTCGGAATTCAACCAACAAAGTGTGTAGGGTTGTGGGTGAGGAGTAGTGCTTAGGTTGAACCTAGACACTACTTCTTGGTCAATGATATTGCAACATGACCCCCCATCAATTATCATACTACATACTTTGCCATTGATAGTGCACCTAGTATGGAAGATTGTCTCCCGTTGGCTAGGCACACTTGATCCCTCCGAGGCTATAAGCACCTTTTTAGCCACAAAACAGTCCCCATGGGCTGCAACAACATGCATCTCCTCCTCCTCGGCCTCCTCATTCTCAACAACCTCTACTTCACACTCATCTTCGGATTCGTACTCTCCTTGAGTGTTAAGTAGAACTTGCCTTTTTGAGGGGCAATCCCGGGCATAGTGCCCTCTTCCTAGACACTTGTAGCACTTGATGTCCCTTGCTCGGTCCTCGCCCTCCTTTCGTTGGGGTTGGACTTTACTAGGAAACTCTCGTCTAGGGTGACTAGGATTATCACCCCTAGTCGGTTCCAAGAGTCTAGGTGGAGGTGGTGCTCCTTTGGGACTTTGCCAAGGGCGTGAGCTATTCCCTTGGGGGCGTCTAGAAGATAATGCCTTATACATACGATTAGTATAATGAAGCACTTCCTCCATATGCATCCCACGAGGAAAATGTTGCTTACTCACGACCGCTTTGAGTTCATTGTTGAGATGGTTAATGAACTTGGAAATAAGATACCCTTCAGGAACTCTAAGCCCGGACCTAAAGACCAAGGTCCTTAGCTCCGTATAGAACTCATCCGGGGTTTTATTCCCTTGCTCAAGTTGTTCCAATCTCTCATGAACTCGCTCGGCATAGTCATCTGGAACAAACCTATCTCTAAGAGCCCGTTTGAGCTCTTGCCATGTGGTCACTTGGGGGTGACCAAGGAACTCTAAGCTCTGATACCAAATGTTAGATTCAAAGGATCGTGAAGCCGCGGTGCAAGATTTGCTCGTCGTCGGAGGTGGAATCGCCAGTTAGGGTTTCTCGAGTGGACGGAGGCGTAGCGGAGGCTCGAAGGTGGTTCGTCGGCGGAGTTATGGTGGATAGTAGGCACACAATGTCTTCTTATATAGGGAAGAAGATTTTCACGCAGAAAGGAAAGGAAAGAGGAAGTGTGAGAGATAGACTCACTCAACACACTTAGGGAATTTGACGCAAGAGAGAAAGAGACGAAAGAGAGAGATTTGCTCAAGCAATTTTTGTTATTCTTACGTGTCCTTTTCAGCTCTCAAACTGAACCTATATAGGCTTACAAAAAAGGCAAGAACGCCTAAGGAAATGTCAAAAGTCATGCACAAAATTAAACCCTAATTTTAATGCCGAAATTGTCCAAATAAGGTAACTTATTAACTTCAAATGCAAAAGTCTTCAAGCACGTTTAAGATCCTCTCGGCCAAGGCTTGGGCCCATGATGGTGGGGTAAGTGGGCCAGCCCATGGTGGTTGGAGCGCCGATCAAAGTGGGCCAGGTGGCTCGGCGCCCCTCTTTGAAGTCTACTTGCCGCTAGTGCCGTTCTCGCCGGCGCCTTGTTGTAGGCAAAGAACCAGGGCAGGCCCGGCGTGGCTTAGGGTGGCTTGGCATGAGAGACCCTTGTGGAGATCTTAGAGAAGCTCCCTAGCCCTAGACCTTGTGATGGCGCCGGGAATTGCCTTGTCATCTTGAGTGTTGGCCTTGGAGACACTTGTGCCCGCCGCGGCCGGCGCCTTGGCCTTGACTTGGCCAATGTCTTCATTGGGCTTGGCTTTGGCTCTCCCATGCATGTATTGGTCATCTCCAGCTCCAAGTGTTGCATCCATAAGCTCCGTGCCTTGATCCATCTCTTGGGCCTCCAAAGTGCCCACGGAGTGCTCCTCGGCGTCCATGTCCTCGGCGGCACCTAGGTTGTCCTCGGTGTCTTGACCTTGATGTGGCATGGTCACATCACCATGATTATATGATATAGTCATTCATGGTCCTGAATTGAGGTATGGTTGGTCGTACTTACAATTGCATAGTGTGGCTAATACTGTCTGTGGACAAATTGTGTTATGGACTTGATGTGTTGATATTGCCTGTGTGCAAGCTATATGGTGGGTTGATGTAGGCCTTTGTGATTGATTAATATGATGATGAGTGGTTGTGAATCATTGGGATTGATCCATGTAATGATGCATTTTTTATTTTTATACTTTTATGCGTTTATGACTTATTATTTTTGCGGGTAAGGATGTTCCGAGCCCCGCCTAATGTTGAAATGATTTTTATGCTCTTACGGATAAGGATGTTCCGAGTTCCGCTTGATTTGAGAATGATTTTTAATGAATCACTCGTGTTACTCTTCCCGGAGTCTGGGTTGAGTAGGTCATGGGAGGTGCTTTACCTGTGTTGGGAAGAGTCGGGTCGCCTAGCTAACAATGCCGTTGGCTTCCCGCGGGTAAAGGGCATACCCACTGTGTGGGTTAGAAGGTACCTTCATGTCCAAAAGTGTTTGGGCATGTTTTCGAACATTTTCGTAAATGTTTTCCGAATGTTTTCGTAATTGTTTATTTTACACTGAGTTTTCTTTAAAAAGAAAAGTATACCCGGGTATAGGTTTTGAATAATGAATTGTAATCCCGATGATCTGTAGTTCAATTGAATGTTCATTAGGTTTACTGTTATGAGATCTGTAATGTGATATGAGGTTCAGTTACTTATGGGAAATACTCTAATGTGATCTGTAATATAATATGTGGTCAGTTGAGTACTTATGGGGATCACTGTAATGAGATCAGTAATGATTTGTGGTTTAGTAGGATATTTATAGGAATTATTGTGATATGATCTATAATGTAATGATCTGTGGTTCAGTAAGATATTTAGGGGAATTACTGTGATGTGATCCATAATATAGTATGTGGTCCACTTGGATACTTAGGGGAAATACTGTTATGTAATCTGTAATGTGATATGTGGTTTAGTTGGATATTTATTGAAATTACTATGATGAGATCTGTGATTGAAAATATATGCTCAGTTGGATGCCTATTATGCTATCTGGGTGATTTCATCATGCATATGTATCCAATTATAATATTAGGTTGTACAGTATTGTGGTATCTGGGTTATCAATTATGAAGGTGTAGTTATTTATAACCTTAGGCTATAGGATATTGTGGTATCTGCATATGTGTGATTCCTCTAGTTATGCTACAGTACATGTTCAATTCGCTGATATACTTACTTAGTCTGGTTGTAGACTAACCTCTCGTGGGGGACCGATTATGTTGCAGGACCATGATATTAGGTAGCGCAGCAGGAGCATGGAGGAGGTCAGGCGACATGATGCGAATCTAGGATGGGGTTAGTTTAGGTTTCAGGTTCTTTTGCATTTATGGTAAACTTGTATTGAGTAAATTCTATCTGATGGGTCGTGGTTGCGTTTGTGTACGCCGATCCATGTGTATATTGAAATGATTAAGGAAATCCTCTATTGATTTGGGTTTATATCAAGGATTTGTATTTGTCTAGGTTTTGAATTTCACAGGTTAAGTGTATTTTCTTGAATAGCCTGAGGGAATTTCCTGGCGCTGTGACTCCCCATTGGAGGTTAATTTAGGGCGTTACATATAATTGGTGGTGCACTTAGCTAGTGCCGTTATTCGGGATTCGTCCCATGCTATATCTCGTAACGAGATTGATGTGGATTAAAAGCCTTAACGTAATGCACGTTTTGAAATTAAATAAGATAAGTGCTTTTATGCACATTATTAATATACTTCGGGCGAGAAGTACAATGTGGATCCTGATCGGGCTTCTGTCTATGAAGGTCCTCTTACCAATCTAAATTTGCACAACACGCATGTGGTGAGGTTGGTTAAGGACCCGATTATTCAAATAAGTCATTTTAAAACTTTGTGTGATAATTATAAATGTTCCCAAACAAACGTACATAATTCTTATAAGACTCAATTCCTTGGATTCTTCTTTTGGATCATACCTCTTCATTTGTTTCGGTGAGAGTATTCCAGTTATGTATCGTTTACCGACTTTTATTTGAGAGACAATGATAGTAACTGGATACAATCACACAGAATCTTTTCTGTTGTACCCTTGTCCAGTCTTTCATTAGACTAACCAACCTTTCTCTTTCCTTGCATGGTTGGCTGGTGTCATCCGTCTCATACAACACATCAGGTAATTCTTCCCAAATTGAAGAAGCAAGACGTCGACGTTGAAGGCATATGTTTTAGTATTTTAATATTTTGTTAACAATAAGGTTTAAGATCCTGTTTATGAAATCTTGATATTTCTATTAAGTCTTCCGATGTTACTTTTGATACATTATTTAGTTGCCATTTTACGCAATGTCGTTGTAAGACATTTTGAATTATTTATGAAAGTTTCGTATTGTTTATATTTTTGCAATCAATACTGTAAGCCTTGAGTGATTTCGGATATGCGTTCTGAGGTCACTGGCGGTAATATGCCTAAGGTAATTAAGTGGTGTTACAGATTGTATCATTGAAGGTCATCGATCATCATGTTTTTTGCTGGTGATGCAAAAGTAAGGTATGAAACAATTCGGGTTATGTGTTTATATTTATGTTAATTACTTATTTTGTCTCATTTTTTGTTCTGTTTTGTGGTTTAGTGACATATCTAGCAAGATATTTTCCCTTTTCAATTTTGTTAGAATTGATTCATAATATTTGTTCATATTTATGTGAATTACCTATGTTTTCTCATTTTTTCTTTGTGCTCCTATATGTTATATCATTGAAGCATCATCATATTTTTATTTATGATGCAAAAACAAGGTATGAAGTGATTGAGAGTACGTGTTTGTATTGATGTTCATTACTTATCTTGTTTTTTTTTTTGGTTCCTGTAGGTTACATTAGAGAGTTCGAGTATGTTGGTGATTACAGGTCTGGAAAGATTGTTGTTGAATTGAATGGGAGGTTGTATGAATATCGTGTCATTGGCCCATGCTTTGATGTTGGTGTTAAAAAACTTCAATATTGGATTGTTGCTTTACTTCCATCTAACAAGTGATGTTCCCTTTTCGTTTAGGTGGAATGAGCTCATTGAACTCAAGAAAATAGGATGTAATTTCTTGATGAACTTTGTATAATCGTTTTGGTAGGAATACCAATGTCAGCTTCTAGCAGGAGCCTCCACCTCCTAAAGAAGGACTTAAAAAGGTTTCTTAGTGTATCATAGGCATTTTTTGTTAGGACTTTTAAGAGGTTGAATATAGGAAGTTGACCTTATTAGTTCTGTTTTACACTTTTGGTTGTTAAGGAAATGGGTAGTTAAATTGAATGATACAATTAATATTTGGTCTAATTCTTCTTCTTCTTCTATTTTAAATTAAGTTAAGATTAAAAAGAAATTCCCCTTTTCATGTGGTTGAACCCAATAATATAGGTATATATCGATTAAGAATGTTAGGTTGGCGATTCGGTGTTATGTTTTTTTAAATAATTCATGAAATCAACCATGAGAGTTAGAGAATTTATCTTTCAAGATGATGTAATTTGTTAATGAACTTTGTATGATCGCTTTGTTAGGTATGTCGAGAGGCTGAATTTAGGAACTTGACCTTATAAGTTCTGTTTTTGCACTCTTGGTTACTGAGGAAATAGGTTGTTAAATTGAATGACACAATTAATATTTGGCATAATTCTTTGTCTGATAATCTTAATTAGGTTAATATTCAAAAGAAATTAATAATTAATAGTTCTTTTAATAGTGCTTTAGTCTTAAGTTAGAGTTTCTATATTTCAGATATATTCTATTTTAAATATTTGAAAAAATTGATTTTAGCATAACATAAGCACTTTCATGACATTAGTAGTCCAATCATGTGTTTTTTCTTAAAATTATTATTGCTCATACTTATGTTTTATTAAAGAGTTGAAGTTTTATAGAGACAATACATAACCATTTTTTTTTCTTGGCTGTTAATACAGCTTCATTAAGCAAAACAATGGTCACAAATGTTTTTTGTTTGTAGAATTAGACAATGACGAATTTCGTTCTAGCTTTTAGGCTATTGAATAAATGTTGTTTCACCATATAGTTTAGCATGAATTGTATTATCTGGTTTGCAAAAATTGTGGTTTAGTATCAGATCTTGCAATATATTCTCCTTTTCAGTTATGTTAGAGTTGATTCTGAATATATATTCATACTTATGTGAACTATCTATCTTTTCTCATTTTTTCTGTGTGCTTTTTTAGGTTATATCATTGAAGGCTATCATCATGTTTTTGTTGCTGATGTAAAAGCAAAAGTGATTCAGAGTATGTGTTTGTATGTATGTTCATTACTTATATTGTGTATAATTTTGTGTGCTTATGTAGGTGACATTGGAGAGTTCAAGTATGTTGGTGATCACAGGTCTGGAAAAGATCGTCGTTGAATTGAATGAGAGGTTGTATAAGGGTGGTGTCATTAGCTCTCTCTTTAATGTTAATGTTAAAAAAGTCGAATATTGGATTGTTGGGTTACTTCCATCTAGACAAGTGATGTTCCCTTATCATTTAGGTGGAATAAGCTTATTGAACTCAAGAATATGGGATGTAACTTCTTTCTGAACATTGTACAATTGTTTTGGTGGGAATCTCAGGAGGTTGAATATAACAATCTGCAATAGAGTATGGACTTAAAAGCAATACCAATGTCGGCCTCTAGGAGGAGCCTACACCTCCTAAAGAGGGACTTAAAATAGTAGGTTGCAGAAGAGTCAAAATCAATACTAATGTCAGATTTTATTTCGCCATATACTTTCACATTTTTTATTTGTGCTCCTATAGGTTATATCATTGAAGGTCATCAACATGTTTTTGTTGGTTATGCAAAAGTATGTTATGAAGTGTTTTAGAAAGGTGGTTAAGTTGAATCATACGATTCTTTGCAAGACATTATACAAACCATCTTTATAGTAATACGGCTTGTCAATTGTTTTGCAAATCCTACATCTCATGCAATAAAGTTCTATTTTGATCATCATGTTTTTGTTGGTGATGTAAAAGCAAGGTATGAAGTGATTTAGAGTATGTGTTTGTATTTATGTTCTTTACTTATCTTGTGTATTTTTGTGTGTGTTCATGTAGGTTACATCGTAGAGTTCGAGTATGTTGGTGATCACAGTTCTGGAAAGATTGTCGTTGAATTGAATGGGAGGCTGTATAAAGGTGGTGTCATTAGCTCTCAATTTGATGTTCATGTTAAAAAGGTCGAATATTGGATTGTTGGGTTACTTTCATCTAGATAGATGATGTTCTCTTCTCGTTGAGGTGGAAAAAGCAAATTGAACTAAAAAATATATGATGTAATTTCTTGATGAACTTTGTATGATTGTTTTGGTAGGAATCTCAGGAGGTTGAATATTGTCATCTG
This sequence comes from Rheum nobile, assembly GCA_027886185.1. NCBI lineage: Eukaryota > Viridiplantae > Streptophyta > Magnoliopsida > Caryophyllales > Polygonaceae > Rheum > Rheum nobile. The sequence continues at coordinate 17,899,956 of WOAB01000485.1, forward strand.
CAGTAGAGTCTGGACTTAAAAGCAATACTAATGTTGGCTTCTAGGAAGAGCCTCCACCTCCTAAAGAGGGACTTAAAATGGTAATTACATTATATCATAGGCATTTTTGTGAACATACTGCTTCAATTTTATACTCTTGGTTAATGAGGGAGTAGGTGGTTAAGTTGAATGACACGATTAATCTTTCATGCTCTGAACTCAATAATATAGGTATATATTAATCTTTTATGGACTAAATGTTGTTTCATCATATAGTTTAGCATGAAGTTGAACTGCATTCTATGACTTGCAAAAACACTGGTTTAGTAGTTTAGCATGAATTGCATTCTATTACTTGCAAAAACACTGATTTAGTGTCAGATCTAGAAAGGTATTCTCAATTTTTAGTTATGTTAGATAGATTTGTTAATTTAGGGGGTAATTGAATTGTAGGTTAGTGTGTTTAAAGGTAACTTGAAGGAAAATGTATATCTTGTTTGCTCATTTACATGTGTAAGTTGTTTGCTTTTTCACACGTTTCAGTTGAAGGATCTTTTTGAGCTAAACATCTTTAATCCTTTTTTCTTGCTGGGCTTTTGTTGCTGATAGGCTTTTTTGTGGTCGATGGTTTTTTTGTCTCGGTGGGCTTTACCTGTGAGTTTAATGTGGTTTTTTTGCTAACGAGCTTGCTTTTTCACACGTGTCAACTAAAGGATTTTTTCAGCCAAACATCTTTAATTTTTTTTCCTACTGGACTTTTTTTGTTGATGGGCTTTTTTTGGTTCATGGGTTTTTAATAGGTGGGCTTTACCTATGAGTTTAATATGTTTTTTTTGCTGATGGGCTTTTTTGGCCGATGGGCTTTTTTCTTTTCTTATGGTTGTTGCTTGTGGGTTAAATCTACATTATCGTTGGTGTTTTACACGCGTCGACTGATGCAACTTTTAATACTTCTTTATAAAGAAACCTTATCATTTGTTTTTGTTCATGTTTTTTTTTTCTTCTGTTGTATGTTGTTTTCTGTGTTGTTCCTTTTACATTGCCATTTGTGTTTACATCTTTGGTGGGGCTTTGATTGTTTTTTCTTATTTGGTGGGGCTTGATTTTTGCTTTCCTTTTCCTTTTTTCGGTGGGAGTTGCTATTTGTTTTAATGTTTTGGGTTGCATGTGTCAACTGGTCTACGATATTTTTCTTTATGCATGGTCAAGTTTGCCCTTGTTTTTTTAGTTCTCGGGTTGCATGCTGAGTTTATGACACTCTATGTGAGGTTTATTTTGGGGTTGTATGTGCGGTTGCTATTTTGCATGTGTTTTTTTAGTTTTGCTTGAGTTTCTACATTGGATTTTGCTTAGCATGTGTTATTTCAGGTTTGCTTGAGGTTCTACATGCAGCTATTGCTTTGCATGTGCTCGGTTTTGTTTGAGTCTATGCATGTTGAATTTAGAAAGTATATACAATGGTTGTGGTATTAAGTTATATAACGTATATGATTGTAAATATTGAATTTGCTCAAGAATCAGTGCATATCTTTAATCCCACTTAATTTCTTACATTTTTAAATCTTGTCACTATAAAATTTCCATTTTTACCTTTTTTCCCTTTTTGCCCCATGTAGGATGAGTCCCAAAAAGGTATATCTCGACTATATGATTACGAAATCTAAGGATCATGTTGTGCGGTTGAAGGTGGTGAAGAAACGTACTTTTGCTGACAAATCGGGAAAGCAGAATTTTCAACGTCTATATTTTATTGATGAAAAGGTTTGTATTGGGTTTTATGTTATGCTTATCCCATGTTTGTCTGTTAATATTTCTAACTTCTTTTGCAGGGTCTTACCATGAAAGTTGTACTATTTTGCAACAATGTCGACTATTTTGATGACATCATTAATGAGGATCAATGTTATGACATAAGCAATGTTGTTGTGTCACTAGTTGTTGTAGATTACCGGTGTTTCCCAAATGAAAAGCAAATTCATATTTATAGTTAAGGGAGTTTGTTCTGATGAGTGGTCATTTGAGTTCAAGCAAGAGTTTATTCGCATTTCTGACCTATTGCATGAAATGAATCCTCATAATGCGACATTTGGTACGTTTTTGTTAAGGGTAAAAACTTTTATTTTCCACTGTTGCATACATGTATATATAATTACATAGTATTGTATAATTTACTTCATCCTCTTTTTCCTTAAGATATGATAGTTCTACTTATCCACTATACACCACCACGGAAAGTAGCCAACAAGTTTTCACCTAAGCTATCTGATTTATCCGAGCTACGTGTTACTGATGACATGTATAGTTTGTTAAATATTTTGTATCTGGTCTGTTTGGTGTGGTCTAATTAATATTGTTCTTGTATGTAATTGGTCTTAACTATTTAGAGGTTATGCTTCTTTCTTCATGGAATGAAGTTGCATTTGCCTTTGAGAAACTTGGTGATGTGGATCAGTTATTTTAGTGACTGGTTTGAAGACAACAACTTTTAATGGTTAACATCTTTTTGTCATTGTTTTTTTTTCTCATACATGTATTTGTAGTTTTTCTTTTTTGTTTATTTTACTAATTTTGGTTCCTCAGCTTTTTATTTGGATAGACTTGTCATTGTCCACAAATTGTCATAGCAAGATCGTAATCAATCCTGATGGGGCTAGGGAAGATGAGCTTCGTAAATGGTATACGTTATTCTAGCTTTAATAACAAGACAACTGTGGACTTATTCAGTATGCGATATTGATTATACTAAGTATTTGTTGTCTATAGATCAATTTGTTTATTTTATTTAACTAGAATGTAAGATGATACAAATAAAAAGATACAAACAGTGCCATGTGTGCCAAAGAAAACCCAAAATGCCCATTGATTAAAATTAGCTAGCCTTATACAGAGCCTAATGTTTTTAAAATAAAAAGCATGTTGATAAAGAATGGTGTACTCTAGCAATTAAATTTTCTATAATGTTTTTTTTATTACATCTTATTATGTATAGCACGTGAGTAGTAGCGCAATTGGAAGAGTACAAGTGTTGATATTGAAAATGCCCATTGTATGGGAAACTGGTGTTGAAGTATGAAGAAAAAAGTATCAAGTAGTGATATATTGTTGTCTTACCTCAAAAAAATAGAGATGCGTAAAAAAAAGGTTTATTTCTTTGAGTAGTCCTTTTCATTATTAAATTTTAAGATTGAGGTACAATTTTTTCACGCATTATTAAGGAAGTGATACGGGGTAAGCCGTAGGATGGCCCGATCTTGATGCAAAACAACTCTAAGAACAAGAAACAACAAAAACAATGTGAGAATTGGCGGAAGAAAGAAGAAATGGACAAGATGAGTAAGAAGAAACCAATAACCCGGAAGTGGAAACCCTTGGCTCGGATGAGTCAAGAACAACCACGCCTAAAGCTAAAGACCTCGCCTTCTACAACTTCACACAAAGGAGGACGAATCCTCAAGAGCACGAAGAGGATGTCTTGTGTCGTCTTGGATCAACAACTCGAAAGGAATTGATGCTTCACAACTCGACCAAAGCGTAGCTTAGATTGAACAAACACGAAACTCTCTCTTTGGGGAAGTTTCTAACTCAGAAATGTATTCTTCAATAAGTTGTTTGTTACCGAAAAAGGAAATAACAAAGGGCTTAAATAGTTCCTAAGTGAACCGGCCCTAAAACACTAAAACAAGCTAAAACCGGAATTAAAACAAGTAAACCGAGTCTACTACTGTATCATAGCCCACACGGCTGGAAACATACTAAAAGAGGAAAGTGAGGAAGAATGGAAGGTGTACACAAGCCATACACTCAACCATTATAAGCCATCGTCAACAAGTAGGCCTTAGGTGTGGCCGTGACAACCTCCTCCGGGACTTGGTGTGCAAGCTTAGCTAGCTCATCTTGGAGTTGACGAGCTCGGCTCCTAGTCATGGGCCCGGATGGTGGTTGGGTTGTAGATGGTCCTCCATCATCCTCTCCTTCTTGGAAAGGATCCGTCCACGGATCATTAGCTAATGGTGTGGCTACGTCCGGTGTGTAGTATGGCGTCAAGTCAGCCACATTGAAGGTGGCACTCACACCATAAGTGTCCGGTAGGTCAAGGACGTAGGCATTGTCACCAACTCGGCGCATCACCTTGAAAGGGCCATCTCCTCTAGGTGCAAGCTTGGACTTGCGTTGCTCCGGGAAGCGCTCCTTCCTCAAATGCACCCAAACGAGATCCCCTGGTTGGAACACCACGCGCTTGCGCCCCTTGTTTGCCCTTGCTGCATTCCTCTCCGCACAAGCTTGGAGCTTCTCCTTAGTCCGTGCATGCAGCTCCTTGATGTACTCCACGTGCCTACCTGCATCAAAACTCTCACGCTCCTTCATAGGAAAAGGAGCAAGATCAAGTGGAGTAGTGGGGTTGATACCATAAACACACTCAAAAGGAGATAATGAAGTAGAAGAATGGATAGTCCTATTATAGGCAAACTCTACATGGGGTAGAGCTTCCTCCCAAGCCTTGAGGTTCTTCCTAAGGATAGCTCGAAGTAGGGTGGACAAGGTTCGGTTAGTTACTTCCGTTTGACCATCCGTTTGAGGGTGGCTAGAGGTAGAGAACAAGAGCCTCATCCCTAGTTTCCCCCAAAGGGTCTTCCAAAAGTAACTAAGAAACTTGACATCCCTATCACTTACTATAGTCCGAGGCACACCATGTAGCCTCACAATTTCCCTAAAGAAAAGGTTAGCTACATTCGATGCATCATCGGTCTTATGGAAAGCAATAAAGTGAGCCATTTTGGAGAAACGATCAACTACCACGAAGATAGAATCACGTCCCCTCTTAGTCCGTGGCAGCCCCACGATAAAGTCCATTGAAATGTCCTCCCAAGGGGCACTTGGGATGGGTAACGGACTGTATAGGCCATGGGGTTGCAACCTAGACTTGGCCTTCAGACAATCCAAACACCTCTTAATAAGGTGCTCAACATCCCTAAGCATGTGGGGCCAATAGAAGTGTGCACATAGCATATGATAGGTCTTGTCCCTTCCGAAGTGACCCATTAAACCACCCTTATGGGCTTCTTCAACGAGCAACATTCGCAAGGAACAATTGGGTATGCACACTTTTTCAGCCCTAAATAAGAACCCATCAAACAAGTAGAACTTGTCACATGAGCCCTTATCTATACACGACTTATAGATGGCACCAAAATCAGAATCTTCCACATACAACTCCTTTATATATGCAAAGCCTAAGACCTTGGAGTCTAATGTGGTAAGCAAGGTGTATCTCCTAGATAGGGCATCGGCAACTACATTGCCCTTTCCCTTTTTGTATTTGATAACATAAGGGAAAGTCTCAATGAATTCCATCCACCTACCATGTCGTCTATCAAGTTTATCTTGGCTCTTGAAGTGCTTTAAGGACTCATGATCCGTATGCAAGATAAACTCTCTAGGCCATAAGTAGTGTTGCCAAGTCTTTAATACTCTAAATAAGGCAAAGAGTTCTTTGTCATACATATAGTAATTAAGACTTGCCCCTTTCAATTTCTCACTAAAGAAGGCTACGGGCTTACCTTCTTGCATCAAGACGCCTCCTATGCCAATCTCGGACGCATCACACTCCACCTCAAAAGGCCTTGTGAAGTCCGGCAGCACCAACAAAGGAGCTTGCGTCAACCTCCATTTTAGAGCGTTGAAAGCCCTCTCTTGCGCCTCCTCCCACACAAAGGCCGAATGCTTCTTGGTCACTTCCGTCAAGGGCGCGGCAATAGTGCTGAAATCCCTCACGAATCTCCTATAGAAGCTAGCCAATCCATGAAAGCTCCTCACTTGGCTCACGGAGGTAGGCGTAGGCCATTCTTGGATAGCCTTTATCTTGCTCTCATCCACTTGAAGGCCTCTTGAGCTTACTACAAAACCAAGGAAAGTCACTTGATTAGTGCAAAACTCACATTTCTTCTCATTAGAATATAAGCACGCATTACGTAAAGTAAGGAGTACTTCCCTCAAGTGTTGCTCATGCTCCTCTAGGGATTTGCTGTACACAAGTATATCATCAAAATAGACAACAACAAATCTACCTATGAAATGCCTTAAAACATGATTCATTAAGCGCATAAAGGTACTAGGAGCATTTGTCAAGCCAAAAGTCATGACAACCCACTCATACAAACCGAATTTTGTCTTGAAAGCCGTTTTCCATTCATCCCCCTCCTTCATCCTTATTTGGTGGTAGCCGCTGCGGAGATCTATCTTGGTGAAGACGGAAGCTCCATGCAACTCATCTAGCATGTCGTCGAGGCGGGGAATTGGATGTCGGTACTTGATGGTGATGTTGTTGATGGCTCGGCAGTCCACGCACATCCTCCATGTGCCATCCTTCTTGGGCACCAATAGCACCGGCACGGCACAAGGGCTAAGGCTCTCACGCACATGGCCCTTGTCAAGCAACGCCTTCACTTGCTCTTGAACTTCTTGCGTCTCCTTGGGATTCATCCTATAGGCCGGCCTGTTTGGAAGAGTAGCACCCGGAATTAGATCAATTTGGTGCTCAATACCTCTTTTAGGGGGCAGGCCCGGTGGCATCTCCTCGGCAAAGACGTCTTGGAACTCCTTAAGCAAGTTGAGGATAATCGGTGACAAGGTGGACTTCAAATCCTCACTAAGCAAGCCCAAGCTCTTGCATAAGAGCATGAGAATGGCGTCTTGGGGTAGATGCTCTTCTCTCATCTCCTCCTTGGAAGCTAGAAGCACTTGAGACTTGGTCTTGGCCTTTGAAGGGCTCTCGGCAGTGCTCCCCTTCTTGGCCTCAACCGACTTCTCTTGATCCTTCTTCTTCTCATATGCTTCGGCCACCTGCAAGGGAGTCATGGGCTTTAGTATAACACTCTTGCCATTATAATCAAAAGAGTGACGGTTAGTGTAACCATCATGCTTGACACGCCTATCAAACTGCCATGGACGACCTAATAAGATATGACAAGCATTCATTGGGACCACATCACATAAGATAGTATCTACGTAATGCCCTAGTGTTATGGTCACATTGACTTGCTTAGCCACTTTAACTTCTCCACATTCATTCATCTAATGCAGTTTATATGGCCTAGGGTGATGGAAGGTTTGAAGTTGTAACTTAGTGACTAGTTCGGTACTAGCAATGTTACAACAACTACCCCCATCAATAATCATGTTACAAACCTTTCCCTTAACCAAACATCTAGTATGAAATAAATTCTCCCTTTGGTTATCATCACATGGGGTCGGTTGTACATGCAAAGTTCTCCTACACACTAAGGATTCACCATGCTCGAATTCAATGCAGTCCATATCCTCATCTACATCATGCATAGGCTCATCTACAATAAACGGACCTTGATCTTCACCCTCGGACTCAGACTCATAGAGTCCAAGATGGTTAATGATCAAGGTTCGACTATTGGGGCAATCTTTCATCATATGCCCTCGGCCTTGACACTTAAAACACACGGTATCCCTAGCTCTAGATGAAGGAGAAAAGTTAGAGGAACTCCCTTGGGCACCATGAGCCGGGCCGGGCTGTCGACTGGCTGCCTGCGGCGGTGTACTCGGTGGAGCACTTTTCCTCGGCACTTCTTGGCTCCGTGGCTGGCTCACTGTGGGTGCTTGGTTCCTGCCAAATTGGGCCGGCTGAAACGGTCTAGATTGGCCGGGGGCCCTCCATGAACCCGACTGGCCGTGGCCGCTAGGGTTTCTAGCCGCTTGCGAACCTTGGTTCCTTGCCTTGAATTTTTGATTCTTCTCCACTTTAATGGCCAAATGTAGTAGCTGGGTAGAATCTGTATATGGATACATATCGACCTCATTAGCAATAAAAGGGTTAAGAATTCGGAGGTACCTTGCCATGGTCGATTCTTCATCTTCCATGACATTGGCGCGGACCATGGCCGTTTGCATGGCATTGTAGGCCTCCTCCACACTCATGCTTCCTTGCTTGAGGTTCTCTAACTGCTGCTTGAGCTCTCTTGAGTAGTGTTGAGGGACGAACCGAGCACGCATTAGAACCCTCATTTGTTCCCATGTAGCAATCGGCGGGTCCAAGGCTCTTCTCCTCTCTTTGACAAGGTTGTTCCACCAAGTTAGGGCAAAACCACTAAACTCAATGGAAGCGAGCTGCACCTTCTTGGCTTCAATGAAGTTGTGGCAACTCCAAATTTGCTCCACTTTCATTTCCCACTCCATGTAGGCATCGGGGTCGCATTTGCCTTCAAACGACGGCATCTTGATTTTGATCTTCCCAATGTCGTCTTGCTCTAATTCCCTCCTTGGCTGGTTGCCTTGGTAGCCCCTATTGCCTCCATAACGGCCTCGTGGCTCATCATAGCCGTAAGCTCCTCCTTGCCTTTGGTACCCATCAAATCGGTCACCTTGATTCCACATCTCCTCCTCAAATTCTGCATCGTCAAACACATCTTCCCTAAGGGGATCCTGAGGCTCATTCAAGGGGTTAGCAACATAAGGCACCTCGTGTGGAGGTGGCACTTCATTAGGATAATTTCTAGCTACCCTATTTGGCCATTCTTGCACATTAACAAGGGGAGAAGTGTTCCTTACCGGTGAGTTCCTCACGGTGCCGGTTCCCACTGCACGTGTCCATCCTAGGGAAACTGTGTTGGCTCCGGAAGGACCTCCATGTTCTGCATAGGCTCCCAAAGGCGCGGTGGATCGAGTTGGCGCCGTCTCCTGGGCTTGTGGAGCAAGCTCAATCGGGGGTATCACGGCTGGTGGGGGTACCCTTTGTGCCATCTCAAGGGCAGCCAAGCGGTTGGTGATGGTGGCCATGGAATCGGTCCATTGTTGGAATAGGCTCACCATATCCGGGTGCACCGGCGAAGGGCTCCGGTCGCCTTGATCACTAGAAGAGTTATCACCTGCCATTACACAAAAACAACTAACACCGAACTATGTCAAAGGTTAGAGATAATCCAAAACACTCACAAGTGTCTCACTCGTGTGTATCACTCACTCTCTTTCAATCCGAAACAAGCCTTGTAGTGCAATCGGTTGGAAAGATCAAGAACTTCACGTGAGTTGATAAATCTGGACAACACTCAACAACCAAGATGAATTCGATGCAATTTGAAGTGTAAGATGGTTCGGCAATGGTTCCACAATAGCACTATCAATCTGAAATTTAGTGCAACCAAAGAACACAAAATAAAATCGGAAAAGAAGACTCAAAGGACTCAACAAAGAATCCTTACAAGAATGTAAATGCAAGGAGACTAATGGGACTCAAAGCAATTTAACTCAAGAAGACTACAATGCATGAATGTAAATGCAATGCAATTGAAGGACTAGACTCAAGGAAATTTAAGAACTCAAGAGGACAAGTTGTTACCTTGATTCGCCTTGACTTGTGCTAGTGGAGGCGGAGGGATGGTTGTAGGAATCGGTGGTGATCGATGTAGGGATAGGCACAAGAAAGGGAAGCTAGGAAAATTAGGGTTTTCCCGGCGGCGGTGAGGTAGGCGCGGCGCGGCAGGGAGTAGCACGACGCGGCAAGGGGTTGGCGCGGCGCGGCACTTGGGGCGTCGGCACCTCGGCTTGTCCTTCGAGCAATTACAACCTTGGACTAAAATACTAAGCCTAAGTATTAATGCAATACAAAGACTTAGACTAAGCTAGAAAATGAAATGAAATAAATGCTATGTTTCGTCTTCTTTTTTTTTTACGAAATGAATTTTTTTTTTTTTTTTGACTTTTGCTGATATTCTTTTCTTTTCTTTCTTGTCTTTTTTTTTTTTGAACTAAATTCAAAATTTGAAAAACAACTGAAATTCGGAATTAAAGAAAATAGAAATAAAAGAAAGATAAGCTCTAGGATAGTTGTTGCCTTGATTGTAGGGGAAGTAGCCGGCTCTTATTGACCTCTTCACGCCCACACGCCACAAAAATAGGAAGATATGGCCGAGTGGTTGCCTTGGAGATTCTGCACGCCGCAAATGTAGGGCGCCTTGGTGAAACACTTCGGAGAGCACGCCGGGTGGAGATAGTGGAGGAACGTGGGGTTGGTGATGGAGATAGGGGACGGTTATCTGTGGTGGTGATGATGGTGGCCGGAGTTAGGGTTTCCGGCAAGGTGGAGGTGGTTTTATGGTGGTGATGATGAGGCCGTCCGATCTCCACAACACACAAGTCCGATCTCCACAACACACAAGCGTAATTAGAACTTTAAACAACAACTAATAGAAGACTCAACAAAGAAAACAACGAAGAACAAGGAAGAACAAATTCGGCTATGCAAGAACACAACCAAAGACTCAAGAACACACAAACCGAATTTTTGAACTCGGCAAGGGACGATGTTGGCACCAAAACACGGCTCTGATACCAATTTGATACGGGGTAAGCCGTAGGATGGCCCGATATTGATGCACAACAACTCTAAGAACAAGAAACAACAAAAACAATGTGAGAATTGGCGGAAGAAAGAAGAAATGGACAAGATGAGTAAGAAGAAACCAATAACCCGGAAGTGGAAACCCTTGGCTCGGATGGGTCAAGAACAACCACGCCTAAAGCTAAAGACCTCGCCTTCTACAACTTCACACAAAGGAGGACGAATCCTCAAGAGCACGAAGAGGATGTCTTGTGTCGTCTTGGATCAACAACTCGAAAGGAACTGATGCTTCACAACTCGACCAAGGCGTAGCTTAGATTGAACAAACACGAAACTCTCTCTTTGGGGAAGTTTCTAACTCAGAAATGTATTCTTCAATAAGTTGTTTGTTACCGAAAAAGGAAATAACAAAGGGCTTAAATAGTTCCTAAGTGAACCGGCCCTAAAACACTAAAACAAGCTAAAACCGGAATTAAAACAAGTAAACCGAGTCTACTACTGTATCATAGCCCACACGGCTGGAAACATACTAAAAGAGGAAAGTGAGGAAGAATGGAAGGTGTACACAAGCCATACACTCAACCATTATAAGCCATCGTCAACAAGTAGGCCTTAGGTGTGGCCGTGACAACCTCCTCCGGGACTTGGTGTGCAAGCTTAGCTAGCTCATCTTGGAGTTGACGAGCTCGGCTCCTAGTCATGGGCCCGGATGGTGGTTGGGTTGTAGATGGTCCTCCATCAGGAAGAGATTGTTATAATCAACTCAAATGATACATATTATTTAATGTTATTGTGTTTGTGGTTGTTGTCATGAAAGTAGAAGTATCAGTGCATTCTTTCTCACAACTCATTGTTTCTTATTATAATTTCAGGTTTGAAGACAACAAAGACATGGTGATGGCACAAAACATTACTATTATTAAGAAAGAGAATGAATCGACTGATGTCCCGATTGTAACTATTAAAACATGCATTATGAATAAAAGTTTGGCCTAAGTAGTTTCTTCCTTGCTATTATTATAACCATGTTTACTCTTTTTCTTTTTTACAAATCCCATGTCTATTTCTAGTATATGTAGCCGATAGACATTACTCGCAGATGTGTGGTGAGGATTGCTGCCTTTGTTCTTGATTTCACCGCTAATTGCTTACGAGTGTCATTGAGTTATAATTGGTTTGGTAAGGGTTGTAATGTTCCTCCTAAAGCGTCCTATTTGTGTGACTCTTGTCAGCAATATGCGGTATCTAAAGTAAAGTAAGCAAGATGTAATGTACTACTTTCATAGTGTTATTAGACCATTTATAAATCTAAAGGACTTATTTCTGTGCAGGGTTTTCTTTGATTTCATAGTTACGGATGGCACTGGAACCCTAAAATTGGTTGCACATACTTGAAATGCAGAACAATTGCTTAAGCTTAAACCATCCGAGCTATATGCTATGAGTGATGAGGTAATTCGTTGTAGTTATGTTTACACATTATTTCTTTGTTAAGCTTGTTTGAGTAGATTTACAACACCAAGATACCATGTTATCAATGTATGTAGAGATATTGAATATACGCATTACAATTATATTTAATTTATTATTACTGATAAAACATATAATTATGTTTTCTGCTTGTCTTGACTATGCTTTTCAAATTGGTCTAATTCATTTCCGCATTCTTTCCTTTTTTTCTTTGTACTTATATCATGACAAACATTTTGTAACATGAACATGGTTCCTTAGTTGATAAATTGAGCACTGCATTGCGTTCCAAGAAGACTGAAATGCTGCTATCTCTTATGGCTACTTTGCTTGAGGATCACAAGATTCTAAGGTGGATGTTGAAAGGGATAATCTAAAACCTCTATTATCAACAATTATGTGTATAGTCTCGATTATGGATTTTGACCCATGTATGGGTGATATGATCCTGTTTAGAAGGTTTTTTTGATGTTATGATGTAGGTTTGACAAACCTTTATGGATTGCCAATGGATCATGTAATTAATCTTACGGTAGTATGTTTTTGAGTCTTTTTTGTACGAGGTAGGTATTTTGGTTGTTTTGAACATTCAAACATATGCTCTTCTGTTGTATACAAAATCTAGGATTAACATGAACTATTTTGTGTCCCTCATTTTGTACTTGTATAGGATCATTATACCAACTATGGATGTAAATATATGGAGTACAACTTATTTATGTTCATTTGTGCTTTTGTATGTTTTATTTAATCACCTTTGTATGTTTTATCTAAATGCTCCGTCTTTGATTTAATTATATTCGTCGATTGATTACCTTTTTAAATATGCAATCTTTCTACATTCATTACTACATTTAAGGCCTATTGTAGCGGTCGAAAACCGCTCCCTAAAGTGCAAAAACCGCCACCTAAGACCTATTGTAGCGGTTGTTCAACCGCTACATCTGCTGGCGTTGCTTAAGGTCTAGGGTAGTGGTTAAATACCTTTTAGGAAGCGGTTTATAGTAGGAACAAAATCCGCTACCTTAGGTCTAAATAACCACTGCATAAGCATCTAATGAAACGGTTTTTTCTCAGACTATAGCAACGGTTTTATTTGGCTATGGCAGCGGTTGTTAAACCCTAATGTAGCGGTTTTTTCGTTTATGGTAGCGGTTGGTGTTTACCTATGGCAACGGTTAGATAGGCCTAATGTAGCGGTTGTTGATTTATTGTAGCGGTTAATAAAACCTTTTGCAGCGGTTTTGATTAATAGTAGAAGTTGGTTTTGCTTTTTGGCAGCGGCTATAAATTTTTTTGGCAGCAGTTTTAAACTCTATTGCAGCGTTTATAAAACCTAATGTAGCGGTTTATTGCAGCGTTTGGTAACGTCTATTAGAGCTAATGCAGCGGATGTTTCTTTCTATAGTGGCGGCTATTGTGTCAGTTAATTTAAGCTATTGCAGCGGTTTGAAAGAATTGAGATTTTCTTTAATTAGCATAGATTATTTTATATATAATATATTATTCTAAAATTTTACATTTTACCATTTAAGCTGTTTTTATATGTAGAAATACACTCAAATAACTAATCAATAAAATATACAATCACATAAAAAGTTGATCATAATATCATTCATTACATGCATAAAAACTTCATTAAGTATACCTTTTTCACCAAAAGCAATAAGTCTTAATACTTCCCACTACATATCATATTCCATATATATATATATATGAAATCCTACTTGAAACCTACATCCAAAAGTAATTTAAAATTTTAAGAATCGTATATCCAAAATTAACATGCTATAACCTTAGTAGTGGAGCAACCACTTCTTAGCTTGTATTTAATTCCTAATCCCAATTACACCAAAAGAACCAGCTTATATACCCAAAATCAACATGCTATCCCTTAGTAGTGGAGTTGTTATACCAAGCACTTCTTGCCTTGTACTTAATTCTGAATCCCAATTAAACCAAAAGAACCTGCAAAATGAAATGAACAAGCAAGCTAGTTATTCACAACCTGCATAATCCTCACAAAGCAACACAACTGTTGGAACCTAGAACAAAAAACAGAAATTATCAACTCTCAAATTGTCAAAGACATACCACTTCTTGGCTTGTATTTAATTCATAATCCCAATTACACAAAAAGAACCAACTTATATACCCAAAATCAACATGCTTCATATCCCTTAGTAGTGGAGTTGTTATATCAATCACTTCTTGCCTTCTACTTAATTCTGAATCCCAATTAAACCAAAAGAACATGCAAAATGAAATGAACAAGCAAGCTAGTTATCCACAACCTGCATAATCCTCACAAAGCAACACAGTTATAGATGCCACACAATTCTCACAAAACAACACAATTACACCACTCAATTCTCACAAAACAAGCAAGGCTTTCAACCCTCATTCTCACAACAAGCAGAAATACATCACAATCCTCACAAAACAAGCAAATTGTATCATCAAATAGATTATTCACCAAGTATAAAATGTCCTACCAAATTGAACCAGAAAATGAACACAACATCGAAAAGATAAATAGAGAGAAGATATTCACCAAAAGGATAGCAAAGAGGATACCATAATATGCACTTCATTAAAAAAGCAAAAATAGCCACTTACCAAAATTGATCCAGAAAGTATGCTTTAGTGAATCAACAACTGCATAAAGTAAAAAAGGGGAGAAGATATAAAAGAAATCCAAAATAGACAAGTTAGCCACTTACGAAAATTATGAAAATAAAATAGAGTACCGACAAAGTAAAGAAAATAAATACTTACCAAAATGTTCCTTGAACTATTAGAGTATTAACAGTGTTGGAACCTAGAACAAAAAACAGAAATTATCAACTCTCAAATTGTCAAAGACATACCACTTCTTGGCTTGTATTTAATTCATAATCCCAATTACACAAAAAGAACCAGCTTATATACCCAAAATCAACATGCTCCCTATCCCTTAGTAGTGGAGTTGTTATATCAATCACTTCTTGCCTTCTACTTAATTCTGAATCCCAATTAAACCAAAAGAACATGCAAAATGAAATGAACAAGCAAGCTAGTTATCCACAACCTGCATAATCCTCACAAAGCAACACAGTTATATATGCCACACCATTCTCACAATACAACACAATTACACCACTCAATTCTCACAAAACAAGCAAGGCTTTCAACCCTCATTCTCACAACAAGTAGAAATACATCACAATCCTCACAAAACAAGCAAATTGTATCATCAATAAGATTATTCACCAAGTATAAAATGTCCTACCAAATTGAACAAGAAAATGAACACAACATCAAAAAGATAAATAGAGAGAAGATATTCACCAAAAGGATAGCAAAGAGGATACCATAAGATGCACTTCATTAAAAAACAAAAATAAAAGAAAATTAGGCACTTACCAAAATTGATCCAGAAAGTATGCTTTAGTGAATCAACAACTGCATAAAGAGAAAAAGGGAAGAAGATATAAAAGAAATCCAATTCTTAGCCTAACTCTCAAATTGTCAAATTGTCATGCATCAAAGACATACGAGCCAACAAGAAATAAAAGCATCATCATCAAAGACACAATTCTTAGCCTAACTCACCCAATTCAATTCTCATGGGAACTTGATGCATCTTCATTGTTCGTTGGGATATTAGAAATATCGAGATTAATTCCAGGATTAGCTTCTCGTATTTTTTATAACAAATCAGCAAGTTTTTTGCTCAAATCGTTCTTCTTGCCTTTTCTCTGCTTCTTCCACCTTTTTTTTCAAATTCTTGAGTTATGCTCTCCAAGAAAATAGGGGGAAGTACAAATGGGGTCTTGGGATCCTTCTTCTTCAGATTTGACTTTGTGACTCCTAATCCATACATACGTAAGCGTCCACTATGCTCCTTTTTGGTAATAACATCAAAATATGGATCACGTGTGGTACTTCCATCATCCAAGGACTTCAGTGAATTCATTTTCTCCTAATTTAGATTGATTGTGTACAATACATCAAATAGAAAATGTGTAATATGTTAGAAAAATTCGATAGAATATGAAATTAATAAAGTGCAAAAGTATTTTAATTATTATCTCACAATGTTTTGCAGTGTCTCTTCATTTTGTGTAAGGTATGTGCGTCCATCATTTCGCTTCCTGGATTCTCTGTATACGTCTGCTTGTGATGGACACCTCTTGTTTGGGTCATTTTCTTTCTATACAAAAATTACACAAAAATGAGAAAACCAAATTAGAAGTATTTGAAATTTGTTAATTAGAAGAAACAAAAGAAAAACAAGATATACAAGTAATTTACCAGCTCATGACGCAATATAGAATATGATGTTGGGCCCATAGTATGCATATCATCTTGCTTTGCCCGGTTCTCTTTGTTTGTCTTACTTATTGCCTATTTAGTTAGTATGTAAAAACACAACTTTTCAAATTCATACTTCAGAAAAAACATGTTAATTTACTGTTGCAATAGTAACATAAAAAAATACATACATACCTTTGCTACTTCTGAGTCCCAACACTCCAAAAGTTCTTTAAACTCATTTTCCGGTATGTGCGTGGGTCGGTTTGCCATCATTTCCTCAATGGTTTTAGTTGAAGAGTAGTGTACTTTCTTCAATCTTGTTTTGTAAATCCGCCACTTTGCATTAACACTTGCTAGCACATATTTTTTCCCGTTTTCATCAATATCGAATTTTTTCTACACCAAAAGAAATATAGTAAAATTAATTATAACAAATGAAGTTAGGCAAAACTAAATTGAAAGTTTTGATTTTTCTGATGATATTAAAAACAAAATGCATAAAAATATATATTACCTGAACATACTCCCAGATTTTTTCCTTTGTAGGCATATATTTCCAACTTATAATATTTAACGGTGCAAAGTTTGAATCTCTAGCCAAAGTTCCCAAGAAGCGAGTAAACTTCTCTACTATTACTCTTGTACGACCCACGGGCTGGTATATATCATCCAAAATGACTTCATCACGCTCATCTATAGTACGTCCATGGATATCTGCCAATATGGTTCTCCCTCGATGCTTCTTCACTTGTGTAACTAATTCAAAGGTATAGAAAATGTGAACATTACTATGAAATTAAAAAACATATGATTATAATTTCAAAATGATATATGAATGTAATGTACCTGCATTTTCATTTCCAGCCAACACATCAGTTGTATTTCCTACTTCATTTTGGGAGTTTTCTGGATCCTCAGAAATATCAATCTCATCAGACAAAGGCAAATCATGATTTGGTTGTTGCATATGACTCGTATCATTTATTCCTTGACCTCTCAAGCCTTGCAATTTTATCATGTTTGCATATCTAGTCATAGACCCTGGAGCGCAATAGCTTTTTTGAATTTGATGTAGATTCATACTTGTATGAGAATGTTGGTTTCGCCTTTGCTGAATTTCATGTTGTGGGGCCAAAGAATGTGGCGGTTCTTGATGTTCAACATGCTGAGATTGTTGATTTACTTGACCTTCATGAGATTGATCAATTTCTTGAGATTTCTGGTGCTTTCTTCTCAGTTGTCGTTCTTTTGATTTCAGCTTCAAAAATTATGCCATTGGTAATGTTTGGGTGTGTGTTTTCTGTTCTTTCTTACCCCTTGAACAAGTTCTATTCAATGGAACCTGAAAAAGTCAAACATAGAATACATCATTAATTATGTCTTAATATTTAGCATTCATATAAAGTTTTAAACAATGAAAAAATCCTCATGAATAGGTTCTTGAAAGAGTATATATAATAGCATGTTAATTTATACCTCAAGTTGGCAATTCATAACTCCATCCGGTATGCATGTATCATGAGTAGTAGTATTCAAAACTCGATCATACTTTTCTTGCAAAGCCTTGTTAACTAGAGATCTGTTGAAACCCTTTTCTTTCATTTTTGTGGCATTGGCTTCTAGTATCTTCATCCTTTCCTTCTCATATTCGGTAATTTTTTCATTTTCACAAGCAAACTTGTTCTTATTCCCCATCTGTTGAAGACAAGTAAAGAAGAAGAATGAATTATAGAAACCTCCAGCTTTTTACAGCACAATAGATATTAGCAAAAGAATGAATTATCTATAACTAACCCAAACCTCCATAAATAAACAAATAACTATGTGCATAGCACTGAAAGGATATCATAAGATCATGTCAAAATGTCAAATATTATGTAAAGGCACTAAGAATCATGTGCATATGCAGCCTTCTTAAAGTACATGCAATCTTATAAAAGTAATCCATAATCACCCAAAGTAAAGCACATGCAACTAAAAAACTTAGCACTAAATGCAATTTCGTTATCAATCCAAGGTTCTATCCTTCCTTAAAGGCAGCAGAAGCAAACAACAACATAGAACAAGGTTAATTATATATGTCGTGTCCAGATCTTACCTAAGAACTTTTGATAGGGAATTGACAAACCTCTATTTTGGTTAGGCTAAGGTCTTCAGTTATACCAAAATGAGTGGGAGATAAGTATCCAATCTGAGACATAGATCACCAACCAATCTCACATTCCGTGGATCTTCAGCGAACGATGGATACAAGATATCAAATTTCTTCCAATCATCACCATCAGTTGGGTGTCTCAAAAGACCATCCTTAAGACGTCCATTTGCATGCCATTTCATGTAGCGTGCAGTCTTAGGACACATAAACAATCTTTGCAACCTCTTCTTGATAGGGAAATACCTAAGACTTTTGCTGAAATTCGACGAACCTTACCAGTTTCCTCATCTTTTTCATCTGATTTCCATCGAGAAGTCTTACAAATATGATAAGAAGTTGCATCAGCATTCTCTTCCCAGTACAATATACAATCGTTGGGACACGCATCTATCTTGACATAATCAAGACCCAAGACCTTGACCACCTTCTGGGCTTCATTGAAAGAACTAGGCAACTTCACATCAGGTTGCATAGTTTTTAAAAGTTTTAACAAATCAGTGAATGCACCATTGGTCAACTTAATTGTTATCTCTCTTATAAACAAATAATTGAATCAAGAAGGACAACCTAGAAAAGGTTTTACACCCCGGATACAACTCTTCTTCACCCTCTTTTACTAACTTGTAAAAATTCTCAGTGTCTTCATCTGGACCATTTCTGAATGTGTCATGCAATAAATCATCTATGTTCTCATCAAAGACATTTCCCCTGTCATGATTAAGTGGCGTTGTTTTCTCCTCTCTGTCTATTTGCTCCTCATCCTCTGGTACTCGATGAAAACCCTTTGCAATCATATGGTCTTTTACGATATTTCCTTGTAACCAGTTCCTACGGTAACATACTTTACAAGGACATCGAATTTCATTTCCGTGTGCTTCATTTACAAATGCTTTTTCGATATACTCATCCACTCCTTTTTCATATTCCTTACTCCACCTGGGAAACATCCACCACTTCAAGTTGTTTTTTTCCATTCCTAAAGTAAATTGATCACCCAAAGTACATTTTATTACAAACAAATTCCTAAATAATATAAATGCACTTGATAACTTTCAAGGATATTACTTTTCAAAACTATCACACAAAATTCATTTTATATTGGATTTTAACAAGGAATTTAAGTGAAAAGGTATCATACAATGATATAGCATAGAACAAATCAAGAGATATGCATGAAGGGCAAACAACATTGATAGTTCAAGAGAGAGAACACTGACAATCTTAAATTATACAATTCAATGAACCAGAAAACTTGCTACATGATTTTTTTTTTAAATATTTCAAGAATAAAGAGCAACACACATTGAATCCAAAATACATTAATGTTTGTCTCTTAGTAAAAGATAATAATTTACCTGATCAACTTCAATGCCCATAACCTAAGAATATCACGTACCCTTCTCTATTCCAAGGCTAAGTGCAACCCCTGCATAACATTGAAAATGTTAAAAAATCATATTTTGTTTTTTTTGCACCCTTAATCCTAGTAATCATGTCAATGACTCAGTATATAAATACATACAATGGAAATAAAATGATTGATAGGGTAAAGAAGATACAAAGCAGATGAATATATAATTTTAAGTATTTACATTAGAATTTCAAGGTAAAACATAAAGATACTATCATTAAATATGGGGAGGAGACACTTGCTGTTCAAATCTCATTTATTTGGGATTATTGTTCGAACTCATAGGCTTATTATGGTCATATCTCTTTGTACATATTATATCTATTATGGTCAACAATGATCTAATTAGACTTTAAAATGCAAGACCTGTAAAATCCTAAAAAGAGACATGCTTTTCTCTGAACAGTAAGTTCATTACATTTATAGTAATTATAGAGGTGAATAAAGAGATAATTAAAGGAAGGCTAGCAATGGTCAAGACCCCCTTTGAATTGGGGCAGTGTAGGCAGGCTATGGCAGCTGTCTTGCAGAAAAGAAGAAGAATTCAGGTTCTAAATATAACTTCATTGGCTAATTCTATGTTACTAATATATAGATACAAAAAAAAAACAGGAAAAACAGAAAACAATGAGGATGATCTCCAAACTGAAACGGTAGCTAGGCATTCAACTGATACCAGCAAGTACTATTCAACCAGAAAAAGTTCAAATCCTCCTTCATCTGTATATATATATAGCTTATTGTTATTCCCTGTCGCCTATACATTTGGCCTTATTACCAACTTATGTCCATCTGACACTGATAAATCAAAGACAAAGTCACAAACCACAAACATTTTTGACCGAAAAGAAAAAAGATTAAAAATAAAACAAACATAAGCTTGCTGGGAAATAATTAATAAGGATGAGAAAGGAAACAAAGTAAACACACGAGTGATATGGTTTACATCCAAACTTAAGCTTGCCCCTAAGATTGCAAACATATTGTTCAAAAGACTTAAGTTTGGATGTAAGAGGAGCCAGCCCTAATGTCTGGATAGTAGATACTACAGGAAGGGGACAGCACAAATCATACTACACAAAAGGGAACTTAACTTATCAGTTAAATTTAGTCATACCAAATTGACCTACTCTTTTCCTCACTGTTTTACCAACATACAAAAAAGAAAACAAAGGAAAGGCATGCTTGTATTAAAGATATATTTGGAGAACACATAAATATTCAATCGAGGACATAGTCAAGATTAAGATATATGCAGGGATATTTTAAAACATGCATGTGGCACATACTTGGTAGACCGCAACAAAATCCTCCTTTCAAGCAATACAGCAGTGAAGAATGTAATCAAGTTGTCAACATCCAAGCACTATACCAGAGGATGCAAGGATATCTGCATTACAAAAGCAACAGTTTCATCAAGCATTTGTTGTCAATTATGAAAGAAAAGATACATATATCAAGAATATAAAGTAGTAATTGTACACTCTGTAGAAAGAGATTCATGAGCTTATACATCAGCATGTGGAAGTCCGTCTTTTGGTGGAGGCTCCACAGAGAGTAGGCAGTTCTCAATAGCAAACAACACTTTATCTTTCCCTGGAGTAGGAAGGGGAACGTTCGACACTAAACTAGCAATTACATCCCAGAGTGCCTTGCTGAAAAAAAATATACAACTTGAGCCAGTCAGACAAGTAATGATAAATATGCCAATCAAGATTTTTGTCCAAGTAAACAGGGTCCATCAAAATTCAATGATGTGTCAAAAAGGATAACAAAGAGCCATCACACTTTTATCAAATTCCCACATATACATAAATCAGCCAAGGCATGATGAAGCCCAAGGAAGAAGAGACAGGAACAAAGAAATGCATATACAAGAATTAGTCATTGATTTGAGAAATAGAGAATAACCAAAAGGCTTTACATTAGCAAAAGAAAAAGCTTATCAACTTCCAGTAGTAGAAAAGCAAAGGGCATATATCTCCTCTAATGCATTACGCACTACACGAAAACTGGGTAAATGCGAAACAAGACAAATGCATTTGTCAGCATAAGAATTTGGGGGAATATGATATGCTTCAGCAATGTCCTCATCAACAGGGTCCCGAAAAGCAATACAGCTAACGTAAATTTTAGAGACGTCTAAATTTGAGAAGGTATCCTAACAAAATGTAAGAGACGTCTAAATTTGCCAATTGTATTCCGAATCAACCAATTGGACTCCCAAGCTGATCAACAGTAAAGGGAACAGGGATACAGTCGCTAGTTCAGAGATGTAACAAGATTAAAAAAAAAGGTATATCCTTGCCAATTAAAGCTATATCTCATGCACCCCAAAAGAATAAGCAGATGGCTAGCAGCACAGTTATCAAGAGTATAGAATGACTGAAACCCATCCTATGCACATTAACTAGTAATCTCCTATCAGTATTCGTGATATCCAAGGCTATAACGGATGGCTCAGTTCAGTATGCATGATAGCCAAGGCTATAACTGATGGCTTCTCTTACATCCAAACTTAAGTCTTTTGAACAATATGCTTGGCAGCAGTAGCAGCTCCTAGTATCCTACTATGAAATCACACATTGATATGGTTTATGATTATGAACAAACAAATTCACACGTGGATACATCAAAGTGAAGCGATTAATCAATCTCACAACACACGGATTTCTCTCGAGTACACTCTAATCCACATCTAAAAATCACAGAAGCTTAAGACACAATCCAACAAAAGTAAAGTGGCGATTTACTCAGAAAAGAACAACAGACAAACAAATACAGGAAAGCGGCAATCTCAGGAAAGAACAACAGACTAAAAAATGCAGTAAAGGGTCTTAGGGGCAATCTCAACATAGTAAAAGGGTAATATCAGGGAAAATCTCAACATAGTAAAGGGGCAATTTCCCCCATCTTCATAAGTACCGAAAAAAATGCACTAAAAAAATTGCTCACCTCCTGCTTCAAGCTATTTCCTTCTGCTTTGAATTGCGCCCCAGATGAACAATCTTCAAACCCTAACCCATGATCCTCTCTTTTTTTGCACTTGTTAATCGCACTTCTTTGCTTTGAATTGCACCCAGATGAACAATCTTCAAGCCCTAACCCATGCTCCTCTCTTTTTATGCACTTGTCTGCTTTGAATCGCACTTCTTTGCTTCAAATTGCCCCTCTTTTTTTTTCTCAAATCTTAACCCTAATCGCACAAAAAGAAGCTATATTTCTCAAATCTCTTCGAATTTCCCCAGATGAACAATCGCCCCAGATGAACAATCACACTTCTTTGCTTCGAATCACCCCTCTCTTCTATTGCCTCATGCTCCTCATTCGTTCATATTTTCCCCCAACCCTAGCTGAAGAAGAGCGAAGTAATGATTTGGGATTCTAAGCGCGTGGTAGCTGAAGAAGAAGGACAAAGTACTCGCGCCAATATTTTTGCACCCGCGCGCGCGAGACCTAATATTATTAAGAAAAAAAAACAATGAACCGCTTCCTTATGTTTAGAAACATATTAGACCGCTTCACAATATAAATCAAACCACTTCATAAACTGGAATATATAACAACCGCTGCATAAACCGCTTCTATTGCCTAAACCGCTACATATACCCGCTGCACTACCCTAAACCAATGCCTAGACCTGCTGCGGTACACCAACCGCTAGTAACAACCGCTTCAATTGTTCTTAATTGTAGTAGTGATTAATCTATATTAGCTCCCTAATTTCGTAAGATAGGTTGATATAGTTTTTTATTTGTATACAACGTGAAAAAAGTTTGATGGCATTTCGAGTAGTTGTCCGTAAGTTGTTGGGTTGTCTTATCTTTATATGCGTAGATTGTGTGTAGCTCTATTTTTGGCTTCTATACATTTTCAAAATATTTTTCTGTTACTAAAGTAAAAGATAGAGCATATATAATGAATCTAAATAACCGTTTATGCTCTTTCTTCAGGTGTGAATTGTAGCAAAATGAAGATTATCAACTTCTGCATCAGCCCATCCGAAAATATATTTCATTAGCAATACTCTCAGTAACTCTTTATATCTCTAAAAATTCAATTAGAATTAAAATATCACAAGCTTCAATACCTACACCTAAAATAATAGATTATCTCATGAGTCCCACCATTACTCATGGAAAATAGGAACCACTTTTCTAGGCCTTTCATTTGTAGATCCATTTAGAATTTGTTTTCATCTTTTATTCCAGTTTGAATTAAGTG
Source organism: Rheum nobile (assembly GCA_027886185.1). Lineage (NCBI taxonomy): Eukaryota > Viridiplantae > Streptophyta > Magnoliopsida > Caryophyllales > Polygonaceae > Rheum > Rheum nobile. Next base: position 17,923,860 of record WOAB01000485.1, read on the forward strand.
TAGTTTTGATAATTCATTTTTTATTTAAATTTCATTCTAATTGCAGTGTTCCCAGGAACATTGAAGCTTTTCCTTGAGTGGAGGAATTTAAGTTGGTTGTTTTGTACATTTTGTATTTAACGTATTTGTTTTTGTGGTTAAATCTGTTGTCGTATACTCTTAAACAATATAGAAATATAAAGGATTGAACAAAAAACATTACATTGTTGAAAATGATATATGTGGATATGTACAATTGTTTTATTTATCTGTGCGAATGAGATATGTTTGATATTTTATTGCGATTGGTATTGCCTAGTGGTGTTGTGTATAAATTGTTTTTGTATTGTCTCTTGATGTGGTTTGTTGTCTTTATTATGTGTCGTATCTTATATGTTCATGAATGTACCATGCTATGCTATACCTTTGTTTGCATTCAGATGATGCATGCAACACATTTTTTTCCCGTCTTGCAACTCCAACTCACATAGATTCCATGTTCATATGCAGGAATGCATCCTATTAAAACGATCCTTGTGTCATACCACACACAGCAATGGTCAGCAGTTCTACATCAGTAGGGAACTTAGGCTCTAGTCTTAGTCTTATGAATGGTTATAGATCAACTAAAATTGGGTAAATCAGTGACGAGTTAGTTTGGAGAATGTTCATCTAGAGCTTAAATCTCATATTCCAATTTATATGCTCATATAAAAAAAACTAACATGATTCCATTGCTAATCTTACATCAGCAACACCTCACAAACTCGGCCTAAGTTATTTATGCAAGTAACGTGGGAGCCGAAACTGCAATCTTTGAACAGGGTGCTTCAGCTGGGAATGTGGGTTATGAGAAGATTGTGCTATAAAAGAAGGCAATCCGATGGCCCTTCTTCTCTCATCCGCCATGATGCCGAGACATCTTCCGTTTCCATCGCTTGTTGATCGACTTGAAAGCGTTGTGAAGAAGGTCATATCTGAGGGCAAGACCGAACAAATGACCTTGGTGGAAACAACACCACCCAAAAAGTTGTTGATGTTGTAATTACAGCTTTAAAGTGAGCATCCAAAGCTCCCTTGCATCTATTGTGGGGACTATTTCTCTGCTCAATCGAGTTCTTTCGATTGGTCATTTTCCCACAAAATTGGCTTCACTTCAAATAATGGTCTAGTTGATAGATCATCATTTGTTCAAACTTCAAACCATAAAATAGGTATAGCAACAAATTCTTCTTGAGTTAGGGTAACTTTTTTGTGGCATGTAATGCCACAAAACGTCCGCCCATGAGAGAACTACCAACGGTCGTGGGCCGTTGGATCAAGAAAAATAGACAATCCAAATCGTTTCACCATGAAAAGGGAAAAAATTGGAAAAACTCGGCACGACCTAATTTTATTTAAAAAAACGCGTATCATGTATACATGTACGTTATTTCATATATATGTACACATATATTGTTTCATATGCACACATAAGTTTGTTTTCATATGTACACATCGGTCATTTTTATAAGCACACATAGGTTATTTTCTTAGTTTTTATACATATACACACATGTAATTTCATATGCACGTGTATGTTATTTTTATATGCACACATAGTTATTTTCATATGTACATAGGTTGTATTAGTAGGTTTGTACATATGCACACATGTGTTATTTCAGATGCACAAATGCGTTATTTCACATGCACGAATAACACATAGTGTATTTCTTATGTACAAATAGGTTATTTCACATGCACAAGATATTATTTAATTTTTCATATGCACACATTGTTTATTCCATATGAATGTATGAGTTTTTATACATTCATACGATAGTTCATTTCTTATGCACACAGACGTGCACTGTGTGTGCACAAGAATGCTTATACTTCATATACACACATTATCGTGATGCCTTCTCGTCCCTCCTAAGCACCCATCCTCACCATATCTTTCCCTATGTGAAAAAGTAGTGTTTAGAATTTGAAATTTAAGAGAGATGGAAAAACGTGAAAAAGGTAAATAAATATTTGTATGTAAAAAAGTCTTCATCAAGAATCTCTCAAACAAAGCCAAATTGGTCGCAAAAACATATTTTTTGGGTATTATATGTTTGATTTTCTTTTTTTGATCCCCTCTTGCTTTATTTTTTGATAGAAAAGTCATTTTACCACAATTTAAAACTATTTTTTGCAAAATTGAAAAGTTTTGATATTTAATCATAATAAATGTCATTGTGATAACAAAATTTTGTACCACAATAAATTAAATGTTGACGACGAGAATCCTCAACGTCGGCGATCGCAGCTCCCCCTGATCTCTTCTCGATCTGGGTGCCATGCGAGTAGAGAAAGAACCAAAGGCAAAGTTTTGTCCACAATTTAACCTCTAACACTCAAGTCAGTTTTTCTGTAATTGTGAGAGAATGGGGCTAGGGTTTTTTCAATAGATGATTGAATGCCTTGTATGTTTTTAATCGCCTCTATTTAAGGTGGAATGTAACTTCTCTTCCAAGCAATATCTTTTCAATATAGATAAGCATATTAATAATCACCTTAATCAAGGATATTTGAAATAAATAAAGATATTTCTACTTCTTAATGATATTCTTCTAAAACTCGCCTTTTTACCTTCATAAATGTCCCTTGGATTGCTTAAGCATCAATCGTGGTTAAGGAAGATGATCCTTGTAATATTTCTTCCAAAATGGGATTAGAAGTAGACTTGCACTACTTTGTCATCTACTTTGCGTGCTTGGGCGGGTGATCCTTTTCTCATCCATGCGTTTATCCTAACCTGCAAAATATGTCTTGAACAAAATTTTGAATGATATTTGTGAGAACGAACATTATTTCCAGACATAATTATGGAAAAACATGCACCACACATATATGTGAAATAGTAGATAGTTACATTGTATCGGCTTCAATGTGGTTGATGTCATTAAGACAACCCTTATGTGGCCTTTAGGCTAGTTGATGATTCTTTTCTGATGCAGGATTTTCCCCCGTAGCTTGTCGCTCAGTTTCTTCGTCGACTTTTGAATGAGTGATTGGCCATGAGGCTAGTAGGCGATTCGTCGCTCATTGTAGATAAAAGCTATTTGGCTTTATTGCTTTGATGTCGATCATGGAATGCTGGCCTGAAGGCTATTTGGTTCTACAACTTATATGGAGATTCACGCCCGAGTGGTCCATGCGTCTGGGAGTATAGGGAAGACTGCGCGGTCCTTGCATCTGGGAGTACGGTCTTGTACTGGTCTGTGCATTTTTGGCAATTTTAGGCATAATACTTTGTAGAATGACTTGCAAGGTTTGTTCTTTCTTGGCTCGTCAGTCTGACATGCTTTGCTCGTTCTGGCTTGCTCCAAGGGTTAATGCCTTGGGTTAGATTGTGCTTTAAATCTCTTTTTGGTTGACAGCCGATGTCTTTTTGATTTTATATCACTCAGTGATCTATCGACTTGTGATGTGGCGAAAACCTATCCGCAAGTGTACGTGACCAGTTGTAGTAGTCAAGTGTCAATCCCACAGGAACCAATGTGATATTAATTAAAACACTATCAATGAACTAGGCAGAAAGGATATGAAATTGGGAGAAGCTATAACTAAGCTATCTAAATAAATAAATAAAAAGGATAAAATCAATGGGATAAATGTTTCTAAGGTTAAGGATCACCGCAACGATGCAATAATAAATAAACTCACACTTCACCTGAATCTAGTTCAAATTATTTGAAGGTAGGCTATCTAAGATAATCTACTAACTCCTTTCAGATGATAGTAAACGTGTCTGGACTAAACTAACAATCGATGTCGCGCAGATTGTGCTCGTTCTGGCTTGCTCCAATAGAAGTTATAACCTCTCAGTCTCAAACCCTATCTGACTACCTATTTAAATTATCACCTTTCAGTCTCAAACCCTAATAGGATCCATTTTGCATAGGCTAATATGAGCATAAGACATCTAGGAATGAATCAAATATTATTTCAACTCAGGAAAATAAATAATTCTAATTACATACACATCGTCGGGATCACCCCAACCTTAGAGCTAGGAATTTAGCCAAACATAATTGAAGACATATTCAATAGATTTAAACTAGCCAACAACATATATGAATTATTCAATAAATACGGGAGATAAGAAAACTTAGTCTCAGTGTAAAAATAATTTGACAAAAGCTAGAACAATAATACCAAATCTCCAATTATGCAAAAGCTTAAAAATCCCCTCTTGAAATTTATTCTTGTACGGTTATGTCTTCAAAAGCAGAAAAAGAAAACAAAAGCAAAACTAAACTCAAACCCCCCCCCCCCCTAAAACCTAAAGCTATGTTCTAATATATAGTCCCCCTAATTACGGTTGCTCCTTAGTTTGCAGTGGGCCAGCAAAAATCTCCTCCAACCGCCCATGTGCTGTCGTGGACCAACAAAGCCATCAGCACGGCCCAACTCCAAATAATATATGTAGGCTTTCTTTTCCATCAAGTAGTGCACAACGTCTCCTCCAAAATTGGACCAAGTGAAATTAATGGGTCCAAAATTTACGTGGGCATTTGTAGGTTGTTGCTAAACTTGCATCATAATATTTCCATAGTGCTCTTTTGATCTGGCGTCTTTGACATTAGTCACACATCACCTTTATATTGCACCTAAAATTCCTGAAATCATAAAAGTACGAGTGTAGACTCCAAATACAAAATTAACAATAAAATATATGAAATATGCATGAAAATGATCTAAATTAATATGCAACTAGACTTCTAAAATATGTATAAAATAGGTGTTATCAACTTGTGCTTTTTTTCGATCAAGCTAGTTTTGAACTGAGCAACTTGTGTTGTTTGGTTCATAGGATAGTTTTGAACTCAAAAACCTGTGTTGTTTTGCCGTACGCTAGTTTTGAAGTCAGCAATCTGTGTTTTTTCACCTTTGGCTAATTTAGAATGCAACAAACTGTGTTGTTTGGTATCTGGCTAGTTTGAACTAATCAACCTATGTTGTTTGGCTCGTAGACTAACTCTGAACTCAACAACTTGTGTTGTTTTTTGGTGCGTGGGATATGCCGTCGACTTTCTGGTACAAGGGGTATTCCATTGGATTTTTGTGTTAGGGATACACGCTTGGATTTTTGGTGCAAGGGGTATTCCCTTGGCTTTCTAGTGCAAGGGGTATGCCATTTGCTTTCTGTTGCAAGGGATATGCCATTTGCTTGTTGCAAGGGGTATGCCCTTGGCTTTCTGGCGCAAGGGGTATGCCCTCGACTTTATGTGCGAAGGGTATGCTGTCGACTTTCTTTGCTAGGGGTATGCCCTTGGCTTTACGTGCAGTGGTTATCCCCTCGATTTTCTGGTGCAAGGGGTATGCCCTTGGCTTTCTTTGCGAGGGGTATGCCCTCGGCTTTCTAGGGGCAGAATAAGATGATGATGGTAGTCTTCCGTTTAATCCTGGTACATGGATGAGATAAAGCGAAATACCAAAAACACAACGCAAAATTTTGCAGCTAATGCGTGACACAAAATCCTTATATGAAACATCCATTTTAGATAGACCATGACTAAACACTTCAATGTCTAATTGGGCGAGGTTCGGGTACTAGGTTAATATATCTATCATATAACTAAAAAGAGGGAGTTGAGAACATAGCTATCATGCTTCCACTTTGTTCGTTCTAATGGAGGATGTCGAGGTCATCCATATAAGCCTAGCTATCCACGATTTTGATGCCATGTTCGAAGATTCTCACTTTTTTGATTTAGTTTTCTTTATCGATCAACATTCTTTGGGTCGCTGCCCCATCATTTACTGATCGAAAAGAATTGCCTTGTATCATAAGGTTCTCCTGCATTATGGATACTAGTTAGAAGCTAATTGTGTGGTTTAGAATCACTTACATGGATCCTCTTAATCATCTTTATTGACTTCGTTTAAAAGGATGTTCCCACTTAAACTTTTTCTCAAAGATTGTCTTGGTTATTCTCAGACGCGAGGAGTATGCCCTTGATTTTTTGTCCCTCAGGACTACTTGGTGCATTCTTTCGCGTGAGAAATGGATCGTCGTTCTTATGACTTGGATTTATAGCTAATATGTTTAATGAAACTCTTCGTTTGATAAGTTGCCCCTACACTTGATGATTGCAAACCATACGTGTCTGTAGTCGACATGTCATTCCATATACTACCACAGAGTGCCATATAATTGCCCAGAAAGGAGTCGACATTTCATGTGGCCTTGCCCTTGGGCCTTAAGTTCAACGTCACGATTGTCAGCCTTTGATCCACCATTTTGTTCCCACTTCTAAGGGATTGTCGATCTTTGCCAACAAGGTTCTATGTCCCGCTTTAATGAACATATTGCTTCCGAGCTCGTCCCGACATGGTACATCACGTAGTAAATAAAATAAATTATTTTTATATATTTTTGTTATTTTTTTAAAAGAAAAAAAATTAGGTTAATTGGCTCTAACCCCTGCTAGAAATTCATCCTAGAGCATCCTTTCGGATGAAAGCCTGAAGCTCTAAATCAGACCAAAGATCAACAAAGCATGAAGAATGACCAAGGCAAGTGATCCGATCAGCAACATGATTAACTTCGCGGAAGACATGACTAAAGATGACTTCCGAGAAGAAAAACAGACCGAGACGGATGTCCGCAATCACCATTTCAATCTCCCAAGGGCAAGACCAAACACATGTAAGAACATTAATCACACATAGGTTATCGCCCTCAATATAAATATTTTTATGACCAAGTGCTTTAGCATTATGGACTCCTAGATGGACAACCAATGCTTCCGCGAAGATGGTGCTGTTGTTACCACATTTTAGATTCTGCATTTTAATAGTTTCAACTTTTCATTTCTAATGATGAATCCAGCAGTAGCATTCCCATTGATCAAACTAGATCCATCAAAATTAATTTTATAGAATCCATATTGTGGTTTTTTCCATATCAAGTTTCTAGTTTTACTTGGTTGATTGTTTTTCCTGTTACTTTTTGTAATCTCATTTCCCGAATTGACACTTGAATTTGTTTTTCCTGTTACTTTTTGTAATTTCATTTCTCGAATTGACATTTGAATTTTTCCAATTCTATAGTTGCACTTTGATTAAGCTTTTTATGTCTCTGATCGGATCAGAGTTATCATGTCCAAATATTTTTTGGTTCCTTTAAAACCATATACACCACCAAATAGTAGCTAGTTTAGCAAAATCATTTTTTGTAATTTTAGTTGAGATTTCATTTAGTAACTCAATTGGTCTTTTATTGTCTGGGTTAATATTATTAAGTATGTACCCCAAATGCTGATTAATAACATTGATAACATCTCTAGTGTGTGCACATATGAACATGAAGTGAGCAAGATCTTCATATAGATTAACACAAAACGTACATTGGAGTGGTATAGGGCCATAGGCACACCTTTCATTGTCAACCTTTCTTTAGTAGGAAGTCCGTTATTTATAATTTTCCATATGAAGTTTTTGATTTTTGGTACATCACTAAGTTTCCAGATCCAAGAAACATCTACAACAAAATATGACGTATTTTTAGTAACCAGCTCTTACGTTGACGCCAATAAAAGCGATCATGGATATCGTTTTATGGGATAGGAATATGAGAAATCATAGAGACGATATTATTAGGAAGAAACTTACTTAGTTATGAAATATCACAACTTTTATCTTTTTTTTTTTAAATTGACTAACGGTTATGTTTAAGTCTATCAGATGGCCATTTTGAATTTCATCAAGCACTTTGGTTGGCATGGACCAGTTATTCGTCCAGAATTAAATTATGTGCCCATCTCCCACTAACAAAGAAAGACCTTGATAAAATATTTTCCTTATATCCATAAATTTCCCCCATTGCCAAGAAGTATTTGAGTTCTTAATAAAATAAAAAAATAGTTCTTGATTTCAAATATTTTCTAGACACAGTTTTAACCCATAGATGAGTTTCGTTTGAAGTGCTTGGTTCATAACTTTATCTTTCCAAATTCCTATTCCACCTTGGCACTTGGGTTTGCAAATTTTATCTCATCTAATCAACGGGGTGGATTTACCATTTCTGTTCCAGAAAAAGTTTCTATTACTTTTATCAAGTTTATTATGGATAGATGAAACTCTGCATTATATAGTTAGGTTTAGCTCGAAGATTAGATTGTATTAGAACTGCACGACCTGCTTAAGAAAGCGAATTGGCCTTCCATTTCTTGTGCTGGTTTAAAGAATGCAAGATCATGAAAAGTATCCCTATTAATCTTGCCATTGATGATAGGGAAGCCTAGATATTTCTCTAGAGATGTAGAGTTAACAATAATTAGTGATTGGTGGATTACATCTTTAAGATTGTTGGGTACATTCTTTGTTACTTGGAAGATTGATTTATGATAGTTAACTTTATGACCTGAGTATATATAGTATTCATTGATTATCGCTGTTACATTCATACAAGATGTTTGGATAGCTTTAGCCAAGATGACGTGTCATCAGCAAAAGCAAGGAAGGGAACACTAATTCCCCCTCTTGCAAGTTTAAAACCAATTTTGTTTTTAGTAGTGTTACAATTTATGTGTAGGTTCCTAGCTAAAATTCAACACATAATATAAAGAGAAAATGTGAGATTAGGTCACCTTGATGCAACCCTCTCTATGGCGTGAATAACTCAATAGGTTTATTATTAACCAAAACCGAGAAGGATAATGTTTTAATGCATTAATGTATCCAGTTAATAAATTTCCTACAACATCCAAATTTCTCAAGAGTAAGAATGATGAAGTTCCAGTACAGCCGATCATATGCTTTTTCCATATCAAGTTTAATGGCTACCCATCTTTCTTTACCTTTTTTGTTCCTAGATGAATGAAAATTTTCATGTGCAATTAATATGTTGTATTGTATTGCACTGTCTACAACGAAAGCACCTTGAAAGGGGTGAATTATTTTTGTCAGAATTTTTTTGAGGCATTCTGTTAGTATTTTGGATATAGTTTTATAGAGAGTAGAGCACAAGCTAATGGGTCTATAGCCATTAGTAGATTTTGGGTATTCAGATTTGGGTATTAATGTTATAAAGGTGTGGTTAATTTGTTTCAGCGATCTACCAGAAATTAAAAATAAAACTTTTGTTCGCTTCTATAATAGAGGGTCCGACAATATGCCAATATTTTTGGTAGAAACAGGACATGCCATCTGGGCCAGGACACTTATCACATCCTATACCAAAGACAACTTTTTTCTTTATTTCCTTTTTTTTATTTCTTTCCTAATGTTTTCTTCCCCAATAATAGGTGTTCCATTACTACTCCTTATTTCCTTAATTATTTTCATGCTCCTTCTCCCATTTGCAATTCGGTGAAAGTAGTTTGAATTAATATCATTTGACTTGATATGGTGGTGTTTAGCTATTTTTCGCCAATAAGATTTATGAAATTCAAACAATCTTTCTTTTTTCTTAATGAGGTTGCTTTGTTTTTGGATAGAACCCAAGAAAGAATAAACCAATATATGATTTTGGATATTCGTAAGTGCTTCATCTATTTCCTTGAGTTGTTTAAAAATATCAAAGGTAGTTTTGTTCCACTTTTTTGCACTTATTTTTAAAGCATGTGTTTTGTTAACCAGTTTGTACATATTAGATCCATCCTTATGTGTTCTCCATGCTTGTTTCACTATGTTTTCAATATCTTTTCTTTTTAACCACATTCTATCAAATTTACAGAGTTGGGTCCTTCTCAGTTGATTGTTATCAAGATCAACCGAGATAGGGAAATGGCATGAAGATGTGAAGACATGGGTTTTGTTAAATATCCCTGGGTATCATTGAAAATTTTGGTCTAGAAATCTAGAAGCAACCTCATTAAGAAAGTTATTACCTTGTATTGGTAAGTCTTGGAAATCTAGTTCATTTTTGAAATTAATGAGCCTTTGAAATCTAGAAGCATTTGGAAAACAACCTCCAAGTTTCTCATTCCTATTTTAAATTTCATTTAAATCTCCCATAAGCACACATGGGAGATTAGTTTCACTGACAAAATGAGAAAATAAGTCCTAGAAAACCTCTTTTTCATTAGGGCGAGGTGGGGCATAAATAAAAATAATAATCATGATGCATTCATTATCAAGAACATTATAGTTCAATACATTATAGTTCCAAAAAATACATATATCCCCCACAAAACATTGAGCAGAAGACCAGAACATATTGTCAAAATCAGCCTTCTTCCAAAGGTGGTCTTTTTGGTTTGTTGTTGGTTTTGGTTTCTAAAAAAGCTAGTACTTGAATTCTATATATTTTGCATAGTGTTTCTACATATGTCTAGAAGGTCTTCAAGCATAGACCTCTACAATTCCATGAACTTATCTTCATATTAACCATATCTTTTCATTTTGGCAAGTAATTTGTTCTTGAATACCATCATTGTAATAAATAAAACTAGTAGAATAAAACGCAAGTCCGAGTGGTATAATTTTGATACTTTTGTTTCTCACTTTACACAAAGATGGGAAATCATGTCTATAGTACCAGATATTCAACTTCACATGTTTAAGCTTGTTTAAATAATGGCTGGGGTAATTGAAAGCTAGAATTATTAACACATAACAAGCATAGTATTTGGCTCTAACAAGATTCTTATACTGAAGCCTTTGAGATTCTAGAATATTACACCCTTGAGAGATTTGTATAGCCTATAGAGGTAATATTTCAAGATTACTAACACAAAATACATAAAATAGGTACAAAGAAGTATTAAAGAGATTAATAGAGATATATGACACTTGATAATATTATATTTAGCATCACCCATTTGGTTTCCAGAGATTATTTTTAGATTAAAAGAATCATCCAAAAGGATGATCGATAGTGTAATTTTGAGTTCATAAGTTGTCCACCTCCATGAGGGAGGGTGTGTTAGTTGATGATGCGACCTTTCCCTCGATGTCTGCCCTTGATGAGGAAGACACCATGAGCATGCGCTCCAATGGCCTAGTGACTAGAGTCCGTGCCATGGCCATCGCTCAAGCAACACAATCCTTCGTCGCCCGCTCCTTTGCCTGCGTCGGCTCATCCTCGACGCCGCCGCCGCCTATGCTCCTTGTGACACTTGGTGCCTCAACGCCTGACGCGCCTACGCCAGATGCCTCAATTCCATAGCGCCTCAGTGCTCGTCGCTTGCCTTTATAGCGTCGCCTATGCATGCAGCGATGACTATCTTACTACTTTTACCATTTTGAGGTTATTTTGCTATTTGTAGAACTTTCTACTTTTACTTAAGTTGTTTTAAGCACTTTCTATTTTTATCAACTTTCTATTTGCGGGCGTGTGCTCTCTTATTCTTAAGAGACCAGCCCATTAGGCTTGTTTTGTGGGCTTGCGGCCCATGGCCGAGTTTCATTGGCTATATAAGTGATAGGAGTTTTGTCGCATGCACCTAACAAAGTAAACCTCAAAAACCTAACTAATGTAGTCTGGTAAGTAAGGGTCGAATCCCACAGAGAATCAAGCTATATATCCTGTCTGCCAAAACGTTCACCAATTGATAACAAAGACAAAAGGGGGAGTTTATATGAATCTAACTAAGAAAACGCTAAATAAAACATAAATAGCTTGGCTAGACAAATATCCACCTTCAGTTTGGTTGATCGATCATTGATTATCCCTAGTTCTCAATTCTCATGAATGTCCTAATCCCTGTTCTAAATTAATTACCAGTCCAACCAGTCCTGATAATCCTAACTATTAAACAATCAAGAAACTATCAAGATTCAATTTGACAACAACAGTAAGCTCAGGAATAGATAGGCTCATGCAATACTTAACAACCAGTCAGTACTCGACATGCAATCAATTCTCTCTACAATAAAGACTCCAGAAGTCGGACGTATCTTACAATCATTACACGAAGGAGAGTGTGGCAACCACACCGGCGGACGAAGCCTCTCAGGAAAAGCCCTCCGAAATGGGTACTATTGGCCAACAATGAACCAAGACGCCATGAAATACACTAAGAAGTGTGACGCCTGCCAGTGGCACACACCCGTCCATCATCAGCCTTCAGAGCTCCTCCATCCGACCCTGGCTCCATGGCCCTTCATGCGATGGGGAATGGACATCGTCGGAAAGCTTCCCCCGCGTCGGGTCAAAGAGTTTTCTTCCTTGCCATGACGGACTACTTCTCTAAATGGATCGAAGCTGAAGCCTACAGAGAGGTATAAGATCAACACGTCATTTCATTCATAAAATGCAATATCTTGTGCAGATTTGGCGTCCCATCAGAAATCGTGTGCGACAACGGTTCCCAATTCATCAGTCATAAGACTCGAGCCTTCTGCGACCAATGGAACATCAAATTGGTCACATCCACACCTCGGTATCCGCAATCCAACGGACAAGCCAAATACAGCAACAAGATCATTATCAACAACCTCAAGAAATGCCTCACAGGGGCTAAAGGCAAATGGGCAGACGAACTCCCACTTATTCTTTGGTCCGACAGGACTACTCCAAAGAATGCGACCGGGCAATCGCCTTTCTCTCTCATCTACGGGAGTGAAGCGGTCATCCCGGCTGAGTTACTGGTTCCGACCGCTCGATGTAACCTTCATACAAGTGAACAGAACGACATCGAACTAACACACAATCTCGACACAGCGGACGAAATCAGAGAGAGAGCTCGAATCAGGATGGTCAGGTTCCAACAACAAGTCGTAAGGAGTTACAACAAGAACGTCCGAATCAAGGCGTTCAAGGTCGGAGACTGGGTCCTAAGGAAGACATTCCAGAACACCAAGAACCCATCCGACGGAAAGCTAGCACCACAATGGGAAGGACCTTACTTGATCACCGAAGTGGTCGGACAAGGAGCATATCAGTTAGAAGACAAAGACGGACAACCAATCCCGAGGAGTTGGAATGCAGCACATCTCAAGCTATACCATTTCTGAACCGATAAGGTAAAAACATCACGCAAAACTCTATGCATCGCATATACATGGCTACCTATCGCATGCTATCATATATACATTGCCATCTATCGCATATATATCGCATGGTATCATATATACATTGTCATCCGTCGCATACATATCGCATGCCATCGCATATACATCGCTACTTTCTTTTACATGTCATCATCTGACACTAAGCGAGGATTTCCTCCTTACAAAAACACAAATCCAGAATAGCATTTACATTGGACCCCGTCATCCGCAAATGGACTCAGTCGTCCGCAAATAGATCCTGTCATCCGCATATAGCGCTTACATTACACGATCGATCGGATTACGGGGAGATGACAACACAGGCACGTCGGCACACCGCCTGCCTTATACAAAACATAAGGTACAACACCTTATTACATTCACGCAATTAAACATAAGGAACAAACACCTTATTATATATTGCTTACCTCCCCGGCATAACGTCATGACTAACACATACACAAACACATCACAGGCCTGCTCTACATACATACACACGGTGAAACCCCACTCGACGGAGCACACGGGTGAAACCGACATACACGACATACTAAACGTCGTCGACAACTTCCTCGAAAGTTCGACGAACATGTACGAAACAAACTAGCATGTAATTCTACATGTAAAAACGCATTTGCAGCAAAATAAAAAGCATTTTTATAAATACGTGACCCGCGATGGCGGACGGGTCGCCAAACCACATTGTCTGCCTACACATCTGTAGGACTTCATCAAACAAAAATATTCTGCGACCCGCGATGGTGGACGGGTCGCCAAAACATACATTATCCAAAGGCACCAAATGTATAAACCCACACACAAGTGGGACAAACAAAGTCAAGCATCAGGAACAACAACGTTATCTTCGGCAGGGGTTGGCTCCAATGGGGCTATCTCGTCGGTCGGCTTAGCATCGCCAGAATGAGCTTCGTCCTCATCGGCATCTTCATCCACAGCCTCTTCTCCGACGCCGGCTAAGCAGAACAGCTCCTGACCAGGATCGCCCTTTGGAAACATGGAGTCCAAAGTCTCCTTCTCCGCCTTTAGGTACCAGAGCTCATGCTTGCCCTCGTTGAACTCTTCAATCATCTCGATGCGTGATTTCACCGCGTAGAAGGCCCCAACGTCGCCAGCAATCTGACCGTCGGCAATCCGAGCCCGCTTCACTTCCTCCTCAATGCCTGCCCTGCACTCTTCAAACTCCCGCTGACATGCGACCAGCTCCCCTTGACAGCTCTTCAGCTCCCTGGTGAGACGATGCTCAGTCTCACGACAGCGACTCTCCGCTCCCTCCAGCTTGGTCCTTAAAGAGGCAAGGTCGGACTCTGACCTAGCAGCCCTGTCCTCAGCCTTGACAAGCATCGCCTGGACACCGGAGTAAGCTCCCAAGAAGTATTGAAAAGCCTGACAAAAAGGCATACGACAACACAAATACGCGAATCAGAAAACACAGTCGAACAAAAGAAATACAAAAATGCACAAAACAAAGGGCAACACACCCTCCACACAGAACTGCCTACTTCACCAATGCTGTCCAAAGGGGAGACGTCCTTAACTTCCGACTTCAAAGTCGGGTCTTGAGCGTGAAAAAGATCAACGATCGACGGCCCTGCGGCACCGATCTTGCCGACCCCTTCAGCGGTCGCGCCTTTCTTCTTAGGGACGTCCTCCGCCTTGACATCATCAGGACAAGCGCTCGCTTTCCTCTTAGAGCCAGCTTTAACCATAGTCGTCAGGTCAATCACAGCCGGTTTGCTCGACGCCGCCTTGGCTGCTGTTTTCCTTTGCTCAATCAAGCTTTTTCCCGAAGCCACCCTCAAGCGAGCACTCGACCGACCACCAGGGGAACCTGACATGACAGGACAACAAAAAGGAGAAATCCTAAAGTACACGACAAAGTGAAAAACAATAAAAAGACTCCTAAAGCCGAAAGTCTACCTTTCGCACGAGATGAAGAAACATTCGACATATCTTCTTGTGAGGCAGGAGTCGTCGCCAGCAAGTTGATGTTCACAAATTTCCTTTCAGACGCGGGAATCTCAAGCACAATCTTTGACAAGCCCTCTGATCGGCTACTCACTTCTAGATCCTCTGGTTCAGGGACTACAAAAAAGAAAAGTTAAAGCAAGAGTTAAGACACACAAATACACGAAAGAAAAGACAAGTACATACTATCGACTCGCCACTCCGTCAACAAAAACGGACATTCTCCCTCCTTCTCCAGAGAAGAGCGTTCGACGAAAAAGAACTTCGACCCCCATCCGCGGTCGTTAACATCAGGGCTCTGCACCAAGGGCTTCCGACCAGGTCGGACATGCAACTGAACGCGACAGGAACTCTTCGATCCTATGAAGTAGTTGTACCACAGGGCGTCGAAGTCAAAATCAGCCCCAGTTTGAACATTCACAAGGTCTAAAACCCTAAGTATTCTCCACGTCTGAGGCATTACTTGACATGGCGCCAGCGCCAACATAGCTGAGAAGTCCCTGACAAGGGGGGGAAAAGGAAACCTATGCCCTATTCTAAACGGGTAAGAGTAGAAGCAGACCCATCCCTCATAGCGAGCATCGGCCCTCTCGTCTGGGTGAGGCAGCCTGGCAACCGTCTCCGGCGGAAAACCTCCGACTTGGAGCACCTGATCTAGTTTCGCCTGGGAGATAGTGCTAACCAACGCATCCGACTCCTTCAAAATAAAACGAGGAGGAGCTTCGCCTTTACGAGAATCGGAGAGAGTCTTCGATGACTCAGAAGCCTCGAGAGAAACCATTTCGAGAATGGGAAAAGAGGAGAATCGAAGAGCTACGACTAAGAGAAATCAGAAAGCTATGGCAAGAGAAACCAAGAGGCTTACCAGAAACTTGCAAAGGAAGATGATGAAGAGTAATCGATTCCTTTTGCTACGAATTTATGGAGGGAAGTGAAGGCCTGCAGAGGCGTCACATCATGCCTCGATCACGCGCCATGTAGCCCTGAGCAAACGCGCCAAATTGGAAGGTGGAGATCGTATCTAGAGAAGTTGCCACGGATTCCGGTCAACTTGCCTAAACCGTAAGCCCATAGCAACTTGGGGCTATTGTTGGGCATGGATTCTCCAGAGAAGATGGGTCAAATCGGTCGAGCCCAAGCCCATTGCCAATCGGAAGATCGAAGAAGAAAGCCCAGAGGATCCGACGAGACATCTCTGGTCGAATGCCTTCCGACAAGATCGCGAGGATATCGCCAAGCATTAAATGCTAGATCACGCAACGGCCACTGCCTTCAAACCACCATAAACGCAGAGATTTAATGGCGCAATATTCACCATCACCCCGAGCATTGAAGATGGAATATTCGGCCGAAGCATAAACGGTCACAAGAGTAAAAGACTTACCATATCAGGACGACGAGGAAGATAAGAAGAAGCGTACACAATTACACACAGGATAGGCGTTCGGAAAAAGAAAACAACTCACCAGAATAGCACTCTCGCTCTCGACCTAGCTCTCTAACGGCTGCTTATGCTAGATCCCTATCAGTCGCCACTCACAAGTCGCCGGTCGAGTCCCACTCGATCTCTGGTTTTATTACGATAAGTTGTATCACGATTCAGTTTGATTCACACGACATCTAATAAGATCATCACGCTATTATACATTTATTCTGTGCTTATCTATTTTTGGCTTGGTTTGGATTGTTTTCTATCACCCGATCGACTAGTTACCCCGTCTAAGGCGATTTAGGTCGTCCGATCTTTTCGCCCCAAAACATATAGCATGATTGATCATCTTTAGGAATTTTCAACATAGCATCTCTTGTTGCTTGATCTTGATTTGCTTGCATCTATTCCTATCTATCTTATCCTATCTCTTGTGCATTTCTGATCCTTGTTACATCACCTTTCCTTGCTGATTTTTTTTAGATTTTGTACATGCTAACAAGACCTTGTTAAGACACTTGAAGCTTGGCTACTTCTAGTTGTTTGCCTTATTTATATCCAACTTCATGGATACACGCACATTGGACGATATGAAAGCGATGGTGGGCAAACTACATGACCACATCGAAAGACGTTCTCGTTCTCGTAGTCCACATATAGGGAGGTACGGAGACCTACTACTTGGTCTTCTAATGGCCAAAAAAGGTACAAGTCAAAACCTTATTTTCGTGGTTCTTACAAATATTCTTCTAACCCTTCCGTGCAACCTAAGGGAGTCTACAACTCACCTAAGTCTTCTATTAGCACGTCCAAGCACATAGAAAGAGAGACTAAGTATCCCTGGGTTAGAATAGCCAAATCAAGTGTGTCATGTGTGAAGGGCGAGGTGACTTGGCTAATGTTTGCCCAAATCAGAAGTATGCCCTTGTGCACCCTATGGTGATTACATTTCGGGGGATGACGTTGAAGTAATGCCATCCTTAGAGAGTGAATATGACGTTGTTTCTTGTTATGACAAGGTGGTCGTGACTAGGCCTAGTGTTAGCAACACTCCACTAGTCCTCGTGACCCAAGAGGCCAAGGAATTCGTTGAACAAGCGTCACACATGGCGACAACTTTAGCGACCAATGTTGAGTTTAAACCAGACACCGACGACATGGGGCCCATGGCTGCCCCTTGCAGCCTCATTTACGCGCCAAATGGTCCCGGAAATGACCATATCCAGCCCATATAGGGTCCACAAGAGGCTGCAGTTGTGCGCGCTGTACACGCCACTCCGACACCGCTAGTCGAGCTCAATGAGGAGGCCACCTCGGACAAGCGCCATACTTCGACCAAGGATGTTACAAAGGGGACTAAGGAACCTAATTTGGGTCGTAAAGGAGCCCAACACTAGACCGCCTTGGTCATATTCAAGGGAAATTATGAGACACGCATTCCTCTTGGCCATTCTCGCCATGTACCTCACGCAATCAAAAGGGAGAAAATTCTTTCTTTTACTTTTTCATAAGACTTCTTTGTTACATATTTATGACGCTTTTTCCTTAGCCACATACCCCAAGTTTTAGGAAGATATCTTTCCTTGTGTGCGCTTTGTGTCTTGTAGGTCCATTTCTTGCGCAACCAAGCATTTTCCTCGTGACCCCTTTCTTACAAGTGACATGGCGCATCTTCACTTGAAGAATAAGAGCTTGTTCCTGCTGTAATTGCCATGGATAGAGACTTTGGAGGATAAGAAGTTGTATGAGTTTGTGCCTCACCTCTTGAAGGCTAAGGCGCTACCACACACAGCTCACGCACCCAAGGTTCGGACACGCAATCTTGATCATGGTGAAGCAAATTCTTGGCGTGGAGTGAAGAGGATGAGGGCCTATGATTATCCTATGCTTGTTCCCCCAATGAGATTTTGGTTTCTGCATCCGTAGATGCCTTCTCTTTCATACTTGTCGATCCGAGACGATTCGGAGCCAAGTAGGGGAGAATGATGACTCACAACCATCCATACTTTGGAGGGACTTGGACGAGTTGATTTGAAGGCCATTTGAGGGTCCCTCGACCATGTCAAATCTTATGAAGGTCAACTATTTCATGCACCATCCTCCTTGAGCCACCATAACTGTGTTTTACTCACACACATGCAAGGGGTGTTGCATCCTTATCCTTAGTTAAAGTTTCTGAACATACTATTTTGGGCAATCTGTGAGACTAAACGCTTCTACTCTTACTAGTTTTAGTAGTTCCATGTTAGACTTTAATCTTTATGTTATTTTATTATTTTAGACTTATGATTGGTTTTAGGGGAGAGTTAGGGCCGACCATCTCTTGAGGCGTGCCATCTCTCTCTTGCTTCTTATGTTTTTCCTATTTAAACTCTTATCTTTATTGATGAAAAATCAGATTGAGATTGATGAATAACTTGGCTAAGTTATTCTTCGATCATTCAGTCCCAAAACTCTCTTATTTCCATTGAAATCAAACTCTCAAACACTTATATCTTTCTTACTCAACTACAACAACTGTTCGAACGAACAAGTTCTCGCAAACCCTAATTGACGGCAACATGTGCTGCAAACTTGAAATTGCTACAATTTTCAATTCCCTCGTACTTGTTGGCTCAAATTTGGAGGAGTATAACTAGACTCTTCAAAGTTTATGTGCGCTTTGGAATCACTCTAATCCTACTTTTTCATAAAGAGAACGGATTCGACAAAGATGGTACCAAAACTAGAATCCATTTGCTGCGTAGAAGGGCGATTTTCTTCATGTCTTCTTCACCAAGCAAGTGATTTCACATCAAGTGATATCAGAGCGCTAGGTTGAGGCAAGTTACTCTTGTTTATGCATGTCAATTCTTCAAAATTTTCAACTTTCTTGCTTTCCTTTCTTGACCCTACACCAAACCACCACCATAGTCTTGATTTTTGTGACCAACAACCCACCACCACTGCACCACCGGCAGTCAACCACCTTAACCACATGATACAACATGCATACCACCACCTTACCCCTTCCGCACCCCACCACAAGGACAAAGCTACCACCTTTGTCGCACCCTAACCACTTGTTAAGCCAAAACCCCAGCCTTTGCCTTGTCTTGCGCCTTACTCTTACCTTCCTCACAAGATATTTCGAATTTGACTGCATGTTTATCAATTTCTTGATTTTTGCTAAAGATTGTCAATTTTGCATTGCATGCTTCTTGGTGATCGTTTCTTGATTATTCTTGCAAAGTTGACTTGATCTTGAACCCTTGTTTCTCTTCTTTATCAGTCGATCCATCCTTCATATTTGCTTGTAGTTGTCTCTTTGATTCACCTATTTCATGCTTATAGTAAAAAAAATAGTTTGCTTGTTCTTGCTTGAACAATAATCTACAAAAAAATGTCAAAGATCACGGCCTAAGGCCAAGAAAAAGTGAAAGAAAAAGGCTTAGCAACATGATTTTATCTAGGGTGATTGAGTGCTAATCTTGAAAATACTTTGATCCCTTATGTGCTTGCTTGTTGTTCAATCCAAAAGATCAAAACTTGTATCACAATCCTGTTGTTTCTAGCCGTGCATACTTAGCATTCTTGCTGAAATTTTTGCTTTGTTGCACATTCATACCACACGTGAATGCATCTCTCCATATACACTAAGTTGTTGGACCACGTTTTTATCAGGATTGATCGGCCCATGAAGCAAGTAAAGACCACGGCCCAGCGCGTGGAAGAGGAAGATTCACCCGTTGATGCGACCAACGGCTCCATTCGTAATGTCTAGAGCGGAAATCGTGGACGGAATCGTGGCATTAAGTGACCGAGTGATTCTCTCAAATCTGGAATTAAATCCTTTCATTTTAAATAAATTAGGATCGTTCTATTGTACACACACCTCGACAGATGCAACTGGCTAGCATTCTCAAACTCTCACTGTAATTCGGCACACAGTTTTCTTAAGGAAGATATCATTCGGTCGTTCTACGTGTTCGTCTGACATTAGTCAATCTGATTCATTGCGATCCGTCTTAGCTAAGCTTTATTATTCCCGTTTCGTTTCATCATTCTTGGTTTGCTATTTTGTTTGAACTTATAAATTGATTCGTTCGACTAATAGCACCACATCAAAGGCAATTTAGGTTTGATATATTTTTGCCCAAAATAATTTGGCGCCCACCGTGGGGCCGTTAGCCGATTCGCATTCAGAAATTTCATCAAAAATCATCCAAAAATGGTGAACGATGCTCCTCCTAGCACCTCCGAGAAAAGACCGACCTTGGGAGCAACCGCTAACGATGTCGTCGTCAGTACAGCGGAGGTTTCTACTCAAGAGCAGATCCGTCAAATGGCGCAAACCCTGTCGTCCCTCCAAGAAGAGTTAGCCGACCAGCGTCGGACTAATGAATCAATCCGTGCTACTTCCGTTACTGCAATTAATCGTTTGACTAATGAAAATGAACTTCTCAAAGCGCAGGTCTAATCCGCCGCATCCGCACCGGCTGGAAGCAGGCGACCAATCGACCTCGAAGGGATCCGAACTCGATTGGACATGGAGGATATAGTCGTAACACCAGCGAACGAGCGAAACCAAATCCATGCGACCGGTATCCCTGAAGCTTCTCGTATTAATCCTGTTATGACTAAAAATGCTTCTCTCACCGGTTCCGAAGGGATCCGAGCAAACACTCCACAGGTCACGGCAACGCAAAGCATCCAAACGATCATCTAACAGGCTATCAACGAGCATATGAAGTCTTTCGACGAGCGTCTTGCAAAGATCCTGGGCATTCCCCAACCCATCGAGAAAGAAGCGTTGGATGGCTTCGAGGAATCTCCCTTCGTGGATGATATGGCACGGGTAGGGATCCCGAAGAAGTTTCATCTCCCCAGCATGACCAGTTACGATGGGACAAGCGATCCAGATGACCACATCTCCCTCTACAAGCAAAAGCTCATGACGATCTCCGTCTCCAGGACCAATCGCAAGGCAGTTATGTGTAAAAGTTTCGGCACCTCCCTCGCGGGGCCGGCGCTTACTTGGTTCATGCATCTGCCACAAGGATCGATCGCATCCTTCGCAGAATTAGTCAATGCTTTTAAAATTCAATTCGCTAGTAGCCGAAGGCTAGAAAAACAATCTAGCGACCTATACTGTGTTGTCCAAAAGAATAATGAACCTCTGCGCACTTCTCTTAGCAGGTACAATAAGGAAAAGGCCGACATACCCCATTGTGATGTCCCTACATCCATCGAAGCCATTCGACGGGGTCTGGTTCGTGGCAGCGAGTTATATCGAGAATTGACGAAGTACCCCTGCCGAACCTTCGAAGACGTCCAGGCCAAGACAATGGCTCAGGTCAGGTTGGAAGAGGACGAGGAACCCTTTAGGGTCGAACCAAGTCCGGATCGAGCCAATCGCAGATCGACGTCTGACAGTCGTAAGGACAGGCGACCACTGCCATATCCCCGAGGACGCAACGATCGAAGTCGAGACAGGGGACATGAATGGAAGGAAAATCCTTCACTACCCCCCAAGGTACAATCGTATAACTTCTGTGTTTCCATTGCAAAGTTAGTTAAAATGTTGAAAAAGTATGGTAAAGACGTGAGATGGCCACGAAAAAGTGACAAATCGGATTTCAAGAAAGACACGACAAGGTGGTGCGACTTCCACGGCGACCATGGGCACAGAACCGACGAATGTGTCATATTGCGAAAAGAGGTCGTAAGGTTGCTGTCGCAGGGACTCCTTCGAGATGTCATTTCGGACACAGCCAAAGCCACCATGGAATGAAGGGATGAGGTACAAAACAAACGCCCTTCTTCTCCTATACCTGCCAAGATTGTCAACTCCATTTCAGGTGGATCCGATATATGCGGGATCTCATACTCCGTGGCAAAGCGCCACGCCAAACAGAGCATAGGCAATGTACCCTCACCCTCTCAGCCAAGGCCTAAGAAGACAAGCGACCTGCCCACAATCACTTTCGATGAGACCGACACCAGCGGATGGGCAGAGAATCACGACAGTCTGGTAATATCCTTGTCCATTGGAAATTGTCTTGTACGCAGGGTACTAATTGACACAGGTAGTTCCACTGACCTGATCACCCTGGACACCCTAAAAGAGATGGGCCTCAGCGAGCAAGACGTGACTAAGAGGAGACTACCCTTGGTTGGGTTCAGTGGCGAAGTCTGATACTCACTCGGTGAGATCACTCTCACCACTTATGCGGGCGGAATCAACCAACAAGTAAAATTCGTAGTAATAGATTGCAAATCTCCTTACAATTGCATCATTGGCAGGCCTTGGATACACTCGATGAAGGCAGTCCCTTCCACCTATCATCAAACGATCAAATTCCCAACCAAATGGGGGGGTCCAAGAAATCAAAGGAGAGCAAAGACTCGCTAGGGAGTGCTATGTGACTTCCATGAAGAAAGCAGTCGAGAACGACACGGCATAGCAATTACAGAACGGGGGAGGGTCGAGTGTGTACATTGAGCCGGAAACAGAAAAACTGATTGAAGTTGCTATCGACCCTACCTCGCCAGGTCAGACAGTCAGAATCGGGTCCGATCTCGACGATGCGACCCGTGAGAGATTGGTAGAATTCCTCCGGTCGAACTCCAACTGTTTTGTGTGGTCTCATGAAGACATGGTAGGTATCTCCTCTGACATCATAACTCATAAACTAAATGTGGATGCAAGCTTTTCCCCTGTCAAACAGAAACGCAAGAAGTTCGCCGCGGAACGAAACAGAATAGTCGACGACGAAGTCAAGAAACAGCTAGAGACAGACAAGATTAGGGAAGTCGAGTATCCCGAGTGGCTGGCTAACGTAGTGGTGGTCGAAAAGAAGAACGGAAAGTGGAGAGTCTGTATAGACTTCAAATATATCAACAAAGCATGCCCAAAAGATTCGTTCCCCTTACCACACATTGATGCGATGATCGACGCAACGGCAGGCCACGAAATGCTCTCTTTCATGGATGCATTCAGTGGCTATAACCAGATACTGATGGACCCTCAAGACCAAGAGAAGACAGCCTTCATCACTAGTCAAGGAACCTACTGCTATAAGGTAATGCCCTTCGGTCTAAAGAACGCAGGGGCAACGTACCAAAGACTGGTGAATAAAATGTTCAAAGACCAGATTGGGGACACCATGGAGGTCTACATAGATGACATGCTGGTCAAGTCAAAGAAAAAAGAAGATCATGTCGAACACTTGAAGGAAGCATTCAAGGTACTAAAACGCTATAACATGAAATTGAACCCTACTAAATGTTCTTTCGGAGTTTCTTCAGGGAAATTCTTAGGCTATATGGTGACCCAAAGAGGGATCGAAGCAAGCCCCGAGCAAATAAAAGCAATTATCAATCTAAGGCCGCCCAGATGCGTCAAAGATGTTCAAAAACTAACGGGACGAATAGCGGCGCTGAACCGTTTTATTTTAAAGTCGTCCGACAAGTGCAAGCCGTTCTACGACATACTCAAAAAGAACAAGTCATTCCAGTGGGAAGCAGAACACGAGGTGGCATTCCAAGAGCTGAAGAAGTATCTGTCGAGTCCACTACTACTTGCCAAACCAAAGGACGATGAGCCATTGCCCATATATTTGGCCGTGACAGATACATCGGTAAGTGCCGTCTTGGTAAGGGAAGAAGACGGCAAACAATCCCCGATTTATTACGTAAGTCGATCATTACTTCCAGCCGAAACAAGGTACACTTCGTTGGAAAAGTTAGTTTTGGCATTAGTCATGGCTTCGCACAAGTTAAAACCTTACTTCGAATCGCACACTATTATTGTAAGGACTAATCATCCCATGAAAGAAATCATGAGGAAAACTGAGTTCACAAGTCGAATGGCAAAATGGGTTGTACAACTAAGCAGTTACGAGATCGAGTATGAACCCAGAACAACTATCAAGTCTCAGGCATTGGCAGATTTTGTGGTAGATTTCAGTCTGACACTGGAACAAGAGGCCATCAAGGAGGCGACGGAACTACTTTCGACTGACACACAGGGTACTTGGGAGTTATACACCGACGGAGCATCAAACGTCAGGGGCACAGGTTTGGGTGTTGTACTCAAATCACCATAAGGGGACAAAATAGCCCAAGCCGTGAGATGTGAATGGGGTGCGACAAACAACGAGGCGGAATACGAGGCGCTCATATTTGGCCTCAACCTAGCCCGAGACCTTGCGATTGACGACATAAAAGTGATATGCGACTCATTACTGATTATGAATCAGGTCCAAGGATCGTACATCGCCAAAGATGATAGAATGGCCACCTACTTGAGCATCACTCAAGGGTTGGTCACACAATTCAAGACGTTCGACATCAGTCAAGTTCCAAGGGAACTAAATACACAAGCAGATGCACTTGCCAACCTGGGATCAGCGCTAGACCCAAGAGAGTTTCCTAACATCCCCATAGTTCATGTCACGACACCCGCAATATCGAGAACAGCTAAAGATACAAGGCAACAAGACGAGCTACAAGAAGTCATCGCCATAGCACATGACAAGTCCGAAACTCATTCGACAAGTGATTCCGAAGACTGGATAAAACCATTCCGAAGACTGTGACAGATCGTTTGAAAAGAAAACCTTCTTTCATTTCGAAGGATAGAGCATGTACCTTTAGACGTTTAGACGCAACTTTATCATCCGGTAGGGTGCCGTTTCTATTCGTCCGGAGCTCACTTCAGCTCCTTCTTCCGCTATGACTACAACAGTCCCGCACACTTGAAGGAAGTCGATGCCGGGGCAACCATTGGGAAACTGCTCATCCAGATAGGCATGTTCCTTTTCCAAATCCCATGACTCCTGGCGATTGGCCTTGAAATCTTCCATCATCTCGATCATGGACTTGAGTGCAAGGTAGGCCCCAATGTCGATGGCAACCTCGCCGCCTTCCTTCTTGGCATTCTCTAGCCGAGCCTCCAAATCGCTGACATATTGCTGGGAGACCTTCAAGTTAGTCTCGACGACGCGACGCGTACTCTCTAACACCTTCAACGATGCCTCTACTTCCTTTGCCCTGTTCACGGCTTGGGAGATCTTCGACTGAGCATCATCTCACATCTGTTTTGTCTTCAAATGACTCGACCTTAGATGTTGGAAGACCTGCGTATACAGATAGCAAGTCAGCAGACTCATCACAGACAAAAAAAACGAAGATTGAGTTCGACCGTCCAAGAGCTTGTGGCGGCCATTTCCAGATTCTCTAGAGCTGGGAGGTCTTCGATGTCATCGGGAATCGGCAGAGTGAGAAGTTCGGGGAAGTCGATACTACTTTTCGCATATTTGCCTTTCGGCACGTCTTCTGAGACATGAGCGGGCTTCCCCTTGTGACCAGACGACTTTAGAGGAAGCGACTTAGAAGGACACCCTTTGGGAGGAGCCTTGGAATGCATCCTCTGCTCCAACAGATCCTTGGCCGAAAGACGAACGCTAGATCTTTCACTCCGAGTCAAGGCTGCATTCGATGAAAAAAAAGTCAAACGCAGTAGCTAAAAGAAGCAAGATAGAGCAGACTTAATAGGAACTAACGTTTGGAAGAAGACGACTTTGGTGAAACTGCTTCGGCTAGGAGAGCTTGAGCAGACGAAAAGACGTTGATATTCGCAAAAGTTCTTTCAATCTTCGAAAGCTTCAGAACCACCTGCGTCTTTGACTCCAGAGCAGGATCTTCCTCTGGTTCTTCGATCTCAGGTTCTGCAAAAAGTTACATGTAAGACAAAGTTAAAAGCCATGCGACCTACTTCAAACACGGGAAGGAACACAAACCTCTCCACATCCATTCGGTCAGAAAGAACGGACAATCGCCCCCCAAGCCCAACGACGCGATATTCACAAAAAAGAATCGCTTTTTCCACCCGCGGTCGTTCACATTCAACTTCAGAGCTAAGGGTTGACGAACAGAGCGGCTTCGAAGGTTATATTGATATGATCGCTTGGATCCCAGACAGTAGTTATAATCCAAAACCCTAAAGTCTATGTCGACAGCAAAATCATTGATCAAATGGTCCAAAACCTTAAGCAAGCGCCAGTCATGAGGCATTATTTGGCAAGGGGCTAAGGAAAAAGAAGAAAGCACAGACTGAACCAGTTCAGAGAAAGGAAAGGTATGACCTATTTTGAAGGGATACTCATAGAAGCACACCCAACCCGGACACCTCGAATCGGCCCGTTCGTCTAGGTAAGGAAGGCGAGCTATGGTGTCCTTAGGGAAACCCCCAAACTGTAAGACCCTATCTAGTTCAGGTTGAGTCATGACATTCACGACGCTTTCCTGCTCGCTGAGAAGGAAGAGAGGGGGGCGATCTTCAGAACTTGACTCCGAATTGGAAGCGGCCATGGATAAGATGGTGAAAAGAATCAAACTTGGAAGGAGAAAAGTTACCTAGGGAAGGAGAAGTTACAGACGGTGAAGGTAAGAAGAAAGGTCAGAAGTCAAATCAATTTATTGGCAAAGGATGGGATCCAATTCTGTAGCAGAGACGTCCGATCCAGTGCACGTGTCCGTGATCCATGAAGGAAAGAAAACCGCCTAACTCCAACCAGTTACTCGTCCGGTTTCCTTTGGGGCAATTGTTGGGCCACGTTTTTATCAGGATTGATCGGCCCATGAAGCAAGTAAAGACCACGGCCCAGCGCATGGAAGAGGAAGATTCACCCGTTGATGCGACCAACGTCTCCATTCGTAACGTCCAGAGCGGAAATCGTGGACGGTCGTGTCATTAAGTGACTGAGTGATTCTCTCAAATCTGGCATTAAATCCTTTCATTTTAAACAATATAGGATCGATCTATTGTACACACACCTCGACAGATGCAACTGGCTAGCATTCTCAAACTCTCACTGTAATTCGGCACACAGTTTTCTTAAGGAAGATATCATTCGGTCGTTCTACGTGTTCGTCTGACATTAGTCAATCTCACTCGATTCATTGCGATCCGTCTTAGTTAAGATTTATTATTCCCGTTTCGTTTCATCATTCTTGGTTTGCTATTTTGTTTGAAGTTATAAATTGATTCGTTCGTTCGACTAATAGCACCACATCAAAGGCAATTTAGGTTTGATATATTTTTGCCCAAAACATTGTGTACATCACGTTTTATCTATTTGATTAGCCACGCTTTGTGAGTTATTATTTGCTTGATTCTATCGTGATTAAGTGCTTCTTGTCTTTCATAACATAATTGATCATCTTTAGGAATTTTCAACATAACATCTCTTGTTGCTTGATGTTAATTTGCTTGCATCAATTCCTATCTATCTTAGCCTATCTCTTGTGCATTTCCTAACCTTGTTAAATCACCTTTCCTTGCTGAAATTTTTGACATTTTGTGCATGCTAACATGACCCTTGTTGAGACACTTGAGGCTTGGCTACTTCTAGTTGATTGTCATATATATACCCGACTTCATGGATACACGCACATTGGACGATAATAAATCTATGGTGAACAAACTACGTGACCACATCGAGAGTTGTGCTCCTTCTCATAGTCCACATATAGGGAGGTACGGACACCTACTACTTGGTCTTCTAATGTCCAAACAAGGTACAAGTCAAACCCTTCTTTTCGTGATTCTTACAATTATTCTTCTCACCCTTTCGTGCTGCCTAAGGGAGTGTACGACTCACCTAAGTCTTTTACTAGCACATCCAAGGGAAGAAAAAGAGAGACTACGCATCCCTGGTTACAACAAGCCAGATCAAGTGTGTCATGTGTGAAGGGCGAAGCGACTTGGCTAATGTTTGCTAAAATCAAAAGTATGCCCTTTTGACACCCTATGACGATGATATTTCGGCGGATGACATTGAAGTAATGCCATCCTTAGAGAGTTAATATGTCATTGTTTCTTGTGATGACAAGGAGGTCGTGACTAGGCCTAGGTTTAGCAACACTCCACTAGTCCTCGTGACCCAAGAGGCCAAAGAAGCAGCTGCTCAAGTGTCACACACGCGACAACTTTGGCGGCCGATGTTGAGTCCGAACCAGACACCGACCACATGAGGCCCATGGCTGCCCCTTGCAGCCTCATTTATGCACCAAATGGTCCCGGAGACGACCATATCCAGCCCATAAAGGGTCCACACGAGGCTGCAGCCGCGTGTGCTGTACACGCCACTCCGACCCTGCTAGCCAAGCACAATGAGGATGCCACCTCGGGCAAGCGCCACACTTCGACCAAGGATGTTGCAAAGGGGCCTAAGGAACCTCATTTGGGTCGTAAAGGAGCCCAGCACCAAACCGCCTTGGTCCTATTTGAGGGAAATTATGAGACACGCACTCCTCTTGGCCATTCTCGCCATGTACCTCACGCAATCAAAGGGAACAATTTTTTTCTTTTACTTATTCATAAGGCTTCTTTGTTACTTACTTATGACGCTTTTCCCTTAACCACTTACCCCATGTTTTGGGAAGATATATTTCCTTGTGTGCGCTTTATGTCTTATAGGTCCATTGCTTGCGCAACGAAGCGTTGTCCTCGTGCGCCCTTTCTTACAAGGGACATGGCGTATCTTCACTTGAAGAAGAAGAGCTTGTTCCCGCTGCAATTGACATGGAAAGAGACTTTGAAGGATAAGGAGTTGCCTAACTTTATGCCTCACCTCTTGAAGGCTAAGGCACTACCACACACTACTCATGCACCCAAGGTTCGGACACACAATCTTGATCCTTGTGAAGCAAGTTCTTGGCGTGGAGTGAAGAGGATGAGGGCCTATGATTATCCTCTACTTGTGCCCAACGAGATTATTGTTTCTACAATCATGGCTGCCTTCTCTTCCATACTTGTTGAATCGGGGACGATGCAGAGCCAAGTGGGGGAGAATGATGACTCACAACTAGTCGTACTCTGGATGGACTTGGACGAGTTGATTCGAAGGCCATTTGAGGGTCCCTCGACCATGTCAAATCCGAACTATTTCACGCACCAGCCTCCTTGAGCCACCATAACTGCGTTTTACTCACCCACGTGCAGGGGGTGTTGCATGCCTATCCTTAGTTTTAGTAGTTCCATTTTAGACTTTAATTTTTATGTTATTTTATTATTTTAGACTTATGATTAGTTTTAGGAGAGTGTTAGGGCCGGCCATCTCTTGGGACAACCATCTCTCTCTTGCTTATTGTGTTTTGCTTATTTAAACTCTTACCCATAAAAATGAAAAAGGCTCATTAGCAAATATACCATATTTGCTAAAGCAACTAGCAAATATACCATATTTTCAAAAGTATTGCAAAACTATCAGATTTTTGACATTTTTGCTATTGTTAATTGTTGAATTTATCTTTTCTTTTAAATGAAAAAATCAGATAAATCATTAAAACTTAAAAAAAAAGATAAAATCAATCTTAATTTTGTTAATAAATCCCAATTTTTAACCCTAATCAATCCCAAATCCTAAACCCTTCGTCTCCCTCCTCTGCCTCCGTCTTCCCCGATGGCAGCCGGCTGGAGTTCCCTCCTCTGCTTCCGGCTGGAGTTCCTCGGCGACGCCGCTCTCGGCCTCTCCTTCCATCGTATCCGTCTCTCGATGAAGGCTCTCTCACACTCCTCCGCTCCGTCAATGTCTGCAACGAAAAGCTACGCATCGTCGTCCGCCACCACTTCTACTGATTCATCTGCCACAATCTTACGGGTCTCGGCGACATGGTAACTCCTCCGATCTTCCTTACAAATTTATTATGATTTAGGGTTTCTCAAAGGATTTAGTTTCTTATATGATTTAGCAACCAAATCCCTAATTCCCCGATCTGATACGGAATTTGAAACCTACCTAGCTCTATTCTTCCATGCTGGCAGCAAGCCCTGGATAATGTGTTTGCATAAACCGACCTAGCTCTATTCTTCCATCCTCTTGTAGGTACTGGAGGAAAAGGGAGAAACTGGTTGAGAGGACAGCGGTGGCAATTTTAAAGGTTAGGACAATGTCAATGTTCGGAGGCTTTGTTTCATCATGTATACACTAGAAAAGAAGCTAAGCTTACTAATGTCGTTTCAATTACAATTACCCTTAAATAGGGAGACATTGGAGATGGTCAAGATGTGCTTGTGAGAGTTCATTCAGAGTGCCTCACGGGGGATGTGTTTGGATCAGCTCGATGCGATTGTGGAAATCAGCTGGACTTGGCAATGCAGTTGATTGAACAGGCCGGAAGAGGAGTCGTGCTTTATCTAAGAGGCCATGAAGGCCGAGGAATCTACTTAGGCCACAAGCTCCAACCTTGAACTTGGACTAGCTGTTGATGCACGCGAGTATGGAATTGGCGCTCAGGTTAGACATGCAAATGTCAAGAAACTGCTCAATTCATTTCAGTTTTAGTAGCATTTTTTCTCTGCAATTCTTCATGTATTGTTGTGTTGTTGTTTTTGACTTTGATGGAGGCTAGATTTTAAGAGACGTAGGAGTTCGAACCATGCGGCTGATGACTAACAATCTAGCAAAGTTCATAGGACTAAAGGGTTACGGATTGGCAATTGTGGGTAGAGTTCCTGTTTTGACGCCCATAAGAGATGAAAACATGAAGTACCTGGAGACGAAGCGATTGAAGATGGGACATGTTTACGGCTCAGATATTCAAGGGCCGTTATCTGGATTTCTTGACGCTGGACTTGTCTTCTGAGAAGCAAGCAAACAAGCATTGCTGGTGGTCAAGGTGGGAGAAGAAAGTGCCATTGGTGTCAGAAAGCTCATAATGTTAGTTTGAACAAGTGACTCAGTTGCAAAAAGAGATTTTTCTGCTCTGGCTGCATCAAAGAGAGGTAATAGTTTGTTGAATGTCTTGCTAGAGAGAGTTAGTTTGCTGAATGTCTTGCTGGAGAGAGTTAGTTTGGTGTCAGAAAGCTCGTAATGTTGTGGCTGAATATTAGTTTGCTGAATGTCTTGGCTTCAATCGAGGGATTGCTGGAGAGAGTTAGTTGCAAGGAAGTTGTTGCAAGAAAGTTAGTTGCTGAATTTCTTGGTTCTATGCTAGTTGTAGGCAGTGGTGAATGTCTTGGATCAAATATATTTGCAGAATTTCGAGTGTGATGCTGAATTTTTGCTGAGTTTGTGCTGATATTTAGGAACTTTTGCTACAGCAACTAGTTTGGAGTCTTCCACATTTGTCATGTGGCACTAGGCGGTGCAAGTGGATACAAGCAGTTTAAGAGAGGCTTGGTTTGCTCACAGGCTTTTTCAAATTGAGCTGCATTTGTGTTGTGATGGGTATTTGTGTTGTGATGGGTATTTTTTTTAAGCTTTGAGGGCAAAACTTTTGTAAAAGGGGGAGTAATGTCATGTATTGGATATTTGGGTATTATCCATCACACATGTAATGGAGAGGTATCAAATGAATATCAAATAAACCCCTTTCTCTAATCCTACTCTCTCTCCTCTCTATTCTCTAATATCTCTCTCTGCTCGTCTATCTCTATGTGACTTGACTTTGTATAAGTGTGGCCTGACAAAGTAAATATTGCTCTGAAATTTAAAATTGACTAACATTTAAAATTATGTAAAATAAAAGAGCATTGACCTGACATAGTATACATGTGACTTGACTTTGTATAAATGTGTCTTGACAAAGTGAATATTGCTCTGAAATTTGAAATTGACTAACATTTAAAATTATGTGAAATAAAAGAGCATTGACCTGATATAGTATACATGTGACTTGACTTTGTATAAGTGTGACTTGACAAAGTAAATATTGCTCTGAAATTTAAAATTGACTAACATTTAAAATTATGTAAAATAAAAGAGCATTGACCTGACATAGTATACATGTGACTTGACTTTGTATAAATGTGTCCTGACAAAGTGAATATTGTTCTAAAATTTGAAATTGACTAACATTTGAAATTATGTGAAATAAAAGACCATTGACCTGACATAGTATATATATGACTTGACTTTGTATAAGTATGGCCTGACAAAGTAAATATTGCTCTGAAATTTAAAATTGACTAACATTTAACTATGTAAGTCTAAACATCCTCCGATGACAAAAAATTACTTCAGGCCACCACAGACTCCTCAAAAGCAAAAACCCGTCAGCATCTATACATATCCCATAACTGCACAGGTTAGGATTGCCCGTATGTTTTCGTCATCCCTTTTATTTTCTGACTTTTGATGTTTAATTTGAATCCAGGTTAGACATACCCATAAGAAATTGGATTCAGATCGGCCTTCACGTGTATTTGAAGCCTGTGGGTATGCTGAAAATTGAATTATGGTCGCATTGAATTATCACAGTGGCAAGGGCGGGAGGCTGGCTTTGCCTCTGTTTACAAGCAGAAAATAGAGCTTTGCCTCTGTTTGGTGTGAGAGCTGAGGAAGAGTGTCTGAAGAATGTACAAAGTAGGAAGATAAACCTATTTACAAGCAGCAATTATTTGATACCTTGAGATGAAGGTCTTCGTTCACTCGATGATGTGACTTGTTTAAGAGCAAGAAACCTCGATAACAACTCTCTTTAGCCATCTTTTAAGTAGCTCTTTGGTTGGTCGAACGACAACCCCATGTGGCAAGGGCGGTGTTGTTGGGTTTGTGAGGCTGCAAGGTTTCTCCGAAGATAGGTCGCGGAGTCTAGGATCTTCCACCGGCGTTGAAAAAAGAGCTTCAAAGTGGCATAGTTACCAGTTTTCTATGCACAACGTGGGCCGATACAGAAGTGATTCGATGTCATTCAGAGATGATTTCAAATGATTCAAAAGTCGGGTTTAAGTAACTAGAGCATGACAAAAACGATCGTGTGGTCAGATTTTGAATTTAATGAATCGAAAGGTGTTTTTTTTGGGGTCGAACAAGTCTTGGTGGTGGTGACGTGATTTAGCAAACTATAATACACCAGAAATAATATTAAAAACAATATTAAAACTTCAAGTTAATATAACAGAGTAATGACCTGATTACATACAAATGTGGCCTGATAAAGCCAATATTGTTTTGAAAGTTAAAATCGGCTAATATTTGAAATTTTGTGATATACTAGAGAATTGACCTGACTTCGTATAAATGTGACCTGCCTTCGTACACATGTGGTCTGATAAAGTACACAATGCTTTGAAGCTTTAAAGTACCTTGTTCATCGCTTATATACATCACCACCAAGCCTTGTTCGACCCAAGAAAAACACCTCTCGATTCATTCAATTCAAAATTGGACCACAACATCGTGTTCGTTAAGCTCAAGTTACTTAAACTCGACTCTTGAATCATTTGAAATCACCTTCGAATAACATCGAATCACCTCCGTATTGGTCCGAGTGGAATGAGGATTTATGCTATAATGCTTGTAATTACGTAACTGAAATGTAAAATTATATGATTTTTAATAGAAAATTGTTTCTGTAAATTTATAAATATACATATGACTATGGTAAGTAAGAGATAGGGAAAATTAGTTTAAAATTTAAAGTCAATATAATAGAGTATTGAACTGATTATGTACAAATGTGGCCTAATAAAGTGAATATTGCCCTGAAATTTAAAATCGGCTAACATTTGGAATTTTGTGATATAACAGAGCATTGACCTAACTTCGTATAAATGTGGTTTGACTTCGTACACATATGGTCTGATAAAGTACATAATATGCATATGACCTGACTTCTTATAAATGTGACCTGAAAAATTACATAATGCTCTGTTATGTAACATTTGAAATTTTGTGATATAACAGAGCATTGACCTGACTTTGTATAAATGTGACCTGACTACGTTTAAATGTGGCCTGATAAAGTGAATATTGCTCTGACATTTGAAATCGGCTAACATTTGAAATTTTGTGATATAACAGAGCATTGACCTGACTTCGTATAAATATAGTCTGACTTCGTACACATGTGGTCTGATAAAGTAAATAATGCTCTGAAGTTTCAAAGTCAACTTGCAAAAAACCCATCTTTTAAAAAGTATTGCAAAAGTACCACTAATCTAACCCTAATTAATTTAAAATCTCATTGTACCTCTTCCTTCTCTGCTTGCCACTTCCTCGCCGACGCACGCAGAATATTCCTCGTCGGTGACTCTTCATCGTTGCCGCCTCCTCTTCCTCCACTGACGATTGCGTCTCTCATCGTTAAGCTACTTCTCACTCTTCTCTCTTTGCTTTCTCTGAAATTCTTGTCGTTCACCCACTTGTATAGAAAATCCACAACCGCCGCCTGCGAAGCCGAGCATCCCCCGTGGACCCCATGGAGGGCCCTCGAATCCTTGTCATCTACCAACACGTCCTCTGCCTCGTGGTGACTAAGAAGATCGAGCCCGAGCCCGATGACAGTAAAGCTAGTCGACGAGACTTGAGCTGCAGAGTAGTTGTTCCTCGAGATGTACCATGCATTCTTCGCTTTGACCTTGAATGAACATGGAGAAGACGATGGTCATATATATAGGCGATGAACAAGACGATGATGTGCTCAGGGTTTAAGTAACTTGAGCATGGGAAGACGATGGTGTGGTCAGATCTTGAATTTAATGAATCGAAATGTTTTTTTTTTGTCGAACAAGGCTTGGTGGTAATGTCCACATGGGTTGCTTTGATCTTGAATGAACACTGAAGTTGAACACGGATCACTATGCCTCAAGGCCTTTGCTCCTAGAGTTTTTCATCTACTTTTCAGAAGAGCTTTTGGGGGTTTCTCTGAGTTCGATTTGACTTCTCTTCTCCTTGTCCCTCTTCATCTTTCAAATACTTTTCCCTGAATCCAATACTAATTTGGGCGTCGGAGGGTGTTCTCCCGGAGAAGCTTTCTCCGGGTTTTCAGGTCGCCAGAAACAGTTTTCCGAGTAGAGTCGAAGAACTTCGGGAGCAAGGCAGGACATATCTGGAAGTTGAGCGAAGAGGAAGGTTATCAGGCCTTTCTGAAGAGGTCCGCGAACTGGAAGCAAGAGAAGAATCTGTCAAGGATTTCCCACAAACAAACAGATCTTCAGCAAAACCGGGTCGAGGGTATGTTGACCCTCGACATCTTCATGAAGGGTTAAACCGGGTTTCAACACTGGCGCCGACCGTGGGGAAGTCCTCGCGCAGCTAAGTCAAAAAAAAAAAAAAAACGAACTCATTCACGATGAACAAGAGCCTGACGGTGGTAGCAGGAGAAGATATGTCACTCCAAGCAACATCCAAAGAAGATACTCGCGAAGTGATTGTCAACGACGAAGAATGGGAGCAATTTCGCCTTTTCCGCCAATGGCATAAGACCAGTCAGGAGCTCCCCGCGAAGGAAACAGAATTGCCACAACGCCAGACAAGACAAATGTATCCTGAGCCGCACGGTCCAAGATACCCACGCGGAGAATATGGAGAATGTGACCAGGCAGATCGCGCCTCCGCCGCCCGTGAAAGTCTGCAGTATTCTCCATGGAGAGATACTTATGGAGGAAGGCATCAGGAGTATGAGCCACAATACTACCCAGAGTACGCTGCTCCGGGGATACCACTAGAGTTGTTCGGCTCTACAGCCTTTGCGGACCATATAGTCCTGGCACCTCCCCCAGCAGATTTCAAGATTCCTACATTCAAGGAGTACGCGGGAAACGAAGATCACAGGGATCATTTGTCAAGGTATCAGTACCTCATGATCGCGAGCAAGGCAGATGAGGCGACAATGTGCAAGTGTTTTCCCAACACCCTATCGGGACCAGCTTTAACGTGGATGATCAGTTTACCAGCCAAGAGCATTGAAGGTTTTCAACAGTTGGCAGATTCCTTCATGGCTCACTTCGGATGCTCTCAGAGAAGGCGGATGAGCATGCAGGAGGTACTAAACGTGAGACAGAAAGATGAGGAATCCCTCGCTTCCTTCGTGAAGAGATTCACGACGGAAGCAGTCCAAGCCCATGATTTCGATGAAAAGGTCGCGCGTATGGCCTTCATCCAGGGGCTCAAGAATGGGCCATTCAAACTGAGTGTCTGTAAAAAGCCACCTAACTCGTATAACAAGTTGATGGAGAAGGCAAATCAGCATATAATGGCAGAAGAACTGGCCCGCGGAAGTACAGTCACAGTCAACCCATCGGCAAGTAGCGGGAGGAGGAACGAGCCAGCAAGAAGGGACACAGGCTCATGGGAGCCGCGTAGGCATCAGACAGGAGAGCGAGGGAAAGCACCAGATAAGCCTTTAATCGCAGTCGAGATGAACCACCGAGATCAGACCCCCTCTTACGCTCAGAGACATCCTAATCCGCGAACCAATATGCCACCCCCTCAAACTCGGCCGGGGAAAAAGTTTTGTGTATACCATCAGTCCATGGCCCACGACGAGCGAGAATGCCAACGACATGGTCCTCCACGAACGAAAAATGCGTTTCATGCGGGGCCGATCCAACCAAGGCATGCGCCCAAGCGTCCGGCACCTTATCCGCCAGTTGAGCAGAATTTCCCCCGCCCAGATGGGAAGGTAGGAACTATCTCCGGAGGACATACGCCAAAAGGACCTAGCAAGCGGGAGATGAGAAGGATAACCAATGCACCGCCTCCAATCGGGAAGCCCGTTATGAGTATTTCGAATCCTACGCGAGGAGAACATAAGATGACTTTCAGTTCAGAAGACCTGGCAGATTCATGCATGCCAAGTACTGGTCCGCTGGTGCTCCATGTGCAGATGGGAACCAAGATTGTCAAGAGGGTAATTGTGGATACAGGAAGTTCGGCTGACATACTGCATTGGGAAGCTTTTCAGAGAATGGGACTTGATCCAGCAAGTTTAGCGCCCACCGATTGCACGCTGGTAGGCTTCGCGGGAGAACGAGTAAAGCCCATTGGGGTGATTACCCTTGATTTGATACTAGGTGATGAAGGAGGCCCACGTAGGTATGAGAAAGTAGAGTTCTTGGTCCTCCAGTCACCGTCCGCGTATAACGCTATCTTGGGAAGGATCTAGCTATGCAAATTCCAAGCAGTAGTCTCCATCTACCACTTTGCTCTGAAATTCCCAACTAAAGCCGGCGTTGGAGTAGCAAGGGGCCAGCATACCGAAAGCCGAACCTGTTACCTTGCTGCACTGGAAGGCAAGAATCTGCCCGTATTGAGCCTTGAAGGAACGAGACTGCCCACGCAGCAAAAATTGGAGGAGCCTGAATTAGAAGTCCGAAGTCGAATGGAGGCAACAGTCTCAGAAGGGGAAAAACAACCCGTGACCTTGTTCACGTGCAAAGAAGAAAAGTTATATGTTGGGAAGGCCATGAAGGAGGATACACTAGAAAGGATCATCGAACTATTAAAAGCCTCAAGAGACGTGTTCGCATGGACATCTAGAGACTTGAAGGGGATCCCAGCATCTCTGATGACACATTCGTTGAATACAAATCCAGACATCAAGCCGAAAATACAGAGAAAGAG
Source organism: Rheum nobile (assembly GCA_027886185.1). NCBI lineage: Eukaryota > Viridiplantae > Streptophyta > Magnoliopsida > Caryophyllales > Polygonaceae > Rheum > Rheum nobile. The sequence continues at coordinate 17,961,567 of WOAB01000485.1, forward strand.
AAAGCAGGCTGGGGACAGGGCCCAAGGAGCCAGAGAAGAGGTAGAAAAGCTATTAAGGTCCAATTTCATCCGTGAAGTCAAATACCCCCAATGGCTCGCGAATGTCGTCATGGTAAAAAAGGCCAACGGCAAGTGGAGAATGTGTGTCGACTTCACCGACTTGAACAAGGCCTGCCCTAAAGACAGTTACCCACTACCTTCGATTGATCAGCTAGCGGATTCAACGGCGGGACATGAAGCTCTAAGCTTCCTCGACGCATACTCGGGGTATAATCAGGTGAAGATGAACCCGGCCGACGAAGAGAAGACAACCTTCATCACAGAACGAGGAACATTCTGCTACACTGTCATGCCTTTTGGGCTTAAGAACGCTGGGGCTACGTTCCAGAGATTGATAGACTTAATATTCAGGGATCAGATCGGCTTGTCCGTGGAAGCCTACGTGGACGACATAGTTGTCAAAAGCCGAAAAGAATCAGAGCATGTCGAAGATCTCCGTGAAGTATTTGCTACGTTGCGCAAACATGGGATGAGCCTCAACCCTGAGAAATGCGTGTTTGGAGTCAAAGCAGGAAAATTCCTTGGTTTCATGATCAGTTCGCGAGGAATAGACGTCAACCCTGATAAAGTTGAAGCTGTCTTACAGATGGAACCCCCGCGAAGCGTCAAAGAAGTGCAAAGGTTTGTCGGGTCAATCAACTATCTTGGGCGTTTCTGCTCGAAGTTGGCCGAAAGAAGCCTACCTTTCTTCTCTGCCCTAAGGAACCCCCAAAACTTCCAATGGACACCAGAATGCGAGATAGCGTTCGCGGAACTCAAAATACATTTGACTAAGCTCCCTACGCTGGCTTCGCCAACTCAGCGAGAAGAGTTACAGTTATATTTAGCTACAGGATCAAGAGCGATCAGCGCAGTCCTAGTCCGCGAGCAAGAAAAACCAGTATACTTCGTGAGTAAGGCGCTAGGATCAGCCGAGACGAGATACCCGCCTGTTGAGAAGGTGGCTTTGGCCCTTATCACTGCCGCGCGGAAACTTCGTCCATACTTTCAAGCGCATCCCATCCAAGTCTTGTCCGATCTCCCCTTGCGATGCATGTTCGGAAGACCCACCATGTCAGGTAGATTGACCAAATGAATTGTAGAGCTGTCGGAATTTGACGTAGAATATCGACCCCGCCCAGCAATCAAAGGACAATCCCTGGCTGACTTTTTAGTAGAAACAAGTTTTCGCGGGGCTGAGGAAGAAGAAGCAGTTGAAAAGGAGCAGTGGACCTTGTTCGCGGATGGGGCTGTAAATGAAGAAGGGAACGGAGCCGGTATTACTCTCACATCACCTGGGGGAGAGCAATTCGAGTATGCCTTGAATCTCGAATTTGAAGTCACAAACAACGAAGCAGAATACGAGGCACTTCTCGCGGGTCTAGATCTTGCTTTAGCCAGCGGGGCTCGAAGGGTAGTATGCTACAGTGACTCAGAGGTAATGGTGAAACAAATACAGGGGGAGTACAAAGCTCGAACAGGAAACTTGCCCGCGTATCATGCTAAGGCCAAGACACTCATCAACGCCTTGGATCGTTTTGAAATACAGGCCATTCCTCGTAGAGAGAATTCCAGAGCCGATGAACTTGCTAAGCTTGGGTCAAGAGCTAGAACACACAGGCAGGTGTGGGTAGACTCCAGGGCCACCCGGGCCATCAACGCAGACGTAATGATGCTCGACTCAGAAGAAGACAGGAATGATTGGAGAACTCCCATCATGCAATACATCAACACAGGCTCCGCGCCAGAAAACGCTCATGAGTGAAGAAAATTACAGATAAGGGCAAGCCGCTTCTACATCAAGAGCGGGGTATTATACAAGCGGGGGTACATGGCCACGGGTTTAAAGTGTATACCCGTCGAGGAAGGTAAAGAACTGATGACGGAGGTCCACGAGGGATTATGTGGGGGACATACGGGGTGGAGAGCTCTAGTCCACAGGGCACTACGCGCTGGTTACTTCTGGCATACTATGAAGAAAGACGCCGTCCACACGGCTCAAACCTGTGACGCGTGCCAGAGACACGCGCCAACTTCACATAGACCAGGGGTCGAGATGCAAGCTATCAGCGCCCCATGCCCTTTCGCGAAATGGGGAATGGACCTGTTAGGGCCTTTCCCGCGAGCACCTGGGCAGTTACAGTTCATACTGGTCGCAATTGATTACTTCACCAAGTGGGTCGAAGCCGTCCCCCTAGCTACAACGACCGTTGACCGAGTCAAGAAATTTCTATGGCAAAACATCATCTGCCGTTTCGGACTCCCTCAGAGCATTGTCACAGACAGAGGCCCACAATTCAACATCGATAAGCTGATCAATTTCTGCGAAAGCCTAGGCATCAGATTACAATTTGCCTCCGTCTCGCATCCTCAATGCAATGGCCAAGTAGAGAACGCAAATCAGAGGATATTGTTCGACCTCAAGAGAAGGCTCACGCGAGCAAAAGGGAGGTGGGCAGAAGCCCTCCCTTTGGTACTCTGGGCTAATAGAACTACGTCAAAGCGGGGAACAGGGGAAACACCTTTTGCGCTGACATACGGGTTTGAAGTTGTCATACCTATAGAGCATCTCTTCCCAAGCGAAAGACTCTTGGACTACGACGAGGAAAGCAACACCGAAAAACTGCAGCTAGAACTACAACTGGCCGAAGAAATTCGAGAGATGGCGTCAATCCGCGAAAATGAATACAAGCGACGTATAGCAACATATTACAACAAAAAAGTGAAAGGGCGCAAGTTCATGGAGGGAGACCTAGTGCTCAGAAAAATAGAAGGGGGAAAGCTTGATCCAGCATGGGAAGGCCCCTACATAGTCGTACGCGAAGTAGCACCAGGAGCATATCGCCTCAAAGACCACGCGGGGAATATGGTTCCGAACTCATGGAACATCATGAGGCTCCGCAAATATTACCCGTGAAGAGAAACCCACCCCAGGTATGATACCGAAAAAACTCAAAACTGGCCCTACCCGCGAAAAGCTTTTTCACCACGAAAACCTTAAAAACTAAAGCTCCACCTTATACAGGCCATGGGAATGTGATGCAAAAGATGAAAAGCCAGGGGCCTGGGGGCAGAATGAAATAAAAACGATAAGGTATCCCAGAAACCCATAACACTTTATTTGCAAGACCGTATACAAAAAAAAAAAACACAACCCAAAATCTAAAGTTCATTCTTTTTTAAATTTCAGGAAAAAAGCAACTAAAGCAATAAACAACGGTATTGAGCTCAGCCATATCGAGCCAATACGCGTAGCAACACCCAAACGGTACCGGCCGTGTAATGGCGGTACGCGTAGCAACACCAGACGACACTGACTCGGCAAGAGTGAGTAGTGGACGTAGCCCCACCCAGACGATGTCGGATCAATGGATCGACATGCGTAGCAATACCCAAACGATACCGGCCATGTAATGGCGGTACGCGTAGCAACACCAGACGGTGCCTGATCGACGGATCGACACGCGTAGCCCCACCCAGAACGGCACTAGCTTGGCAAGGCTAAGCTGGTGCGCATAGCAAGTCCAGACCGTGTTGGTTGCTTGGCATCCAGCATGCGTAGCAATATGGCAAGTCTTTCGCAAGCTAGAAGCAAAGTAGCGATAAGGTATGAACAACGCAACCATACAATGTATTGGTCATTACAGAAATCAAGTCCTTTAATGAGTAAAGCAATGATGAAACAGGGCGCCCAAGACAAAACAAACATGCAAGCAAAAGGAGAAGCAAGGCAACACACGCGGAGCAATGACAGGATCGAAGAATTTCTCTTAAGAAACACTAGAAAGCTTTCTTATATATTGCACAAGGTTGTAATTACAAGGTATCTTCGCCATTACAAAAAGCACAATAGAACTTTTCTTTACTCGAAACAGTGCTAGCCCACGCGAAATACATCAAAACAATAAAACAAAGCGTCTAAGCAAAGCACCTAAACATTACACCTAAAATATACGCGAGACCAGCCTTTACTGCCCCCTTCCTAATACTTCTTCTAGTCTCCGAAGACAAGAAGAAGCATGGGGGGAGAAGGGGGATCATATACAAAAATACAAAAGCAAAGCAATATCCTACAAGCCCACCGCACGGAGAGAAGGGAGTAGAAAGCCTGGAGGAGGCGGCCCATGAGCATAGATGTTAACGGGCCCTTCCCGCCCTAGACGGGCAATACGAGCCGTGTCGTAATTAGTTCGGATCTCCCGGAGGCGTCAACCTCGAGCATGAGGGTAAGGAAAGTAGAAAAGACGACCCACACCATAGTCAACAGCGTCTGGGAAAAGGCGGGCGCGGAGAACATGCAAGTCAAATTCTCCCACCTCTTCTCCCACATCTCCCATATCCATGCTCCAAACCCAACCGCTATCATAGCGATGAACAGCAGACAAACGACGATCCCCTCGTTGACATACAATTCGACCACCGTGGTGAGCAATCAGAACCAGGTTAACCATAATCGCTCAATAAAGAGAGAAAAGAAACAAGGGGTATTTATAGAGGAGTTGAGATAACTGCACAAGAAGCAGTTAATTCCCCAAGAGAAAAAAAAAAAAAAAAAAAAAAAAAAAAACCACCCCCAAGACCTTAACTCTTTTCTCTCTCTCCCTCTCTCTCTCTCTCTTCCGTAAATAAAGAAAGCTAATCAGTATTAAAGGTGAGAAACGATTGGTTTGACAAGACTAGGCAACATTTAAGTAAGGCAATGAGAAGGAAGAAGTTAAGAGGCTGGGGTTATTACCGAGGCCACTTGCCAAATCTGTAACAGCATTTAAAGCAGACGAACTAGGGCTCTCTCGCGAAGTCGTGAAACAAACAGACAAACAGTTAAAAGGTCCGCACGAATAAAAAAAAATATTATAATAAAATAAAATAATACAAGGCAACAACGTTCATCGCAATAAGTACTTATAAAAAAAAAGCTAACGTTATCCAAACAATACAATTGTCTTCAGAATGTCAAAAGAACAATCACCAAAAGTATCAAAAGAGAACAACCCCCAGAACAAAGGGGACAGACTAGAAGGCTAAGGCTTAGACACAGGAGCACTCGAGGTATCCCCGCGAAGGGATCCATCTCGTATACGTTTAACCCTAGTGGAAGTAGCGGCTGGGGAAAGTCTTTTCTTGGCATAAGGATCCCCTTCTTTCAGAACAGTTACATCCCAAGCCTCCAAGACAGCGTCGTGATCCTCTTTTATATCCCCTATGATGGGAGCTTTATAAGGAGGCCTTGGCACATACTCCACCCCAGCATTATCACGGGCATCAAGGCGTATTGGCTTAAGCTTATAATGATTCAACACCTGCTTAGCACCAACCTTCAAGCCAAAGAAGAAATCCCCAGCGGCAATGTGTGCATATCGGGCCTTCATACGATAACTCGCTACGTACTCGTCCACGCCCTCTTGCTTACCCTCCGCGCGAGCCTTCTTAACAGCTTGATCCATCTCCGCCTGTAAAGCGTCTTTCGCGATTCGCACCTGCTCCATCTCAGACTTGGCTGCATCCCTCTCGGTCTTCGTACGATTCAGCTCTAAATTCACCCGCGTAATCTGCTCGCGAAGGGATTCGACATCAGCAACCTTCGAAGACGCCTTCTCCCAAGAGCTCAAAGCGTCACGGCATCCTTTCATGGCCTACGCGTAGAAAGAAAAACAAGGTGAGCAATAGACATAACTCATATTTAAACACGCGAAAAGGAAAATACTTACAGCCTCCAGATGACGGGCCACCGACCCTTCGGGATGAGAAGAATCACGAGAACGGCGACTTGCCTTCTTAGATCGCGAAGACTTCCCTTTCAACTTGACCAAAGGGGGATCGGAGCTGTTCCCCACCTCAACCGCCGGGTTCTTCTCCTCAATAGCAAGAACATTCGCAACATCATCAACCATATCCCCTAATTCCTCAGCGTAATCTTGGAAAAGCCCCACACCGCCAGTCACAGTCGGACCGGAGCAAAGCTCATCATGATCCTGGTCATCTATAGAAAGCCTCTTCTCCAGATCAGCTATATCGTCCAAATGATCGAATTTCATGTTTGAAGAGCCTGAGGAACAGAATGGGTAAAATTAGCAAAACCTGGCGCAAAGTTAAAAGAACATAACAATAATCACTCTCAGCGAAAGCAAGAAATAGACAAGCCCCGCGGATGACAACCGTCCCCTTGACAAAATAGCTCACCCTCACGAGGATGGAGGGAGCTCAAACCCAACTCCTCGAGCTTTTCAAGAGTCATAAGCTGACCATAATTGTAGGTAACAGAACGTTTGAACTTCGCAGCCAAAGCTTTCTTCTCTGCCTGTTGTTTCTCCTTAGCAGAACCAGCCGCTAAACACGAAAAATGGAAGGCCCTCCCCGGATGAATGCTAACTCCAAACGAGCCGGGAATACGAAGCAAAAACCACTCACTCCTCCACGGACCCAGATTGGAGGGCTTCATAACTCCCTGCACATACTCCACTTTCCAAGACCAATACCCACGAGATATATCTCGCGTGGATATCAAGTTCTTCACCACCTCAAGTGAAGGATCGACATTAAGCTCACGACAATGAAGGAAAAGACAACAAAAATTCCTCCAGCTATTAGGATGCAATTGGATAGGGCTAGTACCCTGGGCATTTAGGATCTCCTTAAAAAAGGGGTGAATAGGTACACGAAACCCCGCGAACAATGCCGGGAGCGACACTGCCATGAAATCCGGATAATGATGCAAAGAAGTCGAACCCTCCTCCGGAAGAGCCAGAACCGACCCCGCAGGAAAAGGATATGTCTTCACAATCTGATCCAAGTGTTCCAGTTCCAACTCAGACTCGTCTCCAGCCCCCTCCTGGAAAACCGAGTTGTCAGAAAAGGGCAGACGGCGCACGGGTTTCTTTAATATCCAGACCTGGGCACTCCATGTCCCCGATCGCGAGGACGAAGATACCGGATTATTGGCGCCTTGAGCCTCTCTCCGATCTGAAGGAGAAGTTTCTACACGAAGCCCCTCTTCGCGAATCCTCTCCATGTCGTATTGAGGAGGACGATCGTGCCTAGCTTTATAGCGAGCCTCAGGCAAGACCAAACGCCTTCTAGGACACGCTTCCTGAATAACCGACCCTGTAGCCTCAGAAGATCGCTCTCGCGAAGAGTGTTGACTATATTCGCCGGAAGAGAGAACCTGATGCTTGTGATTCATGGCCCTCCTAGGGGGGGGGGGGGGGGGGGGCTTACACCCACAGCTTGAACAGAAGAAGAGAGGGTGTCAAGATCCAGAATAGAAAAGACTCGCTTTATCAGAAACAAACAAAGAGAAGCCCCAAACTATTTGATGAAGCGGAAGAAACTCAGAACGACCTCAACTAAGCGAAACCCTAAAAAACGCAAATCAAGGATAAGAAATCCCCACCCTCAGCTGGGGAAGAAGTTATGAAGAGACATCTCGGAACCAAGAGATTCACCACCAAGAGATTCACCACCAAGAGAGAAAACGATCCAACATGAAAAATTCCGGCGATCGGAAAGCTGCGACCTTTATCCTTGAAACAAGTGATAAACCAAAACCGTCTCCTTACCACAACCCACAGGCAAGAAGAGAGGTGGAAGGAAAGCTAAAGAGAAGGGGGAACGAAAGGCCTTACCTGACGAGTAGGAGACACCTGAAACGCGAGATTGGCGAAGCTTGGCCACCGAAACAGAGAGAAAAAAGAAAATTTTGAGAAGAGGAGGACAATGGATGAAAGAAGGACGAAAGTGAACAGTCCATATATATAGAAAAAGGGAAGTCGAAAGGGCATCAGAGGGGACACGTAGAGCAATCCGAAAGCAACATTTGTCAGCTCAGGGGTACTTAATTTTGAAATTTGAAAAAGAAGACGTCGGCAAAAAAGGCGGGCGCGGGAAGCCTTGAATTTCTCCGCGTGATGATTCCGGCTCAGAGCAACCACTGTTTCCAAGTCTTCGCTCAAATTTCGCGAAGGACTTGGGGGGCTGGCTGTGGGATGCACTTTTACCCTTCGCGTAACAAATCCTACGCGTAGCAATGAAAGTCTACCAGAATTTTGTTATGGAGAGAGAGTAAGTTTGACAGAAAAGAAGCTTCCAATGCGGTTAAGGATCCCGTCAATCAACAATAGACACGTGGTGTTAGGAGAGAAGGTGGGTTTTTTCCCTATAAATACCACTCCAAACCAAGGACAAGTTCAGAGGCAATTCCGGGCATTTGCTGGTGGAAATAGAGTGTTTGGTACTCCATCAAGGCCTTTGCTCCTAGAGTTTTTCATCTGCTTTTCAGAAGAGCTTTTGGGGGTTTCTCTGAGTTCGATTTGACTTCTCTTCTCATTTTCCCTCTTCATCTTTCAAATACTTTTCCCTGAATCCAATACTAATTTGGGCGTCGGAGGATGTTCTCCCGGAGAAGCTTTCTCCGGGTTTTCAGGTCGCCAGAAACAGTTTTCCGAGTAGAGTCGAAGAACTTCGGGAGCAAGGCAGGACATATCTGAAAGTTGAGCGAAGAGGAAGGTTATCAGGCCTTTTTGAAGAGGTCCGCGAACTGGAAGCAAGAGAAGAATATGTCAAGGATTTCCCACAAACAAACAGATCTTTAACAAAACCGGGTCGAGGGTGTGTTGACCCTCGACATCTTCATGAAGGGTTAAACCGGGTTTCAACAAGCTCCACAATCATATAAGATCCATTTCAAAATAAAGACAAATAAATGATTACCTTCAAAGTCAAACAAGATAACAATCCAAAAATCTGCATCACAGTAGGTATACCACTGCATCTGCACAAACATACACAATGATAGCATCAATCGACAACAATCTTAACTTCCTTAGATAGCAAAGCATGCAACTTCTTGGTCTCCGTCAAGACACATCCTCTGTCAAACAACGCGGAAACAACCGCAACTCCCTTGAGGTTTGGATTGCCAAGCTCGATCACAGAATGGGCATTCGACACATTTATTCCACCGATAGCAACAACAGGTAGCTTGGAGGCTGCGCAGACGATTTGCAACCCGTCTAGTCCGACAGTAATATTGTTGGCTTTTGTGTTGGTAGGGAAGACCCCGCCACAGCCTATGTAATCAGCCCCGTCTTGCCACGCTCTATTGGCTTGCTCCACAGTCTTACATGATACCCCGATTATCTTCTCAGGTCCCAAAAGAGCACGAGCAGTGGCCGCAGGCATGTCTGACTGGCCAATGTGTACTCCATCTGCTTCACAGGCAAGAGCTATGTCGATTCGGTCGTTTATCAATATAGGGATGCCTTTGGAGCGGCATATTGCAACGCAATCACGAGCTGCAGTTAGGAAATCCGAGGTCTCAATGTCCTTTTCTCTGAAAAAGACGAGTTTATTGCAGTTAAACAGCATGTCATATAAACGATGTGCTGTAGGAACACGTGTTTGATATTAAGGCCCCCGTTTGGTTGACAATTATGAAACCGGAAAGGAGAATGAAATATACTTTTTAAGTCCTATGGCGGCCTTTCTCGTTTTCTATAAAAACTCGTTTTCTTTCCCCACACTGGATATGAGTTTCAAAATGATGGAATCAACCCATCACACCCTCTACCTTCAAGAAATGAAAAGGGTCATAGTACTAATAAAAAAGTACAATTATAAACCAAAGGTGGACCGTTTTCAATTTTCAAAATTGTCAACCACACCGGGGCTAGGATGAATAAAATGCCACAAACCTTAGTTGAACGATGGTTGCTCCTCCCTCAATAGCTGCTTTAACAGCATCAGTTATGGAACGACTCCATCTCTTGTTCATCCTTGAGTCCGTAACAGCATATAGGAAGAGGTCCTCTGGACGGAATGCATGTTGAGCAAATGGTCTTTGAGCGGCATTCTGAAGCTTCAACATGTGGTCAAAGGGACCTTGTGGTCCATTACCAATAGCCATATCCTTTCCATACTTCAGAGCAGTTTCAACATAGCGCTTAGCCACCTGCAGAAAAATGGATAAAGGAACGTCATAAGTGCTATTTCAAATTTAGAATTCGGGAATCACAAGCCTTACATAAGCTATGAGTAATGACTAAAATTAAAATATCTAAATCAGGGAGTCAAGTTGGCACATGGCATATCAGCTTATTTAAACTTCTTCTATTTTCAGAAAGGGAAACATGAAGTAGCAGAGCACTCACCTTAACAGCTGAAAGCATCGGCAACCCTTTGGCCAATTCAGCTGCTATACATGATGCCAAGGTGCATCCTGTTCCATGACTGTTCCGAGTTTTAATGCGTGGCACGCTGAACTCATAAAACTCATTGCCTGTGCCAGATGATGGATTACTTTAGCTTATACATTAGAAAAAGTACCATTTTATTGCAATCTCAAAATGAAAAAACGAAGAGAAAAATGTAGTGATCAGTCAAATGGCAGGAGCAAAATAGGCATACCATCAAAAAAGATATCTACTGCATCCAATGAAGTAGTTAGATCCCCACCTTTTACTAGTACGTATCTGACATACAACAAGCAATTAATATCAGCAGAAAACTGATGATTCAGCAATCAAACAGGATGTTATTTCAAGATAGTATGACGATTGGGAGAATTACAATTTGCTATAGGACAGTGCATTTCCTACAGCATTGTGTTTGAAGCTGCAGATGGTTTTTTAAGGGTTCACATCCAAGTCTGGAACCTGATTGCTTATAACTAATATTAATATGTTCAAATTATTTGGTAAACATCACTAACCCCTGTCTAAGAAAAACAAAGTTTCTACATTTCTGACAAATGTTCTGTGGATCAGTTAATCCTCTCACCAGATAAGTGCCCATATTTTGGCAGTTGCCCACAATGCAGTCTGATTACTCCCTTCCCACTTTCTGCAAGTCATTCTTTTCTACTACCCCTTCTTCCATATTACTTTTGCTAATCTACTACCGCAAGCTCCGAATTCCACCACCATTATCCTACTCCCAACAGAGGCTTTTGGGTGATTTTTCCACCCAAAAATTGAGTGCTTACCTCTTTTTTCACCAGAATCTCTCGATAGGATTTGAACCCAGAAGAAGTAACAATCCCAATTCACTAGTTGCGAATAACAAGGATGAACAAAACCTTCATGCAATTGAAGACAATTTAAATGCAGATTCAACAAGATAGCATCACACATAGAGTCATTAAAAGGTAACTCACTTTGGGCCCATGTTATGTATTGCCTTCGCAGCTGATCTCATGTCAGAAACTGTTTCCAGTTTAACATTACCAAGCAAAATAGAAGCTTCTTTCAGATTTGGTGTTACTATGTCCGCCACAGGAAGAAGCCCCTCCCTGCAACAAAAAGACAGCACTTTAACTTAAGATGCAGAAATTAATGGAAAAAATACAGATCCGTTTTTCTGCCAAGTCACAAGTTTCATATTAAGTATTCCTTTGCCTGTAATTGATTATCAACTGAATTTCCAACAAAATTCCTTTGTATTATTCACTAACAAAAAATAATTAAAAAAAACTCAATTGACCAAATACTCTATATAATCCTAAGGTAGCTCTATAGTACAATATATGCTACTGTGAAATTCCTTCTTGTATCCGATATATTGAAGCATTGACTTCCAAAAAATACGTGGTTCAGCACCTATTTATCATCACACTTGTGTGATTTTAAATGTTACATATAATTGAAATCCACTAAGATATCAGAGAGATATTAACACAAGTAATTATTTCCTAAAAGACCTTAGTATACTATGACAAAAAGTACAAAAAGTTATGGAGTTTATTTAACAGAGACCGTATAAATTACAATAGTAGTGATAACATACTATTGAAAACATACAAAACAGAGTGATCAGACATTTTTTTTTTAAAAAAAAAGACTGATCAGAAGAAAACATTCAAAAAAAGATAAAACTTACTGACCGAAATGCATCCAGAACAGAGTGATCAGACAGTGTTTCTCCACTAGTAGATATCATTACAGGATCCACCACTAAAGCTGCCTTCAATAGATAACTAAGTTAACTTGTAGAGTAGACTACAACCAGATTAAGGAGAATACAAGCCAGACACTAAAATATACCTTGAATTGGAAACTCCATGATGAACTCCAAAAGTACTTTGGCTATTTCTATGGAAGGAATCATTCCTGTTTTAACCTGGAATTTTTTTGTCAGGAATCATGTCTGTGGCTTGAGACAGCCTCAAGTAAATATATATGAAAAGGGGGCAAGCATTGATTAACAGTCCATGAGAAGCTGATACAAATATCAAAAGCATTCTCACCACGTCGACATGCATATCAGATAGCACAGACCTCATCTGCTCTGCAACTACATCCTCTGGCATAACATTTACTTCCTGAAATTGTTTGAAGCATTCAATCAAACCACAAAAAGAACCTAACATCTCTTTCTATTTTGACTGTAAGAAAGCAAATATTTCTAATCAGTGTAAATACGCAAAACACTGAACATGTTGAGTGCCTTCATTTTGTAACAGAAAAAGAACTCCTATTTCACCCACCGAAAGCCATTCACTCTTTTTTCTAGGGTACAAGGTCGTTATTTATAGTGTCCTTGTAATGACACTAATAATAAGATTTTTCCAAACAAACCTTAAATTATATGTTAAGAAACCGTACTACGTACTATAACTTTTGAAACTTATGACAAGACTAACATTAATTGATTTTTCACTGGCACCTTGGCACAAAAACCAAGCATTCAAGTAACGAAAATGGACCCAAAATGACAGATTGATAGCATTCAATCCAAAAATATTGATTTACCCTAAATTCTCTCAGGTTAAACTCTCTGAAGAGCCGTGAAATCAGAGATACGCGTCTAAATTGGGTAAACCCTCAATCTCAAGATAGCATTACCCCCATTCTACTCGAACATCTTGCTTCTTTCAAAAACACAACAAGTTGGATCAAAGGAATGAAGAGCAAACCTGAACCCCAACAGTGTTTTGGGCGGTGATAGCAGTAATGACAGTGGAGCAGTACACTCCGCGGGCAGCGCAGGTTTTGAGGTCGGCTTGAATACCGGCACCCGCACCCGAATCCGACCCGGCAACCGTCATGACATGGGGGATTTTGATCTTCAGAGTATCGGTAGAAGCCATGGGAGTAGCAGAACAGCGAGCTGAGAGAGCCCTTGACTGTCGAATTGTCACGCAATTCTGGGCAAAGGTCTGCAAACACCTCGTCAGTAACAAAGTCGAAGCGTCAATTAAACATAATTTGCTCGAAATCGTAGGTGGTGAAGAAGAGAAAGATGAAATCGACCGAAATTCAAGTTGATTTGAGAGAGAGATGAGTACCTGGGAGCGGGGTAAAGGAGAAAGACAGAGTTGAAAGTCTAAAAACACGGCCATAAGGAACGAAGAAGGATAGAATACAAATATACAATCTTATCTAGTAGGACGGATCATCCGTCCAAAACGAATCAAACCGAACATTATTTTTATACGAACCGAAAACCGAACCGAATATAGTTCAGTTTTGTTCGATTTCAGTCCGATTGGTTCGGTTCGGTTAAAAATCGAATTAAAACCGGCCGATGAACAACCCTAATCTTATCTATACTTTTTTTGAGACTCACGACAAAAATCACACAAAAAATCGCACACAAGATCGAGCACAAAATAGGATAAAATTTCGGATCCGAAGATCAATTGAGTACATGTGTCAAATACAATATTAGATTTAATAATTCTTTGTAAAATCAATATTATGCATTATAAAATACGGGTTGATATTCGATGAGGATGGAAAGGGAAGAGAGGATTGAGGACGCATGAGAGTCGGATGGAAAACAAACGGAGTGCCCAGATCACTTTTAAAAAATTTGGAAAAGATTCGGCAAAAATTCGGCACGGCCGAATTATTCGCAAAAAAAGACGGATTCGCGTGCACGTGAAGTGCAGATTTGTGTGCATGCCAAATACACTGTTGTGTGCATGTCAAATACACTACGGTATTCACGTGAAATTCATTTTTGTGTACATACTGTGGGAGCCGGATTTAGCCCGGCCTAAGTGCGTAGGCCTAAACAGGAGAAAAACTCATTTAGCAATACGGCCAAACTCGAAACAAGACCCTAATGACACTATCTTGGCTTGATCCGGCTACACGGTATGCGGCCTCTCTTCTCGCTCTACCCTGTCGGCTCCTCCAGGCCCTGACCGGCTGCGCGGTCCGAGAACCCTCTCTCGGCCTGGGCCGGCTGCGCAACAAAAGAGCCATCTGGCCTCACGTATATAAGGGGGAGGTTGTGACTGGAAACGAGATTCTCGACCCTTTCTCTGGTTGGCCTCTCTCTCTCACCCTATCGGCTAACACCGAAACTCTCGCCCTTTTTACTCTTCCCACCACTGTTGTTCCACCGTACTCTATACTCTATCGTTCTTTATGCCCCAATCGCGAGTTGAGCACTGACTTGAGTGTCGAAGTGGCAAGCCCGGGTTCACCCTCGAGCCCCTCTTCTTTTTCAGGTCGAAACTCGGGACCAGACGGCGTCTGGCGTGACCGGAGGCAGCCGGCGGGGAACGGGGAGAGAGTCTCCGGGAAAGACGAGCCGAAGTTGGTTCTGTGTGGACCACCAACTACTTCCTCACGTTAAATCGGACGATCACACTAGCGCCGACCGTGGGGACTCCTCATACAACTAGTATACCTCCGGCCATGTCAGACACTGAGTCCACCAACCGCACCAGCCAGACCGGGTTTAACGAGCCCCAAACTTCGAGCGCGCAACACCCCTTCATGAACATGGAGGAAGAGCACTTCCAGGGCTTCCAAGGGTGGCAATACACAGGCCCAGCGTTTTGGGGGCCGTACGCACCTCAGGGAGCACCCCCTCATCCACCAGCGGAGCCGTACCCTCAATATGGGTTCCCACAAGAGTCGTACCTACCCTATGGGTACGGATACATGCCGACTCTCGAACCAGCTACTCCAAACCTCCCTCCATCCCCAAGAGAAGCGAGGCAGGCCATACATGTGCAACAAGCAGGCCCCAACCGGCCAGCTCTAGTGGCCAGCGCACCCGGTAAGCATCACAACCATGAGAGGAGAAATAGCTTCTTGCACGCGGAGCCCTATCCGCCCGCGGACAGGCCCAAAGCACGCCAGGACCTCACCGACCTCCCGGCCCTGTACGGCTCCATCTCTTTCACAAATGAGGTACTGATGGTAATCACTCAGCTTGACGTTAGCGTGATTCCAACCATGGGAGAGTATGCCGGTGAGGGGGATCCCTAGGACCACGTCTCGAAATACAAGTACGTGATGTTGTCCTGCCGGGCGAACGGGCCGACTATATGCAAGTTGTTCCCCAGCTTGCTTACTGGAGCGGCCCTTACGTGGATGATCAACCTTCCGGCGGGGAGCATTGGCAACTTCCCCCAGCTGGAGGAGTCGTTCCTAACACACTTTGGAAGCTCGAGGAGGAGACGTTGTGGGATGCAAGAAATCTTTGCCCTAAGATAGCGCGTAGTGGAGAGCCTAGTCTCGTACATGAAGAGGTTCATGGCTAAGGTAATACAAGTGTGTGACTTTGACGAGAAGGTGGCCAAGATCGCGCTCGGTCACCAAGAAAGAGCCCGCGACCTATTCCAAATTGTTGGACAAGGCCAACACTCACATTAGATCCGAAGAGATGGCGAGCTTGTACCGCGGTCCCCCGAGTGTGCCCCAGAATGAGCCTAAGGGGGGGTAACATGGCCCGTGGGAACAAAGGAGGCCTACCACAGCCGTTGACAAGGGCAAAGCCCTAGAGCGAGCTCCAGTACATACAGTATCGATGAGCCCACCACCTCAGCAACGCAACCCCTTTCTCAACCGTTCCAAGTCTCAAGAAGCATCCCAGCAAGGGCAACCTCCCCAGAAGTTCTGCTCGTACCATCAATCCAAAACGCATGGCAAAAATGAGTGCATAGGGGTACGGATCCCCGACGAAGAAGCCCACTCTAGGGTCTCTATTCGGCCAAGGCTATAGGGCAATGAGCAAGAACCTGACGCATCCCCCGCCCCCTCCGCGGAGAGACAACTTCCCTCCTTTGGATGGTTGCATAGGAACAATCACAGGCGGCACAAGCCTCTGCGGAGAAAGCACGAGGGTCGCACGTAGGTATGCGCGAGGAGGAAGACACCGCCCAACAATGCCAATACTCAGCGTAGCCAACAACTCGCCAGTGGAGCACCAACTCTCTTTCACAAAAGCAGACGCGGAGGCGGTAGAAACCCCACACTATGACCCATTGGTCATACATGCTCAGTTCGGGACAAAGCTACTCAAGCAGATCCTGATCGATACGGGAAGCTCCGCGGACTTTTTATACTGGGATGCCTTCCTGCAACTAGAGATCTCGCCCGCAGAGCTCTGACCCACCGATTGCTCGTTAGTCGGCTTCTCGGGGGAAAGGGTCGCCGTCTCCGGCGTTGTCACCTTGGATCTCATCCTGGGGGATGAGGGAAGCCCGCGCAGATCCGAGTCGATGGACTTCATGGTCATGAGTATACCCTCCGCGTACAATGTGATTCTTGGGCGGGTGTCCCTCAACAAGTTCCAGGCTGTTGCATCAGTATACCACCTCAAGGTAAAGTTTCCAGTCCGCGGAGATGTAGGAGAATCGAAGGGCCGGCAAACAGAGAGTCGGACATGCTATTTAACCACTCTGAAAGGAAAGGGCCTCGCTGATATGAATATGCTCATGACTAGTGGAGTACAAGAGGAGCTAATGTCCAAGACCAAGGCCAAGGTGAAGGCCACCCGGGCAAACCCTACAAACCCGGCGGCAAACCCTAATGGCTCGCCAAGCCACATGAAGACATCTCTCGGCACAATGTCAATTCCCTCGGCCACCAAGGCTTCCACAACTTCTTTAGCATCACACAAGATCAATGGAGTCTCCATGGCCGAGCCATTGTCACCTTTGTCGAGCCACCTGACTTGCCCTAGATTTGCGGCGGCTATGGGAAAGGAGTATAGGCCCAGGCCCACATCTGGATCGATCACTCGAGCCCGACCTGACCCACCTCTCCACCAGCTCAAGGGAGGTCCTTTGGCTCAGGGAGTGCCGAGCCAAACCGCACCCAGCCCGGACCCACGCATTAGAGCCCTTCCTTAAATTCCGGCGCCGGCCATGGCCTCACCCGGGCTAAAAGCCCAATTGAAGAATTGAAGGCCCATCCTTTCCGATCCATTTCCGAAGTGTTTTAGCTCGTTTTTAAACATTATTAGACAATATTTTAATTCCCTAAATGTCCACTAATTAGGTGTTTTGATTAGTGGCCACGTTTTAGCCTTAGTAGGTTAATTATTAGCATTTTATCTATTTGTTTTAGGTAACCGTTTGCTAGGGTATTAGGAGAAACATTTGGTCACTTTGTTGGACACGTTGAATCAGATTGAAATCCAGAGTTTTCAGTTTTCAAAGCTTTTAGTTTAGTTCTTCACTTGTGTGTCAAATCGAGTGATTTTCCTTGAGTAATTGGAGTGTGTTGCATCTTCGATTCCTCTTGGCTGCCTTTCTTGTGTTTGGTGCGTCAAATCCACACATAAGGAGGTACCTATCCATCGACATCCATCAGCCATACAATCGTTCTACCATTCACCCATAAAAACCCTAAAGTTTGCCGAAGAAGAGGCTTGTTGTTCAACCTTGGAGATCGGCCATTTTCGACTTCACCAAGAGCAATTCTTGCACAGAGGCTTCCATAGATCCGAAGGGCTATCACTCGCGGAGCAAGTCTTGTAAATCCAAGAGCTCGAGTGATGAGGCTAAAGTCGTGATGCCTATCAAAGTAATCCTTAAAAACCTAACTAAGTATAGTAGGTAAGCAAGCGTCGAATCCCACAGGGAGGTAGCAATCTTTCTAAGTGCAAAAGTTGTATGTCAATAGTAACAAAGGGGGGGGGGGGGTTTGGTTTGTTTCAATGTAACAAAGTAAATAAAAGCAAAGGATGTAATCAATTGGTGAGAAGTAACTTAGCCAGACAAATATCCACCATTCAATTTGATTGGTTGATCATTGATTATCTCTAATTCCTACCAATGAATGTTCCTATTCCTTTTCTTAATTTATAAACAGGACAAACAGACCCTGAGAATACTAACTATCAAATAACCAGGAAAACCTCCAGATTCAATTCAATAGCAGCAATAAGCACAGGAATTTTAATAGATACATGCAAGTGCAACAAACAGTCTTACTATGCATGCAATCAATTCTCTCTATAATAAACCAGTCCAAACAGTTCTTAGAATATCATAGTTGCTACTCTGAATTAGGTATTTCAAACAGAAATAACCAAACCCTAGCAATAGATAATTACTAATATCCACTAGATGATCAGGCCAGTCAAATCAGCAAGAATCAATGGGATTAAGCACAAGAGAATCAATACATTCAAAGGAAAAGAAATAGAATTATAATCTCATAACCAAATACAAACGAAAGCTTCAATCGTCGGACTAAGCAATAGTTACTTAGTTCTTCATAGTCTTCAAAGCGTAAAACTCAAAGGGAAAAACTGAACGATAATGAATAATGAAAAGGCTGCTAATGAAAAGAAAGATATAACCTAGCAAAACCTAGTTTCCATAAGATAGGAAACAATATCCTAAAAGGAAATAAAATAAACTAACGGAAATAAAAGAAATAAAATAAAATACAACGAAGTTCGGACGAAGCGAAAATCCCATGTGCATGAACAGTAGCCGCGATCGTGGCAAGATATCCGCGACCGCGGAAAAGTTTATGATCTCTCGTTGTCTTGCTCGTTTCCGCGACCGCGGCTGGGGCTTCCACGCCCGCGGAATTTCTCCTGTAGCTCTCTTCAGCTTCTTCTTCTCGCCTTGTGGTCTACTCTTGTGGCTTTCTCTTCCATCTTCTTAAGTCTTCATTTAAGCTCTTGAAAAGCACCAAATCAACACTCCTTCTCCACAACTCCATTCTCCTAACTTATGCTCTAAACTAGACCTATCAAAAACCGACCCAACCCGAAAATCCGACCCGAAAGGACCCGAACCCGACCCGAACGTCACTGGGTCAAGAAGGACCCGAACCCGAAGGACCCGAACCCAAACCCGACCCGACCCGAACGCAAATCCGAGCTCGCGGGTCCCCTTTATTTTGTATATTTTATTTCATTTATATTAAATATTTTAATATACTTTATTAAATAATAATATAATATTAATTATATTATTATAATTATTTTATTAAAGTTAAAAATCATAATAATAATCATAAAAAAGGGCATGTTCGACCCGCTGGGTCAACCCGAACCCGACCCGCCCGACCCGAAAATTTTATCAACCCGATCGACCCAAACCCGATTTGACCCGAACCCGACATGACCCGAACCCGACCCGCACGACCCAGTTGACAGGTCGGTTCTAAACCCATACAAACGGTACCTAAAACTCCGATAACAACTCCTAGTTAAGCACTAAAAAGTAGAGCTGATCAAATTTCCCCATGCTTAAACCTTGCTCGTCCTCGAGTAAGCTAATAGACACCTACTCCTCCAATGAAATGCCCAAGGTCTCAGGAAGCACAACAAAACTATCTCCACTAAGAACTGCACCTATACATGAATCTCCAAGTACCAACACAATCAACACAACACGCACAACATACAAGCTTTAAAGGAAAGCAGAGTACTTCCCCTAAGCTTATCCCGAACACCATAGAGTGAATAAAAATATATAATCCTAGCCTCCATTTATTTTCTTATAATTCCCAAAGTGACCTACCCGAAACCTCCTTATATCACCTCTTCTTAAGTCACCACGCCAGGAAAAAAATGAGGAATCCTAATAATCACTCTTCTTCTTTTCACTCATTTTGCCAAGACGCCCTTTCGGGTTTTCACCAAGCCACTCATTTCATTTTTCAATAGATGGGCTCACAAAAACTCACATCACTCTTGACCTCTTATTACCCCAGCCTAATGCTGGTCCAAGCCACTTGCTTATTGCCTAAGCCGCCCTCTCGGGTTTTCGACTTATCCCAGGATTTATTTATTTTTTTGCTTTTTTCAATATTTTTGACTTTTTCAAAAAAATTATTAATTTATTCAGACGATTAGCAAGTAGAGATCACTCCCCCATGCTTAAACATTGCATTGTCCTCAATGTAATGGAAGACAAAAAGATGAAGCACAGGGAAAAGCAAAAAAGTACTCACACCGTCGCCGAGGTGGCCTGGATGTGGATGTCGGTGCTGGCGGTAACGCAATGAAAGCACATATCGCTGGTGTTGCGGCAGTTCTCCTCAATCAAACTCCACGTGCAACCAAATAAATCCACTGCAAAGTGTAGTGGTACATCAAAGAAAACGGGGTTGCACGGGCCTTCAACGAACACATAAGTGAAGCCCAAGTGTAATCGTGTAGCGGGCTCTAGTGTTCCTCTTCAGCAGCTGTCGAATGTCGGGCCATCATCATTGCCAAATAAAATGTTGGGCGAATGTCTCCTCCTTTGCAGCATGATGTGCACCACTCTCGTAGGAAAACTCGGACAGCTGGCCGTGATCGCGGAAATGAGGCCGCGGTCGCGGAAAAACATCGAACTTTTTTTTTGATGAGGGAGATTTACAGTGGCATTACCGCGGTTGCGGAAAATTTTCCGCGGTCGCGGTAAAGCTTTTGGTGCGAGTCGAACACCGTCTTCGAAAATTGGCTTCGGGTCTCCTACCTGCAGGTTAGTCTAAACCGAAAACAACACAAATAAAAACTTGAAACGAAAAGACATGAAAAGAATTACTTACCTCGGGTTGCCTCCCGAGCAGCGCCTTGGTTATTGTCGTGGCTCGACTCATCTAAGGTGATCAATTGTCAACTTCGGGTTCTTTAAGAACCGTCTCTTCTATGATGTTGGTGTCAAAACCTTCATGATAAGGTTTTAACCTTTGACCATTCACCTTGAACACTGACTGCGCGTCAGTATCATATAGCTCCACCGGGCCATGGGGGAAAACGCGAGCAACAACATAGGGGCCGACCCAACGGGATCGGAGTTTACCCGGAAAGAGACGAAGGCGAGACATAAATAATAGGACTTTGTCCCCTGGCTTAAAATCCTTTCTCAAAATATTCTTGTCGTGCCAGGCCTTGTTCTTCTCCTTGTAAGTGACTGCGTTATCATAAGCTTCAAGTCGCAGTTCCTCTAATTCTTACAGCTGTAACTTGCGGAATTCTCCAACTTCATCAATCCGCATGTTGTAGTTCTTTACAGCCCAAAATGCCTTGTGCTCGAGGTCCACTGGAAGGTGACAAGCTTTCACGAACACCAATTTATAGGGTGACATCCCGATGGGTGTCTTGTAAGCAGTACGATAAGCCCAGAGTGCATCATCTAGTCTCAAACTCCAATCCTTCCTATTCGGGGCCACCGTCTTCTCAAGTAGGCATGGGCATCCGGTCCGGACCGGACCGGACATGAACGGTACGGTCCGGACCGGCGGACCGTAAAGTTTTTGAAATCCGGACCGTATCGGTCCGGTCCTTTACGGTCCGGTCCACGGTCCGGACCGGTAAGACTGAATTTGTATTCTTTCTTTGTATTTGTTTGTTTACGGTCCGGATCGGACCGGACCTAAAAAAAAAGCAAGAGCCGATCGACATAAAAAAAGACATGAATTAATGATTTCAAAAAAAAATACCTTCATTTCTAGAAATCATCACGCAAGAGACAGATGATTTCTATGAATCATCAATTCGGATTGATGATTTCTAAAAATAAAGTATCAGCATTAGTGATTTAGTGCATTGCCACTGACTCAGCTTAAAGCCTTAAACTCCCTTAAAGTATCAGCATTACCACTGAGTCAAGTACTCAACTGTCTCCAACTCTCCAAGGGCGAGGAACGAATTGATGATTTCTAAAATTCGACAATCCCATGCATAGTAACAAAAATACCTTAAGCATTCAACTAAAAAAAAAACAATAGACAATAGTGTCTTAATTTTTAGTAATGTCTATAAAACTATAAAGTGATTAAACTTCATGACTTGAGGGGTGACTTGTTTGATAACTAGTGTAACTCTTTCAATCCCATGCATATACGCCCGCCTACAATTGACAAAGTACAAACAAAGTTAACAAACTCATTCAATTACTAAGAATTATAAATCAAATAGGATCATTTTGAACATACACAATAGCAAAAGTCTCATACCTATATGGCTATAGGTCTAGCAAAGAATGTGGCCTCATCAAGCATAAAATGTGCCTTCATCATTCTCATCATCTATCAATTAATAAAAGACATGAATTTCAGTTTTAAGAATATCAAATGAAGAAACAAGGTTCAATATATATATAAAATATTATAATCAAACATTTGTTTACCTTCATCACTCTCATCTTCTGATTCATCATTATCTTTACTTTTCTTTGTCCTTGTGCGTAGTCGTAACCAATCCTGAGTGCATACAAGTGCATGAACATTCTTTTGACAATAATAACATAATATTAGTATTTAGTATATAATAGTAAAGTTCATCTAAGTATTAAAAAATGACTTAAAAAAGAGCTTACTTTGGAAGACAAACGACTTCTATACTTCGTGAGGTGACGTCCTCCTATGCTAAATGTAGATTCAGATGGAACTATAGTTATGGGAATGGCAAGAACATCACGAGCCATACGTGAAAGGATAGGATATCTAATCCCATTGAGTCTCCACCATTTTAATACATCACCCTTTTTTGGTTCATTTCTTTCAGTCAAGTACAAATCAAACTCAGATCTTGAAGCATCATCTCGATCTAAATTATCTCTTGTCATTCCTTCATTAAATTCTTGCATCCAACTTGAACTTTCATCTTCAAGCAAAGGATTTGATCCCGACCCAACATCTTGACTTTCCGAGGCAGCATAGTAGTTTGCATAACGATAAAACAACTCATAAGCAACATCCTTGACTAAGGAGACCAATTGTTCCACATTTTCTCGACCAAACATCATCTTAAGAGCAGCACTCACCCCACGAAGCTTATAAAAAGGATCAAGAATGGCAGGAATAAACATCACCACATTCAACTTATCAAAAGAACCCCAATACTTGTCACACTTCTTTTTCATCTCATTCGCCATCTTTTTTAGAGTAGTGTCCTCACTAGCAGCCAATTTATCTAGCACCTTCACAGCTCGAGCTATATGGAAAATCAAGTAGTTACTTGTGACATACAAGGAACCTGAAATACGGTTTGTCAAATCATAAAACTCCTTCAAGTAAGAGACAAGCACTTCAATCTTATTCCAATCAGAAGAGCTCAAAGGACCCAAATCTGAATCATCCAAACGTGGAATTTCCATTCGAGATAAGACACCTTTATAAGGTAGGGCACTATTCAACATCTCATATGTTGAATTCCACCTAGTACACACATCAAGCTTCAAAGCAATGTTGCAATCACCCTTGCATTTCTCAACTAGTTGTTTGAAAGCAAGCTTTCTAGCAGGAGAAACTTTAACATACTTAACCACAACTCGAAGCTTATCAACATATTTTCCACACTCTGCAATACCATCCTGAACAATCAAATTTAAAATGTGTGCCATGCATCTTATATGCAAAAACTTGCCCTCACTAATGCAGCCCTTTTCTTTTTCCATTTCAGTCAAGTAAGCACAAGCAACATCATTTGAAGAAGCATTATCAACCGTCACAGTTAAAAGCTTCTTATCCAAACCCCAATAAGTTAAGCAATCATCAATAGCCCTACCAAGATCATGTCCTTTATGACTAGAAATGGGACAAAAATTAATGACCTTCTTTTGCAAATTCCAGTCATTATCAATGAAATGGGCAGTGACACACATATAACTATCCCTTTGTGAGGATGTCCAAGTATTTGTAGTCACACACACCCACTGACATGAATTTATAAAAAAACCCTTTCAACTTTTCTCTTTCCCTGGTATAAAGATTGAAGCAATCACGTTGAACTGTGCGACGTAAAGGCATAACAAACTGAGGACAAGCAGCAAAAAATGCATTTTTCAATCCATCCTTCTCTACAGATCTATATGGCATCTCATCTCTAATAATCATTTCAACAACAGCCTCTCTCACCACATTAGCATCAAAACTCCAATTTTTCATTTTTATGCCATTATCACCCAAGTTTTCAAAGATAAGCTGAGTTTGTGTACCTTTTCCCTTATTTGCTGGATTTTTCTTGCAACTTTCAAAATGTTTCTTCACATTCTTCGTGCCATTCTTGTTAGAATCACAAGCGTAAGTAACGCTACAATATTTGCACTTTGCCCTTCGAAGATTGTTTTCATCAAAATATTCTTCATAAGCAACCCAATAATCAGCTTTCGTCTTTCTCCTCTTTTTAACAGGTTCTCGAACACTTGTTTGTTGTAAGGATTCTCCACCAGGATGCTCTTCAAACTCATCAACATTCACTTCTACAAAATTTTCTGGAGAATCATGGCTTTGCTCAATTTCCTCTTCCGTAGGGGCAAGACCTCTAGTTAATCTAGTGCGTTTCATAATCTGTTCGTCAATGATCAATCAAAAGAAACATTACTTTTATCACAAAGACAAATAATCACTTATCACATAAAAAACATACAGAAATAAACCCCCACCAACTTACGTTGCAAGAAAGTTTCGTAGACAATTCCATGGATAGTTCTTTACTCATAATTCTGTATTTCTGTTTGCAAAATCATTCAATTTAATTAATCAATTAATTGAATTCAGAGTACTTCAAACATAAAAACCATTCAATTTAATTTGTTAAGTAAACTTACAAACCAAAATTCTAAGTATATAAATTTCGATCTAAGCAGAAATACAAAAGAGAAGACGAGTGAACTGTGACATTCATATAATTTACATGCATATAAATTCTGTATAAATTTTAACTATATAAAATTATAAATTCATATAAATTCTGGATAAGCAGAAACCAAAATTCTAACTATATAAATTCTATAGACATATATAATTTAGGACAAGCAGCATAAATTCTGTAGACATATATAAATTCTGCAGAAACCAAAATTCTGTAGACATTACATATTTACATTTTACATGCATATGAAATTTACATTCAGATTTCAGAGATTCTAAGCATGGTTGTAACATTACCGAAGAGAAGACGAATGAAGTAATGAACTGTGAAGTACTGAAGTCAGTGAACTACCGAATAGAAGTCAGTGAACTTACAGTTACAGAAGAGAAGACGACTCAGACGAGTGACGACCGGAAGAGGAGACGAGATATGACCGGACCGGACTGGAGACAATGGCGACTGGACCGGAGGACTAGAGATGAGTGAGTCGGACTGGAGGAGACGACTGGAAGTGAGTCGGACTGGAGAAGACGCCCGGAAGAGGAGACGCCGGAGACGAGTGATGACCGGACTGGAAACGACTCAGACGAGTGACGACCGGACGCCGGAGAATTTGAGAAGACGACCGAAATCTGGAGTCTGGAGACGCCGAACCGTCCGGAGAACGGGAGAGGCGACCGGCGTGGAGAAGTGCGAACTGCAGAGAAATGTAGATTGGAGGAGACCCGCTGCGACTGGAGAGGCGAGAAGACTGAGAAGTCAATAACGACGTAGTGTGAAATTGTGAATGTACTATTGTATTGAGAATTAGGGTTAAACAAAATAGCAAACAGGTTTTTATTTATTTATTTAAAACGGTCCGGCCGGTCTGGACCGTAAAAATTATGGTCCAGACCGGGACCGGACCGTAAACCGGAATTAGAGATTTTTCGGACCGTGGACCGGACCGTAACGATCCGGTCTTGGATCAGACCATAAATTTCCGGTCCGGTCCAGTCCGGTCTTACAGTCCGGTCCAATTTTGCCCATCCTTATTCTCAAGGATTGTTTTGATCTCTCTATTGGACACTTCAGCTTGCCCATTAGTCTGTGGATGGTAAGCAGTGGAAACTTTATGCGTGACATGGTATTTCTTCAGTAGCGCATTCACGGTCCTATTGCAGAAATGTGTCCCCTTATCGCTTATGAGAGCTTTAGGGATCCCAAACCTGGTGAAAATGTTCTTCTGTAGAAAACCTGCCACAGCTTTAGAGTCATCAGTCTTGGTGGCCTTCGCTTCCACCCACTTGGAAACGTAGTCCACCGCAAGCAAAATATAGAAGTTCCCGAAGGAATTAGGAAATGGTCCCATAAAGTCAATGCCCCAAACATCAAAAATCTCGCAAAAGGTTAATGATGATTGTGGCATCTCATTCCTTCGAGATATATTCCCAACTCTCTGGCATCGATCACAGGACTTACAAAAGGCATATGCATCCCGAAAGATGTGTGGCCAATAAAATCATGCGCCCAACACCTTCCTAGCAGTTTTATTTGCCCCAAAGTGGCCCCCACATGTATGAGAATGACAAAAAGTGAGGACAAATTGTACCTCATTATCTGAAAGACATCGACGGATTACCTGGTCAACACAGTGCTTCCAAAGATAAGGGTCATCCCACACATAGAATCGAGACTCACGCCTTATCTTGTCTTTTTGTGCTTTAGAAAAATTAGGCGGGAACTCTTCTCGAACGAGGAAGTTCACCAGGTCAGCATACCATGGCTTGAATGTGCGGAGTCCAAGTATCAACTCCTCGGAACCAAACTCGGAGGGAGTGTCAAAAGCATTTCCGCGGTCGCGGAATTTCTTCGAGAAAAGTAACGAGACAAACAAATGTGCCATGGATATTTCCGCGGTCGCGGAAAAATTTCTGTAGATTGGCTTGTGCATGGGTTTGATTCAGGGGCACTTCCACGGTCACGGGAATTCGTCCGCGGTTGCAGAAAACCTTCTGTAGTGATTCCGCACAGTGTGTCATCGGGAAAATCGCCCTGTATCTGCGCCTTCTTCTCGGGTTTGTCTTCTTCATGCACAAGCCTGCTTAAGTGATGAGCCACCAAGTTCTCGGCTCCCTTTTTATCTCTGATCTCCACATCAAACTCACTCATCAGCAGTATCCAACGAATCAGTCTTGGTTTAGCCTCTTTCTTCACCAATAAATAACGCAGAGCTGCATGATCCGTATAAATAATCACTTTGGTGCCAAGTAGGTATTGCCTAAATTTCTCTAGGGCAAACACAACATCTAGCAATTCCTTTTCGGTGGTGGAGTAGTTCCACTGCGCTCCATTCAGGTTCATGGAAGCATAGTGAATCACATGAGAAGCTCTTGCTTCTTTTTGCCCCAGAACTGCTCCCACAACATAATCACTAGCATCGCACATTATCTCGAAAGGGAGAGACCAATCGGGTGCTTGAATAATTGGTGCACTAGTGAGGCGAGCTTTCAATTCATCGAATGCCTTCTTGCACTTGTCATTAAGCTCAAGATTTACCTCCTTCTTTAGCAGCTCGCATAGGGGTGATGAGATCTTGGAAAAGTCTTTAATAAATCTGCGGTAGAAACCTACATGGCCTAGAAAAGAGCACACTTCACGCACATTAGTAGAATAAGGCAAAGACTGAACTATATCAATCTTCGCCTTATCGACCTCAATACCCTTAGATGAAACTATATGTCCTAGCACAATGCCTTGTTTGACCATAAAGTGACACTTTTCAGAATTAAGAACCAAGTTGGTTTCTACACATCTTTTAAGCACAAGTGATAAGTGGTCCAAACATGCATCAAAGCTATCACCATGAACTGTGAAATCATCCATAAATACCTCAATGAAATGTTCCACATACTCAGAAAAAATGATTACCATGCATCGTTGAAAAGTCCCAGGTGCGTTACACAACCCAAATGGCATCCTGTGGTATGCAAAAGTACTGAAATGGCATGTAAACGTCGTCTTCTTTTGATCCTCTGGCTCTATGGCCACCTGAAAATAACCTGAGTATCCATCTAGAAAACAATAATAGGGGCGACCAACAAGTCGCTCGAGCATTTGATCAATAAAGGGTAAAGGAAAGTGATCCTTTCTAGTCACCGCATTCAGCTTACGGTAATCAATGAATACTCTCCACCCTGTTTGCACGCGGGTGGGAACCAACTCTCCTTGCTGATTCTCCACAACTGTTATGCCTCCCTTCTTAGGAACAACATGCGTAGGACTCACCCATTTACTATCTGAAATAGGGTAAATCATACCTGCTTGTAGGAGCTTCAGCACCTCCTTCTTTACCACCTCCATCATTGGTTGGTTGAGTCTTCTCTGTGGCTGTCTAGATGGTTTGGCCTCTTCCTCCAGCAGAATCCTATGCATACATGTAGTGGGACTAATCCCCTTGATGTCGGCAATGGTTCATCCCAAGGTTGTCTTGTGCTCTTTGAGCACTACCACCAATTTCTCCTCTTGGTTCATGGAGAGCTTGCTAGAGATGATGACCGGTAATGTGTTATCCTCTCCAAGGAAAGCATACTTGAGGTGGTCTGGCAGCTGTTTAAGTTCAATCTCTGGTGCCTACACAATGGAAGGTAAAAGCCTCTCGCTTGGCACTGTTAGTGGAATGGGGCCAACGCCCAAAGGATTAAGATGAAGCTTACCGTAGGCATCCAAGTGAGCCATAGTTTCCTGTAGGTTAGTAGATAAAGCAAAATCTATATGTGGATCTACTATCTCATTCTCTAAAATAGATTGTAACTCATCCGAACCAGTAGTATCAAAGACATCTTGTACTAGGATCAATCACATCAATAGAGCATAAAGAATGATCATCAATGGGGTGTTTCATAGCACCATAAATATTGAATTTCACCTCCTCCCCATCTAATTTCATAGTAAGGGTTCCAGTACTTACATCAATCTTTGTACGGGCTATTTTCAAAAATGGCATACCTAACAGTATATGGGTTGCGTGCTTATCATGGTCCATATCTAGCACAAAGAAGTCCGCAGGAAAAATCAGATTATCAACCATTACAAGAACATCTTCAACTACCCCTTTCGGGTACATATTAGATATATCAGCCAATTGAACAACTATTCATGTCTCATGCAATGGTCCTAATCCTAATGATTCATACAAAGAATAAGGCAAGACGTTTATAGATGCACCTAGATCTAGCATAGCTTTATCAAATTTAGTGTCACCTATTACGCATGGAATACTAAACATGCCAGGATCACCACACTTATTAGGCATACGCCTTTGAAATACAACAGAGACATGTTCGCTCACCTTAATCTTTTGCTTTCCCTTCAATTTCTGATTTCTTTTGATGGTACACAGTTCTTTCAGAAATTTAGCATAGCGAGGAATGCTCTTGACAAGTTTGAGTAAGGGAATGTTTACCTCGCATTTACTAAAGGTCTCGAAGATCTCCTTGTCGTTTTTCGGCCTTCTCGTGTCCTTCAGCGCCTCAGGGAATGGCGCGGGTGGCTTCAGCGAACCGAGCAGAGGAAAAAATGGACGAATATAATCATCGTTGACGTCTACAAGTGATCCACCGTCGCGGATTGGGTCCCGCGGTCGCGGATCTTCGTCTAGCAATTCTGGGGCTTCAGAGGGTTTTCCGCGATCGCGGATTTCTGTCCGCGGTCGTGATGCGAACAACCCCCTAAAGTGTCGTTAGCAACGCACGATCTTTGATTCCTCAAGCTTGTAGTCGAATTCTTATCTTCCGTAGCCAAAGTGATGGCTTTCCTAGGGCTAAATAGATAGCCTTCAAACTCGTTCAAAGAGATGAACGGAGAGATCAAAATGATGATCGCGAGACACCGAAGAGACGGTGTTTGAATTGCTCGAAGCGACGAGCTACGGGATAGTTGATCCATGGGATCAAAGGGTTTGATGTTGGAATTCAAGGAAGGAGCGTACTCAACATTACTACTCAAATTCAACATCAAGTTTACAAACTAGGGTTTTCTAAGTTTAAATACCGTCAAAATAATATTTCCTAAAAGAAAAGATCTCGGAAAAATAATCCGCACCGCGTCAGGTCTTCCGCACGGTTTGTAACACAACCGCACGGTTTGTTACAAACTGTGCAGTTCAACTGAAAGCAATGTTTTGGCTGGTGCACGGTTTGTATACAACACCGCACGGTTTGCAGCAAACCGTGCACTTCTACTGAACGGCATTCTGATGCTTTCTCGTCCGGCGTCGACTAAGGAGGGACCTCATCTAATCCTTCATAGGTCAAGAGAAGGACCCATTTAGGACTAGATGAACCCGCGTCACTTGCGTGCGCTCGCGAGACTAATGATTGTGTTGCTCACTCCATTGCCCTTGTGCGAGCTCTTGTTATCGGGCCATTCGAGCGCACCTTCATTGCGTCCTCTTCATCCTTCGCCGTCATCGAGGGGGTCATGGAGCTATCAGATCGTGGATTCGCTTAGAAATTCTCGTCTCCTCTAGAAACTTTTCCGCGGTCGCGGGAATTCTGCCACGGTCGTGGAATTTTGTCGAACTTTTCTTCGCTCCCAGGAACATTTCCACGGTTGCGGAATTCCTTCGGAGAATTTGTCTGCAATTTCAGCTCCGTTTCCAGCCATCTTCTCTTCCACTGTTTCTTCCCTTTTAGTTAAGGGGGTGACATTCAGATCTTTACCACTTCTCATCGTCACCGCACTGACATTCTCTCTCGGGTTCACTACCGTTTGAGATGGTAGCTTCTCCAAATCCCTGGCCTCCAACTTGCTAACCGCTTGAGCTATTTTCCCAACCTGATTCTCCAAGTTCTGAATGCTAGACTTCGTCTCTTGCTGATGTTGGATCGATGTTTTCTGATGTTGTATCATGCTCTGAGTGAGAGATCGAATCATGTCCTCAGTAGACATTGAGGAACTCGGATTTGGTACTGGTGGTCTATGCGCGTATGGTTGCCCGTACTGTTGTTGATTGCCATGCGGATGGAACTGTTGTTGGCTTGGATCGAACTCCTGGTTATCATGGCCTTAGAGAGGGTATTGCTGATTCCCGTATCTCAGATTGGGGTGATCCCTACACCCTGGATTGTAGGTGTTAGAGTACGGGTCATATCTCGGCCTCTATGGACCAAAACCTCTTACAACGTTTGCCTCAGTCTCAGGTTCAAGAAGTGTTGGGCACTCGTCAGTGGGGTGCAGCGTATCATAACAGATTCTGCAGGACTTAACTTGTTGTGGGCCACCTTTTATCAAGAAGCGCTTCATCATCTCCTTCATTTCATCCAACTTAGATTTCGGGGGAGAAAATGGATGTGAGCCAGCTTCCCTTGCTAAATAGGGGCTCGCCCTTTTGTTGAATTGTCTTGAGCTCTCAGATAGATCAAAGAATACCTCAAATGCTGCAGCTGGCGTCTTGTTTAAAATGCTACCGCCACAAGTTGCGTTTACCATTCTGTGCTCATCCTCAAGAAGCCCGCCATATAGATATAGAATGAGATCTTGGTCAGAATAACCACGGTATGGGCAGCTAGATATCAACCTCCTGAATTTCTCATAATATTCATACAACGTCTCAGTAGCATGTTGTTCGATGTTGCTGATGATTCTCTTCAGACTATTGAGTTTCGTTGCAGGGAAGTACTTCTCAAGAAAGGCTTTCTTCATCTTCGCCCATGTATCTATGCTTCCCGGAGCCAAATAATAGAACCAATCATTGGCCGCATCCTTCAGAGAGAAATAAAAGGCCCTCAGCTTGATTTGGTCCTCAGTGACGTTCCTCGGCTTCATGCTGGAGCAGACAACGTGGAATTCAGAAAGATGCTTGTTGGGGTCTTCTCCATTCAGCCCATGGAAGTGGGGTAGTAAATGGATCAGCCTAGATTTGAGCTCAAAATTCACGCCATCCGCCAACTCAGGGAATTGCACAGCGAGCAGCTGCTATTCTAGATTCGGGGCAGCCAACTGCCTCAAAGTCGGTGCTTCCTCAGCCATCTCTAGTTGCGTACGGGCTGCTACACGGTTTCTGGATAGTGTTTGTTCGATCTCTGTATCAAAATCTAAAAGTGGAGAGTCAGTAGCACGGGTGTGGACCATAAGATATGTCCACACAAAAGTTGGCACACAAACACACACGAAGAAAAATTAAAACTTTGCCTCCCCGGCAACGGCGCCAAATTTGATGAGGCTAAAGTCGTGATGCCTATCAAAGTAATCCTTAAAAACCTAACTAAATATAGTAGGCAAGCAAGGGTCGAATCCCACAGGGAGGTAGCAATCTTTCCGCGGTCGCGGGACCCAATCCGCGACCGCGGAAAGGCTACTGGCGACCCAGATCCTTTCGAAGTTGCCCACGACGATTATGTTCGTCCGTCTTTTCCTCTACTCGGTTCGCTGAAACCACCCGTACCCTTTTCCTGAGGCACTGAAGGATACGAGAAAGCTGGAGAACGACAATGAACTATTCGAGACCTTCAGTAACTGCGAGGTAAACATTCCTTTGATCAAGCTAGTTAAGAGCATCCCTCGCTATGCAAATTTTTTGAAGGAACTGTGCAAGATTAAGAGAAAGAAAGCTGTGAAAGCGAAGAAGAAAGTCAAAGTTAGTGGGAATGTCTCTGCTATGCTGCAAAAGTGGTTGCCAAAGAAGTGCAATGACCCAGGCATGTTCAGCATTCCCTGCAAAATAGGTGACACCACGTTCGATAAAGCCATGTTGGATTTGGGTGCATCTATAAACGTACTGCCTCTCTCACTGTATGAGTCTTTGGAGCTTGGAACACTGATTAAGACAGGGACTGCGATTCAATTAGCGGATATGTCCTATGTGTATCCCAAGGGAGTCGTGCAGGATGTTCTGGTAGAGGTTGATAATTTGATTTCCCCTACTAATTTCTTTGTGATGGATACGGGACAAGACAAACATGCAGCCTCCGTGATGTTGGGTAGGTCGTTCATGAACACGGAGAATACAAAAATTGATGTGAGTATGGGTTCACTCATAATGTAGTTTGACGGGGTGAGGGTCGGATTCAACATCGATGATGCAAAGAGACACCCTCCTGATTACAACCTTGAGTGTTCGGTTGATGTGAGCAACCCGAGCTAAATTGAAGATCACCAAGTCGAGCCGCGACAATAACCAAGGCGCTGCTCGGGAGGCAACCCAAGGTACGAAATTCTTTTCTTGTCTTTTCCTTTCTAGCTTTCATTATTGTTGTTTTGTTTTCGTGTTTTAGACTAACTTGCAGGTAGGAGACTGACGTGGCTAAAAGATGCACAAGCAAATGTCGTTAATTAGCCTTATCAAAGTAAATTATCCTAACAAACCCACTAAACAGAAGTATAGTAGACAAGTAAGGGTCGATCCCACAGAGAAGGTTTGATGTAGTATGCAGCCGTGAATGACAAGTAACACAAACGGGGGTTTAGTTATCAAGAAAGTAAACAAGTAAAGCAAACAAGTCTGATTTATGTAGGAAGAAAATATAATGAGGGAAAGTAGTTCCACTAGAGTGAGATCCACAATACAGAGATAGAGTTTGATCACTGAAATCTATTTCGTCCAAGTTCTTTTAATTATCCTGATAGTCGTTCCCACCCTGATCTTGAGTACTATTGATTCTCACAGTTGTCAATAGACTTATTACTATGCCAATGATAAAGTACCACTGATTCTCACAGTTGTCAGCGTACTTTAGCACCAACACAGCAATAGCAATGCACACAAAGATATAGGATACATGCAAGTAGAAAGACGTACAAGTACTCACTCCCCTACTTAACATGCAATCGATTCTCACTCACAATTGTACGCTCGGAACCCCTATACGCACAATTGTGTTTGCCACTAGATATGCACTCGGAACCCCTATATGCAATCCTAGGAATTGATAAAACGTATTCAACCTAGTTGATCAGACTAAGAAGAATAACAAGAAATCAAGATCAATATAACCAAGAGAATCAATCCGATACAAATAAGGATAAGAACAAGGAATAGAAATCTCACAAACACATCAACTGTACTGCTTCAATCGTCTAGCAGAACAAAGGTGAAGTTAGTTCTCCATCAAAGGGGATGAAAAACTAAGAAAAGTAAAAACGATGATAACAAATAGTCCAAGTCTCCGTAATAGTGTGTCTGTCGTAGTGTGTCCTCCTCTTAACCTAGAAAGAGGGCTTAAATAGTCTTAACAAACTAGGTTAAACTAAAGCGGAATTTAAAGGAAACAGAATAACAATAAAATAAAGTCTCAAACATAAAAGGAAAGAAAATAGTCTCTGGCGCGAGGTCATTAAGCACAGCCACCGCGGGGCGGCGAATTCCACCACGGGGCGTCGAACTTTCACCGTGGGGCAGTGGCATCCTCTGGCGCGGGCTCCATCTTCACTGAGAGTCACCGCCGGGCCGCGGTACTTCTGACGCGGGGCGGTAAGCTCAATTCTCCAGCTCTCTTCTTCTCTGCTCCTGCTGCCCTTCAATCCTACCAAGTGTTGGTAGTCTTCTCCATGAATGCTCCAGCAGCTCCATCCATCCTCATGCTTCATCTAAGCTGCAAATCCTTGAATTTCTTCACTTCTCTCCATAACATCTGGATTACAGACTTAGCACCAAAACTCATCTAAAACCTCTCCAAATCATGCTAATAATTCCTAGTAAAGGTGTATGAAATAACACCTATCAGAGACCGAAGCCAAAAATTTGAAGACGGTGTTCATGTCGCACCAGACAGGAATCCGCGGGCGCGGAAAATTTTCCGCGACCACGGTTTCGCCACTATAAGTCTCCTTTACCTGGAAAAAAAATTAAAAAAATATATACTATCTTCCCAGTTGTCCGAGTTTTTCTTTGAGAGATGGTGCGCATCATGCTGTCAAGAAGGAGACATTAGCCCCACATTTGTATTTGGCACCGATGATGGCCCGACATTCAACAGTTGACGAGGAGGAACACCAGAGCCCACAACACGATTACATTCAGGCTCCAATTCTGTGTTCGTTGAAGGCCCGTGCAACCCCGTTTCTTTGATGTACCACTTCCCTTACAGTGGATCTATTTGGTTGCACGTGGAGTTTTGCTTGAGGAGGACCGCCGCAACACTAGAGACATGTGTTTTGAATGATTTACCCCCAGCCCCAACATCCACATCCAGTACACCTCGGCGACAGTGTGAGTACTTTTCTGCTTTCCCCTGTGCTTCATCTTTTTGTCTTTCATCACATTGAGGACAATGCAATGTTTAAGCATGGGGGATTGATCTATACTTGCTATTCGTCTGAATAAAGAGAAAAAAATAAAATAGAAAAAGTCAAAAATATGAAAAAAGACAAAAATAAATCCTGGGATAAGTCAAAAACCCGAAAGGGCGGCTTAGGTAATAAGTAGGTGACTTGGACCAGCATTAGGCTGAGGTAACAATTGGTCAAGAGTGATGTGAGTTTTTGTGAGCCCATCTATTGAAAAATGAAATGAGTGGCTTGGTGAAAACCCGAAAGAGCGCCTTGGCAAAATGAGTGAAAAGAAGAAGAGTGATTATTATAATTCCTCATTTTTTCTGGCGTGATGACATAAGAAGAGGTGATATAAGGAGGATTTGGGTAGGTCACTCTGGGAGGTATAAGAAGATTGATAAGCACTACTTTATAGGGCTTAACTAAGAGTCATTAGCGGATTTATTGGTGCCGTTCGGGTAGATTTAGACACATTCATGTGTATGGCGTTTGGGGGCGAAGTTGGTATTTTTGGAGGTGTTTGAGCTGTTTTGGAGATCATAGGAAATACTGAGGATGAAGCCACTAGTAGAAGACGCCAAGGAGTTATGAAGTATTGGCGAGGAGGTGCTGAAGACACACTTTTGGAGGCCTTGGGAGCATTCGGAGCTGAAGAGACGAAGACACTGAAGGAGTGGCTTCACGGTGGCCGCCGTTCACATCGCGACGACCGCCGCCAAAGGATTCCCAACGACCATGGCTACGACTTAAGAACGGCGACCGCCGTTTAAAGCCGGCGACCGCCGCGATTACGGCGCCCGCCGCCACTGTCAGAAGCCCACCGAGCCCGTTTCCAGATCTATTTTATTTTGGATTATTTTATTACGGTTTTAGTATTTTCGTTTTAGGTTAATTTAGACTGATTTACTTTTAGTATTTGAAGGGTAGAGAAGAGGCTTATTTCATATATCTCTCGAACCCTAATTTCAATTTTCATTCTACGTACTTTTGCATGGATTTTATCTATTCTCTTGCTTGATTGCTTATGATTGATATTGATAATTTCTAGTCTGATCAACTAGGGTTTGTTGTTATTGATCTATTGCAAGATTTAGATTGTTACTGGTTGAGCATATCTATTTCAGAGTAGCAACTGCATCGTGCTAGTATCTGGTTGTGCTAGTCTTATGCAGAAGAGAACTGATTTACATTCTAGGATAAAAGCTAGTTGTTTTATGCTAGAATTGTATCCAACTATATTCCTATCCGTAAAGCTGCTGTTAAACTGAATCTTGATAGTTTCAGGGTTGTTTAATTAGTTAGTGCTAATAGTATCTGGTTGTGCTATTAGTTATATCTGAAAAGGAATTGGAATTTTCATTGCATGAGATTTTGAATGAGTATCTAGGATCAACTTGTCATACGAATAGTGGATGTTGTTTGACTAAGTGCTTTTCCCATCACTGAGTTCATCAACTTTTAGTTTGTTTACTTTTGCATGCTTAGATTCATTAAAACATACAAAACCCCCCTTTGGTTACTTTGGATTGACATACAAATTACATATTAAGATAGACTTTGTCTCCCTGTGGACTCGACCTTTACTTATCTACGACTACGGTTTAAGGTTTGTTTGGATATTTTGCATAGCTGGAATTAGCACGACAAATTCCTGTTATCAAATTGGCGCCGTTGCCGGGGAGGCAATAATCTATTTTGTGTGTGTGATTGTAACACCCCTAAAACTTAACCCTTTTGGAAAGGTATTACCGCCAGTGACCCCAGTGTTCCTTATCGAGATCACCCAAGGCCTTACCATTTAAATACAATTTATGAAATACAAATGATACATAATGATCAAAGCATTCAGTTCCAAAACATAACATTGTCAAGGAAACATGAGTTACGGGATTACAACCCAATCCCGAATAGGTTAACACAGAGTTTAAACCAAATACAGCGGAAGTCTTATAAAGTAGGGTACAACGGAAGTCTTATAAAATGCATTACAACCAAAGTCATTGCCCAAAAGATCTCAACCTGATTAACGAAATAACTCAAACATTCGAAAACCACCGTCGACTCCATAGTCCTTCTATTCTTCTGAGCTACTTTCTATCTGATGTGCCGAATCGAACGGATGACACCAGCCCACATGCAGAGAACAAAGTTCGTGGGTTAGTCTACTTGAATAGACTAGCAAGGGTACAAAGCAGAAGGTTCGATGTAGTTGTATTAGGTTAGCCTTATCGTTTCTCGAATGATAACCGATAACGATAATCAACCTTCATACTTCTACGGAATAATAACAAGAGGTATGCACAAGAGAAGACTCTGGAAGACTGAATCATTACAGAAATCAACTCAAAGAGAGACTCCAAGAGATTGAGTCTTTAAGGAAATATGACAAATCTGGAACGTTTAAAGAATCTTACAACAATGATTTAAAACCTGACTGAGATGCTTCGGTTTACGACCAACCTCACCGCATACAGCGGATCCAGATTGGAAAGAGAACGTACTATGATCAAAGTCGAGACGAGTTTTCCTAGCTGCACTATAACTTAGCTGCACTACTCGCCGAAGGTTTATTTATTATGTGCGTCGAGTAGCACTTATCTGATTTATATTTCAAACACACATCACATTATTAGACTTTTACATGTGTACCCCACCATTGGGATGACAAATCTTAGTATATGTTTTGTCGAGAGTGACGCACACCGGGAGGTTTGTGACACCAGCTAAGTGTCCTGCCTCTACAGACTTGTGAAAGAGACCGATCATGATCTTAGAATAGTACCAGGTGGAGACGAGCCACCCCGATACCAGATTATAAAGAAATGACCGGACGAAGTCCGAGTACATTCTTAACTAACAGTGCTAACCACACAGATACAACACAATCACAGTTACAGAATAAATCCACATAAAGGCCCGAAAGGCGATCACATATAATAGCGCTGTTCTAACAGATATACAACCTATTATATGATTTTCAAAACAGTTTATAAATCACTTCCAGAAGAACACATTACTAATCGTTCCAAATTAATTAATCAATTGAAATAACTGATAATCAATGTAAATATGGAAACGATGAGCAAGAGCGAACCGCCACTTGCCTTAATCCGCAGAATAGAACAAGCCTAACGACAACGATGAGATTCCGGGCTCGACACGGGTATAGCTCTGACAGTACAACGACCTTCGAATCGACCCATAAAAGGAACCCTAAGTTAGATCCGACATAACCACAATACGAATCTAAAAACGATGAAAGAAAATGAAAGGAACGACGCCACAACGACGACCATCGAAGCCAAAAGCCCAAAAGGCATTCTGGACACTAGCGGCGGTCGCCGTTCTTGGCGGCGGTCGCCACAGTTCATCACGGCGGGCGTCGTGAAGAACACGGCGGTCGCCGTGAAGAACTCAGACGATAGAAGCGGCGAGAAAACTCACCCAAAACACGAGCGACTCGGCCTCCTTCGACTTGCTTTGGTTTCTAACCTCCAAGGCTACCAAAAGCTTCACAAAGGCACTCTGGAAACACCAACAAACGACCTCCGACGAAAGCTTCAGAAATCCGGCGAGGCACAACTCCGGTGAGGCAAGAATTTGGGAGAGCTTGGGCTGTGGATTGAGCTCAAAAACCCCTCCCAGACACCTCCTTAAATAGCCAAAGCACCGGGAACACAATGATGGCCCTACGAAGAGCTACTCCGGCACTGCCAGAGCCACGCCGGCGACCTTCGGGCAAGGACCTCCGGACAACGACAATGGCGGGCGCCGCCATAGGCTTGGCGTCCCCAGCTAGGAGAAGAGCCAGCTTGCTCCTCGAGCCTGGCGACGGCGGGCGCCGCCATAAATGCGGCGGTCGCCGCCCCTGTGGCTTTGCCGCCTCCTCAGCTCTTAGACAAAAACGATATTAACCCGGGATAAAATTATCGTACGCGAACGAGTATTAAAATCCAAAGCACGTCGTCTGTATTTTATTTCACAGAGAAAAATATTACAGATACAGAGCACATTACAGAATGTCTCCAACTTTCTGAATTAAATCCGACGTACATAACGGGTACTCGGGCAAAATCCCGGAACTCCAGAAATAGCTTACAAAAATACGGGGTATCACATCTCCTCCCCCTTAAAAGAAGTTTCGACCCCAAAACTTAGGTCGAGAATAACTCAGGAAAATGCATGAGCATTACTGACTCGGTTTCCCACGTTTCCCAAGTAACTTCCTCCGATCCAGACTTGGACCACTGAATCCATACCAACGGTACGATCTTGCTACGCAGCTGCTTCTCACGACGCTCCAAAATGCGCACGAGCATCTCCTCATAAGTACCATTAGCTTGAATCTCGATGTCCTCATAACTCATCACATGAGACTTATCTGGCACATACTTCCTGAGCAAAGAGACGTGGAACACATTATACACTGGATGAGCCGATAGCGGCAACGCTAAGCGGTACGCTAGAGATCCCACTCTATCCAGAATCTCGAATGGTCCCACGTAGCGAGGGTTAAGCTTCTCACGCTTACCAAACCTGAAAACTCCCTTCGAGGGCGACACCTTGACAAACACCTTGTCACCGACCTCGAACTCGACATTCCTATGCTTCTTGTCTGCATACGACTTATGTCGACTCTGAGCGGTCAACATCCTTTGTCGAATCAAGGCAATGTCAAAAGCTGTCCTCTCGACTAACTCTGGCCCAAGCAGAATCTTGTCGGCGTTATCGTCCCAACAAATCGGAGATCTACATCGGCGACCATACAAAGCTTTGAACGGATCCATCTTGATCGTAGCATGCCAGCTGTTGTTGTAGGTGAACTCAATCAGACTCAAGTTGTCATCCCAGCTAGTCGGACGATCGAGTACACAAGCTCTGAGCATATCCTCCAGAGTCTGGATGGTCCTTTCAGACTGGCCATCTGTCTGAGGATGAAACGCTGTGCTGAACCTTAACTCGGTCCCCATAGCCTTATGAAGTTCTTGCCAGAACCTTGACATGAAACGGCCATCTCGATCCGATACGATGGTTTTAGGGATACCATGTAAACGGACAATCTCTTTCTGGTAGACCTCAGCTAACTTCTGGGCTTCCCAAGTGGTCTTAATGGCTAGGAAGTGAGCACTCTTCATAAGCCGATCCACAATTACCCAGATAGCATCTTTCTGACTTCGAGTCTTCGGCAGCCCCGTGACAAAGTCCATGGCAATGTCTTCCCATTTCCATTCTGGCACAGGGAGAGGTAGCAACTCATCACCTGGCCTGCGGTGTTCAATCTTGACCTTCTGGCAAGTCAAGCACTTTGCCACGAAGTCTGCCACGTCCCACTTCATGTTTGGCCACCAAAACTTCTTCCTGAGATCCTTGTACATCTTGCTAGAGCCAGAATGCACAGAATAAGCAGATGAATGAGCTTCCCTCATCACCAACTGATGAAGGCCTTCTGCGTCTGGCACACAGATTCGGTCTTGAAACCAAAGTGATCTGTCATCCTGAATCACAAAACTGGGAGCTTTCCCATCCATCACTTCACTGTTTAGCTTCACCAAGACGATGTCATCAACTTGCTTTTCCTTGATCTGATCCAGCAGTGTAACCTGAATTTCCAGCATACTCAGGAAACATCTACGCTGATCATATAGAACTTCAATGTCGCATGACTCTCGGTTCAGCTTGGTCTGAGCAGTAAGTAAAGCAACTACCCTCTCGTGCGTTGTCTTCCAGCTCAATGCATCAGCTACCACATTAGCCTTGCCCGGATGGTACAACAACTCGATGTCGTAGTCCTTGAGCAACTCTAGCCAGCGGCGTTGTCTCATATTCAGCTCCTTTTGAGTAAATATATACTTGAGACTTTTGTGGTCAGTGAAGACTTGGCATCTTATACCGTAGAGGTAATGCCTCCAAATCTTCAGCGCAAAGACAACCGTTGCTAGCTCAAGATCATGTGTCAGATACTTTTCTTCGTACGTCTTGAGTTGCCTGGATGCATAAGCAATGACTCTGCCCTTCTGCATTAAAACACAACCAAGACCACACTTTGAAGCATCACTATAGACCACATAATCGTCGTTCCCCTCTAGGAGTGCTAACACGGGTACCGAGGTCAGCCGTCGCTTCAACTCCTGGAAACTGGCCTCGCACTTGTCATTACAGACAAACTTCTTGT
Source organism: Rheum nobile (assembly GCA_027886185.1). Lineage (NCBI taxonomy): Eukaryota > Viridiplantae > Streptophyta > Magnoliopsida > Caryophyllales > Polygonaceae > Rheum > Rheum nobile. Next base: position 18,002,815 of record WOAB01000485.1, read on the forward strand.
GAACCTTGCGGAGTAGATTGGTCATAGGTAGAGCGGTCTTCAAAAACCCCTCCACGAACTGTCTGTAATACCCGGCAAGCCCAAGAAAGATGCGCACCTCCTTCACGTTCTGGGGCTGTGTCCAATTTGCCACAGCTTCGATCTTCTGGGGATCAACCATAACCCCATTCTTATTGATCACGTGGCCTAAGAAAGCCACCTCCTTCAACCAGAATTCACACTTGGACAGTTTAGCATAAAGCTGATGTTGTCTAAGGATTGACAAAGCAATCCGCAGATGTTCCTCGTGGACTTCTTCACTCGGAGAGTAGATCAGAATGTCGTCTATGAAGACCACTACGAACTTGTCCAAGTACTGGTGAAAACATCGATTCATCATGTCCATAAAGACAGCTGGAGTATTTGTAAGCCCAAAAGGCATCACTACGAACTCGTAATGACCATATCTGGTCCTAAACGCAGTTCTAGGAATGTCCTGCTCATGAATTTTGAGTTGATGATATCCAAATCTCAGGTCAATTTTGGAGAAAACCTTTGCTCCCTGCAACTGGTCCAACAGGTCGTCAATCCTCGGCAATGGGTATTTGTTCTTGATCGTCACTTTGTTCAACTCTCGATAGTCGATGCAAAGTCCAAACGATCCGTCCTTCTTTTTGACAAACAAAACCGGAGCACCCCACGGCGATGCACTCGGCCTGATATAACCCTTGTCGAGAAGATCTTCAAGTTGACTCTTCAACTCTTGCATCTCTGCAGGAGCCATCCGATACGGTGCCTTAGAGATTGGCGCAGTACCAGGCTCAAGATCAATGGAAAACTCCACATCATGGTTCAGAGGTAATCCAGGAACCTCCTCTGGAAAGACATCCGAGAACTCTCTGACCACTAGAATATCAAGAATCGCAGGTCCATCTTTCGCGGGCGAATCCAAGTAGCAGAGGTACCCGACACAACCTTGTCATAGTAGCTTAAACGCAGCCATCGCATTGATCAGCTTGCCGTTATCAGTGTCATTCCGGCCCTTGAACTTGCACACGAACTGGCCTTTAGATGTCACCGTCACTGTTCTTGAACTGAAGTCGATCACTGCCTTATGACGCGTCAGCCAATCCATACCAAGAATGATGTCGTATGGTGTCATGGCTATACAGATCAGATCTGCCTCAAACTCCTTACCCTAAATGGTAATCGGGAAGTCGGACAGATGCTTGGTTCCCACCAAACGTTCTCCATTAGGAAGACTAACGACGAAAGGGTCGCACGAATCGTTGCACACTAAGTCTAACTTGCTAACGCAGCTATTCGAAATAAAGGAATGCGTAGCACCAGAATCAAACAGAATACATACGGAAGTAGAGTGAAGGTATAAAGTACCTTGAGCAGTCGGAGCGTTGGGTCCATCTGCTTCACGCATCTCGTACAAGCGTTGACCCTGACTTCCAGAAACAGCTGGGGCCTTTCCCCTGTTCTGAGCAGTCGTCTGAACTGACGGGCTAGGAGTCTCGGCAGGCTTGAACCTATGTCGGTTGCTCTGATGAACTGACCCTTGCTGCGACTCTACTCCCTTCTGCTTCCCCTGCTTGCAGAACTTCTGCAGATGACTATCACGTCCACACCCAAAGCACGATCTCTTCTCCTTCTGACACTCATTGCTCTTGTGCCCAGCAACACCACAGTTATAACACTGAACTAAACTTCTGCTCTGACTGGACTGCTGCGTTGACCCTCCGTGAGTCATGTCCGTCTTTGCTCGGTCAGACTTGGCAAAGCTAGACGGTGGCGCAAGTCGCTTGAATCCACCACCCTGATTCTGATTCTACATCGACCTCTGTCGGATGCGTCTCTTCGTTGACTCCTCCAGAGTCACTTCCAGCTTGTAGGCAACATCCACATACTGCTCCAGAGTAGAGCATGTGTGGTGCACCATCAACGGCTTGATATCTGGACTCATCCACTCGTGGAAGTACCAGATCTTTTGTGCCTCGCTGGTTATCTCAACTGGGGCGTACTGCAGAAGATGATTGAACTTGGTTGCCAGCTCAGCTACCTTCAATCCATCGGTCTTGGGGTACAGAAACTCCTTGTGTTTCTCCTCTCTCATAGCACGAGAGAAGAAACGGTCAATCATTTTGGTCTTAAACATCGACCAGGTCAATACAGGGCTATCAGCTAAGCCTGTACCCTCCCACCATTCACTAGCATCCTCTTTCAGCTGCAGAGAAGCTATGTGGACCTTTTCAGCCTCAGTACAGTCCACATTACGGAACAGTCGTTCCATGTGAGAGAACCAATGGATCACCTTGACTGGCTCCCTTTTCCATTGAAGCTGTCAGGCCTTATAGAACTGATGGTCTTCAGAGCACGACCATAGTTGTCCCTAGTCCTGACTGCATTCTCCTGGACATCATGGTTTCTTGGCTCCTCAAATCTAGGAACCGGTGGGGGAATCGGCACGCCTTGTGCCTGTGGCACATTTGGTCGCATAGCATCAGCGATAGCTTATATGACAATTCCTCGAATTGTCTCCACTACTGCAGCATCAAACACCACTGGTGCATTACTCTGATCCTGATCATTGCCCTTGGATTGATTATGGGATTCAGATACATGCTTACCTTGGCCAACATCTCTTATGATTGGTCTGGGACCCTGACTAGTCCCAACACCAGCTCGAACCGTGTTCCTTGTGTTCACCATCTGTTTACCGATCAAATTCCAAGTTATTTATACATTAATATCATTCAAACATGCTTAATGTAGTAAAATTACTCAGAATAGATCAACTAGGTATTTTATAGATGAACTGGAACTGTTACACAAGCTACACATAAGTCTATCATCCGAGCGTTAGGACAAAAATTGCTCGAAGATAAAATTGTTTCACAGAGTACTTGCCGCAATACTGAAATATTACACAAAGTACATACTGAAATACTAAGAAAGGAAACTACTACGATAGGCAATGCCAATCCTCATCAAGGCGTTCCAAAACGTCTCCTATAAGACTGGCTACTCGTGCAAGGTCTCTTCGGACTAGGCTCACCATCGAGCTCTGGCGATGGGTTTCGCACCCTGCTCGGTCCTGGGTCACATGGCTCTGGTGACTCAGACCCAACCTCAGTCGTGGAAAAGAAAGAATCGTCCGTAAGAGGTCCTCCTATCCCAGCCCTCCTCTGAGCGCTAGCGATCGCCTGATCCATCTGCTGCTGCTGCTGCTCCATATGAGAGCTCATTTTGCTCTAGCGAAGGATCTCTCTCAACTCAGCCTCTGATCTCCTCCTCCTCCGAGGCGGAGTAGGCGGATAGTCCTCGTAGATCATGGTCGGGCCACTCCTCCCAATACCGTGCTCAGTGTACAGTGCCTCCCAACCAGCATCAGTCATGAGTGCATAAGCCGGCACTGGTGATAGTTCTGGACTGGGGGGAATAAACTGCACCCCCGACTCCTGACTGTCCACCAGCAAGTGCCTCAAGTTGTTTGGCTCCTGGCTCTGCTCTTCCAGGTCCATCTCGGGGTCCTCCTCAGGATTATCTTCGATGGGATCCTTATCCTCGGGATCAATCTCGATCTGGTAATCGTCATCGTAATGCCCTAAGGCGTATCTAGACGACTCACCCACTTCCTGCACTGCTTCCTCCCTGAGTGGCTCTATAGGTGCAGCTATAGTGACCACTACATCCCTAGGCGTAAGGACAACAGACTCGGGAATCACATACTTGATGTCCTCGGGCGGGCTACTCGGGCCTCCAACCTCGAAACATCGCTGAGGGATCGGAAAATCTAGCCTGCCTGGAGACGGCGGGTCCGTCTTGGCGTCCTCCGACCCCCTATCAAGAGAAAAACACTCACCCATCCTACAGGATAACGAGGAAGGAGTTAGTCTTTCTAGACATAGAAGCAAGCTTATTACATTAGACTATATAGAAGACACGACTATGAACGGTGTTTTGAAATTCTTTTTACTTTGAAAATTTCGAGCCCCTTTCAAGTATTTTCAAAAACGGATAAATGATATAAAAATCCCAAACCCGTTTAAAAACATTTGGCTCTGATACCACAACTGTAACACCCCCAAAACTTAACCCTTTTGGAAAGGTATTACCGCCAGTGACCCCAGTGTTCCTTACCGAGATCACCCAAGGCTTTACCATTTAAATACAATTTATGAAATACATAATGATCAAAGCATTCAATTCCAAAACATAACATTGTCAAGGAAACATGAGTTACGGGATTACAACCCAATCCCGAATAGGCTAACACAGAGTTTAAACCAAATACAGCGGAAGTCTTATAAAGTAGGGTACAGCGGAAGTCTTATAAAACACATTACAACCAAAGTCATTGCCCAAAAGATCTCAACCTGATTAACGAAATAACTCAAACATTCGAAAACCACCGTCGACTCCATAGTCCTTCTATTCTTCTGAGCTACTTTCTATCTGATGTGCCGAATCGAACGGATGACACCAGCCCACATGCAGAGAACAAAGTTCGTGGGTTAGTCTACTTGAATAGACTAGCAAGGGTACAAAGCAGAAGGTTCGATGTAGTTGTATTAGGTTAGCCTTATCGTTTCTCGAATGATAATCGATAACGATAATCAACATTCATACTTCTACGGAATAATAACAAGAGGTATGCACAAGAGAAAACTCTGGAAGACTGAATCATTATAGAAATCAACTCAAAGAGAGACTCCAAGAGATTGAGTCTTTAAGGAAATATGACAAATCTGGAACGTTTAAAGAATCATACAACAATGATTTAAAAGCTGACTGAGATGCTTCGGTTCACGACCAACCTCACCGAATACAGCGGATCCAAATTGGAAAGAAAACGTTTTATGATCAAAGTCGAGACGAGTTTTCCTAGCTGCACTATAACTTAGCTGCACTACTCGCCGAAGGTTTATTTATTATGTGCGTCGAGTAGCACTTATCTGATTTATATTTCAAACACACATCACGTTATTAGACTTTTACATGTGTACCCCACCATTGGGACGACACATCTTAGTATACATTTCGTCGAGAGTGACGCACACCGGGAGGTTTGTGACACCAGCTAAGTGTCCTGCCTCTACAGACTTGTGAAAGAGACTGATCATGATCTTAGAATAGTACCAGGTGGAGACGAGCCACCCCGATACCAGATTATAAAGAAACGACCGGACGAAGTCCGAGTACATTCCTAACTAACAGTGCTAACCACACAGATACAGCACAATCACAGTTACATAATAAATCCACATAAAGGCCCAAAAGGCGATCACAGATAATAGCGTTGTTGTAACAGATATACAACCTATTATATGATTTTCAAAACAGTTTATAAATCACTTCCAGAAGAACACAGTAATAATCGTTCCAAACTAATTAATCAATTGAAATAACTGATAATCAATGTAAATATGGAAACGATGAGCAAGAGCGAACCGCCACTTGCCTTAATCCGCAGAATAGAACAAGCCTAACGACAACGACGGGATTCCGGGCTCGACACGGGTATAGCTCCGACAGCACAACGACCTTCGAATCGACCCATAAAAAGAACCCTAAGTTAGATCCGACATAACCACAGTACGAATCTAAAAACGATGAAAGAAAACGAAAGGAACGACGCCACAACGACGACCACCAAAGCCAAAAGCCCAAAAGGCATTCTGGACACTGGCGACAGTCGCCATTCTTGGCGGCGGTCGCCGCAGTTCATCACGGCGGGCGCCGTGAAGAACACGGCAGTCGCCGTGAAGAACTCAGACGGCAGAAGCGGTGAGAAAACTCACCCAAAACACGAGCGACTCGGCCTCCTTCAACTTGCTTTGGTTTCTAACCTCCAAGGCTACCAAAATCTTCACAAAGGCACTCTGGAAACACCACCAAACGACCTCCGGCAAAAGCTTCAGAAATCCGGTGAGGCACAACTCCGGTGAGGCAAGAATTTGGGAGAGCTTGGACTGTGGATTGAGCTCAAAAACCCCTCCCAGACACCTCCTTAAATAGCCAAAGCACCGGGAACACAATGATGGCCCTACGAAGAGCTACTCCGGCGCTGCCAGAGCCACGCCGACGACCTTCGGGCAAGGACCTCCGGACAACGACGATGGCGGGCGCCGCCATAAATGCGGCGGGCGCCGCCATAGGCCTGGCGTCCCCAGCTAGGAGAAGACCCAGCCTGCTCCTCGAGCCTGGCGACGGCGGGCGCCGCCATAAATGCGGCGGTCGCCGCCACTGTGGCTTTGCCGCCTCCTCAGCTCTTAGAAGAAAACGATATTAACCCGGGATAAAATTATCGTACGCGAACGAGTATTAAAATCCAAAGCACGTCGTCTGTATTTTATTTCACTGAGAAAAATATTACAGATACAGAGCACATTACAGAATGTCTCCAACTTTTTGAATTAAATCCGACGTACATAACGGGTACTCGGGAAAAATCCCAAAACTCCAGAAATAGCTTACAAAAATATGGGGTATCACAGTGATTTGTGTGCCAATCTTGATGTGAACCTATCTTATGGTTCACACCCGTGTTACTAATAATCTACCTCTAGTTTTTGATCCAGAAATCGAGAGAACTTTTCTTCAAGCTCGCAGGGCTGCGAATATACTACTTCAGGAAGCTGAAAGAATGGCAGCTCGTGTTACTCTTGAGTCCTTGATAGCTCCTAACTTGGAGCAACCAACTCGTGCTGTGCAATTCCCTTCCCTTGGTGATGGGGTTAAATTTGAGCTCAAGACAGGAGTAGTCCATCTACTCCCGAAATTCAGTGGAACCCCGCTTGAGGATCCTATTCAGCACTTGGATGAATTCCTTGAGGTCTGCACCAGCATGCGGCCATCTGAAATTACTGAAGATCAGATAGGTTGAGAGTCTTTTCCTTTTCTCTGAAGGACTCTGCTAAGGACTGGTATCATTCTTTACCCCCAGGAAGCATCACTACTTGGGTGAATTTGAAGAAGGTGTTTCTTGATAAATACTTTCCGGCAATCAAGTCCAATCAGCTCAAGAAGAAGATCTGCAACGTAGAGCAATTGTCTAATGAGTCTCTCAATGACTACTATGAACGCTTCAAGAAACTGGTGAAGAGTTGCCCCTACCATGGTTATGCTAATCATGATCTGATTCTTTATCTGCATGGAGGACTCCGTAAAGATGATCGTCGGATGGTAAATTCTACATGTGGTGGGAATATTCTGAAGAGGACTTATGAAGAGGCTCAAGAGATATTTGCTACTCTGGCTGATGACTCTAGACAGTACAGTGGGAGAGGTTCCCAAAGCTTGGTAGTTGCTACTTCTCAATCAAAGATTGATCAGGCTGATTTTGATGTGCTGAGAGAGGAGGTGAGGCGTCTGAAACTGAAAGGTACACCTCAGCAGGCTAAGGCCTGTGAGATTTGTCATGACGACTTGCATCCTACTGATTCGTGTCCTACTCTACAAGAGGAAGTGAATGCAGTAGGAGGATATCAACAGAGACCCAGGCATGATCCTTACTCTAATACATACAATCCTGGTTGGAGGGATCATCCCAATTTCAGATGAAGAGACCCAGACCCAAATCAACAACAGGGTAATCCTCAACAACCTAGGCATCCATTTGTGCCAAATCCTCAAGGGCAGAGCTCGAATCCTTCACCGTCTATGGATGACATGATGAAGATGCTGATGCAGAGCAACGTAAACCTCAATGAGAATGTTGCTAAGTTGACTAAGAACCAATTGCAATTCCAAGAGACTACACAAGCCAGCATTCAGAACTTGGAAAGGCAGGTTGGTCAGATCTCTCAAGTGGTGAGTAAGCTTGACGCCAAGGTTTCTGGTAAACTTCCATCTCAGACGGAAGCGAACCCGAACATTCGGAATGTCAGTGTTGTGACTCTGAGAAGTGGGAAGAAGCTTGAAGAGGATAATTCTGAGGTCAACAAGGAAGAAAGTCCGAATTTGGAGCAGAATGTAAACGGCGACCGCCGTGAAGACAACGGCGCCCGCCGTGACGGTGATCAAAATCTTGGTTTTTCTGACGATGTCAGCGGCGACCGCCGCCCTTCTTACGGCGACCGCCGCCTCCCTGTAGCCGATGCTGAGGCTGAGAAGGAGTCTGAAACTCCAATTTTTCCTAATTGGAAGCATGTTCCGCCATTCCCATCTGCTTTGAAGCGTACCAAGCCACTTGCACATGACAAGGACATGTTTGAGATGTTCAGAAACGTTGAGGTCAACATTCCTCTCCTAAATTTGATCAAGTTTGTCCCTCGTTATGCCAAGTTCTTGAAGCAGATGTGCACCACAAAGAGGAATCAGGATAGGAACAACAACAAGAAGGTAAAGGTAAGAGAACATGTTTCTGCTGTGTTTCAGAAGTGCTTACCTAAGAAGTGTAGCGACCCAGGTATGTTCACCATTCCCGTCACTATTGGAGATACCAAGTTCAATAAAGCTATGTTAGATTTGGGTGCTTCCATTAATGTTCTACATTCATCTCTTTGTGAATCCTTACGATTAGGACCCATGCATGCGACCAATATTTTCATTCAGTTAGCTCATCGATCTAGTGTGCGTCCTATAGGGATAGTGGAGGATGTTTTGGTTAGGATTGGTGATCTTACTTTTCCTGTTGACTTCTATGTGCTCAATATGGAACATGATAAGCATGCATCCCCTATTCTGTTAGGGAGACCTTTCTTGAAAACTGCCAACACTAAGATTAATGTGAGTACTGGTGCTTTAACCATGGAATTTGATGGCCAAACTATTAACTACAATATCTATGAAGCCATGAAATATCCTTCTGATGATCACTCTTTGTGTGCACTTGATGTACTTGAGCCTGTTGTGCAAGACGTTTTTGATGAGGACCACCTAGATGACAAGCAATCTATCATTGTTGATTCTAGCTTGGATTTTGCTTCATCTACTAACTCGCAGGAAGTCGTCACTGAGTTGGACGCTTACTATAAGCTTCCTCTGGAGCTACCAGGCAAATCGTCTTTACCGCTAACTCCAAGCGAGAAACTCGTTCCCTCTTTGGTGCAGGTCCCTGAAGTTGAGGCTAAACACCCCCCCGATCGATCTAAGTATGGGGGAGACGCGACTAAGAAGGCCAAGGTAGAGGAGCCGCTGAAGAAGAAGAATGGTCTAAGGTTCAAACCTTTCCATGAGTGGTTCAGGAATGAGGTAATGAATGAGAAGGTTCCTAAGAAACATGATGATATGGATTGAGGTTGTTCGAGTAGTACGTCGAGCCAACGACATTAACTAAGGCGCTGCTCGGGAGGCAACCCGATGTTAGGTAGTTTATTTCCTTTCCCTTAGTCATTTTCTTTTGTTTTTCCTTTTCGTTTTTGCTTTCTGTGTCGAACTAACCTGCAGGAAGCGTACCCAAGTGAAGAAGGAGAAGCGGTGACCGCCCCCCCCCCCCCCCTTACGGCGACCGCCGCCAACCCCCCTCCTCCAACACTTTGCTTGCGGCAAATGACGGCGACCGCCGTTTAATTACGGCGATCGCCGCCATTCTCAGGTTCGTTTTCTTTTTATTTTATTAAAAAAAAAATGGGCCCCGAAAAAACCTTAAACGGGGAGCAAAAGACGAAAATAAAATACCTCGAAAAGACCTTAAACGGGGAGAAAAAGTCAAAAAAAAAAAGGTTCTACCAGAGGCCAGCTGCCCAGCGTTTCATATGGAGAGATGGTGCGCATCATGTTGTCAAGGAGGAGACATTTGCCCCACTTTGTATTTGAAAACGATGATGGCCCTATAATTGGCAGCTGAGGAGGAGGAACACTAGGGCCCACACCACGATTACCCCTGGGCCCCATTTTTGTGTTCGTTGAAGGCCGTGCAACCCCGCCATACCTGCCATACCACTATTCACCATAGTGGTTCCCTATGGTCGCACGATAGATGAAGATTATGGCGTTGATGCCGACACCCGAGACATGGACGTTTATTGAGAAGACCGCCAGCAACACAGGAAGTGTCCAAGCCCGCTCGCCGACGTTGTGAGTTAATTTTTTTGCTTTTCCTTGTGCTTCTATTTTTTGTCTTTCATTACATTGAGGACAATGTAATGTTTAAGCATGGGGGAGAGTTCTATTCTTGCTACGTCGTTGAGGAGAAAAATGAATAAAGAGAAAAAGCCAAAAATTTGAAAAAAAAGGCTATCATTGAAATCCTGGGATAGGTCGAAAACCCGAAAGGGCGGCCTAGGTAATAAGCAGGTGGCTTGGACTAGCATTAGGCTGGGGTAATATGTGGTCAAGAGTGACGTGAGCTTATGTGAGTACATCTATTGGAAAATGAAATGAGTGACTTGGTGAAAACCCGAAAGGGCGCCTTGGCAAAACGAGCGAAAAAGAAGAAGAGTGATTTAGGATTTCTCATTATTCTTGGCGAGGCGTCATAAGAAGAGGAGTCAAAGAAGGATTGTCGGGTAGGTCACTCTGGGAGACATAAGGAGCAATAGATGGAGGCTAGGATTAGAGGTTACTCACACTATTGGATGTCCGGGTTTAGCTTGGGGGAAGTACTCTGCTTGCTCCTTAAGCTTGTTGAGTGTTGATGTGTTGTGAATGAGATTGGTGCCAGGAGCTTGGCATGGGTTAGGTGACTCTTAGTTGGAGGATATGCTTCCTGAGACCTTGGATGCTGTATTGGAGGAGTGGGCTCTTTATTAGTTTACTCGCGGACGAGCAAAGGTCTAAGCATGGGGGAGTTTGATAAGCACTACTTTGTAGGGCTTAACTAAGAGTCATTAGAGGGTTTATTGGTGCCATTCGGGTAGATTTAGACACATTCATGTGTATGGCGTTTGGGGGCGAAGTTGGTGTTTTTGGAGGTGTTTGAGCTATTTTGGAGATCATAGGAAACACTGAGGATGAAGCCATCAGTAGAAGACGCCAAGGAGTTATGAAGTATTGGCGAGGAGGTGCTGAAGACACACTTTTGGAGGCCTTGGGAGCATTCGGAGCTGAAGAGACGAAGACACTGAAGGAGTGGCTTCACGGCGGCCGTCGTTCACATCGCGGCGACCGCCGCCAAAGGATTCCCAACGACCATGGCTATGACTTAAGAACGGCAACCGCCGTTTAAAGCCGGCGACCGCCGCGATTACGGCGCCCGCCGCCACTGTCAGAAGCCCACCGAGCCCGTTTCCAGATTTGTTTTATTTTGGATTATTTTATTACGGTTTTAGTATTTTCGTTTTAGGTTAATTTAGACTGATTTACTTTTAGTATTTGAACGGTAGAGAAAAGGCTTATTTCATATATCTCTCGAACCCTAATTTCAATTTTCATTCTACGTACTTTGCTATGAAGAACTAAGCCACTCTTGCTTAGTCAGACGTTGAAGCTTTCGTTTTGATTCAGTTGTGAGATTCTCGTTCTTAATCTTTTACATGGATTTATCTATTCTCTTGCTTGATTGCTTATGATTGATATTGATAATTTCTAGTCTGATCAACTAGGGTTTGTTGTTATTGATCTATTGCTAGATTTAGATTGTTACTGGTTGAGCATATCTATTTCAGAGTAGCAACTGCATCGTGCTAGTATCTGGTTATGCTAGTCTTATGCAGAAGAGAACTGATTTACATTCTAGGATAAAAGCTGGTTGTTTTATGCTAGAATTGTATCCAACTATATTCCTATCCGTAAAGCTGCTGTTAAAAAGTGAATGTTGATAGTTTCAGGGTTGTTTAATTAGTTAGTGCTAATAGTATCTGGTTGTGCTATTAGTTATATCTGAAAAGGAATTGGAATTTTTATTGCATGAGATTTTGAATGAGTATCTAGGATTAACTTGTCATATGAATAGTGGATGTTATTTGACTAAGTACTTTTCCCATCACTGAGTTCATCAACTTTTAGTTTGTTCACTTTTGCATGCTTAGATTCATTAAAACATACAAAACCCCCCTTTGGTTACTTTGGATTGACATACAAATTGCATATTAAGATAGACTCTGTCTCCCTGTGGACTCGACCTTTACTTACCTAGGACTACGATTTAAGGTTTGTTTGGATATTTTGCATAGCTGGAATTAGCACGACAAATTCATGTTATCAAAGATAGATGGAGGTTAGGATTAGATATTTTTATTCACTCTATGGTGTTCGGGTTAAGCATGGGGGAAGTACTATGCTTTTCTTAAAGCTTGTGTGTTGTGTTGATTGTGTTGGTACTTGGAGATTCATGATTAGGTGCAGTTCTTAGTGGAGATAGTTTTGCTGTATTTCCTGAGACCTTGGGTATTTCATTGGAGGAGTAGGTTTCTATTAGCTTACTCGAGGACGAGCAAGGTTTAAGCATGGGAGAATTTGATCAGCGCTACTTTGTATGGTTTAATTAGGAGTTGTTATCGGAGTTTTAGGTACCATTTGGATATGTTTAGAGCATAAGTTAGGAGAATGGAGTTGAGGAGAAGGAAGGCACTACCAAATATCGAGCCTATTGTAATGGCTAACAAAAATTACTATAGGGCCAAAATCCATTACAATAGACCTACTGCAATGGTTTATACATGGTTACTATAAAGGCCATTGCCCTAGATTTAGGGTAATGGTTGTTTAATCTATTGTAACAGATATATAAATTCGGTTATAACCGTTACATTAGATATAACATCCATTACACTATGCATCCATTACATTAGATATAAAAGTGTTACATCATACATCCATTACATTAGATATACAACCATTACGTTTGGTTCAAGCATTACATTAGTTATTGAAGTATTACCTTAGTTATAACCATTACCATTTCCTATACCCATTACCTTAGTCATCTACTTAATAGATTTTACAAAAGAAAGAGTTGTTACATTAGACAATATATCTATTACAATAGAATATATATATGAATTATCTATAAATTAAATATTGATATACATATGTACATATATATATATACATGCACCTGTTGTAAATATATTCAAGATATTAATATCTAGAAACACATATTAACAAACTTAAAATAAAGTTTTATATTAATACTTAAAGTGAAGTTAATTACAAAATGATGATAGCTAAATATATACCTAAAAAGCATCCATAACCCATATACACAATATATCCAAAAAGTAGTTTAATGTTTAGCTAACTATATGATACTAGCTAAATATATACCCAAAAAGTAGTCCCTTGTAATCAAGGCTGTCATTAATCAATTATCATCCTCCACATCTTCATTCTGCAATTAAAAAAAATTGAAGATTAGATCTAAGTTTTTGCTAATATTAATTAGAAATTTATAGAAATAATTGTTAAATGTCAGAAGATCCTTAATTTTAAATCACAGCAAAACATTCATAAGATTTGTATGGCCAAGACAAATAAACTAATAATGAAGAAGCATCAAAATATATCAGAAACGATATATTCACAACCAATTAGTCAACTACCTCAAAGCTAATCAATTTACAAAATCCCATATAACTAGACTAATTAAATCCAAGCTCGGTTGATTAAAGGAACTAGTTGTCTTCCCCAATTGATCGATCCAATCTAGCATCAAATTCCATACCAACTAAAATCGTAAAACACAGTACATTCATATAGTTTCAAGTCAATTTAGGCCATTCACATCACTTTAAACTAAAAACCCATCAAATGGCACCATTAGTAGAATCAAAGGATTAGAATAAAGAAAAAGAGAAGTTTGTACCTATGGTGAAGGATGAGTTTCAACATCATTATGCAGATTTGTCTCTTCAGTTACTTGATTTGAAAATTCTGTTGTAGATGTGAAATCCGGAATGACCAAATTCATATGAGGATTAGCAGCTTTCAATTGAGATAGAATTTGTGATGCTAATGTTGGAATTAATTCTTTAGCCCATTCTGCTTTCATATTTTGGAAGAAATCCTTGTCAAGTATGTAACCTCCCTTTTTCTCCTTGCCTTTCAAAGTAGATATTTTCAGTCCTCGCCCTTGCAAAAATGCCCGCCCACTATGCTTCTTGCTGATCACTTCAGAATATGGGTCTAGGTTGTTGCCTTTTTCTCCCCTTTCAATTTGCAGCTGTATATCATTCATTTTCTCCTGCATAAAGAAGCAAAATGTATATATAATTGCTTCCTCAATGAGATAATTGGAAGTAATACATTACACAAAGTCACTTTCTCCTGCATAAAGAAGCAAAATGTATATATAGTTGCTTCCTCAGTGATATAATTGGAAGTAATACATTACACAAAGTCACTTTCTCTTGCATAAAGAAGCAAAATGTACATATTAAGTGCCTGAAACATTTAGGAACTTATGATGTTTTCTTTGGTCTTACAACCATTTGTCTTGTACGCACATGTAGGATCTCTTTTCCTAGATAGTTTGTAGACCATTGAATCTGATGGAGGCTCTTTGTTTGTATTTTTTTGCTCCTAGTAAGAAATAAAATGAATTAGAAAATAAATTTAGTATGAAATTATAAGTGTTGATCTGAAAATAAATAGATTACATTACCAGCTCGTGGCGTAACCTTGCAATTGAGTGAAGACACATGGTGTGCACATCTTCATGCTTTTGTCGGTTAGTTGCATTAACACGAGAAATTTCCTGTATTTTATTTACATAAGTGCTAGGATGAAGCATAAAAGTTTGATTAATTCATGAAATCAAAATGATGAATAAAAATACCTTGCCCACTAAACTATCCCAATAATCCAGGAGTTCTCTGAAAAAGAAACCTAAACACAAGCATAAATCATGCATAAGCGAATATCAAAAGTGATTGAGATAAGATTTGCTAGGAACTCCATAGTGCTAAATGAGAATTGATTTTTTTTTTTTACTTGTTAACAACAAATAATTATAATTAGAATTAGAAAAAAAAATCAATCCTAATTCTTATACAGCATCAATCTGAAAAAGAAACCTAAATTACAATTTTGTTTTCCTCTTTTGTCTTGGATATTTTTTCTTGGATTTGATTTTTCAATTTTTCTCACTTCATCTACTTCTTTGAATGGAAGAGGATAAGGTTTATTTAATTAAGTACCTTGCTGAAAAATGAATTAAATGAAGAGAAAGACCTGCAAGTGGTTTCCAACTGAATTCACTTACATATTTAGCTGACCTTGCAGGAAACCTAAATTACATAGTCCTTTTCTTTCCAATTATTAAGCACCTTGCTGGAAAATGAATTAAATACCAAATGACCAGTCCACAACACCACAAGGGAAAAAAATATATATATATTCCAGTTCCAAGGTTCAGGGGGATTTGATTTGAAGAGGGACATGATTATCCACACTCAGTTACTATCTAAATAAAACATATATGTTAAGTTTCAATCAAGTCAAAGAACTAGTGTTCACCTTTAAAATCAGCATATTGAACATCCTAAACATATACTTGTCATTAGGGACAGTAGTAGTCAAAGTAGCCTATGACTCTATCATGTGCAAACAGATTGTCATTAGGGGCAGTAGTAGTCAAAGTTTGTCTTAAAATTTGGTTATCTTGATTTTTTTTCTTCAATTGGCTATAAAGAATGACGAGTAATTGAATTTTCTTAAAAAAAAAACTTTTAAGACTTTACGGAGCTAGGCAGTATTAATTAACCATTAACATTCTTTTAAAAAAATTAACCATTCTCTGTCAACAAAAGAGAGAATTGTTTATACTCCGTTTTCTGTAATTAGTTAAAGCCAATCATATAGTGGTCTACAGTCAATGGCCTTTGGCGATATCAGTGGGACACACGTACACACATACCAGTATATGTGAACCATTATAAATTAACAATGTTATGTACATAATTAAATAGCCGTGCTTGACCACAACACTTAACATCTAGAAAGAAAGAGCATGGGATTGTAAAATAAACAAATGAAATTTAATTAACCTATGCTTTACTTTGTATTGCAAGATCCATGTCACGTACTATTGACCAACCTAATCACCAAAATAAATTGATAAATTTTAGCTCAATAATTAGGGTCCAGTAGTTAAATGTGTGATTATGCATGTATGTATTTTAAATCTACATATATACTTATCAGTCACATCACAAGTCATTCTATGCTTTGCAAAAAGGTTAATTGGTGTTGGAGATTTGCCTCTATTCACACATTGTTTATTTAAACAAGCTATTAAGTATCAACAAACAACCATTGTTCAAACGCAGAAACAACCATTCAGCAAACAATCATTGTTCAAACGCAAAAACAGAGGAGAATTAGCCATAGTCCTTTTCTTTCCAGTTATGAAGTACTAGCAGAAACATCCATTCAGAAATAGAGGGGAATTAGACAGATTCAAGCTATTAAGTATAAGCAAAAACATAGTGATACGCCACCGGACGTCACATTGACGGAGGCCGAGGAGGATGACATGCTGAGAGTCAGATCCGAAGTCCCGATCACCAGATCTCGAGCCAGGTCCATTACCCAGGCTACACAGTCCATCACGACCAAGGCCAGGGCGCGGGACGGACGTGCCTCACTATACACGACCCGAGCCATCACTTGTATGACGATTGGCCATGCTACGGCCATCGACGATGCTCAGTGACTTTTCACAGGCACTCTCTCAAGCATTCGACTTTTCTTGGCATTGTGATGGTCACATGCCAATTTCGAGACATTCCGAGACACTTTCTATTTTTAGTAGTTTTCGCATTTAACAATTTCCGTTTTTAGTAGTTTCCATTTCTAGCACTTACCACATTTAGATGTTACTATATTTAGGAAGTTACCATTTCGGGACATTGGGCCTCTCTTAGGCCCATGATTGTATTTGCTTTATAGGGTCACTTTGACCTATTATTTGGCACGTTGAATAGAATTATGGCTGCCGTTAGAGCTTAGCTCCTGTGCCCTAGTTCTCTTCTTCTCCACCACCTTGCGCAACCTCCACCGGTCTCTCTCCCATCACGATCGAACATCGCCGGCAATTCTCAACCACAACCGCAAGTGTCTCGGCATCTCCTTGTCGAGAACCCTCCCAAGCATTGCCCTCTCATACCGTCATCAACCTTGTCCTAGATCCATCCGGAGACGCGCTTAGGGAACCCGAAGCGTATCAATTGGTATCAGCTTCCAGGCGGTACAAGGTTGGTCTAGTCTTCCTTACTTTGTCTCACGTGAAAATCCAGATTTTTTTCCTACCCTTGCTTCCGCCATTATTGTCATTGTTGTGTTCCGCTGAGTATTTGTTCTTGTTACTGTGAACCGCCCACTCCTCTCTTTCCTAGGATTGATTTGTTGGCTTCCAAAGCCAATAATCACAGCCGAGAGACCCTTAGAAAATTCCCAAAAAAAAAAAACTTACAGTGAAGCCGTGAGAATACCATACCAATTTGTGGACTTTGCTTGCATGAAAATTACATTAAGTTTCCATCTTTGGCTTATTCAACATCTTTGCTTATTGCTTGAAATTTGTCTTGCTTGTTTTTTCCTAGTTGTCATATTCAAAATTGTTTCTTTGTTCATCTAGTGCTCTCGGCCTCTATATATTACAAAACAAAAATTATCGAGCCGAGCCTTCTTTTGGTCTAAATTGATAGCTTGTGTCAATCAACAAAAAACAAAAAAAAATATCGGTTTTACTATTAAAAAACAAAAAACAAAACCGATTATAGAAAAACGAAAGCCTCAGGCGATCTCGGCGAAGCCGATTCACTAATTGACACAGGTCCATTATGCCCACCTCCCCGTATTCTTTCACTGTGATTTCTAGGAATTGCATGCTAGATTGTTTCTTGTGTAATCACTGATTTTTGGGGATCCATTGTTGTGAGGTTCGTGTGGTTTTTGTGTTGGTTTAGTCCACACTGAGTCAACCTAGCCCTCACGGCCTTGCCAGATTAGTGACCTACGTGAGACTTGGTGGGTTTGATTAGATCACCTTTATTCGTTTTGTTGGTTGTTATCCTTTGCTGCGTTTTTGCTCTTTCTGTGTGTTTTTCCATGGTGTCTCCAGGTTCAGGGTCCGACGATCCGCACGCAGTTCCGCATGCTACAGACGAGGCCATGGCCAAGCACTTGGTGGATATTGAGGCACGCCTCGCCGACGTTGAGAGAGGTCGTGCAGATGCCGAGCAGGCCAGAGCCGCAACTGAAGCGATCGTTGCTCGACTTTATACGGGCGTCGCAGTCACCGATCCTGCCCAGACTGACATGACGAGGAGGCTGGACAAAGGAAAGGGTCCACTACCCTCTACTTTGCAGATCCAGCCGAAGCTCCGTCGTCTAAACTCCATCATTGAGTCGCAACACGAGCTCTCGGACTATGATAGATACGACCCCACCCGCTCCGCCGTGGACGACTTCGCTTATGACTCCGCAGAGCACGAGAGCCATGCAGCCGCTGTGGAGCGACACCCATACGTCGACACCAGAAATCGTCGACGTCGGAACGAGGCAACACAGCACACGGAGGCACGCCATGAGTAGGCCCGTGACTGTACCGCCCCAGGGCCTTCACACCACACTGCCAGCAGGCGACCTGACCATGCCCGCCATTCCAGGTATACTTCTCCCATTGTCTTTACAGAATATGATGATGAGGGTTTTGAGGTTACAGGTGATCCGAACCCCGGGAATTTCCATCCCCCTTTGGCCGATCCCGTGGAGTCCCAGCATTTTCCTCCGGACTATGATCCCCCACGGATTCCGACTCCTCCGAGAAGTCCCGTGGGCCACCACCGGCCCCGTGCAGAGCAGAATGCCAGGCGCCGCCAGCGCCACGTTGTTCAGGATGCTTTTGATGCATATGATGATGACCTGGCAGATCCTTATGCTGAGCCGGATCATGTAGCGAGACGACTACTTGACCGCCGCGCTGGGCCCAACCCCTACGCTAGTCGCCGCGAGATCAAGGTAACCATCGAGCACTTTCATGGTGACTATGATCCTGCTGTATTTTTAGAGTGGTTGCAGGCTACAGAACATGCGCTGTGACATTGTACTTATGAGGAGTACGAGAGGGTAGATATTGCTACTCTGCAGTTTCGGGGTGCTGCCCGGAAATGATGGCATCGTTTGTGTTCCGATAGGGAACGTAGGGGTCTTGAGCAGATCGAGCAGTGGCACCAACTGGTGTTTATCATGCGACGCAAGTATGTCCCTGATGATTATCAGAACCGCATGCGGATGGAAATCGCACTCGCCCGCCAAGGAATGCAGACGCTAATCGAGTTTTTCGCAAAGCTCGAGGATCTGTATTACAAGGAAGGGATGAGCGTCTCTCCTTCTACTATACGGACCAGATACTTCAGTGGGCTGAACGCCACCATCCGAGACCAGCTGGAGATACTTCCTATACATGACCTCAACCAGCTTACTCATACTGCTATGATGATCCACCAGCAGCATCAGCGCCGCAGAGAGGCCCCCTAGCCCTAGACTTCAACTCGCATATATGATTCTAGACCTTCATCTTCTTCCTTGCCTGTTTCTACTACTATGTCTGTACAGCCCAGGTACCCTCCCCCTTCAGCGAGTCGTGGCCCCGTCAGACTCAGTGACCCACCCCGACCTGTTGCTCAGCCTACCACTGCTCCTCCACCTCAGCAGCGAGCCGCGCGCACTAGTGACCAGGCTTGTTACCGATGTGGTGGCCGTGGTCATATCCAGCGCGACTGCCCAAACCCGAGGAAGATCTTATATACGCAGGTTGTTGGATATGAGTCTTTTGATGATGAGACCGAGGAGGAGCCTCTGCCTGAGCCGACCGCAGATGCTGAGGATGACGCCGACTACACCTGTGCGCCGTATGACTTGGACGTCGGCACCCCGCTGAGCCTTGTCACCCGGTGTGCCCTGACGGTGAAGGAAGTTGCCCAGATGGACCAGCGAGAGAATCTGTTTCACACCCGCTGCCTGGTTCAGACTGCATCACTCAGCATGATCATAGATGGTGGTTCGTGCTGCAACATCATCAATGAGAAGGTCGTGCAACACCTTCGTCTACAGACGCAGCCGCACCCTTAGCCTTACGGCCTACAGTGGCTTTCCGAAGGTAAGGGTGATGTGGTAAATAGGCAATGCCACATCACTTTTCAGATTGGTCAATACCAGGATACAATATTGTGTGATATTGTTACTATGGATGCTACTCACTTGTTACTTGGTAGGCCCTGGCAGTTCGATAAGAAGACGGTGCATGACGGGTTCCTCAACGCCTATGTCTTTATGCATGGGGGTAGGCGCATTACCTTGCTGCCAATGATGCCCCAAGAGATTTTGCATGACCAGGTGGAAAGGAACCGAGAGAAGGCCCAGGAAGCCCGCGCATCCACACCTCCAGTGGAGAAAGGCCGGACTGTGACTGCCAAGTCAGCTCCTACAAGACAGCCGAGTACATCTACGCCTCCTCTTCAGACTACCGCCTCTGCTGAGACGCCTACCTTACCGGGACGACGCGAGCACCGCTTGCTAATGGCGCGGCCACGGGATCTCACTCTAGTGTTTGAGGGAAGTTCTCATTGCATTCTTATTTATCCCTCTGCGTGTCTTTCTGTTTCTAGGAATGTCGATGATCTACCCCCTGTAGTGTTTTCTC
Source organism: Rheum nobile (assembly GCA_027886185.1). Taxonomy (NCBI): domain Eukaryota; kingdom Viridiplantae; phylum Streptophyta; class Magnoliopsida; order Caryophyllales; family Polygonaceae; genus Rheum; species Rheum nobile. Next base: position 18,023,333 of record WOAB01000485.1, read on the forward strand.
TCTTGCAGGAGTTTGCGGATGTCATGCCCGATGACATTCCCCCAGGTCTTCCCCCAGTCCGTGGCATTGAGCACCAGATCGATCTCATCCCCGAAGCTTCTTTGCCCAACCGAGCTGCTTATCGCACTAGCCTGGAAGAGACGAAAGAACTTCAGAGGCAGGTCCAGGAGTTGTTGGACAAAGGCTATGTCAGAGAGAGCCTGAGTCCCTGTGTCGTTCCAGTTATTTTGGTCCCGAAGAAGGACGGTACCTGGCGTATCTGCGTCGATTGTCGGGCGATCAACCAGATTACGGTCAAGTACCGTCACCCCATTCCCCGCCTTGACGACATGTTGGATGAGTTACATGGAGCCACCCTCTTCTCCAAGATCGATCTTCACAGTGGCTACCACCAGATTCAGATGAAGGAAGGCGACGAGTGGAAGACGGCGTTCAAGACGAAGTATGGCCTCTACGAGTGGCTCATGATGCCTTTCGGTCTCACGAATGCTCCAAGCACTTTCATGCGGCTCATGAACCACGTCCTTTGCCGTTTTCTAGGTAAGTTCGTCGTTGTGTACTTTGATGACATTCTGGTGTACTCACGTTGCTTGCAGGACCATGTAGCCCATCTTAGACAGGTTTTGGAGTGTCTGCGCACCGAGCATCTGTTCGCCAACCTGGCGAAGTGCGTTTTCTGCTCCGATACTACCGTATTTCTGGGGTTTGTTGTGTCCAAGGATGGAATTCGAGTGGACCAGGAGAAGGTCCAAGCTATTCAGGAGTGGCCTACCCCCATAACCCCTACCATGGTTCGCTCGTTTTTGGGGTTGGCTGGCTTCTACAGGCGGTTTGTGCGAGACTTCAGCAGTATTGCCGCACCATTGCATGAACTCACTAAGAAGGGCGCCTCTGTCGACTGGACTGAGAAGCACGAGGCGGCCTTCCAGATCCTGAAGAATAAGCTCTGCAATGCTCCACTTCTACAGCTCCCTGATTTCAGCAAGACCGTTGAGATTGAGTGTGATGCCTCCCACTTCGGGATTGGTGGCGTCTTACTTCAAGAGAGGCGACCCATCGCCTACTTTAGTGAGAAGTTGTTTGGCGCTGCACTCAACTACGACACATATGACAAGGAGTTGTACGCCCTCATCCGGGTCCTGCAGACCTGGAAGCATTATTTATGGCCCAAGGAGTTTGTCATCCACAACGACCATGAGGCTCTCACCCACTTGCGGCACCAGTCCAATCTTACTGGTCGCCATGCATGTTGGGTGGAATTTCTGGAGACGTTCCCCTTTGTCGTCCTGCACAAGAAGGGCAAAGAGAACGTGGTTGCTGACGCACTATCTCGCAGGTATGTTCTCTTGACTCAACTCGACGCTCGTCTTCTTGGTTTTTCTTTGATTAAGGATTTGTATTCTCATGATACTTTCTTTAGTTCTATTTATGAGACTTGCGCATCTCGGGGTGAGTGTGAGGGATATGTGTTGGATGATGAATTTTTGTTTCGGGTTGGGAAGCTGTGTATACCCCAATCCTCTATTAGGGATCTACTCATACAGGAGGCACATGAGAGTCGTGGTCATTTTGGGATAGCTAAGACGGTCGCTGCACTTAAGAACATTTCTATTGGCCTTATATGACACGACAAGTGACTAGGTTTATCAATGCCTGTGTGACATGCCATAGAGCCAAGTCTAGGTCGAGCCCTTCCTTATATACACCCTTGCATGTACCCTCGCCCCCCTGGGAGGATATATCCATGGATTTTGTGATGGGGTTGCCATTGTCTAAGAAGGGGAGGGATTCGATCTTTGTGGTTGTAGATAGATTCTCCAAGATGGCTCATTTTATCCCTTGTAGGCAAACCGACAATGCTTCGGACATAGCTAGTCTTTTCTTTGAGCATGTGGTGCGATTGCATGGGATTCCTAGGTCTATAGTGAATGACCGGGATGTGAAGTTTGTGAGTCATTTTTGGAGGACACTGTGGGGTAATTAAGCTGGGTACTCGACTCTTATTTTCCACTAGCTACCACCCCCAGACCGATGGACAAACTGAGGTGACAAACCGTACCTTAGGGACCTTGCTTAGAGCCATGCTTAGGGCCAACACGCGCCGTTTGGAGGACTTACTTTCTTGTGTTGAGTTCTCTTATAACAGGTCTATGCATTCGGCGACGCGCCTCAATCCTTTTCAGGTTGTTTACGGTCGGAACCCGCTCACTCCGCTGGATCTCACTCCACATCCTCTCCGCGACGACGATCATATCAAGGCCGCAGACCGGGCTGCGTTCATTCAGGAGCTGCATGCTAGGACTAAGGAGCAGCTGGAGCGGAGGACCCGACAGTACGAGCACAAGGCCAACAAGGGCCGACGCCGCATCACATTTGGGTTACTTTCTTGTGTTGAGTTCTCTTATAACAGGTCTATGCATTCGGCGACGCGCCTCAATCCTTTTCAGGTTGTTTACGGTCGGAACCCGGTGACCTTGTCTGGATTCAAATGCGCAAGGAGCGTTTTCCCGCCCGCCGCCGCACCAAGCTAGATCCCCGCGGCGATGGCCCCTTCCGAGTCCTCGAGGCACTTGGCCTCAACGCCTACAAGCTGGAGCTCCCCGAAGACTATGGCGTCCACACCACATTTCAATGTGGGCAACTTGTCCCCGTATGTGCCCCCGGACGTTGACATTGACGAATCGGGGTCGATTCGAGGCCAAGAAGGGGAGAGTGATACGCCACCGGACATGACGTTGACGGAGGCCGAGGATGATGACATGCTGAGAGTCAGATCTGAAGGCCCGATCACCAGATCTCGAGCCAGAGCCATTGCCCAGGCTACACAGTCCATCACGACCAAGGCCAGGGCACGGGACGGACGTGCCTCACTATACACGACCCGAGCCATCACTTGTACGACGATTGGCCATGATGCGGCCATCCACGATGCTCAGTGACTTTTCACAGGCACTCTCTCAGGCATTCAACTTTTCTTGGCATTGTGATGGTCACATGCCAATTTCGAGACATTCCAAGATACTTTCTATTTTTAGTAGTTTTTGCATTTAGCAATTTCCGTTTTTAGTAGTTTCCATTCTTAGAATGTTTCTAAGAATGCAAAGTTTCCATTTCTAGAACTTACCACTTTTAGATGTTACTATATTTAGGAAGTTATCATTTCGGGACATTGGGCCTCTCTTAGGCCCATGATTGTATTTGCTTTATAAGGTCACTTTGACCTATTGTTTGGCATGTTGAATAGAATTATGGCTGCCATTACAGCTTAGCTCCTGCGCCCTAGTTCTCTTCTTCTCCACCACCTTGCGCAACCTCCACCGGTCTCTCTCCCATCACGATCGAAAATCACCGGCAATTCTCAACCACAACCGCAAGTGTCTCGGCATCTCCTTGCCGAGAACCCTCCCAAGCATTGCCCTCTCATACCGTTATCAACCTTGTCTTAGATCCACCCGGAGACGCGCTTAGGGAACCCGAAGCGTATCACATAGTCCTTCATAAGCACAAGAATTTCAATAGATACATGCAAGTGCAACAAAAAGTCTTACTATGCATGCAATTCTCTCTACAATAAACCAGTCCAAACAGTTCTTAGAATATCGCAGTTGCTACTCTGAATTAGGTATTTCAAACAGAAATAACCAAACCCTAGCAATAGATAATTACTAATATCAACTAGATGATCAGGCTAGTCAAATCAGCAAGAATCAATGGGATTAAGCACAAGAGAATCAATACATTCAAAGGAAAAGAAATAGAATTGTAATCTCACAACCAAATACAAACGAAGGCTTCAATCGTCGGACTAAGCAATAATTGCTTAGTTCTTCATAATCTTCAAAGCGTAAAACTCAAAGGGAAAAACTGAACGATAATGAATAATGAAAATGCTGCTAATGAAAAGAAAGATATAACCTAGCAAAACCTAGTTTCCATAAGATAGGAAACAATATCCTAAAACAAAATAAAATAAACTAACGGAAATAAAAGAAATAAAATAAAATAAAACAAAGTTCGGACGAAGCGAAAATCCCATGTGCGTGAAAAGTAGCCGCGATCGCGGAAAGATATCCGCGACCGCGGAAAAGTTTCTGATGTCTCGCTGTCTTGCTCGTTTCCGCGACCGCAGCTGGGGCTTCCGCGCCCGCGGAATTTCTTCTGTAGCTCTCTTCAGCTTCTTCTTCTCGCCTTGTGGTCTTCTCTTGTGGCTTTCTCCTCCATCTTCTTAAGTCTTCATTTAAGCTCTTGAAAACCACCAAATCAACACTCCTTCTCCACAACTCCATTCTCCTAACTTATGCTCTAAACCCATACAAACGGTACCTAAAACTCCAGTAACAACTCATAGTTAAGCACTACAAAGTAGAGCTGATCATCGAGCCAGAAGCATGATCCTCAGATGGGACTCGAGACCAAGCCGACCTGGAAGTACGTGAGCAAGTCCACCCGATTGTAGAGAACGAGGAGACAAGGGCGATAACTCCTTTCGGCAAGGAGAACGAGAGGCTATTCTTAGGGACCCGCATGTGTGTGAATGATCAAGAGCAAATCGAGGAGCTATTGGGCGAGTCCAGGGATGTGTTCGCCTGGACGCCGAAAGATCTAACTGGTATCCCACTAGTACAAAAAAGGGGATTAACCGCACTATTACTGGAGCAGATTTATAAAACCGAGGTAAAGAAAATATACGGACCACAGTTATAAAAATAACGTGGTGTAAAAGGTTTTTTTAAATTAATTAAACCCGTACCGCGGTTTCAAAATACCAACCGCGGTAATAAAAAAACACGGATCGGACCACGGTTCAACAATAAACGCGGTAACAAACTTTTTTTTAGTTAAGTATAATCACAACCGCGGTTCAGTTATAACAATGGTAAACATCAACACGGACCACGGTTCACTATAACGTGGTACACAAAACCACGGTTATTATCAACCGCGATCTCATTTTTACTTTTAGGTTTTCTACATTTTGTGGGGCACCACTATCCTTCGAAAGCCAGAGGGGGAAGAAGGAAGACGCGCGTCTGCCTCCGCGGCCAGTCACCACCGTCAATTTCGTCTCCCTCGACGTTTCGCTGAGAGGAGCTTGCACGTCAGCCTGGCCGTCGATTTGTCAATCCACAACCCTAACCAGGTCGGATTCAAGTTCCAAAATAGCTCCGCTTTGCTCGATTGCAGGGGCAACGACGTCGGGGAGGCTCCGATCCCCGCTGGCCAGATCCCTGCCGGGGAGACGCTCCCTCTCAACCTCACTCTCACCGTCATGGCCGATCGGTTCATCTCTAATTCCCCACGTTCAATCCCTAGCTTGGAAGCAACAAAAGGTTCTTCGTCTTCTTTACCCTAATTTTTGCCTCTTTGCAATTCGGATCTAATGAGGTTGTTTTTTCCTAATTTCCGAGCATCTGTTGGTTTATTTAATCTTGTTTTTTTGTTTGAATTTATTGATCGCTTTGCCAACTTCGTATGTGGAATCCATTTATGAATTAGTTGACGATGACCTTGAATTGAAGGGGGCGTTTGCTTTGAATGTGTTAGTTCTTGATTTTCATCGTTCTCGAACGGAATTGGTTGCTAGGTCAGTGATTCCTAGTACGATGTTACAGGAGATGTTTCTAGCTTGATGTGAACCCTAGAATTTGAGTGCAATCTAAGGACAAATCAATTAACAAGTTGTGATGCTATTTCTCTGAATTGTCTGCTATCTGGATGGATTTACATCAATATAGGTTTCTTTGTGCTTCCATTTGATTAAGCCAGATAATTTGTGTTTGGTCGTCATCTATGATGACAAGTTTGTGTACTGATGCTGATGTAGCATGGTTGATTAAGGCTCTTGGTTGATTTGATCCAATAATTTGCAATTTTAGAGAACTTGGGACTCACTATTCTAACTGAAAGAATATAAATGATAAGATGAAACATATACCAGCATTGTATACAATCTTAGTACTTCAACTCTTTCAGGTGAAACGTTTACGGATGTGGTTGAGAGCCCTTACTATGTTGCACCTGAAGTAGTGAAGTACTACGCAAACGTTATGGTCAAGAGGCAGATGTTTGGAGTGCATGAGTTAAAATTTTCAATGGCCTACTTCATTCCGCTGGATTATGAATCAATCTCCCAGATTTCCTTTGAATCTCATCACATCAAACCTGCATCTGGTAATTTTTTATTTTTTTTTGTAGTAAACGACTGATGAACCAATCATGTTCATATACCCGGCTTAATTTCATGCTTGGCTCACCTTTGAAAATTCATTGATCAAAATCATCAAACCAGATATAAAATTATAACAGGGTTTATGAAGAACAAACAAAAATATATGTATAGTAATGCTAGTAGTAACAGTTTTAGTTAGGATGACCATATGAATTTATTTCTTTTCAGTTTCGCATGCAATTACAATGTCAATTGACATTACAATGTCAATTACAAATAGCCTTCCTCAATTGACATTACAATGTCAATTACACGTTCAATAACCCACATGGTTGGCCAATGTGGTCATGGTCAAGAAATCAAGCGGCAAGTAGCGATTGTGTGTAGACTTCACCGACCTAAACCAGCCTTGCCCCAAGGATAGCTACCCGCTCCCCTCTATCGTCCGCTTGGTGGACTCCACAGCAAGGCATGAAGCCCTATGCTTTCTTGATTCATACTCCGGCTACAACCAGGTCAAGATGAATCCCCGTGACGAGAAGCATACGGATTTCATCACAGAGGCGGGAACTTACTGTTATCGCGTGATGCCTTTCGGCCTCAGGAATGCGGGGGCCACTTTCCAGAGGCTCATAGACCGCATCTTCAACGATCTGAGAGTCAAGACGGTGGAAGCCTATGTGGACGACATCGTCGTGAAGAGTCGATACGCTTCCGAGCACGCGGCCGACCTCCACGAAGTCTTCAACACCCTGAGAAGCAATGGAATGAGTCTGAATCCCGAGAAGTGTGTATTTGGAGTGCAAGCATGCAAATTTGTAGGTTTCCTAGTTAGCACCAGAAGAATCGATGTTAACCTAGAGAGAGTTGAAACAATCTTAGCAATGACTGCCTCACGGAATGTTAAGGAGATACAATGCTTCTTGGGCGTAGAAAACTACTTGGGGTTTTATGCTCGACTGTCGGAGAGAAGTCTCCCTTTCTTCAAGGCTCTCCCAAAGGTCCACAACTTTGAGTGGACGCCGGAGTACACGATAGCCTTTGAGGACTTGAAGAGCCACTTAAAGCGATTATTCACCTTGGCGGCATCTGCCTCTAGAGAGGAGCTCTAACTTTACATCGCGGTAGGAGATACCGCAGTCATCGCAATCATTGTGATAGACGCGCGAGTTCCAGACTACTTTATGAGCAAGAGCATGCTACCCGTAAAGACACGATACTCGTTTGTGGAAAAGTTGGCTCTCACCTTAGTCACGGCCGCTCGTAAGTTGAGACTGTACTTCCAGGGCCATCCCATACAGATCCTTACATGCTCGATCGACCTACCCTCTTGGGCAGGAGGACGAGGTGGGTAGTCGAGCTCTCGGAGTTTGACATTTCATACAAGAGTCGCACCACTATCAAGGTGCAATCTCTCGCCAACTTCATTATCGAGGCCAGCTTCAGGGATAAGGCCATCGTGGAAGCAACAAGGGCATTGACTTGTTGGATACTCTTCTCTGATGGGGCGGTGAATGAGGGAGGCCGCAGAGCCGACCTGGTCCTTACGTCCTCATAGGAGAGACAATGAAGTACGCACTAGCCCTAGAATTCGAGGCCACTAACAATGAGGCAGAGTACGAGGGCCTCTTGGCGGGAATGGAGTTAGCCCTAGTGAATGGAGCGCAAATCTTGACTTGTTACAACGACTCTGAGGTAATGGTTCACCGGGTACAAGGAATCTACGAGGCAAAGACGGAAACTCTGCCCGAGTATTGTGAAAGGGTGAAAACACTGGCCAAGGCCTTACGCCAATTTGAAATACACTCCATCTCGAGGTTCGAGAACACGGTGACATATGCCCTCACAAAGCTCGGTTCCAGGTCAGCTGGTTGCACTATTGGTGTAGCACGCGTGGAGAGCAAGAGTCTCCCTGTCATTCGAATGCAAGTCAAGACAATCAGCGAAACCCCTGACTGGAGGACACCCCTGTAGGAATACTTGGAGAAAGGAGCCTCTCCTTCTGACAAGGTAGAGAGACGGAAGCTACAAATCCGAGCCTCGCGTTTTTACATGAAAGGAGGTGGGCTGTACAAAAAAGGCTATAACTCGTCAGGCCTTAAGTGTGTCTCGCTAGAGCGAGGTCGTCAACTTAATAAGGAGATTCACAGTGGCACATGCGGTAGCCACTCCGGATGGAGGATCCTTGCCCATAAAGCCCGACGTGCTGGTTATTTTTGGCTCACCATGAGGAAGGATGCTATGGAAGTCTCTCGTTCTGGCAATCCTACCAGGTTCACACTCCTACCATCCTACAACCCGGACAAGAAATAAAGATATTGAGCGCCCCATGCCCATTCGCCATGTGGGGGATGGATCTCCTTGGCCTTTTTCCTCGTGCTCCCGGGCAGCTGCAATACATCTTGGTGGCCATTGACTATTACACCAAGTGATTCGAGGCGGAGGCCTTGGCAATTACCACAGTCGAGAAGGTAAAGAAATTTCTCTGGCAAAATGTCATTTGTCGCTTCGGACTCCCCAAGATATTATCACCGACCGAGGGCCTTAATTCAACACAGAGAAGCTGAGGACATTCTGCGATGACCTAGGCATTCGCCTTTGCTTCGCCTCGGTAGCTCACCCACGAAAAAACGGCCGGGTAAAGAACGCGAACGGGTAGATTTTGGCCGGCTTGAAGAAGAGGCTAGACAAAGCGCAAGGGCGATGGGAAGAAATCCTCCCGCTTGTCCTCAAGGCCAGTCGAACCACACCAAGGAAAGGGACCGGCGAGACCCCGTTCTGCCTAGCATATGGAGTTGAGATGGTTGTCCCGATAGAGCATCTTTTCCCGAATGAGAGGATTTTACATTACGACGAGGAGAGCAATAATGAGAGGATGTTTGCGGAATTACAATTGAGGGAGGAAGTCCGAGAAATGGACGAGATCTGCGAGTCCGAGTACAAGAGAAGGATTACTGCGCATTACAACAGAAAAATCCTCTCCCGATGCTTCAAAAAGGGGGATCTAGTCCTCAGGAGAACGAAAGGCTGGAAGCTAGACCCAAGGTGGGAAGACCCTTACATCATCTCGCACCAAGTGGCTGAAGGAGCCTACAAGCTAAAGAGAGAGGATGGCAAACTGGTCCCAAACACATGTAATGTCTTGCGCCTGAAGAAGTATTTCCCGTAAGCAAGAGAACGGCAAAAGCGCCCGAGGAAGAGTAACACCTATGTAAGCCCTAACATCATATGTAATGTAAGCACCGGCGAGGCCGGTTAGTAGCTAGACCTTTTTTTTATCAAAGCCCCACGGATGTTAAGCACCATAAGCGCGAGTCAAGAAAGCAATTTTGAGCAATACTAAGCCCGGTAAGGGGCGAAAGCAATACTAGGCCCGGGGAGGGGCGAGAGAAATATTAAAGCAATACCAAAGCAATACTGGGCCCGGGGAGGGACGAGAACAATATTGAACTAATACCAGGCAATACCAAAGCAATATTGGGCCCGAGGGGGGGCGAGAGCAATATTGAAGCAATACTAGGCAATACCAAAGCAATAATGGGCTCGTGGAGGAGCGAGAGCAATAATAAAGCAATACTTAAGCAATACCAAGCAATATTGGGCTCGGGGAGGAGCGAGAGCTATATTAAAGCAATACTAAAGCAATACCAAGCAATATTGGGCCCGTGGAGGGGCAAGAGCAATATTGAAGCAATACCAGGCAATACCAAAGCAATACTGGGCCCGGGAAAGGCGAGAGCAATACTAAAGCAATACCAAGCAATACTAAAGCAATACTAGGCCCGGGGAGGGACGAGAGCAATATTAAGCAATACCGGGCAATACCAAAGCAATACCGGGCCCGGAGAGGGAGAAAGCAATACTAAAGCAACATTGAGCAGTATTAAAGCAACATTGAGCCCGAGAAGGGGCAAATGCAATATTGAAGCAACAAAAACAATAAAAATGAAGGACCAAGCCCGCAGAGAAAGCAAGAGGCAACGCCAAGCCAGCAAGAGCAAAGCGGAAAGACTAAACAATGACTGACGGCGACATAGGTCGAAACAAAGCAACAAGATGGTGAGAAAGCACGACAAGAGAAGGTGGCAGAAGCACCTAGACCACGGAGCCATGTAAATACAACAAAAGGCAAGAAGGTGGAGGAAGCACCAAGACCATGGAGCCAGGTAAATACAACAAAGGGCAAAAAAGTGGTGGAAGCACAAAGACCGCAGAGCCGGGAAGATACAACAAACAACAAGAAAAGTGGCGGAAAGACCAAGACCGCAAAACAAGATAAATGCATCAGGGAAAGAAGCTACAACGCAGCCCAAACCCGTGGCAAGCAACACAAATTCACCTTAAGGTCCACGGGGTTGAAAGCCCTTGAAAGGCCGGGAACAATCCTTAGAAAACAGCAAGACGGTCACCACGGACGGGCGCAAGCGAGTGGGAAAGGGGCTCCACCTCGAAGCAACTTTGAAGCCATAACCAAACGCGCCAACCACACAAGGCCAGTCGAAGGAACGGAACAACGCGAGCAAAGTGAAGCATGCAAAGACCCTTTATTTCTAGCAACGGAAAAGGGGGACCAGCTACTCTATTTGCCCCGCGGGCTTCCCTTGGCGCAGCACACTCAAGCGAAACCCCTGGTCCAGGGGGATGGGAGTAGCCCGACAATAGTAAAATAACGCAAGAAAATAAGTCGAGAAGGAAGGTAACAACAAAATACTTTATTTATTGACAAGAGAGAGCGAGCTGTTACAAAGGCATCATACAAGAGGCACCCGACCAAGAGCTACTAAGCCTAAAAAAGAAAACCTAAAGAGCCCACCCCCCCTCATGGGGATAGTCAAGGGATGCCCCTAACCCGACCACGGAGGAGCCAAACGAAAAATTGGGCCGACTACACATGTTAGGATGCATAACCTGGCATCGTGAGTTGCGGCCCCCATACAACCTGGCAACGTGATTCGCGAAGAAGCCCTAAAGGCCCGGAGGCTCTAATCGATCACCAACCACGTACAGCGACACCGGTTCGCGACGGCTAAGGGCGTAGAGTGCGTCGACATCTGACTGGTCTTCCACCCGACGAAGAACGCGAGGAAACTCGGTCGAGTAAGGAAAGTAATGAACCTCCTGAACGTTGTAGTTGTGATCCCCGACATCAGTCGGTTGCAAGATGGTATCGAGAGAGAAGCCGGTGGCGAGCAACATATACGTCCACCGACGCCCGCCGATGTAGCGATGAGAGGCGGCCACGGCTCAATCTCCCCAACGCCTAACTAGACGCCCTCTCCAATAGACCCTCACTACCGATACAGTTTGAGGATCATCCACGACATAACTACCCGGCAAGTGAGGAAAACTGGGAGGATGATTCATCTGCTGCAAGCTGTAAAGAAACACGAGAGCAAGACAATCAAGAAGATACCAGAGAAGAAAAGCAGAAATACGCAAATGTTGCAAGTGATGCAAGTGAGCAAAAAACAAAAGACAGAGACCAATATATAGCAAGCAATTGGCCTTAACCACCCAGAGCCTGAAGGCTGTAATAAATGTTTATCCACAAAAACTGTTCGAAAAATTGTCTAATCAAAGTGCCTGAAAACTAGCAAGGGGATGGAAACAAAGGAGAGAAAAGCGAGGAGGAAAGCCACCCGGCCAAAGACTCAGTGATCGGCACCAGACAATTCAGGGTTTGCGGCATCCTGGGGGGGCCCGTACTTCGAAGCATCATCTAAGACCATGCCTAGGAGCTCGTCGTTGCGGGCCTGATTACTCGGTGGGTCCGAGAACACAAGCGTGAAGGGAAGCGGCGAGTTCTCTCCCACATCCGCGGAGGAAGCAATGATTCGATGCGAAGAGCTTCCCGGAAAGACAAATGGCGAAGAAAGCTCCTCGCAACTCCTCTTTGTACCCCGATCTCTTTCAAGCAATGTCGGTCCCTCGAAAAGAGTAGACACATTCGATGCTTCTACAACGCTGGGATAGTCGCCCACCACCTGGCCATAAGAAATAGGCCGAAAAGGCTCGACCCGCTTTGGCTTTATATGTTGCACACACGGGTTGAACACAATGGGGGCCACATCGGCGTGACGAGCCATCTGGTTCACGCCATCTTGACCCCCGGCCTTGTACAAGGGATGTGATAAGTGCGCGCATCTTCGCTTATAGCACGGCCTCCTTGCAAACTCATTCACCGTCTCTTCTCGGATTGCTTGCCTTTGATCGGCGAAGTTGGCGACACACTCCTCAAGCTCTTGAGCTCCGAGAGAAACCCTGACAAGAGAGCTCTCTCCCAGCCTCCTCGGCCCGTCGGTTGGCATCCTCAGCTCTTGCCTTTGCGGTCCCTGCTTCCGCGGAGACCTCAACGAGCCGATGGTTGAGCATGATGACTTCTTGCTCCACTTCCTCAGCCCTCCGCCTGACCTGGTGCACTTGTTCCTCGGCCTGCCTCGCGCGCTCCTCAGCTTACCGCTCTAGCTCCTCCGCGCGTTGTGCCTGCTCCTCCGCTCGCCTCGTAGACGCTGGGAGGAAAGTCATACTCCTCTTGGATCGCTTGGAGGTCCGCGTTGGTCAATGAAGAGCAATGGCCATGTTGGAGCGCGAACCTCTTGAAGTCTTTGTCTCCCTCGATCCAGGCCAACTTGACCCTCTCGGATAGGGTAAGAGGAATGACCCTACCGTTGGGGCTCTCGGCCGTCCCACCCGAAGCTGATTTGCCCGACGGCGACCCCGAGGGAGCCTCGAACCCGCTGTCGGCATCTCGCTTAACTTCCGATTGTGGCTCTGCTTCCTGGGGCTCCTCCGTACGCGGCTCTACCGCCTAAGACACTACCGCCCAAGACCCTTCCGCCTGGGGGTCCGCCATTCGAGGCTCTGCCGCCTGGGGCGCCAGCGCTTGGGGCTCTGCACTTGATGGCCCCATGTTAACCACCGAGACCCTTCGACCACCAGGCCCGATCGGGAGGTCATCTCTGTCGCTAGAACTTAGAGACATCTCTCCTAAAAATTGGGATTTTTGGGAGAAATCGGAAACCCACCTAAGGAGAAGCGCACAGAAAGAAAGAAAGAAGAGAAAAGACAACCCACCACGAGCAAGCTTGCCGGTGTTAGAATGAAGAAGAGAGGGGATTGCCGCAAAGCTAGAAGAAAAGAGGCAATGACGGTGGAATACTACATGCAAGATTATTTCGCCCTAAGCGAGGGTTTTTCTCTCGACAGACAAGCAAAGGAAAAAATGCAAAAAAGAGAAGGGAAGAAAAGGCAAAAGAGGGTTTCTTACTGACAAGGCCAGAAACCGGTGTCGTTTTCCTGTCAAATAAATCCTAATTCACCTACTAAAGAGTATAGCAAACAAGTCAGGGTCGATCCCACAGGGAGTCGGTTATCTGTATGCAATTAACGTGTGACTAACAAGTAGCGGGGGGGGGGGGGGTTAGAATATTCGCAGAGTAACAGAGATGCAAGCTCTAAAAGAAGAAGAAATATGATGAGGGGAAGTATTCTACTAGACAAATATCCACACTGCAGATGAAACAGGTTGATCACTGATAACTATTGTTCCATGTTCTTTTCACAATCTTATAGTTGTTCCCATCCTGATCTTAAGTACTACCAATTCTCACAGTTGTTGATAGACTTATCACGATATCAATGGAAGAAAACCTTACCACTAACAAAGCAATAGCGATGCACACAAGGATATAGGATACATGCAAATAGAAGAAAACCTTACTACTTAACATGCAAATAATTCTCTCTCACAATTGCGCACTCGTATTCTACTATATGCAACAATTGTGTTTGCCACTAGATAAGCACTCGTATTCCACTATATGCAAACCCTAGCACTATGATAGATATCGATAAACCTAGTTAGCAACTCTAGATAAATCAATACAAACCAATAGACACTATGCTCAAGAGAATTAAACCAACTTTATAAGATATAGAACAAGGAATAGAAATCTCACAACCAATTCATTGCAATGCTTCAATTGTCTAGCGAAACAAAGGTGTTTAGTTCTCCATTCGTTCAAACCCTAGATCTGAAATGAATAAAGAGAGAGAACGTCCTCTTCTCTAAAACTAGAAAAACTCTTAAATAGGTTCAGAAAAGATAAGCTAAACCTAGCAAATAAAAATAAGGAAATAAAATAATAGAAAGTAGAATATCCGAAAGTGCTAAAATCGGAAACAAATAAACGCTAGCCGCGAGGCGTCGACCTCCACCGCGGGGCGGTGGCTTCGTTGTGTCGCCTTCTCTGAGATCCACAGCCGGGTCTCGGTGGCTTGTGGCGCGGGGCGGCAAAGACCGCTTCTTCAGTTCTTCATCTTCTGCTCTCCTGTTCTACCAAGTGATGGCACCTTTCTCCATGAATCCTGAGTAGATCTTCTCCTCCATCTTCTCCATCCTTCATTAAGCTGTAAATCCTATGATATCTTCACTTCTTAACCCTTCTTCTGGATTACAGACTTAGCCTAAATCTACATTGAAACTCCATCTAAATCATGTCAATAATCACTAGTTAAGGTGCCTGAAATGGCACCTATCACTTACCTACCCAGTTAAAGACAAGGAGCCCTGGTCCACCCTGTACCTTCCACGAAGAAGCTCAAGTAGAGAGAACGACAATGGCAAAGTGAAGAAGAAAGCGAGAGAAGGGAAGCAACACACCAGTAGGAAGCCGAAAGCCCCTTTTATATCGACAATGTGATGGGACGGTTATGATTATGGGGACAGAAAAACTGTCACAAATCAACCGCTTCGAAAACCACTCAGGCAACATTCAAACTGCCATCATAGACCCGGTAGCCAGTCCACGGATGATGATAAGGCCGACGAGACATGGGCAAGCACAAATCGAGAGGGTTCAGGGCAACCTTTCGGGACCAACATGCCACTTCACGGATAATAGAGCAGCGATAGACCAAAGCAAAGTTATACCACAAAAGCCGAAATCACAATGACTGCGAGCACTGCCCGCGGTCTTTAGCGAAGCGCGAGAAGTGAAGAAACAGTACGAAAGCGAACAGGGGAAAGCAAGCAATAAACACAGGAGCAAACAATGAGCCAGAAAGTCTTATTCTTTATTCATGTCAATTAAGATTACAAGGAGAGATTACAAGTAGTCAGCATGTTTCGGCCGCGAGCATACAAAAAAGAATCTAGCAAAGAAAGAGATCGAGGACGAGAAGGAAGGCGAGCACCGTCACCAGCCGCGAGCTCTAAAGCCCCCACGGAAGCTACAAGCCTAGGGATTCGAGGCGAACGTGAACATGACTCACATTCCCTCAGGCTCCACCCCAAGCCCGAAGATCTGGTAAAACCCGCGGAGGGAAAGATGCAAAGGAATCCCTTAGAGAAGGAGAAGCAGGCTAGCTTGACTCCCTCTGACGGGGGAGTCTACAGAGAGCATCTTTTCCTCGCCAGCCACGCGACACCATTAGCGAGCGTCCCCCATCCTTGGCCTCAAGCGCCACAACCACCCTATGCACCACGGCCTGGAAGTTGGCAAGGCGAAGAAGGGCACTTCCATTCATGGGGAAGCAAAACGCTGCCCTCACTACCCCTGCTCCACCTCGCCCCACATCCCCTGGGCCAGAAGGTGATTTCTCTTTCTCGTCCAAGCGGACGCGGCGCTCAAAAGCCAAGAGCGTCCTAACTCCTAAGGGACGTCGGCCGCGATCCACCCCCCTTGAAGCACCTCTGCCTCAAGTGCTCCCGTCCCTCCTAGAGGAGGGATTAAGGTGGAGAATCAGAGACAATGACCCACAAGTGCTCAGAGCCACATTCATACGGACTTCACACGTTGTTGCTGGCATAACCTGGCATCGCAATTCGCGGGTGCAAAGTAACGATGTCCTCCCAGCTCGAAGGGGGTCCCGTCCCTCCGACCACCATATGGCCTAGCCATCCCGTCCCTCCGACCACCATATGGCCTAGCCATCTGCAAAGGGAGAAGAGAAGAAGCAAGTGGATTTGTGTATGGTTCGAGGAACCCGGGCAAGCAAGAAACTGCAAGAAATGAAGCAACTACTTCTTGTGTGGACCACCAACTACTTCCTCATGGAAAACTGGGCGATCACACATACATAAAATGTGTGCGTTCATGTAGAATGAACAAAACGTGTGCACATGAAAACACGACTGTGTGCATGCAAAATATACTATCGTGAGTATGCAAAGTATACTACCGTGTACATGTTGTGGAGGACGGGGATCAAGACTCTATTGCAAGCCATGTTGCACTCGTTGTTGGTGCGCATGCTAGAGGGGTATCACAGGGTGTACCACTCGTTGTGCCTGTAGGGCAACAAGTTGTTGTACCTCCGACCTTGGATGTTGTTAGGATTCAGGCCATGATATAGACCACAATAACTCAAGCCATTCACGATGCACCAAATCAGACACAACAGTTTCCACAGTAGGCCCCACCACCACAACTAGTCGCACAACCACAACCATCCCTTCAACAACCTAAGCCACAAGGAACGAGATTTGATAGGTATCGTACTGAGTTGTAAAAGATGAAGCCACCAACTTTTGATGGCACTGGAGACCTTGATGATTGGTTGGTTGAGCTCGAGCTTTTACTTAAGGGTATGAGATGCCCTATACAGAGGATGATGGAAGTAGTGTAGTTCTTGTTGAAAGAAAAGTTGCTAAGTGGTGGAGGGTCTTCAAACCTGAGGGACGTGTTGTCCTTTGGGAAGTGTTCAGAAACATGCTTGAGGATGAATAATGTTCGACGCCAGTTCGTAGAGCTAGGGTAAGGGAGTTCTTTGCTCCTCAACCACAAGATATTTTAGTGGCTCAGGCAATTCGATAGTATAAGAAAGAACTAAGTCATGTCTCTAATCTGGTTAACAACGAGGAAGAAAGGATTGTCATTTTGAGGCCCAATTAAAGCCTGAAGTACAATAGTATGTTTTTGGATTTTAGTGCAACACCTTGAAGGAGTACCACGACAAGGCCTTAGCATTTGAGATGGCGCCTTCTACCAAGGACCCAAATCAAAGTAACAAGAGACATAAAACTCAATCAGTCCCTTCAGGTACATGGGACAATACATTTAAGAAGCCCAATTTTACACCAACACTTTATGTAAAGTCACATCTACCTCCGAGGAATGACCGTACAAGGGCGCCCCAACAATCTAAATCGGTTGTAGAGGGTAGACGTTGTTGAAAATGGAAGAGCCCACGTCGTTTGAAGAATGAGTGTCCCAAGCCTCCTTTGATGTGCTTTAATTATGGTCGAGATGGCCATATTGCTCTTTACTGTCGTCAGAAGATGCTGCTCAATTTCAAGCTTCATCGCCAGCTCAAAGCGGCACAAGTTTTCAAGGCAGGCAGCCCCCGACGCATTCACATCAATAGATTTCGGGAACTACCCGAGGTGGAGGACAAGGTAATGGGGTTAGTACTTCCACCACCGGAACGGCTCCGCATAGAGTACGTGTTCGAGATGAGAAGAGTTGGCGAGCCCAACGCTCCAACCACTACAGGTACATTATGGATTTGCTCTTAGCATGTTAGCATACTTTTTGATACTTGGGCTACCAACTCGTTTATATCGATGTATGTGTAGAAAGTCTTGGTCTTAGTTGCATTCATTATTGTCAACCTTTTGTTATGGGTATGCTTGATGGGAGAAAGATAATAGGGAATCGAGAGCTTAGGAATTGCCCGATCCGTATAGGTGATCGGGATTGGGCATATGATTTTCTTGTTATGGCCTTGCACCACGATGATTTCATTCCTGGTATGGATTGGTTGGTATCATGCAATGATGGGGATTGAGGTCAAGTTACCATCAGTTGAGGATCAAGGATGAAGATATTCCCAAGACTGCTTTCCAAACGAGGTATGGACATTACGACTTTGTGGTAATGCCTTTTGGTTTGACTAATGCCCCCGTAATATTTATGGAGTTGATGAATTAGGTGTTTTATAGAGTATTTGGATCAATTTGTTGTTGTCTTTATCGATGATATTCTGATATACTCTCGGGGTCATAAAGAGCATGCTGAAATTTTGAGATTAGTGTTAGGTCGGCTTAGACTGCACCAATTCTATTCCAAGCTCTCCAAATGTGATTTTTGGATGTCGGAGGTTATATTTCTTGGCCATGTCATCTCAATAAAGGGTGTCAAGGTTGATCCCCAGAAGATTGAAGTGGTCTCTACATGGCAGCCTCCGACAAATGTCAATGAGGTTAGGAGTTTTCTTGGTTCGGTAGGGTACGATAGGAGGTTTGTGGAAGGATTTTATCGTATTCCACAACCACTATCTAACCCTATGTAAGAATAAGAAGTTCGAGTGGGATTATCCTTGTATTAGGAGTTTTGAAGAGCTCAAGAAAAGGTTGACAACTACACCGATTTTTACTTTACCACATGGTACTAATGGATTTGTTGTGTATAGAGATGCTTCAAGGCAAGGCGTGGGATGTTTATTGATGCAATATAGGCTAGTTATTGCCTATGCTTCTCGACAACTAAAGTCTCATAAGGCTAACTATCCAACACATGACCTGGAGCTTACAACGGTTGTGTTTTCATAAAAGATTTGGCGTCACTGCATTTATGGAGTGACTTGACCAATATACATTGATCACAAGAGTTTGAAGTACATTTTTACACGGAAAGAGTTGAATATGAGGCAACAAAGATGGTTGTAGTGGACTAAGGATTACGATATGGAGATGTTGTATCTTCCTGGGAAGGCTAATGTATTGGTCGATGCTTTGCGCATGAAGTCGGTGCAAGTGCAAATGCTCTCTCAATTTACGGTACAACCGCCTCTACAACGACACCAGACCCATATAGGACGCCGAACCAGCTGCGAGCACCTTTGAAGAAACCCTTCCATTATCGGATGATGATCCTTGTTGTCCATCAGAGGAGAAAGTACCTACACTTGAAGTTGCACACTTCGTTCCTTCACCACCATGAACACCAGTGATCATCGAAGAAGATGCCATGAAGAGCTTTACACTCATGGTTTCTTGTGTCGCCACTTTTGTTTCTTCTCCATTAAAGGAGCTCCTAGCACAACATAGTCTCCCTCCTAGTTGCCCATGGTGTTCTCATCTTGTACTTGTTCCCCTTCAAAAATTCGATTTGAGGACAAATAAGAGAAAGGTGAAGGATAATGATGACATGAAGATAAGGCCACTTGAAGACCGTCTTATAAGGCAATCGAGGCCTCTCGGAAAGAGACAAAAGAGCCATGAGTCACACCAAGGAACCAGCCAAGTCAAAATTTCTCTCGTGCATGGGCCATATGCATGCTTATCTTATTATTTTGAGGATATTTTCTTTTGTTGTCTTCTATTTGATTTTGTTGACTTTATCTAGTTATAGGTTTGTTATCCATTAGCTACAGATTTTATCTTTTATACTTTATGTTTCTTTTTCATTAAATTAGACCTAGGATAGAATTAAGTGGGCCGAACCCCTAGGCCTGTAGCCAATGCTCATTCCTCCAATTAGCTTTTCCATATTTAAACACTTGTCCGTTATTTTCATAAATTAGGTTAGAAGTTACAGCATTTGATAACTGACGGGCTTCCACAATGACTAAGGACATTGACAAGCTGAGTCGAGTCCTTTTTTATGGTGCCATAACCAGCTTTAAGACAACCAAGAAGAAAGGTTCTTGTGCAGCCACCATAGGCAGCCATTTGAGCCATAGTGGGTCACCTTGTTCACTCATCTTAACGAGCTATTTGAGCCGCCATAGCTTGTGTTTGTCTCCCACATGAAAGGGATGTTTTCATGCCTATATTTATTGGTATTTTTCATTACTTACTATTTTTAGACGCTCTTGTTGTAACTCAAGTAAAGGGGGGAAATTTAGTAGGTTCATTAACTTAAGTTGTGTTACGATAGATAAGTTGTGTTTTACATTTTATAATTGAACACTATTACATCATTATTAGGTCAAGAGAAGGCATAGGGCATGTCATGCTTGTCAACCACTTCTCTTGTGCAACACTCCGTGTATTCTTATAAGTACACTTGCATTCATTCAATAAAAAACAAACTGGGACTCGTGAATAGCTTGTCATAGCTATTTTTAAGTTTTCATTAATCCAACAACTCTCTTGTGTTCACAATTTGGAAGCTCAAACATTCAAAGTGATCGAACCAACAACGAACACAACACGCAATCAAGAAGCCTTAATTCACGACAGAATTCTTGTTTGCATGTTCAAAAGAGTGTCCATGCCAAAATCTTTGTTACTCGTGCATTTTGGGTCAAATTTGGAGGGATTGCACAAGACTCATCAAGGGATATTCGTGCATTTGAATTTCTCAAATTGGATTTTGCTTCACAAAGTTAAGCTTTTCCAAAGATAGGATGATGCGTTTCAATGCCTCGAATCAACTATGGAGTCTGATCGTGTTCAAGAAGCTTCTTAACTCATCACTGTCTCGTTGGTTTGGATAGATAACGGCCTCCAAGGGATTGGATGTCGCCGACACTATTGCGCTTGAAGGGGATTCGAGGAGGGGAGAGTGGATGTGATCGCAATGGGAAGCAATCAGAGGTTGAGCCACACGGTAGCTCGGTGGGATCGATCGGAACAACAATTGACATCTTAGGGTTTAATGGAGGAGAAACTCAACTTCAAGATTAAACCTTTAACTAAAACATAAACCACAAAATGAAGCCAATAGTTGGCTTAAATATGTCTAAGTGCTCGGTCATGGGCCAAGGCTAATGGGCCAATGTCCACCACAAGTGAACCATACACGCCCAAAATAGTAATGCTAACAATAGAAAGTACTAAAATGGAAAATAAACCTCAAAACAATAAGTTTCCAAATGTTCGGTCAAATAACCTCAAAATGACAAAACATGGGCTCATAGCCTTGCAACAATGCTGCCATGAGGGGCATGCTGCGAGGTGCGATGGGGAGCGTGAAGGGCATGACGCGAGACTGTCAAGGGTTTCCAATGTCACGATGGTAGTGGATGTCACAGTCGTGCCACTACAAGTGAGTGCCTTGGAGATAATGCTCTGAGTGGAGTGCACGATGGCATGAGCGCGAGCTGGGGTGACAGGGTCGGTGGACCTAAGGCTCATCATCACCTCCTTGTCCTTATCCGTTAAGGTCTGGGGTGTATCACTCTCCCCTTCTTGGCAGCGAATCATCCCCAATTCGTCCACGTCTAGGTTTGGGGGGACGTAAGGAGAAAGATCCCTCACTTTGAATGTGGGGTGCACACCATAATCTGGTGGACGCCACGAGAATCAAGCTTGGTGCGAAGCTTCGCGGGGAACCTCTCCTTTCACAAGTGAAGCCACACAAGGTCATTAGGCACGAAAACAATGCGGTGTCGGCCCTTGTTAGCCTTGTCCTTATACTGGGCCGCACAACGCTCGAGTTGCTCCTTGGTCTTCTGGTGGAGCTCCTTGATCATCACAGTCTGGTTGGTGCCTTTGAGGTTGTCGGCATCACGCAAGGGGCGTGGCGTCAAATCCAAGGGTGTGAGCGGGTTCCGCCCGTACAAAACCTCGAATGGTGTGAATCTATCACCGAGTGGACAGACATGTTATAAGAAAACTCAATACAAGAAAGTAAGTCTTCCCAACGGCACGCGTTGGCCCTAAGCATGGTCCTAAGGAGTGTCCCAAAGGTTATATTGGTCACCTTAGTCTGGCCATCTGTCTGTGGGTGATAGCTAGTGGAAAATAGGAGGTTAGTATCTAGCTTACCCCACAATGTCTTCCAAATATGACTCACAAGTTTCACATCCCGATCACTCACAATGGTATGTGGAATCCCATGTTATCTAACCACATGCTCAAAGAAAAGGGTAGTTATGTCTGAAGCATTGTTTGTCATCCTACAAGGTATGAAGTGTGCCATATTAGAGAAGTGATCTACAACCACAAATATTGACTCCCTCCCCTTCTTATACGTAGGCAAACCTATCACAAAATCCATAGATAAATCCTCATAGGGTGCTGAAGGAATGAGTAGGGGAGTATACAATCCGGGACTCGATCTAGCCTTGGCTCTATGGCAAGTCACACATCCTCTACAAAATCTCGTGACACGTCGTGTCATGTGAGGCCAATAAAAGTGCTCTCTAGTATTGGCAATGCCAAAGTGTCCTCGACCCTCATGTGCCTCTTGGATTAAAAGACTCCTAATAGAGGATTGGGGGATGCATAGCTTCCTGGCTTGATAACACCTAAGTTATACATGTTTTAGGAGTCTAGTTACATATTGGATTAGATCATTCTCATGCATATTTTATGTGTTATAGTTAATTTTACATTATTTTTTATTCGGAGTCTACACTCGTATTTTTATTATTTCAGGCATTTTAGATTAAAGAGATTCAAAATTACAAAAGGCTTTGAAGACTTGGTCACCAGTTATGGACTACGGGCTGAAATTTTGATTTCATATTTTAACTGGGCTAGTCCAACACTTTTCAAGAGAGAGGCGGTGGACTAATAAAGCACTACAAGCATGTTTTTTCCAATTTGTCATCTTATTGGCCTATTGGTTTTGGCTGCACATGGACTCGAGAGGAAGGAGTTTGGCATGAGAGAGACTAATGGGCCTATTGAGCCTATTAGGGTTTGAGACTGTATATGAGGGAATTCATGAGGAATTTTGGCTTTTAGCATTTGAAAGATTTAAGCATTATTATTCTAGCCTTTGTCAACTTGGATTATTTTGATATTGAGACTAAGTTTTCTTATCTCCTGCTTTTATTGAATAATTCATATATGATGATGGCTAGTTTGAATATATTGAGTATATCTTCAATTATGCTTGGCTAAATTCTTAGTTCTAAGGTTGGGGTGATCCTGACAATGCGTATGTAAATAGAATTATTTCTTTGCCTAAATTGAAATAGTATTTGATTCATTCCTAGTGTGCTTTATGCCCATAGTAGCTTATGTGAATTGAATCCTATTAGGGTTTGAGACTGAAATGTGATAACTGTAATAGGTAGTCAGATAGAGTTTGAGACCGAGAGGTAATAACTTCTATTGGATTCCTAGGAATTTAACCTGAGTGTTATTTATGCGACGACAACTTAATTACTCTTGAGGATTAATAGGTTATCATAGATGTTCTAGGTTTGAGTTGGATTAGTGGAGCACGACAACGAATGTTATTTAAGTTTATCCGTAGACTCTAAGTGTGTTAAAGGGTTTGGATGAGAATAGCTCTGTGTGACAGTGATTGTTAGTTTAGTTCAGACACGTTTACTATCATCCGAGAGGATTTAGTAGATTATCTTAGATGGCTTACCTTCAAATAATTGGACTAGATTCAGGTGAAGTGTGATTTTATTTACTGAAGCATTGTTACAGTGATCCTTAACCTTAGACACATTTATCCTATTGATTTTATCCTTTCTATTTGTTATTATTCGTTAGCTTAGTTATAGTTCTTCCCAATTCACTATTTTTGCGGCCTAGCTTATAAGTAGCATTACAACTGATATTATATTGGTCTGTGTGGGATCGACACTTGACTACTACAATTGATCACGTACACTTGCGAGTAGGTTTTAGCCACATCATGGATTCACATCCCTAAATAGGTATCTCTCATCCATAAAATAACTCTCAAACTCACCCTGACACAGTTACTATCATCCGAGAGGGTTTAGTAGATTATCTTAGATGACTTACCTTCAAATAATTGGACTAGATTCAGGTGAAGTATGATTTTATTTACTGAAGCATTGTTATGGTGATCCTTAACCTTAGACACATTTATCCTATTGATTTTATCCTTTCTATTTGTTATTATTCGTTAGCTTAGTTATAGTTCTTCCCAATTCACTATTTTTGCGGCCTAGCTTATAAGTAGCATTACAACTGATATTACATTGGTCTGTGTGGGATCGACACTTGACTACTACAATTGATCACGTATAACTGATATTACATTGGTCTGTGTGGGATCGACACTTGACTACTACAATTGATCACGTTCACGGCCCTAAATAGGTATCCCTCATCCATAAAATAACTCTCAAACTCACCCTTGGACGCACTGGTTTCAAAAATGTACTTAAAATAAGCATCTTGCAAATATAAGTCTTTAATCAAAGAAAAGCCTAAAACCTTAGCATCGAAATAAGGTAAGAGCACGTACCTACGAGAAAGGGCGTCGGTGAACACATTCTCTTTTCCCTTCTTGTGCATCACCACATAGGGAAATGTCTCCATACACTCGACCCACCTAGCATGGCGCCAACCAAGTGTGTCTTGGTTGGCGTCATGCGAGGTGCCAAATCTTTTGGCCAAAGATAGTGCTGCCAAATCTTCAACACACGAATGAGATCGTAGAGCTCCTTGTCATATGTGGGGTAGTTGAACGCGGCACCTGACAACTTCTCACTAAAATAGGATATGGGGCACCGTTCTTGCAGCAGGATGCCACCAATGCCGAAATTGGAGGCATCAAACTCCACCTCATAAGTCATGGTGAAGTCATGAAGCTGGAGCAGGGGGCATTGCAAAGCCTATCGTTCAAGGCACGGAAGGCTGCGTCATGGGTGTCAAGCCAATTAACGGAGGCGCCCTTCTTAGTGAGCTCATGCAATGGCGTGGCAATTGTGCTAAAATCACGCACATAGATAGAAGCCGACCAACCCCAATAAAGATATAACCATGGTAGGATTGTGGGGCGCGTCCACTTCTGGATGGCGTAGACATTTCCATCGTCCACGTAAAGGTCATCCTTAGAGACGACAAATCCTAGAAAAATAGTAATTTCGGAACAGAAATGACATTTTGCCTAATTTGCATATAGCTGCTCACTCCTAAGACATTCTAGGACTTGTCTAAGGTGGTCTAAATGGTCCTTTAATGTCTGGCTATACACCAAAATATCTAAGTATATATGTTATGTTAATACTATGCTATTCGTAACTATGTGTAAGTATATATGTTATGTTATAATACAAGGTATTAATAACTATGTTATATAACTATGTCTAAGTACTACCCTAAATCCTAAACCCAAACCCCAACCCAAACAAACCCTATATACCCCAAGGTCTTTGTACACTTTAATATAGCGTACACTATCTTTAGGCGAACAAAATGACCCTGGTGTTGTAGGGTCTGGGGTTTTAGGGTCTAGGATTTGTAAACCTTAAACCTGAAACCCAGTCTGTGCGCTATAGTATTGCATACGCTATTTTTTGGTGCACAAAGGTTTAGAGGGTTTGTTTGGGTTAGAGTTAGGGTTAGGGTTTAGGGTTAAGGTTTAGGGTTTATGGTAGTACTTAGACATAGTAATATAACATAGTGTTAGAACATAACATAGTTATTATTACTTCTTTTTTTGAGAATTAGTTATTATTACTTAGTATTACAACATAACATATATACTTATACATAGTTATTTATAAAAAAGTATTAGCATAACATATATACTTAGATATAGTTTCATATCATAGTATTGTATTGCATATATAACATGATTATTTATTACTTTGACATATATACTTAGATATAGTTTCATATCATAGTATTATATAACATAGTGTTATATTACAAAGGTTCATATATTCAGCATACGGTTCATATTATTTATCACTTAGACATAGTATTACAACATAACATAGTATTTTAGCATAGTGTCATAGTATTATTTATTACTTAGACATATTATTGTCAGATAAAATAGTATTATAACATAATGGAATAGTATTATATTACAAAGGTTCATATATCCAACATGATAATAGAATATTAGAATGCACATGTATATTGTGCGAAATAGATTTAATATCCCTAAAGTGAATCACTACTCTGGAGGATCTGGTGGACGATTATAGCTCGTGCGATAATCCCGAAACTTTTGAATTCTCGACTCAAACTGAGCATCCCAACCATCGACCCTTGTGTGTTTGAATCGTCGCCAAGCGTATGGATGGGGAGGTAGTTGACAGTCAACCTTGAGCCACACCTACATACAAACACAATATTATTTTTTGTTATTACCCTACACCATTGAGCACAAACATTACTAGTTATTTAGAAATAGTAAACTTTACCGATATGAAGTGGTTTCGGTCCCCCACGAGGGCCATCGTCAATATCTTTGTTGGAGGGCCAAGGCTTCTATCGGACGCCCTCATTGGTAAGCACATGCCATCCTAGGATAACAAGACAAGACCAACCTCATGCAGTGTGGCAAATACTAAACCTTTTATGGGCATGTCGAGCCAGTACTCCCTGGCGCAAGGACTGATGGCATAGCTCACTCGGAATATAAGCTCATCATAAGTGATCCTTGGGTGTAGTACGAGCAGTATGGGCATGTATACATCTTTGTTGTCAAACAACTCTCCGGCCACCTGGATAAAATAAAAGTTATGAAATTTATTTTATTTATTTTAGAGGAGTAATTTAAATTTTCGTTAACTTAAGTTCAAAAGTTAGGTTAAGATAATTTCTTACAAATTATCAAATGGGATATGATAGTTTGGTGTAGAAATAAATAAATAAGTATAACAATAAATGTAGTTTTAGAATTTTAAATATAATAATAAAGGGTATAAGAATTATTATGTTTATCCATAGGATGGATAAAATAATAAATATCTTAAGTATGTTATCTCTTTAAGTTATGGATGGTCTAAATTATGATTAACCTTATGTTGATTATAGTTTAAATCAACTTAATAATTTTAACTTAGAATACTTGAACCAAGTTTAACAAAGTGTTAAAAATGGTCAAGTATGGTTAAATTTATAAGAAAAGGGTAACTTAATCTTTATTTTAACCAAAGTTAATTTTTCTACATATTAATTTTGGGTTAAAATAATATTATAAACGTAGAATAATAAAATAAATAAGTTTGGATAATTTTTGTAATTTTTGAAAAGTTATTTAGGGGCATTTTTGCCATAACTTGGAAAGTTGGGCAAAATATTACAGTTAAGCCAAAAGTGGGGGGGCGACCCAAGGGTATTGTTCATCTTCCTTCCCAGCCCACCAAGCTCTCGGCCAAGCTCAACAATGGCGGTTTGGGCCCGATTTCGGCCCCGTTTTCGCCGCGTTTCATCCAATTAAATCATGGGCTTCATAAGAGAGATCTAGATGCGTAGGATCGTGAAGAAATCGGCAAGAATCGTGCCCTTATAAAATTGAATTTCTTCATTGATGGCAAGAAAAGATCTCGAACGCATCTTTGCATTTTTTGGCGAAATTGAATCCGATTCGGGATCGTTTTTGTCCAAATTTGTCACGATTGTGTAGAGAATTTGATGGGAAATAAAACCCGTATAAATACTCCCCCAACTATTTCGCCACCCAATTTCATCCTCAAAGTCTCGAACCCTAAAATCTCGCCGCCACTTTTCGCCGTCCGAATTCGTCTGCCACCGAGCTTCTCCGCCTCAATTGCCGCCACCATTAGTTGCGCCTTTGAGTCCTCTTTGAAATCCCTCTTTTCCCGATGCCGGATCTACACCGAAGAGATTCAATTTTGCCCAGAAACCGGCGGTACCATCTCGCGACGTCCGGTGGAGCTTTTACCAAGTCTCTGGTTTTTGTTTCTTTTTATTTTTATTGTTATTTGGTCTAATCTTGACTAATTTAATTAATATGGATTAATGAAAAATAAGTTAGGATTAATTTAATATTATGAATATTAAAATTAAATTAATTATATTTTTTTCTATTATTATCTTATATTATGAATGAGTAATTTATAACTCTTCATCTAGATAATATTTTGAGTTAGAAATTTTTAGGATTATAAATAAATTATTGGATCAATTTATTTATGATATGATTATTTAGAATATACGACAAATTGATTTTTAGTATCGTATAAATAATCATTTTATTAAAAAGCCTTGAAATTGATTTATTTTTGAGTTAAATAAATTCAATTAGAAACCGAGACATTGTATCCTTCAAATTTGGATATTGAATAAATTATCTAATTATAATTTATTTGTTGTGTGTGATTTGGGTACGTCTCGGAATTTCTTTTGGAACGAAAATAAAGCAGGGAACCAATTTGCTTTTCGAAAGCAACCATCTCTGATACGCCATTCAACCTTCTTCGTGATTCATGGCAAGTGGCGGTTCACTCTTGCTATTTTATTCCATAATTTTCTTAATTGACAATTAATCTATTGTCTTAAGTAAGTTGGGATAAATAATTCTATTTGTTGTTTGTGAACTTGTGTGATAAAATGGTGTGATTAATGAACCATATTATTAGGTTATATATTTGCTAACAACGACCTATATATATATATTATTATAGGGTGCTAGATGGACTATTTGGTGTGGATTGTTGTGCATTGGTGTGGACTTATATGCTAGTTTGACACGAGTATTCGTAGGAACGCTATTTACCTTGCGAGGTTAAACTGTCTCTATATAACTTGGTATTAGGAGGATTATTGCCCTAATAATTGTTTGTCATGACCTACCCTTATTCGAATATAAGTGGTGGTGCACTTAGCTAGTGCTGAAATTAAGGATTCGTTCCATGTTCTATATCTCATTGCGAGATTGGTGTGGATTAAAAGCTTTAACGTAAATGCACGTTTTGGAATTAAATAAGAAAAGTGTCGTTTTGCACATAATTAATATACCCTCGGGCGAGAAGTACAACGTGGAACCCGCCCAGACTCTTGTCTAAAGTAAGTCCCCTTTCCAATCTAGATTCGCATTATGCGGTGAGGTTAATCGAGGACCCAAATATTCAAGGTCGATTTTCAAACTTTGTGTGATAATGTTCCCAAACAAACATACATATTCCTATAAGACTTACCTTATTTGAAATCTTCTCTTGTCGCATACCTTTTCTATTGTTTCAGTGAGAGTATCCGAGTTATATATCGTCTACCGACTATTATTTGAGAGACAATTATAATAATTGGATATAATCACAAAGAACCACTATGTTTGCACCCTTGCGTAGTCTTTCATTAGACTGACCAATCTTTCTCTTTTCTTGCATGGTTGGCTGGAGTCAACCGTCTTATACGGCACATCAGTGGTTGGTCTCAAACGCCTTGAAGTAACAAATCAAAGACGAAGGCTTGCAGTTGAAGTTTAGTTTGAAGAATTTTTAAGGTTGTTTAAATATAAGATTTAATTTTCTAATTAATGTAATAGGTGAAGTTGTATATCCTAGTCATGTAATTAAGATTTATGTCTTCCGCTGTAATTTCAATATCGTTTGTAAACTATCATTCTCAATTTACGAGAGGAATTTTAATAAAAGATGAGTTTTTTTATACAAAGTATTTCGCTATTTACTCTTTCATTATTGAATGTTTATTTATTTTACGCATAATTGTTCCGATTAAAGTCTTGGGTGGCTTTGGAGTTACAGTCTGAGGTCACTGGCGTGTGGCACTACCGACGTAAGTCGAGGGTGTTACAAACAATACATTAGTGTCTGATATCCACAGTGTTCGTCTGGACGTACATCTCTAGCCATATGAATGTAGGGAAACCAAAATTAATCCACATTTTTAATCCCAAAATTCACCCCCATATAAATCATGGTTTATTTAGGGAACTGCGATCTAGTCCCTTTGGATTGGGTCCCAATGCCTGGCGAAGCTGCACTTCGTCCCTTGCTGCCACGGCCCCGACCGCTACCTTGGCTTCCATTCGCCTTCTTCTTCTCAATATCCTCTAACTCAGCCCTCATGTGCTCAAACAATCTCGGCTACCTCTTGGTGGAGTACTTGGTCGAACCCTTTGTCTTTCCTTTTGGAAGAATGCTCGTTGGCTCCTTCAGCGAAGTTTCATGTGGATTCTCCGTGTCATTAAACATCTCATAGATTTGGTATACATGGTCATTCCTCAATTCACCCCTTTCAAAATTTCCATTCATTACCTTACATCTCAACTTTGGAATAGACAGTGGTATAGTGTCTTCAATGGGCACTAACCTGTAAACCTTTTCCCATTCCAGTTGCTTCCAGAAGCGGTGAATCTCACTCGTCATGATCGGCGTCTTATTAATGTTGGCATTTCCAATTATGTGAACACATGGTAGGCCGAAGTAGTCTCTTATCTAGTGATCATCACAAATCCTCCGAAATATCATCATTCTCTATCTGCTAATATAATTCCAACAACATCTTCAAGCACCTCTTTGTTACTTTGTAGAATAGCCTTGAAAACAACATTCATTTTTCCGGCGGCACGACGTCAATCACTGTTGGTCTTTTGATTTGTGACATCTCCATTCTCGCCCTCACCTGCCTTATTTGACCCTCGATCGCATGGTGGATCCGCACTGTCATTCTATTAAAACCACCAACACTAGAATCCACACAATTTTCTTCAACATGTGATGCATACCCTCAACCCTATCAAAACACATAAAAGCCTCGTGTTAGTGCGAGACTGAGGCCCAAAACCTTGAAACCACTAAACAATGTACAAGGGATACATGTTTGAAGTCCTCGTGAAGAAGTGAAGATGATATGTCCACATTGACTATGTTTTCCTTGTGAGGATTAGTCCACGTCTTCTCAATGTATCGAACGAGGCCACTCTTCCATGATGTCCTCAATTTCGCGAGCCGTTCTTCGTAACTTTCCTCTATGGTTGAATACCAAAGTCTCCAACATTGGTCGCAAAACCTTTTGACTTGTTTTTTATCCTTCAAGATTGGGGAAGCATATGCATCGATGTTGTGTTTAATATGCACCTAGCACAAAAGGTGTTTAACTTGACCTTTGAAAACTATCAGAATTGCATTGATGAGGGCCTTCTCTCGATCATTCATTATGGCCGTCGGCATTACACTCACCCCTTCAAACAAATACAAAAGTTTTTTGCATTATGATCGTGTAATGTACAACTTCTTCATGTCGGGCAAATGCATAGGCAATGTTGAAAGTCTTGTGAGTGCAAGTAAAGCCGAAAATATACACCAAAGGAATGTTATACCGATGGATGAATGCAAGAATGCAAAAGAATATAAGCGACTAAGATGGATGATATATATTACTACTATTAAATTGTATTGAAAATTAAGAAACAAAGTCATTACATACCTATTTGTCTTGTATGAAGTGTCGATAACTACCACGTACGAGAACATCTTCAATAGGTGCAACGAGTTTGGGTGAGCCAAAAATAGGATATCTACCTCACCCATAGACAGCTTTCTAAGAGGATGCACTTCGTACTTATTTTGTTGCAAAACGTTTAGAGCCCATTGTGTAAGCGTCATTTCCCCACGATCCTCATAATGCATCTTTTGCAGAAAGTTGGAAACTTGTTTCATGGATGTTATATTTCTGGGGGAGAAGCTCCTCAACTCCACAACAATAGTCCTTGGCGTCATGAACCCATCAACCAACCTCCTGGCAAGACGCTCCTCATCTGGGGTCATTCGGCCCATGTTTCATGGATCTTATTTTTCTCATTCCCCTCTTTTGTAGCCTTCTCTCTTTTTCTTGGTGTTCCTTGAGGATTACTGATAAGCCCACAAGTGCACGGTACTGTCGAGTAGTATAAAAGATATCGAACCCAAGGGAGCACTCGTTGATCACCAATTTTACACAAACTAATAATCTAGATCAAGCAAAAGATGTGGAGTTTTTGGTTTTGATTTATAGAGCTAACAAGAAATGCTAAGTCTAGAGCTAACCAAAATGATAAAAGGTAGATTTGAGTTACTTGAACGATGAAAAGCTGGGATTGAGGTTCACCACAAATGAGATCATGTAATAACAAGCAAAGAAATCTCTAAGGTTGCAAGTAGTGGTCTACAATGGTCAAATGTCCTAATATATCTCTTATCCTCTTTCAAGGTATAAGAAACTAGTCTAATCCTACTTAATTCCTACTTTCGTGGTAATTCATGCAAGATTAGATTCATTAAGCATAATGGCAATTCACACAACCACTAGGAAAATAGGTCTACTTTCGTGATCCTAAAAGTCCTAACTCAAATCTTGAGGTTCCAATGTCAAATATCACTTTTCAATGCATATCCAACATTTAATACATGTAAAAATACTAGCTAGGCATTTTCACAAACACTTGGTGTGCAAGATTGAGTAGTAGACCAAAACTCATCCAACCAAAGAGAAAATTCACCAAATCATCACATAATCATCATTGGGCTACTCTCAATCCTAACATAAGAAATTACTCACTCATGATTTGCAAGAACATGGCATAAAGTGTAATATCCCTCAATTTTTAGTAAGGATAATTGAGTAATTTTTCCCAACCTTCGTTCAATAATTTTTTTCTCTTTCAGTGGAGTTTGGATTTTCAGTAATATCCATGATCTCCGTAATAATTCTCTGAGTAGTATAAAATACATTCGATGTATTTTCGGGACTTAGAATATTTATTTGGATACAAACATATAATTTTCGGGGTTTAAAACACATACCAAATCTTATCCTCCAAGCAAACTTATCCTCCACGTACAATCTTATCCCACTAACCACTTGGGCTCTCCACTTGTGCTTGGTCGGCTCTCCTGTGAATGGGTTGTCGGAGCATGCCCCCTCCATGGGCTACCTCCTTGGCTTTTAAATGAACCAGATCTAGAGGTTGGTAAGGAGGAGATCAAACCTCCTCCTCTCTCTCGTGAGCTCCCCTGTTCGCGTCGCCCCTCCGCTCCTCTGTTTCGAGCTTCTCCCGCCGGCGAGCCTGACATGGTGCTCCGTCGTTGAGCTGCGGCTAGCCAATTGGTGGTGCTCCTCCTCCCGCCGAGCTCTATCCCCGGCCTCGTCGTCGAGCCGAGTTCCCCACGCCGCCCCTGCGGTGCTCTGTTCGTGAAGAAGATCATCAAATTCATGGGTTGAAGATGGTGAACAGTGGTGGAGTGAGGCCCTCCCCCTTGTTTAACTGTTGCTGGGCCGAGAGGCCCAAAACCCTTCCAGTCCAGATTTAACCCAAAATTATTCGAGCGCATAGGCCATATCCTCGGAAACGATATCATCAGTAGTCGTCTCGTCTAGATTCATCGCCGAATCTACTCCAGGCAAGTGGAGGTTCGCTCTTGCTTAATCATTCCATGTCCTATTAATTATCAATTGCGTTTAATTGTTAATTAAATTAGAGTGAACTGTTGTTTTCATTTGGGAACTAATTTCATAAATAACTTAATTAAAAAGGTGATGTTATAATTAGAGTGAACTGTTGTTTTCGTAGGAACACTAATCTGGTTAAGGATTAGTCGTTTCTTTAAACGTGATACTTCCTACCACCCGCTAAGGTAGGAGGGGTATAAGCGCCATTGGGTGGACGTAACACCACCCTGTGTATTAAACTTCTGTTGTTACTCGGGTTAATTTAACGGCGGTAAATTAATTAAGCACCTCGCTAGTGTATCGGGGTGGACGTAAGGTCACCCAGTGTATTAAACTTCCGTTGTTACTCGGAATAATAATTAAAAGCCTTAACAGAAGGGTGTGTGTTGTAATAAGATAAGTGCGGTTAAGCACATAATTAATAAGCTTTGGTAGTTGTACTAATTGGGGTGGGCATAATTGTCACCCTAAGGTTTAAAGCTTCGTAGCTGCTCTTAATAATATTAAAAGTCTTAATGTTGATGTAAGTGTTGTAAGTGGTTAAGTTAAGTGTCGTTGTCGCACATAATTAATACACCTTCCCAACCAGTTGTCATAATTTCCTATAAGGCTCATGTCCTTTGGAGTCTTTTCTTCAGTGCATATCTATTATTAATCATTCAGTGAAAGTACCGAGTTATGTATCGTTCCGTCGGTTGTTATTCGAGGGACAATGATAGTAAACGGTTACGATCACTCGAACCACTCTGCTTTGTACCCTTGCTTAGTCTTTCATTAGACTAACCAACCGTAATTGTTCTCTGCATGGTTGGCTGGTGTCATCCGTTCAATTCGGTACATCAGAGATTGATGCCCGAAGTCAAAGTAACTTGTTGAAGGATAAGAGGCTTGCAGACAAAGATTTAAGTTGTTAAGTGTTTTAAATTATTAAGATTCTTTAAAGTCTTCCGCTGTATTAGTTGTAAAATCATCTCCTCGTTTGAAGAGAGATCTTTAAATAAAAGGGTTGAGTTTCATGTACTAAAGTCTTCCGCTGTGTAATTTAAAATCTTCCTCTGTTTAATTTCATTTAATATGTTCATGTATTTAAGTTTGATTGTTCTGGAAAAGCTTGGGGTGACTTTGGACGGAAAAGTCTGAGGTCACTAGCATGTGGCATTTCCGAAGTTAAATCGGGGGTGTTACAGTTATGGTATCAGAGCAATGGTTTTAAATTTTTTGGTTTGTTGTTAGGTTTGAAAATTTTCAAAAAATTAATTTCGAAACTATTTTCAACATATTCTCTAGTAAAGAGAACTTTGAAGATTTAACTGTTGATTTAAAAAGTTTCCTTACTGCTTGGAGTTTAAAAATAATGATTTAGCCATTTGAATTTCAAAGGCTATTTATAATTGGTTTATAAAATGCGTGTTATACGCAGTCAAAATAAGTTCATGGTTGTAACTTTAAAGGTGTGATTTTGGTCTCGGTACAAGTTTTGTGATAATATAAAGTATACAGTTTGAAAGTATAAGGTTATTAATAAGTGGTTTCAAACTTCTACAAGCTTCAAGTGTTACTTATTCCTTAGATCCATTCTTAGGAATATTGTCTCTTCTTAGGATTAATGTCATTTAAAGGTTGACATTTCTCCTAGAATACCTATTCTCAAGTTAAGAGAAGAAGGCCGTTTCTGTGGTTAACAGTAAGGGGTTCGTCAGACTAATATAAAGTTATTAGTTTGGACCCTTATAATCTGTTTCATAACGTATTTGACTTAAGTGTCAAGATCAAGTTGGAAAAGTTCTAAATTAACGTTATGGTTCATCAGCTGATGGTGAACACAAGAGATACGGTTCATGCTGGTGCAGGAGCAACAACGTGTGTCGATAATCTCCGTAGTTTGGTAATCCGTAAGTGTGACTTCTGTCAGTTGTTTTAATGTAATGTTTCGGGTAAATATAGAAATGTTTCCTTGTGTTGGAAAATTTCTGAATTCGTTGATGTTGCAAATTAATCATTCATACGAAACCACGTGAGTGCCGGAAACAGTATATATCATGTATGGATAAAGGTTGTCGGACTCATAAGGGGAGAAGTATCGTTTGTAGCATAGATGTTCGTTCCCTACATGGTTAATCCCAAGGTCGACTCTATTGCTTAAATTCTAAATCCATCCCTAAGATCCTTCTCCATTTCAGGAGTAACGTCACGGTGGTGACATTAATTGTTGCGAGAGCGTTGTCTCGTAAGCTGAGTCCTGTTGGGATTTCTTAAAGTATAGGAATAAATATATGGAGTTAATATTCTAAGAGA
This sequence comes from Rheum nobile, assembly GCA_027886185.1. Lineage (NCBI taxonomy): Eukaryota > Viridiplantae > Streptophyta > Magnoliopsida > Caryophyllales > Polygonaceae > Rheum > Rheum nobile. The sequence continues at coordinate 18,058,837 of WOAB01000485.1, forward strand.
TTAAGAGTTATATCTCACTTGTGTACTTGGAATTTTTGTTCCATTAGAAGTATATAGAGGTGGACTAGTGCAAAGTCCGGACTGCCTAGTGGTGGAATCATGTTGTAGGCATTAATGTGGATAAAGTGTTGTGAAGGAATAAAGTGATTAAGGGAATAGTTTATCAAGAACTCGTTTTCCCTATTGCGATCTTGAGTAAGATTGTGAAATCCGGAGTTATGATGGTCGGGTTCATAAGTAAGTATGACCCATGTAGGACCAATGGTTAAAGCTTTTGGAAAAGCCAAGTGTACGAAATCATAGGTGTCCTTTGGGGAGATCTATTTGAGATTCGTTTGAGGTAATATAAGGAAATGATGCAATTAAGTCTTGTATGGATAGTAGATTGTGTGTGAATATAAGGATTTTAAGTTAGAAATAAGTCATTTAAGACAGTACGAGTCGTTGGACTCGATAAGTGGAATTTCCAGAGGATGAAGAGTTATGACTCTTGGGAATTGTCAAGGATTGGCATCTTGTGAGTATGTCATCTATAAGGCTTATGGTATCACTCTCTTTGAGGAAATATGAGTAATATCTTATGTGATACGTTTCGAGGAACGTAGGAATAAGATATTGTGATTGTTCTTGGAGGAAATAAGGAATCTTACAGGAGATAAGTTAGACATTGTTTAAAGAGATGTGTTAAATTATTCTTGTAAGGATGGAGATGGCTTAAGGTCAAACTTACTTTCAGATAAATGATGGAATTATAAGAGGTACCTTTAAGGAAATTGAGGATGTAATGTTTCGAGGTTACTAAGAGTTGATAATTGGATTGTAAGGAATTAAGACGTGAACTTTGGGATTTTGTATATAAGGAGATTGGAGGAGAAATGTGTGTTCTCCTATTGAAGGTACAATAATGTCGTTATGATAATTTTGGAGACCATTATTATATAATGGTCAGGATCTTGTGGATATAGTGAGAATGATTACATGGTATAATATATAGAGATGAGGTTGCGGATGATATCAAGTGGACTTGAGGAAAAAGGTAACCCACGTTGGTTAAGGTAATCATATAGCACGTTCGGGTGAAACAAAAGTATAATCCTATGGAATGGATTAATGAATCATGTTGAGGTAATCAGACATAAATTATGGTATTACTGATTGTGGGATCATATGAGTAAAGGTTGTGAGATGATGTCCTGTTTAAGGATATTAAGTTCAGATAATAAGTTTGATGGTGAGGCAGGTTTCTCATTGGTTTAATGCAAGTTTCGGGGTCGAAACTTTTCTTAAGGGGGTAGTAATATAATATCCCTCAATTTTTAGTAAGGATAATTGGGTAATTTTTCCCAACCTTCGTTCAATAATTTTTTTCGCTTTCAGTGGAGTTTGGATTTTCAGTAATATCCATGATTTCCGTAATAATTCTCTGAGTAGTATAAAATACATTCGATGTATTTTCGGGACTTAGAATATTTATTTGGATACAAACATATAATTTTTGGGGTTTAACACCCATACCAAATCTTATCCTCCAAGCAAACTTATCCTCCACGTACAATCTTATCTCGCTAACCACTTGGGCTCTCCACTTGTGCTTGGTCGGCTCTCCTGTGAATGGGTTGTCGGAGCATGCCCCCTCCATGGGCTACCTCCTTGGCTTTTAAATGAACCCGATCTGGAGGTTGGTAAGGAGGAGATCAAACCTCCTCCTCTCTCTCGTGAGCTCCCCTGTTCGCGTCGCCCCTCCGCTCCTCTGTTTCGAGCTTCTCCCATCGGCGAGCCTAGCATGGTGCTCCGTCGTTGAGCTGCGGCTAGCCGATTGGTGGTGCTCCTCCTCCCGCCGAGCTCCATCCACGGCGTCGTCGTCGAGCCGAGTTCCCCAAGCCGCCCCTGTGGTGCTCTGTTCGTGAAGAAGATCAGCAAATTCGTGGTTTGAAGATGGTGAACAGTGGTGGAGTGGGGCCCTCCCCCCTTGTTTAATTGTTGCTGGGCCGAGAGGCCCAAAACCCTTCCAGTCCAGATTTAACCCGAAATTATTCGAGCGCATAGGCCATATCCTCGAAAAGGATATCATCAGTAGTCGTCTCGTCTAGATTCATCGCCGAATCTACTCCAGGCAAGTGGCGGTTCGCTCTTGCTTAATCATTCCATGTCCTATTAATTATCAATTGCGTTTAATTGTTAATTAAATTGGAGTGAACTGTTGTTTTCATTTGGGAACTAATTTCATAAATAACTTAATTAAAAAGGTGATGTTATAATAGGTTGTTTATCTGCTAAGATCAACGCTATTATAAATATATGATTATGATAATGGCCTGGAGGGCTTTAATGTGGATTATTACTGTGTTGAACTGTTTAGTTAGCACGAGTATTATGTGTTAATTACCGTGATGGTGTTGTTGAGAATTTAATGTTAACTTTAATGCTAGATTAGCAAATATTCGTAGGAATGCTAATCCGGTTAAAGATTAGTCGTTTCTTTATAACTTACTGTGTTGAACTATTTAATGTTAACTTTAATGCTAGATTAGCAAACAGGTTGATCACTGATAACTATTTTTCCAAGTTCTTTTCACAATCTTATAGTTGTTCCCACCCTGATCTTAAGTACTATCGATTCTCACAATTGTCGATAGACTTATTACTACGTCAATGGGAAAGTACCTCCGATTCTCACAGTTGTCGGTGTACTTTACCACTAACACAGCAATAGCAATGCACACAAGGATATAGGATACATGCAAATAGAAGGTGCTTCCTTACTACTTAACATGCAAATGATTCTCACTCACGATTGCACGCTCGGAACCCCTATACGCAACAATCGTGTATGCTACTAGATATGCACTCGAAACCCCTATATGCAAATCCTAGCAATTGATAGATGTCCAAAAACCAAGTTAGCTACGCTAGAAGAATCAACATAAACCAATAGACAATATACTCAAGAGAATTAAACCAACTTAATAAGATATAGAACAAGGAATAGAAATCTCACAACCAATACATTGCAATGCTTCAATCATCTAGCGAAATAAAGGTGTTTAGCTCTCCATGGGTTAAAACCCTAGCGGTAGAATGAAAAACGAACTTCTAGATCTAAATTGTAGATTGTGGCAACTAGGTTAACTAAAGGGTTTTTAACCTAATTCTAAAAGGTGTAAAAATAAAATAATAAAATAACAATAATAAAATAAATACCAAAAATAACAAACGCAATTTGGGGAAATTATTCCCGTAATCTCGCAATTCTCGGCGCCAGCAGCTCGTCCCAGCACGGCCCAACAACAGATGTAACATCCTCGCGGCCCAACACAGCCCACTCGGCCCATCTCGCTCAACATCAAATCGCTGACGTCATGGTGACGTCATCCCCACATTTCTCCATTTCAGCTCACGCTTATTTCCGCTTCAATTCGACGCGGGCTGAGCTCTCCTTTTTGGGCCTTTCTTTCATGTGGGCCTTTCTTTCATCCAACTTGGCCCAAAATAAAAGCAGCACGCGGGCAAATTTAAATAAGCTGCTTCGCCTCACGTGATTGGACGCGGGGCGTCAGCTCCCACCGCGGGGCGATGACTTTCTCTGAGACCCACCGCCGGGTCGCGGTGGCTCTGGCGCGGGGCGGTAGAAATTCGCCCACTCCTTTCTCTTCTGCTCTTCATTACTACCAAGTGTTGGTAGTCTTCTCCAATTAATTTCCAGCAGATCCTCATCCATCTTCATCTTCTCCAAATAAGCTGTAAATCCCTGGATATCTTTAATTATCTCCACATCTTCTGGATTACAGACTTAACCTCAAATCTAGTCATAAACTCCTCTAAATAATGCTAATAATTGCTAGTTAAGGTGTATGAAATGACACCTATCAATGTTCGTAGGAACACTAATCTGGTTAAGGATTAGTCGTTTCTTTAAACGTGATACTTCCTACCACCCGCTAAGGTAGGAGGGGTATAAGCGCCTTGCTAGCGCCATTGGGTGGACGTAACACCACCCTGTGTATTAAAATTCCATTGTTACTCGGGTTAATTTAACGGCAGTAAATTAATTAAGCACCTCGCCAGTGTATCGGGGTGGACGTAAGGTCACCCAGTGTATTAAACTTCCGTTGTTACTCGGAATAATAATTAAAAGCTTTAACAGAAGGGTGTGTGTTGTAATAAGATAAGTGCGGTTAAGCACATAATTAATAAGCTTTGGTAGTTGTACTAATTGGGGTGGGCATAATTGTCACCCTAAGGTTTAAAGCTTCGTAGCTGCTCTTAATAATATTAAAAGTCTTAATGTTGATGTGAGTGTTGTAAGTGGTTAAGTTAAGTGCCGTTGTCGCACATAATTAATACACCTTCCCAACCAGTTGTCATAATTTCCTATAAGGATCATGTCCTTTGGAGTCTTTTCTTCAGTGCATATCTATTATTAATCATTCAGTGAAAGTACAGGGTTATGTATCGTTCCGTCGGTTGTTATTCGAGGGACAATGATAGTAAACGGTTACGATCACTCGAACCACTCTGCTTTGTACCCTTGCTTAGTCTTTCATTAGACTAACCAACCATAATTGTTCTCTGCATGGTTGGCTGGTGTCATCCGTTCGATTCGGCACATCAGAGGTTGATGCCCGAAGTCAAAGTAACATGTTGAAGGATAAGAGGCTTGCAGACAAAGATTTAAGTTGTTAAGTGTTTTAAATTATTAAGATTCTTTAAATTCTTCCGCTGTATTAATACTCTGTTGTAAAATCATATCCTCGTTTGAAGAGAGATCTTTAAATAAAAGGGTTGAGTTTCATGTACTAAAGTCTTCCCCTGTGTAATTTAAAATCTTCCTCTGTTTAATTTCATTTAATATGTTCATGTATTTAAGTTTGATTGTTCTGGAAAAGCATGGGGTGACTTTGGACGGAAAAGTCTGAGGTCACTGGCATGTGGCATTTCCGAAGTTAAATCGGGGGTGTTACATAAAGCACCAATCCAACCATCATAAATACGGGTACAATGATAAACAAAACAAGAAATAAAGAGAATGAACAAGATATACTTAACATTCAACCAATAGAGAGAATAAGTAAGAAATACTTAACATTCAACTAAATCCTTGCATTTTCATTGAACCATGAGAGAAAAGATGGAACTTTGCTCCCTTTCTAAGTCTTGAACCACAAAGGAGCTCAACAACCCAAAATAAATCTAAAATCTACTAACAAACATAAGCCCAATTACTAGTTTGTGTGGAATCTATGAGAATCTAGAGTTAAATATAAGAGAGAAATGCAATCTAAACTAACCCTAGAAGTGGAGGCTAAAGTGGGAGAGAGAGCAAAAGTCTCTTGCTTTTGCGTATTTATAGGTGCCCAAAAGGTGTAGGTTTTCCAAAATTAAAAGCAATGAAATCCCGAGAGTTGCAATGGCATGCCATTCGGCATGGGGTGGTCATGCCAAAATTAGAATACAAAGTTTTGGTCTACGCTTTTGGAGTGGCCATGCTGAGCGGCACTGGCACCCCATGTCATGTCCTATGAAGGCTTTCTTGACATTTTTGGATGGAAATGAGTGCTCCACTTGCTTATATGGATTGTGAAACACCATTTTTTCTCCATTGAATCTTCAATTTGGCATCCCTTTGGCTCTTCTTTGCTCTAACCATAGTCGTTTTGAATCCATTCGTCCTTATAAGAGCTCCAAAATTGCACCTACAAAACCAAATGCAACAAGAGAGTACATATCCGCACAAACAAGCATAAATATCCTAAAATGATCATGTAAGTGTATGATTTATGCACAAAAGTGGCGGTTAATATGGTCAAAAGGTATAAACACATGCTATCAAATTTCCCCAAGCTTGAATCTTGCTTGTCCTCAAGCAAGGATGTCTACACAAAGATTGATATTCCAAGAGAAATATAAAGGTTGTCTCCATGCAAAAGAAACTCAAACAAAGCTTTTGAAATATTGAATATGTAATGAGTGAAATCATAGGAAACAACAAGTGGTCATTCAAGAGATTAGGCTAGCATCCAAGTTCATAGACCTCTCGGGAGGAAAATGTGATCAACTCACTCTCATGTGTTTAAAAGGGATGTGTTTCACTCATTTTCATACCTAGAAAATCATGTACCATAAGCTTGCATCAGTGTCTTAATTCTCCACCACTAGGAACCATGCACATAACATAAATCAAGAGGTCTTTTATTTGGTTGTAATGGGCCGTGGTAATGGAAAAAGGGTAGGAGTTATATTTGGCCATGTGGTACTAGTCCGAGGAATATTGGAAAATTCTATCTTGACAAGACAAAAAGAATCCACTAGATCTTGAAAAACTTTCCCAATTACTACAAAGAATACGAAACATTTCGTTCTTCTTCTTACTTGCACTTCTTCTTTCTTCCTTTTTCTTTTTCTTTTTCTTTTCTTTAATTTTTTTCAAATTCAAATTCCACACCAATGTTTTATCAAGATATAAACATTTGTGAATGCATTCGACTACTAGGTAATGTGGAAAATGTGTTTTTCAACCCAAGAACTTTACAATAACAACATGTACATCGAACTCCCCCAAGCTTAGCTTCCAAGCACACAAACAAGTCACAATAGAATTTTCCTAATTCCTCGGAGGGATAAAAGGCTAATAATTAAGGCTCGGTTTGCTTTTGTGGTGCTTAAGAAAATGATTGGCTAATATAGGCTCAAAGGGGCTAAACAAAGAGGATGAAATACAAATGGTAGTCATGGGTAAAATAGGTTATAAAAAGAAGAAATTGCCTCGATCAATTGTATGCATGTGTAATGGTTATAATGTGGTCTTGAAAAATAGTTCTAAATGCAAGTTCTAGAGTTAGAAATTCAAGGGAGAATTCACACATGAAAAGAGATGACTAATGAAGTGTAAGTCCTAAGGTCCAAAAATAACTCACGGCTTTTGTCATGAATTGTAATCCTAGCCAATCTCAAGAGATAATCACATGCAATTTCCTAATTCAATCATTCACACATATTCATAATTCAAAGTTTTTTGTTTCATGATCAATTGCAATTTTGACAACCAAGACATTTCAAATGGAATAACATGAGGAGTCCATCAAAATACCTAAAGCTATATGCAATGCGAATGTTATGAAAGTCTAAAGTAATGCAAATCTAACTAATACAAATGTCATGTTATGGACCAATGCAACTAATGCTAAAGAGATAGAAAATACAATGCATGGTAATTTTCACTCCCTCCCCCAAGCTTAAGAATAACAGTGAGGAGGGTGGAAGTTACCAAATCACTACGGTGGTGGTGGAGGTGGATGAGAATGGTTGAGCATCATCCTATAGATAGCTTGGAGAGTGTCGTAAATGCTTCCTTGTTATTCTTGAATTTGCTCTAGAAGAGTACATTGGGCACGTTGCTCTTCTTCAGTGTGTCGAAATGAGGCACTCAATGAAGCTCTATCAAAAGGTTCCGCATACTCTTCATCGTCATTCTCCTCATGAGTGTGGTTCTCGGGTTGGGGCAAGGTGGCAAATCTTCCTCGATTACGAGTTCGGGACCACCTCCTAGCATCTTGAGGTTGTTTGGATCACGGATGGTCGTACGAGCTTGATTTGGTAGAGGGATGTGATGATCACCATTGTTGAAGCACACAAGATATTGCCGGCCTATTTTGGGAAACATTGTCATTTTGACACATGTAGGAAGGTCAATAAAGTCGGGGTCTATGGCTTGCAAATGAGATAGGTCATGATGGTAGTGCCAAGCTATTTGTGTAATGAGACCTCCAATGGCAATCTCTCCTTTAGTAGCATTTGCAACCGACAAGAGTTTCTTACGGAATAAGTAAGCATGGTTCACCTCTTGTTCATTTACCATTGCCCACAACAAGTAGAGTTCATCCTCCCGAACCACTCCATCACTCCCACGTCATGCAAACATGGTGTTGGATAAGACTCTATGGACGTATCAGAGGACAGAAATGAAGCTAGCTTTTGATTCTTGGCATTTGTATTCCAAGTCGATGGCCGTGATTTCATGCCAAAATGATTGACGATCAAAGAGGTTATAGTACCAAACAAAGTCCCCATCGGAAGGGAGATGAAGAATGGAACCAAGAGTCTCAAGAGAGATGCGGTAGTCTTGGACGAAGAGACAAAAGGACAAATTGGTTCCATGTTCCTCCTTGAGGGAACTCAAGAACTCCATAGTGACTCAGGCATAGGCGGGTAATTGAAGTTGAACGAAATCTTCCAATCCGCCCGCCTAAACATCCATATCACATCATCAAATAGACCCAAGTGTTGAAGCGCTACTTCATCAAGGTAACGAGTTGGCTTGATCTCTTGTTTTTTGATCTCTTGATAGCGCTCTTTTTGCTTATCATCGACACAATGGAAGCCGTGACAATTGGGTGGTTCTTCTTGCAAAGGTTCATGATCGGAGGAAGTTTCTTTTCTAGTCCTTTTGCGAGCCATGTCTATGTTATCAAAGGTCCCTACAATATGCAAAGAGGAATAAGATACAATACCAATGACCTTACAAATTGAGAGACTAAACACCATAAACCATCATAAGACAAAGGCTCACCTTAAGGCAATCTATTTCATGCTTAAGCTCTAAAGCTACATGGCTCTAAAGATACATGGCATGAAATTTTCAACGACTTCACAATAACTTACCATATGATTTTCACACACAAAAATCCACAACATCTTATTAAGATTAAAATTTAACAAGAAGCTCTAAACATTTTTCATAGGATTTCACAAGATGATATTAATGTCACACATAACTAACAAGAGAAGCATATAGTCCTTCTAAATTTTGCAACATCAATGTCAAAAATTCAACACATTAATTCTCCAAATTCTCAACAAATTGGAACCACAAGTCATCTAATTAACCTCAAAATCAACCCAATTGCAAGTTTTCATCAACAATTTGAGCCCAAAACATGAAATTTTTTACAAGAAAAATTAGGGATTGAAATTGGGGATTTGGGGGTTTTGGGGAATAGGGGGCAACCATGGGAACTGGGGGCTGTGGTGGTTGCGGGGGTACCGGAAGAGGCTATATATGGTGGCCGGCGACAGGGGCAGAAAGGAGGCGGGACGAGCGGGCGGTTCTGGTGGGGCAAAATAGTTGTGGTACGGGTTATGGTGGGGCTGGGACGAGGTGGTGCGAGGCGGACAGGGGTCGGTGGTGGATGGGTTGTGTCCGACGGTAGGCAGAGGAGAAGAGGGGTTGGTCCGCAAAACAAGGCTCGGGTCTTAGTGTGGCTGAGCAGAACTGGACGAAGGAGGAGAAGAGAGGAGGGCATGGGGTGGCGTACCTATGTGCGACGGAGAAGGGTGCCGGTGGTGGTGGAGCTCCGGTGAGGAGGCGCAACATAGGTGGTGGTGGTGGATGAAAATTGTGTGCGGTGTGTGGCTACGGGAAGCAGGTCGTTGGAGGAGGAGAAAGAAAGAGGGAAAAGAAAGGGAAGAAAAGAAAGAAGAAGAAAAAGGAAATCTGGATTATTATTTTTTTGGCATGGGCATGCCAAATGACATGACTTGCCAGTGCATGAAACAGAAACTTCAAATTTTGGGTCTCAATTTTGGCATGCCCATGTCAAATGGCATGACCAAGTAGTGCCAAAAACAGAATATTTAAATTTTAGAATCCTCCTAACATACCCTATTTGTATGAAAATGATAATCTCTCAACCCTTAAAATGCACCTAAAATCTAATTCAAGATATTTGTAATATGCTCTAACAAATCCTCAACCTAAACAGTAACAAGTTAATGCACCATCTACTTCTACTCGAGTAAAGCTAATCAACGAAACTCACAAAAATAAGCACAAATATGCATGCATCAAGTAGAATGAGAGAGAAAGGGAAGAAATGCTTGGATTGCCTCCCAAGAAGCGCTATTTAAGGTCTAGCTAAACCGTTCTTCTTCATTCATGCCTTCGGATCGGAAAGGGGGAAGGTGGCTATCTTGTCGATCGGATCTCCAACTACATAGTTCTTTAGCCTTTGACCGTTGACCTTGAATACCCTAGTTGCTTCACTCCATATTTCAATGGCACCATAAGAGTACACTTTCTTCACTTGGAACGGTCCACTCCACCCTGATTTCAATTTGCCCGGGAATAGCTTCAAGCGGGAGTTAAAGAAAAGAACCATATCTCTTTCATGAAATTCTCTACAGATAATGTGCTTAATTGTCATGCCAACATTTGACCCGTTCCTTGTAGATCCTTGCATTCTCGTATGCACTCAAATACAATTCCTCAAGCTCATTGAGTTGAAGCATCCTCTTTTCACCGGCTTTCTTCAAATCAAAATTCATGGTCTTGATAGCCCAATATGCTTTGTGCTCAAGCTCAACCGGTAGGTGACATGATTTTCCGTAGATCAACCGTAATGGAGTGGTACCAATCGGCATCTTGAATGCGGTCCTATATGCCAAAGTGCCTCATCCAACTTTGAAGCCCAATCTTTCCTTGAACGAGAAACTGTCTTATCAATGATGCTTTTGATTTCTCGGTTTGAGATCTCCACTTGACCACTTGTTTGAGGGTGATAGCGGGTTGTAACCTTGTGACTGACCCCGTATTTCCTCAAGAGAGCCTCAAATTGTCGCTCAATGAAATGTGAGCCACCATCACTAATCACAGCTCTTAGAGTGCCAAACCTCAGGAAGATAGTCTTTGTAAAAAGCTTTATCACTTGCTTAGAGTCACATGTGGGGGTTGCTATGGCTTCAACCCACTTGGAGACGTAGTCCACCGCTACCAAGATGTACCGATAGTTGTCGGATGGTGGAAAAGGTCCCATGAAGTCAACTCCCCATACATCAAATATCTCAACTTCCAAGATATTGTCCAACGACATCTCATGTCTCTTCGAAATATTCTCGATCCTTTGGCATTGGTCACATGCAAGAATATAGCTCTGAGCATCTTTGAATAGAGAGGGCCAATAGAACCCGGATTGAAGTACCTTGGTGGCAGTCTTTGAGAAACTAGCATGCCCACCATAAGAAGAAGAATGACAATGATAGAGGATACTCCTCATTTCCGACTCGGATATATGTCTTCTAAACATCCTATCTACACAATGCTTATAGAGGCAAGGGTCATCCTAAAAGTAGTACTTGACATTGATAAGCACTATTTTGTAGGGCTTAACTAAGAGTTATTAGAGGGTTTTATTGGTGCCATTCGGGTAGATTTAGATACATTCATGTGTATGGCATTTGGGGGCGAAGTTTGGTGTTTTTGGAAGTGTTTGAGCTATCTTGGATATCATAGGAGACACTGAGGAAGGAAGCCACCAATAGAAGACGCCAAGGAAGTGAAGAGGAGAGGTTAGGAGGCGAAGCCAAGAAGTAAAGGCCGAGCATTAACCGCGACCGCGGGCAAGGGTGCCGCGATCGCGGTCCCTCGGGGCAAGTCGAGAATTATCTGCAGGCACGGAGAAGTGTGAAGAGCACGGAGCCACAAGGGGCCGCAATCGCGGTCCATGGGCCGCAATCGCGGGTCATCAACGCAGGAAGTTCGGACTTTTCCCGTTCTGTTTTCTTTTCTTATTTTCTCATTTTATTCCATTTCTTTTCTTATTGGGCTAGGTCATTTGTTAGAAGACCTATTTATACTCTCTTTAGCATTAGGTTTAAGGGGGTCGCCATTCTAGAGTTTCATTTCATCGTTGCCACTTTTCGAACTTTTGAAGTTCATCATGTTTATGAGGAGCTAAGCCTCTTTTTCTTAGTCCGGTAATGGAAGCATAAGTTTATTCATATGGTTGTGAGGTTTTGTTCCTATCTATCTTATCCTATTGAGTTATATCTTTTCTCTTGCGCAAATTCTTATTTGGATGTTTGTTGGTTTATCTAGATTGATCACCTAGGTTTATTGCTTTCATTCATATTGCTAATACTAGGGAACTGTTGGGCTAACGCTCTAGTTCGAGTAGCGAGCATAGATTATATCTGCCACTGTGGAATTTATCTATGTAGAGAATTGATTACATGTTGAATGCTTCTGGTTGAGGTGTTATGTGTATCCTGGTTAATTCTTATATGCATTGCTGCCTTTGGATTGAATCACTAGTGGTGCTACGGTTATTCATTGGTAAGGGTTCTTAGGTTTGGTTGATCTTTGAATCTACCCAAGATCAGGACAGGAATAACCGAATAGGAAGATAGGACATAATCAAGGAACAACCGTTGGATGACTTATGTGGACATTACTTGGCTAAGTGTTTTCTCTCCTTGATATTTCATTCATCTACTTTGCTGTGTTTGATTTGATTTGACCAACCAACTTACAAACCCCCCCCCCCCCCCCCTTTTAGTGACTTGCATGCAACCACCATTAGTTTCGCTTCTTCCCTGTGGGATCGACCCTTACTTATTGACTATACTAGTTTATTTGTGAGGTTTTATATTTGACAGCTACGAACGACAGCACGTCAGACATCCGAAAGGAACTTCTTTCTTTGTTGGTAGCTCAATTCCGGAGGCATTATTCCACAAACAAGATAGTTGACAAAATCCGCAAACCATGGAGCAATAACCTCGGAAATGGAAAACAATTGGTCATAGGGGAAGGAATCATCAATCGGTATTTCATCTTCAATAATTTCTTTGGACTCTTGCCTCAATCTCGAAAGATGGTCGGCCACAATATTCTCGGTACCTTTCTTATCTCGAATCTCCAAGTCAAACTCTTAAAGCAAAAGTATCCACCAGATCAATCTTGGTTTGGCATCTTTCTTGCTCAAGAGGTACTTAATGGCGGCATGGTCGGTGTAGACAATCACTTGTGAGCCCACCAAGTACAACCGGAATTTCTAAAAAGAAAAGACAACTACAAGAAGCACTTTCTCGGTTGTGGCATAGTTCACTTAAGCATCATCCAAAGTTCTACTTGCATAGTAGATTGCATGCACCTTTTTGTCCTTTCTTTGCCCCAAAACGGCTGCAACCGCAAAATCACTAGCATCACACATCACCTCGAATGGGAGATCCTAATCCGAGGCTTGCATTATTAGAGCAGAAGTTAGTGCATCCTTCAACCTACAAAATGAAGAAAAACACTCATCATTAAAGTCGAAAGGGGCATCTTTCATGAGCAAATGAGTCAAGGGTTTAGCAATCTTGGAGAAATCCTTAATGAACCATCGGTAGAAACCGGCATGACCCAAGAAGCTTCGGACTCCTTTGACGGATGTGGGTGGTGGCATCTTCTCGATGACGGCAATCTTGGCTCGATCCACCTCAATCCCATGTTCGGACACCAAGTGCCCTAGGACTATGCCTTCTCTTACCATGAAGTGACACTTCTCCCAATTCAAAACAAGGTTAACTTCTTCACATTTATCCAACACACGGGAAAGATTAGCTAGACAATTATCAAAAGTATTGCCAGAAACGGAGAAGTTATCCATAAAAACTTCCATGATATTTTCAATCAAATCGGAAAAAATTGCCATCATGCAACATTGAAAGGTAGCGGGAGCATTACAAAGACCAAAAGGCATTCTCCTATAGGCAAAGGTGTCATAGGGGCATGTAAAAGTGGTCTTTTCTTGGTCACTAGGATGAATAGGAATTTGGAAAAATCCACTATAACCATCTAAGTAACAAAAGTGGGAATGTCTAGCTAGCCTCTCAAGCATTTGATCAATGAAGGGGAGGGGAAAGTGATATTTTTGGGTTTCTTTGTTCAACTTCCTATAATCAATGCACATTCTCCAACCCATAATCGTTCTAGTGGGAATCAATTCATTTTTCTCATTTCTTTCAACGGTCATGCCCCCCTTTTTAGGTACCACTTGAACCGAGCTAACCCATTCACTATCGGAAATAGGATAGATTATGCCGGCATCTAGCAATTTAAACACTTCTTTTTTCACTACGTCATTCATGTTAGGGATAGCCTTCTTTGATGCTCAATGGAGGGTTTATGATCTTCTTCTAGCAAAATTATATGCATGCAAATGGATGGACTAATGCCTTTCAAATCATCAATTGTATACCCCATGTCTTTTCTATGCAACCTAAGTTCTCTAAGCAATTTATCGGTTTCAAACTTACATAGGTTAGCATTAATTATCACCAGGTAAGTAGAGTTAGGTCCAAGAAATTCATACGGGTGGAAGGGAGAGGTTTCAATTCTACCTTAGGTTCATCTTTCTCCTCAAAGATGGTGGTCTTTGAATCCTTCTCAAGCTTCTCTACCTTAGCCAATCGGTGTGGGAGTTCCGGATTTGCTTTAAGAAATTGAGCACAAGAAGCGACTTCATCATCAAGGCCTCTAGAGCTCACTAAACATCTTTCAGGGGGATCCTCTGAGCATTGTCTCACAAAATCCTTCTTTACTAGGTGGTCAACAAGGTCAACTCTACACAAGGAATGCTCAAAAGAAGGATGTTTAATAGCATTAGGCAAATTAAATTCAACTATTTCCTCCCCAACATTCAAGCATAGCTTTCCCTTTTTAACATCAATGACGGTGCCCGCCGTTGCAAGGAAAGGCCTTCCAAGAATGATGGGGACTTGAGAATCTTCCTCCACTTCAAGAACAACAAAATCGGCCGGAATAAAGAAATTTCCGACTTTGATAGGAACATCCTCAAGGATACTCCTTGGGTATCGAATAGAGTGATCCGCTAAAACCAAGGACATATTGGTGGGTTTCAATTCACCCATGTCCAACCTCTCACAAATTCATAAAGGCATTAAGCTAACACTAGCACCAAGATCACACAAAGCACTTTTAAAGCTAGTGTTTCCTATCACACATGGAATAGAAAAGTTATCGGGGTCCTTGAGCTTTGGAGGTAACTTGTTTTGGAGAATTACACTACACTCCTCGGTCAAGGCCATGGTTCCATATTCTTCAAGGCTTCTTTTGTTGGATAAGATATCTTTCAAGAACTTGGCATATGTTGGCATTTGGGAAAGAATATCGGTGAAAGGGATGTTGATGTACAACTTCTTCAACACTTCAAGAAAATTCCCAAATTGCTTGTCTAACTTGGCCTTTTGAAGTGTTTGAGGGAATGTGATAGGTGGTTTGTAGGGTGGTGGTGCCACATACTTCGGTTCTTTCTCACCTTTCTCCCTCATTTTATTGATTTTTTGTTCTTCTCCCCTCTCTTGCTTTTCACTTTCATCTTCCAATGGTTGTTCTATGTCAAGATTCTCAACCTCCACAACATCCTTCCTTTTAGGTTCTTCCAACTTCTTCCCACTCCTAATGTTCACCGCCATACATTCTCTTGGATTAGGCTTAGGTTGACCGGGAAGTCTACCTTGAGGTCTAGAAGAGGAGCTAGCAACTTGTTGGGCAATTTGAGAGATTTAGCTTTCTAGCATCTTGTTATGAGTGGTCAAAGCATCAACCTTGGATGTAATTTGCCCAAATTGGTTTCTAAACTCATCATTTTGCTTTGCTTGAGTGGTAATGAAGCTCTTCATCATGACTTCAAGGTTGGACTTTTGAGGAGGTTGGGGTTGGTAAGGACCTTGGTTAAAACCGGGAGGTTGCTTTGGAAGGGGTTGAGGAATGATATTTTGGTTGTTCCGGTATGAGAAATTGGGATGGTTCCTCCAACCGGGATTGTAGGTATTGGAATATGGGTCATTTTGAGGTCTTGGTCTTGGGTGGTTGAGGAAGTCAACATGCTCAATGGGTGGTTCTTGAGAAGATGAAGAGGGGGAAGTAACATATTGACAATTCAACCCAAGATGGCCAACCATACCACAAATTTCACAAGGGCCATTTGAACCAACATTGTTCACCTTGGCATGCACATTCATAGCATCAAATTTCTTGTTGAGGGCATCCAACTTAGTCGACAAGGCATCGTTCTGAGCCGCTAAGAGATCAAAGGTGTCGATGTCATACCTTTCGGGTGATTTCTTGGGCTCAATCTTTGGGTTCGACCACTTTTGGTGGTTCATTGCCATCTCTTCAATCAACGTCCAAGCCTCGGTTATCCTTTTTCTCATGATAGCCCCTCCGGCGACACTATCAATTCCCATCTTTGAAGCGTTCGTTACCCATTGTAGAATCCTTGAACTAGGAACCACTTCTTGAATCCATGATGTGAGCACTCCCTCAAAAACTCCTTGAATCTTTTCCAAGCTTCATATAAATATTCTTCTTCCTTTTGGAGGAAAGAGAAGATCTCATTCCTTAGAGCGGTAGTCTTGCTTGGTGGAAAGTATTCGGCCATGAAAGCGGCGGAGAGTTGCTCCCAAGTAGTGATTGAATTTTGCCGGAATGGTATAGACCCAAGCCCTCGCTTGATCCCTTCGTGAGAACGGGAAAAGCCTTAGTCGAATGGCATCTTGAGTAACTCCATTGTACTTCACCGTGTCACAAATCTCCAACAAGACCGAGAGATGAAGATTTGGGTCTTCCGACGATGATCCCAAAAATTGATGGTGTTGTACCATGGTGAGAAGGGCCAGTTTCAACTTAAAGTTGTTGGCTTCCACATTTGGCCTTGTGATTCCGGAATGAATGCCAAGTTGTTCGGCACAATGTAGTCCTCAACGGTTCTTCCATCTTCTTCCATGATTGAAGATGAGTGAGATTCTTTTTGTGCTCTTTGACTCTTTTGTAGCTTTTTCCTTGCACGAAACAATTTCTCAATCTTGGGGTCTCCTTCTTCAAGATGCACCCCAAGACTTCGAGTAACGGGCATCCAACGATGAAATCACTACAAGAAGAACAAGAACAAGAGAGTGATTAGAAGTTTTTTTAAAAAATTAAATGACAAAATAGAAAAGATCTAGTCTTAGTAGTCAATGCTTAATCAATGACAACCGTGCTCCCGGCAACGGCGCCAAAAACTTGATAGGCCCGCAAGTGCATGGTACTATCGAGTAGTATAAAAGATATCGAACCCAAGGGAGCGCTCGTTGATCACCAATTTTACACAAACTAATAATCTAGATCAAGCAAAATATGTGGAGTTTTTGGTTTTGATTTTATAGAGCTCACAAGAAATGCTAAGTCTAGAGCTAACTAAAATGATGAAAGGTATATTTGGGTTACTTGAACGATGAAAAGCTAGGATTGAGGTTCACCACAAATGAGATCATGTAATGACAAGCAAATAAATCTATAAGGTTGCAAGTAGTGGTCTATAATGGTCAAATGTCCTAATATATCTCTTATCCTCTTTCAAGGTATAAGAAACTAGTCTAATCCTACTTAATTCCTACTTTCGTGGTAATTAATGCAAGATTAAATTCATTAAGCATAATGACAATTCACACAACCACTAGGAAAATAGGTCTACTTTCGTGATCCTAAAAATCCTAGCTCAAATCTTGAGGTTCCAATGTCAAATATCACATTTCAATGCATATCCAACATTTAATACATGTAAAAATACTAGCTAGGCATTGTCACAAACACTTGGTGTGGAAGATTGAGTAGTAGACCAAAACTCATCCAACCAAAGAGAAAACTTCACCAAATCATCACATAATCATCATTGGGCTACTCCCAATCCTAACATAACAAATTACTCACTCATGATTTGCAAGAACATGGCATAAAGCATCAATCCAACCATCATAAACATGGGTACAATGATAAACAAAACAAGAAATAAAGAAAATGAACAAGATATACTTAGCATTCAACCAAATAGAGAGAATGGGTAAGAAATACTTAACATTCAACCAAATCCTTGCATTTTCATTGAACCATGACAGAAAAGATGGAACTTTGCTCCCTTTCCAAGTCTTGAACCACAAAGGAGCTCAACAACCCAAAATAGATCTAAAATCTACTAACAAACATAAGCCCAATTACTAGTTTTTGTGGAATCTATGAGAATCTAGAGTTAAATCTAAGAGAGAAATGCAATCTAAGCTAAACCTAAAAAACGAGGTTAAAGTGAGAGTGAGAGAAAGCAAAAGGGAGTGTGAGAGAGAGAGAGAGAGAGAGAGAGAGAGAGAGAGAGAGAGAGAGAGAGAGAGAGAGAGAGAGAGAGAGAGAGAGAGAGAGAGAGAGAGAGAGAGCAAAAGTCTCTTGCTTTTGGGTATTTATAGGTGCCCAAAAGGTGTAGGTTTTCCAAAATTAAAAACAATGAAATCCCGAGAGTTGCATGGGCATGCCATTCGGCATGGGGTGGCCATGCCAAAATTAGAATACAAAGTTTTGGTCTAGGCTTTTGGCGTGGCCATGCTGAGCAGCACCGACACCCCATGTAATGTCCTATGAAGGCTTTCTTGACATTTTTGGATGGAAATGAGTGCTCCATTTGCTTGTATGGTTTGTGAAACACCATTTTTTATCCATTGAATCTTCAATTTGGCATCCCTTTGGCTCTTTTTAGCTCCAACCATAGTCGTTTTGAATCCATTCGTCCTTATAAGAGCTCCAAAATTGCACCTACAAAACCAAAAGCAACAAGAGAGTAGATATCCGCACAAACAAGCATAAATATCCTAAACCGATCATGTAAGTGTGTGATTTATGCACAAAAGTGGCGGTTGGTCAAAAGGTGTTATAAACACATGCTATCAATTACCTGCCCGTCATCTCTTCTCCTTTCTCCACTCTCTATTCCTTTTTTTCATGAAATAACCCTTGAAATCAATCATGAACTCTACCAATTGAAACATCCAATTGAAATCTTCTACCAAATCCCCCTTTGGAAGACCTCTGATGTGAGCAGTGGCTAACCCATAGCCAAAAATTGCCTCTCTCATCTGATCGAACCCATATCTACGATATTGGCCTTGTAGATCTTTTGATCTGATCGACAACCTATTGTGGAGTTTTCATTATCTCCATCATCTCCTCTGCAGAGATATGGTTAGATCTCTCCTTCTTGTTTCCCCTTTTATTTTCTTTCCCTAGAATACTAAATATTTGTAGGGGTTTACTTTTTAACGCATAGGCATTTTTGCTGTTTAACGCATAGGGCTGACACGTAACGTGTGGAACCTTTCACCACGTTACGTGCCGCCACACGTTACGTGTGGTTATGATCCACACGTAACGTGTGGTTTATAGTTAATGTAGCGGTTGTTATAACCTAATGCAGCGGCTATGATTACTTGCAATCGTTTGGTTACCTATTGCAGCGGTTTTATGACCTAATGCAGTGCTTCATTAGATTTTAACCGTTGCATTAGGTCATAAAACTGCTGCAATAGGTAACCAAAACGATTGCAATAAGTAATCATAACCGCTGCATTAGGTCATAAAACCGCTGCATTAGGCCATAAAACCGCTGCATTAACTACAAACCACACGTAACGTGTGGATCATAAGCGCACGTAACGTGTGGTACTAGTTTTACCTCACGTAATGTGGTGAGCCATGCCACACGTTACGTGAGGACCCTATGCGCTGAAAGGCAATTTTGCTTATGCGTTGAAAAGTAAACGTGTATTTGTATAACAATTTCAAATCTAGCTTCATATATTATGATGTGATGCTCTCTCGATTCTCAATTTTCCACGAAAGGGTTCCTAATAAATGGATCTATGTAAAACTCTAGATCTACTATATATTTTTTTGTTATCCTTACTCTTTGTTATAATTTTTCCATGACACAACACTCTTTGGTTTGCATGACCCATTTCATGTGTTTATTTCTCTACCAGATGCTCTCTCTCTCTTTGTTGGTCCATTCTCCTTTGGTTAAGGGCATCATTGGAAGTGAGGTTGAGGTACTAGTGGTGATACCACCTGATGTGGTTAGTTGTTGTAAACTTGGGGGTAATGAAATGGCTTTATGCCCAATTGGAACCTTTTACGACACATCACATGAACCTTTATATAAACATAATTTTGACTGATGGCTAACTCGGACTCTCATTCCCTTCATGCAAATTTTATCCTTACTGTTTTCTAACTTAACTTATTGCAAGTTTTATTGGAATCAGTTCTAGATTGAGGTATTGCATGGGGCCTCCTTGAGTTTTGCTCATTTTGAAAGTCTGAATTTCTCAATTGGAAATTATACCATGACTCATATGATGAAAGTGTATATACATATGATGAGACCACTCCTCTTCAAACAAGCTATACATGATCTGTGTCCAACGACTGAGCCTCCTTATCTTACAAAAAAGTCTGATATAGAACCTTCTCTTTTTTGGAAGAAACCAAATATTTTATGCTTCCAAATGTGTACACATGCGATATTTCTCTGTGTGTGTGATCTCTACAATGAATCATATTCCTAGAAGATGTAATACATGTTATGTAGATATTTCCTATATGTTTAGGTACCTTGTGACAACTACATTTGAACTTTGGTGCTTTACCAATATTCTATGTAATTGTCCTATTTACAACTATATCATCCTTATGAAGACAATCAACCGTTACCTTAACCATAAAATTGATTCATTTTTGCATGAAAGTATAAAAATGAATATTGTATATTGGAATGTGAGAGGCATTCATCGAATCGACTTATGAACTGAAATTTCCTACATAAAAAACTTAATCATCTAGATCTAAATCTTTGCTTAGCAGAAACCAGATGTAATTGTGAACCACAAACTTCTTTTGTTCAAAATATGGCTTCGGAGATTATATTTGTTTGCCATCCATTGGCTCAAGAGGTGGCCTTTTGATTCTATGGAACCAAGAATATAATACTAAACCATTAACCACCATTCTTATTTCGTCAAATCTTATTTTTAAATCATGTAATTACTACACTTCAATTCCTCCTAATTTTCCTCTATGCCCGACCCGAGAAGAAAAAAAATGAATTTTAGGATAATCTTGCATCTACTAGTGTTCATTTCAATCTTCCAGTTATTATTATAGGTGATCTTATTGAAATTTTATCTCATTATGATAAAATGGGAGGATTGTGCCCTTCCACAAACCGATTTAAGAGATTATTAAACTTCACTAATTAATTCAGTCTGCTAGACACAAAAATTTCATATTTTTTTTATACTTGGCGTAAATCTGCAAAATCCTATTGACACTATTTTAGAGCAATTAGACAGAGTACTCATTCATTCCTCTTTAGTCCATTTTTTCCTATTCTAATGGTCCATCATTATCCTTTTACAACTTCGGATCGTTGTCTTATATCCTTTACTTTTGGTAGTTCAACTAGAATTATAAAATTTCCCTTTCGTTTTGAGAATGTGTGGACTAATAATCCTGACTATACTATTTAGTTAAGAAAGTCTGGAGTAATAAGCTAAATGGTTCATTTATGTTAAAATTTTATATGAATTTAAACATCTGAATTAATATTCTAAGGCTTGGGCAAGAAAAATGTGACAAACAATTTTGAGCAGCTTAAAACTTGTGAGACTAAATTACAATCCTTCATGATGAGTTTTTAGCTAATCCTACAAATCTTATACAAAATATATTGATAGATCATCTCTTAAAATATAAGAAACTACTAGAGTTTCAAAATACATATTGGAAGTAATGAGCTAAAATTAATTACAATCCTTCATTCTCTTCATAAAAAATAGGAGATAGAACCAATAAAGATTTCTTTTTCGATTCATCCCCAGAGTTGAATACCTCATTCAAGAATTGTTTTTGATCCAATCCGTAGGAAACAATAGAAAAGGCAAATCCCTTATGATACACCAAATCCGACTCAATTATTGATAGAGTGAATAGATCTGCCATTTCTTGAAATCTCTCTTCGTATTCAAAATCGT
The DNA here is from genome assembly GCA_027886185.1 of Rheum nobile. Classification (NCBI taxonomy): domain Eukaryota; kingdom Viridiplantae; phylum Streptophyta; class Magnoliopsida; order Caryophyllales; family Polygonaceae; genus Rheum; species Rheum nobile. The sequence continues at coordinate 18,080,506 of WOAB01000485.1, forward strand.
GGTGTAACATGTATCCCCCTTGTTCCGGTCATGGAATAGATGAAATAAATCAAAATTGGATTTTTGTTGAAGAATGAAATCTTATTGGAACTATCCATCTTCGGTTCATCCTTCGAAACCCTATCACATCTCCGATCTGATGAAATATGATAAATTGAGACGGTCTTTTATAAATACGTAATTATCTTGAATATATTAACCATTTCTTTATTTTCCGATCGCCTGCAGGGGACAAAAGAAACATCTTGTTCTTTCTTCAACAATTTCTGATCTCTAGTGGACCTCTTAGTAGGATTTGAACCTAGATGAAGTTCTGACCATCTGTCAGAGAAAAAAGAACGAATAGATCTTGTAGGATTCCCAAGAAGTTCTTCGATTTCTTCCGGAAGCCGATGATTATTCATTTGCTTCTCACCTTTCGTGAATAGCCGAGACATTGAGGAATATCCAGAAAGGCATTTCGGGAATCGTCCTGATCCTATCTCTCTTTCTCCCGTTTGAAGAAAGGAAGGATCCCAAGGAATCGATCTTTATTTTCGCTGTTGAATCTCCCTTTGATTGAGAGATGTGTGATATTCCGAATCCGCATTCCTGATGAAATCCAAGCGATCTCTAGATTGATCAAAGGATCCTCTCAATTGGCTAGAATCCCTCTTTTTTACGATCTAGTTCCTCCATATGACTATTAATCACTTATGTCCATTAGTTTATGTAATACTACCTATAAAATTATTACACTTTTTTTACTAATAGACTAAAACATATTCTCCCTCAAATTATTAGTCTTTCACAAGGCACTTTTGTTGAAGGTCGATCAGTTTATTCAAGATAATATTCTTATAGCTCATGAAAATTTCACTCTTTTCATAAGAAGGGAACTGGGAAGAAGGGTTGGATGGCTTTCAAACAAGATATGAAAAAGGCCTACGATAAATTAGGTTTGGACTTTCTTCGACAAATGCTTCTGAAATTTGGATCCGTCATACTTGGATTCATTGGGTCATGACATGTATAATTACTGCCTCTTATTTTGTGCTTGTCAATAATGAACCATGTTCTGAATTCAAACCTTCTTGTAGAATTAGACAAGGTGATCTTGGAACCCTTTTTGTTTGTTATTGCCATGAAATACCTTGTACGTACCCTAACTTATGAATCGCAACTCCCGAATAATAAAATTGGTATCAATTTAACATTCCGAGGTATTTATATCCCATATTCGAGCTTTGCTAATGACACTCTTATTTTTTCTAATGCATCCCTGGACAATATGATATATATCAAGAATATTCTAGACAAATTTTCTCAAGTCATTGGGATTATGATATCTTTCATAAAAGTACTCTTCAGGTTTCTCAGAATATTACCAAGTAATAGTCACTCTTTGGCTAGCATTTTCAACATTCAAATAACCATGGTAATGAATAAATACTTAGGCATTCCAATCATTAAGGGTCGAGTTCATAATGAAGTTTTTGATGATTATGTTCTATCACTTAATAAATAATTATCACAGTGGAAAGCTAACTCTCTCTCAAGCTGGTAGATATGTCCTTATCCAGGAAATTCTTTAATCCAAAGTAAATTACATCATGTAGAATTTTCTATTACCAAAAGGTGTGTGTGAATCAATAGACAAAGTAACTAAAGATTTCTTCTGGAATAAAATTACCCCTAATTTTGACCCTTTAATAAGTTGGGAAAAGATTTGTTCCCCTAAATCTGTTGGGGGTCTCAGTAAGAACAACAGAACATAATAATATAGCCTTACAAATGAAAATACTATTGAAAATTTTATATGAGCTTGATAATATGTGGGTCTGTTTGATTTATGAAAAAATATCTCGTTCCTTCAAATATCCTCACATATAAAAAAAACATAATAATCAATCTTGGCAATTTGGTAAATTATTGAACATTATAGATATCTTAAACAAGGTCTCTTCTAGTAACTTGTTAATGGAACTACTATTAACTTCTAAAAAGACAATTGGATGCATGAATGCAATGTACTTCCGTACTCTAACAACCATGGTTATTAAAATCTAGATCCGGATCTTAAACTCTTGAGATCCTACGATCCAATATAGGGTGTCTAATCCAAATGTATTACTAAAATCTATTTATGTAAATATCTAACTCTGAATCTTACAGGATCTCATAAGATCAGTAGAATCTTACGATTCTAAGATCTGAGTGGGATCTTGTCGTTGAACTTTTACGAGCTACTTACACCCCGTTTGAGAGCCCAATTTATCCAAATTTCCATCTCTCTCAAACTTACGCTCTCCCTATATGTGTCTCTCTCTCATGTAGTCATGCTTGAAATCCCAACATTTCATTCATGCGTGATAAAAAACCAAAGCATCCCTAATAGTGATTGTTCAAAATCTCCATGTCTCAGTTACGAATGTCCTAAATCCAACTAGTTTTGACAACTAAGTCTACATAGCTTGAGTTTTGTTGAGTCGTTAGCCCCTTGAATCAACGTACTATAGTTTTTTATTTAAAAATTTAACTTTTATTTGCTTACAAAATCTTATGATTTTACGATACGATTCGGATGGTCCATTGTGATTCGATCGTAAAATCCCGATTTTAATAACCTTGCTAATAACTTTGATCTCAATATCAAAGTTTGTGAATTTATAACTCCAAACAAACATTGGGATTTTCAAAAATTAAATTCTTTCTTACCTTCCTCCATTACTACTAAAATTATGCAAATCTGAATCCCTAGCATTAATATTCCTGATAAATAAATTTGGATGTCAACTTTAGACGATAATTTTCGGTTAAAGTTGCTTCACATCTTATTAGTTCTGCTTCTTCACTCTCTTCTTCTAATTTCTCATGGATCTGGAAAACTAAACTACCTTCCAAATTTTACAATTTTCTATGGAAAGCGTGTACGAATTGTCTCGCTACTACTGAACAATTAAACCAACACTATAATATGGTTCTTTCTTTATGTTGCCTTTGTAATAATACAAATGATGACCTCAACCACCTATTTTTTCAACGTCCTTTCGCTATTAGGATGTTTAACAATCTACATAATAAATTTAAGAGTGTGGATCCGGTAAGAATGAACATTAGGGTGAGAATTGAGAATACCTTCTAGCCTTTTGGATTTTTTAAATCCAAAGGCTAGGATTAGACTATCATTTAAGTGGTCATGTGCATAATACATGACCACTTAAGTGGATAATTAATCGGTCACCAGCCGGTCAACACCGGAGCTCCGGCGTTGATCGGTCAAAGTTGTATTTTTCTGGGACCAGAATTTTTTTTCCGGCCACTTTTTGACTTAAGATGGCATGTGCATACATTTTGGCTTGTGTGTGCATCTATATTATCCTATATGTGCATCAAAATTTTATAAGGTGTTGTGTGACCTAAGTTTTTTTTTCCCGGCCCATTTTTTTTCGGGTCTACTTTTTACTTGCGCTGGTATGTGCACCGTTTTTGACTTCTGTGTGCATTAATATTGACTTGTATGTGCATTAAAATTTTATAAGGTGTTGTCTGACCATTTTTTCCATTCAATTTTTCGTAGCCCAACTTTTTCCAAAACTATTTTTTTTTTGCTTGAGATGACATGTGTACATATTTTGGCTTATATGTGCATCAATATTGACATATAGTGCATCTAAATATTGTAAAAAATATGCACTATTTTCTAGAGAAAATGTGCATGAGTTGTACACTGTATATGTGCATAAGTTTTGACATGTGCACATTCAAGCAAAAAGACATGTGTTTCAAATGGTATACACATATAAGCCAAAAACTCATGCACATATCAAGCCAAGAAAATGATGCATAAAAGTAAAATTTAGATGCACAGACAATTCAAAATCCATGCACTTACAATACAAAACCTATACATATTCTGTAAAGTGTATAAGATTTTACATGTGTGTGCATAAGTTTCCACTTACAAAAAGTCACACATATAGTTAAACCCTATGCACGCCTAGTTCAATTTACATGCACATGCAAGCAAAAAAACATGCACTTCGAAGGGTATGCACATACAAGTCAAAACTCATGCACATTTCAACCCAAGAAAACAACGCACACAAGTAGAATTTAGATTCACATATAAGTCAAAATGTATGCACACACATGCCAAAACATATGCACATTCTGCACGTATAGTCAAAACCCTATGCAAAATTTATGGAATTTAGATGTACATATAACAAAAAAAGACATACACTTCAAAAGGTATGCACATACAAGCCAAAACTCATGCACATTCCAACACAAGAAAATAATGCATACAAGTAGAATTTAGATGCAAATATATGTCAAAATCTATGCAGACACAAGTTAAAACATATGCACATCCTGAGAAGTGCATGAGTTTTCACATATACAAAGTCACATATATAGTAAAAAATCTTATACAGATTTTATGCAATATCAATGCACATACAAGTCAATATCGATGCATATACAAGTCAATATCAATGCACATGCAGCCGCAAGCCAAAAATTTGTGCCCGAAAAAAAAAATGGCCGAAAAAAATAAAACTTTGACCGGTCAACGCCGGAGCTCCAGTGTTGACCGCCGGTGACTGGTTTGACCAGTCATATTGACCGGTCAAACTCAAAAAAATCAGGTCATGTGCCATGCACATGACCTTTTAATGAAAGTTTAATCATAACTTTCGGTTTATTTGTCATCAAAAGACTAAGATCTATTCTCATTTCTCATCCTATTATGTATTCTCACATGACATTTTTCTTAAATTTAATTATACTATTACCTTAAATTCCTCCCAAGACTTCCTTTTAAACATTCACTCTTATAGAAGTAATAATACAATTTAGAGCTTGCCTGCTTTTTATGGTCAAATATCTAGAAATACATGAATAATATTATCTTTCATAATGGTAATAACGACTATATACCATCGGGCACCACTTTAATTCATTTTCATGATTGGAATTTATCAAGGCATGTTAAAGAGGTAAAATATAGGAATAAGTGTTTCTCCAAACCTTCAATTTGGAAAAATCCTAAAACAAATATGATAAAGCTTAATTCGATGGTTCCAAAAGAACTGACGATTCGTCTCATATTGGCTACATTCTTAGAGACATGAATTCCACTATTTTATATCTTGACAAAAAGCAAGTTCTTCAAACAAGTATTTTGGAAACTGAAGCCTACGCTTTACTTGATGTCCTAAGTCAATCTATAAGATTAAATATCAAGAAGCTCATCACTGAAGGAGATAACTTGGTTGTTATTAATAGTATTAAGAGTGCGGTTCCGGTGCGGAGCACTCTTCCCGTGCGGACGTACGGACATGCACTATAGGGCCTTATTTGTGCACTTTAGGGCCTTATTTGTGTACTTTTGCAAAAAAAATTGAAAAATGCTTGGAAAAAAAATTGAAAAAGAATTTTTTTTTTTTTTGAAAAAGTGCACAAATAAGACGTTAAAGTGCACAAATAAGGCCCTAAAGTGCATGCTCCGCATGTCCGTACGGGAAGAGTGCTCCGCATATGATCCAAACTCATAGTATTAAAAATGTTTGAAAATTTTCTTGGGAAATCAGGACTATTATTATGGAAATTAAATCCCTCTTCAATTACTTTGATATTGTCATTGTTTTTCACTGTTACATGGAATGCAACTCTAATGTTGACTTTCTTGCTTCCAAGGATTCCAGTATTCTACATTCTCGAGAGTTCAATTAATGACTTTAATCTATCTCAAGACTTGATGATTTGCTTTTGTGTAGACAAGTAATGAATGAGAATTCTCCCCCTAATTCTCTTTTTAGAGATTTTATAAAGATCATCCGCTATGATGATTTAGGCTGATATTGTAATTGACAAGAGGTCTTTTGTTTGCTTGTGCAAAAAAAAAAAGACTAATAAATAAGGGTATGGTGAAGCCCTACACATTAGTTTCAAACTTTTGTGTTAGAATGTGGATCCCGACATTATATAGTAATGGTTAATCCCGACATTTCACCCTATTTTATCGATCCGACGAAATCTTACATAGGGAGAAAGGAGAAAGACGTGGGATAAAGTATTCCTTTGCTAAAGGAGATTATTTTAGCCCATTCAACAAGAAGATTAGGATATAGGTAGCCTTTCTCTATATTCTAGAAGGATAATAATTAAGAATATGTTCTTTTATATATTTGATACACATTCATTAAAATACTAGAATGAGTTGGTGATTTTTAGATAATACTCTCTCAGTTAATAAATAAATTTTGTTTTGAGCTTTTTTTTGTTAAGAAATATTTATCATTTTAGAGTTTTAGGTAATGATTTATTGGTGAGTTATGAGATATATTATTGAAAATTGCACGTTTTGACATTTTTTATACAAATTTTCTTCATTCACTAATTAGAAATAAAATATATAATTATTAAACTATAGATTTACAAAAATTTATAATATTATAACTTAATATTATATTTTTTATAATTGTATCAAAATCTAAAATAATGACAAAAAAGTATATAAGAAATTCACTCCCTAAGGGCTCGTCTAGAAGCCAAGAAGGAGGAGAGCGTATCCAATTTTATTTTATTTTTATATATTTTTTTAACGAAATTGTAATAAAGTTAATAGTTGAACATTTGACAAAATAAAAACAAAAGCGCGAAATAGTTAAGGGCTCGTTTGGTATGATCCATGAATCGGGTTGGAATCGGAATCGGAATGACTCATTCCCATTCCTGTAGCTTGTCGTTTGGTATGTTGTCGGAATGAGTCATTCTTGGACAAACTCTTTATTGACGCGGGTTTACTTAGACATGTCAGTTGGGCTAGACGAGTCAGGTGAAGTTAGGTTCGGGTTGATCGGGCCGTAAAATGTTCGGGTTGATCGAGTCATAACGGGTTTGGCTCGGTTCAGGTTGACCCAATGGGTTGAAAGTGTTCAGTTTTTATGATTATCATAATATTTTTAAATTAAAAATGATAATAATAATTTATTAAAATATTAATTATGTAATAAAATAATTAATCTTATTTAATTATTTAATAAAATAATTAATACTATTTTAATTATTTAATAAATTAATTTTTACTATTTAATTATTTAATAAAACAATTTTTATTATTTAATTATTTAATAAAATAAAATAAAATATTTTATATAATAAGATAATATAAATGAGGTCAAGCTCGGGTCTGAGTTCGGGTCGGGTTTGGATCTGTCGTGTTCGGGTCCTTCTTGACCCAATGATTTTGGGCGGGTCTCGACCCTAAAAAATTTGGGTCCGGTTTTTGGGTCGTTCGATTTTTTATATGTCTAATTGGAATGGATGAGACCTCAACTCTTTTGGTGGAATCAAATGCTTCATGAAGCTTGGAATCATCCATTCCTTGTATTGAAATCGATTTCAGTTCTACCTTTATCAAACACAATTTTGAAAATTAATCATTCTCATTCCATTCCTAATTCCAGAGAATGAGAACCAAACACGCCCTAAATGTTAATTTTTATAAGGTAAGAATTAGACTAGTGTCAAGAAGACCTTAACACTCAGTCTATAACATCCTTTCGGATGAGAGCTTTGAGCTCTGAGTTGTTCATGATATCGTTGAGAGAAAAGTTGTGGCCAAGTTTTGCAATGTGATCGGCCACCGAGTTCAATTCTCGAAAGATATGGGATTTTTGCACTGTATGGAAAGATTTTAATAAACATAGAATATCAGAGATAATAATCTCAATTTTTCATGGACAGTGCCAGATTTTATTAATAACGTTTCCAATAGTAAGGTTATCTGTTTGTATGTTTGATACACGCGAATTTTATCATGGCCCAATTGCAAGAATACCACATTTTTAATAACAACTTGCAAAAAATCCATATTTTAAAAAGTATTGCAAAAATGCCAGATTTCTTGGATTCTTGCAATTAATAAGGCTTTAATTTATCTTTTCTTTTAAATATAAAAAAAAAAGATAAATCATTAAAATTTCTAAAAGTAAAAGGTAAAAGAAAATCTTAATCTAGTAATATCACCCTAATTAATCTCAAATCTTACCTACTTATCGTCCCCCTCTTTATCCTCTGTTTCAGCCCCTCTTTCTTCTCTGTTTTAGCGGACGATTCCTCCTCGCCGCCTCGTCCTCATTTGCTCGGATTTGTCAAGTCCTCCTCGCCGCCTCGTCCTCCTCCCCGCCACCAACCGTTCACCGCAATTTCACCCTTCCTGATCAGCGAGGAACCGCGGATCCCAACTCCTCCCCGCCACCAGCCGTTCACCGCGTTCCATCGTTGCCTCTGCAATGTCCGCCGATTCCCAAGGTTCGCCACCGGCGCGAGTGTCTCAGGACTCCAGACAACGGCGCCGTTGTTCTGGGACCATCGACATCGTTCTTCGACCATCGCTCACAAAGCTAGGGTTTGTTTCTTCCTCCACCATCTCATGCCAGAAGTCAAACTCATGAAACACTCTATTCGTAAAACAGAGTGCTCTGCGCCAATACTTGAAAGGAAGAGGGAAAAAAATACTCAAAATTGTGAATGTGAATTTGGTGAGAGTAATTAACTTTGGATTGCTTGCTTGCAGAGCTGGAAGGCGTTTTATACAATGAGGCACAAGGTTTAGGCCATCTGTTGTTAGTGTTAAACTTTGGATTGCTTGCTTGCAGAGCTAGAAGGCGTTTTATACAATGAGGCACAAGGTGATGGAAGCTACTGTAGCCTCGTTAATGACAGAGATCGACAACAGAGATACGGGTAGTTCGGATTAAACTGGCGCATCTCTGAGTTGGAGAGGGAGTGCGTGAACATGAAGCAGAAACTTCAAAAGTTTGTTAAGAGCAAGAGGAGCTGGAAGTGCTAGCTAGTTCGGATGTGACTTGCTTAAGAGCAAGAAACCTCGATAACAACTCTCTTTAGCAATCTTTTAACTAGCTCTTTGGCTGGTCGAACGACAACCCCATGTGGCAAGGGCGGTGTTGTTGGGTTTGTGACGCTGCAAGGTTTCTCCGAAGATAGGTCGCGGAGTCTAGGATCTTCCACCGGCGTTGAAAAAGAGCTTCAAAGTGGCATAGTTACCGGTTTTTTATGCACAACGTGGGCCGATACGGAGGTGATTCGATGTCATTCGGAGATGATTTCAAATGATTCAAAAGTCGGGTTTAAGTAACTTGAGCATGACGAAGACGATGGTGTGGTCAAATTTTGAATTTAATGAATCGAAATGTGTTTTTTTTTCGGGCATGCTAAATACACGCGAGAATATGGTTAAATGTACGCGGTTTTACACGCTTAAGGTAAGCGTCCGATTTTACACGCTTAAGGTAAGCGTGGAGGGGTATTGTGGGTATTTTGAAAATACATTCTTACACACTTAGCTTAAGCGTATGCCTACACGCTTAAGCTAAGCGTGTAGTTTTTTTTTTTTTTTTTGCAAGTTAAAAAAACTCTAAAAGCACACGCTTAAGCTAAGCGTATGCCTACACGCTTAAGCTAGGCGTACAGTACTAATTTTTTCTTTCTTTCAAAATTGCATTTTTTTCCATAATCATGTAGAGAATTTCAATACGAGTCCGTACATATAAAATTTGTCCAAAACGGACATCGTTTGCCCCTCCAAAAGCCCAAAAAACAAAGCCTTCAACCCGTGCGCATCCGTAAGCTTTTATAAGCTTCAATGGAGGATTTGGCAAATTTCTTGGATTCGATTGAAGCCATTAACTATTGGGCATTTAAGAGGACCTTATCATACATGTAATTCCACATTTAATCGGATTGAATGTCGATTAAAATCGTAGAATTTTAGCCCCAAAGCCACCGTGTCGTCCAAGGGGCCGATTTGAAAAAATCCAAAATTGGATCAAATCGTCTTCAATTGGAGGGCATGAACCATAGAGCCTTGTTGAGGGTATCCTAAGATTCAAAATGCCTATAAAATCCCCTTCAATCGTTGCCCCAATGCATCCAATTTCGAAGTCAAAACTCATGAACCTTAAATCCCGTTACCGGTTGTTCTTGACCGAAATTCGAGCACATGTAAGCTTTATTCTTGCAATTATTGGTACTACTAGCCTTGAAAATTGGTCATCTTTCAAAGCCCTTTCTTTACATCACCGGAAAAAGACCACTTTTATTCAATTTGGAGTTTTTCCGACGAGGTGTCAAGAAGGTATTCCGGCGGGATTGAATTTGTGCCCATTTTGCGATTTTTGGGGTATTTTTGATTTGTTTTGTCTTAATCTTGGTTAAATTAATTAATCTAGATTAGTGAAAAATATTTTAGGATCAATTTGGTTAAATTAATTAATCTTAGACTTATATACTATAGTATTTCATTAAATCAAATATACTTAGACTTATATACTATAGTATTTCATTAAATTTCATATAGTTACACTTATGTACTATAGTATTTCATTATATTTCATATAGTTACACTTATGTACTATAGTATTTCATTACATTTCATATAGTTACACTTATGTACTATAGTATTTCATTACATTTCATATAGTTACACTTATATAGTATAGTATTTCATTAAATCTAGTATACTTAAACTTATATATTATAGTATTTTATTATATTTCATATAGTTACACTTATATACTATAGTATTTTATTAAATCAAGTATACTTAGACTTATATACTATAGTATTTCATTAAATTTCATATAGTTACACTTATGTATTATAGTATTTCATTACATTTCATATAGTTACACTTATGTATTATAGTATTTCATTATATTTCATATAGTTACACTTATATAGTATAGTATTTCATTAAATCTAGTATACTTAAACTTATACATTATAGTATTTTATTATATTTCATATAGTTACACTTATTTACTATAGTATTTCATTAAATCAAGTATACTTAGGCTTATATACTATAGTATTTCATTAAATTTCATATAGTTACACTTATGTACTATAGTATTTCATTACATTTCTTATAGTTACACTTATGTACTATAGTATTTCATTACATTTCATATAGTTACACTTATGTACTATAGTATTTCATTACATTTCATATAGTTACACTTATATAGTATAGTATTTCATTAAATCTAGTATACTTAAACTTATATATTATAGTATTTTATTATATTTCATATAGTTACACTTATATACTATAGTATTTCATTAAATCAAGTATACTTAGACTTATATACTATAGAATTTCATTAAATTTCATATAGTTATACTTATGTACTATAGTATTTCATTACATTTCATATAGTTACACTTATGTACTATAATATTTCATTACATTTCATATAGTTACACTTATGTACTATAGTATTTCATTATATTTCATATAGTTACACTTATATAGTATAGTATTTCATGAAATCTAGTATACTTAAACTTATATATTATAGAATTTTATTATATTTCATATAGTTACACTTATATACTATATTATTTCATTAAATCAAGTATACTTAGACTTATATACTATAGTATTTCATTAAATTTCATATAGTTACACTTATGTACTATAATATTTCATTAAGTCTAGTATACTTAGACTTATATACTATAGTATTTCATTATATTTTATATAGTTATATGTATATATTATAGTATTTCATTATATTTCATATAGTTACACTTATGTACTATTGTAATTCATTAAATTTCATATAGTTACACTTATGTACTATAGTATTTCATTAAATCTGGTATACTTAGACTTATATACTATAGTATTTCTTAAAATTTCATATAGTTACACTTATATACTATAGTATTTCATTATAATTTAGTATTATGAACTTATTATCTATATACTATAGTTACACATTATGGTTAAGTATTATGAACTTATTACTTATATACTGTAGTTATGTATTATAGTTAAGTATTACAAAATATATTAGTTATAAAGTATAGTTATACATTATAATTAAGTATTACATACGTATTACTTATGTACTATAGTTAAATATTATGGTTAAGTATTTATGAATTTATTACTTATATACTATGTATTATAGTTACATATTATGAACTTATTACTTACATATTATATGCCGGGCACAAAATTGATCCTAAAATATTTTTCACTAATTTAGATTAATTAATTTAACCAAGATTAAGACAAAACAAATCAAAAATACCCAAAAATCGCAAAATGGGCACAAATTCAATCCCGTCGGAATACCTTTTTGACACCTCATTGGAAAAACTCCAAATTGAATAAAAGTGGTCTTTTTTCGGCGATGTAAAGAGATGACTTTGAAAGAGGACCAATTTTGAAGGCTAGTAGTACCAACAATTGCAAGAATAAAGCTTGCATGTGCTCGAATTTCGGTCAAGAACAACCGGTAACAGGATTTAAGGTTCATGAATTTTGACTTTGAAATTGGATGTATTGGGGCAACGATTGAAGGTGATTTTATAGGCATTTTGAATTTTAGGATACCCTGAACAATGCCCTATGGTTCATGCCCTCCAATTGAAGACGATTTGATCCAATTTTGGATTTTTTCAAATCGGTCTCTTGGACGAGACGGTGGCTTTGGGGATAAAATTCTACGATTTTAATCGACATTCAATCCGATTAAATGTGGAATTATGTGTATGATAATGTCTTCTTAAATGCCCAATAGTTAATGGCTTCAATCGAATCCAAGAAATTTGCCAAATCCTCCATTGAAGCTTATAAAAGCTTACGGATGCGCACGGGTTGAATGCTTCGTTTTTTGGGCTTTTGGAGGGGCAAACGATGTCCGTTTTGGACGAATTTTATATGTACAGACTCGTATTGAAATTCTCTACATGATTATGGGAAAAAAATTCAATTTTGAAAATAAATAAATTAGTACTGTACGCCTAGCTTAAGCGTGTAGGCATACGCTTAGCTTAAGCGTGTGCTTTTAGGGGTTTTTTAACTTGCAAAAAAAAAAAAAAAAACTACACGCTTAGCTTAAGCGTATAGGCATACGCTTAAGCTAAGCGTGTAAGAATGTATTTTCAAAATACCCACAATACCCCTCCACGCTTACCTTAAGCGTGTAAAATCGGACGCTTACCTTAAGCGTGTAAAACCGCGTACATTTAGCCACATTTTCGCGTGTATTTAGCCATTGCCTTTTTTTTTGTCGAACAAGGCAGAATTATTTTGCACTCAGTAGAATGTATTGATAGATGAATGCAGTGAATACAAATAACAGGAAAAATACATATATAATTATCACGTACATTTTTACAGCATTTTCTATTGATTTTTCATATCTAACTTCATATGCCACTTGATGTGCAGAATGTTGTTGGCTTTCTCTGAGCAAACAAAAGGTCAAAAGATTCCTAAAAATGCTTCAGATCAGGAAATACTTGAAATAGTTATGAAAAAGTAAGAAAATTTAGTTACTTGTAATATATCAGACCACAATATAGTTTTAACTTCAATGGTGATTCCATCTCTCACATTTGTATGCCACAAATTGCACGTTGAAATCGGAAAGTTATCTAACGTAGCTTTGACTTCAATTTCTATTAATTCTATAAAGGAAAACATTAAGATACGAAGTAATTATCTAAATAAAGGCCACATTGTGATATAACAGAGCATTGACTTGATTTTGTATAAATGTGGCCTGACTTCGTACACACGTGGTCTGATAAAGTACATAATGCTCTGAAGTTTTAAAATACCTTGTTCATCGCCTATATACATCTCCACCAAGCCTTGTTCGACCCCAAGAAAAACACCTCTCGATTCATTAAATTCAAAATCTGACCACATGATCGTCTTTGCCATGCTCAAGTTACTTAAACCCGACTCTTGAATCATTTAAAATCACCTCCGAATGACATCGAATCACCTCCATATCGGCCCGCGTTGTGCATAGAAAACCGATAACTATGCCACTTTGAAGCTCTTTTTCAACGTCGGTGGAAGATCCTAGACTCTACGATCTATCTTCGGAGAAACCTTGCAGCGTCACAAACCCAACAACACCGCCCTTGCTACATGGAGTTGTCGTTCGACTAACCAACGAGCTACTTAAAAGAGCCCCGTTGTTCTTGGCCTCAACCCACCGCAACCGTTATTCTTGGCCTCAATCCACCGCAACCCTCTCTGACGTGGAATAATACTCTCTTCTTTTAGTTAGTTTTTTTCTTATGTTTTCTGATCGAAGTGATCTATACAGCAAACTTTAAAAATTGCTACTTGTTGCCACATGTTTACTATTTCTTCTGTGTTCTAATCTCTACAAGAGAACATCATTCTTAACTAGGCGGGTTTTGGTATAAAAGTGGTTCTGCTTAAAGCTAATATAACAGCGTAATGACCTGACTACGTATAAATGTGGCCTGACAAAGTGAATATTGCTCTGAAATTTGAAATGGGCTAACATTTGAAATTTTGTTATATAACAGAGCATTGACCTGACTTCGTATAAATGTGGCCTGACTTCGTACACATGTGGTCTGATAAAGTACATAATGGTTTAAAGTTTTAAAGTACCTTGTTCATCGCCTATATACATCACCACCAAGCCTTGTTCGACCCCAAGAAAAACACCTCTCGATTCATTAAATTTAAAATCTGACCACATGATCGTCTTCGCCATGCTCAAGTTACTTAAACCCGACTCTTGAATCATTTAAAATCACCTCTGAACGACATCGAATCACCTCCGTATCGGCCCGCGTTGTGCATAGAAAACCGATAACTATGCCACTTTGAAGCTCTTTTTCAACGTCGGTGGAAGATCCTAGACTCTACGATCTATCTTCGGAGAAACCTTGCAGCGTCACAAACCCAACAACACCACCCTTGCTACATGGAGTTGTCGTTCGACTAACCAACGAGCTACTTAAAAGAGCCCCGTTGTTCTTGGTCTCAACCCACCGCAACCGTTGTTCTTGGCCTCAACCCACCGCAACCCTCTCTGACGTGGAATAATACTCTCTTCTTTTAGTTAGTTTTTTTCTTATGTTTTCTGATCGAAGTGATCTATACAGCAAACTTTAAAAATTGCTACTTGTTGCCACATGTTTACTATTTCTTATGTGTTCTAATATCTACAAGAGAACATCATTCTTAACTAGGCGGGTTCTGGTATAAAAGTGGTTCTGCTTAAAGCTAATATAACAGCATAACGACCTGACTTGGCCTGACAAAGTGAATATTGCTCTGAAATTTGAAATGGGCTAACATTTGAAATTTTGTGATATAACAGAGCATTGACCTGACTTCGTATAAATGTGGCCTGACTTTGTACAAATGTGGCCTGATAACGAAAATAATGCTCTATTATGTAACAGAGCAATATATACTTTGTCAGGGCATATTTGTACATAGTCAGGTCATTACTCTGTTATATTAACTTCAAATTTGAAACGAATATTGGTTGGTTTCGTAACGAGGAACACTTAAATCTGCATTTATTAGTTGTGATTCTCGTTGAATTGATAATCACTAAAAATATTTACGTGTTTTCAAAAGAAAACTTCATAAAAGAAACACCAACTTTGGGATGAACAGAGTCGACTCCCTTCTTGTAAACACTTTGACTTGAAATTCTCTACACTCTTCAATGCCGCTCTCAGAGTTGACTCCCTTCTTGTACACTCTTTAGTGCCCCGGTATAAATGTGGTCTGATAAAATGAATATTACTCTGACATTTAAAACCGACTAACATTTAAAATAGTATTCAAATCTACTTTATCATGACACATTTATATGAAGTCAGACCACATATATACAAAGTCAGGTCAACGCTTTGTTATATCACAAAATTTCAAATGTTAGCCGATTGCGAATTTCAGAGCAATATTCAATTTATCAGGCCACATTTGTACGTTGTCAGGTCATTACTCTATTATTTTATTAAATTTAAATTTAAAACAAATGTTGGTTGGTTCCGTAATGAGAAACACTTAAATTTGAAACGAACGTTGGTTGGTTCCGTAACGAGATACAAGATCAATTAACCTATAAATTTGAACCAACTTTACATTCAATTACAACGTATTGTTTCTGTTACTAAAATCTAAGTTTATACCAAGTTACCTACAATATAATCAAAAACACCTACAAATCAAAAGATAATAGTGATTATAGTTTCTATGTCAACACCTTTTCTTTCTTAACCAAAGATAAGAGCTTTTCTTAACAGTTTCTATGTCAGCACCTTTTACTGGGAATTTCCTCTTTATCTTGCTCTAGGGGAAAATAATGCGAGTTCTACTAGCCTTTACTCATCATATGATTCATATGGCCGTGCCCTTCACTCTGAGCTTTGCCTCAGATGTAGTATGGCAACTCAATCACAAGCCTGGAGCACAGGATTAGAAGCATCAGTGATGAACTGAAGTTGCAAGTGAATACCTGTCAATTGGAAGCAGGTTAGCAAAGTACTATGTTTTTGTAACCAACTAATCAGCATGTAGTGTTGAAGTGATTTTTCACTCATTTTATTCTTTTTTCAGAACCAAAGATCCATCAGAAACTCCTCAATCTTTTGAATGAGTCACAGGATGATAACCAAAAGGTTCTGAGAATGCTACTTTCCTTGAAAGATGACAGACCTCTAAAGCACTCCGCCTCGCAAGAAAAAGGTAACTTGGGATAAACATGCCAACATATATCATGAGCTAAACATGCCACTAATACTCGGTATGATGTTGTGAGCTAGGTGTTTCTGAGCTTGCAAATAAGGTTGAGCTAAACAATTTAGAAACCAAGATCCTCTATTTTTTTTATACATTAATGGCTTCTTCTAGTGGAAACTCTTCAGAGGAGGACTTGCAGCAGCTGGAGAGGAAGAGGATGGAATCGAACCGAGAATCGGCAAGGAGGTCTCGGATGAGGAAGAAGAAGCATCTC
Organism: Rheum nobile; assembly: GCA_027886185.1. Taxonomy (NCBI): domain Eukaryota; kingdom Viridiplantae; phylum Streptophyta; class Magnoliopsida; order Caryophyllales; family Polygonaceae; genus Rheum; species Rheum nobile. Next base: position 18,097,341 of record WOAB01000485.1, read on the forward strand.
GACGATCTGACGGCTCAGGCTGCTCTTCTCAGGAGAGACAACGGCCAGATCCTCGCCACGTTGCATGTCACCACTCAGCAGTGTTTGAACGTGGAGGCAGAGAACTCTGTTTTGAATACGGGGTTATTTAGTGAATTTTACCCTTCTCTTTTTAGAAGTTTCATGTCATGTGAACCCTGTTTTGGCTATATAAGGTGCTCATCACATAAATACGAGGTTACCACGTGTTTGGGTACTAAAAAAAGAATTAAGAATTGAGTTGGAGCTCCGGCCGTTGAATGCGGGATTTCGGTTTCCACCTGTTGAGATTTACCATTGAAATTGGATTTGGGAAATGGATCATTTTGTTGCTTGGTATTTATTGCAAAATTGTTTTGGGTGAAGCTTGTACACTAATTTTTCAAATCATATCTGGGGAGGTCTCGAAGAGACTGAAATGTAAATGCCCAGAAAAAACAAGAAAATGGAAGAAGAAGAAAGAGATCTTGCTGGGAATTCAGGAAACTATGCATAATTGTTTGGTGTAACATTGCAATTTCAAATTCATGTATCTTGAAAATTTTCATTTATAGATTTGTATATTCAAAATTATTGCTGAAGCAGTATCAACCAAGTGAAAAATATGAGATCCAAAGAACAAAATTCATATAATTCTAGTAATATATATATATATATATATATATGAAGATGAGGCAAAACCACTCACCTGAAAACATCATCCTTCTCACTCTTTCGTGCATATTCGTTTTCAACGCAACAGAACATAAATTAACTTCACTCAAGGTCTTGTTCTCATCCCTAATCTTCTGAACTTCATCCTTGGACCCTTTTCTGAAGCTCTGCCAACATCTTGTAGCTCTACCAACATTATAAAATCAACCAACATTCCTTTCAAATTTAGAGTTAATATAACATAATAATGACCTGACAACGTACAAATGTGGCCTGATAAAGTGAATATTGCTCTGAAATGTGAAATTGGCTAACATTTGAAAATTTTGTGATATAACAGAGCATTGACATGACAACGTACCAATGTGGCCTGATAAAGTGAATATTGCTCTGAAATTTGAAATTGGCTAACATATGAAATGTTGTGATATAACAGAAAGTTGACATGACTTCGAATAAATGTGGCCTGACTTCATATAAATGTGGTCTGATAAAGTACATAATGCTCTGTTATGTAACAAAAATTACGAAAATGAAGTTTTAAATGTTAGGCGATTTTAAATGTCACAACAATATTTACTTTATCAAACCACATTTATACCAAGTCAGGTCAATGATGTGTTATATCATAAAATTTATAGAAATGAAATTTCAAATGTTGAAACCACATTTATATTGCCTTTAAATTTGAAAGCACATTTATATTGCATCTAAATTTGAAACCACATTTATATTGCCTTTAAATTTGAAACCAACGTTGGTTGGTGTCTTTATGAAACATTTTATGCAAGTTGACGGTCAAACTCATGAAACATTTTATTTATTTATTTTTAAAAGCAACTTTTTATATGAAAATTGGACCGCACATGTCCCATTGGGTTATTACAGACTAGTCCTATATGAAGAACATGAGATTGAGAAGGACAATGATATTTCACCCCATAAAACACAAGCCTCTAGATTCTTTTTTTTTTGTCACAAAATCGATTTTGTATGGTGATTAGTGTTTCTTATTACGGAACCAACCAAGTATGAATGGTGGTTTAAGGCATATTTCTCTTATCAAAACTCTTAAATATTATGAGTGGTTATCAATTCAACGAGAATCACAACTAATAAATGCAAACTTAAGTGTTTCAAATTTAAAGTTAATATAATAGAGTAATGACCTGACAATGTACAAATGTGGCCTGATAAAGTGAATATTGCTCTGACATTTAAAATCGGCTAACATTTGAAATTTTGTTATATAACAGAGCATTGACCTGACTACGTATAAATGTGGCTTGATAAAGTGAATATTGCTCTGACATTTAAAATCGGCTAACATTTGAAATTTTGTGATATAACAGAGCATTGACCTGACTACGTATAAATGTGGTCTGATAAAGTGAATATTGCTCTGACATTTAAAATCGGCTAACATTTGAATTTTTGTGATATAACAGAGCATTGACCTGACTTCGTATAAATGTGGCCCGATAAAGTACATAAATGTGGGAGGGAGCTATATATAATTTAAGAGTTCAAGTTTTCCATGCACAAAGCGGGCCGATACGGAGGTGATTCGATGTCGTTCGAAGATGATTTCAAATGATTCAAGAGGCGGGTCTAAGTAAATTGAGCATGGTGAAGACGATGGTGTGATCAGATTTTGAATTTAATGAATCAAAACGTGATTTACTTGGAGTCGAACAAGGCCTGGTGGTGACGTATATATGTTCGTATAAATGTAGCTTGAAATGAAGTTAGCCTTCCTTGTCAGAAAAGAGCCAAACGTAGCATTAAAGATGGGAGTAGAAACACAGAAACAAAGCAGTAGTCCAAAAATTAGTCATAACATGTTGGATGGTATGTGCAGCAGAAGCAATTTAAGTGCTTGTAAAAGAAGCATACATTCTTCAAAGAAGCGACGAATTTTAGCCAAATGATGTGGGGGTAGATCCTTGATGTCATTGTAATGGCGGTACTCGGGATCATCAGCACATACATCAATTATCTTGTCATCTTTCTCCCCCTGTCAGTGAGAGGTTAGTTGATGCCTAATGTTGTTGCAACACTTCACAATGTGTAATATAAAAGCAATATATACTTGTGTTCTCTGATATCGCTCCATATATCTTGATCGAATAATTCAAGCCTCAGAATATGACAAAGCCATGCTCCAATTTCTTCAGCAAATGGTTCGACTTCATTCTTGCATGCCCCCAGGTATCCTTTGCTTTTCTCCCCACCTCCATTGCCAGGCCCACACAAGCCTGCAATGTCAGCATAGAGTCCAGGGTTGCCCAGGAAGCTGCTCTTGTACATGGATTTTGCCAAAAGCGGAGTTAACCAGATGTTCAGAAGGCCTGTGCTCAGTATTGGAAAGAACAACACTGTCTTTATAATTGCTGAAGGCATCAGAGAGCAAAAAAAAAGTGAAACCCGCTTTTGGACCGATTCTGGACCAATTGAAAAGTACGTTCCCTTCCAATTCATGCAATAGAGCAAAAAAAGTGAAATCAAAGATACCACGAACAGAGAACAAAGTAGCTAACCCCGCTTCTGAACTGAAATCGCAGATCAGAAGCCAAAAATTCGTCGCAGCTGTTCTCTCCGACGACGAAAAGCTGATCGCCATCGCCTTTCCGCTCTTCAGCTCCACCGGCGGCCGCTGATGGCTCCTCCTTCAAGAAAATCTCCTCGAGCGCGAATATCGTCTGGCTCCGATTCACGTCGGCGTCTGGGAGGAAAGTCGTCGGAGAACCGCGCATAAATTTGTGGTTCATCTCCACTGAAAACTTCGTCGGGAAGAAAAAAAAGAGAGAGAAGAAAGAGGGAGAGGCGGAATCGAGATTAGGGGCAGCGATCTAAGAAGTCTCCAGCTAGGGTTTTGTAAAGAACAATAAACCTGTTATCAATAATTAAGTATAATTAAAAGTTGTTAAAATTATAATTTTCATAAAAATAAAAAGGTAAATAAAAATAAAAATTTATCTTTTTTCTGGAATTTTTTTTTACAATTTTATGACATTTTTATTATACTTTTTAAAATCTAATATTTTTAAAAATTGCCTTTGAAAAGTTGGTATTTTTTACAATTCTTCCTTTTATCATATCCTATTATTCTATTAATAGGCGAAAAAACCAAAAACAAAAGACTGTAGAGAATTACTCGCCGATAAAAATGACACATAGCGTGTTGTCATGGAAAAGCGCCTGAAATTTGTTTTTTATTTTTACCATCCTCCAAGTTTTGCCGTCAGATTCCTTTGCAGAAACAACACCAAGAAAGAACTCCAAGAAACAGAGTTGCTAATGGCGGTTTGAACAACCTCCACGATTGATAAAGAAGAATTTCGTAGTGGGAGTAGCTTAGGACGAAGTACGGAAATGAGGATTTCCGACGACGCCATTGCTCACAAGGAGACACCTCCTGACGACGACGTTTGCCCCGTCTGCTTCGGCGACTTTGTTCTTCCTTGCCGAGCTGACTGTGGCCACTGGTTTTGCGGTCTCTCTCACTCAATCTCTCCCATTTGCTCCAAAATTCATGACTTTAGTTCGACCAGCGCTTGATAATGCTGTTTTTTTTTTTTTTTTTTTTTATTGGGTTACTGAAATCGTCTTGCGAAAAGGAGTAATTTTGTTGGTTGAATGTGAATTGATTCTGTCCCTATCGTTTGTATTTCTTCTTTGATGCTGTAAAGAGGAGTAATTATTTTTGCTAGGGTTTTACATTTTAGTGACGAAATGACGACTCTCTGCTCTAGAGATATGGCAGTCTTGTATTTATGGACTGTATTTTGCTTCGACGGAACAAAAATGAAAGGAAAAAAATAAACGAAGGAGCTGAACGAGGAAAAAGACAATGTGATTGACTGTTGTTGAATTTATTGTCAAATTTCAAGTCTTGAGATATCAATGGAAGAGTGATGGACTGTTGGATTAAAGTTACCTTTATGCAGGTTCTTGTATTTTACAAGTATGGAATTTCAGCTCGGCGCTTCAAGCCTGCAAGTGCCCTATGTGCTCTCGTTTTATCAAAAGCTTGAAACCAAATGTGTCCCTGCATCAGCCAGATGAAGAGGAAGCCAAGAAGGTTCTCAAGTCAATCCAGAGATACAACCGCCTTTTTGTGGGAGGTGCCCGAGGCTTTGTTCAGGTGGGTTCTCATGCCTGTCTGTCACTGTATCCTTGAGTTCTATCTGAAACTGCATTTTGGAAATGAAGCAAATAAAGGCAAACTTCAGCATGGCCGTAACCATATAATCCTGATTCGCTCTGTGATGATAATGTAAAAATTCTTAAGTAAAGATGCACTCCACACAAATAGATTAACTAATTATAAACCAGTCACAACACTTGAGCTACGTATGCGATGCATAAATAATACTTTCTCTTATGACAAGTGTGCATAACATTCAGGACCATTCTTGCTGAAAACATTTGTATGCTTTATTTGACGATTGAGTATGCTTGGAGTATTCACAATTTCTTTTGAAACAGAAGCTATACGATGCACCACTCTTCTTTGGAAGGTTGTTTCGTGAAATGACAGATCCCAATCAAGTTCACAGGCATGTTCACTCGTGGCGACTTTTGGCAGTTGAGTCATCCAGTTAGTGTCTACATTTTGTGGGTTTTTATTCCTGCCTTTGCATGACATGTATCTACATTAGAGCTTCTAGTTTTTAGGGGTCGGTTTTAGGGTCTTAGACCTTAGGTGTGGGCTGATAGTGATATAATATAGGACCTTAGCTTAGGGGTTGTATGGCCTACTGTTAATAGTGTGTGCTATATCCTTTGTCCTCCGTTCGTTTGTGTTTTGTGTGCTTCATTTTACCTATTGACTTCTTTTCTGTGTTTTGTGTGCTTCATTTTAGTATTGACTTCCTCTCCTTTCTTTGCCTTTATTTTTCCTGGGTCTTCGAGGAAACACCTCCCGAATTGCTCGGGAAAAGGATGCGTACATCTTGACCCCTCAGACCCCGCTTATGCGGGATTTCACACTGGGCCATTGTTGTTATTGTTCTTTCTTTCTAAGGAGGTTTTGGAGCTTATTGCCTCTTGTGTAGTGGTTCTTTTATATAAGTTTCATCATGTCAATACAACGGATGTGAAATAATTTCGAAGCATCATAATGATACTTTAGAAAATTTTATAGAAGAAAGTTCATACAATCCATTGACTCGAGTAAAACTTGTACGACCAATTTCTTGTTAGCAGTTTGAGGACATTTTAGTAAGTAATTAATGCTAATACGGCTTTTAGCTTCTCAAATAACATTCCATCTCGGCTGAAAATTTTACTTTGATCCGCCAACTTGCCTTTGGAATCCTCTATGTGCTGGCCTATGGCTCATGCATGAAAAGAAGTCAGTTATTCTTGTAGACTGTTTATAATACACTGGATGGAAGAGTTTGCCAAGGTGAAGGCACCTATGAAAGGAAGGAGAAGCTAGATCCAATTCTTAAGAAGACCTATTGTGACTTGTGTTGTGACTTGTGAGGTAGTGTAGAAGATATAAAAAATTCAGGGACACAACTCTTTCTTTTTTCTTCTGGAACGATGCCATTGAGCATGTTAGTGGTAGCATAAAGTATAATCTAAATTTGTTCATTCTAATCTTGATGCTTCTCTTGATAACTGTTCATTGATGATTTTATATATTTGCAGATTCTGCTGGGATATCTGTACGTGATCAGTCCCTTCGATTTTATTCCTGAAAGTATGTACTTGATCGATTCCTGCAATTGATTGTATTAATTTTTTTCCCTGTACTTTCTTATAAGTTTTTTCCCTTTCCTATGACCAAAATGCCTCCATTAATATAAAGGATTGTCTGTTTTTCTGTATGGTCCTTACCTGGATTGGATGGAGATTTCTTTCCGTGCATTTTGAATAATCTGTTTCTGTTCACTTCCCAAACAATTAATAAATTTCTGGGAATAGAATTAGTTGCTAGAAGGATACAAGTCTGTTGATTTTGAATTATGATTTATGACCCACGAATTCCTTGTCTTTGTCAATATGAATTAAGTTTTAATATACTTACATCTGAAACAACTCTTTCATTGGCTGATTAAAGAGAATCTATAGTGATTCTGAAGGATTTTCTCTAATTCTATGCAGTAATTGCTGTTCCGAAGGATGTTTTTTCTCTTTGGTGGTAGGAGGCACTTAGGCCATTACTCCTACAGGATATTATTGATTTTCATCACCATTACTGGATGTGCTTTCTTGGCACTTTTTCTTGTTAGTTTGAAAATCTTTTATTCCTTCCCAGTACAAAAAAATAAGATTTGCTTCTATAATGTTTAGAAGTTTACTAAAATCCACATACAATGCAATTGTATAAATGTTAGAAGTTCTTTCTACCTGGTGTGCAATATCATGTGCGCAACTGTCATGACAGATGCCTTAATAAAGATTAGTTTCGTTCCAGTTTGAGGCAATTACTAAACCAGCATTTTATGTATGAAGGGGAATAGAACAATTGGAGAAGAATGTATCTTGCTATTCTTGGGTGCCTGGTATTAATTACCACATGTATTTCTGATAGCTGCTTTCTATTATCAGGTGTGAACATACAGATTCTTTGCAATCTTGGTGCATTACTTGTGGTAGTGTTTATCAAGATCCTTGGCGTGTTCCAGAGGCGTCGATCTGCTGAACGTGTGAGGAGGCTGGCTGCTTCTGAGAATTAATAGGGCTGCATATCCCATTAGGAAGGATCTTACAAATGACACGTAAAATGGCTGTAAAAATTGTGCATAGCAGAAATTACCTTCTCCTGACAAAAAGAAAGGCACTACTTAATACTTATGCCTTACAAATAGCCTTACGTAATTGAACAAAACTACTTGACAGATTCTTTTGTATATCTTTTGGGCTTGCAGTACAGGGGTTTATATGCGCTTTTTGTTGCAAATATGAACACCAAGGGGTAAATTACTCTTTTGAAACACTAGGGGCATTGATTAGGTGAGAATGATTATTATCGTGTAAAATGAGAATAAGAATGATGTACATATAAGTAAAAACTTACGCACATACAAACAAAAACTTATGCATTTTTAAAACTTATGCACATATAAGTAAAAAATTATGCACTTTTCGAATGTGAACAAGTTCATGCTCATACAGTCAAAAACTTATGCATATGTAAGCAAAAACTTGTGTATATTTTAAAGTGCATAAATTTTCGCTTGTATGTGCATGCGTTTCTAAAGTGCATTACTTTTTGCTTGTATGTGTGTAAGTTTTTGCCTATATATGCATCATTCTAATTTTATCCGGTAATAACTATTCTCACTTGCAAACCCCTAGTTTTATAACCTTTTAATTATTTAATAAAGGGTACATTCCAGTAACTTGTACTCCATCCGTTAAGAAATAAGTGTCATTTTTTAGCCTTCTATATTTGTTACGAAATATTTGTGATTTTAGTAAATTATCTATATTCACTGTTTAGAAATAGGTAGGTAATTATTAAATTGTAGATTTTATGAAAAGTTTGTACTATTTTAATTGAATTATTGCATTCCTTAATATTTGTGTTGAAAACTAAAATGACAAGTGTGGTATTATTTAACAAATGAAAAATATTAGTTTTCCCTTTCTAATCACAACTTATACATATCTTGAATACGATTCTCAAGAGGAGCATCATAAAGTTCAATCAGCATTCACTCAAGTTTGGTAGACTTGAATCAATGGGATTCTCAACTCACCCTAGGAATATGACAGCATGAAATCATTCAGGGACTCCATTATGTTGACAGGTCAACATCTTCATTTTGTTATACTCCCTCCGTCCCATTATTTGAGTCCAGTATTCTATTTTAGGTGTCCAAAAAAATTAGTCTTATTTCCTTATTGGGTGGCCCAATGCCCAATAAATTTTGTCTTTACCCCACCCACTTTCTCAACCACTATTCTCTCTCACATTTACTCTCTCTAACCACTCTCTCTCATTTACTCTCTCTCGAACTCTCGAACTCTCTCCTTTTACTAGGGTTTCTTCCTCCATTTCTCACTTGCGCCGCTCTGTATTTGCCCATTCTTCCTCTCGTTTGTGATTTGGCTTCTCTGCAATATCTTCGTCTTCTCTGCAATCTCTTCGTCTTTTCTGGATTTCATCTCTTTGTCTTTTCTGGAATTCCGATTTCATCTTTTCGTCTTCTCTGGATTTTTGCATGTCTCATCTAAAGATGGATCCTGATTTGATTTTCTCATCTGAGAGTCCCCTGAGTTCTCCTCGATCTGATTCCTATGCGTGCTCCGACTATCCCAACCGCGAGTGGGGTGGTGATTGTGATGGAAATCACATCTATAGCGACGACGGAGATGGAGATCCAACTGTGGAGGGAAGAGATGAGATGTCGGAAACCCTAAAAGACGAAGTGGAGGTTGATCAGCCTCCTTCTAAGTCCCCTAAGGAGACGCCGGAAACCTGAACTGCCTCCTTCTATTGGTGGTTCTTGTAGCTAAGTCCCCTTTGTCCTTGATCTCTTAAGGCTAATTTGTTGATGGTTTATGTATGATGGTTTTTGTGGTTGATGATCTGATGTTATAGGGTGCATGCTTTTGTATGGATTGTTTGTGATTTTTGTGGATGATGATATGATGTTAGGCTGAATGCACAAGTGATGGTGTTGAATGATGGATTAATGATGGTTTTCGTGGTGGATGGTGTTGTGTCCAAAGGTCGATGGTTTTTGTGATGTTATGTTGCCTGTGTTCTGTTTGAGTGATGTCCATGTTGATATCCCCTATATTAAGGTTTGTTGCCTGTGTTTTGATGGTGTTGAAAGATGGTTATTGCGATCAATGATGAAGTCTTAATAGTACTGAGATGAAATTCTTGAAAAATCATGCTCTAATATGCCATAAGAAACCAGTTGTAATTGACTGACATTGAGGCTTATAGGTATATTAATGTTGTGAGATTTGATTTGTGTCAATGATGTTTGGGGACATCTGAGATTAGTCTTCTTATCTGATCTTTGATATTCATGCTCTATTTCTGTTATTGTGATCAATGATGAAGTCTTAATATTACTGAGATGCAATTTTTGAAAAATCATGCTCTAATATGCCATAAGAAACCAGTCTTAATTGACTGAATTGAGGCTTATAGATATATTAATGTTGTGAGATTTGAGTTGTGTCAATGATGTTTGGGGACATCTGAGATTAGTCTTAATATTATTGAGTTGTGTCAATGCTCTATTTCTGTTATTGTGATCAATGATGAAGTCTTAAGATTGGTCTACTGAAAATTTGCAGTACTTATACATGGAGGGAAATTCTGATTTGAGCACAATCTGTGGACTTCAGTTTTCTATTTTTCAGTCCCCTGTAATTTTGTACTGCTTTAGTTGTATTGGTTGATTTTGTTTTGTAAGGATTGCTTACTTTTCCCTGCAAATCCCTTCAAATTCCTAATTGTACTTCTCCATTGCCTTAATTCTTGTGCTAAAATTGAAAGTGGACATATTACTGAGATGCAATTCTTGTGATGTGTTTGATGTCTGTTCTTTGATATTCATGCTCTATTTCTGTTATTGTGATCAATGATGAAGTCTGCAATTCTGCAAAAATCATGCTCTAATATGCCATAAGAAACCAGTCTTAATTGATTGAATTGAGGCTTATAGGTATATTAATGTTGTGAGATTTGAGTTGTGTCAATGATGTTTGGAGACATCTGAGATTAGTCTTCTTATTTGCCTTGTTACTGAGTTGCAATTCTTCAAAAAAGAGTTGATTGATGACCATTGCCTTGTCTCTGTTGTAACTTACAAAAAAGTTTCTACTTTTAACATAACCTCCTAGTTATGTGAAAAATAGAAGCTTATCACAACAGTTTATACCAAAAAATACATATATTTAGGGGTCTTCTTGCTCATGTGATGACCTTGCTTCTTATTGAGTGTCTTCTTGCAGATGATATGATGTTGTTGGCGTTTCTTGAGTCTCTTGCAATTAGACCTGATCAAACACGGGTCCGCGCCGGACCCATTTTCTCGACTCGTTTAAGCTAGCCGGGTCCGGACCCGGCCCGTTATTCGGGCCGGAACCCTTAACCGGACCCGCCCGTAATTCCGGGCCGGCCCCGACCCGGTTGGTCATTCTCAAGTATTTTTTTTATATTTTTTATTCTCCAAACTAATTATTTAATACTATTAATAAGAAAATGGTAAGTAATTTTAGGTTATGATTTTTTTATTATATATATTTGTTATATATATTTATATTACATAAAAATAATATGCGGGCCGGCCCGGGCCGAGCGGCCCGTACGGGCCTGGACCTGTAACCGGGCTCATCCCGCTTACCCGCCCGGGCCGGGCCAAACGGCCCGTTCGGGCTAGAATCCTTGTCTAAGCTCATATTATTTGTCGGGCGGGCTAACCCGCGTTTGCTCAGGTCTACTTGCAATGCATTTGATGTTCTTGATGTTTCTTGAGTCTCTTGCAATGCATTTGCTGCTGCCTCTGCTTTAGTTTCTTGTGCACCACCATGAACTACATCCCATGCTTCTATCACAGCCCACATTGGTGCAGTTATTTCCCCTTGCATGTTTCCCTGAGCCTCCAACCTTTTCTTATTTACATGTGGCAAATCATATTCATTTTCTCCTTTCACTTTTAATATCTCATTTATTACATATTGTAGTGACATCCATACATTACTTAGTGTTTTGGGGTCTAGCTCATAAAATGCTTCATCAACTTCCTCTAGCATCTTGTCAACATCCTTAGGCATCTTTTTGTACATCAATGACTGAATACTTCTAAAAAAACCTAAGTCTACTATGTTTAAATCATGGCTATTAGGTGGTTGTTGAATTAAAATGAGAGTGAAACCATCTTGTTTATATACCTCTTGCCATTGTGCATCATGCTGAGTTATATGGGCCTTTGCATTATCTTGCTGAATGAATATAACTTTCTCCCCTCCATCTTCTGGCCATTTTGCCTTGATTGCTGGAACAATTTGATTGATTAGCATGCTCCTTGTCACTTGCTTGTTGACTGATTCAACTATCCTAATAACAATAGTCCCCTTCTCTCTGTTTTTTGGAATTTCTTTTTGCTGTCTCTCTGTAAATGAATGGGAAGATATCAATCTTCCCATCAAATGTGCATTGTCCCTCTGTATTAAATCTTGGTCTAGCTATAACAGCAGTGAACATGACTTTGGGTATGAATTTGCTTGAACTTGCAGCTCTGTATATGCAGTGCCGATCCTAACATTTTCAAGGCCCGGGACGAAATTTAATTAGGGGCCCTTATATAAGGGCTTATTTTTTTTTTAAAATAAGACAAAGATGCAAAATTCTGGAATTGAACCCATGACCTATTGGAGAAAGGTGTGCTCTAAGACCACTAGACTATGCTGGCTTTTTGTTATCCATATTTAACACATATATACATACTTAAAATAATTTTTTGAGGCCCCAAAAATTTGGGGGCCCTGGGCGGTCGCCCATGCTGCCCCCCCCCCCTCTAGGCCGGCCCTGTGTATATGCCCCTCTCATCCTGTGCTAGATATACTCCATGTGACTTCTTGCTTTGATTAAACCACTTCTCATCCAAGTGAACGAAATCATACATTGGATAATACTGCCTCTTTGTCTCTGCTGTATTCCCTTATAGTAGACTTAAAATCCATTCCAACCTTGTCTTCTTGTTTGCATACTTCAATGAAGGATGTAATGGATTTGAATGAGGCTTTATATGTCCCCTTTTAACCATCCTATGTACTGTGCTCTTTGAAATGCTAAGCTTGGAAGCTAAGTCCCTTATGCATGATATGTCCCCCATATTGATTGCTTTGATTTGATCATCTGCTACTTGAACTCTCTTTCTACCAGCATTGTGATACTTTGTACTGACATTGTACCTCTGATTTGCATTTCTCAGTTGCTTGCCTGTATTCCATATTCTGCTTATGCACCTTGTTGATACACCGAACTCCTGTGCAGCAACATTTACTGCTCCACGCTTAAGATGTCCCTCTATTGATCTGCTTAGAAGCCATAGTAGTATTTGCATTCGTTGATCACTGCTGAGCCTCCTTGGTGGCTGATGATGACTTGCTGCCTGTGTTTGATGCTCTGTTTCTACATTAAATGATGACTGATGATGACTTGTGGCCTCTGCATCTGGTTGCTGATATTCCTCTTGATCTTCTTCCATGTTCCCAACTGGTACGTTAAGATCAATTTGGATGTAAGCTTCTTCATGTTCATGTTCAGCATCATCAATGTCTTCATAATCTGGAAACCAAGCATCATTTAATTTGAAGTCTGAAGCCATGAAGGATGGGCAATGATGCTCTCTCTCTCTTCTGATTTTTTTAAGTTGAAGCTTAAGATTGGGTTACTGAAAATTTTCAATACTTATACCTGGAGGGAAATTATGATCTATATTTGATTTGGGCACAATCTGTGGACTTCAGTTTTCTGTTTTTCTATTGGTTGTAATTGTGTACTGCTTTAATGCTATTGGTTGATTTTGTTTTGTAAGGATTACTTATTCTGCCATTGTACTTTCCATGCAAAACCCTTTACATTCCTAATTGTACTTTTCCATTGCATTAATTCTTGTGCTAAAATTGAAACTGGACTCAAATAATGGGACGGAGGGAGTACAAGTTTTCCTTTGGCTTTCCTAGAAGTTAAATGTTAACACCAGCTGTCAGACTGCATTTCGAACACTTTCGCCCGCCATAATCTTTGTTCACAAGACGTCCATCAATCAATTACAACAAGGATGGATTGTGTTCTTTCCACTGGCTCTCTTGCAACTCTGCAGGCATATTCCAGCTCTGGATCCATATTGGTTCTGCAGATCATTTGGGGACTATGTGAATGCAAATAATCAAGGAGCCTCAAATGCACCGACGGAATTTGGTACTTCCTCTACGCCAAAGCACTCTAGAAATCATGTATACAGGCTTGTCACGTGCAAGAATAGTCAATCTAACACTGGTTTTGCCATGACTACTGCTTCAAAGATGCAAGGCTTAATATCTCTTTCAGAGTTTCACTCGAGGTAGACAACCTGGAATATCCAACAAGTCACCATAGGTCTCCGCAGGAACACATTCCATCCTCAAAATGATGGAAGCGTTTCCTATCTCTTACAATTATTGTGCGCTTATACACTTTTGAAATAAGTTTCATAGAAGAATGACAATCATTACAGATACGAAGGTTCTTAACCACACGTAGTGTTGTTTGAGGGCTTGTACTTATTAGGCCAAAGGCTACTGCAATCTTCTCGCTATGATAATGTAAACAACTTCCCTTTTCTTCTTCATCTATATTGAGCAATACTTGTTTGGTATCAGGCTTATACCCTATTGAATCCAGCTCACTAGCGATTTCTTGCAATTTTGCATGGATTTCTTTTCCCTGCGGATGCGAGTCATCTTCCACAAGGAACTCATGAATCATTCCATCAACCTCTATCCAACTACATCCCGGGTCTTTTCGTATGTCCCTGTCCTTCATCAACATCCTCACCTGAGCAACTCCTTCCCAGTCCCCTGAAGAGGCATACATGTTGGATAGAGCGACATAAGATCCACTGTCGCAAGGAAGCATCTCCATTAAATGCTTGGCTACTCTATTTCCCATTTCAATGTCCCCGTGCATCTTACAAGCACCAAGCAAGGCTTTCCAGACCACATCATCTGGCTCCATCGGCATGCTCAGGATAAGCTCTTCAGCTTCCTTCAATAGCCCGCTACGACCAAGCAGGTCAACCATGCAGCTGTAGTGTTCAATCCTCGGATTCAGACCACCTACTCTAACCATGTAATCAAACAACTTTTTACCTTCAGGCACCATTCTGGCATGGCTGCACGCAGTCAAAACGTTGATAAATGTTACATCACTCGGTCTTACCCCACATTTTCCCATCCTAGATATATAATCAATTGCCTCGGTAGAACAGCCATGGACAGCAAGCCCACCAATGACAGCATTCCATGTTATTACATTTCTTTTAGGCAGACCCTCAAACACTTGGAGAGCCTTCTGAATGTTCCCACACTTTGCATACATATCAACCAAAGCAGAGCCAAGCACATCATCAATGTCAATCCTTAGTTTCTCAGCATACAAATGGACCCACTCGCCCAATTCAAGAGTTCCCAAACGGGAAACGGCAGGGAGAACACTTACCAAAGTAACATAATTAGGGCGCACCTTTGCATCCGTGTCCATCATTTCCCTGAACAGCTCAACAGCCTCCTTGAACCAGCCATGCTGTACATATCCAGCTATCATCCCATTCCATGAAACAACGCTTCTTTGTGGCATTTTATCGAACAACTGTCTTGCAGTTCTCAGGTCCCCGAATCTCACATAGCCATCAATCATCACATTCCACAAGACCACATTGCCCTCTTTCCTCCTCTCATTCAAATGCGCATCATCCCAATTCAGCCTTCTATTAAACAAAAGAGTAGCATCAGACACAAGGCCGCCATTGATATACGTCCTCAAGAGATTGCTTGCAACAAACTCATCCCCCTCTACACCCAACTTCACCACCATCCCATGAACCTGCTTACCGATACAAACCTCCCCGATCCGAGCAGACGCCTTCAACAAAGAAGGGAAGGTGAATCTGTTAGGAGATACAAACTCATCGGACAGCATTAGGACGAAAATAGAAAAAGCCTCGGATGAGTCATCCACTCTATCGCTTTCAGAGAAAGCCCTGATCATGGTGTTGTAAGAGAAGCAATTGGGTTCGTCCATTTGACGAAACACCTGAAGCGCATAGTCGAGGTCTCGGTGGTGGATGGAAAGGGCGGAGACGCGGAGGAGGTCGGCGGAGAACAGAGGGTCGTGTATTTCGCCCGTCTTGATGAGTTTGGCGTGAAATTGCTTCAGGTCTCTCATAGTTTTGCATTGGGCGATTTCCGGAAAGAATCGCGAAGGAGTCGACGGATTGGAAACGGAAGGTGGTAGCCGGTGGGAGGTTGGAGGGGCGGCCATGGCAGAGGATCTCTGAGCACGCGGTTGGAACCGTTAGACAGTGCCGATTCCACCAACGGATGAAAGGAGAGGGTGGCCTTATCCACTCTTTTGTAAGGCTGCGTTTGGATACCAGTTTTTTTTAATAACAACTAGGCCCGCGCGATACAGCAATAAAACAGTTGCAAACGGGTTTCCTCGACTGCCTTCTACACATGCGTCTGTTGCTATCACTGGAGTCCAAGCGTCTCATTCACAACTTCCTGTTTGTTCCTGTCAACACTTCCCGCTCTAGGAGCGGCATCAAGTCAGCCAAATTCGCTTCGGGATGTTGTTGTTGAAACCCGTCACCAATGATGTCTGGCCGATCTTTATGGGAAGAAAGGTCGGGAATGTATGACATTGATGATGATGAACCTCCTGAGGAGGACGATCCGGATTGTCCCACCATCGATCACTCTCACGGCTGAGGAGAAAAAGGCATTCCGCGGACCATGGCTAATGTGTTGATCCTTCGGACATTTGACAAAAGTCCAATAAAAGTAAATAGATATATATCCTCTAAATACTTAATAATATATAAACGGTGGATAAACATGCAGTGACCCATGCATGCAGCAAGATTAGATTGGGGCTCAAGGAGGCTCGTTATGCCGACAAGAAGTGTAAGACACCGAGGTTGGGCGCAATGTTCTAAAAGTCGCTAGGCGGTGAGGGGGGGAGGGGGGGCTAGCGCCTAGGCGGGGGCCTAGGCGGACTAAAAATTAATGCATAATCCATGTGATTATTTGATTATGTTCTCCCAAATCCATTAATCTTTATTAAACTATGTTGGGATGAGATTTGGTATTATATTATGGGTCTTATTGTACAAAGCCTAACCCAAAATTATGTTAATGCATCCGTCATCTTCTAAGATGTTGCAGCTTTCACAACATTTGAGGATTCTTCTCGCCTAGGCGGATCTAGGCGGGTCCTAGGCGGAGGGTGACCGCCTAGCGCCTAGCCGGGACCTAGGCGGCCCTAGGCGGGGATTTTTAGAACATTGGTTGGGCGTGGGTGTAGGAAAGCATCAGGGCTGTGGCGCATAGGAGAGCATCGACATGATCGTGCATATGCGTCACTCCAGGTCCAAGAATGCAACTAAGTTGAAGAGACAATGGTGGCATCCTTGGATGGAGAAAGACACCAAGCATTGGTGCTCCAAGGAGGATCAATGTGTGGGTGCATCGGGCTTCTAATCGTTCATGTTTAGATGCTATCATACCCCCACTTGGCTTCGAATCGTACTCGATTCATTTGGTTGCTCAAGTGGAATGGACATGGAAACGATGAGGGAGGGTACGACTGGCTGTTGGACAACAAGGGCACACCGTACAAGTAAGGTGGGTCAAGTGTCGTTGATGTGACTCTGAACCACATCAAGACACAAAGCCAACATCAAGACTCAAGCCAAGGCCAAGCCACCGCGCCCGACGCTGCTCAAGCTAGGGTTTTTCAAAATCGCAGCGCCAATAACTTTAAAACTGAACTCTGGTGGTGTCAACCTTCAAGATAGGATAAATGAGGAGTCCATGCCAATTTTTAGGTCATTTGGAGAACAAGTGTTCGGCCATGTGCGAGGGAGGTCACGACCACACGAGGAGCGAAGGGGCAACCACACATAATCTAGTTCAAGGCCGAATTTTCCGCACACATGGGGGTCCATTAGACTCCTATGCACCAGAGAAACATCGTAGCCAAGTCTCACCTCAAAGGCACGAGCGGATCCAGAGATGGCTCGTGGAGGCATCGCTTGCCTTGCACGCCGAGGCCAATCTAGAGGCGTAGGCACATGGATTTGGTTCATGGTTTTTGGCCTGGGATTTGGCCCATTTTGAGGAGGCCCATTCATGTGTTCTGATTAGTATAAAAGCCAAACACTTACTTTAGTTTGGGGTTGGCTAAAAATCGAGATTAAACTCTAGGTTGTTTCTTTCTTTTATCAAGTTATTGTTTTTCTTAGTTCAATCTAATCTTGTGGCCATATCAAGATCTTTGTTTAATTCCTTTGATGGACCTATCCAAAGCTTGCAACCAAGCCCCAAACTCAAAGTGTTGACGGTGGACATATCATTCAGCTCCTCGTGTTCATCCTCTTCGAGACATGGTGGATATATCAAAGTCCTTGACGAGTCCTTCAAACTCCTTGTGTGGATTCACTTGAAGTATTGATATCTTATCCCCTCCTATCACCATCCTTCATGAAGATCCACACCAAGTTTCCCACTCAAAACAACCATTTCCAAATCTAGGAGTCATTGTCGAGCAAGATCGCCTCTCCCTTCTACAAGGTTGAAACTTCCTTCAAGACACCGACATGCGAGATCCTAGAAAGCTCATCAAGTGGTATTAGAGATGCTTCTTGAAGTAAGTACTTGTTTGAGTCACGTTTTAGTTTTTTCCTTGTTGAACTTGCATGCTCAAAGATTGGAAATTATATTTCGCCATCATCGATCACCATTGGAGAGCTTGCTTGAGTACTCTTCTTCTCTTTCAAACTCTTCATTTTTCACGTCGAAACCGCAAGAATCTCAGCCATCACACCAAGACACTCGAAAGCATTAAAGTGCCCATTAAAGAGTCTTAGCTACCTTTAGGAGAAACCTTTCCTTTCTTCACCTCCAATCATTAAACCACTTCCTTTAAGGTGAGATCCTCCATTAAGTAGTTGATCCATCACTTTCTTCACCTTTCCTTCTTAAATAACGCCTTTACCTTTCATTTACTCCAAGATACTCAAAATGACTCTTACCCTCCTTTGCTGATTGCGTCCTTTCCTTCACCTTCTATAACCACCCGACCATTAGTGAATTTGTCATTCTTTGTCACATTACTTGAGTTCATAAGTTAAGTTACTTGTCTCTTTCTCTACTCTTTCTCTTGTCTTGTGAAACACTTGGTCTTATTAAAAAAGAAGAGGAAAACTTCGAACTTGGCGCCAAAAGGGAAAAGAAGCCAAGCATCTCTTCAAAAAAAAGTGATCAAATGAGAACATTCAGACTCAACCAAAGAGGAAAAGAAGTTGAGAACCCTTTGCAAGAGGAGGTAAAATTCGGACTCCATTTAAGACCCAAGGCCATAAAAGTGCTATCTCATTCCAACCCGGGGACTTTCCAGGAGATCACCTATCCTGGTACTACTCCCTTTCTAGCACGCTTAACTTCAGAGTTCTTTGTCCTCATTTGAATCCTGAAAAGGAAGAGATCTTGTTGACATGGGTAGCACTCTAATCCTTATAAAGAATTACAAATACGGGTTGCTATAATCACCCCCTCTTAAACCCTTGACGGCCAAGTAAAGGCCCAAAGACCATCCTCTGTGTCAAGCGACTGTCCATCGGACCAAGCCCACTCATACCAAGAGTCGGCTCTGATACAATTTGTAAGACCCGAAGCCTTAGAAGCACCATCCCATGCCAACCAGAGGACTTTTCAGGAGGTCACCCATCTTGGTACTACTCCCGCCCTAACACGCTTAACAGTTCTTTGGCCTCACTTGAACATTGAAAAGGAATAGCTCTTGTTGACATGGGTAACACTCTAATCCTTATAGAGGATTACAAATCTTGGGTGTTATAATCACCCCCACTTAAACCTCATCAAGTCCCAAAGTCCGCCTTGTTGTCGAGTGACTATCCATCAGAACAAGCCCACTCGTAACCTAGAGTCGGATCTGATACCATTTGTAAGGCCTAAAGCCTTAGAAGCGTCATCCCATGTCAACCCAAGGACTTCCCAAGAGGTCACCCATCTTGGTACTACTCCCGCCCTAGTACGCTTAACTTCAGAGTTCTTTGTCCTCACTTGAACCCTGAAAAGGAAGACCTCTTGTTGATATGGGCAAAACTCTAATTCTTATAAATGATTACAAATCTGGGGTGTTACACTCTACAACATTGAAAAAATGGTGGAGTAACTCTTCTAAAAAAGGGGCCGAGAGGTTGTGTCTTTCATCTCTTTCTTTTCTGAAATTGTGTTTCTTGGTCTGTGAAGTCTTATGTGTGACTTGTTTGCTTGTCCCTTGATCGTGTATTTTGGAACCCTTCAAGCCGAGAGAACCACTTTCCAAAAGACATAATCCAACCTTTGTGTTTCGTTCTTCCTTTGTTTGAGTATTACTTATTCATAATTGGAAGCTAGACTACTGATTCTAAGACTTATTTCTTGCACTTGTTTTTGGCACTCCTTTTTGTTGTTTTCTTGTGATTTTGCTAATTGTTGAGAGCTTGAAAGAGGCTTATTGGTTTCTTGTTTAACATGTCTTCTCAAGGGAGTAGGGAGAAGTGTAAAGGAATGCTTGACCATGATGAAGTTTGATATGCCCTACTTTGTAGTGCGTAACTAGGAGTTGTTATCGGAGTTTTAGGTGCCATTTGTGTGTGTTTAGGACACAATATTAGAGAATGGAGTTGTGGAGAAGAAGTGTTGATTTGGTGGTTTTGAGTACTTAAATGAAGACATATAGAAGATGGAGGCGAAGCCACAAGAGAAGACCAAAAGCGAGAAGAAGAAGACGCTACAAAAGCTTTTTCGCGGGCGCAAAAGGAGTGCCGCGATCGCGGATTGAAGACAGAGGACGCGAGAGCTACAGAGACTAAACCGCGGGCACAAATTTATATCTGCGGGCGCGGCTACTGTTCACACGCGCGGAGCCGGGATTTATTTCGTCCGAGACTTCTGTTACTTTATTCCTTTTTATTTCTTTTCTTTTATTCCGTTTATTTCCTTTTAGGATATTATTTCTTATCTTTTTAGATTAGGGTTTGCTAGGTTTATACCTTTCATTAGTTAGCAGCCTTTTTCATTATTCAAGTTATCACATTATCGTTCAGTTTTTCCCTTAGAATTTTTATGCTTTGAAGACTATGAAGAACTAAGCAACCTTTGCTTAGTCCGACGATTGAGGCCTTCGTTTGTATTTGGTTGTGAGATTATAACTCTATTTCTTTTTCTTTGATTATATTGATTCTCTTTGACCTTCATCCCATTGATTCTTGCTGATTTGACTAGTCTGATCATCTAGTTGATGTTAGTGATTATCTATTGCTAGGGTTTGGATATTTCTAGTTGAAATCCCTTATCTTGTGTAGCAAACGCAATTTACAGGAACTAGTTGTGAATGTTTATTGTGAAGATAATTGATTACATGTCGAGTACTGACTAGTTGTTAAGTATTGCATGTATCCTGGTTAATTCCTATGCTTACTGCTGCCATTAGATTGAATCTTGATAGTTTCTTGATTGTTTAATGGGAAGTATTTTCAGGGCTAGTTGACCTGTCTATATACATAAGATCGGGACAAGAATATTCATTGGTAGGAATTGGAGATAATCTAGGATCAACCAATCAAACTGAAGTGTGAATATTTGTCTGGCTAAGTTATTTCTCACCCATTGATTACATCTTTTACTTTGATTTACTTTGTTACGTGACACAAACCAAAATCCCCCCTTTTTGTTACTATTGGCATACAACCTTTGCACTTAGAAAGATTGCTTACCTCCCTGTGGGATCGATCCTTACTTACCCTACTACATTAGTTAGGTTTGTAACACCCCCAAAACTTAACCCTTTTGGAAAGGTATTATCGCCCGTGACCCCAGTGTTCCTTACCGAGATCACCCAAGGCTTTACCACTTAAATACGATTTATGAAATGCAATTGATACACAATGATCAAGCATTAAATTCCAAAACGTAACATTGTCAAGGAAACAAGGGGAACGGGATTACAGCCCAATCCCGAATAGGTCAAAACAACGTTTAAAACAAACACAGCGGAAGTCTAAGAAAGTATATTACAATCAAAGTTATTGTCCAAAAGATCTCAACCTGATTAAAGAAATAATTAAAACATTGAAAAACCACCGTTGACTCCATAGTCCTTCTGGTCTTCTGAACTACTTCTTATTTGATGTGCCGAATCGAACGGATGACACCAGCCAACCATGCAAGGGAAATATTGGTTGGTTAGTCTAAATGAATAGACTAGCAAGGGAACAAAGCAGAATGGTTCGAAGCAGTTGTATTAGGTTAGACTCCTCGTCCCTCGAATAATAATCGAGTACACTTATCAACCACCATACTCCTACTAGAACAAACAAGAGGTATGCACAAAAGAAGATTCTGGAAGACTTAATCTTCACAGAAATCGACCCGAAAGAAGACTCCAACTGAAATGAGTCTTTAAGGAAGTATGACAAATCTGGAAAGTTACAAAATCATACAACAATGATTTAAAACTGACTGAGATGCTTCAGTCAACGACCAACCTCACCGCCTCTCAGCGAATCCAGATCGGAAAGAAGACGTACTACATTCAAGTCAACACGAGTCTTCCTAGCGGCACTATTACCTAGCTGCCCTACTCGCTGAGCGTTCATTAATTATGTGCGTCAAGGTAGCACTTATCTGATTATGTTTCAAAAACACACATCACATTATAAACTTTTACATGTGTACCCCACCAATGGGACGACACATTTTAGTATACGTTTCGTCGAGAGTGACGTACACCGAAAGGTTTGTGACACCAGCTAAGTGTCTTGTCTCTACACACTTGTGAAAGAGACCGATCATGATCTTAGAATAGTACCAGATGGGGATGAGCCACCCCGATACCAGATTATAAAGAAACGACTGGACAGAGTCCGAGTAACGTTCCTATTTAACAGTGCTAACTAAACAGTTACAGCACCACAACAGTTACAGGATAAATCCACATAAAGGCCCGAAAGGCGATCACAGATAATAGCGTTGTTCTAACAGATATACAACCTATTATATGATTTTCAAAATAGTTTATCAAAACCGTTTCCAGGCAAACAGAATATTCATTCCAAATTAATTACTCAGATAAACTACTGATAATTAATGTAAATATGGAACGAATGAGCAAGAGCGAACCGCCACTTGCCTTACTCCGCAAAATAGTCTAAAGACGTCAACTGGATTCCGGGCTCGACACGGTATAGTTCCGACAACACAACAACCTTCGAGTCGACCCATAAAAGGAACCCTAAGTTAGATCCGACATAAACAGTACAAATCTAAACACGACGAAAGAACACGAATGGAAAGATGCCACGACGACAACCGACCAAGCCAAAGCCACGAAGGCGTTCTGGGCACTGGCGGCGGTCGCTGTTCTTGGCGGCGGTCGCCGCATTCATCACGGCGGTCGCCATGAAGAACACGGTCGACAGAGATGAGAGAAATCTCACCAAAACAAAGCGCGTTTCGACCCCTTTCAGCCTGGCTTGGTTTCTGACCTTCAAAGGCAACCACAAGGGTTCAAAAGAGCTGCTGGAAACACCACCAAACAACACCGACGAAAGCTTCGAAATTTCCGGCGAAGGCACAACTCCGGCGAGAGGCAAATTTGGCAGAGGTTTGGTGCTTGGGATGGCTCAAATCACTCCCCCAACACCCCCTTTTATAGCCAAAGCGTCTGGAGTTCAAAAACAAAGGGCCTAGAGCTAGTTCGGCGCTGTCCAGAAATAACGCCGGCGACCAACGGGCAACGACTGCTGGGCAACGATGACGGCACTTACGGCGGGCGCCGTAATTTACGGCGGTCGCCGCGGCCTGAAACACCAGCTGCCTCCTCGAGCATTGAGACGGCGGGCGCCGTGACTTTACGGCGGTCGCCGTGCTTGGGTCTCACTATGGCGGTCGCCGCGACTTTACGGCGGTCGCCGTGACACCTTTTTCCCGCCCGTTCAGCTTTGAACGAACATGACATTAAGCCGGGATAAAAATTATCGTACGCGAACGACAATTAAAATCCAAGGCATGTTATCTATATATTATTTCACTGAGAAAAATATTACAGATACAGAGCATATTACAGAATGTCTCAAACTCTCTGTATTAAATCTGACGTACACAACGGGTACTCGGGAAAATTCCATAATTCCCCAAACTAACCTTACAAAAATATGGGGTATCACATCTCCTCCCCCTGATAAGAAGTTTCGACCCCGAAACTTAGGTCGAGAATAACTCGGGAAAACGCCTGAGCATATCTGACTCGGTTTCCCACGTCTCCCAAGTAACTTCTTCGGTCCCTGACTTGGACCACAACACTCGTACCAACGGCACGATCTTATTGCGCAAACGCTTCTCCCGACGCTCCAAAATGCGTACGGGCAACTCTTCATAAGTACCATTAGCTTGAATCTCGATGTCTTCATAACTAAGCACATGAGACTCATCTGGTACATACTTTCTGAGTAACGATACGTGGAACACGTTATGCACCGGGTGAGCCGATGGCGGTAACGCCAAACGGTACGCTAGAGATCCTACGTAGCGAGGGTTAAGCTTCCCACGCTTACCAAATCTGAAAACTCCTTTGGATGGCGATATCTTGACAAAAACCTTGTCACCGACCTCGAACTCGATAGTCTTGCGCTTCCGATCTGCGTAGGACTTATGTCGACTCTGAGCGGTCAACATCCTTTGTCTGATCAAAGCAATGTCTGAAGCCGTCCTTTCGACCAACTCTGGTCCAAGCAGAATTTTGTCGGCATTATCATCCCAACAAATCGGAGATCTGCATCTGCGACCATACAAAGCTTCAAATAGAGCCATCTTGATTGTAGCATGCCAGCTATTGTTGTACGTGAACTCAATCAGACTCAAGCTGTCCTCCCAGCTAGTCGGACGATCGAGCACACAAGCTCTAAGCATATCCTCCAGAGTCTGGATGGTCCTTTCAGACTGACCATCTGTCTTAGGATGAAAAGCTGTACTGAACCTCAACTTGGTTCCCATAGCCTTATGAAGTCCCTTCCAGAACCTTGACATGAAACGGCCATCTCGGTCCGATACAATGGTCTTAGGAATGCCATGTAAGCGGACAATCTCCTTCTGGTAAACTTCTACTAACTTCTGGGTTTCCCATGTGGTCTTGATGGCTATGAAATGAGCACTCTTCGTAAGTCTATCCACAATTACCCAGATAGCATCTCTCTGACTTCGAGTCTTGGGTAGCCTAGTGACGAAGTCCATGGAAATGTCCTCCCATTTCCATTCTGGTACGGGGAGAGGTAGCATCTCACCACCTGGCCTGCGGTGTTCGATCTTGACCTTCTGACAAGTTAAGCACTTTGCCACAAAGTCTGCTACGTCCCACTTCATGTTTGGCCACCAAAACTTCTTCCTGAGATCCTTGTACATCTTGCTAAAGCCAGGATGCACAGAGTAAGCAGATGAATGAGCTTCTCTCATCACCAACTGACGAAGACCTTCTGTGTCAAGCACACAGATCCGATCCTAAAACCAACGTGATCCATCATCATGAACCACAAAACTGGGAGCTTTCCCATCCATCACTTCACTGCTTAACTTCACCAAGATGATGTCATCGACTTGCTTTTCTTTGATCTGATCCAGCAGTGTAGCCTGAATTTCCATCATACTCAGGTATCCTCTACGCTGGTCATATAAGACTTCAATGTCGCATGACTCTTGGTTTAGCTTGGTCTGAGCAGTAAGTAGAGCAACTACAGTCTCATGCGTTGTCTTCCGGCTTAGTGCATCAGCTACTACATTAGCCTTGCCCGGATGATACAACAACTCCATGTCGTAGTCCTTGAGCAACTCTAGCCAGCGGCGTTGTCTCATATTTAGCTCCTTTTGAGTAAATATATACTTGAGACTTTTGTGGTCGGTGAAGACTTGACATCTTATACCGTAGAGGTAATGCCTCTAAATCTTCAGCGCAAAGACAACCGCTGCTAACTCAAGATCATGGGTCAGATAGTTTTCTTCGTAAGTCTTGAGTTGTCTAGATGCGTAAGCAATGACTCTGCCCCTTTGCATCAAAACACAACCAAGACCACACTTGGAAGCATCACTATAGACCACATAATCGTCGTTCCCCTCTGGGAGTGCTAACACGGGTGCCGAGGTCAACCGTCGCTTCAACTCCTGGAAACTGACCTCGCACTTGTCATTCCAGACAAACTTCTTGTGGACCTTGCGAAGTAGACTGGTCATAGGTAGAGCGATCTTTGAAAATCCTTCTACGAACCTTCTATAATACCCGGCAAGTCCAAGAAAATTGTGCACCTCCTTCACATTCTGGGGCTGTGTCCATTTAGCCACCGCTTCAATCGTTTGGGGATCAACCATAATCCCATTTTTATTGATCACGTGGCCTAAGAAAGCCACTTCCTTTATCCAGAATTCACACTTGGACAGTTTAGCATAAAGCTGATGTTGTCTAAGGATTGACAAGGCAATCCGTAGATGTTCTTCATGGACTTCTTCATTCGGAGAATAAATCAGGATGTCGTCTATGAAGACCACCACGAACTTATCCAAGTACTGGTGAAAACATCGGTTCATCAAGTCCATAAAGACAGCTGGAGCATTTGTAAGCCCAAAAGGCATTACTACGAACTCGTAATGACCATATCTGGTCCTGAACGCAGTTCTAGGAATGTCCTGCTCACGAATCCTGAGTTGATGATATCCAGATCTTAGGTCGATCTTGGAGAAAACCTTTGCTCCCTGCAATTGGTCCAACAAGTCATCAATCCTAGGCAAAGGATACTTGTTCTTGATCGTCACCTTGTTCAACTCTCGGTAGTCGATACAAAGTCGGAACGATCTGTCCTTCTTTTTGACGAATAATACCGGGGCACCCCACGTCGATGCACTCGGCCTGACATAACCTTTGTCAAAAAGATCTTCAAGTTGATTCTTCAATTCTTGCATCTCAACTGGATCCATCCGATACGGGGATTTGGAAATCGGCGTCGTACCAGGCTCGAGATCAATTGAAAACTCTACGTCACGATTTGGGGGTAATCCAGGAATTTCTTCCGGAAAGACATCCGAAAACTCCCTAACTACAGGAATATTAAGAACCTCAGGTCCATCCTTCGTAGGCGAATCCAAGTAACAAAGGTACCCGACACATCCTTGTCGTAGTAGCTTAAACGCAGCCATCGCAATGATCAGCTTGCCGTTATCAGCGTCATTCCGACCTTTGAACTTGCACATGAACTGGCCCCCGGATGACACCGTCACCGTTCTTGAACTGAAGTCGATCACCGCCTTGTGACGCGTTAGCCAATCCATACCGAGGATAATGTCGTATGGAGCCATGGCTATACAGATTAAATCTCCCTCAAATTCCTTACCCTGAATGGTAATCGGAAAGTCGGATAGATGCTTGGTTCCCACCAAACGTTCTCCATTAGGAAGATTAACGACAAAAGGGTCACACGAATCATTGCACACTAAATCTAACTTGCTAACACAGCTATCCGAAATAAAGGAATGCGTAGCACCAGAATCAAACAGAATGCACACTGAAGTAGAGTGAAGGTATAGAGTACCTTGAGCAATCGGAGCGTTAGGTCCATCTGCCTCACGCATCTCGTACAAGCGTTGGCCCTGACTTCCAGAAACAGCTGGGGCCTTTCCCCTGTTCTGAGTAGTCGTCTGCACTGAAGGGCTAGGAGTCTCGGCAGGCTTAAACCTAGGTCGGTTGCTCTGATGAACTGACCCTTGCTGTGACTCTACTCCCTTCTACTTCCCCTGCTTGCAGAACTTTGCAGATGACCATCACGTCCACACCCAAAGCATGGCCTCTTCTCCTTCCGACACTCAGTGCTCTTGTGCCCAACAGTACCGCAGTTATAACACTGAACTATACTCCTGGTCTGCCCTGACTGCTGAGTCGATCCCCCTTGCGTCATCTCCGTCTTAGCTCGGCCGGACTTGGCAAAGTTAGACGGTGGCGCAGGGCGCTTAAAACCACCTCCCTGGTTCTGATTCTGCATCGACTTCTGTCGGTTGCGCCTCTTGGTCGACTCCTCCAGAGTTACCTCCAGCTTATAGGCACAATCCACATACTGCTCCAAGGTAGAGCATGTGTAGTGCACCATTAATGGCTTGATATCCGAGTTCATCCACTCGTGGAAGTACCAGATCTTTTGGGCCTCGCTGGTAATCTCGGCAGTGGCATACTGTAGAAGATGGTTGAACTTAGATGCCAACTCGGTCACTCTCAGACCATCAGTCTGAGGGTACAAGAACTCTTTATGCTTCTCCTCTCTCATAGCACGAGAGAAAAAGCGATCAACCATCTTGGTCTTGAACATCGACCAAGTCAACACTGGGCTCTCAGCCAAACCAGTGCTCTCCCACCACTCGCTAGCCTCCTCCTTCAGCTGAAGAGAAGCGATATGGACCTTCTCGGCCTCCATACACTCCACGTTCCTAAACAGCCTCTCCATATGGGAGAACCAATGAGTCACTTCCACTGGCTCCCCTTTCCCGTTATAGCAATCGGGCCTCATGGAAGTGATGGTCTTAAGGGCACGACCATAGCTGTCTCTCGTCCTGACGGCAGTCTCCTGAATCACAGGGTTTCTGGGTTCCACAACTTCAGGAACCGCTGCGTGAGTAGGCACTTCTTGTGCTTGAGGCGCACTTAGTCTCAATACATCTGCAATAGCCTGCATCACGATTCCACGAATCGCCTCCACAGCTGCGGCGTCAAACAGCGTCGACGGTTGGGTCTGATCTTGACCTTCACGCCTCTGCTGGATGCGAGACTCTGACTCGTGTTCATCCTGAACACCTCTTCCTGCTGGCCTGGGGTTTTGGCTAGTCCCAGCACCGGCTCGAGTCGAGTTCCTCATGCTTCTTGGGTTCACCATCTGATTACCGATCCAATTCCAAACATTCAATACATTAATATTATGCAATATACTTATGCAATATATCAACGTAAATAAATCACTCAGAATAGATCAACTTGACATTTTATAGATGAACCTTCAAATTCTTACACAAGTTACACATAAGTTTATCATTCGAGCGTTTGGACAACATTGCTCAAAGATATAAGTGTTTCTCAGAGTACTTGCCGCAATACTGAAATATTACACAAAGTACAACTTGGAATACTAAGAAACGAAACTACTATGATAGGCAACGCCACTCCTCCTCAAGGCGTTCCAAAATGTCTCCCATACGACTGGCTACTCGTGCATGGTCTCTTCGGGCTAGGCTCATCATCGAGCTCTGGCGATGGGTTTCGCACCCTGCTTGACCCTGAAGCACATAGTCCTAGCTCAGTCATGGTAAAGTATGGGTCGTCCATGACTGGTCCTCCTATTCCAGCCCTCCTCTTAGTACTGGCGGTCAACTCATCCCACTGACTCTGCTGATCTGCAGAGATTACCTCGCTCTGGCAGAGGATCTCCTGCAGCTCGGATTCCGACCTCCATCTTCTTAGAGTAGGGATAGGATGAGATTCCCTATCACTTCTCCTAATACCGTACTCGGTATACAGTGCCTCCCAATCAGCTTCTGACATGGGTGCATACTCTGGCACTGGTGACAATCCTGTATCGAGCTCCTGATTCTGCCCTCCAAGGTCCAACTCTGGATCCTCTTCTGGATCATCCTCTATGGGATCCTCATCCTCGGGATCATCCTCGATGGGATCCTCATCCTCGGAATCATCCTCGATGGGATCCTCATCCTCGGAATCATCCTCGATCATATCCTCGTCCTCAACAGGATCTTGCTCAAGCATCTCCTCTTCCTCCTCCTCGTACTCGATCTCCTCGGGAATTGGTCCGAGTAGAAAGTCATCTTGGTAAACCCCTTGTTCATACCTTGATAACTCATCTTCCTGCTCCCATTCCTGTACTTCCTCCACCCTTGGTGGCGGCACAAGTACAGCCTCAGGTACCATAGCATCCCTAGCTACAAGGACAACCGACTCGGGGAGAACGTGCTTGATGTCTTCGGGCGGGCTACTCGAGCCTCCAACCTCGAAACATCGCTGAGGTAACGGAAAATCTAGCCTCGGCTGGTCCGACTTGGCGTCTTCCGACCCCCTACCAATAGAAAAGCAGACACCCATCCTATCGAACAATAAGGAAGGAATTAGTCTTTCTAGACATAGAAGCAAGCTTACTATATCAGACTATAAAGAAGACACGACTATAAACGGTGTTTTTAAATTCTTTTCAGAATGAAAATTCAGAGCCCTTTTTAAAGCATTTCAAAAACGGATAAATGGTTTATAAAAATTCCAAACCCGTTTTAAAACCTTTGGCTCTGATACCACAACTGTAACACCCCCAAAACTTAACCCTTTTGGAAAGGTATTACCGCCAGTGACCCCAGTGTTCCTTACCGAGATCACCCAAGGCTTTACCACTTAAATACGATTTATGAAATGCAATTGATACACAATGATCAAGCATTAAATTCGAAAACGTAACATTGTCAAGGAAACAAGGGTTACGAGATTACAGCCCAATCCCGAATAGGTCAAAACAGAGTTTAAAACAAACACAGCGGAAGTCTAAGAAAGTATATTACAATCAAAGTTATTGTCCAAAAGATCTCAACCTGATTAAAGAAATAATTAAAACATTGAAAAACCACCGTTGACTCCATAGTCCTTCTGGTCTTTTGAACTACTTCTTATCTGATGTGCCGAATCGAACGGATGACACCAGCCAACCATGCAAGGAAAATATTGGTTGGTTAGTCTAAATGAATAGACTAGCAAGGGAACAAAGCAGAATGGTTCGAAGCAGTTGTATTAGGTTAGACTCCTCGTCCCTCGAATAATAATCGAGTACGCTTGTCAACCACCATACTCCTACTGGAATAAACAAGAGGTATGCACAAGAGAAGATTCTGGAAGACTTAATCTTCACAGAAATCTACCCAAAAAAAGACCAACTGAAATGAGTCTTTAAGGAAGTATGACAAATCTGGAAAGTTACAGAATCATACAACAATGATTTAAAACTGACCGAGATGCTTCAGTCAACGACCAACCTCACCGCCTCTCAGCGAATCCAGATCGAAAAGAAGACGTACTACATTCAAGTCAACATGAGTCTTCCTAGCGGCACTATTACCTAGCTGCCCTACTCGCTGAGCGTTCATTAATTATGTGCGTCAAGGTAGCACTTATCTGATTATGTTTCAAAAACACACATCACATTATAGACTTTTACATGTGTACCCCACCAATGGGACGACACATCTTAGTATACGTTTCGTCGAGAGTGACGTACACCGAAAGGTTTGTGACACCAGCTAAGTGTCCTGTCTCTACACACTTGTGAAAGAGACCGATCATGATCTTAGAATAGTACCAGATGGGGACGAGCCACCCCGATACCAGATTATAAAGAAATGACTGGACAGAGTCCGAGTAACATTCCTATTTAACAGTGCTAACTAAACAGTTACATCACCACAACAGTTACAGGATAAATCCACATAAAGGCCCGAAAGGCGATCACAGATAATAGCGTTGTTCTAACAGATATACAACCTACTGATAATTAATGTAAATATGGAACGAATGAGCAAGAGCGAACCGCCACTTGCCTTACTCTGCAGAATAGTCTAAAGACGTCAACTGGATTCCGGGCTCGACACGGTATAGTTCCGACAGCACAACAACCTTCGAGTCGACCCATAAAAGGAACCCTAAGTTAGATCAGACATAAACAATACGAATCTAAACACGGCGAAAGAACACGAATGGAAAGACGCCACGACGACAACCGACCAAGCCAAAGCCACGAAGGCGTTCTGGGCACTGGCGGCGGTCGCTGTTCTTGGCGGCGGTCGCCGCATTCATCACGGCGGTCGCCGTGAAGAACACGGTCGACAGAGACGAGAGAAATCTCACCAAAACAAAGTGCGTTTCGACCCCTTTCAGCCTGGCTTGGTTTCTGACCTTCAAAGGCAACCACAAGGCTTCAAAAGAGCTGCTGGAAACACCACCAAACAACACCGACGAAAGCTTCAAAATTTCCGGCGAAGGCACAACTCCGGCGAGAGGCAAATTTGGCAGAGGTTTGGTGCTTGGGATGGCTCAAATCACTCCCCTAACACCCTCTTTTATAGCCAAAGCGTCTGGAGTTCAAAAACGAAGGGCCTAGAGCTAGTTCGGCGCTCGCCAGAAATAACGCCGGCGACCAATGGGCAACGACTGCTGGGCAACGATGACGGCACTTACGGCGGGCACCGTAATTTACGGCGGTCTCCGTGGCCTGACACACCAGCTTCCTCCTCGAGCATTGGGACGGCGGGCGCCGTGACTTTACGGCGGTCGCCGTGCTTGGGTCTCACTACAGCGGTCGCCGCGACTTTACGGCGGTCGCCGTGACACCTTTTTCCCGCCCGTTCAGCTTTGAACGAACATGACATTAAGCCGGGATAAAAATTATCGTACGCGAACGACAATTAAAATCCAAGGCATGTTATCTGTATATTATTTCACTGAGAAAATTATTACAGATACAGAGCACATTACAGAATGTCTCAAACTCTCTGTATTAAATCTGACGTACACAACGGGTACTCGGGAAAATTCCATAATTCCCCAAACTAACCTTACAAAATACGGGGTATCACAAGGTTTTTGAGGTTTACTTTGATAGGCATCACGACTTTAGCCTCATCAAAGTTCCTTCGCTAAGTATGTCATGCATCAAAGGCCCTAATCGATGAAGTGCATGAAACCTCCACATGCAACTATGAGGCACTTGAGCGCCGACAAGTAGCATCGAACCTTTGTCAAGAAACCATGGAGAGGATTATGCAAGCTCAGTTAGAGGCCATCCAAGCCCTTCAACGTAGGCCAAGGTCCCATGGAGGAAGCTCGCACGACGCCCATGGGAGTGACACGGGTCGCCGCTCGCATCACCCACCTACTCCAACGCCAGAGGAGGCCCATGAAATGGATCAGGGGGCCCTGGCTAGGCAAGGCTTGCTTATGCCTTCACCATCTCCTATGTTTCCCTAAGGCACAACCTATGATGCCATGGCGCCCGACCCATGCCTTACCTGCCGCTAGGAGCCACTTTGAGTGTGCCGGCAAACACCATACCATTGGCACCCTACTCTGCCATGCCTATAGTAACTGGAGCACTTGGGCATTCCAATAGGCCCTTGGTGAACCATCAAGCGGCCTATGGCGAAAACATGGCCAGAACTTCAGCGGCGCGCCCACGCGCTGCAACAATCACGCCTATTCCGCCGCTTGTCGCCTCCACAACGCGCCCAGATGCAGTCCCGACATACCTTTGTGCAAGAGGCCCTTATGCAGCCATATGTGCAGCCTTGCTGTGAGGAGGCCCGCCACTAAGGCTATGTCCCCACCGCGTTGGACCATGAGGGCTCGATTGCGCCGCCCCCATGTCAACACTACCACCATGTCAAGGTAAATATCCCTTCTCATTTCAAGTACATCTGACCTTGAAGCATATTTTTAGTGGGAGTTGAAGACACAACAAGTATTTGACTACTTTGGCTATGGTGAAGAAGAGTGTGTCAACCTCGCCACAATCCATTTCTCGGAGTTTGCCCTATTATGGTGGAATGACGAGAATGAGTCAAGGGACTTCAATCTTTATCCTCCCATAGACACGTGGGCTAAGATAAAGAATGCCATGAGAGACTCTTCATGTCATCAAATTTTGAGCAACAAATTCATGTGAAGCTCGAGTGCTTGCGTCAAGGAAGCCGACCGCCAAAAGATTACTATAAAGTACATTGACAATTCATTGTGCAAACATGACTTAAGTTTCCCGACAGGTATGTTTTGTCGAAGTTTATATCCAGAATAAATTATGAAATTAGTGTGCATGTTGATTTGCAATGATATGAACACATCCATGATGCCTTGCATTTCACTACCCAAGTGCATGATTCACTTGACAAGCGTTGAGCTGAATCTGGAGGGCGATCTAAGAGATGGGAATCCAACCCATCTATAGTCAAAGAGCAAGCCAAGGGACAAGAGGTCAAACCCTTATTCAAGAAAGAATCACCCATCGCCGCACCCAACGAAGCTAATGCGCGCACAAAGGACATTAAGTGCTTCAAGAGCATGGGGAAATGCCACATGGAAAAAGATTGTCCCACCAAAAATCAGCTTTTGATGGCGGCTCATGGAGAATATGAGTATGTTGAGGACGAGGATCACGCAAATGTTGATGGAGATTTGGCCAAAAGGGTTCAAATGGAGGAAGCCACCGCCTACGTTGTCCAAGCGGAGTGTTTTGTGATCTCTAAGAGTATTGACTCCATTTAAGATCCTTTGGAGGCACTTCTTGTATAATCATGCCCTCTGAGAGCTACCTCCTCACGATACCCTTCCGCTTGGGGTCAACGCTCTTGATGACTCACGACCATCGATGCTTTGGAGGGACTTGGACGAGTTGATTCGAGGTCCATTGGAGGGTCCCATGACCATGTCAAATCCCATGAAGGTCAACTACTTCACACACCAACTCCTTGATCCACTATAGCTATGTTTTACTTATCCACATACAAGGGATGTTGCATGATTATCCATAGTTAAAGTTTCAAAACTTACTATTTGTGGCAATCAATGAGACTAGAAGTTTATGGTTTTGATATATTTTAGTATTTCTTTGTTAGACTTTAATCTTATGTTATTTTATTAATTTATACTTAGGATTAGCTTTAGGAGAGATCTAGGGCCGATCATGTCTAGGGGCATGCCATCTCTCTTGCTCTTTGCTTTTACCTAATTTAAACTATATTCTTTGTTAATAAAAAATCATATTGAGATTGATGATTAACTTGGATAAGTTATTCTTCAGTCATTCAGTCCAAAAACTCTCTTATCATATTTTCAATCAATCATCCAAACATCTCACAAAGTTCGTGATTCATCCACCAACAATCAGATCCATAATCCTCTCGCAATTCTATTGTTTCCTGCATTTCGTCCTGATTTAGGGCACCGAGCCATATAGAGTTTTACTTTTACATATTGGATCGAATTTGGAGGGTATCAACTAGACCCTATGGACTTAATTCTTGCTTTGGAATCACTATATTCCGACATCGACACAATGAGAACGACTTCCGAAAAGACGGGACCTCGAACCGAGTCCTTTGATGCGTTTGTGAGACAACCTTTTTCATCAAGGAATATGGATTCACATCAAGTGGTTTAAGAATCCTAGATTGAGTAAACTTGTTCTTGTATATGCATGTTCAATTTTTAATTAATTTCAGCATATTCCATTGAATCCCCTTGTTTTTCCCACAAAAATGCACCAAAAACCACCAAAAGATGCATTTTGCGTACCACCAGACCACAAGGACGTCACCACCTTGACCGGAGACCACCGCAAACACCTTCCCCACACCCTCAAGTAAAACATATCCAAAAACCAGAGCCAACGGACCACTAAAACCCATCACCAACCAACTAGTTTGTGTGCGCTAGATTAGCTTGCACACCAAACCACCACCAAGATCCCACCTTCCCTTAAGAGGCAACTACCCCAACCACCACCACTCAACAACGACTGAAACATCATCGTACCACCACCACCACACCCTTCCACCACCAACTCGATGAACCACAAGCCAATGGCCAGCCCCTTTGTCGCGCCAAGACCCCCCATTGTCGCCAAAACCCTAGGTTGCCATTAGCATGTCTTGCACCCCAAGATCCCTAATTTAGGAGTTAGTTTTTGGAATTTGCTGCATATTATTATAGTTATTGCTACAAGTCGATGTATTTGCATGATTTTTTCTAAGTTTAATCAATTCTTGGATGCTTGGCTTGATTATCTTGAATGTTCTTGCATTGTCGACTTGCACTTGAACTCTTGATTTCTCTTATCTTTTTCATCCATTTTCTTTGGTTTTTGCATGTTAGATTTGTCTTGTAATCACCTATTTTGTGATTGAAGTCCGGAAAAAATAAATAAAAAATAGATTGCTTGCTTCGACATTGCTTGCACAACAATCTACAAAAAAAGCTACAAGATTATGGCTAAAGGCCAAGAAAACTTGAAAGAAAGGACTTGGCAACCACGATTTCATCTAGGTTAGTTGAGTTTCTTACTTGCAAATATCTTGAACATTGATTTTGTAACTTGCAAGCGAGGCAAAGACTCAAACTTGCACACAATTTCCTTTCTTGTTCTAGCCGTGCATCTCTTTTTTCTTGCTAAAAATTGATTACTTGTTGCACATTTTACCATTGCGTGATAAGTTTCTACATAAAATTCAAGTCCATTTCTTTGATTTGCCAGGCATTGTGAGTTGTTTTTTTTCTTGTTTCATTCGTGATTAAAGTGACTCTTCTCTTGCCTTGCTTAATTAGTTGATCATACTCCGAAATTTTCAGCATTGTTTTTCTTTTTGTTTGAACATGATTAGCTTGCATCAGTTCCTACCTATCTTAGCTTACACATTGTGCCTTTACTAACCTCGTTACCTCACCTTTCATTGTTGAAATTTTTGGGGTTTTGACTTGCTAACAAGGCCCTTGTTGAGACACTTGAGGCTTGTCTACTTCTAGTTGTTTTTTGTTTATATCAGAATCCATGGACCGCACCTAACGCAACTTGGACGATATAAAAGCGATGACGAACAACCTACATGACCATGTAGAGAGACGTGATCATGCTCGGGAGTCGACTTATAGGGAGGTACGAAGACATACTACTTGATCTTCTAATTGCCAAACAAGGTACAAGTCTAACCCTTCTTTTCGTGGTTCTTACCATTATTCTTCTAACCCTTCCATGCAGCCTAAGAGAGTCTACAACTCACCTAAGTTTTCTATTAGCAGTTTAGCACGTCCAAGGGCAGAGAAAGAGAGACTACGCAACGGAGCCCCAGGTTAGAACAAG
This sequence comes from Rheum nobile, assembly GCA_027886185.1. NCBI lineage: Eukaryota > Viridiplantae > Streptophyta > Magnoliopsida > Caryophyllales > Polygonaceae > Rheum > Rheum nobile. The sequence continues at coordinate 18,133,742 of WOAB01000485.1, forward strand.
CCAGATTAAGTGTAATCTGTCAAGGACGAGGCCACTTGGCTTACATTTGTCCGAATCAAAAGTATGCCGGTGTGACACCCTATGGTGACTACATGTCGAATGAGGAAGTTGAAGTGAAACCTTCCTTGATGAGTAAGGATGCCATAGCTGCTTGTGACGACAAGAAGGCCATGACTAGGCCTAGTGATCGCACCACTAACCTAGTCCTCATGGTCTAAGAGGAGCAGCTGAAGGCAAAGGATGTGGCTCTAGACGACGAGTCAAACATCCTTGAGGTCGGTGATGAGTCCAAACTGGACACCAAACACATGGAACCCAAGCCTGACCCTTGCAGCCCCATTTCCACACCAAATGGCCCCAAAGATGGCCATATACATCCCATAGGAGACCCACCCGAGGGTGAGACCGAGAAGAGGACCTTGGTTTCTAGGGATTGCAATGTGTCCCATGCATTCAAGGGGGTAATTTCTGACTTTTACTATTCTATAAGACTCACTTGCTTAATATATATGACACTTGCTCCTTACCAACTTACCCCAAGAATTGGGAGCATCATTTGCTTTGTTTGTGCCTTAAATCTTGTTGGACCTCCCATGGTGTTCCTACAATATCGTCTTTCTCTTTGGCGCATGACGACCAAGCCCATCCATCTAGGACTATGTTGACAATGCTCTTGACTTGGATTGAGTGCTGGAATGCTAAGGAGTCGCCTACCTTTGTCCAACGCCGTTTGTTGGGGCCTTGCTCACCTCCACAAACGGCCCACACTGCCAAGGCTTTGGCGAGGAGGCCTTAGCATGAGAAAGACATGTCGTGGCTGCATTGAAGGGTTAGGAAACGCATGCTTGATCCTGGTGTAGCAAGTTCATGGCGTGGAGTGAAAAGGATAAGGACCTATGATTATCATCTCCATTTCCCTAACGAGATTATGGTTTCTACAACCATGGTTTCCTTCTCTTCCATACTTGTCGAATCGGGGATGACTCAAAGCCAAGTGGGGGAGAATGATGACTCACGACCATCCATGCTTTGGATGGTCTTAAACGAGTTGATTCGAGGGCCATTGGAGTGTCCCATGACCATGTCAAATCCCATGAAGGTCAACTAGTTCACGCACTAACCTCCTTGAGCTACCATAGTTACATTTTACTCACCCACATGCAAGGGATGTTGCATGCTTATCCTTAGTTAAACTTTAGAACTTACTATTTGTGGCAGTTTGTGAGACAAAAAGTTTATGCTTTTGCTATTTTTATTATTTCATTGCTAGACTTCAATCTTATGTTATTTTATTGTTTTAGACATATGATTAGCTTTAAAAGAGAGTTAGGGCTGACCATGTCTAGGGGCATGCCATCTCTCTTGCTCTTTGCGTTTTACCTTTTTAAACTCTATTCTTTGTTAATGAAAAATCAGATTGAGATTGATGAATAACTTGGATAGTTATTCTTCGGTCATGTAGTTAAAAAACTCTTGTATCATCTTTGCAATCAATCATCCAAACATCTCACAAAGTTCTTGATTCATCCACCAACAATCGGATCCATAATCCTCTCATTTCCTACATTGCGTCCTGATTTAGGGCACCAAGCCATATGGAGTTTTACACGTGTGTTTTGGATCAATTTATAGGGTATAAACTAGACCCTCTGAACTTGATTTTGGATTTGGAATCACTACATTCCGACATTAGCACAAAGAGAACGACTTTGCCAAAGATATGACCTCCAACGGAGTCGTTTGTTGCATTTGGGAGATGATTTTCTTCACCAAGGAAATTGGATTCACAGAAGCTCCCGCGTCTTTTATCACATGTGTAAGATCGAGGGGCATACTATCTCTCTTAGGTGTCAACTATTTAGCTATGTCAAGTCATCAACTTAATTAACTCATTTACTTATTTGCCCTTTATTTTTTCTACAAATTAAAGCCCAATTATCAACCTAAATTAGCTATATATTTCATACCATAAAAATTAGTAGTAGTTTTAGTTTATATAATATATCTTGGTGATAACATTATAGATGAATAAGGAAAGTTATATTTTATCTATATATTACTTTACACTTATTATTATATATTTGATTATTAATTCATATCATTAACTACCAAATATGTAATTAGCACATGAATTTACATAGCTTTTTGATAACTAAATAAATATAAATTATGGATGATATTTTTTTACACAAATTACACAAAAAACTATAAGGATGATATTGTGTTCAACAAATAGACTTTTATAATTTACATTGTCTTTAATTACCAAATATACACAAACTATGATACTAAAATATACATACTCTTATTTACATTAGTAATAAAAATTTAAGATACAAATATTATTTTGAAATGATTTAACATATTTAAAAATAATAATATTTGTTACATCAAAAAATAATTATAATGCAATGGTCTTTACTTTTAATATAGTTATAAAATCATATCAAATATCTTTCATTATCTATCTTAATCTATTATGGCCTATTTTGATATTCCTACAATTTATATAACCTAGATAATTGAATACTTTTAATATTTATAGATTATGGCTGATATTTTTTTAACTGGTAAGATTTTATACAAATTAGGCAAAAATAAATAAGGATGATATTGTGTTCAACCGATAGACTTTTATAATTTACATTATCCTTAATTACCCAATATACAAAACTAGGATACTAAATATACATACTTTTATTTACATTACTAAGAAAAGATTAAGATACAAATATTATTTTTAAATGCTTTTACTTCCTTAAAAATAATAATAAATATTAATATTACAATGAAAAATAATAACAATACTGATAAACAAATCTGTTAAGAAGGAAATTGAAAATTGAAAATATATAAATTGCTTATATAAAAAAATGATTGGCGTGTTAAAAGGAGTTGAAGGCATGTAACATATAGTGAAGGTGCGTATTTTCGGATGTACATATAGTCTTAAAAGGTTCAAATTAAGTAATTATATAGTGGATTGAACTTATTAACGTATGGAAAAATTTTGTTGTTGTCATTTATTATTTGGTATTTGCGGTTTTATAGTTTATATGACATAATTGATATCAAACCAGAAATAAAATGAAACTCAGAAATTATAAATTGGTAGTCAAACGATTGCCTATATACCTTAATTGATCCACTTCTTTTGTTACAACTTCTATATTTGGTAAATTGAACGTTCGAGGTTTGACTGGACTGACGACATGGTCAAAGAAAATATGTCATGTTATGAACCTATAAAATCTAATTTTCTTTTGCAATATCCTAAGTGTGAACAAATTTCTAAAGTCCACGTCATTACTTTCACTAAAATTATCACTTGAAAAATTGAATTATTTCATTTTTCAATATATATATATATATAGATAACTTGATGTCTATAATTTGACAACTAATTTACAATATATGAAGTTCATATTATTTTTTGTTAATATTTAATAGTCTGTATTATTTAAATATATTTTTTTAATATCAAAGAATTGAAACAAGTAATTAACTCATACTTAAAAATAAAATCAAATTTAATGAAAAAAACGTCGTACAAGGCACGTGTACATCAACTAGTTCCTTGCTATAGTTGATAGTGGGAGTGACCATAATATGATTTTTTGAATTTGTGGTTCAACGACTTAGTACTGAGACCTTTTGTTATGTCACACCCTATACCCTTTGGTGGATTAGCTCGGAGCACCAAACGTTTGATGTTGTGCCTCTTACCATGTGCGATCTTATTTTGGGGCATCCATGGCAGTTTGATCTTTAGGTCGTCCATGAGGGGTGTCGAAATTTCCTTCACTTTAGGAAGAAGGGGGTATGGCATTGCCTTCATCCCATGACCCCTGGTGAACAACATCGAGCCAGGAGGAATGCTCGTGATGCTCAAAGTGGCGTAGCCATCACCATAAGTGCACCAAGGCAATTTCATTTGCCTCATGAGTTCTTCATCCCTTCTGGACCGACCACTGAAGTCAACGGTCGAGTGCCAATGCCTCATGAGCTCATCATGCCTCCACCCAAATCTAAGGGAGCTCTCTTGCCTTCAACCCTTGTCATAAAACTAAGTTTTAGATTGTATTTTCTTGAATATGATGTCTATGTTGCTAATCTCCTTGGTTTTTGTCTAGCTACTCACATGCTATTCTTCCTAGTTTTTCGAAAGGAGATATGGTCTATTTTAATAAGGGGAGTTGTTTGTTCATACAAGCTTAATTGGTCAAATTTATGTGTGTCATAAGTTTGATAAGTATGTTGGTATTTTTGGCTTGCCTAATTTCTTGCGTTTACTTATGATAGGTCGCCTAGATTCGAGGTCAAATCATCTTCAAGAAGGGGAGGATGGTGTGACTCTAGACCACATCAAGAGCCAACATTAAGAATCAAGCCAAGGCCAAGCCATCGTACCCGACGCTACTCAAGCTAGAGGTTTTCAAAATCTCTATGTAGACCACTTCAAAATTGAGCTCCGGTGGTGTCAACCTTCAAAATAGGACAAATGAGGAGTCCATTCCAATTTCCGAGTCAATTGGAGCACAAGTTCTTGACCATGTGCGAGGGAGGTCATGGCCACACGAGAGAGCGAAGCAGGCAACCGCAAATCACCTGGTTCAAGGACGAATTGCCAGCAGAAATGGTGATCCATTAGAATCCTATGGCCTTAGGAACATCATAGCAAAGTCTCACCTCAAAAGCACGAGCGGATCCGAAGATGGCTCGTGGAGGCATTGCTAGTCGCACACGCCGAGGCCGAAGGCCTTAAGGCCTATCTAGAGGTGTAGGCACATGGAGTTGGTTCGTGTTATTAGGCATGGGCTTTTGCCCGTTTTAAGGAGGCCTATTTATGTGTTTTGAGTAGTATAAACGCCAAACACTTATTTTAGTTTAGGGTTGGCTGAACTCGAGAGTAAACTCTAGGTTGTTTCTTCAATATGATCTTGTGGCCATATCAAGATCTTTGTTTCCTTCCTTTGGTGGACCTATATCCAAAGGTTGCAACCAAGCCCTGAACTCAAAGTGTCGATGATGGACATATCCTTTGACGTCTCGTGTTCAACCTCTTTGAGACTTGGTGGACATATCCAAGTCCTTGACGAGTCCTTCAAACTCCTTGTGTGGATTCACTTGGAGTGTTGATCTCTTATCCCCTCATATTAACATCCTTCGTGAAGATCCACACCAAGTTTCCCATGCAAAATGACCATTTCCACATCAAGGTGCCATTGACGAGCAAGATCGCCTCTTCCTTCTACAAGGCCAAAACTTCCTTCAAGATACTAGCGTGCAAAGTTCCTAGAAAGCTCATTAGTTGTTGTCGTAGTTCTCATCATCGCCTTGGAGAGTAGAATAACTCAACATCGTTGAACTTGGTTGGAAAATCAGATCGTCCTTCATCTTCGGATTGATATGTTCCATGTTGGGTCAATAGAACCTTCTTCTTGCTGGACAGTCCTTAGAAATGTGCCCCCTTCCATTGCATTTTAAGCAAGCAACATCTCTGATCTCTCCTATTGGCTTGGCTGCATCCTTTGTTTGCTTGGCTCAGTTTGCTCCTTTCTTTGCTTGGCATTAGTAGTTCTACAAATTAAAGGATAAGAGGAAGATATAGAAGCATGTATGACCCGAGGCCTTAAAAGTGCCATCCCATGCCAACCAAGAGACTTCCTAGGAGGTCACCGATCTTGGTACTACTCCCGGCCTAACACGCTTACCATTAGAGTTCTTTTTCCTCACTTGAACCCTAAAAAGGAAGAGCTCTTGTTGATATGAATAACACTCTAATCCTTATAAAGGATTACAAATCTGGGGTGTTATAATCACCCTCGCTTAAACCATTGATGACCAAGTCAAGGCCCAAAGACCACCCTCTAGGTTGAGCGACCGTCCACCGGACCAAGTCTACTCGTAACCCAGAGTCGGCTCTAATACCATTTGTAAGGCCTGCGGCCTTAGAAGAGCCATCCCATGCCAACCGGGGAACTTCACAAGAGGTCACCCATCTTGGTACTTCTCCCGCCCTAGCATGCTTAACTTTAGAGTTCTTTGTCCTCACTTGAGCCCTGAAAAGGAAGAGCTTTTGTTGACATGGGTAGCACTCTAGTCCTTATAAAGGATTACAAATCTAAGGTGTTACATGGAGTTTGGGGGCTGACCACAAGAGTAGTCAAACTAAAGTCACTGCCTTGGATGGCTCGAAAGGTGGCCACTTGATGGTCATCCTTAGGGGCAAAGTTGTCGCGGCTTATGGTGAGCTCAACGTGATGAGCCTTCTCTAGATTCTATGGCGCCTTGAACATTATTCCACTTGTGCGATTTTCTTCCAAGGGGCTAAGATCTCTAATCCGAAAATGTCTTGAACGAGTGGAACGGATGTGAAGGGCTATCCTATCGTCCATGAGGTGGAGGAGTATCTTGTCAACCTATAATGAGTCCTCGTCTTCCCTAGGGTCAGGAGCCTTGCCTTTTCCTTTGTCCATTGGTGTCTCCATTGTAGAGAACCTAAAACGAGGAAAAGTCAAAACAAAGAAGAAGTACGAAGAAGGAGAACTAAATCTCTAGCATCTTGGAAATTTACAATTGCACTTTCAACTCAAAAATACAGCAAATAAGTAGGTCTTAGAAGGCACTCTGAGGTTTAAAGGAGAGGTAAAACAAGGATAATAGTTGCAAGATTCAAGGACAAGGTAACTTAGTAGAAAAATGAAGCAAACATGTTGTGATGTGATTCAGGCCCACATCAAGCCTCAAAACCACACCAAGTCTTTCGGTGTGCACGCCCCTGCGCTCAAGCTAGGATTTCTCAACATCTTCGCACCAACCACCTCTAAGTTGAGCCAAGATGACTTCATTCTTCAAGATATTCCACATAGTGGATCCATTCCAATTTTCAGGCCGATTAGAAGAGAAGTGCTCGGAGAAATACTTGAAGGGAGCAAACTCGCCGTACACTCACCGATCCAATTTTTTGGACATCCAAATGCCTCGTCACAAACTATCTTGTAACTGAGTCATGAGAGAATTCTGTATAGTCTTGGCACTCAAGGAAGTGGCTCATCAAGTTTGGCTCCATTTGGTGCACATTTGCCTGACTATGTGCGTGAGGGGTCAAGACCACGCGTGTTAGCAAAAGAAGCCACCACACAAACTCTGGTTCTAGGCCCTTTTGCCAGCACACATGGGGGTCCATTTGATGAGTTTGGAAATTTCAAACACTCTGGCCAAGTTTCACTTCAAGTGCATGAGTGGATCATTCCTTGGCTTGAGGAGGCTATGCTCAACGCACACGTCGAGGCCTTGGGCTACGATGTTTATGTTGAGACATAGACGCATGGGACTGGCTCTGGGTTTTGCAATTGGGCTTAGGCCCATTTCGGGGAGGCCCAATTATTTGTTTCTTTTTATAAGACAAACAACTCTTCTTGTTTTGGTTGGCAAATTTGAGATCAAAACCTTAAGTATTTTTAAGTTAAGATTAATTTAAAGCTTTTATCTTCCTTGTTCAATTTGATCTTTGTGGCTTTATCAAAGATCCATGTTGACTCATTTAGTGTACATTTCCAAGGCGCTTTAGTGCATATCCAAATTCTTGAAGACGAAGGTTGCCATATCCTTCAACATCTTGAGTTCACACCTCTCCAAGGAGTAGGTGGACCTATCGTAGCCATTGACAAGTATCTCAAGCTCCATGAGTGTGACTGTCTCAAGGTGTTGACTGCATATTCTATTCACTTTCCATTTTTATGAGCACTTCATCACTTCCTCAAGTCATCCGCCACTTTGGTTTCCGTGTATCCATCATCAAGCAAGAACGCCCCAAGGACCAACCTTACTTCAAAGAACCGATGTGCAAGGATCCTTAGATCACATCATTTGGTATCAGAGATTCTCCTTGAAATAAGTTCTCAAGGGTAGATTGATGTGTCCATGCCTAAGGTCAATCAAGATGACATGCCCATGACTTCACCAAGCTCTCCCAAGGCATTCCTGAGCGCGCCAATGCCGAAGCCAATGCTTGCCAAACAACCCTTGCTTGGCGCCAACGGTCCCAAAGCCACTTTTCCCGCACCCCGGCTCCTACGGTAATGTCGAGACCTATGGACACGTCTTAGGCCAAGTTTGTCTATCAAAAGCCAACTTCGCTCGGTGGTTTATTTCAAGCCATCTTCAGCCCGCGCCCGCCGCGCACACATGACTTTGGCCCCGGCGCTCCTCCACCAAATGAAGCATTGTTTTATTCATGGACCCTTATGCATTTTATGAATATGATAAGGTGTATTCCAGCCATGAAATCATCCATAACTACAAGCCATCTCAAGGGCCTCCAAAAAACTACAAGATATTGATGCAAGGCGCCTAAAAAGGCTCTTGTTTGCTCTAGTTTGTTTCTTATTTAAAATACTTTCTTTTTCCATTGTTAGCATGAAAACACATTATCAAAACCCAGTGAATCTAAGTGATTAACTTAACATAATTTCCATAAATTCTTGTTGATTGCTCGTGATAAATATCGAGCGTGGGTAAGCTATTTTGAGTGCGTCATATCTCTAAGTTGCTTGTCCTTGTTCAAGGCTTAAGTGGTGAGTCATATCCACAAGATCCTTGATCAACTATCCTTCATAATTTCCATTAAAATCAATCCAAAAAATGGATACAAAGAGCGTTTGAGGACAAAACTACCTTGAACATGAGAACTAGAGGCGCGATTCTTTTTCACGTGGTATCAGAGATATCTTCAAGGTATGTTTCTCAAGCCATTGGGGTACAAAGTGACCTCTTTCTTTTCGGTTTTGTCTTGCTCGTATTACCTTGCTCTTATTGCCTCAAAAACAGAAAATTTTTCATGACTGCATGTTCATATGATCTTGACTAAGATACGGAGAGGTTTAAGACAACCTTTTGACTTCTTAAAATTGAAACAAAACCCAAATGAATTAAGGAAGCAAGTACAGTTGAATGCTAAACTAGATTGTTCAAATTTTGCCATTTATTGTTTCTTGTAATCCTTGGAGTTCTTGAGCCAGCCAAGCCCTCTTTTGCATCTAATATAACTAGAATATTAGTTACATTAATTTTATGGATCTTAATTTTTATTTATAGTCTAGCTAAGGCCATGTTTGGTTGGATAAACTTCTGAAAGTTTCATAGTAATTTTCTCGCGCAGAATTTTGGAGTTGTCTTGTAATCTTGCAGTTCTTGTAATGCCTTGTAATTTCGTGGGCCATATATATAAAAAAGAAAAATTCGAACTCAATAAGAAATAGAAGTGGAACTTAGAAAAAATTGGACTCGACGAAAGTAAAAGAAAAAGAAGTGGAGCTTAGAAAAATTCGGACTCAACGAGAAAAAGAAGTCGAGCATAGGCCTTGTGTTGTGTTGTGTTGTGTTGTGTTGTGTTGTGTTGTGTTGTGTTGTGTTGTGTTGTGTTGTGTTGTGTTGTGTTGTGTTGTGTTGTGTTGTGTTGTGTTGTGTTGTGTTGTGTTGTGTTGTGTTGTGTTGTGTTGTGTTGTGTTGTGTTGTGTTGTGTTGTGTTGTGTTGTGTTGTGTTGTGTTGTGTTGTGTTGTGTTGTGTTGTGTTGTGTTGTGTTGTGTTGTGTTGTGTTGTGTTGTGTTGTGTTGTGTTGCTCTATGTGTTATATTCTGAGTTGTGCAGTACTTGTACTGAATTTGGCTTATGTTTAGATTCTATATTGAACTTAAGTTTGCATAATCTAAGTGTTGACTCTTGGTGCACACTCTCTGATCGCCTAAACACTTGAGCATACCTTGTCCTTTCTTTCATTTCGAGTATTGCAAATCTGATTTGAAAGTTGTCACATACTCGCCATTGGGCTTATCTTGTTGTTAGTGAAGAAACCACCGTGATCCTAACCTCTTTGGTGTACATTTTGGACCGTTGATGATGTTGCATTGTGTGTCACAAATTCCTCAAGCCCCATGCGAGAGGGTTCATTTAAAGAAATGCCACCGAGGAGCCAGCCATATGACAATCAAGGTTATGATTTTGGTAAATATGAGTATCCACAAGGGATAGAGCACCATCTTGGTGTGGATTTCAATATCTACCCCTTCACCGATACTTCCGATTTTGAGGAGTACCTAAATTGGGAGTCCACGACCAAATATGTCTTTTCTCTCTATGTGATGAGGCCCCCACCATGACCGCACAAGAAGAGCTAGACGCCATGAGTGTCAAGTTGACAGGCCCCGTGACTCGCAAGAGTTCTTATTTTGAGTTGTCGAGTAGGTTTGGTTGCTTGTCTTTGTGCTTTGCTTGTCACTTGTGCCTTTTGAATCTCGCTAGTCTATGATTCAAATAGGTTTTATGACGACCGATGGCACACAAGTTACGATTGATGAACTACAACAACAACATGCTCTCTATGCCGAGCAACAACAAGCTTGCACTGCTGAGTCAGAGCGCAAATTGGTGGAGCGTCCACCTCTGCCATTGGGCCCTCCCACCGACATGGTCCACATGAATCCGCAAGCTGTGCCACAGACAAATGAGGCAGGCACAAACGGTTACGCTGTAGACAAGGGCAAAGACCTAATGTCCCCCACCCAACAGCCTGTTGGCAACCTACTGCGGCTCCATTCCATTATTGAGAGCCGACAAGGACATCACACCATGGGTGATCGCTACCGTTCTCCTTTGCTTCACCGCCATGAGTCCGAAAACTAAGAGAATGAAGAGGACTTCAGTGAAGAAGAGCGTTCAAGGCCTCCCGGTTCATATCTATATGTGGACATGAGAGATAGAACGAAGCGTTATGAGCATGAGAAGCGCGCACAACGTCGCCTTGCGGAGAACACTGCGCACCGATGCCAAGTGCACCATAGTGAGCTTGATCGCCCGCGCGGGCACTTGAGCGGCGACGACACGCGTGCGGGCCATGGACACCACAATGGCGATGAGCGTCGTCGCCGCCAAGTGTCGCCAGTCCCCTTCTGTGACTTTGATGAGGATGAATATGACCTTGACGGTGTTGCCAACCGCACACATTCACATCCTTCGTTGCAAGACGCAATAGAGCACCAGAGATTTTCGGAGGATTATTTGCCGGAGCCGCCATAAAATTTCTATGAGGCCCTACCCCACCCCTTCGCTTGCGCCATGACCAAGGCCACTCGCCTCGTGACGTTCGCTATGATAGGCGAGATGGCCAGGGCTATGATTGTTGTGACCGAGACAACCGAGACCGACGCCAATGTCAGCCCCCGCGAGACTGCTACAACGACTACACCTATGATGACCCACGCCAACGCTACGAAGAACGGCGCCTAGTGTCCGCTCCCACGGCTAGGCGTGAAATTAAGGTAAAAATTGATCATTTTAATGGTGAATATGATGCATCTTCTTTTCTTGAGTGGAAACAGGCAACAGAGTATGCGCTTCAACATAGTCAATATGAAGAGCACGAGAAGGTAGAGATTTCCACATTGCATTTGACTGGTGTCGCACGCACATGGTGGCATCGGTATGTCCAAGAGAGGATACATCATCATTGGATTCACTGGTGCCGCACGCACATGGTGGCATCGGTATGTCCAGGAGAGGATACATCGTCATTGGAGTTGGTGGTTTTATGGAATTAATTGATCTTTGTGATGACAAAGAAATATGTATCGGAGGATTACAAGAATCGGATGCGCCTCCACATTGCTTTGGCATACCAAGGCAACAAGACGCCTCTTGAGTTCTTCTCGCAATTGGAGGGTATGTACTACAAGGCAGGGATCACCACCACTTCAGGCACCCTACGCAGTAAGTTCCTCAGCGGTCTCAATGTCACAATTCAAGACCAACTTGAGATTTTGCCTATCTATGACATGAATACACTAGCTCACACTGCCATGCAACTACATGAGCAACAAGTGCGGAAGAAGAATGCACCATGGTATAGTAGCGCGCCTAGAAGGTATGACTCTAGACCTAGTCAATATCTTCCTACTAATGTGCATTCATCTATGCAGGATAAGTCAGGTGGCGTTGGAAGCTCGCGCAACGCCCAAGCCGAGCAAGGCCGCGATGCTAGGGCAGAACAGCTCACTGCCGAGTGCACCAACGACAAAGTTTTCTTCAAGTGCAATGGTAGAGGCCACATCCAATGAGACTGCCCCAACCCAAAGAAGGTTTTGTTATCACAAGCTTGTGGATACGAATATTTTGATGAGGAGACTCGGAGAATGAGGTCCATGAGCATGAGCTACAGGTTGCGGAGGAAGACGCATATGTATGCGTCGTCGTGGACAACCAAGCTGCCACGTACACCCTTGGCTTTGGTCACGTGGCACGTCCTCACGGTAAATGAAAGAGAACTTGTGAACCAGAGAGAAATTTTATTCCACACCAGGTGTTTGGTTCAAACCTCTTCCCTAAGTGTCATCAACGATGGTGGTTCGTGTTACAACATTGTCAATGAGAAAGTGGTCGACCACTTCAAGCTTACAACTACGCCCCACCCACAATCGTATTTTGTGTAGTACATCTCTGATGGTAAGAGTGACGTCGTAACAAGGCAATGCCACCTCACATTTTCTATTGGTTACTATAGTGATACGGTTCTTTGTGATGTCATTACTATGGATGCTACTCATCTCTTGCTTGGTAGACCGTGGCAGTTTGATAAAAAGGCCATACATGACGGCTTCCTCAACACTTACACATTCATTCATGGAGGAAAACGTGTGTTCCTACTTCCTATGTCACCACAAGAGATCATACGGGATAAAGTGGAGAGAAGCTAGTAGAAGGCACTCTCCGAGGCCAAGGTCACGTCTCACATGGCGCCGCAGCGCCAAGGAAGCTGCACTAAGGAGACCGCTGGCACTATGACAACGCGTGCATATGCTCAAGCGCCTGGCACCACAATGCCAGGAGCGAGCACGGGCGGCAAGCGCAACGACAACGCCAGCGAAGCCGAGACTGCGAAGTGCCATGACACCCCAGCGCCAAGGCTCGCGCCAACGAGCCCGACACTAGGTCTCGCGACAGCGACCCCAACCAGTGAGCCATTCAAGGCACTTGCGAGCAACGACTCCTTTTGGCATGCCACATGGACATCACACTGATTTTTCAGGGATGTCGTCCTTGCTTTCTCATTGTCCCAAATGTGTGTTTTTCTATGGATAAGGACCCTTGTGATTTACCCCCTTTGGTTTCTCAACTCTTGTAGGACTTCAAGGATGTTATGCCCGTCGAGTTGCCCGAGGGATTACCACTAGTCCAAGGCATTGAGCACCAAATCGATCTTGTGCCCGGTGCCTCACTGCCAAATAGAGCGGCCTACTGCGCCAGCCCAGAGGAGACACAAGAGCTCCAACGCCAAGTCCGGGACCTCATGTACAAGGGTTATGTGTGCGATAGTCTAAGCCCGTGTGCAGTGCCCATGATTCTAGTGCCCAAGAAGGATGGCACTTGGCGCATGTGCGTCGACAACAAAGCCATCAACCAGATCACCATCAAGTACCGCCATCCAATTCCACGCCTTGATAATATGCTAGAAGAATTACATGGTGCCACTCTTTTCTCTAAAATTGATCTTCGAAGTAGCTACTATCAAATTCGAATGAAAGAAGGCGGTGAATGGAAGACGGCATTCAAGACGAAGTATGGTCTCTACAAGTGGCTTGTTATGCCATTCGCCCTCACAAATGCCCCTAGCACCTTCATGAGATTGATGAACCACATTTTGATACATTATTTAGGGAAGTTTGGTGTGGTCTATTTTGATGACATACTCATGTATAGTAAGTCCTTAGAGGACCATGTTGATCATCTTAGACAAGTCTTAGAGTGTCTTACGAATGAGCGGTTGTATGCCAATTTGGCAAAGTGTCGATTCTGCTCCGACACAACAATGTTTCTAGGCTACATGGTGTCCAAAGATGGGATCTGAGTAGACAAGGATATGGTGCGCGCCATCAAGGAGTGGCCACGCCCCACGACCGCTACCATGGTCCGGTCTTTCTTGGGCTTGGCAGGCTTCTACCGATGCTTTGTGCGAGACTTCTCCACCATTGCTGCGCCGCTTCATGAGCTCACCAAGAAGGCCTCCACGATCGAATGGAATGGCAAGCATGAAGCCACCTTCAATGCGCTCAAGGACAAGCTCATCCATGCTCCATTGCTACAACTCCCGGACTTTTCCAAGACTTTCGAGGTGGAGTGTGACGCCTCCAAGTTCGGCATTGTCGGAGTCCTCCTTCAAGACCGGCATCCCATCGCTTACTTTTGCGAAAAGCTCACCGGTGCCACACTCAACTACCCCACCTACGACTAGGAGCTCTATGCTCTCATTAGGGTGTTGAAGACGTGGAAACGCTATCTTTGGCCTAAAGAGTTCGTGATTCACACGGATCACACTGCGCTTGCATACCTTAAGGCCCAGGCTACGCTTGGACAGAGCCACACTAGATGGGTTGAGTTTATGGAAACTATTCCCAATGTGGTCAAGCATGTGAAAGGAACCGAGAATGTGGTAGTTGATGCCCTTTCTCGCAGGTATGTTCTCTTGACTCAACTAGATGCTAAGGTTCTTGGCTTTTCCTTGATTAAGGACTTGTATGCTAATGATGTATTTTTGAAGTCTATTTCTGAGAGGTTGAGAGTTATTTTGTGGACGAGGGTTTTCTTTTTAGAGCCGGGAAGTTATGCATCCCATTTTTACATCCATTAGGAAACTCCTTGTCAAAGAAGCACATGAGGGTAGGGGACACTTCATCATTGCCAAAACCTTAGGCGCCCTCAAAGAACATTTTTATTGGCCCCATATGACCAAGCAAGTCACTAGGTTTTGTAGGAGTTGTGTGATTTGTAACAAGACCAAGTCTAGGTCGAGGCCCCACGGTTTGTACACCCCATTGCCTATACCAATCGGCCCTTGGGAAGACCTTTCCATGGATTTTGTGGTGGGGTTGCCAACCTCTAAGAAGGGGAGAGACTCAATTTTTGTCATGGTAGATAGGTTCTCCAAGATGGCCCACTTCATCCCTTGTAGGCAAACCAACAATGCTTCAGACATAGCTACTTTATTCTTTGAGCATGTGGTGAGACTTCACGGGATTCCACATACCATTGTGAGTGATAGGGACGTGAAGTTTGTGAGCTATTTTTGGAAGACTCTTTGGGGAAAACTAGGAACTTGCATACTCTATAGTACTAGTTACCACCCCTAGACGGATGGCCAGACTGAGGTGACCAACCGGACCTTAGGCACCCTGCTTAGAACCATGCTTAGGTCCAACCCTCGCCGTTGAGAAGACTTACTCCCTTTTGTCGAGTTTTCTTACAACAGGTTTGTGCATTCGGCGACCAAGTTGTCTCTTTTTGAGGTCATGTATGGAAGGAACCCGCTTACTTCCTTGGACATGACGCCGCGACTGCTTAAGGATGACGAGTGCATCCCTGTAGCAAGGCGAGTGAAGTACATCCAAGAGCTTCATGAGAGGACAAGGAGCCAACTCGAACGCCGCGTAACTCAATACGAGTGCCAAGCCAACAAGGGCCGCTGTCACGTCATCCTGGTGACCTAGTATGGCTACACCTTCGCCGCGAGCTCTTCCCCGCCAAGCGCCGCACAAAACTTTACCCTCGCGGTGACGGGCCCTTCAAAGTGATCAAGAAGATTGGCGACAACGCCTACCAGCTTGAGCTACCATCTAACTATGGCATTATGCATCTGACGTTCAATATGGCGAATCTAGTGTTATTTATCCCGCCGGAGTATGAAGATGAAGGCTCGGGGACGAGCCTCATTCAAGAAGGGGAGGGTGACGAGTCCCCCACCATGACCGCACAAGAGAAGCTAGACACCATGAGTGTCAAGTCGACATGCCCCGTGACTCGCAACCGCACTCGCGCAACACAGAGCGTCGTCACTTGGACACTCGTCTGGGACACCGCGCTCATGACTCTGGATCCCCGCCTCCTCATGATGTCTACGCTCGCCAGCCTTCCGAGCCTGGCGTCTCACCATTATGACTGGAATGCGCCTCGTTGCCAGCGCCCGCGCGCCCCACGACGCCATGGCCTTAGGCCCGCGTCACCTCTTTTGTATTCCCATGCCATTGCTTATCCTAGCACTTTCTATTATTTTGAGATTATCTTGATAGACTTGCTATTTGTGAACTTTCCACTTTTAGCACTTGATTCTTTTGTTTATTCCCGTTTTGAGATTTACCATTAGAGGTATTATTAGGGTGTGCATGGGCTTATGCTTAAGCCCACCGGCCCGCCTTTGTTCATGGGCTTATATTGGCTCATGTCCGAGAACCCTAAGGCTATATAAGACTTCCCTTGTCTTCATTTGTAGCACGCTTAATTCATTGGTTTAATCCACAGGTTGAGAGTATCTCCTTATTAAACCATATGCGTCACCCCAATTACTTTGTTCGTTCCTCCATTGATTCATCACATTAAATCATCTTGCTTGATCATCACGTTGATCTTGCCCTTCAAGCCTCATCACATTGAGACTTCCACGTCCCGACAACCTCGATCACATTCGAGCCCGGAGACGCGTCTGGATTGCCATCACGTTGGCCATCCCAAGAGATTGTGAAGACCCGGACAAGAAGAGTTGACAACTTACTTGGTCTAGATCGGTGAGACATACGTCAAGGGGACTCATCCGAGACCTTTTAACACATCACTATGGCTATACCATTATGCAAAGAGTTGCAATTGCCACTAGCTATATTTATGATTTTTCCTAATCTTGGTGGAAGGAAGATAAAGAAGAACGTGCATATTTAAGGTATTCTTTTTTCAACACTTGGGAGGATCTCAAAGAAGCCCTTAGGTACATCTTTGTATTTGAGGACTATGGAGAGTGAGTTCAAGCCAGATTGGAGCGCATCAAACAAGGTGATAGGCCTCACTATTCAATTTTACTAGTAGGGAACTTAGATTCAAGGTCGAATCCCTTTCAAGGGAGGGAGGATGATGTGATCCTGCCAAAGGTCAATCAAGAAGACTTGATCATGGCTTCACCAAGATCTGCCAAGGCATTCTTGAGCTCGCCAACGTTCACCAAAAACTAGCTCAACACCAACAATCCTAAATCCACTTTGCCTTCAAACCCCGGTGCCTATGGTCAAGTCTATACCAATGGACATGTCTCAGGCCAAGTGCCCCTATGGAAAGACAACTTGGTTCGGTGGTTTCCATTTAGCCATCTTCAGTCTACACCCGCAACGCGCACATGACTTCAGCCCCAAAGCTCCTCCACCAAATGAAGCATGGTTTTATTCATGGAACCTTAAGCATTTTATTCATATGATAAGGTGTGTTCCAGCCATGAAATCATCCATAACTACAAGCCATCTCAAGGGCCTCCAAAATTACAAGACATCAATGCAAAGCACCCAAAAATACTCTTGTTTGCTCTAGTTTGTTTCCAATTTATAATAATTTCTTCTACCACTAGTGAATCTAAGTGATTAAATTAAGAGAAGTTCAAAAAACTCTTGTTGTTTGCTCGTGAGAAATATCGAGCATGGTTAAACTACTTTTGAGTGCGTCATGTCTCTAAGTTGCTTGTCCTTGTGCAATGCTTGAGTAGTGAGTCATATCCACAAGATCCTTGATCACCTATCCTTCAAAATTTCCAATGTAATCAATCCCAAAAACGGATCCAAAGATCCAACCAAAATAAGTCCAAGAAAACCCCGAAATCATACATTTTCAAGCACCGATCTTCATCGTCGTCTTGAGAGCGTGTGAGGACGAAACTACCTTAAAACTAAGCATTGGAAGCGTGATCCGTTATAATAGAAGGTGTGAATTGGTTTCCTTTATATTGATCGTTCATTGTTCATTTTTTTGAAATTTTTAGCCTTCCTGCACAAAACCGTCCCTACAATCCACCACCAAACCAATCTGCCATTGTTGTGTGAGGTTGATCACTCATCGTCCTCATTCAACCCCTCAACGGTGCACCAAACAAATTTACACGAAAGATTGCTTTTTGGAATCATCTTAATTGCTCATCTAGTGTCAAATTTTAAATTTTATTTTGTGACATTCCCCTTTCACGTACAACCTTTCCTTTTCACCTGCCCCACGATTAAACCCAACCGATCCCTTACCCCTCTTGATCTACCCCAATCAAGGATGCATTAAGGCCGAGCCATACCAAAGGATACTTGGCTTTCAGTTGCAAATCATTTCCTCTTCTTTCACCACCACACTTAGTAACTATTAAGTGTTAAAATTGTCTTTCTTTAAAAGATAGTTACCCTTTTCTTCTTCCCACTTCAAGTCTATATTAAGTGTACAATTGCATTACACTTTCGGCAATAAAAAAGAGTTTGACTTTAAAAAAAATAGAGAGTTTGAAAGTTTTTTTTAAATAAACAAGAAGAAAGGAAAAGAAAAGAAAGCAAGGTCGAGAGTGTTTGCATCTCTAGTCTACTTCTCTCTTCGTTCTTGTCTAATTGCTGAAATTTTGCTAAGTGTTGATGTTGTATTTCTAATTCTACACCTTTTAACCAAGTGCTCCACGTTTGTAATTGTTTGGTTCGTTTGGTTACCTAATACTCGCTCTAGCGCATACTTCTTGTGTTTGTTTTGCTACCTTGTGTGTGTGATTCTTTTGGTGACTTGTGCAGTTCGGTAGTTCGTAGTTTGCTCCCTCTTCTGGACTATTTGTTGCCGAGGCTAATTGGAGTTGCACAATTCTCGTTTTCTTTCAAAATAGAAATATGACGAGTGATTGTGAGGAAAGCACAAAGTAGAAAGTGTCCTACGCCAGAGGAAAAATCAAGGAGTGAAAAGAAGAGGATAGAGACGAGTGAGAGAAGTTTTTAATTTATCTAACCTTAACCTTTTATGTGTTTTTGTGCTTTTCCTCTTTCTTTCTTATTTTCCTTTTGTTTGTTACCATGTCTTCGCATGATCTCTTGGAGAAAGGCAAGAACGTGGTGACAATATGGAGAGCCCTTCTTGAAGCTTGGCAACCATCAAGGTTGATGATGATCGGATCGTTGTTCGCTCGCATCGCTGTTGAAGAAGTCCTTTATAGATGAAGTGTCCCAAAATTCAAAACTCTAAAGTACTTAGGCCAAACCGAAGTTATAAAAAAGTGAAATAGAAATGATTTTATTGATGAACTAGAACAAGATAGTCAATCAACTCTCTCAAGGAATACACTAAGATAGATTAAAAGACCCGACAACACTTGGATATGTCCACCAAGTATTGACAAGGTTGAATCTTTTGAAGTCACAAGATAGATCCACTTGCGCCTCTAGGATTCGGGGTTGTTCAAACTCTTTCATAGGTCCACCAAGGATTTGAGAAAAACGATCTTGATAAGGCCACAACATCAGTGTTGGAATCCACCAACAAAATAAAGAAAAAAATATATAATGAGACAAGAGAACTTGGTTTTCTCTTCAACTTGTCTATCTAAAATCGAGGCAAAATATGCCTTTAAATAGGAAAGATGTCGATCGTAAACTTGGAGCCCAAGCCATGAGTAAATAGGGTGGGTGACTCTTGGTGCAACACCATGAATGAAAGTCCATAAAAGCATGACTCTTTATATGCGTCATGAATGACCATAAAAGCATGACTCTTCACATGACTATCTTGATGACAAGGCTCTTCACATGACTGTCTTGATCGCAAGACTCTTTACATGACTGTCTTGATGGTAAGACTCTTCATCTTTAACGTCAGTGTAAAATTAACTTGATACCTCATTCTTTTTTTGGCGGTGTGGTTTCTCGAATTAGATCATCCTCTCCTCCTTTGAAAAGATTTGTCCTCGAATCTGTGTGGATTTATAACCTTGAGGATCTTTCTTTGATGATCGTTTTGATACCAAATGATTACAATCGGATTGTTGTTCGCTCGCGTCAGTGTCGAAGAAGTCCTTTTTAGATGAAGTCTCCCAAAATTCACAACTCTGAAGTACTTAGGCCAAACTGAAGTTATAATAAAGTGAAATAGAAATGATTTTATTGATGAACTAGAATAAGATAGGCAATCAACTCTCTCAAGGAATCCACTAAAAATAATTAAAAAAACTAGACAACTCTTGGATATGTCCACCAAAGATTGACGAGGTTGAATATTTTAAAGTCACAATATAGATCCATTCACGCCTCTAGAATTCGGGTTGTTCAAACTCTTGGGTAGGTCCAACAAGGATTCGAGCAAAACGATCTTGATAAGGCCACAAGATCGGTGTTGGAATCCACCAACAAAATAAAGAGAAATACAAATGAAAAAAAAATATAATGAGACAAGAGAACATTGGTTTTCTTCAACTTGTCTATCTGAAACCGAGGCAAAACAAGTCTTTCAATATGAAAAATATTGACCTTAAAATTGGAGCCCAAGCCATGAGTAAATAGGGTGGGTGACTCTTGGTGTAACGCCATGAATGAAAGTCCATAGAAGCGTGACTCTTGCTATGCGCCATGAATGACCATAAAAGCACGACTCTTCACATGACTATCTTGATGACAAGACTCTTCACATGACCGTCTAGATGACAAGAGTCTTCATCTTCAACGCCAGCATGAAATTGACTAGATACCTCATTCTTCTTTGGCAGTGCGATTTCTCAGATCACATGCATAATCCTCTCCTCATTTCAAAATATTCGCCCTCCACTCTGTGTGTCTTTATATCCTTCAGGATCTTTCTTCGATGATGACTCTTATACGAAATTATGACAATCAGATCATTGTTTGCTCACGTCGGTGTCGAAGAAGTCCTTTTTAGATGAAGTCTCTCTAAATTCAAAACTCTGAAGTACTTAGGCCAAACTGAAGTTATGACAAAGCAAAATAGAAATGATTATATTGGTGAACTAGAACAAGATAGGCAATCAACTCTCTCATGGAATCCACTAAAAGAGATTGAAAGATCCGACAACTCTTGTATATTTCTGCCAAGGATTGACGAGGTTGAATCTTTTGAATTCACAAGATAGATCCACTCGCGCCTCTAGGATTCAATGTTTTTTGAACTCTTGGATAGGTCCACTATAGATTCGAGCAAAACGATCTTGATAAGACCACAAGAACGGTGTTGGAATCCACCAATAAAAAAATAAACGCACAAAAAAATATAATGAGATAAGAAAACTTGATTTTTTCTTCAACTTGTCTTTCTAAAACCGAGGAAAAACAAACCTTTAAATAGGAGAAATGTCGACCCTAAACTTCGAGCCCAAGCCATGAGTAAATATGATGGGTGACTCTTGGTGTAACGTCATGAATGAAAGTCCATAAAAGCATGACTCTTGATATGCGCCATGAATGACCATAAAAGCATGACTCTTCATATGACTATCTTGATGGAAAGACTCTTCACATGACCGTCATGATGGTAAGACTCTTTATCCTCAATTGTTAGTATGATATTGACTTGATACCTCGTTCTTCTTTGGCGGTGCGGTTTCTTGGATTAGATCATCCTCTCCTCCTTTGAAAAGATTCATCCTCGAATCTACGTGGCTTTATAACCTTGAGGATATTTCTTCGACAATGGATATGATACCAAATGATGACAATCGGATCGTTGTTCACTTGCGTCGGTGTCGAAGAAGTCCTTTCTAGATGAAGTCTCCCAAAATTCAGAACTCTAAAGTACGTAGGCCAAACTAAAGTTATAAAGT
The DNA here is from genome assembly GCA_027886185.1 of Rheum nobile. Lineage (NCBI taxonomy): Eukaryota > Viridiplantae > Streptophyta > Magnoliopsida > Caryophyllales > Polygonaceae > Rheum > Rheum nobile. The sequence continues at coordinate 18,155,380 of WOAB01000485.1, forward strand.
GAAATAGAAATGATTTTATTGATGAACTAGAAAAAGATAGGCAATCAACTCTCTTAAGGAATCCACCAAAAGATATTGAAAGACCTGATAATTTTTTGATATGTCCACTAAGGATTGACGAGGTTGAATCTTTTGAAGTCACAAGATATATGCACTCGCACCTCTAGGATTCAGGGTTGTTTGAACTCTAGGATAGGTGCACCTAGGATTTGAACAAAACGATCTTGATAAGTCCACAAGATTGGTGTTGGAATCCACCAACAAAATAAAGAAAAAAACATATTGATAACAGGTTTTTGTAGTTCTAAAAACTGCTATGCAAAATACCCAAACAAACCTTAAACCATAGTCCTAGGTAAGTACGAGTCAAATCCACAGGGAGACGGATCTATCTTAATATGCAATTTGTATGTCAAACCAAGTAACCAAAGGGGGGTTTTGTGAGTTTTAGTAATCTAAGCATGCAAAAGTAAACAAAGTAAAATATGATGAAATCAGTGATGGGGAAAAACACTTAGTCAAACAACATCCACTATTCGTATGACAAGTTGATCATAGATACTCATTCAAAATCTCATGCAATGGTGATTCCAATTCCTTTTCAGATATAACTAATAGCACAACCAGATACTATTAGCACTAACTAATTAAACAACCCTGAAACTATCAAGATTCAGTTTAACAGCAGCCTTACAGATAGGAATATAGTTTGATACAATTCTAGCATAAAACAACCAGCTTTTATCCTAGAATGTAAATCAATTCTCTTCTGCATAAGACTAGCACAACCAGATACTAGTACGATGCAGTTGCTACTCTGAAATAGATATGCTCAACCAGTAACAATCTAGATCTAGCAATAGATCAATAACGACAAACCCTAGTTGCGTCCAAATAGAGATTATCAATATCAATCATAGGCAACTCAAGCAAGAGAGAGATAAAACCATGCAATAGATTAAGAACGAGAATCTCACAACTGAATCAAAACGAAAGCTTTAGCGTCTGAATAAGCCAGGGAGGCTTAGTTCTTCATAGCAAATACGTAGAATAAAATTAGGGTTTTTGAGAGAGATTAAGATTATAGGGAAACAAGCGTTTTCTCTACCCTTAAATACTAAAGGGAATAAAATCTAAATTAACCTAAAATGAAATAATAAAATAATAATAATTAAACAAACTAAAACAGGGAAATTAATCCCGTTCTCGGCCTTCAATTCTCGTTCAGCACTTGCTCTCGGCCTCCATTTCATGCGAGCAGCAACGGCCCACTTTCGACACATTCTCGGCCCATCTATACGGCCCAAATCCAATTCAAATCATCATCGCCTACATCAGCGTGACATCACGCTTCATTCTTCAATTCTCCAGCTTCAATTTGACGCGCACGGGCATTCTTTTCAGCCTTCACGTGGTCCGCTTCCTCCAATTGGGCCTTCTCCAGCATGCTTCTTCTCGGCCCACTCCATCTGTAGCATCAACACGGCCCACTGCAACTTCCAAATGCTCGCTGATGTCATGGTGATGTCATGGTCCATCTTCATTCCAGCATTCAATTCAACTGGCATCTTCACGGGCTGGGCCGAGCTCTCTCCTTTTGGGCCTTTATTTATTTCGGCCCATCATCCTTTTAATTCCAGCTTCACGTGGTCTGTTAATCTCCAAACTTCGCCCCATACGCCATGCACATAAATATGTCTAAATCTACCCGAATGGCACCAATAAAACCTCTAATGACTCTTACTTAAGCCCTACAAAGTAGTGCTTATCAAACCACCCCATGCTTAGACCTTTGCTCGTCCTCGAGTAAACTAATAAAGAGCCTACTCCTCCAATGTAGCATCCAAGGTCTCAGGAAGCATATCCTCCAACTAAGAGTCACCTAACCCATGCCAAGCTCCTAGCACCAATCTCATTCACAACACATCCACAACTCAACAAGCTTAAGGGGCAAGCAGAGTACTTCCCCCAAGCTAAACCCGGACATCCAATAGCGTAAGTAACCTCTAATCCTAGCCTCCATCTATTTCTCCTTATGTCTCCCAGAGTGACCTACCCGACAATCCTTCTTTGACTCCTCTTCTTATGACGCCTCGCCAAGAATAGTGAGAAATCCTAAAATCACTCTTCTTCTTTTTCGCTCGTTTTCCCAAGGCGCCCTTTCGGGTTTTCACCAAGCCACTCATTTCATTTTCCAATAGATGTGCTCACATAAGCTCACGTCACTCTTGACCTCATATTACCCCAGCCTAATGCTGGTCCAAGCCACTTGCTTATTGCCTAGGCCGCCTTTCGGGTTTTCGACCTATCCCAGGATTTCAATGATAGCCTTTTTTCAAATTTTTGGCTTTTTCATTTTTTTTATTTTTCTCCTCAGCAGCGTAGCAAGTATAAAACCCCACCCCATGCTTAAACATTGCATTGTCCTCAATGTAATGAAAGACAAAAGAATAAAGCACAGGGAAAAGAAAAAAATAACTCACAACGTTGCCGAGTTGGCTTGGACACTTCCTTGTTGCTGGCGGTGTAGTCATAAAAACGCATATCCAGGTGTTGAGCGTGCGTCTTCATCACTCCATAATCTACTTCGACCGTGCAACCATAAGGTGACCACTTGGTGAGTAGTGGTAATCAAAGGATTCGGGGCTGCACGGCCTTCAACTCTATCAACTCCTACCACGCAACTAATATGAACCACTCTGGTGAAAAGTGGTATACGAGTATGGCGGGGTTGCATGGCCTTCAAAAATGGGCCCAGATGTCATCGTGGTTGGGCCTTGGTGTACCTTCTCTCCAGCTGCCAATTATAGGGCCATCATCGTTGCCAAATAAATGTAGGGCGAATGTATTCCTCCGTTTAGCAACATGATGCGCACCTCTCCGTGGGGAACTCTGGATAGCATGGTAAAACTTTTTTTTTTTTGCCGTTTAAGATTTTTTTTAAAATTTTTTTATAACTTTTTTGACTTTTTCTCCCCGTTTACGGTCTTGTCGGGGTATTTTATTTTCGTCTTTTGCTCCCCAGTTAAGGTTTTTTCGGGGCCCATTTTTAAATATTTTTTTTTACCTGAGAAATTGCGGCGGTCACCGTAAGGAGTGCGGCGGGCGCCGTAATTAAACGGTGGTCGCCGTTTTCAAGTCATGGCCAACTTTCTTGGCGAGGCATTTACGGCGGGCGCCGTAAGGTTGGCGGCGGGCGCCGTGAACTCCTGCTTCACTTTTTCGCACTTCCTGCAGGTTAGTTCAACACAAAAACTAAAAGAAAAACAATATAAATTGACTAAGGGAAGGAAAATAAACTACCTAACATCGGGTTGCCTCCCGATCAGCGCCTTAGTTAATGTCGTTGGCTCGACATACTACTCAACCTCTTCAACTCGGGTTGCTCCTATCACTTGAACTCCTGAGGTCTATATCAGGGGGATGCCGCTTTGTGTGCTCCATGTTGAGCCTTTCCCCCTTGCTTGTGCACTTGCTGATGGGTGGACCGCTGTTCATATCTATGAATGCACTTGCCATCTTCAGGAATGGTCTACCCAACATCTCAAGGGCTGCATGTATGTCCTGAATTAAGGCCTCCTTCTTGTGCTTCCCCTTTGGTTTCTTCTTTATATTGCCCAGCGCCCTTAAAAAGTCTGTGTAGCGAGGGATGCAACTTGCCAGTTCGATCAAGGGAATGGTTGTCTCGCAGATACTAAAGGTTTCATATAGCTCTTTGTCGTCCTTCAGCCTTTGAGTATCTTGGAATACTGCATGGAGGGGCGTGACGGGGTGCAGCGAGACAAGTGGAAAGGAGTTGAGATGCACATACTTATCATAGGCAGCCTCGAGAGGGTCGGGGGCTGCCGGGGCATTTTCGAGAGGAACGAGCGTCACAGGATCATTTTCGCGATCGTGGCTCTCCCCCTCTTGGTCGCTGAATTCCTCCAGTCCCAAAAAATAATCTTCTTCAGAAAGCACAATGCAGTCTAAAATATCGTCTGGATTACCCATCTCCTCAGTGGTTGAACCGAGGTCAAGGTATACCTCATGCGGTCTCGGAGTTGTCGACTCCTTTGCTTCAAGTTTACTCACCACTTGAGAGATCTGACCAACCTGCCTTTCCAAGTTCTGAATGCTAGCTATTGTAGTTTCTTGGAATTTTAATGAACTCTTACTCAACTTAGCAATGTTCTCATTGAGATTGATGTTGCTTTGTATCAGCATCTTCATCATGTCATCCATAGAAGGTGAAGGATTACCCTGTTATTGGTTTGGTTCTGGGTAGAACTCCTGGTAGTCATGATCATATGAAGGGTATTGCAGGTTCCCATAACTCGAATTGGGGTGATATCCCCACCCTGGAGTATATGCGTAGGAGTATGGGTCATATCGCGGCTCCTGCTGAAATTGGGGAAATCTATCCATCTCTGTAACAAAATCAAAAAGGAAAAACAAAAATCAATAGCACGGGTGTGGACCGTAAGATAGGTCCACACAAAAGTTGACACACAAATCACACACAAAATAGATTATTGCCTCCCCGGCAACGGCGCCAATTTGATAACAGGTTTTTGTCGTTCTAAAAACTGCTATGCAAAATATCCAAACAAACCTTAAACCGTAGTCCTAGGTAAGTACGGGTCAAATCCATAGGGAGGCGGATCTATCTTAATATGCAATTTGTATGTCAAACCAAAGTAACCAAAGGGGGGTTTTGTGAGTTTTAGTAATCTAAGCATGCAAAAGTAAACAAAGTAAAATATGATGAAATCAGTGATGGGGAAAAACACTTAGTCAAACAACATCCACTATTCGTATGACAAGTTGATCATAGATACTCATTCAAAATCTCATGCAATGGTGATTCCAATTCCTTTTCAGATATAACTAATAGCACAACCAGATACTATTAGCACTAACTAATTAAACAACCCTGAAACTATCAAGATTCAGTTTAACAGCAGCCTTACGGATAGGAATATAGTTGGATACAATTCTAGCATAAAACAACCAGTTTTTATCCTAGAATGTAAATCAATTCTCTTCTGCATAAGACTAGCACAACCAGATACTAGTACGATGCAGTTGCTACTCTGAAATAGATATGCTCAACCAGTAACAATCTAGATCTAGCAATAGATCAATAACGACAAACCCTAGTTGTGTCCAAATAGAGATTATCAATATCAATCATAGGCAACTCAAGCAAGAGAGAGATAAAACCATGCAATAGATTAAGAACGAGAATCTCACAACTGAATCAAAACGAAAGCTTTAGCATCTGACTAAGTCAGGGAGGCTTAGTTCTTCATAGCAAATACGTAGAATAAAATTAGGGTTTTTGAGAGAGATTAAGATTATAGGCAAACAAGCCTTTTCTCTACCCTTAAATACTAAAGGGAATAAAATCTAAATTAACCTAAAATGAAATAATAAAATAATAATAATTAAACAAACTAAAACAGGGAAATTAATCCCGTTCTCGGCCTTCAATTCTCGTTCAGCACTTGCTCTCGGCCTCCATTTCATGCGAGCAGCAACGGCCCACTTTCGACACATTCTCGGCCCATCTACACGGCCCAAATCCAATTCAAATCATCATCGCCTACATCAGCGTGACATCACGCTTCATTCTTCAATTCTCCAGCTTCAATTTGACGCGCGCGCGGGCATTCTTTTCAGCCTTCACGTGGTCCGCTTCCTCCAATTGGGCCTTCTCCAGCATGCTTCTTCTCGGCCCACTCCATCTGCAGCATCAACACGGCCCACTGCAACTTCCAAATGCTCGCTGATGTCATGGTGACGTCATGGTCCATCTTCATTCCAGCATTCAATTCAACTGGCATCTTCACGGGCTGGGCCGAGCTCTCTCCTTTTGGGCCTTTATTTAATTCGGCCCATCATCCTTTTAATTCCAGCTTCACGTGGTCTGTTAATCTCCAAACTTCGTCCCCACACGCCATGCACATGAATGTGTCTAAATCTACCCGAATGGCACCAATAACACCTCTAATGACTCTTACTTAAGCCCTACAAAGTAGTGCTTATCACATATGAAAACAAAAATATAATGAGATAAGAGAACTTGTTTTTTTCTTCAACTTGTCTGTCTAAAATCGAGGCAAAATAAGCCTTAAATAGGAAAAATGTTGACCCTAAACATGGAGCCCAAGCCATGACTAAATAGGGTGAGTGACTCTTGGTGTAACACTGATGTGAAATCACTTGGTTGCCTCGTTCTTGAAAGGAAAGAACTCTCCTTGGCGCGCAAGAGATCTCAGTTTGGGATCTCGTATTTGGAAAAGTATAACTTTTTCTAAGAAACTCCGAATCGAGTGATTCCAAAACATAAATTAAGATCAAGAAGTCTACTTGAACTCCAAATTTCACGCAAAGTACAAGGGTGGAACTCCAGAATGATCGGTGCACAAATTCAGGACACAGTGCTGAAAACGTAAAATCTGCGTGATTGATTGGATTCGATTTGTTGGATTTGATTAACACGAAAGTGTAGATTGTTTGAATGTTTGATTGCTGGAAAAGATGAGTGTTTTGGACTGAACAATTCAAAAGTAACTTAGCCAAGTTACACTCAAATTCAATCAATCTTTTATTAAGATAATGGTAAAGTATAATAAGGTAAAACAAGATAGCAAGAGAGAGAGATTAAAGTCTAGCGAGAAAATACCAAGTCTAAAAATAATTACAGAAAGTAAAGATTAAAGTCTAGCGAGGAAATACCAAAAATAGCATGTCATGAAGGTCCGCTTTGTGTCTGAGTTGAAGGCAACCATGAAGGTCCGCTTTGTGTCTTTTAACTATGAGCAATAAACGCATGTCAAGCTTGAGAAGTTGCAAAAAGGATGTCGATCACCCAAAGAGTATTACAAGGAGTTGTGCCGTGTTATCATGAGGACGGGAATCAAATTTCCCGACAAGTATATCTTGTCAAAGTTTATTTATGGACTAAATTTTGATGTCAGTGCGTAGGTTGAGCTCCAAAGATACAACCATATCAATGACACCCTCGTTTTTGCATCTCAAGTTTACAACTCGATCTCTCCAACAATGACGTGGAGACTCCATTGGTGGATCAAGGAAGTGGGAGCCTAATGCAGCCAAGGGGAGATAAGTGACCAAGGTGATTTACCACAAGGCCGTGCCGAAGAAAGAAGCACCTATCTCCGTGCCAAATGAGCCTAATGTACGCACGAGAGATATTCGCCGCTATAAGTGCATGGGGTAAGGCTACATGGCAAAGGACTGTCCGACCAAAAACCAGGTTCTTATGAAGACTCAAGGAGAGTATGAGTCAGCCGACTATGAAGAGAATGTAGATGTTGATGGAGATGCGAACGAGAGGGCTCAATTGGTTGAGATCTCTGCTTATGCCGTCCAAGGTCAATGCTTTATGATCTACAAGGACATTGTTCCCATTGACGAGCCTTCGGAGGCACCCATATGCAGTCCTTCCTGATAAATTCCCAGCCTCTAAAGTGCTCTGTGTCAAGGTAAGATTGTCTCCAAAGGTTCATACAAAACCGAGTTAAAATCGGTGCTTGATCGAGTGAATTTAGGGGCTGTTTTTCAGGGTTTTGGAACCCGGTTTTTTTTTTACAGAAATAGGTGAAGAATAATAAGTGGATAAACTCACCACTTGATCTTGAATGAGGCGTCGGATTGCAAGAGGTTAAACGCACCACTTACAATTGACAAAATATCTTCAATAAACTCACGAAGAAGGAATTGTTTGGAATCTCTTTAAGAACGAATTTAAAATAAACTCTCTCGTTTTTAGTCATAAACCATTCCTAACAATGGCTGAAAAATAAAGTATAAAAAGAGGAAACAAAGAGCAAGACATGAGCCTCTTCCGTGGCTTGGCATTGATGGTGGTAGCTTGGAAGACTCTTCATGTGGAGTGGAGTTAAGGATGAGTAATCAGGTTGGAAAACCACCATGTAATTTGTATTTAATATACATAGGTCCATATGTCACATCATTCTTCAGTTGGAGGAAAAATGCACGTAGCTTCTTCATGGATGACCGATGGACATTGGGCAAAGGCAAGCGCACAACACTTGGCGCGTGGGGTGCTCCGCTTGGTGAAGTCGAGAGCACGTAACTTGGACTTGGCGCCGTTGGCTGGTAATTCTTGTTTGTTTGATGGATAACATGAGTGATCACATCATCCTCCCTCCCTTAGAAAGGATTCGACCTCGAATCCATGCAACATACAAGAAAGACAAGACAATGAGGTCTCCAAATGCGACCTAATTAAGCTTTTTATATAAGATAAGCATGATGAAAATCAAATCTAACATGAATAAATATAAAACACCATGAACTTCCCTTCTTAAACCTATGCATAAATTGATTCAACATTGGTCTACTGGTGAAAATCACACGGGCATGCTTTGACTTATACCATATTGAACAAGCAAAATGCACATTAGTTAATGACACATGCTCAAATAAATTTATGTCTGAGTGGGATGAAATAAGAGAATTAAGGACTCCCATTTCTTCTTTGAAATCTCGCTTCGAGAAGATATGCATGGAAATGACACTACCACAAAAACATGATTTTTTCCCGGGCGTAAAACATAAAATAACCCGGATTTCGGCCGAAAGTGGTCCGGGATTCAAGTTGAGGGTATAATAGGTTATATAACCTGAACCCCTTTTCACACGCCCGAGTTAAATACATGACTATAAACGCAAGGAAAATGGACTATATAACCCGGACCATGAAAACATGCTCGGGTAAAATACATGACTATATAACCCAGACCATTTGTCGTTCGTGTTATACTATGATGTCCATATATCATACTAGTAGGACTTTATAACCCGGATCTACAAACAGTCTGGGTTAAAAAGTCACATTAGCATCACATTTCAAGGGATAGTTAATACCCCGGGTCTTTTAAGGTCCAGGTTATATTGTCATGATAATAATGTGTTATATAACCCGGATGTTTCTAGGTCCGGGGTATATAATGTCTTAGTAATAAATGCCCGATTTGTTTTTGCATATTTTTAGCTTGTAATTAAATTGCACCAATTGTACATTTTCTCAACTCATTAACCACTCTAAAATCCATACAAAAAGATGTAATAGCTATGTTAAAATGAAATGTCATATCACATTTCAACAAAACATGCCAATATTACAAAAAAGTAACAGTGTTCACCTAATTTGACAATGTACTAGATAAACCAACTAATGAAAGAAACATCACTAAAATCATATCAAGGAACAATGCATAGTTGTCTAGAGAAAGGAAAATAACAACTCACAATTCATGATCTAAATAACTTAACAGTTGAAGCAACAATAGCACCCCTTATGATTCTTCACTCGGCCCGATGACAGATTCATACGTCAATGACTTTCCCTTAACCTTTTCTTTTGAGATTTCCATTTGAGGGCGCTCCGGGACCTTGTTAAGTTAACATATAAAAGCAAACTTTAGAAAATGGATTAAATTACATAACTAAAAATGTGTTATGTAAAATAATTGTTGTAATAAAATAATAAACATACCCTTGTCTCAATTGGAATCACAAGATGTTCTAGCCACGCAATAAATTATCCTATGGCTGTAATACCCCTCATTTTTAGTAAGGGTAATTGGGTATTTTTCCAAACCCTTGTCAATTATTCGAGACGCGTTAGGCGAAATTTGGAATTTCTGTAACTCGTATAATCTCTATAATAATTCTTTGAGCGTTATAATATACATTCGATGTATTTTCGAGGCTTAGAATATTTGTTTGGATACAAATTTTAAATTTCGGGGTTTAAACTCGTGTTAAACCTTTTCCCATAGCAAACGACGCAAACGTGGCATTTCCGCGACCGCGGAAGAATATCTACGATCGCGGAAAATCGTTCAACGTCGTCTTCAATGGACTTTGCGTTTCGTCGGTTGGGGTCGCCGTCGATTCGCCGGGGGAGGGAGCTCGACCATTCACTTGGCCGCCGTTATGCCTCTTCTGGGGCTATAAAAGTGAGGTCGGGGGTGGTGGCTCATCATCCTCAATCCTGATCTCTCTCTCAATCTCTCTCATGCTCGTTTTCTCTTTGCCGGAGTTCGTCGTCGTCAGAGCTGCTCGCCGGTGTGCCTAGGTGTTAGAGGTGGTGGTGCTTTGGAGGTCTCATGGTGGTAGAAGTCGAAGCCCCCTCGTCTGAGCCACTGTCGTCGTCGTCGGTGAGCTTGTGTCGATCTAGGGTTCGTCTGAGGCGGATTCGCGATCGCGGACATGAACACCACGACCGTGGATGGTGCCCAGAAATCCGCGACCACAGAATCCAAAACCGCGACCGCGGTTTTCCTTAGCAAACGCGATCGTGGCTTTGGACGAGTCGGTCCCGGATGGGACCCTCGTTCCTTTCATTTCTTTAGATTCGTATTTTTATTCGTATCGAATCTAACCTAGGGTTTCGTTGTGGGTTCGTTGTCGTCGTAGGAATCCGTAACCCGATTCCGTTTCCAGTTTTCGGACCTAGAAACCCTATATCGTTCGTTCGTCTCGATTAAGGCAAGTAGCAGTTCACTCTTGCTTATCATTCCATGTTTCCGTTAATTATCAATTGTTTTTAATTATTAATTAAATTGGGATGAATGTTGTTTTCATTTGGGAACAGTTTTTATAAATGTATGATTAAAGTGTGACATTATGATATGTTGTATATATTGCTAGAAACAACGCTATTATATCTGTTATTATCATGATGATATTGGTGTGGATTTTATGTGTGAACTTATACATATGTAGTTAGAACGAGTATTCGTAGGAACGCTATATACCTTGCGAGGTCTAGCCGTTTTTTTATAACCGTGGTGTAGGATGTTCAGGCCCTAACACCCTTTCCCCTGGTCATGACTATCCCCTATTCGAATATAGGGGAGGTGCACACAGCTGGTGCCAACAATCGGGATTTATTCCCAAGATATCTCTCATATCGAGATGATATATTTATATGATAAAAGCTTTAACGTAAATATGCGTTTTGGAATTAAACACGATAAGTGCGATTATGCACTTAACTAATATACCCTCGGGCGAGGAGTACAATGTGGAAACCGCCCGGACTTCGGTTAGAGTAAGTCTTTTTTCCAATCTGGATTCGCATTGTGCGGTGAGGTTGGTCATTGACCCAAATGATCAAGTCATTTTTAAACGCTTGTATGAAAACTATAACGTTCCCAAACATTTGTCATACTTTCCCATAAGACTCAATCTTTTGGAGTCTTCTCTTCATACGTTTCCCATTAGACTCATTTCCTTTAGAGTCCTCTTTTTCAGTGCATGCCTAAATTCTAATCATTCCGTGAAAGTTTCGGGTTATGTATCGTTCCTTCAGTTATTATTCGAAGGACAATGATAGTAAACGGTTACGATTACTAGAACTATTCTGTTTTCACCCTTGCATAGTCTTTCATTAGACTAACCAACCGGGTTTTATTCCTTGCATGGTTGGCTGGTGTCATCCGTCCTATACGGCACATCAGTGGTTGGTCCCCGAAGACTCGAAGTAACCAATTGAAGAAGAGGCTTGCAGTTGCAGATTTAAGTGTCGGTATTTCAAGGTCGTTAAGTATTACTTTAATATGTATTTTATAACCTAGTCATGTAATAGGTTTATTCTTAAAGTCTTCTGTTGTGTAATTTAAAGTCTTTCGCTATAATTTCACTATGTTGTAAATTGTTCTTGAGAAATCTTTTAATAAAAATGGTTGAGTTCCATTTAAAAATGTCTTCTGCTGTTTAAACCTTTCATTAGTTATTATGTTTATTTAAGATTATTTGTTCCGATTAAAGCCTAGGGTGACATCAGACAGTAACGTCTGAGGTCACTGGCGTGTGGCACTACCGACGTAAGTCGGGGGTGTTACAATGGCATCTCTCACTATGTGAACCTCATTAGTAGGGTGTGGCAGCACAACATCACCTTTTATAAGGGTGATCACTTCAACCTTCACACAACCACTCTCTAATGGTCGGTTATGAAGTACCCCTGTACATATGGAAGAACTATACACTTTCCCTCTTGCTACCGCTTGATTAAGGTCCGACCAAAACAACTCACATGAATTCCACTCCTGGAAATCAAGTAATTTAAGTTTAATTAAGAAAAAATAAAAGTTAACTATCAGAAGTTAATTTCCATCAGACTAGTTAAATCCCAACCAACATATGAGAAAACCCCACAATAGAGAAAGAAAGAAGAGTTCCTAACAAACAAAGAACAAATAAATTTCCATCAGAAGATGACATGAACCTTCTAATGGGGAAGTTCTAGCTAATATGACCATGCTGGTGACAAAGGCTCTATCTCTAACCAGATGGGAACCAAAAACTCCACTTCCTTTTGTGGAACGTTCAATGATAACCACTATACAAATATAGAATTAACTTAATATGAAAATCCTTTTAATACTTCTAAATTCAAGCACGGTATTAATCTTTGAGGCAGAAAAAAATATTGTACACACCTGTAGTCCCATCATATTTGCAGTTACAGAAGTGTCAGAGAGTTTGAAGGTTTGCCCGGTGATGGCATTGGATGTCAAGAAGGCCCTAATGTCGGCAGTGTCAAGACAATAAAACGAGGCTATCTCAGAATTCACTCGTGCCTTTGCTCTCATTTTTGGTAGTGACGTGGAAAATGGAATTCTCTCTGAAATATCCAAAATGAGAGGAAAAAGGTGTTGATTTTCTACCAGACCATTAAGAGCCTCTCTTTAAAGCATGCCATTAATTTGGAAACATAATTAGGGTTTGTTTATGTTTTTAAACTGGCTTGCAGCCACCATTTTTATAACGTTGAATACTGATAATTTCTCTTTTGTCATGCTTTCAAGAGAGGTTGTTTGGACCAAGCATCGTGTATGAAATAAATTCTCTTTTGTCCAATAAATCTCCTTCCTTGACCGTGAGCATCCGCCTTGTGATAAGGCTAAGGGGAGCGCCCGCCTGGAGGTCCGTAGGCACGCAAGTGTAAGCGTCCTCCTCTTCTTCTTCTACCATGGGCGGCTCTAGCTCTTCTTGGCCCTCGACTTCATAGGACTCATATCCAGATGCTTGAGAGAAAAGCACCTTCTTTTGGTTGGGACAATCTCTATGCATGTGGCCACGTGCACCACATTTGAAACACCCTTGGTCTCTTGCTCTATCTGAGCGTTGCGCCGAGGTTGCGGGTGCCGTCGCGCCTATGATGTGTCCTTGCCTCCTGTGTCAAGCCAAGTTGTCAAAGGAGATGCCTTGGATCTAGTCTTGGTTGGGAAGTCACGTCTGAACGTCACAGTGGTGGTGATCGCGAATGGAAAAACACGATGATGGTGGTGGTGGTGATCACGGTGGCGATGGAAGCGAGTTGATGAGAGTATGGATAGTGGTGGAGAAAGTGATTGAATGGAGTGATAGACGAAGTGAAGGGACAAGTCGTTGATGTCGTACCGTCGAGTGCGGAGGGGATAAGCTCGATGGAGATCGAGTGGTTGCCGTAGCGTCGGTGGCGGAGTGAATGGGGATGAGAGGGATATAGGTGACATCCGATCAAGGGAAGGAGGGATTAACACTCGACTTTAAACCTTGAACTTTAACTTTGAACGTGGGAAATAAAGAGTACAAAGTAGGGTATAAATAGGGAAGGGATCTTGACCAAGACCTAATGGGTTTGGGTCGAAACGAACCTAAGGGCTAGCCCATGCAAGCATGCAAAAGGCACAAACCCTAAAAGATAAACGGAAACTATCTTAAACACTATAAATAAGGAAACTATCTAAAACGTTGCAAATAAGGAAACTATCTAAACAAGCTGGAAATACCAAATATAGATAATGTCTTAAAAAGAACGCGTGAAACTCATGGACGCATTGAAGGCTTTGAAGAGATCATCGCGTGAGACGACGAGGTGGCACAGTCTTCAAAAGAACGCGGCCTTTTCACAGTCTTTAGAACTTTCGATGGTGGCGAGGATGACGAGCCTTGGATTGGTCTCTAGGCTTCCTTGGCTGGCGGCGGTGCGTGCGATAAGTGACGTGACGGCGGCGGCGATGGACTTGGACCTAGAACTTGTTACTGGGCCCTTTGAGCATAGGCTCATGGCTTCTTCCTCGTCTTGGGCCATCATGGGAGGCAGGGTCACATCACCCTCCCCCACTTGGCTGTGAAGCGTCCCCGCTTCACCATCATCAAACTCTGGCTCAACATATGGAGTCAAGTCTGCCACGTTGAAGGACGAGTGGACTCCAAAATCTGATGGAAGGTCGAGTTGATAAGCAGTGTCCCCTAAGGCCTTTATCACGCGGTAAAGGCCATCCCCACGCGGTGCCAGTTCGTGTTTTCGCCGCGAGGGAAACCTCTTTTTTCGTAGATGCACCCAGACAAGATCTCCGAGGGCAAAGACTATGTGGCGGCGGCCTGAATTCTTTTGCGAGGCATACTGCGCGGCCCTCCTCTCCAGCTGCTCCTTGGTCTTTTGATGAAGCTCTTGTACTTGCTCAGTGCGATGTGAGGCAGATATATGCACTCGATCTCGGAGAGGGCGCGGTGACAATTCCAGTGGTGTCAAGGGGTTGATGCCATACACCACCTCAAAAGGTGTCAACTTGGTCGCCGTGTGCCTGCATCTGCGGGACATCGCGTCAGCAACGATGTTATATTTCTCTTTCTTGTGAACAACGACATAAGGGAATGTCTCCAGAAACTCCACCCAACGAGCATGGCGGCGATTGAGGTGAGCTTGGCTCTTCAAGTAGCTCAACGCGGCATGATCACTGTGGATGACAAACTCACGCGGCCAGAGGTAGTGTTGCCAAGTCTTCAGCACGTGTCCTAAGGCATAAAGCTCTTTGTCATAGGTGGGGTAATTGAAAGTGGCTCCTGTGAGCTTCTCACTGAAGTAGGCAATTGGCCTCTTTTCTTGGTGTAGCACACCACCAATGCCTAAGTCAGAGGCATCACACTCTACTTTGAAGTGTTTGGTGAAATCTGGAAGCTGGAGCAATGGCGCTTGGCATAACGCGGTCTTCAAGGCAGAGAAGGTGCGTTCATGGGAATCCTGCCACAAAACGGTGCTTCCTTTCTTGGTGAGCTCGTGGAGTGGCGCGGCAATGGAGGAAAAGTCGCGTACAAAACGCCGATAAAAGCCCACGAGACCTAGAAAGCTTCGCACTTGTGTCAGAGTTGTAGGCATGGGCCAGTCCCTGATGGCCGCGATCTTTTCCTCGTCAACGCGTAAACCATCGCTACTAACAATGTAGCCCAGAAAGTTGGTTGACGCGGAGCAAAAGGAACACTTAGCCAGATTGGCGAATAGGTGCTCTTGGCGAAGACACTCTAACACTTGTCGAAGGTGATCGGCATGGTCTTCGAGGCTCCGGGAATACACAAGTATGTCATCGAAATAAATGACAACAAACTTGACAAGAAAATATCTCAACACGTGGTTCATCACGCGCATGAATGTGTTGGGCGCGTTCGTGAGCCCAAAGGGCATGACAAGCCACTCATAGAGCCTAGACTTGGTTTTGAATGCCGTCTTCCATTCATCACCTTCTTTCATTCTGATCTGGTGATAACCACTCTTCAAATCAATCTTGGAGAAGAGTGTCGCGCCATGAAGTTCATCAAGCATATCATCAAGGCGGGGAATAGGGTGCCTATACTTGACTGTGATCTGGTTTATGGCACGAAAATCAACACACATTCTCCAGGTGCCATCTTTCTTGGGCAGAAGGATCACAGGCACAACACAAGGGGAAAGATATTCCCTTACGTACCCGCGATCTAACAATTCTTGGACTTGGCGATGTAGTTCTTTGGTCTCTTCGGGACCAGCTCTATAAGCAGCACGGTTGCGCAAAGAAGCACCTGGAACAAGATCAATCTGGTGCTCAATGCCTCTCAGGGGAGGTAATCCTTGTGGCAACTCATCTGGGAATACGTCTTGGAACGCGGCAAGCAACTTCGCGATCGATGATGGTAAGACCGCGTTCTTTGATGATTCTGGTATGCACGGGGTTGGCACAAGTAGAAAACAAGGCGCTTTGCCAGTGACACATGCAATGAGTTCACTGGGCCTGTCCAAAAGAACGTGTTGCTCACAGGTTCCTTGCAAAGGACACGCTGGGGGCAACAAATGATGTGGGGCACTTGGTGTCCCAGCTGTGGCATTGTGCTTCTTCTTGCTAGCGCCTAAAGGAGATGAAGTGTGACCAGATTGGGGCGTAGTGGACGCGGTCTCTATGGCCTTCTGGCGATCGCGTTCGACCTGGTCCTGTAAGATCTCATGGGGAGACATTGGATGCAAAGTGACGTGCTTCCCGTGGTAATTGAACACATAAGTTTTCAAATACCCGTCATGGAGCACGTGCCTGTCAAATTGCCATGGGCGCCCAAGCAAAATATGGGTGGCGTCCATTGCAATGACATCACAAAGAATAGAATCACAGTATTGGCCTATAGAAAAAGAAATTAAACATTGGCGAGATACTGTATTACCTAGACTAGAAGAAATCGATTAGAGGGCATAAGGTTGTGGATGAGGCGTCGTAGGCAATTTGAAGTGGTTGACAACCTTCTCATTCACAATATTTGCACAAGATCCGCCATCAATAATAACACTTAAGGAAGCTGTTTGGACTAGAGCCCTTGTGTGGAACAAGTTCTCTCGTTGATCGCTTAAGGTGGCTTCCTTGACGGTGAGGAGACGACGCGTCACCAAGCTCAATGGTGTGCCCGCGTGCAGAGACGTGGGTTCATAGTCATACGCGTCTTCATCCTCCTCTGCATTGTCTTCAAGGATCGCGTCAAGTGTGGCCTCCTCGTCCTCACAAGACTCGTAGCCGGCAGCGGCTGTGGAGAACAACACTTTGCGATAATTGGGACAATCTTTCTTGTAGTGGCCTCTTCCACCACATTTGTAACACTCAATATCACGCGTGCGATCATTGTTCACTGCCGCCTGTCATTGCGCGTTCTGTCATAGCGCGATGGCCGGTGGCGCGGTCCTTGCTTTGGGGTCTTGGCTAGGCGCGGATGTGGTAGAGGCACTAGGGCGAACATTAGTAGAAGGTAAACCACTAGAGTTAGAAGAATACCTTTGTTGGCCATTGGAATATGTGTAAGACCTCCGGCGAGATAATTGGGCATGAATTTGCATCGCCGTGTGGGTGAGTGTGTTCATGTCTTTGATGGGCAAAATCTCGAGTTGATCACGGATGTTAGTGTTCAAGCCACTCAAGAATTTGGTCCTCAGAGTAGATGGTGCAACAGAGATGTTGGCCTTGTAATACATGTCTTCAAGCTTGGAAAAGAACTCGAGTGGAGTCATCGATCCCTGGCGAGCCATGGCAATGTCCAATCTCATTTGATTCCGGTAGTCTGGAGGCACGTATTTCCTGGTCATTACATAGACTAATTGATGCCATTCTGTGACTCGTGCTTTGTGGCATCGAACGCAGTCATCTTCGAACCTATGCCACCACACGCGGGCGGCTCCTCGGAAGTTAAGCGTCGCGGCATCAACATGGTCCTCATGTGGCACACGATTATAGCGAAGAGTGTACTCTGTAGCCTGCACCCATTCAAGAAACACAGAGGGGTTGTATTCACCATGAAAATGCTCGATTGGTACCTTGACGTAGGGTCGCTGGTATCGAGGCTGTTCTGGGGCTGGGTTGAACGCGTTGTGTGGGGCAGCGTCATAAAGAGGGTTGTTAATGGCGCGCAATCCATGTGGTCTATCGCGTCCAACGTGGTGTCTATCGCGTTGTTCGCGATCTTCGCGGACAAGGTCATCCCTGGGCGCGTAGGCGTCATCGCATTGACATCTTCGTGGCTGGGGATCGTAGTTGTCGCGTCGATTGTCTCGCTGCTGAACATCGCGGCGCTCGCCGCCAATGTCAGGAACGCGTTCTCCTCTGGGTCGGAGATGCGGCAAAGGTATCCAATCCGAATGGTGATCCTGCAACTCAATGGGATCTCCAAGAGGTGGATGGAAAAAAATTGGATTGACCATACCTGAGTCCTCGATCTCTTCGTCATCATACTCGTTAAAGTCATCTTGGACATTGGGTGTGATCGACGTGTAGCCATCGTCATAACGCGGTGTCCGGACACTTTGGTGTCGTAGATGATCGCGTACATCATGGTTGCGTTGCTGAGTAGGGGGTGTCCTCAAAGGATCATCGCGAGGGGCAGCTCCACGATCACAGCGGCTGTGTCTTCTTGGCGTCCCGTCGGCTTGGGCAGCTTGACGACGTCGGCCATCGCGTGGTGTAGAGGCTTGCACACGGTGTTGTGTTCTCCGAGAGGCATACTTGTCATCAAAATTGTAAGGTTCAGAGTACTCACCTCGATCATCCTCGGCGTCGTGGTCGTAGTCAGAGCCGTCGTCGAAGCCAACAGGTGTGGCTCTGGGGACATTGCGGTCCGCGTGGGAAACGAAGCCTTGGCGACTCTCGATGACACTCTGCATTCTGTTGAGTTGTGGTTGATGTTGAGACGTCGAATGCAGTTTGCCTTTGCCTTTGTCGACTCTCATCTTCGATGGACCCGCGTCAGTAGCTCTAGGTGGAGGCGATGCGTCCATAGCACTTGGAGGGGTAGGAGTCGGCACGATGGGTTCCACTGGTGGTTGGGCTTTCAAAGTTGCGATCTCTTGTCTTAGAGCCTGGATCAAGGTTTGATCTTCGGACAATTCTATGATTGGATCACGTTGTTGATCTTGTGGTGGTTGGCCTTGAGGTAGAACCAACTGTGGGGGTTGATAACAGCAATTTGTCGTGCTAATTACTGCTATGCAAGTTATCCAAACAAACCTAATACGTAGTCCTAGGCAAGTAAGGGTCGAGTCCACAGGGAGACAGATTCTATCTTTATATGCAATTTCTATGTCAATCTTAAGTAACCAGAGGGGGGTTTTGTATGTTTTAGAATCACTAAGCATGCAAAAGCAAACAAACGAAAGATGATGAATTCAGTAATTGGGGAAATAGCTCAGCCAAACAAACATCCACTATTCGTATGACAAGTTGATCATAGATAATCATTCAATATCTCATGCAATGGAAATTCCTATTCCTTTTCTAAAGTAACTACAAGCACAACCAGATACTTATAGCACTAACTAGTTAAACAACCATGAAACCATCAAGATTCAGTTTAACAGCAGCATTAAGGATAGGAATATAATTAGGATACAATCTAGCATAAAACAACCAGCTTTTATACTAGAACGTAAATCAGTTCTCTTATACATAAGACTAGCACAACCAGTTACTAGTACGATGTAGTTGCTACTCCGATAAATATATGCTCAACCAGTAACAATCTAAATCTAGCAATCAATCAATAGAGACAATACCTAGTTGCGCAGGCTAGAAACTGTCAATATTAATCATAAGCAATTCAAGCAAGAGAATAGATAAGATCCATGCGATAGATAAGGAACGAAAATCTCACAACTAAATCAAGACGAAAGCTTCAATTGTCTGACTAAGCAAGGAAGACTTAGTTCTTCATAACAAAGTACGTAGAATAGAGAAAAGATGAAAAACGATGATAAGGGAGGCCAAGCTCCCTTCTAACCCTAAATACTAGAAAATAATAAAAAGTCTTTAAAAGTAAATCAAAAACAAAATAATAAAAACACTAATAACAATCCAAAATAACAAAATAAGGAAAAGTGGTTCAGTTCCGCATCCGACGCGGCGGCGGTCGCCGCCAGAACACTTGTTGAGATTTCTTCGGTTCAGCTCCTGTGACACCTCCGTAAAAACGCCATAACGTTTGATTCCCAACTCGTATTGCGCTCATATTTTGAAGACTTGCAGTAGACTTCAAGAGCTAACTCCTCGAATTGGAATCACTCCATTTGGACGTCTGAGTAAAGAGAACGAATCAATTGAATTCAGCACATTGTTCTTCTACTCTCGTGTGGACTCTCTCCTTGGTTCTTCTTCGTCTCCTCAGTGGTCAACTCCTCTTCCTCTGGATATCTTCAATTTGCTTCTCCAGACCACCAAATCCACACTTCTCCTCTCTAACTTCATAATCCACAGTTGTGCACTAAACTCATCCAAATAGCACCTAAAACCTGGTAACAACCCCTAGAAATGCACTACAAAATAGTGCCGATCAGTGGTTGATCTCGGTTTGTTGTGTCGACTTCGCGGTCGTCTTGACTGGATCCAATCTGCATCATGCCTATAACAAGACGGCCAGACATGGGAGTAAAAACGAACCAAAAGACAACAAAGAACAACAACCAAGCAAATCACTAATCAAGTCACAAAGTTCACGTAGATAGGGCTTGTTTGGGCTTGCCGTGAGGGCGGCTTGGTTTGCACAAGAGTTGGTGTATCAAGCAAGTTGCAATCAAACAAACAAGAACAAATTGAAACCCTAAACAAACGTAAACAAAGCAACCGAGTAGCAAGAAATCACCTTCTAGGAAGCTACCTAGACGATGGAGAGATTGAGAAGATGAGCTTAGACCTGGGTGAGGGAGTTAGGGTTGCCTTATTTTGGCTTTACCTAACTTTGGAAACTTTTTTTTGTTTTTTTTTTTAATATCTTTTTGATATCTTTTTTTTTTGAATATCCGAGATCTTATCGTTTGATCTTTGCGGATTGCAAAAGGAAACAAAAAAAAAGGTCTAAGTAACGAGAATATCACAAGTGTGATCTTTGTAGAGAGAGGAGAGAGAAGATAAGATTTTGATGATATCTTATAAGGAAATTGGTAAACTTAACTAAAAAGAAAAATGAAGCAAACAAGGAAACTCTATCCACGCATGAAATAAGGAAACAAAATATTCTAGCATGCAAGATAACAAAATTACCGAACACACCAAAACTTGGGAAGGAAGGAAAAAAATTTCGGCCAAGGTGTGACCTTGTAGAAATCGAATAGGTAAGGAAAGAAGTAAACATTGTTTTTCTTGCGATAATATGAAAAGAAGACGATGGGGGCAAGAAAAAATTACGTGAACAAAATTGGAACTTCAGTTCGTGACTTACAAGACTGCTGGGCTCTGATGCCAGTTGATGTGTCCTTGCCTCCTGTGTCAAGCCAAGTTGTCAAAGGAGACGCCTTGGATCTAGTCTTAGTTGGGAAGTCACGTCTGAACGTCACAGTGGTGGTGATCGCGAACGGAAGAACGCGATGATGGTGGTGGTGGTGATCACGGTGGCGATGGAAGCGAGTTGATAGGAGTATGGATAGTGGTGGCGGAAGCGATTGAATGGAGGGATAGACGACGTGAAGGGACAAGTCGTTGATGTCGTAGCGTCGCCTGCGGAGGGGATAAGCTCGATGGAGATCGAGTGGTTGCCGTAGCGTCGGCGGCGGAGTGAATGGGGATGAGAGGGATATGGGTGACGTCCGATCAAGGGAAGGAGATATTAACACTCGACTTTAAACCTTGAACTTTAACTTTTAACGTGGGAAATAAAGAGTACAAAGTAGGGTATAAATAGGGAAGGGGTCTCGACCAAGACCTAATGGGCTTGGGTCAAAACGAACCTAAGGGCTAGCCCATGCAAGCATGCAAAAGGCACAAACCCTAAAAGATAAAAGGAAACTATCTTAAACGCTGTAAATAAGGAAACTATCTAAAACGTTGCAAATAAGGAAACTATCTAAACAAGCTGGAAATACCAAATATAGATAATGTCTTAAAAAGAACGCGTGAAACTCATGGACGCGTTGAAGGCTTTGAAGAGATCATCGCATGAGACGACGAGGTGGCATAGTCTTCAAAAGAACGCGACCTTTTCACAGTCTTCAGAACTTCCGATGGTGGCGAGGACGACGAGCCTTGGATTGGTCTCTGGGCTTCCTTGGCTGGCGGCGGCGCGTGCGATAAGTGACGCGACGGCGGCGGCGATGGCCTTGGACCTAGACCTTGTTATTGGGCCCTTTGAGCGTAGTCTCATGGATTCTTCCTCGTCTTGGGCCGTCATGGGAGGCAGGGTCACATCAGCCTGTCAGCACGACTGCGGCGGAAGCCGTCCGAGTGCCGGTGTTGGGGCATGTCCTTGCCTATGAAGATGAGCGCACATCAACAGGTAAAGAATTACTAGAGTGAGGTTCAAGATATGATACTAACTAACCCGCTAATTTTGGCAATCAAGAAACAATTATTCAAGCAACAAAATCGAATTTATGGAAACATAAATGATATTGCAAGATTGTAGGGATTGGGTAAAACAAATTTAATTTTTGAATCGGTCAAACCTGGCTTATGGAGTCGAAGTTTTTTCCTAAGTTTTAGGAGTTTGTTTTGGTCGTGTAGAAACATGTTTTGGACAGATTTTCCTATGTGAAGATTGGAAAAAATGGCAGAAGCTATGGGTGAATGCAATGGCAGAAAGGATAGAGACATCGATAGAGTGAAACATGAAATGTAAGAGGATAGGATGACTTACTCGATCGTTGTCGCTCTGATACCAATTGATGCGTCTTTGGCCTCAAATGAGTCAAGTTTGCCGTCGGAGAGCTTATCTAGATCTAGAAGTTATCGCAACACCACTTCATAGAGGTTTCACGGTTGTCTCGACATCACACGTGAGGAAGCCGGGGAAGAAGATGCAACCCTTCAACGTGAGGAAGGGCAAGGCGGCTTCGAAGGAGAACTCAACGTGATGAGCTATTGAGCCAAGATCAACGTGATGATCTCAGGTTTGATTGAAAAGATAGGTTGAACAAGTGTTTGACGCCTAAGTTGAATGGATGAGAAATGCTCTCAAACTTCAAGATTGAACTAAAATGAACGTAACCCTACAATGGGAGCCTCAGAAGGCTTATATAGGAGAGGAGCTCTCGGCATGGGCCGAGGAGCCTTATTGGGCTAGCCTACTAAACATAAGTGAAGCAGACGCCCTAAAGTAGAAATAAGCTAAATAACATGACAAAGATAGCAAGTTCTATTATTTGAAAGATAACCTCTAAATAAGCTAAGTCCTAGGATATGTGTCGGCCTTGTAGAAGGGCCAACGTTGGCGTCGCATGCAAGCGGGGTCGGGGCATCGTATAGAGCGACGTTGGAAAAGCCATGACACAGGCGAGAGAGATGCTGGGAGTGTCACGGCATTGAGGCGAGGTAGAGTTGGCGCTAGCGATGCCATGGGGGAGCGCTGGGATGCTAGAGAGAAGCCTTCGGCGCTGGGGCGCCTGGCATCGAGGCCATGGATAGCGATGCTGGCGCTAGGGCACCGGGCGTCAAGGCAGCTTCGAGCAATGGAATTGGGGCTGCGATGGAGGTTAGGAGCAAGAGCGACGTCGATGCCATGGGGGTGCGGACACTAGCGATAACGCAGGCCACAAGGGATTGTGTGGCTTGGGTGATGGCCTTGGCACGAGCCCGAGTAACGAGGCCATTTGAGCGTGAGCTCATGGTATCTTCCTCCTCCTTGGTTGTCATGGTGGAGAAGGTCGCATCAACTTCCCTATGTGATTTAGCTCCTTACAACACCCTGCCGCATGGGGTCAACGCTCTCAAGCATTTTATCATATGTGTAAGATTGAGGGGCATGCCACTCCATTTCTTTGATGTGGTTCATAGTGGGAGTGACGACAATATAATTCCTTAACTGGTGGTCAAAAGACTTGGCATCTAGACATTTCCTTATGTCTTATTCTATGACGTTCGTTGGATTGGCTCAGACCATACATTTTTGGGGATAGGAAGGCTCATGAACATTTTTAGATGGGAGCCTATGGGTTCAAACATGTTTGATGTTATGCCTGTGACCGTATATAATCTTTTCTTGGGGTGACCATGGCAATTTGATTGTGATGTCGTTCATTAGGGATGTCGGAATTTGCTTCACATTGAGAAGAACGGGATGTGGCATTGTCTTGAGCCTATGACTGCTAGAGAGCTACATAGAGCAAGGAAAAAAGCTGGTAACACTGTTGCTACCATTGTGGGAAAGCCAAGGCAATTTCTCTTGCCTCAAGAGTTCTTTTCCTTTCCCAAGACCGCCACCGAAATCCAAAGGCGGCTTCCAATGCCCCATGAGTTCTTCAAAAAACCGCCATAACCAAAGGGAGTTTTTTTTCCTCTCCTTCCTCATGTAAGTTAGCTTCAATGCACATTTTCATGACTATATATGCTATCTATGTTTCTCTCTTGCTTACAAGTTACAACATTGTCTAGTTATTTCCATGCTATTTTTACAAGCTTTGCTAAATGAGATAAGGTCCATTTCAAGAAGGGGAGTCCCTTCAAGTTCTTGTTTGTTCATGTTAGACGTATAAGTCAAGTCTTTTACGTTGGTGTATTCGAGGGGGTCATTACTTATGCTTTCTCATTGCAGAAGATTCAGATTTGAGGTTGAATCCTTCTCATGAAAGGGATACTGATGTGATTCAGGCCCATATCAAGCCTCAAGGCCACGCCAATACTAAAGCTAGGATTTCTCAACTTCCTCGTACCAACCACCTCAAAGTTGAGCCAAGATGATTTAATTCTTACTGATATGCCATGAAATGGAGCCATGCCAATTTTCATGCCGGTTAGAAGAGAAGTGCTCGGAGAACTGCTTGAAGGGCGCAAACTTGTTGCGCGCTCGCCGAGCCAGTTTTTAGGGCATCCAAATACCCCACATAAACTATCTTGGAATTGAGCCATGAGCGGAATCTAGACAATCTTGGCACTTAAGGAAGTGGGTAAACAAGTTTAACTCCATTTGGTGCACGTTTGCCTGACCATGTGCGTGAGGGGTCATGACTGCGCGCGCTAGTGAAAAAAGCCACCGCACAACCTTTGGATCAAGGTTGTTTTGCTCGCACATTTGGGGGTCCATTTGATGAGTTTTGACATGTTAAACACTCTGGCCAAGTTTCATCCCAAGTGATGGCTCTCTACCCTCACCCTTGACGGCGAAGCACGAGGAGGACAAGATGAGTGTCTGCTCCAACGGACCCGTGAGTAGGGCACGCACGCAAGCCATCACACAAGCAACCCAATCCTTGGTCATGATATGCTTCATTAGCTTCGGCAACACCACCGAATTCACCGCTATCACGTTTTTTGGATTTTGAGGTTATTTAGTCGAGCGTTCCCTGTCGTGTGCCCCATATCGCGCGTCCTCCACTGCGCGTTGTCTCGTGTGCCTCTGTGGTGCACTCCATGTCGCGCGCCCTGCGGCACGACCCATGCCGCACGCTTCCTATCATGTTATTCACACTTAGTCGTTTTGAAGTTATTTTGACATTTTGTTACTATTTTGGGATCATTGCTAATTTGAGGTTATATGCTCGGGCGTGGCGCGTCACGTGTCGTGGGCCGATAGTCCAAGCCCAATGGAGTTTAACAAATATTATTTTCTATCTTCCTAGCTTAGGCTTAGCTTAAATACTTGTTTTCATCATTAGAACAATTACGTTTAATTTGCTTAAGTTTTATCAAAGTTGAGGTTATCTCCTTGCTTCAGCTTTAGGAGTACGTATAAACATCTATCTTGTTGTGGTTATACAAATCAAGACTCATCTCTTCGAGCAAGACTCATCTCTTTGAGTCCAAGAAGCGATCATCTCTTCGATCGTCCCAGAGATCATCTCTTTGATCTCAAAAAGGCCATATCTTTTGTCCTATCAACCTTGATCTCTTTTGAATGTCTTTCTACGAATTTCTCTCAGGTTTTTGTAAAATTCAACAAGGGTTTGCACCCAAGGCATCCACGGCAACCACAGGAGACACGCCATCAATTTGGTGAGCGAGAAACCTCTAAGGTGCGAGCGAGACCAAGTTCATTGCTTGGCTTGACGATGTTGCGTTTCAACGCTCTTGCGATCATCTCAACGGGCATGTTCGCATCAACTGGTATTAGAGCCATTATCAAGCTATGTTTTTTCTTGTCTTTTCTTGCGAATCTTGAAATTTACTTGCATAAACTCCAAAATCTTGATTTTTTTCACCTACCGCCGCCCGCTCCACCGCAGCTGCGTTCACCCTTCTGTGCACCCCATGTCGTGCCTTTTGTACGGCCGAAACCCTAGGTTGATCAATGTCTCCCAAGACTGTGATCTTTGACTTTGCAAAGTTGGTAGCCAAATCTTGCCATATCTTATCTTTCCTTTGATAGCATTATCTTTCTTTCCTTGCGAGTAGATAACTTTTCCTTTTAATTCTTGTGGATCTTTTTCTCTTCTAAATTAATTTGATAGAATTGCATGCTAGGATTTTGTTTCCATAATTATTGTTGCACGACTTCTCTTCTCTCACAAGGAAATTCTATCTTCTGAGATTCTTTCTTGAAAAAAAAATTCTCGTGGCCGATAAAAAAAACTTGTCTTCCAACAAACCCTAAAATTTTCTAAGGAAGAGCAAAAAAAAAAGCCTAAGGCAATCTAGGGTAAAGCCTTATTCACCATAACGCAAGATCTACTAAGCTCATCTCTCCGCTTCTCTATGGAACACAACACTCAATAGGTTTTTTACTTTCTTGCTTGATTTCTTGACGATTAATTTTAAGGATTTGAACTTGATCTTCTTGACTTGACTTGATAAGGACGCTTGTTTAAATTGATTGTTGGCTATATTTTCCTTCTTGCCATACTTCAAACCTCTCCCTCCTCACAAGAAGCAAAAAATAGTTCCCTTTATGCGGAAATTTTCTTGGTTTCTTGTGAGACAAGGACTTGGTTTAACTTTGGTTGCTTTTTCTTTGATTTGTTTGATCTATTGCTTGTTTTATTATCACTATAGGTAGCTTTTCAATGGACATCGCGACCCAACCCGCTACTCAAGACATCGTCGCGCAAATCATTCGTAACGCGCAGGACGCATACGCAGTGCTCCAACCGCAACTCGCCGCGAAGGAAGCCGAGATTATCGAGCACGAGGAAGCCAACAACGAGGCACTGCAAGAGCACGACACCGAGATCGCGCGATTATGTGCCACCAATAGCACCCGCACGATCCCCATGGTCAAGCCAACAGTGTAGTGGAATGACGCCGCCTAGTCTCGCGGCAAGGAGCCTACTATTGCCCCCATGGTGCACCCTACGCAACTGTACTCCCAGGTTGAGAGTTACCACAACCAGCCAGGGTGAGTGGACGCGTGTGACCACTACGATCCAACCTTAGCGACTCCGCGGCACCATGGCTCCCATGATGATGAGGCCTCCGACGCTGGCCCCTCTCGCAGTTTTCAGTTGTCAATGGAACCCTATCCCTATGTCAACACACATGACCGCAAGAGGACAACAAAGAACAACGCGTGCTACCACAGCGCCATCGACACGGAACACAACAACAGTGACTTCCACGATTTCGCCATAGACGATGAACACTTGGAAGCCGCGGCTTGCCCCCCTGAAGTCCCCAATGTCGGAGACCCCCTTCTTGACTATGAGGAGGATGAAAACTACATCCCTGGAGGAAGATTGCCAGCGCGCGCCCAGCGCGTCGAGTTCTACATTCTTCCCTCGCGCGACAGTTGCACTCACAAAGGAGACACGACGTCGCGAATTGCACCCCACGCATGAGCGCGCGCGACGCACGCCATGACATGTTCCCGCCTCGCGACGATCGACGCGACTGCCATCACCAGCCTGTGAACCCGCCTATGGTTCATAACCAATGACACGATATTCAGGTAAAACTCAGTAACTTTGCTGGTGAATATGATGCTTATAAATTTCTTGAATGGTAGCAATCCACAGACTATGTTATTGTCCATTGCCAATATTTGGAGCAGAGAAGGTCAAAATTGAGACCTTGCACTTCACTGGAGCCGCACGTGCTTGGTGGTTTCGCTTAACCAATGAGCGTGCTAGGAGACGATTGGATCCAATCTCAAGTTGGAATCAACTTATCTATGTGATGACTAAGCAGTATGTGCCTATGGACTACAAGGAAGACATGCGTCTCAAGATTGCCATGGCGACGCAAGGGTCTCGCATCTCATTAGAGTTCTTTGCCGAGTTAGAGGATATGTGTCACAACTCACATGGTTGGCGTGCACCCTGCTCCTTCGGCTATGAGGTCCATGTTTCTACGTGGTTTAGATATTGAGGTTCCCAAGCAACTAAGGATCCACAACATCAAGGACCTCAACACCATGACGCACATGACTATGGAGATTTACGTGCAACTCCAAAGGAATAAGAAGGCTGCTTGGTCACGCTCCAACCCCATGAAAGGTTCTATCCCAAGTTCCAATTTTTCCCCTAATTTTGTGTGCAACTGTTCGGAGCCCAGGAATGCCCTTGTGATGCCCGCAACGGCGTCCCCTCACAGCGTGCTGCCTGTACGCGTCAGCGCCCCGCTAGCGTGCCCCAGGATGACCGCGCTCGCAACCGCATGTGCTTCAAGTGTCAAGGCCGCGGTCATCTTTTGCGGGACTGCCCCAACAATAAGTGAGTCCTCTTCTCCCAGGCTGGCTATGAGTCCTTCGATGACGAGCCACTTAATGAGGACAACGCCCCCCATGTCGAAGACAATCTAGATGGCGCCGAAGGTGACATCGATGACGCCTACTACTACAGCATGCTAGGCGAAAACGAAGGCACCCAGTTTGGCCTAGTCACACGCCGCATCCTCACGGGGAAGGAGGGCACACTCGTGGATCAATGTGAGAATTTGTTATACACGCGCTGTTTGGTCAAGACTGCCGACTTTAGTGTGATTATTTATGGAAGGAGTTGTTGCAACTTCATCAATGAGAAGGTGATCCACCATCTCAATCTAGAGACAACCCCTCACCCCCAGCTTTATAGCCTCCAATGGATCTCCAAAGGTAACAGTGGAAATGTGGTAAAAAGGCAATGCCACGTCACCTTCAATACTGGCTATTATGAAGACACTATTTTGTGCAATGTTATTGCTATGGATTCCACTCACTTGCTTCTATGACACCCTTGGCAATTTGACAAGCGCACTCTATACGATGGTTTCCTCAACCACTACGTCTTCATGCACAATGGAAAGAGGATCACTTTACTCCTCATGAGCCCCAAGGAAATCCTCCAAAATCAAGTGGAGCGTCACCACGTTAAGACTATTGAACATGCCTAGTCACAAACCGCTGCCGCAACACGACCCAGCAACGCAGCGAGCTCCAACGATGCGATGTGCCCCAGCGCTTCTATTGCCAGCACGCGCCACAGCGACGCGAGTATCAGTGCGCACCCCAGCGCGTGCGGCTGCGATGCCAACGACATTGCTTTCCCCAGTGCCCAGCCTACGATGCACTCCCCGCCTACAACGCATTCTAGCTCCCCGACGCCAATGCCTTTGAAGGGTAAGTGCGAGAAGCGCCTCGTGCTGGAGCGTTCCTGGGACATCACCCTAGTGCTTTAGGGACGTCAACCGTGTTTTCTCTTGCTCCCTAATGCGTGTCTTTTGAATGTCAAGGATGTGGTGGACTTACCCCCTTTGGTATCCTCTCCTTTGCTGAAATTTAAGGACGTGTTTCCAGAGGATCTCCCCGATGGCTTGCCGCCTATGCGAGGCATAGAGCACCAGATTGAATTTGTGTTAGGCGCCTCCTTGGCCAACCGCACAACCTATCGCGCCAGTCCGTGGGAAACCAAGGAGTTCCAACACCAGGTCCAAGAGCTTATGGACAAGGGCTACGTCCGTGAGAACCTTAGTCCTTGTGCCATCCTAGTCATTCTTGTCCCCAAGAAGGATGGATCATGGAGCATGTGTGCTGATTGTCGCGTAATCAACCAAATCACGGTGAAGTATCGCCATCCTATTCCTAGACTAGATGATATGATAGATGAGCTTCATGGATCCACTTGTTTTCTAAGATTGATTTGAAAAGTGGCTATCACCAAATTAGGATGAAGGAAGGTTATGAGTGGAAAACGGCATTCAAGACCAAGTACGAGCACTATGAGTGGTTAGTGATGCCATTCGGCCTCACTAATGCACCCAACACGTTCATGAGGCTCATGAACCAAGTCTTGAGAGCGTACTTGGGCAAGTTTGTCATAGTCTACTTTGATGACATTCTTGTTTACAGCAAGACTTTAGAGGATCATTTGACACACCTTAGGGTCGTGTTACAGTGTCTTAGGAAGGAGAGTCTTTACGCTAATCTAGGTAAATGTTCTTTTTGTTCGGACTCCACTATTTCATTGCTTTTGTTGTTAGCCAGGATGGACTACGCATCGACCAGGAGAAGATCCTCGCCATAGAAGAGTGGTCGCGCCCTACCACGGCGACCATGGTATGTTCCTTCTTAGGGCTCGTAGGCTTCTATCGTCGCTTCGTGAAGGACTTCTCCACGATCGCTGCACCACTGCATGAACTCACTAAGAACAACGCGGCCATCGACTGGAGTGACACTCACGAGGCCGCCTTCGCCGCGCTCAAGGAGCGCTTGTGCCGCGCACCACTACTCCAACTATCGGACTTCACCAAGACTTTCAAAGTCAAATGCGATGCCTCTCACCATGGCATTGGAGGCATTCTACTCCAGGAGTGCATGCCCATTGACTATTTCAGTGAGAAGCTCACCGGCGACACCCTTAACTACCCTACATACGACAAGGAGCTCTATGCGCTTTTTAGGGTGTTGAAGACGTGGCAACACTATTTGTGGCCCAAGGAGTTTTTCATTCACTCTAACCACGAGGCTTTGAAGTACCTCAAGAGCCAAGTCAACCTCAACTGCCGCCATGCACATTGGTTGAATTCATTGAGACTTTTCCATATGTGATTTAATACAAGAAAGGGAATGAGAATGTGGTAGCTGATGCCCTTTCTCGCAGGTACGTTCTCTTCAGTCACCTTGATGCTTCCATTTTAGGTTTTTCCCTTATTAAGGAGTTGTATGTTTATGATGAGGGTTTTAAGACAATGTTTGAGGCTTGCGTAGAAAATGGAGAGTCTAGTGGTTTTGTTGTGGATAATGGCTACTTATTTAAGGAGGGAAAATTATGCACCCCTGGGACTTCTATTCGTAGGCTATTGATACAAGAAGCACATGAGGGTCGAGGGCTCTTTACAGTAGCCAAAATTGTCGCCGCGCTTAAGGAGCATTTTTATTGCCCTAAGATGGTTCACCATATGACTAGGTTTTGTAAGTTGCAGGACATGTTAGAGGGCTAAGTCTAGATCGAGTCCTCATGGATTGTACAACCTCTTGCCTATACCGACTACCCCTTGGAAGGACATATCAATGGATTTTATTTCGGTATTGCCAATATCTAAGAAGGGGAGGGACTCGATATTTGTGGTTGTTGATCACTTTTCTAAGATGGCTCATTTTATTCCTTTCAAGATGACTCGTAATGCTTCGGATGTTGCTAGTCTATTTTTTAGCATGTGGTGAAATTCCATGGAATTCCTAGGACTATAATTTCAGATCGTGACACTAGGTTTTTGACCTATTTTTGGAAGTCTTTAAGGTCGAAGTTGGGGATGCACTTGCTATTTTGAACTAGTTATCACCCCCAAATTGACAGCCAAACAGATGTCACTAATAGGAATTTTGGCACTTTATTGCGTACTATGTTGAAGTCTAACCTCCGCAGGTAGGAAGAATGTTTTCCTTTGTTGAGTTCTCTTACAATAGGTACATGCATTCGGCGACGAAGATGATGCCATTTGAGGTTGTCTACGGCCTCAACACCCACACACTGTTGGATTTGATGTCGCGCTCCATGAAAGACAAGGAGAGCGTCAAGGGACCGCATCATGCGGAGTTTGTCCAAGAACTGCACCAGCGGACGAGAGCGCAGCTTGAGCACTGCACGATGCAATACAAGGCGCAAGCTGACCGCGACATGTGCCATGTGATATTCGAGCCCGGATAAATGGTGTGGCTCCACCTTCGTCGCGAACACTTCTCAACCAAGAGACGCATGAAGCTTGATGTCCGCGAAGATGAACCCTTCAAGGTCTTAGAGCGCCTCGGCGATAACGCGTATAGACTTGAGCTCCCCGACGACTACGGCGCACATCCATGCTTCAATGTGGCCGATCTGTCTCCCTAAACTCCCCTGAGCATGACGAGGACAAAGTAGAGATGCTTCGCTTCCAAGAAAGGTAGAATGATGGCTCTCTACCCTCACCCTTGATGGCAAAGGACGAGGAGGACAAGATAAGTGTCCACTCCAACGGAACAGTGACTAGGGCACGCGTGCGACCCATTGCGCAAGCAACCCAATCCTTGGTCACGAGATGCTTCGCCAGCTTCGGCAACGCCACTGAACCCACTGAAGTCACCGTTGTCACGTTTTTTGGGTTTTGAGTTTATTTAGTCAAGCCATTGCGGGCGCACTCCCTGTCTCTCGCCCTCTGACGTGCGTCCTCCGGGGTGCGATGTCTCGCGTTCCTTTGCGGCGCGCTCTCTATCATGCGCCCTGCAGTGCGCCCCATGTCGTGTGCTCCCTATCCCGCTTTCCATACTTAGTCATTTTGAGGTTATTTTGACATTTTGTTACTATTTTGTGATTATTGCTATTTTGAGGTTTTATGCTTGGGCGTGGTGCGTCACGTGTCGTGGGCCGCTAGTCCTAGCCCAATGGAGTTTATTATTATTCTTTTTTTTTTATCTTCCTAGCTTAGGCTTAGCTTAAAT
Source organism: Rheum nobile (assembly GCA_027886185.1). NCBI lineage: Eukaryota > Viridiplantae > Streptophyta > Magnoliopsida > Caryophyllales > Polygonaceae > Rheum > Rheum nobile. Next base: position 18,187,933 of record WOAB01000485.1, read on the forward strand.
ACTTGTTTTTCATCATTGGAACAATTATGTTTCATTTGCTTAAGTTTTATCAAAGTTGAGGTCATCTCCTTGCTTGGGCTGTAGGCGTCAAAATATAAATCTTGTTGTGGTTTTATGAATCAAGACTCGTCTCTTCGAGCAAGACTCATCTCTTTGAGTCCAAGAAACGATCATCTCTTCTATCGTCCCAAAGATCATCTCTTTGATCTCAAAAAGGCCATACCTTTGTTCCTATCAACCTCGATCTCTTTCGAGTGTCTTTCTACAAATTCCTCTCGGGTTTTTGTGCAATTCAACAAGGGTTTGCACCCAAGGCTTCCACGGCAACCATGGTAGTCACGCCATTACATTGGTGAGCGAGAAACCTCCAAGGCGCGAGCAAGACCAAGTTCATTGCTTGGCTAGACGACCTTGCGTTCTAGGGCTCTTATGATCATCTCAACGAGGACATTCGCAATACCAAGTGCACACGTGGATTGTTCATTGGCTCGAGGAGGCTATGCTTCCCGCACATGCCGCGGCCTTGTGCTACGAGGTTGATGTTGAGATGTAGACGCATGGGAATGGATCTAGGATTTTGGGCTTGGGCTTAGGCCCATTTTTTGGAAGCCACATTTATGAGTGGACTATCTCGAGGTGTTGACAACGTATCCTCTTCACCTTCCATTTCCACGAGCGCTTCATCGTTTCCTCAAGTCATCCGCCATTTTGTTGCCCATGGAGCCATCATCAAGCAAGAACGCCCGAAGGATCAACCCTACTTCAAAGAACCGACGTTTAAGGATCCTTAGATAACATCAAGTTGTCTAGGAAGTAAAGAGGAATTTAATGATGAAATCTAACCAAGACAATAATCAAAACTCAAGAGAAAGTGTCAAGAAATATAATTTGAATGAAAGAAATCACACAACTTGAAACTAAGCACAAAGGGTTTTGATCTAGTGAGGGTTTGACTCTACTCTTCTGTTTATTGTTTTGTACTAAGGCCAAGATTTGCAAGGCCGAAACACATTGTGTTTTTGTTTTACCTAATCCAAGCTTTGAAAGGCTGGACACTTTGTTTTTTTTTTATGTAGGCTTGAGCAAAACACAAAATTGATGGGTAACAAGTGTGATGGATGAGTAAGGCAAGAGAAAGATGATGAAAATCTGGAAAATAAAATCAACAAACAAGGCAAGAAATCTAGTGCTAGAGAAATAATATTGCATGAATCATACCTAGCAAATATATTCAATCAACTTAACTATTATGTAAAATTTTGGACTGACTCTTGGGTTCTAGACTGTGACCTAGTACCCTACTTTGACAATACTACTGAAATTACTTTAATGGCTTCTCATTTCATTACTCCTAATCATCAATGAGAAATACAAAAACTACAAACTCTTCTTCCACCATATGTTGTTTCTAAAATCATTATAATACATATCTCGACAACTCCGGATGAAGATCGGATAATCTAGAAATTTTCTACAAATGGTGACTTCACAGTCAAATCGGGTAGACCTTTAATACAATCACAACCTTCTAGTTCGCAATGCCACTTCTCTTCTTGGATCTGGAAATAAAAAATTCCATCTAATATCCAACATTTTTTTTGGAAAGTAGTTTCTGATTGTCTTCCTACCACAGAAATGTAGTCTATGTAATTCTAATAATAAAGACATGAACCACCTTTTTTTTATTTTCCGTATACCCAAGAAATGATCAATAACCTGCAAACTCGTCTGCATTGAACATTTTTCATTCAATCAACATTTGACTTTATTACCGGTTTTAATTATATTATAACATCTAACGACTAACGCCTCGCCTGAACCCATGTTCTTCCTTTGGTGGACTATTTGGAATCATCGTAACTCAATAATTTGTGGGAGAAACAATAACAACCAAACTATTTCACCCTCCGACCAAGCATACTTCCAATTCCAATCTTGGTATAGTTCGCCCCTATGCTGCTCGACTCCTTCCATTAAGCGTAATAGAGTTCGCAGTACGAATAGGACTTGGAAAAAAACACCCTCCTGAATGGGCTAAGTTAATCTTTGATGGATCCAAAAAACTTGACCATTCTTCCCACATTGGTTACATAATCCGTATTTTGAATGGAAGGATTATTTCCATTTATTGTGACCACATTCCAAATATCACTATCCTGTGCACAAAAGCATATGCGGATTTGTTTGGTATTCGCAAAGCTGTTAGTTTGAACATAAAACATTTAGTTACAGAAGGTGACAATTTATCTCTCATTAATGCCATTATAGGAACCTGGAAATTCTCATGGGAAATCCACTCAATTGTTCTTGACATTACTACTTTACCTTCTTCTTTTAGTTCTATACAAGTACACCACTGTTTCAGGGAAGCAAATCATGAAGCTGATTTTCTAGCTAAACATGACATCAATTCAACTGGCATTTCGAACATGGAGCGGGTGCTCTCCTCCATTAATCTTACCGAGCAAGAACTTCTTACATCTAGATATGAGTTCAATTTCTTGAACTTAATGTATGACAATTTTTGTAATCACTTTGTAAAGATCATCCATTGCCATGATTCAAGAATGCCTTTTTTGTTAAAGAATGAGTCATATTGTTTGCCTTGTATAAAAAAAAACTTAACTATTAAGTAATTGAGCAAAATATGGAATTACATCAAAGATTATGCAAAAATATATTTTCTCACTATAAAAGCAAGGAAGCAAGGGTTGCACAAGATTGAGCAATGGGGTGGGCTGGCTTGCAAGGCTTGGTGGGGGATGATGGTCCACGAGTGGTGAATGGGTGGTGATGATGGTGTGTGGTTTGCTGGTGGTGGCAGAAATATGTACAAATGTCGATTTCAAAAATGCACACACGTGCACCCTCTCATCCCCCCCCCCCCCCCCCCAATACACGTTTTTTTATTTAGAGTTCGTTTGTGCCAAATTATTCCGTTTTTTTGCCTTTTTTAATCTAGGCCTTTGTTATGTTGGATCGAGTGGCCCACGTACACTCATTTTTCACCTGGGTGGGCTTTCACACCTGATCCACCCTCTTTCTCTAATGTATTATATTTATATTTAGCAAAATTTTGCATGGTAGTCACAAGGTATTATGAATTCTAAATGATACATAACATTTTCAGCAATTTCGGGTAGTAACCACGAAATTTCGCAAATTATGCATGGTAACCACAAAATATTATAAATAGTATAAAATATTTGCAAATTATCCATATTTTATACTGAATTATACAACAAAAAAACAATTTTTATTACATATAATTGAAAAAAGAACCTTATCTCAATTTTTTTTTAAACAACCTATATTTATATTTTTGGAAAAATTTGTAGGAAACTACTCTCATGTACACTTTGTATGTCATTTTTTTTCAAAAAACCACCAAATTTTATATTTTATTATACAACACTTTTTACTTCCTTAAAATATTAAATTTACAAAAACATGAAGTGAAGATATCGTTGTAAAAGAAGTAAAAAAAATTGTGGATTTAGTCAAAATGACATGTGCCTTTGAAATTTTGATAAAAAAAAGTTTGGTTTTTAGAAGAGAAATTTGTAAAAAAAAAAAAGGTGTTTTTATTAAAATAATTATTTGAACGAAAGGAATAATTTTTTTTGTCATGAAAAAATTGTAAATAAGAGTGGTTTTCTCTATTTAAAAATAATAATTATGAATTTGTCTAGAAAAATTAAGATTAGGTGTTTTTAAAAATATCACAAAATTATAATATTTTTTGTAATTTAGTTAAAAATGTGGCTAATTTGCAAATATTTGTGGTTCGTTATAATGTACTTACCATGCGGAATTTGAGAAATCGCATGGCCATCACGCAAAATTTTAGTAAACATTGTGTGCCATGTAGAATTTGTGAAACCCTTGTCATTACAATGCGAAATTTCTAATTAAATGACATGTTGATTGTTGAAAAAGTCTTCTCACATAACACTCCCCTTAAATCTCAATAAATATGTTGGTTGTAAACAACTTTGTATTTATTATTATATTTGTTGAATCGTAGTGTATTAGACAAGGAACGGTGTGACTGTTTCCTGGGCAGCGGAAATAAACAAAGATTCAAAGTAACAACAAAGTTCACAAACGTATACTTGTATTATTAAGAATTGTACAATCTCACAAGTCTTCTCTCCACCTATACCCTAGGTTATAAGACTTTGAGTGCAATCAACTCTCAATGACACAAGAACACAACAAGACCCTAAGTTGTACAATCTCACAAGTCTTATCTCCACCCACTCACACACAGTTCCTAGGCTTCTAGACTTTGAGTGCAATCAACTAGTAACAACACAAGAACATAAGAAAATCCTAAGCAATCAAGTACATACCCGTACCTTGCCTTGGATCTCCGATCTCAACTTTACAATAAGCTCCTTGTAGTCTTCAATGGGATAGATGAGATACATTTCCCCAAGGTAAACTCATCTATATATAGTGGTAGAAAAGATATCTTACCAAATTACCAAATAGTTAGCAACCCCGCTATATAAGGTAACGGTGAAAGATTTTCTTTCCAACTAAACAATTCAGCTCATAAACACATAGTTTCCATCTATAAACTTTCCTAAGACTCATTATCTTTCTCTTCTTTTCCAAGTAAAATTCAAAATCTCGTTTCCTTGTATAACTGAGTCAATCTGGGAACAACTGACAATTCTCTGCGTTCCGCATCGTTCCACAGCCGTTGTTTCCATATATAGAATTTCCTTGTATAGAAACCACGCGCTTTCAATTTTCCAATTTGCTTCTCGCGTAACTGTTCCTTGTTTCCACAACGTTCCGTTGCACTCCTCTGCTTTCTCTTCTTCACATGATTTCCATTGTTCCCTAATTCTTTCATAAAACCTGAAACGCATAGGAACAACAAAAAACCATAAAACATAGTGGTGTTTATCATCATCAAAACCAGAGGGAACGTCAAGGTTCCAACAATTTCCCCCTTTTTGGTGATGACAAACCCACTCAAAAATTGTTCGATCAAAACAAAGAGTAAAAAGCAAAAAGACATAAATCATCATGCATCTACCGAAGTCCAGACGAGTTTCCAAGTTGTACTTCTCGCTTGAAGGTTCATTAATTACGTGCATACCCGTACTTATCTTATTTAGTGACAAAACACACATTTTACGTTATAAGCTTTTAAGAACATCATCTCATCGCGAGAGATATCGAAGGGAATAAATCCCGAGTGTCGGCACCAGTTGTTGTGCACCTACCCTGAGTAAGGGTACAGTCATGACCAGAGAAAGTATTAGGGCAAAAATTCTCCTAATACCAGTTATAAAGAAACGACTAGACCTCGCGAGGTACATAGCGTTCCTACAAATACTTGTTCTAACTAAACAGTTAAAACCGCACAATAGTCCATATCAATGCCATCATGGCGATCACAATTATAATAGCGTTGTTTCTAGCAGTATATACAACCTATTATAATATCACATTTTATATCACATATGTTTATCAAAACTGTTTCCAAACGAAAATCAAGTGTTAAGTAAAATTTTATGTCAAATGAATAATAGCAGTTCATACCTTCAAGTTGCATCATCGTTCCCCCTCAGCACTAGCATCGTCCAGAAATTCAGAAAGAATTAGGAACAATTAAACTGTTACCTCTCTTTACTGAGTTCTTCGCACAATTTTCCACACTTCCCCCTTTTGGCTTCATCAAAAGATCAAAAACAAACAGGGGAACGACATATCGAAGCAACAGTTACTAGCAAAGAAAAAGTTCATTTAACTTGCAAGGAATTGATTACAAAAATCAAAAGACAACTTGGCAAACAAGCACAAAAGGATCAAAATGCAAACACTTAAACAAGATAACATAGTAGAAAGCCAAGAGAAGAGGGTAAGACGGGCTGGATAAGAAAAGGTGTCCACTCAAGACTCAGATTCTTCCTTCCGTTCCTTGTCCTTGTTGAGGAAGTGTTCAAGAAGCAGCGACATAATATTCTTAATTTCGCACACCTCAGCAAGCATTTGGCCTTGCACAGAGCTGTTCCTTGAAGTTCCCTCGTGAGGCTCGTGTTTCAGCGCTTCGAAAGGGGGCAACGTTCCCTTATCATCCCCTTGATACTTCATTTTGCTGATGTTCACCATGTCGAGCTCAATGACCATGGTAACCTCGTCTTCTTCTCTGTAGACTTTCTTTTTCTTTTCTTTTCTTTTCTTTCTTTCTTTCTTTCTTTCTTTCTTTCTTTCTTTCTTTCTTTCTTTATTTCTTTCTTTCTTTCTTTCTTTCTTTCTTTCTTTAACTCTTTTTGCAGCAAAGTAGTCGTTCATTTCTTCAGTTCCATCAAATCAACATTTAACTTCTCTTTCTCAATGAAGCAACGTTCTTCTGCAATTCTCAACGTTCCTCTGATTGTTCTTGTTACTGACGTTCCTGTACACAGTTCCCCCTCAAGCCAAGTTCTATCTAGAAAACTCCGAGATACTTGAGTGGATGAAAAGGCCAGTTTGGATATTTTATGGGGTTCACACAAAATAACAAAGATATAACCAAACAAAAATAAAGGTAGGGAACAATGACGATCCAGATAATGATTCCCAGTAAAAGTTGGTAAACAAAGAGAGGTGCATAGGGAACGTTTACCTGGATCCAAGCTTGGGACGGCAGTGCAACCAATAATCATTTTGGCTTGTAATAAGGGTTCAGATAATCAAATCGGTTGCTTTGGGCTTGAAAGAAGATGTTATCATGTAAAAATGAAGCACATATGATCAAGAATAGAAGTTGCAAGAAGTTTTCTGAAATAGTGTAACACAAAGCACATAGCAAGAATAATAAACAAGTCATTTGCAAATAACATGCGATAAAGCAATTGTTCCCTTGTTTAAAAATGATCGATCTAGCCAATCACTGAGGGAATAGTGGAAGTGGAGTTCCTCAATTTAGAGAGATCATCCGAAGGAGCATTCTCAAATACTCAAAGGGTTTTCTATCCAGTGCTTTGGTGAAGATATCTGCAACTTGTTCTTCTGTCCTGCAATGATCCACTCTAATGAAATTTTTCTCAACATTATCACGAAGAAAATGATGATGAATATCAATATGCTTAGTACGTGAGTGATGAACAAGATTTTTGAAAATGTTGATAGCACTAGTTTTATCACACATAATGGGAACGGTGCCAAGAGACATACCAAAATCCTCCAATTGTTGTTTGAGCCATAATACATGGGCACAACAAGAGGCAGCAGTTACATACTCAGCTTCGGCGGTGGAAAGAGCAACAGAATTTTGCTTCTTTGATGCCCAAGAGACAAGACATGGGCCAAGGAACTGTGTCGTCCCTGAAGTGCTTTTGCGATCCACTAGGTGGCTGGCAAAATCAGCATCAGTGAAGCCCACAAGTTCAGACCCACTGTTCCTTGGATACCAAAGACAGAGATGATCGTTCCCTTTCAAGTACCGCATGATCCGTTTGACTTCAATTAGGTGTGACTCCTTAGGATTTGCCTGAAATATTGTAGCATCCACATCTTTGACATTCAAATCTGCATTATCTTGATGTTTGAGTTCAACACAACTTCTCATGTTCCTACTATTTCTCAACATCTCTTGTCTCTAAGGGAAACGGTTCCCTTAGAGTGTCGTTGAAGTGAGGTGAGATGATCTCTATTGCCCAACATATGGCATGAGCATGCGCTATCAATGAACCACCTGTTGTTCCCCCTCACTGCATCCTGCATTGAGAAGGTTAGTGTTTCGCGACCCAGGCAAGCTTGGCTTTACATGGTCGCTTAGAGACAAAGTGATATTTTCTAGGTTTAGGATGGAACATATCAGGAGATGCATCATAATCATTCAAATCAACATTGTTACTTCTACTGTTCCTTCGCTGAGTGTGCTCTTCAGTGAACTTTTGTTTCTTAGCACAATTTTTCATAACATGGCCGTTGTTCCCACAATGCCAGCAAATCTTATAATAGTCCCCAAGGTGTACTTACGGTTTGGGACATGCATTCTACGTTGCTTGGCTCTAATTGGGTCAGTGTAGGATCGAGATTGTTAGACAAATAACTAAGGAACTAAGAATAGCAATTCTCAGTTCCCTTCGCAGCGGAATTTAAACAATCAAGCACAAATGAACAAGTTCCTTATAGTGGAAACCTTTGATTGCCAACTAGCAATCCAGGATAAAAACCACTACCTTTCTTTCGAAAGGATTTCAAGGTCTACTTCTTGATTTCTTATCTCTTTTGGTTACAGCTTATCCTAGGAACAAACACACAGTTTCTTTACCTTACACACAGTTAGGCAATCCTGGATAACTTAACACAATCAATAATCAATCCAAGAAACAGACCTTAGCACCTAGGAACTATCTCACTTACAGTCACAGGAACTTAGCACTCAGCTCTTTGATTCCTTGACTGGTTCCTCTTGATCTCGGTTTACTTTGATGATCTTGTTTGAAGGTTCACACTTTGATGTTTGCTATTGAGTGTGATTCGTATTTTTGTGCTTTTTGATAACCTTTGAGTTAGTCTTGCTTTTATAGTGGATTCTTCGCAGCTTGATCTTCTCTTGGTTCCCACAGATCGAGCTTGCCCTAGGATGTGTGGTGATCCTTGATCCACGCTGTCTTTGACATGTACCAATAACCTAGGCAGCTCAGAATCCTTCTTTAGTTGGTCAACTACTTCAGCCAAGTCGTTCTCCAACTTCCTTCTTCCGAGGTTCGACAAGCTGGGCACTTTGGAACTGTCTTCTGGACAGCGACAGGTTCCATGACAAGTCGATTTCACCTTTCTCTGTCCGAGGTTATGTGTTCTAGGCATCTTGTTGTTTTTCTCTGGACGGTGACAGCCTTTGGAAGCTTCGCACAAGTTGCTTTCACCTTTCTCTTGTCCGAGGTTGGTGTTCCCAGATTTCTCGGGAAGAGCAACATCACATGTTGCATTTATGGGCACACCTGGGTTCCTTTGGCTTGCTTGTTTGGTTTCTTTATCTTGTTTGGCTTCCATGGTTTCAGTAACTGTCCTATGGTTCCTCTAAACACATCTTTGAGATAAAACATTAGTATTAAAATATTTGTCATCTTCAAAAGTAGAGAAACTGAGGAAATGAACTCTCAGGGGAACCGAAGTTCCAGAGTTTCATTTCCTAACAATTTCCCCCTTTTTGATGATGACAAATATAAGGAACCTGGCAACATAATAGGAACATGAAATTCATGAGAACAGTTGAGCTAAGGGATTTTCAACTTTAAAAAATATTGATAGAACATTCAATAGTTGCAAATTCCCCCTAAGCAAATGAACTAAGTTATTCAAGTTCCCCCTTAGAAGTAGAACGGGTTCAAAGTTCCTATAAGTCCAGTAGTTCCAATAATTCAAGGTTCCTATCCATTCTTCCCCCTTTTGACATCATTGAAAAGATCAAGTTACTTATCAAGTATAGGATATCAATGTGAAATAAACAATTTGTGTTAAACCCATGACAGTGACCATAATAGAAACTTAAGGCAAAGACAAATGATGCATTAGAAACATTATCATAAGAGTTCATTAATCATTAAAGTCAAGTACATTGCCCAGAGATGCATAGTGGAAAGAGAAACAAAAGAGCACAACCAACTTGACATTAGACAAAATAAGGATAGAAGAGGGGAGTATGACCCTAGGGAACTATTAGCACACTGTGATGTTATAGCACTGGGAACTAGGAGAGACGTTCATATGGCAGCGTAGTGGCCTCCTCTTCAGTTTCTTTCTTTTCTGCAGTTCCTTCATCTTGGCCTGTTGTCATCTTATCGGCATGATTACCTCCAATTGAGCAAGGTTAAGATTGAGGTTTTTCTTGTCCATTTGAGGAGCTTTGTGTTTTGAGAGAGACAGGTGAACATGAGATTAAGAGAAGGCGTGAGAGAACAGAGTGCTCGGCTCAATCAAACAGGAAACCTTAAATAACCCTTGAGCAATTTTGGAGCCGTTGAGAATCAAGCCATTGGAGATATTTTTGGGAACTCTGAAGAGTTGAAACGGCTAATTTTCTTGAAGCTTTTGCGCCTTTGCAACGGTCACAAATTCAAAGATTAGATGCTCAAAAATGGCAACTGTTCAAGGCTGAGAAGACGTCTCTGACGCTGTGAGATTTGCCATAAATACTGTCTTGGGAGGAGTAATTCTCTTACTAGCCGTTTAATGGGTAGCCCATCCTAGTTCCTTTCTGGCGATATATTCAGTGTGCTAGAGGGATATATGGGAACTTTGATGTGGGTTTAAAAACATGGAACCGAAAAGTACGTTCCCATACACGGAATCAAGGAGGCCATTTATCGCATTGCATAATAATTCCCATAGAGGGTTAAAAGATGGATCCTAGGGAATTAAATTGAGCAATGAGGCAAGGAGGGTCATAGTACACAATCATCATTTCGGCTTGTATTATTGGGTTAGAATATGATCAGATTGTGACTTTTGGGCCAACAAAGAAACTTGAACAATGAAAGAGTTGAAAGAATAATGAGGACCAAATGACACAAACTAAGAAAATTTTATCAAAGCCTTTTTAAGAAACCATTATGGAAAAGAGGGTTTGTAGCAAAAGATATAACACAGAGATACCAAGACTTAACAAGTAAAGGATCTTATACTAGTTAATCAAGGGAACTGGAGAAGAGCCTTTAAGCTAAGGTCACTGCTAGGTTATAGAAATCATTCTTAGTTCTAATCTAAGGTTCTCAAAGGGAAACTCTATTCAAAGCTTTGGTGAATATGTCTGTAACCTGATCTTCAGTTCTACAAAATTTCATAATGATGTTCCCTTTTTCAACATGATCTCTAAGAAAATGATGTCTTATGTCTATATGCTTGGTCCTAGTATGATGCACAGGATTCTTAGAAATGTTTATAGCACTGGTATTATCACAAAGAATAGTGAGAGGACCATAAGACATACCGAAATCCGCGAGTTGTTGCTTTAGCCAGAGGAGTTAGGAACAACAGGAGGCAGCAGCGATGTACTCGGATTCTGTGGTGGAGAGAGAGACTGAGACTTGTTTCTTTGAGCCCCATGACACAAGGCAGGGGCCTAGGAACTGTGCCATTACAGAGGTGTTCTTCCTATCCACCAGGTATCTAGCGTAGTCCGCATCGGTGTAACCCATCAGCTCAAAGGGACATTCTTTGGGGTACCAAATGCAGAGTGAGTCAGTTCCCTTGAGATATCGAAGTATCCTTTTTACAGCAGCCAAGTGGGTTTCTCTTGGACAAGATTGGAACCTAGCACACAAGCCAACAGCAAAAACAATGTCTGGGCGACTAGCGGTTAGATACATGAGTGAGCCTATCATACCTTTATAGAGTTTCTCTTCCACTAGAGGACTTGAGTGGTCCTTGTCCAAGTGAGCAATGGTGGAAATGGGAGTGGAAAGAGGATTGCATGACTCCAATTGGAACTTTTTCAGTAGTTCCCTGACATACTTCTGTTGATGAATTTGTATACCATCTTCCTTTTGAGTGATTTGCAATCCGAGGAAGAATGTGAGTTCCCCAATTAGGCTCATTTCAAATTCACTGCTCATCAAGTCTTTGAACTTGTCTACAAGGGACAGGTTAGTGGAACCAAAAATGATATCATCGACATAAATTTGAACCACTAAGATGTTACTTTCTTCTTCTAGGATGAAGAGAGTCTTGTCAATAACCCCACGCTTGTAGCCATTTGAGAGTAGGAACTGGGCAAGACGATCATACCAAGCTCTGGGAGCTTGCTTGAGGCCATACAGTGCTTTGTCTAGAAAGTAGACATGGTCTGGATAATCATCGTCTTCAAAACCAGGTGGTTGCTTGACATAGACTTCTTCTTGAAGAATTCCATTGAGGAATGCCGTCTTTACATCCATTTGGAACAGCTTGAACCCTTTGTGTGATGCGAAAGCAATCAACAGCCTTATCGCTTCAATCCTTGCCACTGGAGCATAGGTTTCATCATAGTCGATGCCTTCTTGTTGATTTTATCCTTGAGCAACAAGCCTTGCTTTGTTCCTTATTACAGCTCCTGTATCATCTAGCTTGTTTTTGAAAACCCATCTAGTTCCTATGATATGTTTGTCCTTGGGGCGGGGAACTAGATGCCATACTTTGTTCCTTTCAAACTGATGAAGCTCTTCTTGCATAGCTTGGATCCAGTCTGCATCCTTCAGTGCCTCACCTATGTTATTTGGTTCCACAATAGACAGAAAGGCATTGAAGGCAAAGAAGGTTAGATGTTCGAACCTGATTGGAGGCTTGATGGTTCTTCTTTCTCTGTTGGGAGCTAGAGCATTTGATGTGGAGACATTTTGAGTTGAGCATTCAGCTTCAGCTTCCTGGTTGGGATCACCTTCTCCATTGAAGATCATGTGAGAGGATGAATCGTTGATGTCTCCACAGATATTGTCGTCATGTCCATGGTTCCCAAAAATGGATTGTTGTTCATTATCCATGGGAACTGGTGGAGGAGCCAGTGGGGGATTCTGTGCAGCAGGGCAGGAACTGGGTGGAGTTACATCTTCATCTGGATCTTCTTGAGGTGACTTGGGGAACGGATCTTCAAAGGGAGTGGTAGTGTTCTGCACAATTCTTCCAAGTGATTTTTCATTAAAAATAACATGAACACTTTCTTCTATCTTTTTAGTCCTTTTGTTGAAGACTTTGTATGCCTTACTGCCTGAGGCATATCCAATGAAGATTCCTTCATCACTTCTTGGATCGAACTTGCCAAGGTTGTTCTTCACATTGTTGTGCACAAAGCATTTGCATCCGAACACCCTCAGATGTGAAATGTTGGGAACTCTTCCTCTTAGGAGTTCATAGGGTGTCTTCTCTGTGATTGGGTGAAGCATGGCTCGATTGATGATGTGGCAAGCTGTGTTGATTGCCTCAGCCCAGAATGATTGGGAGAGTCCACTTGAGATGAGCATAGTTCGAGCCATGTCTTCTAGGATTCTATTCTTCCTTTCTACTACTCCATTTTGTTGAGGAGTGTATGGTGCAGAGAAGTTGTGATCAATACCATGCTCATTGCAAAAGGTTAGAAATTCTCCATTTTCGAATTCGGTACCATGGTCAGACCGAATAGAATTGAGTGAGCAATCGAGAGATTTTTCTAACAAAGGAACCAGATCTTTAAAGCGGTCAATGACTTCACTCTTAGATTTTATGAAGATAGTCCAAGTGAAGCGAGAGAAATCATCGACAAGAACAAAGATATACCTATTTCCTCCTAGGCTTTGAACTCTCATGGGTCCACAGAGATCCATGTGGATGAGTTCAAGGGGCCTTGAGGAACTTACCATGTTTTGGGACTTGAAGGAACTCCTTGCTTGTTTCCCTTTAACGCAATCTGAGCATGGTTCCGAAGATATACTACTTATCTTTGGAAGGCCTCAGACTAGTTCCTTTGAGTGCAGCTTGTGGATCAGTTTGGTGCTAGCATGACCAAGGCGTTGATGCCACAGTTCTGTTTGATCATTCACGGTTGAAAGGCAGAGTTTCTCCTTGGGAGCATATGATGGGTCAACAACGTACACATTGTTGAATCTTTTGCCTTTTAAGATGATTTGTCCCGAGGGGTCTAGGACAGTGCATTCACTTGACTTGAATCTAACTTCATTGTCTCCTTGATCATACAACTGTGACACACTAATTAGATCAAAGCCAAGATTATCAACAAGGTGAACTTTATTTACCTTAATGTGGTCATTTAGATTCACAGTTCCTATTCCACAAATTTTCCCTTTGCTTTTGTCTCCAAAGGAGATGTTTCCTCCTTGGATGGGTTGAAGAGAGGTCATTTGATTTCTTCTTCCGGTCATATGGCATGAGCAACCACTGTCAATGTACCATAGTCGAGGTTGCCTCTCTTCTTTCTGCACACAGGGGAACTAAGACTTTTGAACCCAGCGAAGCTTGGCTTTACTGGGGGGATTAGCATTACGAGTCTGTGAATGACCAGGGAACTGGTTCCTTTCGTGGTAATAAGCTCTTTTCTCATTTTCAAAGTTCCTTTTCTTAGAACAATCAGTGTTGTAATGACCATTTTTACCACAGTAATAGCATAAGCGATTGTAAACAACATGTCCATACTTTCCTTTTCCTGGCCTAAAAGGTTTTTCAGTTTTTCTTTTGTTAAAATCAATATTGTTTCTAACCTTACTATGAGCCATATCAACATACCTTTTGTGAGCAAAGGAATTAGTGAACCATTGGTCTTCATGAACCATCTTTTCTTTTCCCTTAGGTTCCCTCTTAGGACTTTGAGAGCTTTCATTAAGACGTTTGGCAACCTCAGCCTTGTTCTCAAGAACCATGATCTTCTCTGATAGGAATTGATTCTTATCACGAGAAGTGGCAAGAGCAATACTGAGGTTCTCATTCATCTCAACAAGTTCTCGCCTAGCTTTTTCATCTTCAGCATCATTGTTCCCTTTATTATTGATATATCTTATTCCATGACGTTGTCTCACAAAAACAGTTTGATTTATCGTTTTTTCATTTATGGAGTCAGTGAGAATGTCTAACCTATCAATTATAGATTGAAACATGTCATTTCCAGGTAGGTTATCATGCAAGGGAACTTTGACGGAATCTATGCTAGTTTCATCACAAGATTTGCAGATTTTAAGGTGACTAGCATGCACATTTCTAATATCAATGAGTTTGGAGTGAGTTTCAGCTAGGTCTTTCTCAGCTTCATCAAGTTTCTTACTCCACATAGAGTTCTCAACAGTCAAGCATGCAATCTCATCTTCACAATCATCAAGTTTTTGTTGAAGGGAACTAGTTTCTTTTCCTAGTTTCTTTATGATCTTAAGAAGTTGTTTCTTGTCACAATCGACTAGAGTCTTTAGAAAGTCATTAGAAGTTACCTCAAGGTCTTCTGAGTCGCTTGAGCCTCCTTTTGGCATGAGACATCTTCCTCCAGAGAAACCGCTCAGATCCAGTTCCTCATCTGAGTCTTCTCCCCATGAGGCTACGAGAGCCTTCTTTCTCTGAGGTCTTTCATCTTCCTTGGAATCTTCCTTGTTAGGACAGTTCTTAGCATAGTGTCCCTTTTCTTTACACTCGTAACAGGAGACTTCCTTGAGATCTCTTCTTGGTCCATTGTAGGAGGAATTACCCTTTTGGAACCTTCCCTTCACAAAGAATTTTTTGATGTTTTTTGTGAGGAGGATTGTTAGTTCGTCCTCCTCTTCTTCTTGGTTTGAGTTCTCTTGCTCCATTTCAAGCCTTGAGAAGGCTTTGGAGATCTTGAGAGCAATTCATTTCTCCAGTTTCTTATCGGTATTGGCTTTGGTATGCTCTCCTTCTTCAACCTCCAGTTTACCTATGACTTGAGTCAAGGGAAGAGATTGGATGCCTGGAGTGTTCTTCATGATTCCCTTGAGAAGGGTGAATTTGGAGTTGAGTCCATTGATGACCACCAGGGACTTGGAAACTTCATCAAGGTCGACTCCCGCCGCTGTTAGCTTTCCAACCAGTCTGTTGAAGCAGGAGTAATACTCTGAGATGGTCTCAGTTTCCATCATTTTGAAGGTGTGGTATTCTCCTTCCAAAGCAAACTTTTTGCTTTGCTTTAGTTCGTCACGTCCTTCATGCATATCCTTGAGTGCCTTCCACATCTCCTTTGCCGTCTTGATGCCTATGACCTTGTCCATGTCCTCTCTGTCCAGTCCATTGAGGATGAACTGCCTGGCCTTGACATTCTTTTCCATGATGACATAGTGTTCTGGTTTCCAGTCTTCTTTCTTCATGGTAAGATCGACATAGCCATCTCCATTTTCGACTATCCTCCAGCATTGGTAGTCGTTGGTCTTGATGTGGCTTTCCATGCACTTTTCCCACCATGTTTCTTCTCCTTTCTTTCGGAGATGTGGCTTGTTTGTGGAGATTTCGAGCTCAAACTTGCTTGGTTGAAACATGATCTGCAAACTTAACAAAGATCTAGAGCTTTTCCCGCTCTGATACCAATTGTAGGATCGAGATTGTTAGACAAATAACTAAGGAACTAAGAATAGCAATTCCCAGTTCCCTTCGCAGCGGAATTTAAACAATCAAGCACAAATGAACAAGTTCCTTATAGTGGAAACCTTTGATTGCCAACTAGCAATCCAGGATAAAAACAACTACCTTTCTTTCGAAAGGATTTCAAGGTCTACTTCTTGATTTCTTATCTCTTTTGGTTACAGCTTATCCTAGGAACAAACACACAGTTTCTTTACCTTACACACAGTTAGGCAATCCTAGATAACTCAACACAATCAATAATCAATCCAAGAAACAGACCTTAGCACCTAGGAACTATCTCACTTACAGTCACAGGAACTTAGCACTCAGCTCTTCGATTCCTTGACTGGTTCCTCTTGATCTCGGTTTGCTTTGATGATCTTGTTTGAAGGTTCACACTTTGATGTTTGCTATTGAGTGTGATTCGTGTTTTTGTGCTTTTTGATAACCTTTGAGTTAGTCTTGCTTTTATAGTGGATTCTTCGCAGCTTGATCTTCTCTTGGTTCCCACAGATCGAGCTTGCCCTAGGATGTGTGGTGATCCTTGATCCACGCTGTCTTTGACATGTACCAATAACCTAGGCAGCTCAGAATCCTTCTTTAGTTGGTCAACTGCTTCAGCCAAGTCGTTCTCCAACTTCCTTCTTCCGAGGTTCGACAAGCTAGGCATTTTGGAACTTTCTTCTGGACAGCGACAGGTTCCATGACAAGTCGTTTTTACTTTTCTCTGTCTGAGGTTATGTGTTCTAGGCGTCTTGTTGTTTTGCTCTGGACGGTGACAACCTTTGGAAGCTTCGCACAAGTTGCTTTCACCTTTCTCTTGTCCGAGGTTGGTGTTCCCAGATTTCTCGGGAAGAGCAATATCACATGTTGCATTTCTGGGCACACCTGGGTTCCTTTGGCTTGCTTGTTTGGTTTCTTTATCTTGTTTGGCTTCCATGGTTTCAGTAACTGTCATGTGGTTCCTCTAAACACATCTTTGAGATAAAACATTAGTATTAAAATATTTGTCATCTTCAAAAGTAGAGAAACTGAGGAAAGGAACTCTCAGGGGAACCGAAATTCCAGAGTTCCGTTTCCTAACAGTCAGGTGTACTAGGCAAATTACCCTAGGATTGGATGAGGTACATCTTATGGGCAGGTTGACCTTTGTATCATGATTGGCTATCACTCAACTCACTCTCCAGAGTCTTCACACGCTCTTCTAGGTAAGAGTTCCTATCCTTAGTACTCTGAAGTTCTCTATCTTTTAACTCTCTAAGCTCGGATATGGTTAACTCATGTTACTTACTTTCTTGTTTTTCTCCTTTATACCCCAGACCATACTTGGGCGCAACAAAGGTAATCTATTCTTTCTTAAGCTTTTGCTCAACTAATATAGAGTGAATTTTATCAATTTGAGCTTTCATCTGAGACAGTTCCCTAACAGTGCTAAAGGAACTAGGTTCACTGTGAGTAGCATTAATTTTAACACAAGAAACAGCAGAGGAACTAGCAATTCTAGATAAAGATTCATTCAATTCAATGCATTTATCCTCAGCATTAGTCATATCATTTTGGGTTTTAAGATTCTCATTATACATACTTTTGATAAGAGAAATCAATGACTTTTTATCAAAATTAACAAGAGATTCAAAGAAGGTTTCAGGATCTACCTCTTGTTCTTCAATTGATGACTTCAGAGTCATTGCACACATTCTGTTGTTCCTCCATGACTCTGGCTCGTCATCATCAGAGTTGGTACACTCATCACCCCAGACAACAACGAAAGCTTTCTTCTTGTTGTTCCCAGTATTGTCACCGTTGGTGTTGTCTGAGTTGTTCCCTTTGGGGCACTTGTTAGCATAGTGACATTTGTCCTTGCAGTTGTAGCATGTAACATCTTTGAGATCATGTTTCTCACCATTGTTCCCATCACTCCTGGATGATATGCCCTTTCGATAGAGGAAACGCATGGCCTTGATGAGAATGGCAGTTTCTGGATCCATATCATCCAAGTTTTCATCTTTGTTGTCTTCTATCATCTGGACAGCTTTTTCAACCATCAAGGCAATGCTTTTAGGTTTAACATATTTGTCCTCTTCATCATACTTTTTAATTTTCCTAAATACCTCATGAAGTGTGAGTTTGAGAGTATTGGGATTCTCCTTGAGAATTGCTTTAGTCATCTTGTGCCTTGGAGGAAGTCCATCAATAATGATGAAAATCTTCTCCTTGGGAAGAATTTCCTTTTCATCTACATCATGAGCAGCAAGTCTAGTGGTAATTTCCTCAAATCTGGATTGATAGGAGTAAACAGTCTCACCATCGATCATGGCAAAGTTGTAGAAGTTTTTCTTTGCTTGGAAACGATCAAGCTCTCTAAGATCAGAACTTCTCATGTACATCTGTTCCAAGGCTGTCCACATATCTTTGGTAGTTGCACAAAAGTGTAATTTGGATGCATCTTCAATGCTGATAGCGTTGTTGATAAACATACGAGCCTTAGAATTTTTCTCCATGATTCTGAAATCATCTTGGCTCCAATGTGTTGTTCCTTTGATTACATCTTCAGCAACTTTTTCTTCACCAACCTCATAGACTCTCCAGCATTGGTAGTCATTACTCTTCATCCAGTCCGTGAAGAGGTCTTTCCAGTGTTGGAACTTTCCACCGATAGGCAGGAACGGTGGTTTGTTGTTCCCAAGCCCAACTTCATGAGTGGAAGACATTGTTACCTGTGAATCTGAAAAGAACACACAATCTAGAGCAAACCTGCTCTGATATCAATTGTTGAATCGTAGTGTGTTAGACAGGGAACGGTGTGACTGTTCCCTGGGCAACGGAAATAAACAAAGATTCAAAGTAATAACAAAGTTCCCAAACGTATACTTGTATTATTAAGAATTGTACAATCTCACAAGTCTTCTCTCCACCTATACCCTAGGTTACAAGACTTTGAGTGCAATCAACTCTCAATGACAGAAGAACACAACAAGACCCTAAGTTGTACAATCTCATAAGTCTTATCTCCACCTACTCACACACAGTTCCTAGGCTTCTAGACTTTGAGTGCAATCAACTAGTAACAACACAAGAACATAAGAAAACCCTAAGCAATCAAGTACATACCCGTACCTTGCCTTGGATCTCCGATCTCAACTTTACAATAAGCTCCTTATAGTCTTCAATGGGATAGCTGAGATACATTTTCCCAAGGTAAACTCATCTATATACAGTGGTAGAAAAAATTTCTTACCAAATAGTTAACAACCCCGCTATATAAGGTAACGGTGAAAGATTTTTTTTCCAACTAAACAATTCAGCTCATAAACACATAGTTTCCATCTATAAACTTTCCTATGACTCATTATCTTTCTCTTCTTTTCCAAGTAATACTCAAAATCTCGTTTCCTTGTATAATTGAGTCAATCTGGGAACAACTGGCAATTCTCTGCGTTCCGCATCGTTCCACGGCCGCTGTTTCCATATATAGAATTTCCTTGTATAGAAACCACGCGCTTTCAGTTTTCCAATTTGCTTCTCGTGTAACTGTTCCTTGTTTCCACAACGTTCCGTTGCACTCCTCTGCTTTCTCTTCTTTACATGATTTTCATTGTTCCATAATTCTTTCATAAAACTTGAAACGCATAAGAACAACAAAAATCATAAAACCTAATGGTGTTTATCATCATCAAAATCAGAGAAAACGTCAAGGTTCCAACAATATTAGTAGTAGTAGTGACAAAATAATATTTTGATTTCATTTGTAAAAATAAAAATGGTTATTAAATAAATCTTAATTTATGGATAATTACATATTTAGGCTTTTTATGGTGTTGGAGGACCAAAAATCTTGAAACAAATTACAAAGGTTGTAAACATATTAAAACAACACAAATGTTCATAGCTTTTCTCGCTGTCCATAATCTGCTTCTCTGCTTTTTTGCTTTGTCTTCCCTTAGTTTGTTTCGTTTGTTTTTCCTTCTCTTGTGTGCTATTGTATTGCCGATTAATCCGGTTGTCAATTTCTGGCCTCTCGAAGTTGTTCAACACAAATTCTTACTTAATAAAAAAAAAAAAAAAAAAAAAAACTGCTTCTCTGCTCCAAACTTTAAATATTTGAAATACAGGGGCAAATAAGTGGCTACGGTTCCAAAATTGCTCACCGAAATCACTGTTACTGTCATGTCAAGGAGTAATAGCATTAAGAAGCACTACGTTCATCTCTTCGGTGTACATCTGAACATGAGACACACAATCTCTTCCCTCTAACCCGTGCACGTAAAGCCTTGACAAATCAGATATATCTCTCTTGAAGTAGGTCTTGTTGCTTTAGGTCTCAACCATGACGATCTTTTGAAGAGGGGTTTGCAAATTCTGTTGAAATCTGGAAACACCAACCAAGCAGGTGAATTAATGTCGTAAACAAGCAGAATAGAACTAGGGATGCTTTTTACTCTCATCTTTTCCACCTTGCTTGTCTTCACTCTCCAAAAGCTTCACAACAAGATTGCCCCCAGGCAGCAGTATGCCGCTTCCGTTTGAAGTGCAGGAGTCAGTTTCCGCCACTTGTTCTCCCAAAGAATCATCATCTGGAATAGCAAGGGCAGACCCTCCAACAGCCAAGTTCAGAGCTCGCATCCCCAGCTCAGTTGATAAGGCTGCATCTTTCGTTTTGATCCCAGATACTAGGGGACACATGTCGGATAATATCACTGAAAATCCTTTATGCTGCAGATGGGTTAATTTGTAACACCAACATCACTAAACTATATAGTAAACCCAACTGCATGCATGGTTTTGGTTTTTATTCACAGTAATGATATATTCAATCCCCAGTTGGCAGTTGCTTTACTATACTAACATCTGAAGCATGTGTTGAGAATGAGGACATACACCCTATAAAACAAACACTGAGAGATGGCACGGCACCACCATGAAAACATAGTTGGATGCCAAGTACATCAAGTGTCACTGTATATCCTCTAGTTTTTGGCTTCACAATATTTAACTTGAGAGAATAATAACAGCAACCAGATTTCTCTGGGTTAATAAAAAGCAACATGTAGGTGCACGTTTCACTTACAGAAAAGGGTGACAGGGCCTCACTCTATCCCTCTAGATGTGTGCCTTGTAGACACTATGCAACATGATGCATATTTTTCTTAAAAAGGAGTTAGTTATAATTGTAAGAATAATCTGTAAAACAAATACCAACAAACACTAAAATTACATTTTAAATAACTCATATGACTTTGTATTTCTTGTATACATAATGTCTAAAATATTTTAGAAATAAACAAAAGTAGGAGTCTCTCTGTAAATAGAGAGTAAAGATCATCTAGTCCACATTCATAGTCCATTTTATGGTCCATTCACATTGATTGGTTGTAGTGGATATTTTATATTATTTCTTTCAAAATATACTTGTCCTATTTGACATATTTAAATTATTTCCACCAATTGAAGCTAATGGATCACAAAATGGACTAGAAAAGTGGACTAGAGGATCTTTAAGGGTGTCATCAAGCAAATATTAAGAATCTTATCTATTCTAAAAACAAGGAGAAAGAGAAAGGTCATTGTAGCATCTAAGATTCATAAAGTTATGGAAATTAGAGACATGGAATGGTGGTAAAGGGAGGATGAAGAAGATGCACCATGGTCTTTGGGTTCATTAGACAGGTGCACCATTACCTCGTATCTTATGTCTCCGGACTCCACCAATTATTAAGAAAGAACGGAAATTAGAGAAAATAGATTCAAGAATGTGTAAAATGCAATAAATTTTCAAGATAAGCTTCTTGTAAAGCCACTCACAATGTGGACAGTATAGAAATAAGCCGTTCCTCATTGCATGAAAAGTTTGAGGCCATCTCATGACTCATCTAGTAAAGCGAAAAAAGAGAAGTTCATCAGACATGGAGACAACTAATATAGCTGTTAAGGCACATGATTAAAATATCTTGTGAAGCCTAACAAGCTAGATTTAGCTGGAAACTTACGGTGAGGCTGTGAGGGGGGACCGCAACTTAAGCATAGGAAATCTTATAAATAAGGACATTAGGCCTTATGGTTAGTTATCCAGAGATTTAGTAGTGAATTCGGGCAATTTGCCTTGGGCATTTTGGGAGAGTGTGTCCTCCCTTTGAGATTAAGCTCATTAAGAGAATCCTCCTATTGAGATTTATATAGTTAATTTCTACATAATTACACGGAGTACAAACAAGTTGTGCTCCATGTAAGACATTATTGGAAAAGAAGTACTATTGTTATATTCTCTACCAGACCAACTTCCATATATAGCACATCCAATCAGCCAAATGGATGAGCATATGAAAACTTGGCATGCTCCATTTTATCTTACGAATTCAAACAGGACACCATTATATGGCATTTCATCAAGCAATAGCTAAACTAGAAAAGCAGGTCACGTCCAGGGAGTGGGAGTGAGCAATGGGGTGACACAAATTCTGCATATCAATGATCTTAGACAAGAGCCATATTTGTATCTGTAAGAGTACAAGACAAACACAATCAAACAAGAGCGTCTAAGAGCTCGAAACATACCTTGGGTGATAAACACCTAATCTGATCATTGGGCAGGCTCATCACATCAGCACTCACAGTTTGAACTCTTGAATCACAAAGCGAAGAAGGAAGCTTGACCTTCTGCACGGGTGAAATCAGCAAATTCACAAGCACAAAAGAAAATCCAAATAACGCCCTTGATGAAATTAGCAACACCAGTCGAGCAGTGAAACCAGTCAGAACAAGATGAAATTACCTTCAAATCAATGCCCAGCACGAAGCCTCCATGTTTTAGAGGGCCCAAGCTTTGGCAAGCCACCTGCTCAGCCGCAAATGGTCGTATCATGAGAAACATGAAGCAAAAAAAATCCAAAAAAGGGAAAAGAGAGGGGGAGAACCTGAAGCCAGGCACCAGGTGCACAGCCGAGATCGAGAACAGAAGAGCCGGGCTTGATCAACTTGTACTTGTCTTGCATTTGGAGCAGCTGTTCCAAGGAAACCCCACCACTTAATTATGAGGGGGAGAGAGAGAGAGAGAGAGAGAGAGAGAGAGAGAGAGACCTTGAAGGCGGAGCGGGCGACATAGCCAAGGCGTTGGGCCTCTCTGTAGAAGAAATCCGGAGCGCCACTCATCACTGTCGAAGAAATCGGAGGGGTAGCTGCTTTGCTTTGCTTTCTTAGTTGAGCGGTCGAGGAGGGTGATGACGGCGAGAAGCTCAGGATTGTAGCCTGGTGGAGTTGTAGGGTGCGTTTTTTTTACTAAATAAAATACATTATAATTAATTTTTTGGCCAATTACGGGAAACAACCCGTATTTCACACGCCGTTAAACAATCGTCATCCTATCCCTGACTCCGTTTCAAATCTGATTCCACAAGTCTTTTTTTGAATATTTTATATGAAATAAAATTAAAAACAAAATTAAAATTAAAGAAAGTAAAATTAAAAAATGTAAAATTTGGGTCTTCTTTCCTAAAATTTCAACGAAGCACCAGAGGTCAAGCTACTAGAAGAACCACTGGTAGGAGGCACCGGACCACCATTAGCAACACTAGTAACCTTCGAACTGGGGGCAACTGAGTTGCTAAGCTCCCGAACAACAGGGGAAAAAGGAGGAAATTCCGGCGGAGGAAGGGAGGGCACCACCAAGCGCGAGATACCAGATTTGGCTCGAGATAAATTATCCTTGGAAAGGGCAAAAACCACCTTAGCAGAGGGCGCCGACTCAGGAACAGAGGGGAGAAGGGAGCGAGGGGAAGCGGTGGATTTGGGAGGAGCTGAAGCGGAGCTGGGAGGATGGCGAGGGGGACGACCTCGCGCCATGGGAGGAGCAGGGGCAAAGAAGAAGAAGCACATGGGAGAACTAGAGGGGAAGCGGCGAAACTAGGTATGAGAGGAGGAAGACGAGATCTGGTTGGAACGAAAAACAGCGGGCGGAGGATTTGCAGATTGGAAGAGAAAGTTCAATTGTTTAATTTTTTTACCCCTTATTGAATAAAGAAATGAAAGAAAATAGTGTGTGCCCGCGCGTCAACGACAGTTCTGACGGAATCAGGGGTAGGGTGGCGATTGTTTAACGGTGTGTGAAATATGGGTGGTTTGCGGTAATATCGATTTAAAGGGGTGGTTTTGGACAACATGGTCCATTCAACGGGTGATTTCTGGTAATTGACCCTTAATTTTTTTAAGAAATAAATTATTATGGGGACTCGAGAAAAACAAATCTGATAAAAGTGATTGAAATGACAACTTAATGAAAAAAATACAAAAGGTAGCTTAATTAGATTAATAAGCGAACACGGTTTATTACTTTTAAACTATTATACTATATTATAATGGTGAATGATTTTGCAGCCGAACAATGCTCTAATATATCCTTCCATAACCTATAATGAGGTTGAAATTGGAGGAAAAAACTCTAAAATTTATTATTATTTTCTTGGATCTTATTTTTGACCATTGACCGGTTAATGACATTGATCAGGCATTGACCGTCAAACTTTATTTAAAAACAAATATTGACGACAAATTGATGTTTGATGATCACTTGCTCATGAATTGCTCATGAATTCCTGGATCAATTTACGAAAAATCTTAAAAGAATCACAAACAACAGTGGATTAACGAAGATTATGAATTAGTAAGATTGAACTGGATAAACAGTCTCACCGTACGAATAACTATAGTATCATCAACATTCATATTTGATCTCCCGGAGTTTCAACGTTAATATTACAGGAATCATTTCAGTGTCCCTATCCAAAAATATTGTATTTACTACTCCACAGATTCCACTTATAAAAGTTTGATGCTCATCATGGCGCCATTCCCTCAACGTTAAACTTATACTACATATAGACATGAAAGTTCAGAAAGCAAGGAAAGAGTTGTATGGACAAACCACAATTCTTCTAAGTAAATGAATTGAACATGAAGTTCGGCTCATGGTTTCTTGCACCCACACATTCAGTTGTATGGACAAACCACAATTCTTCCAAATAAGTCAATAGTTTGTATTACAAATTTGCAAGCTTAAGCCAGAAAGCAAAGTATAATAAGAGATATCAAGTATGGAAAAGGGTGCTTACGATCACAGCACATATATATCTTGTTTGAAACAAATCCAACAGCTTGGCTTTCGGTAGAGCTTGCATGATCAAAATGCACTCCTGCCAAAAGAGACAAAAATAACAGATTCCTCATCAGTATTGATCTTATTTCTAGTGTGATTGGTTTTGATCATTCATTCCAAGAGTTGATGTGTGTGTTACTTCGATCTCAAATGCTTCTTGGGATATATAAGCATTGACTCAAAGTTGCTTCAGAGCAGCTCTAAATTTCTTGTGTTGTCCAATAGTTGTCTTTCAGGAAAGGAAAATTGAAATCTCAGCTCGCGCTTTTTGTTAATTGTCATGGGAATGTAACGAAAGATTAAGAGGCCAGATGCTCACCAGCCATCTTTGGGACTCCGGTACAAGGAAGAGACCAGAGAGCAAGGCCATTCTCTAGACAAGTCCTACAAACACAAAAAAAAAAACATTTCAAAGTGAATTTGAAATAGTTTCAATTTTCCAACTAAGTATGTGAAGGATGCTCCAGTCGACACATCTTCGTAACTTTTTCATATATGACATTCAAGGACAACACTTGAAAGACAAAAGTAAGCAACGAGGTTACAGATGTGAGTCATATTTCAGGAATTGGCCAATTCCTGAGATATGATAATGTGCGAACGTATAGAGAACTTCATTTATCAGACGGTCATATGAAACAAGAAAAAGCTCATCAGGATAAAGCAAACATCTATACAGACAACATATATAAAAACATCTTTAAAGTACAACACCAAAATTCATCTAAGTCATCAACACAATTATGCACTAAAACCACCAAAATAAGCATAATTAGCAGCTTTCTAGAAGAAAAAAGCACAATAAGGGAAACAAAAGAGTAGACCTCATCTTCAAAGTTCTTCAAAATCTCCTTTGTCCTTAAAACCTCTTGCAAATCCAGAGTATGTTCATCAATCTCATCAGTTAAAACCTCAACTTTACCATAGGTGTGATTGTTCAACTGATTCAAATTCATATCATTCTGATCATCCCTGATACTATGAGCCTTGCTCCCTTTGGTACCACCGGATGCATCAAACTAAATCTGAACTCCTCTTTCTCCCTCGTCGAATTTGGGCGCCGATAACTCGACCTCATCACACTGAGTGCACCGAGTTAACCGAGTTGAGAACATAACTTCTGCAATGCGATCTCTTCTTAATTTGAATTCCTTGGGACATTTGAAAATAGCCACCACCATCCCCTCTCGATTATTTTGAAGATATCGGCGTTTGCCGTCCGAAAATACTCTCTCCATCGGTCGATCCTGTCCACTACGGTTGACATGATTGGTTAAAAATTTGAATTTCCAATGAAGAGCAAGGGAACCTACCTGAAGCGGAAAAGAACGAAGGACGACACCAGCAGAGAGGCAGAGAAGCAAAGAGGCTGGTGCTAGGGCTTGGTGCGATAAAGGTCGATTTTATAACGTTTCCGAACACTTGTCATACTTTCCGTTAAGACTCAATATCTTGGAGTCTTCTCTTCATACGTTTCCATAAGACTCGATCTTTAGGAGTCTTCTCTTGATCTTTCTATTTCGTATATTCCTGTAGAAGTACCAAGGTTTACTATCGTTATCGGCTTTCATTCGAGAAGCGATGGGTCTAGCCTAATACGACTACTTAGAACCTTTCTGTTTTACCCTTGCATAGTCTTTCATTAGACTAACCAACCGGTTATTTTTCCCTTGCATGGTTGACTGGTGTCATCCGTCTCATACGGCACATCAGGTAAACTTTCGTTCCGTGAAGGCTAGAACCGACGATGAAGGCAGATGAAGTTTTTAAGAGTTTTATCCAGGTTGAAGATCCTAGGCGGGTGATCGCTTCGATCAAGACCCTTATGTTATTTATTTAAAAGACTTCCGTTGTATTAATCATATTCTGTATTTATGTTGTATTTGGGATTTACGGATGTAATTCCGAGACTTTGGTTTGAATAAAAATTATGATATCTCGTATTATCAGTGTGTTTTATGTTTTGTATGAATGGTTAAGCCTTTGGTGGCTTCGGATGTGAAATCTAAGGTCACTGGCGGTAATACTTTCAAGGAAATATTTGGGGGTGTTACAGATTTGGTATCACAGCCGATTTTTTTTTAAAACGGGTTGGGTTTTAAAAACGTTTTATTAAAAGCGAAGATTTTATAAACCATTTACTCATTTTGAACTAAGATTTTTTTTTATTATTCGAAAAATGTATTATTTTGAAATCTCTGCTGTTCTAGTCGTGCCTTCTTTCCAGTCTGATATAGTAAGTTCGCTTCTATATTTAGAAAGACTAATTTTTTTCTCGTCGTCCCGCAGATTATGGGCGCATTCATCTCTCATCTGAGGAACCCGAAGAAAGCCGAGGTGGCTCCGCCATCTCCAGTTAGGCTTGAGTTCCTGGTTCCCTCGCCGTGCTTTGAGGTCGGGGAGCCCAGTAGTCCACCCGAGGAGGTGAAGACCGTACTCGAGGAGTCGGTGGTGTTAGTGTCCGACAAGGCCAAGGTTCCTGCAACGGAGCCTGAAGCGGAGCCAAGGGAGGACACTGAGGAGGAAGAAGAGTCGGCGCAGTACCTTGGAGGGTACTACGACGATGACTTCGAAATTGAGGAGGATCCTGAGGAAGACCCGGAGGAAGATCCGAAGGAGGATCCGGAGATGGAATTCACTTTTCCGAGTCCAGAGTTGCCGCCTGATGAGGAGTATACGCCGTTGTCCCCTGCCGCTTGGGAGGCGCATGGGATCTCGGGTATTAGCGAGAGGAGTGGGCCGCTGGATGCACCGGTGAACCCGCGGTTTATCCCCACTCCGAGAAGGCCGATGGTGAGCCCTACTTCTCGGCACGTGCTGTAACACCCCCAAATATATCCTTGAAAGGTATCACCGCCAGTGACCTCAGATTCCACATCCGAAGCCACCCAAGGCTTAACAAGTTTATACAAATCATAAAACAACATTTATAATACGAAATGTCATAGTATTGGATTAAATCAAAGTTTCGGAATTACATCCATAATCCAAATACAGCCAAAATATATTACAGCGGAAGTCTTTTTAAAATAAATGACACAAAAGTCTTGATCTAGCGATCACACGCCTAAGATCTCAACCTTGGTAAAACACTTCAAAAATTCCATCTGCCTTCACCGTCGTTTCTAGCCTTCATGGAACTGCAGTTTACCTGATGTGCCGTATGAGACGGATGACACCAGCCAACCATGCAAGGGAATATAATCGGTTGGTTAGTCTAATGAAAGACTATGCAAGGGTTAAACAGAAAGGTTCTAAGTAGTCGTATTAGGTTAGACCCATCGCTTCTCGAATGAAAGTCGATGACAATAGTAAACCTCAATACTTCTACTGAAAATATCCAAAGAATAATGATCGAGAGAAGACTTTGAAAGATTGAGTCTTACGGAAACAATATGAAGAGAAGACTCCAACGAATTGAGTCTTATTGGAAGTATGACAAGTGTTTGGGAACATTAAAGTTTCACACAAACGTTTAAAAGCGACTTGACTATTTGGGTCCACGACCAACCTCACCGCATAATGCGAATTCAGATTCGGAAGGTGGACTTACTCTAATCGAAGCCCGTACGAGTTTCCACGTTGTACTTCTCGCCCAAGGTTCATTAATTATGTGCATAATCGCACTTGTCTTATTTAATTCCAAAACGTATATTCACGTTATAAGCTTTTATCATAATCATCTCATCCCTCAGGATATAGAGATATATAGTCGGGAATAAATCCCTAAAGGTTTGACGCCGGCTAAGCGCACCTCCCCTATATTCGGATAGGGGATAGTCATGACTAGAGAAATGGTGTTAGGGCTTGAACATCATATTCACCGGGTTATAAAGAAACGACTACCTCTCAAGGTAAGCAGCGTTCCTACGAATACTCGTGCTAACTATATCTCAAGTGCACATAAAATCCACTGCTAACTATATTTCAAGTTTGCATAAAAATCCACAACAATACCATCACGGTAATAACAGATATAATAGCGTTGTTTCTAGCAATATATACAACCTATTATAATATTCATTTTAATCGTATCATTTTAAGAAAACTGTTCCCAACGAAACCAGTAATTCATCCCAATTTAATTAACAATTAAGCAATTGATAATTAATAGAAATATGGAATGATAAGCAAGAGCGAACCGCCACTTGCCTTAGATTAGACGAAGCTTAACAAAGCTCAACGACAACGGGTTTCCGGGTCCGAAACGAGGTCAGATCTCAGATTATGGATTCCTACGAAACGACCCATAACGGAATCCTAAGTTAGATTCGATAACCAAATATACGAATCTAAAGAAAGACGAACTAAATCGAAGGAACGAAGCCTCAATCGAGACCACAAAGCCCAAAGCCACACCACGAGCCTAGACACACCGCGGGTGCGCCAGCCCTGCCGCGGGTGCGGTCGAGCTACAGCGGCGACATGACGACGACGATAACTCACCGTGATCGACGCGTTTGGATTCGATTAGGATGGGCTTCGACTTCCCAACTCCTTGCACTTCCAAACACCACTTGGAGAGTACCTTCTCCTCCTATGGTAGCTCCGGCGACACTCCGGCGAAAGCTTGAGCTTTCCGGTAACAATGGAAATGAGAGATTTGAGAGAGAGAGAGAGTTTGAGAGCTGTGATTCAACTCCACTCCAGCTCCTTTCCTTTTATAGCCCAAGTAAGGAGGTCAAGCAACCAGGTGACTCATGGTAGGCGCCTACAATGACTGAATGGGACAGTTGCAAAGGCGAAGACGACGCGACGTCTGAAGTCCGGCGCTGCAGAGAAGAAATGATGACACCGCGGGGTGCGGTGGCCTCACCGCGGGTGCGGTGAACCCCCACCTGATCGCCTCAGAAATTGGCCTTTCACCGCGGGGTGCGGTGGACAGACCGCGGGTGCGGTCAAGGCCATTTTCTGTGCCTTTTGTCCGAGAAGGATTATGGGCATGGTTTTTAACCCCGAGTTAAATATATTCGTATCCGAACAAATATTCTAAACCTCAAAAATACGTTGAATGTATTTTATTCCACTCAGGGAAATATTACAGAGATCAAGCATTTTGCAGAATGTCTGAACTTCTCTGAAATTAATTCGACTATAGTACGAGAGTTTGGAAAATTACCAAAATACTCTTTACTAAAAATGAGGGGTATTACATCATCTCCCCCTTAAAAGAAGTTTCGACCCGAAACTTGGTCGAATAACCTAAAAAAAGCGAGGCGTTACAACACTACCCCTTAAAAAGGCTTCGACCGCGAAACTAGGCCGAAAATAGCTCGGGAAAGCGTCTAAGCATATCCTCCTCAGTCTCCCAGGTTTCCCAAGTAACCTCCTCAGTTCCTGACTTGGACCACAAAATTCGTACCAATGGTACCACCTTGTTCCGTAACTACTTCTCACGGCGTTCGAGAATACGCACCGGTATCTCCTCGTAGGTACCATTTGTCTAAATCTCGATGTCTTCATAACTCGGCACATGAGACTCGTCAGGCACGTACTTCCTTAACAAGGATATGTGGAACACGTTATGCACTGGATGCGCCGATGGCGGCAATGCCAAACGATACGCTAGAGACCCCACTCTATCAAGGATCTCAAATGGTCCCACGTAGCGAGGGTTAAGCTTCCCACGCTTACCAAATCTAAACACACCATTTGATGGCGATACTCTGACAAACACTTTGTCACCAACCTCAAACTCGACTTTTCTACGCTTCAGATCTGCATAAGACTTTTGTCGACTCTGAGCTGTCAACACCCTTTGTCTAATCAAAGCAATGTCCGAGGCAGTCCTCTCGACTAACTCTAGTCCGAGCAGAACCTTATCGGCATTCTCACCCTAACAAATCAGAGATCTGCACCTTCGACCGTACAGAGTGTGCCTCGAATGGAGCCATCTTAATGGCAGCATGCCAACTGTTGTTGTACGTGAACTCAATCAGACTCAGGTTGTTCTCCCAACTAGTCGGACGATCGAGTACACAAGCTCTTAGCATATCTTCCAAGGTCTGGATGGTCCTCTCAGACTGTCCATCCATCTGAGGATGAAACACAGTACTGAATCTCAACTCGGTTCCCATGGCATTGTGTAATTCTTTCCAGAATCTTGACATGAATCGGCCATCTCGATCTGATACAATGGTCTTTGGAGTACCATGCAAACGGACAATCTCGTGTAGAAACACTTCAGATAGCTTTTGGGTTCCCCATGTTGACTTGATAGCCACGAAGTGAGCACTCTTCGTGAGCTTGTCAATGATTACCCATATAGCATCCTTTTGACTTTGAGTCTTTGGCAGCCCTGTGACGAAATCCATAGCAATATCCTCCCATTTCCATTCTGGCACTGGAAGAGGTAGCAACTCACCACCTAGTCTGCGGTGTTCTATCTTGACCTTCTAACAAGTCAAGCATTTCGCCACAAACTCTGCTACATCCCACTTCATGTTGGGCCACCAAAATTTCTTTCTAAGGTCCTTGTACATCTTGCTAGAGCCTAGATGTACAGAATAAGCTGACGAATGGGCCTCCTTCATCACCAACTGGCGAAGGCCATCAACGTCAGGCACACAGATCCGGTCCTGACACTAGAGCAATCCATCTTCCTGAATCACTAAACCAAGAGCTTTCCCGTCCATTACTTCACTGCTTAGCTTTACCATGACCACGTCATCAACCTGCTTCTCCTTGATTTGATCAAGTAGTGTAGCTTGAATCTCAAGCATACTCAGGTATCCTTGATGTTGATCGTACAAGACTTCAATCTCGCACAACTCTTGGTTCAGCTTGGTCTGAGCAGTAAGTAGAGCCACTACAGTCTCGTGCGGCGTCTTCCGGCTCAATGCATCGGCTACTACATTAGCCTTGCCCGGATGATACAACAACTCGATGTCGTAGTCTTTGAGTAGCTCTAACCAGCGATGTTGTCTCATATTCAGCTCCTTCTGAGTGAACACGTACTTGAGACTCTTATGATCGATGAAGACTTGGCATCTTACACCATAAAGATAGTGTCTCCAAATCTTTAGCACAAAAACTACCGCTGCTAATTCCAGATCATGCGTCGGATAGTTTGCTTCATAGGTTTTCAATTGTCTAGATGCGTATACAATAACCTTGCCTCTTTGCATCAACACACATTCCAAACCACTCTTCGAAGCATCACTATAGACCACATAACCATCATTTCCTTCCGGTAGCGCTAACACTGGTGCAGAGGTCAGGCATTGCTTCAACTTCTGAAAACTGGCCTCGCACTTGTCATCCCAAACAAACTTCTTGTGGACTTTGCAGAGCAAACCGGTCATAGGTAGAGCGATCTTAGAAAATCCCTCCACGAACCGTCTATAATATCCAGCAAGTCCAAGAAAATTGCGCACCTCCTTCACATTTTGAGGCCGCTTCCAATTTGTTACCGCTTCAATCTTCTGGGGATCAACCATAACCCCATTCTCATTGATCACATGGCCTAATAAAGCCACTTTCTTGATCCAAAAGTCACACTTAGACAACTTTGCATATAGCTGATTCTGTCTAAGGACTGACAAAGTAATCCGAAGATGTTCCTCGTGAGCTTCCACGCTCGGGGAATAAATCAAAATGTCATCGATGAAGACCACTATGAACTTATCCAAGTATTGGTGGAAACATCAATGCATTAGATCCATGAAAACTGTTGGAGCATTTGTAAGTCCAAATGGCATGACTAGGAACTCGTAGTGACCATATCTCGTTCGGAACGCAGTCCTCGGAATATCCTCCTCATGAATCCTGAGCTGATGGTAACCAGACCTCAGATCGATTTTGGAAAAGACCTTTGCTCCCTGTAGTTGATCCAACAGATCATCAATCCTCGACAACGGATACTTATTCTTGATCGTGACTTTATTCAACTCTCGATAGTCGATACAAAGTCGGAACGATCCATCTTTCTTCTTGACGAACAAAACCGGAGCGCCCCAAGGTGATGCACTCGGCCTTATATAGCCCTTCTCAAGAAGATCTTCGAGTTGCTTCTTCAACTCTTGCATCTCAACAGGAGCCATCCGGTACGGTGCCTTAGAGATCGGCGCGGTACCAGGTTCGAGATCAATGGTAAACTCCACGTCACGATACGGGGGTAAACCAGGAATTTCTTCCGGAAAGACGTCTGGAAACTCACAAACGACCGGAATATCAAGAACTGATGGCTCATCTTTCTTGGGCTCGTCCAGATAGCACAAGTACCCGATACAACCTTGTCAAAGTAGCTTAAACGCAGCCATCGCATTGATAAGCCTGCCATTATCAGCGTCATTACGACCCTTGAATTTGCATATATATTGGCCCCTAGATGACACAGTCACAGTCCTTGAGCTAAAATCGATTACCGCCCCATGACGCGTCAGCCAATCCATACCGAGAATAATGTCGTATGGAGCCATGGCTATACAGATCAAATCTACTTCGAACTTCTTACCCTGGATGGTAATCGGAAATTGTGACAGACGCTTGGTGCCCACTAAATGTTCACCATTAGGAAGATTCACAACGAAAGACTCACAAGCCTCGTTGCATACTAAGCCTAACTTACTAACACAACACTCCGAGATAAAAGAATGGGTAGCACCCGAATCAAACAATATACATACTGAAGTAGAATGAATGTATAAAGTATCTTGAGCAATCGGAGCATTTGGTCCATCAGCCTCACGCATCTCGTAAAGGCGTTGACCCTGACTTCCAGAAGCAGCTGGAGCTTTCCCCTTGTTCTGTGCAGCTGTCTGTGTCGAAGGACTAGGAGCTTCCACTGGTCTGAACCTGGGTCGATTGTTCTGATTAACAGACCCTTATTGTGATTCAGCTCCTTTCTGCCTTCTCTGCGGACATAACGTCTGCACATGGCCCTCATTTCC
Organism: Rheum nobile; assembly: GCA_027886185.1. NCBI lineage: Eukaryota > Viridiplantae > Streptophyta > Magnoliopsida > Caryophyllales > Polygonaceae > Rheum > Rheum nobile. The sequence continues at coordinate 18,222,001 of WOAB01000485.1, forward strand.
ACAGCCATAGCATATCTTCTTTTCCTTCGGACACGCATTGCTCTTGTGCCCGGGTGTACCACAATTGTAGCACTGGATCGGATTCTTGCCTTGACCCGACTGTTGCGTAGACCCTCCATGAGTCATATCCGTTTTTGCTTTGCCAGACTTGGCAAAATTAGACGGTGGCATGGGATGCTTGAATCCACTTGCCTGAGACTGGTTCTACATTGACCTCTGGTGATTGCGCTTCTTCGTTGACTCCTCCAGAGTCACTTCCAGTTTGTAGGCAGCGTCAACGTACTGCTCCAACGTAGAGCATCTGTGATGTACCATCAACGGCTTAATGTCTAGATTCATCCACTCATGGAAATGCCAGATCTTTTGCTCATCACTGGATACCTCCGGCCCAGCATATTGTAGCAGATGATTGAACTTGGCCGCAAGCTCAGTCACTTTCAATCCATCCGTCTTCGGATAGAGGAACTCCTTATGTTTTTCTTCCCTCATAGCTCGGGAGAAGAAACGATCAGTCATTTTGGCTTTGAACATCCCCCAGTTCAAACCAGGGTGATCAGCTAGGCCGGTACCTTCCCACCACTCGCTAGCTACCTCCTTCAGCTGAAGGGAAGCAATGTGCACCTTCTCAGCTTCAGTGCACTCAACATTGCGGAACAATCGTTCCATGTGCGAGAACCAATGTGCCACCCTGACTGGCTCTCCTTTCCCATCATAGCTATCAGGCCTCATAGAGCTTATGGCCTTCAGTACTCGGCCATAGTCGCCTCTATTCCTGACCGCTTCCTCTTGGGGTACATGGATATTAAGCTCCTCAAATCTAGGAACCGCTGGGGGAATTGGCACAACTTGTGCCTGAGGCGCGTTTGGTCGCATAATGTCTGTGAATGCTTGCATCACAATTCCCCGAATAGCCTCTATTGCTGCAGCGTTAAAAACTACTGGAGCGTTAGGCGAAACTTGGTCATTGCCCACTGGATTGTTATTAGAAGCAGACTCGTGTTCATCCACGGGGTTTACAGTGTTCCTCTCATTTGGTCTGGGGTCATTGATTGGCCCAACACCAGCACGAATGGTGTTCCTTGTGTTCACCATCTGTTTACCGATCAAATTCCATATATTTTATAACATTAATATTATTCTAATGTACTCAATGTAATAAAATCAATTAGAATATATCAAACTTGGAAATTTTCATTGATAAACTCAAACTGAGCTAATAGGTTCTACAAAAAGGATCTCCCGAGCGTCAAGACAAAATTGCTCGGAGACTTAGGTTCTTAACAAAACAAACACTAAAATACAAGAAAAGAAACTGTTAATCAGCACTGGCCCAATCATGGCGCCCTGAAACGTTTCCTGTAATCACAGCTCCTCATACATGGCTTCTTCAAATGGGGTTTACCATCGGAATCTGGTGATGAACTTCTCACCCAGCTCAGTCCTGGAGCACATGGCTCATTCCTTCGCCTTGCCCTTCTTCGAGCATGCTCTACCGCCTCATCCATCTGACGGCGCTCTTCGGGGGAAATCATTTGACTCAGGTGAAGTGCCTCTCGCGAGTCAAGGCTCAACCTCAGCCTCCTCTGAGCAGGAATAGGCTGTGAGTCCTCAGATGCATTTTGTGGATCACTCCTTCTTCTGATGCCAAACTCAGCATAGAGTGTCTCCCAATTGGCCGGAGTCAATGGCGAGTACTCTCGCTCAGGCGGCAACTCCGGACTTGGATAGATAAACTCCATCCACGGGTCATCGCTGCCCACCAATAAGCGCTCTAAGCCATCGGACTCGTGGCCTTGATCCTTGAGGTCCTACTCTGGATCCTCTTCTGGATCTTCTTTAGGATCCTCTTCCTCTGGATCCTCCTCGGGAATCGACTCGATCATAAAGTCATCGTCGTAGTACCCTCTTGCGTACTCTGACGGATAACCCTCATCCTCAGTGTCCTCCCTTGGCTCCTCTTCGGGCTCTACCACAGGAACCTCGGTTTTATTAGACACTAGCACTACCGACTCAGGGAGTACGGTCTTCACCTCCTTGGGTGGACTACTAGATTCTCCGATCTCAAAGCATCGCAGGGGAACTGGAAACTCAAGCCTCATTGGAGATGACGGAGCCACCTCGACTTCTTCCGAGTTCCTTTGAAGAGAACAGAATACACCCATATCTACGGGCGACGAGAAGAGAGTTAGTCTTTCTAAACATAGAAGCGAACTTACTATATCAGGCTAAAGAGAAGGCACGACTAGAATGGGAGAATTTTTTTTCAAGCGAAAAATTTTATTTGGAAATTCAAATCCTTCGAAAATATTTTTCAGTTCAAAACGAGTAAATGGTTTATAAAATCCCAACCTATTTTAAAAAAAATTCGGCTCTGATACCAAATCTGTAACACCCCCAAATATATCCTTGAAAGGTATCCCCGCCAGTGACCTCAAATTCCACATCCGAAGTCACCCAAGGCTTAACCAGTTTATGCAAATCATAAAACAACATTTATAATACGAAATGTCATAGTATTGGATTAAATCAAAGTTTCGGAATTACATCCATAATCCAAATACAACCAAAATATATTACAGCGGAAGTATTAATACAACGGAAGTCTTTTTAAAATAAATGACACAAGAGTCTTGATCTAGCGATTACACGCCTAGGATCTCAACCTTGGTAAAACACTTCAAAAATTCCATCTGCCTTCACCGTCGTTTCTAGCCTTCACGGAACTGTAGTTTACCTGATGTGCCGTATAAGACGGATGACACCAGCCAACCATGCAAGGGAATATAACCGGTTGGTTAGTCTAATGAAAGACTATGCAAGGGTTAAACAGAAAGGTTCTAAGTAGTCGTATTAGGTTAGACCCATCGCTTCTCGAATGAAAGCCGATGACGATAGTAAACCTCAATACTTCTACTGAAAATATCCAAACAATAATGATCGAGAGAAGACTCTGAAAGATTGAGTCTTACAATAACAATATGAAGAGAAGACTCCAACAAATTGAGTCTTATCGGAAGTATGACAAGTGTTTGGGAACATTAAAGTTTCACACAAACGTTTAAAAACGACTTGACTATTTGGGTCCACGACCAACCTCACCGCATAATGCGAATTCAGATTCGGAAGGTGGACTTACTCTAATCGAAGCCCAGACGAGTTTCCACGTTGTACTTCTCACCCAAGGTTCATTTATTATTTGCATAATCGCACTTGTCTTATTTAATTCCAAAACGTATATTCACGTTATAAGCTTTTATCATAATCATCTCATCCCTCAGGATACAGAGATATATAGTCGATAATAAATCCCTAAAGGTTTGACGCCGGCTAAGCGCACCTCCCCTATATTCGGATAGGGGATAGTCATGACTAGAGAAACGGTGTTAGGGCTTGAAAATCCTATCCACCGGGTTATAAAGAAACGGCTACCTCTCAAGGTAAGCAGCGTTCCTACGAATACGCGTGCTAACTATATCTCAAGTGCACATAAAATCCACTGCTAACTATATTTCAAGTTTGCATAAAAATCCACAACAATACCATCACGGTAATAACAGATATAATAACGTTGTTTCTAGCAATATATACAACCTATTATAATATTCATTTTAATCGTATCATTTTAAGAAAACTGTTCCCAACGAAACCAGTAATTCATCCCAATTTAATTAACAATTAAGCAATTGATAATTAATAGAAATATGGAATGATAATCAAGAGCGAACCGCCACTTGCCTTAGATTAGACGAAGCTTAACAAAACTCAACGACAACGGGTTTCCGGGTCCGAAATGAGGTCAGATCTTAGATTATGGATTCCAACGAAACGACCCATAACGGAACCCTAAGTTAGATTCGATAACCAAATATACGAATCTAAAGAAAGACGAACTAAATTGAAGGAACGAAGCCTCGATCGAGACCACAAATCCCAAAGCCACACCACGAGCCCAGACACACCGCGGGTGCGCCGGCCCTGCCGTGGGTGCGGTCGAGCTATAGCGGTGACATGACGACGACGAAAACTCACTGTGATCGACGCATTTGGATTCGATTAGGATGGGCTTCGACTTCCCAACTCCTTGCACTTCCAAACACCACTTGGAGAGTACCTTCTCCTCCTATGGTAGCTCCGGCGACACTCCGGCGAAAGCTTGAGCTTTCCGGTAACAATGGAAATGAGAGATTTGAGAGAGAGAGTTTGAGAGTTGTGATTCAACTCCACTCCAGCTCCTTTCCTTTTATAGCCCAAGCAAGGAGGTCAAGCAACCAGGTGACTCATGGTAGGCACCTACAATGACCGGATGGGACAGTTGCAGAGGCAAAGATGACGCGACGTCTGAAATCCGGCACTGTAGAGAAGAAATGATGACACCGCGGGGTACGGTGGCCTCACCACGGGTGCGGTGAACCCCCACCTGACCGCCTCAGAAATTGTCCTTTCACCGCGGGGTGCGGTGGACTGACCGCGGGTGCGGTCAAGGCCATTTTCTATGCCTTTTGTCCTCTTTTGTCCGGGAAGGATTATGGGCATGGTTTTTAACCCCGGGTTAAATATATTCGTATCCGAACAAATATTCTAAACCCCAAAAATACGTTGAATGTATTTTATTCCACTCAGGGAAATATTACAGAGATCAAGCATTTTGCAGAATGTCTGAACTTCTCTGAAATTAATCCAACTATAGTACGAGAGTTTGGAAAATTACCAAAATACTCTTTACTAAAAATGAGGGGTATTACATCACCTCCCCCTTAAAAGAAGTTTCGACCCGAAACTTGGCTGAATAACCTAAAAAAAAGTGAGGCGTTACACGTGCTTCATCAGAGTGAGATGGCTTCCTCTGAGGCTCGTCGCTAGGTAGAAGAGATGGTTGAGCGTGCTCGCAAGAGGGCAAGGCCTTGGGAGGCGATGGGTACACCGAGGGTGGTCCCGACCCAATAGGTCAGGCCTAGGCCCCGAGTACTGGAGGAGTGGTCGAACGCCCTATACGACATGGACGAGAGGACATACGATACTGAGCTCGGTCTCTCCCGAATGCTTGGGGACGTCTACGAGCTCCAGGAGTATACCCGCCAAGCAAGGTTGCTACTCGACCCTTTGTATGAGGTGAACAGGGCAGACTTCCAACCAGGGTTTCTGGAGGAGTTTTGCTACTCACCGGGATCCGATAGGACTGTACCAAGTATTTCTGCGCCTAGGGAAAGGCCGAGGAATGAGCCGTGTGCTCCAGAGCCGAGTAGTGCAAGGGGTCCGACACCAGACCCCGATGATAGACCCCATGCGAAGAAGTTGTGCATGAGAGCTCCTGATTATAGGAAGCTTTTCAGGGCACCATGATGGGGGCCGGTGTTAAGTTTAGCGTTTTTCTTTTCTAGTATTTCGGTTGTTTCGTTTTGATAGCATTGTATTCTCTAAGCAATTTTGCCTTGTCGCTTGGAAGAATTTTCCGATATAGACCCTTTCAAACTCAGTTTCAGTTCATCAATGAAGGTTTACCAGTTGATCTATTCCGAGTCAATTTTATGCGTTATGCATGTTGAGATGATATTAATGTTGTGAAATACTTGGAATTTGATCGGTAAACAGATGGTGAACACAAGGAACACCGTTCGTGCTGGTGCTGGGCCAAGCACCAACTCCATACTGAATTTGGGGAATACCGCGAATCCATTGGATGAGAACGAGTTTGTTTATCACAACAATCCAGTGGGCAGCGACCAAGTTTCGGTCAACGCTCCAGTTATTTTCGATGTTGCGGCAATTGAGGCTATTCGGGGGATTGTGATGCAAGCAGTCACCGATATTATGCGACCAATCGCGCCTCAGGCACAAGGTGTGCCAATTCCTCATGTGGTTCCTAGATTCGAGGAGCCAGTTGTCCATGTACCTCATGAGGATGCGGTCAAGAACAGAGACAATTATGGTCGAGCGCTGAAGGCCATAAGCTCTATGAGGCCTGACAGTTATGATGGGAAGGGAGAGCCAGTCAAAGTGGCGTATTGGTTCTCATACATGGAACGACTGTTCAGAAACGTAGAGTGCACTGAAGCTGAGAAGGTGCACATTGCTTCCCTTCAACTGAAGGAGGTGGCTAGTGAATGGTGGGAAGGCACCGGTCTAGCTGATCACCCTAGGTTGAACTGGGGAATGTTTAAGGCAAAGATGACTGATCGATTATTTTCCCGAGCTATGAGGAAAAAGAAGCATAAGGAGTTTCTCTATCCGAGGACGGATGGATTGAAAGTGACTGAGCTTGCGGCCAAGTTCAATCACCTGTTGCAGTACGCTGGCCGGAAGTGTCCAGTGATGAGCAGAAAATCTGGCATTTCTATGAGTGGATGAATCTGGACATTAAGCCACTGATGGTACGTCACGGATGCTCTACTCTGGAGAAGTACGTGGATGCAACTTATAAGTTGGAGGTGACTCTGAATGAGTCGGCTAAAAAGCGCAATCACCAGAGACCGGCACAGAGCCAGACCGGCACAGAGCCAGCCTTAGGCAAGTTGGTTCAAGCGACCCGCGCCACCGTCAAACTTTGTCAAGTCTGGCCGAGCTAGAACGGAGATGACTCATGGAGGGTCTACGCAACGTTCGGGCCAGGGCAAGAATCCGATCTAGTGCTACAACTGTGGTACACCCGGGCACAAGAGCAATGAGTGTCCGAAGGGGAGGAAGACGTGCTTTGGCTGCGGGAAGGAGGGGCACTTGCAGACATTTTGTCCGCAGAGGAGACAGAAAGGAGCTGAGTCACATGAAGGGTCCGTTAGTCATAAAAACTGACCCCGATTCAGAGCAGTGGAGGCTCCTATTCCTTCGACGCAGACAACTGCGCAGAACAAGGGGAAAGCCCCAGCTGCTTCAGGAGGTCAAGGTCAGCGACTCTACGAGATGCGTGAGGCTGATGGACCAAATGCTCCTACTGCTCAAGGTACTCTATACCTCCATTCTACTTCTGTGTGTATACTCTTTGATTCGGGTGCTACTCGTTCTTTCATCTCAGAAAGTTGCGTAAGTAAGCTAGGTTTAGTATGCAATGAGGCTTGTGAGCCTTTCATAGTCAATCTTCCCAATGGTGAACATTTAGTAGGATCCAAGCGTCTGTCAGAATTTCCGATTACCATTCAGGGTAGAAAGTTCGAAGCAGATTTGATCTATATAGCCATGGCTCCATACGACATTATTCTCGGTATGGATTGGCTGACGCATCATGGAGCGGTGATCGATTTTAGTTGAAGGACTGTGACAGTTTCATCCGGGGGCCAGTTTGTATGCAAGTTCAAGGGTCGAAATGACGCTGATAACGGCAAGCTCATCAATGTGATGGTTGTGTGTAAGCTACTTCGACAAGGATGTGTCGGGTACCTGTACTATCTGGATAAACCCAAGAAAGATGAGCCGTCAGTTCTTGATATTCCGGTCATTCGCGAATTTTCGGATGTCTTTCCGACGGAGATTCCCGGTTTACCCCCGAATCGTAACGTGGAGTTTACCATCGATCTCGAGCCTGGTACCGCGCCAATCTCTAAGGCACCGTATCGGATGGCTCCAGCTGAGATGCAAGAGTTGAAAAAACAACTCGATGACCTTCTTGAGAAAGGATATATAAGGCCGGGTGCATCACCTTGGGGCGCTTCGGTTTTGTTCGTCAAAAAGAAGGATGGATCGTTCCGACTTTGTATCGACTATCGAGAGTTGAATAAAGTCACGATCAAGAATAAGTATCCGTTGCCGAGGATTGATGATCTGTTGGATCAATTGCAAGGAGCAAAAGTCCTTTAGAAGATCGATCTGAGATCTGGTTACCATCAGCTCAGGATTCGTGAGGTAGACATTCCGAGGACTGCTTTCCGGATGAGGTATGGCCACTATGAGTTCGTAGTCATGCCATTTGGCCTTACTAATGCTCCGACGGTCTTCATGGATCTGATGCATCGATGTTTCCACCAATACCTGGATAAGTTTGTGGTGGTCTTCATCGACGATATTTTGATCTATTCCCCGAGTGAGGAGGCTCATGAGGAACATCTTCGGATTACCTTGTCAGTCCTTAGACAGAATGAGTTGTACGCAAAGTTGTCTAAGTGTGACTTCTGGATCAAAGAAGTGGCTTTCTTAGGCCATGTGATCAATGAGGATGGGGTTATGGTTGATCCCCAGAAGATTGAAGCGGTAGCCAACTGGAAGCGGCCTCAGAATGTGAAGGAGGTGCGCAGTTTCATAGGACTCGCTGGATATTATAGACGGTTCGTGGAGGGATTTTCTAAGATCGCTCTACCAATGACCGGTTTGCTCCGCAAAGTCCACAAGAAGTTTGTCTGGGATGACAAGTGCGAGGCCAGTTTTCAAAAATTGAAGAAGTGTCTGACCTCCGCACCAGTGTTAGCGCTACTAGAAGGAACTGATGGTTATGTGGTCTATAGTGATGCTTCAAAGCATGGGTTAGGATGTGTATTGGTGCAGAAAGGAAACGTTATTGCGTACGCATCTCGGCAATTGAAAACCTATGAGGCAAACTACCCGACGCATGATCTGGAGTTAGCAGCTGTAGTATTTGCGTTGAAGATTTGGAGGCACTATCTCTACGGTGTGAGGTGCCAAGTCTTCACCGATCATAAGAGTCTCAAGTACGTGTTCACTCAGAAGGAGTTGAATATGAGACAACGTCGCTGGTTGGAGCTACTCAAAGACTACGACATCGAGTTGCTGTATATCCGGGAAAGGCTAATATAGTAGCCGATGCATTGAGCCGGAAGACACCGCACGAGACTATAGTGATCAGACAGAGGATGTTGACAGCTCAGAGTCGACAAAAGTCTTACACAGATCTGAAACACAGGAATGTCGAGTTCGAGGTTGGTGACAAGGTGTTTGTCAGGGTGTCGCCATCCAAGGGAGTGTTCAGGTTCGGCAAGCGTGGAAAGTTTAACCCTCGCTACGTGGGACCGTTTGAGATCCTTGACAGGGTGAGGTCTCTAGCGTATCGTTTAGCATTGCCGCCATCGGCACATCCAGTGCATAATGTGTTCCACGTGTCCTTGTTGAGAAAGTACGTGCCAGATGCGTCTCATGTGCTGAGTTATGAAGACATCGAGATTCAGGCAAATGTTACCTACGAAGAGATACCTGTGCGTATTCTCGAACGTCGTGAGAAGTAGTTGCGGAACAAGGTAGTACCATTAGTACGGATTATTTGGTCCAAGGCTGGATATGAAGAGGTTACTTGGGAAACCTAGGAGACTGAAGAGGATATGCTTAGTCGTTTTCCCGATCTTTTTTCGAACTAGTTTCGGGGTCGAAACCTTTTTTTTATGGGGAAGTGATGTAATACCCCTCATTTTTAGTAAGGGTATTTGGGTATTTTTCCCCAACCCTCATTCTGAAATCGTATCGCTTTCGGAGAAATTCGGATTTTCAATAACATGTCTGATCTCTGTAATTTTTCCTTGAGTGGTATAAATTACATTCGACGTATTTTCGAGGATTAGAATATTTGTTTGGGTACAAATATATAAATTTCGGGGTTTAAACCCATGCCAAACCCTTTCCCGGGCAAAAAGACGCAAAAATGCCTCTACCGCGACTGCGGCAGCATTTCCGTGATCGCGGAAAAATGGCTCTCAGAAGAGCTGGGCACAGGAATATTCCGCGACCGCGGAAAACTGCAACACGCCAACATCGCGTCGTCTGTCTCCTCACCGTTCACGCCCGCCGTTGATCCTCTGTGCCACCGTTGATCTGGGCAGGGAGAGCTCCTCCTTTGGGCTATAAAAGGAGGCCGGGATGGAGGGTTTTGAGCACCCAAACATCAGATCTCTCTCTCTCTCATTTTTCTTGCTCGCCGTAGTTTCGAAGTGTCGTCGGAGCTCTCGCCGGTGGTCGTGGCAGCCTTGGAGTGGTGCTTTGGAGGCGCAAGGAGGTCAGGAGTCGAAGCCCCCTCAAATCGAGCTCTGTCGAGTCATTGCCGGTGAGGTTTCCTCCATTTTGAGTCGCCGGAGTTCATGGCCGCGACCGCGAACATGAACTGCCGCGACCGCGGCAGTGACAAGGTCGGCCGCGTCCGCGGCCGCTGTCCTTAACGCCCGCGACCGCGGAATCCCAGCCGCGACCGCGGATTGCCTTGGCAATCGCGATCGTGGCCTTGGACGATCCGGTCTCGGGCGGGACTTTCGTCCTTTCGATTTCGTTCGTTCTTTCTTAGATTTGTATCATTTTATTGTCGAATCTAACCTAGGGTTTCGTTATGGGTCATTGTTGTAGGAATCTGTAATCCGACTTCCGTTCCCGTTCCGGACCCAGAAACCCGTCATCGCTCAATCGTTCGTCTAGACTAAGGCAAGTGGCGGTTCGCTCTTGCTTATCATTCCATGTTTCCATTAATTATCAATTGTTATTAATTGTTATTTAAATTGGGATGAACTATTGTTTTCGTTTGGGAACAAATTTTATAAATGATACGATTAAAACATGATATTATTATAGGTTGTATATATTGCTAGAAATAACGCTATTATATCTGTTATTACCATGATGGTATTGGTGTGGATTTTATGTGTGAACTTATACATTATAGTTAGAACGAGTATTCGTAGGAACGCTATGTACCTTGCGAGGTCTAGTCGTTTCTTTATAACTGGTATTAGGAGGATTTTTCCCTAATACTCTCTCTGGTCATGACTATACCCTTACTCAGGGCAGGTGCACACAGTTGGTGCCGACATTCGGAATTTATTCCCTCTGATATCTCTCATGATGAGATGATATATCTTAAAAGCTTATAAAGTAAATATACATTTTGGAATTAAACAAGATAAGTCCGATTATGCACATAATTAATATACCCTCGGGCGAGGAGTATAACGTGGAAACCGCCTGGACTTCGATTAGAGTAAGTCCTCCTTCCAAATCTGAATTTGCATTACGCGGTGAGGTTGGTCGTGGACCCAAATGGTCAAGTCTTTTTAAACGCTTGTGTGAAATTATAACATTCCCGAACACTTGTCATACTTTCCGTTAAGACTCAATCTCTTGGAGTCTTCTCTTCATACGTTTCCATAAGACTCGATCTTTAGGAGTCTTCTCTTGATCTTTCTGTTTCGTATATTCCTGTAGAAGTACCAAGGTTTACTATCGTTATCGGCTTTCATTCAAGAAGCGATGGGTCTAGCCTAATACGACTACTTAGAACCTTTCTGTTTTACCCTTGCATAGTCTTTCATTAGACTAACCAACCGGTTATTTTTCCCTTGCATGGTTGGCTGGTGTCATCCGTCTCATACGGCACATCAGGTAAACTTCCGTTCCGTGAAGGCTAGAACCGACGATGAAGGCAGATGAAGTTTTTAAGAGTTTTATCCAAGTTGAAGATCCTAGGCGGGTGATCGCTTCGATCAAGACCCTTATGTTATTTATTTAAAAGACTTCCGTTGTATTAAACATATTCTGTATTTCTGTTGTATTTGGGATTTACGGATGTAATTCCGAGACTTTGGTTTGAATAAAAATTATGATATCTCGTATTATCAGTGTGTTTTATGTTTTGTATGAATGGTTAAGCCTTGGGTGGCTTCGGATGTGAAATCTGAGGTCACTGGCAGTAATACTTTCAAGGAAATATTTGGGGGTGTTACAGATTTGGGCAAGGAGCCACTATTCTATCGAAGGAGAAAGGAGTAAACTGAGGGGGTTGGCTACAAATAATCCGGGCGTTTTATTTGATATTAGTTTTTTAACTCACAAATTACTTGAATGTGTAAATTACGGGATATACACACGTAGATATAACCTCGGGCATTAATAGTTATGAGTTATTTAATTGTCTCATTCGTTTATATAACCCGGATTGAGAGACACTCGGGTTATAAAGTATAACTCTTATTTCTAAACACTTTTATAACTCGACAATTGTATGCCCGTGTTTTTTTCTATGAGATATTAGGTGATTTTTGTAGTAGTGGTAGATGATAAGGATCTTTGTATAGGAGGTGAGATAGTTGTTTCGAAGGATTATAGTGTAGAATCTGTAATAACCCTCAATTTTAGTAGGGGTATTTATGTAATTTCCACTAGTAGAAAAAGGGGCTTTGGCTACGGATGCATTTACCACAGTTCCGTGTTTTTTCGTGGTAATTTTACATCATTGGTCGAAATACCATGATTGTACTTACAACCGAGGTAATTTTGTGGTTCTTTTACCACGGTTATGTCTATAACCGATGTATTTATGCATACTAAATTACTACGACAATCGAAATACCACGGTTGTACTTACAACCGAGGTAATTTTGTGGTTTTCTTACCACGGCTATGTCTATAACCGATGTATTTATGCATACTAAATTACTACGACAATCGAAATACCACGGTTGTACTTACAACCGAGGTAATTTTGTGGTTCTTTTACCACGGTTATGTCCATAACCGGTGTATATACGCATACTAATTTACCACGATAGTAGAAATATCACGGTTCTACTTACAACCGAGGTAATTTTGTGATTCTTTTACCACGGTTGTGTCTATAATCGGTGTATCTATGCATACTAGATATGTCTCTGTACACTCAAAGGGGTTTTCTTCCTTTCTCTCTCTCTCCACCCTCGTTCACTATCTCCTCACCCATCCCCGCCCCCTCTCTACCCTCAGCCCTCTCTAACCACCTCCGCCTCCCGCTTGTCCTCTAATGTCGCCGATGCCCTCCTCCACAACGTCGCCGCCACAAACGCCACCGACCGCATGTATGCGGCCGAGCTCTCCTCCACCGCTGCTCCTCCTGTAACCTCCTTGTCTTTGGCCTCACGGCTGAGACGTTCCTCTGGCGCGCCCTCAACCGCGGAGGCAGCACTCCTCGTCTTTAACCTCCTTGTTTTTGCTCCTTCCGCTGATTCGATTTGCGTCAGTCACTGAGGCCGCTTCTTCTTGGATTTGCGCAAGCCCTTGCCAGCGGCATCCACCGAGGCCTTGTTGCTTCAATTTGCGCCAACCACCGACCCATCCAGCCACTTGGTTTGCACGATGCTCTCTTTTTCTTTTCTTCCCAGATTTGATCTGAATTCATATCAATTGAAGCTTCATTGAAAATTAGGGTTTTGATTTTGGAAATTGGAACTGAAATTAAGGCTTGTTTATGGAAATATGAAATAAGGGATTTAGTGGATGGTTGTCAAAAGCATCCTTCACTGGACGATTGTCAAAGGCAACCAATGTGCATCATCTATTAGCTTTGTATGTATTATTAAGAATGAGAGTTTTGGGGTTATAATTACCAGGATATATTACCAAATATCATAGGAAGTTCAATATCAAAATTTAAGAAATTCTCTTCCCTAGCTTCACTCTGGGTTATCTAGTTTTGATTAGTATTGTTGATTTGTAGTATATAGTGCAATAAATCTCTCTTCTAAGATTCAGTTTTGAGTCTTAATTTGTACTTTGTGTGGCATCATATGTCAATTAGGCTAAGGCTACAACTTCATCAGTTTGTCATTTTGGAAGTTAGTTGTTGCTAAGAGAGCTATAAGTTACTTTGTCATGCTCTTTCCAAAAAAGGGTTAAAGAATGAGTCATATGTTTGCTGGATTCGGACTGGTAAATTTATTTGCCAAGTCTTTACAAACTTATTTATGTCCTTTGTTGAAAAACTAGTGCTGGCAGCTATCACTAATGACAATTCTTTCATAAGTAAGCCATGGCCCATAGGTAGGGGAAAATCAAAAATAGAATCAGAAAGATAAGACGTCCATTGTCTTGTACTTAACCATTTAGCTTAGAGTTTTGAACGTAATTCAACTTATTTGGGGGGGGGGGGGGGTATTCAACTTGGTGGACTTCATTGTACATGTCTATATAGATATGTTCAATTTTTAGGCTAACTATTTTTGTAAAAGATATATTTGTTTATCCATATTATGTAAACAAGAAAGTAGGACTATGAATTCTGACTGAAAAGAATGAAGTTGCTTGGTACAAAGAAAGCTCAGTTCGTGCTATTTCACTGAATTTTCAATTATGGTTAATTTCATTTTTATATTATATAGTGAACTGAAGATGATAAAAGTTTTTTTCATTGGTATTCTTGTAAAATATATACTTTGTCAAACACGTGGCCAATCAAGTTAAAGTGAGGCAAAGGTTTGATGCACATTTGCACCTTTCCTTCTGTGCTTAGTTACAATATTGATTGGACTGACTGGTTTGAGACTTTAGTTAATAACCTTAACTTTCCTTGTTAATTTTGAATATAACAAGATTGAGGTGAAATGCATATGAATGATTCAAACTCCTATTTGATTAGAACTACTTTCATTTGAACAATGGGTTCATTGCATATATGCTTCTCGGTGGATTTAGTTTGATCTGACATTAATTAGCTGTAACAGGTTAGATGATCGATCCTGTGATGTGGGGATTCAAGGGTTTCCTACAACAGACACAAAATTGGGTCTTTAGGTGCTTACTGTTGAAGATATATGCTTCAAATTTTTGTCTTACCTTTTTGGTTTAGCTACCAATACTTGCCTTTCTTTTGCATGTTACTGTTTGTTGCCAATTTCTTTTATCGAGCAATTAGGGAGTGCATTTATAATCTTCCATCATTATACAAGTCATATTAGTATTGTGTTAAATGATCAAGTTTTCTTTCACAGATTTATCATGCCAGAAGTCTAGACTTTATTCTGAAAGAGTAATATTATAGGGAAATGCATACATATAACAAGCAGAGGTGAATATTATCAGAGCATATGAATGAAGCTTTGGAGCGCTTGGAGGATGGGGAATGGGTAAGTCTTTTTATTTGGTTACTTGGTCTTTTTCTTTTTTGTTTCTTTTTATACATTTTTTTGTCATGCATGTCAGCATGTTATTTCAATCTGAATTTCCATTCTTTAATTAAACTGACAATGGGGACTTTGCTGAATTTTCATTGATATATAGACATATAGCTACACTTTATACATTTACATACCAATGCAGCATTCAACCACATAACTTTCAGACGTATAAACTGGACTTTGTATAAAATCTCTCTTTTTTTCCATGAAAATATAGGTTTGTTGCCACTTTGTTGACTTTTTGAGCATGAATGACTTGGGTTGTTAGAGTTCAAATGGAAGTGAGGAAAGCCATGGAAACCTTCGAAATGGATGAAGCACTATATGAAGAGACTATCATACCAAGGCCTTGTACTCCATCTCTAACTTGTAACTGTGTGTAGCATTTGAAGGCTAAAGAAGCATTTGCTTGATTTTTACTATTTTTGTAGCATGCAATCCTTAGGTTTTGTTATAAATAGTTGATTTTGTTGGATGATGAAAATTTGTAGATCTTTTGCTATAAATGTTTGTACGTAGAACATTTGTGTAATGTTTCATACTTTTTTTGCAACATTTTGCACTTAACTTAGTAGAATATATGACTAGGTTTTCCAAATTATGCTTGTGAGGTTTCAACCTTTTGAATTTATGACAATACATTAATTTATGATATCGTGACATTCTTTAATCCATTTTGATAATTGATGATTATGTGTATGATATAATATATATTATAATTTAGGTATTAAAAGAGGTGTACATTTATCTCGATTTATGCGGTTGGTTCAATTTTACCACAATTGTACAATTTTATCACGGTTCAAAAAAATTTACTATGATTTAATTTTACCGCGGTTGTTCAATTTTACTATGGTTTATTCTATTATGAAAACATTACATTTTTACCACGGTTGTCATATTTACCACGGTTGTTGAACCGTGGTAAATGTGTAACCGTGTTAAACATGCAACCGTGATAAACATGTTTACCACGGCCAAGTTTACCACGGTTTATAACCGTGGTAACCTTTGCAACACAACCGTGGTAAAAAGCCTTTTTTCCACTAGTTCCCAACTCTATTTCTAATAAAGGATTTTTGGTATTATTCATTATTCCAAAAAGGGAAATAAAATAGAGATTCTTAACTTAAGTTGTTACAACTTCAAGTTGTGAGCTATTTAAATTTATCCTAACATGGTGTTATTTAAATTGCTTGAACCAATTTAACAAAGTGTTAAAAAGGGGTTAAGTATGGTTAAATTTATAAGAATAGGTAACTTAAGCTTTATTTTAACCTAAGTTAATTTTTCTATATCTTAATTTTAGGTTAAAATAATATTATACACTTAGAATATTAAAATAAATAAGTTTGGTTATTTTTTGTAATTTTTAAAAAGTTATTTAAGGGTATTTTTGCCACAACTTTAAAAGTTGGGCAAAATAGTGCAAATAGCCCAAAAGTGGGGGGGGGGGGCGACCAATGCACAGTTCACCATCTCCCCTAAGCAGCCCAAGCTCTCGGCCGAGCTCATCCATGGCGGACATGGGCCGATTTCGACCTCGATTTCGTCACGTTTCGTTCAATTAATCCATGGGCTTCATAGGTAATTCGACGAAATCGGAAAGCACCGTGCCCATAAAAGATCAAAATTTTCCATTGAAGGCAAGAAATATATCTGAAAATGCGTCAAGATAATTCGACGAAATAGGGGCCAATTCGAGATCTTTTTAACCCAAATTTGATATGATTGCGTAGGGTTTTCCGAACTCTTTCCATCACCAGTAAATAGGGCCTCAACCATTGAGATTTCGGCATCCAATTTCGCATTCAAACTCTCGAACCCTAAAATCCCACCGCTGCGTCGTCCAAATTTGGCCACCACCGAGCTCCGCTACCGCAATTACCACCACCAGTTGTGCCCTTGAGTCCTCTTTGAAAGCCCTCTTGTCCCGACGCCGAAGCTTCACCGACGAGCTCCAATTTGGCCTTGAGCCAGCCGGTGCCAACCGTGACTCCGGTGGAGATTTTTCCAATTTCCGGTTTCGTATTTCTTTTATTTTTATTTTATTTTGCTTAATCTTGATTTAATTTGGTTAATCTAGATTACTGGAAAAGTAAGTTAGGATTAATTTACTTTATGAATATTAAAATTAAATTAATTATATTTATTGGGTATTCTCTTATATTATGAATGGTTAAATTATAACTTTTCATCTAGATAATATTTAGAGTTAGAAATTATTAGGATTATAAATAAATTATTGGATCAACTATGATATGATTATTTAGAATATACAACTAATTAATTGTTAGAATCGTATAAATAATCATTTTATTAAAAAGCCTAGCTTGAAATTGATATATTTATGAGTTAAAGAAATTCAATTAGAAATCGCGACATTGTATACTTCAAATTTCGATATTGAATTAATTATCTAATTATAATTTATTAATTGTATGTGATTTGGATACGTCTCGGATTTGTTTCTGGAACAGAATTAACGCAGGAAGTCAATTTGCTACTCGGAAGCAACATTTCCCGTGATACCGTTCATCCTCTACGTGATTCAAGGAAAGTGGTGGTTCGCTCTTGCTATTTTACTCCATATTTTTCTTAATTGACAATTAATCTATTGTCGTTTGGGAACTTGTGTGATAAAATGGTGTGATTAATGAACCTTATTATTAGGTTGTAAATTTGCTAGCAACAACCTATATATATATTATTATAGGGTGATAGATGGACTTGGGTGTGGATTGTTGCGCATTGGTATGGACTTATATGCTAGTTAGCATGAGTATTCGTAGGAACGCTATTTACCTTGTGATGTTTAGCTGTTTCTTTATAATTTGTATTAGAAGGATTATTGCCCTAATACTTGTGGTCATGACGTACCCTTATTCGAATATAAGTGGTGGTGCACTTAGCTAGTTCCAATATTTGGGATTTATTCCATTCTATATCACAATTGGTTGTGGAAATCAAAAGCTTTAACATTAATGCACGTTTCAAAATTAAATAAGATAAGTGCTTTGTTGCACATAGTTAATATACCCTCGGGCGAGAAATACAACGTGGAACCCGCCCAGACTCTTGTTTAAAGTAAGTCCCCTTTCCAATCTGAATTCACATTATGCGGTGAGGTTGATCGAGGACCCAAATATTCAAGGTTGGTTTTCAAACTTTGTGTGGATTATAATGTTCCCAAACAAACATACATATTCATGTAAGACTTACCTTCTTGGAGTCTTCTTTTGTGTCATATCTCTTCTTTCGTTTCAGTGAGAGTGTCTGGGTTATATATCGTCTATCGACTATTATTCGAGAGGCAATGATAGTAACTGGATACAATCACAAGAACCATTTTGTTTGAGTCCTTGTTTAGTCTTTCATTAGACTAACCAACATTTCTTCTTCCTTGCATGGTTGGCTGGTGTCATCCGACCTATACGGCACATCAGGTAAAGTTTCCCAAGTTGAAGACGCTGGAAGACGACGTTGAAGGGAACTGTATTTCTTTTGATATTTGAATAATTGTGTTGAACAAGGTTTAGATCCTATTGTTTTTGAGTTTTTTATTAAGTCTTCCATTGATACTTTGATATACATTATTAAGTTCTCGTTTTTGTAACGTCGGTTTGTAAGACAATTCCGAATTTAATATATTATTGTTCGTTTTAATTTGTATTTGCGATCAGTACTGTAAAGCCTTTGGTGATTTTGGATATGTGATCTGAGGTCACTGGCGGTAATATTTCTAAGGCAATTTAGGGGTGTTACAAAATCTTTGAATATTGTTGAGAATTTAGGTTTTGAAGGATGGATTGATCTTGATGTTGCCGAAGGTCTTATTTGAATTGGTTACGAAGAAGTTATGCATGCCCAAATCGATGTTGGTTGTTCACAAGCAGATGTCTTTTTGTATATCAATTTCAGTTATTCACTAGAAAATGTGTATTATGTGTATCAATTTGATCATGTATGTGTATCATTATTTTATTTTTCTATATATTTTGAACCATGTGCATGCACTATGAGAATTGAGAAATGTGTATCATAGTTAATGAAATTTGCATTGCTTCATTAAAAAACTTAGATTAGGAATATTTGCATCACTGCTTGTGCGTATCTGTATCATTCTACATGAAAATGTGTATCATGATGCATGAGATTGTGCATCGCTTGGTTAAAAAGACTTAGTGCAGAAGCATGTTGGTAAATGTGTATCATAGTTATATACCTTTCATTTGTTATTAGGCCATGGAGTTTTCTTTTCCCGTCGTAAATGTGGTTGATCAACTGGCCGATGAATCAAAAGAAGGCGCTAGCAAGGGCGATAAAGTTATTGAAGACATGGAACAAGGTTGCATTGAGGTTGATTTTGCCACTGCACTTTACTAAGGAAGATAAAATCAACCAACAAATATGGTTGGAGCTTTAAATTCTCCATTTACAATTAGAGAGATTGATGTGGACTCAAAGATGTCTTGCATCGAGAAGAAGTTCTATATTTTTATTATGAACGATAAAGAGGATAATAGTAAGATAATATTACTCTGAGATGTTCTATCATTATTTCATTATTCATTACTATATGAGGTAATATGCTATAAAATTATCACATTATAAAGTCTGTGAATCATGTTTTGGTTTTAGAATGTCGTTATTAGTTGTAACAAAATGTTCATCATCTTTCTTGTCAACAATGCACTATTTTTTGTTAGCATTTACATCACTCTATATGTAGTCTAGTAACTTAGGTTGAAGAGCATGTCTATCTCCATTGTATAGTCGGTTGTGAACTGTTGATCTATAAGATGTGCACCACCAATTTTATAGTCAATATGGATCAAGATTATTTGGGTTGGTTTTTACAATGAGATGTTTCATTTTCTTTTTATTATTGAGTGTTCTAGTCAGTCTCAACTGCATGTGCGTCACTGTGAAACTCACTTGTGCACTGTAACATTATTGAATGTGTATTATTTATAAGCCAGTTTGTGCACTATGTTCTAGAATATGTAGATTACATGTATAATAACAGGTTTTATTCTTTATAGTTTTTTCTAGGGAGATTGTCTTCAAGTTCAAAGATCTGCAAGTGAATACAAAGGTTGGTGTAGACAAGAGGAGAAATACGTCCCCTCTTAGATTAGTTTCTCTAAATGAACCATTGGTATTTATAAGAAGAGTTTAATATATATTCTACATTTGATCTTATTGTTTTAATATTAACGACTAACTATGCCCTTTCTGTATTTGTTGCATTTTAGAATTATGAATAAAGATGTTTATTTGTTCGAAGATGATTTAAGGTGTTTCAATACAAGAGTTGAGTGGTTTGATTTTGGGGTGAAACGCAAAATGACTAATATCCAAAAGTTGAAGCTCGAGGATGTTGCATTGGTATATTTTATATGTATTACTTTGTGTTTTTTTTTGTTTGATTATGCTTATTTCATTTGTGTATAAAATGAAATTTGTGCTCCCAATAAACACAATCATTTTCAGATTATCCATAATCATTAAGAATTTGAGGTTTGATGTAATCGACAACTCGGAAGTTGACATTTCACTCGAGCACAAGTATGGCATAGTCTATTAGACGTGGTAGGTTTTATGTGCATTAGTATATATTTTTTTGTACATTATATTTTTTGGTTTTTTGGTTTTCTTACAAAACTTTCAATGTATCCTAATCATTTTAATTAATGTATCGGGGATATTTGTGAAGTTTATGAAGCTCCACGGCCTAGGTAAAAAAGTTATGCCTTTTTTGAAAGAGGAAAAGGTGAAGACAAATCGCCTAGGAATGCCTTGGTGGGACAAAAGCAACAAGACTAATTGTGCTATCTACACCATGAGGCATATGGAGAAATACAAAGGCAATAGTTTGTTGAACTTCAAATGTGGGTTGAAGGAGGAAGAGAAGTAGAAAATGAATAAGTTGAGGATTCAATACATTCATGTTATTCTTGATAGCGACTTGAATGAACTGAAAGAGAACATTCTGAGTCGTGCTCAAGTCATGAAATTGCCAAAGGTTCATGAGAAGAATAATTAGAGTATGGACTCATAATTTTATTTTATTGTGAAAATGTGATAATTCTTGTACTGCGTAAATACTTTGTTGTGACAATGTGTTGCATATGATGATAATGGTCTTTATCATTGTAATTTGTATTCATATTTAAGGGTTACATAAATTGCTTTATGTTGTCTATGACAATTTGATTTTACCAGATGTGCATTAGCTTCTTAGATTATGTTGCTCATGATCTTATATATGGACATGATCTTTTTTCTTCAAAACCGCTTGTATTATTTGTTGGCATACATGTTTTGTTAAGAGTTAAAATGTTACTTGTAATCATTTCATAATATGCTTCATTTATATTTGTTTTATGTTACTTTTTACGACTTAGTCGTATGCTTCATATTCACCTGAAAAAGTGTTCATGATTTGCAATATTACGTGTGTTAGGTTTATTTCAAAATGTGCTTCCTAACTTTTTGTAAATGTGGTGTGTGCTTTATAAAAAATGCACTTCAATGAAAGAATATAATGTTTTCATGTTAGTAGAATGTGTTGTGTGATTTATAACAAATGTGCTTCAGTGAAAGTATAGGATGTGTTTTATATCTTCACTTGAATGTGCTTCGTATTAAATCACTAAATGTGTTGTGTGATTTATAAAAAATGTGATTCAAGGTAAGAATATTTTGTGCTTCATATCTTCACTTGAATGTGCTTTGTATTATATCAACAATGTGCTTCAACTCCTCCAAACATTCTTGAATATTGAAATGTGCATCGTAACAATTGTATAGTGTGCCTTAACGTTGTAGGGTCTGCACCACATTCTCACATTTATGTTCATGACATATCTTAGGAAAATAAAAGCATTTTTCTTAGCTCCTTACATGTCGTAACGTTGTGCATGCACTGGTTGCACTTTTTACACATTTCCCTATGCCTCCCAACCTTATTGAAATATCTCTTCCGCTCTTGATACGCTTTTCACTCCCCTTCTTATTTTCTTGCTCAAAGGGGTGAAATGTGATATTTGTCGACACCACCCCAACAAACTTTTTGTCCTACTGGATGAAGCCATTGATTCGGAATCGGTCATGCTCATGTAGGATGCCTTGTGATTCTTTATGACAGCCAACTCCTTCATCTAATCTTCATTGTTTTCTACTAAGCTTATGCAATTGTGAGTCTATAACAACAATTCGGTAAAAAGAAGCCTTCTTTTGATTGATTTGGGCACATTCCTCTTATAATAC
This sequence comes from Rheum nobile, assembly GCA_027886185.1. Lineage (NCBI taxonomy): Eukaryota > Viridiplantae > Streptophyta > Magnoliopsida > Caryophyllales > Polygonaceae > Rheum > Rheum nobile. The sequence goes on from WOAB01000485.1 coordinate 18,244,110, forward strand.
ACCATCAATTTCAAAGAAGGGTTTCTGTGTTGAGCCTTTTGTCCACCGAGACATAACAAATAGAATCGGTAACACGTCAAAGACCATATTTTTAAAACCAAGAACATGTGGCGACAAGGGATTCCCATGTTGGGGAATTTCTTGTAAGAGCAAGAAATATTTCCTTTCAATAGATGGCATCTTGATAACACATATTTAATACATATTTTAGACGGGGTTAATTATTTAGCAAATTTGTGAATATGATGTAATTGGGCTTTTGAAAGGTCCATTTTCTTGTGCAAGGTAAAGGAGGCCCACAAATTAGAGGAACCTCGTTGCTAATAGCGGGAGCCCTGCACAAAAGAAGAGGATATTGATATATATAGTTTGGATTTTTACGGAGGGGGAGCATGATCTTAGTGAATTAATTAGGTTATATTAGCTTTAGTTGGGATTGGCTTTACAACCAAACATATCCACCCTGGAAGCAAAGACTAAAAGACTTTCAAGAGGAATATATTGGCTTTGCATAATTTAGAGATTTGGGATTTTGAGTTTCTAGCCTTGTCATTTTGGATTATTTTCATATTGAGACTAAGTTTTCTTATCTAATTTTTTTATTGAATAATTCATTTATTTTGATGGTTAGTTATAATTTATTAATTATTTCATCAATCATGCTTGGCTAAATTCATTGTTCTAAGGTTCGGGTGATCTTGACAATGCATATGGAAATAAAATTAATTTTTTACCTAAATTAAAATGGTATTTGACTCAATCCTTGATGTTTTACGTCCATAATTGCCTATGCGAATTATATTCCTGTATGTCTTTGAGACCGATAGAAAATAACAATAATAGGATACCCATATAAGGTATGAGACCGAGTGGATATTATTCTTATGAGATGCCTAGAAGTTGAACATGTGTGTTATTTATGCGACAACGAATGTTATTTTAATTTATCCCTAGACTCTAAGTGCCTAAAGGGTTTGAATGTGATTAGCTCTACGCGCGCGTGACAATGATTGTTCGTTATATTCAGGCATGTTATGGTGATCCTTCACATTAGACATATTTATACCATTGATTTCTATCTCTTTTTCTTATAAAAAATTGGTATCTTACTTATAATTCTCCATAATTCCTTATTTTATGACCTAACTTACTAGTAGGGTTTCAATGGGTATTACATTGGCCTCTGTGGGATCGACACTTGACTACTACAATTGATCCCGTCACTTGCGGGTAGGTTTTAGCCAAATCACGTCCCACAATATAGATCCTTTCATTTTGCACCTTATGTTAAAGGTGTGTACATCTCCATATCTTGTCATGTCAACCGGGGAACAATGGTATATGGATGTATAAATTCTCAATTGCTATTCCATGAACACATTTGTGTCGTTGTCAATTCAAGCAAAAATTGGATGGCGCGCGCGGAGAAGGGCGTTGGTTTGACATTGGTCGTCGACGTTGTCCTTGAATATGTCCTTGATCACATTGGTGGCCTGGGTTGACTCTTCTAGGTCACCATGATCATCATAAAATGGCTCTTGATTATCATTGGATGGCGCTTTCATATCACTTCTTATGACTGTCGACACTAGTAAAAGGCACAAAAATCATGTTGTACCTTAAACAATGCAAGAACAAGTTACATAATGGTTAGAACCAGTTGTGTACTAAATATATTTTACAATGTGTATAAATATTCTTATCCATTGTGCACAAGTGATAAAGGTTTATGTGCTTCAGAGTTATCAATAATAATCACTAGTACATAAATGTGCTTTTAGCCCATGCGTTTTTTTACATATAGCCCGGATATAGCATAAAATAGGCCCGGGCTTCAGAGTGGTGTGATAATAGAGTATTTAGCCTGGATGTCAAAAACATGTTTGGGCTAAAAAAATTAAGACCTTTTAGCCCGGATATAGATAAGTCCGGGCTAAAAAGCCCTTTGTTTAAACAAAAAAAAAAATAGATATTTTAGCCGGGATCTCTTCCACATCCGGGTTAAAAAGTCTTATTTTTATTAAAAATATATATACAAAATGCACCACGAGCATACTGATTGTACAACTCAGGTGGTAGGTTAAAATACATGCAAGAAATTTATCATGAGCATACACATATCAACATTCTTATACAGCTCAACTTAGTCAAAAAGTGGGATAAATCTTTTTCTCCACAAATAAGAGCTTCACTACCATATCAAACTCAAACATGTCTCAAAACTTTCTTAAAACTGATGCACCAACAGATTATCAAATACTAGACATCACTTTATACCTAGAAGGCTAAATTAAGTAGCAACACATATATATAGCATTACACAAATAAGAACTTCATTACCATGTTAAACTCAAACATATGTTTGCTTTGGTAGTCTCTTCTTCTCCATTATGTCTATCAATAATATTATTAAGTGTATAACTATACTGAAGGTCCGCAAATTATATACACATAATTATGTCTATCAATATTTACTTCATATATAAACAAATAGCGGTATATAGCGATCCAATTGATTTAGTTGATGACTAAATGCAGAAAATTTACTAGTGGTGACTATTCTTGTTTTATTTACACAATAACAAGAAGATCAGCATAATCAAACGCTACAAAACTTGTACAAATTGATATAATAAAGGTGCATTGGCATAATATAAATTGTGATAGCATAGTTCCCATTTGTGACAACTGACAAGTCTTCACATTGACACCTTAGCACTACAAGTGCTTCCTATAGAACTTTTATGCATTTTTTACACCTCTTCTTCAGTATATGAACGAGCATTTCGACATTTTTATGGAAGTTGTCTATGTAATGAAGTTGAACAATCTTTATTCTATCACCTCTGATTTTTATCCAATTGGATCACTCTTTTAAACATGGCAATAACATCAATGGCAATGATTATCAGACCTATTATCTAAAAGTGCACATACTATAAACATAAGCTGACAACAAAAGATGGACCTTTAATGAACATAGTTATAGGATTTGGTTTTTTCATCGATTTAACTTGTAATATGTAGAAGAAATGTCATTCACAAACAATGTTTTGACAAACATGCGATTACCTCGCATGATTTGGCTACTTCCAGCAGTTGAGAAGACAATGTTGATTCCGGTTAATGACCCACCTGCTCTTGAGACCTCAGCAACTTCTCCTTGAGACTAGCATAACTTTGGAGCTCCAAGAGATCCTCACCCTAATAGCTGTTTTAGTTTCTTGTTAATTTGTTTCTAAGAGGGATTATGCAAATTTCTTTCTTCTATTGATGTGGGATGAAAAGAAATGGAATATGGTTTGGAACCTGGATGTTTATGAGAATGTGTGACCGCAGAAGCTCTGGCAAGAAGGATTTGAGTATCTCATAGCGCGCTTGAACAGTAGGAGAACGGACATATGCTTTTATATAAGCTATATCCACAAAAGCAATATATGAAATTATGCAAGTCTTGATTTTAGATTTTAGAGTGCATAAATCAAGATCAAAGTAAGTCATAAGGCCTTAAACATGTGTGTAATCTAGATTTTAGTCACAATCTCAAGTTATCGCCAGATCTAAGTTTGAATCGCAAAGTGAAAAACCAAAACGAAAGCAAGCAAGAAGAAGACACCAGAGATGTTTACGCGGTTCGGTTTCCCTACATCCGCGGAGCCTCGAGACGGGAGACTCAACCCAAATGCACTATCGAAAGAAAGAACACAAGTGTTGGTTACAGAGGAGCAATCAGAAACCCTAGCTAACACTACTGAGGAGAATCACAAAGAGACATAAAGAAAACATCGAGGATGAAGACGACTGTGGAAAGGGATTCTGCCCCCTTTCAAGGCTGACGAAGCTTCCGACGAAGACTTCGCTAAAGTGACCAAGGTGGACACCAAAAGCGCCGGCGACAACCACCGGAGACGCTCTCTTCTCTTCTCCTCTTTTCTCTTCTCTCTTTTCTCTTCTCTCTCTTTTCTGTGGCGCAGTAAAGTCTACAGTGCCCATCAACAGATGAAGCTGGAGCATATATAGCTAGGTCAGATAGGCAGATCTGAAGTTGAAGCCAGATGGGCCTCGCAACAAATGAGCCCAACAAACACATGTAGCAAACTAAAGCCCAAAGGTCACTTAACCCAACAAATGCCTCCAAACCGGTATTAGACCGGGGTTGCATATGAGTGGCTAGTAAACCCGGTTTGGCATTAGACTAGGATCTCTAATTCACACCTCACCCTGCCATCCAAACACTTAGACAAAATTAAAGCTGGATTATCAAACACAACAAATGCCCTTCTAATCCAAGCTTTAAATTGTTACATAGTTCTTCTAATTCGTGTGCATTCAGGAACTTCTTTCTAGAGTCTTTCCCCGTCTCTCCTTGGCCCTCCCACATCTCAGTGAACATCATGGATGTGGAGGCTATCCCTGCAAAAGACAAACTTATTAGCAGGAACCACCTTAGTGCCAAAATCTGCAGGATTAACATCACCTGCAATTTTCACTACTTGCAGCTGCTGTTTTTCTACTTCATCTCTGATGTAATGAAACCTCACATCAATGTGCTTGGTTCGTTCATGGTAGACAGGATCTTTACAAAGATATAAAGCACTCTGACTATCCATGTTCAAGACAGGCAAGTATGTCCTATTCTCTATCTCATACAAGATGCCCTTCAACCAAGTTGCTTCTTTACTAGCCTCAGTAGCAGCTATGTATTCAGCCTCAGTTGAAGACAGAGCTACAATGGTCTGTTGTTGTGCTTTCCAGGAAACACAATTTCCAGCCCAAGTGTAGAAGTAAGAGGTAGTGGACTTACGAGTATCCTTGTTGCTGGCATAATCTGAGTCAACATACCCCACTAGCTCATTTCTAGAGGTGTGCTCAGTATATACTAGCCCCGTATTCTTAGTACCAGAAATGTACCTGAGGGCATACTTCATAGCTGCCCAGTGTTTCTCACCCGGATTTGACATATATCTTCTAAGAACACTTATAGCAAAAGCCAAGTCAGGTCTAGTACATAACATGGAGTACATCACAGAACCTACAGCAACATCATAAGGTATGACTTTCATCTTTTCAATATCAGCAGCAGAAGAAGGACACATAGATTTAGAGAGTTCTAAGTGCCCTCCTAAGGGAATGGGAGCAGGCTTAGCCTTAAGCATAGCAAACCTTTCAAGCACCTTATGCAGATAATTGACTTGAGATAATCTTATTGTTTTCTTGTCTCTATCTCTTATGATTTCAACTCCTAAAATTTTCTGAGCAGGACCAAGGTCCTTCATATCAAAATGTTTCTTAAGATCATGCTTAACACCAGATATAGCAACTTTAGAGCTACTGATAAGAAGCATATCATCCACATACAGCAGAACAAACACAGGAGTTTTGGTTTTAACATTTTTAAAATAGAGACAAGTGTCATATCTGCTTCTTATGAAGCCAAGAGTTCTCATGCAATTATCAAACTTTATATTCCATTGTCTAGGTGACTGTTTCAACCCATAAATGGACTTCTTTAACAAACAAGCATGCTCAGGTTTGGTTTTGTCTACAAAGCCTTTAGGCTGTCTCATGAATATGGTCTCATTCAAGTCACCATGCAAAAAAGCAGTTTTCACATCCATTTGTTCCAATTCCCAATCAAAGACAGCAGTCATAGCAAGTAATAGACGCATGGTTTTATACTTTACAACAGGAGCAAATATGTCATTATAATCAACCCCCTCCTTCTGGGTAAAACCCTTAGCTACAAGTCTAGCTTTATATCTAGGAGGTTCTAATTCATTAGCCCCATCTTTAAGTTTAAAAATCCATTTGCAGTCTATAAGTCTAGCATGAGTGGGTTTAGGAACTAAGGTCCAGGTGTTATTCACATGCATAGATTGAATTTCTTCATGCATAGCTTTGAGCCATTCATTAGCCTTAGAGCAGTTTACAGCTTGTTCATAAGTGTCAGGGGTGTAAGTAGCAACCAGATCAGCCACAAGAAGAGCAAACTCAACAATATTAGAGGTGAACTTTTTATTGGGTATTCTAACCCTGGGTTCCCTATCCCTAACAAGTTGGTAATTGGAGAGGTCAGGCATGTTCTCAGTATTTTCATGAGAGGCATCACTATGAACATTTTCAGAAGGTTCATCATTATTAGAGGGAGAGTTAGAAGGTTCACTTACTCCCCCACCTAATTGGTGAGGTTGCTGACCAGCATTTTCTCCATTACTTTCTTGTGTGACTGGTTGTTCCCCTGCTTCAGAGTGCTCTTCAGAGCTCACAATAGGCTCAGTGGAGGAGTAGCCGATGTCAAATTCCTCCTCTTGAGCATTCTGCTGGTGGTCTGGCTCAAAAAACTGCCCCAATTGGACTCGAGTGCCATCAGTGTCTTCATTTGTACCTGTGGGCTCAGATGCAAGTGTAAGTCTATTTTTGAAGTGAAAATCTTTTTCATTAAAGGTGACATTTCTAGAAACTATCACTTTGTAGCCATTAGGCTGTATAAGTAATAGTTTATAGCCTTTTACACCTTCAGGATATCCTAACATGACACACTTTTGGGCTCTAGGGTTGAGCTTGCCTTGAGATATTTGGGAGTATGCAGTACACCCAAAAGGTCTCAGGTGGGTCATGTTAGGCTTTTTCCCTGTCCACAACTCTTGTGGTGTTTTAAAATTCACTACAGAGGAAGGAGATCGATTTATGAGGTAGGCTGCAGTAACTACAGCCTCTCCCCACATTGATGGTCTCATTCCTGAACTTATCAACATGCATCTAGCCTTTTCAAGTAAGGTCCTGTTCATCCTCTCCGCAGTACCATTCTGCTGAGGGGTGCCAGGAACTGTGAGATGCCTTTTAATGCCATTGTTTTTGCAAAACAAGTCAAAGGACTGATTGCAAAACTCAAGACCATTATCAGTTTTTAGGCATTTCATTTTCAGGCCAGTTTGACTCTCAACCATGACTTTCCATGATTTAAAAGAGTCAAAAGCCTCATCCTTAGTTCTTAGGAGATTTACCCACACTTTTCTGGAAAAGTGATCAATTAGGGATAGAAAATATTTCCTACCCCCAATTGTATCAACTTGTGCAGGCCCCCAGAGATCTGAATGAACATACTCTAGGGGTCTGCTTGCAGTGTAGGTAGATTTCCTAAAACTGTGTTTTGTTTTCTTTCCAAAGATGCAATTCTCACAGAACTCAAGCACACAAGGTTCTTGTTCAATCAAGCCATGCTTAAACAAGTGAGATAAGCCAGTGTTGCCTATATGTCCTAGTCTGTCATGCCATAATTTTGTATAATCAGAATTGCCACTTTTCATCACATCAGTAGAAACATTCAATTCAGGAGAAGAAATAACATAATAAAGGCCTCCCTTTTTCATGCTTCTTATAAGAACTTTCCCATCTCTTATGACATCTCTTATACCATGATGTGTTATAATATGACAATTCAGATCATCAAACATGGATTCAGACAACAGGTTTCTTCTTAGGTTGGGAACCCACTTAACATTTTGAATAGTTCTGATTTTACCATCATGCATTCTCATAGGTATATTTCCTACACCTTTTATCATAAGAGTAGTGTGATCACCTAACATAACTTCTCCACCATCACATAAAGACAGAGAAGCAAACAAGCCCCTATTGGGGGTGGCATGCATGGTACAACCAGAATCTAATATCCAATCATTGCAAGCAGAGTTCTTAGCAACCATAAGCAATTCATGAGAATATTCAGGGTGAGACTCAAACACATTTGAAGAGTCAACATTGTTTTTCCCTTTGTTTTTATCATCACGAATTCTTTTATGACAATCTTTAGCAAAGTGGCCATCTTTGTTACAATAATAGCATTTCACTTTAGACTTGTCAAAATTCTTGCCATCAGACTTCTCAGTTTTATCTTTATTAGACTTCTTGTGATGGTTTTTCCATTTACTTTTGGTCATTAACACTTCAGACTTAGATTCAGTTTTAGGTTCAAATTTAGTCTTATGTCTAGACTTAAAAACCTTAAGAACTTCATCATTTTGAGTTATAGCCTCAGTTATCTTAGATAGTGTCAATTCATCACGACCATATTGGATGACATCCTTAAGGATGTCAAACTGAGCAGGCAAAGAATTCAGAAGCAACACAGCTTGGTGAGTCTCTTTAATTTCATCATCACATCTTTTAAGGTCTTGAGTCATTCTCAGGAAATTGTCAAGATTTTCATTCACAGTCAAGGACACATCCATTTTGAAAGTGAACAGTTTGCATAATAGAGAAATTCTATTGGGCAAAGACTTGTGCAAGAAAAGTTCATCCAAAGCATTCCAGAGAGCTTTAGGTTGAGTAATACTTACAACCTGACGAGCTACGTCGTCAGTTAACCTGATCATGATCTCTGAGTGAGCAAGGTCTTGAGTTTCCTTAATCTCTGCATTGGACGTGCCAATCAGCCATTCCTCAGAAATTGCCCGGTAGCACTTCTCCTTGATCAAGATGGCTTTCATCTTGACCTTCCACATGGCATAGTCGCCATTACCATCAAATGGCTTCAGCCTAATGCTTTCACCCATCACTTCCTGTATACTAGCAGAAGTTAGAAACAGGAAAGCGAACAAACCACAGAACAAAAACAACTGGTGAAACCCTAAATAGCCACACAGACAAGAAAGGGCACCAGAAACACATAAACAGGAATCCCTTGCTCGATCCAAACACGAGAAACAAGAAAAACCCTAGATCTATCACATGCAAAACAAAGAACGCATGCAAGATCACCAGGAACACAGCGGAAGCAAAAGAAATACCAGAGAAAGGCTCTGATACCAATTTGTAATCTAGATTTTAGTCACAATCTCAAGTTATCGCCAGATCTAAGTTTGAATCGCAAAGTGAAAAACCAAAACGAAAGCAAGCAAGAAGAAGACAGCGAAGACACCAGAGATGTTTACGCGGTTCGGTTTCCCTACATCCGCGGAGCCTCGAGACGGGAGACTCAACCCAAATGCACTATCGAAAGAAAGAACACAAGTGTTGGTTACAGAGGAGCAATCAGAAACCCTAGCTAACACTACTGAGGAGAATCACAAAGAGACATAAAGAAAACAACGAGGATGAAGACGACTGTGGAAAGGGATTCTGCCCCCTTTCAAGGCTGACGAAGCTTCTGACGAAGACTTCGCTAAAGTGACCAAGGTGGACACCAAAAGCGCCGGCGACAACCACCGGAGACGCTCTCTTCTCTTCTCCTCTTTTCTCTTCTCTCTTTTCTCTTCTCTCTCTTTTCTGTGGCGCAGTAAAGTCTACAGTGCCCATCAACAGATGAAGCTGGAGCATATATAGCTAGGTCAGATAGGCAGATCTGAAGTTGAAGCCAGATGGGCCTCGCAACAAATGAGCCCAACAAACACATGTAGCAAACTAAAGCCCAAAGGTCACTTAACCCAACAAATGCCTCCAAACCGGTATTAGACCGGGGTTGCATATGAGTGGCTAGTAAACCCGGTTTGGCCTTAGACTAGGATCTCTAATTCACACCTCACCCTGCCATCCAAACACTTAGACAAAATTAAAGCTGGATTATCAAACACAACAATGTGTTTATAGAAACTGCCCAAGAAAGTTGTCCTTTCAAAGATAAGCATGTGTGATTGTGAATTTAAGTGAAGACCTACCAATGGCTTTTAATTTAACTGCTGGACGTCATCATGATTATCATATTCGGCGAGTCTTTTAATTTATCCAACTGGGTGAGTAGTGCGTTCACAACCTAAATGCAATTCCAGAATTAGTATATCTGTTTAAACATATAGAACACTGCAACACAATTAATTAATAGTTAAAAAAAGTACTAAGCATACTCGGATAGAATCTGAAGGTTCAGATCCGGACAAGGCTTCATTTCTTGCTACAACTAGGCTTTCAACTTCATTTGTAAAATTGCATATACAGACAAGCACTTAACCAAAATTATAATCACGTCAACGATTTGACAGCGTGCCTCACCAATTAAAACAAATACCAGGATGTTTTCATCTTCCACCATTTCTTGAATATTTTGGAAGAGTTTTGCAACCTAAGCGTGAACGATAAATCAAAATTAAGAGCGAGTTCCTACAAATTAAATAAACTGCAGCAAGATACAACACCATCCAGGCTTGAAAATCATTCTACTTCACTAATATAAGTATATAACTATTTAATTAGTGGCCTGCACAGAGGGAAAATAAAGGTGATACATACAAGAAGGCAAATTTTAACACTGTTATTATATTCTTAAAGAGACAAGGAATGAAAAATGAAAATATATATGGCAAGTACAAATTCAATATAACTCAGTTATATTCACCTACTTGTAAGAGAAAAGAAAGAAATGTGCAGCACATGTCTAGGACTTATATATAACAAGAGAAAATCATTAAACATAGAATAAGCACGTGACTAGCTTACAAATAAATAGGACTTATATAAAAAGAGAAATTCGTTGATGAAAATAATGGTTAACTATATTCATTTTGTTACTATTAGCATTCTTCTCACTAAATAAAAAATAGAATAACCACACGACTAGCTTACAAATAAATTGTTGATGAACTTGTAAAAAAATTTCGACAAGTCCAATGAACAAGACACTTTTTAACCTCATAATTTCCTACTGAGTACTGATGTCTTGTGGAGACCAATAACCACAACACTCTTGAAAAGTGTAGTGCTCATTTCATTACAAAGTCTCATACTTTACAGATATGGTGATATCATTCATAGTTGACAATGATTCACCATTTTCTTTTTGATATTTGAACATGCATGGATTACTAGCTTATTATGTCTTCCCCTACCAGATTCTCTCCTTAAACTATGTACTGGTGTCCCTATTTCAGCTCGTGAAGTAGTCAATGTTGGGATTTTAGATGCGTAAAGCGGAATTTCAGGAAACGATTTCCTAACATCTAACCAAGGATCTCATGCATAAACCAAATAGATCATAGATGGGAAGAATCAAATACATTTTGATGCGTGTTGCAATCTGCTGGAATGGAGAGAATAGAGCCTCACGTGTGACTCCTCTATTTGGTCCACCCGAGCTTGGATCTGGATCGCCTAGGACTCGGTTGCTAGAGCGAGGATCGAAGGCGAACGAAGAGAGCTCCAGGGAGAAGGAGGCAACTGTATTTCTTGGTGTAGATTAGGGTTATGGGCTTTTCCTAAAAGCCCTCCTTTTATAATATCAGGTGTAGATATCTTATTTCCTAAATAAGTATATCTTTTATTATTAATAATAACTCTTTATTATTAACAAACCTTATCTCCCAAGTTATATCATATATAACTTTATATCATATACCTTATATAATATGTCCCCCATTAAACTGATCCAGTCCAAACTCTAAGGGTGTGACCTCGTAGGACCCGGTAATAATAGCAATATACTTTATGACATACTTTATAACATATAGTCTATAAATCATAGTTGGCTTCTAGCAAAGCACTATGACTACCTAAAATCACCAGATTAAATATCTCCACAAATGGTCCCACTTCATAATCAGTAATTGCATATTTGATTAAAGGACACAATTCCTTCAATCTCCCACTTGTCCTTAAAACAAGTGTGCAATGTTAAAATTCCTTTGTCACTTAGTGTCTTATCTGACTATATGATGAAACTCATCTTTACCGTCAAATATGTTTCTTGAACTCTTGAGATCAAACTGTTAGTACGGATGATTACTAATAATTCATCCGAGCATGGCCATGCGTTTTCACAGTTCTCACTCTTCAAGTGGCCGAGACACCAATCCTTTCCAAATGTATCATGGTATACACGGAATAGGAGGACATATTCAATCTTGTAAGACTACAGCTCTCACTCAACTTTTGGCAATCTCAATCACTGCCTTTATAACTGCCTGTTACGGTCAGCGTTTGACAGCGTCAAAGACATACCAGCAGTCAAATGATAACTATATCATACTCATGTCTAAGGAACTCACTAATCATGAATAATCCTAGAACTCCGCAGTAAAGTCCCGAGAAGTCCTAAGATCGGTCTGTCCGATGTGTATCAGTATACACATCTATGTAATCGATTAGACATCTCCATGTCCCTATAACACATGAAACCCGGTGTTATCAATCAATCTCACATATGGTCTTTTGATCAAGTCATTTGTATCCAAGTTAACAACTTAGACCATGGACTTCTAACAATTTTATAACTTCAGTTTACTTAATGGGGTTTCATTCACCAAAACAGTTTTGATGAGCCCATTTGATAACTATTAAATTGTTTGGATACTTTATCTAATCCCAAGCAATGATTAAATAATAATATGAAACTCATATATAAGTCAAGCATAAATGTTTGTAATAATAAACAAGGTTTATCATAAAACAAACAATGTCTCAAAAGAACTTTCTAGTGTGTTTGAGTCCTTTGGCCCTAGTATGACTATCATACTTGGGCCTAGACATGGTCTTGGTCAAAAGGATCTGCAATGTTGTCGTTTGTGTGCACTTTGCACGTCCTCACATCTCCACTATCAAAATAGTGTTTGATCATATGGTACTTCCGTAGAACATGTCTGGATTTGGAACTCTTCCAACTGATGGCTCCTTCATTCAGAATGAAGACATATCCAGACTGAGATTCAAAATCATTTATGTCTGTCTGAAAACTTGCATCAATATAGCCATTGACGACCAGCTCGTTATCACCTCCAAATATCAAGAGATCATCCCTAGTCCTTCGTAAGTACTCCAGGATGTTCTTGGCTGCACACTAATGTGCATCACCCGAGTTTGATTGGTATCTTCTACACATACTCAAAGCATATGCAACATCTGGGTGAGTACAAGTCATTGCATACATGATGGATCCTATGGCTGAGGCATAGGGAATCCTGCTCATCCTTTCAGCCTCACCAGGTGTCTCAGAACACTAGCTCTTGCTGAGATATAAGTCATGCTGCATAGGCAGGAATCCTTTCTTAGAGTCCAGCATATTGAATCTCTCAAGGACCTTATCTACATAAGTTCCCTGACTCAGACCAATAAGTCTCTTAGATCTATCTCTATAGATCTTAATGCCTAATATGTACTCAGCCTCTCCCAAGTCATTCATTGAGAAGTACTTCTTAAGCCACTTCTTAACTGTCTCCAGCATAGGAATGTCATTCCCAATGAGTAGTATGTCATCCACATACAGAACTAGAAAGGCCACTTTGCTCCCACTAAACTTCTTGTAGACACAGGGCTCTTCTTCGCATCTGATGAAATCAAACTTTTGACCACTTCATCAAAACGAAGATTCCAACTCCTGGATGCTTGTTTAAGTCCATAGATGGACTTCTTAAGCTTGCATATTCTCCTAGGATTTGCCAAATCTCATAATCATAATAAGCGGCAATCGCTAGGAGTATCCTAATGGACCCGATCATAACGACCGATGCGAACGTTTCATCATAGTCAGTACCATGAACCTGTCTAAATTCTTTTGCAACTAGTCTTGCCTTATAGACAGAAATGTTTCCATCCTTGTCAGTCTTGATCTCAAAGACCCATTTGCATCCAATAGGTTTTACCCTATCATGCAAATCTATCAAGTCCCATACTTGATTCTCAGACATGGATTCCATTTCGGATTTCATGGCATCCAGCCATTTCTCGGAGTCGGGGTCCGCCATCACTTGCTTATAGGTCACAGGCTCGCCGTTCTCTAAAAGTAGAACGTCAATGCTAGCAGTCAAGACGTAATCCTCATAAGTCTAGGTTGCTGCCTTAGCCTGTCTGATCTCCAAAGTGGTCCAACAATAGGAGAGACTTCAGCTGCTGGGTTGACCACATCTGTATGCGGGACCTCAGGTGCTTCATCAACTTGAAGAATTGCATCTTGAATCTGGGCGGTTTTCGTTTGAGAAGGTACGCCTCCAAAGTCAAGTTCCTCAGTGACATCATCTATGTCCTCGTGTTGTTGGGTTTGTTGCTCAGCTTGAATCTCATCAAGCTGAACATTTCTCCCACTTGGCTTCTTGGAAAATAAATCATTTTCCAAAAAGACACTATCCCGAGCAACAAACAATTTATTCTCAGCGGAATTGTAGAATTAATATCCCCTTGTTTTCTTGGGATAACCTATAAAGAAGCATTTGTCTGATTTGGGTACTAGCTTATCAGGTAGTAAACGCTTTACATAAGCCTTGCATCCCCAGACCTTCAGAAGTGACAAGCTAGGAACTTTTCCATACCATATCTCATATGGTGTCTTGTCAACTGATCGTGACGGAGTTCTGTTTAGTGTGAACGCATTAGTAGTGAGGGAATATCCCCAAAAGGATGTAGGAAGATCAACGTTATAATTTTCAGATTTGATATCCAGTATGTATAGTCCATTACTACTCATATGGGCTTGAGCATAGAAAATGTCATTCTTATAAATGAAAAATCAATTCTTAATGACAAAATCATAACCCTCAAGGTTCAAAACTGAAATTGAAATCAAATACTTAGTAATAGAAGGAACAAAATAACAATTATAAAGTTCTAAAACTAAGCCAGAAAGTGGAGGTAGACTATAATCTTCAATGGCAATTGCAGCAACCCTTGCTCCATTTCCAACGCGCAGATCTATCTCATCCTTCTGCAACCGTCTCCTATTTGTTGGTCCCTGCACATTCGAAATAATGTGAGAACCACATCCGGTATCTAATACCCAAAAGTGGAGGTAGACTATTTCAGTAACGGGAATACCTGAAGTGGAGACTGTTCCCCTCTTCTTGTCTTCTAGGTACTTGGGGCAGTTTCTCTTCCAGTGCCCCTTAGCCTTGCAGTAGAAGCATTCGTGCTCAGCAGCCACTTTCACCTTAGGGGTGTTCCCCTGGGGTTGGGCAGCTTGCTTGCCCTTCCCTTGGTGTTGTTGCTTCTTCTGGGGCCCTTTCTTAAACCCTTTTCCCTTGACCATTAGAACTTCCTTCAATGGGTCAACCATGACGTTTTGCTCAGCTGTTTTGAGCATCACGTGCAGCTCGTTGAGAGTCTTGCTCATAGCTCCCATGTGATACATCTGCCTAAAATGGGCAAATCCATCATGCAGGGAGTATAAGATCATATTTGTAGCTGTCTCAACATTGTAAGGGTTACCCAGTCGAGCCATCTTGTCAAACAAGCCTATCATGTTGTAAACATGTGGCCCAACTGGTTTCCCTTTCTCGAGCTTGCATTGCAATATGGACTTGAGGGTCAAGTACCTCTCAATTCTGGCTTGCTCCTTGAAGAGATCTCTAAGATTCTTCATAATGGTATGGGCATCCTGTGCTTCAAACCTTTGTTGAAGAGCAGGTTCCATAGCAGCCAGCATCAGGCAAGTGACTTGCATTGCCCGTTCGCATATTTTCTTATGACGTGCCTTTTCCTCATCAGATGAGGTGGCAGTCAGCTCTGGGATGGGGGTTTCAAGGACATCCTCTTGTCCCTCAGACCTGAGAATAATTCTCAGATTCCTTTCCCAATCAATGAAATTCTTGTCGTTCAAACGGTTTTTCTCAACTATTGAGCGGGGAGTGAATTGGAGGTGTTCAGAAGACATGGTAACTACAAAACGGAATAAAACATGCAGATAAATTATGCTTGACATGCAAGAACTTTAAAATTTAGACCAGCTATAAACAGTAAGTTATTGCACATTCTACTCAATTATGTTGTCCCTTGTGAGTAAAATGATTCTAAGATCCTATCTTAGATGAAATCGAGCGTACTAGGGCACTTCCCCAAGTCTCATGTAATCAAGGTAAGTAAGCTCCTTTACTAATTATAACACCTTATAACTCTTGGTTGATGGCCACATCTTATGTAAGACTCATCCTTATGTCTCAAGATCCAAAACTGAGCCTTTTGGTCTCTTGTTGAGTGTAACCACACCAAGGCAGCATGCCCCTATTAGACATACCCGCACTATCCCAAGGTCAAGGAAGGACACCTCGCTAGGGCGAAAACTATCCAACGAATTCCAAGGGCCTCATGGTTATGATATGGAAAGGCATGATCTCAATATTCTGTTAAGGGACTTAAGCATGCAATGGTTGTTTATTTACTAGTGAACAAAATAGCATAAACAAACAAACAAGCATGCAAAGTGGGAAATAAAGCATTCAAGTAATGCAGTAATAAATGTGATCCTAGTATGACCCCTAAAAACCAAAATTAAAGATCTAATCTTCATGGGTCTTGTTACTCCTGGATCTCCATCCTTAGTACCCTCTATGGATCTCCATCATTTGGTCTTCTTAGGATCTTCTTCTTCTTGTCTTACATATAATTGGAATAAACTCTCTTGCAGAAATTTAAATTACAAAAATACATAACGATACGCAGATCGTGTACAAGAAAAACATAACGGTACGCAGACCGTATTTATGTATCTTATTGTGGGCCATACTAGTCACCTCATGAAGGCAATAATATCATAATATCATAAAACATGCATGCAATAATAATATCAAATATTATAAATAATATTAATCTAATTAATAGTAATAACCGATTTAACTAATTTAAATAAAACTATATCAAGTTAAATAAATCATCTCATGATATAAATAATTTAATATCAAATTCTTAATTCAAATTAAAAATAATATATAGAATTAATCATTAACATGCAATATTGGATAAGATATGCATAAACAAGATAAGATATCAAATATCCTTATCTTTATCTAGTGGGAATCTATCCTAACAACTTTTAGGAAATTATATAATTTAGATAATATCAAATATTATCCAATTAGGTAAAAAATATCTTATCTTATAGTTTAGGAAATTATCCTAAAATGTCAAATCTACCCAACCGGATCGAATCGCGCCCAAGTCAAACTCGGACCGATCCGTGCCTACCGATCCACGCGGCCGAACAATACAGTTTGTTGACCATCCCGTTGTCATATCCGAACAATTAATTAACAATTAATCTAACTTGTCCGAACTTGTCAAATCAACAATTAACAATTAACAATTGATTAACAATTAACAATTCTGTATGTGGATATTATATTCGAACTTGTCCAATCAATTCTACAACCCAAATTAATATTGCATTAACAATTAAAGTATAATTTTTTTTCTTATACTGATAGTTACTGTAGAAAATATGTACAAGAGATAACTTTCATAAATTTGAGAGTGGACCGAACCAATTAACAATTTTATCTTCTAAAGTATATATGGTACGTACTTACTCTTAAAGATAACAATTAACAATCAATTTTATCTTCTAAAGTTCATATTGTATGTAGTTACTGTAGAAGATGACAATTAACAATTAATTTCATCTTCTAAAGTTCATATTAGACCGAAACAATTTCTTTCATAAATTCAGAATTTAACAAAAAATAGAATTTAGGAAGTTGATTCATTTTATGAAAATCAAAATTTTCATCTAATGATTTAAACATGCCAAAAAATCATATCTCTTGCATAATTAAATCGTATAAATCAAGTATGGGTAGATCAATTTTACATGCATATATGTTCATAAAGTTCTTCAACCTTACTAATCCAATCAATTAAAATCAGAATTTTAATCATGCAAATTAACTTATATATCAATTTATCACTTAATTTGAATCAAGACAATCATGAACATGCATCAAAATTTAAAACTTTAAACTTGATCTAATCAATTTATGCAAGAGGCAACTGATACCACTGTAGGGATTTTAGATGCGTAAAGCGGAATTTCAGGAAACGATTTCCTAACATCTAACCAAGGATCTCATGCATAAACCAAATAGATCATAGATGGGAAGAATCAAATACCTTTTGATGCGTGTTTCAATCTGCTGGAATGGAGAGAATAGAGTCTCACGTGTGACTCCTCTATTTGGTCCACCCGAGCTTGGATCTGGATCGCCTAGGACTCGGTTGCTAGAGCGAGGATCGAAGGCGAACGAAGAGAGCTCCAGGGAGAAGGAGGCAACCGTATTTCTTGGTGTAGATTAGGGTTACGGGCTTTTCCTAAAAGCCCTCCTTTTATAATATCAGGTGTAGATATCTTATTTCCTAAATAAGTATATCTTTTATTATTAATAATAACTCTTTATTATTAACAAACCTTATCTCTCAAGTTATATCATATATAACTTTATATCATATACCTTATATAATATGTCCCCCATTAAACTGATCCAGTCCAAACTCTAAGGGTGTGACCTCGTAGGACCCGGTAATAATAGCAATATACTTTATGACATACTTTATAACATATAGTCTATAAATCATAGTTGGCTTCTAGCAAAGCACTATGACTACCTAAAATCACCAGATTAAATATCTCCATAAACGGTCCCACTTCATAATCAGTAATTGCACCTTTGATTAAAGGACACAATTCCTTCAGTCAAGTTTGAGTTGAACACCCTTCCAAGTAAGAAACCACTTCTGCTATGATACTACATTGAGCAATATCAGGCTCATTCTCTGAAGAATGATCTACGCTCTACTATATTGAGAGAACTATACTGGAGCAATTTTTTTAATTCAATAGATAAATTTATAATTAACAAGTCTTAATATATAAATAATTAAGAAATCTTAATTGAAGTGTACATTAGAGAAGAAAGGCAAACAAAATTTGGAGATATGTTTCAAAATGATGACTAAGGTGGTTTTAGAACATGTCTTTTGGCTATATCTTGTGATTATTTTTCATAGTTCAGCTATGAACAAAATAATGCAGAGGCATCAGTTGATGACTTGAACACATGATTACAACTTCTGTAAACACTCAATCTATGACCTCTTTAACAAGTACTACTCTCTCATGAAATCTAAAGAAGGACAAAATTCACTACACTTTTGACACTCAATCTAATGGAGAGGCAACATTTTCTACTAATTAAAACATACAATTTCTCATGACTCAAGTTCCACAAAAGAAAACATAAAAAATTTAGCACAGGCGTGTGTTGTCCATAAAACGCCCGGGATATATATTTTTATCATGTTAAGCACGATTCAACTATATATTTAGCCCGGGCGTATCCGAACTAATATGTAATTTTACTTCTTTTTAAAAAATGTAAATTGACATTTCTTCTATTTTCTTCACTATATAGCTCGGGGTAGTTACGTCCGTGTTATTATGTTACGTGATAAAATATCGTTTTTGTACTAATGAATTCCCTCTCTAGCTTTTTCACATAGGTGAATAGCTCATATCATTTATTGTGTATAACTGTGTTTACTGAATGTGCATCGATGTCTTAAGCGTATGTGCATAGTTGTTAAATATTAATGTGCTTTAGTGTACTTTGGCTTTAAAATTGTATATGCATTACCAAAACATCTAATGTGCTTCAGTATCTTACATGTTTGTATTGTACATTACATTACTTGAAGCGACATCCTAAAGAAAGAGAAGCTTTTCCTGCTTATAGGATCACTCCAAAACAACCAGCATAACTTTTGTGCATCTTCAACAACATAATCAATGTAAAAAGTGGGGAAACTTTATTTTTTAATAGAGAAAGTGGCAATCATCATTTGTGCATCACATCTAACTGTATTGGAATCTTAGATCCCTTTTGAAGTTCTTGAAATCCACAATAAATGCTCATATTTTATCATAGCTCTCAACCATCTGCTTATATATCTTATAGCTTTTTGATACACCTACATTTGCCTTGCATCAGTTCACTACGAGATCCTCATGGAACGTGATTATATCCCTATTGATCTCTGCAAATTGCTTTTGTGTATTGGTGAACAAGACATGAGTGTGTTGATTCTCAACAACTTGACGATGTAACCATTAGATCTGGCATGCCTAAATGCAATTTTGCCTTGCATCCACACCTATACAACTCTCTTCTACGCTTATGAATCTTCTTAACGATTCTTTGAGCATTACGAAGTGGTTTTGCTGTATGAGGCATGATACGATCCGAGAGGCCCGGATCGTCTTTGATGCCGGATCATGGTCGAAGGAGTCTCGTTCCGCCTATTCTCGTAACCGAATAGATTAATCGTGAAACTTGAAGGAGAAAGAGAAGGGATATGTGACGCTCGAATCCAAAGAAGGAGGCTAAACATTGTACTTGACAATTTGGATTAAGCTTGAACATGCTTACAAATGAAGTCAAAGTTGGCTTTAAATAGAGCTATGGCGTCTCGGATGGGCCGAGACGCTTATTGGGCTAGCCCACATAACATAAGTGGAGCATATGCCTGAAATAGTAAATACGCTTATTAGACTAGCCTACTTAACATAAGTGGAGCACACGCCTGAAATAGTAAATACTAAATTTGGAAAAACAAACATAGTAATGTATAATAATAGAAAGCATCTCAAAATAACATAAATACTATAAGTAGAAAGGCGTTGGGAGGCCAAGGGGGCCGCCACGGGCGCGGTCTTGCAGGACGCGTAGTAGACCCGTTGTTGGACGGGTAGGATCGTATCCTTCTCCCTCCCTTAGATTTGAAGTGTCCTCGCTTCGAGCATGTGAGGGCCAGGGCAAACATGCGATCAACAACACGGGTGGCAGAATCACGGTGCATAGATGACGTCAGAACCGCATAAAGAACCAAGAATATCGGCTCACTAGATGAGGGCGATGATCGGGTAATGCGGTGGGCACCAAAATGATCGTCGCGCACGGCTCCCAGACTGGAGCGAACACTGGGGAAACAAGAGTCGACGCGACTATAGGTACTGGCGTGAGCGCCTTGCTAGGCACCGGGGCGGCTTGCGCTGACATCGGTGGGGCGGGAGTGAGTGCCTCAGGAGCCGTAGCGGGAACGGGTGTTGTGCTGGGAACCGAGACGGGTGTGTGGAGTTGGCGGTGAAGCTGTTGCCGTAGCACCTCAATCTACGTGAGGGCTGTTGCATAGTCGGCCGGAGGCGCAGGCAAGAACGTTGCGGTGGGCACTAGTGAGGCGGTCGGTGCAGCCGGCCTGGTCGCTCTCGGTTGTGACTAAGGGCGCTCAGAAAGGTACACGTGGGAGCATTCAGGGAAGCGTGCATGGGTATACTCACGACGTGGCGGTGATGCATACTCCCGGCGCTGCGGTGGGTAGTATTCTTGGCGCGACGGAGGAGAGTACCAGCGCCAGGGCAAAGGGCCGTAGTCACGGAGCAACGGTATGTACCAAGGGTTAGCCGCGTAAAGGAGTTCATCGTTGTCGTCGAACTTGTCATCGTCACGGTCATAGCCCCATGGTTGGCGCCAACTTGAACGGCGGTGAGCCATGGACGCGGTGCAAGGAAAGGTCTGGTAAGTGGGATAAGGTTGGATTCGGTTGGGGTTTGTTTGGGATATGGCCGGATTTGGGTGTGATTATTTTTTTTAGATATGGTCGGATTTGGGAAAGATATGGGAGTATAATTAGGCAAGGGAAAAGATTTGAATTTTGAAATTTGGTTGAAAAGTCAACTAGGGGGATTTGGTGAAGATATGGCCAAAATTTAGGGATTTGGTTTAAACTCATGTGGATTTTTTTTAAAAAAAAGATAAGATTTTATGGAAATCAAATTTTTTGGGAAGGGAAAGGGATAGGGGCCGAATTAGGGTCCGGCTAGGGGGCGTGCGGCGAGTTAGGGTTTGGCGGTGACGAATGGTGTGTATTTTGGTTTTTTGAGGGGTCAAACGATGTCCGTTTTGGATGAATTTTATATGCACAGACTCGTATTGAAATTCTATACAAGATTATGAAATAAAATTGCAGAAAAGACAAAAAACATTGAACGAAATCTGGGCAGAATTCGAGTTCGGCTTTAATTGTGATGGTGGCGGAAGGTTGGGGTGATGGCCGGATATGAGAGAAAGTAAGAGATGGAACGACTAAACCTTGAACCGATGGACTCCGATACCAATTGATACGATTCGAGAGGCCCGGATAATCTTTGATGCCGGATCGTGGTCAAAGGAGTCTCGTTCTGCCTCATCTCGTAACCGGATAGATTAATCGTGAAAGTTGAAGGAGAAAGAGAAGGGATATGTAACGCTCGAATCCAAAGAAGGAGGCTAAACACTCTACTTGACAATTTGGATTAAACTTGAACGTGCTGACAAATGAAGCCAAAGTTGCCTTTAAATAGAGCTAGGGCGTCTCGGATGGGCTGAGACGCTTATTGAGCTAGCCCACTTAACATAAGTGAAGCACACGCCCGAAATAGTAAATACTCAATTTGACAAAACAAACAAAGTAATGTCTAATAATAGAAAGAATCTCAAAATAACATAAATACTATAAGTAGAAAGGCGTTGGGAGGCCAAAGGAGCCGCCACGGGCGCGGCCTTGCGGGACGCGTAGTAGACCCATTGTTGGACCGGTAGGATCGCATCAAGGCATGTGCACTGCACTTGATATTTGCTTGAAACCATCTCTTGTGCAAAGAAGATACTTCCAAAGTGTCAAGCCATCTATAGCTACTCTGTTTCTGCTCTGATGAACATCAAATCCATATAGAGTTGCAAAGTTTTTATGAGATTGGACATCGTATTGTAGAGTTTGAAATATTTTTCCCACAAAAGGCTTGGATTGTAGTTCACAGACAGGGATTCAGTATTTTGAATTATTAGGAGAAATAAAAAGCACCGAGTTATCGAAAACATTACCATTACTTAGAGTATCTGCAAAAACAATATAAAACTCTTATTAGTATCCATAATGTGATATCAAAGTGATGCATAAGTACATGTATAAGTGGTGCACACATACTCAATTATGCAATGCACATCTAGAAAATGTTGTCAAAGCACATAGAATTTCATTACGATGCACATCTATAATATACTATGATTTTCCATACTTATAGTATAGGAGACACATTTAGAATATAGTACGAGGCACACCTTATATACATTGTGATTCACACATGTTGTCTTAATTTTAATAAACTCGCCTAATGTAAGATAAGAGGCACATCTAAAATATGCTACGAGTCACACTTATTCTATTTATGAGCCACTTATCATATATATAATATTGTGCACAACTGGAGTACAGTACGATGCATATATAACTCCAGTACATTGTGATACACAGATCCAATACAATGTAGTCACAAATGCAATGTACTACGAGTCATACATGCAATGTACTCTGATTTACAATACGTTAAATATCATCCACAGCGCCAATATACTATGATACACATCTCTTATTTTCAACTATGCATAATCCCAATTAATGTACTACAATGTACTAGTCCGTAGGGAAGTTCTATTTATTCCTTTTCATATTTGATGGTTGTGGTATTACATATGGCACCCAATTTGTTTTACAAAACTTACTCGCTATCTTATTACTTTGCAAATTTATTTACATTGATCAACCTCTCACAATAATAATATATGGTCACCCAATATCTTTTTCAACGTGGAAGGTTTGTCCTTAATCCTTCATTTATATCCATTATTAATAAATGATATCTCAAACTTATGCAAATATGCTTAATATACCCTCAATCATTTTTATACCTCCAATGTAGACTCATCAATCACCAACAACTCCAAGCACAACTAGAAGTGTTGTTGCATAACACTATCAATCCTCGAATATCCCAATATATAACACCCAACCAGAGAAGTGTTCAAGACGCACCCCAATTAACCTCAGAGTAGTGCTTGTGGTTGTGTTAGTGTTGTTCCTTGTCGACCAATTGCTAGAGTCTTTTGGAGTGACGAAGACGTTTTACTCCTCATTAGTGGGTGGGCAAACACAAGTTTTGACCTAATTACATACGGTGATCAAACATTAAATGCATTTTGGGGGCCAATTAAAGCTACTATATGAAGTGAAAAAAACATTAAGCTTCACGAGATGAATTCATATGTAAGTGATGACCAAAAACTTAACACATATGTTGCAAAGTTTGTTCATTGCTATGAACAAGCATCCAAACAAAAATCTAGTGACAAGTCAGAGAAATATATTATCCAAAAGGCACATTAGAATTGTGTTGTTGATGTGGATTATATGTTTCAAGATGGACATGTGCGGCGAGTTCTTCGTATTAAACCAAAAATGGACTTGTGATTACACATAAAAAAACTAAACGAGGCCACCCAAGCTCAAGAAGTGGTGGAATCTCAAAAAGATCAAGGCCAGATAATGAATGTGAGACTTCAAGCCTCATTTCACATATGTCGATAAGTATGTGTAATGAACATCCTATTAGGGTCTGCTTGGATAGACGAGCATAATGTAGGGAATTTAGATGCTTAAAGCGGAATTTCAGGAAAATATTTCCTAACATCTAACAAGGATCTCATGCATGAACTAATAGGAATCCAGTATAGTTAGAGTTACATACCGTTTGATGCGAGCCTGAAACGTTCCTGCAGGATTTCAGCGGAGATCGAAAGCCCCAAGTGTGGCTTCTCTAATTGGTCCACACGAGTCTGGAATCTGGATCGCCTTTGATCTCGTCTGCTAGAACGACGAACGAAGGAAAGCGAACGAGGCTTCTTGTTGGGAGTTCGGCCGCGCGTTCAATTGGAGACAGAAGAGAGAGATATCTATCTCTAGTTCTGTACGTGTTCTTATGCTAAAGATATCACATCATATCATATATATATTATATAATATCAATATATCATATATATCTATTATATTTAGTTATGGATACAATATCTTTATATTGTTTCCATATATCTTCTAATAAGATATCTCCTTATCAAGTAATTATGAATGATAACTTTTTACCCATTAATAATAAAAGTCAATATCCCAATTAAAGCCAATGGGCCGAAATCCATGTCCCACATGGGCTTTCGGTTCGATTTGATCCAGCCCGATCACTCTATGTGTGTGACCTCATAGGACCCGGTTATTATAGCCATGGGCCTAACCCGATTAAGCCCATTGATCGTAGTTGGCTTCTAGCAAAGCACTACGACCCCTAAAATTCTCAGATTATAAATCTCCATTAATTGTCCTATTCCATATTTGGTAATTGTGCCTTGATTAAAGGACACTATTCCTTCAATCTCCCACTTGTCCTTGAAACAAGTGTGCAATGTCAGATTCCTTTGTCGCTTAGTGTCTTATTTGATGATATGGTGACATTCATATCTCTTATCAAATTATTTCTTGATCTCCGAGTTTGAACTGTCAAATAACGGATGATTTCATATAATCCATCCGAGCATGGCCATGCATTTTTCAGTTCTCGCTCTTCAAGTGGCCGAGACACCTTTCTTGTTCATGCATCACAGTATACATGAAGCAGGAGGACTTCTTCAATCTTGCATGACTACGGATCTCACTCAACTTCTGGCAGTCTCAATCACTGCCTTTATAACTGTCTGTTACGGTCAGCGTTTGACAGCGTCAAAGACACACCATTCATCAAGCAAAACCATATCATGCTCATGTATGAGGAATCTACCAATTATGGTTCAACTTAAAGATTCTTCAAGTCTTTTATGAAAACCTTTAAGGTAGGTCAGTCTCATATGTATCATCTATACATATCTGTGTAATCGACTAGACATCTCAATGTCCCTATAGCCCATGAAACGTGGCGCTATCAGTCAACTTACAATGTGGTCTTTAACAGTAGTCATTTATGTCCAAGTTAATGACTAAGACCATGGACCTTAAGTAACTCATGACTTCAGTTCACTTAATGGGGTTTCATTCACCACAACACTTATGATGAGCCCATTTGCGAATCATGAATTATTTGGACATTTTATTCAATTCCAAGCAAAATCAAATAAGAATGAATAATCATATATCATATAATCAAGCATAAAACATGTTTGTCATACATAAAGCAAAGTTCATAATGTAAGACATCGTGCATAAAACTCGTTCAGGATAAAGACATATCCTGACTGTGACTCACAGCCATCCCGGTCTGTCTGGAAGCTTGCATCAGTGTAGCCTCGTGCGATCAACTCGTCATCACCCCCATATACCAAGAAATCATCCCTTGTTCTTCTTAAGTACTTTAGGATGTTCTTGGCTGCACACCAGTGTGCTTCTCCTGGACTCGATTGGTATCTGCTGCACATGCTGAGAGCAAATACAACATCTGGGCGAGTACATATCATAGCATACATGATGGGTCCTATAGCCGAGGCATAAGGGACCTTGCTCATCTTCTCTAGCTCAGCAGGTGTGCTCGGACACTGCTTCTTGCTGAGATGTATGCCATGCTGCATGGGTAGGAATCCCTTCTTGGAATCCTGTGTCTTGAACCTGTCAAGAATCTTATCTATATAAGTTCCTTGACTTAGTCCAATCAGCTTCTTAGATCTATCTCTATAGATCTTGATCCCCAATATGTACTCTGCTTCTCCTAGGTCTTTCATTGAAAAACATTTCTTCAGCCATCCCTTAACGGACTCTAGCATCGGAATGTCATTTCCAATGAGTAGTATGTCATCCACATACAAGACTAAGAAGACTACTTTACTCCCACTAAACTTCTTGTAAACACAAGGTTCTTCTTCACATCTAATGAAGTCAAACTCTTTGACGGCTTCATCAAAGCGAATATTCCAGCTCCGAGATGCTTGCTTAAGTCCATAGATAGACTTATTAAGCTTGCATACTTTCTTAGCGCCTGCTGGATCCTCAAAACCCTCAGGTTGTGTCATGTACACATCATCTTCTAAGTATCCATTTAGAAAAGCGGTTTTGACATCCATTTGCCAAATCTCATAATCATAATAAGCGGCAATGGCTAAGAGTATTCTGATGGATCTGATCATTACGACCGGTGCAAATGTCTCTTCATAGTCTTGACCATGAATCTGTTTAAAACCTTTGGCAACCAACCTTGCCTTGTAAACAGATACATTTCCATCCTTGTCTGTTTTGAGTTTAAAAACCCATTTGCATCTTATGGGTTTTATCCCATCTGGCAAATCTATCAAGTCCCATACTTGATTCTCAGACATGGAATCCATTTCAGAATGCATGGCTTGAAGCCATTTCTCAGAGTCTGGACCCGTCATTGCTTGCTTATAGGTTTCAGGCTCTCCGCTTTCTAAAAGCAGGACGTCAGGGCTTACATTCAAGGCAAAATCATCATATCGCCTTGGTTGCATCCTCAGCCTGTTTGATCTACGTGTGGGTTCAACAGCTGGAGCATTTTCCACAACTGTTTGTGGTTTCTCATTCGATTCTTGAGGTGCTGGTGCCGATTCCTGGATAGCTTCCTCTTGGGAATGTACGTCTCCAGGTACCAATATCTCCTCATCGACATCATCTATGTCGGTTTGTTGTTGGGTTTGTTGCTCTTCTTGAACTTCTTCAAGATGAACATTTCTCCCACTTGACTTCTTGGAAATGAATTCTCTTTCCAAGAAGGCATTATCCCTTACAACAAACACTTTATGCTCAGTGGGGTTGTAGAAGTAGTATCCCTTGGTTTCTTTGGGATATCCTATGAAGAAGCATTTATCTGATCTGGGTGCAAGCTTATCTGACAGTAAACGTTTTACATAAGCTTCACACCCCCAGATCTTCATGAAGGACAAGCTTGGAACTCTTCCAGTCGATATCTCATATGGTGTCTTGTCTACAGTCCTAGACGGGGTTCTGTTTAGTGTGAATACAGCGGTTGTGAGGGCGTATCCCCAGAAGGATGTTAGAAGACTGGCAAAACTCATCATTGATCTGACCATGTCCAACATGGTCCTGTTTCTCCTTTCAGACACACCATTTAGTTGAGGTGTACCTGGTGGGGTCAGTTGTGTGACTATCCCATAACGTCTTAAATGATGATCGAATTCATGGCTTAGATATTCACCACCACGATCAGATCGAAGGACTTTAATCTTCTTCCCAGTCTGAGTTTCTACTTCATTCTGAAACTCCTTGAACTTTTCAAAGGTTTCAGATTTATGACTCATTAAGTAAATATACCCATATCTACTTAAATCATCAGTAAACGTTATGAAGTATCTATAGCCTCCTCTAGCGTATGTGCTCATTGGTCCACATACATCTGTATGTATGAGTGCCAATAGCTCAGTAGCTCTTTCACTTTTCCCAGTGAAAGGTGACCTTGTCATCTTACCCATTAGGCATGACTCACATGTGTCAAATGATTCACAATCAATTGATTTCAGAATTCCATCTTTATGGAGTTTCTTCATGCGGTTCAAGCCA
The DNA here is from genome assembly GCA_027886185.1 of Rheum nobile. Taxonomy (NCBI): domain Eukaryota; kingdom Viridiplantae; phylum Streptophyta; class Magnoliopsida; order Caryophyllales; family Polygonaceae; genus Rheum; species Rheum nobile. The sequence goes on from WOAB01000485.1 coordinate 18,272,220, forward strand.
ATGTGACCTAAGCGATAATTCCACAAATAGGCTTCACTCATGTCATTCGTCTTTTGCTTCTTTGTATCAATGTTATAGATTTCGGATTTAAGTTCAACCACATAGAGTCCATTACTCAAGGGTGCTCGGGCATAGAAAATACCATTCTTATAAATAGAAAAACAATTGTTCTTAATAATAAAATCATAGCCCTCAGAATCCAAAACCGAAAACGAAACAAGGTTCTTAGAAATTTCAGGAACGTAATAACAGTTATTAAGTTCTAAAATCAAACCAGAAGGTAAAACTAAGTCATAGACTCCTACAGCAAGCGCAGCAACAGTTGCCTTGTTTGCAACACGTAGGTCTATCTATCCCTTCTCCACTTGCCTCCTACTTCTTAGCCCCTGCACATTCGAAGTAATATGAGCACAACATCCGGTATCTAATACCCAAGTAGTGGCAGTGGTTGTTAAGATTTCAATAACATTAATACATGAAGTGGGATTCACAGTCCCATTCTTCTTGTCTTCCAGGTATTTAGGACAGTTTCTCTTCCAGTGTCCCTTGGCCTTGTAGTAGAAGCACTCATGATCAGCAGGTACCTTAGACTTCTTAGTCGTCTTGGGTTGAGCAACTGGCTTGCCCTTCCCTTGGTGCTATTTGTGCTTCCCATTGGCCGCCTTCTTGAACCCTTTCCCTTTGTTGACCATGAGAACTTCCTTCTTAGGTTCAACCATGATGTTCTGCTCAGCTGTCTTGAGCATGCCATGGAGCTCATTGAGGGTCTTGCCTATCCCATGCATATGGTAGTTCAATCTGAATTGAGCAAATCCATCATGCAGGGAGTGCAAGATGATATCAGTGGCCAACTCATCATTGTAAGGAAAGCCCAATTGAGCCATCTGCTCAAAGAGACCAATCATGTCAAACACATGGTTGCTCACTGGCTTCCCTTTCTCTAATTTCTTCTCAAGTATGGCCTTGTGAGTCTCATACCTCTCAATCCTAGCTTGTTCCTGAAACAACACTTTCAGGTTAGCCATGATTGTATGAGCATCCATGCGTTCAAACCTCTTTTGAAGGCATGGTTCCATGGCAGCGAGCATCAGGCAGGTGACAGGCACCGACTTAGCTCTTATCTCCTTTTCCTTTGCTTTCTCCTCATTAGTGGACGCATCGGTCAGGACAGGGATGGGTGTTTCCAGAACGTCCTCACGTCCTTCGGATCTGAGAACAATTCTCAAGTTCCTTTCCCAATCGATATAGTTCGTACCGTTGAGCTTGTTTTTGTCAATAATTGACCGCATGGTGAATTTCAAATCGCTACTAGACATGATTGCTACAAAAAGGAAGTAACATGCAGATAAGTTTATGCTTGACATGCAAAAGCTTAAAATTTAAACATGCTTCAAAAATTAAGCAAATGCACATTTTATTCAAACAAGTTTGTCCCCAGTGAATAAAATGATTCCAATATCCTATTTCAAATAAGACCTTAGCGTACTTTGGCACTGCCCTAAGTCTCATGTGATCTAGGTAAGTAACATTTACTAATTATAACTCTTTATAATTCTTGGTTGATGGACCACATCCTATGTGGACTCATCCTTATGCCTCAAGATCCAAAACTTTGCATTTTGGTCTCTTGTTGAGTATAACCATATCAAGGTTTATGAATCCCTTATATAGATCCACCCTCACTATCCCAAGGTCAAAGAAGGACACCTTGCTTTGGCAAAACCTATCCAACTTATTCCTAGGGCATCATGGGTTATGACATGGGAAGGCACTATCTCAATATTCCTTTAGGGACTTAAGCATACAATGATTGTCTATTTACTAGTGAACAAAATAGCATAAGTAAACAATCATGCAAAGCTTAAAATAATAAGGCATTCAAAATGCAATAATTAAATGTGATCCTAGTATGGCCCCTAAAACCAAAAAAAAAAACCAAAGATCTAATCTTCATGGGTCTTCTCTCCATGGATCTCCATCCTTGGTACCCTTCATGGATCTTCTTGGGATCTTCTTGTAATACAAAATTTAAATTACAAAAATACATAACGATACGCAGATCGTGTACAAAAATACATAACGATATGCATATCGTATATTCTATCCTAAGATGTGGGCCATACTAGTCACCTCATGTAGGCAATAATATCATAATATTATAAAACATGCATGCATTCATAATATCAAATATTATTAATCAAAGTAATAATGGAATATTATAATGATAAAACATGTAACAAGATATTCAAACATATCCATATATAGAATTAATCATATTAATAATTAAATTGCATCATTGGATAAAATATGCACAAATAAGGTAAGATATCAAATATCCTTATCCTAATTAAGTGAGAATCTATCCTAACAACTTTTAGGAAATCATATTGTAGATAATATCAAATATCATCCAATTAGGTAAATAAGATCTTATCTTATTCTTTTTAGGAAAATATCCTAAAATCCCAAAATCTACCCAATCGGACCGAGTCGCGCCCGAGTCAAACCCGGACCGACCCGTGCCCACTGAACCGCGCAGCCACTGTGCAGACTGAGCCCAGTTCGTACAGTCCGAACCATGGCTCCCACTGCAGACCACACCCGAGCCACCGCACGGACCGGACCAGCCCGGGTCCACTGCGTCAAGCTGGGCAGGCCCGCGAATAGTTCGCGGTCTGCTGGGTGGTGCGACCCACTGTTGGCCGCTCCAGCCGCGTGTGTTGAGCCGCGGTCCACACCGCTAGACCCCTGCGCACGAGCCAGGGTGCGCGCCGAACCGGATCCAATCCGGTTCGGTACTGTTCATTTTTTTTTATTTTTTTTTTTGAATTTTCAAAAATCAATTTCAAAAATCAGATTTCAGAAAAAAAAAATTGGGTATTGATTCATCTTTTGAAAATCATAATTTTCACTTAATGGTTTAAACATGCAAAAATTCATATTTCTAGCATAATCAAACCTTATGAATCAAAATTTTGGGTAGAGAAAAAATATTGTTTAAAAGTTCTAAACTTTTCCATGCATATTAGAAGCAAAGTTCTCAACTTCCACATCCAATCAATCAAAATCTCAATTTTAATCATGCAATTTAATCTATATATCAATATTACATGAAGTTTGAATATTAACATGCATCAAAAATAACTCTTTTGATAATTGATCCTATCAAATCATGCAAGAGGCTCTGATACCACTGTAGTGTATTTAGATGTTTAAAGCGGAATTTCAGGAAACTATTTCCTAACATCTAACAAGGATCTCATGCATGAACTAATAGGAATCCAGTATAGTTAGAGTTACATACCGTTTGATGCGAGCCTGAAACGTTCCTGCAGGATTTCAGCGGAGATCGAAAGCCCCAAGTGTGGCTTCTCTAATTGGTCCACACGAGTCTGGAATCTGGATCACCTTTGATCTCGTCTGCTAGAACGATGAACGAAGGAAAGCGAACGAGGCTTCTTGTTGGGAGTTCGGCCGCGCGTTCAATTGGAGGCAGAAGAGAGAGATATCTATCTCTAGTTCTGTACGTGTTCTTATGCTAAAGATATCACATCATATCATATATATTATATAGAGGTTTTTTTAACAAACCATCCCTTATTTGGCCGATATTGCGTGGAACCACCCTTTATATCGACTTTTACTTAAAACTAGGGGTGTCAATCGGGTGGGTCGGGTCGGGTTCGGGTCGGGTCATTTCGGATTCGGGTCAGTTCGGATTCGGGCCAATGTGTGCTATAGTAACAAGTCGGATCATGTCGGGTCGGATCGGGTCGCATATTCGTATTTCGAGTGAGATCGGATTTTCGGGTCAATTTCGATCGGGTTAATTTGGATTTCGGTCGAACTTAGGGTTCTCAATCGGGCAAATCGGGTCAATTTCAGTCGGGTTAATTTGGATTTCGGTCAAACTTAGGGTTGTCAATCAGACGAATCGGGTCGGTTTTAGATCGGGTCATTTTGGTTTCGGATTAATCTGGATCCGGGCTATTGCACATATTGACATGTATCTTGACAACTCGATCCAATTCGGGTCGATCGGGTCGATTGTTCATTTAATCGGGCTAAGTCGGGTATTTGGGTCAATTTCGATAGGTTATTTCGGATTACGACCGAACTAGATTTTGTGTAAATCATATTTCGGTTGAGTCGAATTTCAAATAAATATGAGTTTGAATTGTGTATATCGAATTATGGTTGAAATGTATTTCGATGGAACCGGTTTTCGTTTGAAGGCAAACATAATTAAAATAAATATATACATTCACTATAAAATCTTCTATCATTGGAGTTATATATTTAAAATTGGGTTTTGGTAAAGATGATTATTATGATAAATAGTGAGGCTAAACCTAAACATTTGAGTTTATGATCTGACGATATGAAAAAAGTCTACACTACGAGATCTATAGTGCGCTTTATCTCACCGTGTAATAATTAACACAATTGTATATTTTTTGTTTCTCTCTCATATCACTTGTTATTTACGTTATGACTATGAATGTAATACTATAGTATATAAGTGTAACTATATCAAATATAATGAAATACTATAGTATATAAGTGTAACTATATCAAATATAATGAAATACTATAGTATATAAGTGTAACTAAATAAAATATAATGAAATACTATAGTATATAAGTGTAACTAAATGAAATATAATGAAATACTATAGTATATAAGTGTAACTATATCAAATATAATGAAATACTACAGTATATAAGTGTAACTATATCAAATATAATGAAATACTATAGTATATATGTGTAACTATATCAAATATCATGAAATACTATAATATATAAGTGTAACTAAATGAAATATAATGAAATATAATAGTATATAAGTGTAACTATATCAAATATAATGAAATACTATAGTATATAAGTATAACTATATCAAATATAATGAAATACTATAGTATATAAGTATAACTATATCAAATATAATGAAATACTATAGTATATAAGTGTAACTATATCAAATATAATGAAATACTATAGTATATAAGTATAACTATATCAAATATAATGAAATACTATAGTATATAAGTATAACTATATCAAATACAATGAAATACTATACTATATAAGTGTAACTATATCAAATATAATGAAATACTATAGTATATAAGTGTAACTATATCAAATATCATAAAATACTATTATATATAAGTGTAACTATATCAAATATCATAAAATACTATAATATATAAGTGTAACTATATCAAATATAATAAAATATAATAGTATACAAGTGTAACTATATCAAATATAATGAAATAATATAGTATATAAGTCTAACTATATCAAATATAATGAAATACTATAGTATATAAGTATAACTATATCAAATATAATGAAATACTATAGTATATAAGTGTAACTATATCAAATATAATGAAATACTATAGTATATAAGTGTAACTTATCAAATATAATGAAATACTATAGTATATAAGTCTAACTTATCAAATATAATGAAATACTATAGTATATAAGTGTAACTATATCAAATATAATGAAATACTATAGTATATAAGTGTAACTATATCAAATATAATGAAATACTATAGTATATAAGTGTAACTATATCAAATATAATAAAATACTATAGTATATAAGTGTAACTATATCAAATGTAATGAAATACTATAATATATAAGTGTAACTATATCAAATGTAATGAAATACTATAGTATATAAGTGTAACTAAATGAAATATAATGAAATACTATAGTATATAAGTGTAACTATATCAAATGTAATGAAATACTATAGTATATAAATGTAACTATATCAAATGTAATGAAATACTATAATATATAAGTGTAACTATATCAAATGTAATGAAATACTATAGTATATAAGTGTAACTAAATGAAATATAATGAAATACTATAGTATATAAGTGTAACTATATCAAATGTAATGAAATACTATAATATATAAGTGTAACTAAATGAAATATAATGAAATATAATAGTATATAAGTGTAAGTATATCAAATATAATGAAATATAATGAAATACTATAATATACTATAGTATATAAGTATAACTATATCAAATATAATGAAATACTATAATATATAAGTATAACTATATCAAATATAATGAAATACTATAGTATCAAAGTGTAACTATATCAAATATAATGAAATACTATAGTATATAAGTGTAACTATATCAAATATGATGAAATACTATAGTATATAAGTGTAACTATATCAAATATAATGAAATACTATAGTATATAAGTGTAACTATATTAAATATAATGACATACTATAGTATATAAATATAACGATATCAAATATAATGCAATACTATAGTATATAAGTGTAACTATATCAAATGAAATGAAATACTATAGTATATATGTGTAACTATATCAAATATCATGAAATACTATAATATATAAGTGTAACTAAATGAAATATAATAGTATATAAGTGTAACTATATCAAATATAATGAAATACTATAGTATATAAGTGTAACTATATCAAATATAATGAAATATTATAGTATATAAGTGTAACTATATCAAATATAATGAAATACTATAGTATATAAGTGTAACTATATTAAATATAATGAAATACTATAGTATATAAATATAACGATATCAAATATAATGCAATACTATAGTATATAAGTGTAACTATATCAAATGAAATGAAATACTATATTATATATGTGTAACTATATCAAATATCATGAAATACTATAATATATAAGTGTAACTAAATGAAATATAATGAAATATAATAGTATATAAGTGTAACTATATCAAATATAATGAAATACTATAGTATATAAGTATAACTATATCAAATATAATGAAATACTATAGTATATAAGTATAACTATATCAAATATAATGAAATACTATAGTATATAAGTGTAACTATATCAAATATAATGAAATACTATAGTATATAAGTATAACTATATCAAATATAATGAAATACTATAGTATATAAGTGTAACTATATCAAATATAATGAAATACTATAGTATATAAGTATAACTATATCAAATATAATGAAATACTATAGTATATAAGTGTAACTATATCAAATATAATGAAATACTATAGTATATAAGTGTAACTATATCAAATATGATGAAATACTATAGTATATAAGTGTAACTATATCAAATATAATGAAATACTATATTATATAAGTGTAACTATTTCAAATATAATGAAATACTATACTATATAAGTGTAACTATATCAAATACAATGAAATACTATACTATATAAGTGTAACTATATCAAATATAATGAAATACTATAGTATATAAGTGTAACTATATCAAATATCATAAAATACTATTATATATAAGTGTAACTATATCAAATATCATAAAATACTATAATATATAAGTGTAACTATATCAAATATAATAAAATATAATAGTATACAAGTGTAACTATATCAAATATAATGAAATAATATAGTATATAAGTCTAACTATATCAAATATAATGAAATACTATAGTATATAAGTATAACTATATCAAATATAATGAAATACTATAGTATATAAGTGTAACTATATCAAATATAATGAAATACTATAGTATATAAGTGTAACTTATCAAATATAATGAAATACTATAGTATATAAGTCTAACTTATCAAATATAATGAAATACTATAGTATATAAGTGTAACTATATCAAATATAATGAAATACTATAGTATATAAGTGTAACTATATCAAATATAATGAAATACTATAGTATATAAGTGTAACTATATCAAATATAATAAAATACTATAGTATATAAGTGTAACTATATCAAATGTAATGAAATACTATAATATATAAGTGTAACTATATCAAATGTAATGAAATACTATAGTATATAAGTGTAACTAAATGAAATATAATGAAATACTATAGTATATAAGTGTAACTATATCAAATGTAATGAAATACTATAGTATATAAATGTAACTATATCAAATGTAATGAAATACTATAATATATAAGTGTAACTATATCAAATGTAATGAAATACTATAGTATATAAGTGTAACTAAATGAAATATAATGAAATACTATAGTATATAAGTGTAACTATATCAAATGTAATGAAATACTATAATATATAAGTGTAACTAAATGAAATATAATGAAATATAATAGTATATAAGTGTAAGTATATCAAATATAATGAAATATGATGAAATACTATAATATACTATAGTATATAAGTATAACTATATCAAATATAATGAAATACTATAATATATAAGTATAACTATATCAAATATAATGAAATACTATAGTATCAAAGTGTAACTATATCAAATATAATGAAATACTATAGTATATAAGTGTAACTATATCAAATATGATGAAATACTATAGTATATAAGTGTAACTATATCAAATATAATGAAATACTATAGTATATAAGTGTAACTATATTAAATATAATGAAATACTATAGTATATAAATATAACGATATCAAATATAATGCAATACTATAGTATATAAGTGTAACTATATCAAATGAAATGAAATACTATAGTATATATGTGTAACTATATCAAATATCATGAAATACTATAATATATAAGTGTAACTAAATGAAATATAATAGTATATAAGTGTAACTATATCAAATATAATGAAATACTATAGTATATAAGTGTAACTATATCAAATATAATGAAATATTATAGTATATAAGTGTAACTATATCAAATATAATGAAATACTATAGTATATAAGTGTAACTATATTAAATATAATGAAATACTATAGTATATAAATATAACGATATCAAATATAATGCAATACTATAGTATATAAGTGTAACTATATCAAATGAAATGAAATACTATATTATATATGTGTAACTATATCAAATATCATGAAATACTATAATATATAAGTGTAACTAAATGAAATATAATAGTATATAAGTGTAACTATATCAAATATAATGAAATACTATAGTATATAAGTGTAACTATATCAAATATAATGAAATACTATAGTATATAAGTGTAACTATATCAAATATAATGAAATACTATAGTATATAAGTGTAACTATATCAAATATAATGAAATACTATAGTATATAAGTGTAACTATATCAAATATCATAAAATACTATAATATATAAGTGTAACTATATCAAATATCATAAAATACTATAATATATAAGTGTAACTATATCAAATATAATAAAATATAATAGTATACAAGTGTAACTATATCAAATATAATGAAATAATATAGTATATAAGTCTAACTATATCAAATATAATGAATAACTATAGTATATAAGTATAACTATATCAAATATAACAAAATACTATAGTATATAAGTGTAACTATATCAAATATAATGAAATACTATATTATATAAGTGTAACTATATCAAATATAATGAAATACTATAGTATATAAGCGTAATTGAATCAAATGTAATGAAATACTATATTATATAAGTGTAACTCAATGAAATATAATGAAATATAATAGTATATAAGTGTAACTATATCAAATATAATGAAATACTATAGTATATAAGTGTAACTATATCAAATATAATGAAATACTATAGTATATAAGTATAACTATATCAAATATAATGAAATACTATAGTATATAAGTGTAACTATATCAAATATAATGAAATACTATAGTATATAAGTGTAACTATATCAAATATGATGAAATACTATAGTATATAAGTGTAACTATATCAAATATAATGAAATACTATATTATATAAGTGTAACTATTTCAAATATAATGAAATACTATACTATATAAGTGTAACTATATCAAATACAATGAAATACTATACTATATAAGTGTAACTATATCAAATATAATGAAATACTATAGTATATAAGTGTAACTATATCAAATATCATAAAATACTATTATATATAAGTGTAACTATATCAAATATCATAAAATACTATAATATATAAGTGTAACTATATCAAATATAATAAAATATAATAGTATACAAGTGTAACTATATCAAATATAATGAAATAATATAGTATATAAGTCTAACTATATCAAATATAATGAAATACTATAGTATATAAGTATAACTATATCAAATATAATGAAATACTATAGTATATAAGTATAACTATATCAAATATAATGAAATACTATAGTATATAAGTGTAACTTATCAAATATAATGAAATACTATAGTATATAAGTCTAACTTATCAAATATAATGAAATACTATAGTATATAAGTGTAACTATATCAAATATAATGAAATACTATAGTATATAAGTGTAACTATATCAAATATAATGAAATACTATAATATATAAGTGTAACTATATCAAATATAATGAAATACTATAGTATATAAGTGTAACTATATCAAATGTAATGAAATACTATAATATATAAGTGTAACTATATCAAATGTAATGAAATACTATAGTATATAAGTGTAACTAAATGAAATATAATGAAATACTATAGTATATAAGTGTAACTATATCAAATGTAATGAAATACTATAGTATATAAATGTAACTATATCAAATGTAATGAAATACTATAATATATAAGTGTAACTATATCAAATGTAATGAAATACTATAGTATATAAGTGTAACTAAATGAAATATAATGAAATACTATAGTATATAAGTGTAACTATATCAAATGTAATGAAATACTATAATATATAAGTGTAACTAAATGAAATATAATGAAATACTATAGTATATAAGTATAACTAAATGAAATATAATGAAATACTATAGTATATAAATGTAACTATATCAAATATAATAAAATAGTATAGTATATAAGTGTAACTATATCAAATATAATGAAATACTATAGTATATAAGTGTAACTATATCAAATATAATGAAATACTATAATATATAAGTGTAACTATATCAAATATAATAAAATACTATAGTATATAAGTATAACTAAATGAAATATAATGAAATACTGTAGTATATAAGTGTAACTAAATGAAATATAATGAAATACTATAGTATATAAGTGTAACTATATCAAATATAATAAAATACTATAGTATATAAGTATAACTATATCAAATATAATGAAATACTATAGTATATATGTGTAACTATATCAAATATCATGAAATACTATAATATATAAGTGTAACTAAATGAAATATAATGAAATATAATAGTATATAAGTGTAACTATATCAAATATAATGAAATACTATAGTTTATAAGTATAACTATATCAAATATAATAAAATACTATAGTATATAAGTATAACTATATCAAATATAATGAAATACTATAGTATATAAGTGTAATTATATCAAATATAATGAAATACTATAGTATATAAGTGTAACTATATCAAATATAATGAAATACTATAATATATAAGTGTAACTAAATAAAATATAATAGTATATATAAGTGTAACTATATCAAATATAATGAAATACTATAGTATATAAGTATAACTATATCAAACATAATGAAATACTATAGTATATAAGTGTAACTATATCAAATATAATGAAATACTATAGTATATAAGTCTAAGTATATCAAATATAATGAAATACTATAGTATATAAGTGTAACTATATCAAATATAATGAAATACTATAGTATATAAGTGTAACTATATTAAATATAATGAAATACTATAATATATAAGTGTAACTATATCAAATGTAATGAAATACTATAGTATATATGTGTAACTATATCAAATATCATGAAATGCTATAATATATAAGTATAACTAAATGAAATATAATGTAATATAAGTGTAACTATATCAAATATAATGAAATACTATAGTATATAAGTATAACTATATCAAATATAATAAAATACTATAGTATATAAGTATAACTATATCAAATATAATGAAATACTATAATATATAAGTATAACTATATCAAATATAATGAAATACTATAGTATCAAAGTGTAACTATATCAAATATAATGAAATACTATAGTATATAAGTGTAACTATATCAAATATGATGAAATACTATAGTATATAAGTGTAACTATATCAAATATAATGAAATACTATATTATATAAGTGTAACTATTTCAAATATAATGAAATACTATACTATATAAGTGTAACTATATCAAATATAATGAAATACTATAGTATATAAGTGTAACTATATCAAATATAATGAAATACTATATTATATAAGTGTAACTATATCAAATATAATAAAATACTATAGTATATAAGTGTAACTATATCAAATATCATAAAATACTATAATATATAAGTGTAACTATATCAAATATCATAAAATACTATAATATATAAGTGTAACTATATCAAATATAATAAAATATAATAGTATACAAGTGTAACTATATCAAATATAATGAAATAATATAGTATATAAGTCTAACTATATCAAATATAATGAAATACTATAGTATATAAGTATAACTATATCAAATATAATAAAATACTATAGTATATAAGTGTAACTATATCAAATATAATGAAATACTATAGTATATAAGTGTAACTATATCAAATATAATGAAATACTATAGTATATAAGGGTAATTGAATCAAATGTAATGAAATACTATAGTATATAAGTGTAACTTAATGAAATATAATAGTATATAAGTGTAACTATATCAAATATAATGAAATACTATAGTATATAAGTGTAACTATATCAAATATAATGAAATACTATAGTATATAAGTATAACTATATCAAATATAATGAAATACTATAGTATATAAGTGTAACTATATCAAATATAATGAAATACTATAGTATGAAAGTGTAACTATATCAAATATGATGAAATACTACAGTATATAAGTGTAACTATATCAAATTTAATGAAATACTTTATTATATAAGTGTAACTATTTCAAATATAATGAAATACTATACTATATAAGTGTAACTATATCAAATATAATGAAATACTATACTATATAAGTGTAACTATATCAAATATAATGAAATACTATAGTATATAAGTGTAACTATATCAAATATAATGAAATACTATAGTATATAAGTGTAACTATATCAAATATCATAAAATACTATAATATATAAGTGTAAGTATATCAAATATAATAAAATATTATAATATATAAGTGTAACTATATCAAATATAATGAAATAAAATAGTATACAAGTGTAACTATATCAAATATAATGAAATACTATAGTATATAAGTCTAACTATATCAAATATAATGAAATACTATAGTATATAAGTATAACTATATCAAATATAATAAAATACTATAGTATATAAGTGTAACTATATCAAATATAATGAAATACTATAGTATATAAGTATAACTTATCAAATATAATGAAATACTATAGTATATAAGTCTAACTTATCAAATATAATGAAATACTATAGTATATAAGTGTAACTATATCAAATATAATAAAATACTATAGTATATAAGTGTAACTATATCAAATATAATGAAATACTATAGTATATAAGTGTAACTATATCAAATATAATGAAATACTATAGTATATAAATGTAACTATATCAAATGTAATGAAATACTATAATATATAAGTGTAACTATATCAAATGTAATGAAGTACTATAGTATATAAGTGTAACTAAATGAAATATAATGAAATACTATAGTATATAAGTGTAACTATATCAAATGTAATGAAATACTATAATATATAAGTGTAACTAAATGAAATATAATGAAATACTATAGTATATAAGTGTAACTATATCAAATATAATGAAATACTATAGTATATAAATGTAACTATATCAAATATAATGAAATAGTATAGTATATAAGTGTAACTATATCAAATATAATGAAATAATATAGTATATAAGTGTAACTATATCAAATATAATGAAATACTATAGTATATAAGTATAACTATATCAAATATAATAAAATACTATAGTATATAAGTATAACTAAATGAAATATAATGAAATACTGTAGTATATAAGTGTAACTATATCAAATATAATGAAATACTATAGTATATAAGTGTAACTATATCAAATATAATGAAATACTACAGTATATAAGTGTAACTATATCAAATATAATGAAATACTATAGTATATATGTGTAACTATATCAAATATCATGAAATACTATAATATATAAGTGTAACTAAATGAAATATAATGAAATATAATAGTATATAAGTGTAACTATATCAAATATAATGAAATACTATAGTTTATAAGTATAACTATATCAAATATAATAAAATACTATAATATATAAGTATAACTATATCAAATATAATGAAATACTATAGTATATAAGTGTAATTATATCAAATATAATGAAATACTATAGTATATAAGTGTAACTATATCAAATATAATGAAATACTATAATATATAAGTGTAACTAAATAAAATATAATAAAATATAATAGTATATATAAGTGTAACTATATCAAATATAATGAAATACTATAGTATATAAGTATAACTATATCAAACATAATGAAATACTATAGTATATAAGTGTAACTATATCAAATATAATGAAATACTATAGTATATAAGTCTAACTATATCAAATATAATGAAATACTATAGTATATAAGTGTAACTATATCAAATATAATGAAATACTATAGTATATAAGTGTAACTATATTAAATATAATGAAATACTATAATATATAAGTGTAACTATATCAAATATAATGAAATACTATAGTGTATATGTGTAACTATATCAAATATCATGAAATACTATAATATATAAGTGTAACTAAATGAAATATAATAGTATATAAGTGTAACTATATCAAATATAATGAAATACTATAGTATATAAGTATAACTATATCAAATATAATAAAATACTATAGTATATAAGTATAACTATATCAAATATAATGAAATACTATAGTATATAAGTGTAACTATATCAAATATAATGAAATACTATAGTATATAAGTATAACTATATCAAATATAATGAAATACTATAATATATAAGTGTAACTAAATGAAATATAATAAAATATAATAGTATATATAAGTGTAACTATATCAAGTATAATGAAATACTATAGTATATAAGTGTAACTATATCAAATATAATAAAATAATATAGTATATAAGTCTAACTATATCAAATATAATGAAATATTATAGTATATAAGTCTAACTATATCAAATATAATAAAATACTATATTATATAAGTGTAACTATATCAAATATAATGAAATACTATAGTATATAAGTGTAACTATATTAAATATAATAAAATACTATAGTATATAAGTGTAACTATATCAAATGTAATGAAATACTATAGTATATATGTGTAACTATATCAAATATCATGAAATACTATAATATATAAGTGTAACTAAATGAAATATAATAGTATATAAGTGTAACTATATCAAATATAATAAAATATAATAGTATATAAGTGTAACTATATCAAATATAATGAAATACTATATTATATAAGTATAACTATATCAAATATAATAAAATACTATAGTATATAAGTGTAACTATATCAAATATAATGAAATAGTATAGTATATAAGTGTAACTATATCAAATATAATGATTAATAGAGTAGCGAAGATGAATTAAAGAATAATTCAAAATAAAGAGTGAAACCTGTACTCAGATTTTCAAATATATGTGAAACTAAACTTTAATTGTTTAGAATTTAAGAAAATTTTGTATAGTTTTAGAGTTTATAATGAGTAATCTAAAAATTAAAAATTAAATAAAAATAGGATTAATCATAAAATAACACATATACAAAGTAACTACATTTATTGGTATGAGCCTTATATTCAAATATTTATGAGATACCGTATCTTGTAGGATGAAGATTTTGTTAATTGGATAAATTAATATTGCGATACTTTTCACTTATGAGATAATTAACATGAATAAAAAAATATATTAATTAATACTATATTAGATATAGTTTTCTTCTTTCAGTTTGTATAAATGCTAGTACTATTTTGGCTTATATAAATTTAATAACTGATTTATTGTTTCAACTTATCTAATGCAGAACATTTAAAACATGAGTTTATCAATGATTATGTTAGTGGTAGATTTATACACGTTAATTCAATTACAAAGATTGTATTGATACTCTATTTTATATTGAATAATATGATTAGAAGGTGTAATTTTAAACGATATCATATCTTTGAATTTGCTCTTTATTTTAAAATTACATATTTAGTCAAAAGCTTCATTTATCAAAAAGTTATTAAAAGATTAATATTAATACTAAAATCTCCGAGTTATTTATGTGATTTAGGATCGGGTGGCACTGGTTATTTATGTGATTTCAGACTATCGAGTTTGGGTTTTCATGTGATTTCAAATCAGTCAACTTTGGGTTTTCGGATGATTTCGGATTGGGGAACTTCGGGTTTCGGATGATTTCGGATCGGGGAACTTCGGGTTTCGGGTGATTTCGGATCGGGCAACTTCGGGTTTCCGGGTTTTCGGGTGATTTCTGATCGAACAATTTCGGGTTTTCGGGTGATTTCGGATCGTGCAACTTCGGATTTTCGAGTGACTTCGGATCGGGTGACTTTGGGTATCGGATTGCTAACGGGCTAGCCCGTTCGGGTTATTTTTGCGTTCGGGATAGTCGGTTTGGGTCGGGTCAGGCTCGGGTAAACATTTTTGTTGTTCTTTTCGGATATCGAACGGGTTCGGGTGGGTCGGGCGGGTCATTCGGATCGGGTCAAGTTTTGACAGCCCTACTTAAAACCACCCAAATGTCTTCCTCCGTTAACACAAAGCCACCCTTTTGCCTCCTCTGTTAGGTTGTCCGTTAAATTATATGAAATTACCCTTTTGCCCCCATTTTTAAAAAAAAATTAAGGATAAAATTGTCCTTTGCTGGCTTGAGAAATTGACCACGAGATACAAAATGAAGCTCAAAGGTGATTCAGAAGTTGCGAATTTGGGATTAGGGCTTTTCACAGACATTTGAAATTGGGGATTTTGCTTTGCGACTTCGATTCCCACTAAAGGAAGTTGATTGCGAGGAAGACGATAGTGATTCTGGGCTAGGATTCGACTGCGCGAAAGGGATCACGAATTGAAGGTTTAGGGTTTTGCAAAGGGATTGCGAGGAAGACGATAGTGATTCTGGGCAAGGATTCGACTATTTCAAGGGAAGAACTCGAAGAACTTTGCAGCAAAAAGGTACTGTTTCTAATTCGACTAAATATGATGATGTTTGAGTATTTAGGGGTTGGGAATTGATGAAGTTGCTTATTGTTATCTGTGTTTCCCTCTTCTGAGAAGCTTAATTGAATTTTTTGCTGTAAATGGAATGTGTATTCATTGCATATTTATGCATAGTTGTAGTTGAATGGTTGCTAGAAGCTTTACAGAGTATTATTTGGCTGTGATTTTTGTGAAATAGTGTTAGTGGTCCCATTGTGTATTGAATATGATTTGTCATGGCCACTGTGAGCATCTTTTTTTATTTTTTTTGCTGATAAGTGTGGTTGACTGACAAATGTGGATGTGAGCTTTCTTGTTTTTTTCTCTTGGTTGCATACCTTTTCTATTTGGCTGTGATTTCTATTGGTATTAGCCTTATTTAATTGCTTCTTGTTGAATTATGTGCATTCCTTAATATATGTAACATATGAGTGTCACCTTGAAGTTTCTGTATGATGGCAAGTTTTATTTGACTACCAATAGTGTCACTAATAGACTCTCATATAAGAGAAAATTAGTGTACTACAAGAAAAATGTTGACCCAGATTTGATTTCTAAGATGGAGTTAGAAACATTTCTAAAGGAGGATGTGGAGGTGACAAATGTGAGTGAGCTTTGGTATTGTTTGTCTGGAAAGACACTGTCACAAGGTTTAAGACAGATTAAGGAGGATAGAGATGTAGTTGAATTTTGTGCTTCTGGAGGAATTGAAAACACATTGGATGTGTATGTTGTTGTTGGAAATGAAGACAGCCCTTCGTCCTTATTAGGTATGGCCAATGTGGCAAGCCCAATTCAGGGAAGCCCATATTTGATACTGCCAAAGCCCATATCTGCAGGCCCATCTCAGCTGAAATTTGTGCCAAAAACTAAAGTCAGTCCTAGGGTTTCCAGCAGAACTACAACACCTTCCACAATCTCTTCTAATCTTCATCTTAAGGAAAAAGATGATGTACTTGATGATGATAGTAGTGAAGGTGAATTGCTGGAAGAACTTGGTGAGATAGATGTTGATTCAGATGATGAGAGTGGAGATATCTTGGGTTCTGACACAGATTCTTCAGATGATGAAGAAATAGTGCCTCATGCAGCAGTTTTTGGTGAGTCCTCATATGATGATGATGCTGAATTTGAGAAGCATGTTGACAAAGATGTCATTGATGAAAACTTAGAGATGGAGGATGGTGATCCAAACATAGAGGATGTGTTTGACATAAGAGTTGAATCTGATGATTACAGGAATTTCAGTAGATCAGATGAATCTAAGAAGGGTTTAAGGTATCTTGAATTCAACCCTTTAGTAGATTTCAAGAATAAAATATGTTTCAAGGTTGGAATGAGATTTGCATCAAATGAGATATTCAGACAAGCCTTGAAGCGATTTGCAGTAGAATCTGGATTTGACTTCTATTATTTGCCCAATGATAAGAAAAAGGTCTCTGCTTATTGTATGAACAAGTGTCCTTGTCCCCTTCAACACGGCAGGAAACAGTGTAGTTGTAAGGAAAGTTTGTGTGGCTTTAAGGCAACTGCAAGAAGGATGGGTGAAGATGGTAGTTTCCAGCTTAAAAGTTTCAATCCAGAACATCAGTGTGGATGGCAGGATAAGAACACAAAGGTGAGTTCAATGTGGTTAGCTGAGAGATATTTGGAGCATTATAGGGATGATCCACATTGGAGGATCAAGAGCTTCATCCAAACAGTTAGAAGAGAACACGGTGTTGACATCTCCTATGTCCAAGCTTGAGGATGAGGGCTATGTACATGACACAAGGGTATGCTCCAGAACAATATGCTAGGGTGAGAGATTATGCAGTTACTATAATGAAGTGGAATGAGGGGAGTTCAATTTATGTCAAACAAGAGGATCCAGAGAAGCCTCTTTTTCAGAGGATGTATGTGTGTCTCAAGGCATGTAAGCAAGGGTTTATTGAAGGATGCAGGCCAATTGTAGGACTTGATGCATGCCATTTGAAAGGGGCATACAGTGGTCAGGTGTTTGCTGCAGTTGGACAAGATGAAAATGAAAACATATTTCCAATAGCTTTTGCAGTTGCTGATTTAGAAACTAAGGAAACCTGGTGTTGGTTCTTAGAGTGTTTGCTTCAAGACATTGGAGGTCAGCCATTAACATTCATGTCAGACAGATGCAAGGTAAATTTGACTATTTGGTTTAAAATATGTTTTCTTATGTTTTCTCATTCTAAATTATATTAAATTATGCTCTTTTAATGTAGGGTTTGATTGAAGCATTGGATCAAGTTGCTCCTCAAGCTGATGTGAGGCATTGTGTTAGACACATGCATAATAATTTCAAGAAGCAATGGTCTGGCCAGTCATACAAGGATGCTGTATGGGCAGCAGCAAGGGCTGCAACTAAAACTGATTTTGATGATGCCATAGAGTTGATAAAGTCAATGAACCAAGATGCTTATGACTGGCTCATGAAGAAAGATCCCACCAAATGGTCCCTGCATGGATTCAAGTACTACACCAAGTCTGACATGCTCCTAAACAATGCTTGTGAGTCATTCAACAGTTGTATATTAGAGGCCAGGGAGATGCCCATTCTATCTATGTGTGAGTGGATAAGGAGGAAACTGATGAAGATGTTTGTGAGCAAAAGGAATAAGATGAGAGCTCACCAGGGCATACTAACTCCTGAGGTCACAAAGAAAATAAATAATAGAAGGGTAGACAGTTTGTGCAAGTGCAAGTGCTTTGGAGATGGAGATAGATATGAGGTGGATTGTGCTGGAAAGACTTATGTAGTGGATCTGAAGGCATGGAGTTGTGGGTGTAATGTCTGGAATCTGACTGGAGTGCCATGCACTCATGCAATATGCTGCATTCTGAAGAGAAGGCTCAAGGTTGAGGATTTTGTACATCAGTGCTATACCAAGGAGAAATACTTGAGAGCCTACAGTCTTGATATTTCAGTTATGCCTGGCAAGGATCAATGGAAAAAAACAGGACAACCAACACTTTTACCACCTAAGTTGGTTATTCAACCTGGAAGACCAAAAAAGCATGCCAGAAGAAAGGAACCTGGAGAAGGAGAATCTAGCAAAAAGACAAGAATAAGGGTTGGCAACAACAAATGTGGAAACTGTGGAGAAGAAAGGCATACTAGGAAGTCCTGCAAAAATCCTACTAAGACCACACAAGCACCAAGTCAGCCCAAGAAAGGTGGAAGGCCACCAAGTAAAAAAACCATGCCAGTCCAACCTAAGAAGAGGAAATATGTGAGGAAACAGGTATGCTTAAGGAATACATTTTATTTTACAAGGATAATTTTTGTTGTTGTTGTTAACATTTTGTCTTTGCCATGAATAGGTGAGGACAATTGCAACTGGTGAACCACAACTTGATGATAATGTGCACATGGCAATTGCTGAACCACAAGGTGATGACAATGTACAAATTACAACTGAAGTAGATTTTGATGTGGTGAGTGTCCTTTTCATTTTCTGAATTTATCTGTATTGCACATGAAAATATTCTGGAAGTATAACTTATGTATTTTGACATGTTATGGTAGGACTCAATGATTGCCCACAGTATAAATCAAGTTGATGAGAATGTGCTTGTCACACAAGCTTCACATGCTTCAAGTGTTGTAAGTTTTCAAGTATTCTTGATATTTTATGATATTTCAGTCACCACAAATGCCAGAAGTTTTCAAGTGTTCTAACTTTTTTTTGAAATTTGTGTAGGTTAATCCTGCCTCAAATGCCAGAAGAAATGTACCTCTCAATCTCAGGCCTACAAGCTCCAAGAAGTACCCGATCCAAAAAGCAAGGAATTCTGTATCCACAAGGTCAACCAGATCAAGCAGTGCTAAGAAAAAATAAGGAAAATCAAGGACCAAGATGCTTTGGATTATGACAAGCAGTGCTAAACCATCTCTCAATCTCAACCTTTTGCCTTTTTTCTCTGTTTTGGATTATGACTGTGTCATATTTGGTGTATGAATATGTATGACAGTTTATCTGTATGAGTTTATGTGTTTATGAAAGTATGTTTGACAGTTTATGGCTATTAGTGGTTTAGCTGTGTGTGACAACTTATGAGACGATGTTTTATGTGTGAGAACACATGAATATATATGACAGTTTATGGCTATTGCATCCTTGTTACGGGCTTCAACTTTTGTCATTGAAATGTCCTTGTTACAGGCTGTAACTTCCCTACTGTGCAGGTTTGAAACTTTGTGCAGGTTTTTATGGCTTCTGGTTTGCAACAGACAAGGCAATATAACTCATTACAACATTGAAATGTGTCAAATACTACAATAACATCAAATACTACAATAACATTGTTTAACTAAAGTCTAACATCAGAATAACATTGTTAAGCCAAGCTGTTACAACCTCTAGAAAATTATACCATTCATAGACAACATAGCAAATACAAATAACACCACAACAACAATCATCTCCATCCTAGACCTAGCCACAAATTTTACAAAATCTTCTTCTTTGGTCTTCAATGCCTCTTCCAGCTTTGAGCTCTTTCTTTCCAATTCTTTCTTTTGATTGAATAATCTCCTAATTATGCTTGCTGCCCTTGGATCAAATGGATCATCAATCCAGTGAAAAAAACCACAACCTTTTGCTCCACTTGGTGTATAGAATGAGCAGCCTAGAAACCTCCTTCCATAGTTCATATCAGTATAGGCAGTGAACATCCTTGCCCTTTCCTTACACAGACAAACTATGCCACCATTGTATGAAACAGAAGAATCACAAGACATTTCCTGCAAGATTTATCCATGCTTTGTTATCAAGACAAACTATGCAATAAACACATTTCCTACAAGATCAATTGTCCAAAAATATTGCTCTGATGCAACCAAAACTCTAAAGCCCCAAAAAATGGATACAGACAAGCATCAAAACTCAAAAGCCATAAAAATTTATCTGCAGTATATGCTTCTAATTAGCACACTGATAACTTGTATAATCAAGCATCAAAACTCAAAAGCCCTAAAAATTTGAGAATTTCATAAGTACCTCGATTGCTTTCTTCAATTAAAGCTTTCTTATTCTGTAAACCCTAAAGCCCCAATTTGTGGTTCTCCTCCTTCGCCTTCTTCGAATTCTCCTTCGCCTTCTTCGAATTCTCCTTCGCCTTCTCCCTCTTCGAAATCGCCTTCTTCGAATTCTCCTAACACAAGCCAGAACATCGTTTCAACCAGCCTCATTATACCATTTTGTATCTCGTGGTCAAAATCTCGTGGTCAATTTCTCAAGCCAGCAAAGGACAATTTTATTCTTAATTTTTTTTAAAAAATGGGGGCAAACGGGTAATTTCATATAATTTAACGGACAACCTAACAGAGGAGGCAAAATGGTGGCTTTGTGTTAACGGAGGAAGACATTTGGGTGGTTTTAAGTAAAAGTCGATATAAAGGGTGGTTCCACGCAATATCGGCCAAATAAGGGGTGGTTTGGCGAAAAAACCTCTATTATATAATATCAATATATCATATATATCTATTATATTTAGTTATGGATACAACATCTTTATATTGTTTCCATATATCTTTTAATAAGATACCTCCTTATCAAGTAATTATGAATGATAACTTTTTACCCATTAATAATAAAAGCCAATATCCCAATTAAAGCCAATAGGCCGAAATCCATGTCCCACATGGGCTTTCGGTTCGATTTGATCCAGTCCGATCACTCTATGTGTGTGACCTCATAGGACCCGGTTATTATAGCCATGGGCCTAACCCGATTAAGCCCATTGATCGTAGTTGGCTTCTAGCAAAGCACTACGACTCCTAAAATTCCCGGATTGTAAATCTCCATTAATTGTCTTATTCCATATTTGGTAATTGCGCCTTGATTAAAGGACACTATTCCTTCACATAATGCATTTATATGTATTATTTTGTATTAAAGTGTATTGAATCTTGAGCTTTAGTACACTTAAATGCATTTTAATTTATTATGTCCGCCAATCCCGACTGACCCTTAAGCGCCATATGGGTTTAGAGGATGCTGAAAAACGAGAAAAATAGGTTTTGTGGATAAGATTGTAAAATCGGATCGTAAAATCATAAGATTCTACAATATCAAAATATGGGTATTTTTGTAAATTGACATTTGATGGAAAAATAGGGTATTTTCATGAAATGTTTAATTAACAACAAGTAAAATTTTACAAAATTGACTACACATTATTAAAAAGCTATCACTTTCCTTTATTATTTCACATAAAATCACCATGTTTTCTTTCGTTAAATCACCACAAATGGTGGTTTGTGAGGGATTTTTTTTAGCAATTTTACAATATTTGGGTGATTTTTCTAAAAGGATAAAAAAATTGTAGTTTTTGAAAAAGAATATATGTTATGAGTGATTTTGTAAGAAGTTGAAGTGCACTAAAGAAATAAACAATAAGGGTGATTTTTTTACTAAAAAAATGTACTTTACAAAAAAAAAAAATGTGTTGATTTTGTGAGGTTTTCCCACAATTAATACAAGCTCTAAGAAGTCATGACAATCTTTTTCTGGCTATTAATTCTTTTATATAGAAGAATTGGGCCTTCTAATTGGTTTTAATGCCTAAATACGCAAAACATAAAATCTTACGATTTAACTACGATTTTGTACAACTCTACACGATTCTGGTACAATTTTAATGCGATTCTGATATTCTGATGTAAAGCGATTCTATATGCTGATCTGGATCGTTCCCTCACCTTAGATAGTAAAATAGTACGGTTCTATATGTTGGATTGCGATTTTAATACGGGTAGAATGTTCGTACCCGCAATTGCTTGCGGCGCACCCAGGTTTGGGCGCATCCAGGATGCGTTCAAACCTGGGTGTAATTTTTTTTTTGAAAAAAATTTAATATTAAATAACTAAATCGGTTTAATATTATTTTGAAATTAATAAAAAAATTAAAAATTGCATATTAAAAAAAAATTAAAACAATATATCAGATCTTGGGCGCATCCCGGATGCGCCCGGATGCGCCCAAGGTAAAATTAGGGTTTTACCTGGGCGCATCCAGGACGCGCCCAGGTAAAACAATATATCAGACCTTGGGCGCATCCGGGATGCGTCCAAGGTAAAATTGGGGTTTTACTTGGGCGCATCCGGGATGCGTCCAAGGTAAAATTGGGGTTTTACTTGGGCGCATCCGGGATGCGTCCAAGGTAAAATTGGGGTTTTACTTGGGCGCATCCCGGACGCGCCCAGGTAAAACCTATATTTACTCGACGCGCCTGATTGCCGCCGTCTTCATCGTCTTCCTTCTTCCTCTCTCTCGACGACGGCGGCATCCCTCTCCTCTTCTTCCTCTTCCTTCTTCTTCTTCCTTCATCCTCTTCCTTCTTCAATGGAGTTTCCAGATCCGGCGAGTGGCAGTGGAGGCGACGGCGGCGGTGGCGGCAGCGGCGGCGTCGGCGAAGAAATCCAGATCCCAGCGGCGGCGTCAGTTCCTTCGACGGCGATTTCGACGACGACGGCGGCGACGAGCATCGAGGAAGCCGGCGGTGATCCAAAGCGGCGAAGGATCGAGATTCCGACGGCTGCGGACAACGGTAACTTATTGAGCGCATCCTGGATGCGCCCAACATCTTGTCTTTGGACAATGGTAACTTATTGAGCGCATCCTGGATGCGCCCAACATCTTGCCCTTGGGAACATCCCGGATGCGCCCAACTGCCTTTGATTTATTTCAGGGTTTAGGAGGGCTTGGGGTTTAGGGTATACTATGTGTCCAAACAAGGCTTGTACAAGGCAATTTGTCAATTATCCAAAAGGGCGGGCTTTCTGATCCTGTTTGTCAATGGACTCGTGTATAGATTACGACCCTTTACTCTAAACCCTACAAAAACCCTAAACCCTAAACCCTCTCACAATCACTTGGGCGCATCCATAATGCGCGTAACAGATGTTGGGCGTATCCCGGATGCGCCCAACTGCCTTTGATTTATTTTAGTTTTGATTTATTTGTCAATTATCCAAACAAGGCTTGTACGAGGCAATTTGTCAATGAAGTCGTGTATTTAGCTTAAATAGAACACCTCATATACAATGAAGTCGTGTATTTTGTCCACTATAAGTCCTACATCTACAGAAATATGTCACCGTTACCACTCATACTTCTTTGGACAACGTAATCTTGCATCCTAGTCTGAAATGGTTGCTCCCATCCTTCAACGCTTGCATCTTTCCATCGGGTCCAAACTCCGGGCGGGGGCGGAATCGGACATAGGTCATCAACTAGCCAAATCTAAGACGAATAAGGATGATTAGAATACATCACAATGAAATAAAGGTTAATGATGATCCAATGTGGAAATACTTACCGGCACAAAATGGTCATGGTTGCCTACAAGGGCTATCGCATACACTTTTGTGGGAGGTTGTGCGCTTGGGGGAGCCCACATTGGGAGGCATGTGTGAGGTCCAAAATATGATAGCACAACAAGAGCCACCTGGAATCGTGTGGCAAATGCCAAGCCAACAATGGGAACTTCCATCCAGTGATCCCTCTTACACACCCCAGTAAAATTCACAGACCTGATGAGGTCCGATATGGGGGTTACACCACAGGCCGGGGTGTACAACGCTCGACGTTGTTGCAACTCCTTTGAAAGCTCAAATCGGGCGTACATATACTGGTCTTCGACACCCGTTTGTAGTACAACAAGCGAACGGTACCCACAGTGACCATCGCCCATTACATTCTGTACTCCTACAATGTAGGCTAACATAAACAAATCAATATTATCTCGGCCCCAATCAATGCCGAGGTAATTAATGCCCGTGTCGGCCTGAGGTGGCCTACTAGTGCTTTCCTTGCCAATCGAGATTCCGCTGTGTCGCTTACCTTTACAAATTCAAGGGTTAGAATAAATTATAAATAAATAACGATTAATGATGATCGAATGTGAAAATGCTAACCGCTTGGAGGACGTCCTTTAGATCCCACTGAGGATTTTTTCCGATCCTCGGCCTTCTTCTTCTTTTCCTCGTCCTTCTTCCTTTTTTCTTCCACCATGTGCTCAAACCAACTAGGGTCCCTCTTTGTATCGTTCTTCTTCTTTTTAGGTCTCCCCTTCTTGGTCGAAGCGGCCGGGGGATCTTCTGCGGTACACGATCTAGAGTCATGGAAAAGTTTGTATCTGCGTAAAAAATCGGTCTTCAACTCTGGGTGCAATTCGTCGTTGCTCCACTCTCCAAACATGGCACCTAAGACGATATCTTCTTCTAAGATCAATGCGCCATCATTCGGTGCGGGATCAACATGTCCAACCCCTTCCCACTTGATTTGTTTCCAATAATTGTGGATTTCACTTGGCCTCAACGGGAAACCGATCTTTACATATTCTTTGATCGTGTGTGGGCAAGGCAGGCCTAGGGTGGCTCTCCAAAACACATCACGACATTCTTCATCGGGAATTTTTCCTTGCATGACCCTAACAACTTGGACGTATAACATTCTTAAGCACTTTTTCGAGACCTTATAAAGAATGCGCCTGAAAAATGTCTTCACCGCAGGCGGGCCGGTTACGATCTCTGTGGGCGCCTTAAAGGCACTCTGCTCCATATCACCTCTGACTTCCCGAATCTGATCAACAAACATATTGTCGATTTGTTGCACGAGGGTCTCCAAGCCTCCAACCGACGATTCAATCCCGTCCTTCAGCATAGAGTGCTGACTCTCGACTCTGAAATTAAAAACTCAAGTTAAGCTTAGTTGCATATTTCAATTTCGTTTTTAGATGATCACTTGTAAATTTACCTATTTGATGATCTTGTGCCGAAATGGAGTACCATGTCGCACCATGCACAAACTAGCATCTCCTTGTAGTCCCTAAGTCATACCCTCTTCACGTATTCCATCAGCCAGGGTAGTTTTTTCCACTTCTCCGTCAAGTACTCAAGTCGCTCATTATAGACATCCTCAGTCGGCGACCTTAACAACCAACGAATATTACCACTAAAATGGTCAACATAGGGGATCCATTTCATGGCAAAGCCCTCCACGTTGCGGTTCACATGGACCCTACACAATAGATGCTTCGTGTTGGGAAAGACTATATCGACGACTTTCGTCAAACCGAGCTCTCGATCTGACATGATCGCCGCCGGTTCCCGTCCCTCGAAAATGATCTTTAGGCGGTCCAACGCCCATGTGTAGTGCTCCGTCGTCTCATCATACATGAATACGATCACAATACAAAATGTACGGTTGGTGCAAGTGAATCCAACAAACTCCAACAAAGGCATACCGTACCTGTACATGTATGAATTATACGAAATAAGGTATGCAATTACATATTCAATAAGGTATGTAATTACATATTTTAGATTTAATAATAGCGATAATTAAACATATTCATACCTGTTCGTCTTGTAGGTCGTATCCATGACGACGATAGAGGAGAACAAACTCAACAAATGTCTAGCTTCAGGGTGAGAAATAAAAATATCACTCATAACCTCCCTCCCTTCTTCATTGCGACGCGTCTGATAGCTTGTATAATAACGTCTCGCCTCTAGAAATTCCAGCATGTACTGCGGCACCGTCATATTGCCCCTACATTTCAGCCTCTCCCGACTCTTGTAATTGTAGAGTTGGTTCCTTGATGTTAAGCACTTGGGATCCTCGTGTAGAAATAGACTCATAATAGCCTTCGGCTTTATTCCGGAGGCTGACAAACTTTTCACACGCTCTCGTTGATCCTTACAAAGCCTCCCAGCAAATGCATGACCGATCAAACTACTAGCAAGCTCATGGTCATGCGATCCACAAGCGACAGATAATCTCCAATGGTCAGATTTTAGCCAATCTCCCTTCACAATCACCCCATGCAACTGAAATGGACACTCACTTTTCTTTGTCATCGCATTGTATTTCCGTTTAGGGGTTGCCTCGGTACATACACCCGCCTTCTTCTTTGCCGCTCTATATGGCCCAGACTTCTCACACGACAGTATGACCTTTCGGTTAGGCCATGACTTACATATTACAATAACCATACGCAACTCCAAACCTACGTTCTTAGCCCAACTGATCATACTATCTCTATCACTCCATTCTTTATCCGTAGTAAAATGAGTAGAATAATCCACTGGCAAAAATTCGCTTTCACTAGAGTCCTCCTATTTATGATAAATACATAAAACTACTGTAAATATTTCATATTATAAATAATCATAAACATTTTAATCAAAGTTTTAAACTACAACACATTACTGTAAATACTATATTTCAAATAAACTTATAAACTACAACATACTACTGTAAACATTTTAGATTATAAATTATCATAAATATTTTAATCAAACTTATAAACTACAACAAACTACTGTTAATTACTACATTTCAAATAAACTTATAAACTACAACAAATAATTATATTTGAAGTAAATATATACTTACTCCTAAATCATTAAGACCGGGTGCGTCACACAAGTGCTCAACTGGCCTAAGTGCAGCATCCATCCTTGACAAAGACATAATCTTGAATTGATAAACCCCAACAATGGATAAACCCCAAGCAATAGTAAAATATATATAGCAACAACATGGATAAACCACAATGAAGTTACCGTTGTAAAACGGTAACATCTTGGGCGCATCCTGGATGCGCCGAAGAAGTTACCGTTAAAAAACGGTAACTTCTTGGACGCATCGTGGTTGCGCCCAAGAAGTTACCAATGGTAACATCTTGGTCGCATCCTGGATGCGCCCAAGAAGTTACCGTTGTACAACGGTAACTTGGAAAAAAAATTAAATTTTCTAATTTTTTTTTTGGAAAATTTTTAATAATTTTTTTAGCGAACCCGGTTTGTCAGTAAATCGGATTTGTCAATAAACCGGTTTTAATTTAATTTCTCGGATTTTACAAAACCGGGTACCAGACCTTGGACGCATCATAGATGCGCCCAAGGTTAAAACTTTTTTTTTAAAAAAAATTATCACCAGCTTGGGCGCACCCCGGATGCGCCCAAACTGGGGTGCGCCGCAAGAAATTACGGGTGCAAAGAACAATCCCCTTTTAATAACGTGAAAAAATACAAGTTGGACAATTTAGAGCTTAAGGCTAAAAGCTAGAGCACAAGAAAAAGAAGCATGAGGATTACGTCAAAGTGAAGAATATGGATTTGCTTATGGGTATGATGTCACGATGACAAATTTCTCCTCAATAGAAGCTCGGAAATTTTCTTTGGTGAAGGAACTCTCGATGTAGTTACCATTTCATGTACTAACGTTTGTTTTCTCATTTAATGTTTGCATGTATTAGTGTATTTTTTTTCGGTTAGAATGATTCATGTTTAATGTGTTTTTTCATGTTAATGTTTATTTCGGATTTTGCTCAAAATTAATGTATGTTTCTGATCTTTTGCCAAGACTAGTCTTCTTATTTGCCAAAAATTGTCATCCAAATTTTCAGCGAGTAATAAATTTCAATTGCAAGAAAATGAGTCTAGAATTGACAAGCACTAGTAGACAAGCGATATGTTTTAAATTTGGTTAATGAATTATAGTGAACCTAATAATGGATTTGTAAATTGTTTTCAATATTTTTTTTCAAAAAATATCTATTTTAGTATGAATTTATTTTGATTTGAAGTTGTAATTTGTGTATGCATATTTGTACCATGTAATCAACACTGTGCACTTATATTTTGATTTTATCATGCGAATTTGTAATTTGATACTATGTTTCGTTCATTCCATTGGTGATTGGTTAAATTATTAATATACGTAATGCTTTATTTGTTTGCACTTGTTTACAACATTGTATGAGAATAATTTTTTATATCAATTTATCCTATGCGTTCTTTTATATTTATATATTTTATATATTTAAATATTTTATACTACGGAATTATCACATAATTTTCTTTTAGAACACTAATAGTTGTAAGGAATTATGGAGAAGCAATGATTAACCAACTTAACAAATTTAATTAGTAATTTTTGCCATCCCTTAACAATTTAAATTTTAACAAACGTGATTTTGGTTCTATTTTTCTTACTCACCTTTTAGGTACAATATTACAATATTTATTATTTTTATTAGTAGTATTATATATTTATTATGTCTTAAATGTTTAAATATAAATATGGGTTACTCTTTTATTCTATGAAATAATATTTATCTTTTATGATTATGTCATCTTTTATTAGAACAAAACAAAAATATGTTATGATATTATATATCGATACTACATTATTATTTTGTTAAAATTATTTCATATTTTTTTTGTCAAAAAAATTATTTCAGTGTTAGTACTTAGTAGTAAGTGCTTAAGTTTATAGCTTCATTCCCGAAAACAAACATTTTATAACTAAGTATGAATAACTTTCACATTCGATTATGTATAGTAATATTGCACAACTACTATACATACTCTATTGTCGAAACTATTCATTATTTATACTCCTTATACATGATTTTATTTTATTATACTTTTCACATTGAGGATTATATTTTATAATATATAATATAAGGTATCATTAATTATAATTATGTTAGGAGAGCAGGGTTGTATAACATTTTTATCTTTTAATCATATTGGCAAATTTTCAAACGTTTTATCTTCTTCGAGGGTTAAGTTAGGTTATACGGTTGTTAATCGACTGAATCTCATCGTAATTTGGGGGGAAATCCAGAAAGAATGAGGTTTTTTGGTTGGAAGATGGACGATAATTCCAATACTCACCTCGTTTTAGTTGCTTTAAGTCTCAAGTAACTCGACATGTAACTTTTCTGAAGCCCTTTCTTAACTCTGATGCGAATTGAACATCTATGGTACGACTGTTGACCCTAATTTTTATCTAACTTATCAATGTTTCCTCTGTAACTCCATATCTTTGGTTGTTTGTGGTGATTTTGTTATATCCATCTGTTATTCAAAATAGATATGAATTGGAAGTTAAATTTATCACCTGTAAGTCTTGTAATATGCAAACCATATTCTTGAACAGATAGCTAAAATTTTCCAATTTGGAGTAACTATTTTAGAATAACTTATTATAAAATCAATATATTTCCAATTATGTATTTAATAGAAGATTAATGATTTTCCTAACATGGGTGATTCTTAGTTACCCAAAAAAAACTCTGTAAACTTGAAATTTTAGAAGCGGTTTTTTTTTTCATTTTCTTGTATTTTTTTTGTAAAACTTGTCCTTTAATGGGTAATTTTCTACAGTTTACCCTATAATTACACAGTGAAAGCGACTTTGATACTATGTTATCATTTCAATAGTTTTTTGTTAACTGAAATTTATTCATTCCTCTATTATTGGATGGATTCACAGTGATTTTTTGTTAACCGTTAGAGTTGATTGCCAATTATCATGTCTTGGTCATAGTGGGAACTGGACTTGCATTTGGCTGCTAATATTGAAAACTTATAATATGCAAATCTTATTATTGAAGTGATACTGTTTGATATATTCCTACATTGAGAATTATAATTTTGTTGTATGAAATTGAAATTGGATGAAATATCAAACTTAAATGGCTCATGGAAATCTTCACTATTAATTAACAATGTACTCTTTATACTTCAAAATAATGTTAGAATACTATATAATTTAGTATACAAATTCTTGGACAATAATGTAATTTTTTTTCATTATCTTTGTACTTATGTTTTTTGTGTGAAAGTCTGAAACGCGTAGCCTAAAAGTCAAATATAAAAACACCAAACACCAGAAATTCTATAAGATTTTGTCACCAGAACAATACATCTCGAAGTTTAAGGTATAACCATATAGTCTATTTTACTAAGATTAATAATTTTTGTATTTCCTCATCTAATGACCAAGAATATAAAAATAGGCTAAAATAAGATGTAATTAACCAAAATGGTGAAAGTCTTTACCATATTAATTGAGTTGACAACACTAAACATGCAATTCTTGTAAATTTACATATTTTTAAATGTTTGGTGTTTGGAGGCCTCAAATTATGGAATTATCTCATATATATTTACAGGTATAAATATAAGCAGAAAAGCATAGAAACTAAGTCGTACAAACTTGAATGTCACTCCCAAACAAATTAAATAGAACATGAGTGTCCGGAACAGAGACAAAAAAAAACTATGTACCTTATATGTCTAAAATTTGGAGAATAACATTGAAATCTAAAATTTATTTATATAGTCTACCGACCTGCTTTGTTTCTAGAGGTCTTGTGTAAGTTAATAAATGAAATATTTTCATTGTATTATTAAGCATATACATATACAAATCAATATTAAAATAAGAAATACTGAAAATTAAAATTATTGATGTACCATATAATCTGCTAGAAGGAGATATGTGGACTTGTATGTCCAGAGCCAATTGAAAACATCTCATTTGCGAAAAATTATGACTTTAATCTCAGAGCTTATATCTTCAAGCAATTAGTTAAGTGTAATGCATCTTCTTTCCCCTGTTGTAGTTCCAGCCATGTTTTCAATGATTGTGCAGGGATAAGTGAGTAAGATAAGAGAGATCAATTATAATAGTGGCACACAAAGTGAATAGATGGGAAGATCTAGTATTTATTGGTATATTTGAGTTAAGAAAGAAAACCGTTTGTGCATTTTT
Organism: Rheum nobile; assembly: GCA_027886185.1. Classification (NCBI taxonomy): domain Eukaryota; kingdom Viridiplantae; phylum Streptophyta; class Magnoliopsida; order Caryophyllales; family Polygonaceae; genus Rheum; species Rheum nobile. The sequence continues at coordinate 18,305,075 of WOAB01000485.1, forward strand.
TTAGCCTAATTGATTGCCTTATTTTCAACAGCCGTTTGATTGCAAATTATATATGGAGTATCTTTTGAGTTAAGAGAGACAACTGTTTAAATGTTATGCGTTTTCTCTAGCCATGGTTTTTTAAATATGTTCAATCTCATAATTAAAACAATCGTAGTCTGTTTTTTTCTTCATTATTGTTTTGATGAATGTGAGTTTCAAGATGGATTATGGAGGCGGGCACTTATTCCTATATATGTATTTTGAAACAGTCGGTTGCTCGTGTTTTAAATTTTTTGACTGTTGATTGTCCTGAATGTAAGTTTATCCAGAATTACGCATATGGGCATTAAGTGCCATGGTTGTATCCTATATTTAGGAAATGGAAGAGTCTTTATTTTTAAGTTGTCGTTTGAGTATGTGTTAATTTTTTTTGTATGTTTTGAATGTGAGTTTTAGAGGATTGTCATTTATTGTCTATACTATAATTTATCTTATACATAGTATATAGATTAAGATGAGATTAAAGTAAAAAAATTGGGAAAAAAGTATATTAATTAGTTGTAGGGCATTAATGGACAAAAGTCCATTTTATATATTTATAGATAGATATAAAGATATACAGATTTGAGTAACTAATTAATATAAACAAAAAATAATGAAAGATAAAATAGTAAAACAAAGTTGTTAAGAAGGGGGGTTGAACCCTAGACCTCTTGTATTATGAGAGTATTTTTAACCATTGAGCTATATTAGAAGATGTAGTTTGTAATGAAAGATCAACAAAAAAATAAGAGATGATTTCTCATATTTATTGGGCATTAATTGCACCCTTAGTCTACTTTATATATTTACTAGAAATCGGAGCCCGTGCTTCGCACGGGCCATTTGCATGTATGTAGTATCACGATATAATAAAGAGTTTGTAATATGTTTTTTTTTTGTTTTGTTTGTAATGTGATATATATATATATATTCTTTGTTACGTATACAAATATTATATGTAATTATGTTAGGTATTAGATATTTTTTTTGTGATAATCTGTTAAGGAATAAAATTACACTTTGTAGTAAATTAAAATTTCGTGTTTGAAGGGATATGTTTTTTCGTAAAAAAAAATTCATGTAATTTGTAGTTAATAATAAGCATGCATTTTTTGTACACTAAATATCCTAAGTATTTCATTTTTTTTATGAAACCAATTTTAGAGTATTAAACATGTTTAATATGAAGTAGTGAAATAATGGTTAAGAAATAAAGCAAGCGTAACTTTTAAAAAGTTTAATCTTTATGCTAAAATACATCATATCGTGTAAAACTATTGCAAAGAAGGTCTCTTGCATTTCTTTTAAACTTATATTTAAGTAGTCAGTTGTGTTTTTTTTAAGTTATATTTTAGCTATTGATGTATATATGTAATAAGGAAATGGTCATTTTCATAAACCCTTATTTTTCTTTGATGTCATCTTTATTTTATTCGAATCTTTGTCATAAAATAGATCACCGTCTCTTTTTTACATTTTAGCACTGTAATAATAAAGACAATGTCTTTTTTTCCCGTCATTCAATGAACCCATTTGTCACAAAAATCTTGCTTAATTCTCTCATATTCGACCATGCCACCTGCCACACATAGCCTCAGCGCATCGGATTACAATTTTTTTAAGCAAGGCGAAAGTTAATAAACGTTTAAGTCTAAAAAAGGTTGTATCAGTGTAATTAATTATATTCTCGAGTAGAATGACTTGAATTAATAATGCTTGATTTTTTAAAATATTTAAGTGATAATTGAACACTATCTAAATATCAATATTTGTAGTATAAATTTGAGAATGAGACTTCTAATCAGATATCCCTCTTCTAAATAATGAAATACTTATATGGACAATTGTACGAAAATATTTGTAATTACATATTAAATCGTAAATAAAGAATAAAAAGGAAAAGGGACTCCCTCCTCCTCAGGTGAGCATCACTCGATGAAAAGATCAAATTTCTCTACATCAAAGACCCACCAAGGGAGTAGGAAGGTCATTTAAGGGAGTAAGAAGGTAATTTAAATAACATCAAAGACCACTTTCCTTGCTCATGCCTATGGCAGATCTTAATACTTCCCAGAGAATTATTCGACTCATTTCACAACTCTCAATTGGTAGACATCTATGTTCTAACCTAGCTAAAGCCAACAATCTTATGTGCATTTGTTCTTTGTTCATGCTGTTGTGATGAAGCATTTTTTTTGTATGAAAAGATACCCTTACATTTTGATATAACCTGGATTGATACTTGGTAGGAAAAGTATGCACCATTCCCATACTAAAGATTTTATAAGAAATGTGTCAAAAAACTGAAAGGGTCGAAGGATGGTATAAGAATGACAAAAAATACATTACTCGGGTACAAAGGAGGTGTAATTTTGTTTGTGTTCTATTATTTATTGTTCATTTCAATAGGCAGGTTTTCTTAGTCTTTCACTAATAACAATACAAAGTAGTATAGTTTGAACCTCTCCACTCTTTCACATGCATGCCATGCAGGATGAGGACGTAGTTGGATTACGCGCTAGCATTTCTCTCGACAAACTCATCGCATAGGCTGCCCCACAGCGTCACTCGTATTTGTTTGCCTCTGCAAAGATTGGAAGGTAAACATTTCTACATTTTAGTGAGTAGTAATCTAACAATCATAAAGTAATCAAAATTCAATATAGTCATTCAAGACAAACATGGCAGGTAAGAGCATTTGCTGGAAGGACAAATCTCATTTCATTATTTAAGCGTCCATGTAAAGGAAAATTTTATATTTCTTGAAAACAAATCCATCTAAACGCTAAGAATTGAATACCAGATTAGTTTACATATGTTTATAAATCAAATGTTGCTACACGTGTCCTTTTTTGGTGGTGATATGGTCTAAAACTCATTATGGTAGTGGTTAAATACAAGGTGGCTTATTTCTCATGAATGGGTATGTTAATTTTTTTTTTCTATTGGCAGAGAATTACTGGTAGATTTCTATATCACAAATAATGCACAGGAATAAAATCAGATAATTATTTTCAGGTATTATAGAGTAACTATATTGCAGAGGGAAGCGATAATAAACTCTTAAAAGAAATATGATCATAGAAATAGTTGCTTTTCTAAAACTGTTATTTTATTCAATTTTTAAGGCAATCAGTGATGATTTTGACAAAATCACTTGTGCATACACACAATAAACCTCAAAAGAAAGGTCAACAAAGCAACAATGATATTTATACCACATTATATCTTATGTTGCTTAACAAAAACTAACCACGGAATAGACAGTTAGCACTTATCACCTTATCATCAATAACTTTCCTTTACTCTGCACTATATTGCAAAAGGTGTAATAAGCAAGTCATGAGAAAAATAATCCCACTTGGTAATGAGAACTAATAAGCACACAATCATCTCACTAATCTAGGGGATCGGTAGTCAAAGCTTGTCCAATGTGGCAATGTCCATTTTATTAGAATTAAAATGATGCAGAAATAAACAACAATTCGAGCTCACATGAGTTAACACAAGGTTTCCATCTTGTATTGCCAAGTTTCTATTTTGAATGAATGAGACTACAGCACACAAACAGCAAAGAGAAGCGAGGGAAATTTAACAACCAAGGCTCAAGCCTACACTGAAGATGCATCACATTGATTGAAAATTTAACATATATCCACTAATTGTATCTATATATACGCTGACTAAACTCAATCGAGTCTTCGCCCTATTCAGCTTGTACACTTGATGGTCATGGTTCCATTGATGGTCAAGGTAGCTCCATATATCACCACTACGATGACTGACAAAGTAGATGCTGCATTTAAACCTCCAGAGAATAGACCCACTACTTTCTGCAGAAGATCATGCCAAAATGTTGGAAAGGGCATTTAAATAGATTTGTAGTACTACAGCATAACTTACAGCCTGTTTGAGTCCAATGCTCAGTGTCTCATGTACTTGGTCAGAGTAGCGCTCTATCTCGTAATCTTCTTCAGCAAATGATCTTACTGTGCAGATAGAACCGAAAGATTCCTGAACGTGAGCAAACATTTTGTGTGAATTCTATTGCTGCATAAAGTTTGTTCACAATAATTATTAAATATGGCCCTAAAACTTCTACATTGTTTGGAAAGTATTGAATGAATCATGCATTAATTATGTGTTTCTGTTGTGATTCTTATAGCTTCATGTTGTCTTTTCAAGAACTACAACATTTTTCTCTGTGCAGATGTGTACCAACTTCTAACAATATCAAAATCCAGATTAAAGAAGCACCAAAAGTTGCCCCTTTTAAAGGTAATAAATCAGTGAACTATGACTAAAACAGAGATGTTGAAGTACGAAAAAGCCAAAAGGCAAGACAGATAAGAGATAACCTTTCTAAGGGAAGCTTAAGCACTATAACGAACTTGAAATTTAGAATGGTAAGAAAAAACCTCAGAAATTGAAGAGGCAGCTGCGGCAATTACCAACTTGCTCTTTCTTGAACTCCTTGGGCTCAATTTTCACTGTTTTCGCACTTTGACCTGCCCAATGCAGGAACTTAAAGAGTAAATCATTTTAGGAATCAGCTATTGTTTTATTAGAACTAACATTCAGATTAGATGAACAAAAAACTTTCTATTGGAAAGAAAGGGATAAAGAGGATACCAATGCTTCCTTTGACAGGTATATCAGAACGAATGTTCATACTACGGCTTCCACCAATGGCAAAAGCGGGCTCCTTCCATAAAGATTTCCCTTTGTTGCCTAAAAGCATATCCCAGTACAAAAGAGAACAACCATGTGAAAAATGTAACAGAAAGAGTAAACAATCAAAGGCAGACTTTACAGAGAACATCCATAAAGAAAAATTAGTGACAGTTCTAACCGTCAATATGGAGCACAGAAGTGGTTATCTGAGCGGGAATGTGCATTTCTTTCGAAGCACTCAAAGGAAGATCAGTGCTTACTGGAAGTCGCCCAGAAATCTCTCTAACATGACCACTTTGAAGTTATGTAGAGTTAATTGTCGAAATACCGTTTTCTTCCTTGGTTACAAGGTTGCTCTCGTAATCTATCTCGGATGTCCACTGGAATTCATAGACCCCTTTCTCATTAGTCTCGCTCATTTTCACATCTAGTGGATCTCCCAGGAAATCCTCAAAAGTAGGATCATAATCTAACAACATATCATTATCGTTTGAGAACCCGTTATCATTATGAAGTTGCTCAGGAATCTCTAGTTTCGTTGCACTTTCGGATTGCATAAACTTTCTGTTGCTTTTGTCTCCATTCTGGATTTTTAAATCAGAGCCCGTGCTTTGCACGGGTCATTTGTGTGTATGTAGTATCACGATATAATAAAGAGTTTGTAATATTTTTTTATTGGTTTTGTTTGCAATGTGATATATATATTCTTTATTACGTATACAAATGTTATATGTAATTATGTTATGTATTATCTTTTTTTTTGTGATAATCTTTTTTGGAATAAAATTACACTTTGTAGTAAATTAAAATTTCGTGTTTGTAGGAATATGTTTTTGCGTAATTTTTTTTTCCTGTAATTTGTAGTGAATAATAAGCATGTATTTTTTGTACACTAAATGTGTTAATTAAATATCTTAAGTATTAAACATGTTTAATATGACTTTCATTCTAGGGTTTGCTAACAAACCAATTTGGCATGGACAGAGTAAGTATGTGGATTTCAAGTGTCATAGGATTTGTTGGTATTATGATCACTCTGGTCATTACAAACAAGAGTGTCTTCTGAAGAAACACAATGAGAAAATTGCTCGTACTTCGCACGGGCCATTTGCGTGTATGTAGTATCACGATATAATAAAGAGTTTGTAATATGTTTTTTTTGTTTTGTTTGTAATGTGATATATATATATTCTTTGTTACGTATACAAATGTTATATGTAATTATGTTAGGTATTAGATGTCTTTTTTGTGTGATAATCTGTTAAGGAATAAAATTACACTTTGTAGTAAATTAAAATTTCGTGTTTGTAGGGATATGTTTTTTCTTAAAAAAAATTCCTGTAATTTGTAGTTAATAATAAGCATGCATTTTTTGTGCACTAAATGTGATAATTAAATATCTTAAGTATTTCATTTTTGGTATGAAACCAATTTTAGAGTATTAAACATGTTTAATATGAAGTAGTGAAATAATGGTTAAGAAATAAAACAACCGTAACTTTTAAAAACTTTAATCTTTATGCTAAAATACACCATATCATGTAAAACTATTGCAAAGAAGGTGTCTTTCATTTCTTTTAAACTTATATTTAAGTAGTCACTTCTGTTTTTTTAAGTTATATTTTAGCTATTGATGTATATATGTAATAGGGAAATGGTCATTTTCATAAACCCTTATTTTTCTTTGATGTCATCTTTATTTTATTCGAATCTTCGTCATAAAATAGATCACAGTCTCTTTTTTCCATTTTAGCACTGTAATAATAAAGACAGTGTCCTTTTTTCCCGTCATTCAATGAACCCAGTTGTCACAAAAATCTTGCTTAATTCTCTCATATTCGACCATGCCACCTGCCACACATAGCCTCAGCGCATCGGATTACAATTTTTTTTAGCAAGGCGAAAGCTAATAAACTTTTAAGTCTAAAAAAGGTTGTATCAGTGTAATTAAGTATCTTCTCGAGTAGAATGACTTGAATTAATAATGCTTGATTTTTTAAAATATTTAAGTGATAATTGAACACTATCTAAATAGCAATATTTGTAGTAGAAATTTGAGAATGAGACTTCTAATCAGATATCCCTCTTCTAAATAATGAAAAACTTATATGGATAGTTGTACGAAAACATTTGTAATTACATATTAATAGTTTGACCAAACAGTCATCATTGCTAGTTTTTTTTCAGGGAAAAGTATCATGTGCGAAAGTTTATTAACGTACAAAATACGAAAGAATTATAACCGTCCGATTTGCTTCAGTTTTTTGCATTGTTACATGCGCTTTCAAATTTTTTTTTTCGCTCCATCTGTTCGCTTCAGCTTTCTTTTTTTCGCTTCAGCTTTTCAAATTTTTTTGTTTCAATTTTTTTTTTTGCATTGTTACACGAACTTGAACTTTTTTTTTATTCATTTGCACTTCCTTCTTAACCATTTGCACTTCTGTTTAACAGCTTGCACTTTCGTTCTATTCGCTTGCACTTATTCATTATTCTGATGCATTTTCTATTCGCTTACTTGTATTTTAAATATTTTTTAATATCATATTTGCTTGCACTTTCTGTTCACTTACTTGCACTTTACTCTGTATTTCCATGTACTTTCTTCCTATTGGCTTACACTTTCGTCATTTCACTTGCACTTATTCATTATTCTGATGCACTTTCTGTTCACTTACTTGCACTTTACTTCGTATTCTCATGCACTTTCTTCCTATTGGCTTGCACTTTCTGTTATTTAATCTCTTGAACCTAAAGTGCAAGCATATAAGAAAAAAGTGCAATCAGAAAACATAAAGTGCAAGCATATAAGAAAAAAGTGCAAGCAAATCAACACAAAGTGCAAGAAAATAAACACAAAGTGCAAACAAATACAATGTGCATTCGAATATACACAATGTGCAAGCAGAATAAACAAATGTTCAATGAAAACATAAAGTGCAAGCATATAAGAAAAAAATGCAAGCAAAAAAATACAAAGTGCAAGCGAATAAACACAAGGTGCATTCGAATATACACAATGTGCAAACTAATAAATAAAAGTGCAATCAGAAAACATAAAGTGCAAAAAAATAAACACAAAGTGCAAGTAAACATAAGGTGCATTCGAATATACACAATGTGCAAGCAGAATAAACAAATGTGTAATGAAAACATAAAGTGCAAGCATATAAGAAAAAAGTGCAAGTAAAACAAAACAAAGTGCAAGAAAATAAATACAAAGTGCAAGCAAACATAATAAAGCGGGTGTAATGACACACTCCATAGCGCTGGCCACGGTGGACGGCTGAAGATCTTTCGTATTTTGTATTTTAACAGCCTTTCGCACCCGAACCGCGTCCTTTTTTCAGTATATGCACATTTCTTATTACTTTGTTCTACAGGACAACAAATCAGTAGGAGGAGTTGAACCTAGGCAAAAATTGGAATATTCAACATAAGACAAATTAATCGAATCAAACTTTATCATTCAAGTCACATCTCTAAGAGGAGTACAAAAGGTCAAGAACAAAAAGAGCACAAATGCAGGGAAGGAAAACAGTAGAGACCTCCATATTTCCAGAGATAGGGGATGCATGCAAATGGCCGTGTAGCCACTTCCTGGTTTTCATATGTTGCAAACGGATAAGAAAATCAAAGATAAGAAAAAATATGACCAGAAGATAACCTTGAGAGGATTGAAATTGTAAGGATTCGACCCCTTGAAAGCAAAGGTCTTGACATCTTGTGTCTTCATACTGCTTGTAGAAATGGAATAGCATTAAAATGCTGATTTCTTAGCATAGAGAATATTATGCATATATATTATGAAATTGATAATCAAATTAAACTTCAACTGACCCTTAAGAGCAAGAATACTCGAATTAGAGATCACATTAAACTATTGGTAACATAATATGTTGGACAATTCATCTTTCATATGAAGCAGAACCCCAAATCACATCATGCAAATCCTCTTACAAATGATCAAAAGGTATAAATGTCAACTGCATACCATCTAAAGCATGAATAGCATCAAGTGCATCCCTGCGGTCATCAAACTAAAAAAAAAAGCATAACCTGGAGGTCTTCGAGCAACCCACACACTGCATCCATATTGAAAGAAAAAATGGCAAAGGAGACATGCCAGCTTATGCACTATATCAACTGTTCCATCAAAAACACCACGTCTACCTGCACAAAGGAGAAAACAAATCAGAAATTATAAGTTATAAGTTGTTCCAATCATTGGGCTTAGAATAAGATCCATAAAGTTAAAAAGCGCTCAAATGTTTTGGATACATAATCGAGCATAGGACAATCCATTTTTAGCCTCATAATCTTAATGCCAAGTTACCAACTATATAACTTACCCAATAAAAGGAAAGGCTTCATTTTTAATCCAACCTTTCTCAGCATGTAAATTTCTTCTTTAGTTACACCTTTATCAGTTTTTGTTTGTTGGGCTGGCTCTTGGGTTCTCCAGCTCAGCTAGAAGTTGTTCAGCTCTAGCTTTCTTCTCTAGGGCATGTTATGCATAGATGAAATCAACTAAGAACTTAAAGGAATATGAAACAAATTTTATATAGCAGACTGAGTGCCTTGGATCATTCATACCATAGAGAGCTTAATCTTGGTTCTTTGTTATTTTGTCACATGAGACTCCATTTTGATGGTTAATAGTTGACTAATCAAATAGCATAGGTTACAAAGGGAAAATAAACAGAGCAACATTAAAACTTGGAAACAATACAAAGTTAACAATTCAAACAGAGGCTTGAAGAAACCAAACACATTCCATACATATATATGATATCAAGTTATCAATTTGGACAGTGACCCAAGTTTGCTCAGGTGAAATGTGTAATATAACTGGAGGTTGGTGGAGTTTGAATTTTCACAAGTTACTATCCAACAAAACTCACAAGGATCAAGCCTTTTCATGTATGATGTATCTAGTGGTATATAAGTCATCGAGTACAAAATAAGTATACAACAAATAGCTACACAAGCTGTATCATGTACAAGTACCTTGTACTTGCATAAATGTTTTAACAATGAATCAAATTAACTAACAGGCAAAGAGCATAAGAGCACATATATTTGAACCTAGCTTTTAATATAATCTCACTAAAACATCATCCAAAATTACTCCTATAAATATGTTTTGTTTGTTGTCACCAAGATATAGCATCATTTACCCCCAAAATTTCTTAAAGGTGGATCATAGATTACCAAGTTTGACCGGATAAATATTATAAAAGCTCCTCATAGAACCTTCCATCTTGATTTACTGGAAAACACCATTCTCTGCCTTCTAGTTTCTACTACAACAAATAAATGACAGTTAAGAAAATCAAAGATAAGAAAAAATATGACCAAAAGATAACCTTGAGAGGGTTGAAATTGTAAGGATTCGACCCCTTGAAAGCAAAGGGCTTGACATCTTGTGTCTTCATACTGCCTGCAGAAATGGAATAGCATTAAAATGTTGATTTCTTAGCATAGAGAATATTATGCATATATATTATGAAATTGATAATCAAATTAAAATTTAACTGACCCTTAAGAGCAAGAATACTCGAATTAGAGATCACATTAAACTATTGGTAATATAATATGTTGGACAATTCATGTTTCATATGAAGCAGAACCCCAAATCACATCATGCAAATCCTCTTACAAATGATCAAAAGGCATAAATGTCAACTGCATACCATCTAAAGCATGAATAGCATCAAGTGCATCCCTGCGGTAATCAAACTAAAAAAAAAGCATAACCTGGAGGTCTTCGAGCAACCCACACACTACATCCATATTGAAAGAAAAAATGGCAAAGGAGACATGCCAGCTTATGCACTATATCAACCGTTCCATCAAAAACACCACGTCTACCTACACAAAGGAGAAAGCAAATCAGAAATTATAAGTTATAAGTTGTTGCAATCATTGGGCTTAGAATAAGATCCATAAAGTTAAAAAGCGCTCAAATATTTTGGATACATAATCGAGCACATGACAAACCATTTTTAGCCTCATAATCTTAATGCCAAGTTACCAACTATATAACTTACCCAATAAAAGGAAATGCTTCATTTTTAATCCAACCTTTCTCAGCATGTAAATTTCTTCTTCAGTTACACCTTTATCAATTTCTGTTTGTTGGGCTGGCTCTTGGGTTCTCCAGCTCAGCTAGAAGCTGTTCAGCTCTAGCTTTCTTCTCTAGGGCCTGTTATGAATAGATGAAATAAACTAAGAACTTAAAGGATCATTCATACCATAGAGAGTTTAATCTTGGTTTTTTGTTATTTTGTCACATGAGATTCCATTTTGATGGTTAATAGTTGACTAATCAAATAGCATAGATTACAAAGGGAAAATAAATAGAGCAACATTAAAACTTGGAAACAATACAAAGTTAACAATTCAAATAGAGGCTTGAAGAAACCAAACACATTACAAACTTTCATAATCAAATTAGAACACCATAGTAATAAAGGTAAATACAAGATAGTAAACAGTGTCAAAACTTACATCCTTTGACAGAAGAGCTTCCATGTTGAAATCCATCCTAGGATTCACAGTGGACAATTTCATAGAAAGAAACTGCAAACCAAAAAACACTCAATAATCAGCAAACGAATCGCCCACTGAAAACCGATGATGGCAGTTGACTGCACGTAATTTATGATTTCATCAAAAACAACAACTTTATGATTTCATTACCTCAACCTGTTGCTGCAACGACTGCACGTAATTTATGATTTCATCAAAAACAACAACTTTTCCAACTACCTAAACACAACATAGTAAATTCAGAAACTATCAATCACCACTACAATGGCAGCTACACAGACATTTGTTGTACAAGGTACAAAAATTTAGTACCTTATTGCAACCAGGAACCAGATCTTGCAAGAACTTCATCCTCTCACAATAGAAAATCGCAAAGATTTCTAAGTTTCCAAGCAAAATTGCTCAATTTCTAGAGAAGAGTGAGCTCTATCGGAGCAGATCGATTTTCCATTAACGGCGTCGAATTGGAGGCTAGTCTGGCGTTGTATTTTGGAGAAGATAATTCCGGTGGGAATCGGAGGGCTCAAGAATCTCACTGAGGTGTTCATGGCTGGTTCAATGAGGGCAAAAATTAGGGTTAAAGATTAGAAGCCATTTTATCGGCGAAGAAGGAGAGAGTAGGGGAAGCAGATTGACCCATATATGCATTCTATAAAGCCATTTAGGCCCAATGTGACTTATGGAGAATTTAAAAATTAGCATTCATTGCACCATGAAGCTAACTTTTAAATATATATTGATAGATAGATAGATTATTTACCTTTCGTATAAACACTATTCTCGTCTACAAAATATGGATACTCCAAAAGTATGCAAGTAGTCATTTTAATTTCAAGAAAATAAAGGAAATAATTGTCATATATTATTAACCTTTATTGGAAAAGCGATTTGTATATTAAGAAAGATTGATGTTTAAAACAAATACATGGAGCAATCATTTTGATTACATTTTTTTCTAGTATGCTTTTCTTGTCTTTTGTCTACAAAAGAGTAGTTGTTTTGACGATTACGGATTCATAAGGTTCGTCCTTCATCGATCTTCGGTCGTCTACATAAGATGACACACAGTCCCGGTTCTAACATTTAGAAGGCCCTAGGGTGAAATCAAATTAAGGTCCTCCTAATATAACAAATAAAAATTTGAAATTACAATATATTAAAGAAATGTTTTATAATTGAACTAGAAATATCAAACAGTGAAACACATTGTCATAATCTCTAAATAAGTGTACTAGAGTTTATGACAATAAAATAGTATATAACAATTGAAAATGGTGGCACACAGACAGCTTAGTAGATTGAATATAAACTTGGATCGTCAATCGAAGCCTACAACCATAGCCATGAATCATCCATCAGAACCAACACCAATCACCTACAAAAAAAAACAAATTTATAAGTGATCCTGTAAAATGATTTCTACAAGCCTTTTTTATACACCTTCTAAGAGTCTCAAGCTGGGATCCTAGGAGCGAACTATGACGCTCAAGTCAACTTTAGTCTTAACGTCTAAGTTTCATATTTATGGGAATTTAAAAAGGAAGTCAAAAAGATTTTGTATTAACGTGAGGATATGGTGTATATATCCCCAGGAATGAAACATTTAGTCTCAAACTATAGATTTGGTTGGCACACAAAGTAAGGTGGAACCTGATCCCAGACCGTACAAAGAATAAGGTGGCATGCGGACAAATGCATTTTTAAGTATCTAGGTTGCACGGTGTTTGCGAAGACATGTTTTCACGGGAATTGAAAGACACGTCGGTCAAGACAACAACATGGGTGAAAAGTGTGAGTGTGGATTAGTGCGGCAAGCCATTTAAAGTATCTACTAACTCTTTTCATATGCTAATAGATATGTCTAAATTCAAACTAGTAATCGTTGTCGCGTAGAGCTAATCAAATTTAGACTCTTTGACACTTAGAATCTAGGGATAATTGAGTTAAAATTCGTTGTCGCTGTAACACCCCCAAATCGTAACCCATTTGGAAAGGTATTACCGCCAGTGACCTCGGTGTTCCTTATCGAAGCCATCCAATGCTTTACCGGTTTAAACACAATCATGAAACTCAAATGATACAAAATCATTGTAATATTTAATTAAATCATGAATCCCGGAATTACATCCCAATCCCGAATAGGACAAATATACAGAGTTAAATCAAACACAACGGAAGTCTTTCTTAAAATATTACAAAAGAGTTGTGATCACCATGATCACATGCCCAAGGATCTCAACCTGATTAAAATTATTAAAACATCAAAACAACCGTCATCTTCATAGTCAACCTAGTCTCCTCATATCTGCGTTCTATCTGATGTGCCGAATCGAACGGATGACACCAGTCCATATGCGGAGAACAATGTTCGTGGGTTAGTCTACTTGAATAGACTAGCAAGGGTAAAAAGCAGAGTGGTTCGAGTGATCGTAACCGTTTACTATCATTGTCCCTAGAATGATAACCGAAGGGACGATACATAACCCGACACTTTCACGGAATAACAACAAGAGGTATGCAGAAGAGACGACTCTGGAAGACTGAATCTCCACAGAGACCGACCCGAAAGAGACTCCAAGAGATTGAGTCTTAAGGAAATATGACAAGTCTGGAACATTATAGTTTCATATGTATATACATAACGTTAAAAACTGATTGAGATGCTTCGGTTCACGACCAACCTCACCGTATAATGCGAATCACCGCATGATATGACTCCAGATTGGAAAGAGAACGTACTACATTCAAGTCTAAACGAGTTTTCCTAGCCGCACTATTACTTAGCTGCGCTACTCGTCGAGGTATATTAATCATGTGCGAACCTACGGCACTTATCTTATTTAATTCCAAAACACACAATTACGTTATAAACTTTTAGGATCATCTCATCCCGAGACGAGAGATCTTTTGGGAACACTCCCAAGATTTGTGACACTGTTTAAGTGCACCACCTCTTCACCCGAGTAAAGAGGTAGGTCATGACCATCCAATTGGTATTAGGTGGGGACGAGCCACCTCTCTACCTGATTATAAAGAAACGACTGGACTCCAGGGCCTCAGTGACGTTCCTACGAATACTCGTTCTAATTAAACAGTTCAGAACAATCAAATAATCATATTAAAGCCATCACGGCTAACATCATAGATATATTTCAATCTAGGTATATATATATATAATAGCGTTGTTCTAGCAGATATACAACCTATTATAATATCCATTTTAATTTCCAAAGATAGTTTCATAAAACTATTCCCAGACATGAACAATGATCAATCCAAATTAATTAACAATTAAGCAATTGATAATTAATGGAAATATGGAATGATAAGCAAGAGCGAACCGCCACTTGCCTTAGATCCGATGAAAGCTTCGCACGCTTAGAATTAAAGGGTTTCCAAGTCCAAAACTGGGACAGATCTGGGATAATAAATCCTTCTGGAACGACCCATAACAAGACCCTAAATTAGATTCAATATCTACATATACGAATCTAAAGGAATAAAGATCAAAGGGGTTCGAGCTTCACCCACTACCAAGCCCAACACACACACACACATCACGGCCTATGCTTGCCGCGGGTGCGGTGGTTCGTCGCCGCGGGGTGCGGTGGTCTAACAGGGGTGAGGAGACGAGAGCAACCATGGGTAGAAACTTACCCAAATCGATCCATTTAGGCTTCGATTCTTCTTGGTTCAAGTCTACCACCCTCTTAAGCTACCAACAAGCTTCAAAAGACTCCTGAGAACGGATCAAAACAAAGCCCAAACAACCACGAAAATCGGATTCAAAGTTCAACAAAAGTCATAAATTTCTGAAGGGAAAATCAGTGGTTCGCAAGGGTTTTCTTACCAATTTTCGATCGACCTCTAGTTCGATTCGAGCTTGGCTATTCTTCTCACCCTCTTAAGCTACACTTTACCTTCAATATGCAACTTTGATCTGGCCAAACGAATGAGTGAATCGATCAGAAATCGATCTCAAAGTTCAGCTCAGGAACACGTTTTGCTGATTTCTGACAGAAAAGAGGAGGACGAAGATGGTGAGGAACGAGTTTCTGGCTCCTTTCACGATCTCTCCTCTTCTTTTATAGGCAAACCACGAAGACCACCCTGAAGACACGTACCCCATGAGGTGTCCAAGCTAGGCCAATAGCCCCGGTGAGTCACCTAAGCTAGTTTGCCAACCGTGCCAAAATGCTTGTCAGATGCTGAATTTCTGGGCTTTTGACAGCAAAAGGTGGTGAGGAGCCGACTTCTGGCTTCTCCCACGACTTTATCTCTTCATTTATTGGCAAACCATGAAGACTAATCTGAAGACAAGTATACCAAGAGGTGGACAAGCTATGCCCCCTAGCTTTGGCAAGTCGTCAAGGCTAGTTTCCAGCTGCCCCAAGTGGCCTTCCAACTGTTGATTTCGTGAGCTGTGTGGAGGCTAAGGCATTAGGCCGAATTCCCCATTTGTCCTTTTTTACCTTAAGTGGTAATTTTACTTAACCCCGGGTTAAATATATTTGTACACGAACGAGCTTTTAAGCCAAAAATACCTTAACTATATTTTATATTGCTCAGAAAAATATTACAGAAGCCAAACATTACACAGAATGTTCGTATCTCTTCAAAATTAATCTGATTAGCAATATGGCTTAAGAAAAATTTGAAATTTTTATTCGTGCAAATATACGGGATATTACATCACTCCCCCCTTAAAAGAAGTTTCGACCCCGAAACTTGGCCGAAAACAACTCGGGAAAGTGTCTAAGCATATCCGCCTCAGTTTCTCAGGTTTCCCAAGTAACCTCAGTTTCCAATGCAAACACTATTGATGTAAGATCTAGATCATACGTCAGATAGTTTGCTTCATAGGTTTTCAGTTGTCTAGATGCGTATGCAAAAACCTTGCCTCTTTGCACCAAGACATATCTCAACCTACTCTTCGAAGCATCACTATAGACTATATAATCATCATCCTCTTTTGGCAGCGCTATAACCGGTGTCGAGGTCAGGCACTTTTTCAACTTCTTGAAAATTGGCCTTGTACTTGTCACTCCAGACAAACTTCTTGTGGACCTTGTGGAGCAAATCGGTCATGGGTAGAGTGATTTTAGAAAATCCTTCCATGAACCGTCTGTAATGTTCAACAAGTCCAAGGAAACTGCGCACCTCATTCACATCCTGAGGCCGCTTCCAATCAGCTACCGCTTCAATCTTCTGGGGATCAACCATAACCCCATTTTTCATTAATCACGTGGCCTCTAGATGACATCGTCATAGTCTTCGAACTAAAATCGATGACCGCCTCATGACGCGTCAGCTAATCCATACTGAGAAAATGTCGCATGGAACCATGGTCATTTAGATCGATTCCTCTTCGAATTTCTTATCCAAAAAGGTAACCAAAATTCTAACAGACGATTGGTTCCGACAGACGATTGGTTTGAACCATACGTTTATATTAGAAAGAATATTTACAACAAAAGGTTTACAAACCTTGTTGCATATTTAAACTTACTAATATAACTATCAGAAACAAAAGACTGGATAACACCTAAGTCCACAGCATATCACAAAGGTAGTACAAAAGACTAAACTTTGCTAGCCTCGCTGAGCACTTTAAGCAATTGGAGCATCAGGTCCATCCGTCTCACGCATCACGTAAAGACGTTGACCCTGACTTCCAGAAGCAACTGGGGTCTTTCCCTTGTTTTGCGCAGTTGTCTGCATTGAAGGACTAGGAGCTTCCACTGGTCTAAACCTGGGTCGATTGTTCTGGTTAACAGACCCTTCGTGTAACTCAGTTTCTTTCTACTCCCCTTGTCGACAGAACTTCTGCATATGACCTTCCCTTCCACAGCCAAAGCATACTCTCCTTTCATGCTGACACACACTGCTCTTATGCCCAGTTGTGCCACAATTATAGCACTGGATCAGACTCTTGCCCTGACCCAACTGTTGTGTTGACCCTCCTTGAGTCATATCCGTCCTTGCTTTGCTAGACTTGACAAAGTTAGATGGTGGCGCGGGACGTTTAAATCCACTTGCCTGAGATGGATTTTGCATCAACTTTTGATGATTACGCTTCTTCGTTGACTCCTCTAGAGTCACCTCCACTTTATAAGCTGCATCCACGTATTGCTCCAAAGTAGAGCATCCGTGACGCACCATCCATGGCTTAATATCTGGGCTCATCCACTCGTGGAAATGCCAGATTTTCTGTTCTTCGCTAGACACATCTGATCCAGCGTATTGCAATGGGTGATTAAACTTGGTCGCAAGTTCAGTCACTGTTAATCCTTCCGTCTTCGGATAAAGGAATTTCTTGTGTTTCTCATCCCTCATAGCACGAGAGAAGAAACGGTCGGTCATCTTGGCTTTGAACATTCCCTAGTTCAATCCTGGATGATCAGCTAGTCCGGTGCTTTCCCACCACTCACTAGCTTCCTCTTTCAGATGGAGAGAAGCAATATGCACCTTCTCAGCTTCAGTGCATTCAATGTTATGGAACAACCGTTCCATGTGTGAGAACCAATATGCTACTCTGACTGGTTCTTCCTTGCCATCATAGCTGTCAGGCCTCATAGAGTTTATGGCCTTCAGTGCACGGACATAATTGCCTCCGTTCCTGACCACCTCTTCTCGATGTACTTGGACATTTGGTTCCACAACTCTAGGAATTACTGGAGGAATTGGCACGTCTTGTGCCTGAGGCGCAACTGGTCGCAGGATATCGGTGACTGCCTGTATCACCATTCCCCGAATTGCCTCAATTGTTGCTGCGTCAAATGCCATTGGATCATTGACCTGAGCTTGGTCACTGCCTCCTGAATTGTTGTGAGCAACAGAATCTTGTTCTTCCACAGGGTTTATAGTATTCACCATCTGTTTACCGATCAAGTTCCAAGTATTTTATACATTAATATATTTCCAATATATTTAATGTAATAAAATTGACTTGGAATAGATCAAACTTGGTAAATTTTCATGGATGAATTCAAACCGAGTTGATAGCTCTGACAACAAAGCCCTAGGAAAGGGAACTGCTAAACTTAGCACATATTCCTTTTCCTCAATGTCCTTCCTCGGTTCTGTCTCAGGAACCTTGGTCTATCGGACACTACTCCTACCGACTCAGAGAGTACGGTCTTCACCTTCTCGGTGGACTACTAGGTTCTACAACCTCAAAGCATAACGAGAGAACCGGGAACTCAAGCCTATCTAGAGATTCACCATCTCGGCTTCTTCCGAGTTCCTCTGAAGAAAACAGAACGCACCCATATCTCACGGGCAAAGAGAAAAGAATTAGTCTTTCTAGATATGGAAGCAACTTCCTATATCAGACTAGAGAGAAGGCATGACTATGAACGGTTTGAAATTTGTACCGTTTTGAAAATTCAGAGCTCTTGAAAACACTTTTCAATTTTTAAAACGAGTAAATGGTTCTCAAATACCCAACCCGTTTTAAAAACCTTTGGCTCTGATACCAAATTTGTAACAGAGCCTACGAAAACTGTTTAGTTCTGATACCAAATCTGTAACACCCCCAAATCGTAACCCATTTGGAAAGGTATTACCGCCAGTGACCTCGGTGTTCCTTACCGAAGCCACCCAAAGCTTTACCGGTTTAAACACAATCATGAAAATTAAATGATACAAAATCATTGTAATATTTAATTAAATCATGAATTCCGGGATTACATCCCAATCCCGAATAGGACAAATATACAGAGTTAAATCAAACACAACGGAAGTCTTTCTTAAAATATTACAAAAGAGTTGTGATCACCATGATCACATGCCCAAGGATCTCAACCTGATTAAAATTATTAAAACATCAAAACAACCGTCATCTTCATAGTCAACCTAGTCTCCTCATATCTGCGTTCTATCTGATGTGCCGAATCGAACGGATGACACCAGCCCACATGCGGAGAACAATGTTCGTGGGTTAGTCTACTTGAATAGACTAGCAAGGGTAAAAAGCAGAGTGGTTCGAGTGATCGTAACCGTTTACTGTCATTGTCCCTCGAATGATAACCGAAGGGACGATACATAACCCGACACTTTCACGGAATAACAACAAGAGGTATGCAGAAGAGACGACTCTGGAAGACTGAATCTCCACAGAGACCAACCCGAAAGAGACTCCAAGAGATTGAGTCTTAAGGAAATATGACAAGTCTGGAACATTATAGTTTCATATGTATATACATAACGTTAAAAACTGACTGAGATGCTTCGGTTCACGACCAACCTCACCGTATAATGCGAATCACCGCATGATACGACTCCAGATTGGAAAGAGAACGTACTACATTCAAGTCTAAACGAGTTTTCCTAGCCGCACTATTACTTAGATGCGCTACTCGTCGAGGTATATTAATCATGTGCGAACCTACAGCACTTATCTTATTTAATTCCAAAACACACAATTACGTTATAAACTTTTAGGATCAGCTCATCCCGAGACGAGAGATCTTTTGGGAACACTCCCAAGATTTGTGACACTGTTTAAGTGCACCACCACCTCTTCACCCGAGTAAAGAGGTAGGTCATGACCATCCAATTTGTATTAGGTGGGGACGAGCCACCTCTCTACCTGATTATAAAGAAACGATTGGACTCCAGGGCCTCAGTGACGTTCCTACGAATACTCGTTCTAATTAAACAGTTCAGAACAGTCAAATAATCATATTAAAGCCATCACGGCTAACATCATAGATATATTTCAATCTAGGTATATATATATATATAATAGCGTTGTTCTAGCAGATATACAACCTATTATAATATCCATTTTAATTTCCAAAGATAGTTTCATAAAACTATTCCCAGACATGAACAATGATCAATCCAAATTAATTAACAATTAAGCAATTGATAATTAATGGAAATATGGAATGATAAGCAAGAGCAAACCGCCACTTGCCTTAGATTCGATGAAAGCTTCGCACGCTTAGAATTAAAGGGTTTCCAAGTCCAAAACTGGGACAGATCTGGGATAATAAATCCTTCTGGAACGACCCATAACAAGACCCTAAATTAGATTCAATATCTACATATACGAATCTAAAGGAATAAAGATCAAAGGGGTTCGAGCTTCGCCCACTACCAAGCCCAACACACACACACACATCACGGCCTATGCTTGCCGCGGGTGCGGTGGTTCGTCGCCGCGGGGTGCGGTGGTCGAACAGGGGCGAGGAGACGAGAGCAACCATGGGTAGAAACTTACCCAAATCGATCCCTTTAGGCTTCGATTCTTCTTGGTTCAAGTCTACCACCCTCTTAAGCTACCAACAAGCTTCAAAAGACTCCTGAGAACGGATCAAAACAAAGCCCAAACAACCACGAAAATCGGATTCAAAGTTCAGCAAAAGTCACAAATTTCTGAAGGGAAAATCAGTGGTTCGCAAGGGTTTTCTTACCAATTTTCGATCGGCCTCTAGTTCGATTCGAGCTTGGCTATTCTTCTCACCCTCTTAAGCTACACTTCACCTTCAATATGCAACTTTGATCTGGCCAAACGAATGAGTGAATCGATCAGAAATCGATCTCAAAGTTTTGCTCAGGAACACGTTTTGCTGATTTCTGACAGAAAAGAGGAGGACGAAGATGGTGAGGAACGAGTTTCTGGCTCCTTTCACGATCTCTCCTCTTCTTTTATAGGCAAACCACGAAGACCACCCTGAAGACACGTACCCTATGAGGTGTCCAAGCTAGGCCAATAGCCCCGGTGAGTCACCTAAGCTAGTTTGCCAACCGTGCCAAAATGCTTGTCAGATGCTGAATTTCTGGGCTTTTGACAGCAAAAGGTGGTGAGGAGCCGACTTCTGGCTTCTCCCACGACTTTATCTCTTCATTTATTGGCAAACCATGAAGACTAATCTGAAGACAAGTATACCAAGAGGTGGACAAGCTATGCCCCCTAGCTTTGGCAAGTCATCAAGGCTAGTTTTCAGCTGCCCCAAGTGGCCTTCCAGCTGTTGATTTCGTGAGCTGTGTGGAGGCTAAGGCATTAGGCCGAATTCCCCATTTGTCCTTTTTTACCTTAAGTGGTAATTTTACTTAACCCCGGATTAAATATATTTGTACACGAACGAGCTTTTAAGCCAAAAATACCTTAACTGTATTTTATATTGCTCAGAAAAATATTACAGAAGCCAAACATTACACAGAATGTTCGTATCTCTTCAAAATTAATCTGACTAGCAATATGGCTTAAGAAAAATTCGAAATTTTTATTCGTGCAAATATACGGGATATTACAGTCGCGTTCCGCTAAGTCCGGATAAATCTAGGGTTTCTATGATAGCTTAGTAGTCCACACGAGTAATTAAATTGTTGTTACATAAATAACACTCACGTTCAATTCATAGTAATCTGATATGAATAATCTCATGTCGGTCTCATACCCTATGTGAGTTATCTATTAAGGTTATCTCATGTCTGTCTCAAACCTAATAGAAATCTAATTAACTTTCATCAATTGCATTAAGAACTCTAGAATTAAATCAAACAAAGTTCCAGGGTTCAATTCAGACAAATATCACTCCAACCCTAGAAATATGGAATTAGTCAGACATGTTCAGAGAAACAATCAAAAACATCTTAAGAGCAAAGAAAATCCAGGGAAACAGTCTTCAATTTTGTAGAAATCTTCAAAAGAAACTCGAAAACGCACTAGGGCTAAAATGGCGATGTAGAAGATGAGGGAAGATGTCTGAAAAATCCCCTAGAAAAGTATATATAAGTGTCTAAAAATAGCATTGGACTAAATCCCAACCATCCGGAGCAAAACGGCCATGCACAGTCCGTGCAATCAAGTGCACAAACTGTCAACACTCGGTGCACTTCTCCTGAGGCAAATGCACGGTCCGTGCACATAGTGTGCATGGACTGTCAACATGATGTGCATGTCTTTTGAGGCATATGCACGACTCGTGCACATAGTGTGCAAGGACTGTCAATAGGCTGTGCATGTCTTTTGAGGCATATGCACGACTCGTGCTCGTGTACGCACGGACTATCACAGTCCATGCGTCTTTACTGAGTCTGGAGCATGGAATTCCTCTGTTTGTGCATCCACTCCAAGGTCCGTGTAATCATCTTCTTGGATCGTACATCAGGTCCAGATAGCTCGACCATTCACGTACACGCCACCATGGCTCATGAGAGACGACTCCAATGTCCACCATTTCACTTGAAACACGAAATGAACTAATGTAGGCATTCATAATAAAGAAAACGATGCAGCTAGATATAAATGCATCATAACAAACGTGAAAAAGCCTAATCTAAAGTCTAAATGCATGTCCTAAACATGTATGAAATGGATATTATCAAATTATCTAGGCTTAACCTTTGCTTGTCCTCAAGCAATGACATAACCAATGAATCCTCAAAATATGCTAAGGTTGTTTTTACTCAAGAGACTAGTGAGCAACGGCCATGAAAATTCAAACATAAGGCAAGTGCAATCATAACATGATTCACAACCAATGACACAAAAGTAGTTATTTCCTCTACTCCAAACCTAACAAGGATAATGAAATCAAGTCACTCCAACTCATGTGTTCGGGTCTGTGTTTCGTTCAATTCTCTACTTTGAATGCATAACAACCATAGGCTTGCAAAAGTATCCTAAATCTCCACTATTAGAGACCATGTACATAACATAAACCATAAGGTATTTATAAGGTTATAATGGGGCCAATGTATATAAATAAGGTAGGGATATATTGAGGCCATGTGGTGCTAAATCTGGGAAAAATAAGTTCACCAAGCTTAAAGCACCCCACATTATAAGTTTCGTCCTTCACACCCATACAACAAAAACCCATTTATTTAACTTGTCTCCTTTTTCTTCTTTGTATTTTTATTTAAATATTTATTTTAGAGAACAAAGAAAGACGACAAAGAAGAAAAGAAAAAGGATAAAAAAATAACATCCAACCACTAATTTATGTGACCTCCCCCAAGCTTGGCTCAAATCCACTCTAGCAGAACATATCATCAATCCTAGTCCCCGAATGGGTACAAGGAATCAATAGGCTAGATATGGTTTTGTGGAGCTCCCTAAGAAAATGAAATTAAGGCACAAAGGGGCTTCAAGCAGAGAAAAAACATATATAGGTTGCCAAGGATAGTGGGCTAATGTAAAATAGTGTCTCAATCATATTAATGTCATTTACACGAATCATAAGCGCAACCTTGAAAAAGGTTCTAATGCAAGTTCTAGAGTTAGAAAGCAAAGAGAGATTCACACACAATGAAAACAAGATGACTTGTGCATTTATAGTCCTAAAAAGGTCCAAAATCTCACCGGCGTTTTGTCTAAAACTTTGGTCCTAACTATTTTCAATCAAGGGTCACATGCTTAAGCCAATTGCCAGCCGAACTTTCATAATCATGCACACAATGCAATTGCAATATCAACAACTAAGACATGTTAATAAGGCTCATGGGTCATGCATCACAAGAAAAACAAGCAAAAGATCAAGCAAGGGAGTCAAATCCAACATCCAAAATACAAGTGTGCAATGCATGTTCAGGATCATAAGAATGACAAATGCAATGTGACAATAGATAAAAAAAAAAAACAAAATGCAACTAAACCTGGGATGAACTAATATGAAAATGCAAGTCTACATGTGAATTACACCCCCTGTGCTAAACCCTACATTGTCCTAATGTAGAAAAATAACAAAAGATGGAGAGACACACAGAACCAGTGTACTGCGGTGGTTGTGGATATGGGACATTCGAGAAGCAAGGGAACCCAAACATATGAGAGTACATTTGGAGTTTATGATCCTCTAGAGCATCGACACGATGCTCCAAGTGGGATAAACGATCATCATAAGTGGAGGGGGTTGTAACAGCAGAAGCCTCCCCTCGCTCGATCTGACAAGAAGCCACATCATAATCATCATTGTCCTCAGATTCAGACAATGACCCAATCCAGTTATTGCACCAATTATCTGCAACGTTAGTGGGAGTGTGTTCGGCGACAGGCAAGGAGCGGGGTCAACTTCAACGTTGAATTGCAACTTGTTCACATACTACCACGAGAACAGACGATCATTTTGCATTGGCATAGGTAGGTGAGGTCAATCTGACGGTTGTCTTCGGTCATGTCATAAGGCTCCACCTGGATACGAAAGTGGCGGATCAAGGGAGTGATCACGCCACCAATATAGATGTCGCCTTTACTCTGTGTAGTCATTTTGGCCAACTATTTTTCAAGAAAATACACCGCACCTTGCATGTGCTATCCTCGTGGGAAAATATGGTCCCCGCAATTTACTTTTGTAGGACCTTGAAAACAGGATTCACAATGTTGGTAGCTTGAGAATTTTGGCCCCAGAATTCTTCTTTCAAGCCAGTGAGTTTCTTGCAAAATTTGTTCTACTCAGCCTGGGAGAGGTCTATGGTCCTCGCAGAAGTAGGAAAGCGATATATCCTATTAAACTCTTGGAGACTAAGCACTCTTCACACATTCCCCAGTAGGAATCTCAACGTAGCATTATCTGAGTATGGTCAATCATATGTGACACTCAAGGAGCTAAGCATCTCAATGGTGAGATCCTTGTAGGAGACCTCTTCCATGTTGATAAAATCCTGAAGTCCAATACGACCAGCTAGGCGGTGAAGCTCCGCTAGGAGGCCGAGGGTTTCCATGTCAACTAAATCCAACCAGCGGGTGCCCCTCCATGGCAGACTATGCAAGGTATTATAGCGTACTTCCTGTAATAACCCTCATTTTTTAGTAGGGGTAATTGTGTAATTTCTCAACTCTATTTCTAAATAAAGGAATTGTGGTAATTATTTCATTATTCCAATAATAGAAATAAAATAGAGTTCTTGTTACAAGTTGTTACAAATTATAAGTTATAAATTTACTTAAATTATTCTAAACATTATGTTAAGTCTTAATTTAAATAAAACCTATAAAATTTGACCTAGAATATCTAAATCAAGTTTAACAAATTTTTGTTAAAGATCTAAGTATACGGTTAAATTTACAAGAATAATAACTTAAGCTTATTTTAGCCTAAGTTAAATTTTATATAATTTAATTTTGGGTTAAAATAAATATTACAAATTTCATATTAATTTGGGAAACTTCCGTGATTTATTAAAAGTAAAAAGGGCATTTTTGCCACAAACCCAAATTAAGAGGGTCACGACCGTAATTTGGGCAAAATATCATCTTCAACCTCACGACTTACAGCTGCTGCGCGTGAGCTTATGGAGCTCTTCAATGACGGATTCGCGGCTCCATTGGATTCTATTAGCCAAATTAACTCATGGGCATTGAAGATGGGATTGATACGCATCTAATGACTGGATTAATTCAGGTTAAATGTCGCGTAAACATCGGGATTTTGCCCCCAAAACCTTATCCGCGTTATTGAGGCCGAATTGAAGAATTGGAAATTTTGATAAGATCGTCTTCAATTGGGACGAATTGATTGAGGGATTATACTGGGGATTTTCTCCTCTACCATATCCCTATAAATAGGATCCTAAATTTGATCCCAAATCATCCAATTTCAAGCTTCCATCCGAAGAACCCTAGAAATCGAAACCTCTGTGTTCATCCCTAAAATGCGAGTGTTGTGGAGTTTAGTTCAAGAAATTGAAGGCATCAATAGTTGCGTCCACAAGGCTTCTTCAAAAGCTTTAATCTTTCGACGCCGGAGAACCACCACCGACGACCAATTTTACCCATCTCCGACGTGGTGCCATTAGCGAGTTCGGTGAGCTTTGGGTTGGGTCAGATGTTTACGAATTGGGGTTTAATTTATTTTGTTTTGGCTTAATTTGGTTTAGATTAACTAATCCAGATTAAGAAAAATAATTTCAGATTATTTTGAATTTATAGAAAATTAAAATTATATTATTTAAATTTGTTATAATATTATCTTATATTATGAATGGGTAAACTATGACTATTCATGTAGTTAATAACTTGACTTAGGAAATTTTAGGATTATAAATAAATTGTTTTATTAATTTATTTATGTCATGATTATTTAGAATATACGACTAATTAATTTTTAATCGTATAGATAATCATTTAATCAAAAAGCCTTGAAATTGATTTATTTATGAGTAAATAAATCCAAATAAAAACCGAGACATTGTCTATCTCAAATTTTGTTATTAAATGATTTATCCAATATAATTTATTTATTGTGATTTGGGTACGTCTCGGATTAACTTTTGGAACGGAATCGATATAGGAGGTTAAGAGCTACTCGTAAGCGATCGCTCCCGTTTATCGTTCGTTTTCTCTCTTCAATTCAAGACAAGTGGCGGTTCGCTCTTGTATTTTATTCCATTTTTCCTTAATTGATAATGAATTGGTTGTCTTAATTAAGTTGGGATAAAAATTCTAAAAGTTGATGTTTGTGAACTTTTGTGTATTAAAATGTGTGAAAATGAACCTTATTATTAGGTTGTATGTATGCTAGCTATAACCTTAGATATATATATTATAGGTTGCTAGGTAACATTGGTGTGGTTGTTGTGTATTGGTGTGGAATATAATTGCTAGATAGAACGAGTATTCGTAGTACGCTATTTCCTTTCGAGGTTTAGTCATTTCTTTATAACTTGGCGTTAGGAGGATTATTGCCCTAATGCCTTTGGTCATGACCTACCCTTATATTGCATAAGTGGTGGTGCACTTAGCTAGTGTCAAATCTTTGGGATTTATCCTATTCTTTATCTCTTTACGAGATTTGTTGTGGAAATAAAAGTCTTAACGTGAGTGAACGTTTTCGAACTAAATAAGATAAGTGCCTTGTGCACATAATTAATATACCCTCGGGCGAGAAGTACAACGTGGAACCCGCCCAGACTCTTATTTTAAAGTAAGTTCTCTTTCCAATCTGGATTCGCATTATGCGGTGAAGTTGGTCGTGGACCCAAATAATCAAGGTCGGTTTTCAAACTTTGTGTGATAAACCCAAATGTTCCCACACAATTGTTCATACTTCCATAAGACTCAATTTCATTGGAGTCTTCTTTTGATTCATACCTCTTTTGCTCATTCCGTGAAAGTTTACGGGTTATATATCGTCCTTCGGTTATTATTCGAGGGACAGTGATAGTAACTGGTCACAATCACAAGAACCACTCTGCTTGAACCCTTGTTATTCGAGGGACAATGATAGTAACCAACATTTTCTTTTCTTTGCATGGTTGGCTGATGTCATCCGTCCCTTACGGCACATCAGGAATAGATTCTCAAGTCGAGGACGTGGGAAGACGTTGTTAAAGAAGACTGCGTTTTGCTTTAAGATAGTTGTTATTTGTTTTTCAATAAAGGTTAAGGATCTTGTTGTTAGTTTGAATAAAGTCTTCCGCTATACTTTTGGTATATTGTAAGGTTGCCTTGTTTTGCAACGTCGTTTTATTGTAAGGCATTTTAATTTAAATGCTACTATTATTGTTCTATTTTAATCTTTTACGATCAATACTGCAATGCCTTGGGTGATTTCGGATATGCGTTCCCGGGTCACCGACGGTAATATTCCTAAGGTAATTTAGGGGTGTTACAATTATGGTATCAGAGCCAAACGCTTTTAAAACTCTCTTTTTTTCACAAATCATTCGAGTGTATTTGAGTTTTATGAAACAAAACTTTTGTGTGAATATATTCTTTTCTATATGTCCTAAGTGAGACTTGAAATAAAAATATCCTTGATATTTATATACTATCTTTGGTTGGGTGGGTTTATTTCAAAAAATGATAATATTATAGTTTCATAAATATAAGGACTTGAAAAGGAAGACAAGGTTGGGTTAAAGACGATGGAAATTGAATTTGTGTTTTGAGTGAAATGCTTTTTTTGTAAAACTTATGCCTGTAAACCAGGAGGAGGAAGCTGGATTTGGGTCCCATGACAACCCAGCAATGAATGTACAACCTCAAGTTAACCTTCAAGCTGGAGGGGAAGGAGTGCATAATCCTTCTGTGACTCCAATCGTTTTTGACAATGCTGCTGTTGAAGCGATAAGACAGATTGTGATGCAAGATGTCACTGAAATGATCAGGCCTGCGACTCAGAATGCCCATGGAAACCCAATTCCCCAAACTGCTCAGAATGTGGAGGAACCGACGATTGTCGCGCCTCCTATGCATGCTCAAAGAGATGGAGGAAGTTATGGACGCGCTCTGAAAGCGATCAATTCGATGAGGCCGGATTCATATGACGGTATTGAAGAACCCGTCAAAGTAGCCTAATGGTTCCTGCATATGGAGCGTCTGTTCAGGAACATCGTGTATACTGAGGCTGAGAAGGTACACATTGCCTCATTGCAACTGAAAGATAGGGCCAGTGAATGGTGGGAGAGCACGAGATTAGGTGATCATCCCAAGCTGACTTGGTCCATGATCAAGACCAAGATGACCGATCGATTCTTCTCTCGGGCTATGAGGGAGGAAAAACACAAGGAGTTACTTTATCCGAAGACTGACGGGTTGAAGGTGACTGCTCTGGCTGCGAAGTTCAACCACCTACTGTACTATGCTGGGAGTGACGTGGCAACTGAAGAGCAGAAAATCTGGCACTTCTATGACTAGATGAACTCAGATATCAAACCATTGATGGTGCGTCACGACTGTACTACGCTGGAGCAGTATGTTGATGTTGCTTATAAGTTGGAGGTGACTCTGGAGGAGTCGGCCAAGAAGCGCAACCGACAACAGCAGTGGTGGATTTAAGCATCCAGCCCCTCCATCAAACTTCTCCAAGTCGAGTTGGCCTAAGACTGAGGCTACATAGTCTGATTCAACTCAGCGTTGGGGTCAGAGTAAGGGCCTTGTCCAGTGTTATAATTGTGGAACACCTGGACACAAGAGCAATGTTTGCACGAAGGGGAAGATAACGTGTTACACTTGTGGGAAGGAGGGTCATCTGCATACCTTTTGCCCTAGGAGGAGAAATCAGGAGGCTGAGTCTCAACAAGGGTCGGGGAGCCAGAATAACTGACCTCAACAGAATCCTGCCGGGGTACTGACACGCAGTCGACTGTGCAGAACAAGGGAAAGGCTCTGATAGCATCAAGGAGTCAAGGACAGAGGCTTTACGAGATGCGTGAAGCTGATGGGCCAAACACTCTAGTTGTTCAAGGTACTCTATACCTAAACTCTACGTCAATCTGCATATTGTTTGATTCTGGCGCTACACATTCTTTTGTTTATGAGAATTACGTAAATAAGTTAGGACTTAGATGTAGTGAAGCATGTGAACCACTTGTGGTTAATCTTCCCAATGGGGAACAATTAGTAGGGGACCAAGCGGTTGTCGGAGTTTCTAGTGTCAAGGCCGGAAGTTCGAAGCCAATTTGATCTGTATAGCCATGGCTCCATACGACATTATTCTCTGGATGGACTGGTTGACGCGTCACAGGGCGATAATCGACTTCAATACGAGGACTGTGACAATTTCATCTGGGGGCCAATTTGTGTGAAGTTCAAGGGTCGTAATGACGCCAATAACGGAAAGCTGATCAATGCGATGGCTGCGTTTAAGTTACTTTGACAAAGTTGTGTCGGGTACTTGTGCTATTTAGATAAGCCCAAGAAATATGAAGTCGTGCTGCACAACATTCCTACTATATGTGAATTTGCCGACGTTTTTTCAAAGGAAATTCATAGATTACCCTCGAATCGTGACGTAGAGTTCACCATTGAGCTAGAAACTGGTACGACGCCGATCTCTAAGGCACTGTATTGTATGGCTCCAGTGGAGATGCAAGAATTAAAGAAGCAACTTCAAGAGCTGCTTGAGAAGGGATATACAAGACCGAGTGTGTCACCTTGGGGTGCCCTAGTTTTATTTGTCAAGAAGAAGGATGGTTAATTCAGGTTGTGCATCGATTATCAGGAGTTGAACAAGGTCACTATCAAGAATAAATACCCGTTGCCACGAATTGATGATCTTTTGGACCAGTTACAAGGAGCTAAAGTCTTTTCCAAAATCGATTTGAGGTCTTGTTATCATCAGCTCATAATTCGTGAAGAGGGTATTCTGAGGACTATATTCCGGATGAGATATGGACACTACGAGTTCGTAGTCATGCCATTTAGACTTATGAATGCTCCAACAATTGTCATGGATTTGATGCATAAATGCTTTCATCAGTATCTGGATGAGTCCGTGGTAGTGTTTATCGCTGATATCGATCCTTGGACAAAATCAGTTGTATGCTAAGTTGTCTAAGTGTGACTTCTGGTTGAAGGAAGTGGATTTCTTAGGCCATGTGATTAACGAGAAAGGGGTTATGGTTGACCCTAAGAAAATTGAAGCAGTGGCTGACTAGAAGCGACCTCAGAATGTGAAGGAGGTGTGCAACTTCTTAGGACTTACTGGATATTATCGACGGTTTGTAGAGAGATTTTTGAAGACCGCTCTACCCATGACCGGATTGCTCCGCAAGGTTCACAAGAAGTTCATATGGAATGAAAAATGCGAGGCCAATTTTTAGAAGTTGAAAGAGTGCTTGACGTCAGCACCAATATTGGCACTGCCAGAAGGAACTGATGGCTATATTGTCTATAGTGACGCTTCGAAGCAGGGTTTAGGATGTGTATTAATGCAGAAGGGAAAGATTATTGCATACGCATCTCGACAATTGAGGTCATACGAAGCGAATTACTCGACTCATGACCTGGAATTAGCAGCTGTGGTTTTTACACTGAAGATTTGGAGGCACTATCTCTACGGTGTCAGGTGCCAGATTATTACCGACCACAAGAGCCTGAAGTATGTGTTTACTCAAAAGGAGTTCAGCATGAGGCAGCGATGCTGGTTAGAGTTGCTCAAGGATTATGATATTGAGCTACTGTATCATCCGAGTAAGGCTAATGTGGTAGTTGACGCATTGAGCCGAAAGACGCCACATGAGACTATGGTAGCTCTACTCACTGCTCAGACAAAATTGCAGCAAGGATTGTGCGAAATCGAAGTCTTATATGATCATCGACGGGGACGTCTGAGTATGCTTGAAATTTAGGCTACACTACTCGATCAGATCAGAGAAAGGCAAGTTGATGACTTGATCTTGGTAAAGCTAAGCAGTGAGGTTGTGGATGGAAAAGCTCTGGGATTTATTATTCAATATGATGGATCACTTTGGTTTCAGGATCAGATCTGTGTTCCTGATAGTGACAACCTTCGTTAGCTGATAATGAAGGAGGCACATTCCTCATCTTATTATGTACATCTAGGGTCCAACAAGATGTACAAAGATCTGAGAAAGAAATTATGATGGACCAACATGTAGTGGGATGTAGCAGAATTTATGGCAAGATGTTTGACCTGTCAGAAAGTGAAGATCGAGCATCGAAGGCCGGGGGGAGAATTGAAACCTCTTTCGGTTTTCGAATGGAAATGGGAAGATATTGCGATGGATTTTGTCACGGGTTTGCCGAAGACACAAGGTCAGAAGGATGTTATATGGATAATCATTGACTGACTCACGAAAAGTGCTTATTTTGTGGCCATCAAGTCAACCTGGGGAACCCAGAAGCTATCTGAAATGTTTTTACACGAAATTGTCCGTTTGCATGGTACGCCTAAAACCATTGTATCAGATCGTGATGGCCAATTTATGTCGAGATTCTAGAAGGAGTTGCATAAAGCCATGGGAACTGAGTTGAGATTCAGTACTGCGTTTCATCCTCAAATGGATGGGCAGTCAGAGAGGACAATTCAGACACTCGAGGACATGCTGAGAGCATGTGTGTTAGATCGTCCGACCAGTTGGGAGACCAACTTACATCTGATTGAATTCACGTACAACAATAGCTGACATTCCACCATCAAGATGGCTCAGTTTGAGGCGTTATATGGTCGGAAGTACAGATCTCCAATTTGTTGGGATGAGAATGCAGACAAAATTCTGCTAGGACCAGAATTGGTCGAGAGAACTGCCTCGGATGTTGCTTTGATCAGACAGAGGATGCTTACAGCCCAGAGTCGACAGAAGTCTTATGCTGATTTGAAGCGTAGAAATGTCGATTGAGGTTGGTAACAAGGTGTTTGTTAAGGTGTCGCCATCCAAGGGTGTGTTCAGGTTCGGAAAGCATGGGAAGTTCAATCCTCGCCATGTGGGACCATTTGAGATCTTTGACATAGTCGGATCTTTGGCATACCGTTTAGCGTTGTCACCATCAGCGCATCATGTGCATAATGTGTCCCATGTGTCTCTATTGAGGAAGTACGTGTCGGATGAGTCTCATGTTCTGACTTATGACGACATCGAGATTCAAGCAAATGGTACATACGAGGAGAGACATATGTGCATCATAGAACGTCGAGAGAAACAGCTGCGGAACAAAGTGGTGCCTTTGGTGAGAATCCTTTGGTCAAAGTCTGGAGACGAGGAGGTCACTTGGGAAACTTGGGAGACTGAGGCTGAAATGCATAGTCGTTTTCCTGAACTATTTTCGGCTTATGTTTCGGGGTCGAAACTTTTTTTTAAGGGGGTAGTAATGTAATAACCCTCATTTTTTAGTAGGGGTATTTGTGTAATTTCGCAACTATATTTCTAAATAAAGGAATTGTGGTAATTATTTCATTATTCCAAGAATAGAAATAAAATAGAGTTCTTGTTACAAGTTGTTACAAATTGTAAGTTATATTTATTATTTAAAATATTCTAAGCATTATGTTAAGTCTTAATTTAAATAAAACCTATAAAATTTGATCTAGAATATTTAAATCAAGTTTGACAAATTTTTGTTAAAGATTTAAGTGTGGTTAAATTAACAAGAATAATAATTTAAGCTTATTTTAGCCTAAGTTAGATTTCATATATTTTAATTTTGGGTTTAAATATATATTAGAAATTTAATATTAATTTGGGCAACTTCCGTGATTTATTAAAAGTGAAAAAGGACATTTTTTCCACAAACCCGAAATAAGAGGGTCACGACCGTAATTTGGGCGAAATATCATCTTCAACCTCACGACTTACAGCTGTTGCGCGTGAGCTTGTGGAGCTCTTCAATGGGGGATTCGCGGCTCCATTGGATCCGATTAGGCAAATTAACTCATGGGAATTGAAGATAGGATTGATACGAATCTAATGAATGGATTAATTCGGGTTAAATGTCGCGAAAACGTCGGAATTTTGCCCCCAAAACCTTATCCGTGTTATTGAGGCCGAATTGAAAAATTCGAAAAGATCGTCTTCAATTGGGACGAATGGATTGAGGGATTATACTGGGGATATTCTCCTCCCATATACCCATAAATAGAATCCCGAATTCGACCCCAAATCACCCAATTTCAAGCTTCCATCCGAAGAACCCTAGAAATCGAAACCTTTGTGTTCATCCCCAAAACTCGAGTGTTGTGGAGTTTAGTTCGAGCAATTTAAGGCATCACTAGTTGCGTCCACAAGTCCTCTTCAAAAGCCCTAAGCTTTCGATACCGGAGAGCCACCACCGACGACCAATTTTACCCATCTCCGACGTGGTGCCATTAGCGAGTTCGGTGAGCTTTGGTAACATTGGGGTTTAACTTATTTTGTTTTGGCTTAATTTGGTTTAGATTAATTAATCTAGATTAAGAAAAATAATTTGAGATTATTTTGAATTTATAGAAAAATTAAAATTAAAATAATTAAATTTGTTATAATATTATCTTATGTTATGAAGGGGTAAATTATGACTATTCATGTAGATAATATTTTGACTTAGGAAATTTTTGGATTATAAATAAATTTATTTATGTCATGATTATTTAGAATATACGACTAATTAATTTTTAATCGTATAGATAATCGTTTAATAAAAAAGCCTTGAAATTGATTTATTTATGAGTAAATAAATCCAATTAAAAACCGAGACATTGTCTATCTCAAATTTTGTTATTAAATGAATTATCTAATATAATTTATTTATTATGATTTGGGTACGTCTCAGATTTGCTTTTGGAACGAAATGAAACAAGAGTTTAAGAGCTACTCGTAAGCGATCGCTCGCGTTTACCGTTCGTTTTCTCTCTTCAATTCAAGGCAAATAGTGGTTCACTCTTATATTTTATTCCATTTTTGCTTAATTGACAATGAATTGGTTGTCTTAATTAAGTTGGGATAAAAATTCTAAAAGTTCATGTTTGAGAACTTTTGTGTATTAAAATGTGTGAAAATTAACCTTATTATTAAGTTGTATATATGCTAGCTATAACCTTATATATATATTATTATAGTTTGCTAGGTAACATTGGTGTGGTTGTTGTGAATTGGTGTGGAATATAATTGCTAGATAACACGAGTATTCGTAGGAACGCTATTTCCTTGCGAGGTTTAGTCGTTTATTTATAACTCGGTGTTAGGAGGATTATTGTCCTAATGCCTTTGGTCATGACCTACCCTTATATTGCATAAGTGGTGGTGCACTTAGCTAGTGCCAAAATCTTCAGGATTTATCCCATTCTTTATCTCTTTACGAGATTGGTTGTGGAAATAAAAGTCTTAACGTGAATGAACGTTTTCGAACTAAATTAGATAAGTGTCTTGTGCACATAATTAATATACCCTCGGGCGAGAAATACAACGTGGAACCCTCCTGGACTTTTGTTTTAAAGTACGTCCTCTTTCCAATCTAGATTCGCATTATGCGGTGAGATTGGTCGTGGACCCAAATAATCAAGGTCGGTTTTCAAACTTTGTGTGATAAACCTAAATGTTTCCAAACAATTGTTCAAAACTTCCATAAGACTCAATTCCTTTGGAGTTTCCTTTTGATTCATACCTCTTTTGCTCATTCCGTAAAAATTTTGGGGTTATATATCGTCCTTCGGTTATTATTCGAGGGACAATGATAGTAATTGGTCACAATCACAAGAACCACTCTGCTTGAACCCTTGTTTAGTCTTTCATTAGACTAACCAACTTTTTCTTTTCTTTGCATGGTTGGCTGGTATCATAAGTCCCTTACGACACATCAGGAATAGATTCTCAAGTCGAGGACGTGGGAAGACGACGTTGAAGGCGCTGCATTTTGCTTTAAGATAGTTGTTATTTGTTTTTCAATAAAAGGTTAAGGATCCTGTTGTTAGTTTGAATGAAGTTGTCTTGTTTTGCAACGTCGTTTTATTGTAAGACATTTTAATTTAAATGCTACTATTATTGTTCTATTTTTGTCTTTTGCGATCAATACTGTAATGCCTTGGGTGATTTCGGATATGTGTTCTGGGGTCATTGACGGTAATATTCCTAAGGTAATTTAGGGGTGTTATATTTCATGTTTTGTGCCATCCATAATAACTGGGCCAAGGGCAGGCTGAGCCGCACAAGCACGACGAGGGGCCATGGGAATGACTGAAAGCTAAGATGAGACTCGTGAGCCCAAGAACAACGAGACACAAAACAATTCTATCTCGCCAAGGCCTAAAATATTCAGTATTTTTTTCTTCTTTTTTGTTTTATTTAATGACAGTAGGATGTTTTTTTATAATAATACACGGACCGTGCACAACGCTCAGTGAAGATGCACGGGTCGTGCAAAGTGTGCACGGTCCGTGTATCTGCTCTCGTAAACAATGAGAAAATACACATGCCTCTCAAGAAGTGCAAGAAAAACATATCTTAAGTTGCCTCCCAAGAAGCGTTTATTTTGAGTCATTAGCGTGACCTTCTATTAGCATCTTAGGGACTCAGATGAAGAAGGTGGATATAATCGACCTTCTCAATTGGACCTCCTACTATGTATTTCTTTAAGTGTTGCATGTTCACCTTAAATTGCCCTGACTCTTCACTCCATATCTCACTTGCACCATGAGGGTACACTTTTCTTACTTAGAAAGGGCTGCTCTATCTAGATCTTAGCTTGCCAGGAAAGAGCTTTAGCGTAGAATTAAATAGCAAGACAAGATTTCCTTCATGAATTTCTCTAGGAATAATATGCTTGCCATGCCATCTCTTAGTCCTCTCTTTGTAGATCCTAGCATTCTCATAAACATCCAATCTCAACTCTTCCAACTCCTGCAATTGTAATTTTTCTCTTCTCGCCAGCCTCTGTCATGTCATAATTGAACAACTTAATTGCCTAATATGTCGAATGCTCTAACTCAAGAGGGAGGTGGCAAGACTTCCCTTACACTAGCCTGAATGGTGTAGTGCCTATGTGAGTCTTAAATGCAGTCCTATAAGCCCAAAGAGCATCATCCAACTTCATGGACCAATCCTTTCGGGACCGGGACACAGTCTTCTCCAAAATGTTCTTGATCTCCATGTTGGAAATTTAAACTTGGCCATTAGTTTGAGGATGGTAAGGGGTGGCAATCTTGTGAGTTACCCCATACTTCTTTAACAAAGCCTCAAACTTCTTCTCAATAAAGTGAGATCCCCGATCACTAATCACAACTCGTGGTGTCCCAAATCTAGGAAAAATTACCTTGTTGAAGAACTTGGACACCACTCTGGAATCATTGGTTGGGGAGGCAATGGCTTCAACCCACTTGCACACATGATGTACTTATTGTTGCAAGATGGTGGAAAAGGTACCATGAAATCAACTACCCAAACATAAAAAAATCACAACCTCCTAGATGTTAGTGAGAGGCATCTCATTCCTCCCGGAAATATTTAATGTTCGTTGAAAAGCATCACAAGAGACAATGAAATGGTGCACATCCTTAAACATAGAATGCCAGTAGAGAGCTTATTGGAGGATCTTGGAGGTGGTCTTGGAGGATCAAGCATGGCTTCCACATGGTAGAGAATGACAATGAGTGATAACACTCTCTACCTCCTCCTCAGGGATACAACATCTAATAATCCCATCGACACATCTCTTGAAAAGCAAAGCCTCATCTGAATTGTAATGTCTAACATCAGACATGAATTTCTTCTTCTGCTGAAATGTTAGTCCAAGAGGCACCTCATGGAAAACTAAATGACCCAAAACAATACCTTCCCTTACCATAAAGTGGCATTTTTTCCAATTCAATACAAGGTTAACCTCTTCACACCGCTATAAAACGCGTGACAAGTTGGACAAATAAGCATCGAAAGAAGCACCACATATAGAAAAGTCATCCATAAACACATCCATAATATCCTTAATCAAATCAGAAAAATAGCCATCATATATTTCTGAAAGGTAGTAGGAGCATTACACAAACCAAAGGGCATCCTCTGTAATACCCCTCATTTTTAGTAAGGATATTTGGGGTAATTTACTCAACCCTCATTTTGTGATCGTATCATTTTCAGAGAAGTTCGGATTTCTGTATCGAGATTGATCTCTGTAAAATCCCCTGAGTGATATAAAATACATTCGACGTATTTTTCGGGGTCTAGAATATTTGTTTGGGTACAAATATATTTAATCCGGGGTTTAAAACCCACGCCAAACCTTTCCCCGGGCAAACAGACGCGGAAAAGGCATTTTCGCGACCGCGGCAGTACCCACCGCGACCGCGGAAAAATGGGTTTCAGAATGGCTGGGCACAGGAATTTTCCGCGACCGCGAATAAAGTTCCGCGACCACGGAAAACTCCAACACACCAACGTCGCGTCCTCTGACTCCTCGCCGTTCGCGCCACCGTCGATCTTCTAGCTGGCCGTTGATCCGGGCTGGGGGAGATCCTTCCTTGGCCTATAAATCACTCTCTCCCTCTTAGAATCTCTCTCGTTTTCTTGTTCGCTGGAGGTCAAAGCTCTCGCCGGAAATCTTCAAGCTTTCGCCGGAGCTCTCGTTGGAGGCGGTGGTGCTCTCAAGGTGGTGCATTGGAGGTGCAAGGTGCCCAGGAGTCGAGCCCCATTCGAATCGAGCCCCGTCGCGTTGCCCCGGTGAGATTTCTCCCTTGCCGCGACCGCGGACATGAACTGCCGCGACCGCGGACATGAACTGCCGCGACCGCGGACATGAACTGCCGCGACCGCGGCTGTGACATAGGTGACCGCGTTCGCGGCCGCTGTCATTTGTGCTCGCGGACACTTGTCCTCGACGACCGCGGCAGTGCCCACCGCGACCGCGGATTGCCTGGGCAATCGCGATCGTGGCTTTGGGCTTGTCGGTCTCGGTCGGGGCCTTCGTTCCTTCGATTTGGTTCGTTCCTTCTTCGATTCGTATCATTTTAAATGTCGAATCTAACCTAGGGTTTCGTTATGGGTCGTTCCATAGGAATCTGTAATCCGAGTTCTGTTCCCGTTCCGGACCCAAAAACTCGTCTTCGTCAATCGTTCGTCTAATTTAAGGCAAGTGGCGGTTCGCTCTTGCTTATCATTCCATGTTTCAATTAATTATCAATTGTTTAATTGTTAATTAAGTTGGGATGAACTATTGTTTCGTTTGGGAACAGATTTTATAAATGATACGATTAAAACATGATATTATTATAGGTTATATATATTGCTAGAAACAACGCTATTATATCTGTTATTACCATAATGGTATTGGTGTGGATTTTATGTGAACTTGAAATATAGTTAGAACGAGTATTCGTAGGAGCGCTATGTACCTTGCGAGGTCTAGTCGTTTCTTTATAACTTGGTGCTTAGGAGGATTTTGCCCTAACACCCTTACCTGGTCATGACCGGCCCCTATCCGAATATAGGGGTGGTGCACTAAGCTGGTGCCAATTCTTTCGGGATACGCTCCCAAGATATCTCTCGTTTCGAGATGATATATGATAAAAGCTTATAACGTGAATATACGTTTTGGAATTAAACAAGATAAGTGTGATTATGCACATAATTAATATACCCTCGGGCGAGGAGTACAACGTGAAAACCGCTCGGACTTCGATTAGAGTAAGTCCTCCTTCCAAATCTGAATTCGCATTACGCGGTGAGGTTGGTCATGGACCCAAATGGTCAAGTCTTTTTAAACGCTTGTGTGAAATTATTATTATGTTCCCAAACATTTGTCATACTTTCCCGTAAGACTCAATCTTTTGGAGTCTTCTCTTCATACGTTTTCCGATAAGACTCAATCTCTTGGAGTCTTCTCTTTATACGTTCCCGATAAGACTCGATATTTAGGAGTCTTCTCTTGATCATTCAAACTTTAATCATTCCGTGAAAGTTCCGGGTTATATATCGTTCCTTCGGTTGTTATTCGAGGGACAATGATAGTAAACGGTTACGATCACTAGGACCATTCTGTTTTCACCCTTGCATAGTCTTTCATTAGACTAACCAACTGGGTTTTATTCCTTGCATGGTTGGCTGGTGTCATCCGTTCTATACGGCACATCAGTGGTTGGTTCCCGAAGACTCGAAGTAACCGTTGAAGAAGAGACTTGCAGTTGTAGATTTAAGTGCCGGTATTTCAAAGTTGTTAAGTATTACTTCAATATGTATTTTTATAACCTAGTCATGTACTAGGTTTATTCTCCGCTGTGTAATTTATGAGTTTTTCGCTGTAATTTCACTCTGTTGTAAAAACGCTACTCTCGTTTGATGAGAGATCTTTTAATATAAAAGGATTGAGTTTCATATTCAAATGTCTTCCGCTGTTTAACTTTCCGTTATTTAATTGTGTTTATTTAAGATTAATTGTTCCGATTAAAGCCTTGGGTGACTTTAGACGGTAACGTCTGAGGTCACTGGCGTGTGGCACTACCGACAATAAGTTGGGGGTGTTACATCCTCCTATATGCAAAAGTGCTATAAGGGCAAGTGAATGTGGTCTTCTCATAGTCATCAAGGTGAATAGGGATTTGGAAAAATCCACTATAACCATCTAAATAGCTGAAGTGTGAATGCTTAGCTAACCTCTCTAACATCTGGTCAATGAAGGGAAGGGGAAAATGATCTTTCTGGGTTGCATTGTTCATTTGCCTATAGTCAATGCACATTTTCCAACCCGTGACTATCCTAGTAGGAATCAATTCATTCTTCACAACAGTCATACCCTCATTCTTCACAAGAGAGTTTATGATCATCTTCCATCAAAATCCTATGCATGCACATTAAGGGACTAATTCCTTTCAAGTCATCAATATAATATCTTAATGCTTTTCTATGTAATCTAAGCTCATGCAATAATTTCTCAACTTCAATATCACTTAGACTAGCATTGATAATCACATGATATATAGAATTGGGTCATATGAACTCATACCTCAACGTGGGTGGTAGTGGCTTCAACTCTACCTTAGGTGCATCTCTAGACTCTTGCTTAGAGTCTGGGTCATGTTTTTTCAGGACCTCATCAACTGCCCCAGGGAACTCTTTAATGGACTACAAATCTAGAACTACATCAGCAAGTAGCTCAAGATTATAAGCATGAGTCACACTCTCAGTCAAGTAAAGATCCAAAGGGTCCTTTAGAATAACATACATCATAGATCCTTGGGTTTTTGGTCTACTACATCTACCCTGCAACCATCATCCTCAAAAGCAAGTTGTTTAATAGCTTTGGAAAAAATAAACTCAATTTTCTCATTCCTACTAGTAAAGGAAAGAACTCCTTGCTTAACATCAATGAGTGTACCTGGAGTAGCTAGAAAGGGTCTTCCCAAAATGATAGGAACATGAAAATCAGCTTCAATATGAAGGACAATGAAATCCACAAGAATGTAGAACTTATCCATCTGGATGGGAATATCCTTCAAAATACCTACCGAACGCGCAATGGATCTATCATCCATGAAAAGAGTCATCCTCACTGGTCTTAGCTCTCCCAAATCCAGCTTCTTGCATATGAAGAGCGGAATCAAACTCACATTGGCCCCCAAATCACACAAGGCATTATAGGTACTATTGCCAATAATCATAGGGATACAAAAGCTACCAGGGTCTTCAAGCTTAGGAGGCAATCTACACTCCTACCTCAAGGAGACCGATTGGTAGTCATCCAACTTCCTATTGTTGGACAAAATCTCCTTCAAGAACTTCACATAGGCTGGCATCTGCTTGAGATCATCAGTGAAGGGTATATTGATGTATAGCTTTTACAATACCTCTACAAATTTCCCATACTGCTGATCTAGTTGGGCTTGAGCTCTTCTTTGTCGGAACGGAAGAGGTGGCTTATAAGCTGGTGGTGGAACATATCTAGGCTCTTTCTTTGTCTCCTTCTTTTTGATCACTACTTCTTCGGGCTCTGCAGAAACTTTGTTCTTCCCTTTTGGATCCACAACCTTTGGATCTTCAAGTTGTCTTCCATTCCTCAAAGATACAACATTGATTTGTCCTTTTGGATTGGTCTCAGTCTGATCTAGAAGTTGGCCATGTGGCCTTGGAATGCTCAAAGCAAGCTGTGTTATTTGACTATCATGATTGTCCAACCTCTTAGTAAAGGTCTCCGAAAGAGTTGTCATCCCCTTCATGATAGTATCAAGCTTCTGATCTATAGATGATTGAGCAGGGGCCTGGTTTTGCAGTTGAGAAGCTCTTGGTTGAAACCCATAAGGTGGTCTTTTTGCAGCCTAATCGTTCTGGTAAGAGAAGTTAGGATGATTCCTCCAATCAGGGTTATAGGTGTTAGATTACGGATCATTCATGGGACCCTTGTTGAAGTTATTCGTGTAGTTCACTTCTCCTTGAGACTCATTCTTGGAAGCAAAAAGATGGTAGGAAGATATAGTGTGATCACCTTTTCCACAAAATGGACAAGCTACACCTGAAATGGCATGTGTAGGTTGTCCTGCACCTTTGGCCCGAGACGTCTACACCAACAAACTCAATCTCTTGATTTCTTGAGCCATATAATCTATATGAGCTTG
This sequence comes from Rheum nobile, assembly GCA_027886185.1. Taxonomy (NCBI): domain Eukaryota; kingdom Viridiplantae; phylum Streptophyta; class Magnoliopsida; order Caryophyllales; family Polygonaceae; genus Rheum; species Rheum nobile. The sequence goes on from WOAB01000485.1 coordinate 18,347,029, forward strand.
GTGGTATGTATCTGTATTGACCTCACACATCCTTGCAAAACTCTTGAAGCTTGAAGCAGAGCGGGTATCATTGTAATAATGAGAGTGTTGAACAATACTCTCAATCAAGTTCCAAGCATCATCAACCTCCATACTCATAATTGTACCTCTAGTTGAAGCATCAATGATTAGCCGTGTAGAACTATCAACAACAATGTAGAAGACATGCAGTAGACTCCATTTAGGGTGCCAATGTTAGGGGCACAACATCAACATCCCTTTGAATCTCTCCCACCCTTTATACAGAGACTCTCCATCCTTCATCTGGAAGGCAATAATCTAATTCCTCATCTCAACAGTCTTCTTGGGTGGGAAATACTTGTTCATGAAGGCCTTGGCTAACTCATCCCAAGTCTTTATGAAACCTTGAGGCACGGCCTTGAACCAAGCCTTGGCCTTGTCTCGTTGAGAGAATGAGAAAGCGCGCAATAGAAACGCATCTCGAGACACCTTATGAATCTTCACTATGTCTATCAACTCTTGAAAAGTATTCAGATGTTGGTGTGGATTCTCAGATGGTAGACCTCTAAACTGATTTTGCTGAACCATGTTGATCAGAAAAGGTTCCAGCTCAAAATTCCGGGCTTGCACTAGAGGTCGAACCACACTAGAAATAGGACAAAGGTGACTTGGCATCACATAATCACCAACGTCATGCGTGCAGTCTAGATTTGCAGGTTAGGATTGTTCCCATCTAGGCCGTCAGCCATTGCTTATTCTCTGGCTTCGCGTTGTTGCCTTCTTCTAATGCGAAAAGTATGCTCAGGTTCGAGATCGTAGTTGTTGAGATTACCAACGCACAAGACTCTTTGCATCTAAAGAAAACAAACCTGAAAGAAAAGCAAAAAAATAACACTACTACAGAAATGCCCAAATAACCCGGGCGTGTAAGAGCAAATAACCCGGACTTGATCCGGGTTAAAGGTCAGCGCTATATTTGATCTGGACCAAATAACCCGGACCTACATCCGGGTTATTTCCCCCGTACAATTTACCCGCCAAAAGATGATATCCGGGTTATTTGGCAACTATATAACCCGAATATATGTACATTCGGGTTATATAAATTGAATGTAAATTCGGGTTATTTGACATGAAAATACAGCGGGTTTTATAGATCCAGGTTATTTGCCTACGCAAATACACCGGTTAACCTAAAACGACATCCGAGTTATTTTCCTATGCAAATACACCGGTTAAGTATATATTCGGGTTATTTGACCTAATAAAAAATACACCGGATTTTAAGATCCGGGTTATTTGACTTTAAATATAATCTGTATTTATAGGTCCGGGTTATTTCTATATTGTTAAATAAACCGATTAGTATTTAAGCAATATGACATACCAAAGGCTAATAATATTATACTATGTACTAATACTTACTGAAACAACTCAATTTTTCATTTTTTCCCAAGTACTCATGTTCCCCAAGTACTATATTACATACTTACGGAAAAAACAAAATATTGCAATATATAATCAATCATCGTACGTGTTTGATTTTGAGATCCTACAAACACTTGGAAATGTACCAAAACTATGAGATCACTAAACTATATGATTGCTAGCTACACACATGATATATGTTTCATGTACACTCATTCAACCAAAAAAAATATAAAGACATAAAACATAGAAATTGTCCATACATCTAACTGTCTTCTTGAACCTGTGGCTGTGCAACAACCTGTGGCCATTTTCTTGAGCCCTTGAAGTGAACTACCTGTAATGAAAGGACTAGTTGAACTGTGAAAGAACTCAAGCAAAGAAAACGTGATCGTTGCCCACTCTACTGAAGCCCCGTAACCAGGACCAAACAATTGATGCTTTCATCCCAAACTCAAGAATCTAAACCACAAAGGTGGGTGGAAAATTCGAATATCGAGTTCCTTGCTCTAACAGCACATATTCCGCTTTTGGCCAACATTTGAATCTATGATGCAATCCATACTTCATTTTATTCTACATCTGCAAACATATTAATGGAACAAAAGAGAGGCCATACCAAGGACAAGAACTGAGGAAATTCTCCAGGTGTTAAATGAGCAAGTGCAAACACAGCAGCACTAATAGCAATGGCTACAGGTGTAGGCACCCTACAGAGGAAGGTATGCTTAGATAACTAAATGCTTACATCAAAAACTAGAGCACTACAAATTCATAAAGCTCCAATGGCTATCTTGAACTTTGTAAACTACATCTCTTTAAAGAGGGGAAAAATTCGTAAGCCAGTAATCATGCTCACATGGATTACACTATTGTACTTGCATAAAAGACCGTACATGCAGTGATCTGCTTTAAGATGAATCTTTATACACTATTTCCTCATGTTGAAATAGGATACAAGAAATGCAATAATCTGAGCTACCACTGGGTTAATGAGATCATGAAAAATCCTCGAAACACTGTTTCTTCAAGAGCCGGAGCAAGGACACCAGTAATTCCTACCAAACAGGCCGTGCTGCAAGATATGTTAAGAAAATCATAAAGTATATTCAAAATTGTAACTCCTAAAGATGGAAAGTTGTATGCTCAAAGCCAAAATTACATCCCAGAGGTACTTCAACTGAGGACTCAGAAGTGTTAGCAAAATAAAGTAAAGGTGGGTGATTGCTAAGTTTACCTTATAGGGGATGCTCCAATCAAAGGAAGTAAGGTAACCAAAGCATTCGTCTGTGAACAAGAAAGACTTTAATTCTAATATTCATGAGTCCTGATTAAGTAGCATCAAATACCAACCAGATACCCATAAGAAGCATCAAGAACAACCATTATAAGTATTGGCTTGTGTCGCAACAACATTGATAACCTCAATAGAAAAAATCTATATATAGTGATGCTTCTAGAAGATAGTATCTGGATGTCAAATATGTAAGAATCCCCACATAACAGATTCATTAGTAGAAGATCTGGGGACAAATAGCATTTTTCTGAATTTGCTATCTTTCACTGTAAGCCCTCTACAACAAACAGTTAAAAGCTACAAAGAACTCTGTCACTAATAATTACTTCACAATATTGTATTTATTTCCAACAGCATGAAAAAAGGTAGGTTGCAAGTTGCATCATCATTCACAAGAAGCATGAACAGGCATATGCACAGATTACCCTGCACCACCTATTAATGACAGGTGCAAGCAAGAAAACATTCAAAAGAAAGAAGCAGAATGAATTAGCCGATGATGCACAAAATTGTCACCTCTCTTTTAGGACTCTCTCCAAGATATGAGAAAGCAATTCCTGTTAAAGCAATAGCACCGATTGCTAAGCCCAACTCCCGCCCATAAGAGCCATCATTTCCGGAGATTAAATAGTTCCCTCAGATCTGATTAAATGGAAAAGCTTACCAATTAATGAAAGTTTAGGCATGTAAATTATGTAATATACAATAGATAGTACAAAACCACATATTTCAAACTTACTAAATTCCGTCTTCACTAGAGATGAAATCAAGAAGTGATTGGAAATTTTAATCTAGGCCTATCAGCATAATTAAAAGAAATTCAGTGAAAGATATCTAGAAAAGATCAATTTGCATCTCTAATCAATAAGATACTGTAAAAAGTAAGCAAATGTAAGGAATCACGAAACACAAAAGTTAAAACAATACCATATCGGAATGCATTTTCTTTTTGAGATAAATGCATTTTCTCCACTCTACTAAATAGATGTTTGAAATTTCATATAGTGAAAGAGAATGGTGTAGCAAGAAAGATAAAAGAAGATGCAACACTGAAATTCAAGCCTTGGGGCAACTAATACTTGAAGCAAAGACAAAGCAAAACCTTACCTGCTGGTATGCATGGAAGCAGAGTGAAGCCAGAAGAGTCCAGATGTACACCTGTTTGACATTCAGTCCCTGAAATGACAAGGGAAATGGAAAACATAAGTGTATGTGATCAACTAATGAGTCAAAGATCAATGAAAAGGAATTGGTGATCAATTCATGATTTAAGGATCAATTTATTCTCCAAATTACTTACTACAGCTTCCATGTATGTTGGGGTAAACGTGATGCCTTCCATGACAACACAAAACGACAACTAGAATTCAATGCTTTGAGTTAGCGTTGATTTAGATGACATTCTTACCATAACCTTCTTGCTAAGAACATTACGGGACTGGTCAGCCAAATTGGAAGCCATAGCCCTCCAAAATCCACCCCTTCACAATAAAAAAAACATTCTTAAACTAGAGAAATAAAACAAGATAAAAAGTTAAGAATCTGCTTTTCCTGAGAAGTAGACAGTGAAGCAGATGCAAAAAGGAATGAGGTGTTATCCTTACTTACCAATTAAACGAAACCTCAGTCATTGATGCAAGTGTTACTCTTCCTACAATAAGTGTTAATGAAAGAACAACCCAGGGACTAGGCAGCTACAATATCCAAAACAAATGAACATTATTAGCTCAGAAACAGAAAGGAGATAAAGCCTTGAGTTATCAGCCCATGTGTCAAAAATTGCAATTCCATAATCAATATATAGACGATACTAGAAACACTTTCGAATTGATTTGATATTTTCAAATTATTTGACTTCAGTGTCATGACCTCCAACACTGGCAGCATCTAGCCACTATAGAATTTTCATCATAAAAATATCAGTTATTTATATCTACATAAAACAGGAATAGAGGACACCAATAGCATCCATCTACACCAGCAATAAGACAAATGCTTCATTAGGTTTCACAACAAACATGGTTTAAAGTAACTGAAGGAAAGTTCGAAGCATTTGAGGAGCCGATATGAAGCAGTTGAAGGATTAAGAGAATATGATTCATCGAAAAATAAGGATAGAACCAATCGGATCAGAAACGAGAGAGATTATATTTCGAATTGATTTTAGATCAACTAAGTTCGAAACATATAAACCCTAATACTAGAACGCCTAACTACACATTCATCAAAGTAACTAATTCGCAGCAATAGAAAGGATGTCAGCGCAGAAATCCAAAACAATCGAAACAAATATAACCGCTGGTGAACTTGGTGACGGCCTTGGTACCTTCAGATCAGCGTGCTTGGCGAGCTCGACAAGAAGAACGAGTTTGGATCTCGCGAGAAGTACTGGTGGGCTTCTTGTTGTAGCGAGCGAGCTTGGAAGATGGGAAGGAGTCGCCGCCTAGCCGGAAGGTTTCGTCGGGCGACGAGTCGGCAAAAGGCTGAGAAGCCATTCTGGCCGCTTGGTGTTTTGACATACGGAGAAGTGAAGAAGGATGTGATTTTGGGGGCTAGGTCGAAGGAGAAGGACGGACTTAGATATAACTCGGGCTTTTAATATAAAAATTTAATTAAGACCCACTAATAACCCGGATATTAAGTTACTGATATATTAGAATATTAAATATAACCTGGATTATTGCACATCCGGATTATTTGATGTCTCATTCGTTGTATATAACCCGGACTAGTGCACGCCCGGGTTATAATATACCACACCCATTTTTGTACATGTTTTATAACTCGTATTTTGCACGCCCGGGTTATTTTGTACGGGTTATTAGCCCATTTTTATAGTAGTGCAAGATAAAAATAAAACAATGACATAATCGAACCAGTTGTAGGAAAACAACTGATCCTAGAAATAGTCTCCGACAACGACGTCAAAAACTTGATAGGACAAAAACCTACCCACAAGCGTATGAGATTAGTTGTAGTTTTTCAAGTATCGTTCCCACGATGACTATGTAGTATCGATTGTAACTTTTACTGGTAAGCTAAGCCAAAAGAAGAGAATTTCGTTGAACTAATAACTAAGAATTAAGAAACACATGCAAAAGATGATTCTAGGACCAAGGATCTCTACAATAATGCTTTGGTAAACTTACTGGAAAATTGTGTGAAAATTTCCTTAATTTGTCCAAAATTAAGCCATCTAAAATATCTACTAACTCTTTTGAGATCATCATAGACATGCCTAAATTCAAACTAGCAATTGTTGTCGCGTAGAGCTAATCAAATCTAGACTCTTTGGACACTTAGAATCTAGGGATAATAGAGTTAACATTCACTGTCGCGTTCAGCTAAGTCGAGATAAACCTAGGGTTTCTATGATAGCTTAGTAGTCCACAAGAGTAATAAATTGTTGTCGCATAAATAAAACTCATGTCCAATTCATAGTAATCGGATAGGAATAATCTCTTGTCGGTCTCATACCCTATCTGAGTTATCTATTAAGATTATCTCTTGTCGGTCTCATACCTAATAGAAATTTGATTCACTTTCATCAATTGCATTAAGAACTCTAGAATTGAATCAAACAATGTTTCAGGTTTCAATTCAGGCAAATATCATATCCAAGTCTACCTACACATTGTTGGGATCACCAAAAACCCTAGAAATATGGACTTAGCCAGACAAGTTTAGAGAAACAGTCAAAAACATCTAAAGAACAAAGTAATCATTCTACTAGATTAGAAGAAGAAAATACTTGATGAAATCCAAGGAAACAATCTCCAATCATGTACAAATCTTCAAAAGAAACTCGAACACACACTAGGGCTAATATGGCGATGTAGAAGATAAGGGAAGAAGTCTAAAAAATCCCCTAGAAAAGTGTATAAAAGTGTCTAAAAATAGCATTGAAACGAAGCCCAACCATTCAGAGCAAAACGGCCCATGCACGGACTGTCAACAGTTTGTGCAATCAAGTGCACGTATTGTCAACACTCGGTGCACTTCTCATGAGGCAAATGCACGGTCCGTGCACATAGTGTGAACGAACTGTGAATAGGCCATGCATGTTGCCTAAGGCATATGCACGACCCATATACATGTACGCATAGATTGTCAACAGTCCGTGTGTCTTCACTGAGTCCCGATCATGGAATTCCTTTGTCTGTGCATCCACTCCAAGGTCTGTCTAATCTTCTTCTTGGCTCGTGCATCAGGTCCAGATAGCTCCACCATTCACGTCCATGCCACCATTGCTCATGAGAGACGACTCCAATGTCCACAATTTCACCTGAAACACGAAATGAACTAATAAGACATCCATACTAAAGAAAATGATGTAACTAGCTATATATGCATGATAACAAACGTGAAAAATCCTAAACTAAAGTCTAAATACATGTCTTAAACATGTATGAAATGGATGTTATCAAGTCTCCAACTTGCCTTCTTCAATTCTGCCACACCAAGAGTCTTCTAGACTTGTCTTGTTTTCTTTCTATTTAGTTGCAACTTGTTAGGCACATTTTGATCAACTAAAAACCAAATAAATCTTGTGTATTATGTTGTTGGAGAGATTCCAAAAGCACTTCTATTTCGTGAGTTTATCTAGAGAAATCTTCATTTTCTTTTCGAATGAGTTTATCTAAAATTGAATCTGAATTGTTCATAATCAAGGGGTGAGTTTATCCTCGTGATTTTATCGACATAACCATCCAAAAATCGAGATATAATCCTCATCAAACTTGGGTCAAAAAAACTTGAAAAACAACCCCCATAACCACTTGTTCGAGCACCAATCTTCAACATCGTCTTGTCTACGTTTGAGGGTGAAAATTCCTTGATACTGAGTATCATCCCCCACAGGGATCTATCAAGTGGTATGAGAGCCATCGTTGAAGCAAGTTCCTAAAGGTTTTAGGGCCACGCAGTTTCGAGGATGAATTGTTTTCAAAGGAGGAGAGAATGATGTGATGCAAGGACCCACACAACCAAACAAGAAAGAGGTATCAAGTCGATTTCATACTTTTTGGATCTTCACACACTCTTTCAGTCTTTTGGCTCATTTGAAGGATGTAGAGGTCCTCTCGGTGCAAATCAAGTCGTCGGAAAGCTTTTTGAGATATCTATATCTTTTGTGTTCAACACTTTTGCCAAATCATTATGTAAGAAGTCCAAAATTGTCATTCTTTTACATCAGTCCATATTTGACGGGATTCTCATCAAGGCTAATGTGTGATATATCCATCCATAAGAAGAGTCTTTTTCACAATATACTAGTGTCTTCCATCAAGGAACTTCATTTAAGAGACCATTCCAAGAGTCCCACATCCATCAATTGTAGGCAACATGAAGAGCCATACCTTGCTTGATATTTGCCAATGTGAGCTAGGCTTTTTCTATGTTTTTGATAGATTAAGTTGAGAATTTTAAAAAACCTTGTTTGAGTGATTCAAACCCCTTCGATTTTTAAGAGATTCCAAAATCATATTTTTGTTAGATTCAAGAACATCAAGTTACTTCCTTGGAATTGGTTTGTTTCTTTCGTTTCCATTTGACGACTTTGTCCAAGTGACCTCGATTGCTTGTCCCTCAAACCTAAAAAATTTGTTTATTCATATCTTTGTGCACCTTCAATTACGCGTTTCAATCAAAATCCTTCAAGAATTCAACCAAACACAATATATTGTTTGGCATTGGAGTTCTTCGACATTGGCGACGATAACATGCGTGCAAAATGCGAGGGTCGGTTAGTGTGGTATTCGTGCAACGATGCAATGTCCTTCAACTATAGAAGGTTGGCGTCATGAGGTGCTATGAAGATGAAAAAGTGGCACGATGATAGACAATCATTAATTTTGGCACCATCATCACATTTCACTTTTTATGTGAACTCACATGCATTATAAACCTTTGCATGTGAGTTTGTAATGAAATTAGAAGATGGTATTTTAAGATAAGCTAGTTGAGTATTATATTTATTGAAGTTGAGTCTGTAAGTTATCAGGGTAAATTATGATAAAAGGGTATAACAAATATTTTTGGGTATTATAACGTCATGTGCACATAACATCTTATTCTTATATAATCGAATACATTGCTATCATGTGAGATACTAGTGCCAAAACTTGTCTCTTCTTCCGCCATAATTGAATTTGGTCAGCCTATTCTTCTCTACAAGAGGACAACTACTATGACGAGCGAAAGGAAGCTAAAAAAATCGATATACTTGACCCTCTTTGATTGTGACCGAAAAATAGACGAGTTCTTATTGTGATTTATCATCTACAATTTGTGGTATGTTTGAGTACTATACATTATAATATATTAAATCTAATAATGAGAGTTTGGCACTATTAATAAAGTAAGTTATTTTCATACATTATGTAATTCAATTTCCAAAATTCCCTTTTTCCCACCTTCTCTAGTCTTTTCTCACCTTCTCTCATCCCAAAAATACCTTTTCCCTTATAATGTGCAATTCAGGTCCTATTCGACATCATACAATTAATAATTGCAACAAATTATGATAGTTTAAAATCAATAATCCATGTTCGGGGTTCAATACAAAAAAACATTATTTTTTTTACCTTTTTCACTCAAATGTGATTTCCATCACACATTCCATATTATTTTCTTTACCAACTCATTTATCTTTCAATAATCTATTAAAACTATTATAATATATAAGGTACTATTAACCGAACAAACTCTTAACTTATACCGAACACCCCTTTGCCCTTACAACGAAAAATGGAAATTCGATAGCGAATAGTAGATGACACATCTGCTCCGCTTCGATTGAGGACGAAAAACTTAGGGTTATTTATCACAATTAGCCCATTTTTACGCAAATTGAAATGATAGAAGAAAAAGAGGAATGAGAAGAGTTATGTATCCTTGAACAAGGATGGGGGAGAATTATGAAGGCAAGCATTTAAATTGACGATATTTGATATTTTTGTAGCTCAAAACGCAATCTAACTATCATATGTATTTTCTATAAAAACAAAAAAACACATCTATTTGTACATGTTAAGCTCTATAATATAAAACGATTTTTCTAGTATGTTTTCATGGGGACATGTTAACAAGTTCAAATAGGAAATTATTTTTAAAATATTCCCTAAAAGATAATGGGTAAACCCTTACCAAAAAAATAAACTAATGAATAAACAAATTATTGCTAAAAATGGAGTTCTTATAGTGTGTCCATCGACACACACTAGAAAAAATCAATATAAAAAGGCCACTTCTATTTGGAGCTCACCCCATTTTGCTAATTTAAGCCCGCTCTATACATATATAAGAATTTTATTCCAATCTTTTCGAAAAAAGAATTTTATTCCAAAATTACAAACATGCCACCCTCATATTCTTCCTCACTTCCCAACCATCTCATTCCTGAAGAATCAGCCCCCTCTTTCACTTTGTACCACTAAACCTCCATCAATTCCGATCAAGAAGGTGCCACACTTGTAGAATCAATCAACCATCCATATACAAATATAAGTTTTATTGTTTGTTTACCCATTTTCGTTACTAGTTGTATAAATTTAGGTTTTCGGGTTTGGTTAAGTTTTTAAAATTGAATTTTGGCTATTATAGACTCGAATTTAAGTTATAGATTCGAAATTGTAAGTTTATAGATCAATAACATGTGTATTGGATATCATTTAGAAAGACTTACGTGTAAATTACATTCGATCAAGGTCGGTATCTCCAATGGTGAAGGGCGGAGAAGTCGACATTCTGATGGAGAAGACGACTTTCATCTGTGACGGATGGAACAACTCGCACCGTGACGGATGGAACGACTTCCACCATGACGGATGGAACGAGTTCCTCCTCGACGGATGGAACGAGTTCCTCCGTGACGGATGGAAGTGTTCTATCCGTCACAGATGTTTTTTTTTTCCTTTTGCATTTTCGTGATCAGTCGACGGACAAATTGAACACTTCCATGATCAATCGACATGCTAAATGAACTTATACATGTATTTTATTATTTATGTTGCAGAAGGGTGAGACTAGATCGGGGCGTGTATGCATTAGAGACGCATATCGTCAGACAAATCACCAATACGTGAGAACACGCCATAGGCTGACAAGAGGGCCAAACGCTTTGTATTCCGAGCAAATATCTAGCGAGGTCAATCCAACGTTCTACGAGATGCATGTTACATACGATATGCCTTCTACATAAGAGATGTTTGCTACATATATACGAGTCGTCGATTACATACTAGTCGTCCTTGATGGACAAGTTTCCTATACCATATGTGCCAAAGAGATGGGATGACAAAGACATAAAGGAATCGGCTCCTATTGCACACGATGATCCCCCAACTTCAGCTGCACGTCGAACCTGAAGACAGGTACCACAAAGACAAGGTAGAGGAGGGGGTGCAAAAAATAATCGATCTATTTCTGACTACGTCTTGCCGTGGAGGTCCTCGTGTGCCAGACATTTTGCATAGTTTTGATGCCCATGTTGCACACTATATTTATCAGGGCAAGCTAAATAAATTTATGAATCTGTAATTGATTTCATTGCTATTTAATTTTATTGCTTATATAACTAATAATTTGTTTTACAAGAGTGAAAATACTTACGGTTCAGTTAAAGGATGAATAGTTCAAAGCATGGAAGCTATATGACTTATGTCGATGGTGTATGCTCGCCAGAAGCAATGGCCTAACTCACTTGCAAGACATGATGTATGATCATATCAATGTGCCGCTGATTTTTGTGTTTATTGAGAGATGACAATTTGTTACAAACAAACACTTTGTGGGATTTTGAGTTTTCTTAGACCTTTATCGGACCTTTTTGTCGATGTATGTTTTATAAATCCTTTTGGATGATTAGTAGTATGATCAAATTAGACAAAAGAACTTGTGGTATTTCACGTTATCCTCTACATTTTGGTAAAATTGTGGTATTTTGTGTAATGGTGGTATCTTAAGTTGTGCTACTTTGTTGTAAGTTGCTTTCATCGCCTATATACACCATCGTCTAGCAATGTTCGATCGCAATAGAATCTGTTTGGTTGCCTCGGCACTTGCATGATGATGACGCATAATGGAACACATGAAAGCAATATTCAGGACAATACGAAACAACAGAATAGAATGCAAACAAAAATATCCATAAAACTACTACACGGGCAGCCAAAAGTACAAAAGTCATATCAAATGGAAATATGAAATGTCCTAACACAACAAAACCAAGCAAAACAAGACATCAAAGTAGGACAATGCACTAATCAGAATTTGACATATTCTTAATTGACTTGCGACCACGTTGGACTTTGGAAGAAGTCTTATACTCGTCTAAATGCAAAAGAAACTAGTCGATCAAATGAGACGTAGAGTCGTGATGATGATGATGATGGTGCCACAAGGTATATAGGTTCGACAGTGGTGAAACCCCAGACAAGGACACCTATAATATAAATTCTTCCATGTAGAAGTTAATCCTAAAATTTTCAGGAAAGACATCCCATGCTTGCACACAAATTAACATGTTCTTGTATAATAAAATAACATATTAATGACGAGATAATAAAGAGATGTGTGCGATAGTTACCTATTTGTACTGTAGGTGGAGTCCAACAATAATACATATGAAAATTCCTTAAGGAGTGATATGGAGTTCGGACTAACAAAAAAAGCATCGGTGACCTTATTGGTTTGAGGTCTCGCCCTATGCTCCGTAGATTTAGTTGTACTCTTTACATTCAAGGAGGAATTGTTGGACAATTGCTCTTCCTTCCTTCCATCCTATCCATTTGTACATTATACCGTTCATTTTACACTTGCTCCTTGCTAGTGTAGTTCAATGGGTACTCTACTTGTTCAATGTAGTTGCAATCTGGTTTGACGTACAATGTGTCTTTATCATCGACTCCATCAATCTCTTTTGCTCATTTATGAGCCTTCCATCCAATGCATGCCCGTATAAATTGGACTCAATCTCATGATTGTGAGTTCCGTGCATTACATCGATCTTCCATTATCATCTAAGATGCTCACGACACGTTAATTTGAAGGGACACCCACATTTCTTTGTCTTTGTCTTTGTACGGGCCCTCTTTTCTCCTCCTTTTGATGGGATGTGTGTTCCTTCTCTTTCATAGAGCAACATAGTCTTCCCAAGGTGTTGTTGATTCGATTTTATATCTCGATCAATTTTGATGCACGTGTTATTTTTAATCCTAATGTATTTAACCCACCCTTAATTGCCTTTTCCTTGGTGCAGAACACAGTACCGTGGTAAACAACTCATAATAATCAGCTGACAAATGGTTTACCTCCTCCACGGGGGACCTAAATTACGGTTGTGTATACAATGGTGGAAACCTAAATTGCTTCTGAGTATGATGTTCATGTACTCATGCAAATCTACTCTGAATGTGTGATATAGATGGATTCAGTAGTGCTTCTGTAGGTACATATCCAATGCCAAACACATACGCTAAATTTAATGTGTACAATGATGAAGACGTCTCAACTTGTGCAAACCCATCGTTAAGATTTAGGTTGTTAAGACCATTATAAACAACATTATCCTCCTATTAAAAAGGTAAAACAAATTAAGTGAGTTGCAGAACTTAAAGCAAATGAAATGGATTCTGTTATAGAGTCTAGTCCGTGATGGAGGAAGCTGCTCTCTCCGTCACGGACAAATGCTACCATTCGTCAAGAAGGGACACTCATGTCTGGGACGGAAGGAGAACTCTCATCCGTGATGGACCGAGCACTATCGTCCGTCACTGGCGGTTCGACAGTGTTCTTGCTTACATTTTTTAAAGGGTCAAATCATGGATGTAAACTTGCAAATTTTACAAGTTACAAACACTAACATTTACCTATAACTACTCTAAAACACAAACTTATGGTTAGAACAATATCAAGAAACAATCTATTTGTAACCACTATATTTAATCAAGTTAAAGTTTAGGCGTTTAACTTGCAAAATTGCAAATAAAGTAATACTAAAAGTTGCAAGTACATGTATTTGTAAGTTCTCTAAAAACTCAATGTATGTAGTTAGGACAAAAAAACTTACCTCATTATGATTAAACATCAATAATACATCTCTTTTACTCATTAGATGCGAGAAATCATCATTTGCCAAAATAGAAATATGAAGAAGAATAAGAGAGTTTTTGGGTTTAGGATGGAAGAGTAATTTGGTGAAAATATGTTTGAGAATCCCATAATCAATAATCAATCATATATAATATAAATTTGTCCTGTGTGAAAAGGTTGAGAAAATAGAGTAAAAATAGAATGGGAATCCATGGCCTATTAATTACACCTTTCAATTAAACAATTCCCTCATTTCTACCTTCATTTTCCTACCAATTTTACAACGTCCAGTCATGGAGGCTTTGGACAAGCTAGACAACAATATTCATTACAGATGTAACGTACTGTTATGGCTTGAAACTTAATTTAGCTTACACTATAACGCACTGTGCTGCCCTCTTAATGGCCTCAACTGTTTCAATTGTAAACAATTTTAAGGCACAAATTCAAAGAGCACGTTACAGTATGTATAGGCTAACTGCTTGTACCTCCTTTTAAGTTTGTTTCAATTGTAATCAAATTTAAGGCACAAATTCAAAGAACACGTTACAATATGTATAGGCTAACTGCTTGTAGTGAAAATAGGATGGGAATCCATGGCCTATTAATTACACCTTTCAATTAAACAATTCACCCATTTCTACCTTCCTTTTCCGACCAACTTTACAACGTCCAGTCATGGAGGCCTTGAACAAGCTGGACAACAATATTCATTACAAATGTAACGTACTGTTATGGCTTGAAACTTAATCTAGCTTACACTACACTTTGCTTCCCTCTTAATGGCCTCGACTGTTTCAATTGTAAACAGATTTAAGGCACAAATTCAAAGAGCACGTTACAGTATGTATAGGCTAACTACTTGTACCTCCTTTTAAATTTGTTTCAATTGTAATCAAATTTAAGGCACAAATTCAAAGAGCACATTACAGTATGTATAGGCTAACTGCTTGTACCTCCCTTTATATTTGAAGCCCCCTTGCATTAGAGCCACCGTATAAAGCAAATATCAACAGACACAAAGACTCCAATGTCTTCAAGCTCTTCCAAAAAATCGGCTTATAAGAGAAGAACTTTCCTACAATGCCAAAAAAAATGGAAGAGCTGCATGCAACCATGTACCTATCACAGAACGCGGACTAGATAGCAATCTATGACAACGTAATCAATGCAGTGAATAAGCAACCAGGAGAGTTCTTCTTTATTTATGGGGCAGGAAGAACAAGGAAAACTTACCTCTACAAGACAATAATGGCCCGTATAAGATCACAAGGGAACATCGTCCTTGCAGTAGCATCATCAGGTAAGTACTGAGTTCTGTTCGCCTTCTTCGGTAATATTTGCATCCCTATTCCATTGCTCATCAACGAAAAATACATGAAAAAATTAGTCTGCTAATGTCTATTACACACGTTGTAGATTTGTAAATTATTATGAATTGAAAGGCTTGAAGATTTTGCAATTTTAATGTCCTACGAATAATAACATTGCAATGTTGTTAACTACCTGGTGGTTAAATTCTGCCTTCATATATAAAGTAATATACCCCACCTATTCAATTATGCTCACCTCTAACACTTCTGCACCCGTAGGTATTGCTTCCCTTCTATTATCGGGTGGGCAGACAGCCCACAACAGGTTTCTAATCCCAATCGAGCTGCTTGATAATAGTACTTGTGGTATTAAACAAAACACTCAATTAGCCCAACTGATGCATGAAGTCAAACTCATTATTTGGGATGAAGCTCCAGTGACTCATAGAAATGCATTCGAGGCATTGAATAGAACATTACAAGACATCCAAAGCATCAAACAGGCAAACAACAAAACAAGCTGTTTGGCGGTATAACGGTACTACTAGGAGGAGATTTCAGGCAAATACTACCAGTCATCAGCAAAGGGAAACGACAAGACATTGTTCAAGCTTGCATCAACAACTCACCTATTTGGAGCCATTGTCAAGTGCTCACGTTAACATAGATCATGAGGGTGAATGACCAACGGGCCAATGGCGAAATTGACATTCACAAACAACAATTCAACAACTGGATTCAAAAGATCGGGGATGGAAATGCTGAAGCAATAATGCTAGACAATGAAGAGGAAAAAACATGGACTGAGATCCCACAAGAGTTCATAATTGCACCAGGGTCAAATCTGATTGAGCAACTAATTGACAAAGTCTTTCTAGATTTCATAGCAAACCAAACCAACCTATTATACCTCCAAGATAAAGCTATCTTGACCCCCTAAAATAAAGATGCAGATCAGATAAACAATTATATGTTCAAACGTCTACACGGACAAATGAAGACATACAAAAGCGCTGATGAGATTTGTAAGGCATCTACCGATGTGGCTGAACAAGAACATTTGTACCCACCCAAATTCTTAAACAACCAAGATTTCCCCAATACATTGCGATTACATTTCCATACACTATGCCTAATAAGTTGTAAAATCAACAACTGATGAAAATAACATGGATATTAAATTACAGGAATCCCACCACACGCACTTTAACTGAAGGAAGGGTTGTCGGTGAAGCTTCTTAGGAATGTCAACCCTTCACAAGGATTGTGGAACGGGACCCGTCTAATCATTATGCATTTGGGGAGTGGTTTGTTGAGGCTGAGATTATAATGGGCACGTTCTTAGGAAATAAAGTCCTAATTCCTAGGATAACACTATGCGCCACCCAATCAAAATGGCCATTCGTAATGAAACGTCGTCAATTCCCACTCAAAGCTTGCTATGCTATGATTATCAATAAAAGCCAGGGGCAATCACTAAAGCATGTGGGGTTGTATTTACCAAGACCAGTTTTCTTCCACGGCCAGCTCTATGTGGAAATTTCTCGAGTGACAAACCCACAAGGACTCAGTATATTGTTACTACAAACGGGGAAGAGCCGACTAACTACACACAGAATATAGTTTTCAGAGAGGCATTCAACAACTTGGTCACCGAAATGAATGTAAGTACTACAACCCACTATTTAAAAATAGGCAAAAAACCTGCTGAAATTTATCAACTTGCAAGAAATGATTAGCATACAAGATTATAATGTCACAAAAGGATTTCTTGGTGCACAATATGACAAGCATGTTATAACGCTTTTAGTATAGCTTTCTTACATTTATTTCATCATGCACCAAGTCTAGCAGCACATGATACTAGACATTTGGCACCATTGGAAAGCAGGAATTGCATATCAAACAATCTGGCAAACATCAGCTATGGGAAAATAGTATTTACCTCAAAACTGCGCCTTGAGGGTCCTTTGATGCTCATGAAACCAATGAGCTCTAGAAGAAGAGCTTCCTTAGCTTAATCAAATTGGCTTCTACTGTTGCAGGTTTTGCTGCTTTGGATATTCCTCAGTTGCTTCATTTGCCAGCTTTCATGAGGAGCGACATGCTCTTTCAAAGGGGTACATTGTTGCAAAGGATTCCAATATTAGGTTTCACTCCCAAGGCTTTTTCCATTGCCCCCAAATGGAGCTTTTCATACAGGTAAAGTTTGATTCAAGACAATAGCTTTCTGAGTTATCAAAGCGTAGAAATATAAGCAAGCATCATATCATTATGTACACAACCAAAATTACTGTTAATCCTGAATTATTGGCAGTTCTTTTTGGAAATTTATTATACCTGGCACTGTTAGGCATATTTATCATAAGAAAGATTTTGGGTGAGGAAATAACCTCCATTTTTGTCAGAAATTCTTTTACTGTAGGACAGAGACGACAATGTGTTGAGCATTTGGTTTGATTAAGCCTTCTTTAACACCATTATCGAAAATCTGAAGCACAGTGTCGTAGTAACCATCAACATTTAAAATGCCAACCTGCAAAGAGGATTTTTGACTTTACAGCCTTAGCCAAAGTACCAATGTTCATATGGCTAAACAAAATTTTGGATTAGATGCTAATACTACCGGCTTCCTATGGATTCCAAGCTGCCACCATGTTATCATCTCTAGAAACTCTTCCATTGTTCCGTATCCTCCTAGGCAATTAGAGAGCACAAATGAGACTACTATTACAAGTAGGTATGACATTATAGCCTAATTTATGTACCACGAAGAGCGATAAAGGCCTCCGATTCTTCAGCCATGATTGCCTTTCTCTTATGCATATACAACTCTTACTTCTCCAACAACTTCATCTGATATCTAATGATTTTACCAAACTTCATTAGAGACTACAAGTAAAGCAAGAATGTAATGACCACATTGCCAAATGAACAAGTTCCTCAAATTATGTAAAGATGAGAGTTGAGACAGATCATCAGGTGAAGGAACAAAACCAAAAGGCAAATGTTTACAAGGCAAATTGACATACTTCCAATAGGCATGGTTCATATAGGTGAAATGAACATATGCTAAAAATTAAGGGAAAAAAGGAATGCAAATAGAAGCTCAATGGTAACAACTTTGATGATTAGATGTTGGAATACCTTAATAGGCATCAGAGCTCTTGAAATGACCCTGCACTAACAAAGAAATTTAAGCATAAATGAAATTTTAGAGATCTGTTCAACTAATGTCAAGATGAAATGAACAAGAGTTGACTCGACAAGAAGCTTAGCAATCAGATTAAAAATTGGAAAGGGATAAACATACTCGACTTAGTCTGAAGCAAAGAGCGGCCTGTAGAAGCATGAGATTCCAAAACGGCATCAATTGCAACCCATGATTTTCCTTTCACTACCACCTACGAACAAATAACACCTCAAGGGCATGCGTTGGACACGAGCTTGGCAACCTTGAGCAACTTCTCAGGCTCGCGTGATGGCTCTTGGATGATGGCCATGTCAATAATGGGACAAGGAAGTGTTGTTGTGTGTGGGGAGCTGAAAAACGAGAGTGGCAGCTGAACTTTTCCCGGGAGCAGAGAGCCGGCATTATAGAGGAGAGAGATGAGAGCCTTTAACTACATTTTCCTTTTTGGGGAAGAGTTGTAATAGGACCTAACCAAGGTCAATGTGATAAGCTTAATTACGCTAGCTAGATAGGTATAATTCTTACACTTTCTAAATTAGTCATTATTACCTCAAAGGAAATAATTTATTAGTTACAAATATATTTAAATGGTTGGATATATGAGGATTTTTTATATAGACACGTTATAAAAGAGATAACAAGTTTGGGAATTTATTTTACTCTTCATTTTATATTCTATATTAAAAAAACACCAATTTTGTTTAAAAAAAATACCGACAACAACAGGTTATATAGCAGACTAACATGCCAATTGCATTACCCCGCACAATCTATCTTGCAACTGATTACAACATATGCTCCTTTACATTGACAAACCACAAAACAAGGTGGAGTAAAAAACATGACATATATACGATATGCTTATACACAATCAATTATAGCAGGGAAATCTCACATTGTAGTTGTCATAATCAACTTTTTACTCTATGACATGGGATTTCTTCAGATCCCAAGGACAACCAATATTAAATTTATAAATACAATACCATTTTAATTCAGGAAAAATAAAATCAGACAAACACTCCAACACATACGTGTTTTCGCACCATGGTCCACCTGGTGTGGCAAATTGAGGAAAAAACAAAAACAAACTCAAACAAAACACAACTATGTACATAACAAGATACACAAATCTCAAATGACCCTCAAGTGCCAAACCAGCCAAATCTCCCACATAAACTCAACAACACATCAATTTAGGTCATCCTCGGTCCCAACTAACGACAACTACTTACCACACATCCAATCACCAATACAATGAGCCCACAACAAATATAAAAATTGCCTCGTGCGTAGCACGGGGCTCCAATTTCTAGTATATGAAGAGGTTTGGATAATTAAATTATGTTAGGTAGGGACAAGTAACATTTAATGCGACACTTATACTTTATGTTTCCTCCATCAAGTACGGACATGTTTCCTCCATCATAGGCGGATTGTATTCCTCCATCACGGATGGATTGCATTCCTTCATCATGAACGGACTGCGTTCCTCCATCACGGACGAACGACGTTCCTCCATTAAAGGACGGACTGCGTTCCTCTGTAATGAACGAAGACAAGTCGCTGAAAGGAAATATAGTGTGTTCTCCAAATACCAAGCGTGTATAAAAAATGGTTTTCTAGTGTGTGCCCATGGGCACACGCTATGAATCCAAATTTGGAAATTATTTCAAAACTTTTCCTTAATTGGAATGGATAAACCCTTAGAAAAAAGAAGTTAAATTAGTGGTTAAACAATATTATTGCAAAACATGGAATTATTATTGTGTACCCATTGACACACACTAGAAATAATCTATAAAAATGCACATTAAAACTTAGCGCATCAATATTTAGTTATCGGTTTTACTAATGTGTACCCATGGGCACATGCTAAGAGTTTAAATTTGGAAATTATTTCCAAACTATTTCCTAAAGTAGAAGGTGTAAACCCTTCGAAAAAAAGTAAACCTAGTGGCTAAAAAATATTTTTGCTAAATATGGAATTTTTATTGTATGTTCATAGACACACATTAGAAAAAACCTTTTGATATTTACCCTTTCAATAAACCTGAATATGCAAATGTCGCAATACATGGCTCATTCAAGGGTGAAACACAAAACCCAAATGTCACAATAAATGTTACTTGTCCCCATCTAACATAATTAAATTACCCCCTTTATATATTACGGCAAACACTCTTCCACCTTCAAACAAAAATTCCCCCACCTTCAAACAAAAGCAATCTCTTATGTTATGGCACATCATGATGATTTCTATGCCACCAAGTGTGATGGGAATGATTCATTCATGTTTAATCACAACGAGGTTAGTTTCTTTTGTTTTTACTTCAAACCTGAGTTATGTGTTGTTCTAGTCATAATTGTTTTACTTCAAAGCATGAAAGTTTTGATTTTTACTTATTAAAAGTCCAAACTTTAACTAGATTAAAGATAGTTGTTACAAATAGATTGTTTTTTGATGTTGTTCTAGTCATAAATGTGTGTTTTAGGGTAGTTATAGTATAATTTTTAGTGTTTGTAACTTGCAAGAAAAAAACCAGTCGGCCCGTAGAAAAAAAAACAGTCGAAATCGTAGGGAGAAAGTGTAAAAAAATTAGCTTTGTCTGTGAAGGACAAAACTGTTTTGTCTATCACGGAGAGAACATCTCCTTCCGTGAAGGACGGAAAGGCTCCATCCGTGATGGATGGAAAGGCTCCGTTTGTGATGGACGGAGTTGTTCTCTTCGTGACGGAGAGAATAGCTTTGTCCTTCACGGAGGGATTATCTTCGTCCTTCACGAACAAATTTACTTTACAGAAACTATTTTTTTTTTGTTTTACTATAACTCACTAATTTTTTTGAACAGGAAAATAATGAACTTTATATTGGTCTTAACGACCTAAGCCTTAATGACGAGTTTGCATCAACATCACTAAATGTGACATCTTCTTCGTACACACTCAGCGATGGATTTGTACCATCAGAATCAACTCCAAATTTTACACTTGATGATGGATTTGGCAATGGATTCCTCAGAATCAATTTCGACTTTTACACTTGACGATGTATTTGACAATGGATTTGTATCCTCACTTCCGAATGTATCGACATCAAAGATTCGTAGTGGTTGTCTACGAGTAAAGACACTACTTACTCAACCGCAGTTTGGGCTCCCACCATTGCACACACAACCACAGTTTGGGGTGCCCTTAGATGATGTAAACCAAGTTTCAGCTGATTATTCTGAGTTGTTTACTATAGATATTGTGTTCTGCACCGGGGATAAGACAATTAAGTTGGTTAAAGAGACTGGGTTTCAAAATAACATGTGCATCAAGATTAGCCGAGATAGAAAATCAAATGATCGTCATCTTGGGAAGACTATGTTGTTGTGTGAAAGAGAAGGAATGTACACCCCATCTAAAGGAGGAGAAAACAGAGTCCATGAAAACACAAAGACAATGAAATGTGGGTGTCCTTTCAAATTGATGTGTCGTGAACATCCTAGAGGCTCATGGAAGATCGATGTTGTACATGGAACTCACAACCATGAGATTGGGTCCAGTTTATATGGGCATGCATTTGCTGGCAGGGTCACAGATGAGCAGAAGAGATTGGTGTAGTCGATGACAAAGACACATTTTATGCCAACCTAGATTGCAACAGCACTGAACGAGTTCCCAGGGAACTGCACTGGAAAGAAGCAAGTGTATAATGAGCGGTACAATGTACGAAGGGCTGGGATGGAAGGAAGAACAGTTGTCCAACAATTCTTCCTCAAATGTAATGAGTACAACTATTATATGGAGCATAAGGCGGACCCTAAAACCAATAAGATCACTGACGTTTTTTTGCCAGCCCGGAATCCATATCACTCCTCAAGGCATTTCCATATGTATTATTGTTGGGCTCTACCTACAGTACAAACAGGTAACCATCACGCACATCTCTTTATTTTATAGTTATTAATATGTTATTTTATTATACAATAACGTATTAATTTGTGTGCAGATATGAGATGCCTTTCATGGAAATTATAGGATTCACTTCTACATGGAAGAATTACAATGTAGCGGGGGCATTTTTGGAACATGAGAAGGAAGAAAACTACTTGTGGGCTATAAAGCAGCCCGCCAAACTTTGTGGGCTTGTGCATAAAACACCTACATGCATAGTGACAGATCGAGAGCTTGCCTTGATGAATGCGGCGGATGAAATATTCCCAAAGGCAAAGTACATTCTATGTAGGCGTCATGTATACAAGAACATCAAGGCCAAAACTAAGAAAATCATCAAGCATGCTGACACTGCTACAAGGTTTGCAAATGCTTATATGGAGTTATTTAAGGAAAACATTGTGGAGGTGTACGAGTGAAGTTTGTGTAAGATTGAGGTTGAATGGAGCACTAGGAAAAGCCTGCTTCAGTATGTCCGAAACCAGTTGCTTGAACCGTATAGGGAAAAAATTGTGTCGGCTTGGACGGATACGGTTTTGACATTGGGAACTACCACGACAAACAGGTTTGTGCAATATAATATATTCAATGCATTTTTATCAAGCCTATACACAGACAAAATATGATTATATGTACTTTCTATTATTTCAACTGTAGGGTTGAAGGAGAACACTAGTCTTTGAAAAACTTCTTGACTACTCCACATGGTAGGTTAGACACAGAAATAGGTCAGTATGATTCCTTAATGCGCATCCAAGTAAATGAGATCAAGGCAACCTTCAACATCAGTCGCCTGAAGATGATATGTATGGTGACAGTAGCAGATGTTTTCAAGCAGTTGAAGTACAAGGTCTCTAACGAAGCCATGAAGCGCTGGATGAATGAATACAAGTGTGGGAAAGATCCATTTTTTTTACCCCACTTGCAAATGACATATGTCTGTGAAGGATGGGTTATAGTGTGTCCATAAGATTGCACGATGGGTGGAGCATCAAATACCTATCCCACTTAAAGTTGTGCATAGCTTTTAGAGACAGTTGGAATTGGAAGTCATGCAAAATGAAGAAGATGAAGGGTAAAAGTGCAAAGTTGTCAGATCGCTGATGGGTGATTTCTATAGTAATGACTTCCGTACTTTGTCAACTAATCAAAAAATTAAATGTGCCAATGCAGTTTTAGAGTTAGCTCATCCAGAGAGGACTAGTCTACAAGAACAGACAGTTGTGAATACTAAGGGATAGCCAAATGGAGCTCTAAATAAAAAGACTTCCTTCTTCGTGGGAGCTCATTGAGCAAGAGTTGAACCAAACACCTCCAAAGAAGCAATGAGGTAGGACCCTAAAGCACCTAGATTCCCGAGCACACCATCTCAGATCAGACCTCCTATGCCTCCAATGTCTCAGGTTAGAGCTCCCCCGGTACAAGTGTCTCCTCTTAGAGCTCCCACACCCCGGGTGCAGTCGAACTGACCTATTTCTGGGTTCCCATGGTTTGATATCATTTCGATGTGTACGCATACACACTTGACCACTTACCATTCTATTCTACCGAATGGAAACTATGGATACAGAGCAATTGCAGAATCTCTAGGGCTTAGACAAGACAAATGGCCCTACGTCAGACAAAGCATGATTGATAAGCTGGATGAATATCCATTTATGTTTGAAAAAGCTTTATTTCATTATAACTTAGCTTTCTTGCGACAGGCCCTTGATCATTTTGGGTTGGGGTTTTCCCCAAACGATACTTGGTTTGGAGTTCCACACATGGGCTTCCTGGTCGCTACTACATTCAATTGTGCCTTTGTCGTGTTGGGTGCCTCGAAGCAGACTTTTCTGCCTCTAAATGTTCCCATGGATCAGTCCAAAGTCACGACGATTTAGACAATCTGAATCTGTTTGTCAAAAGCGGAGGCTCATTACATTTCGGTATATTACTAACCTTCGTACAACTTTGGAGTAAATATTTTTTTAAATACAAGTACATGCTTTTCATATTGTAGGTGTCCATGTCTGAGAATTCATCATTATCGGAACTATATACCTTGTAACAGAGATACCATCAGGACTCTGCGTCTCCTTTGATCAATCGGTTTCTTTTGCGTTTCCACGAGTACAAGGATGTCAATTATGGTCGCAAGTCAATTTAGAATGTCTCAGATGACTAGTTTTGATTGTTTTGTTTTTGTGTCACAATATTTTATACTTTCCCGATTGATAATACTTTTGTACTTTTGGCCGCTTGCATAGCGGTTTTATGGATCATTTGTCTAATTTGATCATACTACTAATCATCCAAAATGATTAATCAGACATACATATACAAAAAGGTTCGATAAAGGTCTAAACAAACTAAAACATCCCACAAAGAGTGTGTCAAACAAACTACCACACACACTAATCATCATCAGAATCATCATCTGGAACATAACGACTGCAAGAACTGGCCTCAAAAGTTGATGGGGGTATATCGCCTCTTAGCTCACGTAAATACCTCCTGATGGCCTCACGAATATCTACGGGGCATGTATCTACGTCTGCAAATGGGGAGAGCAACTCCATGACACGTCCAATGCTCTACACATATATGAAATAATAAATATAGCTATGAATTTTATTTGATATTTGAGACATAAGTGTGAAAGACATTTTCACCTGAGAACGTGCATCCTTTCGGTCATGATATGTGGGCTCGACGGTAGCATCAGGAGGGGGAGAGACATACATGTGTGTGAGAGGCTCGTACCACGACATGTAATATGTGCTGCACTCAAACCCATGTATCACAGGAGGGCCCATCATCTCGAGCCTAATGGAGTGCAAGTTCCTGTGTGAGAGGCTCGTACCACGCCATGTAATCAGTGGTTCTATTACTTTTCCTGGTACCCCCTGAACACAGCTGACCTGTCTCGCGACACAATCTAGCATGTATGGCTCGGATTTGGACAAGAATGATATCACACCATGAAATCTGGAAGGGGCTAGGCCTGGACTAAAATCAAGCTCTCCATAGGGTTTCCAGTTAACCTAACAAAAAACAAAGTTTATAACTCAATTACACGATTGTTTTTTAACATAAATGTGAAACAAAAACAGTAAAGTACTTACATCTGCTGCAGACATACAATCAAGCTATGCTCTGTAATTGTGCATTTCACTAGGTATATTAGTTGACTTGGTTGTACCACTCCATCGCACAACATATGGCACATTACCATCCCACAAATGATTCTGTATAGGACAAAATGAGGGAAAGTACTGATAGATCCATGCATGTACAGATATATATGTATTGGCACAAGTACTTCAATAATTAAAAGTATGACATGATATACAAACATAAAAAATACAATAAATTTGTTACTTGCAATTAGGTGGTACATGTAGACATCACTCGACAACCAAAACGTGAACACTCTCCTAGAGCTCAATACAGATGTGCAAGAGCAACCGATCCCCATGAACTAGTCTGAACAATCACGAGATCTTGTTCAGGGCCCAAATATGCTACGGGAATCCGATGTTGTGACTTGTCTGGAAAGAGCGTGGAACCAATGAGGTATAACATATAACCTGAAGCGACGACCTCTGGATAGTCCTGCATTTCCGGGCTCAGGCAATGTTTGCGCAGTGCCTCATGTTTGTATCCTCGACTCTCAGCCTCTAAGGTAGACATCATTTTTGGTGTCATCCTAAAGAACTTCGTTGCCCATGCACCTTGTAGGCATCTCAAACTTTTCATGTCCATCACCCTTTCAGAAAGCGGTTGTATAATTGCATCTCCATTTATGCTGATACCCAGGATGAGACACACATCATGGAGAGTAATCATCATCTCTCCCCATGGCATGTGGAAAGTGTTGGTATCTGGCTACCATCTTTCAATAAACGCATAAATTAGCGGCACATTGATATGATCATACATAGTGTTCTGTAGGTGAGTAAGGCTGCTGCTTCTGGCGAGCATACACCATGGAGATACATCATCCAACCTCCATGCTTTCAATTGTTCATCCCTTAACTGAACCGTTAGTGTCTTTCGCTCATGTGAAACAAATAACAATGAAATGATGGAAGTAGAAGCAATAAATTAAATAACAACAATTAAATTAAATAATAGTTAAATCAATTACAGATTCATAAATTTACTTACCTTGCCCTGATAAATATGGTGTGCCACATGAGCTTCGAAACTATGCAAAAGTCCTGGCACACGAGGGCCTTCACCGCAAGACGTAGTTAGAAATGGATCTATTATTTTTCCACCCGCTCCTCTATCATGTCTTCGTGGTGCATGTCTTCGTGTTTGACGTGCAACTGGAGCCGAGGGATCATCCTGTTCAGCTGAAGTTGGGCGATCATCGTGTGTAGCTGAAGCTGAGGGATCATCGTGTGCAGAAACAGCTGGTTCCTCTACGTCTCTCTCACCCCCTCGCTCTAGCACATATGGTACAAGAAACTCGTCCGTCAAGGACGGCTCGTAAGTAAGTGGTGGCTCGTATGCTACAGGCATCTGATATGTTGCAGGCATCTCATATGTTGCAGGCATCTGATATGCAGCAGGCATCTCGTAGGTATTAGGCATCTCGTACATAGCAGGATACTCGTATGCAGGAGCAATCGCGTATGTAACAGGCGGCTCGTCGAAAGAAGGCCCAACATCACTCGGTGTTGGCTTTTGAAACATAGCTTCTGACCCTTTTGACGGCCTACGGCGTGTTCGGACATACTGACAATCCATCTGGCGATTTGTTTCTCTTCTACGAGCACGCCCCGATCTAGTCTCATCCATCTGCAACATAATACATAAGTTCATTTTGTCCGTAGATTGACCACGGAAAGTAGAAGCGAAAACTATAAAAAAAACATTCGTGAACCCATCTCATCTGTGACGGACGAAAGCATTTCCTCCATCATGGATGCAACGCTTCACGGACGAATGCGTCTCGTCTGTCACGGACGAAAGCATCTCCTTCGTCACGGGCGGTAGTCGTCTTCTACATTAGAAGACGAGTTCTATAGTTCGTGAATTCGTAAAAACATATCCTTACCACGACCAACGAACAATAATAAAATCAACCCAAAATCTATCTACATAATATCCATTATACATTTTATTCATCTATAAACCTAAAACTTCAAATCTATAAGACAAACCAGGTCAAGAATACCCAAAATTCAATCTTAAAATTTTACTTAAACCCTAAGTACGAATTTACCCAAAAAAATGATAAACTTACATTTTCTTGGAAATGGTTGATTGATTCTTAAGTGTGACACCTCCTTGATTCAAATTGATGTCAATTTAGTGGCTAAGTGAGGAAGAAAGGGTTGATTTTTTATGGTTTGTGAGATGAGAAATGGAAGAAAAGAAGAGAGGTGGGAGATAGGAACTAAAAGTGAGGAAGGAAATGAGGGTGGTAGGATTATAAATTTAGAATAATTTCTTATATATGTGTAGAGAGGGTTCTATTTAGCAATGACGTAAATAAAACAACCTTAATCCATTTTTACGTTTCCATGCCAATTGCATTTGGTTAGATGTTCTCAATCCATATATGAGTTCGTAACCATTATATAGGATAACCATTTAATAAAATGCTAGACCTACGTGTCGACACCACGTTCAATTCGCCTACGTGTTATCACTCATCCAACTATCATTCGCCACATCATCTATCCTTTTTGGAAAAAAATATAACAATGAGTCCGGATTAAATTTAATTAAAAATGAAAGTATGAAATTTGAATATGGTAATTAATCTTAATAAGATTTTTGAAATTTATTAATTGATTTTATATAATAAAGGTAAATTCCTATTTACATATATCCTCATTAAGCGTATCGAATTCTACAAAATTAATAAACCCTTATCATGACTTGATGGATACAAATGTGTAGTTAGTATTTATTAGGAGAGTTGTTAATTATAATTAGATTTTACGATTTTAAATAAAATAACAATTTTATCTTTAATATGCATATGTTTATTTGTCTATAATGCGCACATGTTAACAACTGAAAGAAAATAATTGTAGACAAAATATAAGATCTATTTAATGAGAATATGATAAGAAGAAAACTTACGTAGAAAATCAAACCAAAACTATGATAATATGCATTATGATAAGAAGAAAAAATTTTATGTAAAAAATTCAATAATACGCACATATATTTTTTGATAAGATTATGATAAGATGAAGAAAATTATGTTTTTTGTAAACTTAAATGGTTAATTATATTTTTTTATCAAATATCAAAGTAAAATTACAATCAAAATAAATGCAATAATTCTGCCTAATTTCGTTATCCTTATTGAAAATTAGTTTTTTAACAAAATTGTCCAAATTATTTCTAGAGTTATATATATTTTAGGTTCATATTCTTTAGAAGAAAAATATAGTTAAACAAAAATGGGTTGTGGCTGTAACCCATATTTAAAAGTAAAAAATTATAGTATAAGATGACAATTGAATAAAATAAAATCATAAGTAAAAGTTAGTATATTGATAACATATTTCAAATTTATTTTATCATATTGAAAACATTCATAATTATAATTTTTATCCTTTTTTACAAAAAAAACGTAATAATTTGTAAGAAAATAAATTTAGCAGACACCGTATGATTGATAAATTTATCAATAGTGAGAAAATTTGATAAGGGTAATTTTTTTATCAATTGTAATTAGACCTGTCAAAAACCAACCCAATCCACGAGAAACCAGAAAGAGAAAAAATGAAAACACTCCCCTGTAAACCCTAACTCTCACTTGGACAACCAGGCGGCACCAGTATCGGCGCCGGCACCGTTGGGTGGCTGGGCGGCTTGGTGGCTGAGGTAGCTTGGCCTGAGATGTTACACTTTTCTTGCATTGGTGCACTTGTTCTTATAATGTCCATTTTGCCCACAATTAGAGCACTTGGTCTGCCCCACTATTCTGATTTTCTTGGTCTTGCTTGGTACATCTTCTCCAGGCTCTCTTCTTTTGTTTTTCCTTGGCCTTCCAGGTTGCACTATGAACTTTGGTGGTTCTGGATGAGGGTGACTAGTCCTCTCCCACTGAGATTCTCCTGGCATTGGGTTGATCATCTCCTTGTAAGCCAGTAAGTAGGCCTTCTTAGTGTAACATTTATGCACAAACTCCTCTATATTATGCCTATCCTTCATGATGCAACACATAGCATGAGGACAAGGGATACCAGTGAGATCCCACTTATTACAACCACATCTTTTTAACCCCAAGTCAACAACATAGGTCCTCCCTAAGTGATCAACCTCAAACCTATCTCCTCTACCCCACCAAGGTACACAATTCCTAGTACCTTCTTCCTTGGCCAACTCTATCTTCTTCTTTGCCTTTGGTGTGAATATCCCTCATACTTTGTCATTCCTTCACGCTTAGCAACAAATCTTTTCATTAGTTGCCTCCTAATCCATTCACACATGGACATCAAAGGCTTCTCTCTTGCACGCAAAATATATGCATTAAAGCTCGCACAGACATTGTTAAGAAGCATATCAGACTTGGTATCATGCTTGAAACCATGTCTTGACCATGTTTTTGGATTTGAATCAATCAAGTATTTATATGCCCCTTCATCTAATTTCCTCACATCATCTATAGCATCCAAAAAGGCTGGTTCATTGCAGGCCCTTGCAGCTGCCCATATTGCATCTTTGAATGCCTTTCTTGGCCATCTAGACTTGAAGTTATTGTAAAGATGTCTCACACAAACTCTTGTCTCAGCCATGGGAACAACTTGATTCAATGCCTCTATTAATCCCTACATAAATAAGTACATGTTAGTGTAGGTTTATAAACATAAGAAATGATAGCAAATTGATCACTTTACCTTTTGTCTGTCAGACATGAATGTAGGATTGCTTTCTCCAATATCCCTCATTAAAATGTCTAAGAACCAAATCCAAGTGTCCTTCTTCTCTGCTTCTACAACATCAAAGGCAATGGGATATATATTGTCATTCCCATCCTTCCCTACTTCCACCAACACATGACCAGTGTATGCACCCTTCAGATGGCAGCCATCAAGGCCTATTATTGGTCTACAACCCTTTATGAAACCCTGCTTATAAGCATCAAAGCACACATATAGCCTCTCAAAAAGTGGTTTCTCTGGATTGTCTAGACCAACCTTCACAAAGCTAGATGTGTCGGGATTCCACCTTCTCAAATTGTTGCATAATCCCACACCCTGCCATACTGTGCCTTAGCATCCCCTTGTGTCATGAGCATTGCTCTAAGCCTTCCTTTCCATGCTTGATTGTATGAGATATGAACATTATGATCCTTTTCACAACATTAATAAATGCAGAAACTTTCCAGGTAGGATCATCCCTATAGTGCTCCAAGTACCTCTCAGCTAGCCATTGAGATGTCAATTTAGTGTTTTCATGCTGCCATCCACAATCATGCTTTCCATTCCATGATTTCAACTGGAAACTGCCATCAGATCCCATTTTCCTGGCACAGGCTTTGAAACCACAAAACACTTTCTTGCACACACACTTTTTCCTAGAATGTTTCATACTACAATCACATTTCTTTTTACAGTAAGCAGATATCTTAGTCTTGTCATTGTGGAGATAGTAATAATCACCACCATTTTCTATGGAGTATTGTCTTAAAGCTTTTCTGAATACATAATTGGAAGAAAAAATCATGCCAGTCTTGAAAACAATTTTTTTCTTAAAGTCAACAAGAGGATTAAACTCTGGATACCTTTTCTTTTTAGTACCATCAGAATCACTAAGACTCTTCAAATCATCTGAATCATCTACAAATATCTCATCATGCAATTCATCATCACCACCATTAAGGTTGAAGCAACCATCACTTAACCCACCATGTAACCGATAAGCATCTGGATCTACATTTTCTTCAAACAAATCACCATCTTCATCTTCACTTTAAGAGAATTTAAAATCACTATCTGAGGAAGAACTCTCAGCCCCAACAATATCATATGTCTCTAAATCTAAATCTCTCTCTGAAATAGAGTCTCCCTCTGAATTTTCATCTCCCTCAACTACAGGATCTGGGATTTCGGTTGCAGGAGTTTTTTTGGTGTTGGGTTGAGGAGTTTTTAGGGTTGCACTCTTTCTACTCCTAGTCACAGGCTTATCCTTCACCACAGGTGTTTGGGCCTTAGTCACAGGCTTATCCTTCACCACAGAAGGTGTTTGGGCCTCAGTCACAGGCTTATCCTTCACCACAGAAGGTGTTTGGGTTTCAGTCACCACAGATTCACAAATGGGCTCAGATATTGGGCCTTGGTTTCTCAAGTCAGTTGGACTAAGCTCATCACCTTGGACAATATACAAATGCATAAGATTGTCCTTCCCAATAGAACTAACCATTTCCATCACAGTCCTATCATTATCTAATAACTTAAGGCCTTTGTCAAGAGTCATACCAGCCTGTGAGAACCACATCTCTTTAATGTGGTTCAAACCAACATCTTCCTTAAACATACTTTCCAAGACTACTTTAGACACCATATCAGGATCAACATTTCTATAGTAATGGACTTTGCCTTTTCTGTATAACACTGCATTCTGCGTTGATTTGTAAAATGAACCATCATATAGAAGTCTAAAATGAATGCTCATATCTGTCACTGGCACAACAATAAATATTGGGCTAATTCAGTGAACAACCATAGAATAAGGCAACAATAAAATAAGGCAACAATTTGCACACTTACTGAGATGCATTTCAGTCAATGAATAAAAAATGTTCACATGACCCTAAACCAATGTCCCCACTTGCAATAAATTTTGTCCACATACTGGACCTTTACAGATAAGAGAATCTTTCATGAATACAGTGACAACAAATGGAAAACAAGACAGATAAGTAAAGGGGTAAATTCACAGCAATAGAGGATTCACCTGTCACACAATTTTCTTCTCGTGAAAACCTAAACCCTAAATTTCCCAATTCCTATTTCCAATTCCAAATCAACTGTATTCAAAGAGAAATTAGGGATTCAAATACTTACCTAGAAATAGCCCGTCGATTTCACTGGTAAGCTCCACTGCAATGGAAATAGCCTCGTAGACTTCACCAGTTCATCCCCTTCGTTTACCTTCAGAGGAAATCGCTCCACTTCACCAGTTCATCCACTCCCCAATTTTTCCCCACTGGACTTCACCAATTTTGCCCCAAATTTCCCCCCGACAAAGCTCCACTAGACTTCACCAATTTCGCCCCGACTTTACCAGTTCATCTAATTGCTCAAAATCTTCAGCTCCACTTGAAATCAACTACAAATCGCCCCAATTCAAGTCAATCGCCCCAATCGATTAGTTAGGGTTCTACTAAATAGAGAGAGAGAGAGAGAGAGAGAGAGAGAGAGAGAGAGAGAGAGAGAGAGAGAGAGAGAGAGAGAGAGAGAGAGAGAGAGAGAGAGAGAGAGAGAGAGAGAGAGAGAGAGAGAGAGAGAGAGAGCAGTGGGTTTCAAATGTTTACCCAAAAAAATTAACCCCAAAATTTAACCCAAAAGTAATAAAATAAGAGGAAAAAAGAAAAGGGGAAATTTCATTCAACCGCACGCGCGTCCACTCGCCAATCGCCGCGCGTTGACGGTTTTTTGACGGATCCTGGGGTAGGGTGGAGTTTCGTTAACGGAGCATGATACTCGGGTGGTTTCCGGTAATATCGAATTAAAGGGGTGGTTTTGGGCAATATGACCCTTTCAACGAATGGTTTTCGATAATTGACCCATACGAATAATGCATGTCAATGTTGTTCGTAATTTTGTCACATGGTATAATTCTATTATTGGAATGAACAAATAAAATGTCAGTTAAGTTTAGTTATAGCAGTTTCCTCCATTTCCTATAAATTGAAACCTGATCATAGGGCGGTTGCGGGCTTAGGACAAAAAGTATATCTACTGACCAATCCACATATAACCCAAAAGTATATATCAAATACATGAGATTAGAGCTGGTCCATCTACTGACCAATCCACATATAACCCAAAAGAAGCAAGTGTATAGACCAGCTACATTAGTGTTAAACACACTACAAAAAGGAACACAAAAGAATTTAACTACTTAGAGAGCACTAAAAGTATTCGTGTTTCAGAAGACCATCAAAAGAAAATCTAACCAATAAATTGAAACTTGATCATGTGGCGGATACGGGGTTAGGACAATTTCGTGAGACGAGGGTGCCACAACTTCAACACCTTCTCCTCAGACCCCTATATTCTCCATGTGACGGGATTCTTTTCTTCCTTGGTCTTCCTGATTTCCTCCTAACTTTCGGGGGAGAGCATTCTTTATTAAAGACAATTTCAGTAACTTCCCAACGCTCAAAGGCAAGGACTAGATACAATGTTTCCTTGTATACAACCTTCCACTTTTCAGCCGTAAATAAGGGATGCACTAGTTGTATAGGATCGACACCACAATCATTGGCAACTGCTATGGCATACACACAAGGAATTTGGAATGCGTTGCAGTAGCATGTTCGAGCATGGAGGTTTACCAAGAATGTAGTTCCTTTGGCATACACTTGAAACTCGTATTGATTCAGCCTAGTCACAACCATTGTCAATGACCTCAAATAATTAACTTCTAGCTCACGACACAATGTCGGGGTTAGCACTTATGAACAAGATTCTCCCTTTTTCCTCCGTTCACAAAACCAATAAATCATGACATTCACTATACCATCAAGCAAGCCAATCAGCGGCAGTCGACGCGGCCCCATTAATCGACTATTAATGGATTCCGCATTATTCGACGTCATAATATTGAATCTAATCACGGGCATATGCGACCTTGTCCACGCTTCAAATAGAACACCCCTTAGGTAGGTACTCACTTCTGGGGACTGGGCGCAAAGTCTTGCATACTCACGGTTGAACTCATGTTTGGTGTAGGTTTGATTTGCCTTTTGGTATAGAATCCACAAGTCATTCCTTTTAAATCTAGCCTTCATGTTTTGAAATAGGTGAAGTGTGCAACAACCATGCTTCGCGAAGATGCAGTGCTCTCTTAAACCTTTGTAGATGCTTCCATGACGGTCAGACACAAAGACAAGGTCATTCTCGTCGGCTACAACATAAGTAGGTGTCGGAAAATATATGACCATGAGTTGTCATTCTCGCTGTCAACTATAGCAAAAGCCATTGGATATATCTGTCTGTTTCCGTCTTGTGCCACTGCTACTAGAAGTATGCCCTTTTACTTTGATCCCAAATAGGTACCATCCACTGTTATGACCTGCAATCAATTTCACCCAGCTTTACAAAATGACAGTGTATATGTGACAATATAATATGTACATGCTACAAAAAGCTACATTTATTGTGACAAAAAGTACATTCACCATGACAAAATTTATATTTACCTTTCTTAAAAACTGCATTCCCTTGCGCCAAGCACCCAAGCTGAAAAAACAATACTTGAATCGACGATTAGCATCTACTTCAACATGTGTGACTGTCCCTGTATTCATCCTTTCGAGCATGTACATGTATCTATGAAGCCGCTTGTAGCTTTGCTCAGTTGTGCCTCTTATCCTATCTATGGCGGTTAAACGTGCTCGATTTGCCTTGTCATAACTAACTTTCACTCCCATTTTCTTCATTAAGTCTTGAATTTGTGCAGCACGAGGTCCATTACATGTACCAGTTGTGTTAAAGTTGTAATAGATTAAGGTTAGTTAATATTGAATTCATATCCTTTGTTTTATAAAATATACATTCTGAAAAATATATATGATCTCAAGAAGAGGATTGTTTACTTACCTTGACATTATTTGGTCAACATGTATGCTTGAACTTGCATGTGTGTGGTGGTTATGCTTTAGCTTTATGCCACATGTATGCTGGCCACAATACTTCCTTACTTCAAACAATTTGTATTGCCAAGAGTGGCCCCACGACAAAAAAAGGTGCAACTAGGATCGATGCACCTTACGACATATAACTTCGTATCAGACATCTGGACATGCATCTCGAAGCGCCTCTGTAATGCCATCAAGGATAAACAATCCTTAAGATCCTTCTTGCAATTGAAATGCTCTCCAACTTTTATTTCCAAATCATTGTGGTTCACCCCATCACCCTCAATTGGCTCTTCCAAATCATCCAATTGCCTTTTACTAAAAAATTTGCTACGATGGTACTCAACTTTAATCTCTTGGAGAACTTCCTTATCAGTATTAATAAATAAGTTGTCCACTTCATTAGTGTCATCCAGCAATGGCCCTTCAAAGTCACATTCCATGCAATCTTCTTCAACATCTTCCTCAAAATCATCCTGAAAATCATCACAAACATCATGCACAACATCTTGCCCAATGTCTTTCACATAATCACTAATGTCTTTCACATAATCACTGTCAATCTCAATACATTCATGTATTCTTTTTCTTTCCTATGGAAGACCTTGTTTCTCTTCCATAACTTTCCGAATCTGCCTTAGATTGGCTCACCAAGTCAACTATTTTTCTTCCCCATTGTTGTCACCACAAATTTTTGGTTTCATTTCATACATGTCACACTCAACTACATTCGGGACAACTTCAGCGGTACGAATTGAATGTCGCTTACCACATTTCTCTTGTCAGATTTGGTACCATTTGTACTTGGTTGACCACCCATCACAACCTCGGCCTCTGTCTCTTGACTTTGTGAGAGATACTATGATGTCGGCCTCAACATTAGGCCTCACATTTACATACTCTGTGTTTGCAAATTCTTTGTTTCCTTTCTTTTTCAAACTCGCATACAACTCGATAGGCCAAATTGCATCTTCTGATTGCAAGTTCACAAATTTGAAAGCTTCAAGGTCGCCGTCATCTTTGACATCGAATTGTGGTAACTTTGGTTTCTGCGGTGAAAGATATTTTATCTCCATTTCATCTATCTCCTCATTGAAATTTATCTTCTCAGTCAACTTTTTCCACATATTTGAGTAATTCATATCTATAGACACAACAAGTGCTTTCGTCGTTTTCGAAAACCCACTTTTTTCCCTTACATATCCATTCACCACTATTATCAGAGTCAAGTAGTATGATCTTTTACCTGTTATACGAAGAAGAAGCAAACACAAGTATAATCACAAACCATTGTAAGAAAAGTTTGAGAATTCAGCGTAACAACTCTGAATAAATTCACTTACATGACATTTTTATTAGTAACATTGACAGTATTATTACTAACACATACATTAAATTTAGAACGAGCGACATTAGTTTCAATAATATTACAAACAAATAATGTGTTCGAAAATAAAATACACGGATTTACTTTATGATAAATGTTGACAATATTATGTCTAACACTGACAATATTATGACTAACACCGACATTAGTTTTAGAAAGTTAGGGTTTTAGCCCATCCTGAATTGAAGATAGAAAGTGGAACGACCTAGGCCAGCCACCCAACCGGTGCCGCCTGTTCGTTAACATGGGCCGTAGCTCTTACACCCCAACCCATCCCATGTTGGCCCAACTTAATTGGTAACAAGGTAGCGTAAGGCTTCTTGTTTAAAGGGAGGTTGGGGGTTCGATCCCCAACTCCAACAACCTACATGGTTGGTTTCCACCTTGAGGGTTTGGGCCAACATGGGATGGGTTGGGGTGTATGGGCTACGGCCCATGTTAACGAACAGGCGGCACCGGTTAGGTGGCTGGCCCGGGTCATTACATAAAAGTGCAGCTTAATTGGTAACAAGGTAGCGTATGCTTCTTGTTTAAAGGGAGGTTGGGGGTTCGATCCCCAACTCCAACAACCTACATGGTTGGTTTCCACCTTGAGGGTTTGGGCCAACATGGGATGGGTTGGGGTGTATGGGTTGCGGCCCATGTTAACGAACAGGCGGCACCGGTTGGGTGGCTGGCCTGGGTCGTTACAGAAGGGTTTTCTAGCCAAACGGAAAAATAATGTGTAGGAAAATCAACTATTTTAGAATCAAGGATTAAGTGTCTTGTAAAGAGGAATAAATGTGAAAGTCAGATTTGAGCAATGCTGAAAAGAAGCTAAAAGGTTATTCTTTCTTGTTTAGGGAACCACAGAAGGATGTCTTGTAAAGAGGAATAAATGTGAAAGTCAGAACGCACCAATTATTTAATTCTTCTATTCCAAAGACATTGAAGGTGCAATTGGAAGCCTTTTTGAAGATTTGTGGTTTATAGTGGATTTGTGGTATTACGGTCTTGGGGTTATTTTAGTGAAGACTCATAAGTGGGTAAAGGGGTAGAAATGGAGGGAAAGTTGTTCACTTTTAGAGAAAAAACAGAGGTCGGCAGCGGTGGATCTAGGCCTTTGTACTGAGTCGCTCGTCTCGAAGGTTGTCGTGGAATCCTTGGCGAAGAGCCTTGATGTCTTGCACGAAAGCCACAAGATGGGTGACTTAGAGGTTCACACGCGGAAGCAGGGGTGACTGGGCACAGTAGCGGGTGCGGCGGCCAGAAGGAACTCGTCACGGCGATGGGCGCGGCCTCGGGACTAGGCACGCGAGAGATAGAAGTGCAGCCTCAGGACTAGGTGCACGATGATGGGAGCACGGCCTCAGAACGTGTCAGAGTCGTCATACCCGGCAAGTAGTAAGCCATATAGCGGGCCCACTCCAAGAACGTGTCAGAGTCTTCATACCCGACAAAGCACCTAAGGCGCAACCGCGTGTCGGTTCGGGGGCGCTGACTAGTATCCCGTTGGTCTCGGACCACGTGGCGGTTGTCGATGTCGTAGTGCTCGGGAGGGCGCCAGTCCGATCGTCGACAAGTCATAGATGCGGTGTAGGGGAAAGATCGAGTAGATGGGATATGGACGTATTTGATTGTGATTTTTTTCTTTGTGATTTGGCGAGAAAATAGGAAAGATATGGGAGTTGAATTAGGCAATGGGAAAGGTTTGATATCTTTGTTATGGGATTTGGTGGAAGATTTGGATGGATTGGTTAAGGAAAGAGGGAAATTGGTTTTGAATTTTGAATTTGAAATTCAAAAAGGAGATCGGCCAAGATATGGTTGGGAGATTTGGGAAAGATATGGTGGTTGGATAGAGGAAATCCGAGATTTGGAGAGAGAAAAATCTAAGATTTGGCTGATTTTGTAAGATTTTGTGGAGTCGGTTTAGGAAAGCAATTATCCGAGATTTGGCAAGGATCTTGGCTGATTTTGTGGGATTCAGATTTTGTGGGATTGGTTGGACTCTAGATGAGGCAAAAAAAATCGGCCAAAATGCAAGCCGAAGGCAAGGGAGATGGCGGAAAAAATTCTTGTGGTGGCAGAAGGGGTGGTGGTGGTTGATGAGATGAACGTGAACAAATGAAACTCAAGAGAAGCGACTTACAAGACCACTGGCGCTCTGATACCAGTTGATGCGTCCCGAGGTGGCTCGGAACACGTGGGCGGCCCGATCTAGGCAGAAAGCGGTCTATGATCCTTCTCGTGGGTAACCGGGATAGATACGAACCACTGAAGTGATGGTTCGCGGCTCTCTTGTGCTCTCTTTGAGCGAGGGCGGGGCGAGAGTGCTTGAAGCGACGAGCTACGGGATACACTATGTTTACAAATCATGGCATGTACTCTATTCACAAAGGTCAGGTCAAGTAATTATTTTTGCAACAATATTAAAAAAGGAATGACATGGCCAAAAAATGAAAAAAGCAAAAGTAAAATTTTAATATTAACCCAACCAAATTGCGTCACCGACCTTTCCCCTTCTGATTCTTCGCCCAACACCCAAAACCCTCTCCTTCTTGTTCGTTTCGGTGAGCCGACGACCTTCACTGCGGCGAACACAAGGTAACTACGCTTACCAATTGATCAAATTTGGTTAGTTGTTCTCATCTGACTACCTCTATTTTTTTCTTTCACAAAACCCTAACGAAAGTAGCAAAGTGCATTCTCAAATCTCTAATTAAATCTCACTATTTGTACTTGGTTTTTAATCGGGGACAATGTTCGCACTGCTTTTTTTATTCTCTGCACCACATTTTGGGCGCCACAAGGTTGCGCCCAAACAAAAATACCTTGGGCGTAACCAAGCGGCACCCAGGTTTTTTTTATAAAAAAAACTGGGCGCTATATGGTTACGCCCAGATCCTAACATGGTTTATATAAACCGGTTTAAATATAAATTGGTTTATATAAACCAGTTTTATTTAAAAAATAAATAATAAATCGGTGTTTGTTACCCAAATTTTATTTTTATTTTACCTCGTAGCGCCCGCCCAAGTAAAAAAAATTGCTACCTATGTAGCGCCCAGATAAAATAAAAAAACAAATCTCGACACTACTATGTAGCGCCCAAGTGAGCGCTATATAGTAGTGTTAAACTCGTTTTCTTCCCCCATCCAACAACAAACCTGATCCAACAACAAACCTGATCCAACAACAAACCCTAAACGACGGCCATGGCAGACGGAGACAGTTGCAAGAGGAGAGAGGAGGCGGAAGAGGCAGTGAGGGTTGGAGGCGGCGAGGACGGTGGCGGAGGGGAGAACGTGGCGGCGGGATTAGGCGCAGATCTGGAAAATTTTCCAGATCTGGTGGGGGAGGAAGCGAGGCCAATGGCCGACGCGGGGCAGGAGGTGTGGTCGGCGGCCGACGAAGGGGGATGAGGCGGCTTGGGCGAGGTCGGCGGCCGACGCAGGGGAAGAGGCGGGTTCGGCGGCCGACGCGGGGGAAGAGGCAGCTTGGGTGAGGGCGGCTGAGGTGAGGTCGGCGGCGGTGGAAGAAGAGGCAGCATGGCGGTGGCCGACGGGGGAGCAGGCGGCATGGGCGTCTCCGGCGACGACGGGCAGCGAATCTCCGGCAACAGAATCGACGACAGGGCCGCAGGGTGAGTGGTGTGTGCAAGGATCGAGGGCCAAACAGTGCAAGATCTTGCTCAACAAGGCGCCTCGGAACTCAAGAGCACAAGGACAGCAACTCCAGCAAAATCCCAGAATTTGCCCTGACTTCAGTGGGGTCGTTCTCCTTGCTCCGAACTCCGAATTGGTTGACTCCGGCGACAGTAGACAGATATGGAAGTCTAGTTTCTGTCCTCAAATTTTCAGAATTTTCTGGGCGGTGGATCAAAAAATATGATTTTTCTACCGAAGGGTCGCTGGTAGTTCCGGGGAGGAAGTTCAGCAAACTTCGGCAGTTTTTAGGGTTCTTGGTGATGGACGATGGATTAGGGAGGGAATGAGGATGATCTTCCAACCAAGATATGACTCACTCGGCTAGGGGATCAAGGGAAGGAATTTCGAGATAGGAACCACTCGAAATCAATGGAGGAAAGGGTTGATATTACTCACAACCGTCAATGGGGATAGGGATAGATAGAGAGCTTTTGGTAGCACTTAATGCTGATTTTCATTTGCCAAAAACTGAATTACAATCTGAAGTTTAGACCCCTAATAGGCTATTCCGAAAATAGAAATAAAAGGAAGAAAATAAAAGCTAAAAATAGCCCACTAAGTGGAGCATTACGGCCTAATGCCCTAATTAATTAACCGATTATTCTAAGGCTGGAAAATAGAAATAAACAAGCTAAAACAAGCTAAAAATAACATGTCCAAGAATATCCCAAGCAAAATTAATTGCCATGCAAACCATCTTCAATCGGAAATATCATGCATGAGTGAACCGGGCCTCTCTTGACTAAGGCATGTGATGATGGTCCCTCCACTTTGATTCGGCTCGCCTAAGCTCAAGAGAGTGTCCTTGAGTTGTTGGTGTAGGTGGCGAGCTCGAGCTCTAGTGATAGCACCGGGTGGTGGGTCCTCCTTAGGTTTGGTCGGTGCGGCTTCTTCTCTTAGCTCCTCTTCATCACTTGAAGCACCTTCGGGTTCATCTTGATGTGTAGGCTCGAACACATCATCCTCCCTCTCTTGAAAGGGATTCGACCTCGAATCCAGCTCGTCAAGGTCCGAATCTCCTTCAACCACGTAAGGCATCAAGTCGGAGACGTTGAATACGTCATAGACGCCAAAGGTGGGAGGGAGGTCGAGCTTGTAGGCATTGTCGTTGATGCGCTCAAGCACTTGAAATGGCCCATCTCCTCTCGGTTTCAGTTTGGAGTTGCGGAGCAAGGGAAATCTCTCCTTCCTTAGGTGCAGCCACACAAGGTCGCCGGGCTCAAATAGCACTTCCTTGCGACCACGATCAGCTTGGCGCTTGTATTGGCACATCCTCCTCTCCAGTTGCAACCTCGTATCTTCATGAATCCTCTTGATCTGAGCTGCCTCATCCGCACCTTCCTTGCTCTCCTTCTCCTTGATTGCATACGGCAATAACTCCAAGGGTGTGGTGGGGTTACGGCCGTACACAACCTCAAACGGTGTCCTCTTGGTGGCGGTATGGACCGTCCTATTGTAGGCGAACTCAATGAATGATAAGCTCTCTTCCCACCTGCGCAAGTTAGTCCTCAAAATAGTACGAAGTAAAGCACCAAGAGTACGATTAACTACCTCAGTTTGGCCATCCGTTTGAGGATGACATGTAGTAGAAAAGAGAAGCTGAGTTCCAAGCTTTGCCCATAAAGTCTTCCAAAAATAGCTTAGGAACTTCACATCTCGATCCGAAACAATAGACCTAGGAACTCCATGCAATCTCACAATATGATCAAAGAAAAGGTTAGCAACATGAGAAGCATCATCAGTCTTATGGCATGCAATGAAGTGTGCCATCTTGGAGAACCGGTCTACCACTACAAATATGGAATCTCTCCCTCTCTTCGACCGAGGTAACCCTAAAACAAAGTCCAAGGAAATGTCTTCCCAAGGCAGTTTAGGGATAGGTAGAGGAGAGTAGAGACCATGGGGCTGGGCCTTGGACTTAGCACGCAAGCAAGTGGTGCAAGATGCACAATACTTTTCCACGGCGTGCTGCATCTTAGGCCAATAAAAGTGCTCTCTTAGAACATGTAAGGTCTTAAGGACACCGAAATGCCCCATTAACCCGCCCCCATGTGCTTCTTGAACCAAAAGGGTTCGAATTGAGCCTTTGGGAATACACAACTTATGGCCTTTAAACAAGAATCCCTCATGTAAGTAGAATTGATCCTTACTCCCATGGGACTTACATGTGTCAAATATATCACAAAAATCAGCATCATGCACATATAAGTCCTTAAGGAAGGAAAAACCAAGCAACTTAGCATCTAGTAAAGCCATAAGAGTGTAACGCCTGGATAGGGCATCCGCCACTACATTGTCCTTTCCCTTTTTGTGTTTGATCACATAGGGGAAAGACTCAATGAACTCGACCCACTTAGCATGCCTCTTGTTAAGCTTGCTTTGACCCTTTAGATACTTCAAGGCCTCATGGTCCGAGTGTATGACAAATTCCTTAGGCAATAGGTAGTGTTGCCAAACCTTGAGAACACGTACTAATGCCAAAAGTTCCTTGTCATACGTGGGGTAATTCAATTCAGCCCCTCCAAGCTTCTCACTAAAATAGGCAATGGGTTTGCCTTCCTGCATAAGGACACCCACAAGGCCTATTCCCGAAGCATCACATTCTATCTCAAAAGTTTTATCAAAGTTTGGTAGAGATAAAAGTGGTGCTTGGGTGAGCTTGGCCCTCAAGCTAGCAAAAGCCGCCTCTTGCCTTGGCCCCCATACGAAGGCCACACCTTTCTTGGTCAATTCCGTGAGAGGCGCAACAATGGTGCTAAAGTCTCTCACGAAACGGCGGTAAAAACCAGCTAGGCCTAGGAAACTCCGGACTTGAGTCATTGAGGTAGGCGTGGGCCACTCGGAAATGGCTTTAACCTTCTCCTCATCAACTCGTAGTCCGTCCTTGCACACCACAAATCCAAGGAATACCACATGATCCGAATGGAAGTGGCACTTCTTGAAGTTGGCATACAACTTCTCCCTTCTCAAGACTTCAAAAACCTGCCTAAGGTGACCTATATGCTCTTGAAGATTGTGGCTATACACTAGGATGTCATCAAAGTATACAACCACAAACTTGCCAAGGAATGGTCTTAGGACGTGGTTCATGAGTCTCATGAATGTGCTAGGGGCATTAGTGAGACCAAAGGGCATTACCAACCATTCGTACAACCCATATTTAGTCTTAAAGGCTGTTTTCCATTCGTCGCCCTCTTTCATACGAATTTGGTGGTAACCGCTCTTAAGGTCCACTTTAGAGAAGATACTTGCCCCATGCAACTCGTCAAGCATGTCATCTAGTCTTGGGATTGGATGACGATACTTGATGGTTATGTTATTGATTGCTCGACAATCAACACACATCCTCCAAGTACCATCCTTCTTTGGTACTAGAATGACCGGGACTGCACAAGGACTAAGGCTCTCTCGAACATAGCCCTTGTTTAGCAAGTCTTGTACTTGACTTTGGAGCTCTTTTGTCTCCGCCGGGTTAGCCCTATAGGCAGCCCGGTTTGGTAGTGTTGCCCCCGGTATAAAGTCAATTTGATGCTCAATACCCCGTACCGGTGGCAAACCACTCGGCACATCTTCTTGAAAGAGTTCTTGAAACTCCATCATAAGACGTGCTATGGGCTGAGGTAGCTCCTCAAGATCACTCAAGGCAAGTAACATGTCCTTTGGTATTAGCAAAAGACACGGCTTTCCTTGTTTGATAGCTTGAGAGACTTCCCTAGGCTTGGCTAGCAATAGGTGATTGGAGGCGCCCCCTTTGCCCCCAATTGCCATCTTTTTGCCCTTAGCTAGCTCGGCCTTTTGTTGAGCACGTCGTTGCTCCCTTGCTATATGATCAGCCATGATCTCATGAGGGGCCAAAGGATGGAGAGTAATTCGTTTCCCCTTCAAGTGAAAGGAATACTCATTACTTATCCCTTGGTGTATGACGCCACGATCAAATTGCCAAGGCCTTCCCAAGAGAAGGTGGCAAGCTGTCATGGGCAGGACGTCACACAAGACCTCGTCCTCATAGCCACCTATAGAAAATTGAATCATGGCTTGGTCCTTGACCTTAAGGGGAGTGTCGGAATTTAACCAACAAAGGGTGTAGGGTTGTGGGTGAGAAGTAGTACTTAGGTTAAACCTAGATACTACTTCTTGGTCAATGATGTTGCAACATGACCCCCCATCAATGATCATACTACACACCTTCCCCTTAATTGTGCACCTAGTATGAAATATAGTCTCTCTTTGACTAGGCACAACCGGACCTTCCGAGGCAATCAACACCTTCTTAACCACAAAACAATCTCCTTGGGCAGCAA
Organism: Rheum nobile; assembly: GCA_027886185.1. Lineage (NCBI taxonomy): Eukaryota > Viridiplantae > Streptophyta > Magnoliopsida > Caryophyllales > Polygonaceae > Rheum > Rheum nobile. The sequence continues at coordinate 18,391,496 of WOAB01000485.1, forward strand.
CCACGTGGAGCTCCTCCACTTCCTCCTCATTCTCAACAAGTTCTTCCTCACACTCATCCTCGGAAACATAGTCTCCTACAGTGTTAAGAAGTACTTGTCGTCTTGAGGGACAATCCTTGGCCATATGCCCTCTCCCAAGACACTTAAAACACTTGATCTCACTAGTTCGGGGTTCACCCTCCTTGCGTTGGGTTGGCACCGTACTAGTGACATCTCGCCTAGGGTGGGTCGTGGAGTCCCCTCCCCTAGTGGGTTCTAGGCGTCTTGGCGTGGGTAGGACCCCTTTGGAGCTTTGCCAAGGTTGTGAGCTAGAGGCTAATGGCCGCCTTGAAGGAAGTGCTTTATACATACGATTCGTATAATGAAGCACTTCTTCCATAGGTGTGCCACTAGGGAAGTGTTGCTTGCTCACCACAGCTTTGAGCTCGGGGTTGAGACGACTAATGAACTTAGAAATAAGGTACCCTTCGGGAACCCTAAGACCAGACCTAAAGACCAAAGTCCTTAGCTCGGTATAGAATTCGTCCGGGCTCTTATTCCCTTGCTCTAGTTGTTCCAACCTCTCATGAATGCGCTCGGCATAATCATTAGGTACAAATCTGTCCCTTAGTGCTTGTTTGAGACCTTGCCAAGTCATGATTTGGGGGTGGCCGTGATAATCACGTTCCTCCTTGTCCCCAAGCCACCACTGGTAGGCAATGCCCTCAAACTTGATGGTAGCTATAGCTACTCGTTGAGCTTCCGAGTAGTTATAATACTGAAAAATTTGATCAGTTTTTTGCTCCCAATCAAGATACACCTCGGGATCACAATTAAGACCGAAAGAGTGTACCTCAGGCTTAATGCCATGCGGCCTTTGTTCATGAACAGGGGCATACTCCTCCTCGTAGTAGCCGGCTCCTCGGTTGGCCATGTAGGCACCTCTCCCTCCTAAGCCACGTCCAGCTCCTCCTCGGCCTTGGTTGAATCTTCGGGGCTGCATCAAGGGCTCTTGGTACCTAGGATTATCATATTGAGCTAGCCTCGTCGGCTCCCTTTCCGGTATATAATCTGCATGGTTAGTCCGAAAGGGCATACTAGTAGTAGTAGAACTATGGTAAGGAAGAGCGAAATTAGAATCTGTACCATATTCTTCTCGGGTGGTAGTGACAAGGGCCGTCGTAGGGTGGTGAAGACTAGGGCTTGGCAGACTTGCGGCCAATGACATGGGCGCGGCCAAGGAACTCGTCGGTGGAGCTCCATTGCCTCCTTGTGGTTGCTCTCGGTGGTAGCTAGGAGCTTGGCCGTAAGAGTTGCTCCACTTCTCGTCCATGGCCCTCATGAACGCCGCTTGCTCCTCCCTCATAGCTTGGAGGTGTTGCCGGGCCCTCTCATCGGCTTCTTCCTTGGAGGCTTGGATAGCTAGGAGTAAGGTTTCCATTGTAACTCCCGGACTATCCTTTCCTCCTTCTTGGCTGATTTGCTTGTCCTTTGGATCGCCCATGGTACCTTAGCAAAGACAAACACACAACAGCCCACAAAATCCAACAAAAACACAATGGTCCCTAAGCTAGTAAGGAGCTACTATCTACCAACAACTCCTTGCAACCTTCAAGTTTCAAGCTCGGAAGACAAGGGTAAGGTAAGGCTTCCTATATGCAAATATGACTCACAAAATAGAAAACAAAGTGCACCACAACCTTGATTCAAGTCTTAAGTTAGATGCAACTCAAACAATCTCGTAAGTACTTATCCCCTATTACCACTTACTATAGGTGAACAAGAAAGATTACAATGAATTGCAACTTACAATGATGAATCGAATACAATTATGAGCACTTCTCACGAACACAATGAATCACTATGTATCAAGAATGATCACAAAAGGCCTAGTCTCTTTTTTTTTTTTTTTTTTTTTTTTTTGAATGGCCGACTTTTTCCTTTCTGTTTTTTTTTTTTTTTTGACTAACACAAGCTGTAACAATGGAATGAAATAAAATAAAATAAAAAATAAAGTTCTTGATCAACCTATAGAGTCCGTACCTCAGAAATGTTCCTCCACTCGAAAGCTTAAATTGAATATAACTTAAGGTACTCTAGGTAGGTTGATTAAGGTGCCAAATTAAATAAAATAAAGACTCAAATTTCCCCTACACTATATGCAGCTATATGGTCTCGGTTAGGGCAAATTAAAACTCACGGCAGGTTGTTTAAAGTTTGAAATCAGATTATGTAACAAAGTCAACAATCTTTCCTAGATTTTAGGCGTGAAGAGATCAGCCAAAATCAACCCTAATCTGCCGTCTTCTAGTTTGATTCAACCTGGTTTTTGAGACGTCTAAAACCCTAAAATGCAGAACTACAAATCTAGGTAAACAAAACTCAAATACAAAGACACAAGAGCAAGACAACCCTAATATTCTAGACGCAAACAACTCGGAATGCAAGACAAGTTAGGGCACGAAATCAAGAGCCTTCAACAATGAAAATTGCAAGAAATCAAAGGTAAACAAGAGCAAGAACTTACATAGCTCTGATACCACATGGTGTGTGCAAGGATCGAGGGCCAAACAGTGCAAGATCTTGCTCAACAAGGCGCCTCGGAACTCAAGAGCACAAGGACAGCAACTCCAGCAAAATCCCAGAATTTGCCCTGACTTCAGTGGGGTCGTTCTCCTTGCTCCGAACTCCGAATTGGTTGACTCCGGCGACAGTAGACAGATATGGAAGTCTAGTTTCTGTCCTCAAATTTTCAGAATTTTCTGGGCGGTGGATCAAAAAATATGATTTTTCTACCGAAGGGTCGCTGGTAGTTCCGGGGAGGAAGTTCAGCAAACTTCGGCAGTTTTTAGGGTTCTTGGTGATGGACGATGGATTAGGGAGGGAATGAGGATGATCTTCCAACCAAGATATGACTCACTCGGCTAGGGGATCAAGGGAAGGAATTTCGAGATAGGAACCACTCGAAATCAATGGAGGAAAGGGTTGATATTACTCACAACCGTCAATGGGGATAGGGATAGATAGAGAGCTTTTGGTAGCACTTAATGCTGATTTTCATTTGCCAAAAACTGAATTACAATCTGAAGTTTAGACCCCTAATAGGCTATTCCGAAAATAGAAATAAAAGGAAGAAAATAAAAGCTAAAAATAGCCCACTAAGTGGAGCATTACGGCCTAATGCCCTAATTAATTAACCGATTATTCTAAGGCTGGAAAATAGAAATAAACAAGCTAAAACAAGCTAAAAATAACATGTCCAAGAATATCCCAAGCAAAATTAATTGCCATGCAAACCATCTTCAATCGGAAATATCATGCATGAGTGAACCGGGCCTCTCTTGACTAAGGCATGTGATGATGGTCCCTCCACTTTGATTCGGCTCGCCTAAGCTCAAGAGAGTGTCCTTGAGTTGTTGGTGTAGGTGGCGAGCTCGAGCTCTAGTGATAGCACCGGGTGGTGGGTCCTCCTTAGGTTTGGTCGGTGCGGCTTCTTCTCTTAGCTCCTCTTCATCACTTGAAGCACCTTCGGGTTCATCTTGATGTGTAGGCTCGAACACATCACTGAGGTGGCGTCGGGAAATGCCTTGGATGTCGCGGCGGCTTTTGCTGTCGAGGCGGTGGGGCAAGTTGGGGAGGCAAGCCCATCTCGACTGCCACAGAGATACGTTCGTCAGGAACAAGCGGAGGTACGTTTTTTCTGTTCGTTTAATTTTTATAATTAATAAAAATTATTGTATTTATTAAAATTTTAATTATATTATTTTTATCAATAATTATATTTTTAATTAAATAAAATTAGATAAATGCGTATACTAGTTAGAATTAAGATTTATTTGTAAAAATAAATTAGAATCGCATAAATGAAATTAGTATAGTAAAAATTAGAAAAATTATATTAAACTAATTAAATATAATTAAGAAAATATAATTTCATATAATTAGTATTATTTATATGAATAGTTAGAATTGTATTGAAATAATTTTTAAGGCAAATGCGTATACTAGTAGAATTACGATTTATTTGTAAAAATAAATTAGAAGCGCATAAATGAAATTAGTATAATATTAGAAAAATTATATTAAAGTAATTAATCAAAATGAATAAAATATAATCTTATATATGTAGTAGTAGTATTTATATGAATAATTAGAATTGTATTGAAATAAATTTAGGCAAATGCGTATACTAGTAGAATTACGATTTAGTTGTAAAAATAAATTAGTTAAAACATAATTCTAAATAATAGAATTGTAATTGGTTATAATTACAAACATTTCCGTACAATAAATTATAAATTATAATTTGGATAAAACAGGATGTAGTCGCGAGAATCGAACGAAAGATACGGGGGGGTCGTGGGGTGGAATCTCGACCCGTGACAGCTTTTGGTCGTAAGCGCAGAAACCTCCTAAACCCCCACCCGACGTGGTCGTAAGCGCAAGAGTAGAATCCCGAAGGATCCCATTCCGTTAGCGGATCCTCCTCATTCAAAAGTAGTTCCATCTCCCGACGTGTGTTTACCTCCGGCTTCGCAGAGTCCCGTCTGAGACATGGGCGATTCGCATATGGAGGATGCATTTGCTGACATAGAGGAGACTGCGGCCGAGGGTCCTCATTTGGACGATGTCATTATGGAGGATGTCCCTCCCGCCCCCCAGGAGCACGTTCCCCCTCCCTCCCCCCAACAGCCTGGTCCCCCTCTCGCTGGCGAGGCTCCACCTGTCGTGGAGGCCGCCTCGTACGGGCTTGAGTCGTTTGAGGTGCTACAGAGCTTTGGGACTCACATTGCGCACCAGATTCGGCACGTACCTCCTCCGCCTGCACCGGCCCTCGTACGGCGTTTGAAGGCTTATACTGGCCCAACCGACTTCTATGGCTGGAGGAGATACATTCCTAGAGAGGTGGTTGAGGGTAGTTCATTTTTGGCATGCGGAGCAGTCTGGATTGAATGGTCTCCGGGATTTTCAATTCGGTAGGGTTGACCATGTTCTTATAGCAGCGTTCGTCGAGAGGTGGCACCCTGAGACGAACAACTTTCATTTACCGTGGGGCGAGATTACGATCACGCTTCACGACGTGGAGAGGATCTTGGGGCTGAGCATAGAGGGGTTTCCCTGTCGCGTACCGTTGGCAGGTACAGATGACGAGCTGAAGAAGATGGGCCAGGAGTTGTTCAGGTATATGTACGGTGTTAGGGAAAGGAAGATGCGGAAGGAGGTTAGGAAGGGTCGGCTTACTGTTTTTGAGTTTTTTGTGCACCACGCATGATAGAGGACGACGATGAGCCCCAGTCGATAGCGGTGGGATAACTATAGCACACCACGTATTGCAACATTTTCTTGGATAAGTCCACAAACCAGCTGTCGTTGAAGACGTTGCCGTTGTTTGAGGATTGGGACCGTGTCGTCGGCAGAGCTTGGGGGACCGGGGTGCTCCTGGTTCTATAGGAACCTTGGCGAGGCTTCTCAGGGGGAGGTTGCAGGCATAACGGGGTGCACCTATCTGCTTCAGGTAATTGAACGTAAAATTAACGTCGTTGAATTAATTATTAAATGTTTTTAATTATTGTTAAGCATATATATTAATTCATATGTAGATGTGGATATGGACGTACTTCATATATTTCCGGGGAACCTTAACCCCCTCCCAAGCATGGACAACGACGAGCGACGCGATGCTCGGTATTATATCCAGCGCACCGCGCTGCGTGATCTCAACAACAACCGGCATTACATGCGTATTTTGGATGAGTATCGGCCCGAGGATGTAAGCACCCTAATTTATTTATATTTATGTCTCATGTATGATTAACTATTGAAGCGATTGTACTTTTTTATCATTGCAGGTATGGTGGTCGCCGTATGGCAGTCTAGATTTTGTTGGTGCCTATAGAGCCCCCACGTACTGAGAGACGATCGCTTTCCTGGACATTGAGGAGTCGTACATGCCCGATCAGGTCGTGTGCTAGTTTGGACGTCGGCAGAGCAGACCCTTGGATGTCATACAACCGTCGTATGCCTCACGCCCGGTCAAGTATGTGGGGAACACCCTATACAAGTTGACTTTTGATCGCGCATTCGACGACTGAGAGCATCTCGATGAGCATTTGTGTCCATTCATTTTGGAGAGCCCGATGGCTGTCCCAGCGTGGGATATGGACGATGAGTACCTGGACTGGTATCTCCAGATCTCACATCCGTATGTGAGCCCCCTCGCACGAGTCCAACCTCGTATTGTGCGAGGTCCTCCTCCTGTTGTGGACGTGCATACAGTACGTTTCTCCACGAATCTCTCTGTTATAAATGTTTGTTATTATTTTGCGAGGTCCTCCTCCTGTTATGGACGCGCATTCGGTCGATATCTATATATTGGAAGTTATTTTTCCAACTTAAACTTGAAAACCTTAGACTTTGTACTGCAATGATAAGGACATAAAATCCTGAAACCCTAAACCCCAATTAACCCTAAAATAATCCCCACACAACCCTTTGGGCACAACCAAAACCTTGGGCACCACCTAGTTGCGCCTAAAAGCTATATGGGGTTTTGTTTTTTGGTTTTGGAGGGTTTAGGGTTTAGGATTTTAGGGTTTAGGGTTCCATAGATTATAAGGTAGTTTGAAATATTTCTGACCCTAAAGGGGTTTTCCTAGTTGCACTAATGAATTTACATGTTTGATGATCTTGTGGCGAAATGGAGAACTGTATCGCACCACGCACAGACTAGCATCTTCTTGTACAAATCAAGCCATACCCTCTTCACATAGTCCATCAACCAGGGTAGCTTAATCCATTTCTCCGTCAAGTATTGAAGTCATGCCTCGTACACATCCTCCATGGGCGACCTCAACAACCAACGAACATTACCACTAAAATGCTCGAAGTTTTCAATATGTTTCATATCATAACCTTCCACGTTGCAGTTGACATGGACCCTACACAACAGATGCTACGAATTAGGAAAGACTATTTTGAGAGCGTTCACAAGACCGAGCTCTCGATCTGACATGATCGTCTTAGGTTCTTGTCTCCCGAACATGATCTTAAGGCGCTGCAAGGCCCATTCATAGTGCTCCGTCGTCTCATATTGTATGAATATGATCGCAATGCAGAACGTACAGTTGGTGCAAATGAATCCAACAAACTCCAACAAAGGCATGCCGTACCAATAAATGTAAAAATTAGAACATTTTTATTCAATTACATATTTTAGATGTAGTAATAACGATCACTAAACTTTCATACCTATTGGTCTTGTAGGTCGTATCCATGATGACGGCATAGGGGAACAAACGCAACAAATGTCTAGCTTCGGGGTGACAAATAAAAATGTCACTCAAAACCTCCTTCCCTTTATCATTGTGAACCGTCTCAGTGCTTGTATAATAACCTCTCGTGTGTAGAAAATCCATCGTGTATTGCGGCACCGTCAAATTCTCCCTGGATTTCAGCCTCTCCTTAGCCTTGTCATTGTACAGTTGGTTCCTTGATGTCAAGCATTGAGGATTCGTCTTTAGAAATAGACTCATAATAGCCTTCGGCTTTGTGTCGGAGGCTGACAAAACATTCACGCTCTAACGTTGTTCCTGCGAAAGTCGCCCAACAAATGCATGACCAATTAAACTACTTGAAAGATCATGGTCGTGCCATCCTCTAACGACGGATAATTTCCACTTGTCAGATTTGATCCAATTTCATTTCCCAAGCACCCCATGCAACTGAAACGGGCACTCACTATTCTTTGTCCTCGATTTGTATTTCCGTGTAGGGTTTGCCTTGGGACCCTCAACCTCCTTCTTCTTCACCGCCGATCTATATGACCCAGACTTCTCACACGACAATATGACCTTTCTAGCCCTTGATTTACTTATGATGATCACCATACACAGTTCCAAACCTACATTCTTAGCCCAATTGATCATAATATCTCTATCACTCCATTCCTCACATATAGTAAAATGCGCAAATTTGTCCACTGGCAAAAAATCGCTATCACTAGAGTCGTCCTATTTATTTTCAAAAAGATTATACATTAAAGGTTTTTCAAAGAGCGTTTCAAAAAACTAACATAATGATGTTATGACCACAAGCATATAATTTACTTAATAATTGATAAACTAACACATGTGATCATCCTATTTATTTCGTAAATAAATATACCGAAAAGACCACCTAAAAATACTAACATATTGTCCACTAACCTGAAACATGTAATAATCCTATTTATTTCACAACTATATATGATACATAATATACGACCTAAAAATACAAACATAATGTATATGCTAACACATGTGATCATCCTATTATTTCACAAATAAATATATACCGAAAATACCACCTAAATATACTAACATATTGTCCACTAACCTAAAACATGTAATCATTCTATTTATTTCACAACTATATAATAGGATACCGAAAATACCACCTAAAAAGACTAACATAATGTCATTAACCTAAAACTTACCCTGTTGTACACAAAACAGACTTCATATAATAGGATACCGATCCTCCTCTTTGCATCATACTCATGGGGAAAGAGGAAACTTTCGTGTAATGCCTCTGTAGATCTAATGGCTTGATGGAGCCTACTAAAATTTACCCTGTTGTACACAAAACAGACTTCATACAGATTGTTATCTCTCTTCCTTTGGTAAAATCCATCATGAAATTGCAATAATATTTCATCAACCTCAACATGGTGGATCTAGCCCTATTAAAACAACATTGGGTGTGAAATTAGTGTCTTGTACAAGTTCAAGATGAGAAAACATAATTCAATTTCGATTTATAAATCACAAAGTATGAGATGCTACACAAACGCCACATTTGCTCATATCAAGATGGAATGGGTGATTTATCAAATTCACATCAAATGCCATATTTCTTGTATAATTTCCAGTGGTAATTCGTGCAATTGTAACAAAAATATGAACTTCTATGACATTGTCATTGTTCCTTCCGACAATAAAGCATAACCTTGTGACAAAAATATGAACTTCATATAGCCAAGTAGAAATGTATATTGCTTGGTGCTTGCGCCAAAAAATACCTTCTTCCAATTTAGCACATATACTTGATCAAGAGAATATTCCCCAAAAACATTTACCACATCTCCACGAGCAAGTGAGGGCCTTTGATCAGCAAGTCCTCGCACTTTAAGTGCTAAAAAAGTCAAAATCCTTTTGTCTCAAAGTAAGAGACTTCAGATTATAAGCTTTCATGTAGTCTTGTAAACAAATATAAGAAGAGAATCATTCAACAAGTAGGTACTACGAGAGAACTGATGGCCCCCGGCAAGCCCTCGCGCCCCAATGGCGCCCCCATGGTGCCCCCTAGTGCGCCCCTATGGCGCCCCCCTGGAGTGCCCCCATGGCTCTCCCCTGACGTGCCTCCATGGTGCTCCCATGACGCGCCCCCATGGCACTCCCTTGACGCGCCCCCATGGCGCTCTCCTGACGCGCCCCCTGGCGCGGCCCAGTAATGCGCCCCCATGGCGTGGCCCCTGGCAGGGCGGCCCCCTAGCAGCGCTCCCCCGTGTGGCACCCCCAGGTGTCGCACACCTATCCCTTTTCTCTTGCTTTTATTTATTTGTTTTATGCTTGGGAGTGTTGGTCACTTGTAGTGGACAAAGCCCATTAACTTTAGGCCAATGGCCTTTGCTTGTAAGACTATTTAAAGCACCTTGTGTGCTACTTTGCAATCTAGGTTTTAGTCAACAGTTTAGTTGTGTAGAGTTAAGATTTTCCTCCTCACTCAAACCCGGCAAGAACCACGCCATCTAGCTATCCCCTCAGTCCCCCCACCCCCATACAGAGAAAATATAACAATTACCATAATGAGAAGTTCCTCCATCCCTAACAACGTATTGAAATACAACGCATAATTTTCCTCTATTAAGCCTTGTAAGACAACTTCAGTGATTTGTTCAAACTCAATCGCTTTCCTTATGTTATATGGTTTCTCATATGCCAAAGCTTTGGAGACTTCATCTTCATCCAAGAGGAAGACAACACATTCAATTCTATCATCCACAATGTCGATATGCAAAATAGATGTGAAAACGCCAATCTCCTTGGGCACACAAGACAGCCATATAGTCAGGCTACCATGTGGCCTCAACGTTCGGTCCTTCATAGAAAAACAACCCACAAAATCTTCCTCGGGTATGTCATATGGCTGGCCAGGCGGAGGTTTCATCAGTGACAAAACGAATGAATCTTCGGGATTTGAAGCATGAATGTTCACCCCCCAAAGTACCAAATCTTCAGAAGTGGTGTTTTCTATGGTAAATGAAACTGCGACAACCTCGTTGACAGGCACCGATTGAGGCTTTCCTCCAGCAAATGGAAAGGGCACAAAGACAATGACAGGACCCTCCTCTATAGGAGTTGAAGTAGTGACTGACGGATCATCCGTGAAGTCAATGAAGCCAACATTTCCCTTGTCTCCAATGGTGGAGTATTCATCAGCCATATCTATTTGGCACTCAATTAAAATCCAACACAACCTTGTGAATATTTGGTTTTACATGATTTTGGCTCAAAATTTGTTTAACCTGGAAATGATTTTGTTTTACTTAAATCAAATAAACTTTTTGATGGCCCCCGACAAGACCTCGCGCCCCCCTGGCGCGCCCCCATGGCACCCCCTGGTGCACCCTCATGGCGCTCCCCTGACGCGCCCCCATGGCTCCTTTCTGACGCGCTGACACGACCCAGTAATGCGCCCCATGGCGCGGCCCCTGGCAGCGCGCCCCCGAGTGGCACCCCTAGGTATCACACCTATCCCTTGCTTTTATTTATTTGTTTTATGCTTGGGAGTGTTGGCCACTTATAGTGGACCAAGCCCATTAATTTTAGGCCCATGACCTTTTCTTGTAAGACTATTTAAAGCACCTTGTGTGCTACTTTGCAATCTAGGTTTTAGTCAAAGGTTTAGTTGTGTAGAGTTGAGGTTTTCCTCCTCCCCTAAACCCTAGGCATCACCCTAGTGGTTTGGGTTACATTGCTTCTAATCATCTCTCGCACTCTTGCATTCTCTCGCTCACGCTCCAAGGGCCTCACGCCCCCATCGCCCTCGCTCAGTCGCGCCCTGCGGCTGAGCCAGTTGTCGTCGCACTCCAATGTAGTTGTGCCCCAGTAAACCACATTTTGAGGTTATCTGGCCGTTGCACTCCCTTGGTGGTGCGCCCCCGCAGCACCTCCCTTTGAGGTTATTTCCAGCCGTCATCCAACGCATCCAAAGGAAGAATCCAGCCAAGAGGAGAGGAAGGCAGCCTTGCTTGTGCCACGATTTGAGCCCACGCATCCGGAGCACCTTCCCGCGGGGGCGTTTTGCATCAACTGGTATCAGAGCTCAGCGGCCAAGCTAAGTTACTTCATTTTCACTTTCATTTCTTAGTTTTACTCATTTTCTCACTCCCCCTTGCTTCCCCTTGCATTTCATCCATTTCCCCTAATTTTTGTGCTTCTGCCACCGCGCCACCACCGACCACAACAACCCCGCCCACTTTGCCTCCATAGCCAACCGCCACACTTCCCCTACATTTCCCATGTTAACCTAGCTATCTAGGATTTTCCAAGATCCAAGACAAAAGGGGGACCACTACTAGCAAAAATCCAAATTTACTTTTCCAAAATCCACCTTCCTTGTTTGTCCCAAAGGGGAAAGAAGACAAGACCACATTTCCCTTGTCTTGCCATGTGATCCTTCTAGGAAGCTTCCTAGTTGGTGGGTTTGTGACTTGTCCACTTGTGACCTTCTTTTTCCCTCCTTTTCCCAAGTTATCCTTCGCCACCCAAAAATTCAAAAATAGTTGTCCAAGCTAGAGTGGAATTTTGATTTGTTGTAAAAGGTTGTAGCTTACTTGATCTTTGATTTCTTGTACCATTGGTGCCTTGATGTTTTGCTTGACATCATGTCTTACCTAGGTGATCATGACGCCCCTAGCCGGCGCCCACACCATGGCTCGAGGTTGCGCCTCCGCACTTTTGACGACTACGAAGACGAGGAGGAATTCTTGGAATGGGTGCGCCTCACGGCGTATGTGTTTCGCCATTCCGACTATGATTCTTATGAGCAAGTGCACTTCGCCACCTGGTGCTTCACCGACTATGCTTGGGACTAGTGGGTTTGGCTCAAAGGCGATTGTCGAAGGCGCGGTTTGCACCCCGTGGACATTGGACTCATCTTGTCTATGTCATGGCTAGGCGCTATGCCCCCGAGTCCGTGCTTGCATGCATGAGTATCTATGTCCATGCCGCACCTCACGCGTTCCTATCGCGCACCCCCAGTGCAACCTTAACACGCTCCCAATGCGCGCTCCCGGAGCGCGCTGCCATTGTGCCAACACCGCTCCCAGAGCACGCTCCCATCGCCCCCAGTGTTCTCCCATGGCGCGCTGCCATTGCTCCCACAATGCTCCCAGAGTGCGCTCCCAAAGTGCATGCATCGCTCCCCGAGCGCGCTCCCAGAGCGCCCATTGCGTGCCCCCGCGCGCTCCCAGTGCCTTGCCAGCTCCAGTGCCCTACGCCATGCAAGCGCCCCGCACTGTGATCGCACAGATCCTCAGCTCGGTGCTCGTGCTCATCTTGGCACCCTGCATGACGCGCACCCCAGCGCCCGCAATCACATGTGTGCCTTCACTACCGCACCCCTTGGAGTTGTCATTTTTCTTGAATTTTCAGGTTGGGGTGCCTAAGAAGCCGTCTGACCTTGGCTCTCCACCGATACGCTCCCAGCCAACGGAACGTCGCCGCGCCCATGAAGGAGATCATGCTGCTTCACTTCAGTTTGTCATGGTTCGAGACCGGCGATGTGCTCCCACTGACCAGGGTGGCCTAACTCGAGGGCTCCTCCTCAAAGCTAGGGTCTCGGTTTGGCGAAGGCGCAAGCGTAAGGCACTTCAGGACGACAACCTTATGCTTGTGGCCTCTTGTGTTTATGGCGCACTCCCTCACTTCACCTTCACCTTTAAGAAGGGGAGACACGCCATGGTGACTCACCCGTGCTCCCTCCATCCGCCACGCGCGAAGCGAGGATGCTTCGCAACTAACAAGGGGAGAACTAATGGCCCCCGTCAAGCCCTCGCGCCCCCTGGCGCGCCCCCATAGCACTCCCCTGACGCGCCCCCATGGCGCCCTCCTGACACGCCCTCTGGCGCAACCTAGTAATGCGCCCCTAGCAGCACACCCCCTGGCAGCGCGTCCCCCTGGCAGCATGCCCCCTGGCAGCGCCCCCCCGTGTGGTACCCTCGGGTGTCACACGCCTATCCATTTTCCCTTGCTTTTATTTATTTGTTTTATGCTTTGGAGTGTTGGCCACTTGTAGTGGACCAAGCCCATTAACTTTAGGCCCATGGTCTTTGCTTGTAAGACTATTTAAAGCACCTTGTGTGCTACTTTGCAATCTAGGTTTTAGTCAAAGATTTAGTTGTGTAGAGTTGAGGTTTTCCTCCTCCCCTAAACCCTAGGCCTCACCCTAGTGGTTTGGGTTCCATTGCTTCCAACCATCTCTCTCACTCTCGCATTCTCTCCCTCACTCTCCAAGGGCCTCACGCCCCCATCTCCCTCGCTCAGTCACGCCCTGCGGCTGAGCCAGTCGTCGTTGCGCTCCACTGTAGAACACGCCCCAGTAAACCTCATTTTTAGGTTATCTGGCCGTTGCGTTCCCTTGGTGTCGCGCCCCCGCAACACCTTCCTTTGAGGTTATTTCCAGCCTTCATCTAGTGCATCTAAAGGAAGAATCCATCAAAGAGGAGAGGAAGGCAACCTTGCTTGTGCCACGGTTCGAGCCCAGGCACCCGGAATGCCTCCCCGAGGGGCGTTTCACATCATTTGTGTACTTTTTGAAACCTAGAAAAGGAAAGAGCAACCATTGGCAGGACGTTGAGTTCAAGATAAAAAGGAAAGAAGAATAAGTTTGAAATAGGAGGAATAATTAGGGTTCAAGAAAATTGTTCAGTTCATCGGCATATGAATTTGAAAGATGGAGGTTTGGCACAACTGATGGTGGTACAGCTTGAGATGGGCGGGAAAAGTGTACAGCAAAAGGAGGGAAGATGGTGTAGTTTGTGAGAGATTTTGTTACTTTTGGAAGGAAATAATAAACAATGCTTTTGTGCTTTTTTTTATTTTTTGTTTCCTTTTTTTAAGATTTTTTTTTCTTTTACTTAATTTTTAATTTAAAAAAAAAAGATTATATATTTTGTAAAGATACCCTAAATGGTGTATATATGTAAAAAAAAAGCAAGTTGGTATTCTTTAAGTGACTTTTTCAAATGGTGTATATATGTAAAAAAAAAAAAGCAAGTTGGTATTCTTACAAGTGACTTTTCCAAATGATGTATGTATGTAAATTAGTGTAAATTTATTTCATCTTTGCAATAAACAATGCCTGAAACATTTACACTCCATTGAAGAGTTTTAAGTTAAGACTGGTGTCATTTGGAAGATTTTATTTGGTAATTAATAGAATTATATTAAAAAAATATAATCCCTAACGGCACGGACATTATGCTAGTTACGAACTAAATGTAACAGATGTTGCAAATATAGTAGTTGGTGCAGTAGCAGCAAAATACTCCAAATGTTCAAAAACTCTCAAAATTTCCGGTGCTCGCAATGTGAGCACCTAACGAACAACATGTTCGTCTCAGAATGTACTATATTATAGCTGTAGATTTTTCAGAGAGAGCAGACTTGAAGGTGAAGTCGAAGAGAATTTACTGCAAATTCTGGATAAAACCTCAGGTATTATGGTAAGGACTTGAAGAGGAGGATCTCAAGCTCTGTGACAGCTGTTGCAGATAAGAGAGCGATGTTCAGCAAACTAACGGAACAGCATGTCTGATATCCTGTTTTGTGCATCTGCCGGAATCTCCCTTCCTGGAACTTGTACATTCAGCAGATTAGAGTACCTGCGAAAGATAAGAATTGGTTACCTCACAAAGGACACCTTTGTGTATACAAAAGTTAAGCAATCTGAATCTCAGTCATACTCACTCGTTGTCACTAAACAAGTTCTCATGTTCTGTAATGAAAGCCAGCAATCCCTGTAAAAAGAGGGAAGCGGCAGTTAGTGAGATATGCAAGATAGCCAGGGAATAAAAGAGAGACTCCTTGTACAAGTACCTCAAATGGCATGTTTAAGAGTTCGTAGTAAGTCCTGACACGATCTAGACTGAGCAGGACAGCTCTGCCATTGATGGATGGAATAGCTGCAAGGGCCTGCCAAGGGACATTATATTGTTAGTATGACCAGACACCTACGGTTAATACATGGGTGTTTGCAGATTCTTTTTCGTTCCATTTCTGGATTAAAAAACCACACAGAACAATCACTCAACAGAAATAGTCATCCAAAGAGAGCAGGATTTTAGCAACAATTGAACTCAACAGAAAGCACTGTGAGTAGCTATCAACCAAAAAAAGCACCAAGCTGTCTCAAATAAGACAGCAAGCAGCCTCCACATTTCTATTGGCCATATGATGATCCTATGCTCTTTGAGAAATCAATTTCTAAGAGTTTAAGTGATTAAATTCATAGAGATAACAAGCAGAAAGTCTCAAAGCTTATACACTGGCTTAGCTAGAGGGGAATCTACAGAAAGTTGAGGCAAAATACAAGGTGCAAACCTGTTCCAAAGCAATGGAGTTCCTGCATATCTGCTGCACGCCGAAAAGGTTAATTGATTTCATCTCAGCCAAGGCCTGGTATAGAAACATATCATTTTAGTTGTTGATGTGTACATCTAAAAGGTTCTGGCCTACACCAGAACAAGAAATATGTCAAGCCACCTTTATTGATGCATATGCTGCAACACTGCCTATTCCGCCAAACACATAGTTTCTTTTTATTGTGGCAACAAAAGAAGCAATTTCTTCATCTCTTCGCGTTATCTGCACAATGGAAATCCAAATTTGGTAAGGGATCAAACTGCAATCCATGTTGCGTTAGAGAAATTTAAGCTAAGAGACTCCATGAACTGTTACAGTAAGATGTTTCTTTGGCATTGATTCAATACAGTCTTAGGCCTGCAATGGAATTGAAAAGTGCAGATCAGAAATTTAACTGGCAATGGTGGTGTCATCACATAAACCTAATGAACTAATTTACCCAAGAACTTGAAGGTCCACTTTGAACATAAATGTTGCTCTTTGCCGCTAGAGAGGTATAGGGCCGGAAGGGGAGATGGAGGTGGGAGGTTTTGAGGGTTTTGAGAATGGTGAGTTTAGGCACAGGTGAATAGTATCAAAAATATATTATTTTATATAGATTGGCATGCATACTAGTTCAGCACACTGCCAAAACGGAAAAACCCATTACTGCAGAAGTAGTTTTTATACTAATTGGCCTGTGTCCCTTTTTTTGTATAACAGTTGCAGAAACTACAGGTCCAGTTTAAATGATTAAGAAGAACAGCATTGAGTAACGTAAATTGATATATTTAAGGCCCATATTCACATTCTGGATCGTAAAATCATCATGCATAAATGGAGATGAAGAAACCACCTGGGTAGTTAGCGAGGTAATAAAATCATCTGGTTCCTCTGCATCTTGGTCATCCATGTACTCCCTACTCGTCATTTCCTGTTTACACGACTCACTATAAGGCTATAGCATCCTGACATAACATTGTCTCCAAAATTGCTCTAAGCTATGTTACACTTCAAGGGGACTTGAAAGGAAGGAACAGAAATTGTCACATCTTTCGAGTACCTGCATGTGAAAGACTGTCTCTAACTGCATTTCTATACGTAAAATCTTCAAACAATCAACAGCGAGTTTCCTGTAGTCATCGGCGAACAATGCTAGATCCTTTTCAGTTGCTTCCTTCGAGTCAGATGTTTTCTGCTTGTTAATTTTGTCATCCACTTGATTACAAACGGCTGAGAATACGGGTGCAATGCTGAATGTCAACAAAGAGAAATGTAATCATGAGATTGCTTCTAGGTATTAGGCAACAATCAAATTAAGGTATCTTGCATGAGAAACTAAATATATGACGAAAATACTGTTAAATGACAGAGTTTAACCATTTCAGTAAAAGAGTGTAATTTTACTTTTTTTTGCCTTAACAAAAACCAAGAAGTAGAGTAAAACCTGTGGTAGAAGATTGCATAAGATATACACAACACGATCCAAGCGCATTAATCATATATGAGAAGTACAAAGAAGATAGCCCAGCATATGAAGAATGGCTACATTTAATTGAAGAGAATTACTCTGGTTTTTGGAAATAACCAAAATGAGGCTTCAGGTTTCAAAGCCTAACAATTTAAAAAATGTTGAATGAACTTACCTTACAAACTCTTTTTAAAGTAATGTGGAATTTATCTATTAACATTTTAAGAAAATGAGGCTTCAGATTTCAAAGCGCATTAATGTGATAGTTGTACAATTTTCTTCAGAATTCAGTTTGAATAGAGACACTCAGACACTGAAAGCATAATCAAGCAGATTTCAACTCCAGTAAAAGAGAAGTAATTGACCTTTCAATTGAATCTGCGACATACTCCAATGAGTCACTTAATGATGCCAGCAGTATCAGCTTGTTGTCATCATGTATCAGATTATCCTGAAAGAAATGAGCATTGTGTGACAAAAAGCTTCCAGATACAAATTTTCATTTGTTTCGCATATAATGTTAGCAAGGAGCTCATTAGGATGAAACATATATAGTCAGAGTACCTCAAGGTCACACATACTCAGAATAGGGCACAAAAAAAAGCACCCGTCGTCATTGTAATTCTTTAGACACTACTTTTGCACTTATCAGTTGGTTCTGACCCTTTATATTTCTTTCTTTGGTGCCGTGAAAAACAGTTTCCTCAGAACCAGGGGCGGAGGCAGGATTTGAGCCCAACGGGGGCTAAAATCTTGCATCGAAATTAATTTTAATATAACACATAAACTATTAAAAGTATATTAATTTTTTTAGCACTTAATCAACATACAACTCATGAAGATCATCTTCAACTTCACAATTAGACAAATTTGGAACACTTAATAGATTCATTGGGTTAGGATTAGAACTTGGTCTAACAGTTGGTGATTTTGAATTTTGTAAACCTTGTAAAATATTTATCCATCTACGTATTTACTAATTTAAATAAATTTATTGATATGATACAATAATTATGATGTTATTTAATTGTAAAGAATTAAATTTAATCAATGTATTTGAATTATAGAATAAAGCTAATAAAAAATATTTAACAAAAATGGAGTGTATACACTATAATATTATATAGCATGCAAAAAAAGAGAAAAAATGATGTAAAAAGAAAGAAAAAAAAAGAGATAAGGAGGAGGTTGATTAAAATAGTTGAAAGGAAAAATAAAGGTAGAAAAATTCCTAGAATTAGAGGAACTCCTGTTGTTGGATGAGCTGATAAAGGAATACCCGGAGACATATCTAAAAAAGCTTCGTATAGGAATCCATATAGAAACGATTCAATTGATCAAGCTTCACAATGAAGATGGGGGAAGGGCGGGGCTCTCAAGATTTGAACACCAGTTCACTTACATATCATTAAAGGAAGAGAGTTAAATTAACCACTAGACTAGAAGGCTTTTTAGTACACTACTAACTTTTTTTTTTTCCAGAGGGGGCTATAGCCCCCCCTCGGCCTTGAGTAGCTCTGCCACTGCTCAGAACATGTACTTTGTCCTGTCCCTCAAGATCCCACTTATGTAAGACATGACTGGATCGATTGTTGGTTGTGTGTGTCACGCAACACATATTTATTCAAGAAACTAACAGAACACGGTGCAATGAGTTATAAAAGGACAGTACCTGCTTGATTGGACACAGACTCCACAGTAGATCACTCATTTCTGTTTCAACCTCTGTGCTATAAGCATCGGAAGCATTGTTTTCCACACTTAAGTCGGCAGTAAAATTTGTTAAACATGAACTCGCAGGATCAAGTTGCATCAAGCTTTCAACGTCGTGCCTACCAACAAGCATGTAACACTGCTTCTCAAGAACTGCCTAGCAAAAGCAAGGAAATGCACTTATTTGTATAACAATCTCATTAATGCTATTTACTATGTATACGACACAATAACCCCTTAGTCTTAACTCTGAACTATATGCATGTAAGTTCCCTCAGCTTCCATTGTTCTATCATCTTCCACACAACCAACCTGAATGCTCCCAGCAAAGATGCTTTGATTATACTTTAATTCTTTTAGTGAAAAACCCCTTAGTCTTAACTCTGAACTATATGCATGTAAGTTCCCTCAGCTTCCATTGTTCTATCATCTTCCACACAACCAACCTGAATGCTCCCAGCAAAGATGCTTTGATTATACTTTAATTCTTTTAGTCAAAGAAAATGCACATGAAATCTCATAATAACTCTAATATGGAATAAATAAATATGTATGAATTATAAAGGAGAATAAGGCTTATAGACTTGTAAGACGTGCATGATATTTAGACAGAATAAAATATGCAGCATATATACATCCAATGCTTTTATGATCATTATGAAGAGCAGCTTGCAATAAACTGTATATCTTGAGCATACACTGATACACATCAACTAAAATGTTATTTACCAATGGTTCATTGCTGTATGTTACCACATAATGCGTCATACTAACGGTTTCTCGTCTGTAAATTTTAAAGCAGTATTATAACTAATCATACAGCACATTCATTTCAGAACTGTTAAGAAAAAGAAAAGAACCAGACCTCCATAAATGAAGTACGGCATCTTTCATATGCCCGTTCAAACAATGCTTGGACAAACTTCACAAGTTCAGCAGCAAACCTTGGCATTCCTTGTGCCCAACCAAGTAACTAACCATGATCAATATTGCAAAAACATTAAAAGCGTAATTTAACCTTTAGCGCTGAAAGAAGTGAAATACAGATGAAAATAAGCAAATATTACCTCCTTTGCTAAAAGATCTATAGCTAACAGTCCTTGTAGAACAGGACGTCCCTTCTCTACATATGGGCTATAGAAAGCAGAAGCATGTGCACGTGGGCGAAATGCAGTTGGACCTGCAACAAGAAGCGATATAAATTTTACTGGATAAAACAATTAGGGTTAAAAAAGCCATTTGTCCTAGATTATTCTGGAAAGGGGATTTTAAGTGGAATAGGTTATCATGGTATCATCTTCGGTTCCTAAGACATCAAATCTTGAATGTTCTTCATAGTCTAAATCCTATCAATCTTACATGACGGAATCAAGTCATTATTTGCATGAGTCAACACTTATCCAAGTCGAAAATGACAGTTCCTTGGATGAATATGTTGCTGAAACTCTACGAATATTTCCTAAAAAATAGGAAACATGTTGCTTGTCTATCTTTTCCTAAATATGTCTGCAGCTTTGCTACTTACGTCCTAGATTATGCTTAAATCTAGCTTTCATAATCTTTGCAGCTCATCTGATTCTCTTTAGTTAGTTGCATAATCTTGCAAATAACCTAACATAACTTTTATTGTTAAACTGTGATATACATCTCATCCAAATCATGCATTTACTTCGAGCTACAAATACAGGAGCTGAGAAGCTTTTAGTTGCTTAGAAGAACTTGCTTGATATAGCTTGCTGTACACTTTTGCGGTAATCCACAAACATTGCTGGCAAGAAGCGATCCTTCACAAAGTTTTCAATGAAAGCAAGCAGTCCATCATTCCTGCACATTGGAGATAACAACTAAACATTCAGGGTGAAAAATACAGTCAAAACAAAGGTAAGACAAGTAACAATAATGGAAGTATAATGTACATGAAAACCATATAAACCATTAAAGCTGCAAAAACAAAAGATTATATATTATGTTAGGTGGAAATCACTATTTACATAAAAACACGTATGGTTAATTGAAAAAAAATGTAACTCCTAAAAATCATACATGAGGACACAACTTAACCACTGCGATTTTGAGATCATAGCCATAGCTCTGTAGATTGCACTTGCTTGCAAGCACCGATTTCATGAATGGGTCTGTCAATAAGCTGGTTGGATGATGTAGTGCCATATGTTACATATACAATTTGGCTTAGCTATTGAGAATTGTCTAGAGGCTATGTTGTTAGGCTGCCAGGGGCAATGAGGAAGATAGGGTCCATCTAGACAGTTAGGAATATTGGGAGGGAATTATCAGATGTAAGGGAGGACTAGATAATACTTTAATTCTTCAAAAGAAAAAGATTATCTCAAGGGGAGGACATACTCTCCCAATGAGCCCAATCTGTAGGGGAGGACACACTCTCCCGAAGAGCCCAAGGCCATTGCCCGAATATCTCTCTAAACTTCTGCATAGCTAGCAATAAGGCTTAATGCCCTTATTTATACTAGTTAACTTGCTAAAGATCATCCTTAAGTAAGCCTATCTAATCCCTTGCATCTAATAATTCCCTGGCAGCCTAACAAATTAGCCTCTAGAAAATTCTCAATAGCTAAGTCAAATCATATACGTAATGCTATGTTACAAATTTTCCTTTGGGAAATTCCGCCATGTACCGCCAAGTTTTTCCAAATTTCACTGAATTGGTTAATTTTTCTTCTTACTTGCATATGACCACCCATATTTTAAGAGTTTTTTTCCTTCTAAAATACCTCTTTATTTTGTTAATTTAAAAAGCACCTGAATTTATAAACTTCGTGAGAAAATTTCATAAAGCCACTCTTATTTGCACTTTTATCAATCATTCAATGACTTCCTTTTTTTAAAAAAAAACATCTGCATTTTTCAACAATTAAAAAGGCAGGTTATCTTGAACGAAACCCATTTGTTCTATTTCTTTTACAAAAACCTAAGATTGGGATCTTTTATAGTAGAATTTTACATTTTATGGGAGAACATTGCCTTTGCATTTGGGTTAATAGATGTTAATCAGAGGACAATATAATTTGGGGGAAAAGCAGTGGTTTTTTGAAGAAGAAAAAAACATCTGCATTTTTCAACTATTAAAAAGGCAGTGGTACAAGCAAAAATTCATGCACGTCTTGAGGTGTGCATGAATATTTTCATGTATGTGCATGAGTTTTCACTTACACATAGTCACCATATAGTCACAAATTTATGCCCATACATGCAAAAATCCATGCACATCTTGAGGTGCGCATGAATATTTGCATGTATGTACATGAGTTTTCACTTACACATAGTCACCATATAGTCACAAATTTATGCGCATACAGACAAAAATCCATTTGCATCTTGACATATGCATGAATTTTGCTTGTATGTGCATGAGTTTTCACAAGCCAAAGTCATGCACATACAAACATAAATCAATGCACATCCGACATTCTCACGTTCTCACCTAAGCGTTCATTCTCACATGAACTTTTTCCTTAATATAATACAATATATATTTGCTTGAATGTTAGCAAATTTATTGGTTAAAGTGAAATATTTATAGACAACGTATCAGTTGAGATTCATTAGAAGGAACTGAAGCCAAACATACCCTAGTTGGGAAAAGTTTTGTGGCAATAATGAAGCAAGCTTGTCTGTGAACTGCAAAATATACAATTTTAGACATTACTGAGAGGATTGAGAGCAAAAGCATGTATAGACACACAAAAAAGTCTGAATCTTAGTGAAACCTTAATAACAGGATGATATACTGCAGCTGCTAGATAAATCCCTCGCTCAGGTAGAACAGCTGCAGATCCATATCCCTCTTGTAATTTACTCGAGCTCTTCTTACTCCAACCTAGTCAGGATGAAGTGAGAACGAAAAAGAATATTAACACCAGATATAATTATATGGGATTTTATGAAAAATAGTATGCTCTCACTCATATTAAATTAATTAAAACCAACAATAGTCAAGAGAAAGAATGATAGCACTCGTGATAGCCAGCCACATGTATATGTAAGGAAGATATTCAAGAAGAACTCTTAGGGCACTCCACGTGCCTTAAGAGTAACTTTGCCTTAGGGGGAGGTTAGTTTACTGACTTTTAGTATATAAATATCCTCTGTAGCTCTTCCTTCCTTTTTTCAATTCCATAGTATTATTACAGGCGTGTTAGCCTTGGGCTCAATTGAAGAGGGTTGTTCTCCACTGAGAGTTCTGCTTGGGAAATAAGATATTTCTTCTGGAATTTTATCTGAATTCCAGGAAGGTTTCTCTGTGTTTGCGTGAGATTCCTTTAAAATAAAGGAGTAACATCCAGTGTCAGTCACCAGTAGAAACTTCACTTGCTTTTCTAAAATGTTTTCTTTATTTAAATGGGAATTACCAAGAAGATTTGCTGCAGAGGATAACAGCTAATAGGATGAATGTGATAACAGCACCCGAAACATAGAAAGAAGTGACGAAGATCAAGTAGGGACAAAGGGACATGATCGGATTTTATAGCAGCTATGAGCCGTAATGGAATTTTACAGACAAAATGTTTATGATAATTCATTGTCCCATTTATCCTTGAAGGATCCCATATTCTCAATTATAATCGAATTGGACCTATTTCCAAGTCTAGCTACCTATTCATACCTATGTCTATAAACAAAGAATATAAGAGACGTATATGACTTGCTAAGGTTCGCATCACATACAACTAATACCACAAACAAATAGTTAAGAGAGAAGCTAAAAGGAGTTAGGAGGAGCAATGCAAAACAACGAGGAGTACTGAACATACAGTTTGAGAAATATCCACATCAGGTTTATAACACAATGAGAAAAAGGAAATATCCCTGGAAATTTCAAGCATACCCTGATTCACAATAGATACTGTAGCATCTGCAAAGCAGAACGCAAATGTCAAGCCATCTTCAGACCCATCCCTGAAACTAGATAGTTCAGTTTGTCAAATTTTCCCAACAAAACATAGCCAACAAAAGAAAAATTCGTAGATATGTATAACAAGTAACTGCATGGAGATTGTAGAAGTGCCAAAAGTAACAAAAAATTTATAACGATGCATCAAAGGCAAAAGGTACGTCCATCTTCCATCCTATTTTTCTGTACCACAGTTAACCTCATTTAAGCCATTTAGTCTAGAAGTTTACAACTGTGGAAAGGACAGAGTTTGAATCTACGGTCAAACCTAGCATTAACACTCAGTTGCAACTTACTATTGATCCGAGTACTTTCATTCTCGTTAGGGGCCTTAGGGCTGTTTTTTTTTCTGCTCTGCAACAAGGGACTTATAACACATATGCCATATACACAGAAAACACATCAGAAACTGAGTCCAATAGAAACAGAGTTGTAGTTGCCTGTTAAAACTAGTATATGTATGCAGCGGATTAAAAGATACTTACTTTGCACATTCTTAAACTATATGTTATATTACAAATTGCAGCTAAATGAAGCTTATCGGATAAACGGGTGCAAGTGTTTTTAGCTTACATGTCCCACCAAACTGTACCATCAAGTCATACAGGTTATTATTTAGGGTTTGCAACATTTATCGCCGGGATTTATCTTATACTGAACTTATTCCACATAGCATATACAATTCCTGCAGTGACATAAAATTCTACTGCTACTCGTGAAGATAAAGAGCTTGCCTCTCCTCTTTAGAAGGAACCTGACTTGCAAGTCTTGCTGTTTGCACAGCAGCATCTGCAGATGCAGCTTCAGGAGTTGCACGGAGAATCTCACATATCAGTTGTTGGCATTCACTCTTGTACAAAACCACAGATATAGAAGCAACTCAGCAGTTTATTCAGTATTAAATCAAGCATCAGAAGGTATATGTAGTCAAGGATTAGTAAATATGACGAATACAGTGGAGCACTTGTGCAACTTCTAGTTACAGGCTGTAAAAAAATGTATGAAGTATAAAGGGCCATAATCAAACCATAATAACATGGTGAACAAACAAAGCAGCCTACCTGAAGAACTGTCAATGAAAAGGCAACATTAAATCTTCCAGTAACTTGGGTTCCATCAGATTCAGCTTTCCGTTTAGTTTTTTTTTTGGATGGCTTGCTAGTATTCATTTCAATTTTCTGACTGACTTTTGACTCAAGGAGCTCTCCAACAATAACAAGGTTCTCTAAACAACATGAACATATATCAGCTTGTCTTTCTTGTATCACACTAAGCAATGCACAAATGGTAGAGGCAGTATCTCACCAAATATCTTAGACAAAGTATAAAAAATTGAGTTGAGCAGCTCTTTTGCAGCAGCCTGCATCGGTCCCATTGGTGCCATCCCAGGTGTCACGGGGCTAACAGCTAATAAGGTTCCACTCATTGACACCCCGTTTTGATGCGTTTGTTTAGGCAGTTGGTGAATCTCAAGCTGGCCCTTCAGGTATTGCACAGTCAAGGAAGAATTTGTAGCTTGACTAATGCTGGGTCCTGAGGATTTCACAAGCTCTGCCTGCCTTTTAATCTTGGAAGTCAAGATTTCATGAAGTGTTGGTCTAAGATTCTGGCTGTTGTGACACACAGAAAATGCAAATCTCAGACACCAATTAGTGAAATATGCAGCTGTGGCACCAAGCTTTACAAATTCGTATTGGTACTATATTGCATGACGGGTAAAGTTCAGTTACGAAAACAAACTACAGATGCCGGTTCCAGTTTTCAGCAGACTGAAACAAACTACAGACAACAAATCAATTTCAGAAGTTCTTATCTATGTTACATGGACACGTCAAAAATGGCACCGTACCCGTGTCGACACGACACGTATCGGATACGGATACGATACGGATACGGAACTGTTCAAGCCTGCGTTAGTGGAACCATTTTCAGAAATGGCACCGTACCCGTGTCGGATCTGTACCCGTATCGGATTTCTTTATCCGTGTCCATGTAACATAGGTTCTTATTCTAAGAAGTGTTTTCTATCTCTTGAAACCATGAGAATCACCTAACACAAAATATGAAGGTTAGGTGAAGGAAGAGAACTGAAACATTCTAAATCACCATCCACATTCATGATCATGCAATAGAACCACACCACATATGAAAAGATTTCAATGTATTGCACTTAATAGACGAGATGAAAATGTTCTTAGCTCTTTCCATATAAGTATACAAGTAATACAACCAGCTCAAAACCGTTCTTTTGGTTTCCAGTGACTGATGTTCTTTTATTCTCCATATTGTCAGTAAGTTTGCCCATAATTTCCTTTTCTTTTCACCACTTCTGCAAAGATGCACCTTGAATACATAGTAGCTCAAAAAGATTAAAATCATAGTATAGACTAAAAATAGCTTAGTAAGAAGCCAATTGACAGCATGATCAATATATAGATGGTGATAGCTCCAGCAAGTGATGGTAGATACATTACAATGAGAAGAAGCGTGTCATAATCTTCAACTATAAGTACTTCACAAATCACATGATAAGAAATAGGTGAAAACACAAGAAGAAACAAAAGTTTTAACAAGAAAGCTTGCCATATCGTTTCACCAGCAGAGGCAACTTTCCCAAGCTTGCACAAGCATTCAATCATTGTTTGCAAATACGTAACATGAAGAGCAGCATCATTTTTTGTTATAACATCCTACAACCAAATTTATGACAAAATTACCTACAAAAAAGGCAATGTAGAGATAACGAAGCCAGCATGAAGAAAAAATTATCAAGTTATTGACCATACAAGAAATTCATCGGGATCAGCAGCAGATAGCCATGGAGGAATTTGATGAGAACGAACACTGTTATCCTTTGGAGCACTCCTGCAACCATTGGCTTGACTTGACCCATTAACTAAAGTTTCATTGTGATTCAAAGCACCCTCCTCACCATGCCCATAATTTGAACTGTTATGCAAAGAAAGAAAGACCTCAGTAATTGGCCAACATCAACTAGCAGAACTTTATTCTACTCAGCTAAGGATTTAGCCAATGTACCAATGACTAATATAATAACCAAAGCAGCGCAGCATGAACTTGCATGAGTACGTCAATGCATAATGCATAGATCTACCTATATGTATATGTATGCATCAATGAATTTAAACATGCAAGAAATTTAAGAAGGTTGATCCTGGATTAGAAATCAACAGTTTCCTTGATGTATTGTTTGGAAAAATGTGATGATTTTAGAAGCAGAAAAAGAGCTAGAGAAAAACAAGTTCTGAAAAAAGGATTTATACAGCAGTTTTATCTCAATCTAACACGCAGCCTAGAGAACTCCTGAGCTGTAATAATCTCTCTTACAGAAATATATGTACCTGTACAGGTATAAGACATGAGAAATTTATCAACAAGACACTCCCATTAAGATTCCATGTTGGTGATGCAGATTGCTAGAAAGGGTAAAGCTGAATTTACATAAAATTGGTTGTTGTAACGGGTTTAATTGTAATTTAGCATTCAGTACTCTATATATAGGATTCCTTAAATGTTACCTGTACTTATTTTATATCTATTCTATTAGTTTCCTTTGGTTGTTAGTTTCTATATATAAGTATAGACAGACATCTTTCCATTTGGTTTCCGTAAACTGATGAGGTAAGTTACCACTTAACTATCACAGTCAGAAATGAACAAAAAAGGCTAACAAAATGTCTGACTTTACAGCCTTGTACGTGTACCATGTGTGATGGAAATCTACTTGAGCAATCTGAAATAACTAAAGCAGAATATTGATCGGGTTCGAAATAGCACCTATATTCTCCTTTATTATAAAGATGGTCATGCAAGTCCTCCATAACTTTTTGGAAGAGTAAAGTTCGCAGCTTGTTCAACTCAGTCCGGACATCTTGTAGAGCCCCAACCTGGGCATTGTTACACAATATGCATGAGATGAGGGATTTTGCTAAAATTCTGAGAAATGGGCCACATAAGAAAAACAAAAGGGAGAGGAAGAGATGATCCATACTGAAATGAGAACCTTGAATATTTCAATTTGGAACATGACATGAATAATTTTGAAGCGACAGAAGTCAAATATCCAGTAATTATTTTTATGATAAAGGATGTGTTTGGCAACATAACATTTTAAATTTACAAGACTTCCGTTACCACTTTATCAGTTACACTATCAGCATGATCACCAAACATACCCAAAGTATGTACAATTTGCTAGTTGCATTTTCAACCAAAACTATTATTTAAGAAACTACTTCAAATATTCCATAAGGAAAAAAAAGAGATGAAAGGAACTTGTCATGTTGTGTTCTATAGAATATTTATTTGCTTACCCAATTAATGATAAAGGCTAGACAAAAATGAGGGTAAGCATCCAGGCTAGTTAAGAAAGCTCTAATTCTGCAACACTAATAGAAGGGATATTATCATCTCACATATTGTTTGCAATTGA
The DNA here is from genome assembly GCA_027886185.1 of Rheum nobile. NCBI lineage: Eukaryota > Viridiplantae > Streptophyta > Magnoliopsida > Caryophyllales > Polygonaceae > Rheum > Rheum nobile. Next base: position 18,419,707 of record WOAB01000485.1, read on the forward strand.
GACAATAACTTCTTTTGAAACCGGATAGCTGTCAGCTCTTGTAACACAGAAATCCCTGTGTTTTCAAGAAAGCTCTAAACTCCCAGAGTTCAGACAAGGTTGACCTGATATCATGGATTAGCTATATGGAAAAATGTCCTCTAATATAACTCTGTTTATTATTTTGGGAGAGGGGAGGGAGAGCTTGAAGAACTCATTCTTTGACAAACCATCGCAAGGAAGTGTGCACCACCCGCTTCTGTCCAAGCCGGACTTTTATCAGAACAGAATCACATATGGTCTTTAGATTCAGCCAGTTTGGACCATGAGAGCCAGTTTGGACCATGATTTACTTTCGTGCGAGGCTCAACCTAGGAATAAATAATATATCACTCATGTTGGATCCACAGACAATAGAAACTATCCTGTGAACACCCTCTCTATCAAGCAGAGACTATAAGCTTCACAAAATCCATAAATGAAGCAACATAGAGAGAAAAGAAAAGGAACCAACCGACTGAAGACCCTCTCTCTCAAGCATCAACGCTGACTGCATATGCAGTTGGATTGCAGCATAATACTGCTTTTCAGCTATAAATTTCTCAATACGTGCTGGAATCTGAAACAAAGGGGAAATAAAATCATGATATTGGTACATAGAAATATGAAATTAGAATAAGGTTCCACATTAATTTCCTCAAGAAAATTCTCGAGAGAAGTGTCATTAGATGAAGTAAATATTCTTAACAAGAAATGAATTATATCCCTTAAAAGGAAGTGAAACTCCCAAATATCACTTGTGTATACTGTTAGTATAAAAGAATACCTGACTATAAGGGAATGATTTTCTACTAATCTTATTACATACACATCTTCTGGTTTCTACTATTCTAGGATGCAATTTTTTAATTATTTGGATTTCAATCAAAACATAACTATCATTTCCTTAGTATTGAGGCTTTTATATTTGATTATATTCTCCAAAATATTAATTTGTATGCCTAGAGCTACATATATTCTGTAAATCTTCAGCTGAATATAGTGGAATACTATTCGTAATCAATTCTTCAAAACTTTTATAAACTACTCATGCAAGCTGTGCAATGGTGTTCAAGTGCTCTCACGAGTCATTATGCAAAAGTTCTAACCATTTTACTTTTGCATCAACAAAGATATCACAAGACATTGAAGAATGAACAAATATGATTTAAGCAATATCAACTTCTAATCAACCCTAAAATGAAAAATTCAAACATCACCATGATGGCATCATATAAGTTAAATGACCTTTGAAATACTCGTTGGTACCTTAGATATTTTCTCAATTTGGTCCAATAGGGAGATTATATGACGCAATGTAACTGATCTGTACCAAAACTGATGCAACTGCTTGTTGCGAGCAGCAAGACGCTTCTGTGCCTCAGGTAAGTGAGTCTTTAATGCAGCAACATTTTCAGCAGATTCACTAAATAATCTTAAGATCTGAGGGAGAAAAACCAAAAAAGGATAATATAACCACCAAAATATGATAAATTGATAAAAGTTACCTTCCACGGAAAATTTAAAAAGGGTGAAATATAACAACAAAGTAACAGAAAAGCTACAGCATAAGCTGGCACGTGTAGCACATTAATATATGCATCTTTGCATCTGTATGCGTAAGTGCATATGTCATATAGGGAAGAGAGAGAGAAAGAAAATGAGGGAGGGGGAGCGAGTCAGTGAGAGAGAGAGAAGAAGGAAAATATTTCCATATATAAAAAATGTTAACTACTGGAAAAAAATTGTTGGTGCATTAAAACAGAAGTATATTCTTTTCTTACTGAAAAAAATTAAATGCATAATAGACAAATAGTCGAGAAAAGTATCCTAACTAAAAGACCAACAGGAAAAAAAAATCCTCAAGTAACAAACTGAATTGGAAATTCATTCTCCTCAATCAAACAAAAAAAATTACAATAAAAAGTTTATGAGTACCTCAGTATACAAAAAAGAAGTCCCAAAGCAATGAATAGACAGATACAAACTCAGTATACAAAGAAGAAGTCCCAAACCAACGAACAGAAAGATACAAACCCTTCAAAATTAAAAATAAAGAAGAAGAAGAAGGTAATTAAGTTTTGTGAAAACAATATGCAAAAGTTATGAGGAGAAAGAGAAGATAAGCTGCTACTGCTTTTTCTACTCCAATATTATGCCGATGGCTGACATTTCATTCTTTTTCATATATATAATCATCTCTTTACTCTTCCTTTCCCACCAGAACTCAAACCTCATCATGTAGCATTGAACTTAAACTCAACTCAGCCAACCAGGAGAAAGGAGAGTTGGTTGTCTAATGCAATAAAAAAAAGTCATTACACCTTTGCAGAACAGATGCATAGATCTCATTGCCGTATCACTCCAAACTTAATCTTTCGGGGGTTAATGTCTTAGCTAAAAATCTCATTAGTTTTGCTTTCTTTTTTTTCAAGGTAACAATTTTTAAGCTTCTCTCTACAAGTGTAGTTGGAGTTTTTCATCATTAGACGGAGATTTTTTATGGGCTACTCCAATACAAGATCCTGTTAGCAATGCATTTCAATCGTGATGCTTTTGAAAATCATACTTCATTTTCTTCTCTGATCATCAAATATTAGAAACTGTAGACTGTAAAATACCAAAACAGCATGTTAAGACAAAAAATAAGTGCTAGCATGTCCGAGGGCCATGCATGGGAGGTAAAACTAATTATGGAATAGCTGCAAATTCCTGGGAGAAATATATTTAAATTCTAGGGATATGATTAAACGATAAAGACAGCTTTCAGCAACAAACCATAAACTCGAGATGGAAAATTTACCTGAGAATAATTTTGAATTTTAAACGATAAAGACAGCTTTCAGCAACAAGCCATAAACTCGAGATGGAAATTTTACCTGAGAATAATTTTGAATTGCTCTATTAAAGCCATTATGATACGTCTGCACAACTTCATCCACAACATCCTCAATAAATTCACTTTGTTCCCTCAGGGCATGCAGTTCAGTTTCACGATCTTTTCCAGTTAATATCTTAACTACATGAGGTAATGAATCAAAACGTGCTGCTGCCCATGTCTCGTCTATCTTTGACAATTCATCCTTTAGATGCTGCAATCAAAATGGAATTAGCAAAAGAGGATACAATCTTATATAAACTTCTATGGAAATGTTTTTATTGGGAGCTCACTTTTGTATATAAAGAATGGTCACAGTTTTTTCTCTTTGGATTTACGTTTGTATTGGTCATAGAATTTAGAGGTTGTACACTTTTGTTCATTGAATGAGTAAATTGTTTATTATCAGAAGAAAAAGGAAGGAAAGAAGCAACTATGAGTTCAGCATATAAATTTGTGGTAAAAGAAAATTATATCTAGATGGAACACAAGAGCAATCAGAAAGATAAGGGGGAACATATGATCTTTAAAGGTTATAAAGCAAATTAAGAACAATGGAAGTAAGAGCACAGCCACCTCTACCGTAGGTTAAAACATGTATGTGAATGTTAACATGAAAAATCTCTAGTGACATCTCATACTGACTGCTGAGTAAGCAATAACCCTGCAATTGGACAGAGCCCAGCAACCATCCTCTATATATTCAAAATAATATCAGGGTAAGAAAGAACTTCCATAAAAGCTTCCGTGCATCATATAGGCACACGGGAATTACCCAACCTGATCCCATAACAGCTCTAAATTAATCAATTGTAAGACAACATGCTAATCTAATACCAGTATACCACTGTGGTACTTGCAGTCAAGGACAAATGAGTATCATTCTCCTTGCTTCAGATCTGAAAACACAAATACTTAGCCTGACCTACCTTATAAGCAAGTGTGCATCATATCACCCTTTCAATTTGTATTCCACAATCATGGGTCTATAAGTATGAGCTTATATTTAGATAGGTTCACTACTTAGTAGCAATATACACAAGTAAAGTAAACCGAAAATGTGTAATCCCAAACGTTGGGATTCAGCTAAAATAGGAAACTGGCTCATGAATCAATCAAGCCAATGCGAAAACCGAACAGGACAGAAGAAATACTAAAATAAAAATCCAAACGTCTGTTATACTCACGGGTTTATCAGAAGGCATAGGTAGACCTTGAAAAAATCCCATAATGACACAGCCAACGGTCAAGAAATAGTCGTTAACGGCTAGTGAAAGAACAGGCAAATTAGTGGCGTCTCGTCAAATGCAATCACCAAAGAGACAGATGCAGATACCTTCGCTTGAAAATCAGAGACCTGATCCTATGAAATCAACCTACAATGTCGAAAAATTACCAACAGAAACTTTCTTTGGCGGGGAATATTCAGAATTTGGTCCAAAAGTTAATGAAATTGAAAAGTTATCGATCTTAAATCTTGAAAAAATGCGATGGAGTAATGAAGCCAGGGGTGGTTTGTAGATAACAGCTTGATCAATTACTCGAAAACCTAGGGCTTCGATCGAGTTAGAAAACACGAGTTAAAATAGATAAGATGAATTATCCGCAAGCAATGTCGACCTGAGATCGGCCACTCGTAGGAGGCGGTGCGCGCGAGAGAAAGATGAGTGGAGATGGCTGATGGTAACTCGGAAGAAGACGGTGTTTGCAAGGATTGGAACTCGGAATGGAGATGCTGACTCTCTCCATAAATAGAAATTTGATCAGTGAGAATGGAAAAAACAAACAGTCTTTTCACTAAAATAATAGAACCGTTAATACATGGGCCCATGCCAGCTGGCTTTTCTACTTTCCCTTTACGCACTTGCTATTTTTTTGTGTTGTAAGTAGTGGGTCAAAGCCCTTGTTATATACTGTTTGTCTAATGTTTGTTTTTTTTTTTTTTTTAATGGAAATACAGACTATATTATATATGGAAAATCGATAAACGATTACAAGTCAAGAAACTTGGCGATTGAGAGGCAAGTAAGAGCAATACCATTGTCAACAAAGGCAAGGAGAGGGACAACCTAACAACAAACAGCGAAGAACAAAAAACAGAAGGCAGTACTAATGAGATAAGGCCCCGGAAAACAACTCTTGACACTAACGGATCAAAGATTGTGCTAGCTTTTAAAGATTTACTCACTACCACAATCAGTGATCCATTAAATAGAACAAGAGATGTCAAAACCAGATATTCTTAGTAAGAACAAGCACCAAAAGGAAGAAAGCAAACAAACACCTATACAGACTCGAAAACTGAAAACAAATAAACGAACCCAGATCAACCAAGTCAAACCCCACCAACAGAAAAAAGGGAAGATCTAACAAAATCCGACTTGAACCGTAAACCCCCAAATCACAGCAACAAGGGGGCGCAGATCTTCTGGAAACCGGCACAAACCCAAAACCCCCAAATCTCAGAACTGCCAAACAGGAGACCGACCCAAAGGAGGGGCAGAGCTCCCAAATTCCGATCGAGACCCAAAACCCCCAAAGCTCAGCACCACCAACCAGGAGTCCGAGGACGGAGAGGAGGAGGCAGGTGGAGAAGACTGGAGGCCGGTTGAGGAGAGAAGAGTCGCCAGGTGGTGGAGGAGACTGATTGCCGGAGAGAACCGGCAACACAAACTGAGCAGCAGCACACACAGGGGGCACATGCAGCCAAAGCAAAATTGGCCATGAATCTGGAACGATGTGGCTAGGGCCGGCTCATGCATCAGAGGGAAAGAGGAGGCGGTGGAGAAGACGGAGAAGATGGCGGAGGAGGACATGTACAAGAAGCAAAACAAAAAGAAAACCAGAAGATGGAATCGGTGGAGGTGGTGGCAGAGAAAGTGGAAACGGAGACGGTGGAGATGGAGGGAGGCGGCAGGGAAAGGGAGATGGAGGCAGGGGAAAGGGCTAGCACCAGGCTAGAGAACCCTCACTGAGGAGGGAAGAGAGTTTCCCTCATCAGGAGGGTAACTCTTTTATAAAGAGTAATATGCTGTCTAATGTTTGTTCATGGACATATGTTAAGAGGTAAATTTGGAAAAAAAAAATTAAAATATTTTCTAAAGTAGAAGTGATGAACCCAAAAAAAAAAGTTAAACTAGTGGCTAAAATTAATTATTACTAAATATGGGGTTTTTATTGTGTTCCCATGGGCACACATTAGAAAAATCCTATTATATATCAATAATACCTAATGGGTGCGAACCGGTGAAAATAAACATTAGAGGTGAGAAATAAAAATATATTTTGGTCTTTAGATTTAAAAAATCGAAAGGCTATGATTAGACTATCATTTAGCACATGATCACTTAAGTGGATAATTAATCGGTCACCAGTCGGTCAACCACAGAGCTCCGGCGTTGATTGGTCAAAGTTTTTTTTTTTCCAGGGCCACTTTTTGGCTTAAGATGGCATGTATATATATTTTGGTTTGTGTGTGCATCTATATTGACCTATATGTGCATCAAAGTTTTATAAGGCGTTGTCCGGCCTAAGTTTTTTTTTCCAGCCCAATTTTGTTTTGGGCCACTTTTGCTTGCGCTGGCATGTGGACCATTTTTGGCTTGTGTGTGCATCAATATTGACTTGTATGTGCATTACAATTTTATAAGGTGTTGTCCGACCATTTTTTTCCATTCAATTTTTTTTCCGGCCCAATTTTTTTTCCAAAACTATTTTTTTCTTGAAATGACATGTACATACATTTTGACATGTATATGCATCAACATTGACATATATGTGTATCTAAAAATTGTACAAAATGTCCATTGTTTTCTAGAAAAAAATGTGCATGAGTTGTACATTGTATGTGCATAAGTTTTGGTATGTGCACATTCAAGCAAAAAGACGTGTTTCAAAGGCTATGTACATACAAGCCAAAAACTCATGTACACATTTCAAGCCAAGAAAACGATGCATACAAGTACAATTTAGATACACATACAAGTCAAAATCCATGCACATACAAACCAAAACATATGCACATTCTGAAAAGTATATAAGATCATGTATGTGCATAAGTTTTCACTTACAAAAAGTCACACATATAGTCAAATCCTATGCACACCTAGTTAAATTTACATGCACATACAAGCAAAAAGATATACATTTCAAAGGGTATACACATACAAGCCAAAAAAGACATCCACTTTAAAAGATATGCACATACAAGCCAAAATTCATGCACATTTCAACCCAAGAAAACAACGCACACAAGTAGAATTTAGATGCATATACACGTCAAAATTTATGCACACACAAGCCAAAACCTATGCTCATTCTGTGAAATACATAAGTTTTTGCATGTACGTGCATGAGTTTTCATATACACAAAGTCACGCATATAGTAAAAAATCCTATGCAAATTTTATGGAATTTAGCACATACATCAAAAAAGACATGCACATACAAGCCAAAAACTCATGCACATTTCAACCCAAGAAAATAATGCACACAAGTAGAATTTAGATATACATATAGGTCAAAATATGTGCATACACAAGCCAAAACATATGCACATGCTGAGAAGTGCATGAGTTTCCACATACACAAAGTCACACATATAGTAAAAAATTCTATACAGATTTTGTGCGATATCAATGCACATACAAGTCAATATCGATGCACATACAAGCCAAAACCTATGCACATGCCGTCGTAAGCCAAAAAATGTGCCTGAAAAAAATACTTTGACCTGTCAACACGGTGGTCAATGTCGGAGCTCCGACATTGACCGTCGATGACTGGTTTGACCAGTCATGTTGACCGGCCAAACTCTCAAAATCAGGTCATGTGCCATCCTTTTAATGAAAGTGTAATCCTAGCATTTGATTTATTTGTCATCCAAATGCTAGGATTTATTCTCATTTCTCACCCTATTACATATTCTCACATGACACTTTCTCATACTTAATTATGCACTTGCTATTTTGCACCCATCTACGTTGTTTGTTTAGGGCACTCTCTATCTCCTCTCCGTAGTAAGATTATGGCCAACGACATCCATAGTCTAATAATGACTGGGGATCAGGAACAGATTACTAATTCTAGCCGCATATCTTGCGCACGTGTCCAGTCCCCTTTCAAGTAATGTTATATTTATTTTGCTTCCTAAATAAAACACATTAAGTATTTTGCCTAGTTAGTTTTAGAGTGTGGGAGGGAAGGAGACGTTATCATACATGAACATTAAATTACAATGTATGACATCAACACACAACATACGCTCCTCTAGCTTATGAACCTTAATAAATTAATATATGAGCATGTGCATGTTATATATAAACCATTATGATATCATATATGAACATCATCACACAAAGACCAAGTTTTGCTCTTGGGAGTTTCTTGTGCTTTGATGTTCTAACTTTCAATTTCTCTTGAAACATTATGATATGTAAAATAAGCATATCATCACCTTGAGTTATCGCATATCATTGTTTTTGAGCCAGCCTATGAATCTTTTTGTATATGAAGCTCTTCTATCTTCTTAGCATGAGATACGAAAGACTGTATTTCTTACCAAGCCCCTGCATTGCACGAGGATTTGATGTTTTTAATAAGTAGTATTTCTACAATTTGATTGGTGAAGTGACACCAGATGTTAGTAGTCGGGTAAAAGTGTTAGTAACTTAACAAATGTTGATAGTAATTAAGAGTGATGTCCCATGAGGTTATAGGTCTGTAAGTATGATATACTAATAAGTGCATATAAAGTGTTTTAATGTGTGTGTAAAATTAATAACGAAAAGAGCACATGAATTGACAAAGTATTAAGATTAAGATGGGGAATTGGGCAATTTAGGGTTTAGGTTTTCACGAGAAGAAAGTTGTGTGACATGTGAATCCTCTGTTCATGTGAATTTACCCCTTTACTTATCTGTCTTGTTTTCCGTTTGTTGTCACTGTATTCATGAAATATTCTCTAATCTGTAAAGGTCCAGTATGTGGACAAAAATTATTGCAAGTGGGGACATTGGTTTTGGGTCATGTGAACATTTTGTATTCATTGACTGAAATGCATCTCATTAAGTGTGCAAATTGTTGCCTTATTTTTATTGTTGCCTTATTCTATGGTTGTTCACTGAACTAGGCCAATATTTATTATTGTGCCAGTGGCAGATATGAGCATTCATTTTAGACTTCTATATGATGGCTCCTTTTACAAATCAAAGCAGAATGCAGTGTTATACAGAAAAGGCAAAGTCCATTACTATAGAAATGTCGATCCTAATATGGTGTCTAAAGTAGTCTTGGAAAGTATGTTCAAGGAAGATGTTGGTTTGAACCACATTAAAGAGATGTGGTTCTCAGAGGCTGGTTTGAGTCTTGACAAAGGCCTTAAGTTATTAGATAATGATAGGACTGTGATGGAAATGGTTAGCTATGTTGGGAATGACAATCTTATGCATTTGTATATTGTCCAAAGTGATGAGCTTAGTCCAACTGACTTGAGAAACCAAGGCCCAATATCTGAGCCCATTTGTGAATCTGTGGTGACTGAAACCCAAACACCTTCTGTGGTGAAGGATAAGCCTGTGAATGAGGCCCAAACACCATCTGTGGTGAAGGATAAGCCTGTGACTGAGACCCAAACACCTTCTGTGGTCAAGGATAAGCCTGTGACTGAGACCCAAACACCATCTGTGGTGAAGGATAAGCATGTGACTAGGAGTAGAAAGAGTGCAACCCTAAAAACTCCTCAACCTAACACCAAAAAACCTCCTGCAACCAAAATCCCAGATCCTGTAGTTGAGGGAGATGAAAATTCCGAGGGAGACTCTATTTTAGAGAGAGATTTAGATTCAGATACAAATGATGTTGTTGGGGATGAGAGTTCTTCCTCAGATAGTGATTTTAAATTCTCTGAAAGTGAAGATGAAGATGGTGATTTGTTTGAAGAAAATGTAGATCCAGATGCTTCTCAGTTACAATTGGGGTTAAGTGATGGTTGCTTCAACCTTGATGGTGGTGATGATGAATTGCATGATGATACATCTGTAGATGATTCAAATGATTTGAAGAGTGTCAGTGATTCTGATGGTACTACAAAGCAAAGGTATCCAGAGTTTAATCCTCTTGTGGACTTCAAGAAAAAAATTGTTTTCAAGACTGGTATGATTTTTTCTTCCAATGATGTATTCAGAAAAGCTTTAAGACAATACTCCATAGAAAATGGTGGTGATTATTACTATCTCCACAATGACAAGACTAAGATATCTGCTTACTGTAAAAAGAAATGTGATTGTAGTATGAAACATTCTAGGAAAAAGTGTGTGTGTGTGTGTAAGAAAGTATTTTGTGGTTTCAAAGCCTGTGCCAGGAAAATGGGCTCTGATGGCTGTTTCTAGTTGAAATCATGGAATGGAAAGCATGAATGTGGATGGCAGCATGAAAACACTAAATTGACATCTCAATGGCTAGTTGAGAGGTACTTGGAGCACTATAGGGATGATCCGAGCATGACACCAAGTCTGATATGCTTCTTAACAATGTCTGTGAGAGCTTTAATGCATATATTTTGCCTGAAAGAGAGAAGCATTTGCTGTCCATGTGTGAATGGATTAGGAGGCAACTATGAAAAGATTTGTTGCTAAGCGTGAAGGAATGACAAAGTATGAGGGAAAATTCACACCAAAGGCAAAGAAGAAGATAGAGTTGGCCAAGGAAGAAGGTACTAGGAATTGTGTACCTTGGTGGGGTGGAGGAGATAGGTTTGATGTTGATCACTTAGGGAGGACCTATGTTGTTGACTTGGGGTTAAAAAGTTGTGGTTGCAATAAGTGGGATCCCTTGTCTTCATGCTATGTGTTGCATCATGAAGGATAGGCGTAATATAGATGAGTTTGTGCATAAATGTTACACTAAGGAGGCCTACTTACTGGCTTACAAGGAGATGATCAACCCAATGTCAGGAGAATCTCAGTGGGAGAGGACTAGTCACCCTCACCCAGAACCACCAAAATTCATAGTGCAACCTGGAAGGCCAAGGAAAAACAGAAGAAGAAAGCCTGGAGAAGATGTACCAAGTAAGACCAAGAAAATCAAAATAGTGGGGCAGACCAAGTGCTCTAACTGTGGGCAAAATGGACATTACAAGAACAAGTGCACCAATGCAAGAAAATGTCCTGATCCACCTAGGCCCCCTAACTGTGGAGGAAGGCCCAAGAATCCAAACACAATTCCAATTGGTTCTCAAAAGAGGAAATATACCAAAAGGGTCTTCCACTCTATTTTTCTTAATTAATTGTGTCCTTGCTATTCAGTTGCTAACTTTTACAGTGTGATAGGTCCCCCAAAATCAAGGTGGTTGTCAAGGTGTTACTCAAGGTGGCAATCAAGGGGTTAGTCAAGGTGGCAGTCAAGGTGTCTTTGGAGGTGGCAGTCAAAGGAGTGAAGGAGGCAATCTGTAACATCTCAGGCCAAGCTACCCCAGCCACCAAGCCGCCCAGCCACCCAACGGTGCCGGCGCCGGTATTGGTGCCGCCTGGTTGTCCAAGGGCATGCAGCCCACACACCCAACCCTTCCCCCATTTAAATGGGTAGGTTGTTGCCCACGGGGATCGAACCCGGGACCTTTAGATACAAGGGCGATGCCTTACCACTTGTGATACCCCGTATTTTTGTGAGGTTATTTTGGGAATTATGGAATTTTCCCGAGTACCCGTTGAGTACGTCGAATTTAATTCAGGTAGCTTGAGACAGTTGTGGTATCAGAGCCAAAGGTTTTAAAATGAGTTTGGAATATTTATAAACCATTTATTCGTTTTTGAAAATGCTTTAAAAAGGGCTCTGAATTTTCAAAGTGAAAAGAATTTCAAAACACCGTTCATAGTCATGTCTTCTTTATAGTCTGATATAGTAAGCTTGCTTCTATGTCTAGAAAGACTAATTCCTTCCTTATTGTTCGATAGGATGGGTGTCTGCTTTTCTATTGGTAGGGGGTCGGAAGACGCCAAGTCGGATCAGCCGAGGCTAGATTTTCCGTTACCTCAGAGATGTTTCGAGGTTGGAGGCCCGAGTAGCCCACCCGAAGACGTCAAGCACGTTCTCCCCGAGTCAATTGTCCTTGTAGCCAGGAATGCTATGGTCCCTAGACCTACACCTATGCCGCCACCAAGGGTGGAGGAAGTACGGGAATGGGAGCAGGAAGATGAGTTATCAAGGTACGAACAAGGGGTTTACCAAGACGACTTTCTGTTGGGACCAATTCCCGAGGAGATCGAGTACGAGGAGGAGGAAGAGGAGATGCTTGAGCAAGATCCTATCGAGGACGAGGATATGATCGAGGATGATTCCGAGGATGAGGATCCCATCGAGGATGATTCCGAGGATGAGGATCCCATCGAGGATGATCCCGAGGATGAGGATCCCATAGAGGATGATCCAGAAGAGGATCCAGAGTTGGACCTTGGAGGGCAGAATCAGGAGCCCGGTACAGGATTGTCACCAGTGCCAGAGTACGCACCCATGTCAGAAGCTGATTGGGAGGCACTGTATACCGAGTACGGTATTGGGAGAAGTGACAGAGAATCTCAGCCTATCCCTACTCCAAGGAGATGGAGGTCGGAATCCGAGCTGCAAGAGATCCTCCGCCAGAGCGAGGTAATCTCCGCAGAACAGCAGCGTCAGAGGGATGAGCTGATCGCCAGTACTCAGAGGAGGGTTGGAATAGGAGGACCAGTCATGGACGACCCATACTTTACCATGACTGAGCTAGGACTATGTGCTTCAGGGTCAAGCAGGGTGCGAAACCCATCGCCAGAGCTCGATGGTGAGCCTAGCCCGAAGAGACCATGCACGAGTAGCCAGTCGTATGAGAGACATTTTGGAACGCCTTGAGGAGGAATGGCGTTGCCTATCGTAGTAGTTTCGTTTCTTAGTATTCCAAGTTGTACTTTGTGTAATATTTCAGTATTGCGGCAAGTACTCTGAGAAACACTTATATCTTCGAGCAATGTTGTCCAAACGCTCGAATGATAAACTTATGTGTAACTTGTGTAAGAATTCGAAGGTTCATCTATAAAATACCAAGTTGATCTATTCTGAGTAATTTATTTACGTTGGTATATTGCATAAGTGTATTGCATAATATTAATGTATTGAATGCTTGGAATTTGATCGGTAAATAGATGGTGAACCCAAGAAGCACGAGAAACTCGACTCGAGCCGGTGCTGGGACCAGCCAAAACCCCAGACCAGCAGGAAGAGGTGTTCAGGATGAACATGAGTCTGAGTCTCGCGTCCAGCAGAGGCGTGAAGGTCAGGATCAGACCCAGGCGCCGACGCTGTTTGACGCTGCAGCTGTTGAGGCGATCCGTGGGATCGTGATGCAGGCAATTGCAGATGTCTTGAGACCAAGTGCGCCTCAAGCACAAGAAGTGCCTATTCACGCAGTGGTTCCTGATGTTATGGAACCCAGAAACCCTGTGATTCAGGAGACTGCCGTTAGGGCGAGGGACAACTATGGTCGCGCTCTTAAGACCATTACTTCCATGAGACCCGACTGCTATAACGAGAAAGGGGAGCCAGTGGCAGTGACTCATTGGTTCTCCCATATGGAGAGGTTGTTCAGGAACGTGGAGTATACGGAGGCCGAGAAGGTCCATATCGCTTCTCTTCAGCTGAAGGAGTAGGCTAGCGAGTGGTGGGAGAGCACTGGTTTGGCTGAGAGCCTAGTGTTGACTTGGTCGATGTTCAAGACCAAGATGGTTGATCACTTTTTCTCTCGTGCTATGAGAGAGGAGAAGCATAAAGAGTTCTTGTACCCTCAGACTGATGGTCTGAGAGTGACCGAGTTGGCATCTAAGTTCAACCATCTTCTACAGTACGCCACTGCCGAGATCACCAGCGAGGCTCAAAAGATATGGTACTTCCACGAGTGGATGAAACCGGATATCAAGTCATTAATGGTGCACCACACATGCTCTACATTGGAGCAGTATGTGGATTGTGCCTATAAGCTGGAGGTAACTCTCGAGGAGTCGACCAAGAGGCGCAACCGACAGAAGTCGATGCAGAATCAGAACCAGGGAGGTGTTTTAAGCGCCTTGCGCCACCGTCTAACTTCGCCAAATCCGGCAGAGCTAAGACGGAGATGACGCAAGGAGGATCGACTCAGCAGTCAGGGCAGACCAGGAGTACAGTTCAGTGTTATAACTGCGGTACTGCTGGGCACAAGAGCACTGAGTGTCGGAAGGAGAGGAGACCATGCTTTGGGTGTGGACGTGATGGTCATCTGCAAAAGTTCTGCAAGCAGGGGAAGCAGAAGGGAGTAGAGTCACAGCAAGGGTCAGTTCATCAGAGCAACCGACCTAGGTTTAAGCCTGCCGAGACTCCTAGCCCTTCAGTGCAGACGACTGCTCAGAACAGGGGAAAGGCCCCAGCTGTTTCTGGAAGTCAGGGACAACGCTTGTACGAGATGCGTGAGGCAGATGGACCCAACGCTCCGATTGCTCAAGGTACTCTATACCTTCACTCTACTTCAGTGTGCATTCTGTTTGATTCTGGTGCTACGCATTCTTTATTTCGGATAGTTGTGTTAGCAAGTTAGCCTTAGTGTGCAATGATTCGTGCGACCCTTTCGTCGTTAATCTTCCTAATAGAGAACGTTTGGTGGGAACCAATCATTTGTCCAACTTTCCGATTACCATTCAGGGTAAGGAATTCGAGGCAGATTTATTCTGCATAGCCATGGCTCCATACGACATTATCCTCGGTATGGATTGGCTGACACGTCACAAGGCGGTGATCGACTTCAGTTCAAGAACGGTGACGGTGTCATCTGGGGGCCAATTCGTGTGCAAGTTCAAAGGTCGAAATGACGCTGATAACGGCAAGCTGATCAATGCGATGGCTGCGTTTAAGCTACTACGACAAGGATGTGTCGGGTACCTTTGCTACTTGGATTCGCCTGCGAAGGATGAACCTGAGGTTCTTGATATTCCTGTAGTTAGGGAGTTTTCGGATGTCTTTCCGGAAGAAATTCCAGGATTACCCCCGAATCGTGACGTAGAGTTTTCAATTGATCTCGAGCCTGGTACAACGCCGATTTCCAAATCCCCGTATCGGATGGCTCCAACTGAGATGCAAGAGTTGAAGAATCAACTTGAAGATCTTCTTGACAAAGGTTATGTCAGGCCGAGTGCATCGCCGTGGGGTGCTCCGATACTATTCGTCAAAAAGAAGGACGGATCGTTCCGACTTTGTATCGACTACCGAGAGTTGAACAAGGTGACGATCAAGAACAAGTATCCTTTGCCTAGGATTGATGACTTGTTGGACCAATTGCAAGGAGCAAAGGTTTTCTCCAAGATCGACTTAAGATCTGGATATCATCAACTCAGGATTCGGGAGCAGGACATTCCTAGAACTACGTTTAGGACCAGATATGGTCATTACGAGTTTGTAGTGATGCCTTTTGGGCTTACAAATGCTCCAGCTGTCTTTATGGATTTGATAAACCGATGTTTTCACCAGTACTTGGATAAGTTCGTGGTGGTTTTCATCGACGACATCTTGATCTATTCTCCGAATGAAGAAGTCCACGAGGAACATCTGCGGATTTCCTTGTCGATCCTTAGACAACATCAGCTTTATGCTAAACTGTCTAAGTGTGAATTCTGGATAAAGGAAGTGGCTTTCTTAGGCCACATGATCAATAAAAATGGGGTTATGGTTGATCCCCAAAAGATTGAAGCGGTGGCCAAATGGACACAGCCCCGGAGCGTGAAGGAGGTACGCAGTTTTCTTGGACTTGCCGGGTATTATAGAAGGTTCGTAGAAGGATTTTCAAAGATCGCTCTACCTATGACCAATCTACTCCGCAAAGTCCATAAGAAGTTTGTCTGGAATGACAAGTGCGAGGTCAGTTTCCAGGAGTTGAAGCGACGGTTGACCTCGGCACCCATGTTAGCACTCCCAGAGGGGAATGACGATTATGTGGTCTATAGTGATGCTTCCAAGTGTGGTCTCGGTTGTGTTTTGATGCAAAGGGGCAGAGTCATTGCTTACGCATCTAGACAACTCAAGACTTACGAAGAAAACTATCCGACCCATGATCTTGAGTTAGCAGCGGTTGTCTTTGCGCTGAAGATTTGGAGGCATTACCTCTACGGTATAAGATACCAAGTCTTCACCAACCACAAAAGTCTCAAGTATATATTTACTCAGAAGGAGTTAAATATGAGACAACGCCGCTGGCTAGAGTTGCTCAAGGACTACGACATGGAGTTGTTGTATCATCCGGGCAAGGCTAATGTAGTAGCTGATGCACTAAGCCGGAAGACAACGCATGAGACTGTAGTTGCTCTACTTACTGTTCAAACCAAGCTAAACCAAGAGTCATGCGACATTGAAGTCTTATATGATCAGCATAGAGGGTACCTGAGTATGATGGAGATTCAGGCTACGCTGCTGGATCAGATCAAAGAAAAACAAGTCGATGATATCATCTTGGTAAAGTTAAGCAGTGAAGTGATGGATGGAAAAGCTCCCAGTTTTGTGGTTCAGGATGATGGATCACTTTGATTTCAGGATCGGATTTGTGTGCCTGACACAGAAGGTCTTCGTCAGTTGGTGATGAAAGAAGCTCATTCATCTGCTTATTCTGTGTATCCTGGCTCTAGCAAGATGTACAAGGATCTCAGGAAGAAGTTTTGGTGGCCAAACATGAAGTGGGACGTAGCAGACTTTGTGGAAAAGTGCTTAACTTGCCAAAAAGTCAAGATCGAACACCGCAGACCAGGTGGTGAGATGCTACCTCTCCCCGTGCCAGAATGGAAATGGGAGGACATTTCCATGGACTTCGTCACTGGGCTACCCAAGACTCGAAGTCAGAGAGATGCTATCTGGGTAATTGTGGATAGGCTTACGAAGAGTGCTCATTTCATAGCCATCAAGACCACATGGGAAACCCAAAAGCTAGCCGAAGTTTACCAGAAGGAGATTGTCCGCTTACATGGCATTCCTAAGACCATTGTATCAGACCGAGATGGTCGTTTCATGTCAAGATTCTGGAAGAAACTTCATAAGGCTATGGAGACCGAGTTGAGGTTCAGTACAGCGTTTCATCCTCAGACAGATGGCCAGTCTGAAAGGACCATCCAGACTCTGGAGGATATGCTTAGAGCTTGTGTGCTCGATCGTCCGACTAGCTGGGAGGACAACTTGAGTCTGATTGAGTTCACATACAACAATAGCTGGCATGCTACAATTAAGATGGCTCTGTTTGAAGCTTTGTATGGTCGCAGATGCAGATCTCCGATTTGTTGGGATGATAATGCCGACAAAATTCTACTTGGACCAGAGTTGGTCGAAAGGACGGCTTCAGACATTGCTTTGATCAGACAAAGAATGTTGACCGCTCAGAGTCGACAGAAGTCCTACGCAGATCGGAAGCGCAGGACTGTCGAGTTCGAGGTCGGTGACAAGGTTTTTGTCAAGGTCTCGCCATCCAAAGGAGTTTTCAGATTTGGTAAGCGTGGGAAGCTTAACCCTCGCTATGTGGGACCATTCGAGATTTTGGATAGAGTGGGATCTCTAGCGTACCGCTTGGCGTTGCCGCCATCGGCTCACCCGGTGCATAACGTGTTCCACGTGTCTTTACTCAGAAAGTATGTACCAGATGAGTCTCATGTACTTAGTTACGAGGACATCGAGATTCAAGCTAATGGTACTTATGAAGAGTTGTCCGTGTGCATTTTGGAGCGTCGGGAGAAGCATTTGCGCAACAAGATCGTACCATTGGTACGAGTGCTGTGGTCCAAGGCAGGGACCGAAGAAGTTACTTGGGAGACGTGGGAAACCGAGTCAGATATGCTCAGGCATTTTCCCGAGTTATTCTCGACCTAAGTTTCGGGGTCGAAACTTCTTGTAAGGGGGAGGAGATGTGATACCCCGTATTTTTATGAGGTTATTTTGGGAATTATGGAATTTTCCCGAGTACCCGTTGAGTACGTCGGATTTAATTCAGGTAGCTTGAGACATTCTGTAATGTGCTCTGTATTTGTAATATTTTTCTCAGTGAAATAATATACAGACATCATGCCTTGGAGTTTAATTCTCGTTCGCGTACGATAATTTTTATCCCGGTTTATCGTCAAGCTCGTTCAAAGCCGAATGGGCGGGAAAAGGGGGAAACGGCGACCGCCGTTCAGAAACGGCGACCGCCGTGGTTGGGCCCGAGAAGTCAACGTGTCAGCTTCTAGCTGGCCGCGACAGGCCTAACGACGGCGACCGCCGCATTTACGGCGACCGCCGCGTGCCCGCCGCAGGCAAAATTACGGCGACCGCCGTGATTGTCCAGTGGGCATTGCCCGTTAGTCGCCGATGTCGTTCGAGGTGCGCCGTTGCGTCGTTTGCCGCGTCTGAGGGTTTGCAGATCACTCCTTGGGGTTTGCCTATAAATAGACGAGCTTGGGTATGGGTTTTGGGTCATCTACAACCCCGAATCGCTGCCAAATTCGCCTCTCGCCGGAGTTGTGTTTTCGCCGGAATTTGAAGGTCTCGCCGGTGTTGCTTTGGTGTGGTTCCTGAGTGCTTTTGTGAAGATTTTGGTTAGCCTTGGAGATTAGAAGCCAAAGCAAGTCGAAGGAGGCCGAACCGCTCGTGTTTTGGGGTGAGATTTCTCTCATTTCAGTCGACCGTGTTCTTCACGGCGACCGCCGTGTTCTTCACGGCGACCGCCGTGATGAATACGGCGACCGCCGCCAAGAACAGCGACCGCCGCCAGTGCCCAGAATGCCTTCATGGCTTTGGCTTGGTCGGTTGTCGTCGTGGCGTCTTTCCTTTCGTGTTCTTTCGCCGTGTTTAGATTCGTACTGTTTATGTCGGATCTAACTTAGGGTTCCTTTTATGGGTCGACTCAAAGGTTGTTGTGTTGTCGGAACTATACCGTGTCGAGCCCGGAATCCAGTGACGTCTTTAGACTATTCTGCGGAGTAAGGCAAGTGGCGGTTCGCTCTTGCTCATTCGTTCCATATTTACATTAATTATCAGTAGTTTATCTGAGTAATTAATTTGGAATGAATATTCTGTTTGTCTGGAAACGGTTTTGATAAACTGTTTTGAAAACCATATAATAGGTTGTATATCTGTTAGAACAACGCTATTATCTGTGATCGCCTTTCGGGCCTTTATGTGGATTTATCCTATAACTGTTGTTGTGCTGTAACTATTTAGTTAGCACTGTTAAATAGGAACGTTACTCGGACTCTGTCCAGTCGTTTCTTTATAATCTGGTATCGGGATGGCTCGTCCCCATCTGGTACTATTCTATGATCATGATCGGTCTCTTACACATGTGTGTAGAGACAGGACACTTAGCTGGTGTCACAAACCTTTCGGTATACGTCACTCTCGACGAAACGTATACTAAGATGTGTCGTCCCATTGGTGGGGTACACATGTAAAAGTCTATAACGTGATGTGTGTTTTTGAAACATAAATCAGATAAGTGCTACCTTGACGCACATAATTAATACACCTTGGGCGAGTAGTGCAGCTAAGTTCAGTGCAGCTGGGAAAACTCGTCTTGACTTGAATGTAGTACGTTATCTTTCCAATCTGGATTCGCTGTAGGCGATGAGGTTGGTCGTGAACCGAAGCATCTCAGTCAGTTTTAAATCATTGTTGTATGATTCTGTAATATTCCAGAGTTGTCATTCTTCCTTAAAGACTCATTTCCGTTGGAGTCTTCTTTCGAGTCGATTTCTGTGAAGATTCAGTCTTCCAGAATCTTCTCTTGTGCATACCTCTTGTTTATTCCAGTAGGAATATGATGGTTGACTACCGTTATCGGTTATTATCCGAGAAACGATGAGTCTAATCTAATATGACTGCTTCGAACCAGTCTGCTTTATACCTTTGCTAGTCTATTCATTTAGACTAACCAACCAATATTTTCCCTTGCATGGTTGGCTGGTGTCATCCGTTCGATTTGGCACATCAGTTAAGAAGTAGCTCAGAAGATTAGAAGGACTATGGAGTCGGCGGTGGTTTTTGAATGTTTTAATTATTTATTTAATCAGGTTATGATCCTTTGGACAATAACTCCGTTTGTAATGTACTTTCTTAGTCTTCCGCTGTGTTTGGTTTAAACTATGTTTTGACCTATTCGGGATTGGGTTGTAATCCTGTAACTCTTGTTTCCTCGACAATGTTATGTTTTGGAATTTAATGCTTGATCTTTGTGTATCAATTGCATTTCATAAATTGTATTTATTTGGTAAAGCCTTGGGTGATCTCGGTAAGGAACACTGGGGTCACTAGCGGTAATACATTTCCAAAAGGGTTAAGTTTTGGGGGTGTTACACAATCATGGTGGATATCAAGGCAGTCAAGGTGGATACTTTTCAGTTGGCAGTGAAGGTGGAAGCAATGTACAAGCTAGCTACAATATGGTAAGGGTTTCTTGTGGTTGTAATAAGATTGTGCATTCATAAGATTAGTTGTAAGTGTGTACTGATCTCCACAATGGTACCTCTACACATGTTCATGACACAACCAGAGTGGTGGATTATTTGACACCATGGCTACCCAAATGTCTTCGGCTTCTTATAAAAAATCTTACCAGGTATTGTCCCTTCCACTCTTCACTGAATTTTTGTTTTAAAGCACTTGTTTAATTTGGGTCAGCTAATGTGCCCTACTTACAAAATTTTTTCTTCTTATCATGTATCTTCTCAGAGTACACAACCTCCTATGACTCAAGGTGTATGCAGTCAGACTAACCCCAGTCCCAGTGAACCCTCAAGAACAAACAAGCCATATCTCCCTGCCAGACCTCCCAGGAAAAAAAGTGGTTGCTTCAAAAAATGAATTGAACAAAATAATCAGACGTTCACCTAGGCAGACATCTAAGGGTTAGCTGAAGGTTCAAAGTCTGCTGGATGTAATTTGGTTATGTTTGAGATATATTTTGTTTCTGTTAAACGACCAAAGTTGGGTACTTTTCAACCTCTTACCCAAACTTAAAGGCATGTATGATGTTGGGTGCTATAATATGTATTTAAGGTCTTCTAGATACTTGGATGATATGCATCAATGCAGGATGTTGTTTAGATATCAAGTTGTTGGTTGAATTAAAGGCATGTATGTTGTTCAGAACCATCAAGTTTGTGCTACTTGATCCACCTGACAATGTAATGAAGGATATTATGTGTGACTTTTCTAGCAAACTCTGAAGGCATGTATGTTGAGTTACCAAGTTTATGTTGGATAGAAGTGCATCAATAGAAATACCAAGTTCAGTTTTACCAAGTGGATCAATATCAAAATTCAGTTACCAAGTTGGCATGAGTGAGCTTCTTTTAAGTGACTTAAGCTAGCACCTCATGCCTAGAGTTTCCAAATGTCATTGTGAACATCATGTCCACCTTCTTGTCTGTTGGATAGCAAGTTTACACAGGCGCAGTTCCAATCATTCAATAAACCAAATATAAGGCAAACACCAACCAAATGCTACATGAAGATAATACCCTTACATTGTCATTCATATCAAGTTTAGTTACCAAATGCTACATGAAGATAATACCAACACCAACCACAATACCTTCCTACTTTGCCCACATCACAACAACATTTACAAACATGAAAAATACCATAAAGCAAAGCGCTATAAGACCCCAACTATGATCATGCTCCTTCAGTTTCTTTATAATTGCATCAGACTCCAATTTATATGCCTCATTCTCAAGCTTCATGAGTCTAGTGGATTCTTGTAGCTTCAAAATTTCTACTTCTAACTTCTTCTTCTCTTTAACCAGCTTCTTGATAACCTACATAACTCTTTCACTGTATTCCTCATCCCTCCACATAAAAAAATTGCATTTGTTGTTTGATCCATACAGACGACAACCCCAAAACCTCCTGCCATAATTGAGCTATGTATGTGCAGTTGATTCCTTAACCAGAAGGCCACAAAAACAAACCCTTTGTTGTGAGTTTGTGGATGCAGAACTTGTGTTTGACATTGTTAACCTGCATCATAACAAATTTCTCCAATCTCAAAATCATTTCACTCACTCAGAACACATCCAAAGTGCAATAATGTGACCCTAACATGTTCAATAACAACACATAGCTCATCATATTCACCTAACTTGTTCATTAACTTGTTCAATAACAACACAGAGCTCACCAACCAAAATACCTTCATACGTTTCCCATCTAACCTATTCTAAAAAAGGGTCAATTGGTTCATTAACTTGTTCAATAACAACACAGAGCTCAATTATAACTGTAAGCTAACAGTCAAACTCAACCTCATATTGGTTCAATTGGTTTTGTTTCAATAACAGTCAAACTTGTTCAATAACCCGCATCATATCAAATCAAACTAACTGTAATGCCAATGCAATTCAGAAACAATGTCAGTCAAACATGTTCAATAACCCTAAAATCTAACCCATAATGCCAATCAAATTCGCAACTTCGCACCACCCTAACCCTAAAATCTTACCCTAATTCCAATCATATTACTTCGCCCCTAAAATCAATCTCTAACCCTAATGCCAATCAAAATCGAATTCGCTCACAACTGCAAATCTCCTAAATCCAATCAAATTCGCAACTGCGAACCCTAATTCCAAAAATACTTACATATGATGCCAAATGCTTTTCGATTAACAGCTCCAAATGCTTCACCCCCTTCTCCAACTTCGTCGAAATTGCTCCAATTACAGGAAAATGCGGAATTGTGTGACCGAACTTGCGTGAATCAATCGTCGAAACTAGCTGGAAATTTTGAGGAAAAGGGTCGAATAACTTGTTCAATAAAAGAGTAAACGATATTAAAGAGAAAATTTAAAAGAAATAAGCGCGTCCATACACACGCGTTGACGGATTTTTGACGGTTCCTGGGATGGGGTGGCGTTTCGTTAACGGAGCATGATACTCGGGTGATTTTCGATAATATCGCATTAAATGGGTAATTTTGAACAATATGACCCTTTCAACGGGTGATTTCCGATAATTGACCCTTATTATAATCATAAATTGACTGTATCTTTATTATAATCATAAATTGATTGTGTGACTTGAAAATCCGGGTTTGCCATTACAATCATGCTCCATATCTACTCGGGACATTAAATCACTTTCATTTTCGAATAAATAAATATCGGCAACTGTATGCCAAACGAACCTAACTTTCTGACGAGTGGTACGTTCAAAACTCCAACCGTTTTCTGTATTATAAATAAAAAACAATTGTGTACTAACCTAATTCCTACACGATACAATAACACATCATCATAGCTGCCAACTACTGGATATTATTATTAGTGTGTACTTGTATAGTAGCAGTCAAATTATATCATATATAACGTAGCAAAAATTTTAATGTGTGACGTCCAAAATTAATACATGAAGCCAACTCCACCGTACATGAAATTAATGAAGCAACAAACCAAAAAGCGTTCATTAATTAACCGACAAAAGTGCAACTTTCAGCTAATAGCAGCAAACGGACCCTGCTTTACTTGTTTCATCACACTCTACTCTAGTTTTTCAAATGTAAGAACAATTCAGCAACGATCACAAATTTGATAAGAGGATAGAATAACGGGGGATCCTGTTTTTGGACACTCAAATTCAGTACAGCTCTGAATCATCTTACTTGTAAGAAACACCGACCAGGAGCTGTACAGAGGTTTTGGGTTAGTCCTTTTCTCATAGTATCATCAATCAAATTCCCAAACCCACAAGCAACAATTAACTTCCCAAACAACAAACAATCCCTGAACGCATATGGATGATAGAGGGATATGCAGAAACCCCTCGGCATTAGCATGTTTTCACGTAAAATGCCGGTCTTGGTTATTCTACCTGATGCCAGTAGATAGTTTGCGTTGGACCAAATGATGGATGAAGAGATCAGCGAGAACTGACAAGAAAAGGATGCTGGCAAACACTGCATTCAATTGTCTCTGATCCCGAGGAAGGAACCTGGACCTGCAACCAATTCCGCAAAACAAACATTTCATCCTATTCTATCAAAATTTGTTTGCCTGACCCTCAAGCCACATCAGCACTTCAAATTAAATAGATATGTTAGCTTTTTATTAAGACAAATAATCTTTTAATTAATTTAATTTTGTGTATTGGAAAAAGTAAAAACAGAAATCATATCTTCCTTTCACACTCCATCTTAAGCCTCTCAGCCTATGTGTCTGATTTTGTTTTTAATTAGTAATTTTATTTTGTCTTAAGTTGTTAATTGTTATAATATTCTTTTGGTATACTGTAATACTCTGTATGATTTTCTAATTTGGACATAGGTTAAGAATCTCATTTAGAAAGATTGTGTTGGATATTATATATATCGAGATTTTATTTTTTGACGGGTTTAAGCAATTTCTTATAGAATAACAGTTTCATATCGAATATTTTTTTTTTTACGGGTTCAAGTAAAATCTTATAGGGTAACCGTTTTATTAAGATAGATTCTTTACATATGTCCTAAGAGCATAGTTAGAAACACTGCGTGTATATTATTATTAATATATTTAATTATGCACTTTATATGCACAATATAATAAAAGTCTTTATTAAATCTCAACATATATCCCTTAACCATGTAGTTATAATGTATCAGTATGTATATGTCAAATTATAAATATTGTCACATATACAAATTTTCTCTATTTAGCTATTCTCTTTACTCCAAACCTAAATAACATTCATTTTAATAATCCAAATGAAATACAAGTTAACTCAAACATAGATTAAACATAATTTAAAGCCCTTAAATATAAAATATTAAAACTTACAAGCCTTAAATATAAAAATCTTTAACCTTCAAGTATGATTTGGTGAGTTTAGACTCTAGAGGTATCAATTGGGTTATTACTGAAATATGCAAATGTTAACTCTTTTCTTTCTGACTTTCTTCACACATCAGCTCTAAAAGAAATTTCTACATAAAGAGCTTGTACTTCGTAAGCTTTAGAAAATTTTTAATGCTCACGTAAAATAAAATACTCCGTAACTAACATTAGGATTGTCTTTAGTTCAATTACTTAACAAAACCCAAATATTATTATCCACTTTTTCTCTTAGATGTTGAAATGAAAAGTAGATGCTATGGTACTAGGCTACTAGCTAATTCACTTATCCAAAACTAATAATCCTAGAAGTTAAATAATTATAATATTTATACAGTGGGACCCAGGGGTAAGTGACCCTGAGGGTCACTGAATCATTCTCCCTATTCTATCCATTCCCTCAAGGCTCAAGACGAGCCGGCAGTGTTGCAGTTATAAGATAACAAGAGGACGAACCTGCAAGTGAACAGTGCAAGTTGGGCATGCAACTTCTCGCATCTGCCCGCGGGATCTGTCAGACGTGGAACCTATACAAGTAGATATTGGCATATATATGTCAACTAAATACTGAAACATTACTCCTACGCATGTTTATTTTTGGAGGAGAAAAAAGATTTCATTGTATGGATAGACAATGGCAGCAATGGAAGACTAGATCTGTTCATTGAATGGCTTTAATGCTCTCGGAATACGAGCAACTGTATATCTGATCGAGTGTCTTGCAATTAAAAAATCTGCCTTTTATTGTATTTTAATTCTTCACTATTATTAGATTTATAGAGGGGGCTGGAGTATTCTATTTTTGGGGGGTTGGATGGGGTGTTTTTACTTGCAAAGGGGGAAGGTGAAGCTATTTACCTGATGATGCCTTGGCGTTTTTGTTCATCTCCTCCTGCAAAGTATATGTAGAAAAAGATTACTTAACATACAAAAGCCTGGACAATTAACCAATCCATATTAACAATTAAAATGCACTGATGTCACAGATTTGCTTCCTCCAACACTAATAAAAAATATATTTATGGTAAAACGTTGCACCAAGGACAGAATTTGAGCTTACCTTAAGCCTTTTAGCAAGGTCTTCATGAGTACGAACAGAACCACTTCTACGAGCTGCCTCTTTGGCATTTGCCAGCCTTTGCGTCACTTCCGCCTGTAGAAGGTTGAAAAAACTGAGATGGCGTTCATTTTACAGGTGATAAAAGTTACTATAGAAGACCATGCGAGTGGTGGATTGACTAGTGTGCAACAGTCAACAGGGTCATAAGGTAAGGGTTCAGAAATGATACTAAGGCTTCATGTGGTGGATGTCTTTATAAAGACCTTTTTACTTATAATGTACTTCTTATTGAAAATTACTTTTAAAATTTTGAAACTTGGGTAATGCAGTGCAGGGAAGCGGGGAGAAACAAACCCAAAATGGCTACAATTAAAATCTCACTGAAGACACCAGTGACAAGGATAGACAAAGAAGACACAAACTCCCTACAAAAATCATCAGATGTGTTTAAAGACCATATATTAATTAAAACATTAAACCACAACACGAGATCTCTGACTCCCTGGTACAATTATGAAAACACAGCAGCAATAGCTATATACATATGAGATCTAACCATGAAGAAAAATTACAGTATTAAATGGAGGCAGAGACCCAAGTCTGAAACATCTCCAGAGATTGTTCTTCATATAAAATTATTCTATAATGTATGTGGTGAGCAAAGAACTTTCTGGTCTAGCAATTGCAATTGAAAAAAGCAAAAGCATAGTGCAAGTACCTAAGACGCTTCCAGCTAGATATACGTGGATTGAGGAAAATGTAAAAAAAACCTCAAACTGTCTAATCTGGACTAGAACTGCTATGCCAAAGCCTTAATGGATTATGTGACTAATATGTATGGTTGCTAATATTTGCATTAGATGGGTGTAGAAGTAAGGACG
The DNA here is from genome assembly GCA_027886185.1 of Rheum nobile. Taxonomy (NCBI): domain Eukaryota; kingdom Viridiplantae; phylum Streptophyta; class Magnoliopsida; order Caryophyllales; family Polygonaceae; genus Rheum; species Rheum nobile. The sequence continues at coordinate 18,446,407 of WOAB01000485.1, forward strand.
GGATAATTGTGGTTGAGGCCCAAGACAATGGTACACCTTTATCTTTATTGTAATTAAAACTTGGGGATGTATCAGCAAATATGCAGGCAGGTGGAGTGGCATGCAGAGACAAACAATGGGACACCTAGCAACACTGGTGCAAGAGCAATCTAGAATAAGTTTGACCAAGAAAGCTCATAGCAAATTACTTTTCTCCCTCATTTAAGGCCTGGTATAGAGGGGAAAATGGAATCCTATCTTTATTAGGTCTCTAATCTAAGACGTTGTATAATGGGGAAAATGGAATCCTATCTATATAGTGATGATAATTTGCAAAAATAGTTATCATGTATACCTCATAATTAATTACTTATTTCACTTCAAGTTTTAGTGTTCTAAAAGACGCTAGGCAGAAGCTTGGCCGTGAGGGGGGGCGTAGCGCCTAGATGGCTAGGCCGGCGCCTAAGCGCGGCCTAGACGGATTAGGACGGTATTGGATTAATTGGAAATTTTGAAGCAAAGAATGGGAAAAATTGGAAGAAACTGAAAACAAAAAAGACTAAACCTAGCCCGATTGGAGCTGCCTATACCCACCTAAGGAAGACCAAACCTAGCCCGCCTAGACCCGCATAGGGCTGTCTAGACCCGCCTAAGGAAGACTAAACCTAGCCCGTCTAGGAATGGTGCCCGCTTAGGAGAGCCGCCTAGCACCAAAACAGGACGGTGGGTGGCCGTGGACCGCCTAGCCCGACTTTTAGAACACTGCAAGTTTATGGAAATGGAATGCTCTGACCTCTGACCAGGAAGCTTCCCCTTGCTAGGCAACAAAATAATAATATATTCCACAACACTAAAATGCAATACCAAGTATCAACCTTCCCATCCCTTACAAATGAAGGTAGGAAAACACCTTCACAAAGAATTAGACTTAATGACCAAAGGCATACCATGCAGCGATCACAAACACGGACTGGCTGGGCTTCTTCGTCATTAGTAAGAGGAGTTCTCCCTTGTGTACATTTGTCACAAAATATTTCCCCACAGTTCCTGCAGTGATGCTGGAGACACAAGATGGAAAATAGGAAGTATAAATAAAACAGTACAAGAACCATCACTAAAAACATAATTGTAGTTGCAACACAGGCACTACAAACCTTGCGCACAAAAGCATTAAAATTTGTGCCACAGGAAGTACACTTGGCGACTGCTTCATCAGGTATCTGCACAAAGCAATGTAAATCCAATAAGACTTACTGTTTCCACCCTGGATCTTTCCTCTATCTAAAATGTTTTCAAAGACAGCAGCAATAAGGCAGAAAGAAATGTACATCCTGATTTCTAGATGCATATATTATACATAATACCTTCTGAGATGCTACCTAGACATTAAGAATGGACATCTTTCTAAAAATAATTAAAAATCAATGGCCATTCAGCCCAATAAAAAAGTTGACAATCTCACCCAGTGATCTTTCTCCTCATTGGGTGGTTTAATAAAGTTCATCCAGTCAGCAAGACCTTTCTTCCTCTCCATCTGCTGCTCAGAGCTCATAGCATAGTCAGTCTCTTTTCTATCACCCATCTCCTTGAGCTGTTTTGAACAAACACCAATTTCTAAGATGATTACATTTACGGAAAGCAATACAACAATAAAAAAAAAATCAAACCAATACAGAAAGCGGGAAGTTCCTGAAAATCACCCATAAAATATGCTCTTTTACACAGAACCATCCCCTCTATTTATTTTTTCAAAAAACCATCCGAGTTTCTTGTTTTTTACAGAATCAACTAAATTTGGAGTTTCCTCGAAAATATACAATATTACCCCTCTTTTTATACACCTCTCACCATTTTTATCAAAGTGAAATTTTGTCCTTTCAAGACTTGATTCTTGAAATATATATCGTGAAGTTTTTATACACCTCCCATCTTTTTTATCAAAGTGAAATTTTGAGTAAGTAAATAAAAGTGGGTTTAAAGATGAAATATGGAGGGGCGATTTCATGAACTTTTCCTGTAGCACAATGTCAATATATCGGAATCAGTAAACTAAAAATGCTTCAGCAAGGAGTTACTTCAGGTATGTATAAAAAAAGAGATCTATAACCTATTGCCTTAACAATTGGCTCCGAATATATCAAAACATAGTGCTCTGAATATATCAAAATATAGTACTCCTCATAATCTCTGGGACATATTTGGCATGTAAGTTGAAATGGTAGCCTAATATGGTAGCTGAAATGTTCAATTCCCCCCTTCAAGAGACGACAAAATAAGCTTCTAACAAAACTGTTTCTACCAAAAGCTCCAATAAGCTGTAAAGCCAAACATAACTCTGTCAATTCGGTGGCCGAATTGACAAGAAAATAAATTGAAAAATAAGGCACATTTTTAAATAAAAAAATCTTTTAAGGAACTTTTAAATAGAATTTCAAATTGAGACAGTAAACATTAGTCAACCCATTTATACTTCCAATATAAGACTACTGCCAATTCTTCCATTTATCAATTCCTTGCAGCATAAAGCACTCCACAATTCTTCCATTTATCAGCATATTTGCTTATTAAAGCCCCTAAGATCCCTATTATTCAGCCACATCAAAAGAAGATGCTGAAGTCCATCTGGAATCTCAATGTCCCAGAGCGAATTCGCAATTTTCTTTGGTTGGTATACAGGAAAAGAGTCCTGACTAATGCTGAGCGTACTCGAAGACACCTCACCACAGATGCCAGTTGCACACTGTGTAGTGCCCAGGAGGAAACTTTTATCCACATTGCCAGAGACTGTGACCCTGCCATGCGCCTATGGAAATCTTTGCTGCATCCCACGAAGTGGGCAGACTTTTTCATGGAGGATAGTGATGTTTGGGTGCAGCGTTGTCTGACCAATGACTATCAGTTAAGTTGTGAAACTAACAATGCCTCGGGGAGTATGATCTTTGCCCTCGTTGTTTGGTGGCTCTGGAAATGGCGTAACGCCAGAATATTTGGCGGGGATGATCGGCCCGACAACCCAAGAGAGTTTATTATGGGGCAAGTTCGGGAGAATGTCATGGCCCACCAAAAAATTGGCTTTGAGAAGCCCAATATCAGGAAAGATGAAATTCTGGTTCAGTGGATCAGACCGATGGAAGGTTGGACCAAGATTAACACCGATGGGTCAGTCTTGGGTCCAATTGGTACTGCTACAGCTGGTGGCGTCATCAGAGATGATGAGGGAAGATGGGCTGGTGGCTTTGTTTGCAATTTGAGCTCTTGCACCGTTCCAATGGCAGAACTCTGGGGAATTTACTATGGATTGAGCACAGCGTGGGACAAAGGTTTCAGAAGAGTGGTGGTGGAAGCTGATGCCCAGATGGTTCTTCGACTGATCAGTAAACCCGTTCACCCTCACCACCCCCTTTCCAGCCTGCCTGGTACTTCGGTGCCAAGGCTTCTTACGTAGGGACTGGATCATCCAGTTCCGCCACATCTACCGGGAAGCAAATCGAGTCGCTGACGCCCTCGCAGCCCTCGCGCATTCCTTTCCTGTAGGCTATCATGTACTATCCGATTCTTCGGACGGAATTGCTAGTTTACTGTTTTCTGATGTAAGGGGTTTGGCTACTCCCCGGCTTATTGCCAATTAGCTTTTCCTATTCAATAAAAGGCGGAGAGTGCCGCCTCTCCTTTAACCAAAATAAATAAATAAAGCACTCCACAATTGTGCTTGTTTCTAAGGATTATCATTGCATTCCCTGTTTAGCTTCAGATGTGAATTCTGCTTGCACAAGTATCTTGGTTTTAAAAGACGCGCCTCAGGCGCAAGGCTCCCTCCCTCCCTCTCTCGCTCTCGTCCTCTCCCTCTCCGACTCTCTCTTTCAATCGCTCTCTCTCAATCTCAGATTCTCGGCTCTCCCTCCTGGCCGCATGCCCGCATCTCTCTCCCCCTCTCTCGATCTCTCAATCTCTCATATCTGTAGTGTAGTTATTTTGTTTTTATTTATTTAGAATATGATTTATATATAAAATAGGAGAGATAGCATCTATCTCCCCCTCTCTCGATCTCTCAATCTCTCATTTCTGTGGTGTAGTTATTTTGTTTTTATTTATTTAGAATATGATTTATATATAAAATAGGAGAGATGTAGAATACTGATGCAGAATCTATGTTTTTTTTTTTACAGAATCTGTTTTTTATCTAATGCAGAACTGTTTTTTATTTTTCTGAAATTCAAATGGGAAATTGATTAGATTATGGACTTAGTTGTATTTAGTGTGTCTTTGTGATGAATTTGAATTAAACAGGTTTGAGTTGTATTTTGCTATTTCTTTACATTTTATTTTGTTTATGACATATTTTAGTGGTAATCTAGGCTTTCTACTTATGAACTATGCTTCTTTATGTCATTTTATGCATTTATAATACATTATTATGTTGTTTTGAGTACAATATATCATTTAGAATTAATTTACAAGCTTTTTGGAAAAAAAGTGTGCCTTGCTTATGAAAGGCGCGCTTTTTTTTTGGCGCCTTGCGCCTAGGCTCCAGGGACCCTTTGCGCCTCGGTGCGCCTTGCGCCTTTTAAAACCAAGACAAGTATCACAGATTCTTCAAATTGAAGATTTAACAGTTAACATGAGACAAAACATCAGATTTTCTTACAAACTGTTCAGGACTGCTAACTTCTCGAGTTCTTTCATAACTTCCCTCATTCACACAACAATAGAAGTACAAAGTTTAAAACTATCATAGCACCAAAGATGGAACAAAAAAATCAGGTCTCCTCTACTCTCATAGCATCAAAGAAGGAACAAAATAATCAAGTATAGAAGAAAAAAAATATATAGCTTCACATTGAACAACTCTCAGTGATTCTCAACAAAGGTGAATAAGGCAACCATTTTCAACTTCATGAGCTTGAAAGGAAATTCAACAAAAGTTGGCAACTATTATTAAGTGTTCCAAGAGGACCACAGTTCTTAGAAAGACTGCATACAGTTTTGTACCACTCTCGGATTTATAAACCTATAGATTTGAAATGCATATAAATACTAGAATGTAAAGGATGGAGAGAAATACTTCAGGTTACTAACCTGTACACTGGCAGCAGTCACTGTGTCAAGAATTGTCCTTGTGGTATAGCTGTTTGATTTCAGTCTGATTCGTTTAGGTTCAATGTCAACAAGAGTTTTGGCCCAGAATGCAAAGATGTATGAATCAAGTACCTGTGACAAATGTTATATCACAAGGTCACACTCTAAGAAGAAACAAGCTCAAACAGCATTAAACAAGTTGAATAAACTCCACTTAAACAAGCTACAAAACAAACATCTGACCTCCCATCTTGTCATGGTATCGAATGAATATATTCTCAGGGTCCGACCGGTAGCAGGATCAAGCATACGAATTCCATCCAAACCAATCTGCAAAACATCATAAACCCACTAAAAAAGATGATAAACTATTACATACCACAAGAAAACATTAATAGAACAACTACTACAAATCAAGTCTCATTTCCATGTGAAGTTTCTAAAGGGAAGATTTTAAATTTTCACTTAAACAGAAAGTATCATTACCAAACTAAATCATTCATTGCAATTCGATCATCCAAAGCATATTGATGTATCAGTGACGATTGACAAATAATTAACAATAAGAAATGAGAGAAGAAAATCTTCAGAGACCTGGCAAAGCACATCCATCTCAGTCTGCCCAAAACCTTCGGATAAAAGCTTAACCCTGAACTTCTGCACCCCATTTCTCGCATCCTCCTCCGTATCGGCCTTAGGGATTGCCTTCACTACCTTGGTAGGCACCCTCGATCCACCAGAGTCTCCTCCTTTGGACAAATTAATAGGTCTTCCATAATCATCAAACAGCGTCTCAGAGGAAGATCTCGAGCCATCGGTGCCCCTGACGCCATAAGGCTCCACCTTGCCACCCTTGTACCGATAGACCCCTTCATCACCGAACCCTTCTTGGCTGAACCTCGAGCCGTGCGCACCCTGCTCCACATACCTACCTAGACTGTCATCAGGATAACCACCCCAACGATTGAGACTCGCCCCGCTCTCATAAGAATTTTCGTAACCGGGAACCGCAGAAGGAGCAGGGTATGACGATGGAGCACACGGAGCGGCGGAGTACGGCGAGTTCAGACTTGGAGCCGGGCTAGGGTTGGGAGGAGCGAAATTGAGAGCAGCCTGATTCTGATCGTACGAGTAGAACGGAGGCTGGCTCTGATCGTAGGGATACTGGAAACCAGTTGGAGCAATAGGGTTTGAAATTGGGATATGATCGGAACTCGGGGGATACGGAGGGTATCCAGAGGAGTAATTCAGGTGATCAGAGGGGGCGGGGGCGGAAGGGTAGCCGGCGCCGGAGACCGGTGGAGCAGAGGCGTAGGATGTGGTGGCGGGCCAGGAACCGTGGGCGTGGGGATCGATCGGATTAGGACTAGGATTAGGGCTATGGTTGTGCAAAGGGGGTTGATAGAATTGGTAGTAGGGATTGCTCGTGTCGCCTTGTTGCATCCTTGAATTGAATTTCACAGATTCCCTTCTTTCGTGAGGCTTGTGTGGATTGGGAATCGAAGGATCAGGAGAAGCGTTGGTGTTAGCGTTTGATCGATAAGGAAGACAGAGAAATCAATCGGGGAAGACAGAGAGGGAGGAAGGAGATGAGAATCTTCATTGTCAAACCGACACCCGCCATCGGCAATGGTTCACTTGACCCGTTCGCTTCCGTGTCGGGTAAGGGTTTGCTCAACCCGTGAAAATTGCTTTTTTCAGGATTGGATTTTCAGTCTTAGCCTCGTTTGGTCTTCTAAAATCGTTAGAATGAAATCAGAAATCAGAATAAATCATTCCTATAGTTTGGTGTTTAGTATGTTGTTGGAATAAACCATTCCTATAAGTTACTATTTTGACTCACTTAGTAAATATAAGTATATAGCTATTTATTCTTTTTTTAATTGTAATCTTGTAACATTTTGTCTCTATTACCCTATAAATAAAGACTTATGTAAAGAACAAAGATAACAAGGAGAAGAAATAATATTTGGTGTGCATATACCATTCTATCTTGTCTATGTATATTCTATTAACAAATTATCAATCTTTATATTTTCATTCGTTTTATAACACGTTATCAGCACGAACTGCTCAACCATTTTAGTCCCGTTTTGTATCTTTCTCAAGAGAAGTCTTACCCCTCATATGGAGGGTTTGATTCTAATCAAATCCTAACAAACAAATTGTGCTCATTACACATCTAAGATAAAGGTATGAGAAATTATTATATTAATAGATTTTATATCATGAAAATAAAATATGATATTTCGTGAAGTGAATGTATGTAAATATAGTATAATCCCCTGAAGTGGATGTATGCTAATAAAGCTTATCAGTCCCCGAAGAGATAAACTAACATCATCCCTAGAAGATGATATATCTACATGAAATATCATCCTGGTAGTGATGGTTTATTCCCTTTAAGAGGATATACATGGGAACCAAGTGACGTCCTTGTAGTGACGAATAGTAATCTCGGAGTGATGAGTGTCATCCTTCGAAGAGGATGTACATATGAGACAACTTGTGTCCCCGTAGCGACAAATTGTAGTCCCATAAGTGGTGAATATCGTCTTGTAATGGTGAAAGTCATTCCTTGAAGTGAATGAAAACATGAATTGTATTATTTAATAGAGACGATCATGAATTATAATGTAAAGTGATATGTATATATATCTCCCGAAGTAGACATGTATACAAAGTTGAGACAAATATAAACATTTGAAGTAGATGTTACAATATTTAGATCATCTCTCGAAGTAGATGATGAAACACATTTGAGATATCACTTCTCGTAGCAAGTGGTAACAAAAAGACAGAGAAATTTCACATTGATAAAGTTTATTTCGGTTTGTATATTGTTAATTTAAAATTGATATATATTATATTTTTTTATGTATTACAAGCTTATATATCCAACTAGATAATTGTTAATTTAATTGATATATTCATCATTGATGCTTATTATTATTTATTATGTTTTATTACATGATTAGTGTTAAAAATATAACTTGTTTATGGAGAACGCATTTATTATAGATGTTGGTCAATTTTTCATAACTTATTATATTTGAGCTTTGACTATATATTGTTTATGGATGTTTAATGCGTGAAGTTTCATGGATTTAATTTCCCAAAGTGGATAAAACTTACACATATATAAATAAATATTACCTCCACTAGTAGATGATAAAAGTTATTGAAAGAAATGATATACTTATCTAGTTGTCACCGGAAGTTGACAATTGAGATTTTTTGATATTTTATTCTTGAAGAGTATGACAAAACGCCTAGTATATGTCACTTGAAGTGTACAAACAAAATCTACTATGTTTATCATTTATTTACATTTTCGTATATATTATTATATATATTTCATATACTATACTCCATTCTTATTTATTTCTTGTTCATCTTATTTGTGATGATTGTTATATTTTAATTTGTATACTCAAAGTGTTTTCGGAAGAAACTTGTTATGAGTTTTTAATGCCAAACTTATTGGCTGGTAAAAAAATGGGAGAAACATGTGGCCCTTGAATTCCCGTAGAATTGTGCTATGCATGATCTTAATTATTATCAACTACACGAGATCCTGAAGACTCAAATTTGGAATATTACGGATCATTATAAGCTCTAGAAGAGTTAGATGATCTCATACTAAATCATGTACTCTAATAGTAGTACATGAATAATGGGTTTATGTCATATTCAGAGAAATTTATAAATAACCACCAACCACGACTTAGTTTTTGAAGACCATATGATGACAACTTCTAACATGCTTGAAGCATGCCACCTCCAATAGAGGGTGTGGAAGGAGATACGGTTAAGTGTGCAACCGTAGTCATGGTTATGGTTTATAGCTAGAGTCTAATTGTGCATGGTTTAATTCTAATGTCTTGAAGACATTAAGGTAGTTGGTCATTAGTCTAGTACTAGATGTATGATACCACGTCTTATATCGTGGAGACTAATCTTATCTAAATTGAAGGCCTGATTGCACCCATTTTGAGGCATCGTTTTTTTAAAAATCAAGATAATGATTTATTTGATTTTGAGTTGATGATCTTCCAAATTATGAATGGATCACCAATGTGAAAATTGCAATGGTGGACAATTATATATGTCCATGGTGGTGTCATCAAAACATATCATTTGAAAAACCAGAAGTTTTTCACAATTATGCAAATGACAAATTTGGTGTGAATATTATGTTCGAACTGATTAATCTCATAAATGACTATAGAAGAGTGTCTATCTTGTTACTTGAAGAAACAAGAATTTATTCGAGAGATATATTTTGACAAAATGGTTGTCATATGGACACCAATTAAGTAAGATTGAGGATGATGTCAGACATATAAGTATTCATCTCATAGACTAGTCGAAGCAAGTCTAACAAGAAGATGATAACTTACACACTTATATGACATTGCTATATAATCATTGAAGTAAATAATATCACTAATTAGAAGTTAGTTGATTTAAATAATTATGTGGCATGATAAATTCAGCCACCCAAGTGAAATAATAATACACATGATTATTGAATATTCACATGGACACTATAGGACCAAAAGATCTTGAGACCCGAGGTTCTTTTCCTAAAGGGATAAGGGTGGCCTAGTATGTGAAGTTTCCTATGTTCCTTGACTGAGTTCAAGGACATATGAGGATTGAGTACACCCACATGTGGACCAATGTGAATTATCATATTTTTTATGATGTTGATAGATGCCTCAAACACTACACAAATTAAGTGGAAGAATGAGATTATTTAATTAGTCTAATAGTTGAGCATTTTGTAGCTCCTACACATTCACAAAATGGCCTAGTAGTGCCGTTAAAAATACAACCAAAATGGTCATAAAACGGCCCAGTAGTGTCGTTAATAATACGATCATAATGAATGCATTGACAAATTCTAATACATAACGTATACGACCTAGTAGAGTCGTTGATCATATTAAATCATAAATTTGAATGTCGAGAATTTAATTCGACTAAGACCGAGTGCTTATGATTCTCCTATTTGAAACTTGTCTCCTAAAGAGTACTAAAAGTGTTTGGATAATGCGGTATACATCCTCTTACCTCCCTTAATATATTAGAGGAATGCCACGGAAAAGTTGGAATCATACGATGGGTTTCATTCCCTATCATTTACCAAATACATAGAGCTTATAAGCGGGTGATCAATATATTGCTCGGTATTGAGATTATCACTTTGATAAGGTGAATATCCCAACCTTTTCATTTTAGATCCGAGATAATTGAACCTGAAGTTCAAAGGAATGAACCCGAAGTTCAAAAACATGAACCCGAAGTTCAAAAACATGAACCCGAAGTTCAAAAACATGAACTAGAAGTTCGATGGATCTTATAGCTAATATGCTATCAAATGTAATTACTAGTGCTAAGATATTATGACAAAGTCACATACACAAGAGCCATTTACGGATGGTAAGGATAAGAAAGCTCTTTATAGACTATTAGTTATTACAAAGACACTAGAAGGTTTGAGTGAGGATGTTGATCCTCAAACAAGAGCATCGACATTGCAATGATTGCTTGTGATACAATGAAGTAATTTGAGGAAGCTAGATTGTTTGAATAAACACGATGATTTTTGGACCAGTAGTTCCAATACTGGAAAACATGAGATTTTTTCAACTGTATAAAAATGTCATGACTTTTGATCTAAAGATATAATGGTCACATAAGGCTTTTACAGAAAAGTCTGCACTAGAGTATATGGAACTCTATTCACTCGTAATAAATTTTGTCAACAGATTTGTTAAGATCAAAGGATCGTGAAGCCACGGTGCAAGCTTTGCTCGTCGATGGAGGTGGAATCGCCAATTAGGGTTTTCGGATGGACGACGGCGTGACGGAGGCTCGTAGGTGGGATGACGACGGAGTTGTGGGGGATAGTAGGCACACACGGTCTTCTTATAGAGGGAAGAAGATATGCTTACAGAAGTGAAAGGGGAGAAGAAGTGTGAGAGATGTACTCACTCGGCACACTTAGAGTTTTTGGACGTAAGAGATTAGAGAGAAAGCAAAAGAGATTTGGCAAAGCAATTTTGTGTATTCTTACGTGAGCTTTTCAGCTTTCAAAGAGCCTATATATAGGCTTACAAAAAAGGCAACAACGCCTAAGAGAAATGTCAAAAGCCATGCATAAAACTAAACCCTAAATTTACTACCGAAATGTCCAATTTAGGTAACTTATTAACTTCAAATGTCAAATTCATCAAGCACATTAAAGATCCTCTCGGCCAAGACTTGGGCCCATGATGGTGGGCTAAATGAGCCAGCCCAAGGTGGTTGGAGCGCTGATCAAAGTGGTCCAGGTGGCTCGGCGCCCTTCTTTGAAGTTTACTTGCTGCTAGCGCCGTGCTCGCCGATGCCTTGTTGTAGGCAAAGCACCAGGGCAGGCCCGACGTGGCTTAGGGTGGCTTGGCATGCCAGACCCTTGTGGAGATCTTGGAGAAGCTCCCTAGATCTAGACCTTGTGATGGCGCCGGGAATTGCCTTGTCATCTTGAGTGTTGGCCTTGGAGACACTTGTGCCCGGCGCGGCCGACGCCTTGGCCTTGTCTTGGCAAATGCCTTGCTTTGGCTTGGCTTTGGCTCTCCCATACATGTCTTGGCCATCTCCAACTCCAAGTGTGTCCACCACATGCTCCGTGCTTTGATCCAGCTCTAGGTCCTCCATAGTGCCCATGGAGAGCTCCTCGGCGTCCACGTCCTCGGCGGCGCCTTGGTTGTTGATAACAGGAACTTGTCGTTCTAATTCCTACTATGCAAAATATCCAAACAAACCCTAAACCGTAGTCCTAGGTAAGTAAAGGTCGAATCCACAGGGAGGCGGATTCTATCTTAGTATGCAATTTATATGTCAATCCAAAGTAACCAAAGGGGGGTTTTGTTAGTTTAAGTAATCTAAGCATGCAAAAGTAAACAAGCGAAATAGTTGTGAAATCAGTGATGGGAAAAACACTTAGTCAAACAACATCCACTATTCGTATGACAAGTTGATCATAGATACTCATTCAAAATCTCATGCAATGGAAATTCCAATTCTTATTCAGATATAACTAATAGCACAACCATATACTATTAGCACTAACTAATTAAACAACCCTGAAACTATCAAGATTTAGTTTAACAGCAGCTTTACGGATAGGAATATAGTTGGATACAATTCTAGCATAAAACAACCAGCTTTTATCCTATAATGTAAATCAGTTCTCTTCTGCATAAGACTAGCACAACCAGATACTAGCACGATGCAGTTGCTACTCTAAAATAGATATGCTCAACCAGTAACAATCTAAATCTAGCAATAGATCAATAACGACAAACCCTAGTTGCGTCCAAGATAGAGATTATCAATATCAATCATAAGCAATCAAGCAAGAGAATAGATAAAAATCATGCAATAGATTAAAAACGAGAGTCTCACAACTGAATCAAAACGAAAGCTTCAGCGTCTGACTAAGCCAGGGAGGCTTAGTTCTTCATAACGTAGAACGTAGAAAGGAGAAGTAGAATTAGGGTTCCGAGATTTGATGAGAGGCAAACAAGCCTCTCTCTACCCTTAAATACTAAAGGAAATAAAGTCTAAATTAACCTAAAACGAATTAATAAAAACATAATAAAATAATGCAGAATAAATCAAATAAGGAAACGGCTCGGCGGTGCTTCCAACAGCGGCGGCGGGCGCCGGAAATGCGGCGGGCGCCGGGATTAAACGGCGGGCGCCGTATTTATGCCGTGGACGTGGTCGCTGGAGGGGAATTGGCTCCGGGCGCCGCAATGTACATGGCTGGCGCCGTCGCTGTTCTTCGGTTCAACTCCTACGACACTTCCGTAGAAATTCCATAACTTTTGGTTCCCATCTCGGATTGCACTCATATTTTTAGGACTTGCAGTAGACTTCAAGATCTAACTCCTCGAATTGGAATCACTCCATTTGGACATCTGAGTAGAGAGAACGAACCAATTGAATTCAGCCTACCGTTCTTCTACTCTTGATTGCACTTCCTTGGCGTCTACTACTGGTGGCTTCCTCCTCAGTGTCTCATATGATCTCCAAAACCGCTCAAACACCTACAAAAACACCAACTTTGCCCCCAAACTCCATGCATATAAATGTGTCTAAATCTACCCGAATGACACCAATAAATCCTCTAATGACTCTTAGTTAAGCCCTACAAAGTAGTGCTTATCAGTTGTCCTCGGTGTCTTGGCCTTGATGTGGAAGGGTCACATCATCCTCCCTCTCTTGAAAGGGATTCGACCCCGAATCCAGCTCTTCTTGGTCATCTTTATCCTACACACAATAAGGCATCAAATCAGAGACATTGAAAATATCATGTACACCAAAGTTAGGAGGAAGATCAAGCTTGTAGGTGTTGTCATTGATCCTCTCAAGCACTTGAAAGGGTCCGTCGCCTCTTGGCTTGAGTTTGGAGTTGCGGAGAAATGGGAAGCGTTCCTTCCTTAGGTGCAACCACACTAGATCACCCAGTTCAAAAATTACTTCCTTTCGCCCCTTGTCCACATGCTTCTTGTATTGGTCGGTCCTCCTCTCAAGTTGCAACCTTGTGTCCTCGTGCAACTTCTTAATCCTTGTAGCTTCATCCGCACCTTCTTTGCTTTCTCTCTCCTTGATAGCATAGGGTAAGAGCTCTAGTGGTGTTGTGGGATTGCGCCCATAGACCACTTCAAAGGGTGTCTTCCTTGTTGCCGAATGGACCGTCCTATTGTAGGCGAACTCAATGAAGGATAAGCTATCCTCCCACCTGCGCAAGTTAGTCCTCAATATAGTTCTAAGCAAGACACCAAGAGTACGGTTGACCACCTCGGTTTGGCCATCCGTTTGAGGGTGACATATAGTAGAGAAAAGAAGCTTAGTTCCAAGCTTAGCCCAAAGAGTTTTCCAAAAGTAGCTTAGGAACTTAACATCTCGGTCCGACACAATGGACCTAGGAACTCCATGCAATCTCACAACATGATCAAAGAAAAGGTTAGCAACATGAGATGCATCATCGATCTTATGGCATGCAATGAAATGTGCCATTTTGGAGAACCTATCTACCACTACAAAAATGGAGTCTCTCCCTCTCTTAGACCGCGGCAACCCCAAAACAAAGTCCATGGAAATGTCTTCCCAAGGTAGTTTAGGGATTGGCATTGGAGAGTAGAGACCATGGGGTTGCATTTTGGCCTTAGCACGCATACAAGTAGTACAAGAAGCACAAAGCTTCCAACCACTCTTAGCATCTTAGGCCAAAAGAAGTGCTCTCTAAGCACATGTAAGGTCTTAAGGACACCAAAGTGCCCCATCAACCCACCCCCATGTGCTTCTTGCACAAGTATAGCTCGAATGGAGCCCTTAGGAATGCACAACCTATGACCTTTGAACAAAAATCCATCATGCAAGTAAAATTGACCCTCACTTCCCTTAGACTTACATGCGGCTACTATAGCACAAAAATCAGAATCAAGAGCATATAAGTCTTTCATGAAAGTGAAACCAAGCAACTTTGCATCTAATATGGTCAATAGAGTGTACCTCCTTGATAGGGCATCCGCCACCACATTGTCCTTTCCCTTCTTGTGTTTTATCACATAGGGGAAAGACTCAATGAATTCCATCCACTTAGCATGCCTCTTGTTGAGCTTGCTTTGGCCCTTCAAGTATTTCAATGCCTCATGGTCGGAGTGTATGCCAAATTCTTTAGGCAATAAGTAGTGTTGCCAAACTCTTAGCACACATACTAAAGCGAGAAGTTCTTTATCATAGGTGGGATATTTGAGCTCGACACCCCCAAGTTTCTCACTAAAATAAGCAATGGGTTTGCCCTCTTGCATGAGGACACCTCCAAGGCCTATTCTCGAAGCATCACACTCTATCTCAAAGATTTTGTCAAAGTTAGGCAATGATAGGAGTGGTGCTTGGGTGAGCTTGGCTTTGAGGCTAGCAAAGGCCGCCTCTTGTGCGACGTCCCATGAGAACGCCACACCTTTCTTGGTAAGCTCCGTGAGGGGCGCAACCAAGGTGCTAAAGTCCCTCACAAAGCGGCGGTAAAAGCCAGCCAAGCCTAAGAAGCTTCGGACTTGAGTCATAGTAGTAGGTGTTGGCCATTCATGAATAGCTTTCACCTTCTCCTCATCAACTCTCAAGCCCTCCTTACATACCACAAATCCAAGAAATACCACATGATCCTAGAAAAAGTGGCACTTCTTGAAGTTGGCATATAGCTTCTCCTTCCTAAGAACCTCAAGAACTTGCCTAAGGTGATCCACGTGCTCATCAAGATTATGGCTATATACTAAGATGTCATCAAAGTACACAACCACACTTGCCAATGAAGCGCCTTAGAACATGGTTCATGAGCCTCATGAATGTGCTAAGAGCGTTGGTGAGTCCAAAAGGCATCACTAACCACTCATATAATCCTTGCTTGGTCTTAAAAGCGGTTTTCCACTTATCGCCTTCTTTAATGCGAATTTGGTGATAACCACTCTTAAGATCAACCTTGGAAAACACACTCGCTCCATGCAACTCGTCAAGCATATCATCCAATCTTGGTATGGGATGGTGGTACTTAATGGTTATGTTATTGATCGCTCGACAATCAACACACATCCGCCAAGTACCGTCCTTCTTTGGTACCAAGATGATCGGAACTGCACAAAGGCTAAGGCTCTCCTTCACATAGCCCTTGTCAAGCAATTCATGGACTTGACGTTGCAACTCTTTTGTTTCCGCGGGATTAGCGCGGTATGCAGCCCCATTAGGTAGTGTTGCCCCCGGTATGAAGTCAATTTGATGTTCAATACCTCTTATCGGAGGCAACCCCTTTGGCACTTCCTCTTGAAATAGATCGTCGAACTCTAACAAAAGGCGAGTGATGGGCCGCGGGAGTCCCTCAAGATCATTCACGTTGAGGAGTATGTCCTTACGAATGAACAAAAGACATGACTCCCCACTCTTGAACGCTTGAATGACTTCCTTAGACCTAGCTAAGAGCATATGACTAGAGGCACTTCCCTTGCCCCCAATCGCCATTTTCTTACCTTTGGCATGCTCCTTAGCTTGGGTCTTGCGTTGCTCCCTAGCCACATGGTCAGCCATGATTTCATGAAGAGCTAAGGGATGGAGAGTAATCCTTTTCCCATGTAAATGGAAGGAATACTCATTGCTCACCCCTTGATGTATGACGCCTCTATCAAACTGCCATGGCCTTCCCAAGAGAAGGTGGCACGCAGTCATAGGCAACACGTCACACAAAACCTCATCCTCATAGCCACCAATTGAGAACTTGATTATGGCTTGCTCCTTAACCTTTAGAGGGGTGTCAGAATTCAACTAACAAAGTGTATAGGGTTGTGGGTGAGGAGTAGTGCTTAGGTTGAACCTAGACACTACTTCTTGGTCAATGATATTGCAACATGACCCCCCATCAATTATCATACTACATACTTTGCCATTGATAGTGCACCTAGTATGGAAGATGGTCTCCCGTTGGCTAGGCACACTTGATCCCTCCGAGGCTATAAGCACTTTTTTAGCCACAAAACAGTCCCCATGGGCTGCAACAACATGCATCTCCTCCTCCTCGGCCTCCTCATTCTCAACAACCTCTACTTCATACTCATACTCATCCTCAGATTCGTACTCTCCTTGAGTATTAAGTAGAACTTGCCTTTTTGAGGGGTAATCCCGGGCATAGTGCCCTCTTCCTAGACACTTATAACACTTGATGTCCCTTGTTCGGTCCTCACCCTCCTTTCGTTGGGGTTGGACTTTACTAGGGAATTCTCGTCTAGGGTGACTAGGATTGTCACCCCTAGTCGGTTCCAAGCGTCTAGGTGCAGATAATGCTCCTTTGGGACTTTGCCAAGGGCGTGAGCTATTCCCTTGGGGGCGTCTAGAAGATAATGCTTTATACATACGATTAGTATAATGAAGCACTTCTTCCATAGGCGTCCCACGAGGAAAATGTTGCTTACTCACGACCGCTTTGAGTTCACTATTGAGATGGTTAATGAACTTAGAAATAAGATACCCTTCGGGAACTCTAAGTCCGGACCTAAAGACCAAGGTCTTTAGCTCCATGTAGAACTCATCCGGGGTTTTATTCCCTTGTTTAAGTTGTTCCAATCTCTCATGAACCCTCTCGGCATAGTCATTTGTTCGTCATCCGGAATAAACCTATCTCTAAGAGCCCGTTTGAGCTCTTGCCATGTGGTCACTTGGGGGTGTCCATGGAACTCTCGTTCCTCTTTGTCCCCAAGCCACCATTGATAGGCAAATCCCTCAAACTTGATTGTAGCTATAGCTACTCGTTGAGCTTCCGAGTAGTTATAGTACTGGAATATTTGATCGGTCTTTTGTTCCCAATCAAGATATACCCCGGGCTCACAATTTAAACCAAAGCATTGTACCTCCAATTTTACTCCATATGGTCGAGGTTGCTCCAAATTGGCCGGGTATTGGTTGCCATTGCCGCCGATGCTGCGTGGTTCATAGGGCATGTAGCCGCCCTGTCCTTGTCCTTGGGACGCTCCGCCTCGGCTTGGCGCACTCCTTAGGGGATGGAGCAAGGGTCCTTGAGACCTAGGGATATCATTGGGCTGCATTCTCGATTGCTCTCTAAGCCTTAATCCGGAATCTGCATGGTTAGATCTAAAAGGCATAGTAGTAGGAGCAAAAGGCAATGAAAAATTAGAAGAAGCATATTCTTCCCTTGTAGTGCTCATGTGATGTGCATGCCCTTGGAATCCCTCGGTCAAGGCATGATTGGTCACTCCCGGAGTTGCTAACGGCCAAGTAGTCATGGGCACCGAGAGTTGATCACCCGGCGGCGCAAGGCCTAGCACGGAGGAGGTGCCGGCACTTGCTTGAGGCAAAGACCCTCCTTGGCCTTGGACAGAGGAGACGCCCAACGTGGTCCTCCATTTCTCCTCCATGGCGCGCATGAATGCAGCGTGTTCCTCCCTCATGGCGCTCAAGTGTTGTCGGGCGCGCTCGTCGGATTCCTCTTGAGAAGCTTGAATGGCTTTGAGGAGTGTCTCCATAGTGATTTCCAAGACCTCCTTGGGGTCCTCATTAGCGGCTTGCTTGTCTTTGGGACTCACCATCTCCAACCTTCACAAAACAAGCACACGACAGCCAACAAAATCCAAAGAAACTCCAACAAAGGTACGTAACAAGTAAGATTGCCAAATTTGCCTAATTTAAATTAGGACCCAGAATCCAACAAGTTCTTGGGTTAGGGTGGCTCCTATATGCAAAAGACTCACAAAATTGAAAATAAAGTGCACCACAATCCTTGTCAAAGCTTAAGTTAATTCACAACTCAAGCAATACTTGTAAGTACTTGTCTCCTATTACCACTTACTAATGTTAACTCGAGCAAAAGGAATTACAACTTCACTTACAAATGCTTCACAAAGAAAGTGTACGTCTTCTTCTTCTTCTTCTTCTTTTTTAACTTGTCTTGGCTTGCTCTTTTGTACAATATCAAGCCGAGTTTTTCTAAGATTCTTCTCTTTTTTTTTTACGAAGGAAATGCAGAAAACTTAACAAGAAATAGGCAAGGCAACTCGAGTAACAAAGCGTACGCACTTCGGATTCGTTCCTCCACAAGAAGGCCCAGTTTGGCAATTAACGTAGGCAATTCAACTCGGATTGTATATGTGCCAAATAAGGAAAGCAAATGACTCAAGATCCTATACTAAATGCATGACTAAATGGGCTTTAAGAGGGTTGAAGGTTACACTTTTCAAATTCAAACAAGTATTAAATGCATTCAAAGCACACAATATTTCCTAATTTGAAGGTTGTAGATCTTCAACTCCTAAAACGTCCACTTCCTATCGGTCCAACTGACTCCTAGATCTATTCTAGATGCACGACACCAAAAAAAAAAAAAAATCAAGAACAAAGCAAAAACACTTTTCGGATGCAAGACTCACAACTACAAACACAAAGGCACGAAAACAAAGAACTTGGAGGACTTTCGGCCCTTGAATTTAAATGAGGAATTTAAGCAAAACTTACGTGCTCTGATACCAAATGGTAAGATCAAAGGATCGTGAAGCCACGGTGCACGCTTTGCTCATCGATGGAGGTGGAATCGCCAATTAGGGTTTTCGGATGGACGACGGCGTGACGGAGGCTCGTAGGTGGGATGACGGCGGAGTTGTGGGGGATAGTAGGCACACACGGTCTTCTTATAGAGGGAAGAAGATATGCTTGCAGAAGTGAAAGGGGAGAAGAAGTGTGAGAGATGTACTCACTCGGCACACTTAGAGTTTTTGGACGTAAGAGATTAGAGAGAAAGCAAGAGAGATTTGGCAAAGCAATTTTGTGTATTCTTACGTGAGCTTTTCAGCTTTCAAAGAGCCTATATATAGGCTTACAAAAAAGGCAAGAACGCCTAAGAGAAATGTCAAAAGCCATGCATAAAACTAAACCCTAAATTTACTACCGAAATGTCCAATTTAGGTAACTTATTAACTTCAAATGTCAAATTCATCAAGCACATTAAAGATCCTCTCGGCCAAGGCTTGGGCCCATGATGGTGGGCTAAATGATCCAGCCCAAGGTGGTTGGAGCGCCGATCAAAGTGGTCCAGGTGGCTCAGCGCCCTTCTTTGAAGTTTACTTGCCGCTAGCGCCGTGCTCGCCGACGCCTTGTTGTAGGCAAAGCACCAGGGCAGGCCCGGCATGGCTTAGGGTGGCTTGGCATGCCAGACCCTTGTGGAGATCTTGGAGAAGCTCCCTAGCTCTAGACCTAGTGATGGCGCCGGGAATTGCCTTGTCATCTTGAGTGTTGGCCTTGGAGACACTTGTGCCCGGCGCGGCCGGCGCCTTGGCCTTGTCTTGGCAAATGCCTTGCTTTGGCTTGGCTTTGGCTCTCCCATACATGTCTTGGCCATCTCCAACTCCAAGTGTGTCCACCACATGCTCCGTGCTTTGATCTAGCTCCGGGTCCTCCATAGTGCCCATGGAGAGCTCCTCGACGTCCACGTCCTCGGCGGTGCCTTGGTTGTCTTCGGTGTCTTGGCCTTGATGTGGCAGGGTCACATCAAGATTTCTAACTAATGATGATATATTCACCTGTAGTGAAATTTATTACTAATCAGGTTTTGGATATTTTACTTTATATTTATATGAGGCATTCAATTCATGTATATACATAAAGTCCCCGAAGGACTGAAAATTCCTGAAGCATAAAAGAGAAAACACATTATATGTATTTCATTAAATAACGAAGGCTTTTGTATATGAAGTAAAAATGATTAAAGCATACGAGGATATAATCGTATGCATGTATTTGATAGAAAATGGGATTTATAAACAATCATATCATTGTTATATATTTACAGAAAGCGAACAAGTTGATCTATAACAACTAATATTTTGACTTATCATTTCATGTAAAAGATTGACATTAATCCTCATCGAAAAATAAAGTTAATAAGGTCATTTGATGTGACAAAGTGTTATTTTTGTCATTAAGCAAACAATAAAAGATAGTTGGTCCAGAGGTACTGATGTGGCTAAAACATACCCGCAAGTGTATGGGATCAGTTGTAGTAGTCAAGTGTCGATCCCACAGAGACCAATGTAATATTAATTGAAACACAATTAGTGAACTAGGCCGGAAAGATATGAAATTGGGGAGACTATAATTAAGCTAACTAATAAAAAGGATAAAATCAATGTGATAAATGTGTCTAAGGTTAAGAATCACCGCAATAATGTTTCAGTAAATAAAATCACACTTCACCTGAATCTAGTCCAAATTATTTGAAGGTAACTATCTAAGGTAATTACTAATTCCTCTCGGATGATAGTAAATGTGTCTAGATCTAATTAACATCCACTCTCGTGACTTGCCAATCAAAATCTAGACCCCTTGGGCACTTAGAATCTAAGGTCAAACTAAACTAACATCCATTCCCGTGACTTGCTAAATCCAATCTAATCTTAGGGTTTCTATGATAGTTATAAATCCATAAGAGAAATTAAGATGCTCTCACAATAATAAAATCTCAGGTCCAATTCCTAGGAATCCAATAGAAGTTATTACCTTTCGATCTCAAACCCTATCTGACTACCTATTAACGTTTTTACCTCTCGGTTGCAAACCCTAATAGGATCCAATTTGCATAAGCTAATATGGGCATTAAGCATCTAGGAATGAATCAAATACTATTCAATTCAGACAAAGAAATAATTCTAATTATATACACATCGTCAGGATCACCCCAACCTTAGAACTAGGAATTTTGTCAAGCATGATTGAAGAAATATTCAATAGATTTAAACTAGTCATCAACATATATGAAATATTCAATAAAAACAGGAGATAAGAAAACTTAGTCTCAATGTCGAAATAATCCAAATTGACAAGGCTAGAACATGAAAAACAAGATCTTTAAATACATGCTAAAGGACGAAACCCCTCTTCAATTTTTTTTTTTGATTTTTTTAAAAATATTAATTTCGAATTTTTTTAAATAAAAATAAAAATATTTATAATTTTTTTACTCCAATCTTATCCACTCCATCTATTAGATCTAATGGCCCTAATTACTCATCACTTTATACCCTAAGATTACTATACACTTGAACCTTACTCTACAAAATATAGCAAAATTAATTATAAAATACACAAAATATGCATGAAATGATCTAATCTAATATGCAACTAAACTCCTAAAATATGTATAAATTAGGTGTTATCAGGTACCATATCTTATGCAAAAGTCCTATGATTATATATACACCGCATGAAGAGCATATGTTCAACTGAGGGGGAGAATTATTTCTACGACTGCACTCTTTTTTCCTTAGCTTTGGTTTTTATCCCATTGGGGTTTTCCAAGCAAGGTTTTTAATGAGACAGTTCGTGAAATCAACAAGTTAGAATTCCAGAAGAGATGCGGCATGCACTCATTTGATAACAGATATGTGATAGACGATTTAAAGTATTAAATACAGTATCAACATGTAGTTTGAGCATTTACTTGTACTATTTTCCCTAGCATTGGTTTTTGTCCCACGGGGTTTATCCACGCAAGAGTTTTTAACGAGGCAATATGTATACTACAAAGTGTACATCCAAAGGGGGAGTATTGTAAATACCTTACTTAAAGGTGTTGGATGTTCACTACTTTAAAGGTTCTCAAGTTATTATTTTGACCCACTTACTAGATATAAGTTATCTAGCTATTTATTATTTTTTCAATTGTAACCTTGTAACATTTTGTCTCTATTACCCTATAAATAGAGGCTTATGTAAAGAATAAAGATAACAAGGAGAAGAAAGAATATTTTGTGTGCATATACCATTCCATCTTGTCTCTTTATACTCTCTTAACAAATTATCAATCTCTATATTTTCATTCGTTTTATAACATTTTTAGTTTTTACCACATTATCAGATACCTCTAATAAGATTGATGATTGTAATACTTTCATTTTTTATTTCAATCTTATCAATACCCATATTTTTTAAGCAGAAAAGCAGAAGGTATCCTTATATAGTAGAAGCAATATCTAAATCATCATAACGAATGATTTTTATAATTTTTTTACAAGCTGAGTAAACGGTAGTGCCCGAACATAAGATCTGAAGTCGGGATTAAAACAGTTGCTCGTGGCCAAAATTAGGCGAAATGTAATCCATAATTGTACTTTGCAGAAGAATAGGGGAAATGTGAGATGTAGCGAGAAAATCAGCGGCTCTGTTGGTCTCTCTGTAGCAGTGATGGACCTGAAAATCATCCAAACCACGTAAAAGGGATCTTATTTCCTAAATTATAGGAAAAAATACCCAAGGAATTTTCCAAATTCCAAAGATGACATTAATAACAGAAAGGTTGTCTCCTTCGAGGACTAAAAATCGAAAATCGATGGAAATAACCCTACGAAGATTCAAGAGCGACCAAAGCCTCAACTTTAAGAGGGGAGGAGTAGAGAATCTGCATGGGTTTAAAAAAGACAATCTCATCAGTATTGTTGCGAAACACGAATCCAATGTGAATAGAACCGTTCTGTTTGACAAAGGCATCGAAATTTACTTTTATCCAATTAGCATGAGGTTTTGTCCATCTAGAAAATTGCCTCCTATGACTAGGTTTTTTGGTAGAAGAATGTTGATGTGAAAGAGACAAGGTTCATTCTTAATAAGAAATATAGGTGGTGTTAAAAACAGTGTGAACATGAATGTGAGCTTTCCTGAAAATTATAGAGTTCCAATGTTTCCGAATGTTTCACCAGAGAAATAGAAGGAATAATATTTCTATTTTGGGAGTGAAAGAATTCCATATTATACCATAAATCATTTTGGGAATGAAGGGTGTAGATATGTGATAGCTCTATGATCCCCTCGATGATGGCGAAGGACGCAGAGGAAGCAATGAAGGTGCGCTCGAATGGCCCGATAACAAGAGCTCGCACAAGGGCAATGGAGCGAGCCACACAATCATTAGTTTCGCGGGCGCACGCAAGTGACGCGGGTTCATCTAGTCCTAAATGGGTCCTCCTCTTGACCTATGAAGGATTAGGTGAGGTTCCGCCTAAGCCGATCCCACCTAGAAGACAAAGACGACGATATCGCGGAAAGCAGAACAAAGCAGCCAAGAACTCGACCCAGAACTCGACCGAGTTCTGGACCGAGTTCTGGTTCCAGATCGAAACTCGGCCAAGAACTTGACCGAGTTCCTGACCGAGTTCCTGCCCGCGTCAGCGCTCTCAATTTCGTCATTTTGCTGAACAATTTATTATTATATTTTTGGGTTATTTCTTTTGTCGCTATTTAAACCCAGAAACCCTAGTTTGTAATCTTACGTTGAATTTGAGTAGTAAAGTTGAGTACGCTCCTTCCCTTGAGTTCCAACGTCAACTCTTCGATCCCACGGATCGTCTATCCCGTAGCTCGTTGCTTCGAGCAATTGTTCATCGTCTCTTCGGTGTTTGTGATCATCTCTTTGATCTATTCATCATCTCTTTGACGCGTTTGAAGGCTATCTCTTTAGCCCTAGGAAATCCATCTCTTTGGCTACGGAAGAGAAGGATTCAACTACAAGCTTGAGGAACCAAGATCCTGCGTTGCAGACAACACTTCAGGGGTTGTGCGCATCAATATGTCAGTGAGGTTTTGAAGTACTTGTAAAGAGTATGTAGTGAAAGGTCAACCAAAAAATAAATGGTTAGAATCTTATGTAGGCAATACCCATATTTTTTTCAGGCTCGCTCTTGTGTAGGGTGGACTTACACTGAAATCATACTTAAAAACAACACGATACACTGAAATCATACTGAAAAAACATACATAAAAAATCATACTTAATTATTTTGTCTTGCAAATTACCCTTCTACATATATATTAAAAACAACAAATGAGTGATGCATAAATTTAAGAAAATACAAAACAACACGTTAAAACAACATAGACTAAAGCAAATGACCGAATTTAACGACAAACATCAGACGATATATGACTTAATAATTAAAAACACCACATAACACCGAAACAATCTAATTATCGCAATACATATTATGCGAGAGGTTCATAAATTTAAAATTCACGAATCTACCTAGTTTCACATATTTGTGATTGAACTTAGGTTCACAAACTTTATACGAGAGGTTCACAAACAAATAAAATTAATACAAGAGGTTCATAATTCCTATTTTAGAGATTCATAAACCCTAAATGGTGGTTTATAAACTCTAAATAGAGGTTCATATACCCTATTCTAGAGGTTCATAAACCCTAAATAAATGTTCATAAACCCTTCTAGAGGTTCATAAACTCTATTCTAGAGGTTCATAAACCCTGAACGGAGGTTTATAAACTCTATTCTACAGGTTCATAAACCCTAAATGGAGGTTCATAAACTCTATTCCAGAGGTTCATAAATCCTATTCTAGAGTTTTATAAACCCTAAACGGAGGTTCATAAACCCTATTCTAGACGTTCATAAACTATATTCTACAAGTTCATAAACTCTATTCTAGAGGTTCATAAACCCTATTCTAGAGGTTCATAAACCCTATAATAGACAAGGGCAGAGCTACTTGAGGCCCAGAGGGGGCTATAGCCCCCTTTTTTTTTCAAAAAAAATAAAAATTTAAAGCTTTTTTTATCTTTATTTAATCTGAAAATGTAATTTCAGTCAGCCCTAATAAATTTAAGTCATGAAAATAAAATTACCTTAAGTTCGCCCCCCTCATCTCATTGGAAAATGCAATTTCAGCCAATCTTAACCGATTTAAGTCCAAAAAATAAAATTACTTAAATTTTTTTCCCCTTATCTCATGTGAAAATTACCTTAAGCTTCATAAAAAAATTAAAATTGATTTTTGCGAAATAAGATTTAAGTCACGTTGGATTTAAGCCATACAATATTTTTATCGTGCAAGATTTTAGCCCCCTATGGGGTAAAATCCTGGCTCCACCCCTGATAATAGAGGTTCATAAACCATATTCTAGAGGTTCATAACTCTATACTACAAGTTCATAAATTATATACATGAGGTTCATAATTTTATATTACGTGTTCATAAAATTTATACAATAGGTTCACAAATTTTATACTATAAATTTATTATAGATGTTTACAATCATCCCATTCACTCACAATCTTGCTACTCTTTTAGCAAATAGTTTGTGCAATTTAGACCTTACAAAAATCACAATATTTTGACAGTTACATTATAGGTCCATTTTGCAATTTACAAGTCTTTCAATTGCATATATTCTCTTCTACAATCAATGTAAACGTCTCAAAATTTTCTTGTCATTACTCCCAAGTG
Organism: Rheum nobile; assembly: GCA_027886185.1. Taxonomy (NCBI): domain Eukaryota; kingdom Viridiplantae; phylum Streptophyta; class Magnoliopsida; order Caryophyllales; family Polygonaceae; genus Rheum; species Rheum nobile. The sequence goes on from WOAB01000485.1 coordinate 18,472,302, forward strand.
TTAATTGACTATTTTGCTAAAGACAAAACAAAGAAATAGGATACTTCAACCACCCATTTTCTTAGGCAAGAAAAAAGGACAAAATTAACCACTCTTTTCTATCACTCAACATCTTAAAATTCTTCATCAATCACTGATTCAGTAGTGATCTGCTCATGATCATCACATATATAACACCAACACTAATGGAACAACAGCCAAACAACACTTGAAATAATAGTGAACTGAAGTACAAATTAACAAAAATAGCACGATATAATGCAATCAATTAACTTGAATGAAGAAGTTCGCAAGAACCACAAACTAAGTTTACATACCACATTTTAAAACTCAAAATCTTGGTAGCTCTTACTTAAAACTAAGTTCAAATTTGAATAGAAACGTTCTAAACAACACTGTCACACACAAGATCATCCCCTTAGTCAAACAAACAGAAGCTCATGCCATCATCAGACTCCTTAGCTGGCTCTTCCTTCTCCTTCTCCACAACAGGAGCACGCATAACACTGACAACACTAGCCGTTGTAGCAACATGAGCAACAACCATGTCAAACTTGCTTGGATAAACAAGGTACTTCTTCACCTTGTCAGCATGTGGGAAGGAGTAGTCAGGAGTAAATTACCTATTTGTTGTTCTGGTGATTAAATGGAGATTGGTATCAGTCCAGGTCCTAACAATACGATTTAGGTAAGGCACAAGCCATGTTTCCATAAGGTAATTTATCAGACCACCTTTCCACGTGTCCCGCATTTCATTTAACCATTGCAAGAAGGTATCCTGGGATTTGGAGTTGAATAATCCACGACATTGGTTTGAGAAAGAATTTGCTAAACCACTATTACCTGTCACAGTAAGCGCATAAGCTTTACAGTTCACTAGTATATGCATCCAACACAACAGATGTTGGGCATTGAGAGAAATTTGGGCTATAGCCTTAACTTCAGCCAAATCTCGATTTGTGACTATCGTCGTTGGTCTTTTTCTGATTTTATCGAACAAGTGCTCCAATTCATACAATGTCCATACGTAGTGGTCAACGTTCTCGTGTGCCATGAAAGAATATGCCACGTTAAAAGTCTTTCTTGTGCACGTAAAGCCGACAATCTCAAGAAGTGTCATATTGTACCTACAAATAAATTCAATGTAGATAATAAATACCGTTATTACCACACTCTATTGATTAGCTAAAAATACTATATAAAAGATATTACACCGGCTTAAACTTACTTGTTTGTCTTGTATGTCGAATCCATTATTACGACATAAGGAAACAAGTTCAACAGGTGTTATGATTGGGGGTGGGCCCAAAACAAGTCTTGAACCACATCGTTCATTCCAGGCACCGATCGGTCACTAACATAATAACCCCTATCCGATAAAAAATGCTTTGTGAACTGAGTTACCGACATGTCCCCCATTTCTTGTGTGTGGTATGCTTGTCGTACATTGTTAATTTGCTTTCGCGATGTAACAATGGCTTTGTACTTCTGACGTAAGAACATGAAAATATTCTTGGGCTTTACTTGAGCTTTTGTCAACGCTAATACATCCCCGCGTTGTTCCTCAGTCAATCGTCCAACATAGGCATGACCCTCTAGATTTTGTGGAAGGTCATGATCGTGTCTACCACATATCACCTTTAGTATCCAAGTGTTGTCCCTTTGTATAAGCCCATTCAACTCAAATGGACATTCGCTCTTCTTTGTACGTGTTTTCCGTGTCAAATTATCTGAGTATGGCCTATAACTACCTGATTTTTCGCATGCTAATATAACCTTTCGTTCCCAAGATTTTTTTATGGTCAAAATCATATTTAACACCGTCCTTGTTTACGTGCCCAATCTAACATGGTTTTTCGATCTTCCTACATAAAATTTGTTTGAAAGTATATCGAAAAAGCCTGCAAAAATTCTTAAACATTATAATTCAATATGTCACTACTCCCTTCGAGTTTATTAAATGACGTTTGAACTTATTGCACAAAAATTAAGGAGATAGTTAACACTCTTCTAACTTTACTCGTGATGTCATAGAGCCAGTTGGAATTAATGCTATCTTTTTTGTACATTTCAACATTTTCAATTTTTTCTATCAAAATTAATGGAGTATATGGATGAAACAACATATAAGATTATGGATGAAGCAACATATAAGATTAGTTCACACCTATTTAATGCGGTATATGAGAAGTTTCTTGGTTTTAATCTTGTGTTTTGTAGCCCACCAAATTAATTGTGTAATAAATGACTAGAGATGGAAAATTACACATTTCAATTTACAGGACATGATTTTCAAGAGAATTTGGACACAATTAATCTACTCTTAATATGTGTGCATTTGTCTAAAACGTCAATTATAAAGAAACAGAGGGAGTATTAAATATAATTTAATAAAATATTATTTAAACATATACTAATTAGAAAAGAAAGTATTACAAAAAAAATGCATAAAAAGCAAACTATTTATCATTGTAAATAAGCATTAATGACACAACACAAATACTAATTTTATTCATAGTTATAATAATTGTAAATTACATACCAGTTTAGGCGATTCTTCATAATTTTTGTGATCGTCGTTATGCCACGACATTTCGCAGTAGATTAAATAATTTTCACGACAATTATGAACTTCGTTCGTTCATTCATTCAGAAGCTGCAATGCTATATATAGAATTTTTTTAACTGCAATTCAACTGAACGACAATAATTCGTTCGTTCAATTATTCATATATCACGTCCACCGAAAGTCTATGAAGATGCCCTGCACGGTTTTCTACTTATTAATATTCTACGACACTCCCCTTCGCGCGGCACCCATCTCCGCGCCACCCCCCTCCGCGCCACCCGCCTCCGCGCAGCACCCGCTGTTGCACAACACCCGACTCTGCACGACACTCACTGCCGCGCGGCTCTCCCTGCCGCACGCCTAACACACGACGCAAATAGCAGTGTGTCAGGATGCAAATAACTTAACCATTATAGTATGTCTGTCTCATCTCTTACGTTTCTTCATTTTAGGAAAGATCCTAGCTTTGTTTGATGTGACGACAACTTCCTTTTTTTCTTTTGCATGTATCTTCGGGGTCGCATAAAAATATTGAATCCAAGAAAGTTCAGTCGGCAACCTTCCACTACTAGAAAATATGACCATTATAATGTTACCCTAATGTGATAGTATAAGGTGTCGAAAATACATTTTCGACACTACGCCATAGTGTCAAAATATTCGCTGTCAATAATGGTCAGTAGCCATTTTTGACACTTTTCGGTATCAATGTATGTTTTGACACTTTAGGTGTCATTATTGTTATCTATTTTCCACACCTTATACTGTCACATTTAACAACCATTTTCGACATCTTTCGGTGTCTATGTCAGTTTTGGCATTTGAAGCCATTTTCGACACCTTATAATGTCACTTTCAACATCCATTTTCGACACCTTTGAGTGTCTATGTCATTTTTGGCACGCTAAAGTGTCGATATTTGTAGTCATTTCCATAGTTATATGGAGCTAATAACGACACCATTAAGTGTCAAGTTTTATCAATTTATATTAACCAGCCAAATGACCATTTCATTTCCCCCTACTATTTATATACAAAAAACGCATTCAAAATAATGAAAATAAATGTTTTAGACAAAGTAAGGCCAACAGAGTAATTATATATATAATGTGTCTACATTACGGAATTTGAAAGTAAGAGTATTCGATAGCACGGTATTAACTACAAAATATGCGCTCAAAAGACCACAAAATATGAGCAACATCCGCAACAACAAGATGCATAAATCAAAGACAAAAATCTAAGATATGATGAAAGGTTCGACACTCTGATTGAAATGACAACAACATAATCAGGCTCTCTTGAGATTTCGTTAATCTTCTTGAGAGTCTCCTCCGGAGGCTGCTAGTGAACTGCTCCATGCACAACATTAAGTGTTACAAGTTTCTTCAATTGATCATATCAACATATATTCATCATAGATGTAGTGATTCACCGTTAACAAATGACATTTGAACCTTAATGTTGGCCTACTTTTGAAATTCTTATAGAACAATGTTCAATAGGAGACATAAAACAAGAATGGGCATGTGATCATACAAGTTCTTGCTAATCTTTTACATGTAAATTAAGTAATTATATTCTGCACAACATCAAGTAAACTGGCATATAGGTAATGCCACTTAAAACCCTCTTATTTGGAGGTCGGACCAACTTAGACTCAAGAAAGAGTAACTTGCACATAAGCAGGTAGGGAAAGAAAAATACTACAAATTCGTTTTCATGTAATCCCCTATCTGGTTTAACAGTTGCCAATTGGTTTAGAAATTGATCAAACATGCTATTAAGGACAAACCTTTACAAGGTTGGTGTTAATGTAATCCCTTGTTTGGTTTAGCAGTTGCCACTTGGTTCAGAACAATTGAAAACAAAAATTTGAATCATTTTGTGCATCAAGTGATACTAGTATAAGCCCATATATGTGAATAATAATGAGAATAAAATAGTGGTCACATTTTTTTGCTACATCCTTTCTTGGCGCATTGAAAGAAAGAAAAACTTCAAATTTGAGAATTTGAAAAGGCCTTTGACAAAGTTCCCTTTTATTATGTATTTGAATTTTTGCAAATTTCACATTAGGCTTCTCACACAGCTTGTACAGAGCTTAATTTAGCTAGTGTTTCTAGAATCATAGAACGTTGTACTGCAATAATTTCATAGCCAAGCCATAAAGCTCTCAAGGAAAGCTTGTTCTATAAGAAACTAGCATTTGTGAACATACTCACCCGAGCATCAATCGTGAGTATTTGAGACATTTGGGAGATTTTTACCTGTAAACAAAAAAAGAGTTAATCAAGTTAATGTTTATATGCATGCATTATTTGATTTGCATGCACAAGAATAATATTTTCATTGAAAATTGATGTAGTTGGTTCAGAAAATTGAATAATATATCATAGAAAACTAAATAGTATATCACATACAAATTGATGTAGCAAAGCAATAAATAGTATTTTCATTTCCATTGGGAGTTTGGGACCTACATCATGCGACATAGATTTTAGGTGAAACAAGTGCAATATAAATGATAATTTCAAAGACAAGATCGACAACAAATTGATGTAGCAAAGCAAGTGTATAAAGAATGAGAGTGGTAATCATGGAGTTTCCCATGTTAATCAATTCAACTTCTAATTGGTTTGGCCTTCCTGGATTCAAAGTAAATAAATCTTAGGATACTCAAGAAAACAATCCCTAAGAAACAGAGAATACATGTGAAAATTGAATAGTCACACAGGAATAAATATGTACTTACTAATGCACATGATTCGCAGTTTCAACCGGACGGTCTTGCACACTGTGTTGAAGCATGTATCTCCTGAATAATACTTTACAATAATGAACACCAGTTAATACGAATTATTGTTCCAAAATAAGAGCCAGTTAGCAAAAACCGAGAAACGATGTCCAACATCCATAAGACATTGACCAATATCTAGTAGTTATCATGAGAGCATAATAAGCAATCATGACGTTAAATCCGAAATTAAAGCTTCTAAATCAACAACATTTTGAGCAATATTTTTGTCGCTCTAATAGTTATCACCCTAAACTGACGAAATAGAGAAAGGCTGATGATGAGTCGAATCTTTTCGCCGCTCCTGATTCGCATATTAAAACTTGTGCGGCAAGGAGAATAATTACAACTCATATTTGCAAGTACCGGGCCACTAAGCCCAACAAGTTATAAAGTTTTGGAAATAAAATTAGACCATTGTAGTGAAACAAAAAATAAAATTAGAAAAGACAAACAAATTCTTTGTGCAGATGAGCACTGAAGCAAGACAAATATCCACCTCCTCCTTTCAATTGTCAAACTGAGAATGAGAACCAATAACAACAACATTACTAGGAAGTTGATCCAGCCTGGTTTTAAAAGCAAGATAAGAAACATAATTTGCCACAATTGACTTCTGTGTCTTTGATAATCAAAATGAATGGATAACTTTTGTTGTCACAGCAGATGTCCTGCATACAAACATAAAGGCTAGTAAGAGGAGATAGCATATATGTTTCATTCAAACTACACATTCTAGTCGTATAACATTCGAAAGCATATTCAATTTCCATATAAAGAATCATAACATGAAAGACACCTCCTAATGACTTCTTGAAGTGAAGTCTTTTTGGAAAAAAAAATCACCTCAACACTGACTAGAAGATGAATTGAACTAACTTCAATTAACAAAATATAACTCTAACTAGACATCAACAGATACACAACAATACAATGGAATTGTACCTAAAAATTAGCATGCAGCACAAGATTCACCTCAACACCAAGCAATAGTATCAAAATCAAACATCTAGATAGGGAATGACCTCAACACTAGGCATTTTTAGAATCACATCCTGGGATTAATTTTATGCATCAGCAAGGATTTCAAATTAGTTCATAATTAATAGAAAGCATATGTTTAAATTCAATAACAACCAGAGCATGCAACCGAATAAAACATGTAAACTAAGCAATAGCATATCTACTAGAAAAGTACCTCAAACAGTGTAATCGACACCAAAATACAACATAGACTTCGATCTGGACTTCAATTGACAGGGAAATGTCAAATAAAAAATCAGGGCACAAGAAGCAATGGTGTATTTCGGACAGTGAAAAGAAGTGAAGTGGTCAACATTGATACCTCGTAACCCTCACTATCGGAATTGCTCACCTTGATCTGATCTCTCTCTGTTATGGTTACAGCTGACCAAGGCACCGCAAATCAACATCAGATCAGGCAGAGGACGGTGGAGAGAAGCAATAAATCGATGGAAGCGAAAGGCGATGAAGAGAAGCAAACTTGTAAGTACGAGACTTCAGAGGATCTAGGGTTTTGGGCAGAAAAACTATAAAATTTGCTTTTTGAAAATGGTTTTCAATATCCGGTAGTTTTTTTCGACACTTCTAGACCCCTAACGACACCTTGTTACATCTACAGATTTTAACAAGAAAAGTGTCGATAATTTTATATGCATCCCAAAACATTTTTGACACATGTGCCTTGTGTCGTCAGGTAAGTGTCGGTAATGACCGTGTTTTTTAGTTGTGTTCCTCTTTTAGAATCCTCTTCAAGCTCTGAATTGATTAATACATTTCGAAATGTAATTATGTCTGACAACGAGAAGATAATAGAGTCGATGTGGAATCGAAGATTAAGGTACGTACGTCTCTTTGTTGTTTATATATATTCAATACATACATAATACATATGCATGTATAAGGCAAGTCGGCAAGATCGAATACCGATGTCAATTTTGAATTGCTTCTGCAATGGTTTGCTCACATGGTACTGATGATGCCGGTTTGAACATCGAAATTTAGCATGTGTTGCTAAAGATATGTACATGGTGACGATCATAATCATATGATATGATGATATTAAAATCATGATTCATGATGATTGTGAACAATGATTACGACATCATATATACCATATTATGATCTGTATCATGTTGGTATTATAATCATGTTGATGGTAATCATGGGTTGCATAACCGTTCGTTGCATATATTGACTGTATATATATGTGTGTTTGATCATGGTAAACATATATACGTAAGATGGTTGTGTGTGTCATTTGACTTTTTTTGATGAGGAAAAAATTAGGTTGATCCTAACACCGGTTAGAAAACCATCCTAGAACATCCTTTTGGATGAGAGCCTGTAACTCTAAATTAGACCACAAGTGGAGCAACCCGTGAGAGTGTCCTAGGAAAGTAATCCAATCAGCAACTTGGTTGACTTCGCGTAAGACATGAGTGAAGCAGAATTTGAGAAGCAAAGCAGGTCGTGATGAATGTTCGAGATCACCATCTCAATCTCCCAAGAGCAAGACCAAAAACCTACAAGGACATTCATAATACACAGGTATTTACCCTCAATCGAAAATTGTTTTATTCCTAGGGCTTTCGCACAAAGGATCCTGTGACGAAGGGCCAGAGCCTCCGCCATCACGAAATGTTGTTGCCACATTTTACGACATTCGTTTTGATTGGATTTGCCATGTCATTTCGGATAATGAAACCAGCTGTAGTTGAACCATTTGAGAGTTTGGAACCATCAAAGTTTATTTTAAAATTACCTTGACGTGGCCTAGTCTATTTGATCCTTCTTGTTTTCTTGGTTGTTAAGTATAATTTGTACTGATATAATCTTCATTGTTTGTTATCCATTTTGTTTGCTTCCATTTTGAAGTTGTATTTAATGAAGCTAGTTATATCTTTTATTATATTTCATGGATTGTTGCCATATATTGGTTGGTTCCGCTGATACCGAATGCACTTGAAATGGCTAATTCAGAGAATTCCTTCCTAGATAGTTTTTGTTGAGAGTTCATTAAGCAATTGGTCTTTTATTGCTTGTATCAATGTTATTTAGGGTCACACCATATTTATTGTTTATAGAGTTTATTACGTTCTTTGTATGTACCTAATAAGAAAGTGGATAAGTAATGCGCCCCTACCCACCATGACTGCCACAGAGGAAGAGGAAGCTATGAGCATTCACTCAGAAGGGCCAATAACACGATCGCATGCCAAAGCAATCGCCAACGCGACACAATCCATGATTGTCCGCGTCGTCGCAAGCCAAGGAACGCAAGAGACCGCGTTCTCCCTCAGAAGCCTCCAACCAAGTCTAGATAACGCGTTCTCTATCAAGATACTCTCCACGATCAAGTGAACGCGATCTTTCAGTGTTTTGTCATTTTAGAACATTAATGTTTTATTAGTTATTTCTTTTTGGGGTGTGTGTTCCACGCGTGTCGCGTCGGCTGGCCCATTAAGCAAGACTCGGCCCATCCGAGTCCCGCTATGTCCTATAAAAGGTCACCTCGACCTTCTGTACTAGGACGCTTCATTTTAATCTAAGACTATTTGTCGAGAGCTTTTGCCTCCAATCTCTTAGATCGGCGTCACCTCAAACTCTTACTTCTCATCCCCATTCCTCCGCTGCCGACGCTACGGCCTCCACTCGATCCCCATCGAGTTTATCCAACTCCGCTGCCGACGCTATGGCCACTCACTCAATCTTTTCGAGTCTATCCCCTCCGCTGCCGACGCTACGGCTTCGCTCATCTCTCGAGCCACCATCAACATCGCGTTCTCCCACTCACGTGATGTCCCAAACACTGCGTTCCACTCATCCCACCATAGAATCAACCCGTGCGACTTCCCACCAAGATCATCGATCCGGCATTCACAAGCAGGAACACATCAACTGGCATCGGAGCCTTTGATCTTGTAAGTCGCTTGTCAAGTCTCATTTGTTCACAATTTTTTTCCCCATCATCATTGCTTCCGCGTTTGTCACATTTTTTTTTCTTCCTTGCATGTCCATTCGGTTTCTACAAGAGAATCTCTTGGCCGGTAATTGCTTGATCACCTAGCGAAAATTGTGTGATTTGTTTGCATGAAATCTGCGTAATTAATTGAAATATTTTTTTAATTAATCGCGTGAATCTCGCTAACATATCTTGCCATATTTTCTTGTGTTGACCGTCATAATCTGCATTAAATCTTCTCTCTCTTATCGCGTAAATCTCACGATTTCTTTCCTTAAGTTACTTAGCCGTTTATTTTTATTTTATTTCATTTAATTCTTATCCAATCTTCAATCTTCAATCTCGGATTTGAATTTTAAAATTCAAAAGTCAAAGTCGCATTAAAAAAAAAAGACGCGACAATTAAAAAAAAAATTGTAGGAAAGCCAAAATAAGGCAACCTTCTTCCCTCAACGGCTAGGCTCATCTTCTTTATCCCTCCACCATCTAGTGTCACACTTAAAGGTGTGTCTTGTGTGTACGCGTTATTTACTGTAAAGGTTAGGACTTCTTTCTTTTGGTTTTGTTTGCTTTTGTGCTTGCATATCACACTTGCTTTGCTTGCCTTTAGCCGCCCTCACGGCCAAAAGAACGCGCCCTCCTACATGAACACTTGTTACTTGTTGAGTGCTTACTTGATCTTTGGTTTTGTATTGCCTTTTGTTCATTTTTACTCGCGATGTCAGGTCATATTGTGATAGGTAGCCTCACGGCACCCACCGATGGGAATGTCCAAGGAGATGACAACAACCACCCACCACCACAAAACATCGTGCAACATGAAGTGGCCCCACTCTCCAATCCTCCCCAATAAGACCCCATTCCGGAGCTCTCGGAGGAACAACGCGAGATCCAAGAACTTAGGCGCCAAGTTGCCCAATTTCAACCCATGCAACGCGCTGCGCCGGCACAACCGACACCAACTTTAATGGTCCCTATGGACACCCTGGGCGCGCCGCGCCACACTGAAGCCAGGCCAAGTCAACAACGCGTGGACAATGATAAAGGAGTGATGCCCTCCACTTCAAACTTGCAACCGCGACTTCAAAGGATCCAATCAATGATCGAAAGCCGCCAAGGCTATGTGTCGCATCGCGAACGATATGCACCGCGAGCAACACCAGCCGGTTACGACAACGGTTCCGACCGCAACAATGATTCCCATGGTGAGTACTCTAAACCCTTTGACTTCAATGACAGGTATGAAGCCAGAGGAACAAGACGCCGCCGCAAGATTGCCTCAACTCCTCTTGCCAGCCGAGCCAGACGAGAAGAACGCGACTCAAGTTTGCCGCGTCGATCCTATCGCCCCCAGACGTTGAGCCGCGTCAGCGTCGCCATGACCCCACTCCAGTGCCATTCGACTTCAACGACCACCTTGGCCATCAAAGCGCGCGTACTCCGCGTTATGGATCCGATGGCTATGGATCGACAACGCCGACTATACATGATGATTTCAATGAGTTCGACGATGAAGAAATGGAGGACGCAAGGCTCATCAATCCATGCTCCTTTCACCCCCCTTGGTGATCCCATTGAACTCCAAGATAGGCCAGCGGATTGGATCCCACCTCCACTCCAACCAGTCAGACAACAACATCGCATTATGGGCGACAACATGCGTGACTCTCATGGCCAACACCACGAGGACATGGCGCGTGACTTTCGTCGCCAACACAATACACCAGTTCAAAGACAAAGACAAGGACGCGCTGAGTACAACGCGCCTCCTAGGGACTTCGTCACTGAAGATGTCCTGGCTCGCCAAGCTTGCCGTCCTCATCATCGCGCTGAGGAAGATGCACAACGCGCTTATGTGCCACACCCTGCTCAACACACACCAAGGCTTAGCCGCCATGAGGTAAAGGTTAAAATTGAGCATTTCTTTGGAGAATATGACCCCGCTGTGTTTCTTGAGTGGGTGCAGGCTACAGAGTATATTTTGCGATATTGTCGCATCCCCATAAAGGAGCATGTTGACGCGGCAACCCTACATTTCAGAGGGGCTGCACGCGTTTGGTACCACAGATTCATGGACGATCGCGTTCGTCGACACCTTGCTCCCATCACGGAGTGGCACCAGCTCATGTATGTTATGACACAGAATTACGTGCCAGTAGACTACAGAAACCAAATACGAATGGAGATCGCAATGGCGCGTTAAGGCGCCAAAACACCTCGGGAGTTCTTCTCACAGTTGGAGGACATGTACTACAAAGCCAGCATCAGTGTCACCCCGTCCACATTGCGAACAAAGTTTCTGAGTGGCTTGTATGTGTCCATCCGTGACCAACTTGAGATATTGCCAATCAAGGATCTGAATACCTTGACTTATACCGCGATGCAAATCTACAACCAGCAATCGCGTCGCCGTCAATCCTCTTGGCAAACCCCGAGTCAAAGAAGGTATGAATCTAACTCTGTTCAATCCCCTTCTACTAATGTGCGCGGTCTACCTACATAAACCACCGCGTCAAATCAAAGCCGATAGGGGAAGATCGCGACAACACCCACCAATGCTCCTCGCGCGACTCCAACAAAGGGCACATTACCAACTCCAGAGCGCGCGCGTGACTTGGAGTGTTTCAAGTGTGGAGGAAGTGGGCACTACAAGAGAGATTGCCCAAACAACAAGAAAGTCCTCTTCTCAAGCATCGCCGCAGGATATGAGTCTTATGAGGAGGATGACATACCCCTTGAGACCATCGAGGAAGGATTCGAAGATAAGGAGGAAGCTTACACCTGTGAAGCCACCGCGCTACATGAAGGCACACCACTGAGCCTTGTCACACAATGTCTCCTCACTGTCAAGGAAGCCACCCTTGTCGACCAACGCGAGAATCTATTCCACACGCGTTACTTGGTCAAGACCGCGTCCTTGAGTGTCATCATCGATGGCGGCAGCTGTTGCAATATCATCAATGAAAAGGTGGTCAACCATTTCAACCTGCCAACCACTCCTCACCTACAACCATATGGGCTACAATGGATTTTATCGAGTTTTGGTAACACTGTAACTCGTCAATGTCTTATTTCTTTCTCCATTGGTCAATATATAGATTCGGTCCTTTGTGATGTCATTGCAATGGACGCCATACATCTTTTGTTAGGGCGCCCATGGCAATTCGACAGGCGCGTTCTTCACGATGGCTATTTAAACACTTATGTGTTTACTTACCACGGGAAATGCATCACGCTCTTACTAATGTCTCCTCATGAGATTTTACATGATCATGTTGAGCGTGATCGACAGAAGGCTATGGAAGAAGCAAAGAATGCAAGTACAAGTAGCTCGCGTTCTTCCACTGGGCACAAAGTCGCTACCACCGACAACGCGTCCAATGATCGAACGCGTTCGAATGAAGGCCCAAAGACCGCGCAAAAAAGCACCAAGTTGAAAGGCACTTGTGAGCACAAACTGCTTATGGCGCGGCCAAGCGACCTCACTGCCACCTTGAGCTGCAATGCCCCATGTTTCCTATTGGTGCCAACGCCATGCCTGTCGGAGGACCACATCACGAAAGCTTTGCCGAGCGCGATCTCCCAGCTGCTCGATGAGTTCAAGGACATATTCCTAGAGGAGCTTCCACAAGGCCTTCCCCCTTTACGAGGCATTGAGCACCAAATTTATTGGGGGCCTGGTGCCTCACTCCCAAATCGCACGGCCTATCACGCTGGACCAGAAGAAACCAAGGAGCTACAACGCCAAGTGCAAGAACTTCTGGATTGTGGCTACGTAAGGGAATCCCTAAGCCATTGCGCGGTCCCCGTGATCCTAGTGCCAAAAAAAGATGGATCATGGCGCATGTGTGTCGACTGCTGCACCATCAATCAGATCACAGTCAAGTACAGACATCCAATACCACGCCTGGACGACATGCTCGATGAGCTACATGGCGCGACCCACTTCACCAAGATTGACTTGAAGAGCGGATATCACCAGATTCGCATGAAAGAGGGTGATGAATGGAAGACCGCGTTCAAGACCAAATATGGGCTTTATGAATGGCTAGTCATGCCGTTAGGTCTCACCAATGCGCCAAGCACGTTTATGAGGCTCATGAACCATGTGTTGAGGGAATTTCTGGGGAAATTTGTTGTAGTGTACTTTGATGATATTCTGGTGTATTCGCGTCGTCTAGATGACCATGTAAAGCACCTTAGGCTTGTGTTATAGTGCTTGAGACGTGAACACTTGTATGCCAACCTTGGCAAGTGTCGTTTTGCATCCGACACTACCAACTTCCTGGGCTATGTGGTATCCAAAGATGGACTCCGCGTTGATGAAGACAAAGTGAAGGCCATACGGGATTGGCCAACACCTACCACTCCAACAATGGTTAGAAGCTTTCTTGGTTTGGCAGGCTTCTACATGAGATTTGTTCGCGACTTCAGCTCCATCGCCGCACCTCTCCATGAGCTCACAAAAAAAGGGGCCGCGGTGAATTGGAAGGAAACCCATAATCACGCGTTCAACGCGTTGAAGGAGGCCTTGTGCAACGCGCCACTGCTTCAACTTCCAGACTTCACCAAGCACTTTGAAGTGGAATGTGATGCGTCCAACGTGGGGATTGGTGGAGTCCTCCACCAAGAGAAGAAGCCCATCGCGTTCTTCAGCGAGACGCTCACTGGGGCAACTTTGAATTACCCCACCTACGACAAGGAACTCTACGCTCTTGTTCGCGTACTCAAGACATGCAGCACTATCTCTGGCCACGCAAGTTCGTGATCCACTACGACCACGCGGCCATCAGCTATCTAAAGAGCCAAGCCCACCTAAGCCGCCGCCATGCTCGTTGGGTAGAATTTATGGAGACGTTTCCTTAAGTCATTGTGCATAAAAAAGGTAAGGAGAATGTGGTCGCCGACGCCCTTTCTCGCAGGTATGTTCTCCTTACTCATCTTCAATCTAAACTTCTTGGCTTCACGTTGATTAAAGATTTATATTTGATTGATCCATTCTTTAAACCAATTGTAGAACACTGCCTTAGGGACCTTGAGTTTGAGACATATTTCTTTCATGAGGGGTATCTTTACAAAGCCGGGCGCTTGTGCATTCCTAGCTCACCCATTAGGAAACTCCTCATCCAAGAAGCACATGAAGGACGCGGACATTTTGGGGTTAGTAAGACTCTAGCTGCTCTTCGCGAGCATTTCTTTTGGCTGCGCATGACCACTCAGGTGACGTGCTATTGCACCAGTTGTGTCACGTGTCAATGCGCGAAATCTAGTTCCCATCCCTATGGTCTCTACACGCCATTGCTCATCCCATTAGGCCCTTGGGATGATTTGTCCATGGACTTCATCACAGGTTTGCCTCTCTCTTGTAAGGGTAAATATTCCATCTTTGTAGTTGTGGATACATTTTCGAAAATGGCCCATTTCATCGCGTGTAAGACCACACCCACTGCTAGTGAAATCGCCGCGTTGTTCTTTGACAACGTGGTCCGTTTACATGGGATACCTAGGTCTGTCGTGAGTGATCGCGATACAAAATTCGTAGGCTTTTTCTGGAGAACACTTTGGGGAAAGTTGGGTACGAAACTTTTGTTTTCCACTAGCTACCACCCGCAAACAGATGGCCAAACTGAGGTGACCAATCGAACCCTAGGAGCCCTCCTTAGGACCATGCTCAAATCCAACCCAAAGTGTTGGGAAGACTTACTTGCATTTGTTGAGTTTTCTTACAACAGGTCCAGGCACTCTGCGACAAAGCTCACCCCGTTCGAGGTGGTCTATGGAAGAAACCCACTGACTCCGCTAGACATGCTGCCGCGGCCTCTGAAGGAAAATGAGCACCCTGGCGCGGCCAACCGCGCCGCGGTGATACATGAACTGCATCAGAGAATGCGGGAGCAGCTGGAACGCCGCGCTGATCAATATGCCACACAACACAACCGTGGTCGCCGACGCCCTTTCTCGCAGGTATGTTCTCCTTACTCATCTTCAATCTAAACTTCTTGGCTTCACGTTGATTAAAGATTTATATTTGATTGATCCATTCTTTAAACTAATTGTAGAACACTGCCTTAGGGACCTTGAGTTTGAGACATATTTCTTTCATGAGGGGTATCTTTACAAAGCCGGGCGCTTGTGCATTCCTAGCTCACCCATTAGGAAACTCCTCATCCAAGAAGCACATGAAGGATGCGGACATTTTGGGGTTAGTAAGACTCTAGCTGCTCTTCGCGAGCATTTCTTTTGGCTGCGCATGACCACTCAGGTGACGCGCTATTGCACCAGTTGTGTCACGTGTCAATGTGCGAAATCTAGTTCCCATCCCTATGGTCTCTACACGCCATTGCTCATCCCATTAGGCCCTTGGGATGATTTGTCCATGGACTTCATCACAGGTTTGCCTCTCTCTTATAAGGGTAAATATTCCATCTTTGTAGTTGTGGACAAATTTTCGAAAATGGCCCATTTCATCGCGTGTAAGACCACACCCACTGCTAGTGAAATCGCCGCGTTGTTCTTTGACAACGTGGTCCGTTTACATGTGATACCTAGGTCTGTCGTGAGTGATCGCGATACAAAATTCGTAGGCTTTTTCTGGAGAACACTTTGGGGAAAGTTGGGTACGAAACTTTTGTTTTCCACTAGCTACCACCCGCAAACAGATGGCCAAACTGAGGTGACCAATCGAACCCTAGGAGCCCTCCTTAGGACCATGCTCAAATCCAACCCAAAGTGTTGGGAAGATTTACTTGCATTTGTTGAGTTTTCTTACAACAGGTCCAGGCACTCTGCGACAAAGCTCACCCCGTTCGAGGTGGTCTATGGAAGAAACCCACTGACTCCGCTAGACATGCTGCCGCGGCCTCTGAAGGAAAATGAACACCCTGGCGCGGCCAACCGTGCCGCGGTGATACATGAACTGCATCAGAGAATGCGAGAGCAGCTGGAACGCCGCGCTGATCAATATGCCACACAACACAACCGTGGGCGCCGCCGCGTTATATTTGCCCCCGGGGACTTGGTGCGGGTGCACCTTCACAAAGGCCGTTTTCCAGCGAAACGCAAATCAAAGTTGTCCCCATATAGTGATGGCCCTTTCCGTGTTGTGAAGGCAATGGGAGACAACGCATACGAGATCGAGCTTCCACCAGACTACGGTGTCTACGCGACCTTCAACGTCGCCGACTTGGAACCATATGTGGAGCCAGAATTCGATGATGGTGAAGTGGGGATGCTTCACAACCAAGTGGGGGAGGGTGATGCGCCCCTACCCACCATGACTACCACAGAGGAAGAGGAAGCTATGAGCATTCGCTCAGAAGGGCCAATAACACGATCGCGTGCCAAAGCAATCTCCAACGCGACACAATCCATGATTGTCTGCGTCGTCGCAAGCCAAGGAACGCAAGAGACCGCATTCTCCCTCAGAAGCCTCCAACCAAGTCTAGAGAACGCGTTCTCTATCAAGATACTCTCCACGATCAAGTGAACGCAATCTTTCAGTGTTTTGTCATTTTAGAACATTAATGTTTTATTAGTTATTTCTTTTTGGGGCGTGTGTTCCACGCGTGTCGCGTGGGCTCGCCCATTAAGCGTGTAAAACCCCTCATTTTTAGTAAGGGTATTTGGGTAATTTACTCAACCCTCGTTCTGTGATCGTGTCGTTTTTAGAGAAATTCGGATTTCTGTATCGAGATTTATCTCTGTAAAATTTCCTGAGGGATATAAAATACATTCGATGTATTTTCGGGGCTTAGAATATTTGTTCGGGTACGAATATATCTAATCTGGGGTTTAAAACCCACGCCAAACCTTCTCCCGGGCAAAAATACGCAAAAACGCCTCTGCCGCGACCGCGGAAAAATGGCTCTCAGAAGAGCTGGGAACAGGAATATTCCGCGACCGCGGAAAATGCAGACACACCAACATCGCGTCGTCTGTCTCCTCTTTGTTCACGCCTGCCGTTGATCGTCTGACTCGCCGTTGATCTGGGCGGGGAGGACTCCTTCCTTGGGCTATATAAGGAGGTCGGATTGGGGGTTGTTGGCACACCGAAATTTCGCTTTCTCTCTCGTTTTCTTGCTCGCCGGAGTTTCGATCTCTCGCCGGAATTCATCGAAGTATCGCCGGAGCTCTTGTTTGTGGTTGTGGTGCTCAAAGGGTGGTGCATTGGAGGCACAAGGAAGGTTGGAGTCGAAGCCCTCGCAAATCGAGCCCCCTCGCATCGTAGCCGATGAGTTTTCTCCCTTTGGAGTCGCCGGAGTTCATGGCCGCGAACGCGGACATGAACTGCCGCGACTGCGGCAGTGACAAGGTCGTTCGCGTCCGCGACAGTTGTCATGACACTCGCGGATGCCTTGTCCTCGGCGGCCGAGACCGCGGACATGAACTGCCGCGACTGCGGCAGTGACAAGGTCGTTCGCGTCCGCGACAGTTGTCATGACACTCGCGGATGCCTTGTCCTCGACGGCCGCGACCGCGGACATGAACTGCCGCGACCGCGGCAGTGACACTCATGCCGCGACGCGGATGCTGTCCTCGACGCCCGCGATGGCCTTTTCCTCGACGGCCGCGACCGCGGAATCCCAGCCGCGATCGCGGATTGCTCTGGCAATCGCGATCGTGGCCTTGGGTATGCCGGTCTCGGACGGGACCTTCGTTCTTTCGATTTTTTTCGTTCTTTCTTAGATTCGTATCATTTTATTGTCGAATCTAACCTAGGGTTTTGTTGTGGGTCATCGTCGTAGGAACCTGTAATCCGACTTCCTTTCCCGTTCCGGACCCAGTAACCCGTCGTCTTTCAATCGTTCATTAGACCAAGGCAAGTGGCGGCTCGCTCTTGCTTATCATTCCATATTTCCATTAATTATCAATTGTTTAATTGTTAATTAAATTGGGATGAACTATTGTTTTTGTTTGGGAACAGATTTTATAAATGATACGATTAAAAAGTGATATTATAATAGGTTGTATATACTGCTAGAAACAATGCTATTATATATATATTATTGCCATGATGGTATTGGTGTCGGTTTTATGTGTGAACTTATACATTATAGTTAGAACGAGTATTCGTAGGAAGGCTATGTACCTTGCGAGGTCTAGTCGTTTCTTTATAACTGGTATTAGGAGGATTTTTCCCTAATACTCTCTCTGGTCATGACTATACCCTTACTCAGGGTAGGTGCACATAGCTGGTGCCGACATTCAGGATTTATTCCCTTCGATATCTCTCGCGATGAGATGATATATCTTAAAAGCTTGTAACGTAAATGTACGCTTTGTCACTAAAACAAGATAAGTGCCGATATGCACATAATTAATGAACCTTGGGCGAGAAGTACAACTTGGAACCTCGTATGGACTTAGATTAGAGTAAGTCCTCCTTCCAAATCTGAATTCGCATTATGCGGTGAGGTTGGTCGTGGACCCAAATGGTCAAGTCTTTTTAAACGCTCGTGTGAAATTATAATATTCCCGAACACTTGTCATACTTTCCGATAAGACTCAATCTTTTGGAGTCTTATCTTCATACGTTTCCTTAAGACACGATCTTTAGGAGTCTTTTCTTGATCTTTCTGTTTTGTATCCTTCCGTAGAAGTATTGAGGTTTACTATCGTCATCGGTTTTTATTCGAGAAGCGATGGGTCTAGCCTAATACGACTACTTAGAACCTTTTTGTTTTACCCTTGCATAGTATTTCATTAGACTAACCAACTGGTTATTTTTCCCTTGCATGGTTGGCTGGTGTCATCCGTCTCATACGGCACATTAGGTAAACTTCCGTTCCGTGAAGGCTAGAATTTGACGATGAAGGCAGATGAAGTTTTAAGAGTTTTTATCCAGGTTGAAGATCCTAGGCGGGTGATCGCTTCGATCAAGACCCTTATGTTATTTATTTAAAAGACTTCCGCTGTATTAAACATATTCTGTATTTCTGTTGTATTTGGGATTTACGGATGTAATTCCGAGACTTTGGTTTAAATAAAGATTATGATATCTCGTATTATCAGTGTGTTTTATGTTTTGAATGAATGGTTAAGCCTTGGGTGGCTTCGGATGTGAAATCTGAGGTCACTGGCGGTAATACTTTCAAGGAAATATTTGGGGGAGCCTGAAGCAGACCCAAGGGAGGATATTTAGGAAGAGGAGGAGCCGACACAGTACCCGAGAGGGTACTACGATGACGACTTCGAAATTGAGGAGGATCCTGAGGAAGATCCTAAGAAGGACCCGGAAGAGGATCCGGAAGAGGATCCGGAGGAGGACTACGAGTCCGATGGCTTAGAGCACTTACTGGTGGACTACGAGGATCCGGAGATGGAATTCATCTTCCCAAGTCCGACGTCACCACTTGAGAGGGAGTATACACCGTTGTCCCCTGCCGCTTGGGAGGCGCTGGGTATTTCAGGTACCGTCAGGAGGAGAAGTAGGCCGCTAGATGCACCAGAGGACCCGCAAGTGATCCCTACTCCGAAGAGGCCAATTATGAGTCCTGATTCGCGACATGTGCTTCGCTAGAGTCAGATGGTTTCCTTTGAAGTGTGTCACCAGGTGGATGAGGCAGTTGAGCATGCTCTAGGAAGGTCAAGGCCGTGGGAGTCGATGGGTACACCAGTTGTGGTCCCGACTCAACAGGCCAGGCCAAGGCCCGAAATGTTGGAGGAACGACTAGAGGAGTGGTCGAACGCCCTGTACGACATGGAGGAGAGGACATACGAGGCTGAGCTCGGTCTCTCCCGAATGCTTGTGGACGTCCGCAAACTCCAGGAGTATATCCGCCAAGCAAGATTGCTACTTGACCCTTTGTACAAGGTGAACAGGGCAGACTTCCAACCAGGATTTCTGGAGGAGTTTTGCTACCCACCGGGATCTGATGGGGCTGGACCAAGTGTTCCCACGCTTAGGGAAAGGCCGAGGGCACCAAGGCCGAGTGGTGAGCCGTGTGCTCCAGGGCCGAGTAGGTCAAGAAGTCCGACACCAGACCCCGATGATAGACCACGTGCGAAGAAGCAGTGCATGAGAGTTCCCGATTATAGGAAGCTTTTCAGGGCACCTTGATGGGGGCCAGTGTTAAGATTAGCAGTCTTCTTTTCTAGTATTCCGGTTGTTTCGTTTTGATAGCATTGTATTCTCCAAGCAATTATGCCTTGTCGCCTGGAAGAATTTCACATGTAGATCCTATCAAACTCAGTTTCAGTTCATCAATGAAAGTTTACCAAGTTTGGTCTATTCTAAGTTGATTTTATACGTTGTGCATATTGAAATGATATTAATGTTATAAAATACTTGGAATTTGATCGGTAAACAGATGGTGAACACAAGGAACACCATTCGTGTTGGTGCTGGGCCAAGCAACAACCCCAGACTGAATTTGGGGAATACCGCGAATCCATTGGATGAGAATGAGTCTGTTTCTCACAACAATCCAGTAGGCAGCTGATAGGTGTCATTTCATGCACCTTTACTAGCAATTATTAGCATTATTTAGAGGAGTTTATGACTAGATTTGAGGTTAAGTCTGTAATCCAGAAGATGTGGAGAGAATTGAAGATATCCAGGGATTTACAGCTTAATGAAGGATGGAGAAGATGAAGATGGATGAGGATCCGCTTGAAGACTAATTGGAGAAGGCTACCAACACTTGGTAGTATGAAAGAGCAGAAGAGAAGAAGTGAAGAGCTGAAGAAAGGAGAGGGAGGGTGTCACCGCCCCGCGCCAGACGCCACCGCGACCCGGCGGTGGGTCTCAGAGAAGGAAGCTGGTCACGCCAGAAGACAGCCGCCACCCCGCGGTGGAATTCGCCGCCCCGCGGTGGAAGTCACCGCCCCGTGGTGGGCACGTAACGCTTCGCGGCCAGCGAAGACATTATTTCCTTATTTTGCATTTTCGGATTTCCCATTTTTATTTTATTTTATTTCCTTTACTATTTTTATTAGGTTTAGCTTATTTCCCCTAAGCCTATTTAAGACCTCTTTCCAGGTCTTAAGGAGGCAGACACTTTATCATCGTAGTTTTCTTTTCTCAATTAGGGTTTCATTCGCAAGTCAATGGAGCACTAATTTTCCCTTGTTCTACTAGACGGTTGAAGCAATACAGTTGATCTGTTTGTGAGATTTCTATTCCTTGTTCTTATTCTTATATGTGTTGGTTTAATTCTCTTGATATTATTGAGTATTGATTTATCATTATTCTTCTTAGCCTGATCAACTAGGTTGAGTAATATTTATCAAATTGCTAGGATTTGCATATAATGGAATACGAGTGCATATCTAGTAGCAAACACAATTGTTACATATAGTGGAATACGAGTGTGCAATTGTGAGAGATAATTATTTGCATGTTGAATAGTGAGATTTTCTTCTATTTGCATGTATCCTATACCCTTGCATGAATGCTATTGCTTTATTAGTGGTAAGGTTTTCTTCCATTGATATTGTAGTAAGTACTATCAACAACTGTCTGAATTGGTAGTTATTTACGATCAGGGTAGGAACAACCATAAGAATAGTTAAAGAACTTGGATTTAATAGATTTCAGTGATCAAATTACATCTCTGTATTATGGCTCTCGTTCTAGTGGAACTACTTTCCCCAAATCATATTCTCAATCAACTAAAGCTATTTACCTTACTCTGTTTGATAACCAAAATCCCCCTTCCTTGTTACTTGTTGATTATAATTGCATACTTCATCAGATCTTCCCTGTGGGTTCAACCCTTACTTGCTTTCTATACATCTATTTAGTAGGTTTGTTAGGACTTTTACTTTGATTAGGCCATTCAACGATATTTGCATTGCATATTTCGGCCACGTCAAATTTGGCGTCGTTGCCGGGGATGTTTTCTGTTTTGTTGTGTGTTTTTGTGATTGACTTTGGTGGAGACCTATCTTATGGTCGACACTCGTAGTACTGACTCTCCTCTAGCTGTTTTTGATCCAGAAATCGACAGATCATTCCGTGCGAACCTACGCGATCAAGGAGAAGAAGAAGCAGAGGTTGAAACATTTGAGACAGTTGAGACGACTGAGCCAGTTGACATTCCTCCTGCTACAATGGCCGAAACTCTGAGAGAGTTGACTGAACCAAACATTGGGGCACAACCCCCCTTGGCTGTCATCATCCCTGCACTTGAGGAAGGGGTGAACTTTGAGCTAAAATCTGGAGTTGTTGCTTATCTCCCGAAATTCCATGGTTTGAGTGGAGATGACCCGATATCTCATCTGGGTAAATTCCACAATGTCTGCATGACTATGAAGCCAAGGAATGTGACGGAGGATCAAATCAAGATGAGAGCCTTTGGTTTTTCTTTGCTAGACTCTGCTAGCGACTGGTATTATCACTTGCCGCCAGGGACCATCAGTACCTGGACTAAACTGCACAAGGCGTTTCCTGACAAGTACTTCCCAACAAAGAAGGCGAATGCTTTGAAAAAGGCAATTGCTAACATTGAGCAGGGTGTTGATGAGACGCTATATGACTATCTTGAGCGGTACAAGAGGCTTTGCTCTAGCTGCCCGTTCCACGGATACGCCAAGCAGGATCTTGTTCTCTACTTACATAATGGCCTGCTCGATCAAGAGAGAAGGATGGTTGACGCTACATGCGGTGGGAGCATTCTTAATCTGACACCGGACGCAACCATGGAACGATTTCAGGAGATGAGTGAGAGTACCAGGAGCTTTGGTAAGACGTACCAGAGAAAGGGAGTCAATACTGTGACTCCTGCAGGACCAAACCCTGTGCTGAATGAGTTAGCTGAGTTGAAGGAGATGGTGAAGAGAATGGCAAACCAAAACACTCCTCAACAAGTCAAAGCATGTGGGATTTGCTGTGATCAATTCCACCCTACTGATGCTTGTCCTCAGCTACAAGAAGAAGGTACTGCTGAAGTAAATGTTGTAGGAGGTTACGGACCCCTTAGACCGCGTTTTGATGGACAACTCAACTACAATCCGAGAGGGCGAGACCACCCGGGTTTCATATGGAGCGACCCACAAGGTGGTCAACAACCATTACAACAGCAATACCAGTAGAGAGCCCCATACCAACAGAGGCCCCAAGGCCAATATACTTCTGCTACTACTGAAGAGATGCTCAAGACCTTGACCCAGCACTTCGCCACTCATGTTCAGACTACTGAATCAAGCATAAAGAATATGGAGAGGCAGATTGGCCAACTGGCTGATGTTGTGACCAAGATTGACCAGAGGACATCAAATTCCTTGCCGTCTCAGACTACAGTGAATCCGAGGGAAAATGTGAGTGCCATTACCCTCCGAAGCGGAAAGCAATTGGTCATTCCTCCTAGTGCTGAAAAGGAGAGCGAATTTGAGATGGAGAAAATCGGCGACCGCCCCGCGGTGGACTCCACCGCGACCCGGCGGCGAGTTGGATCTGAGGCCAGTGAAGAAGAATGCATGTCACCGCCCCGCGGCGACACTGACCGTGACCTGGCGGTGAGCCTCAGTTATCCCTCCTCACACCCACCACCTCGCGTCGCCAGCCACCGCCCCGTGGCGGGACCAGCGCGACCCGGCGTCCAAAATTCCAGCCCCGTCGATGAGGTTTGCGTTGATAATTATGTTCATCCGGTCTTTCCCCCTCTTGGTTTCGAGAAACCACCAACACCTTTTCCCGAGCGCTAAAGGCTAGAAGGGTCGCCGACGACAATGATCTTTTTGAGACATTCCGAAACTGTGAAGTGAACATCCCTCTTCTTAAGCTTATTAAGGCTGTCCCTCGATATGCTAAGTTTTTAAAGGAGTTGTGCACCGTTAAGACGACACAAAAGCTGAAGGTCCAGAAAAAGGTTCCGGTTGGTGAACATGTCTCGGTGGTATTTCAAAGGCGTATGCCTGAGAAGTGCAAGGATCCAGGTATGTTTACTATTCCTATTGCTATAGGTGAGCATCGATTTGAGAAGGCCTTGTTAGATTTGGATGCCTCTATTAATGTTTTGCCTTACTCATTGATTGAAGCTTTAGGAGTAGGACCTTTGCATGATACGAATATTGTGATTCAACTTGCTGATGGTTCTTGTGTGCCCTCTAAGGGTATTGTGGAGGATATTCTTGTTAAGATAGGTCCCTTAATTTTCCCTGCTGATTTCTTCGTAATGGATATGGACTATGATGAGCAGCTTGCTCCTGTTATGTTAGGTCGACCTTTTATGAAAACATCCATGACGAAGATTGATGTGGATAGTGGAACTTTGACTATGGAGTTCGATGGAGTAATTTTTGAGCATAATATTCATAAGGTCAACTCCATTGAATTGCCCTCCCTTTGCTGCATTAGTGGTATTGATAATCCTATTCAGGAAAATGTTAAAACTAGTGTAGTAGAGACTATAGTTGAATACTCTGCTATTGCTGAACTTATTGATTTGCATGAGCGTGATGTCTTACTTGATGACATAAGAGAGTCCATTCCCTCTATTTTGGGCACTTGCCCCCCTGCACTAACCATACAAGGCAGTAAGCCTTCATCTAGTGTCGTGCAGCATGATCAGGTCAAGCCCTATCGGCCCCCACATCGCTCTAAGGGGAGATGCTCCAAAGGAAGCAATTATGGAGTCATTGGCCAAGAGGGAGCATGGTCTAAGGTTCAAGCCTTTCCATGGAAGGTTCCAGCAGGAGGAGACAAGTAGAAGGATTCCGAGGGGATCTTGTTCTAGGTGGTAGTTGATTTGAAGTACGTCGAGCCAACGATATTAAATAAGGCGCTGTCTGGGAGGCAACCCGAGGTAGTTTTTCCTTGAATTTTCTTTCTCTTCGATTAATTTCATAGTTTCTTTGGCTTTGTTTCGTTTGCCTGTCACTAACATTTCAGGTACGAAAGTAAATGGAGAGGAGACGGTTTTCCCAGTTTGTTCACCACGTCCCGATGACAATTCCGCCGCCCCGCGGTAGAGCCCACCGCCCCGCGGCGAATTTCCGGTCTACTTTCTCAACCCCAAAAAAAAAATAAAAAAAATAAATTAAATTGTGGTAAATAAGGAATTGATGGATTGGGCCCCTTTTGGCCGAGTTTTCTCTTTGGGCCTTGTACATAACCGGCCCCATCACCCATCACCCATCACCCTTTTTCCTATTCCCTTTCCCTAACCTAGCCTCCACTCTCACAAACACTCCATACCCAATCCCCTCTCAAGCTTTTCCAAGCCAATTCCCCATTTTCCTACCAAACCCTCATGTTCTAAGTCCGAATTTAGCCTCCAATTTCATTAACCTTGAGTTTCTTTGCCCCAATTTGGAGTCTAGCCTCACAAAAGAGCCAAACACAAAATCCCAATGCCTCGCGTCGCCCACCACCGCGTCGCCAGCCACCGCCCCGCGGCGACACTGACCGCGACCCGACGTGAAGTCCCAGTTATCTCACCGCGACCCGGCGATACATCCACCGCCCTACGGCGAGATCACCAGGCAGTGTTTTTTTCGCTCGTTTTGTAAGTCCTCTTTGGTCGCCTATTGTTTTGAGCATCCCAATTCATTACTTATGGCACCTAGAGGTAGGAAGCAGGACGCTATGAGGGAGGAGAATGAGGTGTATAACATTGTGAAGGAGAGGAAGGTGTTGGCTACTAAGTTCTTTGACAAGCCGACATTGCTTGAGTTTGGTATGTTGGAGTGTGTATCTCTTTGTTAGCAGAGTGTGGCCTGGGGACTTTCATGAATAAGTCCGTTGATGCTTACCCGGAGATGTGCTACCAGTTCATGGCCTCTTGTAAGAGGTATTCTGATGGTTCCACCGACAAGAGGTTGACGAAGATCACGTTCAAGTATAATGATCGTGAGTATGCTTTGTCTGCTGGTGAGATTCGTGATGCCCTGGGCATTACAAAGGAGCCATCCGATGGGTGGTCTGGCTGAGGAGGATATGATGGAGTTTTGGGAGGCGGCCACGAATAGGAAGTTAAAGAAGGGTCAGGAGGTGAATTCGAGGTTGGTGAACCCTTGCTTAAGGTTGATCCATAAGGTGTTGATGAGATATTTCTTTGGCCATGTTGATGATGGTAAGGTCCCCCTGAAGGATTTCCGTTGGTTTTTGAGCATCCTGTCTTGTGTCACGTACACCCCGTGTTGGGCTAGTCTTTTTCTGAATTCCTTGAAGAGGATTCGAGATGGTGAGCCACGTGATATTTGTGGGGGTGGTCTGATCACCCTTCTTTGTGCTGAGATTATTGCTATTGATCGTCTTCCTCGACATGTTACTCATGCGGTGTATGACAAGGCGTACATGAGAGTGTGCTCGATGCTGAAGCCATTGAGCAGGGGTGGTGATTTAGTTTGGTCTTCATATGATAGTCATTTTCTGCATCTTCCTCGGGTTTTTACTTATTCCTCTTCATTTGAGGGATGGTGGATTCCCAGTGATGGAGGAAATGAGGCTGCTCCTTCTGGTCCGTTTGGAGAGGGCCCTAGTGCTGGTGGTGCTGCTGCTGATTCTGTGGGTCAGGTTACTCCTTTGCCTACCCAGTTTGATGCGCCTTCGTCTTCTTATGGTCCTGCAACACCTTGGCAGGAGTTGTACGCAAGGTTTGATGCATTCTCGGTGCAGCAGACTCATTGGAACACCCGAGTAGAGACCGGTCTATAGACTTGGCAGACCCAGTTATGTACTGATGTAGATGAGCGTCTGGACACTATGGACACTCATATGAGGGACTACTTTGGGAGGTTCCCACCACCACCACCATCCGGCCCACAGTGAGTTTATTTCTCCTTCCCCTATTTCATTTGTTGTTCTCTTTTCTACATTGAGGACAATGTTCGGTTTAAGTATGGGGGAGAGATTTAGACTGTTCTATCTATCTAGCTAGTGTATATAGCTTTGTGTTCTGTAATTTCTATTCAAGTATTGATTTCAAAAAAAAAGAAGCCAAAAAGATGTGAAAAAGGCAATCAAAATCCTAGGATGAGCTGAAAACCCGAAAGGGCGGTTCAGGTAAGAAGCAGGTAGTCCGACTGGTATAGACCGGTGCAAAAATGGACTCGAGTGATGCGAGTATATGTGAGATATCTAGCAAAATGAAATGAGTGGCTAGGTGAAAACCCGAGAGGGCGCCTGGGCAAAATGAGTGTAAAGAAAAAAGAGTGATTTTAGGATCATTCTGGAGGTTGGCGTCATAAGAAGAGGTGTTATAAGGAGTTCGGGTAGGCCACTCTAGAGCGATAAAGAGCTAGATTGGAGGTAGGATTAGAATAATCTTTGCATCACTTGTTTTGGTTGTCTAGAGCTGATTGTTGAGATGTTGTAGTTGCTGGTGTCATATTTTCTTGTACTTCCTGAGACCTTGGTGTTTGATTGAGAGAGTAGGTTTATCATTAGCTTACTCGGGACGAATACAGGTCTAAGTGTGGGGGAATTTGATAGGTGTCATTTCATGCACCTTTACTAGCAATTATTAGCATTATTTAGAGGAGTTTATGACTAGATTTGAGGTTAAGTCTGTAATCCAGAAGATGTTGAGAGAATTGAAGATATCCAGGGATTTTCAGCTTAATGAAGGATGGAGAAGATGAAGATGGATGAGGATCCACTTGAAGACTAATTGGAGAAGGCTACCAACACTTGGTAGTATGAAAGAGCGGAAGAGAAGAAGTGAAGAGCTGAAGAAAGGAGAGGGCGGGTGTCACCGCCCCGCGCCAGACGCCACCGCGACCCGACGATGGGTCTCAAAGAAGGAAGCTAGTCGCGCCAGAAGACAGCCGCCACCCCACGGTGGAATTCGCCGCCACGCGGTGGAAGTCACCGCCCCGCGGTGGGCACGTAACGCCTCGCGGCCAGCGAAGGCATTATTTCCTTATTTTGCATTTTCGGATTTCCCATTTTTATTTTATTTTATTTCCCTTACTATTTTTATTAGGTTTAGCTTATTTCCCCTAAGCCTATTTAATACCTCTTTCCAGGTCTTAAGGAGGCAGACACTTTATCATCGTAGTTTTCTTTTCTCAATTAGGGTTTCATTCGCAAGTCAATGGAGCACTAATTTTCCCTTGTTCTACTAGACGGTTGAAGCAATACAGTTGATCTGTTTGTGAGATTTCTATTCCTTGTTCTTATTCTTATATGTGTTGGTTTAATTCTCTTGATATTATTGAGTATTGATTTATCGTTATTCTTCTTAGCCTGATCAACTAGGTTGAGTAATATTTATCAAATTGCTAGGATTTGCATATAGTGGAATACGAGTGCATATCTAGTAGCAAACACAATTGTTACATATAGTGGAATACGAGTGTGTAATTGTGAGAGAGAATTATTTGCATGTTGAATAGTAAGGTTTTCTTCTATTTGCATGTATCCTATACCCTTGCATGAATGCTATTGCTTTATTAGTGGTAAGGTTTTCTTCCATTGATATTGTAGTAAGTACTATCAACAACGGTCTAAATTGGTAGTTATTTACGATCAGGGTAGGAACAACCATAAGAATAGTTAAAGAACTTGGATTTAATAGATTTCAGTGATCAAATTACATCTCTGTATTGTGGATCTCGTTCTAGTGGAACTACTTTCCCCAAATCATATTCTCAATCAACTAAAGTTGTTTACCTTACTCTGTTTGATAACCAAAATCCCCATTCCTTGTTACTTGTTGATTATAATTGCATACTTCATCAGATTTTCCCTGTGGGTTCGACCCTTACTTGCTTGCTATACATCTGTTTAGTAGGTTTGTTAGGACTTTTACTTTGATTAGGCCATTCAACGATATTTGCATTGCATATTTCGGCCACGTCAGCAGCGACCATGTTCCGGTCAACGCTCCAGTTATTTTCGATGCTGCGGCAATTGAGGCTATTCGGGGGATTGTGATGCAAGCAGTCACCGATATTATGCGACCAATCGCGCCTCAGGCACAAGGTGTGCCAATTCCTCATGTGGTTCTTAGATTCGAGGAGCCAGCTGTCCATGTACCCCATGAGGATGCGGTCAGGAACAGAGGCAATTATGGTCGAGCGATGAAGACCATAAGCTCTATGAGGCCTGACAGTTACGATGGGAAGGGAGAGCCAGTCAAAGTGGCGTATTGGTTCTCACACATGGAACGATTGTTCAGAAATGTCGAGTGCACTGAAGCTGAGAAGGTGCACATTGCTTCCCTTCAACTGAAGGAGGTAGCTAGTGAATGGTGGGAAAGCACCGGTCTAGCTGATCACCCTGGGTTGAACTGGGGAATGTTTAAGGCAAAGATGACTGATCGATTCTTTTCCCGAGCTATGAGGAAAGAGAAGCATAAGGAGTTTCTCTATCCGAAGACGGATGGATTGAAGGTGGCTGAGCTTGCGGCCAAGTTCAATCACCTGTTGCAGTACGCTGGACCGGAAGTGTCCAGTGATGAGCAGAAAATCTGGCATTTCCACGAGTGGATGAATCCAGACATCAAGCCACTGATGGTACGTCACGGATGCTCTACTCTGGAGCAGTACGTGGATGCAGCTTATATGTTGGAGGTGACTCTAGAGGAGTCGGATAAGAAGCGCAATCGCCAGAGACCGGCACAGAGCCAGCCTCAGGCAAGTGGGTTCAAGCGACCCGCGCCGCCGTCAAACTTTTCCAAGTCTGGCCGAGCTAGAACGGAGATGACTCACGGAGGGTCTACGCAACATTTGGGCCAGGGCAAGAATCCGATCCAGTGCTACAATTGTGGTACACCCGGGCACAAGAGCAATGAGTGTCCGAAGGAGAGGAAGACGTGTTTTGGCTGCGGGAAGGAGGGGCACTTGCAGACATTTTGTCCGAAAAGAAGGCAGAAAGGAGCTGAGTTACAACAAGGGTCAGTTAGTAATAACAACCGACCCAGGTTCAGACCAGTGGAAGCTCCTAGTCCTTCGACGCAGACAATTGCGCAGAACAAGGGGAATGCCCCAGCTGCTTCAGGAGGTCAAGGTCAGCGGCTCTACGAGATGCGTGAGGCTGATGGACCAAATGCTCCTACTGCTCAAGGTACTCTATACCTCCATTCTACTTCTGTGTGTATACTTTTTGATTCGGGTGCTACTCATTCTTTCATCTCAGAAAGTTGCGTAAGTAAGCTAGGCTTAGTATGCAATGAGGCTTGTGAGCCTTTCATTGTGAATCTTCCCAATGGTGAACATTTAGTAGGATCCAAGCGTCTGTCGGAATTTCCGATTACCATTCAGGGTAGAAAGTTCGAAGCAGATTTGATCTGTATAGCCATGGCTCCATACGACATTATTCTCGGTATGGATTGGCTGACGCGTCATGGGGCGGTGATCGATTTTAGCTCAAGGATTGTGACGGTGTCATCTGGGGGCCAGTTCGTATGCAAATTCAAGGGTCGTAACGATGTTGATAACGGCAAGCTCATCAATGCGATGGCTGCGTGTAAGCTACTTCGATAAGGTTGTGTCGGGTACCTGTGCTATCTGGATAAGCCCAAGAGAGATGAGCCTTCAGTTCTTGATATTCCGGTCATTCGTGAATTTCCGGATGTCTTTCCGGAAGAGATTCCCGGTTTACCCCCGAGTCGTGACGTGGAGTTTACCATCGTTCTCGAGCCTGGTACCGTGCCAATCTCCAAGGCACCGTACCGGATGGCTCCAGCTGAGATGCAAGAGTTGAAGAAACAACTCGAGGACCTTCTTGAGAAAGGATATATAAGGCCGAGTGCATCACCTTGGGGCGCTCCGGTTTTGTTCGTCAAAAAGAAGGATGGATCGTTCCGACTTTGTATCGACTATCGAGAGTTGAATAAGGTCACGATCAAGAACAAGTATCCGTTGCCAAGGATTGATGATCTGTTGGATCAATTACAAGGAGCAAAAGTCTTTTCCAAGATCGATCTGTGATCTGGTTACCATCAGCTCAGGATTCGTGAGGAAGACATTTCGAGGACTGCTTTCTGGACGAGGTATGGCCACTATGAGTTCATAGTCATGCCATTTGGCCTTACCAATGCTCCGACGGTCTTCATGGATCTGATGCATCGATGTTTCCACCAATACCTGGATAAGTTCATGGTGGTCTTCATCGACGATATTTTGATCTATTCCCCGAGTGAGGAGGCTCACGAGGAACATCTTCGGATCACCTTGTCAGTCCTTAGACAGAATCTGTTGTACGCAAACTTGTCTAAGTGTGACTTCTGGATCAAAGAAGTGGCTTTCTTAGGCCATGTGATCAATGAGGATGGGGTTATGGTTGATCCCCAAAAGATTAAAGCGGAAGCCGACTGGAAGCGGCCTCAGAATGTGAAGGAGGTGTGCAGTTTCTTAGGACTCGCGGGATATTATAGACGGTTCGTGGATGGATTTTCTAAGATCGCTCTACCTATGACCGGTTTGCTCCGCAAAGTCCACAAGAAGTTTGTCTGGGATGACAAGTGCGACACTAGTTTTCAAAAACTGAAGAAGTGTCTGACCTCCGCACCAGTGTTAGCGCTATCGAAAGGAACTGATGGTTATAGTGATGCTTCAAAGAATGGGTTAGGGTGCATACTGATGCAGAAAGGAAAAGTTATTGCGTACGCATCTCGACAATTGAAAACCTATGAGGCAAACTATCCGACACATGATCTGGAGTTTGCAGCTGTAGTATTTGCGTTGAAGATTTGGAGGCACTATCTCTATGGTGTAAGGTGTCAAGTCTTCACCGATCATGAGAGTCTCAAGTACGTGTTCACTCAGAAGGAGCTGAATATGAGACAACGTTGCTGGTTAGAGCTACTCAAAGACTACGACATCGAGTTGCTGTATCATCCGGGCAAGGCTAATGTAGTAGCCGATGCATTGAGCCGGAAGACGCCGCATGAGACTGTAGTGGCTCTACTCACTGCTCAGACCAAGCTGAACCAAGGGTTGTGCGAGATTGAAGTCTTGTACGATCAGCGTCGAGGGTACCTGAGTATGCTAGAGATTCAGGCTACGCTACTTGATCAAATCAGGGAGAAGCAAGTTGACGATGTGGTCTTGGTAAAGCTAAGCAGTGAAGTGTTGGACGGGAAAGCTCCCGGATTCGTGATTCAGAAGGATGGATCACTTTGGTTTCAAGACCGGATTTGTGTGCCTGACGTTGATGGCCTTCGCCAGTTGGTGATGAAGGAGGCCCATTCGTCATCTTATTCTGTACATCCAGGCTCTAGCAATATGTACAAAGACCTCAGGAAGAAATTCTGGTGGCCCAACATGAAGTGGGATGCAGCAGAATTTGTGGCAAAATGCTTGACTTGTCAGAAAGTCAAGATAGAACACCGTAGACCAGGTGGTGAATTGCTACCTCTTCCAGTGCCAGAGTGGAAATGGGAGGATATCGCTATGGATTTCGTCACAGGGTTGCCAAAGACTCAAAGTCAAAAGGATGCGATATGGGTAATCATTGACAGGCTCACGAATAGTGCTCACTTCGTGGCTATCAAGTCAACATGGGGAAGTGTTCCTACATGAGATTGTCCGTTTGCATGGTACACCAAAGACCATCGTATCGGATCGTGATGGTCGATTCATGTCGAGATTCTGGAAGGAACTCCACAAGGCCATGGGAACCGAGTTGAGATTCAGTACTGCGTTTCATCCTCAGACGGATGGACAGTCTGAGAGGACCATCCAGACATTGGAAGATATGATGAGAGCTTGCGTACTTGATCGTCCGACTAGCTGGGAGAACAGCCTAAGTCTAATTGAGTTCACGTACAACAATAGCTGGCATGCTACCATTAAGATGGCTCCATTCGAGGCTTTGTACGGTCGAAGGTGCAGATCTACGATTTGTTGGGATGAGAATGCCGACAAGGTTCTGCTTGAACCGGAGTTAGTCGAAAGGACTGCCTCGGACATTGCGTTAATCAGACAGAGGATGTTGACAACTCAGAGTCGACAGAAGTCCTACGCAGATCTAAAGCACATGAATGTCGAGTTCGAGGTTGGTGACAAGGTGTTTGTCAGGGTGTCGCCATCCAAGGGTGTGTTTAGGTTCGGCAAGCGCGAGAAGCTTAACCCTCGCTACGTGGGACCGTTTGAGATCCTTGACAGGGTAGGGTCTCTAGCGTATCGTTTGGCATTGCCGCCGTCGGCACATCCAGTGCATAACGTGTTCCACGTGTCCTTATTAAGACAATACATGCCAGATGCGTCTCATGTGCTGAGTTATGAAGACATTGAGATTCAGGCAAATGGTACCTACGAGGAGATACTTGTGCGTATTCTCGAACGCCGCGAGAAGCAGTTGCGGAGCAAGGTAGTAACATTGGTACAGATTCTTTGGTCCAAGGCTGGATCTGAAGAGGTTACTTGGGAAACCTGGGAGACTGAGGAGGATATGCTTAGCCATTTTCCCGAGCTGTTTTCGGCCTAGTTTCGGGGTCGAAACCTTTTTAAGGGGGTAGTGTTGTAACGCCTCGTTTTTTTGGTTTATTCGGCCAAGTTTCGGGGTCAAAACTTCTCTTAAGGGGATAGTGATGTAATACCCCTCATTTTTAGTAAGGGTATTTGGGTAATTTACTCAACCCTCGTTCTGTGATCGTGTCATTTTTGGAGAAATTCGGATTTCTCTATCGAGATTTATCTCTGTAAAATTTCCTGAGGGATATAAAATACATTCAATGTATTTTTCAGGGCTTAGAATATTTGTTCGGGTACGAATATATCTAATCCGGGGTTTAAAACCCACGCCAAACCTTCTCTCGGGCAAAAAGACGCGAAAACGCCTCTGCCGCGACCGCGACAGCATTTCCGCGACCGCGGAAAAATGGCTCTCAGAAGAGCTGGGCACAGGAATATTCCGCAACCGCGGAAAATGCAGACACGCCAATGTCGCGTCGTCTGTCTCCTCGTCGTTCACGCCCGATGTTGATCGTCTGACTCGCCGTTGATCTGGGCGGGGAGGACTCCTTCCTTGGGCTATATAAGGAGGTCGGATTGGGGGTTGTTGGCACACCGAAATCTCTCTTTCTCTCTCATTTTCTTGCTCGCCGGATTTTCGAGCTCTCGTCGGAATTCTTCGAAGTATCGTCGGAGCTCTCGTTGGTGGTTGTGGTGCTCGAAGGGTGGTGCATTGGAGGCACAAGGAAGGTTGGAGTTGAAGCCCTCGCAAATCGAGCCCCACTCGCATCGTAGCCGGTGAGTTTTCTCCCTTTGGAGTCGCTGGAGTTCATGGCCGCGACCGCGAACATGAACTGCCGCGACCGCGGCAGTGACAAGGTCGGCCGCGTCCGCGGCAACTGTCATGACACTCGCGGACGCCTTGTCCTCGGCGGCCGCGACCGCGGACATGAACTGCCGCGACCGCGGCAATGACACTCATGCCGCGACGCGGAAACTGTCCTCGACGCCCGCGGTGGCCTTGTCCTCGATGGCCGCGACCGCGGAATCCCAGCCGCGACTGCAGATTGCTCTGGCAATCGCGATCGTGGCCTTGGGCATGCCGGTCTCGGACGGGACCTTCGTTCTTTCGATTTCGTTCGTTCTTTCTTAGATTCGTATCATTTTATTGTCGAATCTAACCTAGGGTTTCGTTACGGGTCGTCGTCATAGGAATCTGTAATCCAACTTCCGTTCCCGTTCCGGACCCAGCAACCCGTCGTCTTTCAATCGTTCATTAGACCAAGGCAAGTGGCGGTTTGCTCTTGCTTATCATTCCATGTTTCCATTAATTATCAATTGTTTAATTGTTAATTAAATTGGGATGAACTATTGTTTTCGTTTGGGAACAGATTTTATAAATGATACGATTAAAAAGTGATATTATAATAGGTTGTATATACTACTAGAAACAATGCTATTATATATATTATTGCCATGATGGTATTGGTGTGGATTTTATGTGTGAACTTATACATTTTAGTTAGAACGAGTATTCGTAGGAACACTATGTACCTTGCGAGGTCTAGTCGTTTCTTTATAACTGGTATTAGGAGGATTTTTCCCTAATACTCTCTCTAGTCATGACTATACCCTTACTCAGGGTAGGTGCACACAGCTGGTGCCGACATTCGAGATTTATTCCCTTCGATATCTCTCGTGATGAGATGATATATCTTAAAAGCTTGTAACGTAAATGTACGCTTTGTCACTAAAACAAGATAAGTGCCGATATGCACATAATTAATGAACCTTGGGCGAGAAGTACAACTTGGAACCTCGTCTGGACTTAGTTTAGAGTAAGTCCTTCCAAATCTGAATTCGCATTATGCGGTGAGGTTGGTCGTGGACCCAAATGGTCAAGTCTTTTTAAACGCTTGTGTGAAATTATAATATTCCCGAACACTTGTCATACTTTCCGATAAGACTCAATCTTTTGGAGTCTTCTCTTCATACGTTTCCTTAAGACTCGATCTTTAGGAGTCTTCTCTTGATCTTTCTGTTTTGTATCCTTCCGTAGAAGTATTGAGGTTTACTATCGTCATCGACTTTTATTCGAGAAGCGATGGGTCTAGCCTAATACGACTACTTAGAACCTTTCTGTTTTACCCTTGCATAGTCTTTCATTAGACTAACCAACCGGTTATTTTTCCCTTGCATGGTTGGCTGGTGTCATCCGTCTCATACGGCACATCAGGTAAACTTTCGTTCCGTGAAGGCTAGAATCTGACGATGAAGGCAGATGAAGTTTTAAGAGTTTTTATCCAGGTTGAAGATCCTAGGCGGGTGATCGCTTCGATCAAGACCCTTATGTTATTTATTTAAAAGACTTCCGCTATATTAAACATATTCTGTATTTCTGTTTTATTTGGGATTTACGGATGTAATTCCGAGACTTTGGTTTAAATAAATATTATGATATCTCGTATTATCAGTGTGTTTTATGTTTTGAATGAATGGTTAAGCCTTGGGTGGCTTCGGATGTAAAATCTGAGGTCACTGGCGGTAATACTTTCAAGGAAATATTTGGGGGTGTTACAAAGCGAGACTCGGCCCATCCGAGTCCCGCTATGTCCTATAAAAGGTCACCTCGACCTTCTGTACTAGGACGCTTCATTTTAATCTAAGACTATTTGTCGAGAGCTTTTGCCTCCAATCTCTTAGATCGACGTCACCTCAAACTCTTACTTCTCATCCCCATTCCTCCGCTGTCGACGCTACGGCCTCCACTCGATCCCCATCGACTTTATCCAACTCCGCTGGCGACGCTACGGCCACTCACTCGATCTTTTCGAGTCTATCCCCTCCGCTTCCGATGCTACGGCTTCGCTTATCTCTCGAGCCACCATCAACATTGCATTCTCCCACTCATGCGACGTCCCAAACACTGCGTTCCACTCATCCCACCACTGAAGCAACCCACGCGACTTCCCACCAAGATCATCGATCCGGCATTCACAAGCAAGAACGCATCAATAAGGTCTTCAAAGAGGTTATCACAGATTTTGCATTGCAGGGGTTGGGCAGCTCCTTTCATGCTAAGTCTAGCTTTTGTTGGAAGACTATTGTTAAAAATGTTCCATATAAAGTTTTGTACTTTGGGAGAGGCGTCAATATGCCATATATATGACATGTTGACCCCATTAGACGTATTTGTATGGTTATCAGTTCAAAGGCCGATTTTGTAGAGAACCAACCATTAATGTTTGATCTCTATTATAGACGATCTTGGATCATATTATTGGGTATTGGTATTTGGGTAATGGTTGTGACTATATTGCTTGGGAAGACTTTCACGAGTTCTTCAACATCCCAATTCTTATCTTCCTTGATGAATTTGCTCACATTTATGTTTTGGTCCCCAAGAGATTGTGTTGTTGATAGATCGCCTAATTTTTCTGGGATTGCCCAACAATCCGTCAAAAATTTGATATTTTTTCCATCACCAAACAACTAGGATAGTCCATTTTTAAAATCATCCCTCCGATCCATAAGCTTCCCCCATTGCTAGGATGTGTTTGCTTTTTTCTTATATTCAAACATATTCAGGTCTTTGAGATATTTTTTTGTGACAATTCTGACCAATAGTTTGTTCGGTTCAACTATAATTTTTCAAATTAGCTTCATCTGAAGAGCTTGGTTCAAAGCTTTTGATTTCCTAATCCTGAAGCCCTCATTACATTTTGGTTTACATATTTTATCCCAACCAATAAGGAGGGAGCTTGCTGATAAGTTTTATTGGATTGGTTTTGCTCTACCAGCTTGAGATAATGATCTTGCTTTCCATTTTTTGAGTTGGTTTTTAGAGCTAAGCAATATGTCTTGAAAGATGTCTTTATTTACTTTTCCATTAATGATCGGACAACTCAAATATTTCTCTATGGAGATTGTATTTACAATATTAAGAATATCTTGTATCTGCATTTTCTACTATTTGATAAATTATTCTTAACTTAAAAGGCCGATTTATGGTAATTTACTTTCTGCCCTAAGAAGGAGCAATGTTCTTCAATAATTGCTTTGACTCGGGAACACAAAGTCTGGTTCTCTTTAGCAAAAATGATGATATCATCCGCAAATGAAAGATAGCTATCCAATTTGATTTCTTGTGCTAGAACAATTTCATTGTAAATTTCTCATTTGAATTTCTGCACATAGGATAAACAGATAGGGTGATATAGGATCTATTGTCTAATGCCCCTTTCAGGAATAAAAGTTTATGTTGGTCCATTGTTTACCAAAACAAAGAATGATACAATTTTAATACACTCACTTATCCACTCAACGAATCAACTACAAAATTTGAATATTTGCAAAGTTAATAGGATAAAGTTCTAATCAAGGTAGTCGTAAGCTTTTTCCATGTCTAAGTTGATAGCGATCCAACCTTCCTTCCCTCTTTTACTACGAAAGTAGTGAAAGATCTCATGGTTGTCAGAATGTTATCTCGGATTGCTCTGTCAACTACAAAGGCCCCTTGAAAGGGGTGGATGATTTTTGGTAAAATAGATTTTATTCTGTTAGTCAAAAGTTTGGAACATAAACTTATTGGCCTACAATCATTCGTAGTTTAAGGGATGAGGGTTATGAAAGTATTATTAAATTGTTTTAGAATTTTTTCAGATGCGAAAAAGCTTTTAATGGCCTTAGTTACTAATGGTCCAACTATAGCCCAATATTTTTGATAGAAGCAAACATGCCATTAGGTCCATGGGATTTATCACTCCATATGCTAAAGATTGTTTTTTATTTCTTCATTTGATGGTGCTTTGTGAGTAGAACATTATCCTCATCTGTAAACTCCGCTCTAATTGGTTCCGTGAATCAATTAATAGCATTTATATTAATGTTTTCTCTTTTAAATCTCCTTTGCCTTTCTAATATTATCTTCTTTAGTGGTCGAAATGCCATTTTGTGTTCTAATTTCTTTAATAGCTTTTCTACTTCATCAACTAGTTGCAATCCTATGGAAATAGTTAGTATTCATATATGATTACTTTAGATGATTGATTGTTGCTCTTTGGCCCCAATATAATTTATGAAACGACATGAACATATCTTTTTTTATAGATCAATCTATTTTGTTTATCCACTCGTTAAGGATTAGGATTATTTATAATTTCATCTTCTAAAGATGTAAATTCCACATCCACATCCTTTAATTGTCTAAAAATATTACCAAAGGTAGTTTTATTCCATTTTTTTGTACAAACTTTAAGTTCATAAGTTTTCTTAACAAGCTATAACATGTTGGATCCTACAATAGGAACACGTCAAGCTTGTTTAACTAGATTTTTGAAGTCCTTCCTTTTTAATCATATCTTTTCAAATTTAAAGGGTTGTGCTTTAATATTTTGGCAATTCTCCAGTTCAACAGAAATTGGGCAATGGTCAAACGAAGAGAGTGCGTGATTTTTTGTAAATATGTC
The DNA here is from genome assembly GCA_027886185.1 of Rheum nobile. NCBI lineage: Eukaryota > Viridiplantae > Streptophyta > Magnoliopsida > Caryophyllales > Polygonaceae > Rheum > Rheum nobile. Next base: position 18,511,406 of record WOAB01000485.1, read on the forward strand.
TGGATACCATTGTAGAATTTGGTTGTGAATTAGAGTTCTATCAAGCTTTTCATATATGTTGTTCTGTTCAGTTTTAATTTTCCTCTAGGTGAAATCATTACCTTGTGTAGGAATATCAATTAGGTCTATTTGAAATTTGAAGTTAATTAATCTTTCAAATTTTGAGAGGGTCGGGGGATACTTCCCAAATTTCCCTCGGTTTTTGTATTTCATTTAGGTTGCCCATTAATAAGCATGGTAAATGAGCTTGAGCAATAAATTGTTTTAATTGTTTCCAAAACATGTCCTTATCTCTTGAGAAATGGGGCGCATAGTCAAAATTTTGGATAAAGTTACGGTCTTTGTCAATAACTTTGTATTTAAATGCAAGGATTCGGGTAGTTTGGAATATTGGTTCAAGTGTTTCATTATACATTTGAAAGGATTTACACATGACACAAATACCATCCGAGAAACCTATATGTTAAGATCAAAGGATCGTGAAGCCACGGTGCAAGCTTTGCTCGTCGATGGAGGTGGAATCGCCAATTAGGGTTTTCGGATGGACGACGGCGTGACAGAGGCTCGTAGGTGGGATGACGGCGGAGTTGTGGGGGATAGTAGGCACACACGGTCTTCTTATAGAGGGAAGAAGATATGCTTACAGAAGTGAAAGGGGAGAAGAAGTGTGAGAGATGTACTCACTCGGCACACTTAGAGTTTTTGGACGTAAGAGATTAGAGAGAAAGCAAGAGAGATTTGGCAAAGCAATTTTGTGTATTCTTACGTGTCCTTTTCAGCTTTCAAAGAGCCTATATATAGGCTTACAAAAAAGGCAAGAACGCCTAAGAGAAATGTCAAAAGCCATGCATAAAACTAAACCCTAAATTTACTACCGAAATGTCCAATTTAGGTAACTTATTAACTTCAAATGTCAAATTCATCAAGCACATTAAAGATCCTCTCGGCCAAGGCTTGGGCCCATGATGGTGGGCTAAATGAGCCAGCCCAAGGTGGTTGGAGCGCCGATCAAAGTGGTCCAGGTGGCTCGGCGCCCTTCTTTGAAGTTTACTTGCCGCTAGCGCCGTGCTCGCCGACGCCTTGTTGTAGGCAAAGCACCAGGGCAGGCCCGGCGTGGCTTGGCATGCCAGACCCTTGTGGAGATCTTGGGGAAGCTCCCTAGCTCTAGACCTTGTGATGGCGCCGAGAATTGCCTTGTCATCTTGAGTGTTGGCCTTGGAGACACTTGTGCCCGGCGCGGCCGGCGCCTTGGCCTTGTCTTGGCAAATGCCTTGCTTTGGCTTGGCTTTGGCTCTCCCATACATGTCTTGGCCATCTCTAACTCCAAGTGTGTCCACCACATGCTCCGTGCTTTGATCCAGCTCCGGGTCCTCCATAATGCCCATGGAGAGCTCCTCGGCGTCCACGTCCTCGGCGGTGCCTTGGTTGTCCTCGGTGTCTTGGCCTTGATGTGGCAGGGTCACATCACTATAGCTGGAGACCAGATGAGGTTATCAAATCCTACTTTCCTCCACATGTTATGAGGAGGTTATTTTTCGATTTTGGTTTCCACAATAGCCAAAACTTGGTTTCTGACCAAAAGTTTCTACATATTCTCTTACTATTCCATAAGCTTATCTTCAATTAAAACCATGTTTATTGTTTTGCAAGTATATTGTTCTTGCTTCTTAGTAGTAGTTAATTTAGGTTTACATAAAATTAGTAATTTATGTGCAAGTTTATTAAGCCCAATGGCAGTACAACAAGACCAACTTGCAAGTTTTATCCATTTAACTTTGTTAAACAATTGATAGTCTGAGACCACATCCAACACCCAACATCGTTGAGGCAAGCAATGATGAACAAGGTATATGGTTACTGTTAGTTCCCTTGTGAGCAAAACAAGAATAATTAAAGATTTCATTCCAACCTGGGACAATTGAGGTTTTGTTGAAGTAGAGAAATTCATTGATTTCCCCAATACATATCCTATAAGGATAGGTTCTTCGAGTATTTTTAAAAGTGTGATTACCTTTGGATGGCTTAGAGAGGTAAGATAGAAATTAGATTTTCATTTTACCCTTACCAACCTGTCCAAACTCAGGGATAATAGTGTTTTCTGTATTGAACCAGGAAACGCAACATCAAGAAATCCATAAAGCAGTTGATAGTAAGTTAAGTGAGCTCTCCAAAGAAGCCTAACAAGGTTCAGCATACCCAAGGTTTGAAAAACATATAGAGGAAGAATATCTTCTCCTTTATATCGGCTTACAAGAATGTTGGTAATATATATGTAAGAGCTTACACAACTGAGAACAAATTCCAAGGTTATTGATCTTAGACAAATTGGAGATGTGAGAAGAAATGATTTCTTCCATTTTAGCTTTTCCTTCACATTCAATGTAGAAATGGATACAAAGAGAGAGATAGATCAAAGAGAACAGAAAGTGGAAGCGAAAACCAAAGGAACCAATTTCATTGATAAATTGGAGATTTCAGGCCTCAACTAGAACATCCAAGACCTATAAGGGAAATACAGAAGGGCAATCATAAAACATAAGGTGTGTGCAGAGAAGATCCAAATCGGGAGAAGAACAAATTGAGTGCTCAAGAAGAACCTATGTTCTTCAACACAAACAACCACATAAATGGTCTTCGAGGTTCCTCTCGCCAAGATCCTCTATAGCCTAATCTCAAGAGTGAGCTTTAATGGCGGAGCATAACACAGAGATGAAGAAGACACTAAAATGCTCTCAAAGCAAATCGCCAAGCACACTCCACAGTGGTTAAGATTTCTACAAGAGACATTATAAGTGTCTCACTCATCTAACGCGTCACACTGCAACGTCTTGTGACAGAGCATATTCAAAAACACAAGCACAAACAGGGTACTAGGATGGCGAGCCATAAGTGCATTGCCTTATAATTTGGGCCGATTGGCCCAAATGGTTGCAAAACCTAAATTTGGCCCCGCAGCCCATGCAAATATCCTGAGTTACATTACAGTTCAGCAACCCAACAAAACTTAGGCAATTACACATACATATGACATTACAATTTGCCCTCCTAATTTCTAAGTTTTACATCAATAGTAAAAACATCCTTGTATGATTGGTCTATGGGATTTACAGCCTTCTCTATCATCGGCCCCTCTCCTAAGTGCTTCTTAATTTGGATCGATCACATGTAGAAAGTCCATGCAAAAGGTAAATTTGTCAGTTGTAACAATCATGGTACCAAAATCAGTAGGATTTTTCTCACCAGCAATTTTTCGAACGAAAATGATTTGTTGTTCCACTTTATCCTTACACAAATAGAGAGCACTTTGACTATCCATACACAACACAGTCTTATAAGTCTTTCCTTATATCTTCATAAGTATACCCTATAGCCAGATAGCTTCCTTAGATGCCTCAATAGCAGCAATGTACTCTGCCTCAATAGAGGACATAGCAACGATTTGCTGCTGCTAAGACTTCCAAGAAATGCAGTTACCACACCAGGTATACACGTAGGAGATATTAGACTTTCTATTGTCCTTGTTTTTTTTTTTTCCAAATGGTAAATTTTATAGATGGTTGGGAAAAAGGCCCAACGTCCTATTTACAAACACCAATGCAAGACAAAACAAACAACAACAAACAACAAAAGCACAGAATTACAATCAACACAAACTAGAAAAAGCAAGAAAAACAAGCAAAAGCAACATAGAAAAACAGAAAATAGAATCATAACAGACAAGCACAAGAACATCAGCAAGTCAACAAAACAACACCAGAAAAACACACTAACACCAGATAGCCGAACCAAAGGACAACAAGACAAGAAACCAAACCTAATCAGATCCTAAGTCTTCTCCTCATGGCTCTCCCTCTTCTCCTTGTGATCTTCATCTTTTGTATAATTCTGAATTTGCATTCTTCCACAATCTGTGCAGCACATTGTTCAGGATCAATATTTCTCCCTGAGAATATAACTTCATTCCTTAGTCTCCAAGAGTGATAGACAATTCCTAAGACTGCCAACAACTTACTTCTATAGATATTATTGTCTCTTTTCCTGCATTGAGCAAACCAGGACCACCAATCCAACAAGTTGCTCTTTCTTGTTCTGATTCCTTGCCAAAGCAGAACTTTCTGAGCAATTTCATGAACAACTGGATACCCAAACCATAAGTGATTCTCATCTTCATCATCAATGTGGCAAAGAGCACAAGAGGCTGAGGGGATCAAACCCCATCTGTGAAGTTTGCTAGCTGTTGGTAGATGACCCAGAGTGGCCAGCCAGCAAATAAAGCTCCATCTCTTAGGCTGAATACCATCCCACAGCACACAACACCAATCCTTCTTCAAAGACAAATTTCTGAGCATATCATAAAGTAAGCTACTATCCATCTCCCCAGTATTCTTGGCCAAAAATTATTCATCTAAAGCAAGGCCATTCCTTTGCTCCAAGACCCTGTCTCTAACCAGGATGAGTTGTTTCCACACCACTGAGCTATTGGGCATTGCATCCACAAGCCAAACAGATTGCCCCTTAGTAAGATGCTTTCTAGCCCACATGGTCCACAAGTTATCCTTCTCCTTGTGCAAATCAAAGATAAGGTGGAACATGAGAGTATCATTCCAAGAGAGCAACTCCTTAAAATTCAATCCTCCCTCAATAAAAGGCTTGCAAACATTTTCCCAAGCAACCAAACATCTTTTACTTTCCACTTCACCTGACCACAGATAAGCTCTACATATTGCTTCAATCTTTCTAAGGACTTTCTTAGGAATGAATATGACTTTCATCCAAAAGGAAACAACACCTTCAATAACAGCTCTAATAACTTGGGCTCTTCCAGCATAGGACAATTTCCTAGCACTCCTATCTTGAATCACATTCCTTATTATATTCATCAAAGGGAGCTAGCTCAATGGCCTTAAGTTTTTAAGAATGCAAGGGAGTACCAAGATATCTTACAGGGAAGACACCTTGACTGAATCCTAGCATTTCAGAACACTCAATCTTTCTGTCATTACTCAAGCCTCCATAAAACACTTTTGTTTTAGCTGAGTTAGCAACCAACCCTGACTCCTTGCCAAAATCAATAAGACATTGCTTGATCAACTTAAGAGAGGGAGTAGTAGGCTTACAAAAAATCAGCAAATCATCAGCAAAAGCAATATTAGTCAATTGCAGCTGTTGGAATTTAGGATGGAATCTGAAGTCTTTATCTGCACTCACCTTCCTCATTTTCCTGGCAAATAATTCCATCACAATAACAATGAGAAAAGGAGAAAGAGGATCCCCATGTCTAAGCCCTCTTTTCCCTTCAAAAAAACCTCTTGTTTCACCATTTATAATCACAGAGAAACAAGGGGTTCTAACACACTCCATAATCCACTGAATAAGTTGTCTTGGAAAGTTAAGGAATATCAAACTTTCCTCAAGGTACTCCCAAGATACACAATCATAAGCCTTCTGTAAATCAATCTGAATCATACATCTAGGAGAAATACTGGTGCAATCATATCCTTTGACCAGTTCCTGAGCTACAATCATATTGTGTGTAATTGATCTCCCTGGAACAATTGCTCCTTGGTTAATGGATATGATTTCATCCAAAATTGACCTCAACTTCAGAACCAAGACCTTAGAAATAATCTTCAACATAGTATTGCAGCATGAGATTGGTCTGAACTCTTTCACATAAAAAGGTTGACTAATTTTATGAATGAGGCAAACAAAGGTAGCATTTGTTTGTCTTAATAGTCTCCCTCTTCTGAAGAATTCAAAAATAGCTGCCAAAACATCTTGATGGATAATATCCCATCCTTTCTTATAAAACCAACTCCCAAAGCCATCATGACTAGGGGATTTCAGATTGCCCATACCAAACACAATATCTCTAACATTCTGAGGACTAGGAAGTTCACACAAGCTAGCATGGCAGTCTGATCTGACTTTTGCACCAGTATAACCATCAAAATTGATTGTAAAATAAGGGCCAATAGCACCAAAAAGTCCAATATAAAAGTCCAGGATTTCTTTCTCAATCTCATCTTGCTTCTCCAAAGCTCTACCAGCACTGTCTTTTAAAGTAAAAATGGTGCATCTAGCTCTTTGAGATTTAATGCCATTATAGAACATAGGAGAAGTCTCCCCTCCTAGCTTAATCTAGTCAATCTTAGCCCTCTGAGCAGTAAAACTATGCAACTGATCCAGTCTAAGATTAAGCTCACTTTTTGCAACTAAGACAACCTGTTGCCTCATAGTGCTTGAGAAGTCATTTTACAAGGATTCATTTGCAGCTTTCAATCTCTTAACACACTCTTCAACCATAATCTCTAGCTTTCTAAATCTCCCTCTTTTCCAGTTTTTCAGCTCAGCTTTCACCCTTCTCAATTTTTCAGCCACCACAAACTGAGCAGTTCCTATAATAGGCCTTTGCCAGACAATCTTAATCAATAACTCATAGTCCTCTTCTTCAGTCCAGAAGTTTCTGAATTTAAATGGAATTTTCTTACTCCCAATTGTAGGATTAAGCAGCACCACACAAGGTGAATGATCATAAATATTAGGATCAGAGAAAAAAACTCTAGACTCAGGGAAAGCAGCATTCCAGTCTCTATTGATCAACATTCTATCAAGCTTGCAAGCAATCCTGTCCAATCCCTCTTGTTGATTGCTCCAAGTAAATTTTGCACCAGAAAAAGCATGGTCTTGCAACTCCAATTTGTCCAAAACATCTGATAATTCATTACTGATATTCACAGCATGCCTAAAAGAAATCTTCTCAGCAGAACACAATATGCAATTAAAATCACCTATAATAGTCCAAGGCCCAACAACAGAGCTAGATAAGGTCTCCAAATCTCTCCAAAGATCCATTCTACCAATTAAAGCATTAGAGACATAGACAAAGGAAGCAGAGAAGGAGATTTGTCCATCCTTACTAGTAATTAAGCAATGAATAAATTGCCTTGAATATTTGAGGACAGACACATTGACAATAGCTGAGTCCCAAGTCAACCAAATTCTGCCTCTCTCAGAAGGAGAACTATTAGTCACATAAGGCCATTGTGTCATAAGTCTACTGGCCACATCCATCTCCTTATTCTTAGGAATTTTTGTTTCCAGAAAAGCAACAACACTCAACTTATTTTTCCTTACCATATCTCTTATCATCTTTATTCTCGGGGAAGAGCAACATCCCCTAGTGTTCCAAGCACCAAATCTCACTTCAGCCATTGGAATTGTTAATGGAGTTGCTACCACTCCCAATCCCTTTAGTAACAGATGTGCCAACAGCCTGAGAGTTCATTAGGACAGAGCTAAAAGATTGAGACTTATTTTTAGCTTTACTCTTTTGTCCCAGGTTCTGAGGAACCTTAGGATCTCCTTCAACACTCTTCCTTTGTTGAATAAAGCCCTTTCTTAGGCCATCAGTATGAGGAGCCATCCCTTCATGACACAATTGACTTTCATTCTCAACAGTGTCATGATTATCAGAAACCTAATCATTAGTTGGAACAACAACCTTTTCCTGAGATGTGTTACCCTTCCTTACCCAAACTTTATTGCCTTGAGTCTCCCCTAGCTGATTACCAGTTTTCTGAGCCCTATTCTGTTGTCTCTGATGCCAATAACCTCTATCATCATGTCCAAACACATTGCATTTGGCACAACACCAAGGCACCCACTCAAACCAAATCATGTACCTATAGATCTTCCCATTTGGTCCCTTCAGAACAACTGCCTCTCTTTGTATATCTTGGACCTTAACCATGATTAAAAGCCTAGAATAAGATACATTTCTCCCTTTAGCAGTAAACTCATCCATACACACTGGTTGCCCAATGATACTTCCTATTACACTTAGAATATGTCTTGAGAAGAAGATAGGATCCAGATCCCGAATTTGAACCCAAGATGGAATTTCCTCAAAGCTAGACCAAGTAACAGCCATCCCAGGAGACCACTGCTTCAGTTCCAGGGGCCTAATACCATCCACTAACCACGGTCCATTCACCACAACCCAGTCCAAGTGTTCTTTACAACCAAATCTGAAAGTCCAGATACCATTGTTCTTTACCTGAATATCCGGCACAATTTCTCCCCAATACTGCGTAATGAACTGAGTCATTTCATCAATTAAAACCTGTTTCCCAATAATTCCTCCAATTAAAGTGTGTTTCCAGATATCTACTTTTGTTTTTACTTCTTCATCAGAGAAAACATAGATTTCTTTATCTTCGATCTCAATTTTCTCAAGCTTGTGATGTAGAGATCGCTTCTGATTCTTCCCTTTCTCTTTATCCTCAGAAGGCTTCTTAGATTGTAGATCAATCACTGATTCCATAACAGCATCAGATCGAGGAATCTCCTTTGTCTCTAAATCCACCAGAATAGACTTAGTCGGCACATCCACAATCAGATTAATCCCTTCAACCTCAGAAATAGGTAAGGAATTAACATTTCTAGTCAAATTCATAATTGGATTCTTAGTATTAACATGAGCAGCCGAATTCACAATCAAATTCACAACCGAATTCGAGTTCGCAATCGGAATCAGAGAATCTGACCTCGCCGCCGATGAGATCTCAGATGGAGGTATCTCATAGCAATCCAGTGTTGTTTCACAAGGTTCAGACATAAATCTACTCAATACACTAACAGCAAAAGCAAGATCAGGTAGTGCAAATCATAGCATACATCACAAACCCAACAGCAGCATCATAGGGCACAGATTTCAACCTTTCTTCCTCCTCCTTAGGTAAGGGCAGAATGGTCTTAGTAAGGTCAAGGTGCCCTCCCAATGGCATGGAGGTGGGTTTGACATTAGCAACATTGAATCTTTCAAGTACCTTTAGCATATAGTCAGATTGAGACAACAAGATTTGTTTCTTAGACCTATCCCTTTGAATTTTAATACATATAATTTTCTAGGCAGGACCAAGGTCCTTCATGTCAAAATTTCTCTTGAGGTCTTTCTTAACATTGTCAATTTTATGTTTAGACTTACAGAGAAGCAAAATACCATCAACATAAAACAACACATAGAGAGGCATCTCAGTTTTGACATGTTTGAAGTAAAGACATGAGTCATACTTGCTTTTCAGGAAACCAATTTTTTTCATGCAGGTATCAAACTTAATGTTCCACTTTCTAGGAGATTGTTTTAGGCCATAGATAGACTTGTTCAGTAAGCATACATGATCAGGTTTGTTCTTATCTATAAAGCCTTTAGGTTGTCTCATGTAGATCGTTTCATTTAAGTCACCATGCAGGAAAGCAGTTTTAACATCCATTTGCTCAAGTTCATGATCATAAACAACGGTCATGGCAAACAATAATCTCATGGTCTTATACTTAGCAACATGGGCAAAGATGTCATTATAATCTTCATCTTCTCTTTGGGTGAATCCCTTTGCCACTAACCTAGCCTTGTATCTAGGTGGGTCAGTGGAAAGGACTCCATCCTTCAATTTGAAAATCCATTTACAGTCAATAGTCCTAGCAGTAGCAGGTTTTAGAACTAGAGTCCAAGTCTTATTAGCATGCATGGATTCAATTTCTTCTTTTATGGCAAACAACCATTGATCAGAATGAACACATTTAATGGCATGTTCAAAGAGTTCAGGAGTATAAGCATTCAAAACTTCAGCAATTATGAAAGCAAACTCATCAACACTATTCACATATTTCCTGTTAGGGATTCTATTTCTTGGAGCCCTATCCCTAGTGAGTTGATAATTAGTCAAATCAGGGATCTCATCAAAAGGCATGTTCACAACATCAAGATCATGCACATTGTCAGAAACAGAGGGGGGAATATGAGAACTTACCTGCCCACCTGATTGGTGAGGTTGCACATTCGAGTGCTCTTCAGTACTTGGATGAACATCAAGATGTTCATTAAGAATACCATCAGTATCATTTCCAGAATAATTAGAGGCAACAGAAGGAGCCAGAGAATATCCAATGTCAAATTCCTCATCATAATTGTCAACAGGAGGCCCAGTTGGCACATAGAAGTGATTTTCAATAAAGATAGATCTGTCTACATTCTCAGTAGAAGTAGTTAGTCTTTATTTGAAATAAAATTCATGCTCAACAAATATGACATCATGGCTAACAATTACCTTATAACCATAAGGTTGGATAAGAAGCAATTTGTAACCTTTACCCCTTTAGGATATCCAAGCATGACACACTTAAGAGCCCTTGGATTCAATTTTCCAGCAGAGAGCTGTGCATAGGCAGTGCACCCAAATGGTCTCAGGTGTGTCAACACAGGCTTGGTTCCACTCCACATTTCTTATGGAGTTTTGAAACCAATGGCAGAGAAAAGAGATATGTTTATCAGGTATGAGGCAGTTGTCACTGCCTCACCCCAAAGGGAGTGTTTCATCCCTGCACTGATGAGCATGCACCTTGCTTTTTCAAGCAAGGTCCTGTTAATCCTCTCAGCGGTTCCATTTTGTTGAGGGGTGTCAGACACAGTTAAGTGCCTCTTAATGCCATTAGAGTGAAAAAAAGAATCAAAGTCATGATTGTAGAACTCAAGCCCATTATCAGTTTTTAAGCATTTCAACTTAAATTTATATTCTCCTTCAACCTTAGTTTTCTAGAATTTGAAGTTCTCAAAGGTATCACTTTTGCTTTTGAGCAAATACACCCAGACTTTCCTGAAATAGTGGTCTATGAGTGAGAGAAAATATTTCCTCCCACCTATAGTGTCCATATGGGTAGGACCCCATAAGTCTGCATGTACATACTCAAGTGGCCTTTGAGCAACATACTTAGATTTAGGAAAACTGGATCTAACATGCTTGCCAAAGATACAATTTTCACACATGCTCAGATCAGAAGGTTTATGCTCTAAATAGCCTTGTTTAAACAGATAATGCCACATCTTAGTATGATCAACACTCATGTTCATGCAAGCATTCAACTCAGCAGAGGAAGCATTCAAGACAGGTTCACCAATAACATGATACATGCCATGCTTTTCACACTTTTAATCAGAATGATCCCATCCCTAGAGATGTTTCTAATGCCATTATGAGTGTGAATATGACAGTTCAGGTCATCAAATATACTTTAAGACAACAAATTTCTCCTAAGGTCAGGCACCCACCTAACCTGTTGGAGAACCTTTATTTTACCATCATGCATACGAAATGGGATATTGCCAATGCCTTTGATGTTTAAAGAGGAGTGGTCAGCCAACCTCACCTCACCCTCATTACAAGCATGCAACTAATCAAAGTAATGCTTATGAGGAGTAACATGTATAGTGCATCTAGAGTCTAATATGCAAGAATCAGAATCATCAGCAGAGGCAACCATAAGCAATTCATCATGGTAAAAAGTAGGAGAATCAAGCATAGCAGAATTGCCATTATGAGGTTTACTACCATTTTCATCCTTTTTCTTCATGAAACATTCACTTATGAAATGGTCAAGTTTACCACAATAATGACATTTCACATTAGATGATATCTCCATGACCCCCTCGATGACGGCGAAGGAAGAAGAGGACGCAATGAAGGTGCGCTCGAATGTCCCGATAACAAGAGCTCGCACAAGGGCAATGGAGCGAGCAACACAATCATTAGTCTCGCGGGCGCACGCAAGTGACGCGGGTTCATCTAGTCCTAAATGGGTCCTTCTCTTGACCTATGAAGGATTAGGTGAGGTCCTGCCTTAGTCGACGCCAGACGAGAAAGCTTCAGAATGCCGTTCAGTAGAAGTGCACGGTTTGCTGCAAACCGTGCGGTGTTGCATGCAAACCGTGCACCAACAAAATTTAGAGTTCTCAGTTGAACTGCACGGTTTGCTGCAAACCGTACGGTGTTGCATGCAAACTGTGCACCAGCCAAAACATTGCTTTCAGTTGAACTGCACGGTTTGTTGTGTTACAAATCGTGTGGTAGTCCTGACGCGGCGCGAATTATTTTTCCGAGATCTTTTCTTTTAGGAAATATTATTTTGACGGTATTTAAACTTAGAAAAATCCTAGTTTGTAAAATGGATGTTGATTTGAGTAGTAAAGTTAAGTACGCTCCTTCCTTGAATCTCACATCCAAACCCTTCGATCCCACGGATCAAACTATCTCGTAGCTCGTCGCTTCGAGCAATCAATCAAACACCGTCTCTTCGGTGTCTCACGATCATCACTTTGATCTTTCCGTTCATCTCTTTGAACGAGTTTGAAGGCTATCTCTTTAGCCCTAGGAAAGCCATCACTTTGGCTACGGAAGAGAAGGATTCAACTACAAGCTTGAGGAACCAAAGATCCTGCGTTGCAAACGACACTTCAGGGGTTGTTCGCATCAACTGGTATCAAAGCCTATCCAAGCTAAGTTTGTTTCTTCTCTCTAATTGTGATTCCTTGCAATTTTCCGCTTACAAACCCTAGAATTTTTTTTTCTCCCCAATCGCCGGAATCACCACCAATGCGAACAACCGCTGAAGTGTCGTTTGCAATCGCAAGATCTTTGATTCCTCATGCTTGTAGTTGAATCCTTCTCTTCCGTAGCCAAAGTGATGGCTTTCCTAGGGCTAAAGAGATAGCCTTCAAACTCGTCAAAGAGATGACAGAGAGATCAAAGTGATGATCGTGAGACACCGAAGAGACGGTGTTTGATTGCTCGAAGCGACGAGCTACGGGATAGTTTGATCCATGGGATCGAAGGGTTTGGATGTGAGATTCAAGGAAGGAGCGTACTCAACTTTACTACTCAAATTAACATCCATTTTACAAACTAGGGTTTTTCTAAGTTTAAATACCGTCAAAATAATATTTCCTAAAAGAAAAGATCTCGGAAAAATAAGCCGCGCCGCATCAGGACTACCGCACGGTTTGTAACACAACCGCACGGTTTGTTACAAACCGTGCAGTTCAACTGAAAGCAATGTTTTGGCTGGTGCACGGTTTGCATGCAACACCGCACGATTTGCATGCAACACCGCACGATTTGCAGCAAACCGTGCAGTTCAACTGAGAACTCTAAATTTTGCTGGTGCACGGTTTGCATGCAACACCGCACGGTTTGCAGCAAATCGTGCACTTCTATTGAACGACATTCTGATGCTTTCTCGTCCGGCGTCGACTAAGGCGGGACCTCACCTAATCCTTCATAGGTCAAGAGAAAGACCCATTTAGGACTAGATGAACCCGCATCACTTGCGTGCACCCGCGAGACTAATGATTGTGTTGCTCGCTCTATTGCCCTTGTGCGAGCTCTTGTTATCGGGCCATTCGAGCGCACCTTCATTGTGTCCTCTTCGTCCTTCGCCGTCATCGAGGGTGTCATGGAGCAATCAATCTCCCCTTCTTGATTGCGAAGCGTCCCTGCTTCGTCCTCGTCGTCAAAAGCAGGTGGCGTATAAGGAGAAAGGTCAACGACGTTGAAAGTCGGATGCACACCATAGTCATCGGGTAACTCCAAGCGGTAGGCATTGGCCCCAAGGCGTTGTAGCACCCGAAAAGGACCATCACCTCTAGCATCCATCTTGTGGCGTCGCTTGAATGGAAAGAGATCGCAACACAAGTACAGCCATATCAAGCCTCCGGGCCCAAACTCCACGGTACGCCGGCTTGCGTTGCGTTCCTGCAAAAGAGTAGACACCGTAGGGGGTAAATCAACCAAAGCCTTAAAATATAAGAGACACGCGAAAGGAACAAGTAAAAATCAAGGAAGACGTCCCTAAATTATTGGAGAGACATCCCGGGACCGGGCTAAGAGAAGTTGGTTCTCGCATGTGCCATGAATGTCGGGTTGTGGAGGTGTCTCAAACTTGAAGTGCTGGATCACCTTTTCATTGATGATGTTGCAGCAACTCCCACCATCTATGATCACACTCAAAGAAGCACCCTGAACCGCACACTTAGTATGAAACAAATTGTCATGTTGGTCAAGTAAGATACCTTCTTGTGTTAAGAACGCGGCGTGTAACCAAGCTAAGAGGCATGTTGCCTTGCTCATCCATAGAGCTACATATGTAGTTGTCCATCTCCTCCTCCTCCTCATCGTCGTAGGTGTCAAATATCGGTCTGGCGTTGGGGGTGTCCTCGTCAACAGACTCGTAGCCGGAGGTGTTCGAGAAGAGGACATTGAGAAGGGGACCCCTGTGGTCCATTGGCCGGCTAGTTGTGGCCGGAGGGTTCCACATTGGGTCAGCCATAGGCAGCTTCATGTCACTCATGGCCCGACGAAGGTGGGCAAGCTCGACAGCCTGCGCGGCGAGTTGGCGATCTTGTTCTTCACTCCGTGCACGAAGTGCGTCAATTCGCTCAAAGACGGAGTCCATCTATCCGGGGCTGCGGTTTCCCGTAGAAGGAGAGTAGATTGTCGTAGGAACCTCCATAGTACCTATACGAAGCATATAACACAAGGAGTAAGGTGTAACAAGCAAAAGAACAAGTCCAAGCCAAGTCCTTGTCTCAAAAGTGAACCAAGAAATTTTCCGCTGGGTGTACTAATTTTGGTTGCTCGTGAGGAGGGAGAGGCTTGAACGGAAGGCAACAAATCAAGAACTAGCAAATCAAGTCCCAAACAACACACAAAATTCCAAGTGCAAGCATATCAAATCAAGTTTCTCAGAATTAATCACAAGAGAGTTGAAAATTTTGCCCTTTTTTATGAGAGTTGCATAGAGACATGAAAGAAGAGAAGATGGAGTATGACCGTATGGTGCGTTCTCTGCCTTTTCTTTGTTTCTTTTTTTTTTTTTTGGAGGCTTCCGTCTTCGCAAACCTTTTTGTTTGTTTGATGGAAGGTGAGAATAGTATGTTTGTTTTTGTTTATACGGTCACACTGTCTTTTTTTTTTTTTTGATATGATGGAGAATCAAGCAAGAAAGGACCACACAAGCAAGTGTAGGAGAAGAAAGAAGAGACAAAGCAACTATGAGGGAATAAAATATAACAACTAATCTAGCAATTAATCCAAAGATGAAGCAAGACTTAAGCAACAAGAAACAAGGAAATCAAGTATGCAAATAAGGAAACAAGATAGTGCTAGAAGGATAAAGGGTAGGGCTGTTGGAAAAGTAACCAAAACCTAAGGGAAATTGAGGGTTGCAGCCGTGAGGGAGAGAGAGAGAGAGTGGTGGACGGTGGTGATGGTGGTGGACGGTGGTGGTGTTCACGGCTAGGGTTCCGACGATTGATGGTGGTGAGAAAAATAAATTTCTAGGGTTTGGAAGCGGAAAAATTTCAATGAATCACAGTAAGAGAGAAGAAACAAACTTAGCTTGGATAGGCTCTGATACCAGTTGATGCGAACAACCCCTGAAATGTCGTTTGCAATCGCAGGATCTTTGATTCCTCAAGCTTGTAGTTGAATCCTTCTCTTCCGTAGCCAAAGTGATGACTTTCCTAGAGCTAAAGAGATGGCCTTCAAACTCGTCAAAGAGATGACGGAGAGATCAAAGTGATGATCGTGAGACACCGAAGAGACGGTGTTTGATTGCTCGAAGCAACGAGCTACGAGATAGTTTTATCCGTGGGATCGAAGGGTTTGGATGTGAGATTCAAGGAAGGAGCGTACTCAACTTTACTACTCAAATCAACATCCATTTTACAAACTAGGGTTTTTCTAAGTTTAAATACCGTCAAAATAATATTTCCTAAAAGAAAAGATCTCGGAAAAATAATCCGCGCCGCGTCAGGACTACCACACGGTTTGTAACACAACTGCACGGTTTGTTACAAACAGTGTAGTTCAACTGAAAGCAATGTTTTGGTTGGTGCACAGTTTGCATGCAACACCGCACGATTGGCAGCAAACCGTGCAGTTCCACTGAGAACTCTAAATTTTGCTGGTGCACGGTTTGCATGCAACACCACACGGTTTACGGCAAACCGTGCACTTCTACTGAACGGCATTCTGAAGCTTTCTCGTCCGGCGTTGACTAAGGAGGGACCTCACCTAATCCTTCATAGGTCAAGAGAAGGACCCATTTAGGACTAGATGAACCCGCATCACTTGCGTGCGCCCGTGAGACTAATGATTGTGTTGCTCGCTCCATTGCCCTTGTGCGAGCTCTTGTTATCGGGCCATTCGAGCGCACCTTCATTGCATCCTCTTCGTCCTTCGCCGTCATCGAGGAGGTCATGGAGCTATCATTAGACTTGTCAATTTTAGCCTTAGAATTTCCAGAACTAGATTGAGATGAAAATAGGACCTCAGATTTAGCATCTTTATTAGGTTTATCATATTTTCCTTTGAAAATTTTCATGATTTCATTTTTCTGTACAATTGACTCAATAATTCTCTATTTAGTCAATTCTTTAGTACCAAATTGTATCACATCTTTAAAGTTGTCAAATTATGAAGGCAGAGAGTTCAACAAAATAACAGCTTGATGAGTATCAACAACTTTGTCATCACATCTTTCTAATTCTTGAGTCATGCTAAGGAATCCATCCAGATTGTCATTCAAAGACACAGAAACATCCATCTTGAATGTAAAGATGCGACAGAGAAGACTAATTCTAGAGGGTATAGATTTTACCAGAAAGAGATTTTTTAACGCCTTCCAAAGATTCTTGAAAGAGTCAATAGTGACCACTTGACGAGCAACTTCATCAGATAAGCGAATCAAAATTTTAGAATGAGCAATCTGATCTATTTCCTTTTTAGAAGCAGCATCAAAGTCAGAGGGATAATCTTCCTCAACAACTTTCCAACACTTCTCCTTTATCAGAATAGCCTTCATTTTGACTTGCCACATGGCAAAGTCAGTAGAGCCATCAAATGGCTTGATACGCATAGAGGAGTCAGACATGATGTTTCTTAGAACGAAGACAGAGGCCAACAGAGATGCCATAAGAGCAAGAGAGAGAGAGCCTAGAGACAACAAGTGCCCAACAACAACTCCCACACACAGGGAAGCACAAGAGTCAAAGGAGATCAACTAGCTCAGAAGAATTTTTGGATCCTCTCAAAGTGCAGTGGCAATATTACTTCAAGACTCAAGAACAGAGAGATGAAGCTTTAAATAACGACACAGAAACAAAGATTTTTGGCTAAAGAATCTCAGATGATGTTCTTCCCTTTTCGATCTAAAACTTAGACTGCGAAAACTTTTGAGCATCTGGATCGCCTCTTTCGAGGTCGTCACGCTGCTAAGCCTCTCAGATGTTTAGATCTACGCAAGGGAGGAACAAAACAGGGAAGAGAGGAGTGTTTTCAAATAGATCTAGGATTTGAAACGTCAAGGAAGTTCAAACCCTAGATTTAGTTCCAGAAAACTTTGGGGCTTAGAAGCTTTTGAGTTTTTGAGAGTTTCTAGTCTCATGAAACTCACATGCAGGCCTAGAAAACAGGGGAAAAGATTTTCAAAGCTCTAGATGTGTAGATGTACAGATCGTAGTTTGAAGAAGATTTCAGTTTCAGATATCAAAGGTAGAAATCTTGAGAGATTTGAACCTGACGAAACCCTAGAAAAGTTTTGTTAAGGGAATAAAAAACAACGAGAGAAGCGAAGAAATGAAATCAATCGCATTTTTAAAACCAAGAACAAAGAAAGGAAGTCATCAGAGAAGACATTAAATCCAAACTCTAGAAGCACAAAGGCTTTGGTTTAGAATCGTAGCTCTTCTGACAGAGACCTCAAATGGCTCTGATACCAGATTGTAGAAATGGATACAGAGAGAGAGAGAGAGAGAGAGAGAGAGAGAGAGAGAGAGAGAGAGAGAGAGAGAGAGAGAGAGAGAGAGAGAGAGAGAGAGAGAGAGAGAGAGAGAGAGCAAAGAGAACAAAAAGCGGAAGCGAAAACCAAAAGAACCAATTTTATAGATAAAATGGAGATTTGGGGCCTCAACTGGAACACCCAAGACCTATAAGGGAAATACAGAAGGGCAATCGTAAAACATAAGGTGTGTGCAGAGAAGATCCAAATCGGGAGAGGAATAGATTGAGTGCTCAAGAGGAACCTATGTTCTTCAACACTCAAACAACCACAGAAATGGTCTCCGAGGTTCCTCTCGCCAAGATCCTCTATAGCCTAAGCTGAAGAGTGAGCTTTAATGGCGGAGCACAACACAAAGATGAAGAAGACACTAAAATGCTCTCAAAGCAAATCGCCAGTCACACTCCACAGTGGCTAGGGTTTCTACAAGACATTATAAGTGTCTCACTCATCTCACGTGTCACACTGCAACGTCACGTGACTGAGCAGATTCAAACACACAAGCACAAACAGGGTACTGGGCTGGCGAGCCATTAGCGCCTTGCCTTCCAATTTGGGCCGATTGGCCCAAATGGTTGCAAAGCCTAAATTTGGCCTCAAAGCCCATGAAAATATCCTGAGTTATATTACAGTTTAGCAGCCCAACAAAACTTAGGAAATTACACACACATATGACATTACATTCATGGTCAGAGTTTAGTTGTTATTCCATATATGTTAGAGCTAAAAGCTACTCCCTCCGTATCAAAACACTTGTCTTTTTAGACAATTGCACATATATTAAGGAGAATATGAAATGTACAAATATGTCCCTATTTATTTCTTTTTTTTGTTACTTTTCCAATACAATAACTAACAATTCTTCTTTCATTTGTTAAGAAGTGTTAAAAACTATAAGGGCATATATGTAAAGTAAATGTAAGATGTACTAAAAGGACAAGTATATTGAGAAAAAAAATTAAGGCTAGAAAGACAAGTATTTTGATATGGAGGGAGTATATTGGTATCGGTTTTATCTCCTTTAGGAGCAGTAGTTTCATCACAAGGTTTTTTATCATTGTGACCCTCACTAGTAGAGTTGTCAAAAAGTGACCGAACTCGTTTTACCGACCTGACCAACCCGCTTTTGGACCCGACCCGACCTGACCGAAATTTTTGGTAACCCGAATTTACCGAACCCGAATTTACCGAGACCGAACCCGACCAACCCGAACCCGACCCGATTAACGAATAAATGTGGAGTATTAATAAAATATAACGTAAAATATATATGATAAATGACATATCAATAATGATAATATGCTCAATTATCCTAAAAAAAGAACATTGTTGTACATATATAGTATTTTATAATATAGAAATGATTAAACTAATATAATATAAATTAAAAATAAAAATAAAATATGATTTTGGTCTACTAATATCAATTACATTAAACTATTTAATAATACTATTTTAACTCATTTCAACTTATTTTGACATATTTAAATTAGTTTTTAACTATTTAATAATATTTAAATAGTGAACAAAATATTTAAAAAATTACGCTCTGGACCCGTTGGTCAACCCAAACCGCCTGCTGACCTGTAATGACCCGACCCGACTTGACCTGTTATCCGAAATGACCCGACCCGTTCTCAACCCGAACCTGGAATAACCAAACCGAACCCGACTTGACCGACCCGATTGACAGCTCTACTCACTAGTGACGGCTTGTGAAGCCCAGTGGATATGGTTTCATTATCCATTATTAATGACACAATTCAAAAAGCCCTACAAGCAGAGTCAGGGACAGACATATGTGGGGCCCAGAGGGGGCTGTTGCCCCCACTGGGCCCCACTGATTTTATTTAAAAAATTAAAAATTTAAGAAAAAATTAATAGAATGATAATTAAAAGAATGAAATTTATGAAGGTAAAATTGTCATTAGGTTGATTACTTCATTCAAAAGACCTAGTAAAGAAGCATGCAATAATTATTTAAATCATGTATTATGACTTGAATTGATTAACATAATTTTTTTTAACTAGTTTCAAAGATTGTTTAATTTATAATGAACTGAAAATAACTTATTAATATTTTTTATACCATTATAATTTAGTTTGTGTTCATTAATTGTCTATATTTTGTGCTTATTGGGACACTCTAATCAAGTTGTTAGTTTAGAAACTAAAATGTAAATTGAAAAATACATAGTGACATCTATTGAGAATTTGAGTTGAAGATATTATTGAGAGATTTCATAACGTGATACCTTGAAAAATGATACTATAATAAAAAAAATTAGACCGACATTTAATATATAATATATGAGTGCGGTTCCGGTGCGGAGCACTCTTCCCGTGCGGACGTGCGGACATGCACTATAGGGCCTTATTTGTGCACTTTAGAGCCTTATTTGTGCACTTTTGCAAAAATTTTGAAAAATGCTTGGAAAATAATTTGTAAAAGAATTTTTTTTTTTTGAAAAAGTGCACAAATAAGACATTAAAGTGCACAAATAAGGCCCTAAAGTGCATACTCCGCACATCGGCACGGGAAGAGTGCTCCGCATATGATCCAAACTCTATAATATATTATATATTGTATTGATAGTTTATTTTCGCTCCCACTGTACTATAATCCTGCGTCCGTCCCTGAGCATTGTCACACAAGAATCGCAACAAAAGTTAAGAAAGCCAACACCCAGGAGGCCAGGACCGACGGTTTTTTTAAGTAAGCTTTTGTGAAAGTGGAGAGGGTTATCCACTTAAAAACTACCAGTTGAACCCAATAGTAACAGTTTAGTGTGAAAGCGTTGGTTTTATAGTAACATGCAAAAAAATTGCTCCTAAGATATCCTGATAGGTGTATCACAATAACTACACAAGAAGTGTATGTTCTTAGCTTACTCCAGATGCAAATCTGAACGTTGACAGGATTGCCGAACAAAGGCCCTATAGTTAACACCTTCAGATATGCAGTAGCACATCTGAGGGTACAAATAGAGTGATTACTGTAAGCTTTAGTGAACAAACATATATTATTAGTGTTAGAATGACAACCATAGTACAAGTGTGAGTTGAGGATAAAAAAATCATAGTTATAATGACCTTTACATAAGCATAAAACAAACGTAAATTTTAGCAGAAGGTACCATGTAGAAATCCAAAGAAGGACAACCATTATAGTTAAACAAAAGAACCTTCCATAGAAGGTCTTGTGGGGGTTTAGTTGTACAGTAATTCGAAATACCATTAAATGGTACGTGACTAATCCAGCAATAACACCAGACCTTCACTGAAGTATAAAAAAAACCAAAAAGTATGGTACTGTAATAACTCAACTTAAATTTATTTTATTAAAAAAAACCAAAAAGTATGGTACGTTGTCCCCATGCCAACCGGGAACTTCCCAGGAGGTCACCCATCCCAGGACTACTCCCGCCCTAACACACTTAACTTCCTAGTTCTTTGTCCTCACTTGAACCAGGAAAATGAAGAGCTCTTGTTGACATGGGTAGCATTCTAATCCTTATAAATGATTACAAATCCGGGGTATTACAGGTAGTGTAATATAATGAGTATGGAGTAGTGTAATCTGTGCTTATTTTTTGCAGGTATTAAAGAGGAGGCTCACGATGGGCTGAGCATGCGGAAAGTTGGAATGGTAGAGTTTATGGGTTGTAATGTACCAGATTTAATGGTGATATAACATGGGGCGTATGTGGGTTGGCCCAAATGTTTATCACATAATGGATCATTGCTTGACATCATCTTAGGCCATGCCCATGCGTGTCTGTGGATATGTGGTTCAGTGGATGGGCTTGTTTGATACGTGGTTGTAATAGATTTAGCGCAAGGACCATGTACAATGTCGACTGGTAAGTTTTGGTGAAATGTGAACTTCTTCGTATGGTTAAGAGGGGCACATGCCGTAATATTTAGGATATAAGTAGGTGTATAATTCTTAGTGACAGAAGGTTGCACTGATAAGATTTGGTCAAATGCGCATATTGGATTGGACCAGATTAGACCCTAACTGTATTATATCCCTAAAGTGGGATATACTATGTGTGGTTTTGTTTTTTGTGCACATAAAGTAATTGTTCAATTCTTGTTATACAATTCCCCCCCCCGCATTTATTGATATTTGGTGGCGGCAAAAAACACTTTTGTTTCCTGCGCTGGTATTGGCGTGTTGAGAAAGGGATGAATGTGTTGAAGTGGTTCATGTCAGAGTTGTTGATGGAGCAATGGATCGATCAAGATCAGTGCAAGGCAAGCCCTCCTTTGACTCCTAAGACGAGAGGAACGATCGGCGGCAGTTGGTGGTGGGAATTGGTGTTCGGTGGAGTTGGATATGACTTCTTTGGGTTGGATATGACTCACCAACATAAAGAAGACTGAGTTGATCCCTTCAAGATGTAACTCACTCAAAACAATCAACAATGGAGCCCTTGATATCACTCACAAGGAAGAACGATGAAGAAATGAAGAGAGAGTTTTAGAAACTGCAATTCTGATTTGATAAAAACGTGTCAGAGAAAAGGTTTACAAGAGTCTTTTATATGGCAAGGCTAAACAAAGAAAATAAAAGAAAATGACTTAAAATAATAAGTCTAATAAGCTAAACAAGGCCGACGGCCCTTCTAAGCAAACAATAAGCAAACACACTTAAATTGTCTTGAACGAATGTTATAAAATAGGCTAAACACTCAAATAGCTTGATGTGAATCTAGGAGAGTCATAGCTGGCCAACTCGTCATGAATCTGAGGCCTCCAAAGGTTGTGAGAGTCTCCATGCTAAGTAATCCCTTCTTGAGCTCCTCTTGAAGATGTTTAGCTCGAGCTCTAGTGATGGCACCGGGAGGTAGGTCTTGTGGCTCTTGGTCGTCACTGATAGCAACATGTATGGGAGACTTAATCAAAGACCTACAAGGAAGAGGCTCAAGCAAAGGGTGAAGTCTTGTGCAAGTTCGGAATAGTTACTGTCGATTTGGTTCTGGACAATCTTCGGTAAAACGGCCATAACTATGGCTCGAAAATTGATCTCGCGATGATTCAAGATGCGTCGGAAAGATGATTCAAAGATATACAACATCATAGTTTACGTCGGATCAAGATTCCAAAAAGAAGATGGTCAAAACCGAGTTTTACAGAGAGCTGTGCTAAGAACTCGACCCAGAACTCGACCGAGTTCTGGACCGAGTTGTTGCTCCAGCCAAGAACTCGGCCCATAACTCGACCGAGTTCTGGGACGAGTTGTTGCTCTAGCCAAGAACTCGGCCCAGAACTCGACCGAGTTCTGGACCGCGTCAGCGATCTCAATTCGTCGTTTTGCTGAACAATTTATTATTAATTTTTATTATTTCTTTTGACGCTATTTAAGACCCGAAACCCTAGTTTGTAATCTTTACGTTGAATTTGAGTAGTAAAGTTGAGTACGCTCCTTCCCTTGAGTTCTAACGTCAACTCTTCGATCCCACGGATCGTCTATCACGTAGCTCGTCGCTTCGAGCAATTGTTCATCGTCTCTTCGGTATTCAAGTTCATCTCTTTGATCTCTCCGTCATCTCTTTGACGCGTTTGAAGGCTATCTCTTTAGCCCTAGAAATCCATCAATTTGGCTACGGAAGAGAAGGAATTGAATTCAAGCTTGAGGAATCAAAGATCCTGCGTTACAGACAACACTTCAGGGGTTGTTCGCATCAACTGGCATCAGAGCCTATCCAAGTTAAGTTTGTTCTTCTCTCTTATTGTGTTTCCTTGCAATTTTCCGCCTGCAAAACCCAGAATTTTTTTTCTCTCTCACCCAATCGCCGGAATCACCAACCATCTCGGCACCACCACCGTCCGCCACCCTCTCCCTCTCCCTCACGGCTGCAAAACCCTAATTTATCTTAGGTTTTGGTTCCTTTTCCAACAACCCTAAAATCTATCCTCTAGCAAATCTTGTTTCCTTATTTGCATATTTGATTTCCTTGTTTCTTGTTGATCAAGTCTTGCTTCATCTTTTGATTAATTGCTAGATTAGTTGTTAGATTTTATTCCCTCATAGTTTCTTTGTCTCTTCTTTCTTCTCCTACACTTGCTTGTGTGGTTCTTTCTTTCTTGATTCACCATCATCTCAAAACAAAAACAAAAACACAGTGTGACCGTATAAACAAAAACAAACATACTATTCTCACCTTTAATCAAACAAAACAAAAGGTTTGGGAAGACGGAAACCTCAAAAACACAAAGAAACAAAAGAAAAGGCAGAGAACGCACCATACGGTCATACTCCATCTTCTCTTCTTTCATGTCTCTATGCAACACTCTTTGAAAAAGGCAAAGAAAAATTTTCAACTCTCTTGTGATTAATTCTGAGAAACTTGTTTTGATCTACTTGACCTTGGAAATTTTGTGTGTTGTTTGGGATTTGATTTGCTAGTTTTTGCTTTGTTGCCTTCCGTTCAAGCCTCTCCCTCCTCACGAGCAACCAAAATTAGTACGCCCAGCGGAAAATTTTTTGGTTCACTTTTGAGACAAGGTGCGCATCCTACGTTCACGGCAAATGCGAGAATCGGCTTCACTTAGCCCGGTCTCGGGATGTCTCTCCAATAAATCAGGGACGTCTTACTTGCTTTTTACTTGTTCCTTTCGCGTGTCTTTTAACTGTTAAAGATCAAGTTGATTTACCCCCTACCGTGACTTCTCTTTTGCAGGACCTTGGGGATGTGATGCTCGAGGAGCTTCCCGAGGGATTGCCCCCTATACCCGATGACTATGGTGCGCATCCTACGTTCAACATCGCTGATCTTTCTCTTTATACGCCTCTTGCTTCTGACGACGAGGACGAAGCGGGGACGCTTCGCAGCCAAGAAGGGGAGATTGATAGCAACATGCATGGGAGACTTAATCAAAGACCTATAAGGAAGAGGCTCAAGCAAAGGGTGAAGTCTTGTGCAAGTTCGGAATAGTTACTGTCGATTTGGTTCTGGACAGTCTTTGGTAAAATGGCCATAAATATGGCTAAAAAATTGATCTCGTGATGATTCAAGATGCGTTGGAAAACTGATTCAAAGATCTAAAACTTCATAGTTTACGTCGGATCAAGATTCCAACAAGAGGATGGTCAAAACCGAGTTTTACTGAGAGTTCTGCCAATAACTCGACCCAGAACTCGACCGAGTTCTGGACCGAGTAGTTGCTCCAGCCACAAACTCGGCCCAGAACTGGACCGAGTTCTGGACCGAGTTATTGCCCACGTCAGCGATCTCAATTCGTCGTTTTGCTGAACAATTTATTATTAATTTTAATTTTTTCTTTTGACGCTATTTAAGACCCGAAACCCTAGTTTGTAATCTTTACGTTGAATTTGAGTAGTAAAGTTGAGTACGCTCCTTCCCTTGAGTTCTAACGTCAACTCTTCGATCTCTCGGATAGTCTATCCCATAGCTCGTCGCTTCGAGCAATTGTTTATCGTCTCTTCGGTATTCAAGATCATCTCTTTGATCTCTCCGTCATCTCTTTGACGCGTTTGAAGGCTATCTCTTTAGCCCTAGAAAGCAATCACTTTGGCGACGGAAGAGAAGGAATCAAAGATCCTGCGTTGCAGACAACACTTTAGGGGTTGTTCGCATCAACTGGCATCAGAGCCTGTCCAAGCTAAGTTTGTTCTTCTCTGTTATTGTGTTTCCTTGCAATTTTCCGCTTGCAAAACCCAGAATTTTTTTTCTCTCTCACCCAATCGCCGGAATCACCAACCATCTCGCCACCACCACCGTCCGCCACCACCACCGTCCGCCACCACCACTCCCTCCGTCACCCTCTCCCTCACGGTTGCAAAACCCTAATTTCCCTTAGGTTTTGGTTCCTTTTCCAACAACCCTAAAATCTATCCTCTAGCAAATCTTATTTCCTTATTTGCATATTTGATTTCCTTGTTTCTTGTTGATCAAGTCTTGCTTCATTTTTGGATTAATTGCTAGATTAGTTGTTAGATTTTATTCCCTCATATGTTGCTTTGTCTCTTCTTTCTTCTCCTACACTTGCTTATGTTGTTCTTTCTTGCTTGATTCACCATCATCTCAAAACAAAAACAAAAACACAGTGTGACCGTATAAACAAAAACAAAAATACTATTCTCACCTTTCATCAAACAAATCAAAAGGTTTGGGAAGACGGAAACCTCAAAAACACAAAGAAACAAAAGAAAAGGCAGAGAACGCACCATACGGTCATACTCCATCTTCTTTTCTTTCATGTCTCTATGCAACTCTCTTTGAAAAGGACAAAGAAAAATTTTCAACTCTCTTGTGATTAATTCTGAGAAACTTGTTTTGATCTACTTGACCTTGGAAATTTTGTGTGTTGTTTGGGATTTGATTTGCTAGTTTTTGCTTTGTTGCCTTCCGTTCAAGCCTCTCCCTCCTCACGAGCAACCAAAATTAGTACGCCCGGCGGAAAATTTCTTGGTTCACTTTTGAGACAAGGACTTGGCTTGGACTTGTTATTTTGCTTGGTGCACCTTACTCCTTGTGTTATATGCTTTGTATAGGTACTATGGAGGTTCCTACGACAAACCACTCTTCTTCTACAGGCAACCGAAGCCCCATACACATGGACTTCGTTTATGAACACATTGACACACTTCACCGCCAACTGGCCGAGCTGACTGCCGAGAATGAGCACCTTCGTCGGGCCATGAGTGGCATGAAGTAGCCCATGGCTGACCCAATGTTGAACCCTCCGGTCACAACTAGCCGGCCAATGGACCGCAAGGGTCCCCTTCTCAATGTCCTCTTCTCGAACACCTCCGGCTACGAGTCTTTTGACGAGGACACCCCCGACGCCGGACCGATATTTGACAACTACGACGATGAGGAGGAAGAGGAGATGGACAGCTACATATGCAGCTCTATGGACGAGCAAGATAACGTGCCTATTGGCTTGGTTCCACGCAGCGTTATTACCGCCAACGAAGAAGGTGGGAGTTACCGCAACATCATCAATGCAAAGGTGATCCAGTACTTCACGTTTGAGATGCCTCTACAACCCGACATTCACGGCAAGATAACGTGCCTATTGGCTTGGTTCCATGCAGCCCGGTCCCGGGATGTCTCTCCAATAATTCAGGGACGTCTTCCTTGATTTTTACTTGTTCCTTTTGCGTGTCTTTTAACTGTTAAAGATCATGTTGATTTACCCCCAACCGTGACTTCCCTTTTGCAGGACCTTGGGGATGTGATGCCCAAGGAGCTGCCCGAGGGATTGCCCCCTATACCCGATGACTATGGTGCGCATCCTACGTTCAACGTCGCTGATCTTTCACCTTATACGCCTCCTGCTTCTGACGATGAGGACGAAGCGGGGACGCTTCACAGCCAAGAAGGGGAGATTGATAGCAACATGC
Organism: Rheum nobile; assembly: GCA_027886185.1. Taxonomy (NCBI): domain Eukaryota; kingdom Viridiplantae; phylum Streptophyta; class Magnoliopsida; order Caryophyllales; family Polygonaceae; genus Rheum; species Rheum nobile. Next base: position 18,538,458 of record WOAB01000485.1, read on the forward strand.
ATGGGAGACTTAATCAAAGACCTACAAGGAAGAGGCTCAAGCAAAGGGTGAAGTCTTGTGCAAGTTCGGAATAGTTACTGTCGATTTGGTTCTGGATAGTCTTCGGTAAAACGGCCATAACTATGGTTATAAAATTGATCTCGTGATGATTCAAGATGCATTGAAAAGCTGATTCAAAGATATAAAACTTCATAGTTTACGTCAGATCAAGATTCCAACAAGAAGATGGTCAAAACCGAGTTTTACTTAGAGCTGTGCCAAGAACTCGACCGAGTTCTGGACCGAGTTGTTGCTCCAGCCAAGAACTCAGCCCAGAACTCGACCAAGTTCTGGACCGAGTTGTTTGCCGCATCAGCGATCTCAATTCGTCGTTTTGCTGAACAATTTATTATTAATTTTTATTTTTTCTTTTGACGCTATTTAAGACCCGAAACCCTAGTTTGTAATCTTTACGTTGAATTTGAGTAGTAAAGTTGAGTACGCTCCTTCCCTTGAGTTCTAACGTCAACTCTTCGATCCCACGGATCATCTATCCCGTAGCTCGTCGCTTCGAGCAATTGTTCATCGTCTCTTCGATATTCAAGATCATCTCTTTGATCTCTCCGTCATCTCTTTGACGCATTTGAATGCTATGTCTTTAGCCCTAGAAAGCCATCACTTTGGCTACGGAAGAGAAGGAATCGAATTCAAGTTTGAGGAATCAAAGATCCTGCGTTGCAGACAACACTTCAGGGGTTGTTCGCATCAACTGGCATCAGAGCCTATCCAAGCTAAGTTTGTTCTTCTCTCTTATTGTGTTTCCTTGCAATTTTCCGCTTGCAAAACCCAGAATTTTTTTTCTCTCTCACCCAATCGCCGGAATCACCAACCATCTCGCCACCACCGCCGTCCTCCACCACCACCGTCCGCCACCCTCTCCCTCTCCCTCACAGCTGCAAAACCCTAATTTCCCTTAGGTTTTGGTTCCTTTTCCAACAACCCTAAAATCTATCCTCTAGCAAATCTTGTTTCCTTATTTGCATATTTGATTTCCTTGTTTCTTGTTCATCAAGTCTTGCTTCATCTTTTGATTAATTGCTAGATTAGTTGTTAAATTTTATTCCCTCATAGTTTCTTTGTCTCTTCTTTCTTCTCCTACACTTGCTTGTGTGGTTCTTTCTTTCTTGATTCACCATCATCTCAAAACAAAAACAAAAACACAGTGTGACCGTATAAACAAAAACAAACATACTATTCTCACCTTTAATCAAACAAAACAAAAGGTTTGGGAAGACGGAAACCTCAAAAACACAAAGAAACAAAAGAAAAGGCAGAAAACGCACCATACGGTCATACTCCATCTTCTCTTCTTTCATGTCTCTATGCAACTCTCTTTGAAAAAGGCAAAGAAAAATTTTCAACTCTCTTGTGATTAATTCTGAGAAACTTGTTTTGATCTACTTGACCTTGGAAATTTTGTGTGTTGTTTGGGATTTGATTTGCTAGTTTTTGCTTTGTTGCCTTCCGTTCAAGCCTCTCCCTCCTCACGAGCAACCAAAATTAGTACGCCCAGCGGAAAATTTTTTGGTTCACTTTTGAGAGAAGGTGCGCATCCTACGTTCACGGCAAATGCGAGAATCGGCTTCACTTAACCCGGTCCCGGGATGTCTCTCCAATAAATCAGGGACGTCTTACTTGCTTTTTACTTGTTCCTTTCGCGTGTCTTTTAATTGTTAAAGATCAAGTTGATTTACCCCCTACCGTGACTTCTCTTTTGCAGGACCTTGGGGATGTGATGCTCGAGGAGCTTCCCGAGGTATTGCCCCCTATACCCGATGACTATGGTGCGTATCCTACGTTCAACGTCGCTGATCTTTCTCTTTATACGCCTCTTGCTTCTGACGACGAGGACGAAGCGGGGACGCTTCGCAGCCAAGAAGGGGAGATTGATAGCAACATGCATGGGAGACTTAATCAAAGACCTACAAGGAAGAGGCTGAAGCAAAGGATGAAGTCTTGTGCAAGTTCGGAATAGTTACTGTCGATTTGGTTCTGGACAGTCTTCGGTAAAATGGCCATAACTATGGCAAAAAAATTGATCTCGTGATGATTCAAGATGCGTTGAAAAGCTGATTCAAAGATCTAAAACTACATAGTTTACGTCGGATCAAGTTTCCAACAAGAGGATGGTCAAAACCGAGTTTTACTGAGAGTTCTGCCAATAACTCGACCCAGAACTCGACCGAGTTCTGGACCGAGTAGTTGCTCCAGCCACAAACTCGGCCCAGAACTGGACCGAGTTATTGCCCGCGTCAGCGATCTCAATTCGTCGTTTTGCTGAACAATTTATTATTAATTTTTATTTTTTCTTTTGACGCTATTTAAGACCCGAAACCCTAGTTTGTAATCTTTACGTTGAATTTGAGTAGTAAAGTTGAGTACGCTCCTTCCCTTGAGTTCTAACATCAACTCTTCGATCTCTCGGATCGTCTATCCCATAGCTCGTCGCTTCGAGCAATTGTTTATCGTCTCTTCGGTATTCAAGATCATCTCTTTGATCTCTCGGTCATCTCTTTGACGCGTTTGAAGGCTATCTCTTTAGCCCTAGAAAGCAATCACTTTGGCTACGGAAGAGAAGGAATCAAAGATCATGCGTTGCAGACAACACTTTAGGGGTTGTTTGCATCAACTGGCATCAGAGCTTGTCCAAGCTAAGTTTGTTCTTCTCTGTTATTGTGTTTCCTTGCAATTTTCCGCTTGCAAAACCCAGAATTTTTTTTCTCTCTCACCCAATCGCCGGAATCACCAACCATCTCGCCACCACCACTGTCCGCCACCACCACCGTCCGCCACCACCACTCCCTCCGTCACCCTCTCCCTCACGGTTGCAAAACCCTAATTTCCCTTAGGTTTTGGTTCCTTTTCCAACAACCCTAAAATCTATCCTCTAGCAAATCTTGTTTCCTTATTTGCATATTTGATTTCCTTGTTTCTTGTTGATCAAGTCTTGCTTCATTTTTGGATTAATTGCTAGATTAGTTGTTAGATTTTATTCCCTCATAGTTTCTTTGTCTCTTCTTTCTTCTCCTACACTTGCTTGTGTGGTTCTTTCTTGCTTGATTCATCATCATCTCAAAACAAAAACAAAAACACAGTGTGACCGTATAAACAAAAACAAACATACTATTCTCACCTTTCATCAAACAAAACAAAAGGTTTGGGAAGACGGAAACCTCAAAAACACAAAGAAACAAAAGAAAAGGCAGAGAACGCACCATACGGTCATACTCCATCTTCTTTTCTTTCATGTCTCTATGCAACTCTCTTTGAAAAGGGAAAAGAAAAATTTTCAACTCTCTTGTGATTAATTTTGAGAAACTTGTTTTGATCTACTTGACCTTGGAAATTTTGTGTGTTGTTTGGGATTTGATTTGCTAGTTTTTGCTTTGTTGCCTTCCGTTCAAGCCTCTCCCTCCTCACGAGCAACCAAAATTAGTACGCCCGGCGGAAAATTTCTTGGTTCACTTTTGAGACAAGGACTTGGCTTGGACTTGTTATTTTGCTTGGTGTACCTTACTCCTTGTGTTATATGCTTTGTATAGGTACTATAGAGGTTCCTACGACAAGCCACTCTCCTTCTACAGGCAACCGAAGCCCCGGACACATGGACTTCGTTTATGAACACATTGACACACTTCACCACCAACTGGCCGAGCTGACTGCCGAGAATGAGCACCTTCGTCGGGCCATGAGTGGCATGAAGTAGCCCATGGCTGACCCAATGTTGAACCCTCCGGTCACAACTAGCCGGCCAATGGACCGCAAGGGTCCCCTTCTCAATGTCCTCTTCTCGAACACCTCCGGCTACGAGTCTTTTGACGAGGACACCCCCGACGCCGGACCGATATTTGACAGCTATGACGATGAGGAGGAAGAGGAGATGGACAGCTACATATGCAGCTCTATGGACGAGCAAGATAACGTGCCTATTGGCTTTGTTCCACGCAGCGTTATTACCGCCAACGAAGATGGTGGGAGTTACCGCAACATCATCAATACAAAGGTGATCCAGTACTTCACGTTTGAGACGCCTCTACAACCCGACATTCACGACAAGATAACGTGCCTATTGGCTTGGTTCCACGCAGCCCGGTCCCGGGATGTCTCTCCAATAATTCAGGGACGTCTTCCTTGATTTTTACTTGTTCCTTTTGCGTGTCTTTTAACTGTTAAAGATCATGTTGATTTACCCCCAACCGTGACTTCTCTTATGCAGGACCTTGGGGATGTGATGCCCAAGGAGCTGCCCGAGGGATTGCCCCCTATACCCGATGACTATGGTGCGCATCCTACGTTCAACGTCGCTGATCTTTCTCCTTATACGCCTCCTGCTTCTGACGATGAGGACGAAGCGGGGACGCTTCACAGCCAAGAAGGGGAGATTGATAGCAACATGCATGGGAGACTTAATCAAAGACCTACAAGGAAGAGGCTCAAGTAAAGGGTGAAGTCTTGTGCAAGTTCGGAATAGTTACTGTCGATTTGGTTCTGGATAGTCTTCGGTAAAACGGCCATAACTATGGCTAGAAAATTGATCTCGTGATGATTCAAGATGCGTTGGAAAGCTGATTCAAAGATCTAAAACTTCATAGTTTACGTCAGATCAAGATTCCAACAAGAAGATGGTCAAAACCGAGTTTTACTTAGAGCTGTTCCAAGAACTCGACCGAGTTCTGGACCGAGTTGTTGCTCCAGCCAAGAACTCAGCCCAGAACTCGAACAAGTTCTGGACCGAGTTGTTTGCCGCATCCGCGATCTCAATTCGTCGTTTTGCTAAACAATTTATTATTAATTTTTATTTTTTCTTTTGACGCTATTTAAGACCCGAAACCCTAGTTTGTAATCTTTACGTTGAATTTGAGTAGTAAAGTTGAGTACGCTCCTTCCCTTGAGTTCTAACGTCAACTCTTCGATCCCACGGATCATCTATCCCGTAGCTCGTCGCTTCGAGCAATTATTCATCGTCTCTTCGATATTCAAGATCATCTCTTTGATCTCTCCGTCATCTCTTTGACGCATTTGAATGCTATCTCTTTAGCCCTAGAAAGCCATCACTTTGGCTACGGAAGAGAAGGAATCGAATTCAAGGTTGAGGAATCAAAGATCCTGCGTTGCAGACAACACTTCAGGAGTTGTTCGCATCAACTGGCATCAGAGCCTATCCAAGCTAAGTTTGTTCTTCTCTCTTATTGTGTTTCCTTGCAATTTTCTGCTTGCAAAACCCAGAAATTTTTCTCTCTCACCCAATCGTCGGAATCACCAACCATCTCGCCACCACCACCGTCCACCACCATCACCGTCCGCCACCACCACTCCGTCCGCCACCCTCTCCCTCTCCCTCACGGCTGCAAAACCCTAATTTCCCTTAGGTTTTGGTTCCTTTTCCAACAACCCTAAAATCTATCCTCTAGCAAATCTTGTTTCCTTATTTGCATATTTGATTTCCTTGTTTCTTGTTGATCAAGTCTTGCTTCATCTTTTGATTAATTGCTAGATTAGTTGTTAGATTTTATTCCCTCATAGTTGCTTTGTCTCTTCTTTCTTCTCCTACACTTGCTTGTGTGGTTCTTTCTTGCTTGATTCGCCATCATCTCAAAACAAAAACAAAAACACAGTGTGACCGTATAAACAAAAACAAACATACTATTCTCACCTTCCATCAAACAAAACAAAAGGTTTGGGAAGACGGAAACCTCAAAAACACAAAGAAACAAAAGAAAAGGCAGAAAACGCACCATACGGTCATACTCCATCTTCTCTTCTTTCATGTCTCTATGCAACTCTCTTTGAAAAGGGCAAAGAAAAAATTTCAACTCTCTTGTGATTAATTCTGAGAAACTTGTTTTGATCTACTTGACCTTGGAAATTTTGTGTGTTGTTTGGGATTTGATTTGCTAGTTTTTGCTTTGTTGCCTTCCGTTCAAGCCTCTCCCTCCTCACGAGCAACCAAAATTAGTACGCCTAGCGGAAAATTTCTTGGTTCACTTTTGAGACAAGGATTTGGCTTGGACTTGTTCTTTTGCTTGGTTCACCTTACTCCTTGTGTTATATGCTTTGTATAGGTACTATGGAGGTTCGTACGACAAGCCACTCTCCTTCTAAGGGCAACCGAAGCCCCGGACACATGGACTTCGTTTATAAACACATTGACACACTTCACCGCCAATTGGCCGAGCTGACTGCCGAGAATGAGCACCTTCGTCGGGCCATGAGTGGCATGAAGTGGCCCACGGCTGACCCAATGCTGAACCCTCCTGTCACAACTAGCTGGCCAATGGACCGCAAGGGTCCCCTTCTCAATGTCCTCTTCTCGAACACCTCCGGCTACGAGTCTTTTGACGAGGACACCCCCGACGCCGGACCGATATTTGACACCTACGACTATGAGGAGGAGGAGGAGATGGACAACTACATATGCAACTGTATGGACGAGCAAGATAACGTGCCTATTGGCTTGGTTCCATGCATCGTTATTACCGCCAACGAAGATGGTGGGAGTTACCGCAACATCATCAATACAAAGGTGATCCAATACTTCACGTTTGAGACGCCTCCACAACCCGACATTCACGGCAAATGCGAGAACCGGCTTCTCTTAGCCCGGTCCCGGGATGTCTCTCCAATAATTCAGGGACGTCTTCCTTGCTTTTTACTTGTTCCTTTCGCGTTTCTTTTAACTATTAAAGATCATGTTGATTTACCCCCTACCATGACTTCTCTTTTATAGGACCTTGGGGATGTGATGCCCAAGGAGCTGCCCGAGGGATTGCCCCCTATACCCGATGACTATGGTGCGCATCCTACGTTCAACGTCGCTGATCTTTCTCCTTATACGCCTCCTGCTTCTGACGACAAGGACGAAGCGGGGACGCTTCGCAGCCAAGAAGGGGAGATTGATAGCAACATGCATGAGAGACTTAATCAAAAACCTACAAGTAAGAGGCTCAAGCAAAGGATGAAGTCTTGTACAAGTTTGGAATAGTTACTGTCGATTTGGTTCTGGACAGTCTTCGGTAAAACGTCCATAAATATGGCTAGAAAATTGATCTCGTGATGATCCAATATGCGTTGGAAAACTGATTCAAATATCTACAACTTCATAGTTTACGTCGGATCAAGATTCCAACAAGAAGATGGTAAAAACCGAGTTTTACTTAGAGCTGTGCCAAAAACTCGATCGAGTTCTGGACCGAGTTGTTGCTCCAGCCAAGAACTCAGCCCATAACTCGACCGAGTTCTGGACTGAGTTCTCTTGATCTTTGATATCATATGGCATAAGCTCGAGTGGTGTTTTGGGGTTGAGACCATAAACCACTTCAAAGGGAGTGCGCTTGGTGGCTGAATGGACCGAGCGATTGTAAGCAAATTCAATGAAAGCGAGGCTCTCCTCCCACCTGCGCAAGTTAGTTGCCAACATAGATCTAAGTAAAGCACCAAGAGTTCAGTTCACTACCTCGGTTTGTCCATCTGTTTGAGGATGACAAGTGGTGGAGAAAAGAAGCTTGGTTCCAAGCTTGGCCCATAGCCTCTTCTAGAAGTAGCTAAGGAACTTTACATCCCTATCTGAAACAATAGATCTAGGAACTCCATGCAGTCTCACAACTTGATCAAAGAAAAGGTTAGCAATATGAGATGCATCATCAGTTTTATGGCATGCAATGAAATGTGCCATCTTGGAGAACCTATCTACCACAACAAAGATGGAGTCCCTCCCTCTCTTAGACCTAGGTAAGCCTAAAACAAAGCCCATAGAGATATCCTTCCAAGGTAACCGAGGTATGGGTAAGGGTGTGTACAAACCGTGGGGTTGGCTCCTCGACTTGGCGCGCAAGCAAGTAACACATGCAACACAAAACTTCTCTACGTCCTTATGCATGCGAGGCCAATAAAAATGGTCTTTGAAAGTATGCAATGTCTTGAGAACCCCAAAATGTCCCATTAACCCTCCCCCATGAGCTTCATGCACTAACAATCTCCTAGTAGAACACCTTGGTATGCAAAGCTTATGGCCCTTAAATAAGAACCCCTCATGCACATAATATTGATGCTTGCTACCCTTAGTCAAACATTCCGCAAATAATTCACAAAAATCAGCATCACATGCATATAGTTCTTTCATGACAGAAAAGCCAAGTAATCTAGCATCCAAAAGAGTTAGAAGGGAATACCTCCGGGAGAGTGCATTAGCTACCACATTGTCCTTTCCCTTCTTGTGCTTGATCACATAAGGTAAAGATTCAATAAACTCGACCCATTTGGCATGTCTCTTGTTGAGCTTGCTTTGCCCATTTAAGTACTTCAATGCCTCATGGTCGGAGTGGATCACAAACTCCTTTGGCAACAAGTAGTGTTTCCACACTTTGAGCGCACAGACAAGAGCCAACAATTCCTTGTCATAGGTGGGGTAATTCAGCTCAGCCCCACCTAGCTTCTTACTGAAATAAGTAATTGGCTTGCCCTCTTGCATGAGCACGCCACCTAAACCTATGCCCGATGCATCACACTCAATCTCAAAAGTTTTTTCAAAGTTTGGCAAAGAGAGTAGTGGTGCATTAGTGAGCTTAGATTTAAGAGTGGCAAAAGCGGCCTCTTGAGTGTTTCCCCACGTGAAGGTCACACCCTTCTTTGTGAGTTCGGTGAGAGGAGTAGCCAAGGTGCTAAAGTCTCTCACGAACCGACGATAGAAGCCAGCTAGGCCAAGGAAGCTACGGACTTGAGTCATAGTAGTAGGTGTAGGGCATTCATGAATAGCCTTCACCTTCTTCTCATCCACTCTCAAGCCATCTTTGCATACTACATATCCAAGAAATACCACATGATCCGAGCAAAAGTGGCACTTCTTGAAGTTAGCATACAACTTCTCTTTCCTTAGGACCTCAAGGACCATTCTAAGATGACCAACATGCTCATTAAGGTCATGGCTGTATACTAAGATGTCATCAAAGTATACGACCACAAACTTACCTAGAAATGGCCTTAGAACATGGTTCATAAGCCTCATGAATGTACTAGGAGCGTTGGTTAGACCAAAGGGCAATACCATCCATTCGTATAAGCCATACTTTGTTTTGAAGACTATTTTCCACTCATCTCCTTCTTGCATACGAATCTGATGGTAACCACTGTTCAGGTCTATCTTAGAAAAGGCACTTGCACCATGCAACTCGTCAAGCATGTCATCTAGCCTAGGAATAGGGTGGCGGTACTTGATAGTAATGTTGTTGATTGCTCGACAATCAACACACATTCTCCAAGTGCCATCCTTATTTACACGTGAGTAGAAAACACACCTCGCCCTCATTGATAGCTCAAATGACTTCCTTAGACTTAGCTAAGAGCAAATGATTAGAAGCACCTTGGTTGCTACCAATGGCTAGCTTTTTGCCCTTAGTTTGCTCACTTTCCTTCCTTTGCTCCCTAGCCATATGATCGGCCATAATCTCATGGGGAGCTAAATGGTGTAGGGTGATCCTCTTTCCATTCATCAAGAAAATATACTCATTGGACACTCCTTGATGAACAACACCCCGAACAAACTGCCAAGGTCTTCCTAAGAGAAGATGACATGCGGTCATGGGCAAAACATCACACACAACCTCATCCACATATCCTCCTATGGAAAACTGAATGGTGGCTTGGTCCTTGACCTTAAGGGGAGTGTTGGAGTTCAGCCAACAAAGTGTGTAGGGTTGCGGATGAGGAGTGGTCAATAGATTGAATCTACTTACCACTTCTTGATCGATTATGTTGCAACAAGAGCCACCATCAATGATGACACTACACACTTTCCCCCTAATAGTGCACCTAGTATGAAAGATCGTTTCACGCTGGGTAGGCACATTAGGACTCTCTGAGGCGATCAATGCTTTCTTGACCACAAAGCACTCACCCTCGTCTTCCACGACATTAAGCTCCTTGGCCTTTTCTTCGCTATCCTCAACAACTTCTCCTTGACACTCATCCTCGGACTCGTAGTCCCCTAGAGTGTTAAGAAGAACTTGCTTCTTGGTAGGGCAATCCCGGGCCATATGTCCTCTCCCCAGACACTTAAAACACTTGAGGTACCTAGTTCGTCCCTCCCCCCCTTGGGGCTGCGGTGGAGGTCGAACTGGAGCATCTTTCCTAGGCTGATTTTGGGGATCATGCCTTGGTTCTAAGCGTCTCAGAGTGGCTTGGGATGGGCTGCCATTGTTAGAGGTCCAAGACCGTGTTCTTGCAACTTGCGGGCGCCTTGGAGGAAGGTTCTTATACACACGGTTAGTGTAATGAAGAACCTCTTCAATGGGCGTCCCTCGGATGAAGTGCTGCATGTTCACCACAGCCCTAAGGTCCGGGTTCAAACAATTGATAAACTTGGAAATAATATAACCCTTGGGGAATTTAAGTCCAGATCTAAAGACCAAGGTCCATAGCTCTTTATAAAACTCATCTGGGGTCTTACTTCCTTGTCTCAATTGCTCAAGCCGAGCATGGACCCTCTCATTGTAATCATCCGATACAAACCGATTTTTTAGGGCAGCCTTGAGCTCGTCCCAAGTCCTAATTTGGGGATAGCCTCTATAGGTCATATCCTCCTTATCCTCCAACCACCAATGGTAAGCAAAATCCACAAACTTAATTGAGGCTATAGCTACTCGTTGAGCATCCATGTAGTTATAGAACTCAAAGATTTGTTCGGTCTTTTGCTCCCAATCTAAATAAGTCTCTACCTCACATGTACCTCCAAATGGTTGAACTTCAAGTTTGATTCCATGATGGTGGGGCCGGCCATATTGCTCTCGATATTCCTCATCATACGACACCCTTTGAGCTTGAAAGGCTGGTGATGTGACCCTGCCTCCCATGACGGCCCAAGACGAGGATGAAGCCATGAGCCTACGCTCAGAGGGCCCAATGACAAGGTCCTGGTCCAAAGCCAACTCTGCCGCCGTCGCGTCACTTGTTGTATGCGTCGTCACTGGCCAAGGAAGCCCAGACGAAAACCCAAGACTCGTCGTCCCGCTTTGTTTTAGATAGTTTCCTTTTATAGTATTTCTATCTTTTAGGGTTTGTGATTTTTGCATGGTTGCATGGGCTAGCCCTTAGGCTCGTTTCGGCCCAAGCCCATTAGGTCTTGGCCGAGATACATTGGCTATTTAAAGCCTCCCTTGTTATTGTTATTTCTTACGTTCAATTTAATTCAAGGTTTCAAGTCAAGTATTTATCCTCCTTCCCTTGATCGGACGTCAAAACCCTCTATCTTCGCATCCCCTTCACTCCGCTGCCGACGCTACGGCAAGTGCTTGATTCATGAAGCCAAGTCTTCCTTCGCATCTCCCTTAATCCGCAGTCGACGCTACGACACCAAAGACTTGTCTTTCAAGTCATCTATCCCTCATCAAATCGCTTCCGCCATCGCTTTCCATTCTTCCACCAATCGCTTCCATCGCCACCAACCCCGCGTTGTCGCCATCACTAGCTTTGCCTTGACACCCGTCATCACCTTCGCTATCACCGACGTCAACAACTCCGGCCGCCCATCATCGCGATCATCACCACCGCGTTCCACATCAGATTGATACGACAGAGTGACTTCCCAACCAAGACTAGATCCAAAGGTGTCACCTTTGACAATTTGGCTTGTCATCGGAGGCAAGAACACATCAACTGGTATCAGAGCCCAGCAGTCTTGTAAGTCACGAACTCAAGTTTGCATTTTGTACACAATTTTTTGACCCCCATCGTTTGCTTTCATAAATATCGCGAAAAACCAAAAAGTTACCATCTTTGCATCACCTATCGGTTTCTACAAGATAATATCTGGGCCGATTTGTTTTTCTTGTTCCCTAAGTTTTGGTGTGTTAGGTAATTTGTTATATTGCATGCTAGAATATTTTGTTTCCTTTTTTTTTTCATGCGTGGATAGAGTTTCCTTGTTTGCTAGAGTTTACTTTTTAGTTAAGTTAACCGAATTTCCTTATAAGATATAATATCAAATCTTATCTTCTCTCTCCTATCTCTAAGATCAAACTTGTGATATTCTTGTTACTTAGACCGATTTTATTTTTGTTTCCTTTTGCAAATCCGAAAAGATCAAAAGATAAGATCTCGGATATTAAAAAAAAAACAATATCGAAAAGATATTCAAAAAAAAAAGTTTCCAAAGTTAGGGAAAACCAAAATAAGGCAACCCTAACCCACTCTCGATCTAAGCTCATCTTCTCAACCTCTCCACCGTCTAGGTCAAGCTTCCTAAAAGGTACTTTCTTGCTTATTAGGTTGCTTTGTTTACCTTTGTTTTAGGGTTTCAATTTATTCTTGTTTGTTTGATTGCAACTTGCTTGATACACCATCTCTTGTCAAGCCAAGCCGCCCTCATGGCAAGCCCAAACTAGCCCTACCTACGTGAACTTTGTAACTTGACTAGTGATTTGCTTGGTTGTTGTTCTTTGTTGTCTTTTGGTTCGTTTTTACTCCCATGTCTGGCCGTCTTGTTATAGGTACCATGCCGATTGGACACAGTGAAGACGAACGCGACGTTGACAACATCAACCCCCAACATCCGCCGTTGGTGCAACAAGACCAACCACCTCTCGACCCCCCACAACACGAACCACTCCTTGAGTTGTCCAAGGAGCAACAATTGATTCATGCTCTTCGACAAGAGAATGCAGCCTTAAGAGCACAACAATGCGTGGTACCCATCGTGCAAACTCCAACTCCTCTGAGTGCCATGGACGCGCCGGCTCAACCTGGAGCCACCGACGCAGGTCCATCAAAGACAAGAGTCGACAAAGGCAAAGGAATCATGCCTTCGACATCTCATCATCAACCACAACTCAATCGTATGTAGAGTGTCATCGAGAGTCGCCAAGGCTTCGTTTCCCAATCGGACCGCTACGTGCCCAGAGCCACAACCGCTGGCTTCGACAACGACTCTGACTACGACCGCGACGCCGGGGACACTCAAGGTGAGTATTCTGAACCATACAACTTTGATGATCGCTATGCCTCTAGGAGAACCCAAAGACGCGTATCGGGCTCAGCACCACACGAAGGCCGCCCTGGACGAACCGAGCAAGCCGACACGATGCCAAGGAGACCCAGTCGCCGACCAAGTGGGCATACGCAACGCGATGAGACCAACTTGAGGACCCCAACTACCCAGCCACAGAGCCATGATGTCCGCAATCACCTTCGACACCAGAGTGTTCAAACGCCGCGTAACAGATCTGATGGCTACGCGTCGATCACACCAAATGTCCACGACGACTTCGACGAGTATGACGACGAAGAGATCGAGGACTCAGGTATGGTCAACCCTCATTTTTTTCACCCCCCTCTTGGAGATCCACTTGAATTGCAGGATTGCCCTTCAGATTGGATACCTCCACCGCGTCTCCAGCCCCAATGAGAACGCATTCGTGACATTGGCGGCGAGCGCCGCGATGTTATGCCAAGAGACATTCGACACGACAACTACGATGCGCAGCCGCGGAGATGTCAACGCGATGACGCCTACGTCCCCAGGGATGAGTATGTTCGCGAAGATCGCCAAGAACGAGATAGACGCTAGGTTGGACGCGATAGACCACATGGAGTGTGCGCCTTTGAGAACCCTCTCTACGACGCCGCGCCAAACAACGCATTCAACCAAGCACCTGCCCAGCCTCGATTCCAACGACACCAAGTCAAGGTAAAAATCGAGCATTTTTATGGTGAATACAACCCCTCTGTTTTTCTTGAATGGGTGCAGGCTATGGAGTACACACTTCGATATTGTCGCGTGCCCCCTGAGGAGCATGTCGACGTCGTGACACTTAATTTCCGAGGAGCCGCGCGAGTATGGTGGCATCGCTTTGAGGATGACTACGTCCGACGCCATAGGACAAGGGTCACGGAGTGGCACCAACTCGTGTACGTGATGACAAAGAAATATGTGCCTTCAGACTATAGGAATCAAATGCAACTGGAGATAGCCATGGCTCGCCAAGGGTCGATGTCTCCATTCGAGTTCTTTTCCAAGCTTGAAGACATGTATTACAAGGCCAACATCTCCGTTTCACCATCGACATTGAGGACGAAATTCTTGAGTGGCTTAAACACCAACATTCGTGATCAACTCGAGATTTTGCCCATCAAAGATTTGAACACCCTTACACATACGGCGATGCAAATTCATGCACAAATCTCTCGCCGGAAGTCTTACACTTATCCAAGTGGCCAACAAAGGTATTCTTCTAACCCTAGTGGATTACCTTATACTAATGTTCACCCTAGTGCCTCTCCCACAGCCGCGTCTAGCCAAGCAACCAAGGCGAAGCCTTCGACGCCGAGCACCGCGCCGCGCCAGACCGCGCCCAGACAACCCCCAGTGGGCACAGATCGCGCGCGACCTCGAATGCTACAAGTGTGGTGGACGAGGCCACTACAAGAAAGATTGCCCCAATGCTCGCAAGGTGTTGTTCTCCGCCGCCGCCGGCTACGAGTCCTGTGATGACGAGGAGGCCACACTTGATGCGATCGATGAAGGCAACACAGAAGAGGACGAAGATGCTTATGACTGCGAACCCGCTTCTCTCCACGCGGGCATACCATTGAGCTTGGTGACGCGTCGTCTCCTCACAGTCAAGGAAGCAAGCCTACGCGACCAAAGGGAGAATTTGTTCCACACAAGAGCTCTCGTCCAGACGGCTTCCTTGAGTGTCATTGTTGATGGAGGGTCATGTGCTAACATTGTCAATGAGAAGGTCGTGACACACTTCAAGTTGCCCACGACGCCTCATCCCCATCCTTATGCCCTCCAATGGATATCATCTAGTCCAAGTAACACAGTATCTCGCCAATGCTTAATTTCATTTTCCATAGGCCAATACTGTGATTCAGTTTTATGTGATGTCATTGCAATGGACGCCACCCATATTTTGCTTGGGCGCCCATGGCAATTTGACAGGCGCGTGCTCCACAATGGCTATTTGAACACTTATGTGTTCAATTCCCACGGGAAACACGTCACCTTGCATCCAATGTCTCCCCATGAGATCTTGCAGGACCAGATTGAACGCGATCGCCAGAAAGCCATAGAGACCGCGTCTACTAGGTCAAAAGAGTGTCTAGAGGCACTCCAGATGCCAAACTCTTCCAAAGCTGGCAAAATGTCGTCTCCGCCAGGCACTGATAAGAAGACGCATAACGCCATAGCTGGGACACCAAGTGCCCCACATAATTCGAGTAGCGCCTCGCCATCGACAAAGTTTGCCGCGCCGTTGCCGAAGACGTCTCCTTTGTAAGGAAGGTGTGAGCAACGCGTGCTTTTAGCCAGGCCCAGTGACCTCACTGCGTGTTTGACTGGCAAAGCTCCATGTTTTCTTCTTGTGCCAACTCCATGCATCCCTAAGTCGTCGAACACCGCGTCCGTGCCGCCAGTCATCGCGACCTTGCTCACCGCGTTCGATGATGTATTTCCTGATGAGTTGCCATAAGGTTTACCTCCACTGAGAGGCATTGAGCACCAGATTGACCTTGTACCAGGTGCTTCCTTGCCCAATCGCGCTGCATATAGAGCTGGTCCAGAAGAGACCAAAGAGCTACAACGCCAAGTGTAAGAATTGTTGGATCACGGCTACGTAAGGGAATCTCTCTCCCCTTGTGCTATGCCTGTGATCCTTGTGCCTAAGAAATATGGCACATGGAGAATGTGTGTTGACTGTCGCGCGATAAACCAGATCACCATCAAGTATCGGCATCCTATTCCACGCCTTGACGATATGCTTGATGAACTTCATGGCGCCACACTTTTCTCCAAGATAGATTTGAAGAGTGGTTATCACCAGATCATGATGAAAGAAGGTGATGAGTGGAAGACCGTGTTCAAGACAAAGTACGGGCTCTACGAGTGGCTTGTCATGCCATTTGGGCTCACAAATGCGCCCAACACCTTCATGCGCGTGATGAACCACGTCTTGAGGACATTCCTTGGCAAGTTTGTCGTCGTTTACTTCGATGACATCCTTGTGTATTCATGGAGTCTGGAAGAGCATGTTGACCACCTTCGCCTTGTGCTCGAATGCCTTCGACGTGAGAGCCTGTTTGCCAATCTGGCCAAGTGCAGTTTTTGCTCCGCGTCCACAAATTTTCTGGGCTACGTCATGAGTAGTGATGGTCTACGCGTCGACGAGGCAAAGATCGCGGCCATCAAAGAGTGGCCAACTCCGATGACACCGACACAGGTGCGAAGCTTTCTAGGCCTCGCAGGATTTTATAGGTGCTTTGTTCGAGACTTCTCTTCCATTGCCGTGCCATTACATGAGTTGACGAAGAAGGGAAGCACAATTGTCTAGCTTGAGTCCCACGAAGAGGCCTTCTCGGCCTTGAAGCGAGCCTTATGCAACGCGCCATTGCTCCAGCTCCCCGACTTCGCAAAGACATTAGAGGTGGAGTGCGATGCCTCAGACATAGGCATTGGTGGTATGCTACACCAAGAGAAGAGGCCCATTGCATATTTCAGTGAGAAGCTCACTGGGGCCACACTCAATTACCCCACCTACGACAAAGTGTTATATGCCTTAGTACACGTGCTGAAGACATGGAAACATTACCTTTGGCCGCGTGAATTTGTCATCCACAACGACCACGCAGCCTTGAGCAATTTGAAGAGCCAAGCCCATCTCAATCCCCGCCATGCGCGTTGGGTGGAATTTCTTGAGACATTTCCTTATGTCGTGGTCCACAAGAAGGGAAAGGAGAACATTGTCAATGACGCGTTATCTCACAGGTACGTTCTCTTGACTCATGTGCAAACTAAAGTTTTGGGTTTTGCTTTGATTAAAAAATTCTATGCTACTGATCCTTTCTTTGCACCTATTTTAGAGCATTGCATGAGATCGCATGAGATTGAGTCCTATTTCATTTCAGAGGGTTATTTATACAAGGCTAGTCGCCTTTGCATCCCTAGGTCGTCCATTAGGATCCTTTTGATTCAAGAAGCACACGAAAGTCGTGGACATTTTGGGATTATTAAGACATTGGCCGTGCTTCGAGAACAATTCTTTTGGCCTAAGATGGAGAGGAGGGCCATGCAGTATGCCTCACAGAAGAATTCTGGCCGCCGCCGCATCGTCTTTGCCCCCGAAGACCTTATCTGGGTGCATATGCGAAAGGAGAGATTCCCCGCGCGGCGCAAGCACAAATTGGCACCACGTGGAGATGGACCCTTCCGCGTGATCAAGGCCTTAGGGGAAAATGCATATCAACTCGAGCTCCCACCAGATTTTGGAGTCCACGTGTCCTTCAACGTCGCGGACTTGACACCATATGTTGAGCCTGAGTTTGATGATGGTGAAGCGGGGACGCTTCACAGCCAAGTGGGGGAGGGTGATGTGACCCTGCCTCCCATGACGGCCCAAGACGAGGAAAAAGCCATGAGCCTATGCTCAGAGGGCCCAGTGACAAGGTCTAGGTCCAAAGCCATCTAAGCCGCCGTCGCGTCACTTGTCGCACGCGCCGTTGCTGGCCAAGGAAGCCCAGAAGAAAACCCAAGACTTGTCGTCTTCTCCACCATCGACAATGAAACAACGCATTCTTCAGAGACAACATCGCGTGCACCCACTCGCGAGGCCATCGACCCATAGTTTCGAGACATTTTCTATATTTGGTATTTGCCGCTTTGTTTTAGATAGTTTCCTTTTATAGTCTTTCTATCTTTTAGGGTTTGTGCCTTTTGCATGCTTGCATGGGCTAGCCCTTAGGCTCGTTTCGGCCTAAGCCCATTAGGTCTTGGCCGAGATACATTGGCTATTTAAAGCCTCCCTTGTTATTGTTATTTCTTATGTTCAATTTAATTGAAAACCCTCTATCTTCGCATCCCCTTCACTCCGCCACCGACGCTATGGCAAGTGCTTGATTCATCAAGCCAAGTCTTCCTTTGCATCTCCCTTCCTCCGCAGTCGACGCTACGACACCAAAGACTTGTCTTTCAAGTCATCTATCCGTCATCAAATCGCTTTCGCCATCGCTTTCCATTCCTCCACCAATCGCTTCCATCGCCACCAACCCTGCATTGTCTCCATCGCTAGCTTCGCCTTGACAACTGTCATCACCTTCGCTATCACCGACGTCAACAACTCCGACCGCCCATCATCGCGATCATCACCACCGCGTTCCACAACAGATTGATACGACAGAGTGACTTCCCAACCAAGACTAGATCCAAAGGTGTCACCTTTGACAATTTGGCTTGTCATCGGAGGCAAGAACACATCAGCTGGCCTTGGAGCCGGTAGTGGACCACATCCAAAGCCTCGGCCGGGTTTAGGTCTCCTTGGCATCATAGGCAGCACCGGGCTCCTTGGGTTGTAGTATTCCGCCTGAGGTGGGTGGTAATCTCTACCTCCATAATCTGCATTGCTAGTTCACAAAAGAGGAATGGAAGGCACACTTGAAGAGACAATAATTTCATAGTGCATACTTTGAACCTCTCGTGGCAAACCATGGCCTTCTCTAAGTGTGGAGGTGATGGACTCATGAGAAATATGATGCTCGGGCAAGGATAGCTGAGAGAACTCTTGTGAGACACCTCCTTGAGCGACTCCATGTTGGCCACCGACGGCTGCGTAGGAGTGGTGGGAAGTGCCTACATCCTGGCCTCCACTCAATCGGGCACTCTCGTGAACTTGCTCCAATTTCTCCTCCATGCTCCTCATAAAAGCCAATTGTTCTTCTCGCATGGTTTGGAGTTGTTGGTTCACTTTTGCATCCGTGTCCTCTTTGTTGGTTTTTCCGTGGCTGGTCTCTCTTCTTGAGCAAGGCACTTATCCTTGTTATGAGCATCCATGGAACTTGATCTGGTCATAGAAACAATTACGACCAGCC
The DNA here is from genome assembly GCA_027886185.1 of Rheum nobile. NCBI lineage: Eukaryota > Viridiplantae > Streptophyta > Magnoliopsida > Caryophyllales > Polygonaceae > Rheum > Rheum nobile. Next base: position 18,557,346 of record WOAB01000485.1, read on the forward strand.
AGGGAAAAACCTCCAAAAAAACCAATGCTAATCACGGGACCCAAACTAGCAAGGAGCTCTGGACCTTGGTTCAAGGACAAGAAAAATCCAGCAAGCAATACTCCTAAGGGATGGCGTGGGTTCACTAGACTCAACAAAGAAACAAGCAAACAACAAGCAACACACGTCTCGGAGTGTGGGAAACCGGTCCTTCCTTAGGTGCACCCAGACCAAGTCGCCTGGCTCGAAGAGCACTTCTTTGCGCCCCTTGTCGGCTTGCCTATTGTATTGCAATGCCCTCTTCTCAAGTTGCAACCTAGTAGCTTCGTGCAACTCCTTGATCGTCTTGGCTTTTTTAGCTCCCTCCTCGATCTCTTGATCTTTGATGGCATAAGGCATAAGCTCGAGTGGTGTTTTGGGGTTGAGACCATAAACCACTTCAAAGGGAGTGCGCTTGGTGGCTGAATGGACTGAGCGATTGTAAGCAAATTCAATGAAAGCGAGGCTCTCCTCCCACCTGCGCAAGTTAGTTGCCAACATAGATCTAAGTAAAGCACCAAGAGTTTGGTTCACTACCTCGGTTTGTCCATCCGTTTGAGGATGACAAGTGGTGGAGAAAAGAAGCTTGGTTCCATGATTGGCCCATAGCGTCTTCCAGAAGTAGCTAAGGAACTTCACATCCCTATCTGAAACAAAAGATCTAGGAACTACATGCAGTCTCACAACTTGATCAAAGAAAAGGTTAGCAATATGAGATGCATCATCAGTTTTATGGCATGCAATGAAATGTGCCATCCTGGAGAACCTATCTACCACAAAAAAGATGGAGTCCCTCCCTCTCTTAGACCTAGGTAAGCCTAAAACAAAGCTCATAGAGATATCCTCCCAAGGTAACCGAGGTATGGTTAAGGGTGTGTACAAACCGTAGGGTTGGCTCCTCGACTTGGCTCGCAAAAAAGTAACACATGCAACACAAAACTTCTCTACGTCCTTATGCATGCGAGGCCAATAAAAATGTTCTTTCAAAGTATGCAATGTCTTGAGAACCCCAAAATGTCCCATTAACCCCCCCCCCATGAGCTTCATGCACTAACGATCTCCTAGTGAACCCCTTGGTATGCAAAGCTTATGACCCTTAAATAAGAACCCCTCATGCACATAATATTGATCCTTGCTACCCTTAGTCAAACATTCAGCAAATAATTCACAAAAATCAGCATCACATGCATATAGTTCTTTCATGAAAGAAAAGCCAAGTAATCTAGCATCCAAAAGTGTTAGAATGGAATACCTCCGAGAGAGTGCATTAGCTACCACATTGTCCTTTCCCTTCTTGTGCTTGATTACATAAGGGAAAGATTCAATAAACTCGACCCATTTGGCATGTCTCTTGTTGAGCTTGCTTTGCCCCTTTAAGTACTTCAATGCCTCATGGTCGGAGTCGATCACAAACTCTTTTGGCAACAAGTAGCGTTGCCACACTTTGAGCGCACAGACAAGAGCCACCAATTCCTTGTCATAGGTGGGGTAATTCAGCTCAGCCCCACCTAGCTTCTTACTGAAATAAGTAATTGGCTTGCCCTCTTGCATGAGCACGCCACCTAAACCTATGCCCGATGCATCACACTCAATCTCAAACGTTTTGTCAAAGTTTGGCAAAGAGAGTAGTGGTGCATTAGTGAGCTTAGATTTAAGAGTGGAAAAAGCGGCCTCTTGAGTGTTTCCCCACGTGAAGGTCATACCCTTCTTCGTGAGTTCGATGAGAAGAGTATCCAAGGTGCTAAAGTCTCTCACGAACCGACGATAGAAGCCAGCTAGGCCAAGGAAGCTCTGGACTTGTGTCATAGTAGTAGGTGTAGGCCATTGATGAATAGCCTTCACCTTCTCCTTATCCACTCTCAAGCCATCTTTGCATACTACATATACATGAAATACCACATGATCCGAGCAAAAGTGGCACTTCTTGAAGTTAGCATACAACTTCTCTTTCCTTAGGACCTCAAGGACCTTTCTAAGATGACCAACATGCTTATTAAGGTCATGGCTGTATACTAAGATGTCATCAAAGTATACGACCACAAACTTACCTAGAAATGGCCTTAGAACATGGTTCATAAGCCTCATGAATGTACTAGGAGCGTTGGTTAGACCAAAGGGAATTGCCATCCATTCGTATAAGCCATACTTTGTTTTGAAGGCTGTTTTCCACTCATCTCCTTGCATACGAATCTGATGGTAACCACTCTTCAGGTCAATCGTAGAAAAGACACTTGCACCATGCAACTTGTCAAGCATGTCATCTAGCCTAGGAATAGGGTGGCGGTACTTGATACTAATGTTGTTGATTTCTCGACAATCAACACACATTCTCCAAGTGCCATCCTTATTAGGCACTAGAATGACCGGGACTGCACAAGGGGTAAGACTTTCCCTCACATAGCCCTTGTCAAGAAAGTCTCACACTTGACGTTGCAACTCCTTAGTCTCTACGGGGTTGACCCTATAGGCAGCCCGATTAGGTAGTGTTGCCCCCGGTATGAAATCAATTTGATTCTCAATACCTCTCACCGGCGGCAACCCACTCGGGACTTTATCTTGGAAGAGATCAGCGAACTTTTCCAAGAGGTGAGCCACGGCCTTAGGGAGTTGTTCAAGGTCCGATGAGGTAAATAAGCTCGAATGACTTCCTTAGACTTAGCTAAGAGCAAGTGATTAGAAGCACCTTGGTTGCTACCAATGGCTAGCTTTTTCCCCTTAGTTTGCTCACTTGCCTTCCTTTGCTCCCTAGCCATATGATCGGCTATAATCTCATGGGGAGCTAAAGGGTGTAGGGTGATCCTCTTTCCATTCATCAAGAAAGTATACTCATTGGACACTCCTTGATGAACAACACCCTGATCAAACTGCCAAGGTCTTCCTAAGAGGAGATGACATGCGGTCATGGGCAAAACATCACACACAACCTCATCCACATATCCTCCTATGGAAAACTGAATGGTGGCTTGGTCCTTGACCTTAAGGGGAGTGTTTGAATTCAGCCAACAAAGTGTGTAGGGTTGCGGATGAGGAGTGGTCAATAGATTGAATCTACTCACCACTTCTTGATCGATTATGCTGCATCAAGAGCCACCATCAATGATGACACTACACACTTTCCCCCTAATAGTGCACCTAGTGTGAAAGATCGTTTCACGCTGGGTAGGCACATTATGACTCTCCGAGGCGATCAATGCTTTCTTGACCACAAAGCACTCACCCTCGTCTACCACGACATGAAGCTCCTCGGCCTCTTCTTCCCTATCCTCAACAACTTCTCCTTGACACTCATCCTCAGACTCGTAGTCTCCTAGAGTGTTAAGGAGAACTTGCTTCTTGTCAGGGCAATCCCGGGCCATATGTCATCTCCCCAGACACTTAAAACACTTGAGGTACCTAGTTCGTCCCTCCCCCCCTTGGGGCTGCGGTGGAGGTCGAACTGGAGCATCTTTCCTAGGCTGATTTTGGGGATCATGCCTTGGTTCTTAGCGTCTCGGAGTGGCTTGGGATGGGATTCCATTGTTTGAGGTCCAAGACCGTGTTCTTGAAACTTGAGGGCGACTTGGAGGAAGGTTCTTATACACATGGTCATTGTAATGAAGAACCTCTTCAATGGGCGTCCCTCGGATAAAGTGTTGCATGTTCACCACAGCCCTAAGGTCCGGGTTCAAACAATTGATAAACTTGGAAATATTATAACCCTTGGGGAATTTAAGTCCAGATCTAAAGACCAAGGGCCTTAGCTCTTTATAAAACTCATCTAGGGTCTTACTTCCTTGTCTCAATTTCTCAAGCCGAGCATGGACCCTCTCATTGTAATCATCCGGTACAAACCGGTTTTTTAGGGCAACCTTGAGCTCGTCCTAAGTCCTAATTTGGGGATAGCCTCTACAGGTCCTATCCTCCTTATCCTCCAGCCACCAATGGTAAGAAAAATCCACAAACTTAATTGAGGCTATAACTACTCGTTGAGCATCCAAGTAGTTATAGAACTCACAGATTTGTTCGGTCTTTTGCTCCCAATCTAAATAAGTCTCTACCTCACATGTACCTCTAAATGGTTGAATTTTAAGTTTGATTCCATGATGGTGGGGCCGGCCATATTGCTCTCCATATTCCTTATCATACGGCACCCTTAGAGCTTGAAAGGTTGGCCTTGGAGCCGATAGTGGACCACGGCCAAAGCCTCGGACGGATTTAGGTCTCCTTGGCATCATAGGTGGCACCGGGCTCCTTGAGTTGTAGTATTCGGCCTGAGGTGGGTGGTAATCTCTTCCTCCATAATCTGCATTGTTAGCTCGCAAAAGAGGAATAGAAGGCACACTTGAAGAGACAAGAATTTCGGAGTGCATACGTTGACCCTCTCCTGGAAAACCATGGCCTTTTCTAAGTGTAGAGGTGATGGACGCATGAGAAATATGATGCTCGGGCAAGGATAGCCGAGAGAACTCTTGTGAGACACCTCCTTGAGCGACTCCATGTTGGCCACCGACGGCTGGGTAGGAGTGGTGGGAAGTGCCTACATCCTGGCCTCCACTCAATCGGGCATTCTCGTGAACTTGCTCCAATTTCTCCTCCATGCTCCTCATAAAAGCCAATTGTTCTTCTCGCATGGTTTGGAGTTGTTGGTCCACTTTTGCATCCGTGTCCTATTTGTTGGTCTGGATGGCTTGTAGTAGAGTATCCAAAGTGATGGGGACTATGGCTGGTCTCTCTTCTTGAGCAAGGCCCTTATCCTTGTTATGAGCATCCATGGAACTTGATCTGGTCATAGAAACAACAAAGAGCAGCCAAGCAAAAACCTCCAAAAAAACCAATGCTAATCACGGGACCCAAGCTAGCAAGGAGCTCTGGACCTTGGTTCAAGGACAAGAAAAATCCCGCAAGCAATACTCCTAAGGGCTGGCATGGGTTCACTAGACTCAACAAAGAAACAAGCAAACAACAAGCAACACACGACTCGGAGTGTGGGAAACCGGTCCTTCCTTAGATGCACCCAGACCAAGTCGCCTGGCTCGAAGAGCACTTCTTTGCGCCCCTTGTCGGTTTGCCTCTTGTATTGCAATGCCCTCTTCTCAAGTTGCAACCTAGTAGCTTCGTGCAACTCCTTGATCGTCTTGGGTTTTTCAGCTCCATCCTTGCTCTCTTGATCTTTGATGGCATATGGCATAAGCTCGAGTGGTGTTTTGGGGTTGAGACCATAAACCACTTCAAAGGGAGTGCGCTTGGTGGCTGAATAAACCGAGCGATTGTAAGCAAATTCAATGAAAGCGAGGCTCTCCTCCCACCTGCGCAAGTTAGTTGCCAACATAGATCTAAGTAAAGCACCAAGAGTTCGGTTCACTACCTCGGTTTGTCCATCCGTTTGAGGATGACAAGTGGTGGAGAAAAGAAGCTTGGTTCCAAGCTTGGCCCAGAGCGTCTTCAAGAAGTAGCTAAGGAACTTCACATCCCTATCTGAAACAATAGATCTAGGAACTCCATGCAGTCTCACAACTTGATCAAAGAAAAGGTTAGCAATATGAGATGCATCATCAGTTTTATGGCATGCAATGAAATGTGCCATCTTGGAGAACCTATCTACCACAACAAAGATGGAGTCCCTCCCTCTCTTAGACCTAGGTAAGCCTAAAACAAAGCCCATAGAGATATCCTTCCAAGGTAACCGAGGTATTGGTAAGGGTGTGTACAAACCGTGGGGTTGGCTCCTCGACTTGGCGCGCAAGCAAGTAACACATGTAAAACAAAACTTCTCTACGTCCTTATGCATGCGAGGCCAACAAAAATGGTCTTTCAAAGTATGCAATGTCTTGAGAACCCCAAAATGTCCCATTAACCCTCCCCCATGAGCTTCATGCACTAACAATCTCCTAGTAGAACCCCTTGGTATGCAAAGCTTATGACCCTTAAATAAGAACCCCTCATTCAGCAAATAATTCACAAAAATCAGCATCACATGCATATAGTTCTTTCATGCAAAAAAAGCCAAGTATACTAGCATCAAAAATGTTAGAATGGAATACCTCCGGGAGAGTGCATTAGCTACCACATTGCCCTTTCCCTTCTTGTGCTTGATCACATAAGGGAAAGATTCAATAAACTCGACCCATTTGACATGTCTCTTGTTGAGCTTGCTTTGCCCCTTTAAGTACTTCAATGCCTCATGGTCGGAGTGGATCACAAACTCCTTTGGCAACAATTAGTGTTCCCACACTTTGAGCGCACGGACAAGAGCCAACAATTCCTTGTCATAGGTGGGGTAATTCAACTCAGCCCCACCTAGCTTCTTACTGAAATAAGTAATTGGCTTGCCCTCTTGTATGAGCACGCCGCCTAAACCTATGCCCGATGCATCACACTCAATCTCAAACATTTTGTCAAATTTTGGCAAAGAGAGTAGTGGTGCATTAGTGAGCTTAGATTTAAGTGTGGCAAAAGCGGCCTCTTGAGTGTTTCCCCACGTGAAGGTCCCACCGTTCTTCGTGAGTTCGGTGTGAGGAGTATCCAAGGTGCTAAAGTCTCTCACGAACCGACGATAGAAGCCAGCTAGGCCAAGGAAGCTGCGGACTTGAGTCATAGTAGTAGGTGTAGGCCATTCATGAATAGCCTTCACCTTCTCCTTATCAACTCTCAAGCCATCTTTGCATACTACATATCCAAGAAATACCACATGATCCGAGTAAAAGTGGAACTTCTTGAAGTTAGCATACAACTTCTCTTTCCTTAGGACCTCAAGGACCTTTCTAAGATGACCAACATGCTCATTAAGGTCATGGCTGTATACTAAGATGTCATCAAAGTACACGACTGCAAACTTACCTAGAAATGGCCTTAGAACATGGTTTATAAGCCTCATGAATGTACTAGGAGCGTTGGTTAGACCAAAGGGCATTACCATCAATTCGTATAAGCCATACTTTGTTTTGAAGGCTGTTTTCCACTCATCTCCTTCTTGCATACGAATCAGATGGTAACCACTCTTCAGGTCTATCTTAGAAAAGACACTTGCAACATGCAACTCGTCAAGCATGTCATCTAGCCTAGGAATAGGGTGGCGGTACTTGATAGTAATGTTGTTGATTGACCGACAATCAACACACATTCTCCAAGTGCCATACTTATTAGGCACTAGAATGGCCGAGACTGCACAAGGGCTAAGACTTTCCCTCACATAGCCCTTGTCAAGCAAGTCTTGAACTTGACGCTACAACTCCTTAGTCTCTGCGGGGTAGACCCTATAGGCATCCCGGTTAGGTAGTGTTGCCCCCGGTATGAAATCAATTTGATTCTCAATACCTCTCACCGGCGGCAACCCACTCGGGACTTTATCTTGGAAGAGATCGGCGAACTCTTCCAAGAGGTGAGCCACGGCCTTAGGGAGTTGTTCAATGTCCGATGAGGTAAACAAGGTGTCTTTACACATGAGTAGAAAACACACCTCGCCCTCATTGATAGCTCGAATGACTTCCTTAGACTTAGCTAAGAGCAAGTGATTAGAAGCACCTTGGTTGCTACCAATGGCTAGCTTTTTGCCCTTAGTTTGCTCACTTGCCTTCCTTTACTCACTAGCCATATGATCGGCCATAATCTCATGGGGAGCTAAAGGGTGTAGGGTGATCCTCTTTCCATTCATCAAGAAAGTATACTCATTGGACACTCCTTGATGAACAACACCCCGATCAAACTGCCAAGGTCTTCCTAAGAGGAGATGACATGCGGTCATGGGCAAAACATCATACACAACCTCATCCACATATCCTCCTATGGAAAACTGAATGGTGGCTTGGTCCTTGACCTTAAGGGGAGTGTTTGAATTCAGCCAACAAAGTATGTAGGGTTGCGGATGAGGAGTGGTCAATATATTGAATCTACTCACCACTTCTGATCGATTATGCTGCAATAAGAGCCACCATCAATGATGACACTACACACTTTCCCCCTAATAGTGCACCTAGTGTGAAAGATCGTTTCACGCTGGGTAGGCACATTAGGACTCTCTGAGGCGATCAATGCTTTCTTGACCACAAAGCACTCACCCTCGTCTTCCACGACATTAAGCTCCTTGGCCTTTTCTTCGCTATCCTCAACAACTTCTCCTTGACACTCATCCTCGGACTCGTAGTCCCCTAGAGTGTTAAGAAGAACTTGCTTCTTGGTAGGGCAATCCCGGGCCATATGTCCTCTCCCCAGACACTTAAAACACTTGAGGTATCTAGTTCGTCCCTCCCCCCCTTGGGGCTGCAGTGGAGGTCGAACTGGAGCATCCTTCCTAGGCTGATTTTGGGGATCATGCCTTGGTTCTAAGCGTCTCGGAGTGGCTTGGGATGGGATGTCATTGTTTGAGGTCCAAGACCGTGTTCTTGCAACTTGGGGGCGCCTTGGAGGAAGGTTCTTATACACATGGTAATTGTAATGCATAACCTCTTCAATGGGCGTCCCTCGGATGAAGTGTTGCATGTTCACCACAACCCTAATGTCCGGGTTCAAACAATTGATAAACATGGAAATATTATAACCCTTGGGGAATTTAAGTCCAGATCTAAAGAATAAGGTCCTTAGCTCTTTATAAAACTCATCTGGGGTCTTACTTCCTTGTCTCAATTGCTCAAGCCGAGCATGGACCCTCTCATTGTAATCATCCGGTGCAAACCGGTTTTTTCGGGCAGCCTTGAGCTCGTCCCAAGTCATAATTTCGGGATAGCCTCTATAGGTCCTATCCTCCTTATCCTCCAGCCACCAATGGTAAGCAAAATCCACAAACTTAATTGAGGCTATAGCTACTCGTTGAGCATCCAAGTATTTATAGAACTCACAGATTTGTTCGGTCTTTTGCTCCCAATCTAAATAAGTCTATACCTCACATGTACCTCCAAATGGTTGAACTTCAAGTTTGATTCCATGATGGTGGGGCCGGACATATTGCTCTCCATATTCCTCCAAAAGAGTTAGAATGGAATACCTCCGGGAGAGTGCATTAGCTACCAGATTGTCCTTTCCCTTCTTGTGCTTGATCACATAAGGGAAAGATTCAATAAACTCGACCCATTTGTCATGTCTCTTATTGAGCTTGCTTTGCCCCTTTAAGTACTTCAATGCCTCATGGTCGGAGTGGATCACAAACTCCTTTGGCAACAAGTAGTGTTGCCACACTTTAAGCGCACGGACAAGAGCCAACAATTCCTTGTCATAGGTGGGGTAATTCAGCTCAGCCCCACCTAGCTTCTTACTGAAATAAGTAATTGGCTTGCCCTCATGCATGAGCACGCCGCCTAAACCTATGCCCGATGCATCACACTCAATCTCAAACATTTTGTCAAATTTTGGCAAAGAGAGTAGTGGTGCATTAGTGAGCTTAGATTTAAGTGTGGCAAAAGCGGCCTCTTGAGTGTTTCCCCACGTGAAGGTCATACCCTTCTTCGTGAGTTCGGTGTGAGGAGTATCCAAGGTGCTAAAGTCTCTCACGAACCGACGATAGAAGCCAGCTAGGCCAAGGAAGCTACGGACTTGAGTCATAGTAGTAGGTGTAGGCCATTCATGAATAGCCTTCACCTTCTCCTTATCAACTCTCAAGCCATCTTTGCATACTACATATCCAAGAAATACCACATGATCCGAGGAAAAGTGGAACTTCTTGAAGTTAGCATACAACTTCTCTTTCCTTAGGACCTCAAGGACCTTTCTAAGATGACCAACATGCTTATTAAGGTCATGGCTGTATACTAAGATGTCATCAAAGTACACGACTGCAAACTTACCTAGAAATGGCCTTAGGACATGGTTCATAAGCCTCATGAATGTACTAGGAGCGTTGGTTAGACCAAAGGGCATTACCATCCATTCGTATAAGCCATACTTTGTTTTGAAGGCTATTTTCCACTCATCTCATTCTTGCATACGAATATGATGGTAACCACTCTTCAGGTCTATCTTAGAAAATACACTTGTACCATGCAACTCGTCAAGCATGTCATCTAGCCTAGGAATAGGGTGGTGGTACTTGATAGTAATGTTGTTGATTGCTCGACAATCAACACACATTCTCCAAGTTCCATCCTTATTAGGCACTAGAATGACCGAGACTGCACAAGGGCTAAGACTTTCCCTCACATAGCCCTTGTCAAGCAAGTCTTGAACTTGATGTTACAACTCCTTAGTCTCTGCGGGGTAGACCCTATAGGTAGCCTGGTTAGGTAGTGTTGCCCCCAGTATGAAATCAATTTGATGCTCAATACCTCTCATCGGCGGCAACCCACTCGGAACTTTATCTTGGAAGAGATCGGCGAACTCTTCCAAGAGGTGAGCCACGGCTTTAGGAAGTTGTTCAATGTCTGATGAGGTAAACAAGGTGTCTTTACACATGAGTAGAAAACACACCTCGCCCTCATTGATAGCTCGAATGACTTCCTTAGACTTAGCTAAGAGCAAGTGATTAGAAGCACCTTGGTTCCTACCAATGGCTAGCATTTTGCCCTTAGTTTGCTCACTTGCCTTCCTTTGCTCCCTAGCCATATGATCGGCCATAATCTCATGGGGAGCTAAAGGGTGTAGGGTGATCCTCTTTCCATTCATCAAGAAAGTATACTCATTGGACACTCCTTGATGAACTACACCCCGATCAAACTGCCAAGGTCTTCCTAAAAGGAGATGACATGAGGTCATGGGCAAAACATCACACACAACCTCATCCACATATCCTCCTATGGAAAACTGAATGGTGGCTTGGTCCTTGACCTTAAGGGGAGTGTTTGAATTCGGCCAACAAAGTGTGTAGGGTTGCGGATGAGGAGTGGTCAATAGATTGAATCTACTCACTACTTCTTGATCGATTATGTTGCAACAAGAGCCACCATCAATGATGACACTACACACTTTCCCCCTAATAGTGCACCTAGTGTGAAAGATCGTTTCACGCTGGGTAGGCACATTAGGACTCTCCGAGGCGATCAATGATTTCTTGACCACAAAGCACTCACCCTCGTCTGCTACGAAATGAAGCTCCTCGGCCTCTTCTTCCCTATCCTCAACAACTTCTCCTTGACACTCATCCTCAGACTCGTAGTCCCCTAGAGTGTTAAGAAGAACTTGCTTCTTGGTATGGCAATCCCGGGCCATATGTCCGCTCCCCAAGCACTTAAAACACTTGAGGTACCTAGTTCGTCCCTCCCCCCCTTGGGGCTACGGTGGAGGTCGAACTAGAGCATCCTTCCTAGGCTGATTTTGGGGATCATGCCTTGGTTCTAAGCGTCTCGGAGTGGCTTGGGATGGGCTGCCCTTATTTGAGGTCTAAGACCGTGTTCTTGCAACTTGGGGGCGCCTTGGAGGAAGGTTCTTATACACATGGTTAGTGTAATGAAGAACCTCTTCAATGGGCGTCCCTCGGATAAAGTGTTGCATGTTCACCATAGCCCTAAGGTCCGGGTTCAAACAATTGATAAACTTGGAAATATTATAACCCTTGGGGAATTAAGTCCAGATCTAAAGACCAAGGTCCTTAGCTCTTTATAAAACTCATCTGGGGTCTTACTTCCTTGTCTCAATTGCTCCAGTCGAGCATGGACCCTCTCATTGTTATCATCCGATACAAACCGTTTTTTTAGGGCATCCTTGAGCTCGTCCCAAGTTCTAATTTGGGAATAGCCTCTATAGGTCCTATCCTCCTTATCCTCCTACCACCAATGGTAAGCAAAATCCACAAACTTAATTGAGGCTATAGCTACTCGTTGAGCATCCAAGTAGTTATAGAACTCACAGATTTGTTCGGTCTTTTGCTCCCAATCGAAATAAGTCTCTACCTCACATGTACCTCCAAATGGTTGAACTTCAAGTTTGATTCCATGATGGTGGGACCGGCCATATTGCTCTCCATATTCCTCATCATACGGAACCCTTTGAGCTCGAAAGGCTGGCCTTGGAGTCGATAGTGGACCATGGCCAAAGCCTCGGCCGGGTTGAGGTCTCATTGGCATCATAGGTTGCACCGGGCTCCTTGGGTTGTAGTATTCGGCCTGAGGTGGGTGGTAATCTCTTCCTCCATAATCTGTATTGTTAGCTCGCAAAAGAGGAGTGGAAGGCACACTTGAAGAGACAAGAATTTCGGAGTGCATACCTTGACGCTCTCCTGGCAAACCATGGCTTTCTCTAAGTGTGGAGGTGATGGACTCATGAGAAATATGATGCTCGGGCAAGGATAGCCGAGAGAACTCTTGTGAGACACCTCCTTGAGCGACTCCATGTTGGCCACCGACGACTGCGTAGGAGTGGTGGGAAGTGCCTACATCCTGGCCTCCACTCAATCGGGCACTCTCGTGAACTTGCTCCAATTTCTCCTCCATGCTCCTCATAAAATCCAATTGTTCTTCTCGCATGGTTTGGAGTTGTTGGTTCACTTTTGCATCCGTGTCCTCTTTGTTGGTCCGGATGGCTTGTAGGAGAGTATCCAAAGTGATGGGGACTTCGGTTGGTCTCTCTTCTTGAGCAAGGCCCTTATCCTTGTTATGAGCATCCATGGAACTTGATATGGTCATAGAAACAACAAAGAGAAGCTAGGCAAAAACCTCCAAAAAAACCAATGCTAATCACGGGAACCAAGCTAGCAAGGAGCTCTTGACCTTGGTTCAAGGAAAAGAAAAATCCAGCAAGCAATCCTCCTAAGGGTTGGCATGGGTTCATTAGAGACAACAAAGAAACAAGCAAACAACAAGCAACACACGACTCAGAGTGTGGGAAACCGGTCCTTCCTTAGGTGCACCCAGACCAAGTCGCCTGGCTCAAAGAGCACTTCTTTGCGCCCCTTGTCGGCTTGCCTCTTGTATTGCAATGCCCTCTTCTCAAGTTGCAACCTAGTAGCTTCGTGCAACTCCTTGATCGTCTTGGCGTTTTTAGCTCCCTCCTTGCTCTCCTGATCTTTGATGGCATATGGCATAAGCTCGAGTGGTGTTTTGGGGTTGAGACCATAAACCACTTCAAAGGGAGTGCGCTTGGTGGATGAATAAACCGAGCGATTGTAAGCAAATTCAATGAAAGCGAGGCTCTCCTCCCACCTGCGCAAGTTAGTTGCCAACATAGATCTAAGTAAAGCACCAAGAGTTCGGTTCACTACCTCGGTTTGTCCATCCGTTTGATGATGACAAGTGGTGGAGAAAAGAAGCTTGGTTCCAAGCTTGGCCCATAGCGTCCTCAAGAAGTAGCTAAGGAACTTCACATCCCTATATGAAACAATAGATCTAGGAACTCCATGCAGTCTCACAACTTGATCAAAGAAAAGGTTAGCAATATGAGATGCATCATCAATTTTATGGCATGCAATGAAATGTGCCATCTTGGAGAACCTATCTACCACAACAAATATGGAGTCCCTCCCTCTCTTAGACCTAGGTAAGCCTAAAACAAAGCCCATAGAGATATACTCCCAAGGTAACCAAGGTATGGGTAAGGGTGTGTACAAACCGTGGGGTTGGCTCCTCGACTTGTCGCGCAAGCAAGTAACACATGCAACACAAAACTTCTCTACGTCCTTATGCATGCGAGGCCAATAAAAATGTTCTTTCAAAGTATGCAATGTCTTGAGAACCCCAAAATGTCCCATTAACCCTCCCCCATGAGCTTCATGCACTAACAATCTCCTAGTAGAACCCCTTGGTATGCAAAGCTTATGACCCTTAAATAAGAACCCCTCATGCACATAATATTGATCCTTACTACCCTTAGTCAAACATTCAGCAAATAATTCACAAAAATCAGCATCACAGGCATATAGTTCTTTCATGAAAGAAAAGCCAAGTAATTTAGCATCCAAAAGAGTTAGAATGGAATACCTCCGGGAGAGTGCATTAGTTACCACATTGTCCTTTCCCTTCTTGTGCTTGATCACATAGGGGAAAGTGTTGGATCGTTAGAGTTACGTCTGAGGGAACAAAGGCTTTGTTCCCACAGAAGGCACAGCGGATTAAAACCAGCAAGAAAGATAACGAACAAACTCACGATGTATAGTGGAAACCATAATTAGAAAAACTAGCTTCTCAAGGAAAAACCACTACCTTCAAGCTTCCGCTTGAGAGGATTTTGAAGCGTGTACTTGTCTTATTGATTTCTTGTTCGATTACACTTGTATCATGGACTTCGACCTCTAAACAACCAGCTAGACTCGAAGCCTCTTCTACAACGATGAATCAAACTCAACCCTCAAAGACTCATACACACTTCACTCTCTTTGTTTTCTCTTCTTCTCCTTTTTCGTCGTTCTTTGTCGTAGTTAGAAATGAATCCTCATTTCACCTAAATACAAATTCGGCTAAACCCTAATCAAACAAGATAAGATTATTCTAAAAACGGATTTCTGGAAGATAGGATCTTTTATGTGAAGAGTAATATCCTAAACGATCATATTGATTAAGGAAGGAATTCCTTAATTAATCTAATCGGAAAGGATATCAAACTTCTCTCTCCAATTTCTTATCTAAGGAAAGATTCCTAGGATAACATAAATCGGGCTTTTCTCTCTCCGTATCTTCTCAATCCGGCTTGATCCTTGGAGCCTAAGTATTCAATCCTTTACCGCGTGCGTTACATGATTTGTTTCCATAATTCAGCACGCTGAATTTCTTCTTTCCTTTTGCAGCCTTGATCTGGTCCGTCACATCAGTTCCTTGAGAGGTAACAAAGCACTTGACATGACTTTGTTCTCTCTGAGATCCTTTGCTGCAAAGCTCCCTGGAATAACTTTCCTTGTTCCTGAAACACTTGGTACACATATTAGTTGAGTGTTTGTTACCATCAAAACCTAAGGAATTCAACAAATTCCCCCTTTTTGATGGTGACAAACACCCTTAACAAGAAAGCATATACCAACTAGAAAAAGACAAATATGACATGAAAGTTTCCCACTAAGACACAGTTAGTTCCCCCTTAGTTCAGCAATACGTTTTACCTATTTTGTTCCCCCTCAACCAATGCTACCTGTCATATTCCCCCTTTTGGCATCATCAAAAACATCAGTAAAGATTTAGAGAGGAAAAATTCAAGGCCAGATAAACATAAACACCCCTAGTCATTAATTAAAAAAAGAACTTAAAAATATGCAAAGACAGCCAAAACATGCAAAACAACTAAACACAGTCATTAAGCCACACAGGGCACACAAGTCAGAGAGAAATAAAAACAACTAAGGAGGATAGATGAGCAAGGGAACAAAAGAGTGGGTGGATGGCAGGTAAACGGTTAGGCATCACTATGACCAGCCGATGGAGCTGATGCGTGATGAGAGATAAGCGCGCGTACGTCTGCCAAGAGAAGTGTCTGCTGAGCAGCCAAATCCTGCACTGCCTGGCAAAGACTTCTCAGATCCTTCCCCAGAGTTGATTTCTCATTCAGTTCCCCCTCAGAACTGTCCGCCTCAGAATCTTCCAGAGTCTCAGAAACAGCCGGAACACTTTCCACTTTCACCCAGCCTTTGTCACCTTGAAGAACAAACTTCATCTTGTACAGATTACTAACATCGAAGGGGCGGGAGAAGACACTCGATTCCGCCGAAGAGTTGTAGACTTTATGGTACTCAAGAATCTTTTTGACAACTCGAGGGAACGGAAGGGCGTGCTGGTCTGTGTTCCTGGCATGAGACATGTGCTTCATCATAATCCTAGGGAGGCAAATGGGTTCCTTCTTCAATAGCGTAGATAGGAGGACAATATCCAAAATCAGCAGTCGGTTCATTTTCTGTCCCCTGGGCGTTATGTTGCTGATCAAGATGTGGTATAGTACTTTGTTGACGGTAGACATCTCAGATATGTCAAGATCACCACTTCCCAGAGCATTCTCAATGCCGGCCACTGCCCACACTGCTTCAGAATATGGAAAATCCTTAGGCCACCTTCCTTTCGGGTACTCGCCATACCCCTTATGTGGGACTCCCAAAGCTACTCCCAACTCAATACTTGAAAACAGATGTACCTTCCCTCCAAGCTTGTAGCTCCCCAGAACGGCGTGGGGTTTGACTTCCATCACATAAGACGAATAGAACTCCCTCAATAAATCCTCATCCACTCCTTCCTCTTCCACGAATAGCTGACTCCACTTCTGAGCGTCCAGTACTGCATACACTTCCTCCAGACAATTCTCCTTAAGGAACTCCGGGTCCACCGGCCATTCTTTTACCACAGACTTATGGCTCATGCTTTTAACTTCATCATCCCCCACCTTCCCTTTGGCTTTGGAGGGCTGACGATGTAGACTTTTGCGAAGAGGACCGACAGAGACCTTGGCTTTCTTTGCTTTGTTCCCAGAGAGGGGTTCTGACTCCTCGTCAGAACTTACAGTGATTGCCTTCTCGGACTGTTTCTGAGAGCGAGTCTTCCTCTTGGAGGAGCATGCGGTCTTTACCCTTCCAGACGACTTTGGAACCTTAGGTGGCTCCTCCTCATCATCTCCCTCAACCAATTCCTTGGCGAGACTCCTCACAATACCCTGAATCTTCTCCTTCACAGCCACGTGCTCCTCTGTGGTGGCTGGGGTGGTCTCTCTAGGTAATTCCTCTAGCACCTCTTCGATGGGGTCAGGATGGGTTGGAGAGGAATAAACCTCCTCTTTTTCAGTAGAGGAGATGGCAGAGGGAACGGCTGGGGAGATTTTAGGGTTAGGGTTTTGTGGAGTGGGTTCTGTGTTTGGGGACATTGGGGCTACGTAGGGGACCATGATGAGTTGGTCCTGGTTAGGTGATGGTGGAGGGGTAACAATGGTGGTTGCCGGAGAGGTGGAGGTGGAAGGTAGGGATTGGGTTATGGCGGCGAGGAGAGCGGGGTCGGTTCCCATTGATGAGAGTTTGGAGAGGAGGGCTTGGAGGTCTTGGGCAATGGTGGTGGGAAGGTTTGAGTTGGAGGCCATTTCTGTGAGAGAGGGAGAATTCTGGGAAGACGAGAGACAGAGAGGAAATGAGAGATTGCTTGAGGAAGATAAGGAAACAGTGAGGAGGAGACTTACCCGGAGACCCAATTTATAATCTTCACCGAATCTTCTAGTGTTTCCAAAGATAAGTCTAGATCTTTTCAGTTTCCGACGGATAACAATTGCAATCTTCCAACTTCTCAAAATAAAATCAGAATCTCGTCCAAATCCGACTTAGCCAGCCGAATTATCTTTCCCAACTCCTTTATATTAAAACAGCCCTAAATGCTCAACGCGGTCCAACACAGACTTCCATCATTACACCCTTCAAACACACGTCACCTCAACCTACAAGTCACAGAAGCCGAATCGTTTTCCCGCCAAACCAAAAAGTAGTAGGGTGTGATGCTGGGAGTTAGTTACCAGAGAGGGTACAAAAGACCATCACACCAAAATATATGATATTTGCGATTGATTTTTACATCATGCCTGAGGGGTCTCCAATTGTGGATGATTAGATGGGCTCATAGGAGACATCAAGCATGGCGGTTACGGGTGAGCTGTAGAATCAACTATCATTTGGGCTTATGATGAGGGAACAAATCATCAAGTTGATTCTTTTTGGGCCGAAAGAAAGTTGATTCTTGTGTAACATGGTGACAAAGATGATCATGCAAGACATTCAACATATCGAGGAAGTGAAAGCACATATTCAAGCCAAATGTTCAATTAATACCCAAAGAAGAGAATTCATATCAAGACCTGAAGATTCAACTTTCACAATTTACCATGTAATTTAGCCAATCATCGAGGGAACACAATAAATAGACATGTAGTTAGGGGAACAAACCAGGCTTCGTATGGAACTGAATGTAGAGTTCCCCAAGAGGTGTCTTAATGAGAAAACTGGCGTCTGATTCTTTGTTCCACGAGATTCCTTGTTTGCCAATCTTTCTCAACACAGTGATGTCTTTTCTAGATGTACATGGTACCTGAATTTTCAAACAAGGAACAATTTAGTCCTTAAGCCTTTATCCACATCTCCATTTCCTTTACCTTTGCCACCAGGCCTTAGAGTCTCAGATATTCCTGCAAAAGTGAGGTGAGACTCTCTTTGTTCCCTGTCAAGTAACTGACCCTTGTACGAATGAAATACCGAGAACTTTCCTCACTTTATCCTGCACAGAAAGATTTAGTTCTTGTGAACCCCGACAAGCTTATGCTTTCTGGGCACAGGAGCAACATATCTAATCTTAGGAGGTTCAGCCTTCATTTGCTCTCTAGTAGTGCGAGCTATCTCCTCATTGTGTTGCTTCAGAAGGCACTCTTGCTTGTAGTGACCAAAGTGTCCGCAATACCAACAAACCCTATGGCACTTCAGATCTGCATACTTGCTCTTTCCAGGCCAAATTGTTTTGTTAGCAATCCTTGAATGAAAATCAATATTATTGGACTTACTGCTTTGAGATTGCTTCAACCAGATGGCATGAGCTTTCTGTCCATGGTACCAAGCCTTGCCCTCCTCAGTCGAGTTTGAACAGTCTTTGCCTTTGTTCCCTCCGGAGGAACTGTCCCCTTTTTCTTTTACAGGCTATTTTCCTTCGACTTTGGAGCCTTTTGGCTTGGTGCCATTGACAGGAAGTTTGGGTTGATAGCCAATCCCAAAGCGAGGCACTTCCTTTGACTCAGTCTTTTTTTCATTCTTGGCTGCAACAAAGACAATACCTTTTGGCTTGTCCTTCCGTTCCTCACTGAGTTTGGTTAGATCACTAGAAAGTTTTGCATTTCCTAGTTTCAGCATTAATGACTCAGCCTCAAGTGAAGAAACAGAGGACTCCAGAGACATAATCTTTTCAGTGAGTTTGGGACACTCAGAGCAAGAGTTTGAAGAGGAGGATGAACCTTTCTCAAGCTTGAGCACTTTGTTTTCCCAACCCTGATTTTCTTCGATCAAACCTGAGATCGATTCATCTTTGTTTTCCATTTGCTCACTGAAAAGACTATTCTCATGAACAAGTTTCTTAATGAGAGATATCAAGCTTTCTTTAGATTTGCTTTTTAAGCTTGATACGAGATCATATTCAGTTACCTCATCGTTGAGTAGATCTTCCTTTGATTCATTTGGAACTTCAATGGCCATCAGGCAGACATCCCTGGAGTGTGACGATTCTTCATCGTCTGAGTCTGAGTCTCCCCAGGTGGCAACCATTGCCTGCTTCCCTTCATTTGCTGGAGGTATTCCTGCCTTTCTCTTGAAGCAGTTTCTGGCCATATGTCCCTTGTTCAGAGAGTGGTAGCACACAACATCTTTTAGGTCTCTGTTCCCTTCGGAGGAACTCGACGAATCCTTGTTCCGAGACCAAATCTTCCTCATGGCTCTTGTGATGAGCGCAACATCTTCATCACCATCTTCATCTTCATCTTCGACTTGAGACAAGTCAAATGCCCTTTCCACCTTTAAGGCAATGCTCTTCGCCTTCTCCTCTCCCTTCTTGTTCAGCTTGTGATTATAGACAGAGGCGTTGCTTTCCAGCTTAGCAACAACCTCTTCCATGGTAAGAGTCTTGACATCCGTCTGAGAGTAGAGAGCAAGAGCAATGGCATCCCACTGAGAGTTGCGGCCTTGCATGAAGTGGTGAGTCAGTTTCCAGTCTGGCATTGCTTCACCAAGGAACGGAAGCTGACCAATTAGCCCCTGGAATCTAGAGTAGTACTCCTGAATGTGATCATCTTTTCTCTGAGAGACTTGGTCGTACTCCTTTATCAGAGAGAGAATTCTGTTCTTCTTGGCATCTTCATTTCCTTGATGAAGGCGCTTCAAAACATCCCAGACTTTCTTGAGATTCGAGGGAAGAAGAGCCATGTGAAGGATCTTCTTAGCCCTGTTGTTCTTCTCCAACTTCTTCCAGTCATCATCGGTGTAGTCGACCTTTGGTTTTGGCTTAGTAGCATTTGTCTCATTTTTAATAGCCAGAGGTCCAACTTCGATGACTCGCCAGATCTATCCATCAAGGGAACAGATGTGGGACTCAATTTGTTCCACCAACCAGTCATATTCTTCTGATTTTAGAATCGGTGGCTTCCAGAACGAATCTCCGATTGCATTGCTTGACGACGACATCTTTCCTGCAAATTCTGTAACGAAAATAATCTAGAGCACCAGGCTCTGATACCAATTGTTGGATCGTTAGAGTTACGTCTGAGGGAACAAAGGCTTTGTTCCCACAGAAGGAACAGCGTATTAAAAACAGCAAGAAAGATAACGAACGAACTAACGATGTATAGTGGAAACCCTGATTAGCAAAACTAGCTTCTCAAGGAAAAACCACTACCTTCAAGCTTCCGCTTGAGAGGATTTTGAAGCGTGTACTTGTATTATTGATTTCTTATTCGATTACACTTGTATCCTGGACTTCGACCTCTAAACAACCAGCTAGACTCGAAGCCTCTTCTACAACGATGAATCAAACTCAACCCTCAAAGACTCACACACACTTCACTCTCTTTGTTTTATCTTCTTCTCCTTTTTCGTCATTCTTTGTCGTAGTTAGAAATGAATCCTCATTTCACCTAAATACAACTTCGACTAAACCCTAATCAAACAAGATAAGATTATTCTAAAAAAACGGATTTCTGGAAGATAGGATCTTTTATGTGAAGAGTAATATCCTAACCGATCATATTGATTAAGGAAGGAATTCCTTAATTAATCTAATCGGAAAGGATATCAAACTTCTCTCTCCAATTTCTTATCTAAGGAAAGATTCCTAGGATAACATAAATCGGGCTTTTCTCTCACCGTATCTTCTCAATCCGGCTTGATCCTTGGAGCCTAAGTCTTCAATCCTTTACCGAGTGCGTTACATGATTTGTTTCCATAATTCAGCACGCTGGATTTCTTCTTTCCTTTTGCAGCCTTGATCTGGTCCGTCACTTTAGTTCCTTGAGAGGTAACAAAGCACTTGACAAGACTTTGTTCCCTCTGAGATCCTTTGCTGCAAAGCTCCTTGGAATAACTTTCCTTGTTCTTGAAACACTTGGTACACATATTAGTTGAGTGTTTGTTACCATCAAAACCTAAGGAATTCAACAGAAAGATTCAATAAACTCGACCCATTTGGCATGTCTCTTGTTGAGCTTGCTTTGCCCCTTTAAGTACTTCAATGCCTCATGGTCGGAGTGGATCACAAACTCCTTTGGCAACAAGTAGTGTTGCCACACTTTGAGCACACGGACAAGAGACAACAATTCCTTGTCATAGGTGGGGTAATTCAGCTCAGCCCCACCTAGCGTCTTACTGAAATAACTAATTGGCTTGCCCTCGTGCATGAGCACGCCACCTAAACCTATGCCCGATGCATCACACTCAATCTCAAAAGTTTTGTCAAAGTTTGGCAAAGAGAGTAGTGGTGCATTAGTGAGCTTAGATTTAAGAGTGGCAAAAGCGGCCTCTTGAGTGTTTCCCCACGCGAAGGTCACACCCTTCTTCGTGAGTTCGGTGAGAGGAATAGCCAAGGTGCTAAAGTCTCTCACGAACCGACGATAGAAGCCAGCTAGGCAAAGGAAGCTGCGGACTTGAGTCATAGTAGTAGGTGTAGGCCATTCATGAATAGCCTTCACCTTCTCCTCATCCACTCTCAAGCCATCTTTGCATACTACATATCCAAGAAATACCATATGATCCGAGCAAAAGTGGCACTTCTTGAAGTTAGCATACATCTTCTCTTTCCTTAGGACCTCACGGATCTTCTAAGATGACCAACATGCTCATTAAGGTCATGGCTGTATAATAAGATGTCATCAAAGTATACGACCACAAACTTACCTAGCAATGGCCTTAGAACATGGTTCATAAGCCTCATGAATGTACTAGGAGCGTTGGTTAGACCAAAGGGCATTACCATCCATTCCTATAAGCCATACTTTATTTTGAAGGCTGTTTTCCACTCATCTCTTTCTTGCATACGAATCTGATGGTAACCACTCCTCAGGTCTATCTTAGAAAAGACACTTGCACCATGCAACTCATCAAGCATGTCATCTAGCCTAGGAATAGGGTGGCGGTACTTGATAGTAATGTTGTTGATTGCTCGACAATCAACACACATTCTCCAAGTGCCATCCTTATTAGGCACTAGAATGACCGGGACTGCACAAGGGCTAAGACTTTCCCTCACATAGCCCTTGTGTTGGATCGTTAGAGTTACGTCTGAGGGAACAAAGGCTTTGTTCCCACAGAAGTTGCAGCGGAATAATATAGCAAGAAAGATAATGAACGAACTCACGATATATAGTGAAAACCTTGATTAGCAAAACTAGCTTCTCAAGGAAAAACCACTACCTTCAAGCTTCCGCTTGAGAGAATTTTGAAGCGTGTACTTGTCTTATTGATATCTTGCTTGATTACACTTGTATCCTGGACTTCGACATCTAAACAACTAGCTAGACTCGAAACCTCTTCTACAACGATGAATCAAACTCAACCCTCAAAGACTTACACACACCTCACTTTTTTTCTTCTTCTTTTCGTTCTATCTATTTTCCATCGTTGTCGTTACATAGAAATGAATCCACACTCCTATTAAATACAACTCGACAAACCCTAAATGTAACAAGATAAGATTTATTCAAATATGGTAACAAGAAGATATGTTTTCCTGGAGCAATAATATCCCTAGCCGTATATATTAATAAAAGGAGAGGATTCCCTTAAATTAATATAAACGGATGTGATAAGATTCTTCTCTCTCCAATCCGCTTATCTAAGGAAGGAATACCTAAGATAAGGAATCGAGCTTCTCTCTCCATATCTCCTCCAACGGCTAGATCCTTCCAGTCGATTTCTTCAATCCTTGACCGCATGTGCGCCTTGAGTTGTTTCCATAAATAACACGCTGGATTTCTTCCTTCCATTCACAGCTTCGATCTTGTTCGTCACTGTTGTTCCTTCAGAGGTAACAAAGCACAAGAACAGAGCTTTGTTCCCTCTTCAATCCTTTGCTGCGAAGGTTCCCTGAGACAACTGTCTTTGTTCCTGAAACACTTAGTACCCAGACTAGTTGAATGTTTGTCACTATCAAAACCTAAGGAATTCAAAAAATTCCCCCTTTTTGATGGTGACAAACATCCTTGACAATAAAGCATATACATACGAGATAAAGACAGTTGTATGGGGAAAGGTTCTCCACACAAGACCATAATAGTTCCCCCTCAACACGGCAACATATGAAACCATGTGCTGTTCCCCCTCAACCAAAGCTACCTGTCATTTCCCCCCTTTTGGCATCATCAAAAACACAGTGAAGAGTTTAGAGATGAAAGATAACAGCCAGAAGAACATCATTCTCAATCGCAGTAGATTGAAACACACGAACGCAGACAGCATGTTAAGACTACAACACGATATGCAATGATAACATTCATGATCAACATGCCAGTCAATGCAAACACAAGAATCAGAGACAATGAAGTACGAAAAGAGAGGAATAGATGTGCTAGGGAACAAAAAAGGTGTGGGTTAGCCAAAGAAGTATGAATTAAGAACCACTAGGGCCAGCAACTAGAGCAGAAGTATGATTAGCAATGGAATTCATCTTTTGTTCCCACTCAGAGTTGTTGCTCCTCATTGGCGTCAGCAACCACCATAGCCTCAACTTGTAGAGGAGTGAATCTATAGTGTCGTCTTTTCCCTTCTTTGTGTGTCTTGTGATGATCAATAATAATTTTTTTTTTTTTGAACATCACAAACTTCAGCTTGCCTTCTTTCACCAGGGATTCATTCAGAGCCCACTACCTCTCACGTGTAACATTAGCTTTCGAGCACGAACCTTCCTTAGGCAGTTGTAAGCTAGCATCACACACATTCCAGTCGAACCCTATCCACAGACCACAGTGGCGATAATTCGTAATCTCGACTTTCCGAAAAAAATAGAAGAGTGTGATGCGTGGGTAATGTTACCAGAGAGGGTACAAAGAACATCACACAAAACATATATGAGAATTTTTCAATAATGTGTAATCATGAATGAGAGACTCCCAGATGTGAATGATTAGAGGGGCTCATAGGGAGCATCAAACATGATGGCTAAGGTAAGCTGTAGAGTCAACAATCATTTGAGCTTATAATGAGGGATCAATGCATCAAGTTGACTCTTTTGGGCCAAAGGAAATCTGACTCATGTATTAGCAAGATAGCATAGAGAGCATGCACGAAATGTTGCACATGAGTGAAATATTAGCATGAGTCTAGGCAGGTCTATCAACTAGTGATCAAGAGAATAAATGCAGACCGGGACATGATGATTCACCTTTCACACTTTACCATGTAATTTAGCCAATCATCGAGGGAACATAACATGTGGACAGTCAGTTTAGAGAGATCATACCTAGTTCCATACGGAACTGTTCGAATGGTTCCCTGTTTAGTGCCTTGGTGAAGATGTCGGCGATTTGATCCTTAGTTCCACAGAAATCCATTGTCACCAACCCTTTCTCCACACAGTCACGTAAGAAGTGATGTCTTATCTCAATGTGCTTGGTACGTGAGTGTTGCACCGGATTCTTGGAGATATTTATGGCACTTGTATTGTCACAGAGAATGGGAATGGAGTTAAGAAGAATACCGTAGTCGCTGAGTTGTTGTTTGAGCCATAGGAGTTGAGTGCAATAAGCAACAACGGCTATGTATTCAGCTTCTACAGTGGAGAGAGCTACGAAGTTCTGCTTCTTTGACCCCAAGGAAACCAAACACGGCCCAAGGAACTGAGCCATTCCAGAGGTAGATTTTTTGTCCACTTTGTTCCCTGCAAAGTCAGCATATGTGTATCCGACAAGATCAAGGCTTCCTCCCCTTGGATACCACAGACAAAGATCATCTGTTCCTTTCAAATATCTCAGGATCCTCTCTACTGCTTTGAGATGTATCTCTTTGGGATCGGCCTGAAAATGAGCACAAAGACATACACTATACATAATATCAAGCCTACTAGCAGTGAGATATAGAAGCAAACCTATTATTCCTCGGTAGAGAGATGGATCAATTCCTTGCTCATGTTCGTCTTTACCCATTGGATTGTTTGGAGATGTGGGAGTGGTGAAGGGTTTCGCATCATTCATACCAAACTTTTTGACGCACTCCCTGAGATACTTCTGTTGGTGCACTTTGGTTCCTTCATCTCCCTGAGAGACTTGCAGACCTAGGAAGAACTTGAGTTCTCCAACCATGCTCATCTCGAATTCACTGGCCATCAGCTTGGAGAATTTCTGAACCAGTTTATCATCAGTGGATCCAAAGATGATATCATCCACATAGACTTGGACCACCAGAATATGCTTCCCTTCCTTCAGAAGGAACAGAGTCTTATCGACCTTTCCTCGAACGTATCCGTGTGTCAGAAGGAACTGTGAGAGCCTTTCATACCAAGCCCTCGGGGCTTGCTTGAGACCATACAGAGCTTTGTCTAGAATGTAGATATGGTCAGGTTGAGTGGTGTCCTCAAAGCCGGGTGTTTGCTCCACGTAGACTTCCTCCTTAAGAACTCCATTCAAGAAGGCAGTCTTGACATCCATCTGTTGCAGCTTGAACCCATGGAAAGAAGAATACGCAATTAGGAGTCTTATTGCTTCTAACCTGGCAACAAGAGCAAAGGTCTCATCATAGTCGATGCCTTCCTGCTGGTTGTAACCTTTCACCACCAGCCTAGCTTTGTTCCTTGTGACCTGACCTTGATCATCCAACTTGTTTCTGAACACCCACTTGGTTCCAATCACTGTTCTGTTCCTTGGACGAGGAACTAACCGCCAAACCTTGTTTCTTTCGAACTGGTGAAGTTCCTCTTGCATGGCGTTTATCCAGTCAGGATCCTTCAATGCTTCTCCTACAGTTTTGGGTTCTTGCAAAGAGAGAAAAGCATTGAAAGCACATAAATTTTGTAGGGAGGAACGAGTGCTCTGAGGTGCTCCCTTTCTATAGTCAGTGACGATTAGCTCGACTGGATGAGCCCACTTTTGCTGGTAGTTGGAAACTTGGAGATTGTTGATGTCGAATTCCTCTGAATCAGCGTTCCCAGCACTTGAGCCTTCACCTCCTGTGCCATTAGCATTAGGATTGACATCCCTCGTTCCTTCAACAGAAGGGCAGTCCTCAAAGGGCTCCGCTGTGCCGTGACTTGGGCTTTGTTCCCCCTGAGGTGCCTGAGATACATCAGGGGTGTAAGCATTTTCTTCATTGCCCTCTGAGTTGGCGGAATTGGGAGTTCTTGGTGTAGAGGGATCATTTTGAGTTTCTTGATCTTCAGAGGTCCCACCGCTGACATTGCTATCTACAAGCTGAAAGAAATCATCTTCGGAGAGCTCGATGTTGCCTGATAGTTCCTGCACATTGTTACCAGCCATAACAGTTTCATCAAATACAACATGAACGCTTTCCTCTACCTTTTTGGTTCTCTTGTTGAAAACTTTGTAGGCCTTGATTTGTTGTGAATATCCTACAAAAGTTCCTTCATCACTTCTGGGATCAAACTTCCCAAGAGAATCTTTCCCATTGTTGTGGACGAAGCACTTGCAACCAAATGTGCGTAAATGAGACACATTAGGTTTCCTTCCCTTCAGAAGCTCATAGGCAGTTTTGTTCAGAAGAGGACGAATGGTTGCCATGTTCAGAACGTAGCACGCGGCATTCAAGGCTTCGGCCCAGAAACTCTTTGGAAGACCACTTGAGATGAGGAGAGTACGCGTCATGTCTTCTAGAGTTCTGTTCTTCCTTTCCACAACACCGTTTTGCTATGGGGTCCTGGGAGCAGAGAAGTTGTGGTTGATACCTCTGTTCCTACAGAGGGATAGGAACTGGGAGTTCTTGAATTCAGTTCCATGATCAGTGCGAATAGACCCCAAGGAATGTCCAGTGCCCCTTTCGGCTGCCTTAAGCCAGGACTCAAACTCCGCGAATACTTCATCCTTTGTGGAGATAAATAGAGTCTATGTGTACCTGGAATAGTCATCAACAATAACAAAGACATATGCATTTCCCCCACGGCTCTTCGTGCGCATAGGCCCACAAAGATCCATGTGGACTAATTCCAGAGGATGTTTTGTACTTACATCCCTTTTTGACTTGAAGGAAGACCTCACTTGTTTTCCTTTAATGCATGCGTCACACACGTCACTTCTCATTGCTTCAACCTTGGGAAGGCCATTCACCAACTCTTGTCTATGAATTTTGGATAGGAGTTGAAGGCTAGCATGTCCAAAGCATTTGTGCCACAAGTCTGTCGTCTCAGCAATAGACGACAGACATAGGTCCTTGTCAGGGATGAACACAGGGACGACCTTATAGACATTGTTGTCGCAGATCCCTTTGAGTAAGATTTTCCCTGTACTTAGACACTCAATATGACAATCATCAGTTGTAAAGACTACCCTATTTTTTCTGCTTTGACATAGTTGAGCCACACTAAACAGATCAAACTTGAGATTATTCACTAGATTCACATTATTCACAGTGATGTGTTTCGAGAGTCTTACCATACTGATACCACAAACCTCACCCTTACTCTTGTTTCCAAAAGTTATCGATGCCCCTGAGGCTGGCTGAAGAGAAGTGAACCATTCACTATTCCCTGTCATGTGACTTGAACATGCACTGTCAAGGTGCCAAGAGCCTTTCCTTGCTTCCTCCTCGGATTTATGAGAACCACCTTCTGATACGTTGTGACCTTTTGAGCTCATCAAGCAGATATCCTTTGAGAGAGGAGATGCTCCATCATCTGAGCAGCAGTCACCCCACTTCGCAATCCTCGTTTGTTCCTCGTTGAAGACCTGAGAAGAACCTGCCGCTTTGTTCAGGCACCCTTTTGCGAAGTGTCCGTTGTCATAGCAGTGAGAGCAGACAACCTTCTTCATGTCATTGTGAACCATGACCGAACCTTTAGTGCCTTTGCTTCGAGACCATATCTTCTTCATGGCTTGAGTGATGAGAGCCACATCTACATCACCTTCTTGAGAGTCTCTATCCAAGGCATTTCCTGACGACATCTTTCCTGCAGAATCTGTAACTAAAACAACCAATCTAGAGCACCAGGCTCTGATACCAATTGTTGGATCATTAGAGTTACGTCTGAGGGAACAAAGGCTTTGTTCCCACAGAAGTTGCAGCGGAATAATATAGCAAGAAAGATAACGAACGAACTCACGATATATAGTGGAAACCCTGATTAGCAAAACTAGCTTCTCAAGGAAAAACCACTACCTTCAAGCTTCCGCTTGAGAGGATTTTGAAGCATGTACTTGTCTTATTGATATCTTGCTTGATTACACTTGTACCCTGGACTTCGACATCTAAACAACCAGCTAGACTCGAAACCTCTTCTACAACGATGAATCAAACTCAGCCCTCAAAGACTTACACACACCTCACTTTTTTCTTCTTCTTTTCGTTCTATCTAATTTCCATCATCGTCGTTACATAGAAATGAATCCACACACCTATTAAATACAACTCGACAAACCCTAAATGTAACAAGATAAGATTTATTCAAATATGGTAACAAGAAGATATGTTTTCCTGGAGGAATAATATCCCTAGCTGTATATATTAATAAAAGGAGAGGATTCCCTTAAATTAATATAAACGGATGTGATAAGATTCTTCTCTCTCCAATCCGCTTATCTAAGGAAAGAATCCCTAAGATAAGGAATCGAGCTTCTCTCTCCATATCTCCTCCAACGGCTAGATCCTTCCAGCCGATTTCTTCAATCCTTGACCGCATGTGCGCCTTGATTTGTTTCCATAAATAACACGTTGGATTTCTTCCTTCCATTCGCAGCTTCGATCTTGTTCGTCACTGTTGTTCCTTCAGAGGTAACAAAGCACAAGAACAGAGCTTTGTTCCCTCTTCAATCCTTTGCTGCGAAGGTTCCCTGAGACAACTGTCTTTGTTCCTGAAACACTTAGTACCCAGATTAGTTGAATGTTTGTCACTATCAAAACCTAAGGAATTCAACACCTTGTGAAGCAAGTCTTGCACTTGACGTTGCAACTCCTTAGTCTTTGCGGGGTTGACCCTATAGGCAGCCCGGTTAGGTAGTGTTTCCCCCGGTATGAAATCAATTTGATGCTCAATAACACTCACCGGCGGCAACCCACTCGGGACTTTATCTTGGAAGAGATCGGCGAACTCTTCCAAGAGGTGAGCCATGGCCTTAGGGAGTTGTTCAAGGTCCAATAAGGTAAACAAGGTGTCTTTACACATGAGTAGAAAACACATCTCAGGATCCTCTCTACTTCTTTGAGATGTATCTCTTTGGGATCGGCCTGAAAATGAGCACAAAGACATACACTATACATAATATCAGGCCTACTAGCAGTGAGATATAGAAGCAAACCTATTATTCCTCGGTAGAGAGATGGGTCAATTCCTTGCTCATGTTCGTCTTTACCCATTGGATTGTTTGGAGATATGGGAGTGGTGAAGGGTTTCGCATCATTCATACCAAACTTTTTGACGCACTCCCTGAGATACTTCTGTTGGTGCACTTTGGTTCCTTCATCTCCCTGAGAGACTTGCAGACCTAGGAAGAACTTGAGTTCTCCAACCATGCTCATCTCGAATTCACTGGCCATCAGCTTGGAGAATTTCTGAACCAGTTTATCATCAGTGGATCCAAAGATGATATCATCCACATAGACTTGGACCACCAGAATATGCTTCCCTTCCTTCAGAAGGAACAGAGTCTTATCGACCTTTCCTCGAACGTATCCGTGTGTCAGAAGGAACTGTGAGAGCCTTTCATACCAAGCCCTCGGGGCTTGCTTGAGACCATACAGAGCTTTGTCTAGAATGTAGATATGGTCAAGTTGAGTGGTGTCCTCAAAGCCGGGTGTTTGCTCCACGTAGACTTCCTCCTTAAGAACTCCATTCAAGAAGGCAGTCTTGACATCCATCTGTTGCAGCTTGAACCCATGGAAAGAAGAATACGCAATTAGGAGTCTTATTGCTTCTAACCTGGCAACAAGAGCAAAGGTCTCATCATAGTCGATGCCTTCCTGCTGGTTGTAACATTTCACCACCAGCCTAGCTTTGTTCCTTGTGACCTGACCTTGATCATCCAACTTGTTTCTGAACACCCACTTGGTTCCAATCATTGTTCTGTTCCTTAGACGAGGAACTAACCGCCAAACCTTGTTTCTTTCGAACTGGTGAAGTTCCTCTTGCATGGCGTTTATCCAGTCAGGATCCTTCAATGCTTCTCCTACAGTTTTGGGTTCTTGCAAAGAGAGAAAAGCATTGAAAGCACATAAATTTTGTAGGGAGGAACGAGTGCTCTGAGGTGCTCCCTTTCTATAGTCAGTGACGATTAGCTCGACTGGATGAGCCCACTTTTGCTGGTAGTTGGAAACTTGGAGATTGTTGATGTCGAATTCCTCTGAATCAGCGTTCCCAGCACTTGAGCCTTCACCTCCTGTGCCATTAGCATTAGGATTGACATCCCTCGTTCCTTCAACAGAAAGGCAGTCCTCAAAGGGCTCCGCTGTGCCGTGACTTGGGCTTTGTTCCCCCTGAGGTGCCTGAGATACATCAGGGGTGTAAGCATTTTCTTCATTGCCCTCTGAGTTGGCGGAATTGGGAGTTCTTGGTGTAGAGGGATCATTTTGAGTTTCTTGATCTTCAGAGGTCCCACCGCTGACATTGCTATCTACAAGCTGAAAGAAATCATCTTCGGAGAGCTCGATGTTGCCAAATAGTTCCTGCACATTGTTACCAGCCATAACAGTTTCATCAAATACAACATGAACGCTTTCCTCTACCTTTTTGGTTCTCTTGTTGAAAACTTTGTAGGCCTTGATTTGTTGTGAATATCCTACAAAAGTTCCTTCATCACTTCTGGGATCAAACTTCCCAAGAGAATCTTTCCCATTGTTGTGGACGAAGCACTTGCAACCAAATGTGCGTAAATGAGACACATTAGGTTTCCTTCCCTTCAGAAGCTCATAGGCAGTTTTGTTCAGAAGAGGATGAATGGTTGCCTTGTTCAGAACGTAGCACGCGGAATTCAAGGCTTCGGCCCAGAAACTCTTTGGAAGACCACTTGAGATGAGGAGAGTACGCGTCATGTCTTCCAGAGTTCTGTTCTTCCTTTCCACAACACCGTTTTGCTATGGGGTCCTGGGAGCAGAGAAGCTGTGGTTGATACCTCTGTTCCTACAGAGGGATAGGAACTGGGAGTTCTCGAATTCAGTTCCATGATCAGTGCGAATAGACCCCAAGGAATGTCCAGTGCCCCTTTCGGCTGCCTTAAGCCAGGACTCAAACTCCGCGAATACTTCATCCTTTGTGGAGATAAATAGAGTCTATGTGTACCTGGAATAGTCATCAACAATAACAAAGACATATGCATTTCCCCCACGGCTCTTCGTGCGCATAGGCCCACAAAGATCCATGTGGACTAATTCCAGAGGACGTTTTGTACTTACATCCCTTTTTGACTTGAAGGAAGACCTCACTTGTTTTCCTTTAATGCATGCGTCACACACGTCACTTCTCATTGCTTCAACCTTGGGAAGGCCATTCACCAACTCTTGTCTATGAATTTTGGATAGGAGTTGAAGGCTAGCATGTCCAAAGCGTTTGTGCCACAAGTCTGTCGTCTCAGCAATAGACGACAGACATAGGTCCTTGTCAGGGATGAACACAGGGACGACCTTATAGACATTGTTGTCGCAGATCCCTTTGAGTAAGATTTTCCCTGTACTTAGACACTCAATATGACAATCATCAGTTGTAAAGACTACCCTATTTTTTCTGCTTTGACATAGTTGAGCCACACTAAACAGATCAAACTTGAGATTATTCACTAGATTCACATTATTCACAGTGATGTGTTTCGAGAGTCTTACCATACTGATACCACAAACCTCACCCTTACTCTTGTTTCCAAAAGTTATCGATGCCCCTGAGGCTGGCTGAAGAGAAGTGAACCATTCACTGTTCCCTGTCATGTGACTTGAACATTCACTGTCAAGGTGCCAAGAGCCTTTCCTTGCTTCCTCCTCGGATTTATGAGAACCACCTTCTGATACGTTGTGACCTTTTGAGCTCATCAAGCAGATATCCTTTGAGAGAGGAGATGCTCCATCATCTGAGCAGCAGTCACCCCACTTCGCAATCCTCGTTTGTTCCTCGTTGAAGACCTGAGAGGAACCTGCCGCTTTGTTCAGGCACCCTTTTGCGAAGTGTCCGTTGTCATAGCAGTGAGAGCAGACAACCTTCTTCATGTCATTGTGAACCATGACCGAACCTTTAGTGCCTTTGCTTCGAGACCATATCTTCTTCATGGCTTGAGTGATGAGAGCCACATCTACATCACCTTCTTGAGAGTCTCTATCCAAGGCATTTCCTAACGACATCTTTCCTGCAGAATCTGTAACTAAAATAACCAATCTAGAGCACCAGGCTCTGATACCAATTGTTGGATCATTAGAGTTACGTCTGAGGGAACAAAGGCTTTGTTCCCACAGAAGTTGCAGCGGAATAATATAGCAAGAAAGATAACGAATGAACTCACGATATATAGTGGAAATCCTGATTAGCAAAACTAGCTTCTCAAGAAAAAACCACTACCTTCAAGCTTTCGCTTGAGAGGATTTTGAAGCGTGTACTTGTCTTATTGATATCTTGCTTAATTACACTTGTACCCTGGACTTCGACATCTAAACAACCAGCTAGACTCGAAACCTCTTCTACAACGATGAATCAAACTCAGCCCTCAAAGACTTACACACACCTCACTTTTTTCTTCTTCTTTTCGTTCTATCTATTTTCCATCATCGTCGTTACATAGAAATGAATCCACACACCTATTAAATACAACTCGACAAACCCTAAATGTAACAAGATAAGATTTATTCAAATATGGTAACAAGAAGATATGTTTTCCTGGAGGAATAATATCCCTAGCCGTATATATTAATAAAAGGAGAGGATTCCCTTAAATTAATATAAACGGATGTGATAAGATTCTTCTCTCTCCAATCCTCTTATCTAAGGAAAGAATCCCTAAGATAAGGAATCGAGCTTCTCTCTCCATATCTCCTCCAACGGCTAGATCCTTCCAGCCGATTTCTTCAATCCTTGACCGCATGTGCGCCTTGATTTGTTTCCATAAATAACACGTTGGATTTCTTCCTTCCATTCGCAGCTTCGATCTTGTTCGTCACTGTTGTTCCTTCAGAGGTAACAAAGCACAAGAACAGAGCTTTGTTCCCTCTTCAATCCTTTGCTGTGAAGGTTCCCTGAGACAACTGTCTTTGTTCCTGAAACACTTAGTACCCAGATTAGTTAAATGTTTGTCACTATCAAAACCTAAGGAATTCAACACCTTGTGAAGCAAGTCTTGCACTTGACGTTGCAACTCCTTAGTCTTTGCGGGGTTGACCCTATAGGCAGCCCGGTTAGGTAGTGTTTCCCCCGGTATGAAATCAATTTGATGCTCAATAACACTCACCGGCGGCAACCCACTCGGGACTTTATCTTGGAAGAGATCGGCGAACTCTTCCAAGAGGTGAGCCATGGCCTTAGGGAGTTGTTCAAGGTCCAATAAGGTAAACAAGGTGTCTTTACACATGAGTAGAAAACACACCTCGCCCTCATTGATAGCTCGAATGACTTCCTTAGACTTAGCTAAGAGAAAGTGATTAGAAGCACCTTTGTTGCTACCAATGGCTAGCTTTTTGCCCTTAGTTTGCTCACTTGCCTTCCTTTGCTCCCTAGCCATATGATCGGCCATAATCTCATGGGGAGCTAATGGGTGTAGGGTGATCCTCTTTCTATACATCAAGAAAGTATACTCATTGGACACTCCTTGATGAACAACACCAAGATCAAACTGCCAAGGTCTTCCTAAGAGGAGATGACATGCGGTCATGGGCAAAACATCACACACAACCTCATCCACATATCCTCCTATGGAAAACTGAATGGTGGCTTGGTCCTTGACCTTAAGGAGAGTGTTTGAATTCAGCCAACAAAGTGTGTAGGGTTGCGGATGAGGAGGGGTCAATAGATTGAATCTACTCACCACTTCTTGATCGATTATGTTGCAACAAGATCCACCATCAATGATGACACTACACACTTTCCCCCTAATAGTGCACCTAGTGTGAAAGATCGTTTCACGCTGGGTAGGCACATTAGGACTCTCCGAGATGATCAATGCTTTCTTGACCACAAAGCACTCACCCTCGTCTGCCACGACATGAAGCTCCTCAGCCTCTTCTTCTATATCCTCAACAACTTCTCCTTGACACTCATCCTCGGACTCGTAGTCCCCTAGAGTTTTAAGAAGAACTTGCTTCTTAGTAGGGCAATCCCGGGCCATATGTCCTCTCCCCAGACACTTACAACACTTGAGGTATCTAGTTCGTCCCTCCCCCCCTTGGGGCTGCAGTGGAGGTCGAACTGGAGCATCCTTCCTAGGCTGATTTTGGGGATCATGCCTTGGTTCTAAGTGTCTCGGAGTGGCTTGGGATGGGCTGAAATTGTTTGAGGTCCAAGACCGTGTTCTTGCAACTTGGGGGAGCCTTGGAGGAAGGTTCTTATACACATGGTTAGTGTAATGAAGAACCTCTTCAATGGGTGTCCCTCGTATGAAGTGTTGCATGTTCACCACAGCCCTAAGGTCCGGGTTCAAACAATTGATAAAATTGGAAATATTATAACCCTTGGGGAATTTAAGTCCAGATCTAAAGACCAAGGTCCTTAGATCTTTATAAAACTCATCTAGGGTCTTACTTCCTTGTCTCAATTGCTCAAGCCGAGCATGGACCCTCTCATTGTAATCCTCCGGTACAAACCGGTTTTTTAGGGCATCCTTGAGCTCGTCCCAAGTCCTAATTTGGGGATAGCCTCTATAGGTCCTATCCTCCTTATCCTCCGGCCACCATTGGTAAGCAAAATCCATAAACTTAATTGAGGCTATAGCTACTCGTTGAGCATCCAAGTAGTTATAGAACTCACAGATTTGTTCGGTCTTTTGCTCCCAATCTAAATAAGTCTCTACCTCATATGTACCTCCAAATGGTTAAACTTCAAGTTTGATTCCATGATGGTGGGGCCGGCCATATTGCTCTCTATATTCCACATCATACGGCACCCTTTGAGCTTGAAAGGCTGGCCTTGAAGCCGGTAGTGGACCACGGCCAAAGCCTCGGCCGGGTTTAGGTCTCCTTGGCATCATAGGTGGCACCAGGCTCCTTGGGTTGTAGTTTTCGGCCTGAGGTGGGTGGTAATCTCTTCCTTCATAATCTGCATTGTTAGCTCGCAAAAGAGGAATGGAAGGCACACTTGAAGAGACAAGAATTTCGGAGTGCATACCTTGACCCTCTCGTGGAAAACCATGGCCTTCTCTAAGTGTGGAGGTGATGGACTCATGAGAAATATGATGCTCGGGCAAGGATAGCCGAGAGACCTCTTGTGAGACACCTCATTGAGCGAATCCATGTTGGCCACCGATGGCTGCGTAGGAGTGGTGGGAAGTGCCTACATCCTGGCCTCTACTCAATCGGGCACTCTCGTGAACTTGCTCCAATTTCTCCTCCATGCTCCTCATAAAAGCCAATGATTCTTCTCGCATGGTTTGGAGTTGTTGCTTCACTTTTGCATCCGTGTCCTCTTTGTTGATACGGATGGCTTGTAGTAGAGTATCCAAAGCGATGGGGACTTCGGCTGGTCTCTCTTCTTGAGCAAGGCCCTTATCCTTGTTATGAGCATCCATGGAACTTGATCTGGTCATAGAAACAACAAAGAGCAGCCAGGCAAAAACCTCCAAAAAAACCAATGCTAATCACGAGACCCAAGCTAGCAATGAGCTCTGGACCTTGGTTCAAGGACAAGAAAAATCCAACAAGCAATACTCCTAAGGGCTGGCATGGGTTCACTAGACTCAACAAAGAAACAAGCAAACAACAAGCAACACACGACTCAGAGTCTGGGAAACCGGTCCTTCCTTAGGTGTACCCAGACCAAGTCGCCTGGCTCAAAGAGCACTTCTTTGCGCCCCTTGTCGGCTTGCCTCTTGTATTGCAATGCCCTCTTCTCAAGTTGCAACCTTGTAGCTTCGTGCAACTCCTTGATCGTCTTGGCTTTTTCAGCTCCCTCCTTGCTCTCTTGATCTTTGATGGCATATGGCATAAGCTCGAGTGGTGTTTTGGGGTTGAGACCATAAACCACTTCAAAGGGAGTGCGCTTGGTGGCTGAATAAACCGAGCGATTGTAAGCAAATTCAATGAAAGTGAGGCTCTCCTCCCACCTGCGCAAGATAGTTGCCAACATAGATCTAAGTAAAGCACCAAGAGTTCAGTTCACTACCTCTATTTGTCCATCCGTTTGAGGATGACAAGTGGTGGAGAAAAGAAGCTTGGTTCCAAGCTTGGCCCATAGCGTCCTCCAGAAGTAGCTAAGGAACTTCACATCCCTATCTGAAACAATAGATCTAGGAACTGCATGCAGTCTCACAACTTAATCAAAGAAAAGGTTAGCAATATGAGATGCATCATCAGTTTTATGGCATGTATTGAAATGTGCCATCTTAGAGAACCTATCTACCATAACAAAGATGGAGTCTCTCGCTCTCTTAGACCTAGGTAAGCCTAAAACAATACCCATAGAGATATCCTCCCAAGGTAATCGAGGTATGGGTAAGGGTGTGTACAAACCGTGGTGTTGTCTCCTCGACTTGGCGCGCAAGCAAGTAACACATGCAACACAAAACCTCTCTACGTCCTTATGCATGCGAGGCCAATAAAAATGTTCTTTCAAAGTATGCAATGTCTTGAGAACCCCAAAATGTCCCATTAACCCTCCCCCATGAGCTTCATGCACTAACAATCACCTAGTAGAACCCCTTGGTATGCAAAGCTTATGACCCTTAAATAAGAACCCCTCATGCACATAATATTGATCCTTGCTACCCTTAGTCAAACATTCAGCAAATAATTCACAAAAATCAACATCACATGCATATAGTTCTTTCATGAAAGAAAAGCCAAGTAATCTAGCATCCAAAAGAGTTAGAATGGAATACCTACGGGAGAGTGCATTAGCTACCACATTGTCCTTTCCTTTCTTGTGCTTGATCACATAAGGAAAAGATTCAATAAACTCGACCCATTTGGCATGTCTCTTGTTGAGCTTGCTTTGCCCCTTTAAGTACTTCAATGCCTCATGGTCGGAGTGGATCACAAACTCCTTTGGCAACAAGTAGTGTTGCCACACTCTGTGCACACGGACAAGAGCCAACAATTCCTTGTCATAGGTGGGGTAATTCAGCTCAGCCCCACCTAGCTTCTTACTGAAATAAGTAATTGGCTTGCCCTCTTGCATGAGCACGCCACCTAAACCTATGCCCGAAGCATCACACTCAATCTCAAAAGTTTTTTCAAAGTTTGGCAAAGAGAGTGGTGGTGCATTAGTGAGCTTAGATTTAAGAGTGGAAAAAGTGGCCTCTTGAGTGTTTCCCCTCCTGAAGGTCACACCCTTCTTCGTGAGTTCGGTGAGAGGAGTAGCCAAGGTGCTAAAGTCTCTCATGAACCGACTATAGAAGCCAACTAGGCCAAGGAAGCTGCGGACTTGAGTCATAGTAGTAAGTGTAGGCCATTCATGAATAGCCTTCACCTTCTCCTCATCCACTCTCAAGCCATCTTTGTATACTACATATCCAAGAAATACCACATGATCCGACCAAAAGTTTCACTTCTTGAAGTTAGCATACAACTTCTCTTTCCTTAGGACCTCAAGGACCTTTCTAAGATGACCAACATGGTCATTAAGGTCATGGTTGTATACTAAGATGTCATCAAAGTATACGACCACGAACTTACCTAGAAATGCCCTTAGAACATGGTTCATAAGCCTTATGAATGTACTAGGAGCGTTGGTTAGACCAAAGGGCATTACCATCCATTCGTATAAGCCATACTTTGTTTTGAAGGCTATTTTCCACTCATCTCCTTCTTGCATACGAATCTGATGGTAACCACTCTTCAGGTCTATCTTTAAAGACACTTGCACCATGCAACTCATCAAGGATGTCATCTAGCCTAGGAATAGGGTGGCGGTACTTGATATTAATGTTGTTGATTGCTCGACAATCAACACACATTATCCAAGTGCCATCCTTATTAGGCACTAGAATGACCGGGACTGCACAAGGGCTAAGACTTTCCCTCATATATCCCTTGTGAAGCAAGTCTTGCACTTGACGTTGCAACTCCTTAGTCTCTGCGGGGTTGACCCTATAAGCAACCCGGTTAGGTAGTGTTGCCCCCGGGACTTTATCTTGGAAGACAAAAGTTGTGGCTTTGCCATGGAATTTCGAGAGCTCTCTAGGGAGAGGCTTCTCTTGTGTTGATTCGATCTTGCTTGGTTTGACTTGCGTGTGTCAATCTCCTCCATAGGATTGGTGCTAGTAGGCATTCACAAGAATCCTTCTCGTGCTCTTGGGATACGTCCTTCGTTGTGTGAGAGTGTAGAAGGAAGGGTTGGTTGTGCATTTGGTTCGGTTCTTGGTGTCTCCCGAGCTCCAAGGG
This sequence comes from Rheum nobile, assembly GCA_027886185.1. Classification (NCBI taxonomy): domain Eukaryota; kingdom Viridiplantae; phylum Streptophyta; class Magnoliopsida; order Caryophyllales; family Polygonaceae; genus Rheum; species Rheum nobile. Next base: position 18,595,816 of record WOAB01000485.1, read on the forward strand.
TTTCTCCATTGCATCTCTCGGTTCTCCCTATATCCCCTCTTGTTTATCTTGTTCATTTTCAGTTTCTAACTTGTTTTTGTTGTTCTTCTCTTCTTCTCCCTCAATCGAGTCCTTGGCGTCAAGATCGGGCCATTCACGGCTAATCCCCGCATCAATTGGTATCAGAGTTCCGGTTCGACGCCAAGCCACCACCACCACCGAGCCACCTTCTTGGTTAGTCCATTGAGTCTTCTTTTCATCTTTTCTTCAAGACATTTTCCTTTGCTGATTTTTGTGTCTTCTTTGTCTTGTGTTTTCTTGCTTTGTTGTTTCTAGTTTTGTATTGCTTGTGCTTGTGTATTGTGGACTTTGCTTGTGTGTGTTACCACCACCATCTCAGCCACCACCACCCAAACTGCCAGCTTCCACACCTCCAAAACACGGCCCTAAAACCCCTCCAAACCCAGCTGCAAAACCCCCCTACAAAGCAACCAAAACCCAGCTATAAAACCCACTCCCCTAAGCTGCACAAAAGGCAGCTACTTGCAGCCCCAAACCCGCCTTCCATCAGCCCCAAAACCAGCTACCAACTCTCCCTAAAACCCTCACCAACTCCCCAAAAACCTCACTAACCCCAGCCCCCAAAATCTGGAAGAAAACAGTCCTTTGTTCCCTCCTATGTTGTACTAAGTCATTCAACCTTCTTTTTCCTAAAAAAAGGGTCAAAACTCAAAAAGAAAAGAGCAGCCATATATTGCTCCATTCTGCATGTGTATTTACAAAAAAAAAAAAGGAGAAAGAAAGAAGAAAGGAAGACAAGTGCATGTTGTTCATGTTGTTCGAAATTCCTAAGTGTTGATGCTCTTCCATTGATATCTTCAAGTGTTTGTTGATCTCTAGCTACAAGCCCCATCCCAAGCTTCATATCATACTCACCTATCCTAAACACATTTCATATCATTGGCAATTGTTCACAAGTCATGAGTATTGGTAATGCATGCTAGATATAACATTGCTTTGTTGAGTCCACTAAACACTTTTCTTTGTGCCTTTGTTGTGTCTTCTTTCTTGATTGCTTGATTCCATTCGTGTGATCTTATTGAGTCCAGCCGTGTTTGAGCTTCCAATTGTGTGTCTCTTGATCTCATTTCCAAGTCCAAACACATATCTTAGCTCTACCCAATTGCATTGTCCTTCTCTTAACTCCAAGAGCTAATCCACATTGGTTTGTGTTGTCTACGATCACCAATTCCACGTGAAGTTTTTGATCCTTGCAAGGCAGATTTTTGTGATCATAAGCATGTATCGACATCAACAAGAGAGTGAGTGATCAAACACACGAGTGTAAACACTTATGAGGTTGTTTTGATTTCACTAACTCTAACTTGTTTCTTGGAGTTTGTTGATCATGTCTCATATAGGGAGTCTATCACATGAAGGAGGGTCCGACACCGTGTCAACCGAGTTGTTCAACATGCTTAAGGCCATGTCGGATAACATTGCTATCTTGTCCAATCGGATGGTAGCATTGGAGACAAGGGTGCCCAAGCCCGCAGCCGTGCCCCAAGAGACGCGCCGAGTACCCATAGCCACCAACTTCCCCCGGCGTAGAGATAAGCCTAATGCTCTTAACCCTTTTAATGAATTTTAGGGAATTCCAAGACGTGCCTACCATGAGGAGCCAAGGCGTGTCTATGAAGATGAAGAATGGGAGCATGAGCCACATCGAGGCTACCAAGCAAGAAGAGGCCGAGAGCAAGAGCAAAATGGCATTTGCAAGATCAAGGTGAAGATCCCATCTTTTGAAGGCAAATGTGATCTGGATGTCTACATGGAACGTGAGACTAAGATTGAGCAAATTTGGAGTTGCCACAACTTTCCCGAGCATAAAAAGGTACAACTTGCCACCCTTGAATTCAATGGTTATGCACTAACATGGTGGGATAATCTTGTGAAAGAAAGGAGAAGAACCTTAGATGTACCCGTGACAACTTGGAAGCAAATGAAGGCCTTGATGAAAGCTCACTTTGTGCCTCAACACCACACACAATTGCTGCCCTTAACCATCAAAGTTGAGAGACAAACTAAGGCTAGGAACCAAGGAGGAAGAAGTTCAAGTGGTAGCCAAAACCGAGGCTATCATCCTCATATGGAGCAAGGGGAGCCAAGGAGGAGTGCTAAGCCAAGCCCCTCCCCGCCGAGCCTAAATCCCCCAGCCGACGCTCCTAATGCCTCCAAAGGAAGTACTTCTAACCCTTCTCCCGGAGCTAGAGATATCACATGTATTCAAGCTATGCTTGAGGTGTTCAAGCCAAGAAGAAAGGAGGAGGAAATTGAAGCACCTACTACAAGAGGCAATCGATTGCCCATCATTGTGCGTAGTTCATTCAAATCCTTGGCTACTCCATGGACGGACCAGACCCACATGGTTCCTTCAAGCTTGCCTTTCCTACCCCATGAAGAGGTTGAAGCCAAGAAATCAATTTCCATCCAAGAGACAAAGGATGTGCCAATGGAGACTAATGCAAGGGAAGTACCTCTTATCTCCACCTTTCCAATTCCATCTCTTGAGTTTGCAAATGAGCATGTCATTCCATATAGGACAATACACATGAAGAAATCAGTCCTTGCATGTAAAACTAGATATTCTTGTATGCATCAAAGTTCTTTAGTACAATACATGTCTTGTGGAATGCATCTTGTTCATAACATGATCCTTATGTCCATGCATGTGTGTTATGTTGATAGTTGCACTCCTAAGCTTGAACATAGAACTAGGAAGAAGAGTGGAATACTATTTGCATGCTTGTTTGGGTATCATGTAGTTATTGGAAGATTTGTGCTTACATTCTTACTATTGTGTAGACCTGCTAGAGGGCCTTATTTTTCCATTGTTGTTATGCCTAAGCCCTCTAAGGAAGTTGAATTCATTGCATGCCCTAAACATCATAATGCATCTTATGTGACTAACCCTTGTATTGACCAAGTTGTGGAGTTGCATGGAGTTTCTAGTGCTTTGATTTCAGGACAAGAAGTGAAGTGTGTGCTCTACTCAAAGCTGAAATCCGGAGAAGTGCCCTTTGAGCCCGGAGATCATGGTGTCCTTAATGTGGGTTGGTTCATTCCTTGGTGGAGTGCATTCGGGAATTGCATGAGCACACAAGGAACAAGCTTCATGCCAAGGCGGAGCACAATGCAGCCAAGGCCAACAAAGAGCGCCGCCGCTTGGTGTTTCACCCCGGAGAGGAGATGGGCCTTCCAAGAGGCGCAAGTCCAAGCTTTCCCAAAAGGCGAAGTACAACGCATATAAGCTTAGATTCGAGGTCGAATCTTCTTCAAGAAGGGGAGAATGATGCGGGAGCATCCGAGGCCCAAGCCATGCGAGGGGGAACGAAGACGAGCCAGATTTGAGCCTCAGGAGGACTGCACGGTTTGGTGCACAATTTGTCACAAACCGTGCACCCCACAGATCACAAACTCTTGCTCTCAGGAGGACTGCACGGTTTGTCACAAACCGTTCACCCCCCAACACAAACCGTGCACCTACCCCCAAAACACCTTTTCTAAGCTAGGAAAAACCTTGTACGTGGGGCCAGCTGAAGTTACTTTGTTTGTTTGTTTTTAAGTGTGTTTTAAGACTTCTTTAGGATGCTTTTATTTGGGCCTTTGTGGGCTTGTTTGAGCCATGCCTTCTAGGGGTATATAAGGCCATGTGTGTTGTTATTTTGAGGTAAACAAATTTGAAGACAAAACTTGTGGCTTTGCCATGGAATTTCGAGAGCTCTCTAGGGAGAGGCTTCTCTTGTGTTGATTCGATCTTGCTTGGTTTGACTTGCGTGTGTCAATCTCCTCCATATGATTGGTGCTAGTAGGCATTCACAGGAATCCTTCTCGTGCTCTTGGGATACGTTCTTCGTTGTGTGAGATTGTAGAAGGAAGGGTTGGTTGTGCATTTGGTTCGGTTCTTGGTGTCTCCCGAGCTCCAAGGGTTTCTCCATTGCATCTCTCGGTTCTCCCTATATCCCCTCTTGTTTATCTTGTTCATTTTCAGTTTCTAACTTGTTTTTGTTGTTCTTCTCTTCTTCTCCCTCAATCGAGTCCTTGGCATCAAGATCGGGCCATTCGCAGCTAATCCCCGCATCACCTTTGCTCCCTAGCCATATGATCGGCCATAATCTCATGGGGAGCTAAAGGGTGTAGGGTGATCCTCTATCCATTCATCAAGAAAGTATACTCATTGGACACTCCTTGATGAACAACACCCCGATCAAACTGCCAAGGTCTTCCTAAGAGAAGATGACATGCGGTCATGGGCAAAACATCACACACAACCTCATCCACATATCCTCCTATGGAAAACCGAATGGTGGCTTGGTCCTTGACCTTAAGGGGAGTGTTGGAATTCAACCAACAAAGTGTGTAGGGTTGCGGATGAGGAGTGGTCAATAGATTGAATCTACTCACCACTTCTTGATCGATTATGTTGCAACAAGAGCCACCATCAATGATGACACTACACACTTTCCCCCTAATAGTGCACCTAGTGTGAAAGATCGTTTCACGCTGGGTAGGCATATTAGGACTCTCCGAGGCGATCAATGCTTTCTTGACCACAAAGCACTCACCCTCGTCTGCCACGACATGAAGCTCCTCGGCCTCTTCTTCTCTATCCTCAACAACTTCTCCTTAATTGACACTCATCCTCGGACTCGTAGTCCCCTAGAGTGTTAAGAAGAACTTGCTTCTTGGTAGGGCAATCTCGGGCCATATGTCCTCTCCCCAGACACTTAAAACACTTGAGGTATCTAGTTCGTCCCTCCCCCCCTTGGGGCTGCGGTGGAGGTAGAACTGGAGCATCCTTCTTAGGCTGATTTTGGGGATCATGCCTTGGTTCTAAGCGTCTCAGAGTGGCTTGGGATGGGCTGCCATTGTTAGAGGTCCAAGACCGTGTTCTTGCAACTTGGGGGCGCCTTGGAGGACGGTTCTTATACACATAGTTAGTGTAATGAAGAACCTCTTCAATGGGCATCCCTCGGATGAAGTGTTGCATGTTCACCACAGCCCTAAGGTCAGGGTACAAACAATTGATAAACTTGGAAATAATATAACCCTTGGGGAATTTAAGTCCAGATCTAAAGACCAAGGTCCTTAGCTCTTTATAAAACTCATATGGGGTCTTACTTCCTTGTCTCAATTTCTCAAGCCGAGCATGGACCCTCTCATTGTAATCATCCGGTACGAACCGGTTTTTTAGGGCAGCCTTGAGCTCGTCCCAAGTCCTAATTTAGGGATAGCCTCTATAGGTCCTATCCTCCAGCCACCAATGGTAAGCAAAATCCACAAACTTAATTGAGGCTATAGCTACTCATTGAGCATCCAAGTAGTTATAGAACTCAGAGATTTGTTCGGTCTTTTGCTCCCAATCTAAATAAGTCTCTACCTCACATGTACCTCTAAATGGTTGAACTTTAAGTTTGATTCCATGATGGTGGGGCCGGCCATATTGCTCTCCATATTCCTCATCACACGGCACCCTTGGAGCTTGAAAGGATGGCCTTGGAGCCGATAGTGGACCACGGCCAAAGCCTCGGCCGGGTTTCGGTCTCCTTGGCATCATAGGTGGCACCGTGCTCCTTGGGTTGTAGTATTCGGCCTGAGGTGGGTGGTAATATCTTCCTCCATAATCAGCATTGTTAGCTCGCAAAAGAGGAATGGAAGGCACACTTGAAGAGACTAGAATTTCGGAGTGCATACCTTGACCCTCTCGTGGCAAACCATGGCCTTCTCTAAGTGTACAGGTGATGGACTCATGAGAAATATGATGCTCGGGCAAGGATAGCCGAGAGAACTCTTGTGAGTAGCTCTCGACCTTGGTTCAAGGACAAGAAAAATCCAGCAAGCAATACTCCTAAGGGCTGGCCTGGGTTCACTAGACTCAACAAAGAAACAAGCAAACAACAAGCAACACACGACTCAGAGTGTGGGAAACCAGTACTTCTTTAGGTGCACCCAAACCAAGTCGCCTGGCTCGAAGAGCACTTCTTTGCGCCCCTTGTCGGCTTGCCTCTTCATGCAACTCCTTGATCGTTTTGGCTTTTTCAGCTCCCTCATTGCTCTCTTGATCTTTGATGGCATATGGCATAAGCTCGAGTGGTGTTTTGGGGTTGAGACCATAAACCACTTCAAAGGGAGTGCGCTTGGTGGCTGAATGGACCGAGCGATTGTAAGCAAATTCAATGAAAGCGAGGCTCTCTTCCCACCTGCGCAAGTTAGTTGCCAATATAGATCTAAGTAAAGCACCAAGAGTTCGGTTCACTACCTCGGTTTGTCCATCCGTTTGAGTATGACAAGTGGTGGAGAAAAGAAGCTTGGTTCCAAGCTTGGCCCATAGCGTCTTCCAGAAGTAGCTAAAGAACTTCACATCCCTATCTGAAACAATAGATCTAGGAACCATACAGTCTTACAACTTGATCAAAGAAAAGGTTAGCAATATGAGATGCATCATCCGTTTTATGGCATGCAATGAAATGTGCCATCTTGGAGAACCTATCTACCACAACAAAGATGGAGTCCCTCCCTCTCTTAGACCTAGGTAAGCCTAAATAAAGCCCATAGAGATATCCTTCCAAGGTAACCGAGGTATGGGTAAGGGTGTGTACAAACCTTGGGGTTCGCTCCTCGACTTGGCGCACAAGCAAGTAACACATGCAACACAAAACTTCTCTACGTCCTTATGCATGTGAGGCCAATAAAAATGTTATTTCAAAGTATGCAATGTCTTGAGAACCCCAAAATGTCCCATTAACCCTCCCCCATGAGCTTCATGCACTAACAATCTCCTAGTAGAACCCCTTGGTATGCAAAGCTTATGACCCTTAATTAAGAACCCCTCATGCACATAATATTGATCCTTGCTACCCTTAGTCAAACATTCAGCAAATAATTCACAAAAATCAGCATCACAAGCATATAGTTCTTTCATGATAGAAAAGCCAAGTAATCTAGCATCCAAAAGAGTTAGAAGGGAATACCTCCAGGAGAGTGCATTAGCTACCATATTGTCCTTTCCCTTCTTGTGCTTGATCACATAAGGGAAAGATTAAATAAACTCGACCCATTTGGCATGTCTCTTGTTGAGCTTGCTTTGCCCATTTAAGTACTTCAATGCCTCATGGTCGGAGTGGATCACAAACTCCTGTGGCAACAAGTAGTGTTGTAACACTTTGAGCGCATGGACAAGAGCCAACAATTCCTTGTCGTAGGTGGGGTAATTCAGCTCAGCCCCCCCCCCCCCCCCCAGCTTCTTACTAAAATAAGTAATTGGCTTGCCCTCTTGCATGAGCACGCCACCTAAACCTATGCCCGATGCATCACACTCAATCTCAAAAGTTTTGTCAAAGTTTGGCAAAGAGAGTAGTGGTGCATTAGTGAGCTTAGATTTAAGAGTGGCAAAAGCGGCCTCTTGAGTGTTTCCCCACGTGAAGGTCACACCCTTCTTCGTGAGTTCGGTGAGAGGAGTAGCCAAGGTGCTAAAGTCTCTCACGAACCGACGATACAAGCCAGCTAGGCCAAGGAAGCTGCGGACTTGAGTCATAGTAGTAGGTGTAGGCCATTCATGAATAGGCTTCACCTTCTCATCATCCACTCTCAAGCCATCTTTGCATACTACATATCCAAGAAATACCACATGATCCGAGCAAAAGTGGCACTTCTTGAAGTTAGCATACAACTTCTCTTTCCTTAGGACCTCAAGGACCTTTCTAAGATAACCAACAAGCTCATTAAGGTCATGGTTGTATACTAAGATGTCATCAAAGTATACGACCATAAACTTACCTAGAAATGGCCTTAGAACATGGTTCACAAGCCTCATCCATTCGTATAAGCCATACTTTGTTTTGAAGGCTGTTTTCCACTCATCTCCTTCTTGCATACGAATCTGATGGTAACCACTCTTCAGGTCTATCTTAGAAGACACTTGCACCATGTAACTCGTCAAGCATGTCATCTAGCCTAGGAATAGGGTGGCGGTACTTGATAGTAATGTTGTTGATTGCTCGACCATCAACACACATTCTCCAAGTACCATCCTTATTAGGCACTAGAATGACCGGGACTGCACAAGGGTTAAGACTTTCTCTCACATAGCCCTTGTCAAGCAAGTCTTTCACTTGACGTTGCAACTCCTTAGTCTTTGCGGGGTTGACCCTATAGGTAGCCCAGTTAAGTAGTGTTGCCCCCGGGGTTGACACATGAGTAGAAAACACACCTCGCCCTCATTGATAGCTTGAATGACTTCCTTAGACTTAGCTAAGAGAAAATAATTAGAAGCACCTTGGTTGCTACCAATGGCTAGATTTTTGCCCTTAGTTTTCTCACTAGCCATATGATCGGCCATAATCTCATGGGCAGCTAAAGGGTGTAGGGTGATCCTCTTTCCATTCATCAAGAAAGTATACTCATTGGACACTCCTTGATGAACAACACCCCGATCAAACAGCCAAGGTCTTCCTAAGAGGAGATGACATGCGTTCATGGGCAAAACATCACACACAAACTCATCTACATATCCTCCTATGGAAAACTGAATGGTGGCATGGTCCTTGACCTTAAGGGTAGTGTTGGAATTCAGCCAACAAAGTGTGTAGGGTTGCGGATGAGGAGGGGTCAATAGATTGAATCTACTCACCACTTTTTGATCGATTATGTTGCAACAATATCCACCATCAATGATGACACTACACACTTTCTCCCTAATAGTGCACCTAGTGTGAAAGATCGTTTCACGCTGGGTAGGCACATTAGGACTCCGAGGCGATCAATGCTTTCTTGACCACAAAGCACTCACCCTCCTCTGCCACGACATGAAGCTCCTCGGCCTCTTCTTCCCTATCCTCAACCACTTCTCCTTGACACTCATCCTCGGACTCGTAGTCCCCTAGAGTGTTAAGAAGAACTTGCTTATTGGTAGGGCAATCCCGGGCCATATGTCCTCTCCCCAGACACTTAAAACACTTGAGGTATCTAGTTCGTCCCTCCTCCCCTTGGGGCTGCGGTGAAGGTCGAACTGGAGCATCCTTCCTAGGCTGATTTTGGGGATCATGCCTTGGTTCTAAGCGTCTCGGAGTGGCTTGGGATGGGCTGCTATTGTTAGAGGTCCAAGACCGTGTTCTTGCAACTTGGGGGCGCCTCAGTGGAAGGTTCTTATACACATGGTTAGTGTAATGAAGAACCTCTTCAATGGGAGTCCCTCGGATGAAGTGTTGTATGTTCACCACAACCCTAAGGTCCGGGTACAAACAATTGATAAACTTGGAAATAACATAACCCTTGGGGAATTTAAGTCCATATCTAAAGACCAAGGTCCTTATCTCTTTATAAAACTCATCTGGGGTCTTACTTCCTTGTCTCAATTGCTCAAGCCAAGCATGGACCCTTTCATTGTAATAATCCGGTACTAACCAGTTTTTTAGGGCAGCCTTGAGCTCGTCCCAAGTCCTAATTTGGGGATAGCCTCTATAGGTCCTATCCTTCTTATCCTCCAGCCACCAATGGTAAGCAAAATAAACAAACTTAATTGAGGCTATAGCTACTCGTTGAGCATCCAAGTAGTTATAGAACTCAAAGATTTGTTCGGTCTTTTGCTCCCAATCTAAATAAGTCTCTACCTCACATGTACCTCCAAATGGTTGAACTTCAAGTTTGATTCCATGATGGTGGGGCCGGCCATAATGCTCTCCATATTCATCCTCATACGACACCCTTTGAGCTTGAAATGCTGGCCTTGGAGCCGATAGTGGACCACGGCTAAAGCCTCGGCCGGGTTTAGGTCTCCTTGGCATCATAGATGGCACCGGGCTCCTTGGGTTGTAGTATTCGGCCTGAGGTGGGTGGTAATCTCTTCCTCCATAATCTGCATTGTTAGCTCACAAAAGAGGAATGGAAGGCACACTTAAAGAGACAAGAATTTCGGAGTGCATACCTTGACCCTCTCGTGGCAAACCATGGCCTTCTCTAAGTGTGGAGGTGATGGACTCATGAGAAATATGATGCTCGGGCAAGGATAGCCGAGAGAACTCTTGTGAGACACCTCCTTGAGCGACTCCATGTTGGCCACCGACGGCTGCGTAGGAGTGGTGGGAAAAGACTACATCATGGCCTCCACTCAATCGGGCACTCTCGTGAACTTGCTCCAATTTCTACTCCATGCTCCTCATAAACGCCAATTATTCTTCTCGCATGGTTTGGAGTTGTTGGTTCACTTTTGCATCCGTGTCCTCTTTGTTGGTCTGGATGGCTTGTAGTAGAGTATCCAAAGTGATGGGGAGTTTGGTTGGTCTCTCTTCTTAAGCAAGGCCCTTACCCTTGTTATGAGCATCCATGGAACTTGATCTGGTCATATAAACAACAAAGAGCAGCCAAGCAAAAACCTCCAAAAAAACCAATGCTAATCACGGGACCCAAGCTAGCAAGGAGCTCTCGACCTTGGTTCAAAGACAAGAAAAATCCAGCAAGCAATACTCCTAAGGGCTGGCGTAGGTTCACTAGACTCAACAAAGAAACAAGCAAACAACAAGCAACACACGACTCAGAGTGTGAGAAACCGGTCCTTCCTTAGGTGCACCCAAACCAAGTCGCCTGGCTCGAAGAGCACTTCTTTGCGCCCCTTGTCGGCCCTCTTCTCAAGTGGCAACCTTGTAGCTTCGTGCAACTCCTTGATCGTCTTGGCTTTTTCAGCTCCCTCCTTGCTCTATTGATCTTTGATGGCATATGGCATAAGCTCGAGTGGTGTTTTGGGGTTGAGACCATAAACCACTTCAACGGGAGTGCTCTTGGTGGCTAAATGGACCGAGCGATTGTAAGCAAATTCAATGAAAGCGAGGCTCTCCTCCCACCTATGCAAGTTAGTTGCCAACATAGATCTAAGTAAAGAACCAAGAGTTCGGTTCACTACCTCGGTTTGTCCATCCGTTTGAGGATGACAAGATGTGGAGAAAAGAAGCTTAGTTCCAAGCTTGGCCCATAGTGTCTTCCAGAAGTATCTAAGGAACTTCACATCCCTATCTGAAATAATAGATCTAGGAACTCTATGCAGTCTCACAACTTGATCAAAGAAAAGGTTAGCAATATGAGATGCATCATCCGTTTTATGGCATGCAATGAAATGTGCCATCTTGGAGAACCTATCTACCACAACAAAGATGGAGTCCCTCCCTCTCTTAGACCTAGGTAAGACTAAAACAAAGCTCATAGAGATATCCTCCCAAGGTAACCGAGGTATGGGTAAGGGTGTGTACAAACCGTGGGGTTGGTTCCTCGACTTGGCGCGCAAGCAAGTAACACATGCAACACAAAACTTCTCTACGTCCTTATGCATGCGAGGCCAATAAAAATGTTCTTTCAAAGTATGCAATGTATTGAGAACCCCAAAATGTCCCATTAACCCTCCCCCATGAGCTTCATGCACTAACAATCTCCTAGTAGAACCCCTTGGTATACAAAGCTTATAACCCTTAAATAAGAACCCCTCATGGACATAATATTGATCCTTGCTACCCTTAGTCAAACATTCTGCAAATAATTCACAAAAATCAACATCACATGCATATAGTTCTTTCATGACAGAAAAGCCAAGTAATCTAGCATCCAAAAGAGTTAGAAGGGAATACCTCCGAGAGAGTGCATTAGCTACCACATTGTCCTTTCCCTTCTTGTGCTTGATCACATAAGGGAAAGATTCAATAAACTCGACCCATTTGGCATGTCTCTTGTTGAGCTTGCTTTGCCCATTTAAGTACTTCAATGCCTCATGGTCGGAGTAGATCACAAACTCCTTTGGCAACAAGTAGTGTTGCAACACTTTGAGCGCACAGACAAGAGACAACAATTCCTTGTCGTAGGTGGTGTAATTCAGCTCAGCCCCACCTAGCTTCTTACTGAAATAAGTAATTGGCTTGCCCTCTTGCATGAGCACGCCACCTAAACCTATGCCCGATGCATCACACTCAATCTCAAAAGTTTTGTCAAAGTTTGGCAAAGAGAGTAGTGGTGCATTAGTGAGCTTAGATTTAAGAGTGGCAAAAGTGGCCTCTTGAGTGTTTCCCCAAGTAAAGGTCACACCCTTCTTCGTGAGTTCGGTGAGAGGAGTAGCCAAGGTGCTAAAGTCTCTCACGAACCGACGATACAAGCCAGCTAGACCAAGGAAGCTGCGGACTTGAGTCATAGTAGTAGGTGTAGGCCATTCATGAATAGCCTTCACTTTCTCCTCATCCACTCTCAAGCCATCTTTGCATATTACATATCCAAGAAATACCACATGATCCGAGTAAAAGTGGCACTTCTTGAAGTTAGCATACAACTTCTCTTTCCTTAGGACCTCAAGGACCTTTCTAAGATAACCAACATGCTCATTAAGGTCATGGCTATATACTAAGATGTCATCAAAGTATACGACCACAAACTTACCTAGAAATGGCCTTAGAACATGGTTCATAAGCCTCATGAATGTACTAGGAGCGTTGGTTAGACCAAAGGGCATTACCATCCATTCGTATAAGCCATACTTTGTTTTGAAGGCTGTTTTCCATTCATCTCCTTCTTGCATACGAATCTGATGGTAACCACTCTTCAGGACTATCTTAGAAAAGACACTTGCACCATGCAACTCGTCAAGCATGTCATCTAGCCTAGGAATAGGGTGGCGGTACTTGATAGTAATGTTGTTGATTGCTCGACAATCAACACACATTCTCCAAGTGCCATCCTTATTAGGCACTAGAATGACCGGGACTGCACAAGGGCTAAGACTTTCCCTCACATAGCCCTTGTCAAGCAAGTCATGCACTTGACGTTGCAACTCCTTAGTCTCTGCGGGGTTGACCCTATAGGCAGCCCGGTTAGGTAGTGTTGCCCCCGGTATGAAATCAATTTGATGCTCAATACCTCTCACCGGCGGCAACCCACTTGGGACTTTATCTTGGAAGAGATCGGCGAACTCTTCCAAGAGGTGAGCCACGGCCTTAGGGAGTTGTTCAAGGTCTGATGAGGTAAACAAGGTGTCTTTACACATGAGTAGAAAACACACCTTGCCCTCATTGATAGCTCGAAAGACTTCCTTAGACTTAGCTAAGAGCAAATGATTAGAAGCACCTTGGTTGCTACCAATGGCTAGCTTTTTTCCCTTAGTTTGCTCACTTGCCTTCCTTTTCTCCCTAGCCATATGATCGGCCATAATCTCATCGGGAGCTAAAGGGTGTAGGGTAATCCTCTTTCCATTCATCAAGAAAGTATACTCATTGGACACTCCTTGATGAAAAACACCTCGATCAAACTGCCACGGTCTTTCTAAGAGGAGATGACATGTGGTCATGGGCAAAACATTACACACAACCTCATCCACATATCCTCCTATGGAAAACTGAATGGTGGCTTGGTCCTTGACCTTAAGGGGAGTGTTGGAATTCAGCCAACAAAGTGTGTAGGGTTGCGGATGAGGAGGGGTCAATAGATTGAATCTACTCACCACTTCTTGATCGATTATGTTGCAACAAGATCCACCATCAATGATGACACTACACACTTTCTCCCTAATAGTGCACCTAGTGTGAAAGATCGTTTCACGCTGGGTAGGCACATTAGGACTCCGAGGCGATCAATGCTTTCTTGACCACAAAGCACTCACCCTCATCTACCACGACATGAAGCTCCTCGGCCTCTTCTTCCCTATCCTCAACTACTTCTCCTTGACACTCATCCTCATTCTCGTAGTCCCCTAGAGTGTTAAGAAGAACTTGCTTATTGGTAGGGCAATCCCGGGCCATATGTCCTCTCCCCAGACACTTAAAACACTTGAGGTATCTAGTTCGTCCCTCCCCCCCTTGGGGCTGCGGTGAAGGTCGAACTGCAGCATCCTTCCTAGGCTGATTTTGGGGATCATGCCTTGGTTCTAAGCATCTCGGAGTGGCTTGGGATGGGCTGCCATTGTTAGAGGTCCAAGACCGTGTGCTTGCAACTTGGGGGCGCCTTGGAGGAAGGTTCTTATACACATGGTTAGTGTAATGAAGAACCTATTCAATGGGCGTCCCTCGGATGAAGTGTTGCATGTTCACCATAACCCTAAGGTCCGGGTTCAAACAATCGATAAACTTGGAAATAGTATAACCCTCGGGGAATTTAATTCCAGATCTAAAGACCAAGGTCCTTAGCTATTTATAAAACTCATCTGGGGTCTTACTTCCTTGTCTCAATTGCCCAAGCCAAGCATGGACCCTCTCATTGTAATCATCTGATACAAACCGGTTTTTTAGGGCAGCCTTGAGCTCGTCCCAAGTCCTAATTTGGGGATAGCCTCTATAGGTCCTATCCTCCTTATCCTCCAACCACCAATGGTAAGCAAAATCCACAAACTTAATTGAGGCTATAGCTACTCGTTGAGCATCCAAGTAGTTATAGAACTCAAAGATTTGTTCCGTCTTTTGCTCCCAATCTAAATAAGTCTCTACTTTACATGTACCTCCAAATTGTTGAACTTCAAGTTTGATTCCATCATGGTGGGGCCGGCCATATTGCTCTCCATATTCCTCATCATACGGCACCCTTTGAGCTTGAAAGGCTGGCCTTGGAGCCGATAGTGGACCACGGCCAAAGCCTCGGCCGGGTTTAGGTCTCCTTGGCATCATAGGTGGCACCGGGCTCCTTAGGTTGTAGTATTCTGCCTGAGGTGGGTGGTAATCTATTCCTCTGTAATCTGCATTGTTAGCTCGCAAAAGAGGAATGGAAGGCACACTTGAAGAGACAAGAATTTAGGAGTGCATACCTTGACCCTCTCATGGCAAACCATGGCCTTCTCTAAGTGTGGAGGTGATCGAATCATGAGAAATATGATGCTCGGGCAAGGATAGCCGAGAGAACTCTTGCGAGACACCTCCTTGAGCAACTCCATGTTGGCCGCGTAGGAGTGGTGGGAAGTACCTACATCCTGGCCTCCACTCAATCGGGCACTCTCGTGAACTTGCTCCAATTTCACCTCCATGCTCCTCATAAACGCCAATTATTCTTCTCGCATGGTTTGGGGTTGTTGGTTCACTTTTGCATCCGTGTCCTCTTTGTTGGTCCGGATGGCTTGTAGTAGAGTATCCAAAGTGATGGGGACTTTGGCTGGTCTCTCTTCTTGAGCAAGGCCCTTATCCTTGTTATGAGCATCCATGGAACTTGATCTGGTCATAGAAACAACAAAGAGCAGCCAAGCAAAAACCTCCAAAAAAACCAATGCTAATCACGAGACCCAAGCTAGCAAGGAGCTCTCGACCTTTGGTTCAAGGATAAGAAAAATCCAGCAAGCAATACTCCTAAGGGCTTCTGTGAGTTCACTAGAATCAACAAAGAAATAAGCAAGCAACAAGCAACACACGGCTCAGAGTGTGGGAAACCGGTCCTTCCTTAGGTGCACCCAGACCAAGTCGTCTGGCTCGAAGAGCACTTCTTTGCGCCCCTTGTCGGCTTTCCTCTTGTATTGCAATGCCCTCTTCTCAAGTTGCAACCTAGTATCTTCGTGCAACTCCTTGATCATCTTGGCTTTTTCAGCTCCCTCCTTTATCTCTTGCTCTTTGATGGCATATGGCATAAGCTCGAGTGGTGTTTTCGGGTTGAGACCATAAACCACTTCAAAGGGAGTGCGCTTCGTGGCTGAATGGACCGAGCGATTATAAGCAAATTCAATGAAAGTGAGGCTCTCCTCCCACTTGCGCAAGTTAGTTGCCAACATAGATCTAAGTAAAGCACCAAGAGTTTGGTTCACTACCTCGGTTTGTCCATCCGTTTGAGGATGACAAGTGGTGGAGAAAAGAAGCTTGGTTCCAAGCTTGGCCCATAGCGTCTTCCAGAAGTAGCTAAGGAACTTCACATCCCTATCTGAAACAATAGATCTAGGAACTCCATGCAGTCTCACAACTTGATCAAAGAAAAGGTTAGCAATATGAGATGCATCATCAGTTTTATGGCATGCAATGAAATGTGCCATCTTGGAGAACCTATCTACCACAACAAAGATGGAGTCTCTCCCTCTCTTAGACCTAGGTAAGCCTAAAACAAAGCCCATAGAGATATCCTCCTATGGTAACCGAGGTATGGGTAAGGGTGTGTACAAACCGTGGGGTTGGCTCCTCGACTTGGCGCGCAAGCAAGTAACACATGCAACACAAAACTTCTCTACGTCCTTATGCATGCGAGGCCAATAAAAATGTTCTTTCAAAGTATGCAATGTCTTAAGAACCCCAAAATGTCCCATTAACCCTCCCCCATGACCTTCATGCACTAACAATCTCTTAGTAGAACCCCTTGGTATGCAAAGCTTATAACCCTTAAATAAGAACCCCTCATGCACATAATATTGATCCTTGCTACCCTTAGTCAAACATTCAGCAAATAATTCACAAAAATCAGCATCACATGCATATAGTTCTTTCATGAAAGAAAAGCCAAGTAATCTAGCATCCAAAAGAGTTAGAAGAGAATACCTCCGGGAGAGTGCATTAGCTACCACATTGTCCTTTCCCTTCTTGTGCTTGATCACATAAGGGAAAGATTCAATAAACTCGACCCATTTGGCATGTCTCTTGTTGAGCTTGCTTTGCCCCTTTAAGTACTTCAATGCCTCATGGTCGGATTGGATCACAAACTCCTTTGGCAACAAGTAGTGTTGCCACACTTTGAGCGCACGGACAAGAGCCAACAATTCCTTGTCATAGGTGGGGTAATTCAGCTCAGCCCCACCTAGCTTCTTACTGAAATAAGTAATTGGCTTGCCCTCTTGCATGAGCACGCCACCTAAACCTATGCCTGATGCATCACACTCAATCTCAAACGTTTTGTCAAAGTTTGGCAAAGAGAGTAGTGGTGCATTAGTGAGCTTAGATTTTAAAGTGGCAAAAGCGGCCTCTTGAGTTTTTCCCCACGTGAAGGTCACACCCTTCTTTGTGAGTTCGGTGAGAGGAGTAGCCAAGGTGCTAAAGTCTCTCAGGAAGCGACAATAGAAGCCAGCTAGGCCAAGGAAGCTGTGGACTTGAGTCATAGTAGTAGGTATAGGCCATTCATGAATAGCCTTCACCTTCTCCTCATCCACTCTCAAGCCATCTTTGCATACTACATATCCAAGAAATACTGCATGATCCGATCAAAATTGGCACTTCTTGAAGTTAGCATACATCTTCTCTTTCCTTAGGACCTCAAGGACCTTTCTAAGATGACCAACATGCTCATTAAGGTCATGGTTGTATACTAAGATGTCATCAAATTATACGACCACAAACTTACCTAGAAATGGCCTTAGAACATGGGTCATAAGCCTCATGAATGTATAAGGAGCGTTGGTTGGACCAAAGGGCATTACCATCCATTCGTATAATCCATACTTTGTTTTGAAGGTTGTTTTCCACTCATCTCCTTCTTGCATACGAATCTGATGGTAACCACTCTTCAGGTCTATCTTAGAAAAGACACTTGCACCATGCAACTCATCAAGCATGTCATCTAGCCTAGAAATAGGGTGGCGGTACTTGATAGTAATGTTGTTGATTGCTCGACAATCAACACACATTCTCCAAGTGTCGTCCTTCTTAGGCACTAGAATGATCGGGACTGCACAAGGCCTAAGACTTTTCCTCACATAGCCCTTGTCAAGCAAGTCTTGCACTTGACGTTGAAACTCCTTAGTCTCTGCGGGGTTGGCACTATAAGCAGCCCGGTTAGGTAGTGTTGCCCACGGTATGAAATTAATTTGATGCTCAATACCTCTCATTGGCGGCAACCCACTCGGGACTTCATCTTGGAAGAGATCGGCAACTCTTCCAATAGGTGAGCCACGGCCTTAGGGAGTTGTTCAAGGTCCGATGAGGTAAACAAGGTGTCTTTACACATGAGTAGAAAACACACCTCGCCCTCATTCATAGCTCGAATGACTTTCTTAGACTTAGCTAAGAGCAAATGATTAGAAGCACCTTGGTTGCTACCAATGGCTAGCTTTTTGCCCTTAGTTTGCTCACTTGCCTTCCTTTGCTCCCTAGCCATATGATCGGCCATAATCTCATGGGGAGCTAAAGGGTGTAGGGTGATCCTCTTGGACACTCCTTGATGAACAACACCCCGATCAAACTGCCAAGGTCTTCCTAAGAGGAGATGACATGCAGTCATGGTCATGGGAAAAACATCACACACAACCTCATCCACATATCCTCCTATGGAAAACTGAATGGTGGCTTGGTCCTTGACCTTAAGCGGAGTATTGGAATTCAGCCAACAAAGTGTGTACGGTTGCGGATGAGGAGTGGTCAATAGATTGAATCTACTCACCACTTCTTGATTCGATTATGTTGCAACAAAGTTCCACCATCAATGATGACACTATAAACTTTCCCCCTAATAGTGCACCTAGTGTTAAAGATCGTTTCACGCTGGGTAGGCACATTAGGACTCTCCGAGGCGATCAATTGTTTCTTGACCACAAAGCACTCACCCTCGTCTGCCACGACATGAAGCTCCTCGGCCTTTTCTTCCCTATCCTCAATGACTTCTCCTTGACACTCATCCTCGGACTCATAGTCCCCTAGAGTGTTAAGAAGAACTTGCTTCTTGGTAGGGAAATCATGGGCCATATGTCCTCTCCCCAGACACTTACAACACTTGAGGTATCTAGTTCGTCCCTCCCCCCCTTGGGGCTGCGGTGGAGGTCGAACTGAAGCATCCTTCCTAGGCTGATTTTGGGGATCATGCCTTGGTTCTAAGCGTCTCGGAGTGGCTTCGGATGGGCTACCATTGTTAGAGGTCCAAGACCTCGTTCTTGAAACTTGGGGGCGCCTTGGAGGAAGGTTCTTATACACATGGTTAGTGTAATGAAGAACCTCTTCAATGGGCGTCCCTCGGATGAAGTGTTGCATGTTCACCACAGCCCTAAGGTCCGGGTTCAAACAATTGATAAACTTGGAAATAATATAACCCTTCGGGAATTTAAGTCCAAATCTAAAGACCAAGGTCCTTAGCTCTTTATAAAACTCATATGGGGTCTTACTTCCTTGTCTCAATTGCTCAAGCCGAGCATGGACCCTCTCATTGTAATCATCTGGTACAAACTGGTTTTTTAGGGCAGCCTTGAGCTCGTCCCAAGTCCTAATTTGGGGATAGCCTCTATAGGTCCTATCCTTCTTATCCTCCAGCCACCTATGGTAAGCAAAATCCACAAACTTATATGAGGCTATATCTACTCGTTGAGCATCCAAGTAGTTATAGAACTCAAAGATTTGTTCGGTCTTTTGTTCCCAATCTAAATAAGTCTCTAGCTCACATGTACCTCCAAATGGTTGAACTTCAAGTTTGATTCCATGATGGTGGGGCCGGCCATATTACTCTCCATATTCCTCATCATACGGCACCCTTTGAGCTTGAAAGGTTGGCCTTGGAGCCGGTAGTGGACCACGGTCAAAGCCTCGGCCGAGTTTAGGTCTCCTTGGCATCATAGGTGGCATCGGGCTCCATGGGTTGTAGTATTCGGCCTGAGGTGGGTGGTAATCTCTTCCTCTATAATATGCATTGTTAGCTCGCAAAAGAGGAATGGAAGGCACACTTGAAGAGACAAGAATTTTGAAGTGCATACCTTGACCCTCTCGTGGCAAACCATGGCCTTCTCTAAGTGTGGAGGTGATGGGATCATGAGAAATATGATGCTCGGGCAAGGATATCCGAGAGAACTCTTGTGAGACACCTCCTTGAGCGACTCCATGTTGGCCACCGACGACTGCGTATGAGTGGTGGGAAGTGCCTACATCCTGGCCTCCACTCAATCGGGCACGCTCGTGGACTTTCTCCAATTTCTCCTCCATGCTCCTCATAAACGCCAATTGTTCTTCTCGCATGGTTTGGAGTTGTTGGTTCAGTTTTGCATCCGTGTCCTCTTTGTTGGTCCGGATGGCTTGTAGTAAAGTATCCAAAGTGATGGGGACTTCGGTTGGTCTCTCTTCTTGAGCAAGGCCCTTATCCTTGTTATGAGCATCCATGGAACTTGATCTGGTCATAGAAACAACAAAGAGCAGCCAAGCAAAAACCTCCAAAGAAACCAATGCTAATCACGGGAACCAAGCTAGCAAGGAGCTCTCGACCTTGGTTCAAGGACAAGAAAAATCCCGCATCCTTCTCCTCAACTACATACTCCACAATACTTCTCTAAACATCTCCAAATGGTACCCAAAACACCGGTAACAACTCCTAATTAAGCACTACAAAGTAGCGCTGATCAAATTCCCCCATGCTTAAACCTTTCTCGTGCTCGAGTAAGCTAATAGAAACCTACTCCTCCAATCAAATCCCCAAGGTCTCAGGAAGCATAGCAAAATGATCTCCACTAATAATTGCACCTAACATGAAACTCCAAGGCACCAACACATCAACACAACACACCACCAAGCCTAAAGGAAAGCAGAGTACTTCCCCCAAACCTATCCCGAACACCATAGAGTGAATAAAAATCTAATCCTAGCCTCCATCTATCTTCTTATAACTCCCAGAGTGACCTACCCGAATCCTCCTTATATCTCCTCTTCTTATGTCACCACGCCGGTAAAATGAGGAATCCTAAATATCACTCTTCTTCTTTTCACTCATTTTTCCAAGGAGCCCTTTCGGGTTTTCACCAAGCCACTCATTTCATTTTTCAATAGATGGGCTCACATAAAACTCACATCACTCTTGACCTCATATTACCCCAGCCTAATACTGGTCCAAGCCACCTGCTTATTACCTAAGCCGCCCTTTTGGGTTTTCGACTTATCCCAGGATTTCTATTTTTGCCTTTTTTCTAATTTTTGGTTTTTTTTTCTCCTCAGACGACCAGCAAGTATAGAACACTCCTCCATGCTTAAACATTGCATTGTCCTCAATGTAATGAAAGACAAAAAAAATGAAGCACAGGGAAAAGTAGAAAAGTACTCACAACCGTCACCGAGTTGGCTTGGACTTGGAAGTTGTTGCTGGCGGTAAAACAATGAAGCACATGGCACTAGTGTCGCGCCGGTCTTCAAAATCAAACTATACCGTGCAACCAAAAGGAATCCACTGTAAGGTATAATGGAATAGCAAAGGAATCGAGGCTGCACGGCCTTCAATGAACACATGGTGGAGCCCAGATATAGTCGTGGTATGGGCTCTAGCATTCCTCCTCCTCATCTATCGAATGTAAGGCCATCATCGTTGCCAAATAAAATATGGGGCGAATGTCTCCTCCTTGGGAGCATGATGCGCACCATCTTTCCATGGGACTTACAGTGATATTTCAGCGACCACGGAAAATTTTTCGCGCCCCCGAAAATGTTTCTGGTGTGAGAATCACCGTCTTTAATTTTGCTCGGGTCTCCTACCTGCATGTTAGTCTAAATGCAAAAACAAAAACAACAGCAAAAACAAACAAAACAAATAATAACTAAAGACATGGAATGAAATGACAAGAAAAGAAATACATACCTCGGGTTGCCTCCCGAGCAGCGCCTTGTTTAACGTCGTGGCTCGACTTATCTAAGGTGATCAATTTTCAATTTCGGGTTCTAAAAGGTCCGTCTCTTCCATGATGCTGGTGTCAAAACCTTCATGGTAGGGTTTCAACCTTTGACCATTCACCTTGAACACTGACTATGCGTCAATATCAAACAGCTCTACCGTACCGTGGGGGAAAACGCGAGCAACAACGAAGGGCCCGTCCCAACGGGATCGGAGTTTACCCGGGAAGAGACAAAGGCGAGACATAAATAATAGAACTTTGTCTCCTGGCTTAAAATCCTTTCTCAAAATATTTTTTTCGTGCCAGGATCTTGTCTTCTCCTTGTACGTGACTGCTTTATCATAAGCTTCAAGTCGCAGTTCCTCTAATTCTTGCAGCTGTAACTTGCGGAACTCTCCAACTTCATCAATCCGCATGTTGCAATTCTTTACAGCCTAATATGCCTTGTGCTCGAGCTCCATTGGAAGGTGACAAGATTTCTCAAACACCAATCTGTAGGGTGACATCTCGATGGGTGTCTTATAAGCAGTACGATAAGCTTAGAGTGCATCATCTAGTCTCAAGCTCCAATCTTTCCTATTTGGGGCCACTGTCTTCTCGAGGATTATTTTGATCTCTCTATTGGACACTTCATCTTGCCCATTAGTCTGTGGGTGGTAGGCGGTGGAGACTTTCTGCGTGACATGGTATTTCTTCAGTAGGGCGCTCATGGTTCTATTATGGAAGTGAGTTCCCCTGTCACTTATCAAAGCCTTGGGGATTCCAAATCTAGAGAAAAGGCGCTTCTTCAAAAAATCTGCCACCACTTTAGAATCGTCAGTCTTAGTGGCCTTCGCTTCCACCCACTTGGAAACGTAGTCCACCACAAGCAAAATATAGAAGTTCCCAAAGGAGTTAGGAAATGGTCCCATAAAGTCAATGCCCCAAACATCAAAAATCTCGCAAAAGATTAATGATGATTGTGGCATCTCATTCCTTTGAGAAATATTCCCAACTCTCTGGCATCGATCACAGGACTTACAAAATGCATGTGCATCCCGAAATATGTGTGGCCAATAAAAACCTGCGTCTAACACCTTCCTAGCAGTTTTGTTTGCCCCAAAGTGGCCCTCACATGCATGAGAATGACAAAAAGCTAAGACAGATTGTACCTCGTTATCCGGGAGACATCGACGGATTACCTGGTCAACACAGTGCCTCCAAAGATAGGGGTCATCCCACACATAGAATCGAGACTCACGTTGTATCTTTTCCTTTTGTGCTTTAGAGAAATTAGGCCGGAACTCTTCTCGAACAAGAAAGTTTACCAAGTTAGCATACCACGGCTTGAATTTGTGGAGCCGAAGAAGTAGTTCTTCATAAACAAACTCGGAGGAGGGGTCAAGGGACCTTCCGCGGTTGCGGAACTCACCCCGCGGTCGCGGTGATTTTTTGAAAAATTTGACGAGACAAACACTTGCTCTAGGGAAATTTCCGCGATCGCGGAAAACTTTCTGTAGAAGGGCTTGAAGCTGATGATGACTCAGGGAAATTTCCGCGGTCACGGAAATTTATCCGCGGTCGCGGAAAAGGTTATGTTGTGATGCCGCACAATGTTTCGTCGAGAAAATTGCCTTGTATTTGTGCCTCCTTCTTTTCTCTGTCCTCGTCCAGTACGAGCCTGCTTAAGTGATCAGCTACCAAGTTCTCGACTCCCTTTTTATCCCTGATCTCCACATCGACCTCACTCAGCAGCAATATCCATCGAATCAATCTTGGTTTTGCCTCTTTCTTTGTCAATAGATAGCGAAGTGCTGCATGATCTGTATAGATAATCACTTTGCTGCCTAGTAAATATTGCCTAAATTTCTCCAAGGCAAACACGACAGCGAGCAATTCTTTTTCAGTGGTGGAGTAGTTCCGTTGTGCGCCATTCAGAGTCATGGAGGCATAGTGAATCACATGAGAATCTCTTGCTTCTTTCTGCCCCAGAACTTCCCCCACAACATAATCACTAGGATCGCACATTATCTCAAAGGGGCGCGACCAATCCGGTGCTTGAATAATTGGTGCACTAGTGAGGCGAGCTTTTAATTCATCAAATGCCTTCTTGCACTCATCATTAAGCTCAAAATCCACCTCCTTCTTCAACAGCTCGCATAGGGGTGATGACATCTTTGAAAAATCTTTAATAAACCGGCGGTAAAAACCTGCATGGCCTAAGAAATAACGCACTTCACGCACATTAGTAGGATAAGGTAAAGACTGAATTACATCAATCTTTGCCTTATCGACCTCGATACCCTTAGATGACACTATATGTCCTAGCACAATTCCTTGTTCAACCATAAAATGACACTTTTCAGAATTAAGAACCAAGTTGGTTTCTACACATCTTTTAAGCACAAGTGATAAATGGTCCAAACATGCATCAAAACTATCACCATGGACTGTGAAATCATCCATAAAGACCTCAATAAACTGCTCCACATACTCAGAGAAAATGCTTATCATACACCTTTGAAATGTCCCGGGTGCGTTACACAACCCAAATGGCATCCTGCGGTATGCAAAAGTACCAAAAGGGTATGTAAACATCGTCTTTTCTTGATCCTCTGGTGCTATGGCCACCTAAAAATACCCTGAGTATCCATCTAGAAAACAATAATAGGGGCGACCAGCAAGTCGCACAAGCATTTGATCAATAAAGGGTAAAGGGAAGTGATCCTTTCTAGTCACCGCATTCAGCTTACGGTAGTCAATGCATACTCTCCATCCTGTTTGTACTCGGGTGGGGACCAACTCTCCTTGCTGGTTCTCCACAACTGTGATGCCTCCCTTCTTTGGAACAACTTGTGTCGGGCTCACCCACTTACTGTCAGAGATAGGAAAAATCATTCCAGTCTGTAGGAGCTTCTGCACCTCCTTCTTCACCACATCCATCATTGGTGGGTTGAGTCTTCTATGTGGCTGTCTGGATGGTTTGGCTTCATCCTCTAGCAAAATTCTATGCATACAGGTGGTGGGGCTAATCCCCTTTATGTCTGCAATGGTCCATCCCAGGGCTGTCTTGTGCTCCTTAAGCACTACCACCAATTTATCCTCTTGATCCTTGGAAAGCTTGTTAGAGATAATGACTGATAATGTGTCACCCTTTCCCAGAAAGGCATACTTGAGGTGGTCTGGTAGCGGTTTGAGCTCAATATCTGGTGCCTGCACAATGGAATGTAAAAGCTTCTCGCTTGGCACTGTTAGTGGAATGGGGCCACCGCCCAAAGGATTGAGATGAGGCTTACCATAGGCATCCAAGTGAGCCACAGTTTCCTGTAGGTTAGTAGACAAAGCAAAATCTTCCTGTGGATCTACCATTTCATTTTCTAAAACAGATTGTAACTCATCTGAGCCAATAGTATCAAAGACATCTTGCACAATAGGATCAATCACATCAATAGCACATAGAGAATGATCATCAATGGGGTGTTTCATAGCATCATATATGTTGTACTCTACCTTTTTCCCATCAAATTCCATAGTAAGGGTTCCACTACTTACATCAATCTTTGTCTGGGATGTTTTCAAAAATGGCCTACCTAACAGTATAGGGGTTGCATGCTTATCATGGTCCATATCCAGCACAAAGAAATCCGCAGGAAAAATCAGATTATCAACCATTACAAGGACATCTTCAACTACCCCTTTCGGGTACACATTAGATCTATCAACCGATTGGACAACTATTCCTGTCTCATGCAATGGTCCTAGTCCTAATGACTCATACAGAGAATAAGGCAAGACATTTATAGATGCACCTAGATCTAGCATAGCTTTCTCAAATTTAGTGTCACCTATTACACATGGAATACTAAACATGCCTGGATCACCACACTTTTTAGGCATACGCCTTTGAAAAATGACAGAAACATGTTCCATCACCTTAACCTTTTGCTTTCCCTTCAATTTCTGATTTCTCTTGATGGTACACAATTCTTTCATAAATTTAGCATAGCGAGGAATACTCTTAACAAGTTTAAGTAAGGGGATGTTTACCTCGCATTTACTGAAGGTCTCGAAGATCTCCTTGTCATTCTCCGGCCTTCTTGTGTCCTTCAGTGCCTCAGGGAATGGCACAGGTCATTTCAGCGAACCGAGCGGAGGGAAGTCAGGGCGAACATAATCATCGTGGACTTCAGCAGGTGATCCGCGGTCACGGATTGGGTCCCGCGATCGCGGAATTTCTGGGACGCCAAGAAGACAACCGCGATCGGGGATTTCTGTCCGCGGTCGCGGAATTTCGTTGACTTGTTCATCTACTCCAGAATCTTTTCCGCGATCGCGGAAATCTG
Source organism: Rheum nobile (assembly GCA_027886185.1). Taxonomy (NCBI): domain Eukaryota; kingdom Viridiplantae; phylum Streptophyta; class Magnoliopsida; order Caryophyllales; family Polygonaceae; genus Rheum; species Rheum nobile. The sequence continues at coordinate 18,621,652 of WOAB01000485.1, forward strand.
GCCGTGATCGCGGAAAATCGCAGATTTCTTCTTCTTCTTCAGTAATGACTCCGCGGTCGCGGTTTTCTGGCCGCGGTCACGGATTGTTCTCTGTGGCATCCGTCACTGCTTTTGTTTGGGTTCCACTCCTTAGTGTCATCGCACAGATGTTCTCTTTCGGATGTACTTCCGTGTGAGATGACAATCTGCCTGATTCTCTGGCTTCCAATTGACTCACCCTTTTAGCGACTTGCCCAAACTGATTCTCTAAATTCTAGAGGCTAGACTTCGTCTCTTGCTGATGTTGGATCGTGCTCTGAGTGAGGGATCGAATCATGTCCTCTAATGATTGGAGGAACTCGGATTCGGTACTGGTGGATTATGCGCGTAAGGCTGCCCGTACTGTTGCTGATTTCCATACGGATGGAACTGTTGTGCTCTTGGATTGAACTCTTGGTTATAATGGCCTGGGGGGAAATATGGCTGATTCCCGTAACTCAGATTGGGGGGATCCCTCCACCCTGGATTATAGGTGTTAGAGTACGGGTCATATCTCGGTCCCTGTGGACCAAAACCTCTTACCGCGTTTACTTCAGCTGCAGGTTCAGAAAGTGTTGGGCACTCGTCAGTGATGTGTAGTGGATCTTGACAGATTCTATAGGGCTTAACTGCCTTTGTTGCATAGGAGCTCGCTCGTTTGGTGAATTGTCTTGAGCTCTCAGACAACTCAAAGAATAACTCGAATGCGTCAGCTGGTGTTTTGTTTAGAATGCTACCGCCACAAGCTACGTTCACCAATCTGCGCTCAACCTCTAGAAGCCCGCCATATAGATATAAAATGAGATCTTGGTCAGAATAACCATGGTATGGGCAGCTAGATAGCAATCTCCTGAATCTCTCATAATATTCATACAACGTCTTAGTAGCATGTTGTTCAATGTTATTGATGCTTCTCTTCAGGCTATTGAGTTTCGTTGCAAGGATGTATTTCTCAAGAAAGGATTTTGTCATCTTCGCCCATGTATCTATACTTCCCGGAGCCAAATAGTAGAACCAATCATTGGCCGCATCCTTCAAAGAGAAAGAAAAGGCCCTCAGCTTGATCTGGTCCTCAGTAACGTTCCTTGGCTTCATACTAGTGCAGACAGAGTGGAACTCAAAAAGATGCTTGTTGGGGTCTTCTCCATTCAGCCCTTGGAAATGGGGTAATAAATGAATCAACCCTGATTTTAGCTCAAAATTCACGCCCTCTGCAAGCTCTGGAAACTGCACAGCAAGCGGTTGTTGTTCGAAGTTCGGGGCAGTGAACTGCCTCAAGGTCGGTGTTTCTCCAGCCATTTCTATATCAGAATCAAAAAGGGAAACAATTAGTAGCACGGGTGTGGACCGTAAGATAGGTCCACATAAAAGTTGGCACACAAACAAACACAAAGAAAAATTAAAACTTGCCTCCCCGACAACGGCGCCAATTTGATAGGCGTTATCGCGACACCTAAACAAAATAATCCTTAACAAGGAGGAAGTAATCTTTCTAAGTGCATAAATGTATGTCAAAGTAACAAGGGGGGTTTGTTGGTTTGGTTTTAAGTAACAAAGTAAAATTACAGTAAATCAAAACAAAGATTGTAATCAATTGGAGAAAAGTACTTAGCCAGACAAATATCCACCATTCATTTGATAGGTTGATCCTAGATCATCTCTAATTCTTTCCTATGAATGTTCCTATTCCTTTTCTTAAGTTATAAACAGGACAAACATACCCTAAGAATACTAACTATCAAACAACCAAGAAAACCTCCATGATTCAATTCAATAGCAGCAATGAGCACATGAATTTAGATAGATACATGCAAGTGTAGAAAACAGTCATACAATTGCATGCAATTAATTCTCTCTACAATAAACCAGTCCAAACAGTTCTTAGAATATTGCAGTTGCTACTCATGAATAAGGTAACTCAAATAGTAATTATCAAACCCTAGCAATAGACAATTACTAATATCAACTAGTTGCGTCCAACAAGCGAAATCAGTAAGAATCAATGGGATGAAGCACAAGAGAATCAATACATTCAAAGGAAAAGAAATAGAATTAGAATCTCACAACCATTATTCAAACGAAGGCTTCAATTGTCAGACTAAGAAAAGGTTGCTTAGTTCTTCATAATCTTGAAAAGTAAAACTCTAAGGGAAAACTGAATGATAAAAAATTGACATCAAAGCTGCTAGGAAAAACTAGGTTAAGTAACCTAACAAAACTAAAAACAAAAGATACAATTGAAATCTAAAAAGGAAATAAACTAATCGGAATAAAAGAAATAAAGAAAAAGGAAATAATTAAATTAAAGTAAACTACGGACGAAATCTTCGGAAATTCTTCAGACACGCTGATACAGATTTCCACGATCGCGGATGAATTTCCGCGGTCGCAGAAAATGCAATTCTTCAATCCCTTTCTCTCGACTTATCTGCGACCAAGATCCGCGACCAACCTTGAAGTTCCGCGATCGCGGCAGCCTCGGATTTTGCAATTCCGCTCCGTCTTCGCCACGACCATCCGCGATCAACCCTTGCTCAACCGCGATCGCGGCAGCACTTCCTCACCCGCGGCCGTACTTCTTCAGCTCTTCTTCGCTTCTCGTGTGGTCTTCTCGTGGTGGCTTCCTTCCATCTTCTATATGTCTTCATTTAAGTACTTGAAACCACCAAATCACACATCCTTCTCCTCAACTACATACTCCACAATACTGCTCTAAACATCTCCAAATGGTACCCAAAACACCGGTAACAACTCGTAATTAAGCACTACAAAGTAGCGCTGATCAATTAGCAAAAGAACCGTTCCCGTATCCTAGTATTGACGTTCTAATTATAGCTCAAGTAGCATACAATTTCAAGGGAGAACAAGGCTACTATGAACACGACTCAAACTTAACAAATACTGAGTAACTCAGACTCAAACAATTCAAAAGAAAATGGTAAAATTCGTGGCTGCAACAACCTGCAAAACTAAGTCAAAAGCACAACAAGAAAATCCCTAGAAACTAGGAACTACAAACAACTTCAAGAGATGAAGAGGGACGGATGTTTGCCTTGGTTTCTCAGCCCAATTTGCAGCCAATAATCTCAGGGAATACCTAGCCACAACAATGGAACACAACAGCCACAACACAAATCACAACCAGACCCTCACAAGACACAACCGAGAACAAGACAACACATAAGAATGGTTTCGGTAAAGGCGATTGTTCTTGGATTTTTCCAGGGTTTAAGTCCGGTTCTAACAACCTAAGATTAATCAAAATGAAGCACTGGAAACCAACACAAAGCAATGGCAAGACAAAGACCACAACAAGCAGCAAAGATGCAAACAACAACAACTTCTTACGGCTTGATCTTTATGTCTTGCAAACTGATTTTCGTTGGCTTAAACAACAAGATTTAGATCTTTACCTTGCTTGGAGCTCTGATACCACATGATGGAGCGATGGATCAATTAAGATCAGTGCAAGGCAAGCCTTCCTTTGACTCCTAAGACAAGAGGAACGATCAACGGCAGTTGGTGGTGGGAATTGGTGTTCGATGGAGTTGGATATGATTTCTTTGGGTTGGATATGACTCACCAACGTAAAGAAGACTGAGTTGATCCCTTCAAGATGTAACTCACTCGAAGCAATCAACAATGGAGCCCTTGATATCACTCACAATGAAGAACGATGAAGAGAGGAAGAGAGAGTTTTAGAAACTGCAATTCTAATTTGATAAAAACGTGTCTGAGAAAAGGTTTACAAGAGCCTTTTATATGGCAAGGCTAAATAAAGGAAAGAAAAGAAAATGACTTAAAATACTAAGTCTAATAAGCTAAACATGGCCGACGGCCCTTCTAAGCAAACAATAAGCAAACACACTTAAATTGTCTTGAACGAATGTTATAAAATAGGCTAAACACTCAAATAGCTTGATGTGACTCTAGGAGAGTCATGGTTGGCCAGCTCGTCATGAATCTGAGGCCTCCAAAGGTTGTGAGAGTCTCCATGCTAAGTAATCTCTTCTTGAGCTCCTCTTGAAGATGTTTAGCTCGATCTCTAGTGATGGCACCGATAGGTAGGTCTTGTGGCTCTTGGTCGTCACTAGGCTCGTCTTCACTTGTCTCACCCTCATGGCTGGAGTCATCTTGAGTGTCTTGAGGTTCTTGATGGGACAGGGTCACATCAGTTGTCATTGTTGCGGTTAAGAGTTATAATGGGGCGGTTGGCCTGGGCACCCGTCCTAAATCCTACAGGGCCTTTAAATACCCCCCTCAAGCACGAGTGCCCTAATCTCTTGTCCTGTAGTCTTCTGGTCCTGTTCATCATCTTCCTCTCTACTACCCTTATTCTCTCGTCGGTGTTTGTAGGTATGGATTATTATCATTTTTCCTTGTTGTAGCCTTTGTGCTTGCGTCTGTGGAAGTTAGTTATTGCCTCTTTTGGCCTTTTAGTTACTTATGTGTTCTTCTTGCGTTTCTTGAGTTCGGTTTGGGTTAGGCTGTTTATCCCTGTATTGGTTTTCTTTTGAGTCATGGGTTTGGTTGCCAAGTTTTCATCTTCAATAGGTAGTTGGGCGGTGACACGCCTAAATCGCTTGATGTGTATTCAATGTCTGCCACTGTTTTGGTTTGCATAGGGCTCCTACGGTTGCCGATAGAGGTGGCATGCCATTTCCGCTAATTGGCTGTTTTTCTCGCGTCATGCATGTTGTAGTTGCATTTTTTTATGTTTTTTGTTGTATGTTATATAGTGTTTTGCCTAAACGTGGGGGCGTCGATGTGCACATTTCTGTTTCGGGCTATGTCTGTTCTATTTCATGTGTGGTGTGTAATGTTCTTCCCCCAGTTTGTATGAAGTTGTGTTGTATATTGTGTTGTTGTGGTTCCTAGGAAACAGAAGATGGATTTGAGGGCGGAAGACGTTATTTGTATTTGAGTGGTTATTCCAATTTTTATATTAGTAATAAAAATTGTATACCCATAATTTCTTCTCAACTTGTTAATGTCCTCTTGTATATGCTTGTCCAGTATGTTGTTCATAATTTGGGCGGTTAATGTAGGCGGGCTTTAAGGGTGATTTTTTAAGAAATTGGACTATATTTATATTGGGTAGTATGGTGCCCTAAAGTGTATGTCACTAATGTTTACTTCTTTTGCTTTCGTCCACTCGTGTTGTGTTCTTTGTTGTTCCTGATGTTTTGCTCCTTAAACATACTTGTGATTGATTCTGTTTCATCCTTCACACGGATGACATGTCCAACGTGCCTCATTTTATATTGTAGGAAACCATTACAGTAGGGCACACATTTCAGATGGACGTATACGTCGACCTATTTGATCTGCTGAAGGTGGGCAGCGAGGCCGAGTTTCCCTAGGGAGGTTGTGCATGTTTCCTTGTACAACGCGTAATTCTTTATCATTTCTAGTTACAATATATCTGATGTTGTTCATGGTTATTTCATGGAAAATTATGAGCCATGATACGTGGCTGTATTATATGGAGAAAATTGTTAAGGGGGACAGACAAATGGAAGGGATGGAGAGGGAAATGGCTAGGATGAGGCGCGAAATCGCCTCATTGGACGTTGCCGACACTCAAACCCATGCGGAGCTGGGGAAGATTCGAGTGAAGTTTATGATGGTAAGCTTTCCCCGGGATTTTTTTGTTGCCACGTTTGTTACTACCTGACTTTGTTCGTTGGTCTGTGCAGCTTGAATGGGATTCGCTATTCAACGACATAAATATCAAGAGGGCGCTTGCGCACGTTGATCGCCTGAAGGAAACTCTGATGGCTAACTACATTGACTGATGTAGGGTTGTTTAGAGTTATTTATATAGCCTTTATATTTGTATGGGTTTTTTAGGTACCCTACGTTTTGATTGGGCTTTCTGGAAGGTAGTAGGGTGTATGTGGGAGTTTGGGCTGGATGTAGTGGTTATATATAGGGATGTGTTGTGGGGTTGACATTGTTTTGGTAATGTGCAATGTAATCTATGTACTGGCGGCGAATATATTATAACATTTATAGGTTCATTGTGTGGCTCATGTTAATCCCTTTTGCTTTTGTTTGTTTGCGTGTTTTTGCTACATTGATCCAACATGTTGGTATTTGGTAGCATCGAGTGAACTTGGAAAAAAACTCTCCTTGTCTTTTTTTTTTATGAACAACATGTATCGTTCTCTACTATGTTAATGGAATATTTGTATGGGGTTTTTGTATACCCCACGTTTTGTTTGGGTGTTTTGGAAGGTGGTAGGGTGTTTGGTGTAGGTTGATTTGGATGCGGTGGTTATATATAGGGATTTATTGTGGGGTTTACATTGTGTTGTTAATGTGAATGTAATGTAATCTATGGTCCGCCGATGAATATATTATAACACTTAATGGTTCATGTATGCATTATGTCAATCCCTTATGCTTTTGTTGTTTTGCGTGCTTTTGCTTAGTTGTGCTCGTTTGTCTACTTCCCATTGATTCTAATGGAGATTAGAGCTTTCATCATCGCTCTGGTACATTATTCCAGCATGTTGGCGTTTGGCCACATTGAGTGGGCATGAAGAAACTTATGGTTCTATCACTATTAAACAACGACATATATTGATCTCTACTATGTCAATGAAATAGTTAATTTGGAATGAGCATGTAATGTAATTGATTTTCCTTTTTCCTTAATTACGATGCATTGGGAAGGAATGTGAATGCTATGATATGAGGTTATTAGTGTAATCGTCAGAGTTGTACTCAACTATAGTATGTGGCTTAAGGTGTAAAGCACCAATTATGTGCTTACGATATATAATATCAACTTCACTTTTGGAAGGCAAATAGTCGATGTGCGTACTTATTGAGATTGAGTGTGTTATAGTTTATAAGAAATGACTTATTTTGGGGTTTTACATTTAAGTGTATTTGTTCTTTCTGTACGAATATTATATCCCGATGTGGATGTTATGTGGAATGTCTTTGGATAAGACTAATAGTGTATGGAAATGGTTTGAGGGTCTCAGACGTTGGAAGGATTATGTTTTTTTCATTGTTAATGTTTACTAAATGGAGTTAGTTAAATATGGATTACAAATAAATTTTGTTCCAATTTAAAAGAAATAGCATGTTCCTTTTGATCTGCAGATTTAATAGCTAGATAGATACATTAGTGTTGTAGAATAGTTTGATAGTTAATTATGTTGGGTTGATTTCCAGTTGCGGACTATGGGGTACATCGTACACCCTTTCTGCTCAGTTTAGGGATTATACTTGGAATATGTATTTGGCTATACACATTATGTGTACGGCATTCACTGCAATATGGAAAACAGGCTTCTGTGATATATAAAATGCATTACATGTGGAAAATGTAAAGATGGTTTCAAAAACTTGAATAAGGAAGGACATCTCAGTTTCTTATATAGGCATATCATATTTGCAAAAAGTCATACATGGAGTAACAGCTTAATAACCATAGTACTATAATCTTTATGGAGGCTGACTTTTCTTATGTGCATGCTCTTACTTCTTGCTATACCCGTGCAATGTGACTTTTTGAATATTGTGTCATTAGAATTTATGTGACTATGCAGTTGGTTTGTTTTGCAAATAGGACAACAGTAAAATTAGGAAATACGTTAACATGCATACCTCCATCTGTGTGTTGAGTATTCTGAACACCTGGTTAAACACTACATTTGTCTGCTGTTGTTGGTGAAAGCAGTCTTCATGTGGTCGGTTGCTATCCTTGTGGTCGTAGGTTCATTAAGATGTAAGCGGATTATCAGTCATGTACAGAGAACAAGGATTGATGTGCTTGTTTTTTGTTGAAATGCATTACCACAAAAAATTAGTATGAAGTGGATTTTCATACCTACGGATCTATGTTGACATTGTTGAAAGCCTCTTTGAACACCACATTTGTTGTGTAGTTCTTCGATTCTTTGCCAGTATGTAGAAGTAGTATTCTCAAGCCTTTTGGATCGGTTACTCTTGAAACTGCCACATATAGTTGTCCGTGACAGAAAACTGGCTTTGGCAAATATAATCCTACATGAGTGAGTGACAGACCCTGGCTTTTCTTAACTGTCATCGCAAAACAAGCTTTATGAGGGAATTGGCGTCGTTTCATTACAAATGGATATTTGGCTTGGGTGGTGCTTAGGGTAATTCTTGGTATTAAGACTTTCTTGTCCAAACATGTTCCAGTTATTATCTGGGCTTCAATAATCCCGTCGCCAAGCCTTGTAATGATGACCCGAGTGTCGTTGCACAGTCCTTGTGTTGGGTTGACATTCCTCAACAACATAACTGGCAGCCTAACCTTTAGATTTAGCATATGTGGTGGTAATCCTAGTACGCAGTTGACACATTAGTAATGTGTTTAGTGTTGTGCGCATAGTTAGAAGGTGTATGATTGCTGATGAGCTATGTATACTTGGGGGCTCAAAAGTATTGAGGTACTCGGTAGTATATTGCCGGTCTTGGTCAACCACATCAATTGAAGCTAAGCAGATTTCATATGCACTCTTGTAGCTCTTGATTTCACCTGTTAGTCTATCAAACATATAAGCATTCACCTCGTCAGCATCTATGATGAGCGGAGTCATAATCGCTCTTTCTTGTAGATACGCCAGATTAGTTTGATTGGCATGTAAATCTGGGAAAACTTCTTGTATAAGCTTTTGAATTGGGTCACCATTGTGGTCCACTAAGAACTGTTGTAGGATCTCAATCCATGTTGTTTCGTCCTCTCCAGGTAGGGAAATTGCTGTTGCATTTCCATCTTCAATCTCTTGAATCCAACGATTGAATTGTTGTTTACAATTGTCAATCCCCCCGTCTGCTTGGCGTTCATTTACTCGCATGCTCTTCGTCAAAGTAAGAACTTGGCAATGTCGCCACAGGGGGGAGTTGTTGATGCATGCTTGGATAATCTCATGTCGTCTCCCTTTAGGTATGATTGGAAGTATCTTTTTGGAGGGATGTATCCCTCCAAAAAGCCTTTTCCTATTATTCTTGTGTTTGAGCCCTAATATATCTTGCAAGGTTCTATTTAGCGCTTCAAATGCATGCCTATGTGTCATTGGCGCTTCATCCCAAATAATGAGCCTAACTTCTTGTAGTAATTGAGCTAAGTGGAATTTTTTTGTAATGCCGCAGGTGCTGTTTTCCAGTAACTCGAGTGGAATTAAAAACCTACTATGTGTTGTCTGACCTCCTGGTAGTAGTAGTGCTGCTATACCTGTTGTGCGAAAGTTTATCGTCAATTATTAAGGTAAAGGAGTGTATATCTATTATATTGTGTGTTGACAGTAGTATATGTATATGTGCAGCACGTGAAAGGCAAACCTGATGATGCAACGGCGAGGACAATGTTCCTCTTTGATCGTATGCGTGTCATTATTGTTTTGTAGAGGTATGTTTTGCTAGTGCCTCTGCCCTGTAAATGAAGAAGAACTCACCAGTTTGATGAGTCACTGTATGTACGACTTTGTTGTAGATTGTTTTTTGCTCCACAGTCAGGGAACTAAACAATATTCCATGCAATTCTTCCATCTCTTTGGTGTTGTAAGCCAATTCTTCTCTTATTAGTCGGTTGCCCATGGTTGTCAGGAGCTGGCTATGCGGCTTTGGTAGTTGTGGGTAGTCAGCCAACAATTTCCCATTTCTAGCCAAGATTTCTTCAATTTCCACCAAATAGTAGTTTTTAATCTGGCTTTGAGATAGCTATAGAGCTGGGAACTTAAACAGTTTTCTTTTTTTGTATAGTATGTCTTCTGAAAGTGCCTCCCATGTTGTTTCCCATAGTTTTTCGGGGCTGGCAATGTCGCAGAAAATGAGAATTGTAACAAATAGTTCTCTCAGCTGCGGACCTGTTGCCCACACTTGTGCTTCTTGCACTGCATCTGCCCATTCAGTGTCTTCATTTAGCATGCCTAAAGCATAACATACTTTCCCGAAAATCTCATGCACAATGCCATTGACTGTCTTGATTTCTTCAAAATTTCGAGGGCCTTTAACAACATTTAGAAGCATTCACAAGTAATATCGCTCCCCTGTAGCCGGATTTGTATACACAATTTTGCCAATTGGTTTTTGTTGGTCACGCTTAGCCCATCGCTTTGCACTTGCATTCCACACAAAATATTTTGGCACTTCTGCATACGTCAGTTGTCTAGCCTCGGCATTTATTATGTTTAAAGTGAACCATTCAGTGAACATGGTTTGTTTTACTGTCGGTACGTGGAGCAGGCCGGCCAGATTCTGCAGGTCCGAAAGTGTCACCGAGTTCTCATCTGGGAGATTAAATACCAACCGTATGACAGCTGGCCTAGAATAATGGATGTTGAAACCGTAAATGCGCCATGAAGATAAGTAGCGGCAGTCCAAATACTGCTTAACCTCATCGATGGCAGCTGATTTCGTTGGGGCACTGGTTCCTTCCTGGCGATCATCGTGTCCAATCACCGCAGTAGCTTTATCTAGTCCTTTGGTAATATACTTGAACATGAATTTTATCGCCCTTGATGTGTTACACCATTCAACATTGATGTGAGAATTGTATTTCAGTAATAAATACCTATTGTATGGGACGACATGTCTGTTGTCAAGTTCAAATGTTCCCTTTTTGACTACACCCATTGTTTCTACGCTTCAAAACTGGAAAGCCTTTCTGATCCAGTGTGATCTCTACGTAAAAAAGGTTTAGGGAAATGTTTCACACATTGATCATTCTGCATACATGATGCATTTTCATACTTTTCACCACAGGGGCCATGCAGCATATGCTCTTTAACCAGCTTGTGCGATGTCGGGTGTGTATCTGGACATGGAATTTCAGCGGAAATAAATTGATGCGTGAGGATCGGGATGAAGCCTTCGGTGCGAGGAAGTCCACAAGAGCCAAAGGAATTAGGCGACACAACACCAAACCGGCAAGGGGAATCGTCTGTATTCAGATGGATGGTTCTCTCTGTTACGGTCTCCGAATTGAGAGATTCCAAATCCCAGTGGTAGATCCGGAAGTCTAGATGAAGTCCTCAAAATTTGAGAGTGAACCGATCTAGGAATCAGAAGATATAGCGAATCTACTGAGGTGTCGCAGATGGTTTCCGCAAGGAACTTGGCTCCGGCGAGAGGAAGTTTGAGGGCAGATTGGAAGCATGTCTTGGGCTGGTTCTTTTTATGATATTGGGGTGATTCAAGGGTGGTTTTGAGGGCAAGATTTGAGGCGGAGAGATAGGGTAAAAGTCGAAGGGATATGGACTTACAAGGGTTGGATATGACGCACCGCACCTTGTAAGAACTAGTGAAGAACTCGCCTTGGATATGACGCACCAAAGGAGGCCTTGCACGAAGGTTGATATGAATCAAAAACTGGGTTTTAAAGCTATCTAAGTGATGAAATTAAACCCTAAAAGGCTGCAGAAACTCCATTGAAAAAGAGAGTGAAAAAGACAAGGTTTTGGTTCAAGTTTTGCATCCCGAAAACAAGGGCCGGCTATCCCCTTATAAACCCAACCCCTAATGCTCGAGTTTAACCATCACATAGTCAATAAATAAGGTAGAAAATTTCATAAAGACCCACACAAAATCGGCATTGAATGCCTCTTCAAAACAAGCCCCACATGGCTTAAGGAATCCTTGCGCCTTGGACCGGTTGTTGCACCAAAGCACACATGGCCTTCTCTTCCACTAGGCTCGGAGATCCCATGGTCATCAAGCCAGCTTGGAGTCTCTCTTGCAAGGCTCGAGCCCGAGCCCGAGTGATTCGACCCGGAAGGACCCGAGTGCCGGCCTCCCTTGTAGCTACCATAGGTGTACGGCACTTCCTTGCTTCCACGCCAATTTCATAGGCATTCTTGTGCTCCATATCTCCTATAGGGCCAGTGGGATCATCCCCCAAAAGATGGCTCGGAGGGTTGTGAGAATTGTCGGGCCAACTTCTATGCCCTAGCTCGGATGCCCTAGGCGTGGCGGCGTCGGCGCTTGAGTCTTCATGGCTTGAATGGCTTGAGTCTTGTTCATGATGCGACGTAGTCACATCATCCTCCCCTCCTTCAAAAGGATTCATCCTCGAATCTGAGTGCACTTCAAGAAATAGGTTTATAGTACACAAAACTGCACAAAGAAAAACAAGGAAGTGAGGGACCAAGAAGTTCTTAGAGAATGAAGGACATGTGTACGTACACATCTTTAGATCTAGTGAATGCCCATGGAGGAATTTCCATGTACAAGTGTTGCCCAATTTCAGCCTAAAGATATGCTTAAGTATAGAACATGAAATGCATATGACATACTTGGCAACAAATGCAAAGCATAGTACAAATTTTTTCTCATGCAACAAGAATTGTGAATGAGAACAATGATGCACACATGAATGCCTAGTTCTACTTGAAGTAACTGGATGGCACAAAGGCAAGGACTTGTACACATGATTATCAAGAACTAAAGGCATCCAACAAGTCATGATTTGACCAAGAGAACTATGGTGTATGCATGAATATCTAGTTTCACCTACAAAAACATATTCATAAACTAGGGATTCTCTAACCCTTGAAAAGAATTCAGTTTGATGCAAAGGGAAAAAAATAAACTGAGTAGAGTCAAGTGATACTCCCCTACAATGAGCCTTGGAATGCACATCCTTCTTCTCATGGTCACAAGTGTTCTTAAGTTCAGAAGGCTTATCATCCTTGTCGTTAACCTCTTCTTGGAATAGGAACGGCAAACATGAAGGAACCATAGATGTTGCATCCATCCATGGAGTACCCAAAGAGTTGAGTGAACTACGGGCAATGATGGGTGGACGTTTGCCTTTCGTAGATAAAAGAGATGGTTCTTCAACTTCCTCCTCCTTTTCTTTTGGCTTTAGCTCATCTTCAATGAGCAAAGAAGGCTGACATGATTCGGCTATAAGTGGAGGTGCTTCCTTCAACTCCCCATCACCAAAGGATGACTTCACAACTTGCAAGGGTTCAACACAAGGACTCCTAGGAACCATAGGTGTGGGTGGAGCGACTTGCCTCACTTCAGCTGGCCTTGAAAACTCAACATAGGAAGCTTGAACCTTTGGCTGAACTCTCATGGATTCAGTTTTGGCCATCCAATCCAAGCATTCATCCCCGTTGGAAGATCCTCCAAATGGTTGCACATGGAGCTTAACACCATGGTGTTGCTCCCTCCCTTGTGGCATTTCTTCATGATAGGCCGGGGGAACATGTCGTTGGGGAGGCATTGGAGGCCGCATATGTGCACGGGCTTGAGGTCCCCTCATCGCCATTTGTGGAGGGAAAAGATTGGCGGTGGGCGTAGGTGTAACTTGAGATTGCCCATATGAGTCATAGCCTCCAACTCCATAACCTGGAAGGTTAGTAGCACCAATAGGGATATTATTAGGAAATGAAGCAAACTCATTGAACATACTTACCCCCGAGGTTGCTATAAATGGTGGCGCTTCGTACACCGCATATCCTCCATGTGGCGCCAAAGACACTCTCGGCGCATGAGAAGAGGAAGCGTCCTCCCGGACTTGCACATGGTCCACATTATTAGTCGCGGACCCAATGAATTCTCTTGAAACTGGTGGCACAACATGGCCATGGCTTGGAGGACGGTTAACACTCAATTGTTGCAATTGCTCGGCGGTATCCTCTTGTTTGCGCTCCACACTTTCCAGCCGTGCATTAATAGCTAGCAAGGCTTGTTGATTGCCGAGCAAGGCTTGTTGAATGTCTTGCAAGGTCACTTCCGGGGGTGGAGATACACGCCCTTGTGTAGATGTGTCAAGGTCCTTCCCGGCTCGGTGATCGTCCACCATCCTAGACAAAGCAAACAACCAAGCACCAAAAGCAACACCACAAAACCAAGCAAGATATAGTATACCAAGCCAAACAAGATAGCCCCAAAACTGACCTAAAACTCAAATCACAACAAGATGCAAGTGAATGTAGGTCACGGCTAGGAAAGGGTTTGGCTAGGCGAACAAAGACTAGCTAGCTTGCCCGGACCTATGTCTAGGAAGCTACTAAGTACGCACTTGATTTGGAAAACTCCTTTTTCACTTAAAAAAAAAACTGAATTGGCTCTTAGATTAGCTCACCTTTTTCTATGGCCTCTCCTATTTAGGCCGGGTTTTTCTTGAGCACCTTCTTTTTTCAAGAGCAAACAACAAGCCGAATGAGCTCACTTTTTTCTATGGTCTCTCCTGTTTAGACCGGGTTTTTCTTGAGTTTTTTTTTTTTAAACAAGTAGAGACAAGCAAAGGCAAGTCACAATGAGCATGCAACAAAACAAAACAAAGAGAATCAACCAAGGCAACCGTTCCCGTATCCTAAACACAAGACTAGGCAAGCATTACTAGTCAAGATTGCATAAAATGCAAGGGTGGTCCAGGGGATACAAGGCTCGGTTTATGGGCTCAAAATGTTCTGTTTTAATGTGTTTTAAAGCAGCCAAAGGTCAGTCACAAATGCACTAAATTCGGGCAAGTGAAAGTGCACAAGGAAACCGAACAATTCAATGCACAAGACCTTTCATCAAACCACAACTCCTAATCTTTTATGGCTGCATTAACCCTTCATCTCCACTCAGAAATATGCAGAAATCGAACCCAAAAATTTGCAGAAAAATGTCCAAGAACAAGACACAATACGCATGGACAACAAGGCCAACAATAATTCGGCTAGAACTTCACTTGCACTATTGTAACTTGAAATTCTAAGCCAAGTTTAGGACATACCTCGCGTGGATCTGATACCACATGATGTGTGAGGATCGGGATGAAGCCTTCGGTGCGAGGAAGTCCACAAGAGCCAAAGGAATTAGGCGAGACAACACCAAACCGGCAAGGGGAATCGTCTGTATTCAGATGGATGGTTCTCTCTGTTCCGGGCTCCGAATTGAGCGATTCCAAATCCCCGTGGTAGATCCGGAAGTCTAGATGAAAGCTTCAAAATTTGAGAGTGAACCGATCTAGGAATCAGAAGATATAGCGAATCTACTGAGGTGTCGCATATGGTTTCCGCAAGGAACTTGGCTCCGGCGAGAGGAAGTTTGAGGGCAGATTGGAAGCACGTCTTGGGCTGGTTATTTGTATGATCTTGGGGTGATTCAAGGGTGGTTTTTAGGGCAAGATTTGAGGCAGAGAGATAGGGTAAAAGTCGAAGGGATATGGACTTACAAGGGTTGGATATGACACACCGCACCTTGTAAGAACTAGTGAAGAACTCGCCTTGGATATGACGCACCAAAGGAGGCCTTGCACGAAGGTTGATATGAATCACAACCTGGGTTTTCAAGCTATCTAAGTGATGAAATTAAACCCTAAAAGGCTGCAGAAACTCCATTGAAAAAGAGAGTGAAAAAGACAAGGTTTTGGTTCAAGTTTTGCATCCCGAAAACAAGGGCCGGATATCCCCTTATAAACCCAACCCCTAATTCTCGAGTTTAACCATCACATAGACAATAAATAAGGTAGAAAATGTCATAAAGACCCACACAAAATCGGCATTGAATGCCTCTTCAAAACAAGCCCCACATGGCTTAAGGAATCCTTGCGCCTTGGACCGGTTGTTGCACCAAAGCACACATGGCCTTCTCTTCCACTAGGCTCGAAGATCCCATGGTCATCAAGCCAGATTGGAGTCCCTCTTGCAAGGCTCGAGCCCGAGCCCGAGTGATTCGACCCGGAAGGACCCGAGTGCCGGCCTCCCTTGTGGCTACCATAGGTGTGCGGCACTTCCTTGCTTCCACGCCAATTTCATAGGCATTCTTGTGCTCTATATCTCCTAGAGGGCCAGTGGGATCATCCCCCAAAAGATGGCTCAGAGGGTTGTGAGAATTGCTGGGCCAACTTCTATGCCCTAGCTCGGATGCCCTAGGCGTGGCGGCGTCGGCGCTTGAGTCTTCATGGCTTGAATGGCTTGAGTCTTGTTCATGATGCGACGTAGTCACATCATAAATTCATCTATGTATGTTCCTGATTTGACCATACTCCCTTCTTCTAGCCACAACAGTATATGCGCATGTGGAAGCCTCCTTTTCTGGAATTCAATTGTGTAAATGGCTGCATAGGTTAGGTAAGAATGAATTCAATTTACCATTTCTGGTGTATGATGACTTTAGATGAACACTAAAAAGGGTACAACATATATTGCATGAGCTTAAAATACCTGCATTTGTTGGGCCAAAAATTTGACTTTGCCTGAGTTCTTCCATCAACTGTCCTAATTTCACTTTGAACAGGCGTGACATGATCACTGGTATGTCGTTTGCCACTTGTACTTCTAGCTCTTCTAACATCTCATCTATCTCTGGCCATTTTAGATTAGCGGTAAATGTGATGAATAAGGAAGGATTTCCAAAAGCCCTACACAGCGCCATGGCATCCTGGTAGTTCAGAATCATATAGCGGGGGCTACCAATAAATGAGGCAGGATGAACTATACGCTTTCCAATTGATCTAGCCTTTGTGTCGCCCTTTGCAACAGCATCATAGATGTTGTACAATTCAGATCTCAGCTGTTCCCGGTGCGTGTTAATTCATCTTGACCGCTCTTCTTCCATAGCGGTGTATGCATCAACTATGTACTGATGGTACAATCGACCGCCTCTTATTAATGTGGTAGCTTCGTTGGCCCATTGTTGGAGCCTACATGCGTAATACGCTTTCATTGTCACACAATCTCTGTTTGTCTAGCGTCTTCCACTGTTTGTAGCATATGGAATTTCCAAATGATATACATCTTCCCCGTGTGGAAAGAGCAAGGGGTATTGTAGAGACATATACAGAGGATGCAATTCTGATATTCTCTTTGGCCTTCTTGCTTTGGTCTGAATGTATATATCTCTTGTCCCAGTGCTCTACCCGAAATCGCCAGCAATAAGGGCAACAATCTCAGATGCAGTTGGCAAGTCATATTGTCGTTTGGGTGGTGCCATGTTCCCTATGAGTTTTAGGGTGAAGTCCAGTGTAGCATGTGCATCATTTGCTTTCCTAAAAACCTTAGCCATAACACTTGTGATGTCCAACATTGCCATCAACTTTTTCACTAACCCTGGATCCGCATCTGAACTCTTTAGCTTCATGCAATCCATCTTGTTTTGCACTTCATTATCAGTATCACAAAAGTAAAGTTGGGAATATTTGGGTGGAGTGCCTTGTTCCAGCATAAGGGATCCAAAGCGGTGGTAGTTCTGGCATGATATTCGGAAAGCGTATGGTTCGCGGGACTTGTTGATTTTATCATCAATTCTTGCTCCAAATGATGTGAATGAAAACATACTGTTGTATATTCAAATCGTGTGGCAAAAAGTGGAATCATTTGCACTTGCACTGGACAACAAGTGGTTAAGAGGGTTTGGTGTCGGCTGCAACTGTGGCAAACTGACTTTACCTTCTTGACAGCATAATGATGAAGAAAACCTAGATCTTGTAGCATTTTTCGCTTTCTCTTCCTTCCAGAATGTTGCATTGTAGAAACAACATTTGAAGATAGGGGCCTCCAGTTTTGCATATGTACCATGAACATTTGTATTGAGGATAATGCATGCATGTCAGCTAATACATTGACCTTTAGTGAATGATGCTATGCTTGACATATTCCCTGATTATTTGTACATGTATTAGTTAATGGTGTCACGATGTGATTCATTAGGCCGAAGTTCAATTGTATTCAGCTAATACATTGACCTTTAGTGAATGATGCTATGCTTGACAAAGGCGAAAGGTGGTATAGTATTAGTATCCATGGTAAGAACAGAGCTATATGTGTGGTACTATTATGAAAGAATTATATGTCTCATATGCAGAGTTTCAATTAAAAATCGTCGAACCCTTGTAGTAATATTAGTGTAAAGGTACGACTAATATGGATAATGGTAATTGTTGTTATGGTAGACAGATCCAACAATAATAAACAACCATGAAAACGTGGCTTCTATAGTCTCAGGCGCAAAAACTATGGTTCTCGTGAAAAAGTATAGCAAGAAACAAATTCAAACCAAATGAGTATGCATCCTACAGTACATAGGTAGGACATTTTGGGCCGCAATGAAAATGATTACTCTCCATCAGATGCCTGATGACGCCTCTTCCTGTTCTTTTTTGCAACAGTGAGAAACTGCGGTTCTCCAGTCGTTGCATCACCTAGTCTGTGTATACGTTCACGCAAGTTAGTGAATAATGTGATGTGCAGGGTGGGTGTATGAAAATCAGGATGTGAGGTTTCTTACTTGGCTTTACCCTTCATGACTTGCTCGCCAATCAATCTTTCATCTGCAACAGTGTCTTCAGAATCTACATCCACAATTTCGCCGATGGGTGTGAGGTCTTCTTTTGCATGGTTATCAATCAAGCCGCTCTTAGCGGCAGATTCTTCTGCGGTGCTGTCAAAAACTAGGTGATCGTCCTGAAGCACATGCAAAAGAGTTCACCAAAGAAATATTAGTTGCACGGTTAAAAAGTGCGCTTGTAGAAGGATTAAGGCGAAATTACCTTCTACGTAGGCGCTGCACTCAACACCCGGCTAACAGTGAAACTTTCGTACCCAGCATGCGAATAGTAAGTATGTGTCTTGAGTTCAAAAACCTGGTAGGTGCCCTCTAGTTGCTCAATCACATAGGGTAGGACGTTTTCCTCAGGGTCATCCTGCATATTTGTACAAAAGGACGAAGAGTGTAAACATCCATGGTCGGTACAGTGTGGCATGTCAAATGTGAAAAGAAGGAGGGGGATCAGAATCATACACCAATTTCAGCCAACAAATGTTCAATTTTTTTCTTCACCAAATCTCCAGCCAGGTCTTCAAAAATATGAGCATCAGGCATGCCGTATTGTCTGACACATCCAAGTTCAGCCTATATCTGTGTACAACTGGTGTATTAAACATTGTGTGAAACATCTTGCAGGAATGTAAATAGATATTGCCTATTAAAATAATGGCCAAGCACTGCCTGGTAAGATACACGCAGTACGTTTGTCAATTCATTGGAAAGGAAGATTTTCCTTTTGTTGGTATAGTGTATCTTTAAAATTCCTAATATTCATTGCAACAAACAGAACAATGTAAGTCGACGTTGATTTCCCATGTTGCTCAATAAAGGAATCACATATACTGCCCAACAGATTAACCTTAATCATTGATGCTTTGTAGAAATATAGGTAAAAACGGCATTGTTATACCTAGTATGGTTGTTGTTTATTTTGACAGGTTAATTTTACGTTGTTTAAAAACATACATGAGTATGTAATTATGGTTACCTCTCATTGATGAGATAGCACTCAACCAGTTGAGAACCGTTGGAAGTAGGTTTTACCGGGCCAACATTCACTACACAGCCCAGCACATCTGTTAAACAACAAAATTGTAAGGATTCAGTATATGACCATTTGTTTTATCCTTTCATATACAACTTAGGGCATAAGAAGAACTCACCTAGTAGGAATTTCGACCCATTCTGCGCTATTTATTCTATAGATGTAAGGCTCAACCCATATCGATCATATTCAACAATCGCACCATCAACAACCTTCACAGACGTGTTTCCCTCCAGTTGGAGAAAGTTAACAGCATCACTTCGAAGCTTGAACAGATATCTTGCAGGCCGAACAATGAAGCTTTTAAGGACGCAAACATTGCCCATCTCCAACTTGCCCATGAAACAATGAGCAATAGACTCGCGCGTGACGCAATGGATGGCGTTCACCTGTCATTGCGATGAGCAAGAAACAAAAGCATAATAAAAGGCATAGGAATGTTTAACATGGTGAGAAGAGAAAGGAAAAAAGGCCTAAATATGAAGAACAACTACCATGTGATCAGTCAACAAGAAATATGTTCTAAGATAATCACGAACTGTGTTCGTAGCATGCCACTTCCGGTACACCATCACTTGAACCACTGATTGGCTATTTTGGGACAATTCGGAGAAGGGAACATACACTTCCCGTTGGTCACCATCCTTCATAGTCGCTTTTTTCCCCTTCAGCCTGGTGTTCTAGGGGGAGAGAGCACGACCAACATTGGATGGAGAGGGATTTTGCAGAGAAGAGTTGGATGCCATTGGAGATAGATTTTGATGAGAAGCGTTGGATGCGTTGATTGGAGTTTTCATTACCAGTAACATTCGAGGCACCCTATTTAAGCGGTGTAGGCAAAACAACAACACCTCAAAGTGTAACTTCGATTAGGAAGAGGCCAAAATGCCAGAATTTTAAGACTCCCATAAATACACGTCTTAATGCAGATTGAAAGAGCTCTAATGGATGAGATTTAAGGTGGATGGGCCGGTCATCAGCTAACTCCTACATTGGGTTCTATGGTGTAATGGACTGCCTCTTCGGTGGACTAGCCCATGCGGCTTTGAAGGGGCGAATTTGAATTGTAGCATTGAATGCCAGGGGAGTAATTTCGTGAAAAACCCATTTTTATAGTAGATTAGGATATATGATTAGATTTAGGTTATGAGAAAACAGAGTGTTACGGTAAAACAAATGTACTATTCACATCAGTTCAATGATATATAAAGGACGATCTGGCTTGAACTATTTTTGGTTGCATGTTAGAATCTATTATTTATATATATATATATATATATATATATATATATATATATATATATATTAAAGCTCTCCCCTTTAGAGCCATGAGAGTGTTTTAGGAGGTTGTTGAGCCTATATTTTTATTTTTTTTCATGTATTATTATGTGAAATATTCAGCAAAATCCATATTTATATATATTAAAGCTATCATATAACATGTCATCAAATTTTTTCTAATTCACCAAATTGTGGAGTTTTTAAATTTATAATTTATTATTATATCACTAATTTAGCAAATTTTAATAAAAATTAAACCAACAAATTTGAACAAATTAAATCTTTACTTCATTCTAATTATTAGCATACAATGATAACTGTACAATAGAATCTCAACATTTTCTTTTCTTCTTATAATATAGTTTGACAATAATATTTCAACACATATTATATATATCATGCAATCGCTCTCCCACCTTAATTATTATTTTAACCTTTTTTTTATAATATTATATTTAACTAGCATCACTAATTCACTATATAAACTCTATATTGTTTTTATCTAATTGTATCCATCTGTCCGGAGAAAATATAACCTCACATGGGCCAATATTATGTATGTAAAATACATACATCTATTATATATCTATAACTATGTATTAAAGCTCTCACATTTAGAGTTGCGAGAGCATTTTTAGAAAAAGTTGTTGAGGTGTTATTATTTAATTATTTAATTTATTATTATATTAAGCAATCAACAAAATATATATATCTATATTAAATCAATTTACTTTTGAACCACCAAAAAGATTCTGGACCCACATTATTCATGTGTCAAATTACAAAAATTAACAAAGTTTGATGTTAACCAACCAAGTATCTGAATTTTAAATAATATATTTTACATTATTTATGTTTTATTTACCTGACTATCAAATTTGATTTTAACCAACCATACTTTCCAATTTAATGTACAGTATTAGTGATGTTTTTTTTATTGTTAAATATAACAATTCCTATTTAATCTAATAATTATTTGTTATTAAAATAATATAAATCATAATCCCACTATTTTTTTTAGCAAATCTTATTTCTAAGAACATGGTAATTTAATCTTATTTCTAATAGCATGGCAAATCTTATCATAATTGCACTCTTCTTTTTGATATAAATCGTAGTATTAGCTACGTTACTACTCCAATGACAATTTTTACACCATAAAATAATTACGAACATGTTAAATACAATTTTTTTCTAACCTACGATTATGACATAGGTTAAGCACTTAATGATATAAGGATTTTGTTAGGTGTAATTATACCAGAGATTTTAATATTTTGTAAAAGGGTTTAAGCATTACTTTTTAAGGAATAGTTTTTAAAATGATAATTCTTAACATATGCCCTCAGGGCATACATTAGAAAAAACCACATCTAAATAAACTCATGAGAACAAACATGGATAACTTTTGGTATATTCTAACTATCTCAAACTTTTTTACTTCAAAATTTTTGATGTTTTGTTTTATTATGATTTACAATTACTCATTAAATTGTTTCTATTTTTCTTATTCTCATTTTTGAGCTAATATGATTGATATTTTGATATTTTTGAATAATTAATATTAAACTAATGTATTTTTAATTTAGCATTTCAACATATCACTTTTAAAGCTTGAATTTTGTTATAAGTACACATATTTATGGTTAACGAATATCATGCTTATAATTTTTAATATTAAAATATTGGAAATTTTTTAATATTATATGTTAATATAATATAGTTTATTGAAAATAAACGATGAATGGTAGTGGAATACATACTTGACTTCAACTAAAATATCCCATGTATGACAATAATTGCATGATTAAAAATAAAAACAATAACTATATGAGAATAGGTATGAAT
Organism: Rheum nobile; assembly: GCA_027886185.1. Classification (NCBI taxonomy): domain Eukaryota; kingdom Viridiplantae; phylum Streptophyta; class Magnoliopsida; order Caryophyllales; family Polygonaceae; genus Rheum; species Rheum nobile. Next base: position 18,644,096 of record WOAB01000485.1, read on the forward strand.
AAAATATAATATATTTATACAATTTATATAATTAACAATATAATTTTAAACATATTGTTATTTCAATCTTCTATTCATAATATTCTTAAACAATATCACTAAGATCTTTTTCTTCTTAAAACTACTTAAATACAACATAATTTAATTCAAATATAAATAAATATTAATGATTATATAAATTTAAGTTTACCCGTACAAGGTACGGGTACTGCACTAGTTAAATTGGTGCCACACTTGATTATTTTTATATCCTGATGTTGTCATATTTGTTTTAATTTATTTCCTATTATTTACCTCCCCAAATCATGTTTGTTCCAAAATTATATCCCCTATAAATAACGTGATATCTTCCCCTTAATTAATAAAATCTTCTTTATCTCTCTCATATCCTAGTACGTAACTCCTATCTCTCCATTGCAGTAGTTTCTTCACCCTTCTTCAAATCTGTGGTTTGAAGCTCTCGTGTCTCCATGAAGCTCTCACGTTTGTCATTTCTCTCGCGCGCGACGAACGTCGGAGTATCCACAACCAACCATCCCCTCATCTGGACAAACTCATGACAAAATCAACTCATCTACGGTGTTAATTTTTCAACCGCCTCCGTCAAGTTTTGGGGTTAGATCCGTCGGCCGCTCTTACTATGGTTAGTACCCTTGAACTCTTACTTTTGGAAATTATTCTATATATAATTTCTTATTTATATTTGTTCCACTTGTACAACATCGGGTATAGACGATGAGTGACATTTGACATCTAGAAATGAAAATTATGTTTGATGATGTAGAGATATTCAAAATCTAAAATTTTGTTGTTGTGATGACATATGTATTTGAACATGCATACTTACAGGTTCACAAAATAATAATTAAGACATTACTGGTGAGCATTTGGTTAATATGCATTGTTACATATGACAAATACATCATAATCTTACCTTTTTCTTAATATCATGGGTTTTAGCAGAATATCAAATAATTTGAAGCCATCCATATCTAGTTTCACTTGTTCGATTGCAATTTATTAAGGGTTGAATGATATTTACATTAATTTGTTCGATATATTTATTAGACGTTAATTAATTTTCACGATGATGCATTTGATATTTATGATTCATAGTTATATGATGGTTGAAGAATATAAGAAGCCAGACCGCACTAGCCGCACGACTGCGTGAGCCCATATTTGGCAGGTTAACGCCATTGTTAACCGCCATGAATTGAAGCTTAAAAAAAAGTTGACTAAAAGATTATATTCACAATAATATAGAGTGATATTCACAATGTTGGGTAGTGATATTCTTGTAATTAAGGGATGATATTCATGTAATTGGGTGGTGATATTAATGTAATTGAGTGGTGATCGATATTCATGATTTGAGTTGTGATATTAATGTAATTGAGTGTGATATTCATGTAATCGAGTGTGATATTCATGTGATCGAGTGTGATATTCATGTGATTAAGTGTGATATTCACGTAACTGAGTGTGATATTCATGTAATTGAGTATGAAATTCATATTATCAAATGGTGATATTCATGTTTTTAGTGGTGATGTTCATATTAACTAGTGTTGATATTCATGTTTTGACATTCAATTATTCACATATTAAATAGAGATATTCATACAAATATTGACGATATTCAAGAAACATTGGAAGAAGCAACAAGAACGAATTTACAGATTTATAAATTCACATATCAAAATTCCATGTTAATATCTCATAAAATCAGCATAATTCACTCATAATATCCTTTCTTCTTTTCTTTTTTTAAATCAATAATTACCTCCTTAATTTTAGGAAATTAGATTGAACAAATATAATCTCATGTGATTCACCCTATACACCTCTATTTCAACATTAAATCTGACCATTGATTTTCCCTCATCCGACGCTTCTTACTAGTACTTCCGTTTTACCACAAAATTCGTTTTACTTAAACCCGCCTCTATATGATTATTGTTGTTATCGTCGTAATGACGATATTGGGTGTGGACTTTATTTGTTATGTGTGGACTTTATAGTCATTAAGTGTGGACATTAATAGTCGTGTGTGTTAGGGATTTTATGGCCTTGCGATGCATAATGATTTCTTTATAACTTGGTATTAGTCGGAATAATTACCTAATACTTTTAAGGTCATGACCATTACTTCTTATTCATCCATTATGGATAAGAGGTGTTTAAGCACCTTGCTAGTGCAATGGGTTGGACGTAATATCACCCTATGTTATTCTCGTTTTATTCGAGATTGTACTAAAAGCTTAAAGAATAATTGTGGAGTGGTGAAATTAAATAAGATAAGTGTTGCGAGCACATAATTAATAAATTTCGAGCGAGAAGTACAACTTGAAAACCACTCGTGCTCCAGCTTAAGCGGGTCATTTTTCCAATCTGGATTCGCATTATGCGGTGAGGTTGGTCAAACCCAATTATTCAATGGAGTTTTATATACATTGTGTGTAATTTAAAATGTTCCCAAGCAAATCATATCTTCTTCCTATAGTACCCACATTCATTCAGGTATTCTCTTGGTGCATATCTCTTTTGTTCATCCTTCGTTTCAGTGGAAGTATTTTAATTATATATTGTCTATCGGTTTTTATTCGAGAGACAATGATAGTAAATACATGTGACCACACAGAACCTCACAGACAAACCAACCATTATTTTTCCTTGCATGGTTGGCTGGTGTCATCCATCCAATACGGCACATCAGTCGACTTGCCTCAGGTTGTTTAGGAGTAACGAGACGGAGAAGAAGGCTTGCAGTTGAGGTTCAGTTTAAAGGATTTTCAAGGTTCTTTGAATATAAGATTTAATTTCCTAATAGATGAAATAGGCAAAAGTGTTATAACCTTGTCATGTAATTAGGATTTATTTAAAGTCTTCTGCTGTAATTGTTTTGGGGCAAAAAGATCAAACCGACCTAAATCGCTTAGAGAAGGGCAACTAGACAATAATTAGATCAATAATATCTAGACAATCCAAATCAACTGAATAGAGGAATAAATGAGATTAATCGAGTAAAGAACGAGCTTATCTCTTGAGAATGAGAGAGCAATCGAATAAAGAGATTTAGTTGACGGTCGCTTCAATACTAGAATGGAGAATTGAGCTTGAGAATGATTCGTAGTAGCAAATGAGAAAGTATTGAATTGTATCCTGTATTCAGTAATACTGATAGTGTCCTTTACAAAGCTAATCGAGCCTCACATTTATGCTAATCTCAGAGTTAAACTAAACTAGCCGTTTCCCCAAGATTTCTGGGAGTTGTCCAGCTGTCCACCGTTCTCCCGATATTATCTCCAACGTTCTCTCCCACGCCGCAACTCTTCTAGAAGATGGTTAGACTTGCTTGCTACTTATTTGGGCCAGCCTGATGGGTTAAATTAATCACGGCCCAACAATTGCCCAAAGATCAAAGCGGGCCGGAGAAAGGGCGATGACGGTTTTGATGGGACGGTTTGATCTTCATAACTGCAGAATCTCAGACTCTGATTTTCCTGTAGACGTTTAAGTGACGTGGCGCCACGCGATTGGGTCGCGATATTGACCAGAGATGTGGTGGTTTACTTCTTTAAATATGCCATCATTTACCTCTCTTTTCACCATCCTTTCCCTGCAAAAAGTCTGCATCTTTCCAAGGTAATTTGTTTTTGAATTTTCTTATCATGGTTTACTTCTTTAAAAAGTCTGCATCTTTAAATATGCCATCATTTACCTCTCTTTTGAATTTTCTGCCGAGATGACCTCTTCTAAAGGTAACTCGTTTGTTGCATGAGTGTTGTCACAACTAGTTGCCTTGATGGTTTTGGGGATTGTTGGGGTTGTGATGTGTGCTAATGGGATGTTGCAGGAGTCATCGGGGTGTAAGGCGGAGCTGAGGTTTGCTATGGCGTCGGCCTATGTGTTGAGGTCGCGTGGGACTTGTCGGATGGTAAAGTTTTGGAACTTACCTACCAAATTCTTGAAGACATCTAGATAGGCCATCATCCTATCGTCTTTGGTGGCATATGATCCTTGCACTTGGTTGACGATCAGGAGGGAATCGCATGTTACATCGATGTTCTGGATTGCGAGATCTTGTGCGAGTGTCAGCCCGAATATGAGTGTTTCATACTCTACTTCATTGTTGGTCGCATCCTACTCACATCTTACAACTTGGGCTATACGATCCCATTGTGGCGATTTTAGTATGACACCTAACCCGATTCTTCTTACGTTCGACGCTCTGTCTATATGGAGTTGCCACGTGCCCCTGTTCTCTTTAGTTTTTAGTCGTTCGGCTTCTTTCATGGCTTTCTGTTCCAGTGTAGGGCTGAAATCGGCCACAAAGTCAGCCAAAGCTTGAGACTTGATCGTTGTTCTTGGTTCGTATTCAATGTCGAATTCACTCAGGCGTATTGCCCATTTTGCCATTTGTCCTGTAAACTCTGGTTTCCTCATGATCACCTTCATGAGATGGTTAGTTCTTACAATAATAGCATGTAATTTGAAGTAAGGTCTGAGTTTGTTTGAGGCCATTACTAGAGCTAGGACTAATTTTTCAAGCGACATGTACCTTGTTTCGGCGGGGAGTAAGGAGCGGCTTACATAATAAATCAGGGATTGCTTTCTGTCCTCTTCCCTCGTCAGGACCGCGCTGACTGCCAACTCTGATACGGCCATGTATAATGGTAGTGGCTCGTCGTCTTCTGGTTTGGCTAGTAAGAATGGGCTAGCCGGGTATGCTTTTAGATCTTGGGAGGATTGCTCGTGTGCCGCTATCCAATCGAACGATTTGTTTTTCTTCAAGGCTTCATAGAAGAGTTTGCATTTGTCCGAGGATTTGGATATGAATCTTTTTAATGTTGCTATTTGTCCTGTCAATTTTTGGACATCTTTGACGCATTAGGGGGATCTTAAGTTGACGATGGCTTTGACTTGATTTGGACTGGCTTCTATCCCACCTTTGTGTCAACATGTACCCTAGGAATTTTCATGACGATACTCCAAAAGAGCATTTAGTTGGATTCAATTTCATATTATATCTCTTTAGTACCTCGAATGCTTCTTTTAGGTGTTCGATGTGGTCTTTAGCTGCTTTCGACTTGACTAACATGTCGTCGATGTAGACCTCCATGGTGTCTCCGATTTGATCTATGAACATCTTGTTTACGAGTCTTTGGTATGTGACCCCCGCATTTTTTAGTCCAAAGGGCATAACTTTGTAGCAATACATACCTTGATTGGTTATGAAAGCCGTTTTCTCCTGGTCGTCTGGGTCCATTAGGATCTGGTTGTATCTGTTGAATGTGAGCATTTCGTGCCCTGCGATCGCGTCAACCATTGCGTCGATGTGTGGTAACGGGAAAGAGTCCTTAAGACAGGCTTTGTTCAAATCTGTGAAGTCGATGCAGACTCTCCATTTTCCATTTTTCTTTTGGACCACGACGACGTTTGCTAACCAGTCAGGGTACTTGACTTCCCCGATCTTACTTGTCTCGAGTAGATTTTTTACTTCGTCGTCTATGATCTTGTTCCGCTCTGGTGCGAACTTCCTCCTTTTTTGTTTGACCGGGGGATAGGTCGGATCTACATTTAATTTGTGAGTAATAATATCAGGGGAGATCCCCACCATATCTTCATGTGACCAGGCGAAGCAATCAGAGTTAGATCGTAAAAATGCTATTAGATCGGCCCTGGTCGAATCGTTTAAATCCGCTCCGACTCTTACTGTTTGTTTTGACTTTAAAGGGTCCAACGCGATCTCATCTAGTTATTCCATTTTTGGCTCGATGTATCGTTTGGTCCCTTCGCCGCATTGTGGTTGCTATGTTAAAGGTCGGACGACTGCCCCCTTCATTGAAGTAACGTAGCATTCCTTGGCAGCCCGTTGGTCGCCCTTTATTTCCTGTACCCCTCACTTAGTCGGAAACTTTATAGTTTGATGATAAGTGGAAGGTACAACTTTCATGGCGTGGATCTAGGGCCTGCCGAGGATCGCGTTATATGGGGATGGACAGTCGAGTTTTAAGAACTTTACTTGTTGGTTAACTCCACCAACATACGTTGTCAACACTATTTCCCCTAAGAGCATCTTTATTGGGGGGCTTATTGGGGGTCATATTGAATTTTTTGGATTAAAAAATTCAAAGTTCCCAATAAGTCTCCCCTTGGGGCTTAAATATTGGGCAAAATTTAAGCCCCTCAAGTTGGGCTTATTGTAAGGGCTTATTCTAAGCAGCGCCATGTGGCGCCTTTTTACTGGGCCGCATTCGTGCGCCCAGATGACGCCATGTGGCGTGTGATCGGACGGTCAGAAACTTTTCCTGGCCGTCCGTTTTGTTTTGTTTTAAAATAGAATATTTTTATTTTCTTACATTAAATAAATAAAAAAATTTAGTATAATTCTAATTGTATTTTTCTTTATCCATAGATACCCATTATGGTTATGTTTCTTATATTTTTGAATTTTTTTATTGTATTTTATATATTATTAATTGAAAACAAATAATTTTAATATTGTTTATGGTGGTTTAAAATATAAATATACACTAATTTAATTTCTTTACATTAAAATGACATTGTGGATAGTTAAAACTATGAAAATGTACTAATTAAGATTGATTAGACAAGTTTTAATATGCACTAATTTATTTTCTTTACATTAAAATGACATTGTGAATAGTTTAAACTATAAAAATGTAATAACTAAAATATAAATATACACGAATTTAATTTAATTCATGTATGAATTAATTTAAATTAAAATAAAGTATACTTAATAAATTTATATTTTTTAATTCTTTATAATTTAATATAAAGAATGTATTAAATATTTAACATAAAGAGTATATTGGTAATTTAGTATAAATGAAGGGGTATAATTGTAATTTAATATACTCCAATAAGCCCTTCTCCCACTAAAGTTACAGAAATAAGTGAGGCTTATTGACAAAAAGTCTCCATTAAGCCCCCCAATAAGCCCATGTAGTAAAGATGCTCTAAGATATGTTTGACTTCTCCACTAAATCCGACTAGCGGAGTGGACTTTCGGGTTAAATCGTCCTCGCTTAGACCCATACCTTTTAAGGCGTAAAGTGTCAACAAGTTGGTGGAGCAACCTGTGTCGATTAATACTCGGTGGATGAGACAATTACCTATTGATAAAGAGATTACCAGACCGTCGTGATGATCATCTAAATCTTCGGCTTTAGAATTGTCGAAGGTGATGGCAGGTACATCGGTGGCTTGCGATAGCCTTCCCTCCAATCGGATTGGCTTGTTGTCTTTGCTTTCTCTGACGTATCTTTTAGCGGCCGAGTACGTGTTCCCACATACGTTTGATCGTCCTGAAATGGTGTTAACAATTTTAGTGTGAATTGGAGACGACGGTTTATCAGACGTTACATGGTCCTTTTGATCAAGGGTCGATTTCGCTTTGTCGAATATGATGTCGCGTAGTAGCCCCTGTGCGAGGAGCCTTGCGACTTCCTTGCGGAGGGCTATACACTCATCCGTGGAGTGACCATGATCTCCATGGAACTCGCACTATCGGCTCATGTCCTTCTTGGCGTCTGGTTTGTCGCTCTTCTGAGGCCACCTTACTTCTTTCCCGTACCTGTCGAAGCTCTTGACGAGTTCCGACACAAAGATGTTCAAGTTGTAAGGATGAATCTTCGGGGGGAGAGTTGGGTTGTTCTTCCAGTCTTGGTTCCTTTCATAAGAGTTGCTTACTTGACTGGGGTCGTTTCGCCCCTTGGGGTAGGGTTGGTGTCGTCGATGATCTGAAGACGTCCTTTGGTGGACTCGATCGGGGCTCTTGCTTGCTTTTGAGGGTTCTTCGTCTTCTTCTAACCTGACTTGGGCGATGGTCTTGTTCTGTACGTCCTCGAAGCTTCGGCCCGAGTATTTGGTCAGTTCGTGATAGAGTTTGCTGCCCCTGATCAGCCCCCGGCGAAAGGCTTCGATGGACGTTGAGACGTCGCAATGTGGGATCGCGACCTTCTCCTTACTGTACCTGTTAAGATTGTTTATTTAGAGGTTTGCCGTATCTTTGCACGATCCTATACAGATCGCTTGATTGATTTTCCAGTCTTCGACTGCTAACGAATTGGATTTTGAATGAATTGACTAGATCTGTGAACGAGGCAATGGAATCCTGTGGAAAATGCATAAGCCATGTTAGCGCGGGTCTCGCAAGGGTAGTGCCGAAGCTCTTGCACATGACTATCTCGCGGTTTCCTCTGGGGATCGAAACGGTAATTAATTTATGCTTATAAATGGAAATGTTATCATCAAGGTCCCCGGTCCCATCGTAGTTGAGCATGTTGGGGACATGGAATTTCTTAGGGTTCTCGACGCGTGCAATCGCCTATACAAAAGGCGAGTCTTCGTATTCGTCGATTGCTTCCTTCTCGATCAGCTGCGGGATTCCTGGAATCTGAGCGATGCGATCGTCCAAGGCCTTCATATGCTCGTTGATAGCTTGATGTATGAGGGCTTGGAGATCCATTAGTGCGGTGACATGCAGAGGGACTACTCGAGCTTTTGGAGGCTCGGTCACGGGAATCGACATGTTAGTCATGAGAAGAGTCACTGGAGGAGTTTGAAACATACCAGTAGATCGGGTAACGTTCTGAGTGGTTGTTTCCATGGGCGTCGAGGTGGCTCCATCCATGTTGAATTGTGTCGAGAGGCCTTTTGTGTTGACCACGCACCTTGATCTTCCTGGGGCCGAAGCGGCCGAGTTCACCTGCGATTTCAAAAGTTCATTTTCACGAGTTAGTCGTGCAATTTCAGCTTCAGATTGAGCGCTTAGGGTTTTGGTTTTTTAGCACTGTTGGGCCAGTTCTTCTTAGAGGATGCTCATGTTCTTCGCCAGTTCCTGGATTTAAGCATTCAAAACCGGTTGGTTGGTAAGGTCTTCATCCTAGTTTGTGATCGGGCATCGACTTGAACTGGGTCTTCAACAAGGACTATAGGGTCTCCGGAATTGGCCATGATTGGATGAGGATCGGATCGTTGATTAGCTAGATGCCCCACGGTGGGCGCCAAATTGTTTTGGGGTGAAAAGATCAAACCGACCTAAATCGCTTAGAGAAGGGCAACTAGACAAAATTTGGATCAATAATATCTAGACAATCCAAATCAACTGAATAGCAGAATAAATGAGATTAATCGAGTAAAGAATGAGCTTATCTCACGAGAATGAGAGAGCAATCAAATAAAGAGATTTAGTTGACGGTCGCTTCAATACTAGAATAGAGAATTGAGCTTGAGAATGATTCGTAGTAGCAAGTGAGAAAGTATTGAATTGTATCTTGTATTCAGTAATACTGATAGTGTCCTTTACAAAGCTAATCGAGCCTCACATTTATGCTAATCTCAGAGTTAAACTAAACTAGCTGTTTCCTCGAGATTTTCGAGAGTCGTCGAGATATCCACCGGTCTCCCGATATTATCTCCAACGTCTCCACCGTTCTCTCCCATGCCGCAACTCTTCTAGAAGATGGTTAGACTTGCTTGCTACTTATTTGGGCCAGCGTGATGGGTTAAATAAATCACGGTCCAACAATAATTTCAATATCATTTATAAAACTGATCTCCTCAATTTACAAGGGAAATATTAATAAAGATTGGATATTTATTTCAAAAGTCTTCCGCTACTTATTTATTTCTTATTGAATATTTATTTATTTTACGTACAAATTGTTCGGATTAAGCCTTGGATGACTTTGGACATTAAAGTCTGAGGTCAATGGCATGTGACACTACCGATATAAGTCTGGATGACTTTGTTACAAGGAAATCATTCTGTTCTTAGATAAATTTATAGCTTTGTTTATAGAAGTCACAAGCTTACTAAACTGATTAGTGAACAAGTGATTAGCAGCATGATCATAGACCACTAAAAAAACACCCTAGTAAAGGAACTATAAACTATTATAGCTCATATAGGATATAGTTATGAAATTAGATATTAGAGCTACAAAATTAATTAAGTCTCTACAAAATACAAATCTTGTTAATTTGCATTATGAGTGATCAAGAGCTGTTATTTTCATGATTTTAGTACCATTTTTCAAATAAGGGGATAACAAGCAACTATCATGTTTTATGTTACCGCTTGTAAGGTGATACGGTCTCTCTTCTCAAATTTGTTTTTTATCAGTAGGGTTAGGAAAACTCATCTCAATCCAACCAGAATGTCGATCTAAGAATACATGTTCACCATTGATGTTTTTCCAATTAAAGTTGAGTATGCTAATTATTATGGACAAATAAACATGATTTCCCACCAAAAAGCCCAAAAGGGCCTTTATGCTTTTTAGGAAACCCTCCTTAACCATGGACAACATACAAAGGTAGTATGCAACATTAAGTTTCATCATACCCTTGTAACTATGTCCAGGCTCAAGATTATTATGAGTTATGCTTTTAGAGCTTGAAGTATTTTGGTATTGATTTTTCACACCTTAAGAAGGTGTGGTCTCATCCTTAGAAGAACTAAGGTTGGGTTCCTCACTGGTAACGGCTTGTGAAGCCCTAGTGAGTATAGTTTCATAGATATTTGTTTTCCTATATCCATGGATAGGGGAACAAGTAGAAAGTAGAGAAAGCAAGCAACACACATAGACAAATAATAAGTTAATGGCACATCCATACACGAGGGTATTGTAAGTGGTATTGTAAGTGTTTTCAAGCAGTGTAGTGTGGATATTTCAGTCAACAAATTTCTCCATTTAAACTTAAGGTTATTCAATAGGTAAATAATAGTATCATCAAATCCATTGAGGAGCAAGGAAAGATACCACCTGTTTAGAAGGGTGGTCACATCCCAAGAGATGACAAGAAGTTGCACGCCAAAAAAGGACGCCAAAGCATGGCCCAAAGTGAGGGAAACATAACAAGTAGACTCTAAAGAAGATCCACAAGAGATCCAAGCCCCGTCAGATCAGAAGCCAATGAAGACCAGGAGTTCTTTTTTTTTTTTTTCTTAAATACCTTTTGCGAATCAACCATTAGAAGGAGAAGGTAGAGCGGACGCCGACAACCCAAAAACCCAAATTGAGTAGCCAACACCAGACACCATTCGCTAGGGGACTCTGAATTAGTATTTATCACTAAGGAGAGCTTGTTTGGATGATTACGGCTATCTAGAATGGAATCATGAATCCACCTTCAATTGTAGCGCCATAGACCATACCGAGTGGTGATTCATGGTCTGCGTATGTTTGGAGGGACTTGGAGATGTTGAGTCGAGGGGCCATGAAAGTCAATAGGACCATGACTTGGTTAGATGAACAACCTTAACCACATATTGGTTCACTCACATGCAAGGGATGTTGCATGCTTATCCATAGATTCAATTTTAGAACTATCTATTAGTGGCAGTATGTGAGAGTGAAAGTTTCCGCTTTGCTATTTATGGTATTTCCTAGCTAGACTTTATTCCTTACTTTCCTTAATTATTTTTAGACTTGTGATTAGTTTATGAAGAGCTAGGGCCGGCCCTAGTTGGGACGTACCATCACTTTCTCTTTCTATCTTGTTTTACTTATTTATACTTGACGATGTCAAAAGCGGAAGCTTACACGTGGAACGTTCAAATAACGGCCACGTGTAAACCCTCTTACAAAAGAAGTCACCTTAAAGTCAACAAAGCGTGGCCATTTACTCTAAAAAGGTCATGTCCGCTAGTACGACACCAATAGGACGTCGTTACCAAAACCATGATACCCAAAGACTTGAAATGACAGCATCTACGGCCAAAGAAAAACGTATGAGGAAGAAAAAGACAATGCAAGCCCTCCATCACCAAAATCGCCAACATACGGTACCTTCAAAAGTCTTCAACAAGCAGCATCACCAAAGTCGCCAACATACAGTACCTTCGAAAGTCTTCAACAACCAGCATTACCAAAGTCATCAATGTACCATACCTCTAAGAATCCTCGACATACAGTATTGCCATGATCATCAAACATGCAGTACAAATACAACCATTGGACATGCTGTATCATCTTGCGCATGCGTTCACTCTCGTCACGTGAGAAGATCCAACCAAGATTTCAGCTTATCCAAAACATGTGTCGCAAGTACAACCCTCAATCTAGAGATGGCATGTTCGTACAGAAAATCTTGGAGGAAGTTTCATTTTGTACAGTATGATGTGACATGTCAAATCTATACGGTCAGAATTCACTGTAGCAGAAGAGACAACACTTCCAACAGTAACTCTGTACCCTGAAATCCGGGAAAAGAAAAGATAGGCGTTGTCGTGACACCTATACAAAATAATCCTAAACAAACCTAACTAATATAGTCTGGTAAGCAAGGGTCGAATCCCACAGATAAGGAAGGAACCAATGGTGGTAGCATGCAATGTCACAAAGGGGGGTTTATGATTGGTTGGTTGCAAACAAAACAAAGTAGAATGGATGAAATATCAAGAGAGAAAAACATTTAGCCAAGTAATGTCCACATAAGTCATTCAAAGGTTGTTCATAGATTAAATCCTATCTTCCTATTCGGTTATTCCTGTCCCGATCTTATGTAAATTCAGAGGGAAACCTTCCACAAAGAACCTTACCAATGAATAACCATAGTACCACTAAAGGTTCAACCCAAAGGCAGCAATGCATATAAGAATTAACCAGGATACACAGAACGCTCGCTCAGATGCATTTACCATATAATCAATTCCCACATAGATATAATCCACAGATGCAGATAACAATCAATGCTTGCTACTTATACTAGAGCGTTAGCCCAACAGTTCCCTAGTATTAGCAATAAGAATGAAAGCAATAAACCTAGGTGATCAGTCTAGATAAACCAACAAACATTCAAATATGAATTTGCTCAGAGAAAAGATATAACTCAATAGGATAGATAGATAGGAAAAAAACCTCACAACCAAATGAACGAACTCATGCTTCCATTACCGGACTAAGCCAAAGAGGCTTAGCTCCTCATAGTCATGGTAGAAACTTCAAAAGAAATAAACAACGATGAATTGAAATTGCAACTAAAGTGTGATAAGAGTCGCTTCTAACCCTAATGCATAAGGAGAGTATTTATAGGGCCCTAACAAATGACCTAGCCTATTAAGAAAAATAACTGAAATAGAAATAAGAAAAAGGGAAAAGAAAACTAAAAAGATAATTCAGAATAAGTCCGAGCCTCTGCCGTGTCAGACCCGCGATCGCGGGTGGTGGACCTTGATCGTGGCCCATGTGGCTCCGCGCCCTTCAATCTCTCCGCGCCCGCAGAAAACTCTCGACATGCTCCGAGGCCCGCGATCGCGGCACCCATGCCCGCGATCGCGGTTAATGCTCGGTATTCTTGTCCTTTGCCTTGCACCAACTCGTCTCCTCTTCACTCCTTGGAGTCTTCTCTTGATGGCTTCCTTCCTCAGTGTCTTCATGATCTCCAAAGTAGCTCAAACACCTCCAAAAACACCAACTTTGCCTCCAAATGGCATACACAAGAATGTGTCTAAATCTACCCGAATGACACCAATAAAACCTCTAATAACTCTTAGTTAAGCCTTACAAAGTAGTGCTTATCAAACTCCCCCATGCTTAGACCTTTGCTCGTCCTCGAGTAAACTAAAAGAAAGTCTACTCGACAATCCTTCTTCAATCCTAGCCTCCATCTATGACTCCTTATGCCTCCCAGAGTGACCTACCCGACAATCCTTCTTCAACTCCTCTACTTATGTTGCCCCATCGGTAAAATGAGATCCTAGAAACACTCCTTTTCTTTTCACTCATTTTGCCTAGGAGCCCTTTCGGCTTTTCATCCTAGCCACTCATTTTTTTTTTCCATAGATGTGCTCACATATGCTCATGTCACTCAGACACCTTTTTACCCCAGCCTAGCGATGGTCCGGGTCACCTGCTTATTACCCAAGTCGCCCTTTCGGGTTTTCAGCTTGTCCCAAGATTTTTCGATTTTTTTTAAAAAGAAATGCTGAAATTCGAAATGCTAAAAATCAAAGTACAACGCTGGAAATGAAATATGTACAAGATAGATAGTGAATACTCTACTCCCCCATGCTTAAATCATGCATTGTCCTCAATGTATGGAAGACAAGAAAAAGATAAGGGGAAAATAGAAATACTCACTAGGGTGGAGGCCAATACTCATAAGCGTTGAAGAAAGCCTCAGCTCTCCTCTGCATCTGAACCACCTGGTCCTCAACAGTGGTGAGGTGACTGTCCAGGCGGTTGGCGTGGTATGCAAGGTTGACCTCCATGTTGCGCTGCCACTCAGCGCTCCGCCACTCCTGCTCATCCAGGCGGGTGGAGACTTGGCGTTCCCACTGAACGCTTCTCCTCTCATGCTCCTCTAGCCTCTGGGAGATGCCGCGTTCCCACTCGGCACTCCTTCGTGTATGCTCGGCCTGCCTCAGCTGCAGGTTGGCCATTCTGTCCAGGAGCTGGTCCCAGGGCGCCCCTCTAGATCCACTACCAGACCTAGATGTCTGGTAGGTATAGTCAGGGTAAACAGGTGGGCCCCTGGAACGCAGCGGGGATGGCACATCGCTCTCCATGTCCACCGCTACAGTCGCTTCCTCCTCCTCCGCCTCGTTGTCGTCGTCGTCCCCTTCGTCTTCGGACGACGACCCCTGCTCTCCATCGGCATAGAGGTAAAAATCCCTCGCCCGGGGCCCATAAGGCATCGGACGAGGCAACCTCATTCGGTGGGTCCTTTCCTTCTTGGAGAGCCAGGTGTACTCTCCACCACGGACTTCCAGCAGATGGGATCTCCGCAGCAGTGTGATGTTGTAGGTGTAGATGTCTGTGGGGAAATCCCAATGGTCCGCGATGTTCTCGTATTGTTGGGCGATAAGCGTCACCATGACCCCCATGGAGATCTTGCCGCCCGTCTTCTCCCTCAGCCCGAGACAGCTGGAGAGGAACAAATCGACCCAGTCGGGGGTGTTGTGGCTCTCTGGTGTGAAACACCAGAGCACTATAAGGTCCAACGTCGGAACCTTGTTCACCTCCCCCTGTCCCAGGAAGGACATGGCGAGCACTTTGTGCGCCAGCCTCAGACAGGGGTGCGTCAGCTTGTAGTTATACTCGCCGGCGCTGGGGTTAAGTGCCTCCCGGGTCGCATCCTGCCAGAAGAGCTCTGGCAAGGTGCCTGCGGCCTCCTAATCCTCGGCGGGAGCCTCGGGTAACGCCAAACAGGTCCCACAGACCCTGGTAGGACATCATCCTCTTCCGCCCCAGCAGGTTGAACGTGATCCCGTCGTCGTGGCGCTCCAGCGTGGCCAGAAACTCCAGGGTCAGCTCGTGCGAGGACGGGGTGGCTAGGTCAATGAAGTTGCCGAGCCCTCCGTGGCTCAGCAACTGTTGTGTGCAGTCCTCCAAACCGAGTCGTTACAGCGTCGGTCGATCGAAGAACTTCATCTGGATGAACTTCCGCGCGCTGAACGTCTCGTAGTAGCGCATGTGCCTCTGGCTCCTCATGTTGCCTACGAAGGCTGCCATGGTGGGAAAAAGGGACGAGAAAGCACAACAGAAAGAGTACCGGAGGGACCCGCGATCGCGGGGTGTGGGGCACGGTCGCGGTTTATGCTCGACTCAAAGCTCGCTAGAGAAGATGGGCCGCGATCGCGGGGTGATGCCGGCGATCGCGGTTTCTGGGTTTGCAGCGAACTTCGAGAAAAAATGGCTCTGGTGTTTTGCGGTGGCGCTGTGGTGGTCGCGGGATTTGGCGTGGGTCCGGCGATCGCGGCTAGTGAGGCTATGAGAAATCCAAGAGTTGGAAAATGGAGATCTCACCCAAACGACGTCGCGGCGTCGGAACGATAGTCGCGGGGCTGTAGGGGGGTGTCGCGGTGGTCGGGGTCGGAGATCCGATCTGGTGAGAGTGAGAGGTGGTGGTGGAGGTGTTGTAAAATGCCTCCACCGCCTCTCGCCATTTATAATTGCCGCGATGAACACCCGCGATCGCGGGGCTGAGGGCCCGCGATCGCGGGGTTAATGCCCCTACATCCGTAACAGTCGGCGCGAGTTACGAGGTATTTACTGCCTCGAAAAACACGGCGGTTTTATTAAACCGTGGGCTTTTTTTTTTTTAATCTGATTTTTTTTTTTGCTAGAACTCGCCATGGATTGCCGAGGGGAAACCGCGATCGCGGGTGCTGGATTCTGGCCTCTGCTGCATAGTTAGTTCTAGTGCCCATAGAAAAAAGAATAACAAGTGCAAAGAAGAAAAAAGAAAAATAAAATCTAAGTCCTAAGAAAGGTAAAAACATAAATGAGTTCAACGACTCATACCTCGGGTTGCCTCCCGAGCAGCGCCATAGTTATCGTCGCGGCACGACGTCCTGCTGTACTTCTCATCTGGGGTTGCCTCCTGCAACCGTACTCCTTGCTCTTGTATCTGGGGGATGCTCCGGAATGTTCTCCAGCCTATACTCTGTCATCCTCTTGTCGAACTCCATGCTGATTGTGCCTCTGCCCACGTCGATCTTTGTGTTGGAGGTCTTCATGAAAGGCATCCATAGCATTACTCGTCCTCCTCGTTCCCCTGTGTTCATGACAAAGAAGTCTACAGGAAAAACAAGGGTATCGACGCTTACCAGTACGTCCTTCACAATGCCCTCAGGAGTGATGACGGAGTTGTCAGCCAGTTGAATGACGATTTACGTGCTCTCTAATGGTCCGACGTCGAGGTTGTTGTAGACGGACAGTGGCAAGACATTTATTGAAGCTCCCAAATCCAGCAATGTCTCGCTGAATTCAGTCTCCCCAATCTTACAGGGCACGCTGAACATTCCAGGATCCTCACAGTTCTTGGGAATCCTCTTCTGCACCACAGCCGAGATATCCTTCTTGACCTTTGGCTTCTTCTTAGATCGCTCCTTTTGCTCCGCTATGGTCTTGCGTAGCTCTCTCAAGAAGGGGCTCTCCGGGTAGCCCTGGTATATCTCGCAGTATATTTCCGTATTCCCTTCGTCTTCTAATGCTGTAGGGAATGGCACCGGAATGTCAAAATATCCTTCCGGATAGTCATACTTGTTCATAAATGTCTTGCGAGGCGGAGCGCTTTCCGAGAGTTGATCGCGGGTGTCAACCCGCGATCGCGGTTCTCGCACTGGTTCCCCGCGATCGCGGCTGTCATGCCCGCGGTTGCGGTTAATGCTCAAGTTTTTCTCGGCTTTTGGCTCCATAAACCCGCGATCGCGGCTATCGCGGCTATCGCCCCGCGATCGCGGCTATCGCCCCGCGATCGCGGTTTTGCCTCGTACTTCTCTTTTATTTCCAGCTTCTCTTATTCATTCTCCCATCTTGGCCTTGACATCATGCAGTTGACGTTTTGCCTTGGATTAATCTCAGTTTGAGATGGGAGTGCTCGTGACTCTCTAGCTTCGAGCTTGCTGACCGCCTCGGAGATCTGCCCTACCTGCTTCTCTAGGTTCTGGATACTGGACTTGGTCTCATGTTGGAACTGAACCATGTTTTGTTGCATGGTTCCTACTGTCTGCGTCAGCGTGGTCATGTGCTGTGCCAGTGTATTGACCTGGTCCTCTAGATTCATAGCGCGGGGAGCTCCTTGTCCTTGCGGTCTCTGCTCTGCTGGGCCTCTGAACTGCTGGCCTCCTTGGAATGGTCGCTGGGGGTATTGTTGCTGCTGCTGGTATTGCTGAGGGGGTCTTGGTCGGAACTCAGGGGGGTTCTCCACATTGTGCGTGTTCCCGTACCTCAAGTTAGGATGGTCTCTCCACCCCGGATTGTAGGTACTGGAGTAGGGGTCGTACCGTTGTCTTTGTTGATACCCCCCAACAGCGTTGACTTGCTCAGTGGGCTCCTCATGGAGTGTAGGACATGCGTCAGTTGCATGCGTGGTGGCATAGCAAAATTCGCACTCCTTGACCCTCTGGGGTCCTTCCTTCCTCATCAAAACCTTGATCATCTCCTTCATTTCGCTCACTTCCCTCGCCATAGATGGGGGAACATTCTCACTTGAAGTGGCTTTCACAGCCTGGGCGCTCGCCCTCTTGCTGAATTGCCTTGAGCCTTCCAACAACTCGCTGAATATCTCAAATGTAGCGGTAGGGGTTTTGTTCAGTGTGTTTCCCCCACACGCCGCATTCACCATTCGTCGTTCTTCATCCAGCAATCCCCCGTACAGATATAAGACCAAATCCTGGTCTGAATACCCGTGATAGGGACAGCTAGAGCACAACCTCTTGAAACGCTCGTAGTACTCGTAGAGAGTCTCTGTCCCATGCTGCTCAATGTTGCTCAGGTTGCGCTTGAGACTGTTCAGCTTCGTTGCTGGAAAGTAATTTTCCAGGAACGCCTTCTTCATTTTCTCCCAGGTGTTGATGCTTCCTGGGGTGAGGTAGTAAAACCAGTCGTTGGCTGAATCCTTAAGTGAAAAAGGAAAAGCCCTCAACGTGATTTGATCCTCAGTGACATTCTGTGGCTTCATGGAACTGCACACGGCATGGAACTCCGAGAGGTGCTTGTTTGGGTCCTCTCCAGCTAGCCCATGGAACTGAGGCAAAAGATGGATAAGACCAGACTTGAGCTCAAAGTTCACTCCCGTGCCTAGCTCAGTGAATTGTACGGCCAGTGGCTGCTGCGTCAAGTTAGGCGCAGTCAGTTGCCTCAACGTAGGTGGTGGTACCTCGTGCGCCATCTCAAAAGTGGGATTCTCAAAGACCAAAGCTCGATTTACTCTGCGTCCTTGGGAGAACGTTATCTCAATCTCTGGATCAAGATCTAAAGGTGGAGAGTCAGCAGTACGGGTGTGGACCATAAGATAGGTCCACAAACACAAGCAAACACACGAAAAACACAAAGAAAAATTCAAAAACACACAAAGCATGCAAAACACCAAAAATCCGCAATTGCCTTCCCCGGCAACGGCGCCAATTTGATAGGCGTTGTCGTGACACCTATACAAAATAATCCTAAATAAACCTAACTAATGTAGTCTGGTAAGCAAGGGTCGAATCCCACAGAGAATGAAGGAACCAATGGTGGTAGCATGCAATGTCACAACGGGGGGTTTATGATTGGTTGGTTGCAAACAAAACAAAGTAGAATGGATGAAATATCAAGAGAGAAAAACACTTAGCCAAGTAATGTCCACATAAGTCATTCAAAGGTTGTTCATAGATTAAATCCTATCTTCCTATTCGGTTATTCCTGTCCCGATCTTATGTAAATTCAGAGGGAAACCTTCCATAAAGAACCCTTACCAATGAATAACCCTAGTACCACTAAAGGTTCAACCCAAAGGCAGCAATGCATATAATAATTAACCAGGATATACAGAACGCTCGCTTAGATGCATTTACCATGTAATCAATTCCCACATAGATATAATCCACAGATACAGATAACAATCAATGCTTGCTACTTATACTAGAGCGTTAGCCCAACAGTTCCCTAGTATTAGCAATAAGAATGAAAGCAATAAACCTAGGTGATCAGTCTAGATAAACCAACAAACATTCAAATATGAATTTTCTCAGAGAAAAGATATAACTCAATAGGATAGATAGATAGGACCAAAACCTCACAACCAGATGAACGAACTCATGCTTCCATTACCGGACTAAGCCAAAGAGGCTTAGCTCCTCATAGTCATGGTAGAAACTTCAAAAGAAATAAACAACGATGAATTGAAATTGCAACTAAAGTGTGATAAGAGTCGCTTCTAACCCTAATGCATAAGGAGAGTATTTATAGGGCCCTAACAAATGAACTAGCCCATTAAGAAAAATAACTGAAATAGAAATAAGAAAAAGGGAAAAGAAAACTAAAAAGATAATTCGGAATAAGTCCGAGCCTCTGCCGTGTCAGACCCGCGATCACGGGTGGTGGACCTTGATCGCGGCCCATGTGGCTCCGCGCCCTTCAATCTCTCCGCGCCCGCAGAAAACTCTCGACATGCTCCGAGGCCCGCGATCGCGATTAATGCTCGGCATTCTTGTCCTTTGCCTTGCACCAACTCGTCTCCTCTTCACTCCTTGGCGTCTTCTCTTGATGGCTTCCTTCCTCAGTGTCTTCATGATCTCCAAAGTAGCTCAAACACCTCCAAAAACACCAACTTCGCCTCCAAACGCCATACACAAGAATGTGTCTAAATCTACCTGAATGGCACCAATAAAACCTCTAATAACTCTTAGTTAAGCCCTACAAAGTAGTGCTTATCAAGAAATCTCTTGGCCATCCCCTATAATCTAGGGTATGATTATCTCAATTAAAAATGATATGTTTCTAGCTATAAAAAGAGGAACTTATCATCCATTCAAAGGGTTTTTTTGGGGTAGAAGAATAAAAAAATCTCTTAAAGGACTCTTGTGGGAGATCTTGAAAACTCAAAGGAAGTTCTTCATCATTGTCCATCAATCTAGTTCATCATTCAAGCACGTCCAAAAGGGAAGTTTTTCATCATTGTCCATCAATTTCATTCATCATTCAAGCAAACTAAAAGGGAGTTTATTCCTTTAAACGCATTGATAAATCTATTTCTTGGATTTCTTACAAAAAGATCATCAACTTCTTCATACTGCACCTCTAACTTCGTGACTGTGGAGGGTCTTCCCAAGGGACAACACCCATGGGGTTTTTCAGGTCGTTAGAGAGAAGGTCCAGGGAAGCCATTATCATCGATGAGGAGAAGCTTGATAGATGGGGATACAGCATGTAGCAGATGGGCGCAAATCATGAAGTTCACTATCATCACCACCGAGGAGGAGCCCGATAGATGTGGATACGACATGTAGCGGATGGGCGCAAATCATGAAGTCCATCATCATCGCCACCAAGAGAAGAGAGATCCATGAAGATCGAAGAACAACACTCGAAGGGACCCATGGAAAAGGATAAGGTGTCTAGTGGGTGCGACACGTCACCAAACTTCTGTACTGCAGCTTTCGGGATCTCCACCGGAGTCGTCTGTGGGAACTTACTTCCTCGGGTAAGACGTGCCCACTGATGTTGTATTCCTTTTCGAAGATGTCCCTTCATCATCAAGCTCAGTGGTGGAGTGTAGCGGAGCATCAAGAGGACGTCGGGGATAACTATAACCCGCACCAACATCACTTCGAGTTTCCCCACTAGGACCGGCGGTACAAGCGTCTCTTGCGACAGTTGAGTCCAACCACCAATCAGGAGCATCAGGATGAACTTCGGACTAGGCCTTGGAGTGCCCAACCATCCTCAGGAGCCCATGTTGCACCAATTCATCCCG
The DNA here is from genome assembly GCA_027886185.1 of Rheum nobile. Classification (NCBI taxonomy): domain Eukaryota; kingdom Viridiplantae; phylum Streptophyta; class Magnoliopsida; order Caryophyllales; family Polygonaceae; genus Rheum; species Rheum nobile. The sequence continues at coordinate 18,665,318 of WOAB01000485.1, forward strand.
CAACATTTCCCAAAGTTCAATCAGTTGGCCCCGCAACACTTCCAAGAGTCCCCTCGGTATCACCAATCGGCCGATGCGTATCCGTTTCAATGACCAAATTTCCAAGGACCGGGGATGGTGTATGCCCCGCCACCAACAAGGGGTATACCGTATGTCCTAGGTATGAGTCACAGTATGTTCACCAGCCTTTTCCAAGAGGAGTACTGTATGTCTTGGGTATGAGTCGCAATATGTTCACCAACCTTTTCTAGGAGGAGTACCGTATGTCCTAGGGTATGAGCCGCAATACGTTCACCAGCCTTTTCCATGAGGAGTACTGTATGTTCCATATTATCCTGGATATGAACCACGAACTGCCCCTCAACATGGTCAAGGAGGTCACCAACCCCGCCATGCTTTTCTAGACTGCAGTGGGAATCAGAGAGGACATCAACCGCCGCTTTTCTACGACGATGAGGGAAGACAAGGAGGAGAAGCAACATTGATCCACACTCCTTAGGTGTTCCCAGAGGCCTATGGAGTCGAGGGCGATACCCATCACCGACTTGCCCCTCGCCCGTACCGCATGAATCACCATGGTCACTCCCCACCGAGAAGATGAAGGTTGAACTTCTCTCAAAACCACAGATCAATGCAGATGTCGGAGCGACACTCCCAAATGGATGGCTCTGGCGAAGAGCCACAACATAGAGATCCTGTAACCACAAGTTCCACCATCTTCTCGGAAGAGATCATGGAAGGCAAATTTCCGATCACACTTCAACAAAGCTAGGAAAAGGAAGAGAATCATGCAGGATCTACTCCCGGTGAGACAGTATGATGGGGAACTCCTCGAGGACTTCATCATCAAGTTCACCAGAATTGTGGCAGATATCCATGCATCTGATGCACCTATGGCAAGGCTCATCCTGATGAGCGGATTAGTCGAGAGTCGGTTCAAGGTAATCATCTACAAGAAGACCCCCACCACATATCGCAAACTCTTCAATGGAATCATGAGTGAAGACCATGCCTATGAGGTCGTTCACAATACGCCAGGAAAGACCAGGGGTAAAAAGTGATAAAGGGAAAGGCATGAAGAAAGAAGAGCATCGCAAGACACCAAATCGAGACAAGAAGCATAGAGGGATTGATGTGCCGCTCCCTCCCAATGACGCATATCAAGTGGAAGTTCGAGAAGCATATCCCGCACAACACCATATCCGGAAGCGAGAGTCAAAAGAAAGTCATGAACGTCATCGTGGTGAGCACCGCCAGCGAACAAAAGCCATCAGCCGAATAGAGGAAGGCAAGCCATTTGACTAACCATCATAACCGGCGGGATCATCCAATGGAACGTAAGGAGAGGGGGGCGTCGCCCGAAAATAATATCTAGAAGAATTCATCAACCTCAACACGTTGAAGCCGAAATTCGTCATTAAAGACAACGGTGCCACGACATGGAGAACATTGATGCTGAAATTCATCATTGAAGACAACGGTGCAACGATGTGGAGAGCGTCGAAGCTGAAGTTTATCATTGTAGACCACATTAAAGCCAATTGGATATTGTTCTGGATGGAATGAACCAATGAAGACCGTGGAAAGTCTTCTCTAAAGGAGTCGGAGCAAAGATGTCATTGTGTAGCACCCTAGACAATGTTAATTTTATGCAAAGCATCAAAGACCGCAACAAAGCATCAACTTCGGCAACCAAAGATAGAGCAACGTGAAGCTCTGAAAAGTGAAAGAAATATTATTCTTGAAGACTAATCCAATAAAGTATATGTAAGATTTCATCTTAAATGCATGAGAAAGATGCAACTCCATATGTCTAAACCCCAAAATGTGAAAACGGTGTCCAAGCACAAGTAGCGAGATCCATGATGCTGAAAGGATCATGTTGTCGTCGGTGAGTACCATCGGCCCTTAGGGCTGGTGTTGCCATCGTCATCCGATAAACGAGATCCATGATGCCGAAAGGATCATGTTGTCGTTGGTGAGATCCATCGGCCCTCGAGGCTAGTGTTGCCATCGTCATCTCGTAAACGAGATCCATGATGCCGAAAGGATCATGTTGTCGTCGGTGAGATCCATCGGCCCTTGAAGTTGGTGTTGCCATCCCGTAAACGAGATCCATGATGCCGAAAGGATCATGTTGTCGTCGGTGAGATCCATCGGCCCTTGAGGCTGGTGTTGTCATCGCCATCCCGTAAACGAGATCCATGATGCAGAAAGGATCATGTTGCCGTCAGTGAGATCTACCGGCCCTTGAGGTTGGTGTTGCCATCGTCATCCCGTAAACGAGATCCATGATGCCGAAAGGATCATGTTGCTGTCGGTGAGATCCATCGGCCCTTGAGGCTGGTGTTGCCATCGTCATCCCGTAAGTGAGATGCATGATGCCGAGAGGATCATGTTGTCGTCGGTGAGATCCAAAAAGATCTTGTTGTCACCTCACAGTAGCTCTCTTCTCTTAAAAAGAAAGGAGGATGAAATGTCTCCCACAAATCAATCAAACAGTACAAACAAAGTGAGCCCGCAGAAATGGAGTACAAGATAAAAGAGCATCAAACAACATCCATACAAGAAAAGATAGTTATATTATGCCGGCAACGGTCAACAAAGAGAGGTTTGACATTACAAAAGGTTGCCCTTGTGGGGGACAACACCGCCATAAAGCATTGTTTAAACCAAGAGACCGAAGGAAACACAACAACAAAGTTAAACATCAAGATACACTACATCATCAAAAGGAACAATAACCAAAATACAATGCGCAAGCCCGAACTAGCAAGGAGTCACGCAAGTAAGAGTCCACGAACCAATCACTCGTCCCTAGCATCACGACCAGCAGAACCCCCACGTCGCCCCTGGGGGTCTGAGTCACCTCCATTTCATCAGGATTCATCATGCCTCCAAGACGTTGGAGCAGATTGCCAAGCTCACTGGAAGATGGCGACACGTACTCGTCCACACGAGGAGGGCTACATCCGCAGTAGTCATCATAATCTAGAGCAAAGGACTCACCAAGGTTTAGATCTTCTTTTATCTTGAGCACATACTGATGGGCTCCAATATCCATCCCCCTATGCAGCAAAGGTACGGTCTCATGAGCTAAGTGCAAGTCCATCCGAACGGAGTCCTTGTACTCCTTCACCGCATCAACCTTGATCTTGCCAACATCACCACGATCAACAACCTCCTTCTCCAAGTCCATGATCACCCGTGAGAGTGTCTTCCTTTCATTCCTTTCCGACAACAACGACTTAAGTTCCTTTTCAAGAGATTCGAGCAAAGGCCTCTTCTCAGCCGCCCAACCTTGCCGCTCACCTTCAATAATTTTCTCAAGGTCCGCTTTCGCCTCAATGACTTGATCACGCTCCTTCACAGCGAGGTCTCTCTCAGAAAGGATGCGGTCCTTAGCAGTCACCATCCCGCCTTTCTCATTTTCAAGACAAGCATACCGCTTCTTAAGGGTTGCCAACTCCTCCTCGACCAGCTAATGAGCCGCCTTTAAGAATTCAATCTTGGCACGACATGCAGGTGGAACGACATCACATTGAAGACGGGACCTCATCTCCTTTAGCCACAAAAAATGCTACACTAAATTCACCAAAAAGAATAAGGACAAATAAAGAAGACAACATGCGGTCTGCCAACGAAAACCAAAACATAAGAGTGGCGCGTAAGATGCGATTGATGGAGTAAATGTAATGGGTGGCGGAAGTGCCTCGATACCCCACCATTCTTTTTATAAATCGAGTTGAATTCTACCAGGAATTTTCTGATTTTCTACTTCATGGAGTGACTACGAACCCCATAAAGTATGAGGATGGCTGATGATGTCAAAAGCGGAAGCTTACACGTGGAACGTTCAAATAACGGCCACGTGTAAACCCCCTTACAAAAGAAGTCAACTTAAAGTCAACAAAGCTTGGCCATTTACTCTAAAATGGTCAAGTCCGCTAATACGGCACCAACAGGACGTCGCTACCAAAATCTTGATACCCAAATACTTGAAATGACGGCATCTACGGCCAAAGAAAGACATATGAGGAAGAAAAAGACAATGCAAGCCCTCCATCACCAAAGTCGCCAACATAGGGTACCTTCAAAAGTCTTCAACAAGCAGCAGCATCAAAGTCGCCAACATACGGTACCTTCGAAAGTCTTCAACAAGCAGCATCACCAAAGTCGCCAACATACGGTACCTTCGAAAGTCTTCAACAACCAACATTACCAAAGTCATCAACGTACCGTACCTCTAAGAATCCTCGACATATGGTATCGCCATGATCATCAAACATGCAGTACAAATTCAACCACTGGACATGTTGTATCATCTTGCGCATGCGTTCACTCTCGTCACGTGAGAAGAACCAACCAAGATTTGAGTTTATCTAAAACATGTGTTGCAAGTACAACCCTCAATCTAGAGATGGCGTGTCCGTACAGAAAATCTTGGAGGAACTTTCGTTTTGTACGGTATGATGTAACATGTCAAATCTGTACGGTCAGAATTCACTGTAGCAGAAGAGACAACACTTCCAACAGTAACTCCGTACCCTGAAATCCGGGAAAAGAAATCTCTTGGCCATCCCCTTATATTCTGGGGTATGATTACCTCAATTAAAAATGATATGTTTCTAGCTATAAAAGGAGGAACTTAGCATCAATTCAAGGGTTTTTTTGGGGAAGAAGAATAAAAAAAGCTCTCAAAGGACTCTTATGGGAGATCTTGAAGACTCAAAGCAAGTTCTTCATCATTGTCCATCAATCTAGTTCATCATTCAAGCAAGTCCAAAAGGGAAGTTCTTCATCATTGTCCATCAATCTCATTCATCATTCAAGCAAACTAAAAGGGAGTTTATTCCTTTAAACGCATTGATAAATCTATTTCTCGGATTTCTTACAAAAAGATCATCAACTTCCTCATACCGCACCTCTAACTTCGTGACTGTGGAGGGTCTTTCCAAGGGACAACACCCTTGGGGTTTTTCAGGTCGTTGGAGAGAAGGTCCAGGGAAGCCATCATCACCGCCAAGGAGGAGTCTGATAGATGGGTATATGACATGTAGCGGATGGGCGCAAATTATGAAGTCCACTATCATCACCGTTGAGGAGGAGCTCGATAGATGTGGATACGTCATGTAGCGGATGGGCGCAAATCATAAAGTCCACCATCATCGCCACCAAGAGAAGAGAGATCCATGAAGATCGAATAACAACACTCTGAAGGACCCGTGGAAAAGGATTAGGTGTCTAGTGGGTGCGACTCATCACCAAACTTCTGTACTGCAGCTTTCGGGATCTCCAATACTCTAGTTTTATCTTAATGAAAAGATAGATTGAATTTGAGAGTAACTTGGTAAAGTTACTTTCAAGTTGTTCAGTACAAAATCTTCATATTTTCCAGCAATCAATGATCCAAAACAATCCAAGCTTTTGTGTTCATCAATTCCAACAATTTGTATCCAAACTTCACGCAGATTTCCCGTTTTCAGCGTTACCCGATGAATTAGGGCATCGGCCATTCTGGAGTTCTACCCCTCCGTTTTTCGTGAAATTTGGAGGAGTTCAAATAGACTTCATGATCTTTAATCAGGCTTGTGAATCACAAGATTTGGAGTTACGGAAAAAAAGTTATACTTCTCCAAAGACGGGACCCCGAACTGAGATCTCTTGCGCACAAGGCGGGTTCTTTCCATTCAAGAACGAGACAACCACGTGATTTCACATCAAGTGGTGTCAGGGCCATCAAATCTATCATGTTCAATGACAACAACAACAACCTCAACCATCAACAACCGAACCCCATTTTGCGGTAAGACCCGCGACAAGATTTTGGAATCGCCATAACGTTTTATTCTCTTGTCCAAACATGCTCAAATTTGTAGGAGTCAAACTAGATTTTGGGATCTTGATTATCACATTAGAATCATTGCATTTGGAATTCTACACATAAATTTATACTTCGCCAAAGACGGGACCTAAAACAGAGATCTCTTGCGCCCCGAGGCGAGTCTTTTCTCTTCAAGATCGGGCAACCAAGTGATTTCACATCACCGAGAAAGAGAAAAAGAGGTCATAACTTAGTGTCAAATAGAATCAGTTTGTCATACGGATTGAGAAAATGTAGTTTTAGATGCTCAATTTCACACTCCAGGGAAGATGCAAAAGAATTAAGCCGAGTGAGGAGATTATGGTTACGGATTTGGGATTTGAGAGTAAGCCTTTGGGCTTTAAAGGTATCTTCAAGAAAGAAGATGAAGGATGATAACTTTATTGACTAGAGTAAAGGTTCCTTAAGATAATGGGGCTAAGATTGTTTTTTTGGATCAATCAAGTTTGATATCCGTTGTATTGGAAGAATTTTGTATCAGAACGCGATCCACTTTGATTGTGGAGTATAGGGCCAAGGATTTCATGATTCGACACAAAAGTAAGCTTTTTGTGAGAATTGTATTGTATTGATCGGTAGTTGGATGATGTTCTTTACAAGTGTTGGATACCCTTCTTATATAGGGGTCCATGGATAATCCTAATAGAGATAGAATTACCATAAATACAATATTTTCTATCTACTTGGAGCATAAGTAAGTTAATATAGATAAGGTAATAATATTTCCTTATATAATATATATGATATATATCCCTCATTGTGGAATATATCCTTTAAAAAAGGGCTTGTCGGGTACCATATCTTTTTCCGGTCATGATGGTTTTATTTATGGAAACATGATCTTCTCTAGACGCGTTGTGTGGAAACTCCTCCTCATTGTGCCCTGTTATCGTCATCTCCATCACGTCCTTTCTATAGCAACGTGTCATGACATCTTAATACGATCCACAAAGACGGGATACATGGGGCCTAACAATACCCTAAAGTGTTTGGCAGATGGATCGGTCATAAGTGGGAAACGCCTTCAACATGCCTTCTCAGAAACCGAAGTGCCCCATTTTAATTTAAAAATCCTTTCTAAGATCTTTTTGCAGACCCATGAAATCGGCTTATTTAAGGCAAGATTTCCTTTCACTTTATCACACAACTGTGCTTCTGTATTCCTGCATGTAACGTTTCTCCATCTTCACCTTCTATCTTCTTCTTGCACTACTACAGAAATCACCTATAATCTCAAATAAAATAACTCGGGCGTTCAATTGTCGATTTATAAAACTGCTGAGAAAAAAGTGCTATACTTTATAACCCGGGTGTTTTTCAATCCGGGTTATAAAACGAATGAGACAATTAATTAATTCGCACCTATTAACGCCCGAGTTATATCTACCTATATATATCCCGTAAAATATACATCCGGGTTATTTGTGACTTAAAAAATAAAATAAGATGAAACACTTGGATTATATGTAATCCAAATTTTAGGAGTAAGCCGGCCAACACCCTCACCTTTCTCCTTCGATAGTACAATGGCTTTATTGCCCCAAATTGACCAACATCGCATCGAGCCCTAGCACCAACCTCTCCCTTTCTCTGCCTCTCTGATGTGTTGTCCTTCGTTCTTCTCTGCTTCTCCACCATTGCATTGAGTCCCTCGTTCTTCTGTCATCGTTCTCTCCTCTGATGCGAAGCGTAATTTCCACTTGAATCTTTGCAGGAAGCTTGCTTGTTCAGGTAGGCTCCCTTGCTCTTCATTAAAATTCGAATTTTTAGGTTGAATTTCATTTGGTTTTAGACTTCAAAGCACTCTTAGGTTTCCAAGCTATGTTCCTTGTTTGGTTGATTTTTCGTTACTAATGCACTAGAGAGTTGAAAGCTTTAGGCATGTGTTTGATATGATACTTTTTATGTTGCTATTATTTTTTTGTGAACTTCGTAGGGTTTTGAAATCAGTATCTATCAGTTATAATATTAAGATCTTTGTAACTTGAGTGGATTTCATGATTGATTTATTATTGCAGGGAAGGATACGTCTGTGGTTTTATGGAGCATCCATGATCATGTATCTACGTTGGCAACATATCCAAGATCTACAAGACCTTCAGGTACTGGAAGCAACATCAAGACCACCTCTAAGACCAGCGAAGATGAAAATGGGCCCTCAAAAATCCCCTTCATAGTAATGCTACTGCAACATATACTGCAACATATACCTCAAAAAGCCCCTTCATAGACAACAGTTTTGTTCAAGAGTTGTGAATTGTCATATGTCACTTTATAATATTTCTAAATGAGGTTTTAAATATGATTTGTTTGAAAAAGTAAAATTGGGAATGAAATTTTCATCTTGTGACATGCTACAAATATTATTTTATTTGTGATAGAAATTGAAGTAGTATATTCTCATTGCGTTGGATGCAGATTTTTGAGGTGACATAAAGTTGTCTTTCATATTAGTCATTTTGGATTTCTGAACACTTCTTCTAATCAGAATGTATATGATGTATGATTTCCTAAAAGTCATACCTTGTGTCCCATAAGTAGTGGTGTATATCGAAGTTCATTTTTTCAGATACCACATTTATGCCACTATTGGTCTATATCCATTCAAATATAAAGAGCAATATTCCTTGAATTTGGTTGTTTATTCACAAAATAGTGTGGATGGAGAATGCATATGATTGCCATGTGCCCCTATTACTTGTTAGATAGTGTGAGTAAAAAACATTTAAATGTCTACTTAAGTGGTGTGCTTCCTTTTCTTCTAGTTCAGAGTGTTCTTTTAATATACATTTTGTATGTTTTAACTTTCAACTCTTTTTGCTATCTTGTTGTTTCAAATACTACACTCTAGCTTTATTTTTCATTTTTAATTCTGATTTCACAAATATGTATGTAAGCTCACCTATTCTTTGGCACAAGAAAAACCTCGTGCTTTTAGGTGCATTTCATCTATCATGTTCTTTTATAAGGTAACCTGTGAAGAGTTTGGCATAAATTTACTTTTGCTCAATCTTTGGGGCTCATCAAGTGGAAAGCTTATGGCCTACAATTGAGCTAAAGTAAAAAAAAACTTTAGGCATCTCTTTACATTTGTAATGATTTGCCGCTGAACTTGAGTACATGTATTTTCGGGGCAGATGAGAACGATTTTACACCCGCGCCTCCTAGTCCTTGACACATGCAGATTTAACATTAGCTGCATGCTTTTTGCGTCCAAGGAAAGCCTTTTTCTTGTTGATTGTTTCCTTCAACAAATAAGGGCCTTTCCTTAATGAAAATACATATTGATAGGTCATACAGTACGTTCCTATTCTTATCAAGTATTTTTCAATTCCTATCTGAGATTGGATGACTTATCTAGAATAACATATGTTGAGATTAATCTGGTGTTAAATATCTCCTCTTGGAGAAGGTGTTGCTAGCATAGTCGAGACATTATTGTTCATGTGAATTCTTGTTTGGGGGGACTTAGCGGAAAAGTTATATTGCGTGTCTCTGATCATTTATATTTATAAAGATAATACTTGAAAATTTCAAATTTTGGTCAATATATAATGTAACTGGTTTTGTTCTTGGAGAACAATATCATTTCTGCAGACATTAAAGTTTTCTTGGGGGTTGGGGACCTTGGTGGGGCATTTTATTGCAAGTTTAAATGTACATAAAATGATTCCCACTTCTGTGTTTGAAGATCATTTTCTTTCACAAAAATACATGTTTCTGAGTGGTCAAACATATAGTATCTTGAATTAAATAGGTCTACTTTTATTTTCAGGTTTCTTATATCATGTGTTGGGCACTCGGGGAGAGAAAAATGTGTGTGCTCTATTGTGATAACAAACATGTATAATGTCTTTGGAACAAGAAGCTTTTGAAAAGTGCAAATTTAGTTTGTAGTAGTACTTTGTACCCTGAAATGTTTGCTTTCATGTTGAAGCTTAAAAAATGTCTATGATGCTACAATGTTGTTATTTTAGGTTACTTCATTCTTTGAGTTAACTTTTATATAGCATTATGTTTATGAACTTGAAACCCACATGGTTGAGGCTCAGAAGTATTCTTATTGTCTTGTGAAGAGGCACATAGGTAATGAGTTTAAAAACATTAGAGCTTACAAAATAATACTTATCATTATTTTGCAACTATACTCGTGTAGGTACAAGTATAACCATTAATGCTTCATTGAGCAGAACTGGGGCAATCTCTGTCTGATTTTGGCAACAGTCAAACTTTTGGGTGCTTGTGAGGGAGATGATCTAAGAAATGTGTTTTCTGATCTGGGCAGAAGATCAGAGGCCGTGTCTACCAAACTAGAAAAGGAGGTAGCACAATTTGAAAGTTTTAACTTATGTAATTAATATCAAGAGATAAAATTTTAGATGTTAATCTTTCATATAGTAATAATAATTGGAGTATAATTAACATAATGATGTACAGTCCCACCATTTATTAATGAACTTCGAAGAGCATTTGAAAGATTATGTCCTTGCCATTCAATCGATAAAGGTGAACTTTTTTTTTATAAGGTAAAAATTAGATTGGAAACCACAGAAGAACCGGTTTTTCAACCTATAGCATCCTTTTGGATGAAAATTACAAATTCTACACTATATCTAAAGTCTTCCAAGGAAACCTGTCCAACCTTCCTTGCGATAAAGTCGGCCACGACGTTAGTTTCTCGTAAGACGTGAGAAATCTGCACTGAGGAAAACAGTTGTAAAATACATAGGATATCAGAAATTAACATTTCAATATCCCATGGACAATGCCAGATTTGATTAAGGACGTTCACGATGGTAAGGTTGTCACATTCTAGATGAATGTCGGTAAAGCCTAATTCATAGGCCTTTACCAGGGCATTTCTAACTGCCAGTGTTTCTGTTTTAAGCGGGGTTAAAATACCACATTTATCCTCGTAGAGGAAAAGTGGTTTTCCGGTGTTGTTCCTGAAAATATAGCCAAAACTAGATTCACCATTGGTTTTGGTGGACCCATCTGTGTTGATTTTAATTATGTTATCCGGAGTTTTTTTCCATTTCTTTATTGGTCGTCTTACAATGTTCGTTTTATGAGTTTTTTGTTTGTCTTCTGTTAGACAGTCAGGGTTCCAGTTTTTCATTTTATTCCAGTTTTCAATTTGTTTCTGAATGTAAATAGGTACATCCTTAATGGGTTCGACATCATTATTTGTTCTACCAAAGCTTTGTTGGTTTCTATAGAACCAAATGCTCCACCAAGAGACCATTAATTCTAAGAATTGTAATCTATTAGTTTTTTCTCAAATTTCTTCAATGATTTCATTGATTTTTTTGTTTCCTATGTTTAGGGATGTGATTATGCCAAAGGTATCATGATTCATTTTTTCGATTGTTTTTAAGGTATGCTTACATTGGCAGAGTAGGTGGTTCAAATCTTCCAACTGAGCATTGCAGCGTATACAACCCGGGGGGGTTACAACGCCTTTTTCTGCTAATCTAGCTTTTGTTGGGATTCCGTTTTTCATTATTTTCCAGACAAAGTTTTTTCTTTGGGATACGTGTCCATTTTCCAAATCCAAGAAGAATCATAGGCAGTAAAACTCTTATTTTTGTTAATTAGTTCCATAGCAGAATTTGTAGAAAACCATCCATTTTTTCTAGTTTTCCAGTACATTCTATCATGGATCTCATTTAAAGGTATTGGGATCAAGGTTAATTTTTTTGTTAAATCATTTGGTAAGCATTGGTCAAGTAATTCCTTGTTCCAAGTTTTATTTGGCAACATAAAATCAGCAACCAGTGCATCCTTATTCAGGATTGACTGTGAGTTTATGTTATCACATAGGGGGGTGTTCAGAACCCAGTTATCCATCCAGAATTTGATAATTTTTCCATTACCAACTTGCCAAATTAGTCCAGATTTGAACTCAGGCATAAGTTCAATCATTTTGGACCATTGCCATGAGCAGTTTCCTTTTTTCTCGTAATGAAGTATATGGTGTGTTTTCAGGTATTTACCCGTAATAACTCTAACCCAGAAGTTATTTGGTTCGGCTAAGATTTTCCATAGTAATCTGAATTGAAGGGCTTTGTTCATGTCTTTGGCTTTTCTCAAGCCAAGACCTCCTTGATGAGTTGGTTTGCAAATTTTTTCCCAACCTATAAGAGGTTTATAGGAGTTGTCTTTGTTCCAAAAAAAGGATATGTTTAACTTATCAAGTTCATTGTGTGTGTGTAGGTAACATGATACTTTGCATAAGATAATTGGGTCTTGATGCCAGATTGGTTTTTATTAGTGTTGTTCTTCCTACTTGGGAAATCGAATTTGCTTTCCATTTAGATAATTATTGTTGGGTGCTAACTAAAAGGTCAGCAAAGGTGTTTGAGGTAACTCTACCAATGATGATAGGGCAACCCAGGTATTTTTCAAGAGATATCATGTTTGTGATTGTGAGAATGCCTTGTAGAGCTAATTTCTTTTGGTTGGTGACCTTTTTTGTAACTTGAAAGGCCGATTTATGGAAATTTACTTTTTGTCCGAAAATCTTGCAGTAGTCATCAATGATATTTTTAATTTATTTGCAGTTTTCCTATTTAGCTTTTGAGAATATCACAATGTCATCCGCAAAAGTCAGAAACGGGATTCGTGTTCCTTGTTGATTGATTTGAAATCCAAGGGGATTTCGAGTTTGTTCTGAGGCTTTTTGGAGTTTTCTAGCAAGGATTTCAGATCCTAAGATAAACAAGAAAGGCGAAAGGGGGTGTCCCTGTCGAAGTCCTCTTGTTGGTTTGAATATTTTTGTGGGTCCATTGTTAACAAGTACCGAAAAGGATACCGTTGTAATGCATTCTTTTATCCAGTTGATAAATTTTTCATGGAATCCATACTTTCCCATTATTTTTATGATAAAATCCCATTCGATTCTATCATAATCCTTTTTCATGTCTAGTTTCAGGGCAATGAAGCCTTCAGTTCCTTTTTTCGATTTAAAAGAGTGAAAGATTCCATGTACAATTAATATATTGTCTTGAATGGCTCTGTTAGCAACAAAGGCACCCTGAAGGGGGTGTATCAATTTTTCCATGGTTCCTTTGAGTCTAGTTGTTATAATCTTCAAGATAATTTTATAAATAGTATAGCACAGACTTATGGGTCTATAGTGATTTGTAGAGTTAGGATTGTCATATTTTGGGATTAAGGATATGAATGTGTGATTTATTTGTTTAAGCAGTTTCCCAGAAAGAAAAAAGCTTTTAACTACTTGGGTATCAGAAGGGCCTACGATGTCCCAATATTTTTGGTAAAATTTTGCTGTCATGCCATCCGGCCCCGGAGATTTATCCGAGCCAATGTTAAAGACCGCCTTTTTAATTTCTTCGTTGGATACATTTTTTATTAATTCCAGGTTATCCTCTGCAGAGATTTCAGGCTGGATTAATTTGAGGTTTTCCTGGAATAGTCTCTAGTTCATATCCTCACTTCTGAATCGTTTTATGAAATCATTTCTGATTTCATTTATTATGTTTTCTTCACTAGTGATGCTTGTTCCTTCTTGGGTTTTGATTTCTTTTATAATTTTTCTATTTTTTTTTTCACTTGCTATTTTGTGGAAATAACTAGCATTCGTGTCATTAAATTTGATGTGTTTTATCTTATCTCTTTGGTTCCAGTAAATTTTCTGGAAACACAAGAGTTTTTCCTTCTTTTCTATGATTCTAGTTTGTTTTTTAATGAGGTCATTTGTAGGTTGATTACAGATCTCAGTTTGGATTTCAGAAAGTTGTTTTTCTATAGTTTATAATTGTGTGAAGATATTTCCAAAGGTACTTCTGTTCCAGATCTTAGCATGTTTTTTGAGTAGTTTTGTTTTGGATACCAGATTATATAATCTAGATCCATGGTAGTTAGTTCTCCATGCTTGTTTTACCACGTTTTTAAAATCCTTTCTAGTCATCCAATTTTTTTCAAATTTAAACGGCTGATTTTTAAAAGGTACAGCTGAGTCTTGCTCGATGGAGATGGGACAATGGTCTGAGCTGGAAAAAGCATAATGCTTAGTACAGATATCAGGATACCATTGTAGGATCTAGTGGTGGATAAGAACCCTATCCAGTTTTTCATAGATGTTTTCTATTTTTGTGTTGTTCTTTCGCCAGGTAAAGGTGTTTCCCTGGATGGGAGTATCTAAGAGTTCACATTCATTTTTAAAATGACGTAGTCTTGCAAATTTCGATAAAAGCGGTATAATCCCGCCTAATTTTTCAGAAGGGTTTTGTATTTCGTTCAGATCTCCCATAATAATACACGAAAGAGAGCAATTTTTAATATAAGAGATAAATTCGTTCCAGAACATATTTTTTGCAGAATCATTTGGTGGAGCGTAAGTAAGGATTAGCATCAGTTTTTTGTTCGTAAGCAAGTTTGTATACTTAATGCTAATAAATCTTGTTCCAATTTGCTCAATTTCAAGGATTTCGTTTGTAAGTTGGTAAGTCTTCCACATAACGCAAATTCCTCATGCGAAACCCGTAGCAGGGACACAGTAGAATTGATCAAACCCTGCTGTTTTCCAAACTTTTTCATTTGGTTCTTGTTTGTTCTTGTTTCAAAAAGTGCAAGAAGTTGTATTCGTTCAATTTTACAGAAGGATTCAACATCCATCCAAAAAGTTTTCTTTCCGATCCCACGGCAATTCCAGGTCGTAATCTTCATAAAAAACTCATATTGATTTTTCCCCATATCATAAGACATTTAGGGGACTTCGGAAGGGTTTTGGTAATAATTTTATAGTGTTTAGTAGTCTGTAAATTCCAATGATTTATGCATTCAGGTGATTTCTCATCATGGTTTTGGCATTTTACCCCGAAAATAAGGCATTGCGGTTCAATGTAGATTGTCCGAGCAATGATCTTGAGAGATCTCAAAAGTTTACGTTTGTTTCCTCTATTTTGTTCAGTTGTTATATTTTGTAATTTGGCATGCTTAAGACAGCATTTAGTCCAGCAAAATGGCCTTGGGGCAATGGATTTTAAGCTCCTATGAGGCAGGTCATGCCAAATTCCCATTTTCACAGAGAATGGTTTCCAGGGAAAGTTGTTTAGAAGATAGTTGTTAGTATAGTAATGAATACACTTTCTCAGTTCTTTATTGCAGAGATTGCTCTTGTTTATGCAAAGGTAAATAAACCAGTTCATGTACCTGATAAATCTTTTCATAGAGATAAAATTCTCACAAGAGAAGACTGAGTACAGATCACTTAAGTTCCATTTCAGAATATACACAGCTCGGATTCGGGTTTTAATAGTGCACTTGATCACTACTGCAGAAGCAGTTTGAAAGGAAACAACAAGAGGAAATCTCTTATTTTTCAAACAATCAAATAGCAAAGGTAGTTTGTTCATAGCCCATTTGTTCGTGGAGTTTGAACTCCAAAATTTGTTCAGATGGTGTTGGTTCCTTTTTGGTAATAGTCTTTCTTTGCTCCTGAGTATACTCTCCTGAATTTGATCTTCAGTATTTCCATCCAAAGCAGTTCCAGAGCTCCAAAACCCAGAAAACTGTAGGAAATAAATCAAAACCCATACCAAGTGAGTAATAAGTTCAGTAGTTTTTATGCATTTCCAGTGCACTACATCAGTAGCATAAGATTTTCCACTAGTTTCAACCTTAAGCAATAAGTAGTTCATATTTCTAGTTATAACATAGTTAGGGATAAGGATCGACCACTAGTAAAAGATATTAAGGGGGTAGGTTGTCAAACTTGGTTTGGTTCCCATAGGATAACAATTTCCTGGTGTAATGGCTTGGGAACCACTTCCAGATTTCAAGGGCAGATTGTTCAATTGGTCCTGGAATTTGTAATTCATACCCATGAGCTCAGTCCACTTCAAGAAGCAATGAGTATGTGGTATGAGAAACCTTTCCCAGAATCGTTTGTTCAAATAACAGAGTTTCAAATTGTTTATTTTATACATCCAGTAAATGGGATCTGCAGTATTGGTTTTCACCACAACATGAGGGTTCACCTCAGAAGAATTCTTAGAGGTAAGAGCCAATAGATAGAGACTGTGAGTCTTAAGGCAGATTTGAGGGTTCACCTCAGAGGAATCCAAGAAGGATTTGTTCAAAGTATGAGGGTTAACCTTATTTTTGTTGTAGGATTTTTTACCAGTAGCATATGTGCTAGGAATACCACTAGCCAGACAAACCACACACACAACAAGGAGCAACCAAAGGAAACACCAGCATAATGTAGTAGTAAGCCTAGTGCACACGAGTATCAACAGAGCAACAGAAACGGGGTTCATAGATTCAGTGGTCACATTTGATGAATCGAAAGCAACAACAAAAGGATCAAAAACAGAAGCAAACAAAAAGGAGAAAAGCTCAACTAAGACAGGAAGCGAGAGAAAGGAAGCAGAAAGAAGCAAAAAGAGAGAAGGGTCAGAACACAACAACCTGGGAAACCTGGAAATGGAGGGATAAAAACTCAAGGATCTCTTCCCACTGAGAAAGAGAAACCAGAGACTCCCCGGACGGAAGGAGGAGAGCGAAGGACCACCGAAGAGCTCCCGTCGACCAACAGACGCCTCGCCGATCGCAGTCCAACCCTCCATCAACCCCGGATCCCAGACCGACTCCTGGAAACGACCTCTGTCGACGCACTGAGAGGAGATCTGGGGCGACGAAATCCTCAGAGAAGGAAACGGAAGCAAGAGCCAGGAAGCGATCACACAGATGCGAGGAGAAGCGCCCCAACTTCGCCGGATCTGGGGGCGGATCTTGGGCCTCTCGGCGCTAGGGTTTGTAGCCGGAGACGCAGCTTTGGGTTCACCATTCCCATCACCGGCGAATTTGGGGAAGATGTTCTTCGGTTCAAAGGCATCAGAGTGCAGGTTCAGATGGTGAGGTTTGGTTGGAGCGGCGGCGAGGCCATGGTTGGCGGCGGGGGCCGAGTTGAAGCTAGGGTTTCTCTGGTTTCTTGAGAGCATTTTCATGTTTTTGTCCTTTTTCATAAAGGTGAACTTTACTTTCATCTTAGTGGTGACTATCCCGCAATGATCTCTAATTTTCCTCCATTGTGATTTTTTTGAACTTATTCATATGTCATAGAAAATCATATCTTATATAATTTTTAAACAGGCAACAATAACAGAGAGAGCCTGTACCTTCAGGCAACATTGTGAACTTGCTGAAGCAGTAAAGCTGAAACAAATCAATTTGTATGGTTTTGTTTCATTATTTTCTCTCTCTGTTGCATTGTGTTATGGAGGTTTTTCTGGTGTGGAATTATTTGCAAATATTGAGTTGTGAAATTTTCCAGCTCTTCTCTCTTTCCTTAATTCACACTAAAGCATGAGCATAGGATTGCTAGTCTTGTTTAGGCACTCTATTTGACTTACTGGCTCAGCAAAACTAAAAGACAAAAAATCTAGATATTACTATGCATTGAAAACTACCGTCAAAAGTTTAATAACTTGAATACTCATATTCCTCGCTGTGAATGTTTTAAGGTGTACAGACTTCAGGCAACATAACTAAAATGACATGCTAATCTGCATTAAGAATGTTTCCAAGTGGAGCTCAATGTACTCGAATGAAAATGACTTAGATAATTGTGTCCTTTCAACTCCAAGGACAAGCTTATGCTAACTCGATCTGACAGGGTGATGGAGGCTGAAGCTGAATATAGGGAGGCAAGTTTACTTGTAATTTTTTTGTCAAGACGTGCGCTAATATACAATTTTCTCCCTTCAAGAGTTTTTTTTTTGTGATTGTAGTTGAGGGAGGACAGTGAAGAAACAACTAATAGGTTTGAAGCCATCGTACGGCTAATGAATGACGAGATGGTCACTTTTCAAGAGCAGAAGACTGCAAATATGGGACTTGCATTCCACAAGTTTGCCAAGGGTCAGGCTCATCTTAGTGCTACCGAAGTGGTCTTATTTTGGTACATTTCCAAGTGCTATTGAAGTGGTCTTATTTTGGTACATTTCCAAGTGATCTTATTATGTATTGTAATGTTTTTTTTTTCAATAAGTATGTAATATCGTACTAAGGGAACACGAGTACTTGGGAAAAAATGAAAAATTCGAGTTGTTCCAATAAGTATTAGTACGGAGTATAATCTTATTAGCCTTTGGTATGTCATATTGTTTGGATACTAACTGGTTTATTTAACAATATAGCAATAACCTAGACGTATTAGATTTGAAATCAAATAACCTGGATCATAAAATCCGTTGTATTTTTAGTTAGGTCAAATAACCCGGATATATACCTAACCAGTGTATTTGACAATTCAAATAACCCGGATATATAGGTTTTTTACATAACCCAGATGTAAAAATATCCAAGTTATTTGGGTTTTCTATATAACCCGGATGTGCTAATATCCGGGTTATTCGATGTCCAAATAACCCAGACCTTTAAAGAACGTGAGAAAAGTACTTTTGGAGGCAAATAACCCGGGCGTGTCGATTTTAGGTCCGGGTTATTTGACCTCGAACAAATGCGGCATAACTCGTTAACCCGAACCTAATCCGAGTTATATACCCTTAAACGCCTGGATTATTTGCTTTGTTCTGTAGTAGTGTTGGTTTCTCCCATACATCTTGAAAAATACATTTTGATGGCCACCGAAAACCTTAAAGCTTCAAGCTCCCGAACATTAGACGATGAACAACTTTTCATCCATCTATCCCTTATTCTAACCTCCCATTATCAAAGAGCTTCCTCCATCACTGACCCTCGCCCCTTCGTTAGGGCAGTCGTTTTCCTGAGGACACCGAGGCGCTTGGATATTTACTCGGCCCTTCTCGTGCCATTTGAGTTGTTTTGGTATTGTGAGGTTCACATGCCAATTTTGAGACATTCTGAGACACTTTCTATTTTTAGTATTTTTCTTATTTAGCAGTTTCCCTTCTTAGCAGTTTCTATTCTTAGAATGTTTCTAAGTTTGGAAAGTTACTGTTTTTAGTAGTTACTATATTTGGATGTTGCCGCATATGGCAAGTGTCTATTTCGGGATGTCGGGCCTCTCTTGTGCCAAGAGAGCCGATCCACTATGTTTTTAGGCCCATCGGTCATGAACCTTGTTTTGGCTCCTATATGAGCCCTTCTTTATCTAATTAATGATTACACTGAAATTGAATTAAACCCTAGGCTGCTGTCGAGCTTGCTCCCGCCACTTGGGTTGATTTGAACTCAACCACACCTCCGCCGCCATCGCCGGCCAACCGAACCCACTCGCGATCCCACCCCATTCGTCCGCCATTGCCTTGTTCTCCATTCGGCCTCATTGGCTCTAGGCCCCAGCCGAGATCTTACACCAAGTCGGTCACGGTTAGCCTTGTTTTGGCCTTGGTTCATCACGGTTCGAGACGAGTAAGACCACGCGCGCCAACCTCCAACCTAGATCCGCTCGGATTTGCGTTTTGGGAGCCCGGAATGCATCAATTGGTATCAGATTCAGGGGTACAAGGTTGTTCCTTTCTTAATCTCATTGTTCTCATGTTACATATTCAGTCTTTTACCGTGCCTTCACCTTTCGTTTGTGTGGCTTGCCGCCATTGTTGTTGCTCCTTTTGGTTTCAGTTTGTGTTGTTGTTGGTTGCCGCCAACAAGCCCCTACGCTAGGTTGAATTTGTGGCTTTCCTAAGCCCTTGTTCAACACCGAGAGACCCCTAAGAAAATTACAAAAAAAAATTCAAAGTCCAGCCGATAAACTTTCATCCACCATTGGGCGACCCAGTTGAGAGCCAGCTATTTCCGTCGGATTACATCCCGCCGAGGATCCCGACGCCACCGCGACGCCCCGTGTGCCAGCTCGCAGCCCGCCAGTAGCCCCGTACCGAGGATCATGCCCGCCGTCGCCAGCATCGCCCTCGCCCCGTCCAGGATGACTTTGATGATTTTGCCAACGAGCTGGACGACCCTTACCCTGAGCCAGATCATGCAGCTAGACGTTTCCCTGACCGCCGACACGGGCCCAACCCCTATGCCAGTCGTCGTGAGATCAAGGTGACTATAGAGCATTTTCATGGTGATTATGATCCTGTTGTGTTTTTAGAGTGGCTGCAGGCAACAGAACATGCTCTGCGACGCTATCAGTAAGAGGAGTACGAGAAGGTCGATGTTGCTACTCTGTAGTTTTGTGGCACTGCCTGATGTTGGTGGCATTGTTTCTGTACTGACAGGGAACGAAGAGGCCTAGAGCCTATTGAGCAGTGGCACCAGCTGATGCCGCAAATATGTCCCGAACGACTTCCAGAACCGCATGCGGATGGACATTGCGCTCGCTCGCCAGGGAACCCAGACGCCACTCGAGTTTTTTGCCAAACTCGAGGATCTGTATTACAAGGTGGGCATGAGCATCCCCCCTGCTACTATGCGGACCAAGTTTCTGAGTGGATTGAATCCCAATATCCGAGACCAGCTAGAGATACTACCTATACGGGACCTGAACCAGCTGACTCATACGGCGATGATGATCCACCAGCAACAACAACGACGGAGACAGACCCCCTGGCCCTAGAATTCGTCTCGTAGGTATGACATTAACTCCTTCCGTTTCTATTGATGTGTCCTCTCCAGTGCAGCCCCCACTGACTTAGCCCCCGGCCCGTGGACATGAGGCATCGCGACCTACCGCGCCACCTGCCTCGCTTCGGGAGCCCTCATGGCACGCTGATAGGACCCGAGACCAGGCCTGCTTTCGTTGCGGTGGACGTGGACACATCCAGCGCGACTGCCCTAACCCAAAGAAGATTTTATTCACCCAGGCCGCAGGATATGAGTCCTTTGATGATGAGCTAGACGAGGAGATAACTCCCGAGCACCAAGACTATGCTCCTCACGACGCTGGGTACACCTGTGCGCCCCATGATTTATCTGCGGGTACCCCCCTTAGCCTCTTCGTGCAACGTGTCCTTACTGTGACGGAGGTGCCCCTGATGGACCAGAGAGAGACCCTCTTCCATACTAGGTGTCTGGTCTAGCATGCCTCCCTCAGCGTGATAATAGATGGTGGTTCGTGCTGCAACATTGTGAGTGAGAAGGTGATCCGACACCTACAATTACCGACACAGCCATACCCTCAGCCCTATGGTCTTCAGTGACTTTTTAAAGGTAAGGGCGATGCGGTACACAGGCAATGTCGCATCCCATATCAAATTGGTCAATACCATGATACTGTTTTATGTGATATTGTATCTATGGATGCTACTCATCTTTTACTTGGTAGACCTTGGCAATATGACAGGAAGACAGTCCATTGTGGGTTCCTCAACACTTATATCTTTATGCATGGCGGTAGGCGATTCACTCTTCTCCCTATGACGCCTCAGGAGATCTTACATGACCACGTGGAGAGGAACCGCGCGAAGGCCGAAGAAGTGCGACATATCATCTCTGCACAAGCCGCGACTGCGGCAGCAACAGCCGCGACCGCGGCCAAAACAACCACGACCGCGGCCAGTAAACATTCGGCACCACCACTTGGGACACTGCCACAAGCACGCCTGCATCCCCTTGATCCCGATGCCAGCACTCTGGTGCCCAAACTATAGGGCCGAGTCGAGCATCTAGCTTTGCTGACTCACTCACGGGCATTTCCTCCATCTTTTCAGGGACATTCTCCTATTTCTCCATCTGCGTGTCTTTCTTTATTAGAGGATCCCTATGAATTACCCCCTATTGTCCCATCTCTCTTGTAGGTGTTTGATGATGTGCCTCCTGATGCGCTTCCTCCGGCTCCAAGCATTGGCGCTGCCCCCGGATTCTTCGTGGCTACGACGCAAGGCAGACCATGTTGGACCTGAGAAGAGCACTGTGCCGCTAGAAAGGCACACGAGGACGAACGCGCAGCAGACAAACATGCACCGACGTCGCTTCATTTTCGAGCTCGGAAGCTTACGGCCGAACGTGCCCCCGGACGACGACATTGGTGAAACGGGGACGTTTCGCAGTAAAGGGGGGGAGAGTGATGTTACCCCGGTCACGACATTGACAGTGGCCAACACCAAGGCGCTTGGATATTTACTCGGCACTTCTCGTGCCATTTGAGTTGTTTTGGTATTGTGAGGTTCATATGCCAATTTCGAGACATTCTGAGACACTTTCTATTTTTAGTATTTTTCTTATTTAGGAGTTTCCCTTCTTAGCAGTTTCTATTCTTAGAATGTTTCTAAGTTTGGAAAGTTACTGTTTTTAGTAGTTACTATATTTGGATGTTGCCGCTTATGGCAAGTTTCTATTTCGGGATTCCGGGCCTCTCTTGTGCCAAGAGAGCCGATCCACTATGTTTTTAGGCCCATCGGTCATGAACCTTGTTTTGGCTACTATATGAGCCCTTCTTTGCCTAATTAATGATTACGTTGAAATTGAATTAAACCCTAGGCTGCCATCGAGCTTGCTCCCGCCGCTTGGGTTGATTCGAACTCTCCCTTCAGCCTCCTTGGCTCTCGGCCCCAGCCGAGATCCCACACCAAGTCGGTCACGGTCAGCCTTGGTTCATCACGGTTTGAGACGAGTAAGACCACGCGTGCCAAACTCCTACCTAGATCTGCTCGGTTTTGCATTTTGGGAGCCTGGAACGCATCAAAGTCCATGTTGGGTAAACCTTGCCTAGTGATTGATGCGACCAAGAACGATAGAGGATGGTCCGATCGCTTCTTCTTCATGAAGAAATCATATATGGGGCCAGATTGCGAATTCGTGCGCCATGCTTGGCGTAAGGAAGGTAATTATTGTTTTGGTTTCCTTTGTTAATTGAATAAGATAATGCACAAGATATGTTACATGGGGTAATAATATTTGCCTCAAGTAAAAACGGGAAAGATCGCAATGATCTTGTCGATGGAGATGACAATAGTGACGATGACATCAGTTAGAAACCTGGAGGCCATGACAATTATCATAGTGAAGTCAATGGAGACGTAAACGGTCGAGATGACCATGGACTTGTAAATAATAGTGACCATGGAGGTTGTGTCAAAGGGGACGCATATGATCGCCGGGGTCACGTCGTTAGGATGTAAGTGAACGTAGGGGTCGCGTCAGCGGGACACAGATGATCGCATGGATCATGTCATGGGGACGTAAGTGACCACAGGGGTCACGTCAATGGGGACGCAGATGATCGCAAGGATCACGTCGGGGGGGACATAAGTGACCACATGGGTCACGTCAACATGGACGCAGAACATCGCATGGATCACATCGTGGGGACATAAGTGGTCGTAGGGGTCGCATCAACGGGGACGTAGGCAGTGTCACGACAAAGCTCCAAGGGTAAAACGTCGATATAGCCAAGGGGTACGATGTAGCTTAACCTGGTGTAGCCTCGGGGGTGTATTGTAATAGCAAGATAGTGAAAGCAATTATTTTTCTTTTATTGAATGAGATGAGTTTCAATAGATAACATGCATGAATAGAAACTAGATTAGAAATAGTACTTCTTGAGGTATGCTGCGTTCCAGCTTTGGATGACGAGCACACTGTCTGGTGTGGCAAGCTCGTAGGCGCCTTGACCGATTACTCTAGTAATTTGGTATGGGCCTTCCCATGTTGGTCCTATATTTCTCATCGTTACATTGCGGTTGTAGCTTCTGTTGACCCCTTAATTGTATGTTGCCATCCGGGTGGTGGCATTATCACATAGCTTGTCAACAGTATCCAACATGAATGTCATGAACGATGTATTCCTATCCTCGATGATGAGGCGATAGAGAGCTGTAGAGATTTGAACTTCGATGGGCAAGATCGCTTCGCTAACAAAGACTAACGAGATTGGTGTTTTATGTGTTGTGGTCTTGGGAGTTGTGCGATTTGACCATATGATTGATGGAAACCGTCTGCCGAAAGCTATTTGCTTTCTTTAGCCTTTTCTTTAATTTATTGATGATGACTTTGTTGCTAGACTCGGCTTGACCATTGGCTTGAGGGTACGAGGTGTCGACATGACTAGCTTGATGCCCAATTCATGACAAAACTCGTACATCCAGTTGTTGATGATTTGTGATCCGTTGTTGCAAACAATAGTGTCGCGGACACCGAATCTGCATAAGATATTCTATCTAATGAAGGAAATCACATGTGTGTCTTTGATTTCTTTGAATGCCTCTGCTTCGATCCACTTAGAGAAGTAGTTTGTCATAGAAAGCATGAAGACATGTTGCCCGAAGAGGACTGGTAGTTTTCCGACAATATCCATGAGGACGAGATAGGGTGTAATACTTTAGATGGCTAGTGAGACACTAGGTCGTGTCTCTGACAAGCGTCGCATTTTCTTGCATAGTCAATTGTGTCTCTCTTCATAGTGGGCTAGTAGTATCCTATAGTCTGAACACGTAATGCCATGTTCCTGCCTCCAGAATGATTTCCACATTCTCCATCATGAAGTTCTTGTAACACATTCTAAACTTTTTCTTCTCGGAGACACCTTAGGTAATAACCCAAAGTTGACCATTCATGTAGCACGTCGTCCTTCATAGCGATGGACGACACCTTGGCGCGGAGTCGTCGTGCCTTAGTCTTGTCGGGATGAAATTTGCCATGTTTGAACCAATTATAAAGTGGTGTAACCCAAGATGTAGATTCTTTAGAGTAACTAACTTGTATAGGAAGTGATGTGTCGGTCAATTTGTTGATGGCGGGGATCTCCATGTGCAAGAAAGGGATCTTTTGGTATTCTCTAGGATCGATGACTGAGCCGAGGTTGGCTAACGTGTTGGCTTTTGTGTTAGCGTCTCTGGGATACTGCTTAGTGTGGAAAGTGTCAAAGCATTTGATGATGTCGTATACGACTTCTAAGTAGGATGTAATCTTTAAATTTATAGCTGTGTATGACCCGTTGATTTGATTTACGATTACCATGGAATCGCAAATCCCTTCCAAGTTCTTCACATCTGTCTCCTTGGCTATTGTGATCACACTTATAAGTGCTTCATATTTTGCTTCGTTGTTTGTTGCTTTGAGTTCACATCGCAGGGCTTTGGCTATTCTATTCCCCTATGGCAATTTTAGGACAACCCTTAGTCCTATGCTATTTTGATTAGAAACACCATCAGTGTATAGTGTCCACTTTGGGATAAAGGGATCATTTACTTGTAGTAGTTTCTCGACAACTTTTTATTTGTATGTTGGGCTGAAATCGACCACAACATCTGCCAAAGCCTGGGACTTGATTGTTGTCCATGACTCATATTGTTTGTTGTATCCGCTTAGGTGGACTGCCCACTTTGTAATTCTCCCATATAGCTCCGGCTTGCTAATCACGTTTTTGATGGGATAAATTGTCCTTACTATGATGGTGTGAGCTTCGAAGTATGGTCGTAACTTGATGGACGCTGTGATGAGGGCCAGACTTCTCCAATGGTAAGTATCTTGTCTCTGCCTCTAGGAGCGCCTTGCTTACGTAGTAGTTGGGCAACTGACCGTCGCCTCTATAACTGCTAGGTATATGTATAGGATTTCTCCGTCCATGGGTTTTGAAAGTACGAGTGGACATGTTAAATACCTTTTTAGTTTCTGAAATGCTTCTTTGTGCTCGTTTGTCCACTCGAACAACTTGTTCTTCTTTAGGATGTCGTAGAATACTCGGTTTATGTCTAACGCCTTTGATATGAACCTGTTTTGGGCAGCGACTCTGCTTGTCAGCTTCTGGACATCTTTGATGCATTGGGGTGATTGCAAGTCGAGGATAGCTATGATTTGGTCTAGACTGGCTTCGATCCCCCATTGCATTACCATGAAGCCCAAGAATTTTCCAGACGAGACTCCAAAGGAACACTTGGTAGGGTTTAACTTCATGTCATTCTTCTCCAGGATCTTGAATGTTGTTCTCAGGTGTTCGACGTGGTCGACCATCTTCTTTGATTCGACAAGCATGTCGTCGATGTAGACCTCCATTGTATCGCCAATCTAGTTCTCGAACATCTTGTTCACTAGTCGTTGATACGTGGATCTGACATTCTTGAGGCCGAACGGCATCACCTTGTAGCAATACATTCCTTGATTATTGATGAAGGCAGTTTTCTCTTGATCTTCTAGACTCATCTAGATTTGGTGATATCCGCTGAAGGTGTCCATGAAAATAAGCATCTCCTGTCCAGCGGTAGCGTCGACCATGGAGTCGATGTGAGGTAGTGGGAAATAATCTTTAGGGCATGCCTTGTTGAGGTCAGTGAAGTCGACGCAGACTCTCCACTTTTAGTTTTTTTTCTTCACTACCACCACGTTGGCTAACCAATCAGGATAGTGGACTTTTTTTTGCCGGTCTCAAACAAGGCTCGTACTTCCTCGTTTATCACCTTGTTCCTCTCTGGTGCGAAGTTTCTTCCCTTCTGCTTGACTAGAGGGTGTTGTGGATCTACGTTGAGTTTGTAGGTACCATCTTCCTTGATGGGTCTACGTACCCCTAGTATTTGAGCGAACCTTTCGTCCAAAGTTTTAAGCTTTTCACTCCACTTTCTCTCAATGACATCGTCGAACAACTCCGTAGGTGGGTTCTCCATTGGATTGACCATTTATGCATTATGGGTGAATTGACCGACAGCCACCATCAGCAGGTGGTTGGATCCTCCTACGCCCATGGACGGGATCAAGGGTGGAGTTAAGAAGGAAGAATTGGTAGTAGTGGATTCGAGATCGAGGTGCTTGACGGTGTTGTCACCATGGACATATTGAAGTCATGAATGAGGTATCGTTGGTGGCATGGACACAATCTTATAACACAATGCCTCATTTTCTTTTAGTATCTCTTGGAGTTGAGCCTTAGATTGAGACTTTTGAACGACAAGTGATTCCTCTAAAGCTTCCATCTTTTCACGGAGTTCCTCCATGTCGGTACCGTGTTGGTCCCCCTGACCGTTGGGGCCATCCTGATCGAGAAGGGTTTGGGATGGTGTCATCTCGGTGGTAATGACGACATCATCAACTCTAATAACGTCATTAGTTGGTTCGTTTGTTGGACATGCATGGTGTAAACGATCATAGTGTTTGTGGTAAAAAATGGTGTAATCTTTTTTACTCACAGCCCCACGGTGGGGGCCAATTCAGATTTCGTATCGAGACACGGTCTGCTTTGATTGTGGAGTATAGGGCCAAGGATTACACGATTGGGCACAAAAGTAAGATTTTTGTGAGAATTTTATTGTATGTATCGGTAGTTGGATGATGTTCTTTACAAGAGTTGGATACCCTCCATATATAGGGGTTTATAAATAATCCTAGTAGAGATAGAAGTACCATGAATACTAGATTTCTATCTACTTGGAGCATAAGTATGATAATATAGATAATGTAGTAATATTTGCTTATATAAGATATATAATATTATATCCCTCAATGTGGAATATTTCCTTAAGCAAGAGCTTGAGGGGTCCATTCTCTTTCCAGGTGTGATGACTTTATTTATGGCAACATGATCTTCTTTGGATGCGTTGTGTGGAAACTCCTCTTCGATGTGCCATGTAACCTTCATCTCCATCACGTCCATTTTGTGGCAACGTGCCACGACATCTCAAGATGATGCACAAAGATGTGATCCAGGGGTCTTAACATCCATGGTTCAATTGTTTGGATCTCCTTAGAGGAGAAAGGATTAATGAGTAAGCCTTGACGCTCTTTTCTCGAATATTAAGAAAGAGAAAAGTGTGAATTAATCAAGAGTCACAAGAGTTAACGTAATTCCCATGTCAATGAAATTGTCTAGTGGATTTAAGTCGAAACAAAAGGCGAACTATGTCTATGCAAAAAGGTTGATGATTTCGGTTATGGGTCGTCATGGACATTGTCTTGTGACATGTTGGTGTTAGATAAAACATGTATTTGTTAAATAAGACACACTTTTCATGGAGGCATCTATGAAGGACATGAAGGAGGTGCATGAGATGCTTGGTAGTAGGATCAAACGGGGGGAAAGGTATTTTAGCTCAAGGTTACGATCCTAAATTTTATACCTATTAAGGGTGTAATGATATTTTAGCTCGGATATTCATGGGTTAATGAATATATGTGTTAGCAATAGCTAATGATTCACAAAGGTTTATATACCTTAAGAAAGACCATGGATTATGTTTTTGGCATTGCCGGCTTCTCTCGATATTTGAGAGACTTTTTGATGCTAGTTGAATGCATCTTAAGTTCGACAATGGAATTGGAATTCCTAATATTAGTCAAACCAGTAAATAGGTGGATTGACTAAGGAAAACACAATATGAGATCTCGATTATGTCTAACACAAGATAATCCGGTTTTCATTATCGGAGCACAATGACGTTGGTTATTTCTTGGCCTAGTGGAATGGAGGAAAACGCCCTTTTGGCGTGGTTGGATTTGATCATGAAAAGACTATTACTCAAGAGTTGAGTTGGCTAAATTTGTACATACATGTAATGTCTGGAGCGCATCATTCTCTCAGCCTCCCTTAGAATCGAAGCGTCCTCGCTTCGAACTGGTTGGGGCAAGGGAAAATATGCGCTCGACAGCCAGCGAGAGCGCTGCATCAGAATGGGGCTCGGAACTAACTCTTGGCATCTCAAAGATCAACAAGTATGGTCCGAATGCGAAAGCGGTCTTGGCGACGGGTGCCTTGAACATCATCGCGCGGGGGCCCGGGTCCAGAATTAACACCGTCGAAAGAGCCGGGACATGTGCGTTGGCCAAGACGGGCTCGCGCTCGGGTATGGGAGGAGGGGCGCTGGTGCGCTGTATGGCGGTACGATGACTGACCTACTGGCTTGTATAGCGGCAACTAGCGGGGCGACCAGGCACGCGGACACACAGGAGAATAGAGGTGCGTTGGGTGCCTCGTTGGAGTGGATTGACGTGCGTGCTGCCGCGGAAACAAGTACCGGAGGCGGCGGCAGATCCTGGGCGACAGCCGCAGGCTCAGTGGCTACGCCTGGCGCTTGGAGACGGGTTGTGGCTGCGGCCAGTTGGCGCTTCCACTCAGTGAGCTTGGCCTCGAGATCGGCTCTGGCCTTGGCTTCGGCCTCGCGCTCCGCTTGTTGGGCCACAAATGCGTCATAGGCGTAGTAGGAGTCGTAGTCGGAGACGCGGCGCAGGGGCGGTGATGTGTGGGCGCGGCGCCAGACGGCGATGTGTGGGTGCGGCGCCGGGGCGGCGATGTGTGGGTGTGACACCGTGGCGGCGATGCATAGCGTTATGGTGCCCCAAGGTAGGTGCGGCGCGGTGGCGGTGGGCCATAGTCACGACGAGGCAGAATGTAGTCCGGATCAGCCTCGTATGGACTCACGCCACCAAACCACTCGTCGTCGCTCCACTCGTCGACGTCGAAGTAGGGGTCGGTGAAGGGCCATGGGATGCGTCGGTGAGCCATGGGCGGGCACGGACTCGGCTAGGAGTGGGCCAAGTCGGCTAGGTCATAGGCTAGGTGGCACGGCTGGGTCGGGATAAGGTTGGTAGGTTAAGGAGAGAGAGGGGAAATCCGAGATTTGGAAAGAGAAGATCTCAGATTTGGTGGGATCTTGGCTGATTTTGTGGATAGGTTTGAAATTCGAATTTTGAATTTTGGCTAAAAGGCAACTTGGGAGATGTGTGAAAGATATTGCCTAAAATCTAGGGATTTTGTGGGGTCGGTTTAGGAAGGCAATACTACGAGATTTGGCAAGGTTTAAGGGGATCGGATTTTGGGTGATTAGTTTGAAAGGTGCGGATTTGGTGGGATTGGTTGGGCTCGTGTAAGGCAAGAAAAAAAATCGGCACAATGGAAGCCGAGGGGAATTTCTTGTGGTGGAGGAAGGGGTGGTGGCGGGTGGTGAAATGGACGTGAACAAATGAACTCAAGAGAAGCGACTTACAAGACCATTGGCGCTCTGATACCAGTTGATGCGTCATTGGTCTCGAATGCGGCCAATTGTCTCGGCGGCAGGCGGATCTAGGCCTTTGTACTGAGTCGCGGCGGTTTTTTAGGGTTGATATTCACGAGCCAAAGTGATGGCTTTCGTCTCGTGGGTCGTCGTGGAAGACTTGGCGATGGAGCCTTGTTGAATTCCACGGAAACCCCGAGAGTGAGAGTGAGAGCGAGGGAACCTCTACAGGACTTAGAGGTTCTAGGCGGTGAAAGCTAGAATTAGGACGCGGCGGCAAGGCAGTTGGCTCAGCGCGAGTATCTCGAGTGGCCTCAGGACTAGGCACTCGTTGGCTTGAAGTGACAAGCGACAATGGGTTGCTCGAAGCGACGAGTGGTGGCGGTGCAGTAGCGTCTGCGGTGGAAGAAAGGATAGAGAAGATAGATAGGTTTTTTTGACGCCTAAGTCTAAGAAGGAGGGATTGACACTCTGAACTTGACTTAGATTAAATTGAACGTACCAAAACAAGGTTACAACGAAGGCTATTTATAGCCTTTATGCACGACCAAGAACCCTAATGGGCTTGGGCCGCAGGACACACTAATGGGTCGGCTTCTCTAGCAAGAGAAAGACATACGTCCAAAATAGAAAGTGCAGAAATAGAAAGTACTAAAAGTGGCAACATGCCAAAATGGGAAATAACAGAAATAGGAAATAATATAATGAATTAGACCAAGTCCTATGCCAAGGGGGACGCCGCGGTCTTGGTCTTCAGGGACTCTTCGGGTGCCGATTCAGGACTAGCCAGGAGCGCATCAGTGTTTGTTACTTTTTGGTTGTGTGAAGTCATCCTTTTTTACTTTCTTTGTTTTTTCCCAGTTTTTTATTAGTGCGGAAATATATTGAGATAAGTTTTTTATCTTGTCATTGGGGTGAGTGTCAATGATAATTTCGTTTCTATTAATCCAAACACCCCACCAAGTAGTGGTGAGGCAGACAAATTCTTTTTTGGTAAGGAGAGATTGAAGTTTACACAATATTTCACGTGGTTTTTTATTGATAGAAATTTTGAACAATATTCTCAATTTCAACATCATGTTCTTCAATTTGTTTAAGAGTGTAAGGGCATTGTAGGAGGAAGTGGGTTAGGTCTTTATGGTGGTTGTTGCAAGAATCACATGCCAGAGGAACTGACACATGTTTCTGCGCTAGTCTCTGTTATGTGGGAAGGCCATCATGGCAAATTTTCGAAAGAAAGTTTTTTACTTTTGGATATGTATCAAACTTCCAAATCCATGTCAAGTTATTGGTTGAAGGTGTTTGCTGCTTTGCAATTAGTTGAAAGGCTGATTTCGTAGAGAACCAACCATTTTTGTTGGGGGCCCAATACAGTCTGTCGGGGATTTGGTTATGAGGGATGGGTTTATCTATTATACAATCAACAGTGTCTGATTTATAATTTCATTAAGTTTATTTTTGTTCCATGATTGATTATTGTCCATAAATTCACCTACCTTTGTCAAGAGGTTGATAACAATATTTGGTAATGTGTTGTTTTGGAGATTTAAATTAGATACCCAAGAGAAATTTGCTAAGGAGATACTAATGAAATTTAGAATACAAGATTGCCAACTTGTAAGTACACCAGTTGATAGAATGCTGAAGGTGAGAAAATTGACTCTACAACTTTCAAGGGCCTTGTTGGAAGCTTAAGGTATTTGACATGCACTCGTCCAGATATTCTCTTTGGAGTTGGGATCGTGAGTCGGTTTATGAAGGCACCGACTACAGCACATTTCAAAGCAACAAAGCGTATTATTCGGTACATCAAAGGTACTATCAGCCATGATTTGCCTTATTCTTCTACTGATGAGTACAGACTTGTAGGTTACAATGATAGTGGTTGGGCGAGAGATGTTGATGATCGAAAGAGTACTACAGGGTTTGTGTTCTACATGGGAGATACAACTTTTAGCTGGAGCTCAAACAAACAATCAATCATTACTCTTTCTACATGTGAAGATGAGTATATTGCTGCTACATCGTAAGTTTGTCATGCTATCTGGTTAAGAAGACTGCTAGGGGATTTGCAGATGTCGGAGGCAGAAGTCACGGAGATTCTTGTTGATAACAAATTAGCAATTGCTTTGGCAAAGAACTCGGTGTACCATGATCAAAGTAAGCACATTGACACGAGGTATCATTTTATTAGTGAATGTGTTTCCAGGAACTAGATTGAAGTCAAGTACGTGAAGACTCAAGACCAAGTTACAGATATTTTTACAAAGCCTCTCAAGTCCGAGATATTTACCAAGTTACGTGCAATGCTCGGTGTTGCAAAGAATGAAGTTTAAAGGAAGTGTAAAAAAGTAAACTTAATTAATCAATTAATTAGAAGTTAAAAGATACGTGCATAAATAAATTTAGAGAGTTAAGTCATGAAGTTGTGAACGTATAAGATGTTTTGCAATTTATGTTTGTTAACTTTCTTACATTGAATTGTAGTAGAGTTAAGTTAGGCATTTGTGCTAAGTTAATTGCTAAGTAGTTTTGTGTACGTGAGATGCACGTACTTGTTATCCTATATATAGTTATCTTGTAAGGTGGAGTTGAATAAGAGAAAAGCATAAAAAAATAAAGTGTTTTGTAATAGTGAGTATTTCCTCTTTAAATTTCATTCATCTCCCATATTTCCTTGTCAAATTTTATCAGCAATGGGTTAAACACAACTACACAAGGAAGAATTGAACTTGTTCTGTCCAGGAAAAAAGAAGAAGACAAAATACACAAAGTGGGAGTTATTCTTTCCCACTAGTCTAGCTAGGAAGCTATCTACAACATCATATCATAAGATACAAAAGCGCCTCTAAACAACATAGCTGCATAGTGCTAATGTTGCTGTCTTATGTGATCTGTTAAGTAACTTTACTCTGCTATTTTGACTAACGAAAAGCTATTAGAAGTTTGATCACAAAGTAAGCATGTTAATTTAATATATACCAGGCATAGTACATAGTGTCTAGGTAGGGTCATTTTTGCTTGTTAGTGAAAGGATGGTGGATACCATGAGTTTGCAGTCAATCGGCTTTGTGAGGTAAGCATCCATCCCGACTTGCAAGCATTTTGCTTCGTCTGATGTCATCGCGTGTGCCGTGAGCGCCACAATGGGTATGTGAGATGTGGTTCCCAACTCGGACTCTCTGATTGCTTTGGTCGCTTCATAGCCGTCCATCTTGGGCATCTGGTGGTCGTAGTAAGAATATATCCCACAAACAAGTAAAAAGTAAAAAACACACCAAATTAGATAGATAAGCATTGTGTAATTCATCAGATGATGAACATTCAGTAAATGAAATTCATTTTAGAGAGAAGTGACCTGACAGTCCATGAGAACCAAGTCGATGCGCAGGGAATTCCAGAGCTGGGTTTGACCATCCGTATCCGGGGAGCAGCACTTGAGAGCATTTACTGCCTGCACCCCATCCCCCACAACAAGCACTGTGGCCCCCAGTTTTTCAAGCATGATAGTCGCCACCCTCTGAAGCACCGGAGTGTCTTCTGCGAGGAGGATCCTCAGCCCTTGTAGAGATGGCTTCCCATTCACAAGCTTGTGCAAGTGCCCGGTGTTTTGGCTGGCCGCACTCTCTTTCTGGCGGCAAGAAACCGCTAGTCCGGCCTTGCCAGAATCCTCAGAGCTTGCTCCATCATAACGGATGGGGTCAATTTCGCAGCATTCATGCACCGAAGCCTGGTGCACTCCGGGATTCCCCTCTCTTATGACGCCTTCCAGGATCTGAACCATTTTCGCTTTGTACATTGGCTTATTGACCATCAAGAGATGCCCTTTCTGCCGGAGCTCCGTCTTCACTGAGTTGGATGTGTTGTGGTTCAGTGTCCATGCGAACTTTACATGCCCACGGTATCTTCCCAGGTAATGAAGCTGTTCTTTCCATATATTTGTGCTCAGGTCAAGTAGAGCTACATCGATGACAATGATAAAGAGCGAGTTCCCCGTGCCCACCACAAGTCCATCCCCTGAACTTGGCATTGGATCATTACTA
The DNA here is from genome assembly GCA_027886185.1 of Rheum nobile. Classification (NCBI taxonomy): domain Eukaryota; kingdom Viridiplantae; phylum Streptophyta; class Magnoliopsida; order Caryophyllales; family Polygonaceae; genus Rheum; species Rheum nobile. The sequence continues at coordinate 18,699,058 of WOAB01000485.1, forward strand.
TCTGCTCCAAGAGCGCTATCCACCTGGAACACTTGCTTGAGACTTTGTGTCAGTTCATTCCAATCAGATGCTTCCCAGCAAATGACTCCTTTCTTGCGCAACCACTCCGAAATAATACATCTTCCCACGCTGCCCCCGAGAGCAAGCAATACCTACAAACAGAATGTGTACTTCCTTCAGCCTCAAATGCAAAGAAAACAATTCACTGGCATAGCTCAAGACATATTGTGTAAAAAGGCCCCCTTTTCATTTTTGAAGATAATTATGTACCTTAGAATGTTCCTAGAAAACAGAGGCTTCAAAGGATTCAGATTAAAAAGAAGAACACTTCTTTTTCATTGTCTTTAAAGGGAGGTAATATCCTGTTCTGAAACTTATTTTGCAGAAGCATGATGAAAGAACCACGTAGAGTGAAAGCAGACAACTATCGTGATTCATGATGCAATGGATTTATGTCTTTTTCAATTTCAATACGGAGTACAGAAATGCAACTAACCACGAGTTTATCGTGTTCAAAATCCAGACTATGTTGCATTGCATTATCTGAGCAAGGGTTGAGAAGTAAGTAAAACTTCATTAGTGTCCCAGGCCCATCTTTCTTGACAACCCTGATTTCTCCTCCCATCTTATTGACCTGCAACATTTTCGATATCATCAAATTCTCCTCAAGCATCAAAAACGTTTTTCTTATCATCACCTCTAGCCTAACTGAAAACAGAAGGCCTTAGCAGAACAATGAGATACAACAGGCAAACTCATGGTACAATTTTGCTCCCGATGGTTGTGTTAAGCAAACTTATCACAACTTACAATATGTACTGCATGACAATAAGCTGAAACTTGCAACCATATGTTCCCTGTAACTCAAATTGCAAGCTCTTGATGCCACATATATAAGCAGAAATGCTTTCCCGACATTATCCAATCCACACTTACCAAGGTTTTCACGATGCAAAGTCCCAATCCAGTGCCGCCATGCCTGAAATCAAAGTAAAACAGCAATTTCATGGATATATATATCAACACTGAGATTAAATGGTAATTCCACATTCCAATGTCATGCAGTACATGAATTAAACGTTCAAGGTTCATATGAAGGCTAACTGAGTAACATACTTTCGCGTGGTTGAGGGGTCAGCTTGCTCAAAACTTTCAAATACAGACTCCCACTTGCCCGGATCAATACCTAATATAAGAGAAACATGCATTACTAAAGGCTGTGGTAACTACGTAGACAAATGTATTTGTAGTCAAGTGGAAGGGAGAGAAGTTAAGTACCACAGCCTGTATCATCAACTTCAAACCAAAGAGCTGCTCTTTTGTCCACCTTTCCTGCATTCTTTGCAGATCGTTGCTGTTGCTTCTTCAATTTCATGGGTGTGTCCATTAATTCCTTCTGATTGAGGAGACTTCTGTTCATGTTGCATGAAGCAGTAGACTTCTCACACCATCCTCGTAGAATTATATGACCCGCTGCAAGCAACAAAACGAAAAAACCATTGTGGATGTGCTAAGCCTCTAATTGCAGTTCTTGACTCGTTAATAGTATTTGAATGAGTTGGTTTTTTGAGTCAAGAGGACAACTGAAAAATAAGATCCTCTAGCATAAGAAATGTTAGCCTTGACTAGCCACAATGTAATATACTTGTCATATTCGCAAGGTAAAAAAGTTGCAGTAAACAGACAACATGTATGGCATTTTCCTTCTCATGATTAAGCACCTTCTAGCAGAAGTAGAGTATAAAAGGAAAATGGTTAGTGATTCAATTATGCACTTACATGGGGTAAACTTGATAGAATTGCTGATGAGATTTGCAAATATTTGGACAACTCTAGCAGAGTCTCCTCTCACCAATTTAGGCATGTCATCTGCAATTAAATTTTAGAGTTACATACACATTTGTATACTTGGATAAGCAGGATTGTTTCAGAACATTGAAATGAAAAAAAGGAGAGGGTTGTTACCAGACAGATCTAGTACAATTTCCACATTGTGATTGACGCACTGCACTGAGAACATATCAATGAGTCCTTCAAGCTCTCGGCCCAGATCAAACTCTGCGTCTTCCAGCGCCAGCTTTCCGGATTCAACCTGCACAGATAAGTTATTATAAAGTACCCTGTTACATTTCTGGAAAGTTCTCAAATAAGCTTCTTGCCAAACGTAGCCCCAGAAATCAATGGTTAGAATGTGATGGTTTGTACAGATGTAAAGGGTTGTGTAATTTGTTGGACCTATCCATGCTAGTGAGACCATACTAAAGCTTTCTCTTTAGGAAATTTAATTATCGTTTACCTTGCTGAGATCTAAAATATTGTTCAGAAGCCTGAGTAATGCAGTTGAGCATTTACGAATCTGATTGATCATTGCAAATTGTTCATTTGAGAGACAGTCATCACAAAGAAGAATGTCCAGCAACCCAATCACTGCAGCCATAGGTGTTCGCAGTTCGTGACTGTACACATAAATGATAGCCATATCAGTTTCAAGGAGGAAACAATGAAAGGAGAAGAATAACCAATTCAGGATCGATAACTAGAAATGAAAATTTTGCACATAAATTGAAGTATATGGGAAATATTTTCAGAATCCTGATAATTGAAGAGGTCAACCTATAATGAAACTCTGTAAAGCTATTGGCAAAATTACTAGTCACCTGCAATGAAAACTTTATGACTTTCTCACCCTGCAACTTATGCAATGTCTTACAAACATGCTACACTTGTAGCACTACAGTATGAATCATTTCAAGACGTTGACATGCCATTAGGAATAATCATATAGTTGGAAGAACCAAATTTCAGTTGTGGATACAGAATCCAGTTCTTCCTACTTCCTCTTTGCAAAGAAATGAATGCTGTTTCAGCGAATGTGATTCCTAATTATTCTTTCTTATAACAAGGATTTCTAATGCTCAATGTCATGCAAAATTGCATTCTGAGGTTTCATCCCAAGATGTATACATAAGCGTCTTAACTTGCCTCATGTTTGCCAAAAACTGGCTTTTATAATTGCTTGATGCCTCGGCTCGCCTTCTTGCTTCTAGTTGACTTATCAATGCTGCTCTAAGCTTCATTTCCTTTGATACTCCAGTTGTCAATATAAAGATGCAAACGCATCCAATAAATAGGATGCAGAGGGAGACAGATATGAGTATGATCAGTGTTCTCAAGGCCCGCTCATCCACTTTTCCCATAATGTATTCTCTAGGAATGATGATAACGCCTGCCTGCAGAAAAGTAGTCCATTACAATAGGTCAACCAAGTAATTAAAAGGGGGCATTCTTGAAGCCAAACATGATTGGGAATGGGTATGTGATGCACGAATAAGTTGTACTATGATCCGTTGGGTTACCATTGGAAGCCTCTTTAGGTTAAGAAAAAAGGAATCAATATAGAAATTCTGGTTGCCAAGCATTGCGTTCTCTACGTGGACCTCGTGGTTAGGAGGAAACCTGGCATTCTGCAACCACTGAGCACCCTCCCTTATGACGTCATCATTTGAGTCAACAGCTTTGACGAGCTCAGGGCCTGTGGTTGAATTCTTGAGCAACGGAGCATTTGTAGAGGTTGCGAGAAGGTAACCCTCTTGAGAGGTCAGGTAAATGTGGCCGCTGTAGAACTCCACCAGTTCTTTCATCAACTGACCCACGCTGTACAGGGCAGTAGTCACGCCCACAACAGCCACTATACTTTGATTGGAGGGGTCCCACACAGGCAAGGCAGCAGAGAGTAATGGAGAGTCTGTGAACTTGCTCACTGACACGTGCCATGAAGCCACTCCATCAGGTACTTGTGAGGGTCCAGCAATATTGATCAAATCGTCTGGTGGAATTTGCCTTGGCTTTCCTACCCTCTCCCCGCTTATTGGATCCAATGCCTCTCGGTACCAGGCTGCCGAAAGGTTGCCTTTTATGGACTCATCATTCCACTTGTGATGGGAGGAAAGCATGCTCATCTCATACGAATTGGCTATTGAGTAGTTCACCAGATTAGAGTATATGTAGAAGGTGTTGTTGCTTCTATGGTCTCGATGAAATGCCTGGACAAACCCATTTCTGTAATTAACTGTTATAGCATTCAGAGCTTTGCGACTTGCAAAGAGCGCCCAAGTCACGTCCCTCATCATTTCATAGAGCTGGAGAGGTAGAAACCACAACTTGTTAGCAATTAACTAGTGATCGAGAAATTAATATTCCATCGAAATGATGCAAGGGGAATTCTAATAACCTCGACTTGTTGTGCTTGAGTCGATGGGTGACTGGAGTATCTTTTTATCACATACTCTGACAGCTTAACTTGGGCCGTCGTTATTTCAGCAGTGGAGTTTAAGACATTCCACATTCTTAACAAGGGTCGTTGCAGAAGCTGACAACGGAGCCCATATGCGAGGCTGTTGAGCGATCTTGTCGTGTAGACTTTTGTAAAATGCCATGTTAGTATGGTTAGCATCCCTATCAAAATGGCCAACAAAACCTGGAGAGAATCAGCAGTCCACAAAACGTATATATTAACCCACATGCATCTATCTGTCCCTAGCCTCCGTACACAAGCTAGCTAGCTAGCAAAGTTTTGATGAGCAAGAAATGAGAGAGGTTCACAAACCATGATGGAGAGACGAACTACAAAGACACTGTAGTATGAAGAAAGACAGCAAGAACTTGCAAACTGAAATTCGTCTTGCTCAGTATCTTCTTGGAGCCTGCTTCTATCTGGACTTGGGTTCTTGCATGAGAATGAATCCATTGAGGTGCCAGGAGATCGATGAGGATACAGATGGAAGAAGAGGGAGTCCTTGTGCGTTACTGCGCTAGTAATTAATAAGATTATGTATGGAATGGTGAGAGTGGGAGAGGCGGCTCACGGAGCTGTTTATTATACCAGTCAGTAGTCACACTCTTTGCCGCTCCCTGGAGAAGCAAGTGTGGTCTTATTCCTCCTCCACCTACACCTACACCTACACCTACACATATCGTTTAGTGAAATGTCACGTCACTAGTAGTAGTGGAAGAGACTCTTATCTTAACCTCTTCAAATACTTACTTTTAATTAATTGTAACACTTCAGAGGATGTACAAGTATAAACGCCGAGATTACATTTAGTTACCCACAAACTGACAGTATATTAGGAGGCAATAATCCAATACAAGAGAGCCTTTCATCAGAACCAGCCATTATTTGTCACATGCTCAAGTCTTCAATTAAACGCATCAGGTCACCTTAATCTATCACGTCATCCTTAGAAGAGAACCCCTTGATTTTTCTATGATTGCAAGTGCACAGCACTGAGAAATCATTCGTAACGTGCAAGCCTTTGCAATGCATGCCTAGAAGCAGAATCACATGTAAGCGAACATGTTCCTTCCTTTTCCTCTTCACTTCTTTTATTTTTCTTATTCCTGTTAGGGGGCCATGGAGGGTTGGAAGAGGTATGGTTGTTGGCTAGGTTTGGTCAAGGATCAATAAAATGGTGTTTATGATGGGAGGGGAAGCTAAGTTAATTACTCTATCTTGTTTGTTGGTAACTATACAAGGACGGTAAATGCAAACAAGTTGGTAAGAAGAGGCAACACGTAGCTTGACTTTTAGTGCATCAGCATCTAGAAATACAATTCATAGAGGAAACACCTCAGTAAACCATAAGTCATGGGTTATGTTAGCTTACTTTTTGCTCCACTTATACAATTGATCTGTGGTTTAGCAGCAACTTTAAAGCTGCACATAGTAGTGCTTTGAATGGACACTATTAAAAAATAATATCATATATACATTGTTTCACCAATGGACTTGACAGTGGAATCCATATACCATTTCATCTCCATTAATTTATAATGGAAACTCCCATGCAATAAGCACCACAGCTTGAGCATGGATTGAAAGAAACGGTCTAGATTCTCTAGCTCCCTTACTAAAAAGACTCCTTTTAATAATAAAAACGAAAACATCAATACTAGTGCTTGCAGGGTTTCCATGTACTAGCAAAGCATGGTTTATAGTCACATTCTGAATTAAAGCAATTGGTCAGAGGAAGACACGTACCAGTACCACTGAGAATATTTAAATACAAGATCGAGTTCTTTGCTAAGAACTCTTCATCTGTAAAAAAAGTACAAGAGATAAGGCAAATTTAGCACTCCTACTTAAAGAAAACAATTGTAGGTAGAGCTTCGGTACTCTCTTTCCGTTCATTTTACCTTGTTTTCAATGAAACAATCAGCTATAACCAAACATATCAGTACAGGAAAAAAATCCCTCTTCCATACTGGGGTTTATCTGTTGGGCCCGGAAGCGCAAATTCGAGGCCAACTAGGAGTAACGACAATTCTGCTGAAAATCAAATGACACCCAGAAACAGCGACAAATACAGAATCAAACTTGTTGGGCCCGGAAGCGCAAATTCGAGGCCAACTAGGAGTAACGACAATTCCGCTGACAATCAAATGACACCCAGAAACAGCGACAAACATAGAATCAAACTTGTTGGGCCCGGAAGCGCAAATTCGAGGCCAACTAGGAGTAACGACAATTTCGCTGACAATCAAATGACACCCAGAAACAGCGACAAACACAGAATCTCAGGATAACCAGATCACAGACAAACTTAAGCAACAGAATAATCACAATAACCAACACAGGAATTTAACGTGGGAAAACCCCCAATCACGAGAGGGGGAAAAACCCACGACCGGCCAACCAAGCCAATCAATCCACTAATCAACAAATCAGTACAAGCGTTTAACAATACAAGTCCCACACACAGGAGACAAACATGGAGATCTCAAACACCCTTATAAATACAACCCGATCTAGATAGGATTCCTCTCAAACTAATTAAACCACTTGTTCATGTGATTAGAGATTCCAAAGAGAGATGAACTTACCAACTCCTTGTTGGTAACGAGTTATCTGGATTCAAGAAACGATCTCCAAGGCTAAAGAAGTGCAAACGTGCTTCTTCTTCTTCCTTTCTTTTTCTCTCCTCCAAGCTCCATTTTTTCTCTCTCTTTCTCACTAGTACAGAAATACCTTGGGATATCGGTTTTTTTATGAAGCGGATAGCGCTAATCCAAGCGCTATCTAAGCATGTGTGTTAATAGTTATTAATAGCGCTATTAGTTAAGCGCTATAAAAAAAAGCACGCATAGCGCTTTTTTTTTTAAAACGCTATAATTTTTCTTTTTAAAAAAAAAAAATTTGAAACACGCATAGCGGTTTTTGTAAAAAACGCTATAATATATGTTCCAAATTTTTTTGAAAAAAAAATTATAGCGGTCTTTTGTAAAAAACTGCTATAATTTATCATATATTATAGCGGTTTTTTACAAAAAACCGCTATAATATATGTTCCAAAATTTTTAAAAAAAAAACCCAGCAAATGCAATTGCAGCTAACCTAGTAAGACGGATCTAGAAAATAGCTGTTATCTAAAATTCAAAAAAGAGAAGTGTACAACAGGATACACCAAAACTTCTTACACTCAAGCAATTAAAAGTATTCTCACCACTATATTTTGGTGGATAAGCTCTGCAAGAATTCAATAATGCACCATAACGACACCACAGTTTCATACATGAATGCAAGCTTGATGCTCAGTCTACAAATAAAGTGGCAATGGAATATCATGAAAACAACATTGAAATGAAAATTAACAGAACGAGAAGAAAAGTGCATTCAAATATAGTAGTTCGATATGGTGAGCATATAGTTACCAAAACACACCGTCACCTCCTCCACAAAGACCTTCGCTTGTAATCCATCCTGGAAACCCACAACTCCAAGGGAAGCCATTTACAGTTTTCCCCTTGTGAGCTGAGACCAATTTACTCAAAAATCCATTCCCTACTATAAAACTACATACATAGCCACGTAACTGACATACCTTAACGTGACACCCAACATTACACTAAACTTGAGTTGCCACCAGAGGGCATCCGCGACCCATGGTAAACCCTTTTGTTCCGTCAGGCATGCGAGGGCCAGGAGGCGGCTTTGCAGCTTCTATGTGTGCAGAAGTAATGCTTCCATGACCTAAATATGTACAAAGGAAACAAGAGAATGAAATTAAAATTATGCTTTGGTGTTAACAAGATACTCAAAAGTATATTCGTCTACATACCCATCCCGCCGTTACCCCGGTGTTTCTGTCCCTTTGATCTACGGTTTTGACCTCTCTTTCCATCTTTTTCTTCTTCCCCATCCTGAAAGTGCAAAGAGAATTTTGTTGAGTCATTGCAATGATAAAGTCAAAGAGCACAAGCAGAGCAATTGCGATGCATACTTGAACTTGTTGTGTGTCATCATGGCTTTCACTTGTCTTGTGATTATCCTCATTAGCTATAGGAGCTGGCCTGGTATGGCTAACCTTGTCAGCATCAGATCCCTTCCATGCTTTTCGTCCCAAACCATATGCCTGCAGCAAAGAAAAGACGTTATTCAGTGTTACAGAGGAGGAAGAATGCGATGCAATGCAATACCATACCATTCTCTTCTGAAGAAGTTGAACACGCAAGCCATTCCTCCAGTCCTTTTCATCATTTAAAGTGACAGCCTGCCAGATTTTATTGTAGAGGAGATAGAACTTTATTATTTATCAAAGCTTAGTATCAATAATATGCATAACTATAACATAAAAGACATATCTACTGACCGCTTTCTCTGTTGCCTCCATTGTCTCATATTCCACAAGGACGTGAAGCTGAATTGGATAAATGGTTGGTTTCATTATTTTCATGCTTTGAACAAACTAGCTAGTTTCTATCAGAAAGAAGAATGCCAGTGCCAATGCAAACACAATGGAGAACTCAAAAGCCTACACCATAGCTACTCAAATTTTACTAAGAAAACCTGAGCTGTACATGTTAGCTTTTATATCAACAAGAAGGATCACGAGCTGTACATGGTAATCAAACACTTACGCTACAAACCCAGTAAGACAGACATCAAGAAGTCCAGTGGAATATGTGCTACGCATCTATAATATTAATCTAATCTAGTATGAGTCAAACTCACAATAGCAAGTACAAGGTGTAACAAACAGATCTCAGTTGTTATAATGCATACTATACAACTGTCAATAGTCAAAATCAAACATGCTAAATTATAAATTCCAATGATAAATAGTGTTGTATCCCGGATACAACAATAGCTCAATCCTCCATAAAAATGGAAGAAAGGATAGAAATGAAAGAGATGAGGGAAGAAGATAAAGAAGAAAAGGATAGAGCTCCTTATAAGCCTCTGCAATGGCCTAACAACCTCACCCGCACTTAATCACTAATTACAGAAAATGGCCCAAGTTTACAAACATGCCAGTAAAATTTTCTAACAAGTTAGAGCTGAATCATACAGTGATCAGAGTAACAACTTGTATTAAGTGACAAGTAACAGGGAACATAATCTAGTAGTAGAAATCATATGTCAAGCATTCCTTAATCCCTTGAAGAGAGTAACCTATATATATGTCTACTATTATGAATATCATAGTATTTTTGCTTGAAAACATTCAGCTTCAATTTCACATTTGGATAACCACACAAACCACAATCACATTGGAAGAGATAAAAACCTATGAAGAATTGCCTACATTTAAACACATGACAAAATATGAAAATCCATCAAATTATGACATCCAACAGTTTGAATCAATGCGCTATTGATTCTTACTGAACAAAAAGGACCACATTGGCTAATGACTCTTAATGAACAAAAGCAGTAAAGCACCACATTTCCTTTCAATGATATTGATCAAGGAAACAATGCTGAAAAACATTCAGTAAAGCACCACATTTGCTAAGGACTCTTAATCATGCAATTCTGCAGTCAAGTAGGCGTGTAAAAAGTTGTACATATGTCAGTAACGAAAATAACCTATTGTTCTTGACAGCAATGTTAAATAGAGCCATAACACCAACTTCTTGAGCTAATGCATTCCTTTCATAAACAGATGACTTCAGGAACTGCACCAGTGCTTCAACAAACCCCTGTGCACCCATATATATTCAAATTACCACTCACCCATTAAATCAATCTCAAAATCTCCAAAACATAAAATTCTCACCAAAGAGATCATAAATACAAGTTAAAATTTCTTTCAACAACATCGGATATTTCAAAACTGAAAAAGCTAGAAATTATATATACTTTCAATGCAGTGCATTCAAATTTCTTTCAACAGATACTTTAAAATTTTAAACTGAAAGAAGTTCAAAAAACTTTGAAAGACTTGTAAATATTTGAGCTTACAAAAAATCAGAAAAAGCGTGTAGATTGAAACTGGTCGAGATCACATCTAAGAACAACTTCAAATTAAATGTAAAAACAGTGAGCAACAACAACAACATAAGAACAACTTCAAATGCAAAAGAGTGAGCAACAACAACAGCAGAATCGGAAGAAGCAATCAATATGATCAACAACAGAATAGCAGAATCTGCAGAAGTGTCTAGCCAGATCTGAATTGAGAAATGTAAGTTCAGATTAGTATTTGATACTAAAATTAGGGCTTGCTTATGCTCCTGGGAAGGAGATAGACGCAACAACAAATATCAAGGTTTGGTGTAGCAATAGCACAACCACGAGCAAGGTTTGGTTCAGCAATTGTAACAACGAAAACTAATTGAGTTTAATTCAGCAAGAAAACGCACCGGCGAGAGAAGCCACCGAGAGAAGGCAACGAAAGAAGCTTATGCGAAGACGATACCGAGATGAGCTTCTGGAAGCTTGGGCGCGAGAGGAAACAGTCGGCGAAAGAGAAAAAGAGAGGCTACGGGGCGCGAGAGGAAACCGCCAGCGACAGAGAAAAAGAGGGGCTACGGGGCGAGAGGCAAACCACGGGAGAGAGGAATCTAAAGGATCGTCGTCTTCGCAGATGTGGTAAGGCAAAAATTAGGGCGCGAGAGATGAAACAGGGTAGCGGGAAGAGGCAAGGCAAAAAAATTTGCCCCAAAATTTTTACTGGTAAATTTATTATAGCGTTTTTTGTTTAAAAGCGCTAAGAAAATGTTTTAACATTTTTAAAATAAAAAAATTGAAATTTATTATAGCGTTTTTTACCAAAAAACGCTAAGAGTGTTTCAAAACTCTTAGCGCTTTTTACAAAAAAGCGCTAAGAGAATATTTTACATTTAAAAAAAAAAAACTGAAATGTATTATAGCGCTTTTTTATAAAAAGCGCTAAGAGTGTTTCAGAACTCTTAGCGCTTTTTACAAAAAAATGCTATAAAATTGAAAATTTTAAGCATTTTTGTACGTCTTAGCGGTTTTTTAAAAAAACCGCTAAGCGTTTTTGTTTCTTATTGCGCTTTTTTATAGCGCCCTAATTTTAGTGATATCTAAGTTAAATTTTGTACTAGTGTCTCTTCCTCTTGGCTGGTTGCTCCAAGAAGCTCCCTTTTTGCTTCTCCAATTCTCGGTGGTGGCTGCTGATGCACCACTCACATTTCTTTGCTAGTTGCCCTAGTAAACTTGGGCTGGACCTTTGGGCCCATTGGCCCAACATTACCATGATATTCAGTCTGCTTTTACCAACATGCCCTTTAAGCAATCGTTAAAGCTGGAATCCAGTGGCCCTGGTACAAGTCCGAGACCAGGAGGTATGGTCATTATAAACCAAATCTCACCATGCTCTTGAGGGGCCCGCAGAGGGATTGCAGAATGGTATCTAAACTCTAATTAGTGAAGGAATAGTGTCCTTTAATCAAGGCACAATTACCAAATATGGAATAGGACAATTAATGGAGATTTACAATCTAGGAATTTTAGGGGTCGTAGTGCTTTGCTAGAAGCCAACTACGATCAATGGGCTTAATCGGGTTAGTGTGATACCCCGTATTTCTGTAAGGATATTTTGGAATTTTGGAATTTTTTCGGAAAGCCCGTTTTGTACGTCAGATTTATTTCAGAGAGTTTAAGACATTCTGTAATGTGCTCTATCTCTGTAATATTTTTCTCAGTGAAATAATATACAGTCGACGTATTTTGGGAGTTAATATTCGTTCGTGTACGAGTATATTTAACCCGGGGTTAAGATTATTACCCAAAATGTTATTATCCAAGAGGCAACAAAGCAAAAAGGAAGTTTCCTACCACCTTCCTCCATTAGGGTTTGCCTATAAAAGGAGGCATGGGAGGAGAGAGAGAGCTCACTCTCAAGACTCTCAAAGCTCTCAAACTCTCAAAAACGCTCTCTCCGAGAAAACTCAAGCCGGCCGTCGGAGCTCGTTTGGTATCGTTTCCGGTGGCCAAGAGAAGCTTGGGAGGCCCTTAGAAGCCTAGAAACCAAGCAAGGCGAAAGACGAGCCAAATCGATTGTCGCGGGTAAGTTTTCTTCTCGCGTATTTCAGTTTCTGTTAGCGACGGCGACCGCCGGCTAGAACACGACGCCCGCTGTGAGGAACCGACGACCGCCGGCTAGAAGCGGAGCCCGCCGTGAAGAGCCTGGCGACCGTCGTGAAGAAGCCACATCCGCCGTGAAGAGTTGCCTTTGGGCGGCGCCCGCCGCATGGGAGGCGGCGCCCGCCGCGGTGAAGGCGGCGCCCGCCGCAAGTGGGGCGGCGCCCACCGCAAGTTTGGTTGTTGGCCGGTTGCTGTCGTGGCTTCCGTGGCCTTCGTTCGAGTTTCGTTTCCTTCGATTCCTTTCGTTCTTTCTTAGATCTGTATTGTTGTTTGTCGAATCTAACTTAGGGTTTCTTTGTGGGTCGATCCGAAGGAATCTGTGCTCCAGATCTGTCCCTGTGTCGAGCCCGGGATCCCGTCGTTAGACTTAATTCAAACTCTGCGGATTAAGGCAAGTGGCGGTTCGCTCTTGCTCATCGTTCCATATTTACATTAATTATCAATTGTTTATCTGAGTAATTAATTTGGAATGATTACTGTGTTTATCTGGAATTGGTTTTATAAACTATTTTGGAAACTGTAATAATGATATTATAATAGGTTGTATATCTGTTAGAACAACGCTATTATTTATGTTCGCCTTGAGGGCATTTATGTGGATTTATCCTGAACTATTGTTGTGCTCGAACTGTTAGTTAGCACGAGTATTCGTAGGAACGCCTGAACTCCGTGAGGTCCATTCGTTTCTTTATAACTTGGGGAAAAAGGGCGATCAAGACCCTACGATAGTAGAAGCTTGGACTCTGCGAGGTTCATTCCTTCGATATAAGTCCAGAGGCTTGGATTCGGTGAGGTCCATTCCTTAGTTGTATGTCCTGCGTGACAGGGCATATGTTTAAAAACTTATAATGTAATGTGGGTTTTGGAATTTAATAAGATAAAGTGCCTGAGTGCACATAATTAATATACCTTTGGCGAGTAGTGCAGCTAAGTAAATAGTGCAACTAGGAAAGCTCATCTCGACTTTTGATCAGAGTACGTTCTCTTTCCAATCTGGATTCGCTATAAGCGGTGAGGGTGGTCGTGAACCGAAACATCTAAGTCAGCTTTTAAATCACTGATGTCTGATTCTTTAAACGTTCTAGATTTGTCATATTTCCTTAAGACTCATTTCCGTTGGAGTCTTCTTTCGGGTCGATTTCTGTGAAGATTCAGTCTTCTAGAATCTTCTCTTGTGCATGCCTTTTGTCATATTCAAGTATAGTATGGTGGTTGACTAACGTACTCGACTTTTATTCGAGAGACGAGGAGTCTAACCTAATACGACTACTTTGAACATTATGCTTTGTACCCTTGCATAGTCTATTCAGTAGACTAACCAACCACAATTGTTCTCTGCATGGTTGGTTGGTGTCATCCGTTCGATTTGGCACATCAGATAGAGAGAATATATGAGGAGACTAGAATGACTATGAAGACGACGGTGATTTTTGGATGTTTTAATAATTATCTTTTAATCAGGTTGAGATCCTTGGGCAGGTGATCATTACGATCACAACCCTTTTTGTGATATCTTTTATAAGACTTCCGCTGTACTTTGTTTAAACTCTGTATTTGTCCTATTCGGGATTGAGATGTAATCCCGGGACTCATGTTTTATATGAATAAAGTTATCATTTTGTATCATTGTATTTCATGATTTGTATTCAAACGGTAAAGCCTGGGGTGACTTTGGTAAGGAATATCGGAGTCACTGGCGGTAATACCTTTCCAAATGGGTTAAGATTTGGGGGTGTTACAGTTGTGGTATGAGAGCCAAAGGTTTTAAAACGGATTTGGGATTTTATAAATCATTTATCCGTTTTTGAAAATGCTTTAAAAGGGCTCTGAATTTTTTTTAAAAGTGAAAAGAATTTGAAAACACCGTTCATAGTCATGTCTTCTGTATAGTCTGATATAGTAAGCTTGCTTCTATGTCTAGAAAGACTAATTCCTTTCCCGTTGCCCCGCTAGATATGGGTGCATTCTGTTCTCTTCAGAGGAACCCGGGAGAAGCCGAGGTGGTTTCGCCATCTCTAGTTAGGCTTGATTCCCAGTTCGCTCGTTGTGATTTGAGGTTGTAGAACCTAGTATCTCAGTTTCAGTTCATCAATAGAAATTTACGAGTTTGATCTATTTTAAGTTGATTTTATTACAATAAGTATATCATAATGATACTAATGTGATAAAATCCTTGGAATTTGATCGGTAAACAGATGGTGAACACAAGGAACGTTATCCGTGCTGGTGCTGGGCCGAGCAATGACCCCAGACCAAACCCGAGGATTGATGCAGACCCATCAGGAGAGTGTGAGTCTGTCTTCAACAATAATCCAGGAGGCAATGGCCAAGCTCAGGCCGACGCTCCAGTAGTGCTCGATGCAGCAACAGTCGCAGCAATTCGGGAGATTGTTATGCAAGCATTCACCGAGATAATGCGACCAATCGCACCTCAGGCACAAGGAGTGCCAGTACCTCCAGAAGTTCTGAGGTTTGAGGAACAAGAGAACCAGGTACTATAGGGAGGCGTGATCAGGAATAGAGGGGAGTATGGCAGAGCTCTAAAGGCCATTAACTCTATGAGACCTGACAGCTATGAGGGAAAAGGAGAGCCAGTCAGAGTGGCTCATTGGTTCTCACATATGGAACGGTTGTTTCGTAATATTGAGTGCACTGAAGCGGAAAAAGTGCACATAGCTTCTCTACAGTTGAAGGAAGAAGCCAGTGAATGGTGAGAGAGTACCGGCTTAGCTGATAGCCCGGTGTTGACCTGGTCAATGTTTAAGACCAAGATGAAGGACCGTTTCTTCTCTCGTGCTATGAGGGAGGAGAAACACAAGGAGTTCTTGTATCCTAAGACGGATGGATTGAAGGTGACCGAGCTTTCCACTAAATTCAATCATTTGCTGCAGTATGCTGAACCAGAGATATCCAATGAGGCTCAGAAGATCTGGTACTTCCATGAATGGATGAACCCAGATATTAAACCATGGATGGTGCACCACACATGCTCTACTCTTGAGCAGTACGTGGATGCGGCCTACAAGTTGGAGGTAACTCTGGAGGAGTCAACCAGGAAGCGTGATAGCCAGATGCAAGTGCAGAACCAGCCTCAGGCAAGTGGGTTTAAACGTCCCGCACCACCTTCTGATTTTGCCAAGTCCAGCAAGGCAAAGACAGAAACGACTCGAGATGGGTCAACTCAGCAATCGGGTCAGAGCAAGAGTCTGATCCAATGCCATAATTGTGGTGCATCTGGGCACAAGAGTTTTGCATGTCGGAATGAGAAGAAGACTTGTTTTGGTTGTGGAAAGGAAGGACATATCCAGAGGTTCTGTCGAAAGGGAATGCAAAAAGGAGCGGAGTCACAACAGGGGTCTGTTAATCCAAACAACAGACATAGGTTTACACCAGCAGAGACTTCTCCTTCGATGCAGACAACTGCACAGGATAAGGGGAAAGCCCCAGTGGCTTCTGGAAGTCAGAGTCAACGCCTTTACGTGATGCGTAAGGCGGATGGACCCTATGCTCCTAATGCTTAGAGTAATTTGTATCTGTGTTCTACTTTTGTTAATGTGTTGTTGATGTGAGAGCTACCCAGACTTTCATTTTGGATGGTTGTAAGTTAAGTTCTGTATGCGGCTAAGTTTGTGAACCTTTGGTTATAAATATTATTAATAAGAAATATTTGGTTAGAACAAATCGTCTGTCGGGATTGTCGATTACCATCAAGGGTAAGAAATTCAAAGCGATTTGACCTAAATAACCATGGTCTCAGACGATAATTATTCTCGGTATGGATTGACGGAAGCATCATAAGGCAGTGATCGACTTCAGTTTTGATATTCCTGTGGTTAGAGGATTTCCGGGTATCTTTCCAAAAGATATTTCTGGATACCCCGAATCGTGTCGTGGAGTTTGCCGTTGATCTCGAGCCGAGTACCACGCCGATCTCTGAGGCACCGTACCGGATGGCTCCTGTTGAGATGCAAGAGTTGAAGAAGCAACTCAAGGATCTTCTTGACAAAAGTTATATAAAGCTGAGTGCATCACCTTAAGTAGGAGTGCCCTAGTTTTATTTGTCAAAAAGAAAGATGGACCGTTTCGACTTTGTTTTGACTTTCGAGAGTTGAATAAAGTCACGATCAAGAGCAAGTATTTGTTGCCAAGGATTGATGATCTGTTGGATCAACTACAGGGAGCAAAAGTTTTCTCCAAGATCGACCGGAGATCTGGTTTTTATCAGCTCAGGATTCATGAGGATGATATTCCGAGGATTGCGTTCGGACGAGAGATGGTCACTACGAGTTTGTAGTCATGCCATCTAGGCTTCGAATGCTCCAGCAGTTTTCATGAACCTAGTGCATCGATGTTTTAGACCAGTACTTGAATAATTTCATAGTGGTCTTCATCAATGGCATTTTGATATTTTCCCGAGCAAGGAAGCTCACAGGGAACATCTGCGGATTGCTTTATCGGTCCTTAGACCAAGTCGGTTGTACGCAAAGTAGGCTAAGTGCGATTGTTGGATCTAGAAGTGGCTTTCTTAGGCCATGTGATCAATAAGATTGAGGTTATGGTTATTCCCCAGAAGAGTGAATCAGTAGTTGTTTGGAAGCGGCCTCAGGGTGTGAGCGAGGTGCGCAGTTTCCCAGAGCTTGCTGAGCATTATAGACGGTTCATGGAAGGATTTTTCTAAGATCACTCCACCTATGACCAGTCTGTTCCGCAAGGTCAACAAGAAGTTGTCTGGGATGACAAGTGCAAGACCAGTTTTCAAGAAGTTGAAACAGTGTCTGACTTATGCACCAGTTTTGGCATTGTCGGAAGGAATGATGGTTATATGGTCTATAGTAATGCTTTGAGAAATGGGTTGGGATGTGTCTTTGATGCAGAGGGGCAAGGTTATTGCATACGCATCTAGACAATTGAAAACCTATGAAGCAAACTAACCAACACATGACCTAGAACTAGCAGCAATAGTGTTTGCATTGGAAACTGAGGTTACTTGGGTGACCCAAAGGTCAGCAGAAGTTTTCCACCAGGAGATTGTCCGTTTACATGGCATTCCTAAGACCATTGTATCGGATCGAGATGGCTGATTCATGTCAAGGTTCTGGCAAGAGCTTTATAAGGCCATGGGAACCGAGCTGAGGTTCAGTACAACGTTTCATCCTCAGACAGATGGTCAGTCTGAAAGGACCATCCAGACCCTTGAGGATATGCTAAGAGCATGCGTGCTTGATCATCCGACTAGATGGGAAGACAGTCTAAGTCTGATCGAGTTCACGTACGATAATAGCTGGCATGCTACGATCAAGATGACTCAGTTCGAAGCTTTATATGGTCACAGATGCAGATCTCCGATTTGTTGGGTTGAGTACGCCGACAAGATTCTAGTTGGACCAGAGTTGGTCGAAAGGACAGCTTCGAACATTGCTTTGATTAGACAGAGGATGTTGACCGCCCAGAGTCGACAGAAGTCGTACGCAGATAAGAAGCGTAGAAGTGTCAAGTTCAAGGTTGGTGGCAAGGTACTTGTCAGAGTATCGCCATCCAAGGGAGTTTTTTTTTCAAGATTGGTAAGCTTGGGAAGCTTAACCCTCGCTACGTGGGACCATTCTAGATTCTGGTTAGAGTAGGATCTCTAGCATACCGTTTGGCATTGTCATCATCGGCACACCCAGTGCATAATGTGTTCCACGTATCCTTGCTAAGGAAATACGTGCCAGACGAGTCTCGTGTGCTGAGCTATAAGGATATCGAGATTCAGGCAAATGATACTTCAGAGGAGATGACAGTGCGCATTCTCAAACACCGTGTGAAGCAACTACGCAACAAGATCGTACTGTCGGTACAAATTCTGTGGTCCAAGTCTGGGACAGAGGAAGTTACTTGGGAAACCAAAGCAAAGATGCTCAGACGTTTTCCCGAGTTATTTGCGACCTAAGTTTCGGGGTCGAAACTTCTTTTAAGGGGGAGGTGATGTGATACCCCGTATTTCTGTAAGGATATTTTGGGATTTTTCCGGAAAGCCCGTTTTGTACGTCGGATTTATTTCAGAGAGTTTAAGACATTCTGTAATGTGCTCTATCTCTGTAATATTTTTCTCAGTGAAATAATATACAGTCGACGTATTTTGGGAGTTAATATTCGTTCGTGTACGAGTATATTTAACCCGGGGTTAAGATTATTACCCAAAAGGTTATTATCCAAGAGGCAACAAAGGAAAAAGGAAGTTTCCTACCACCTTCCTCCATTAGGGTTTGCCTATAAAAGAAGGCATGGGAGGAGAGAGAGAGCTCACTCTCAAGACTCTCAAAGCTCTCAAACTCTCAAAAACGCTCTCTTCGGGAAAACTCAAGCCGATCGTCGGAGCTCATTTGGTGTCGTTTCCGGTGGCCAAGAGAAGCTTGGGAGGCCCTTAGAAGCCTAGAAACCAAGCAAGGCAAAAGACGAGCCAAATCGATCGTCGCGGGTAAGTTTTCTTCTCGCGTATTTTGGTTTCTGTTAGCGACGGCGACCACCGGCTTGAAGGCGGCGACCGCCGGCTAGAACACGGCGCCCGCCGTGAGGAACCGGCGATCGCCGGCTAGAAGCGGCGCCCGCCGTGAAGAGCCCGGCGACCGCCGTGAAGAAGCCACATCCGCCGTGAAGAGTTGCCTTTGGGAGGCGCCCGCCGCATCGGAGGCGGCACCCGCCGTGGTGAAGGCGGCGCCCGCCGCAAGTTTGGTTGTTGGTCGGTTGCTGTCGTGGCTTCCGTGGCCTTCGTTCGGATTTCGTTTCCTTCGATTCCTTTCGTTCTTTCTTAGATCTGTATTGTTGTTTGTCGAATCTAACTTAGGGTTTCTTTGTGGGTCGATCCGAAGGAATCTGTGCTCCAGATCTGTCCCTGTGTCGAGCCCGGGATCCCGTCGTTAGACTTCATTCAAACTCTGCGGATTAAGGCAAGTGGCGGTTTGCTCTTGCTCATCGTTCCATATTTACATTAATTATCAGTTGTTTATCTGAGTAATTAATTTGGAATGATTACTGTGTTTATCTGGAATTGGTTTTATAAACTGTTTTGGAAATTACAATAATGATATTATAATAGGTTGTATATATGTTAGAACAACGCTATTATTTATGTTTGCCTTGAGGGTATTTATATGGATTTATCCTGAACTATTGTTGTGCTCGAACTGTTAGTTAGCACGAGTATTCGTAGGAACGCCTGGGCTCCGCGAGGTCCATTCGTTTCTTTATAACTTGGGGAAAATGGCGATCAAGACCCTACGATAGTAGAAACTTGGACTCTGCGAGGTTCATTCCTTCGATATAAGTCCAGAGGCTTGGATTCGGTGAGGTCTATTCCTTAGTTGTATGTCCTGCGTGACAGAGCATATGTTTAAAAGCATATAACGTAATGTGGGTTTTGGAATTTAATAAGATAAAGTGCCCGAGTGCACATAATTAATATACCTTTGGCGAGTAGTGCCCGAGTGCACATAATTAATATACCTTTGGCGAGTAGTACAGCTAAGTAAATAGTGCAACTAGGAAAGCTTGTCTCGACTTTTGATCAGAGTACGTTCTCTTTCGAATCTGGATTTGCTGTAAGCGGTGAGGGTGGTCGTGAACCGAAACATCTAAGTCAGCTTTTAAACCGAAACATCGGGTCGATTTCTGTGAAGATTCAGTCTTCCAGAATCTTTTCTTGTGCATGCCTTTTGTCATATTCAAGTATAGTATGGTGGTTGACTAACGTACTCGACTTTTATTCGAGAGACGAGGAGTCTAACCTAATACGACTACTTTGAACCTTCTGCTTTATACCCTTGCATTGTCTATTCAGTAGAATAATCAACCGTAATTGTTCTCTGCATGGTTGGCTGGTGTCATCCGTTCGATTCGGCACATCAGATAGAGCGAAGATATGAGGATACTAGAATGACTATGAAGACGACAGTAATTTTTGGATGTTTTAATAATTATCTTTTAATCAGGTTGAGATCCTTGGGCAGGTGATCATTACGATCACAACCCTTTTTTGATATCTTTTATAAGACTTTCGCTGTACTTTGTTTAAACTCTGTATTTGTCCTATTCGGGATTGGGATGTAATTCCGGGGCTCATGTTTTATATGAATAAAGTTATCATTTTGTATCATTGTATTTCATGATTTGTATTCAAACGGTAAAGCCTGGGGTGACTTTGGTAAGGAATATCGGAGTCACTAGCGGTAATACATTTCCAAATGGGTTAAGATTTAGGGGTGTTACAGTTAGGCCCATGGCTATAACAACCGGGTCCTATGAGGTCACACACATAGAGTGATCGGGCTGGATCAAATCGAACCGGAAGCCCATGTGGGACATGGATTTCGGCCCATTGGCTTTAATTGGGATATTGGCTTTTATTATTAATGGGTAAAAAATTACCATTCATAATTACTTGATAAGGAGGTATCTTATTAGAAGATATATGGAAACAATATAAAGATATTGTATCAATAACTAAATATAATAGATATATATGATATATTGATATTATATAATGTATGATGATTTACGTACAGAAGAGATTGATTTCTCCTCCAAGAAAGTGAACGGCCGTACCTCCCTAATTCAAGCTTCGTTCGCTTTCCTTCGTTCGTCATTCTAGCAGACGAGATCAAAGGCGATCCAGATTCCAGACTCGTGTGGACCAATTAGAGAAGTCACACTTGGGGCTTTCGATCTCCGCTGAAATCCTGCAGGAACGTTTCAGGCTCGCATCAAACGGTATGTAACTCTAACTATACTATATTCCTATTAGTTCATGCATGAGATCCTTGTTAGATGTTAGAAAATAGTTTTCTGAAATTCCGCTTTAAGCATCTAAATTCCCTACAGTGGTATCAGAGCCTCTTGCATGATTTGATAGGATCAATTATCAAAAGAGTTATTTTTTATGCATGTTAAGATTCAAACTTCATGTAATATTGACATATAGGTTAAATTGCATGATTAAAATTGAGATTTTGATTGATTGGATATGGAAGTTGAGAACTTTGCTTCTAATATGCATGAAAAAAGTTTAGAACTTCTTGACAATGTTTCTCTACCCAAAATTTTGATTCATAAGGTTTGATTATGCTAGAAATATGATTTTTGCATGTTTAAACCACTAAGTGAAAATTTTGATTTGCAAAAGGATGAATCAATACCCAATTTTTTTTTTTTTGAAATCTGATTTTTGAAATTTATTTCTGAAAATTCGAAATTAAAAAAAAATAATTAATGAACATTACCGAACCGGATTGGATCCGGTTCGGCGCGCACCCTGGCTCGTGCGCAGGGGTCCAGCGGTGTGGACCGCGGCTCAGCACGCGCGGCTGGAGCAGCCAACAGTGGGTCGCACCACCCAGCAGACCGCGAACTGTTCGCGGGTCTGCGCGGCTTGGCGCGGTGGACCCGGGTTGGCCCGGTCCGTGCGTGGGCTCGAGTGTGGTCTGCAGTGGGAGCCATGGTTCGGACTGTACGAACTTGGCTCGGTTTGTGCAGTGGCTGCGCGGTTCAGTGGCCACGGGTCGGTCCGGGTTTGACTCGGGTGCGACTCGGTCCGATTGGGTAAATTTGGATTTTAGGATATTTTCCTAAAAAGAATAAGATAAGATCTTATTTACCTAATTGGATGATATTTGATATTATCTACGATATGATTTTCTAAAAGTTGTTAGGATAGATTCCCACTTAATTAGGATAATGATATTTGATATCTTATCTTATTTGTGCATATTTTATCCAATGATGCAATTTAATTATTAATATGATTAATTCTATATATGGATATGTTTGAATATCTTGTTACATGTTTTATCATTATAATATTCCATTATTACTTTGATTAATAATATTTGATATTATGAATGCATGCATGTCTTATAATATTATGATATTATTGCCTGCATGAGGTGACTAGTATGGCCCACATCTTAGGATAGAATATACGATCTGCGTATCGTTATGTATTTTTGTACACGATCTGCGTATCGTTATGTATTTTTGTAATTTTTAATTTCATTAATTAGATTATTAGAAATTTTGTATTACGAGAAGATCCCAAGAAGACCAAGAAGATCCATGAAGGGTACCAAGGATGGAGATCCATGGAGAGAAGACCCATGAAGATTAGATCTTTGGTTTTTTGGTTTTAGGGGTCATACTAGGATCACATTTAATTATTGCATTTTGAATGCCTTATTATTTTAAGCTTTGCATGATTGTTTACTTATGCTATTTTATTCACTAGTAAATAGACAACCATTGCATGCTTAAGTCCCTAAATGAATATTGAGATAATGCCTTCCCATGTCATAACCCACGATGCCCTAGGAATAAGTTGGATAGGTTTTGCCAAAGCAAGGTGTCCTTCTTTGACCTTGGGATAGTGAGGGTGGATCTATATAAGGGATTCATAAACCTTGATATGGTTATACTCAACAAGAGACCAAAATGCAAAGTTTTGGATCTTGAAGCATAAGGATGAGTCCACATAGGATGTGGTCCATCAACCAAGAATTATAAAGAGTTATAATTAGTAAATGTTACTTACCTAGATCACATGAGACTTAGGGCAGTGCCAAAGTACGCTAAGGTCTTATCTGAAATAGGATCTTGGAATCATTTTATTCACTGGGGACAAACTTGTTTGAATAAAATGTGCATTTGCTTAATTTTTGAAGCATGTTTAAATTTTAATCTTTTGCATG
The DNA here is from genome assembly GCA_027886185.1 of Rheum nobile. NCBI lineage: Eukaryota > Viridiplantae > Streptophyta > Magnoliopsida > Caryophyllales > Polygonaceae > Rheum > Rheum nobile. The sequence goes on from WOAB01000485.1 coordinate 18,722,167, forward strand.
TCAAGCACAAACTTATCTGCATGTTACTTCCTTTTTGTAGCAATCATGTCTAGTAGCGATTTGAAATTCACCATGCGGTCAATTGTTGACAAAAACAAGCTCAATGGTACGAACTATATCGATTGGGAAAAGAACTTGAGAATTGTTCTCAGATCCGAAGGACGTGAGGACGTTCTGGAAACACTCATCCCTGTCATGACCGATGCTTCCACTACTGAGGAGAAAGCAAAGGAAAAGGAAATAAGAGCTAAGTCGGTGCCTGTCACCTGCCTGATGCTCGCTGCCATGGAACCAAGCCTTCAAAAAAGGTTTGAACGCATGGATGCTCATACAATCATGGCTAACCTGAAAGTGTTGTTTCAGGAACAAGCTAGGATTGAGAGGTATGAAACTCACAAGGCCATACTTGAGAAGAAATTGGAGAAAGGGAAACCAGTGAGCAGCCATGTATTTGACATGATTGGTCTCTTTGAGCAGATGGCTCAACTGGGCTTTCCTTACAATGATGAGTTGGCCACCGATATCATCTTGCACTCCTTGCATGATGGATTTGCTCAATTCAGATTGAACTACCATATGCATGGGATAGGCAAGACCCTTAATGAGCTCCATGGCATGCTCAAGATAGCTGAGCAGAACATCATGGTTGAACCTAAGAAGGAAGTTCTCATGGTCAACAAAGGGAAAGGGTTTAAGAAGGCGGCCAATGGGAAGCACAAACAGCACCAAGGGAAGGGCAAGCCAGTTGCTCAAACTAAGACGACTAAAAAGTCTAAGGTACCTGCTGATCATGAGTGCTTCTACTGCAAGGTCAAGGGACACTGGAATAGAAACTGTCCCAAATACCTGGAAGACAAGAAGAATGGGACTGTGAATCCCACTTCAGGTATTAATGTTATTGAAATCTTAACAACCACTGCCACTACTTGGGTATTAGATACCGGATGTTGTGCTCACATTACTTCAAATGTACAGGGGCTAAGAAGTAGGAGGCAAGTGGAGAAGGGAGAGATAGACCTACGTGTTGCAAACAAGGCGACTGTTGCTGCGCTTGCTGTAGGAGTCTATGATTTAGTTTTACCTTTTGGTTTGATTTTAGAACTTAATAATTGTTATTACGTTCCTGAAATTTCTAAGAACCTTGTTTCGTTTTCGGTTTTGGATGGTGAGGGCTATGATTTTATTGTTAAGAACAATTGCTTTTCTATTTATAAGAATGGTATTTTCTATGCTCGAGCACCCTTGAGTAATGGACTCTATATGGTTGAACTTAAATCCGAAATCTATAACATTGATACAAAGAAGCAAAAGACGAATGACATGAGTGAAGCCTATTTGTGGCATTGTCGCTTAGGTCACATTGGCTTGAACCGCATGAAGAAACTCCATAAAGATGGAATTCTGAAATCAATTGATTGTGAATCATTTGAAACATGTGAATCATGCCTAATGGGCAAGATGACAAGGTCACCTTTCACCGGGAAAAGTGAAAGAGCTGCTGAGCTATTGGCACTAATACATATAGATGTATGTGGACCAATGAGCACAAAAGCTAGAGGAGGCTATAGATACTTCATAACGTTTACTGATGATTTAAGTAGATATGGGTATATTTACTTAATGAGTCATAAATCTGAATCCTTTGAAAAGTTCAAGGAGTTTCAGAATGAAGTAGAAACTCAGACTGGCAAGAAGATTAAAGCCCTTCGATCTGATCGTGGTGGTGAATATCTAAGCCAGGAATTCGATCATCATTTAAGACGTTGTGGGATAGTCACACAACTGACCCCACTAGGTACACCTCAACTAAATGGTGTGTCTGAAAGGAGAAACAGGACCATGTTGGACATGGTCAGATCAATGATGAGTTTTGCCAGTCTTCCAACATCCTTCTGGGGATACGCCCTCACAACCGTTGCATTCACACTAAACAGAACCTCGTCTAGGACTGTAGATAAGACACCATATGAGATATGGACTGGAAGAGTTCCAAGCTTGTCCTTCATGAAGATCTGGGGGTGTGAAGCTTATGTAAAACGTTTACTGTCAGAAAAGCTTGCACCCAGATCAAATAAATGCTTCTTCATAGGATATCCCAAAGAAACCAAGGGATACTACTTCTACAACCCCACTGAGCACAAAGTATTTGTTGCAAGGGATAGTGCCTTCTTGGAAAGAGAATTCATTTCCAAGAAGTCAAGTGGGAGAAATGTTCATCTTGAAGAAGTTCAAGAAGAGCAACAAACCCAACAACAAACCGACATAGATGATGTCGATGAGGAGATATTGGTACCTGGAGACGCACATTCCCAAGAGGAAGCTATCCAGGAATCGGCACTAGCACCTCAAGAACCGAATGAGGAACCACAAACAGTTGTGGAAAATGCTCCAGTTGTTGAACCCACACATAGATCAAACAGGACGAGGATGCAACCAAGGCGATGAGATGATTTCGTCTTGAATGTAAGCCCTGACGTCCTGCTTTTAGAAAGCGGAGAGCCTAAAACCTATAAGCAAGCAATGATGGGTCCAGACTCTGAGAAATGGCTTCAAGCCATGCATTCTGAAATGGATTCCATGTCTGCGAATCAAGTATGGGACTTGATAGATTTGCCAGATGGGATAAAACCCATAGGATGCAAATGGGTTTTTAAACTCAAAACAGACAAGGATGGAAATGTATCTGTTTACAAGGCAAGGTTAGTTGCCAAAGGTTTTAAACAGATTCATGGTCAAGACTATGAAGAGACATTTGCACCGGTCATAATGATCAGATCCATCAGAATACTCTTAGCCATTGCCGCTTATTATGATTATGAGATTTGGCAAATGGATGTCAAAACCGTTTTTCTAAATGGATACTTAGAAGAGGATGTGTACATGACACAACCTGAGGGTTTTGAGGATCCAGCAGGCGCTAAGAAAGTATGCAAGCTTAAGAAGTCTATCTATGGACTTAAGCAAGCATCTCGGAGCTGGAATATTCACTTTGATGAAGTTGTCAAAGAGTTTGACTTCATTAGATGCGAAGAAGAACCTTGTGTTTACAAGAAGTTTAGTGGGAGTAAAGTGGTCTTCTTAGTCTTGTATGTGGATGACATACTGCTCATTGGAAATGACATTTTGATGCTAGAGTCAATTAAGGGATGGCTGAAGAAATGTTTCTCAATGAAGGACTTAGGAGAGGCGAAGTACATACTGAGTATCAAGATCTATAGAGATAGATCTGGGAGGCTGCTAAGATTGAGTCAATGAACTTATATAGATAAGGTTCTTGACAGATTTAAAATGCAGGACTCTAAGAAAGGGTTTCTATCATGTATGTCATGATATGTACACGCCCTGATGTTGCATTTTCTCTGAGCATGTGTAGCACCCGGAGAGGCACATTGATGTGCAGCCAAGAACATCATGAAGTACTTGAGAAGAACCAATGATGACTTCTTGGTGTGTGGGGGTGATGATGAATTAGTCGTTCAAGGACGTCAGGATAGAGGAGATGTCAGAATGTGCAAAGTGCACACAGATGACGTTATTACAGATCCACTAACCAAGCTTATGCCTAGGCCCAAACGTGAGGGTCACACTAGGGCCAAGGGCCTCAAGCGCATTGGAGAATGACTTTGAGATTGTATTGTCTTACATAATGAACCTTGTTTCATGTATGATAGACATGTTTTATGCTTGATTATATGATATACACTGTCATTCTTATTCAATCGTTGCTTGGAATTGAATAAAATGTCCAAATAATTTATAATTCGCAAATGGGCTCATCATAAGTGTTTTGGTGAATGAAACCCCATTAAGTGAACTGAAGTTATAAATTATTCGAAGTCCGTAGTCTAAGTCATTAACCAGGACATAAATGACTCCTTTAAAGACTATATTGTAAGTTGACTGATAGCGCCACGTTTCATGGGCTATAGGAACATTGAGATGTCTAGTCGATTACACAGATATGTATGGATGATACGTATGGGACTGACCTACCTTAAAGGTTTTCATAAAAGACTTGAAGAATCTTTAAGTTGAACCATAATTGGTGGATTCCTCCTACATGAGCATGATATGGTTTTGCTTGATGAATGGTGTGTCTTTGACGCTGCCAAACGCTGACCATAACAGGCAGTTATAAAGGCAGTGATTGGGACTGCCAGAAGTTGAGTGGGAGCCGTAGTCATGCAAGATTGAAGAAGTCCTCCTGCTTCATGTATACTGTGATGCGTGAACAGGAAAGGTGTGTCGGCCACTTGAAGAGCGAGAACTGAAAAATGCATGGCCATGCTCGGATGGATTATATGTAATCATCCGTTATTTGACAGTTCAAACTCGGAGATCAAGAAACAATTTGATAAGAGATATGAATGTCACTATATCATCAAATAAGACACTAAGCGACAAAGGAATCTGACATTGCACACTTGTTTCAAGGACAAGTGGGAGATTGAAGGAATATTGTCCTTTAATCAAGGCGCAATTACCAAATATGGAATAGGACAATTAATGGAGATTTACAATCCGGGAATTTTAGGGGTCGTAGTGCTTTGCTAGAAGCCAACTACGATCAATGGGCTTAATCGGGTTAGGCCCATGGCTATAATAACCGGGTCCTATGAGGTCACACACATAGAGTGATCGGGCTGGATCAAATCGAATCGGAAGCCCATGTGGGACATGGATTTCGGCCCATTGGCTTTAATTGGGATATTGGTTTTTATTATTAATGGGTAAAAAGTTACCATTCATAATTACTTGATAATGAGGTATCTTATTAGAAGATATATGGAAACAATATAAAGATATTGTATCCATAACTAAATATAATAGATATATATGATATATTGATATTATATAATGTATGATGATTTACGTACAGAAGAGATTGATTTCTCCTCCAAGAAAGTGAACGGCCGTACCTCCCTAATTCAAGCTTCGTTCGCTTTCCTTCGTTCGTCGTTCTAGCAGACGAGATCAAAGGCGATCCAGATTCCAGACTCGTGTGGACCAATTAGAGAAGCCACACTTGGGGCTTTCGATCTCCGCTGAAATCCTGCAGGAACGTTTCAGGCTCGCATCAAACGGTATGTAACTCTAACTATACTATATTCCTATTAGTTCATGCATGAGATCCTTGTTAGATGTTAGAAAATAGTTTCCTGAAATTCCGCTTTAAGCATCTAAATTCCCTACAATTAGTCCAAGCAAGGAAGAAAGGAAGACGAAAGAAAGGCAATCTACACTGTTTATGGGCTGGCAAGATACAGCTTAACATCACCATTATCACCTTCTTTGGCCAATATGTTGTTCTTCAAGCTTTCTAGCAATCCAGCGGAGTATATAGTTGGCTTGAGAGAAATGATTGAGGGCATGATATGTCACAGTCACGCAGCATTAGTGAATCAAAACGTGGAATTAAGACGAGGCCAAGACTCAAGAGTGTCCTTAGCCACAACATTATTCACCCTGTCCATCTTGTAAACAACTCTGAAACCCGTTTCTTTTAAAACGATCCACAATTGAGTATACAATACATTATACAGGGGCATCCTCAGCCACAACACACTATCACATTTTACCTACTTTGCTACTACAACTCAAGGTTTTTTTATAAAAAAAATAAATATTAATGGCTGTCAAGACAGCATCTATATCCAATGCAAGCTGCAGGCTAAGATAAAATAAAAGGAATATGAACAAACACAAACAACCAATCAGATGATAGTGCCCCCAACTATTAGAAAATGCTTAGAGATGGATAGAATAAAGCTGGAAAGACTTGCATCGCGGACTGATCATGTGTTTGCAACTAATTATAGGGGTCATGGTGGGGCTCTACACCACGCCATCATACATACCTAGAAGATGGAAGATATTGTCTTACAGAAGCATCGCGCATCAATCCAAAGCTGAAATAAGCAGGAGACAATACCACGCTCTGTGGTGGGCGCCTCTCGAGAGTATTGTCACGATTCGACACTTGATACTGAATTCCGGCTTCTTCGAGCGATGGGAAATAATGAAAAACCCTCACTTGGAACTTGGAATCCAATAGCAATGAAGCACTAGTGTCAAGTGTGAGCAGGAACAGGAATCCCCACTTCTGTCTTGTCTCACCTAACGCGTCCGCAAGTCGAATTGTTGACAGTCCAAATTAACTAACTAGACCAAGATCAGTAGTCGGAACGCGCTGCACTAACTAGATGCATCTTAACAAATTAGATCATTACAAACCATGATTTATGTCCGACAAGCAAGGCATTTATTTGTTCCACTGCGAGCAATTAATCAATCAGGATGTGGCTGCAGATTGGTCCGGTGGTTTGGTAGTGGATAAACCATTCTCCACCCACGCAAGGTAACCTCCTCCCATGTTGCTCACATTCTTGAAACCCTGCATTTCAATTCCATGTTGAAGAAAAAGACAGAAGCAAGTTTTGGTAACAGGATCAAAGCGTTGAGAGGAGATTGATTACTGCTTCGAGAAGATCAGTGGCAGCAGAGACAGATCTCACCCCACTCTGACAACCCTGCAGTTTCATTATTAATGTCGTGTAATTAATCCTTGAACTCAATCATACTGATGAGAGAAGATGAGGACTCACCACAACCAGGCTATCCTCCTTGTCACAAACTGACATGACTTGATCCAAGAAATTAGGGTTCTTCACCCTGCCTGCACAAATTTAGGCAAAACAGTGTACACAATCGATCTACTGATAGTCCTTGATTGATACAATTAAAGAATTATATTCTACCTTGAGGAGTGTTGAACATGTAAGGAATGTTGAGGGGATTCTCCACATCCACATGCCCCCTCTTAAACTCCTCCTCCGTCCTAATATTCAAACAAACACACTCAACAACTGACTCGAACAGAATCTCGATCTCCATGTAAATATAATTAATATGTATGTGTACCTCACATCTACATAGCGGTGGCCTGAGCGGATGAGATGTTTGGCGGCGTAGACATCAACGGTGACCATCTCCGGATCCTGGGTCCTGGAGGAGCTACCAAATACATCGCAATAATAAGTACGTGCTGAGAAGAATTGAACTATTCAATAAGTGATCGATTAGAGTAAGATTTTGAGAATAAAATAGTAAGTAGTAACAAATTACAAATATATGGTTTATCAGGGATTGGATTAGCGCCTAGTGCAGGACAAACCTCTCAAGGGAAGCCGCCATGAAGATAACTAACTAGAGAGAATCTACTTTTCCGATGTATCTATGGTTTCCGGCATACGTAGTGGCTGGAGGTATAGCTAGCGGCTCTTCAACGCTTCAAAACTTATTTACCTACTTAGCACGTGAAAGGTTGTTGCAACAACCACTTCTATGTCCTAATTAAGCACTAAAATTATTACGGATATAGGCTTCGCATCAACAAAATTCTCTATTGACAAGATCTAGTGACTTTTTGTTTAACAAGAAAGAAGAAACATTAAGGCCCAATAACCTTTTCCTTCGTCAAAATCTAGGAAATACACCAAAAATTAGTCTTATTGGAAATTAACCCCCATCCCCATCCCTATCTACAGGCTCTCTCTCCTCACACTTACCTTTCCCCTATTTCTCACCTCCTCCATTTCTAGATCTGTCCCCGTTTCCGGCCTCGTCCTCTCCGTCTCCGGCCTCGACATCCATTTCTAAATCGGCGGCTCCCGCTCTGTGAATTATGTAACGAGCGAAGCGTAGTGGTGTACTGCAAAGCCGACGATGCGAAGCTCTGCCTGGTTTGCGACCACCAGGTGCACTCGGCGAACGCGCTCTCTCTCAAGCACCTTCGCTCTCCCATTTCCGACGATCGCTCCACTCCGACTGAAAAATCCTTTTTCAGCTCACCTTCCGCACTCCATCTGGCTTCAATTTGGGGTCGATGTTATCTCTGTTTCCCTCATCGGCGGCAACTCTTAGTTCAACAAGGACAGCGTCTCGATCGGTGCTTTTCACGCCGTCCTAAAAGGAATCCCCATGGTTTGCGCGGTGGGGAACGATGGCCCCGATCCTTCCACCGTCTGCAATGTCTCGCCCTGGCAATTGACCGTCGGAGCCAGTACGATTGATCGCGATTTCACTAGTTGGCTGGATCTAGGGAATCACAAGCGAATTAAGGTTGGAAACCTCTCTTTTCCTATATATCTCCACAAGTAAACTATTTGCTCGTTGTGCATTTGCGTGCTTCAGCTTAACTGGTTTATTTCCAATTGCATTCCTTGTGCTTGTGCTTGGATTTGTTTTGGCAATTGGAGGATGAAAAGCAAATGAAAGAGGTGCGATTGCAAGGCTTATGATTTTGGATGGTGTTATTCTCTTTGGTCATTGAACTAAGAATGACATAGAATTCCAGATGAATTTGCTTAATGTAACTATATATTGGTTCCTTTGCCTGCCTTGTTGATATATATGGTTGATCTACTGATTACCTTTTATTTTCTTTACAGTCTGGTTAAACTATGTGTTCCTTTACTCTGCTGATTGATACTTCTTGTGCTTTGAAACCTAATTGTTTAAGTTGTATCATGTGAAGGGGCAAAGCTTGGCGCTGAAATTATTAGAAAATATTAAACAAATCTTGTCGAGGTTTGGAAGGGGTTTTGATTTTTGGCATATTTAAATGAATTGAAAAAGAAGCCGCTAGTACAAAAGTAAAGTTATACATCTTTCCTCTATCAATTCTTTGCTTTCTCTGTGTCAACTCTGCAACTTGCTAACTTTGTGATATTGCTCGGCTCATAAAAATCTTCATTACAATTTACAACCTATAGAAACCCATTCTCCCCTAACTATGCACAATCTTGTGTTCATTTGAACATGAACTCCAATAGTTTTGGAACAAGGTTAGTTGCCTGATCCTGGATTGCTGTGAAATTTGACGAATACTGTAGCTAGTAAGTTTTTGAATTTGAAGTCAGTGAATGAATAAATATGCTTCCTTTACAGTATCACTTGTGGCTTTTGCTCCTTTCATGTTGGTTTCCAGAGAATATTTTGGTTTGCATGTTGCTCACGTTTTGATGGTAATCATCTTTATAATCCTTGTCTGCAGATATGGGATTTCCATATAGGTCAGACAAGACATCAAGAGGATTCCAGGCAATTTGAGCTTGGTTTTGGTGGAACTGACACGGAATTTATGATCAATAACTCTAATTCATTCGTAAAAGAAAAGGGTTGGGCATCTCAAATAGTTTTGGAAGACCTGCTCCATGAGGATATTACAGATTATAAAGTAGGTTGCTCTTCTTTGTGGTTTTTTTCTTTGGAAGTTCTCATTCTCGCTCACATTTGTCTGTTAAAAAAATGTTTCGATGTTTCAACCGTATGAAAGTGGAAATTTTGTTGCATTGTTCGATCCTCTATTCTTTAAACTGATGATGGTAGTTTCCAATACAGAATGATCACCGCGCAAGATGTTGTATTAGTCATGAATACATTCATAAAGCGCCTCGGTGACGCTTCGAACGCGCTACCGACTAGCCTCGGTGACACTTTTAAAGTTCCACCAACTAGCCTCGGTGACACTTTGAAAGTGTCATCACTTACTAGCCTTGATGACACTTTGAAAGTGTCATCACTTACTAGCCTTGATGACACTTTGAAAGCGTCACCACTAGTCTTGATGACACTTTAAAAGCGTCACCGACTAGCCTCGGTGACACTTTGAAAGTGCCACTGACTAGCCTTGATGACACTTTGAAAGTGTCACCACTAGCCTGGATGACACTTTGAAAGCGACACCGACTAGCATCGATGACACTTTGAAAGTGTCACCACTAGCCTTGATGACACTTTGAAAGCGTCACCGACTAGCCTCGGTAACACTTTAAAAGTGTCACCGACTAGCCTCAATGACACTTTGAAAGTGTCACCACTAGCCTTGATGACACTTTGAAAGTGTCACCGACTAGACTCGGTGACACTTTAAATGTGCCACCGACTAGCCTCGATGTCACTTTGTTGGTGACACTTTGAAAGTGTCACCGACTAGCCTCGATGACACTTTGAAAGAGTCACCACTAGCCTGGATGACACTTTGAAAGCGTCACCGACTAGCCTCGGTGACACTTTAAAAGTGCCATCGACTAGCCTCGATGACACTTTGAAAGTGTCACCACTAGCCTTGATGACACTTTGAAAGTGCCACCGAACTAGCCTCGGTGACACTTTGAAAGTGCCATCGACTAGCCTCGATGACACTTTGAAAGTGCCACCGATTAGCCTCGATGACACTTTGAAAGAGTCACCACTAGCCTTGATGACACTTTGAAAGCGTCACCGACTAGCCTCGGTGACACTTTGAAAGTGCCGCCGACTAGTCTCGGTGACACTTTGAAAGTGTCATCACTTACTAGCCTTGATGACACTTTACAAGCGCTATTAATTACTAGTTTTGATGACACTTTGAAAGCGTCACTAATTACTAGTTTTTATAAGACTTTGAATGTGCACTAACTAGTGGAGGTGACACTTTGTAAATGCCACCAACTAGTGGTGGTGACATTTCAACGATAATTGTCGTCAAAACGAGATTTGTATTGTCATCAACTAGTTGTGATGACAGTTTGTGACATTAACTAGTTGCGATGACAATATGTGTCATCAACTAGTTGCGATATAGTTTATATTTGATGATAGTTTGTGTTTTGATGACAGTATATATCATCAACTAGTTGCGATACAGTTTGTATTTGATGACAATGTGTGTTTTGATGACAATGTGTCATCAGCTAGTTGCGATACAGTTTGTATTTGATGACAGTTTGTGTTTTGATGACAGTATATGTCATTAATTAGTTGCGATGCAATTTGTATTTGATGACAGTTTGTGTTTTGATGACAGTATGTGTCATTAACTAGTTGCGATGTAGTTTGTATTTGATGACAGTTTATGTTTTGATGACAGTTTATGTTTTTTATGACAGTTTGTGTTTTGATGACAGTTTGTATTTTTTATGACCGTTTGTATTTTGATGACAGTTTGTATTTTTGATGACAGTTTGTATTTTGATGACAGTTTGTATTTTGGTGACAGTTTGTGTTTTGATGACAGTTTGCGTTTTGATGACAGTGACTGTCATCAAAATGATGACATTTTATATTTTGATGATAGTTTATGTTTTGATGACAGTTTATGTTTTGATGACAGTTACTGTCATCAAGATGATGACGTCATCAAAAATATTTTTCGGCGGGAAAAATTTCATCGGTTGACCGTCGGTCAACGCCGGTCAACGGTCGTTGACCGGTCAATGGTCAAATGTGTTAATTTGTTTGACTTATGGTGATGTCATCATTATATAATGATGACATCATCATGGATCATGAATTTGGATGGAGTTTATTGGGGGTATTTGTCTAATTTCACTATATTAAAAGGGTCATTTAACCCGAACATCGCAAGAAAGAATTAGACTCGTCTTGACGCCCTATGCGAAGGCCAACCTAAAATATCCTTACGCATGAGAATATGGAATTCTGAATTAAATCTTAAGATAGACATAGAGGATGAAAAGATGAGTTTAGTTATTCTATCAACCAAACAGTTCATCTCTCCAAAAACATGTTTAAGATGGATTTCCTAGAAGAAATGGAGGACGATGTAAATATGAACAATAATTATTTTAATTTCTCAAGGACAAGTCCAAATGCCTTTAATAGAGTTAATAAGGCAAATGTTATCCCTTTCAATTTCTAATTTGGTTAGGTTCAGACGTTTGGCAGTGATGATGCTATTTTTAAGCATCATGGCTTCATTCATCAAGATAGTGGTTAACGATGACCCTCCATATGAACGATTTTATAAGACCCGAAGCCTTATAAGCGTCATCACATGCCAACCCGGGACTTCCCAGGAGGTCATACATCCTACTACTACTCCCGCCTTAGCACGCTTAACTTCATAGTTCTTTGTATTCACTTCAACCATGAAAAGGAAAAGCTCTTGTTGACATGGGTAACACTCTAATCCTTATAAAGGATTGGAAATCCAGAGTGTTACATGCACATTTTCTATGTACTTCTCCATAAAAAAATAATTTCAAATTGAAAAGATGAACGGAAAAGTAAAAAAAGAATTGAATTCTTGGAATACACACCTTCTCTCTCTTTTGAGTTTTCTTTTTTCTAAAAATGTAAATTTTCTTATGTACTTGTGTAGAAAATATGAAGAATTATTGTTCTATATATTGTCCCTGCTCAAGAGTGTTTCTTGTTTATCCCATTGCAACTTTCTCTCATTAATATTTACCTTTCGACATTATTTATTTCTATGTTCTTTTTTCTATTTTTCAAGAAAATGGAGCAGTAAATATATTCATCATGACAATTATATGCTTCAAATATAACTCGATTCTTTGATTACATCAAGTAAATTGAAGGTTTGAGTTATTTTTGGATCATATGTTTGTAAATGATTTTGAGTTGTATAACGATGAATTCAGTGCAACCAGTCATATCCAAATTCACTCAAATTACTTTGATGTGCATACATCGACAAAGTAAGTAGGAAAATGGACACTTTTGTATGAATACATAGTTTTTATTTTTACGAGAACAAAAATGATGTAGTAATAGTATCAATCATTGCAAGTGTAGTAGATATAACGTTTTAAGAACATCGTGTGGTGTATCATTGCTAGGGCTGAGCATGGGCCTAAACCCGACCCGAACCCGAAAAGCCCGAAACCCCAAAACAATGGACCGAAGACCGAACCGAATGTTCGGGTTCGGTTCGGGTCAAAACAACATTCGTACATAAAAACACACTAAAAACCGAATCCGAACCCGAACCGAACCCGAAGCCGAAATCCTAATAAATTCAGACCGAAACCCGAACCGAAGTCATGTGGGTTCGGGTTCAGGTCGGGTTTAGGTTCGGGTTCGGTTTTCTCAGCCCGTGCTCAGTCCTAATCATTGCGCTCTGCTATACAAATCCTTCCAAGAATACCATGCATCTCATCTATGTCTAGAAAAGATTTTTGTGGGTGAGGGTACATACTCGTTCTCATTTAATACAAGGATAGGAGTATATAACATTGAGAAATCAATTACGTAAGGAAAACTATTAATTGAGATTTTACTGTCAATCGGGTCGGTCAAGTCTGGTTCGGTTCGGTTATTTTCGGTTCGGGTTGAGAACGGGTCGGGTCATTTCGGATAACAAGTCAAGTCGATCGGGTCAATACAGGTCAGCGGGCGGTTCGGGTTAACCAACGGGTCAAGAGCGTCATTTTTTAAATATTTTGTTCACTATTTAAATATTATTAAATAGTTAAAAACTAATTTAAATATGTCAAAATAAGTTGAAATGGATTAAAATAATAATAATAATATTAATTGTTTTAATGTAATTGATATTAGTAGACCAAAATCATATTTTATTTTTATTTTTTATTTATTAATTTATTAATTTCTACATTATAAAAAATTATATAAGTACAACAAAGTTCTTTTTTTTAGGATATTAAGCATATTATCATTATTTTTATGTCATTTATCATATTAGTTTATGTTATATTTTATTAATACTCCATATTTATTCGTTAATCGGGTCGGGTTCGGTCTCGGTAAATTCGGGTTCGGTAACTTCGGGTTATCAAAAATTTCGGTCAGGTTAGGTCGGGTCCAAAAGCGAGTCGATCAGGTCGGTAAAACGGGTTCGGTAACTTTTTGACAGCTCTAGTTGTACCACATTTTAAATAATAAACATTTAAAACATTATAGTATGATGTTCTATGATTTATACCTTTGTTTACAAATTGCAGTTTTAAATGATAATGAATTCTACTCATAATTTATATATTTAATTTTTATATTATAATTTATAGTCTTATTAAACGTGAATCAAATATAATAAGTAATAATGTTATAGAGCAATGAGCTTTACGTCGAATCATTTTTATATTGGTATTATATCTAGGCCGAGTTCCAATATCATGGAATATTTGATGACCTTTATTTATTTTCGTGTTATATATCGTGGAAAATCCAATAAAATCTTTAACATTTATTCATTTATATATCGCTGCAAATCGATGAGAATTTTCTACACTTATTGATTGATATGTTTGACAATACTTTATTGACTTCTTTCACACACCTTTGAAACACTTTATTACTAATTTATCATTTCTATTACCCAAATATCTAAACTACGAATTGAATTTATTCTACACATCCATACAACACTCACGCGCAAAGAATTTGCAAATCTCAGTTATAGACTTTACCAATAAAATTTAACATGTAATTAAAATAGATTCTCTCAAAACCTACAGTTAATACCCGCTAAGTCTAATTGTGTAAAACATAAAGGCATCGATGATGTAAAGTTTAAACTAATCGACCAGTTGTAGACTCATAAATGACGTGAAATTAGACGATTATGACCACAACGGGATACCATTTGAACCCCAAGAGACACACCCTTGATTAACATCATTGATTGTTGTACACTATGCTTTTAGCATTACTCAATGTGTGCTCTAGTGGGCTAAACTCCCGTTTTTAAATTTTCAGGAAACATTCACAACCAATAATAGTGGTTAACGTTTAAAATATTATTATATGGTTGCTACGATGTGCATCGATATAATACAACACAAAAGAACACAAAAATAAAGCGATGAAAACACAATAGTCCACACTAATAGCATATAAAAGAGCTGCAACAATGTCAACGAAGACAAATACCCATCGGTGGCCAGGCCCAGTTCTACCCCATCTGGCCATTGATATTCTTTTGCAATGTTCTTCATGTCATGTAAAGATCGTGTTTTAGTTTTCAATTACTTATCCTTTAATTACCATTGTGATTATATGATTAAAAATCATACTAACTAATTTCCTTCAACTATTGTGTGATATATCAATTTTAGTATGCATACTATTCACATTTGATACAAGGACAAGAGAGTGTCTAGCATTGTGAAATGGACAATTACGTATTAAAATTTATATTTTAAAATGTTATTTTATGATGATCTACAAATTCATATACATTTTTAATATAATATTTTAGTTTGAAATCGACGATTTTATCATTGAACAAGAATGTTAAGCTTCCAATCTGATATTTTTTGCATTTTTATCTTATCGGTAACGAGTACCAATGCATGCATACTGATCGAAACTTTTTTTTTTAAACTCCTTATATCATAGCAAAACCAAATACAAATCCATCAATTTAACATCTAATAGTTTCTACATTAATATCATATCAGTAACGAGTACCAATGCATGCATGCTAACCCAAAAACTATTTTTATTTTATACGCCGTATATCACAGCCAAACCACAAAAATCTTCTACACATGACTTAAGGATAAAAGGACAATTAAATTTTAACGAAGACAGTATATCATAGCAAAGCCACGAAAATCTGCTACATTTATATCAGTTAAACGGTTTGATTGATATGTTTGACAACACTTTATTGACTTCTCTCACACACATTTGAAACACTTTATTACTAATTCCTAATTTATTATTTCTATCAGACGAATATTGAAATATCGAATTGATTTTATTCCATACATTCATACAACGATCACGTGTGAATAATTTGCAAATCCCAGTTAAAGACTTCATCAGTTTAATTTAATATGTAACTGAAACATGTTTATAATTTACATTATGACCAACGTGGAAACATTGTTATCTAAATAGTGACCAAAGTATTCGAATGTACATTGGCCTTTGTTACTGGTATAACTTGCGAAAAAAAATTTACATTGAAAATTGTACCAACCAATAGTAAGAATTTTTGTATGACATATATCACTTTCTAAATTACATTATCATTCACATAATATTAAAAACAAATGGACATATATACGTTAAAATCTATTATGATAAACTAATTGTCTTAGGGTACTTCTATCAATTTTTTTTTTTGAGTTGTTGAAATAGTGCAATTTTTTTGAAAAATATAAAAAGAAACTAGATCTCTTCGGTGATGTTTTTTTGGCTAGAGAATAGACGATTCAAGGGCAGTTGATGAATGATCTTTTTGGTTGTTTTTTGATGGTTTTGAAAGGATAGGTATCCTATACTTAGGTGGATATAACGCACCACAAAATTAGAGAACAAGGATCAAGGATACTTGAGATATAACGCATTCAAGAACGCTTGATCAACACACGATATAACTCACGAGCAAGAGGAATTTTCTAGAGAAAAATTAGAGGATCCCTCTTGAGAGAACTCGGTTTTAGATTAAGCTTGAATTCAGTAGCAAAGGCCAACAAGACCAGCTTAAATAGGAACAAAATTGCAAGAGTTACAACTCTCGAGCTAGCCTATACAAGAACAGGAAAAACCCTTCATTTAGCCAACTAATTACATTATTTAAATGACTTCAAATCTGAATAAATCCTTCATTGATCTTGTAAAGTAAGAGGTCCCACGTGTCCCCCTTGAATTTGAAGCAAAAGGCATGCGTGGATTTGATATGGGCCTCGTTTTATGCCAACATGTCAAATCTGCGGTAGAGGCGCCGACGCCGACTTTACTTGGAGAAGAACCACCGAGTCAAGTACAAATTGGCTTGGTGATCTTAAGCTCAAAACAACCTCCATAAGCTTAGTCTTGAGTCTAAAAGCTTGGGCCATTGTGATCACGCCAAGACGTGGTTCATAGCCTTGCTTTATTGTAGAAACCCTAGTAGTGGCTCGCGCTTGTGATCGAGTGAGGCGGGGCTCGAGCGCCTTGGAAGAGCTTGTTGAAGTCATGGGCAAGTCTTCTTGATTGACCTTAGGTAGGGTCACATCATCCTCCCTCGTTTGATTGCAGATAAGCAAAAAAATCCAGAGGTTCCGCTTCAAACCTATGACTTCATGAGTCAAAGAATTGTCTACTCGGATTTGGTACTTATTCGACCACCCGCTCTACCGTTTTTATCATAGAATGTAACTTAAGGGCTTGTGTTTGTTTAACTATTTCCAATTTGGATATGCGTGTATCGTAAGGACATAAGTTCTTTTTAAGTTTTCCATTTTCTTATGTTTTGTAAGACATGAGTTCTTCCCAATCTTCTTGCTCACCGGTACACTCTATGTTTGTGTACCATCCGTTCTGTTGTTGTGTACTTTTTGCGTATTAAATTATGCACCTTCTATCAAATCATTTATGTACCACCAAGTAAATTTTTTTGTCCATTTTCTCAACTTAAACCTTTCACAAATTGAAGTGCACAACGGCGAGATACATTGGTGCACAAATCAGTGTATTTTGATGTACTTATCCAAAATCTATTGCAAACACATTTAAATACAAAACAGTGCACAAAATAGTGTATTTTGATGCTGAAATATTCAAAGCTTGATGCACAAACATTTAAGAATAAAACAATGCACAAAAACTCAAGGTGCACATACTTATTTTACAGTAGTGCACAATGTCCTACGTATTGTTGCACAAATACATATTAATTGGTGATGAAATTCTTCAATTATTTAACTATGTTTCCAAGAAAAAAATATAGTGCATCACCATAGTTATATATGTTGTGCATCTCTATTTCAACGATAGTGCACTACAAAACACATATGTTGTGTACTGGTTTCAGTTTAAATTGTGCATAAAGAATATAAGTTCTTTTTGAATCACGTATAAATTCTTTCTGATTATTTTTTTTTAGATAAGGGGTCCCCCCCCCCCATTTTAAAAAAATTTGTGAACGTATCCCAGCCGTTAGATGGAATTTAAATATGTGGTCAGGATCTCGCGAGTGGGATTATAAACCGTCAATCACGCGCCACAACTTTCGTCTTACACACCTTTTGCGCATATTAATCTAAAAAGTATTTTCATTTGAAACGTCCATTCATTTTCTCTTTCTCTCTCTTGCTCTTTTTTCCTCTCTTCATCGGAGTCGGTTTGGAGGCGATTTGACAAAAAAACTTCTCATATTCAATCTCATCCACTATGCTTTTGCAATCTCAATCATCCATCTACACTCAAATTGCTGAAAGTCAAGGTCATTCGTCATCTTCTCTAGTTCAAGGTGAAATTGTCGTAAACCTAACCCTAGACATTTGTTTTTGTGTGTCGATTTTGTTTCCTTTAGGGCTCGTTTGGTATGATGACGGAATCGGGTTGGGTATGAGGAATCAGGTTGGGTATGAGGAATCGGGTTGAGCCATTCTTCGAACATCTTGTTTGGTTAGATGCTAGTAATCAAGTTTAGGAGAGTATGGAATCCTTTATGTTTTTGGGAATGACTCATACCTTCATAAAAAGAAGGGTATGTGAGCCTTTATATTTATGGGAATGACTCATTCCAAGGAATGCCTCATTCCAAAACTTTTTAACCAACCAAACATGGGAATCGAGTTAACTCATTCCTAATCCCATTCCCTATACCTAAGGTATTCCATTAAACGGGCCCTTAATGTTTTCCATTCATGAGAGTGTATCAGTTGTATTTGATCGCTATTTTGTTCTTTCTATTTTGATTTTTTAGTTTGCTTTTCATATTTTCTTGTTGTATTGATTCCATATTATGTGGTATTATCGTGTTTTTTGTGTACCAAACTGCCTTCGATAGTTCAATATTGCATTATAGGGTGTGCATCGCATTATTTTTACCATTCGTACTTTGTTTGTACATCACTAGACTGTTTACTGGTTCACTACTTCACTTTATTGATGTGCACTATGTTATCTTTACTTTGTTCACTATTTTTAAAAACGATGTGCACCACATTTATATAATACAATAAACTGGTGCCTGATTGCTACATATAATACAGTGAATTGCTTGTGTGATTTTGTTTGTATCCTTTCAAAGTTTATTGCTTGTTTATTTTATTGTGCATCACATTACCTTATATTATGGACTAGAATGCTTTGTTTGTATTCTTTTTAATTTCAATACTTTGTACTGTTGTTGTGCAGCACATTACTTTATGATGTTGAATCTGTTGTGCATCTCATTTTTGTTTGATTCTTTTTGTGCACCTGTAATCTAAATTGTGTTTTTCTTCGCAGTTTTTTCATGAAGCAAACATTTTGCTTCGAAAAGGGAGGTTTTATTTGTGGAAGAAAAAGATTCAAGCATATAGTCAGGAGTACAATCTAACGCTTTAGCATTTATTGAAGTTGTTGAGCTTCCTACGCAAGTTTTCCAAGCCCCTTATTTAGCTGAACAATCTTTAGAACAACGTGAGGATTCTCACATAGGTGATATATATTTTAAAATCTGTGTGTACTACATTATTAATATTTGTGCACATGTATCCTTATCATTGTGCACCAACTTCACCATGTCTTGTGCACTGCACTATGAAAACTATATGCACCAGTTTATTTGTATTATAAGTTATGCACCTCTATATCATATACTTGTCACCATATTCTCTCTTTCTTGTGCACAACACTATTTAAAATATAGTGCACTAGT
Source organism: Rheum nobile (assembly GCA_027886185.1). NCBI lineage: Eukaryota > Viridiplantae > Streptophyta > Magnoliopsida > Caryophyllales > Polygonaceae > Rheum > Rheum nobile. Next base: position 18,741,578 of record WOAB01000485.1, read on the forward strand.
TTTCACTTATTGTCATGTATCATTTTTTCTATAAGTTGTGCAGCACACTATTATACAATTTGCACCAAAATTCTCACCTTAAGTTGAATGCTTCAACTTTATTTTAGCATAGAAAAGTTGTGATTATTGATTATTGTATATTTATGTTATGGATTTTTTTAGAGCAACAATCAACGGATGACAACTTAGGCTGTGTAGTTGCCATCACTTCTCCCTTTGATCAGAATGAGGACTCAAAGGGTAATTTTTATTCCCTTTAAATCTAGCAAATTGTTCTTCGTAGTTTTTATAATATTTGTGGATTCAATGATCACTTGTTTTTCATTTTTTGTTTTTTTGTTATAGGCAAGTGTAAAGTGACATTCAATTTAGCCCCTCCGTCGAAGACAATGAGGGTTTCTCCTTCACAATCCTTTAGAGATGTTGTGCCCTTGCCTATTGAAAGCAGGACCCCTAATGAAAGGCTCAATCCAAGGGGCTCTCTATCTCTCCTCATCGATACAATTGGAAAATTTAATGCAGCTCAGAAGGCTGTCGTGAGCCGTATGGATTTGGATTCTTGTTGTCATGGGCCATGAAGGAGCTGCTAGGGGCTTTATCATACTACCTAGTTCAAAATTTTGATTGTGCCTTTTGCTCCTTACGTATGGGTAAGGATTTGTCCCCTATCATGATCAATGACAACGTTGTGAAGGAGTACCTTGGATTGCCAAGGGGGCTATTGCAGTTTGATCAACAATGTACTCCCAGTGATGTATTAAGGAGTTAGAGGTCAAGGTATGCCCCTGATGTTGTTGTCAAGCCAGCTGATGTGGCGAATAGGCTGAAAGCAAACAAGGACGTGGATGTGACGTTTGATCTTGATTTTGCTATGTTGTTTTACTCCATTGTTATAGAGAGCAATGCAAATGGTATTGTGACCGCAAAAATTCTGAATTGGTTTGACTGGAATCTCTCTGATTGTAGGGAGGATTACGATTGGTGTCGATTGTTTCGGACTAGGCTATGTCAGTTGAGGTATAGTGCTCCTAAAGTATCGACGTATAGGGGTCCTCTTATTCTCTTACTTGTAAGTTATTTATTATCTCTCTCTCTCTATCTCTCTCTGTTTATATGATGTGTATCATGTGTATATTGTTATGCGCCCTATGTTGTGTTCCATGATATTAGAGTTTGTTCGATCTTATATAAAGTTGTTTTGCATATGTCTTTCAATCTTTTGTGAACCATAATATTGTAGTTATGTGTACCACATCATGTGTTTTATTGTGCACCATTATAAAAGAGTGTTGTGCATCATTCATCTCAGTTTGCGCACCTTTATAAAAGAGCTTGTGCACGATTATAAGACAATGTTTTGCATGTGTACAATAATCTTTCTGCACCGTAGTATAAGAGTTTTGTCCTCTGTATTTATTAAGTACTCATTTTTCCTAAAGTTGTGCACTAGTCTTTCTTTTATTCTGTGTGCTCTTGTCTTTTTCATAATTTACGCACCATTATAACATTCTTCTTTTTTCTTTTTCGTAGACTTTGTATTGTGATAGAGTTAGCCTGATGGGAGAGATGATAGAGAGACGGTACCCAATCATCAGCTGCTACACATCTGCTATCCTCAAGAAGAGAGAGAAGGACGAGCTTAAACTTGGTGGATTTGGTCTAGGGTATGTTATAGCGCCACCAAACCCTGTTGCACTACCAGAGCCACCAGCTCTTGTTGTGAGGAACACTCTGAGGATGAGCCTATTGTTGAAGGTGATGTGGATATTGATCTAGGTGGTGATGGAGAAGATTCAAGCTTTGACAAATACATTCGTGATCATGCTGATTTGGCACGTATAATTGTTGAATATATCAGAAAGTTCTTCCAGCATGCGCCTAAGAGTGTGTTTGAGGCTTCCACAATCAATGATGCAATTGAGAAGATCATCAACCTCAAGATTCTTTCTAGCTCTCAACGCCAATCTTCTCAATCTCAAGATAGCCATGATAGGTTCTTTACATACCCTTTTGTTATGAAGTGCATCGAAGAGGTTGAGGCGACGTTCATGATGTGAAACAAGGATCCTGTTGAGGAAACACAAAAATTGTTCACTAATGACTTTTATGAGGACATGGATACTCACATGCATGACGCTGTGACTACACCTGATGCAGTTCAAGAGGCGGAATGGAAGAAGGAGGATGAAAGGAATGATGAAGGAGAAGAAGTGGAGGACAAGGATATAGATGACATTAAGGAAGGGGAGGATGATATTCAGCATGACATGAGTGATGTTGGGAAGAGGGGTGAAGGGGATGGAGAAGATCAAGGTAAGCAAGATAAAGAACATAAGGGTGACATGGATGAGGACATGGGTAAGGAGAAGGACGAGATGGATGAGGCTGCAAGGAAAGACAACAAGAGGGAGGAGGGTGCATCAAAGGGGCAAGGGAAGGAGGAGATCCATCAATCCCAAATTTCCGAGAAGGAGGTGGACTTTGAAAGGACAATAACTGATGATGAACAACCGGATGAGCAACCAAATCATAAGAAGTCAAAAGAGTCTAAAGCTTTGGGAGATTTCACCCCTCCATACTTTGATTTAGGGATTGATATCAGTCTCTAGGAGGTTGCGACCATTGAGAAGGTATCAGTGTCACCAGATTATGTATTCTTGTGCACTATGTTTGCCTCTTTGTTTGTGCACCATACGTTTTCATTTTTGTACACAACACATTTCCTTCAAAGTGTTTTACAAGTGCACCACCTTAGCTTTTATTGTGCACCACATCCTCCTTATTTTGTGCATTGTTTCTATTTTGTTTGTGCACCACATGTTTCAGTGTTGTGCAACACAATTTTCCTTCAAGTTTTTTACTTGTGTACAACCCTAACTTTTTGTTGTGTACCTCATCCTCCTTATTTTGTGCACCATATCTATATTTTATTGTGAACCTCTTACTATATGATTTTTATCTATATTTTACTACAACTGTATTTAATTATTTCATTTTCCTCAATGCTTATAATTTTCGCAGCAGGATGTTGTTGTGGGATCCTCTCAGCCCTCTGATATAAAATCTGCCATTGGGGAATAGAAACTCCAGTGCAGGATAAGCATGAGTCAAAGCTATCCATTACTCGTAAATCTCCTTATTTTGCGAGGCCATTTGACCCCACGGGCAAGATGAATGAGTTTGAGAGGAGGATTTTCTCTTGGATAATTGATGAGGACAATGATCTAAAGTATGTTTTTAAAATGAGTTTACTTTTCTGTGCATGCGTTATTGTTACACATCGTCATTCAATCGTTTGATTTTTTATTGTAGCGAGATCGTCTTCAGATTTGAAGACCTGAATGGAAATCACAATGTGTTCCGTACTATGGATGTTGAAGAATATGCTGTTGATGATATCATTACGATATGGTCGAGGCTTATGAACTAGAAAGAGATAGTAAAGAGCGACGATTCACCTTAAAGATATTTTTGCTCAATAACACCACTGGTGAGTGTTGAATTATTGTTCCTTGTTCACCATTTTGTCACTATTTGGGCATCACATTACATATAGTTGTGCACCAATTTTGTTTTCATTGTATACCACTGTATACTTTATATGTGCACCATTGTATTGTGTACATGTGCACCAATTTAACTATGTTTTGTACACTACACTAGTCTAAGTTTCTGCACCAGTTTCCCCAATGTATTAGTTTTATTTTGTGTAACACTTTTACTATAAGTTGTGCACCATATTGTCTTACAATATGCACCAACACACGTTCTTGTGGACCAGTTCACTATAACAATATTGTCGAGTCCAAAAAACTCGTTAGTAGAGAATGTAAAGACATCGTCCATAGGTCAGCGAAACATACCCATTCCAAAGTACAAGAGGAAGCACCTTGAAAAAGCAAAAAGAAATAGGCATTTTATGAGATGAACAATTATGTAAGGAAATGAACATATTGTCAAATAGTTTGTTAATTTTTTATTTTTGACTTTTACTAGATAAAACTTGGACAACATATATTTTGGGAAAATTATGCAATACTAATGTAATTTTTTGTTCACCGGAATGAAAGAGTAACGCATGTAAGTATTAAAGTCTTGTGTACCTTTACACTATCGATTGTACACCAGAATAAAAGTGAAGTATTCTGCATTAAAATCGCATATAACTGAGTACAAAATTATAAACCGTTTGTGCATCAAAAACACATAAATGATGTTGCGTTTTTAAACCTGATGCACAAACATTAAATAATACAACATTACATAAAAAGTTATAAAGGTTGGGGGAATCCAACCCCCCAAACCTTTAAAAATTAAATGCGCATATAATCATCGTACAGTGGTACACATAATCATCTTACAATAGTACACAATATAGTATAATGTGGTGCACAAACTGTAAATAACAAAATACTACACAAAAACTTAAGGTACACATACTGATTTTACAATAGTGCACAATGTCATAGTTATCGATCCAGAAATACATATTACTTGGTGCACAACATTCACACCGATTAAACTACGTTTCAGTGTAAAAAATATTGTTCATCACATTATTTTTATATGTTGCGCATCTCTATTTCAGTGATAGTACACCATAAAACAAATATGTTATGCACTGATTCAATATAAATTATGCATCGAGGATTTGTAGTCTTGTGAAACTGAATAAAAGAGTTGGTCATCACAGTATATATATTTTGTGCACCTCTATTTTAATGATAGTGCATCACTAACCCACATGGGTTGTGCACTGGGTCTACTTACATCGTGCACCAAGAATACAATTTTTTGTGCATCCCAAACACAAAGCATTGTGTATTAGAACACGCAGAATTGTTCACTAAAGTTGTAACTCTTGTGCATCACAAATACAATGTCTTGTGCTTCACAAACACAAAGCATTGTGCATCATAAACACGCAGAATTGTGCATCACGAATGTATTTGCTTGTGCATCAAAGGATTAAAGATGTGCACCACATTTATTTATTTGTTACTTCCTTGCATGTTCTAATGTTGTGACCTTTTTTGTTGCATCTGGCACACACTATCACTTGTTTCTTTGCATGTTCCATTGAAGCCTCTTTTTCACTCACAATGCGCTTTCCACTACACTTGTTGTGTGCTTGCTTATGAGGAAGCACGTTGATATCCGTCGGAACTGTCGCTACAAACCTCTTAAACTTGCTCTTACTAGATCCAGTACTTGTACATTCATTGTGGACGCTTAGGTAAGAGGATCTGTTATCTTTAATCACTGTCAACAAGTCTCTCATTCCTTTCATGTTGTTCTCTAAATCATTGATAAAGTTTTACACCTCTGATAACAGTTCATGCAAGATTAATTTTCTCTCATCATGTTGCAAACAATCTTCGTACAAAGAACCATCAATCTCAAATACTAGTTTGAGTGTAGCATCATTAGTTCACCTTGAACAAACAAATCTGTCAGGTAATGTATCTAGCCCTATGTTCTTCATTATTAAATACATTTGTCTATAATTGTAGACAAGTGTGGACTACCAAACTTGTTGCATGCGCATTGAATATCTCCATCAGCTAAAACTATCTGAATAATATAGTAGGTATCGTTGGGACACCTGAACTCGTATATATGAGCATTGTCATCCCTTTTCATGTCCGTAATGTAGCAAGAGAATACAAAAGCATAAATCTCCATTTGCAATTCCAAAAACACATTGATGGTATATACTAATGCACAAGCCTTCTCTATTTTCATTGGCGTCTTCATCGTGGGAACTGAAGTGGATGAATCAAATACCTTTTTTTGATGTGTATGCCTCTGAGATTCAATTGTATTGTTGAACCTCATCATGAACTAGACAAGATTAGATCCCATCCCTATGAATGTATTGAAGAAGTTAGTTTGGCTCTCTAATCTTGATGTTGTCCTAAGAAACCCTCTCATCTTCACATTGTGGAAAAAAAGAAGTGATCCAATAATGTATGAGATTGAACATCCCCTAAAACCAAGCTTTCTCTTCAAGTTCAAACTTATTCATAACAAAAAATGACTCTTCCTTAAACTCCTCTCTCATCAACTCAACATTCCACACAACATTGTTGAACTTCGTCCAGAATTTCTTATTGTTTGCCATATCTATATCGACCTTAGTGGGAACCTTTATCAAAATGTTCCACCTATAGAATCGGTGAACAACATGGGTGAACACATTCTCAACCACAATCTTTGCCGCCGAATCTTGGTCAGTTAGGAATAAATTAGGTTCATGCCCCATCGCCTTCATGAAGTTAGCAAACAACCAAGTGTATGATTCCTCATCCTCCTTCAGTATCAACCCTACAGCAAAGGTGATGGACTTCTTGTGGTTGTCGACCCTGGTAAACGGAACAAACACCATCTTGTACCTACCATACAAATTTATTTCAGTAATGCAATTAACAATCACTGCCTAAGAAGGTAGTTTATTATAACTTTTCCTATGTTTGTGTACTGCTAATAAAGTAACTTATGCATTACAGTATAACTAGATTATGCACCCTAACACAAGAAATTGTGCACCATACTACAGAAGGATTATGCATCTATGACACAATAAACAGTGCGGTGTAATATAAGAAGTGTGTGCACCATATTATAACAAGAACGTGCACCAATAGCATTGAAAGATCGTGCACTTATAACTCGGAAAATAGTGAAGTGTAATACATCAACAATGTGCACCATATTATAACAAGATTGTGCACTAATAACGCAATAAATTATGCACTAAAGTATACCAAGGTGTGCACCAGAGTATGCACTCATAACACAAGTAAGGTGTGCAGTGCATCACTGCAAGATTGTGCATCAGTTTATAACAAAATGGTGCACCCATAATTTAAATTGATTGTGCACTTGAACAAAGGAAATTGTGCACCATACCATTGGAAGATTGTGCAAATATAACACAGTAAACAGTGTAGTGTAATAAATCCAGATTATGCACTGTATTATATCCCGACAGTGCACAATATCATAACAAAATTGTGTACCAATAACACAATAAAATGTGCACTAAAGTATATCAAGTGGTGCACCAGAGTATAAAAGTTTGTGCACTCATAAATCAGTAAGATGTGTTGTGCACCATTGCAAGATGGTGCATCATTTTATAACAAAATGGTGCACCAACAATAGAGTAAGTGTTCATAACTATGGTAATGACTATGGATTAGTTTTTTTTTCTTTACCTGTTTGTGTTGTACGTGGCATCTGTTGAGACCACATCTCCAAAAAAGTTGAAGCTCTTTCTACTTATAGGGTTAGACCATAAGAGGTGACACAATTGTTGTTCACTATCAATTTCATAGTCAAAGTAGAATGCACTGCAAGTTTCTTGCTTCTTCTTGAAATCGGCAATCATCATCTGAGCATCTCCACCTAACAAGTAGGCAATTAGACTTCATTTGAAATTCATGAAGTCAAGAAGTGTTATTCCTACGTTTGCATGTCCACCGACAATCTCCTTATACACCTTGTAGGTTTTTGCAACCCCCAGGTTGGCATTAGCACATCTCATTATGAAATCTTCATACAACATGTTAATCTGTCTATTCCCTTTTGCAAACTACTTGTCATTATCATCAATCAAAACATGTGAATGCCTTTCATAAAATATCTTGATAGAATAACCCCTAGACCTCGCATGACGGAAGGCTATCTTAGCTATGCATCCACACATGTTCGATATTCTTTTAGGTTTTTTTGCCATTTTCTTATTGTTTTGTTGAGTACTAGGTGTACCTTGTGATCTCAGGCTATGAGGTAAATTCTGGGGAACTTTCTTGAACCCTTCCCTACTATAAACAACATATTTCCATATTGTCGAGCAGTCTCTGTGCATTTTGCTTGTGATATGACGCACATCGAATCCATATTTAGATGCATATTTCCTATAAAACTCGAATACAGTTTCAAGACTCATGAAGATTTGTCCTATAAAAGGCTTCAATTCTTGCTCACAAACAAGAATGTAGTACTTTGTACTTACATGAGATACATCAGTTGTCGAACTCTCAACAACTTCACTATTAGATACATACCCTGCAACAAAGGAAATGCAAGGTGTACTAAATCATTGTTAAAAGAAGTGCACAATCATTCAACAATGTATTGCACAAACAATAATAATTCACACTTTGATGTGCACAGATACAATGCATAGTGGTGCACAGAACAATGTATTTGAATGCACAAATATTCAAAAGTTATGCTCAATTTTTTTAAACCATGCTGAAAACTAAATAACAAAAATTAAAGGTGCACAAATTTATCTTATAGTGGTGCACAACTAAGTGTATTGTGATACACACACTGTAAAATAACAAAATAGTGTTAAAAACTCAAGGTGCACATAACCATTATAAAGTTGTGCACAATGTACTACATTTAGATGCACAAATTTGAATTACTTGGTGCACAAATTGTAGATAACACCGGAGTTTAACAAAAAATCTAGGTGCACATAATACTCTTATAGTTATGCATAAATTTGGTACTTCTCGATGCACAAATCTCTATTACTTGGTGCACAAATTGTAGATATGTCCATTGTGTACTAGTTTAGGTATTCACGTTGCACAAATTTTGGGTGGGTGGAAAATTTAGGCGAAAAAACCGCACAGTCCACTTTTTTTAACCGCGCACTCCAAATTGTGCTGCACTTCGTGCCGCCGAAAAAAATCGGGTTTTTTGTGCTGCACCAGGTGCAGCACAAGCCCGGTTCAATTTTTTAAAAATTTCTTAATGAATTTTTATAAAAAAAAAAACATACTGGTTCAGTGAACCAGTATTTTGGGCGGCACGTAGTGCAGTCCAAAAAAACCAGTTCAAGATGAAAATCGGTTTTTTGAACCGGTTCATGAAGTTTGTAAACCAGTTTTTGGACGACACTAGATGCGGTCCAAAAAGTGTCCGTTTGAAATTAAACAACCTGGTTGCGTGCAAAAAAAAAATTAAAATTATTTTGATTTTTTTTAATTTTGAAAAATGATTTTTAAAGATTATTCACCCATCACTTGCGCCCAGGAAAAAAATAAAAATAAAAATAAAACAACTTACTTCATATAATTTGGAAATTCAAATACCTAGTATAACCATAAGATTTAACCAAATTGGATATAATTATAAGATATAATCACAATATATAACTATAGGATATAACTATAGTATATAACTATATAATATAATATAGAAGGATTTGCAAAAACTATCAGAATTCAGTGGGCAGTTTGCATAAATATCAGATTTTAGAAAGTATTGCAAATATGCCATAAAGCTGCAACACTTTTGAAAACAAAAAAGGTAAAATAAAATCTGAATAAACCTTTATCAAAATAAGTAAAAGTGCTTAAGATGCAGTTAAGTGTAAAACGGTTATATGAGTAAGCCTAATTATATACCTGTTCAACCGATAGCACTTCTCATCTTCCCCAATTAATGTTCTCCGCTGAAGAACCTTTTTTCCTTTCATCCCTGAACTCCTGAAGCGTATTCCTCACATCAAATCCTAAATCCCCAAAGGCGAGAAGCCCTTTGTTCAGCCCTTTGTTAAGCCCTTTGTGAAGCCCTAGATCGACAATGGTGAGGACCAGAGGTTTGCATTCTGCGAAAGCCAGAGTGAAGAAGCAGAAGCCGAATGGTTCTACAGAGTCGAAGAGAAGGGTTGAGGAGAGCGTGAATGCGAGGGCGGCTCCAGTGGCGAGTGGCCGAAAGAAGAGAGCCTACAGTTCGTCAGAGGAAGAAGAATCACCAAGTCCAGTCGTTTCGATGCAGAAGAAGAAACCGAGAATGGCTGAAGAACGAAAAGCCAAGAGGTTGAGGAAGGAGCCATCGAAAATGGTTGGCGGGGTTAGTGATCTTCTCAAACTCTTAATTTTCTGGAAAAAAAAAACAAAATTTTGTCTGAATGTGATGCATGCTAAAATTAGGCTTATGTGAAAATGAGAGCATGATTTGCTCTGTGATAAATAGAGCACAGAGAGATGTGCAAAATTTATAGTAGCCTAAACTGTTACATCCATATGGCCTGACAAACGAAATTATATTCTGACGAAACGAATTATCTTACCTGACAAAGTAAGTTTTAGGGTTTATGTGAATATGAATGTCATGTATTTGTTCTGTGGTTAGAATGTTATACTTATCCTCAACAACTTCCATTTATTGATACAAAAGTGTAAGTTATACTCTAGGGTAAAGACTTATCCTCAACAACTTCCATTTGTCCTGGCAAACCGCAATGTAGTCTGACAATTTATTTTGTATCCTGAAAACATATATCTTTACCTGAAAAAGTAAGATGGTGCCTCTCTTTTATGTGAATATGAAAGTCATTCTTACCTGTCATGTATATGTGAATGTCATTCATTACAGATAAGTTACAAGTGGAATTCTGAGGAGTTGTTTTTTGGTCGGATAAATCAGAACTCAAGGCTTCAGTATATTTCTTGTATCGAGAACACGCTAACTCGAACAGACTGGCAGACAGTTATGCAGGGGCCCTTTGGCCCAATAATCAAAATAATGAAAAATATGAAACTGTCTACACAACTGATTCACCATGTCTTGTTTAGGCAACTGGACACAAAAAAACAGTTTGAGACATGGTATGATCTTGGTGGACAACCATGTAGGTTTTCAATAGAGGAGTTTAGGCTAATAACAGGACTGAATTGTGGGATGCCCGATGAGGAGGACAGTATGCAGGATAAGAATGCAGTGTTTGAATTTTTTGGTGTGAAGAGTATTAATATTGCTAACCTTTTAACCAAGTTCTTATCCTATCGGGAGGACAATGTATATAAGCTGAAGATGGCCTTGTTGTTAATTCTTGAGGGTGTTGTACTTGGGGGTGATAAGAAGAGGAAGGTCAGACCCTTACATGTGAAATTGACCCAAGACTTAGATCATTTCAATAATTTCTCATGGGGTAGGAGTGCATATCTTGACCTCCATCAAAGTTTGGCTTATGCTTTGGACACAAGAATGGAGTCAGTTCAGGCTGCACTTGCAGTTTCAGACAATGCCAGAGCAGGATACACCATACGGGGTTTCCCGATGGTGTTTCAGGTAATGTGTTAGTAGTTGAGTATGTAAAACTGAGAAAGGTTAATGCCTCTGTTCATAATTGTGGATTAATTCCAATTCTGTTTGTTTCAGATATGGTTGTATGAGGCAGTGCCCCATATTGGCAGAACATTTGCCCAAAAGCTGAATAAAGATGTGCATCCCCGAGGTGTGAGGTGGCTTAAATCTAGTAGGCCAAGCTTGGATGCGATTTCTGCTGCCCTAGAGGGGAATTTCCCTGCTAAACAGATCCTTGTTGAGGAGGACGGAGAGGACTTGGGAGAAAGTTGTTATTTCCCGGAGGAGGAAGGACACAAATCCTTGGATGAGATTGTTAAGCACTTAAAGCCCAGAAGGAAAAATGCTAGTAAAAAGGCCAAGGGAGTTGGTAAGGGAGGGCAAGCTGGAAACATTGAGGGTTTCGACCCAAGGCAATTTATGTGTTGTTTGAATGAATTGCATGAATCGATGCATGCTCTAAGGGAGGAATTTATTGAGTTAAACAAGTTCATAAGAGGCAAAGCTCCTAGAATAGGGGCATCTTCATCCAGTGATCAAGACATCAGTACACAGCAGGAGCTCTCTGGGGAGGTTAACAGTGATAATGAACCCAACATCACCCAACACTAGCAGAGCATGAGGGATGCAAAGACGGAGTCTGAAGCAAATGATGAAGAGGAAAAGATGGAGTCTGAAGATGACGAAGACAATGAGTCCAAAGAGGGAGAGTCCGAAGAGACTGAGACTGATGAGGTATGTATGCCCAAAACTTTCAGTTAGTATATGTACAATTCAGTCCAGATGTACATATTTCAGTCCATTTTTGCACATTTCAGACCATATATCATCGTTTCAGTAAACAGTTCAGTCCATATATGTATTCAGTCCATATATGCACATTTCAGTCAAGCACAATTCCAAAAATATTTGCTTATTTCAGACCTTATATCATCGTTTCAGGAGACAATGGATGGAGAGCAAAATACTGGTGAAATAGTTGTGTATGATGCAGTTAATGTAGGTTGTCAGAAAGAGGCGGGTGAAGATGTCGCAATAGTAGATGAGGAAGAAGAGCAAGGGGATGCAACAGATCCACTGTCAGTTCTTGTACAAACTTGTACAATACTACATGCAGATGAGAAGTTGGTTAATGAGGCAACACCGCAAGATGTGGAGGGACTCATCAAGGAGTTGGTTAATGACGAGTTGGTTAATGATGGGACTGTGGTGGCAACACAAGTTGAGGTGGCAACAAAAGCAGTGTCTGATGAGGGTGTGCATGACGAAGTTGTGGAGGAACTAAAGGAAGCTGTTGTGAAGGGAGGAAGCAAGGTTGATGACGGAGGTGTGGATGTTGAGGAGGTAGCAAAGGGAGCTGATGTGGAGGGAAGGACCAAGGTTGATGACCAAGTTGTGGAGGAACTGAAGGGAGATGTGGAGGGACTAAACCCGGTTGATGAAGGAGTTATGGAGGAATCAATGGGAGATGTTGTGGAGGGAGGGACCAAGGTTGATGAGCTAGGTGTTGAGGCGAGGACTGAAATACAAGGTGAGAAGGTATCACATGCTGATTTTGATGACGTGGGGGGTGATGAAGGGGAGACCAAGGAGTCCAAAGTGCCGAGGAAGGGCAGACCAAGGAAGGGTAGCCAAGTTCCGAACAAGACATATCCAAGTCGCACTCGCGAGCTTGCTGCCAAGGCAAAATCACCCTACCGCAATATGGATGAGCAGAAATTGGCAAAAAAGATTACCAAAAATAGCAAGGTGGAAGGGATGACAGAGCTGGTAAAGTGGATGCAGAGTGAGAGATTAGTGACTTAACCATTATACTCAACTTAATAAGGAATTAATGAATTGAATGTCAAAATATTATCTGGCCTGACTGTTAGAATTCTGACCTGAAATTGATACTTTGTGGACTGACTAACTTGTATATAGCATGTATATATACTAATACATATATTGTCTTGCATAATATTCAAATGAATATGTACCATCATGCAGTATTGAACCCCGAACTGGACCAGGTGGGCAATCATTGGACAATGAGTTCTTTGAGAGATTGTTTGCCCCAAAGATCTGGTTGTGCGGTGAGGTAATATTCTAATGCATTCTTTCAAAATAGTATGCATGTGTAAAATAGTTTCCAGTGGATACATTAACATTGTTGCACCATTATAGCATCTGGCGCAAATGATGGTCCTCTATCGTCAAAGGATTTTAGAGGATCCACAGCGGTTTTCGAAGGTGGTTGTGCTTGACCCAATTTGGCAAAACTATGTCAAAGGTGAATTCGATCGCTTCCAGAATAATACCCCACTTGTTGGTAAGGATGAACTGATACTGTACATGATGGGTTCATGTCCGCAAGATTATGGCAAGAGATGGGATGATGCGGAACGCATATATGCATGCTTCAACATCCCAGAGTACCACTGGTTTGCCTTAGAAATTGATCTATGCGACTGGTGTGTGATAGTTTATGACTGCAATGTGGACCTGTACTCAGACAAGGATATTTTCGATATGATCCGCCCCATCATTGAGACTGTTCCAAGATATGTCAAGATGTACGAGCCACTGGCAAAGAGATGTGAACCGTTCTTGGACAATCCAATGTCGGTGTCCCGTCGTGATAACCTTAAGCAGAACAAGCGCGGGTAAGTATACATGTATTTATGCAATGATAAATCCTTATCAAACTGCAATTGATATACATTCTAACGTGTTTTGTACATCTTGCAGAGGAGATTGTGGGGTCTACACCTTGAAGTACATTGAGTTATTGATTCTCGGCATGTCAAACTTGGATCTTGCGTCGGACAAATTCATAGATGCACATAGAAGTCAAATGGCTCATAGTATTTTTAGATGTTGTTGGGATGGTCTTTAAAGACTTTTGATGTAATGTGGTAATTGTATTGTGTTGTTGGGAAACATTCGGCTAGGAACAAGCTTGTGATGGTGTTTATGTCAGACAAGATACTGTTTTCAGCATGTTTACATGCTTGTGATGGTGTTTATGTCAGACAAGATATTGGTTTTACAAGCAGGCACCCCGGTTTGTCAGGTGAATTTCATTTAAAATGGTAGGGTTAGTTTTTGAATAAAACCAAAGCTTTGAAAAAATGTGACTTAAGTCAGGCCAGATTACGGATTTACAGTAAATATTCACATTTGTCAGGTTTTTTTGATATATCTTTTTCAAATTCATCCTTTCCAATGAGTCATGTCATCGTACAAACATCAACCTAAATTGTCAAAGACGCTAGAAAAAAACTCCCACATTGAAACCTAATATTTCCTAAATTTAAAGGGTTTTTAAATTGAAAAATAGCCTTTAAAAAGAGGGGGGGTAAAGTACATATTAACCTAAATTTGTGCTACATTTCAATGGTTATGAAACCGGAAAAAATGGTACAAAAACGGTTTAAAAACCGTGTAAAATGGCGGGGTTAGTTCTGGAATAAACCAAAGGTTTTTTCTAATTGTTACATACGTCAGGCCAGATTACGGCTTTACAGTAAATATTCACATTTGTCAGGTTATTTTGATATATCTTTTTCAAATTCATCCTTTCCAATGAGTCCTGTCATCGTACAAACATCACAATTGTCTTTGAAAAAACTCCCACATTGACACCTAATATTTTCTACATTTAAAGGGTTTTTAAATCGAAAAATAGCCTTTAAAACGAGGGGGGAAAGTACACAAAAACAGTTAAAAATAGTTTAAACTGTTTTTTACCGCGGGGTTAGTTCTTGAGACCAAAGCTTTTTTCTAATAGTTACTTACGTCAGTCCACAATAAAAATTTACAGTACATATTTAGCTTTGTCAGGTTATTTTGTAGAATTTTTATTCAAAGTCATCCAATGACTTATGGCGGACCTGGAAGAAACATCACAATGGTAAATAACCGTAGGAAAATACAACGTTTGTAAAAGGTTTTGAAACCGAAGCTTTGGCAATAAGCTAGTTAAAAGATGGGGTTAACAAGTTTTCGAATCAAACCAAAGCTTTGGCAATAAGCTTTGTCAGGTGACCTTACTTCCTTACAGTAAGTGATGTACTTTGTCAGGTCATGATGAATAAATCATATTCAAAGTCATCATTTCCAATGCATATCCGATTTGACCCCTCTTAAATTTCAATTAAATATCTTGTATTCCCTCAACTACCCGTCATTAACTCCATTATCCACTCATCCTTGTGTATAAATAGCATTCTTGCCTTGTCCCAACCCCTCACATTTCCTCTCTCAAACTCCTCGCACTCCTCTCAAACTCCTCGCATTCCTCTCTCATTTCCAAAAAAATCTATTGCAACATGGCCGAGTCATTCAAGAAAGTTTTCCTACAAGTGTATTGGGATGGCCAACTATCGCCATCCAGCGGGGTGATGGCCCTCTTGACTACGCACGAGTATACTGGCGGGAGCACCAAACTCCTGAAAGTGCCAGCGATCAAAATGAATATCTGGTACCTGCATGGTCTGATAAGCCTCCTCTCTCTCGGTTCAAAATTCTTATATTTTGAACAGGTCCCAGCATCGGGGCAGCGGTTCCTTCAACCGCTGCAGACCGACGACGACTATGCAGACCTTGCCCGCCTCAGCGAGAGGGTCGCCGGAGTCAAGGTCTATGTGGTGCGGGATGATCCAGATGTTTCTCTGCCCCAGTGATGATGGCCGTAGGGATGTTTTTTAATGATGCTGCTTTGTTTTTTATGATGTTTTTTATGCTGTTTGTTATGGTTGTTTACTTATGTAATGCTAGCGACTGATAATAATATAGATCCTTTGCCCTTATTCTCGCATTTACTACTTTTGACTATTTTCATTTCAGGACAAAACTTATCATGTTTATACTAAATGTACTAATGTTCAGGGCAAAAAGATTAATACTTTAGAGCAATAACATCGAATATGTGTACATGAAAATTCAGGACAACTGAAACTTATTCAGGAGAATCCGCGTCATATGTCAGAGTACTAACAACATGTAGTAATTGTATTTGAAATTGTGATGACAATTTCAAGGATGTTTTCAAGCAAATTGGTGCTTAAGTCAGGAAATATTCATGTTTTACCTGCAGAAAACCCTCGTTGTATAAACAAGGAACCAGAATACATTGTATTGCTAAACATACGGTTATGAGTAGTTATCATAATTTAACCAACAAGGTTACAAATTGGACAACGAAGACAACAAGTAACAACACAAGTACCACCACACCAAGTACAACTTTCAGAACAAAATTTTCTGTTTTGATATTCATAATGTCATTCATTGAAGTCGATTGATGTGGGTAAATATTTGGCCGAGAGGTTGTCCCGTGATCTTCAACAACTCTTACGCTTTGAATGGACTCATTGGCTCTAAAATTATAAGCTTGACCATCCACCCATTTGAAGTATTTGCAATCGTGCCCTGCCTAAGGTTTAATACAAAATTAAACCAATCAACTAATTTACGACTATATAAAATCCCAATTGAAAAGCATATTTCGCACGAAATTTCACATTCAACAATACCTTCCATAATGGACACCCATAGAACTGTTTTCCCGAATTTTGAGTGTGTTTGCAAGTTTGTATTGTTGCAGGGAGGCCATGGAAACATTTTTGAGTTGATGATTCACCAGCTTCGTGCCCTCTCCTCCACGAATTTGAATTGGCAGATGATCTTCCTTGTGTCCAGCCGTTTTTCATCGTAAAATTTCGGCCAAATTTTCGAAGACGGTGTTCCTCTTTCTACTCTGCGCTGTTCTTTGTTTTTTCTTCGGTGCAAATTTTTGAATTTGAATTGGCAGTTGTTCTTCCTTGTGTCCAGCTTCGTGCCCTCTCCAGAAGATGATCTTCCTTGTGTCCATACTTGTTTTTTGTTGTTTGTATTAAAGAAAGAGAAATGAAATGAAAGTTCAATGCTGATGTGATGTCTGTCAGGTCAACATCTTTTTCTTATAGAAGGATTTCAGTCAAAAAATTTCAAATTGTTGAAACCGTATACAAATACTTAAAAAACTGTGTAAAAGCTTACACCTTAACCAAAAGAGTTTTTAATGGGTTTTTAAAATCTTGACCTGACGTCATCCTTATCCTGTGTAATGAGATTAGTTTTTTGTAAAATCTTGACCTGACGTCATCCTCATCCTTTCCAATTAAGTCTTCTAGGGTAAGTTTTCAGGTTATCACTTAATTATGTATTTCCAATGAGTTTTTTTTAAAAGGTAAAATAATATAATGAGATTAGTTTTTGTTATTTAAACAAATTAACGGGGCCAATTTTATTTAATATATTTGATTATCAATAAAAATAATCAAAAATTTTCAATGAAAATAATTAGTATTATTGAATAAAAATAATTAATAGTATTCAATTATATAATGAGATTAGCTTTTCCCAGGCTCTGTAGCAAGGTTCTTAAAAAAACTTCGATGCTCTCACTTGCTTCTCTACATACTCAAAATTTGGCCTGACAACGTAGTTATAAGCCTTGCAAACAACCATATGTCGACTGACGATTAATGCTTGTTCTGTTTCTGACATATGTAGTTTTTCAGGGCTTATTGTTTGTCTGACTCGCGCGTCAAGTCATATTGAAGTCGGATAAATAACAACATAGATAGTTTTTACCTTTTCGGGTTTCTCAGGCATTATAAACATTTTTACAGTACGTATTCAGGTAACATTGAAATAAGTGAGTTCGTTTCAAATTTGTATCCGATTTCACCCCTCTTAATTTTCCCTAAAACACCCATACTTGGCCAAATCTTTTCTACCAAGTCTCTTCAAATACTCACCGGTCCATTACCAAAGTTCTCTACCAAGGATCTCAAAACACTCCCACGATGTCTACCAAGGTGCTTCAAAAACTCCCACGTTCTTTTGTTAACTCAAATACTCCCACTTTCCCAAATACTCCCACTCCCACGTTCTTCAAATACTCCCTCTCTATACTCTAAATTCATGGCGGGAGAACATCACTTTGTCACTGGGACATACTTTGAAGTAAATGAACTGCTTCAATCTGCCCGGGAAGTGAAGGATCATGTTGGAGGCCGGAAGATGACCGAGGCCGATTTTCAAGAGTACAATCGCAACATTGTGGCCAGAGATTTGGAGTTGGTAAGTTTAGTTAAGGATTTGCGCCGCCTGAGGCAGGAGCTTGCTTCTATGAATCCGGAAGGGGCTCACACCGAAGAAGAAAAGGCCCGGATCAAGCTCAAGCTTAGACTGGTAAGGCTTTTATTGTATATTTTCTTCCTATATGTAAGGGACGTGCCTAAGATGCTTAATTTTTGTTTTTGCAGATTGAATGGGACACCACCTTCACTGAGCTCAACATAAAAAGGGTGTTGGACCATGCTCAGTCGCTGGAGGGAAAGCTGAAGTCCCGATATCTATCTTGATGGGATAATGTTTTCATAACAGGGTAGTTTCTGAGTATCTGTGGATAAGTGTTTTTAATGTATGAACTTTGCAATGCTAGTTTTTTTGTTCTTTTGTGTGTGGGAATGCCATGCCAAGGGCACGTTTTTTGTAAAGTTGAACAACGTAATATAATGATTGTGTTTATAAGGTTTATACCATGTTGGAGTTTTACAGGACGTATTGTGAATTTACAGGTCATGTTTATGTATTAGGTTTGTCAGTACAACTTCGCACCTGATTCTAGGGTTCTTATGAATAATTTATAGACTTCGCAACTGAAATGGTTTCGCACATGTTTGTCAGACCATGTTAGAGTTTTACAGGACGTATTGTGGCTTTACATGTCGTGTTTATGTATTAGGTTTTCCTTTGTCAGACCATATTAGAGTTTTACAGGACGTATTGTGGCTTTACATGTCATTTTTATGTACTAGGTTTTTCTCGAGCAAATGAGTATGTCAGGACATATACGTTGTTTTACAGGGTGTTATAGAGTTATGGTTTCTCCTTGTGAGGAGTTTAACACTGACTGATGCTAAGAAGTAATCAACTCTTAAGCAAAGATGATGACAGGACAAAATGCAACTTTGTCAGTACAACTTCGCACCTGATTCTAGGGTTGCTGAAGGTTCAAGATGACAAGTAAATCTTAAGCAAAAGCTTTAATTTATCTAGTTTATATATCATCCAAAAGGGATCCCCCACAAAAAAGAGGTGTGGTTTACGACTATATAGACTTAAACCATACATCTTTTCACTGAAACACCCAACAACAACATTTACTAGCATAAACACCCAAAAACACCAACATGGTGACAATTCTAAACAACCCTAAACTAACCCATTCTCTTCCTATAATCCTTCGTCAGTCCTTCTCCTCCTACAGTACTGCTTGTTGTGGCCTTGGTTGCCGCAATACGAACACCGCCTCTTCCTAGTATAGTTCCCCTCCCACGTCGCCCTGTATCGGTTAATTTGTGGCCTTCCAGGAGGACGTTTTACATTTGGTAGACAGCATGGAATGGATGACACGGCTTCAGGAATTGACCATCGGCCTGTGGGAGGAACAAGATGCACAGTTTCCTTGTACACTTCTCTCACGCACTCGTTCTTGAACATGGGATATACGAGATCAGTGAGTCGCACTCCCCTATCACTTGCAACCGCTATGCCATGAGCACAAGGAACTTTATCAATCTGGAACATGTTATAATCACATGTACGAGCATTAAGGTTCACCGAGTATCTACAAGTTCCTACCATGATCTCCGCTTCAAACTGGCTTAGTCTTCGAACACTCATCTTTGTTGCCCTTCTGTAGTTCACCTCTACCAGCGTGTACACAGAGGGTGACAAGTATTGGTCCCAGTTTGAGGCCGCTTCCCTTCTTTGACAAAACCATTTAGAAATGGTCTCAACAATCGCATCAACAGAGCAAGAATAGGCCACTGACGCTGTGTTTTCCACAAGCCATTAAGACACTCGGCGTTGTTGCTTGTCATGATGTTCAACCTGTTCCCATGAAAATGCGCTCTCGCCCAGTTTTCAACTCCGGCTTCTTTTAGATATTGACCAATCTTTGGAGATGCAGCTGTTATTTGAGCAAACTGATGATTAAACTCAGCTACTGTGTAAGCATGAGCAGCTTTTTTGAATATGCCGAAGAGGTCTTGCCTACCAAACTTCCTCTTGAAGTTTTGGTATATGTGATATATGTAATATCCATGCTTGGAAAAATGATAGCTATTTCTCAGACCTTTTCCAATGCTAAGATGACGATCAGACACGAAATACAACTCGGGATGATCAGGAACAACAAGCCTCAATTCACTGAAGAAAAATGACCATGTATCATCGTTCTCACTATTAACAACGGAAACAGCAAGTGGATATATTTGGCCATTTCCATCTTGTGCCTTTGCCAAAAGAAGTATCCCCTTGAACTTGGCTGTGAGGTGAGTGCCATCAACTGATATTACCTACACACGCAGAACTATTTTCTCAGATGTTGCCCTGACAAGAGAGTTATAAGCTTTGAAACTACGTTATATAGCCTGACAAATGATGCTTGTTCTGTTTGTCATATATGCAGTCATATAGTAGATTTACCTGACAAAATGACTATATTTCCTGACGTAACAACATCACGACTGAATACTGACCTTTTTCAGATGTGGCGCTGCCCTTATCCATGGACCTAAAGTCCAGAAGACGTACTTGAAGCGTTGATCAGCATCTCTGACTATTCTCGTGTATGTTCTCGGATTACATTTCTGTAACATGTGCATGTAAGAGTACATTGCCTTGTAGCTATCCTCAGCTGTACCATGTGCCATGTCCTGGGCGAAGACCCACGCTCGATTGGCTTTGTAGTAGCTTGTCCTTATCCCATGTTGTAACATGAAATCCTGAATTTCTGAAGCAAGTAGGCCTTTACGGCCATTTAAAAACCTGAGATGTAACGAAGTGAATCTATAGATGCATTCATATTGGCCTTTGATCACAAAAACTGTTCAAATGCAAGAAAAACATACTTGTGAAGTACTTTATCGCCAATCAGCCGAGAAGTTGCTCCTTTGTGATGATTGTGGTTTACTCTCATGCCACAGGTATGATCCGTAACATATTGTCGCACCATAAACAACGACGTTTTTCGATACAATGAGCCACGACACAAAAAAGTGCATTTGTCGTCAATGCACTCAACATCATAATTGGACTTATCAGACCTCTTCACACGCATCTCATAGAAGTTTTCCATTGCCAGGGAGAAGAGTGCAGCTTTGAACTCTTCCTTAGAATTGAAGAGCTGACCAACCTTCATTGTTGGATATGAGGACTTGTTTTCACTTGTTTCCTCATCTTCAACTAACATTTCCATCTCCGCTGGATAGTACCTCTTTTCAATCTCTCTAAGCATGTATTCATCAACATCAATCTCTTCTTCTTTATCCGCCTCTATTTGCTCCTCGTTCCGTGTTCCCTCAATGCCATTTATTTCTTCCCACACATCATCTAGACCAACAGTATTCACATCATCACCTGAAGCATACCCTAACCCTTCCACACCATCAACACGATCATCATCACCTGATTGATAATAGCCCTCATAGTCAAAGCCATCTTCTATTTCATCCTCCAAAGAATCTCCACTGTTGGCATAATCAGTCATTTTCTCCTTCCCTTTGTTTCTTGATGTAGCAGCTTCAATGTCCTCATCATCGCTACTCAATGATATAATGTCTTCCACTATCAGGGGACAATTTCTCTTGTCTTTCCCCCTCACTTCATCCCTTTTTAATCTCCTTAACTCTGCTTCGTTGTCAGCTTCAATAATTTCATCAATCGACCTGACATCTGTGTGAGGTGCTCTGTCTTGTTTAAAAATTGACCTGAAAAAGTCTTTATTATCTTGGCTCTGGCTCTGAGTTGGTGGTGAAGCTGTTGAAGGAAGAGTACGATGTTCAGCCCTTTTCACTTCGAATCTCTTCCTTCTTTAAAAGGTTGGTGTACAACTCAATATTCCACTCTGATGAATTTTCTCCACACTTTTTCAAGAACTTGAACGTACCAAGATCGTCGTCATCATTTATAAAGATGGGTGGAAGTTCTGGTTTATTTTCATAAGCGTATTGCACAAACAATTTTTCTTCATCAAATGGATTATTCTCAGTCCATTTGTTGCGCAGTGTAGCCAAGTCCATGTCAGGGGAAAGCAACATGGCTTTCACTGTTCTATCACCCTCATACAACCACCTTTTCCCTTGTTGTTTCCATTCTCCACCACTGACGAACGTCACATACACTAGTTTCGTACCTACAAATAAAGAAGGTTTTTGAACTTCACGTATACAAAGGGGGGAAATCGATTGTTTTTCAGGAGAGTTTACTTACCCATTCAAGCTGTATTTGCATGCGTCAGGTGTTAAATATCAGGTGGGAAATATCTCATGTGTAATAAGTGGTCAGGCTGCTTGAAGTTCTCCAGGAATATTCAGGGATATTTTCAGGGGAGCTTAGCTGGAGGGATTAAAGGTTGAAGGAGGCCAGATTTTTGGAGGGAAACTTGCCCGCTAGTTTTAATGTGTGGAAATTTAGTCACAGTTCAAGCACCTTGGTTGATGTGATGCCTCTGTCACCGGCGGCTTCAATCTCATTAAGGAGAGATTAACCCTTCTTTTATATTTTTTTGAGATAATATTAGCCAGCTTTTACCCATTTTCTATTTAAAAGAAAAGATAAATTCCACACTCAACAATAGCAATAATACCAGAAACCGTACAGAATTCTGATACTTTTGCAATACTTTTGAAAATCTTGGATTTCTGCAAGTTGCTTTAGCAAATCTGGTATATTTGCTAATGCGCCTATAATATATGATATAAACATAGTATATAACTATAGAATATAACCATAAGATATAACCAAATTGGATATAACTATAAGACATAATCATACTATATAGCTATATGATATAACCATAGTATATAACTATAGAATATAATATAGGATATAACCATAGAATATAACTATATAATATAACCATAAGATATTGTAACACCCCCGACTTACGTCAGTAGTGCCACACGCAAATGACCTCAGACGTTGCTGTCCGATGTCACCCAAGGCTTTAATCGGAACAATTAATCTTAAATAAACATAATACACAACAAAAGGTTAAATAGCAGAATACATTTTTAAATGGAACTCAACCATTTTTATTAAAAGATTTCTCCCAATACGAGAGGAGTGTTTTACAACAGAGTGAAATCACAGCGGAAAACTTATAAATTACACAACGGAAGACTTGAAGAATAAATCTATTACATGACTTAGTGGTAAGAATAAATAATAATTGACAACCTTTAAAAAAATACTAATACTTGAATCTCCAACTACAAGTCTCTTCTTCAACGGTTACTTCGGACTTCGGGGACCAACCACTGATGTGCCGTATAGGACGGATGACACCAGCCAACCATGCAAGGACTAAAACCTGGTTGGTTAGTCTAATGAAAGACTATGCAAGGGTGAAAACAGAATGATCCTAGTGATCGTAACCGTTTACTATCATTGTCCCTCGAATAACAACCGAAGGAACGATATATAACCCGGAACTTTCACGGAATGATTAAAGTTTAGACATGCACTAAAAAGGAAATGAGCCTTATGGGAAACGTATGAAGAGAAGACTCCAAAAGATTGAGTCTTAATGGAAAGTATGACAAATGTTTGAGAACGTTATAATTTCACACAAGCGTTTAAAAAGACTTGACCATTTGGGTCCACGACCAACCTCACCGCGCAATGCGAATTCAGATTTGGAAGGAGGACTTACTCTAATCGAAGTCCAGGCGGTTTCCACGTTGTACTCCTCGCCCAAGGGTATATTAATTATGTGCATAATCGCACTTATCTTATTTAATTCCAAAACAGGTTGAAAATAGTTTCGAAATTATTTTTTCGAAAATTCTCAAACCTAACAATAGGCCAAGAATTTTCAAACCTTTGTTCTGATACCATAATTGTAACACCCCCGACTTACGTCAGTAGTGCCACACGCCAGTGACCTCAGACGTTGATGTCCGATGTCACCCAAGGCTTTAATCGGAACAATTAATCTTAAATAAACATAATACACAACGAAAGGTTAAACAGCGGAATACATTTTTAAATGGAACTCAACCATTTTTATTAAAAGATTTCTCCTAATACGAGAGGAGTGTTTTACAACAGAGTGAAATCACAGCGGAAAACTTATAAATTACACAACGGAAGACTTGAAGAATAAATCTATTACATGACTTAGTGGTAAGAATAAATAATAATTGACAACCTTTAAAAAAATACTAATACTTGAATCTCCAACTACAAGTCTCTTCTTCAACGGTTACTTCGGACTTCGGGGACCAACCACTGATGTGCCGTATAGGACGGATGACACCAGCCAACCATGCAAGGAATAAAACCTGGTTGGTTAGTCTAATAAAAGACTATGCAAGGGTGAAAACAGAATGATCCTAGTGATCGTAACCGTTTACTATCATTGTCCCTCGAATAACAACCGAAGGAACGATATATAACCCGGAACTTTCACGGAATGATTAAAGTTTAGACATGCACTAAAAAGGAAATGAGCCTTATGGGAAACGTATGAAGAGAAGACTCCAAAAGATTGAGTCTTAATGGAAAGTATGACAAATGTTTGAGAACGTTATAATTTCACACAAGCGTTTAAAAAGACTTGACCATTTGGGTCCACGACCAACCTCACCGTGCAATGCGAATTCAGATTTGGAAGGAGGACTTACTCTAATCGAAGTCCGGGCGGTTTCCACGTTGTACTCCTCGCCCAAGGGTATATTAATTATGTGCATAATCGCACTTATCTTATTTAATTCCAAAACGCACATTTAGGTTATAAGCTTTTAAGATATATCATCTCATCATGAGAGATATCAGAGGGAATAAATTCTGAATGACGGAACCAGCTGTGTGCACCTACCCTGAGTAAGGGTATAGTCATGACCAGAGAGAGTATTAGGGAAAAATCCTCCTAATACCAGTTATAAAGAAACGACTAGACCTCGCAAGGTACATAACGTTACTACGAATACTCGTTCTAACTATAATGTAAAAGTTCACACATAAAATCCACACCAATACCATCATGATAATAACAGATATAATAGCGTTGTTTCTAGAAATATATATAACCTATTATAATATCACATTTTAAGTCATATTGTTTATAAAAATCTGTTCCCAAACGAAAACAACAATTCATCCCAATTTAATTAACAATTCGAAATAATTGATAATTAACGGAAACATGGAATCATAAGCAAGAGCGAACCGCCACTTGCCTTAGTCTAGACGAACGATTGAACGACGACGGGTTTCTGGGTCCGGAACGGGAACGGAAGTCGGATTACAGATTCCTACGACAACGACCCATAAGGAAACCATAGGTTAGATTCGACAATACAATGATACGAATCTAAGAAAGAACGAACGAAATCGAAAGAAAGAAAGTCCCGCCTGAGACCGAATCGTCCAAGGCCACGATCGCGATTGCCAAGGCGATCCGCGGTCGCGACGTGGATTCCACGGTCGCGGGCGTCGAGGACAATGGCGTCCGCGGGCATCGAGGACAGCGTCCGTGTCGCGGCCTGAGTGTCATTGCCGCGGTCGCGACAGTTCATGTCCGCGGTCGCGGCCATGAACTCGGCGATCACAGATCGGGAGAGAACTCACCGGCGGCGACGCGAGGGGGCTCGAGACGATAGGGCTTCCACTCATATCCTCCTTGCGCCTCCAAGGCACCACCCTATGGCCGCTGCAACCTCCGGAAAGAGCTCCGGCGACACCTCGAAGATTCCGGCGAATGAAGGAAAAATGAGAGAGAAGAGAGGAGATCTGAGTTGGGTGCCCAAAAACCCTCCAACTTGGCCTCCATTTATAGCCAAAGGAGGAGAGCAGCCCCCGCCCAACTCGACGATGGCTCATAAGATCGACGGCGATGAAGAACATGCGGCACGCATGCCTGCCTGCACATTCTGCACATTTCCGCGGTCGCGGAAATGCTTCCGCGGTCGCGGAAAATTCCAATGCCCAGCTCCTCTGGGAGCTATTTTTCCGCGGTCGTGGCAGAGGCATTTTCGTGTCTTTTTTCCCGGGGAAAGGTTTGGCATGGGTTTAAACCCCAGAAATTATATATTTGTACCCAAAAAAATAATCTAAGCCCCGAAAATACGTCGAATGTATTTTATATCACTCAGGGAAATATTACAGAGATCATACGTGATATAGAAAATCCGAACTTCGCCTAACGCATCCCGAATAATTGACGAGGGTTTGGGAAATTACCCAATTACCCTTACTAAAAAAATGAGGGGTATTACATCATTACCCCCTAAAGAAAAGTTTTGACCCCGAAACTTGGCTGGTAACAACTCGGAGATGCTACCTTATACTAAGCTAACCAAACTGTATAAGTTTAACCATACCTAACCCATATAACACTTTCTAAATTGGTTCAGGCATTTCTAAGTTAAAATTCATAAGTTGGTTCGAATTACAGTTAACGTCAGGTTAACCGTAATTTAGACTATTCACTACCTACGAGAATTCTATAACTTGCTTTCACCAGACATACCTTTTATCACCTGACCCTTCTATGATAAAATGAGGATTATTACATTACTACCCCCTTAATATAGTTTCGACCCCGAAACTAGCATTGCTAACTAATGGGACATGTTTCACCATAATCTCACTACCTGATCTTAACTTCCTTAATCATTGCATCAAGTACTTGCTCCTGGAAAATGATATGTTTCCTCAACCATACCACTATCTCGCATAGCTATGTACTATTCTTGTACTAACTCGTGACCATCCTCAAAGTCATAATTATCTTAGGATAATTGTCTCCTAAAATCATCGCACTAGTCTCGCTATACCTTAAGCATGAGATTATACATATTTCTCTTTCACCTTTATCTAAACTTCTCCTAAAGTATGTACCTTATCTTCCTTAAGTCGATATCCTTGAATAAATTTGGTTTCCGAAACCTATACCACCAAAAATCGAACTATTTACTCGATCATGATTCCACTTACAACATACTACCTACATTCCTTACTCTTGCTAGAATAGATGTGATCATTCACAAGATTACCATTGTCTCGCTCAGAGTATCCATTATAATCTCTAGTATAACATCGCTATGTTGCCCTATTCCTCAAAAAGACCTTGATGTCCTCAAATAGAAGAATACAACATTTTTCCGCTAACTTTCCTTCGATGATCAGATCCTCAAAGTACATACATAGAATTCCACTATACCTCAACTTAGTACCTCTCTTGTCATATAGACCTAACTCCTTACATACACGACTCACCTATTACATTGGTTACCTTACTCACATTTGGCCCTTGTGCCATATCTTTAACTCAAAATCTTCACTCCTGTGATCCCACAATTACTCATACCACAGCCTATGTCCGATTACCTCAACATGATTTACTAATCCTCTCCATATGATTATACTCTCGTCTTACCCAAACGTGTCATACGATCACCTTAATAAACATGGGTCACCTTTTCCTCAAGTCCACTTGATATCATCTACATACTTACTTTATGCCACACTATTGACCTTCAAAACTGTAACAACTTTTACCGGTCGAGTTTTCTATTCACCCGAAAATCCTTAGGCAATCAGTTGTCCTCGTGCGATTTATTATCCCAAATCGAGCACCCTTTTGCTTTACGGATATTTACCGTATATCCAATATTAACCTAACGTATTCCATTATTCAGTCTCTAACTTAAGCCTTTAAGGTTCTTCAATTCTATTTACTCAAAAATACCATATTGATGAACGACGCCTTGCCGTCAAAATCACTCACTTTACGTCCTAATCCTTCAATGAGTACATACAAGTAACATTGTCACTTCACTCCTTAAACGTACATACGACCATTTTCCATGCTACATCCTTTTGGTTTATCGATATCCTCCGAATATCTAGGCCCTACACCATAATCTTTCAATTCCAAGTGGGCTTTATCCCAATACAATCGTTCACAACTTAATTCTTCCAAAAGGTGTTATACCATAAGCTTTATAGACGACACACTCACTTAAAATCCAAGTATCAAACTTTGCAAATTCCCAAGGATCATAACTCTCTATTCCCTGAAAGTGCAATTCCCTGATTCAGTTCTTTGGCCCCTATTAAAACTGACCCAAAAGCTCACTTCCAACTCAAAACCTATAGTTTCCTCAAAACAAGATCGTAATAAATCAATTAGCACAATTGCGGCTAATCACGTTATTTTCCTAAACATGACATCAAATCGCCTTAACAGACATCAATCACTCTTCATCCAATCCTTATGTCATTTCTCTTAAGAAAGCCTCCTAACGAAACTTCAGATAAATCTTCCAAAATAATACTTATGGCTTCACACCCTTAGCCTTTCCGAAAGTGTAATCCTCTGGTCTACAATGAACATACTCACTTACAACTTCCATAACCAAAATCCCTTGAGATATTACTCCTATTTCCTTAAGGTATCATCCTGGTAAATAATTCATTACCAACCGTATCAGGCACTTCTATCAGAATCCTTTAATAGCTTTATACGATTAACGCTTGCTACCTTACTCCTTAGGCGCACATAGACAATTCTCTCCACTAAATCCTTTAATTTATCGGAATCATCAACATAACCTATCCTTAAACTGTAATCTTTCCATTTAAGTGGCCTCCTACTAACACAGTAACTTCACAACTTAGTCTTCTCCAAAGAATTGCACCATAAGCCTTCTAACTGACAAACTCACATAAAATCCAAATATCAAACCTTGTGACCTTACAAGTATCATAACTCCTTATTCCCTGAAAGTACAACTTACCAAATTCAATCATTTGGCCCAATTAGGTTTGGCCCATACGCCCATTTCCTGACTCAAATCCCAAAGGTTTGTTTAACTGTCTCAAACAACTTATTTCTAACTTAAGATCCTTATACTCCTCACACAATCTACTATCCCAATTAAAGCAACCCCTTTTTGCATTACGGATACTTACTATCTCTCCAAGACTTAATCACATCATTTCCTGATGGGCCTCAAAACGAAACTTCGAATAGATCTTCCAAAATAATACCTATGACTTTGTACACTCGGCTTTTCGAAAAGTTTTAACCATTGGTCCTACACTGGTCGTACCCACTTATAAATCTCATAACCATAACTCTGGACTCTAAAGTCTTACTCACGGTCGTAATAGAGGAAACGAGTTCCCTATGAACTATCCCTCTTATACATTCATTCCCTTCTCAACAATCTATCCACATCAATGCCTACAGCATGACCTCATAACTAGGCATTCTGGACTTCGTCTTAGTCCATCCCTACATACTTTTACCAGAGCAAATGTTTAGGGTACACGTATGAGATTTAGTTCTTAAATATCATAGAGCATTAACCACACACAATTGTTCCTACACCCTAAGAAATTTTGGAAAACTCAGCTTATGAGATAACGCTCGTCCGCTCAATGAAGGGAGTAATTAATGTCATACCGTTGTGACATTACTCCAAGAACAAAGAGAGATTCCTAATAATGGATCTAGTAATTCAGTAATGGAGTCGCCCCTAGTGTCAACCATGTAGGGAATGAACGCCTCTACTCTATACGTTACTCCTCATTTGTGAGTCCTGGCAGCCCTTATCCATACGTGACATAACTATTTTTTGGCACTCACGGAGTCTCGTATGAACGAACAATTTGCAATAGTAACGAATTTAGTAATTTCCGGAACAAGGAAACACTTCTTTATTGTTCGAAACATTACATAAAACAACTGATAGAACGTCGAATAGACAAATTACTAAACTATGGAGACTATCGACACGAGTCTTCGCTCCTTATTCTAAAAGCCTTACAAAATACTACCACTTGTACAAAGCTTCCCTCCCATCGGGGTGACGTATCACAAAGAGTTGCTGCTCTTGACCCGAAAATTCAATAGGCGCCTTGCCTTTATCACGAGCAACAGATTGCTCTGGAGCAGACATTTCCGCCCTTGAGTTATGCCTAAAGTCAGCTTTTGAGGCCTGATATCCTTGTGTTGGCCTTAGGCTCTTCTGCCTACAGTATGTCTTCATGTGACCTTCCTTCCCACAACTGTAACATACCCTCTTCTCCTTTTGGCAACTAAGGCTCTTGTGCCCGGCCTTACCACAGTTGTGGCATTGAATCCCGCCGCTATTCCAGCCTGAGCCCTTGGCGGAATTGGACGGAGTCGTCTTGATCCTAATACGACCAGACTCCTCGATCTTGGTGGGCGACGCCGGCCGCTTGAACGAGCGAGCCATGCGATTCTGTTGCCTACCCTTTGCCTTAATTTGTGCCTCCACACTAGCTACGACTTGAGGTATGGGGGCCGCTTGGGCTTGCGGTATCACCTGGGCTGTTAGTACTTTGACCACCAGCCCTACTATCTGCCCAATAGTCGTCGCATTTAGCATGATCGGGGCAGGAGGTGGAACTCCCCTTGTAGCTTGGGGGTCCGCTTGTCCCTGATGAACATCCTGTCGCAGGGTCGGGTCATTGCTACGTGAGCCAGATCCCGCGTCTTCCCCTTGTGGAGTAGCACTCCTCGGCTGAATTCGAGAATCGTTGTTAGGACTCTCGCTAGCTTCTTGGTTGGTGGATCGGGTGTCCATCACCTGTTGATGAACCATAACGTTAGTGTAGGACCTTTCCAACTTGTACATGACACTGAGTCAATCACGTTATGATACGATTTATAAGGGTCCAAACTAATAACTCTATATCAGTCTGATTGGCCCACCACCATTAACCGCAGAACGACCTTCATCTCTTTTCTTGAAAATGGGGACTCTAGGAGAAATGTCAACCTTTAAATGACATTAACCTAAGGAGGAACAATATTCTTAAGAATGGATCTAAGGAATGAGTAACAACTTGAATCTTGCAGAAGTTTGAAAACCACTCATTATAAAACTTCATACTTTATACTACTAACCCTTTTATATAAAAATAATTATTATAAAGTTAGTTTCTCAACCAGTGGTATGATTATCACAAACTTTTACCAAGACCGAAATCACACTTTTAAGTTACAATCATAAAGTTAATTTAATCGCTTATAACATGACATTTTATAAATCAATTATAAATAGCTTTTGAAGTTCAAGTAGCTAAATCATTATTTTAAATTCCAAGGAGTAAATAAAACTTTTAAGTCCAACATTTAAATCCTCAAAATTCTTTTTAATAGAAAACAGGTTGAAAATAGTTTCGAAATTATTTTTTCAAAAATTCTCAAACCTAACAATAGGCCAAGAATTTTCAAACCTTTGTTCTGATACCATAATTGTAACACCCCCGACTTACGTCAGTAGTGCCACACGCCAGTGACCTCAGACGTTGATGTCCGATGTCACCCAAGGCTTTAATCGGAACAATTAATCTTAAATAAACATAATACACAACGAAAGGTTAAACAGCGGAATACATTTTTAAATGGAACTCAACCATTTTTATTAAAAGATTTCTCCTAATACGAGAGGAGTGTTTTACAACAGAGTGAAATCACAGCGGAAAACTTATAAATTACACAACGGAAGACTTGAAGAATAAATCTATTACATGACTTAGTGGTAAGAATAAATAATAATTGACAACCTTTAAAAAAATACTAATACTTGAATCTCCAACTACAAGTCTCTTCTTCAACGGTTACTTCGGACTTCGGGGACCAACCACTGATGTGCCGTATAGGACGGATGACACCAGCCAACCATGCAAGGAATAAAACCTGGTTGGTTAGTCTAATGAAAGACTATGCAAGGGTGAAAACAGAATGATCCTAGTGATCGTAACCGTTTACTATCATTGTCCCTCGAATAACAACCGAAGGAACGATATATAACCCGGAACTTTCACGGAATGATTAAAGTTTAGACATGCACTAAAAAGGAAATGAGCCTTATGGGAAACGTATGAAGAGAAGACTCCAAAAGATTGAGTCTTAATGGAAAGTATGACAAATGTTTGAGAACGTTATAATTTCACACAAGCGTTTAAAAAGACTTGACCATTTGGGTCCACGACCAACCTCACCGCGCAATGCGAATTCAGATTTGGAAGGAGGACTTACTCTAATCGAAGTCCGGGCGGTTTCCACGTTGTACTCCTCGCCCAAGGGTATATTAATTATGTGCATAATCGCACTTATCTTATTTAATTCCAAAACGCACATTTAGGTTATAAGCTTTTAAGATATATCATCTCATCATGAGAGATATCAGAGGGAATAAATTCCGAATGACGGAACCAGCTGTGTGCACCTACCCTGAGTAAGGGTATAGTCATGACCAGAGAGAGTATTAGGGAAAAATCCTCCTAATACCAGTTATAAAGAAACGACTAGACCTCGCAAGGTACATAACGTTACTACGAATACTCGTTCTAACTATAATGTAAAAGTTCACACATAAAATCCACATCAATACCATCATGATAATAACAGATATAATAGCGTTGTTTCTAGAAATATATACAACCTATTATAATATCACATTTTAAGTCATATTGTTTATAAAAATCTGTTCCCAAACGAAAAAAACAATTCATCCCAATTTAATTAACAATTCGAAATAATTGATAATTAACGGAAACATGGAATCATAAGCAAGAGCGAACCGCCACTTGCCTTAGTCTAGACGAACGATTGAACGACGACGGGTTTCTGGGTCCGGAACGGGAACGGAAGTCGGATTACAGATTCCTACGACAATGACCCATAAGGAAACCATAGGTTAGATTTGACAATACAATGATACGAATCTAAGAAAGAACGAACGAAATCGAAAGAACGAAAGTCCCGCCTGAGACCGAATCGTCCAAGGCCACGATCGCGATTGCCAAGGCGATCCGCGGTCGCGGCGTGGATTCCATGGTCGCGGGCGTCGAGGACAGCGTCCGTGTCACGGCCTGAGTGTCATTGCCGCGGCCGCGACAGTTCATGTCCGCGGTCGCGGCCATGAACTCGGCGATCACAGATCGGGAGAGAACTCACCGGCGGCGACGCGAGGGGGCTCGAGACGATGGGGCTTCCACTCATATCCTCCTTGCGCCTCCAAGGCACCACCCTATGGCCGCTGCAACCTCCGGAAAGAGCTCCGGCGACACCTCGAAGATTCCGGCGAACGAAGGAAAAACGAGAGAGAAGAGAGGAGATCTGAGTTGGGTGCCCAAAAACCCTCCAACTTGGCCTCCATTTATAGCCAAAGGAGGAGAGCAGCCCC
Source organism: Rheum nobile (assembly GCA_027886185.1). Lineage (NCBI taxonomy): Eukaryota > Viridiplantae > Streptophyta > Magnoliopsida > Caryophyllales > Polygonaceae > Rheum > Rheum nobile. Next base: position 18,774,970 of record WOAB01000485.1, read on the forward strand.
CGCCCAACTCGACGGTGGCTCAGAAGATCGACGGCGATGAAGAACACGCGGCACGCATGCCTGCCTGCACATTCTGCACATTTCCGCGGTCGCGGAAATGCTTCCGCGGTCGCGGAAAATTGCAATGCCCAGCTCCTCTGGGAGCTATTTTTCCGCGGTCGTGGCAGAGGCATTTTCGTGTCTTTTTGCCCGGGGAAAGGTTTGGCATGGGTTTAAACCCCGGAAATTATATATTTGTACCCAAAAAAATAATCTAAGCCCCGAAAATACGTCGAATGTATTTTATATCACTCAGGGAAATATTACAGAGATCATACGTGATATAGAAAATCCGAACTTCGCCTAACGCATCCCGAATAATTGACGAGGGTTTGGGAAATTACCCAATTACCCTTACTAAAAAAATGAGGGGTATTACATCATTACCCCCTAAAGAAAAGTTTTGACCCCGAAACTTGGCTGGTAACAACTCGGAGATGCTACCTTATACTAAGCTAACCAAACTGTATAAGTTTAACCATACCTAACCCATATAACACTTTCTAAATTGGTTCAGGCATTTCTAAGTTAAAATTCATAAGTTGGTTCGAATTACAGTTAACGTCAGGTTAACCGTAATTTAGACTATTCACTACCTACGAGAATTCTATAACTTGCTTTCACCAGACATACCTTTTATCACCTGACCCTTCTATGATAAAATGAGGATTATTACATTACTACCCCCTTAATATAGTTTCGACCCCGAAACTAGCATTGCTAACTAATGGGACATGTTTCACCATAATCTCACTACCTGATCTTAACTTCCTTAATCATTGCATCAAGTACTTGCTCCTGGAAAATGATATGTTTCCTCAACCATACCACTATCTCGCATAGCTATGTACTATTCTTGTACTAACTCGTGACCATCCTCAAAGTCATAATTATCTTAGGATAATTGTCTCCTAAAATCATCGCACTAGTCTCACTATACCTTAAGCATGCGATTATACATATTTCTCTTTCACCTTTATCTAAACTTCTCCTAAATTATGTACCTTATCTTCCTTAAGTCGATATCCTTGAATAAATTTGGTTTCCGAAACCTATACCACCAAAAATCGAACTATTTACTCGATCATGATTCCACTTACAACATACTACCTACATTCCTTACTCTTGCTAGAATAGATGTGATCATTCACAAGATTACCATTGTCTCGCTCAGAGTATCCATTATAATCTCTAGTATAACATCGCTATGTTGCCCTATTCCTCAAAAAGACCTTGATGTCCTCAAATAGAAGAATACAACATATTTCCGCTAACTTTCCTTCGATGATCAGATCCTCAAAGTACATACATAGAATTCCACTATACCTCAACTTAGTACCTCTCTTGTCATATAGACCTAACTCCTTACATACACGACTCACCTATTACATTGGTTACCTTACTCACATTTGGCCCTTGTGCCATATCTTTAACTCAAAATCTTCACTCCTGTGATCCCACAATTACTCACACCACAGCCTATGTCTGATTACCTCAACATGATTTACTAATCCTCTCCATATGATTATACTCTCGTCTTACCCAAACGTGTCATACGATCACCTTAATAAACATGGGTCACCTTTTCCTCAAGTCCACTTGATATCATCTACATACTTACTTTATGCCACACTATTGACCTTCAAAACTGTAACAACTTTTACCGGTCGAGTTTTCTATTCACCCGAAAATCCTTAGGCAATCAGTTGTCCTCGTGCGATTTATTATCCCTAATCGAGCACCCTTTTGCTTTACGGATATTTACCGTATATCCAAGATTAACCTAACGTATTCCATTATTCAGTCTCTAACTTAAGCCTTTAAGGTTCTTCAATTCTATTTACTCAAAAATACCATATTGATGAACGACGCCTTGCCGTCAAAATCACTCACTTTACGTCCTAATCCTTCAATGAGTACATACAAGTAACATTGTCACTTCACTCCTTAAACGTACATACGACCATTTTCCATGCTACATCCTTTTGGTTTATCGATATCCTCCAAATATCTAGGCCCTATACCATAATCTTTCAATTCCAAGTGGGCTTTATCCCAATACAATCGTTCACAACTTAATTCTTCCAAAAGGTGTTATACCATAAGCTTTATAGACGACACACTCACTTAAAATCCAAGTATCAAACTTTGCAAATTCCCAAGGATCATAACTCTCTATTCCCTGAAAGTGCAATTCCCTGATTCAGTTCTTTGGCCCCTATTAAAACTGACCCAAAAGCTCACTTCCAACTCAAAACCTATAGTTTCCTCAAAACAAGATCGTAATAAATCAATTAGCACAATTGCGGCTAATCACGTTATTTTCCTAAACATGACATCAAATCGCCTTAACAGACATCAATCACTCTTCATCCAATCCTTATGTCATTTCTCTTAAGAAAGCCTCCTAACGAAACTTCAGATAAATCTTCCAAAATAATACTTATGGCTTCACACCCTTAGCCTTTCCGAAAGTGTAATCCTCTGGTCTACAATGAACATACTCACTTACAACTTCCATAACCAAAATCCCTTGAGATATTACTCCTATTTCCTTAAGGTATCATCCTGGTAAATAATTCATTACCAACCGTATCAGGCACTTCTATCAGAATCCTTTAATAGCTTTATACGATTAACGCTTGCTACCTTACTCCTTAGGCGCACATAGACAATTCTCTCCACTAAATCCTTTAATTTATCGGAATCATCAACATAACCTATCCTTAAACTGTAATCTTTCCATTTAAGTGGCCTCCTACTAACACAGTAACTTCACAACTTAGTCTTCTCCAAAGAATTGCACCATAAGCCTTCTAACTGACAAACTCACATAAAATCCAAATATCAAACCTTGTGACCTTACAAGTATCATAACTCCTTATTCCCTGAAAGTACAACTTACCAAATTCAATCATTTGGCCCAATTAGGTTTGGCCCATACGCCCATTTCCTGACTCAAATCCCAAAGGTTTGTTTAACTGTCTCAAACAACTTATTTCTAACTTAAGATCCTTATACTCCTCACACAATCTACTATCCCAATTAAAGCAACCCCTTTTTGCATTACGGATACTTACTATCTCTCCAAGACTTAATCACATCATTTCCTGATGGGCCTCAAAACGAAACTTCGAATAGATCTTCCAAAATAATACCTATGACTTTGTACACTCGGCTTTTCGAAAAGTTTTAACCATTGGTCCTACACTGGTCGTACCCACTTATAAATCTCATAACCATAACTCTGGACTCTAAAGTCTTACTCACGGTCGTAATAGAGGAAACGAGTTCCCTATGAACTATCCCTCTTATACATTCATTCCCTTCTCAACAATCTATCCACATCAATGCCTACAGCATGACCTCATAACTAGGCATTCTGGACTTCGTCTTAGTCCATCCCTACATACTTTTACCAGAGCAAATGTTTAGGGTACACGTATGAGATTTAGTTCTTAAATATCATAGAGCATTAACCACACACATTTGTTCCTACACCCTAAGAAATTTTGGAAAACTCAGCTTATGAGATAACGCTCGTCCGCTCAATGAAGGGAGTAATTAATTTCATACCGTTGTGACATTACTCCAAGAACAAAGAGAGATTCCTAATAATGGATCTAGTAATTCAGTAATGGAGTCGCCCCTGGTGTCAACCATGTAGGGAACGAACGCCTCTACTCTATACGTTACTCCTCATTTGTGAGTCCTGGCAGCCCTTATCCATACGTGACATAACTATTTTTTGGCACTCACGGAGTCTCGTATGAACGAACAATTTGCAATAGTAATGAATTTAGTAATTTCCGGAACAAGGAAACACTTCTTTATTGTTCGAAACATTACATAAAACAACTGATAGAACGTCGAATAGACAAATTACTAAACTATGGAGACTATCGACACGAGTCTTCGCTCCTTATTCTAAAAGCCTTACAAAATACTACCACTTGTACAAAGCTTCCCTCCCATCGGGGTGACGTATCACAAAGAGTTGCTGCTCTTGACCCGAAAATTCAATAGGCGCCTTGCCTTTATCACGAGCAACAGATTGCTCTGGAGCAGACATTTCCGCCCTTGAGTTATGCCTAAAGTCAGCTTTTGAGGCCTGATATCCTTGTGTTGGCCTTATGCTCTTCTGTCTACAGTATGTCTTCATGTGACCTTCCTTCCCACAACTGTAACATACCCTCTTCTCCTTTTGGCAACTAGGGCTCTTGTGCCCGGCCTTACCACAGTTGTGGCATTGAATCCCGTCGCTATTCCAGCCTGAGCCCTTGGCGGAATTGGACGGAGTCGTCTTGATCCTAATACGACCAGACTCCTCGATCTTGGTGGGCGACGCCGGCCGCTTGAACGAGCGAGCCATGCGATTCTGTTGCCTACCCTTTGCCTTAATTTGTGCCTCCACACTAGCTACGACTTGAGGTATGGGGGCCGCTTGGGCTTGCGGTATCACCTGGGCTGTTAGTACTTTGACCACCAGCCCTACTATCTGCCCAATAGTAGTCGCATTTAGCATGATCGGGGCAGGAGGTGGAACTCCCCTTGTAGCTTGGGGGTCCGCTTGTCCCTGATGAACATCCTGTCACAGGGTCGGGTCATTGCTACGTGAGCCAGATCCCGCGTCTTCCCCTTGTGGAGTAGCACTCCTCGGCTGAATTCGAGAATCGTTGTTAGGACTCTCGCTAGCTGCTTGGTTGGTGGATCGGGTGTCCATCACCTGTTGATGAACCATAACGTTAGTGTAGGACCTTTCCAACTTGTACATGACACTGAGTCAATCACGTTATGATACGATTTATAAGGGTCCAAACTAATAACTCTATATCAGTCTGATTGGCCCACCACCATTAACCGCAGAACGACCTTCATCTCTTTTCTTGAAAATGGGGACTCTAGGAGAAATGTCAACCTTTAAATGACATTAACCTAAGGAGGAACAATATTCTTAAGAATGGATCTAAGGAATGAGTAACAACTTGAATCTTGCAGAAGTTTGAAAACCACTCATTATAAAACTTCATACTTTATACTACTAACCCTTTTATATAAAAATAATTATTATAAAGTTAGTTTCTCAACCAGTGGTATGATTATCACAAACTTTTACCAAGACCAAAATCACACTTTTAAGTTACAATCATAAAGTTAATTTAATCGCTTATAACACGACATTTTATAAATCAATTATAAATAGCTTTTGAAGTTCAAATAGCTAAATCATTATTTTAAATTCCAAGGAGTAAATAAAACTTTTAAGTCCAACATTTAAATCCTCAAAATTCTTTTTAATAGAAAACAGGTTGAAAATAGTTTTGAAATTATTTTTTCGAAAATTCTCAAACCTAACAATAGGCCAAGAATTTTCAAACCTTTGTTCTGATACCATAATTTTAACACCCCCGACTTACGTCAGTAGTGCCACACGCCAGTGACCTCAGACGTTGATGTCCGATGTCACCCAAGGCTTTAATCGGAACAATTAATCTTAAATAAACATAATACACAACGAAAGGTTAAACAGCGGAATACATTTTTAAATGGAACTCAACCATTTTTATTAAAAGATTTCTCCTAATACGAGAGGAGTGTTTTACAACAGAGTGAAATCACAACGTAAAACTTATAAATTACACAGCGGAAGACATGAAGAATAAATCTATTACATGACTTAGTGGTAAGAATAAATTATAATTGAGAACCTTTAAAAAAAATACTAATACTTGAATCTCCAACTGCAAGTCTCTTCTTCAACGGTTACTTCAGACTTCGGGGACCAACCACTGATGTGCCGTATAGGACGGATGACACCAGCCAACCATGCAAGGAATAAAACCCGGTTGGTTAGTCTAATGAAAGACTATGCAAGGGTGAAAATAGAATGGTCCTAGTGATCGTAACTGTTTACTATCATTGTCCCTCGAATAACAACTGAAGGAACGATATATAACCCGGAACTTTCACGGAATGATTAAAGTTTAGACATGCACTAAAAAGGAAATGAGCCTTATGGAAAACGTATGAAGAGAAGACTCCAAAAGATTGAGTCTTACGGGAAAGTATGACAAATGTTTGGGAAAGTTATAATTTCACACAAGCGTTTAAAAAGACTTGACCATTTGGGTCCACGACCAACCTCACCGCGCAATGCGAATTCAGATTTGGAAGGAGGACTTACTCTAATCGAAGTCTGGGCGGTTTCCACGTTGTACTCCTCGCCCGAGGGTATATTAATTATGTGCATAATTGCACTTATCTTATTTAATTCCAAAACGCACATTTACGTTAAGCTTTTAATATATATCATCTCATCATGAGAGATATCAGAGAGAATAAATTCCGAATGGCGGCACCAGCTGTGTGCACCTACCCTGAGTAAGGGTATAGTCATGACCAGAGAGAGTATTAGGGAAAAATCCTCCTAATACCAGTTATAAAGAAACGACTAGACCTCGCAAGGTACATAGCGTTCCTACGAATACTCGTTCTAACTATAATGTAAAAGTTCACACATAAAATCCACACCAATACCATCATGGTAATAACAGATATAATAGCATTGTTTCTAGAAATATATACAACCTATTATAATATCACATTTTAAATCATATTGTTTATAAAAATCTATACCCAAACGAAAACAACAATTCATCCCAATTTAATTAACAATTCGAAATAATTGATAATTAACATAAATATGGAATGATAAGCAAGAGCGAACCACCACTTGCCTTAGTCTAAATGAACGATTGAACGACGACGGGTTTCTGGGTCCGGAACGGGAACGGAAGTCGGATTACAGATTCCTACGACAACGACCTATAACGAAACCCTAGGTTAGATTCGATAATAAAATGATATGAATCTAAGAAAGAACGAACGAAATCGAAAGAACGAAAGTCCCGCCCGAGACCGGATTGTCCAAGGCCACGATCGCGATTGCCAAGGCGATCTGCGGTCGCGGCGTGGATTCCGCGGTCACGGGCGTCGAGGACATGGCGTCCGCAGGCATCGAGGACAGCGTCCACGTCGCGGCCTGAGTGTCATTGCCGCGGTCGCGGCCATGAACTCGGTGACCACATATCGGGAGAGAATTCGCCGGCGGCGACGCGAAGGGGCTCGAGACGATGGGTCTTCCACTCTTATCCTCCTTGCGCCTCCAAGGCACCACCTTATGGCCTCTGTAACCTCCGGCGAGAGCTCCGGCGACACCTCGAAGATTCCGGCGAACGAAGGAAAAACGAGAGAGAAGAGAGGAGATCTGAGTTGGGTGCCCAAAAACCCTCCAACTTGGCCTCCATTTATAGCCAAAGGAGGAGAGCAGCCCCCGCCCAAATCGACGGTGGCTCAGAAGATCGACGGCGACGAAGAACACGCGGCACGCATGCCTGCCTGCACATTCTGCACATTTCTGCGGTCGTAAAAATGCTTCTGCGGTTGCGGAAAATTCCAATGCCCAGCTCCTCTGGGAGCTATTTTTCCGCGGTAGAGGAAATTCTTCCGCGGTCGCGGTAGAGGAATTTTCGCGTCTTTTTGCCCGGGGAAAGGTTTGGCATGGGTTTAAACCCCGGAAATTATATATTTGTACCCAAACAAATATTCTAAGCCCCGAAAATACGTCGAATGTATTTTATACCACTCAGGGAAATATTACAGAGATCATACGTGATACAGAAAATCGTAACTTCGCCTAACGCGTCTCGAATAATTGATGAGGGTTTGGGCAATTACCCAATTACCCTTACTAAAAAATGAGGGGTATCACATCATTACCCCCTAAAGAAAAGTTTCGACCCCGAAACTTGGCTGGTAATAACTCGGAGATGCTACCTTATACTAAGCTAACCAAACTGTATAAGTTTAACCATACCTAACCCATATAACACTTTGTAAATTGGTTCAGGCATTTCTAAGTTAAAATTCATAAGTTGGTTCGAATTACAGTTAACGTCAGGTTAACCGTAATTTAAACTATTCACTACCTACGAGAATTCTATAACTTGCTTTCACCAGACATACCTTCTATCACCTGACCCTTCTATGATAAAATGAGGATTATTACAGATATAACCAAATTGGATATAACTATAGGATATAACGATATGATATAACCAAATTGGATATAACTATAGGATATAACGATATGATATAACCAAATTGGATATAAATATAAGATATAATCATGGTATATAGCTATATGATATAACCATAGTATATAACTATAGAATATAATATAGGATATAACCATAATATATAACTATATAATATAACCATAAGATATAACCAAATTGGATATAACTATAGGATATAACGATATGATATAACCAAATTGGATATAACTATAAGATATAATCATAGTATATAGCTATATGATATAACCATACTATATAACTATAGAACTAAATATGAGATATAATCATAGTATATAACTATATAATATAACCATAAGATATAACCAAATTGGATATAACGATATGATATAACCAAATTGGATATAACTATAAGATATAATCATAGTATATAACTATATGATATAACCATAGTATGTAACTATAGAATATAAAAATAATATATAACCAAATTGGATATCATATAACCATAGGATATAACGATATGATATAACCAAATTGGATATAACTATAAGATATAATCATAGTATATAACTATATGATATAACCATAGTATATAACTATAGAATATAAATATAATATATAACCAAATTGGATCGAACTATAAGATATAACCAAATTGGATATAACCATAGGATATAACGATATAATATAACCAAATTGGATATAACTATAAGATATAATCATAGTTTATAACTATATGATATAACCATAGTATATAACTATAGAATATAATATAGAATATAACCATAGTATATAACTATATAATATAACCATACGATATAACCAAATTGGATATAACTATAGGATATAACGATATGGTATAACCAAATTAGATATAACTATAAGATATAATCATAGTATTTAACTATATGATATAACCATAGTATATAACTATAGAATATAATATAGGATATAACCATAGTATATAACTATATAATATAACCATAAGATATAACCAAATTGGATATAACTATAGGATATAACGATATGATATAACCAAATTGGATATAACTATAAGATATAATCATAGTATATAACTATATGATATAACCATAGTATATAACTATAGAATATAAATATAATATATAACCAAAATTGATATAACTATAAGATATAACCAAATTGAATATAACCATAGGATATAACGATATGATATAACCAAATTGGATATAACTATAAGGTATAATCATAGTATATAACTATATGATATAACCATAGTATATAACTATAGAATATAATATAGGATATAACCATAGTATGTAACTATATAATATAACCATAAGATATAACCAAATTGGATATAACTAAATGATATAACCAAATTGGATATAACTATAAGATATAATCATAGTATATAACTATATGATATAACCATAATATATAACTATTGAATATAATATAGGATATAACCATAGTATATATGTAGAATATAACAATAAGATATAATCATACTATATAATTATATAATATAACGATATGATATGATATAACCAAATTGGATATAACTATAAGATATAACTATAAGATATAATCATAGTATATAACTATATGATATAACCATAATATATAACTATAGAATATAATATAGGATATAACCACAGTATATAACTGTAGAATATAACCATAAGAAATAATCATAGTATATAATTATATAATATAACGATATGATATAACCAAATTGGATATAACAATAAGATATAACCATAGTATATAACTATAGGATATAACCATAGTATACAACTATAGGATATAACCATATTATATAACTATAGGATATAATCATAGTATATCCAACTATTTGGAGGAACACATACTGAAAATTAGAAATATTTTTTGGATTAAACTCTATTTTATCGTGGTTTTCTCCCTAATCTCAAATCAAGTAATCAATGTTAGACTTTGTATTCGAATGGACTCTAAACTCTCATCCTCTATCGGAACTCCCCCAAACCCTAAACCTTAAAACCTAACGATAAACCCTAAAATAACACTAGAAACCCCTTGGGTGCAACTTAGTTTCACCCAAAGGGTTGTGTGGGGATTGTTTTACGGTTCTTTAGGGTTTAGGGTCTTTATCATTATAGTACAGAGTTTAAGATTTTCAAGTTGAAGTTGGAAAAATAACTTCTAATATCTATAACTATAAGATAAAATCATAGTATATAACTATATGATATAACCATAGTATATAACTATATAATATAATATAGGATATAACCATAGTATATAACTATAAAATATAACCATAGTATATAATTATAGGATATAACGATATGATATAACCAAATTGGATATAACTATAAGATATAACCATAGTATGTAACTATAGGATATAACCAAATTGGATATAACTATAAGATATAATCATAGTATATAACTATAGGATGTAACCATAGTATATAATTATTGAATATAACCATAAGATAGAACCAAATTGGATATAACTATAAGATATAACCATAGTATATAACTATAGTATATAGTATATAACTATAGAATATAGTATATAACTATAGAATATAATATACACCGTAGTATATAACTATAGAATATAACCATATGATATAACCAAATTGGATAACTATAAGATATAATCATAGTATATAACTATAGGATATAACCATAATATATAACTATAGAATATAAATATAATATATAACCAAATTGTATTTAACTATAAGATATAACCAAATTGGATATAACCATAGTTATATGTGATTTTCTAGAATAATAATAACAAACAGTTAATATCAAACGAATTGGTGTAGAAACGCACATGAATTTTAGATGAATAAAAGTATATTGAAATCTCATGATACAAACGAATTTATAGCCATGTAACCCTGATTACTTGAAAACGTCTATTAATTTAGTCAAATGCATATAAGTATACAAATCTACTAGGTATTTGAATTTTCAAATCATATAGAATAGCAGGATATATACAATGCGTTGAGTATATAGTAAATTTATTTCAAAAATAATTTTTAAAATAAATTTGTTGATTTAAATACAAGAGTGGGAGTGGGAGCTACTATGTAGTGCCCAAGTTTTTTTTTTTTTTTTTTTAAATCTTATGTGTTGCACTAGGTGTCGTTCAGAATGTAAACCGGGTTCAAAAAAATAAATTTTAATATAATTTATATTTTTTATTTTAGTAAACCGGGTTCGCAAAAAAAATAAAAAAACCGGACTATTTGTGTGGCATTACGTGCAGCACACGATCTGAATCGGGTTTTCAAAAAACCGTCTTTTCTGTGCTGCACGACGTGCCGTCCACGCCTTGAACCGGGTTTTTGGCGAATTTTATGTGCTTCACCAGGTGCCGCTCAAATAGGAGCGTACGGTGTAATTTTCGGGAGTGCGCGGTTTTTCGCCGTGGTGCACAAATTTATCTTACAATGGTGCACAACTAATTGTATTGTGATGCATACACTATAAAATAACAAAATAGTGCTAAAAACTCAAGGTGCATGTAACCATGATACAATGGTGCACAATGTACTACTTTTAAATGCAAAAATTTGAATCACTTGGTGAACAAACTGTAGATAACATCAGAGTTTCACAAAAAAAATTAGGTGCACATAATCCTCTTACAGTGGTGCACAAATGTGCTACTTCTCAATGCACAAAATAATGATTTTCTATGCACTTTTAAAAGTGGTCAAGTGCATAATGAATATTTCGGCATAGTTTGTTTAGTTTAACTATCTTTGTTCTTGTTGTTCATTCACCCATGAATAATTTTATGACTTTATGCTTGTTTTCGTTCAAGGATATTCTATTTTCTTTTGATTTAGATCGAAAACGTTCCTGAACTGGTGTCGCGAAGATTGTTTTTCTCACATGTACCTTAGCAAGGTTTGTTTGGAGTTGAATCCATTCTTGAAAGTGTCAACGAGGTTGTAGTTTATGATTTCCGAAGTTGGTATTGTTGTTGAGTTCCTCACAAGTCGATTTTGTTTGGTATTTTTTGGAAGATTTGTTTTTTTTACGTGAAGATCTAATGCTTTTAGGGAAGGAGGAGAGGGTGAGGTGTGTGCACGCGCCCACGCCAGCCTATTTTTTTTTTCCTTTTTCAGCGCGTTTTTGTGCTCCGTTGGATTGTCTCCGCGTCGATGGCCCAGATCTGTCCGCAACTTCACATTATAGATAGGGTTCTCACCAGATCTGCAACCATTTTTATACATAAAAAATGTATTATATATTTCAATGTTAACTATTATACGTACAATTTTAAAAAATTATAATATTTTATATAATCAGTATACGTATGGTTTTGACGATATTATTTTTCAATTAATTCTTTTTTTAATACTAAACCATGCCTTCTTGTTTTCGCCAACACCTCCAATATATGGATAACAAAATCTATATTGATAAAAATGCATTCATTTATTAAAACAAATGTTTATTGAACCATCACTTATATATATATATATATATATTGTAACACCCCAGACTTGGTTTATAAGATTTAAAAGTGCTACACATGTGAACAAGAGCTCTTTATTTTCATAGTTCAAGTGACGACAAATAATTATGATGTCAAGAGTGATAGGGCATGAGTAGTACCATGATGAGTGACCTCTTAGAAAGTTTTCGTGTTGGTATGTGATGATGCTTCTAAGGACTTGGGCCTTATAGAATGGTATCAGTGGAGGTCTCCCTTTATCTTGGGCGAGGGTAAACGAGTATTCAGTGGATTTCTCCCTTCATCTTCTATTGCTACAAGTGATAACTGGATCCAAACTAATATCATGTGACTACTCCTGTTTCTTATTGCTCTACCAAGGTATGTAATTTTGTCCTTTATGTTTTCTATGTTTCCTCGTGTACATGTACTTAACATACTTGATAGTTGCTTTCATTGCAATTTCATGACTTTCAATTTTGTCTACATGTACACAATATCAATTTCTCAAGTTAATATACATTTATGATACATCATGAGTCCGTTCTTGTTGTATAATTGAAATTATAGAACTGTTTACTTGTATAGATCTTTTTCTCTAATCCTCCTTTTGGTATATTGCATGATTTTGGTTTATGATCGAATAGAAATATAGCAGTAATATATTCCGATGGAAGGAGCACATGAAAATCTACACGCAGTTTTAATGAAGACTAAACCAATGAAAACTCTTGTACGTGTATCTACATTCTTCTGTATCTATCAATAGTCTGTGTCTTCTATGCGTCATTCACAATGATGATTATAGTTTTCACAATACATAAATAGTTATATACATTAAATCTAACTTCATAAAAAAATTATAAATATGCAAGGGAAATTCCAAGTTGTTTATTATTGCAGTATGGATTCGAGTTATATGTAGAATACTTACCGACATAGTTCACTGTAGATTAAATTCATTTCTTCCTGTGGTTGGAGTCCGAGGGAGTTCTTCTTCTTCTTCATCTCCATTTGCATAATCACTTGGAGACAAAGAGATTCACCCTCCTTCATTTGTTCCACCTTTGTGCGAATGAAGACACGTACGTGGTCTGGACATCGCCTTTCTCCTTAGCCAATTGCATGTACTGATATGGAGGATTGTTCTCTAATTTTCATTTTCAAGGCTATTGGAGTGTCGATGAAGATAAAGAGGAAAAGAGGCAACACAAAAGATATAGAATGGAAAGAAAATGATGTTATTGTGCAAAGCGGAGAAGTGCCCCAAAATGTGATTTATATGCAACGAAGCGATTCACCCTCCTTGATTTGTGCGAATGAAGAGATAATTGCCCCCAAACAAAGATTGAGATCTGTTTCATTGTTGTGCTTACACACTAGGCTACCCTTCTCTGAAAATTCCGCATGACCACCTACCACTAGTCTTCGACCGGAGAGGTTTATTGCACAAAAAGGCCAGGACGCGGGCTCCCGAAGAGGGAAGCCCAACGAATGTCAGATGCAAAGCCGTCTAAACTATCTATTGTATAATAGAATTTTCAATTTTTACTATTCTTGTATTTTCATTTCAGTTTTTACATTTATAAGTATATATGCTATTATCATTATTAAATTGTCATCCTTGAAATTATCAAATGCATTTTTTATTTCATTTCTTGAACTGATTTTTTAATTCCACGAATTTCAAATAATTGATAGTTATAATAGTCATTTTCTTATGCTTCATTCATAAAGCTTAATTTCAATTATATTAGAGTTCTTAAATAATTCAAATTTAAGAACCTTTGAAGACATTAACAATTCCAAGCGCATTGAAAATCTATAAATATTTCACTTGGGCTAATCACCTTTGTATGGAAAATTTGTAGTGGGAAGTCATCTCGAAGTATGGGATTAAACATAGACTGTTGGATTGAATTGTCATTGAAATTTTGTTAGTGAAACTATTTATCGAGTCATAGCAAATAAAATGCCTAGAGGTAAATCATGCAACAATTATAATCTCGGATGCGTTGAAATTAAATGCTTCACCCATGCTATCACCTCTATATGGAGAATTTGTAGTGAGAAAGATAACGGAAGGACTGAAGTTAAAGAAGAAAAATAATTACAAATTATCACAAAAAGGGAAACAAAAAATAGAGAAACTAAGAAAGGCAATTATAGACTTGGAGTTTTATAGAATGTGCGTGTAATGGGGTTCACATCAATAAATTTGTCTTCCATCATCACTACATTCATTGTACCACCAATTTCTTCGTGCATCGCTTCTTCCACTTATGTGTTCTACGTATCATCTCTTTTTGGTTCCTTCTCGACATTATAACACGAGTATTGGTAATTACTTAATTATAATACAAATTAATCATCTGATATACATTCGCATTGGTTCATTACTTTCGGTAAAGCGTATTTGTGTACGTGACATTGGTATTGGTGTCGTATTTGACTCATAAGTCAATTTGGCATTTTTAAGTCAATTCGACTATTCAAGGGAAATCATAATATTATCGGTTATGGATTATACTTATTAATTATAGAACCTTTTAAGAGTCGCGAAAAGAACATCAAAATCTATGCAACTCAAAATTTTCCTTGTGTAAAATTTGTCATTATACTAAATCAAAACAAAATCTTAAAATATATACATATTCTTTTTTTGGTCGAATCGGGGTGTATTTGTGAAACAACAGAACCAAAATCCTAAAATGTCCCCACATTTCTCCATACTGAAGACCCACTATGAAAAACTAAAAGCAGAACCTTTGATATTTATACTCTCATCAGATGTTATCTTACAAATTTTTCATAGGCTTTCCATTCAGCACTTGCTCTGATGCAAAGTGGTCTAATCTAGATGGAATTTCCTTATTTCTGATGCACTTTTTGAATCCAACAACAATATTACTAATTTCAATCTTCCTCAATGCATTGTTCCCTACATGTTCTTTAAATTCCGAGTATGGCTAGTTCTCAAATGACATCAAGTAAAAAGTATCAAATATTAACTGTCGAGATCGAAACATCAGGCAATTATCTTGTAGGACAACATGTCAACCGTTTTAAATACCATTGCATGAACACCGTGGGTTCTTGTAATAGTTTGGTTGCTCCGTATTGTGATAAAGTGACTTTCTTCCTTTTCAATCCGTGTACCGGGAGGGAAAGACGTGTTCGTGTGGATATGAAAAGGGATGATCAAACACAACAAGAGATCTAATCTTTCATATAATTCTGGGAGCGGCAAATACCAAGCAGTTCTTTCTCTTAGAAGATGCGACAAGGCTTTTGCTTAAAACGCAACCAACTTCACCGTTGTACTGAATTTTAATGACGACACCTCGAAACTAAAGATTGGAAGCCACAGTTTGCCCGACATGACCCATTATTACAACAAAGTGAGCTTTTAGCATTGTTGTCAATGGTAGTCCATACTGAATTTACGGCCTACCAAATATCAAGAATCATTTATATTCTTTGATTTTCAATAAGAGGACTTTAAAACCATTGTCCTTCCAGATCAGTATCAATGACGACATCTTGATTCCGTTTGCTTCGTCTGTTTTTCCCTTCTTTTTGTTCCTTTTTGTTTCATTACATTTTATATTTTTGTTGCGCATTTTGTTTCTAATCGTTACTTACTTACATATTATCTAACCCCTAGCCTTAGGTCTTATGACATCCTTAGGAACTGGATCTTTGATCCATATGACCCCTACATATCCAATTCTTATGATAATCACATATGATTTGTATTATGTTCAAATGCTGGCTACTTTTTAAAGTACACATATTTGCACTAGTTCTCCTCTTTTTGAATCGTTTAGTTCGACGAATTTTTAATAATTACCTCAACTATAAATTCCCAAGTGAGCCCCAAAAAACTTAATCAACATATATCTTTGTTATTTTTACAATATAATATTGAATGAAAATTGGTTATTGGAATCCTCAAGGGGTCAAATGACCCCAATTCTGAACTGAAATAGGCTTTTTACAACGAAATAATCATTTTTGACATGATTTTCTTAGTAGAAACCAAGTCTAAATCGCCAATATAAATAATTAATATCTATTGAAGGTTAGAAATAGTATTAATACACCCTCACCTTACTCAAATTTACAATAGCATCAATGTCCATCACCACCCTTTTACTATTTCTGACCACTGTTTGCTTATGCTATATCTAGGCACCTCTAACAACTTTCGAAAATTCCCTTTTAGATTCAAAAATGCGTGGACTACAAACCTTAACTAACCCTCTCTAGTTAACAAGGTTTGGAATTTTCAAAGAAAAGGCTCCTTTATGATTAAACTTGTTATGAAACAAAAATTACTAAAATCGTATTCCAAGTCTTGGGCTAAATATAAAGTCAATAATAATTTCGAACAAGTAAATTCAACTGAAACAAAACTCCTAAAATTACAAACTTTGTATCTTCAACCATACTACACGTGTTGAAAATTACTACAATTGTTTTTTACTACTATCTGAAACCATACGACACGTGTTTGAGAGTCTATCATGCATAGGTCGGTTGATTACTTGGGTCAATTGAAAATTTAATGTTCCACATTTTATGTCTGGTCTATGTACAATGTGTACGAACATAAATACGAAAGTTAAAACAATACATATACGTAAATTAAAATAATACAATTTTTTAATCACATACATCACTTTGTAAATTACATTTTTCTAGCGTGCAAATGAACATATCTCTTAGATATTTAAAGAATGCTAACAGCAATCCAAAAAAAGAATCGGCATTGTTTGTTGTTCTGCTTCATAATGTTGTGTGTTAGAATTCTATAAATAATTGTATTTTGTTTAGTTTTGAACACATTATATTATTCAATGATCTCATTGAAGACCAATACCATACTTGTGATTATATTATAAATAAATACCTCAACATACTATTTTTTAATAATAATTTATAGAATCGGGAAATTTAATTGTATCTACCAAAAGAGCATATGTAACTTCATGTATGTGATAAAAACATTCTTAGAATCAAGTTCTTTACATGTTTAGAAACATGATATCAGTAACAAATTCCGATGTACATTTGAATAATTTAGGCAGTCAAATACACGTATACAATGCGATGTGCCAAGTGGTGATAGGGACCATGTGTTTCTTTCAAATATCAAACTATAACATTTGTCCAATTTTCTATTGAAATTCATGTTACATATGGATATGATCACAATCATGTGATTTTCTTTTGTACTTGTATTCGGGTATGAAATTTGCAAGCAAAACTTAAAATATAACCTTAGGTCCAATATGACGACGAGAGATTTTAAGGTACATTATGTTCACTTGAAAAATACAGAAAATTAATGATTTGAATGTACATATAGTATGAACGTTATCTGTAAGCATATAACGGTAATTAAAGTGGATTAGAATCATCAACCTTGTGGTTTCCAGTACAAAATTCAACCGCTCAATTGGTTGTATTAACAATTTTTTTTGCTATAAATAAAGGCCATCTTGTCTGGTAAATTTCTATCCCATCATGCTCTATAACTTCCACGTTTAAAATTGGTGGTGCACTTCTTATTTCTCCACATCTACAACCAATGTCGAGTGAAGAAGAATTTAACCCAATAACACCATTCTACCAAAATGTATGGATTCTCCTTCAAAATACGAGAAACTTTGAGGAACATGATAGAGGTAACATTTTTGTTTGATCTATTTTCAATCCAAAAATAATCTAGGTCCTTAGTTTTCGTCTGATCATTTCTTAACACGATTACTTTTCGGCGTATAGATTTTTGTCGTTTAGCGCATAGGCTCCACACGTTACGTGTGGAGCCTTACCACACGTTACGTGTGGAGCCTTACCACACGTTACGTGTGGAGCCTTACCACACGTTACGTGTGGTTGTACCTCACACGTAACGTGTGGAGCCATACCACACGTTACGTGTGGGTATACACCACCCGTAACGTGTGGTGTTTTAGTATATTAAATTGTTTAGTTATAGTATACTTTAAGGTATTTGTGTATGTCATATTATTGTATATTTTTAGTATTTATTTGTGGTTCAATGTTGAATTATTGATTATTTTATATATTGTTTATTTTTAGGGTTTATTTGTTTATCTAAAATTAATAAAAAAAACACCCCAAAATAATCAACCTAGAAGACAGAATAGAATTGTTCATTACGTTGGATGACTACAACCACATTTATCTCAAAATAAAGTAAATAATACATGTTTTTCACCTTCTTCATAAACTTAGAAACCCTAACACAAAATAAATGACATCGTCTAGTTGCGTTTGAAGAAATTAGGATAGTCTCTGGTAAAAGTTCGCTTCCTATCATATCTCTGCTTTGATAAAATTGCTTGCTCCCTACAAAGGTTGATAGTACGTAAACAATATTACACAAAAGATACGACATCAAGGCAGTATACGATGTACATCATTATATAGTTTGAGGTTATACCTACGCATCTTATCCACACACTACTACAAAAAACGCTTTTTAGCCCGGGCGTTTTCCATTATATAGCCCGGATATAGCTAAAAAGGGTCCGGGCTAATGGTTGGTGTGATAATAGACCAAATAGCCCGGACCCATTGTCACACGCTCGGGCTATAATCTTCACATAATTTCCCGGTTGAACTTCACTTAATAGCCCGGATGTGTTTAATACATGTCCGGGCTAAAAAGTCCAAAATTTTCAAGTTGAACTTCACTTAATAGCCCGGATGTGTATAATACATGTCCGGGCTAAAAAGTCCAAAATTTTGAAGTTGAACTTCACTTAATAACCCGGGCTTGTACAATACATGTCCGGGCTAAAAAGTCCAAATTTTCCAATTTAATTTTTTTTCCTGTCCGGGCTGTATGTTTTTCATATCCGGGATAAAAGGTTTGTCCTAATAGGCACATATAGCTCGGACTTATAATGTCCGGGCTATATAGTATTAAATTATTTTCCCGCAAATATTTAATAAATATTGCCTATTTGAATACGTACCCTATATTTTGCTGCATTGTACCAATATTTAACTCACACTAGAGAATAGAAACATTTATAATTGATAGCCAGATAGTATATATAGATCCAAAACACTTGAGTTACAATATCATTCTTCATATAATTTAGCAAAGGACTCCCAAAAGAAGTTCACAACTTAACCCATACTGAAAGAAAATAACTGATATATTCTACGCCTTCTAGCAATACCACTTGTGATTCTTCATCTCTGTTGACAACTTTCCATTCGACAAACACGCCTGCATGACAATCCTTTACGCAATCAGCTAATATATATCAACTTCCTACAATGCTTTGCAGAAATTAAAGAACAGAAATATATATATCAAACAAAAAGTAGAATGACTTATTAGGTGTTATTAATAAATTCAAACTACAAGCAATAGGTAAATAGAACTTCATACCTACATAAGACTTAGGAAATAATCAAACCACTCCCGTCGAATTTCATCAACATCTTCATTTGTGTAGGAAGATCGGTCATCATACCACTATAAATATATACAACATGATATTTAGTTAGAGTAAACCTTATTTATCAAAGACAAACAATTACAGATTAAAAAAGCCTTACATTGATGGGAATTACAGAACAATTTTTTTGGTAAAGTATAAGATATTTCATAAACTTCAAAACACAATCAATCGCATTCTTCTGACGAGGACACTGTAAGTCATACACAAATAATTGTATAAGATTGGAAAATGTATCGAAAGAATGATGTATTCATACATGTAACACTTTAATTAGGAAATTCTAACTCAACTACAAACAAGTTTAGAAAATCAGTAAATTTACCTTAACTTTATGCCACAAAGTTTCTTTTCGTGGTGTTTTCCTACCCAACTTGGCATATTTCAATTTATAGCTCCTGTTTACAACAGACGCAATTACTTCTATAAGGAATAATGCAAGAATCATACTCGACATATCAAACAAATACTTACAATGTAACCAATGACTCCGCATCCTTCTCAATTTTTCCAAGTTGTGAATCAACCCAATAAGCATGACCCAGTTGAGGATTCATCAATATCAACACCCAATGATACCTAAAAATATATGATCATTTAATTTAACTGACAAAAGTTATAAAAAAATATAAGGGCTGGTTACCTAAAATGGTAGGGTGCCACAAATATCTTATTCTTAACATCTCCTTCCATAGACTTTGCAATGTAAGTAGCCCTTTGTTCAATGCTTTGAGCCAATGGAGAAATTTGAGTAGGACAAAGAAATTTGATCATGTCATTGACACCTTTGCAATGATTGTCAAATAAATATCTACAAGAAATATGAACATGTTTATACATTTGAAACAATCGACAAAAACATAATGAAAAACAAGATAATATTGCTACTAACCTGATATATAATAACATATGAGTAATTCCAACCTCTTTCCTATCAAGCCATCTTTGAATCTCCTCCTTCCCAATTTCAATCCCCGGATGGTCATAATGAAAAACTTCATCATGAAGTTTGATTTTCCGCAGCGCATTTCCACTAAAATCATCTAATATCCATTCATATTTTTCCAATGAACTCGGTTCTGATTCAGCTTCACCCGGCCCAATGACAGATTCATAAGTAAGTGACTTTCCCTTGCTCTTTTCTTTCATTATTATATTCTTTTCACGTTGTTCCAGATCCTTGTTAATTTAACAAAGAAAAAGAAAACTTCAGGAAATATATGAAAAATTAAGAAATGAGAATGCATTTATGTAAAAGATTTTGCACTTACCTCAATGGGAATCACAAGTGATTCAGGCCAAGCAATAAATTGTCCTATGGCCTCACTGACTGTACCAGCCTCTTCAGTAGGGCGAGGTACTACGACATCCCCTTTGTTTGCCTATCTTCTATATTATCTTGAAACCCTAATTTCCCTTTCTACGTTCTACGTTATGAAGAACTAAATCCCCGGCAACGGCGCCAAATTTGATAACAGGAATTTGTCGTTCTAATTCCTACTATGCAAAATATCCAAACAAACCTTAAACCGTAGTCCTAGGTAAGTACAGGTCGAATCCACAGGGAGGCGAATTCTATCTAAATATGCAATTCGTATGTCAATCAAAGTAACCAAAGGGGGGTTTTGTGAGTTTTAGTAATCTAAGCATGCAAAAGTAAACAACTAGATGTGATGGATTCAGTAATGGGGAAAAGCACTTAGTCAAACAACATCCACTATTCGTATGACAAGTTGATCATAGATATTCATTCAAAATCTCATGCAATGGTGATTCCAATTCCTTTTCAGATATAACTAATAGCACAACCAGATACTATTAGCACTAACTAATTAAACAACCCTGAAACTATCAAGATTCAGTTTAACATCAGCCTTACAGATAGGAATATAGTTGGATACAATTCTAGCATAAAACAACCAACTTTTATCCTAGAATGTAAATCAACTATATTCCTATCCGTAAGGCTGCTGTTAAACTGAATCTTGATAGTTGCAGGGTTGTTTAATTAGTTAGTGCTAATAGTATCTGGTTGTGCTATTAGTTATATCTGAAAAGGAATTGGAATCACCATTGCATGAGATTTTGAATGAATATCTATGATCAACTTGTCATACGAATAGTGGATGTTGTTTGACTAAGTGCTTTTCCTCATTACTGAATCCATCACATCTAGTTGTTTACTTTTGCATGCTTAGATTACTAAAACTCACAAAACCCCCCTTTGGTTACTTTGATTGACATACGAATTGCATATTTAGATAGAATTCGCCTCCTTGTGGATTCAACCTGTACTTACCTAGGACTACGGTTTAAGGTTTGTTTGGATATTTTGCATAGTAGGAATTAGAACGACAAATTCCTGTTATCAAATTGGCGCCGTTGCCGGGGAGGCAATAATCTATTTTGTGTGCGATTTGTGTGTCAACTATTGTGTGGACCTATCTTACGGTCCACACCCGTGCTATTGATTTTTGTTTTTCCTTTTTGATTTTGTTACAGAGATGGATAGATTTCCCCACTTCCATCAGGAACTGCAATATGACCCATACTCATACGCATACACTCCAGGGTGGAGAGATCACCCTAATTCGAGTTATGGGCACAATCCAAGTCCCTCCATGTCATTGGAGGACATGTTTCGATCTTTCAAACAGAACACGATCCAACTTGAACAACAAATAAAGTCCAATATCCAGATCATTGAGAGGCAGACGGCGCAAATGGTGCAAGCATTGAGCAGGATGGAGTCCATGACGTCGGCAGAACCACTATCTCACCCAGTGGTGCACCAGGAAGAGAATGTCTTCTCGTTGACCCTACAAAGTACTGAGCAGCTGCATGTCGCCCCCTTAGCTGAAAGGGAGGAACAAATTTGTGAGACGGGTGCAGAATACAGCGAGATATCTGCAGAAGAGAACCCAAGACCGCGGGAGGTATACCTCGACCTCGGTTCACCCACTGAGGAGATGGGTATTCCAGACGATATTTTGGACCGCGTTGTGCTTTCTGAAGAAGAGTATTTTATGGGACTGGAGGAATTCAGCGACCAAGAGGAGGAGAGTCGCGATCGCGAAAACGATCATGCGACGCTCGTTCCTCTCGAAAATGCCCCGGCAGCCCCCGACCCTCTCGAGGCTGCCTATGATGAGTATGTGCGTCTAAACTCCTCCCCGCTCATTGCGCTGCACCCCGTCACGCCCCTCCCTGAGGCAGTACAAGATACTCGAAGGCTGAAGAACGACAAAGAGCTATATGAAACCTTCAGTATCTGCGAGGCAACCATTCCCTTGATCGAACTGGCAAATTGCATCCCTCGCTACACAGAGTTTTTAAGGGCATTGGGCAATATAAAGAAGAAACCAAAGGGGAAGCACAAGAAGGAGGCCTTAATTCAGGTGGCGAATTTTTACATGCTGGATGCGGGGCAGAACAAACATGCAGGCCTTGAGATGCTGAGTAGACCGTTTCTGAAGATGTCAAGTGCATTCATAGATATGAACAGCGGTCCAACCATTATGAAGTACACAAGCATGGGGAAAGGCTCAACATGGAGCACACAAAGCGGCATCCCCCTGACATAGACCTCAGGAGTTCAAGTGATAGGAGCAACCCGAGTTGAAGAGGTTGAGCACTATGTCGAGCCAAGGACAGTAAACAAGGCGCTGCTCGGGAGGCAACCCGAGATTTGGTAGTTTATTTTCTTTCCCTTAGTCTTTATTCAGTTGTTTTCCTTTTAGTTTTTTCTTTCTGTGTCGAACTAACCTGCAGGAAGCGCGAAAAAACGAAAATGGTGTTCACGGCGCCCGCTGCGAAGTTCACGGCGCCCGCCGTAAATGCCCCGCCAAGCAAGTTGGCTACGACCTAAAAACCGCGACCGCCGCAGTTTCTCAGGTAAAAAAAAAATTAAAAATTTTTTTAAAAAAAAAAATTTTAAAAAAAATTCGAAAAAAATGGGCCCCGAAAAAACCTTAAACGGGGAGCAAAAGACGAAAATAAGATACCCCGAAAAGACCTTAAACGGGGAGAAAAAATCCCAAAAAAAAAATTCAAAAAAATCACAAAAAAAAAATTTACCCAGCTGTCCAGATTCTCCACGGAGAGGTGCGCATCATGTTGCTAACGGAAGATTACATTCACCCTACTTTTACTTGGCAACGATGATGGTCCTACAGTCGACAGCTGGAGAGGAGGTACACCAGGGCCCAACCACGATGACATCTGGGCCCATTTTTGAAGACCATGCAACCCTGTTCCCTTGATTGACCACTACTCCCCACAGTGGTTCCTTTTGGTTGCATGGTACAAGTTGATGGAGTTGAAGGCCGTGCCGCCCTGAGTTCCTGTATAACTACTGCACTTCACAGTGGTTTCCTATGGTTGCACGGTATATGAAGGTTATAGCGTTGACGCTCAACACGTGGATATGCGCTTTTATGACTACACCGCCAGCAACAAGGAAGTGTCCCAGCCAGCTCGGCAACGTTGTGAGTTATTTTTTGCTTTTCCCTGTGCTTTATTCTTTTGTCTTTCATTACATTGAGGACAATGCAATGTTTAAGCATGGGGTGGAGTTTTATACTTGCTACGCTGCTGAGGAGAAAAATGAAAAGAGCCAAAAATTTGAAAAAAGGTTATCATTGAAATCCTGGGATAGGTCGAAAACCCGAAAGGGCGGCCTAGGTAATAAGTAGGTGGCTTGGACCAGCATTAGGCTGGGGTAATATGAGGTCAAGAGTGACGTGAGCTTATGTGAGCACATCTATTGAAAAATAAAATGAGTGGCTTGGTGAAAACCCGAAAGGGCGCCTTGGCAAAATGAGCGAAAAGAAGAAGAGTGATTTTAGGATTTCTCATTGTTCTTGGCGAGGCGTCATAAGAAGAGGAGTCAAAGAAGGATTGTCGGGTAGGTCACTCTGGGAGACATAAGGAGCAATAGATGGAGGCTAGGATTAGAGGTTACTCTCACTATTGGATGTCCGGGTTTAGCTTGGGGGAAGTACTATGCTTGCCCCTTAAGCTTGTTGAGTTGTGGATGTGTTGTGAATGAGAGTGGTACCAGGAGCTTGGCATGGGTTAGGTGACTCTTAGTTGGAGGATATGCTTCCTGAGACCTTGGATGCTATATTGGGGGAGTAGACTCTTTATTAGTTTACTCGAGGACGAGCAAAGGTCTAAGCATGGGGTGGTTTGATAAGCACTACTTTGTAGGGTTTAAGTAAGAGTCATTAGATGTTTTATTGGTGCCATTCGGGTAGATCTAGACACATTCATGTGCATGGCGTGTGGGGGCGAAGTTTATTGATTAACAAGCCACGTGATTATGCTTTTAAATGCTGGGCCAAGTTGGAAGAAAGGCCATGGAAGCTCGTCCCAAAAAAGGAGAAGTTCAGCCCACATGAAGAATTGTACCCACGTGAAATGAAGAATCGATGCGCACGTCAAATTAAAGCTGGTGAATTGAAGCAAATTGGAGGTGATGTCATCCACGACATCAGCGTGAAATTGAAGCAAATTGGAGGTGGGCCGTGTTGCTGCTGGTTGAAGTTGGGCCGAAAAAGTGGGCCATCACGTGATGCCGAGCAGCTGCTGAGCGAAGATGCTTTGCCGAGAATTGCGAGAGAATTACGGGATTAATTCCCAATCTCGTTTGTTATTATTATTATTATTTTATTAATTCGTTTTAGGTTAATTTAGATTTTATTTCCTTTAGTATTTTAGGGTAGAGAAAAAGGCTTGTTTGCCAATCTTGAATCATCTTTTCTTTGAACCCTAATTTCTCTTTACGTATTTGCTATGAAGAACTAAGTCCCCTTGGCTTAGTTAGACGCTGAAGCTTTCGTTTGGATTAAGTTGTGAGATTCTTATTCTTAATCTATTGCATGGTTTTTATCTTTCTCTTGCTTAAGTTGCTTATGATTGATATTGATAATCTCTATTTGGACGCATCTAGGGTTTGTTGTTATTGATCTATTGCTAGATTTAGATTGTTACTGGTTGAGCATATTTATTTCAGAGTAGCAACTGCATCGTACTAGTAACTGGTTGTGCTAGTCTTATGCAAAAGAGAATTGATTTACATTCTAGGATAAAAGCTGATTGTTTTATGCTAGAATTATATCCAACTATATTCCTATCCATAAAGCTGCTGTTAAACTGAATCTTGATAGTTTCAGGGTTGTTTAATTAGTTAGTGCTAATAGTATCTGGTTGTGCTATTAGTTATATCTGAAAAGGAATTGGAATCACCATTGCATGAGATTTTGAATGAGTATCTATGATCAACTTGTCATACGAATAGTGGATGTTGTTTGACTAAGTGCTTTTCCCATCACTGATTTCAAAACTCTTTCGCTTGTTTACTTTTGCATGCTTAGTTACTTAAAACAAACAAAACCCCCATTTGGTTACTTTGGTTTGACGCATAACTTGCATATTAAGATAGATCCGTCTCCCTGTGGATTTGACCCGTACTTACCTAGAACTACGGTTTAAGGTTTGTTTGGATATTTTGCATAGCAGTTTTTACACGACAAAAACCTATTATCAATATACATCATAAGTCAATATCTATAAGTGTTATTTGAATAGATAGTATTCAAGTACTTACATATTCAGCCTCGACGCCAGCATAACCCTTACGCGATGCCTTGTAAGTATAATCACTTTGTTTCGAGAGCTCTTTAAACTTCTCACTCTTTTTCTGTTGTAAATTTGAAGTTGTTAGTGTATAAAGTTATTACCAAGACTTAATCCCAAAGAGCATTCTTACCTTAAACTCTGCAGATTGTCTTATTTGAATAAATTTTGTCCATTGATCTTGAGTGATGTATGAGTCATACATGGCTGGAGGTTCTGTGCAAAGTTCACCTGTACTACTAGGAAGACAATTGTCCACTGGAAGAATTTCTGTAAGTAGCTTAAGTAATGCTGAAAAACTCTTATCAGACCACCCATTACCGACTTTCAAATTATACAACTTCAGCACAACTGTAATTTTTGAGAACTTGGAGCAAGCAACATATAAGGGCTTTTTTGCATCATTCACAAAATTCTCAAACATATCAGGACGGTCAATAAGAATCTGCTCAACATCACATATCATATCATCTATTCGATCATCTTCACAAATGTCAAAGTTCTGAAATTCTTGAGGGTTAGTGTAGGATCGTGATTGTTAGATTAATAATCAGGGAACTGAGAACACAGTTTACAGTTCTCTTCGCAGCGGAAATAAACAATCAACTAAATGAACAAGTTCCTTATAGTGGAAACCTTAGATTGCCAACTAGCAATCTAGGATAAAAACCACTACCTTTCTTTGAAAGGCTTTCAAAGTCTACTTCTTGATTTCTTATCTCTTTTGGTTACAGCTTATCCTAGGAACGAACACACAGTTCCTTTGCCTTACACACAGTTAGACAATCCTAGATAACTTAACACAATCAATAATCAATCCAAGAAACAGACTTTTCGCACCTAGAAACTATCACTTACAGTCACAAGAACTTAGCACTCAGCTCTTCTTCCTTGACTGGTTCCTCTTGATCTCGGTTTGCTTTGATGATCTTGTTTGAAGCTTCACACTTTGATGTTTGCTATGAAGTGTGTTTCTATTGTGAATGCTTGAAGATAACCCTTGGGTTAGTCTTCCTTTTATAGAGGATTCTTCGCAGCTCGATCCTCTCTTGGTTCCCACGGATTGAGCTTGCCCTAGGATTGGTGGTTCTCCTTGATCCACGTTGTTCTTGGCATGTGCAAACAACCTAGGCAGCTCAGAGTCTCTCTTGGTATGTCAACTACCTCAGACGAGCCTTGTGGTGTCGTTGTCAAAACGCTTTCGTCCGAGGTTGAGTAAGTTGGCCGCTTGGGAACCGTCTGCTGGACAGCGACGTCTTCATGTGATGTCGCTTTCATCGTCTCTGTCCGAGGTAGAGGTTCTCTAGGCATCTTGTTCTTTAGCTCTTGGACCTTGGCAGACTTTTGGAAGCTTCGGACAAGTCATTTTCGACACCTTTTGTCCGAGGTTGTGTGTTCCCAGATTTCTCGGGAATTGCAATGTCGCAAGCTCCATTTCTGGGCACACCTGGGTTCCTCTGGATTCCTTCAGCTGTCTTGTTCCTTTGGTTCCCTTGTTCTGTTTGGCTTTCCTGCCTTCGGTATATTCCTGTGGTTCCTTAAAACACATCTTTGAGATAAAACATTAGTATCATAATATTTGTCATCTTCAAAAGTAGAGAAACTGAGGAAAGGAACTCTCAGGGGAACCGGAGTTCCAGAGTTCCGTTTCCTAACAGTTAGAACTAGCGGACTGAATTGGTGTTTTCTCCCCATGCCACATCCATACTTTATAGTCAATGTTAATGCCATCACAAATAAGATGCTCTCTAATAACACTAACCTTGTATCTCCTTGAAAAATCACAATCGTTACACGGACAAATAATTTTAGCAGGATCAGCCCCATGATCAAGAGCAAATTTAATAAACAACTCAACCCCTTCAACATATTGAACTGAATTACGACTTGCTCTCATCCATGACTTATCCACCATTCTCTATAAGTTGAAAAAGATTAACAAAGTTTTAAGTTTTAAGTTATCTCCAAATACTAATCAGAACAAAGCAATTCTACTCTAGTGACTATTTCACTCCAACAAACGCATCAGCAAACGCATCAACAAAATCAGTAAAATCTGTGTGGCCATTGCTTTGCACAAAATCCCTAAATTGCCAAATCGACATTAGCACAAGTAAAAAATCACAAGATTACATAGAGAGAAATACCTCGGCACGAGTGTGGAGCATACGGCGAACAAAACCCCAAATTGCTAGAAGAATAGTTTCGTATGAACCCTAAACAAGAAAAAATGAAATTAGTGAGGATGAACAAACAAACTAAGCAAAATTGAGAGTTGTACAACAATATCAAAATTTTACAAAAATTTAGGCCTGAAATCCCCAAAATTTTACAACCCAGAAATTTACGGATTAAAATACCCAAAATTTCCCTGTTCACTATCATCTTCACGAATTTCACGAACTCACACACTAAAATTTCCCAGAATTTCACGAACTCACACACTAAAATACCCAAAATTTTACGGATTCTGCAAGGCCATTTCACCTCTCCCTGTTCACTATCATCTTCACGAACTCACTTAATTTAACAACCCACTCGAAAATCTCACGCAGGAAAACAGGGAGAGGAAAAGAAAAGCTTACGGATTCTGCAAGTTGGTGGCGGCGTCGAAATAGAGAGCGGCGAAGTGGTGGCGGCGTTAATGTTTGTGGCGGCGTCGCATATCACAGGCGGGGACAACAATGGCAGCCACCCCCGATCGATTTTAGGGTTTGGCCTAAAGTGCGCGCACTGGGAAGGAGGCTCTGTGAAGGAGACTCTGTGAAGTCGACGGAAGGAAGGAGACGGAAGGAGGAGATGTGTAGTCCGGGAAGGAGGCTCGATCTGTGAAGTCGGAAATGTCCAAGGAAGGAGACGGGATGTGTAATCTGAAAGAAATGAAGAAGGAAGGAGACGCGCGCGATAGCTAGGGTTGTGTTAAGTCGGGGACCGGGCTGAACAGGCTTTTACCACAAAATAGCCCGGATGTATTTTAACCGGCTTATTTTAATGTGGGTTAATATAGAACACGACAAAATAGCCCGGATATTCCCAAATAAAACACGCCCGGGCTATTAAATTTTGACTCCTTTAAATAAAATATGTTTTTAGCCCGGGCTTCCCTACAACAGTCCGGGCTAATATGTTATATTTCTTAAATAGCTCGACTTCTTCTGATGTATCAGGACTTGATATATTTAGGATCCGGGCTAAATAATCACGGGCTAAAAAGCGTTTTTTATAGTAGTGACATCTTGTAAAAGTTTTTGATTTTTCTTAACAAGATCTTGATTCTCCTTAACAAGATCTTGTTTTCCCGTAATTATTGTCGAATAATCGCGTGTGCCCTGTCCTCGTATATAGGATCAATCCACTTCCTGTAAAAACACCCCAGTCTTGGGCATCCCCAATACCTTCTTCCGTAGTTCCACTGCAAATCCCAAGTACGGACAATGGCTTTCAAATTACACGCGCATAGTGGGTTTGTTGATGATTCGGATGAAGATGTCATTATTTGTTGTAGTGCTTGGTTTCCTACAAATATCATGAATCCATTAATATAAAAAATTGGGGATAATAAATCAAAAGAAACTTGAAGAAGAAGCTTACCCACAATTGAATCTTCAAGCGTCGCTTGTGTTGGACTTGTTGTAGAGAACAAACAACCCTAATGCCTCTTATATAGTGAAAAGCAATGTGTTTGACAGCTAATATACAGCTGTATATAACTGTAGTATATAATGACCTCCACCACTAGCATTAATGAACTCAACCACTAGCATTAATAACTTCTCAACAATCATTTACCACCCTAAACCCTAATTAAAAGTTCCTCTCCTCAATCTCACAAACAAGGTAACTAAAATACCCGATTCACCCTTATTAATTAAAGATAAATAGTTAACCATAACCTTAACCCTAAACCCTAATCCCTAAACCTAAACCACATTACCCTAAACCCTACCCTAATACCATATCCCTAAACCCCAAACCCTAACCCTACCCCAAACCCTAACAAAAAGCCTCATACGCCTAAACCTTGAACCACACGTAACGTGTGGAATCAGCTCAAACGTTACGTGTCATGCTATCCCACACGTAACGTGTGGATGGGGCTCACACGTAACGTGTGGTTCAGTCTGTGGCAAAACGCATTGAATTAACCGTCTTGTCCCCACCTAACTGTAATAATGACCAGTCTTCTTCCCCGGCTAACGATCCATTTCGAGCCTAAACCCTCATTTGAAACACTCACAAATTCTTGTTTTGCACTCTCAATTTTTGTAAAAAAAATGGACAATCCGAACAACAACGAGTATTGGAGCAACAGTGGGGAAGATATTCCACTTTCGAATGAGGTAATTTCTATTATGTAACCCTAAAGTTCTCTTTTGTTGTTGTTTTGAACTTGTTTAAAGTTTTTAGCTTGATGGTTAGGGTTTTGAAAGGTATGATATTTGTTATTTAGGGTTTAACCAAGCTAGACATGATATATAGCTCTCCCACACGTAACGTGTGGGAGAGTTCCACACGTAACGTGTGGGAGAGTTCCACACGTAACGTGTGAAACGCTCCCAAACGTTACGTGTGGAATCACCACCAGAAACCGGTTGTAGGTTCATTCTGTAAAATGGCACGGTTTGTCACTAATTGTACCATTTTACAGAATCTGCTCTCTCAAAGAAAATTTTGAATTTAGGTTTATAATTTGTGCACTACTTGATGAGATGATTTCATGTGTATGTAGACGAACTATTATTTATACGAAGGGTTAAACAATATCTCCCTCAATGACTGGAGCACCCCACAGAAGACATTTGCGGTTTAGGAAATGCCTCAAAAGCTGCAGGATTGGAACACGCCTCAACCAACTATTGAGATACCATCCTTCTCACTTGGGATATCGTTTCCTCCAGAAGCATCTTCATCTCATGCTACCCCACAGTTTTGCTTTCCATCCCTACACACACAGCCTCAGTTTAGTGTACCACCGGAGGAGGATGTTTACGTCTCTGCTGATTACTCAAGGTTCTTTACAACTGATCAAACCTGGGAGTCTAGAGAAGAAGCATTTTTGTGGGCGCGGGAGATGGCTAAGTGTAAACACTTCTGCATCAAAAAGTGGAGGAATAAACCTTCCACCCCTTCGACCCTTGGGGGGACTTAGCCATCTCGCCAACTGATGCTTCGTTTGGCTTCCCCCTCATAGGCAGGTATGTCGTTCCCACAATAAGTGGATACGATTAATATAAAGTTTGTATACGAAATTAAACAAGATATAATTATTCAATTTCTTACATGGTGCTGAGGGTTACGGTCCTCTTGAGGGATGATGAATGGATGTGTATGCTGGAGGTACCACTGCATGTAATCATCGCTACACTGGTGGGGTTGAAGGACTGGAGGACCCATTGCTTGTAGGCTAATGGAATGTTCATTGCGGGCATCCCATGCATGTAAGGATCTATCGTATTCCACCGTGTAGATGCTAATCTTCGTGCCCCTCCATGCCTTAATTGGAACAATCGGTTGTCTTGGACACTGTTGTGCACGCCCAAACTGCCTAGCTGCTCGATCTGGCATGTAAGGCAATCCCAAAAAATTCTTCAAAATTATACAAAAAATCAAAAACAATCCCAAAAGCTCCTACAAAACATAGATCTACCATCATAAACATCTCCACAACATAGATCTACAATATGGATCTACAATCCCTAACCAAACACTTCAAATTTAACAAAACAAAATAAAAAAATAATTTCTACTAACTAACCTTTCAAAGATCTTGAACGTAACGCACGGAGTCGGTTGATTCGTCACGAGCAGATGCAAGAGACGCGTAACGAGTGAAAGGGTTTAGGGTATTGAGGCTGCGGAGTTCGAATGAATGGAGGATGAAGCAAGATCTGACTTTTAAAGCCAGATCTCCTCCACACGTAACGTGTGGCGTAAACCCACACGTAACGCGTGGATGCGCTTCACACGTAACGTGTGGAGGTTCGTCACATGTTACGTGTGGGGCTTGAACGGGTCACTTCCCGTGCGTAACGTGGGAAGCTTCTTCCCACGTTACGCGCGAGCCTATGCGCCAAACGGCAAAAATGCCTATGCGCCGAATAGTAGAGACCTTTCTTAATTATAAAACTTTTTTAGTTCCAGTAGGACGCAAAATGAATGTAGCTTTGAGCAGCTGTTTGATCTACGCTATAGTACTAGGAGATTTGCAAATTACAAAGATTACGGAACATCAAGAGAAATTGTTTGTCAGAGTTGATGAACTGATTCAAGCTAACCCTCGGTCTTGTAAAGAAATTATGACGATTAGGATGAATATGGAAGAGGTATAACTTTTGTATTGACTTCAATTAATTAATTATTATCCCCATTTTTAATATCACATTTGCAAGTACCCTTTATTTTTCTAGACTGTAAACAAATTACCACAAATCTAAATTTACTTGAAGATAACCACTTTCGGGTTTTTGCGCAAAACCACTCGTTATATGACCCATTTTGCATTTGTTATATCAATAATTATTCTAAACCACTCATTAAAAGGCTTCTGTTAACAAAAAGCCACCCAAGAGATTCATTCGTCACTTTTGCCATTAATTTGTGTGAAAAGATCCATATACCCCTCGTTCTTTTTTAAAATTATGAATAATACCATGTCTTTTTTACGTTTTTTTATTTTCAAAAATGTTTTTTTTTGAAAAAAAATTATTTCTGAAAAAGAATTCCCAGGATATTTTTTTACACAAATTATTTTTTTCCGGAATTTTTTCCCTAAAAAATAATACCATTAACTTTAGCATTTTAACCATGCACAATAACGTACTAACTCATGCACTTTATATATTTATATATGCACTTAATTTATTTTTATTGTTATTTTTTATTTCAAAAAATATATTTTCGTCAAAAAATAATATTTTTTCGAATTTGTTTTTTAAACATTAATACCATGCACTTTAGAATTTAGCCATGCACTTTAACAAACTAACTCATTCACTTCATGCGTAAAAAAAATTCATACCATGTACTTTAGCATTTTAATCATGCATTGTAACATACTAACTCGTGCACTATATATAAAAAATTTGAAAAAAATAAAGGTTTTCGTAAAAAAAAAATTGTTGGGTATTGACTGATAGATAGTAGACGGTTTTTCCCATGTTCGGTATTATTTACCGTATTTTTTTTTTCTTTTCCTCTATTGTGTCTTGCGTGCAATCTCTGTGTTGGCCGACGTTTTAACTTATTTATATATAGCCTTTGTTTATTTACATGTATGTGTTCTCCTATGTAGTGTTGCATATCTTTTTTGTCCCGCATCAGTATTGGAAAATAATATAAATCAAACTAAATGTTCTAAAACTTCAAGTAAAAACAACCAGAGAATAACAGGTACAAAGTACATTGACATTCTTTTTTTTTATTTATTTTTTGATAAAGTAAGAATTAGACCGGAAACCACAGAAAGATCGGTTTCTCAGTCTATAGCATCCTTGCGGATGAGAACTACAAGTTCTAAATTATCTCTAAAATCTTCTGAAAGACTTCGCTGGGCCAGCTTCGCAATGTGGTCAGCAACAACGTTAGTATCTCGGAAGATGTGGAAAATCTGCACTGAAGAAAACAGTTGTAAAACACAAAGGATATCAGAAATTAAGATTTCGATATCCCAAGGACAGTGCCAGATTTTGTTCCGAACGTTAACAATTGTAAGGTTATCACATTCAATTTGGATGTTGTTAAAACCTAATTCGTGCGTTTTAAGCAAAGCATTCTTGAACACAATTGTTTCTGTTTTTTAATGGGGTAGATAAAAAATTGCTCTGCATGTAATCATCGCTACACTGGTGGGGTTGAAGGACTGGAGGACCCATGGCTTGTAGGCTAATGGAATGTTCATTGCGGGCATCCCATGCATGTAAGGATCTATCGTATTCCACCGTATAGCTGCTAATCTTTGTGCCCCTCCATGCCTTAATTCGAACAATCGGTTGTCTTGGACACTGTTTTGCACGCCCAAACTGCCTAGCTGCTCGATCTGGCATGTAAGGCAATCCCAAAAAATTCTTCAAAATTATACAAAAAATCAAAAACAATCCCAAAAGCTCCTACAAAACATAGATCTACCATCCTAAACATCTCCACAACATAGATCTACAATATGGATCTACAATCCCTAACCAAACACTTCAAATTTAACAAAACAAAATAAAAAAACAATTTCTACTAACTAACCTTTCAAAGATCTTGAACGTAACGCGCAGAGTCGGTTGATTCGTCACGAGCAGATGCAAGGGACGCGTAACGAGTGAAAGGGTTTAGGGTATTGAGGCTACGGAGTTCGAATGAATGGAGGATGAAGCAAGATCTGGCTTTTACAGCCAGATCTCCTCCACACGTAACGTGTGGCGTAAACCCACACGTAACGCGTGGATGCGCTTCACACGTAACGTGTGGAGGTTCGTCACACGTTACGTGTGGGGCTTGAACGGGTCACTTCCCGTGCATAATGTGGGAAGCCTCTTCCCACGTTACGCACGAGCCTATGCGCCAAACGGCAAAAATGCCTATGCGCCGAATAGTAGAGACCTTTCTTAATTATAAAACTTTTTTAGTTCCAAGAGGACGCAAAATGAATGTAGCTTTGAGCAGCTGTTTGATCTACGCTATAGTACTAGGAGATTTGCAAATTACAAAGATTACGGAACATCAAGAGAAATTGTTTGTCAGAGTTGATGAACTGATTCAAGCTAACCCTCGGTCTTGTACGGAAATTATGACGATTAGGATGAATATGGAAGAGGTATAACTTTTGTATTGACTTCAATTAATTAATTATTATCCCTATTTTTAATATCACATTTGCAAGTACCCTTTATTTTTCTAGACTGTAAACAAATTACCACAAATCTAAATTTACTTGAAGATAACCACTTTCGGGTTTTTGCGCAAAACCACTCGTTATATGACCCATTTTGCATTTGTTATATCGATAATTATTCTAAACCACTCATTAAAAGGCTTCTGTTAACAAAAAGCCACCCAAGAGATTCATTCGTCACTTTTGCCATTAATTTGTGTGAAAAGATCCATATACCCTTCGTTCTTTTTTAAAATTATGAATAATACCATGTTTTTTTACGTTTTATTATTTTCAAAAATGTTTTTTTTAAAAAAAAAATTATTTCTGAAAAAGAATTCCCAGGATATTTTTTTACACAAATTATTTTTTTCCGGAATTTTTTCCCTAAAAAATAATACCATTAACTTTAGCATTTTAACCATGCACAATAACGTACTAACTCATGCACTTTATATATTTATATATGCACTTAATTTATTTTTATTACTATTTTTTATTTCAAAAAATATATTTTCCTCAAAAAATAATATTTTTTCGAATTTGTTTTTTAAACATTAATACCATGCACTTTAGAATTTAGCCATGCACTTTAACAAACTAACTCATTCACTTCATGCGTAAAAAAAATTCATACCCGGCACTTTAGCATTTTAATCATGCATTGTAACATACTAACTCGTGCACTATATATAAAAAATTCGAAAAAAATAAAGGTTTTCGTAAAAAAAAAATTGTTGGGTATTGAGTGATAGATAGTAGACGGTTTTTCCCATGTTCGGTATTCTTTACCGTATTTTTTTTTTCTTTTCCTCTATTGTGTCTTGCGTGCAATCTCTGTGTTGGCCGACGTTTTAACTTATTTATATATAGCCTTTGTTTATTTACATATATGTGTTCTCCTATGTAGTGTTGCATATCTTTTTTGTCCCGCATCAGTAATGGAAAATAATATAAATCAAACTAAATGTTCTAAAACTTCAAGTAAAAACAACCAGAGAATAACAGGTACAAAGTACATTGACATTCTTTTTTTTCTTTTTTTTTGATAAAGTAAGAATTAGACCGGAAACCACAGAAAGATCGGTTTCTCAGTCTATAGCATCCTTGCGGATGAGAACTACAAGTTCTAAATTATCTCTAAAATCTTCTGAAAGACTTCGCTGGGCCAGCTTCGCAATGTGGTCAGCAACAACGTTAGTATCTCGGAAGATGTGGAAAATCTGCACTGAAGAAAACAGTTGTAAAACACAAAGGATATCAGAAATTAAGATTTCGATATCCCAAGGACAGTGCCAGATTTTGTTCAGAACGTTAACAATTGTAAGGTTATCACATTCAATTTGGATGTTGTTAAAACCTAATTCGTGCGTTTTAAGCAAAGCATTCTTGAACGCAATTGTTTCTGTTTTTTAATGCGGTAGATAAAATGTTGCTCTGCATGTAATCATCGCTACACTGGTGGGGTTGAAGGACTGGAGGACCCATGGCTTGTAGGCTAATGGAATGTTCATTGCGGGCATCCCATGCATGTAAGGATCTATCGTATTCCACCGTGTAGCTGCTAATCTTTGTGCCCCTCCATGCCTTAATTGAAATAATCGGTTGTCTTGGACACTGTTTTGCACGCCCAAACTGCCTAGCTGCTCGATCTGGCATGTAAGGCAATCCCAAAAACTTCTTCAAAATTATACAAAAAATCAAAAACAATCCCAAAAGCTCCTACAAAACATAGATCTACCATCCTAAACATCTCCACAACATAGATCTACAATATGGATCTACAATCCCTAACCAAACACTTCAAATTTAACAAAACAAAATAAAAAAACAATTTCTACTAACTAACCTTTCAAAGATCTTGAACGTAACGCGCGGAGTCAGTTGATTCGTCACGAGCAGATGCAAGGGACGCGTAACGAGTGAAAGGGTTTAGGGTATTGAGGCTGCGGAGTTCGAATGAATGGAGGATGAAGCAAGATCTGGCTTTTACAGCCAGATCTCCTCCACACGTAACGTGTGGCGTAAACCCACACGTAACGCGTGGATGCGCTTCACACGTAGCGTGTGGAGGTTCGTCACACGTTACGTGTGGGGCTTGAACGGGTCACTTCCCGTGCATAACGTGGGAAGCCTCTTCCCACGTTACGCGCGAGCCTATGCGCCAAACGGCAAAAATGCATATGCGCCGAATAGTAGAGACCTTTCTTAATTATAAAACTTTTTTAGTTCCAGTAGGACGCAAAATGACTGTAGCTTTGAGCAGCTATTTGATCTACGCTATAGTACTAGGAGATTTGCAAATTACAAAGATTACGAAACATCAAGAGAAATTGTTTGTCAGAGTTGATGAACTGATTCAAGCTAACCCTCGGTCTTGTAAAGAAATTATGACGATTAGGATGAATATGGAAGAGGTATAACTTTTGTATTGACTTCAATTAATTAATTATTATCCTCATTTTTAATATCACATGTGCAAGTACCCTTTATTTTTCTAGACTGTAAACAAATTACCACAAATCTAAAATTACTTGAAGATAACCACTTTCGGGTTTTTGCGCAAAACCACTCGTTATATGGCCCATTTTGCATTTGTTATATCGATAATTATTCTAAACCACTCATTAAAAGGCTTCTGTTAACAAAAAGCCACTCAAGAGATTCATTCGTCACTTTTGCCATTAATTTGTGTGAAAAGATCCATATACCCCTCGTTTTTTTTTTAAATTATGAATAATACCATGTCTTTTTTACATTTTTTTATTTTCAAAAATGTTTTTTTTTTTAAAAAAAATATTTCTGAAAAAAGAATTCCCAGGATATTTTTTTACACAAATTATTTTTTTCCGAAATTTTTTCCCTAAAAAATAATACCATTAACTTTAGCATTTTAACCATGCACAATAATGTACTAACTCATGCACTTTATATATTTATATATGCACTTAATTTATTTTTATTGTTATTTTTTATTTCAAAAAATATATTTTCCTCAAAAAATAATATTTTTTCGAATTTGTTTTTTAAACATTAATACCATGCACTTTAGAATTTAGCCATGCACTTTAACAAACTAACTCATTCACTTCATGCGTAAAAAAAATTAATACCATGCATTGTAACATACTAACTCGTGCACTATATATAAAAAATTCAAAAAAAATAAAGGTTTTCGGAAAAAATAAAAAATTGTTGGGTATTGACTGATAGATAGTAGACGGTTTGTTCAGAACGTTAACAATTGTAAGGTTATCACATTCAATTTGGATGTTGTTAAAACCTAATTCGTGCGTTTTAAGCAAAGCATTCTTGAACGCAATTGTTTCTGTTTTTTAATGGGGTAGATAAAATGTTGCTCTGCATGTAATCATCGCTACACTGGTGGGGTTGAAGGACTGGAGGACCCATGGCTTGTAGGCTAATGGAATGTTCATTGCGGGCATCCCATACATGTAAGGATCTATCGTATTCCACCGTGTAGCTGCTAATCTTTGTGCCCCTCCATGCCTTAATTGGAACAATCGGTTGTCTTGGACACTGTTGTGCACGCCCAAACTGCCTAGCTGCTCGATCTGGCATGTAAGGCAATCCCAAAAAATTCTTCGAAATTATACAAAAAATCAAAAACAATCCCAAAAGCTCCTACAAAACATAGATCTACCATCCTAAACATCTCCACAACATAGATCTACAATATGGATCTACAATCCCTAACCAAACACTTCAAATTTAACAAAACAAAATAAAAAAACAATTTCTACTAACTAACCTTTCAAAGATCTTGAACGTAACACGCGGAGTCGGTTGATTCATCACGAGCAGATGCAAGAGACGCGTAACGAGTGAAAGGGTTTAGGGTATTGAGGCTGCGGAGTTCGAATGAATGGAGGATGAAGCAAGATCTGGCTTTTACAGCCAGATCTGATTCAAGCTAACCCTCGGTCTTGTAAAGAAATTATGACGATTAGGATGAATATGGAAGAGGTATAACTTTTGGATTGACTTCAATTAATTAATTATTATCCCCATTTTTAATATCACATTTCCATGCACAATAATGTACTAACTCATGCACTTTATATATTTATATATGCACTTAATTTATTTTTATTGTTATTTTTTATTTCAAAAAATATATTTTCCTGAAAAAATAATATTTTTTCGAATTTGTTTTTTAAACATTAATACCATGCACTTTAGAATTTAGCCATGCACTTTAACAAACTAACTCATTCACTTCATGCGTAAAAAAAATTCATACCATGCACTTTAGCATTTTAATCATGCATTGTAACATACTAACTCGTGCACTATATATAAAAAATTCGAAAAAAATAAAGGTTTTCGTAAAAAAAAAAAATTGTTGGGTATTGACTGATAGATAGTATACGGTTTTTCCCATGTTTGGTATTCTTTACCGTATTTTTTTTTCTTTTCCTCTATTGTGTCTTGCGTGCAATCTCTGTGTTGGCCGACGTTTTAACTGATTTATATATAGCCTTTGTTTATTTACATATATGTGTTCTCCTATGTAGTGTTGCATATCTTTTTTGTCCCGCATCAGTAATGGAAAATAATATAAATCAAACTAAATGTTCTAAAACTTCAAGTAAAAACAACCAGAGAATAACAGGTACAAAGTATATTGACATTTTTTATCTTTTTTTTTTGATAAAGTAAGAATTAGACCGGAAACCACAGAAAGATCGGTTTCTCAGTCTATAGCATCCTTGCGGATGAGAACTACAAGTTCTAAATTATCTCTAAAATCTTCTGAAAGACTTCGTTGGGCCAGCTTCGCAATGTGGTCAACAACAACGTTAGTATCTCGGAAGATGTGGAAAATCTGCACTGAAGAAAACAGTTGTAAAACACAAAGGATATCAGAAATTAAGATTTCGATATCCCAAGGACAGTGCCAGATTTTGTTTAGAACGTTAACAATTGTAAGGTTATCACATTCAATTTGGATGTTGTTAAAACCTAATTCGTGCGTTTTAAGCAAAGCATTCTTGAACGCAATTGTTTCTGTTTTTTAATGGGGTAGATAAAATGTTGCTCTGCATGTAATCATCGCTACACTGGTGGGGTTGAAGGACTGGAGGACCCATGGCTTGTAGGCTAATGGAATGGTCATTGCGGGCATCCCATACATGTAAGGATCTATCGTATTCCACCGTGTAGCTGCTAATCTTTGTGCCCCTCCATGCCTTAATTGGAACAATCGGTTGTCTTGGACACTATTGTGCACGCCCAAACTGCCTAGCTGCTCGATATGGCATGTAAGGCAATCCCAAAAAATTCTTCAAAATTATACAAAAAATCAAAAACAATCCCAAAAGCTCCTACAAAACATAGATCTACCATCCTAAACATCTCCACACCATAGATCTACAATATGGATCTACAATCCCTAACCAAACACTTCAAATTTAACAAAACAAAATAAAAAAATAATTTCTACTAACTAACCTTTCAAAGATCTTGAACGTAACGCGCGGAGTCAGTTGATTCGTCACGAGCAGATGCAAGGGACGCGTAACGAGTGAAAGGGTTTAGGGTATTGAGGCTGCGGAGTTCGAATGAATGGAGGATGAAGCAAGATCTGGCTTTTACAGCCAGATCTCCTCCACACGTAACGTGTGGCGTAAACCCACACGTAACGCGTGGATGCGCTTCACACGTAACGTGTGGAGGTTCGTCAAACGTTACGTGTGGGGATTGAACGGGTCACTTCCCGTGCATTACGTGGGAAGCCTCTTCCCACGTTACGCGCGAGCCTATGCGCCAAACGGCAAAAATGCCTATGCGCCGAATAGTAGAGACCTTTCTTAATTATAAAACTTTTTTAGTTCCAGTAGGACGCAAAATGAATGTAGCTTTGAGCAGCTGTTTGATCTACGCTATAGTACTAGGAGATTTGCAAATTACAAAGATTACGGAACATCAAGAGAAATTGTTTGTCAGAGTTGATGAACTGATTCAAGCTAACCCTCGGTCTTGTAAAGAAATTATGACGATTAGGATGAATATGGAAGAGGTATAACATTTTTGTATTGACTTCAATTAATTAATTATTATCCCCATGTTTAATATCACATTTGCAAGTACCCTTTATTTTTCTAGACTGTAAACAAATTACCACAAATCTAAAATTACTTGAAGATAACCACTTTCGGGTTTTTGCGCAAAACCACTCGTTATATGGCCCATTTTGCATTTGTTATATCGATAATTATTCTAAACCACTCATTAAAAGGCTTCTGTTAACAAAAATCCACTCAAGAGATTCATTCGTCACTTTTGCCATTAATTTGTGTGAAAAGATCCATATACCCCTCGTTCTTTTTTAAAATTATGAATAATACCATGTCTTTTTTACGTTTTTTTATTTTCAAAAATGTTTTTTTTTTAAAAAAAATATTTCTGAAAAAGAATTCCCAGGATATTTTTTTACACAAATTATTTTTTTCCGGAATTTTTTCCCTAAAAAATAATACCATTAACTTTAGCATTTTAACCATGCACAATAACGTACTAACTCATGCACTTTATATATTTATATATGCACTTAATTTATTTTTATTGTTATTTTTTATTTCAAAAAAAATATTTTCCTCAAAAAATAATATTTTTTCGAATTTGTTTTTTAAACATTAATACCATGCACTTTAGAATTTAGCCATGCACTTTAACAAACTAACTCATTCACTTCATGCGTAAAAAAAATTAATACCATGTACTTTAGCATTTTAATCATGCATTGTAACATACTAACTCGTGCACTATATATAAAAAATTCAAAAAAAATAAAGGTTTTCGGAAAAAAAAAATTGTTGGGTATTGACTGATAGATAGTAGACGGTTTGTTCGGAACGTTAACAATTGTAAGGTTATCACATTCAATTTGGATGTTGTTAAAACCTAATTCGTGCGTTTTAAGCAAAGCATTCTTGAACGCAATTGTTTCTGTTTTTTAATGGGGTAGATAAAATGTTGCTCTGCATGTAATCATCGCTACACTGGTGGGGTTGAAGGACTGGAGGACCCATGGCTTGTAGGCTAATGGAATGTTCATTGCGGGCATCCCATACATGTAAGGATCTATCGTATTCCACCGTGTAGCTGCTAATCTTTGTGCCCCTCCATGCCTTAATTGGGACAATCGGTTGTCTTGGACACTGTTGTGCACGCCCAAACTGCCTAGCTGCTCGATCTGGCATGTAAGGGAATCCCAAAAAAATCTTCAAAATTATACAAAAAATCAAAAACAATCCCAAAAGCTCCTACAAAACATAGATCTACCATCCTAAACATCTCCACAACATAGATCTACAATATGGATCTACAATCCCTAACCAAACACTTCAAATTTAACAAAACAAAATAAAAAAACAATTTCTACTAACTAACCTTTCAAAGATCTTGAACGTAACGCGCGGAGTTGGTTGATTCGTCACGAGAAGATGCAAGAGACGCGTAAAGAGTGAAAGGGTTTAGGGTATTGAGGTTGCGGAGTTCGAATGAATGGAGGATGAAGCAAGATTTGGCTTTTACAGCCAGATCTCCTCCACACGTAACGTGTGGCGTAAACCCACACGTAACGTGTGGATGCGCTTCACACATAACGTGTGGAGGTTCGTCACACGTTACGTGTGGGGCTTGAACGGGTCACTTCCCGTGCGTAACGTGGGAAGCCTCTTCCCACGTTACGCGCGAGCCTATGCGCCAAACGGCAAAAATGCCTATGCGCCGAATAGTAGAGACCTTTCTTAATTATAAAACTTTTTTAGTTCCAGTAGGACGCAAAATGAATGTAGCTTTGAGCAGCTGTTTGATCTACGCTATAGTACTAGGAGATTTGCAAATTATAAAGATTACGGAACATCAAGAGAAATTGTTTGTCAGAGTTGATGAACTGATTCAAGCTAACCCTCGGTCTTGTAAAGAAATTATGACGATTAGGATGAATATGGAAGAGGTATAACTTTTGGATTGACTTCAATTAATTAATTATTATCCCCATTTTTTATATCACATTTCCAAGTACCCTTTATTTTTCTAGACTGTAAACAAATTACCACAAATCTAAAATTACTTGAAGATAACCACTTTCGGGTTTTTGCGCAAAACCACTTGTTATATGGCCCATTTTGCATTTGTTATATTGATAATTATTCTAAACCACTCATTAAAAGGCTTCTGTTAACAAAAAGCCATCCAAGAGATTCATTCGTCACTTTTGCCATTAATTTGTGTGAAAAGATCCATATACCCCTCGTTCTTTTTTAAAATTATGAATAATACCATGTCTTTTTTATGTTTTTTTATTTTCAAAAATGTTTTTTATTAAAAAAAAATTATTTCTGAAAAAGAATTCCCAGGATATTTTTTTACACAAATTATTTTTTTCCGAAATTT
This sequence comes from Rheum nobile, assembly GCA_027886185.1. Taxonomy (NCBI): domain Eukaryota; kingdom Viridiplantae; phylum Streptophyta; class Magnoliopsida; order Caryophyllales; family Polygonaceae; genus Rheum; species Rheum nobile. The sequence goes on from WOAB01000485.1 coordinate 18,818,992, forward strand.
TTTCCCTAAAAAATTATACCATTAACTTTAGCATTTTAACCATGCACAATAATGTACTAACTCATGCACTTTATATATTTATATATGCACTTAATTTATTTTTATTGTTATTTTTTATTTCAAAAAATATATTTTCCTGAAAAAATAATATTTTTTCGAATTTGTTTTTTAAACATTAATACCATGCACTTTAGAATTTAGCCATGCACTTTAACAAACTAACTCATTCACTTCATGCGTAAAAAAAATTCATACCATGCACTTTAGCATTTTAATCATGCATTGTAACATACTAACTCGTGCACTATATATAAAAAATTCGAAAAAAATAAAGGTTTTCGTAAAAAAAAAAATTGTTGGGTATTGACTGATAGATAGTAGACGGTTTTTCCCATGTTCGGTATTGTTTACCGTATTTTTTTTTCTTTTCCTCTATTGTGTCTTGCGTGCAATCTCTGTGTTGGCCGACGTTTTAACTGATTTATATATAGCCTTTGTTTATTTACATATATGTGTTCTCCTATGTAGTGTTGCATATCTTTTTTATTCCGCATCAGTAATGGAAAATAATATAAATCAAACTAAATGTTCTAAAACTTCAAGTAAAAACAACCAGAGAATAACAGGTACAAAGTATATTGACATTTTTTATCTTTTTTTTTGATAAAGTAAGAATTAGACCGGAAACCACAGAAAGATCGGTTTCTCAGTCTATAGCATCCTTGCGGATGAGAACTACAAGTTCTAAATTATCTCTAAAATCTTCTGAAAGACTTCGTTGGGCCAGCTTCGCAATGTGGTCAGCAACAACGTTAGTATCTCGGAAGATGTGGAAAATCTGCACTGAAGAAAACAGTTGTAAAACACAAAGGATATCAGAAATTAAGATTTCGATATCCCAAGGACAGTGCCAGATTTTGTTCAGAACGTTAACAATTGTAAGGTTATCACATTCAATTTGGATGTTGTTAAAACCTAATTCGTGCGTTTTAAGCAAAGCATTCTTGAACGCAATTGTTTCTGTTTTTTAATGGGGTAGATAAAATGTTGCTCTGCATGTAATCATCGCTACACTGGTGGGGTTGAAGGACTGGAGGACCCATGGCTTGTAGGCTAATAGAATGTTCATTGCGGGCATCCCATACATGTAAGGATCTATCGTATTCCACCGTGTAGCTGCTATACTTTGTGCCCCTCCATGCCTTAATTGGAACAATCGGTTGTCTTGGACACTATTGTGCACGTCCAAACTGCCTAGCTGCTCGATCTGGCATGTAAGGCAATCCCAAAAAATTCTTCAAAATTATACAAAAAATCAAAAACAATCCCAAAAGCTCCTACAAAACATAGATCTACCATCCTAAACATCTCCATAACATAGATCTACAATATGGATCTACAATCCCTAACCAAACACTTCAAATTTAACAAAACAAAATAAAAAAACAATTTCTACTAACTAACCTTTCAAAGATCTTGAACGTAACGCGCGGAGTCAATTGATTCGTCACGAGCAGATGCAAGGGACACGTAACGAGTGAAAGGGTTTAGGGTATTGAGGCTGCGGAATTCGAATGAATGGAGGATGAAGCAAGATCTGGCTTTTACAGCCAGATCTCCTCCACACGTAACGTGTGGCGTAAACCCACACGTAACGCGTGGATGCGCTTCACACGTAACGTGTGGAGGTTCGTCAAACGTTACGTGTGGGGCTTGAACGGGTCACTTCCCGTGCATTACGTGGGAAGACTCTTCCCACGTTACGCGCGAGCCTATGCGCCAAACGGCAAAAATGCCTATGCGCCGAATAGTAGAGACCTTTCTTAATTATAAAACTTTTTTAGTTCCAGTAGGACGCAAAATGAATGTAGCTTTGAGCAGCTGTTTGATCTACGCTATAGTACTAGGAGATTTGCAAATTACAAAGATTACGGAACATTAAGAGAAATTGTTTGTCAGAGTTGATGAACTGATTCAAGCTAACCCTCGGTCTTGTAAAGAAATTATGACGATTAGGATGAATATGGAAGAGGTATAACTTTTGTATTGACTTCAATTAATTAATTATTATCCCCATTTTTAATATCACATTTGCAAGTACCCTTTATTTTTCTAGACTGTAAACAAATTACCATAAATCTAAAATTACTTGAAGATAACCACTTTCGGGTTTTTGCGCAAAACCACTCGTTATATGGCCCATTTTGCATTTGTTATATCGATAATTATTCTAAATCACTCATTAAAAGGCTTCTGTTAACAAAAATCCACTCAAGAGATTCATTCGTCACTTTTGCCATTAATTTGTGTGAAAAGATCCATATACCCCTCGTTCTTTTTTAAAATTATGAATAATACCATGTATTTTTTACGTTTTTTTTATTTTCAAAAATGTTTTTTTTTAAAAAAAATATTTCTGAAAAAGAATTCCCAGGATATTTTTTTACTCAAATTATTTTTTTCCGGAATTTTTTCCCTAAAAAATAATACCATTAACTTTAGCATTTTAACCATGCACAATAACGTACTAACTCATGCACTTTATATATTTATATATGCACTTAATTTATTTTTATTGTTATTTTTTATTTCAAAAAATATATTTTCCTCAAAAAATAATATTTTTTCGAATTTGTTTTTTAAACATTAATACCATGCACTTTAGAATTTAGCCATGCACTTTAACAAACTAACTCATTCACTTCATGCGTAAAAAAAAATTAATACCATGCACTTTAGCATTTTAATCATGCATTGTAACATACTAACTCGTGCACTATATATAAAAAATTCAAAAAAAATAAAGGTTTTCGGAAAAAAAAATTGTTGGGTATTGACTGATAGATAGTAGACGGTTTGTTCAGAACGTTAACAATTGTAAGGTTATCACATTTAATTTGGATGTTGTTAAAACCTAATTCGTGCGTTTTAAGCAAAGCATTCTTGAACGCAATTATTTCTGTTTTTTAATGGGGTAGATAAAATGTTGCTCTGCATGTAATCATCGCTACACTTGTGGGGTTGAAGGACTGGAGGACCCATGGCTTGTAGGCTAATGGAATGTTTATTGCGGGCATCCCATACATGTAAGGATCTATCGTATTCCACCGTGTAGCTGCTAATCTTTGTGCCCCTCCATGCCTTAATTGGAACAATCGGTTGTCTTGGACACTGTTGTGCACGCCCAAACTGCCTAGCTGCTCGATCTGGCATGTAAGGCAATCCCAAAAAAATCTTCAAAATTATACAAAAAATCAAAAACAATCCCAAAAGCTCCTACAAAACATAGATCTACCATCCTAAACATCTCCACAACATAGATCTACAATATGGATCTACAATCCCTAACCAAACACTTCAAATTTAACAAAACAAAATAAAAAAACAATTTCTACTAACTAACCTTTCAAAGATCTTGAACGTAACGCGCGGAGTCGGTTGATTCGTCACGAGCAGATGCAAGAGACGCGTAACGAGTGAAAGGGTTTAGGGTATTGAGGCTGCGGAGTTCGAATGAATGGAGGATGAAGCAAGATCTGGCTTTTACAGCCACATCTCCTCCACACGTAACGTGTGGCGTAAACCCACACGTAACGTGTGGATGCGCTTCACACGTAACGTGTGGAGGTTCGTCACACGTTACGTGTGGGGCTTGAACGGGTCACTTCTCGTGCGTAACGTGGGAAGCCTCTTCCCACGTTACGCGCGAGCCTATGCGCCAAACGGCAAAAATGCCTTATGCCGAATAGTAGAGACCTTTCTTAATTATAAAACTTTTTTAGTTCCAGTAGGACGCAAAATGAATGTAGCTTTCAGCAGCTGTTTGATCTACGCTATAGTACTAGGAGATTTGCAAATTACAAAGATTACGGAACATCAAGAGAAATTGTTTGTCAGAGTTGATGAACTCTGACAAACATGTTGGGTATTGAGTGATAGATAGTAGACGGTTTTTCCCATGTTCGGTATTCTTTACCGTATTTTTTTTCTTTTCCTCTATTGTGTCTTGCGTGCAATCTCTGTGTTGGCCGACGTTTTAACTGATTTATATATAGCCTTTGTTTATTTACATATATGTGTTCTCCTATGTAGTGTTGTATATCTTTTTTGTCCCGCATCAGTAATGGAAAATAATATAAATCAAACTAAATGTTCTAAAACTTCAAGTAAAAACAACCACAGAATAACAGGTACAAAGTACATTGACATTCTTTTTTTTCTTTTTTTTTTGATAAAGTAAGAATTAGACCGGAAACCACAGAAAGATCGGTTTCTCAGTCTATAGCATCCTTGCGGATGAGAACTACAAGTTCTAAATTATCTCTAAAATCTTCTGAAAGACTTCGCTGGGCCAGCTTCGCAATGTGGTCAGCAACAACGTTAGTATCTCGGAAGATGTGGAAAATCTGCACTGAAGAAAACAGTTGTAAAACACAAAGGATATCAGAAATTAAGATTTCGATATCCCAAGGACAGTGCCAGATTTTGTTCATAACGTTAACAATTGTAAGGTTATCACATTCAATTTGGATGTTGTTAAAACCTAATTCGTGCGTTTTAAGCAAAGCATTCTTGAACGCAATTGTTTCTGTTTTTTAATGGGGTAGATAAACCACATTTATCACCAAAGATAAATAAGGGTTCTCCTTTGCTATTCCTAATAATATAACCAAAGCTAGATTCTCCATTAGACTTAGTTGAACCATCCGTATTGATTTTTATAATATTATCTGGTGGTTTTTTCCATTTTTTCTTTTGGGATTTATTATTGTATCTACTATTATTCTTATTTTTTGTTGTTCTATTTCCAAGCAGTCAGGATTCCATTTCTTTGTTTGTTCCCGATTATTGATTTGGTTTTTGATAAAAATAGGAATATCCTTGATAGGATCCATATCGTTGTTTGATTTTCCAAAGCTTTGTTGGTTTCTGTAGAACCAGATTCCCCACTAGGAAATCAGAAGTTCTAGGAATTGTGTTTTATCTGTCTTTTTTCGAATTTTCTCAATCAATTCATAAGTCTTTTTGTTCCCAATGTTTATTAATCTGATCATCCCAAGAGTATGGGGATTTATTTTTCCAATGATTTTCAAGGTATGGGTGCAAAGGAATAAGATGTGGTTAATATCTTCAGTTGGAGCGCTACATCGGATACAACCATGGGGCAGTGAAACTCCTTTTTCAGCTAGTCTTGCTTTTGTTGGGAGACCATTTTCATGACTTTCCAAAGGAAATTTTTTACCTTTGGGTAGGTATCCAATTTCCATATCCAAGACGAATCATGGGCTGTATATTGTTTATTTTCATTAATCATGTTCATGGCATACTTGGTGGAGAACCATCCGTTTTTACTAGCTTCCCAGTACATCCTGTCCTCAATGTTATTAAAGGGGATAGGAATAGATGTGATTTGTCTAGCTAGATTAATTGGTACATGTTGTTCAATTTTTTCTTTGTTCCATGTCTTATCTGGCAAAATAAAATCGACCAGGACATCTATATTCTGGATTTGTTGTGTGTTTATGATTTTGTTTAAGGGACTTTTTGATAACCAATTATCCGTCCAAAATTTAATTGTTCTCCCGTTTCTGACCTGCCAAACGAGTCCCTTTTTGAAATCTTCCAGGATTTCAATCATTTTGGACCATTGCCCAGAACAAATACCTGCTTTTTCATAGTGTAAAAGGTGTTGTGATTTTAGGTATTTTTCTGTAACGATTTTAACCCAACAATTATTAGGTTCTGCCAGGATTTTCCAAAGTAATTTGAATTGTAGTGCTTTGTTCATGTCTCGTGACTTACGAAGCCCAAGACCTCCTTGTTGTATAGGTTTGCAATTTTTTCCCCAACCAATGAGAGGTTTATAATTGTTGTCTTTGTTCCAGAAAAAACTTCTGTTAAGTTTGTCAAGTTCATAATGTGTATTTGTAGGCAACATAAAGCTCTGCATTAGGTAATTTGGTCTAGAGGCCAGATTTGCTTTTATCAAGGTTGTTCGTCCTGCTTGGGATAACGAGTTTGCTTTCCATTTAGTCAGCTGTTTTTGTGAGCTTGTTAATAGGTCCGAAAAGGTATTTGAATTGACTCTACCATTTATGATAGGACACCCCAGGTATTTTTCAAGTGACGTCATGTTTGTTATTGTAAGGATTCCCTTAATCGTTTGTTTTTTTATATTTGAAACTTTCTTAGTAACTTGGAAAGCTGATTTATGAAAGTTTACTTTTTGTCCTGAGATATTGCAATATTCATCAACAATATCCTTGATTTCCTTGCAATTTTTTGTTTTCTCTTTTGAAAAGATCATGATATCATCCGCGAATGCCAAAAAAGGAACTCGGGTTCCTTGTCTACAAATTTGGACTCCGATAGGTTTTCGAGGTCTGTTTGAAGCTTGTTGAAGTTTTCGAGCCAAGATTTCAGATCCTAAAATAAAAAGGAAGGGAGAGAGAGGATCTCCTTGGCGAAGTCCCCTTGTTGGTAAAAAAAATTCCGTCAGTCCATTATTAACTAAGACCGAGAAGGAAACAGTTGTTATGCATTCTTTGATCCAGTTTATAAACTTTTGATGAAAGCCGAATTTTTCCATTGTTTTAAGAATGAAAATCCATTCGATTCTATCATAAGCTTTTTTCCATATCTAGTTTGATGGCTATGAAGCCTTCCTTTCCTTGTTTACCTTTGAAGGAGTGAAAAATTTAATGCGCTATTAATATATTGTCTTGAATAGATCTATTAGCAATAAAGGCTCCTTGTAGAGGATGGATTAATTTTTCCATTGATTTTTTTAATCTTGTTGTCAGGATTTTTGATATAATTTTATAAATAGTGGAGCACAGACTTATTGGTTTGTAATGGTTTGTGGAATTAGGATTGTCACATTTTGGTATTAAGGATATAAATGTGTGGTTGATCTGTTTGAGTAATTTCGCAGAAAGGAAAAAACTCTTTACGGCTTGGATCACTGAGGGAACTACGATATCCCAGTATTTTTGGTAGAATTATGATGTCATTCCATCTGGTCCAGGGGATTTGTCTGAGCCAATATCATAAACAGCCTTCTTTATCTCTTCATTTGAGACTTGTTTAGCTAGGTTTTCATTATCTTTTGTTGATACTTCATCCTGGATTAACTCAAGATTATCCCTTAAAAGATTTTCATTCATTTCTTCAGTTTTGAATCTTTTAATGAAATCATTTCTGATTTCATTTCTTATATTTTCTTCTCCAATAATAGTAGTTCCTTCTTGTGTTATGATTTCTTTGATAATTTTCCTATTTCTTCTTCCACTAGCTATTCTATGAAAATAGCTAGCATTTGTATCCGTGAATTTGATATGTTTTACTTTTGCTATTTGGTTCCAGAATATTTTTTGAAAGCTAAGCAACTTTTCCTTTTTCTCAATGAGTCTTAATTGTTTTTGAATAAGGTTATTATTTGGCTGAGAGCAGATTTCAACTTGGATATCTGACATATCTTTTTCTATGTTTTGTAGTTGGGAAAACACATTACCAAAGGTAGTTTTATTCCATGTTTTTGCATGTTTTTTTAATAGCTTTGTTTTAGACACAAGGTCATACATTCTTGATCCATGGTAATTTGTTCTCCAGGCTTGTTTGACAACATTTTTGAAACCCTTTCTTGTCATCCATTTTTTTTCAAATTTAAAGGGTTGATTTTAAAAGGGGTGGAAGCTGTCAGATCAATCGAGATAGGACAATGATCAGAGCTTGTGAAAGCATAGTTTTTGGTGCAAATATCTGGGTACCATTGTAAAACTTGATGATGGACGAGAACTCTATCCAGTTTTTCATAAATGTTATTTATATTAGTTTTATTTTTTCTCCAAGTAAAGGTATTCCCAGTGCTAGGAATATCCAGAAGTTCGCATTCGTTTTTAAATTGTCTTAGTCTCTCAAATTTTGTTAGTGTTGGGATCAAACCTCCCATTTTTTCTTTGTGGTCTTGAATCTCATTAAAATCACCCATAATGATACAAGGATGAACACAATTTTTGATGTATGTAGTAATGGCCTCCCAAAATTCATTCTTTCCTGCTTCATTTGGGGGGGCGTATGTCAAGATCAGGAGTGTAGTAATGTTTGTACATAGGTTTTTATATTTAATGCTTACAAAGCGTAAGTTAATCTGGTCAATCTCAAGGATTTCATTTGTAAGCTGATAAGATTTCCACATGATGCAGATACCACCTGAAAAACCAGTTGCTGGTATGCACTGGAAGTAATCAAAACCTGCTTTTCTCCATATTTTTTCACTTGGTTCTTTGTTAGTTCTAGTCTCAAATAATGCTAGTAATTGAATCCTTTCAATTTTACAGAAAGATTCAATATTTGTCCAAATGGTTTTTTTTTTTCAATCCCTCTACAATTCCAAGTTGTAATCTTCATAAGAAACCAGTATTTTTTTTGCCCCTTGTCGAAGGACTTTGAGGGGTCTTTGTACCAGAAAATTGTTGTTCCAACTTTGTTCCTATAAAAAGATTTATGTAAAGATCTGTAAGGTTTCTATCGGCATTATAATAGGGAATTGTCATGTTTGGGTTTATAGGTCTCAGGTATGTAATACCACTGGTAATTCCCCTAGCACCTTGCTCAATAAGTGTCGAGTTTCCTGCTTTGGAATACACAGATAAGTTTAATATTGGTTTCTTATTTGTGGCTTGATTTAGCCTTGATTTCAACCTAACCTGTGAGGCATAAAGGGTGCCATAGGTATACTTTAGAACCAACATTAAAGCTAGAATGAACAATTGGTCAAAATTTCTAATGTTCACCTGGTCATTCATTCTTCTCAAATGAAGAAGGTAAGCATAAAAAGCATGGGTAAAGCCCTTTCTCAGGGAAGGTCTATGAACTACCACAAAAGGTATCCATAAGTTTTGTTCATGAGAGTTTAGACGATAGGAGATGCAGACAGAAAGAAAGGAGAGAAATAATTGAGAATAGTTGTTCAAAGTGATTTTGTTCACATAAAATTAATTGTTCAACTTGTTCGATTTTTTATCGACTTGTTGGTGGTTTCCTGTGTGTATACTCCTTGTCTTTAGATGGAAGCAACTGAGTTCTCCCTGAGCACCACAAACATCAGTCAAGCAGACACAAGTTAGAAACCAGATCAAAAAGTTGAGGCAAGTAATTAGGATACAATTAACCTGGATGTGAGTCCAAATGAGGGTAATGTAATTCACCAGAATATGATGAATAAGGTTGATAGAGCACAACTTCAGCAAGTCAAGTAAAATTAATAGCCAATAAGGGCTAAAACAATAAGAGAAGGTTACTGGATAGTCAAAAACAACATTCCACATCTCAAAGAGTTCCGAATTAACAATATTCAGCTTCAGATAACCAGTGCAGAAACAAAGTATATCACAGATAATCCAGAGAAGAGACAAAACAGGATCAATGTAATACTTCATGCACTTCAAAGAGATCAATACAGGTAAGCAAATTTCATTAAGGTAGTAGAGAAAGACATACATGAAGCATACTAACTCAAACCAGTATATTTCATAGGTCCTAACAGCCGAGGCTAAGTCAAAAGGCCAAATAAATGGCCAGTGACTCATAAAAGCAGACCTAGAAAGTTGAAAAGTTATAATAATCAAGATGGTTCTACTCCTACCAAGAAGAGGAGTCAAAAGGCTAGTGAGGGGGTTGACCCTAGCAACAAACTTTTCAGCATTGTGTTCAGAAGAACCTATAGCTTGATAATTGTAAAAATACATAATCATTTTTTAAGTTTTTTGGCACCCTTCAGCACAGAGGAGGCGGTGGCTACCTCACAATTCATGTTCTTGCGTTTACTGGACTCAGAAGTCACAATAAGGGACAGTTCTTGTTGGTAAAAGTCTATTAATAAGACTTATTGAATTCTTTATTAAAAGAAATTTGATTCTGAAATTAAAAGGGAGTAATCTGATTTATTGAAAATCAGTGGCTGAGATTAAAAGTTGATCTCTTTGAGATCAATGGATGTGATTTACTTAGAATAACTTCCTAACTGTTTTAAACTGATTTCCCTAACTGAATTCTGAATTAACTGTCATTGATAGTTCAGAAATTCTCTATAAATAGAGAATGTTTTCTCCAGAAGAAGATAAGAAGAAGATTCAGATTTGCTGTTTGATTTTCTAAGAGGGCTTTGTTGTATCCTAGAAGAGTGGATTTGTCTGAAACCCTACAGCAATTAAAAGGGGACAAATATCACTTTAAAGATAGTGATCTTTTCACGCCTCAAAGCAATTTCTAGACCCTTATTTCCAACAATTTTAAAGTGATATTCTGTCATGGAGGCCGGATCACAAGCAATAGCCCTTACCCTGATGAATCAAGATTTCTTCAAAGTTGATCGCTCTGATGGGACTAACTACAACCGATGGAAGGACCAGATGATGTTCCTACTGACTGCCCTGAAGATTTCCTACGTGTTGGATGATAATCTAATGGTTATCCCTGATCCAACAGAAGAAGAAATCCAGGAGATAAAGGATCAGAGAAAGAAGAGAGACGAAGATGAAATTTTATGCAGAGGCCACATCCTGAATCGTCTCTCTGACAGGCTGTACAATCTGTTTACAACCATCAAGTCTCCCAAAGAAATTTGGACCACACTGGAGACAAGATACAACAATGAGAAGCAGGGAACAGATAAGTTTCTGATCATGAAATACTTTGAATTTTCCATGAACACTAACAAACTTGTAATGGATCAAGTTAATGATCTGCAAAGTATAGTCAATAGACTTAAGGAATTAAAAATAGATATTTCTGAACCATTACAAGTAGGGGCCATAATTGCAAAACTACCTACATCCTGGAATAATTATAGGAAGAAACTCTTGCATACAAATGAGGAACTCTCCTTAGAGAAATTACAGAAACATCTAAGGATTGAGGAAGAAACCAGGAAGCAGTTTAACAAACAAGTGGATTCTGAGTCAAAAGTTAATAATGTTGTTGGTGAGTGTTCTGGAAAGAATGCAGGAAACAAAAGGAAGAGACCCTGCGAAGGGAACAACAACAACAAAAGGTCAAAGAAGGATGACCATGATAATAGGCCTAAGTGTCACTTTTGTCACAAGCCAGGCCACTTTAAAAGGGACTGTAGATTCTGGAAGAAAAAGCAACCGGAAAGTGGAAACAAGCAGACCAACATGGATGAAAAAGAAGTTTCTGAAATTGTTGCAATGGTTTCTGACTTACAGATTGGTATGATAACTGAACTGAACATGGCGACAACAGAAATTACCAAGGACTGGTGGTATGATTTTGGTGCTACAGTCCATGTATGCAACGATCTCTCTCAATTTACAGACTACAAGGCTTCCGAAAAGGATGATGGTGTCCTAATGGGCAACAATAATGTGTCTAAGGTTGTGGGAATAGGATATATTCACATTCAGTTCAGTTCTGGGAAAAGAGTAAAGTTATCAAATGTTTTACATGTTCATGAGATTAGGAAGAATCTGGTTTCTGCATCTCTACTATGTAAGGCCGGTATAAAGGTTGTCTTAGAATCAGATAAACTGATTTTAACTAAGGGTGGGATGTTCATAGGCAAAGGGTACTCTTGTAATGGAATGTTCAAACTCAGTTATGAATAAAAGTACTAATTCTGTTTATTCTGTTGTTTCCTCTGATTTATGGCATTTAAGAATTGCTCATGTTAATTTTAGAACACTAAAATTGATGTCTAAGAATGGTATGATCAGTGGGGACTTTAACTCTACAACTAAAGATTGTGAAATTTGTGTTCAAGCAAAAATGTCTAAGAGACCTTTTCCTGCAGTAGAAAAGACAAATGATATTCTAGATCTTGTACATTCTGATATATGTGAATTAAATGGAGTATTAACAAGAGGAGGAAGTAGATACTTCATTACTTTTACTGATGACAAATCTAGATATACTCATGTTTATTTAATGAAGAAAAAGGATGAGGCATTTGAGAAATTTAAAATCTATAAGGCTGTAGTAGAAAATCAGAAGGAGAGGAAAATTAAGATTCTAAGAAGTGATACGGGTGGAGAATACTTCTCAACTAAATTCAATGAATTTTGTGAAATTAATGGGATTATTCATCAGAGAACTGCCCCTTACACGCCACAACAAAAATGGCTTGGCTGAAAGAAAGAATCGAACTCTTTGTGACATGATTAATGCAATGATGCTGAATGCAAAAGTACCTTCAAATCTGTGGGGAAAAGCCTTACTCACAGCATGTCATTTACACAACAGAATACCCTCAAGGAGAACTAAAGTGTCACCATATGAAATTTGGAATGGTAGACAACCTAATTTAAGTTATTTGAAGGTTTGGGGCTGCATAGCCTATTATAGAATTCCATATCCTAAGAGAAAAAAATTGGACCCTAAGGCAATGAAGAGTATTTTTCTTGGTTATGCAGAAAATTCTAAGGCTTATAGATTTCTGGATGTGGAATCAAATTTAATTATAGAATCCAGAGATGCTGAATTTTTTGAGACAAAATTTAGTGGGGATTCAACTAGTGACAATGCTGAAAATGCCACTAGATTGGATCCATCAACTTCTTCTAAAAAGAGACAAGCTGATGAACTAATTGAGCAACGAAGGAGTCAAAGGGTTAGAATTCAGCAACATTTTGGTTCTGATTTTTCATTACCAAATGACATATTGCTCCTAGTTGAAGGTTCTAGGAATGAGGTGTTGACTGAAATACCGATAGTCTTTCAAGTAGACCAAGTGGATGGAGATCCTAAGATTTTTAAAGAAGCAATGTTTTCTAGAGACACAGCATTCTGGAAAGAAGCGGTGAATGATGAAATGGACTCAATACGGTCCAATAATACATGGATTCTTGTGGATTTGCCTAAGGGATCCAAACCTATATCCAGTAAATGGCTATTTAGGAGAAAATATAATACTGATGGCACTATACAGACTTTTAAGGCCAGATTAGTGGTCAAAGGATTCAGGCAAAAGGAAGGCATAGATTACTTTGATACATATGCACCAGTGGCAAGAATAACATCAATTAGAGTGCTTCTAGAACTTGCTTCATTATATAAATTGGAGGTGCATCAAATGGATGTTAAAACAGCTTTTCTAAATGGAGATTTGGATGAAGAGTTGTACATGGAACAACCTGAAGGATTTGTAATTACTGGAAATGAAAAGAATGTGTGTAAACTAGTGAAATCCTTGTATGGATTAAAACAGGCTCCAAGGCAATGACATGAGAAATTTGATTTTGCCATCTTGTCTTATGGTTTTAAACACAATGGAGCAGATAAATGTGTTTACACTAAGGTTGCTAAAAATTACAGTGTTATAATCTGCCTTTATGTTGATGATATGTTAATATTAAGCAATAACATGAATGGAGTAAATGAGACTAAGGATTTCTTGAAGTCACAATTCAAGATGAAAGATTTGGGGGAAGTAGACACTATTCTGGGTATTAAAATACTCAAAAATAGTGGGGAGTTTACCTTATCTCAGTCTCATTATATTCATAAGATGTTGGATAAATTTAAGCATCTTAAGATTAAAGAAGCTAATACTCCATATGATCCCTCATGTAAGTTATTTAAGAATGAAGGCATATCAAATTCCCAAACTGATTATGCAAGTGCAATTGGGAGTTTAATGTACGCAATGCATTGTACAAGACCTGACATTGCATTTACGGTTTGCAAGCTGTCTAGGTACACTAGCAATCCTGGAATTGAACATTGGAATGGAATTAATCGAGTTCTAGGGTATTTAAAAAGGACAGTGGATCTGAAATTGTCCTACAGTGGATTTTCTACAGTTTTGGAAGGTTACACTGATGCTAGTTGGATATCTAGTGTTGATGAAAACAAGTCAACTAGTGGATGGATTTTTACACTAGTAGGAGGGGCTATTTCCTGGGCTTCAAAGAAGCAAACATGTATAACTCATTCCACAATGGAATCTGAGTTTGTAGCCCTTGGTGCAGTAGGAAAAGAAGCAGAATGGCTGAGAAATTTTCTTTTGGATATAAAGTTGTGGCCACAACCGATGCCAGCCATTTCTATATTTTGTGATAGTGCTGCTACAATGTCTAAAGCATATAATAAAATTTATAATGGAAAATCTAGACATATAAGCTTGAGACATGCTTATGTTAGACAATTGATTAATGAAGGGGTAATTACCATTATTTATGTCAAATCTTGTGAGAATTTGGCTGATCCTTTTACAAAGTCACTCTCGAGAGAAGTGGTAAGGAAAACCTCAGCTGCAATAGGATTGAAGTTAAATTAAAGTCACCACAACAGGAACCCAACTTCTTTCTAGAAATTCTAGTTATGAAGTTTAAAGCGTAATAACAAGTTGATGATAAGTGACTGGAAACTGCATATTTAAGAGCTTAACAGCCAGTGCAGAAAAGTAGGTTGAGTGTTGTTACTCTTAAAAAGATTCTGGAAAAGTTTGAAGAACTTTAATGGTTTTAAAGGATCTTACCTATATAGATAACATAAGAGTGGAGTTGCTCTTAAACAAAACCAATTGTTTTGTAAGTTGTCTATGAATCTGGGTGAACTCAAGGCTTAATAGCAAGTTTTAAAATAAGTGAAGAGCTGGAAAATGTTGTATGTATGCTCTATCCGGTGTTGATAAAAGAAAGATGGTTTAAGGAATTGACCACCATTGAATATGTTGGCACTTTGGTAGAGTTGTGCTAATTGGAAGTTTAAGTTGAAAGACTGACAAGCGATTGTCGTATACCACTAAATCAAAATAAACCTAGACAAACCTAAACAAGTAGTTAGGGCAAGTAAGGATCGAATCCACAGGGAGGAAGGGATTAATCTATGTGTTGTTCGCGTGCAATAGTAACAAGAGGGGGGAGTTTTTGGTTGGTTTTGTAATCAAGAAAGTAAACAAAGCAAATAAGCAAAGAGTGTAATCAAATGTGGGAAAAACACTTAGCCAAACAAGATCCACTTTTCCTATGGTAGATTGGTCCTAGGTTCTCTCTATTCATTTCCTTTGTTTATTCATGTCCCTATTCTTGTATAGTTACTAGTCCTACCAGTCCTAGCAACTCTTATTATTGAACGCACAAGAAACAATCAAGATTTAGAACAATAATAGCATTGGGCATAGGATCAAACCAGGATACATGTCAAATAATCACAACCCGCAATAATTTAACATGCAATCAATCTTCTTTCATAATAATCTAGTCCTACCAGTCCTAGATAATTATGGATGCTACTCTAGATAAGGAACCACCGACCGGTCAATTCCAAACCCTAGCAATAGATAATTACTAAACCTAACTAGGTGATCAGTCTAGTCAAATCAATAACAATCCATATGAATAAGTGCAAGAAGAAAGGTATAAACCCAAAGGAAATAGGAAATAGAGAATTAACCTCGCAATCAAACCATAGAAAAAGCTTCACATGTCGGGCTAAGCAATGGGTGCTTAGCTACTCATAGTACTGCAAGACATAATTGTTGAAAGGAAAAAACTCTGAATACTGAACATACGATAATTCGGGGTTCATATGGGATCCCGAATGGAGGCTGTGAGAGTTAGGTTAAATAAGTTAACCTAAAGCCCAAGATCACAAACCTCATCCCTAAAAAGGAAAAATACTAATATTCGAAATTAAATAAAACAAAGAAAAAGGAAAAACAGAAAAAGAAAACAGAAGTTCGGAGCGCGTCGGGCTGACTCCCGCTGATGGCCGCGGTCGCGGTTTGCTCTCGAAGTGCATCATTAATTTCCGATAATTCGGCCGTGGGCGCGGCCTTCGGGCCGCGGTCGCGGCCTCTTCGCTATCGCCCATCTCCTTCGGAAATCTTGCCACGGCCTTCTGCTCCCCGCGGCTTGGTCGCGGTTTCTTCACTTCACCGCTTTCTCACGTGGTTTCTTCATGGATCTTGCTTGTCTCCTCAGGTGGTCAATTTCTCTTCTTCTGGATGTCTCCAATAAGCTCCTCCAGACCACTAAAACCACACTTCTCTGCTCCAACTCCATAATCTCCAATTGTGCATAAAATCCCACCAAATTGCGCCTCAAACCTGGTAATAATCCCTAGAAATGTGCTACAAAATAGCACTGATCAAATCCCCCATGCTTAAACCTTGCTCGTCCTCGAGTAAGCTAAAGTAAACCTACTCCTCCAATCAAATCCCCAAGGCTTCAGGAAGCATAGAAAACTCAACCTCCAAGAATTACACCAAACAATAAACTCCAGGCAACCATACAAAATAAGCTCAGCACAATAACTACAACATCAAATCAACACCCCACACAGTCAAGCTAAAAGGAAAGCAGAGTACTTCCCCCAAGCTTATCCCAAACACCATAGAGTGGAAAAAATTATAATCCTATCTCCCATCTATCTTCTTATTCCTCCAGAGTGACCTACCCGAAACCTCCTTATGACTCCTCTTCTTATGACGCCTGGCCAAGTAAAATAGGGATTCCTAAAAATCGTTCTTCTTCTTTTCGCTCATTTTGCCAAGGCGCCCTTTCGGGTTTTCACCAAGCCACTCATTTCATTTTTCATAGATGGGCTCACAGTATGCTCACATCACTCTTGACCTCTTATTACCCCAGCCTAATGCTGGTCCAAGCCACCTGCTTATTACCTAGGCCGCCCTTTCGGGTTTTCGACCTATCCAGGATTTTAATTTTAGCCTTTTTTTAAATTTTGTGGCTCTTTTCTTTTTCATTTTCTCCTCAGCGACATAGAAATATAAAACCCTCTCCCATGCTTAAACATTGCATTGTCTTCAATGTAATGAAAGACAAAAGAATAGAAGCATAGGGAAAAGAAGGAATAAGCTCACAAATGTCGTCGAGTTGGCTTGGACACTTCCGTTGTTGCTGGCGGTCCGCATAATATGCACCGGTCGCTGGTGTTGGGTGGGTGTCATCATCAACTCCAGCATCTTCTCCTACCATGCAACCAAAATGTACCACTTGGTGAGTAGTGGTAAAACAATGATGTCGGGGTTGCACGGCCTTCAAATACCACAAAAACAAATGGGCCCAGATATGATCGTGGTGTGGGCCATGAGTGGTCTTCCTTCGCGGCTGTCGACTGTGGGGCCGCCATCATTGCCAATAAATTGTGTAGCGAAAATTTACTCCGTTGGCAACATACGCACCCCTCTCCATGGTAATACTGGACAGCTCGTACTCGTACAACTTTTTTTTTCCCCCATTTAAGGTTTTTTCGGGGGGTTGACTAGTGCAGGGACAGGAGAGACTTACAATGGTGGTAATTACCTTCTTCAATAAGCATGGGTCTCTTCCCTGCAGGTTAGTCGGAAACAAAAACAAAAACAAAAACAAAAACAAAAACAAAAACAAGGCAAAAACAAACGAAACTAATGCAAAAATAAAGAAAGAAAAGCAAAGAAAATAATACATACCTCGGGTTGCCTCCCGGACAGCGCCTTAGTTATTGTCATGGCATGACATACCGCTTCCTCATCCTCAACTTGGTTCGCTCACCTCCAATGAGCGCTCGGGGTCCCCATCAGGAGGGTGTCTCTTCTGGTCGTCTATGCTAAACCCGACCGTCTCCCCATCAAACTCCATTATGAGCGAACCGCTACTCACATCAATCTTTGTACTGGCCGTGTTCATAAACGGCCTTCCCAACATCACAGGTGAATCCTTGTCCTGCCAAGTGTCCATGATGAAGAAGTCTGCAGGGAACACTGAGTGGTCCACCTGTACCAGCACATCCTGCAGAATTCCCTTTGGATTGACAATTGAATTGTCCGCCAGCTGGATGACAATCCCCGTCTTCTCAAGTGGCCCCACGTCTAAGGACTCGTAGTGAGCGAGTGGCAGCACATTGATGGAGGCACCCAAGTCAAGTAATGCCCTGTCGAACAGGGTACCTCCAATCTTGCAGGGAATGGTGAACATCCTTGGATCATCTGCCTTCTTGGGTATCCGCTTTTGCAGTATAGCAGACACGTTCTCACTCACCACCACCTTCTTCTTCTCCTTCACTGAGCGCTTCCTCTTTTGTGTGCAGATCTCCTTCAAAAATTTAGCATAACGAGGGACACTAGTCAAAAGTTTAAGCAAAGGGACATTTACCTCGCAGTTGCTCACCCAGTCGAACATATCCTTATCCCTGGCAAGCTTCCTGGTGTCCGCTAGAGCCTCTGGGAATGGCGCGGGAGGCTTCTCGGAGAAGAGGGGAGGAAAATCAGGTCGTACGTAGTCGTCCACGTACACAGGAGCCTGGCCGCGGCCGCGGTTTAGGGACCGCGGTCGCGGTTGCTTCAGAACTTCAAAATCTTCTCAGCGAAGAGGCCGCGGTCGCGGCCTTCGTGCCGCGATCGCGGTTTGCTCTCGACCTCGGGGGAGAATAAATCAGCATTTTCATCAGCGAACAGGCCGTGGTCGCGGCTCCTTCTCTCCCTTGCCGAACTCGCCTTCGACCTCGTTTTCTTGGTGGCTTTCCTCCTTGGTCACCTGGACCTCCTTCTCAGCAGCCTTCCTGGCCTCTATCTCAGCACCACTTCTCAGCATCATGGCGCACACATTCTCCTTTGGGTTGACTACCGTTTGAGAGGGTAGTTTCCCCAACGCACGAGCCTCTAGCCTGCTCACCGCCATAGACAGTTGACCCATCTGCTTCTCCAGGTTTTGAATACTGGATTTATGTTCCTGCTGATTCTAGGCCACCGTATTTGCTAGCGCTTGGATATGTGCTCCCATCTCTTTATTTGTTTGGACCATAGCATTTGACATTAATAGTATGCCTTGGTTGAGAGCTTTTATCTGGTCGTCGACGGATGTAGAGACACTGGAACTCTGGCCCTGGGGTCTTTGTTCATAAGGAGCTCTAAATTGTTACTGACCCCCAGGTTGCTGGTACTGCTGCGGATGCTGGAGAAACTGTGGGGGCCTCTGCTGATAGTCCTGGGTCTCCTTCCCCTGATGAGTGTTATGTTGGTTCCCGTACCTCAAATTTGGGTGATCTCTCCACTCGGGATTGTAGGTGCTGGAGTACGGGTCATATTTTGGCCTTTGAGGGCCATATCTGCCAATAGCGTTCACCTCAGCAGTTGGTTCTTGCAGGGTGGGACATGCATCAGTTGGATGTGTATTCTCATAGCATATCCCACATGATTTGACTTGCTGCAAGCCACCTCTCATCATGCATCTTTTCATCATCTCCTTCATCTCAGCCACTTCAGCAAGAAGAGTAGAATTGGGCTGAGACTCTGCAGCTTTCACGGATTGGGCGTCCGCCCTTTTATTGAACTGTCTTGAGCCCTCAGATAGCTCAAAGAAGGTCTCAAAAGCTACAGCAGCAGTCTTGTTGAGGATGTTCCCTCCACAAGCAGCGTTCACCATCCTTCTCTCTTCATCAAGAAGACCACCGTACAAATAAAGTACGAGGTCCTGCTCAGAATAGCCGTGGAAGGGGCAGCTGGATATCATCTTCTTGAACTGCTCGTAATACTCGTAGAGCGATTCACCAGACTGTTGCTCGATGTTGCTGATAGCTCGCTTCAGGCTGTTCAGTTTTGTAGCCGGAAAGTACTTCTCCAGGAAGGCTTTCTTCATCTTGACCCATGTGTCAATGCTCCCTGGAGTGAGATAGTAGAACCAGTCATTGGCCGCATCCTTCAGTGAAAAAGCAAAGGCCCTCAGCTTAATCTGGTCCTCAGTCACATTCTTCGGCTTCATACTGCTACACACCGAATGAAACTCAGCAAGATGCTTATTGGGGTCTTCACCACTCATCCCATGGAAGTGGGGGAGTAAGTGGATTAACCCAGACTTCAACTCGAATTTACGCCCTCAGCCAACTCAGGAAACCGCATAGCTAGCGGTTGCTGTTGCAGGTTGGGCGCAGTCAACTGCCTCAACGTCTGTTCTTCTTCAGCCATCTCGAACGCAGGATTATCAAAAACCAAAGCACGATTTACTCTGCGACCTTGGGAAAGAGTCCTCTCAATCTCTGAATCAACACCAAGTAGAGGGGAGTTAGTAGCACGGGTATGGACCATAAGATAGATCCACACCAAAGGAACACACACACACAAACACACAGAAAAATCAACACTTGCACTCCCCGGCAACGGTGCCAATTTTGAAAAGCGATTGTCGTATACCACTAAATCAAAATAAACCTAGACAAACCTAAACAAGTAGTTAGGGCAAGTAAGGATCGAATCCACAGAGAGGAAGGGATTAATCTATGTGTTGTTCGCATGCAATAGTAACAAGAGGGGGGAGTTTTTGGTTGGTTTTGTAATCAAGAAAGTAAACAAAGCAAATAAGCAAAGAGTGTAATCAAATGTGGGAAAAACACTTAGCTAAACAAGATCCACTTTTCCTATGGTAGATTGGTCCTAGGTTCTCTCTATTCCTTTCCTTTGTTTATTCTTGTCCCTATTCTTGTATAGTTACTAGTCCTACCAGCCCTCGCAACTCTTATTATTGAACGCACAAGAAACAATCAAGATTTAGAACAATAATAGCATTGGGCATAGGATCAAACCAGGATACATGTCAAATAATCACAATCCGCAATAATTTAGCATGCAATCAATCTTCTTTCATAATAATCTAGTCCTACCAGTCCTAGATAATTATGGATGCTACTCTAGATAAGGAACCACCGACCGGTCAATTCCAAACCCTAGCAATAGATAATTATTAAACCTAACTAGGTGATCAGTCTAGTCAAATCAATAACAATCCATATGAATAAGTGCAAGAAGAAAGATATAAACCCAAAGGAAATAGGAAATAGAGAATTAACCTCGCAATCAAACCATAGAAAAAGCTTCACATGCCGGGCTAAGCAATGGGTGCTTAGCTACTCATAGTACTGAAAGACATAATTGTTGAAAGGGAAAAACTCTAAATACTGAACATACGATAATCTGGGGTTCATATGGGATCCCGAATGGAGGCTGTGAGAGTTAGGTTAAATAAGTTAACCTAAAGCCCAAGATCACAAACCTCATCCCTAAAAAGGAAAAATACTAATATTCGAAATTAAATAAAACAACGAAAACGGAAAAACAGAAAAAGAAAACAGAAGTTCGGAGCGCGTCGGGCTGACTCTCGCTGATGGCCGCGGTCGCGGCCTTTTGGCCGCGGTCGCGGTTTGCTCTCGAAGTGCATAATTAATTTCCGATAATTCGGGCGCGGCCTTCGGGCCGCGGTCGCGGCCTTCGGGCCGCGGTCGCGGCCTCTTCGCTATCGCCCATCTCCTTCGGAAATCTTGCCGTGGCCTTCTGCTCCCCGCGGCTTGGTCGCGGTTTCTTCACTTCACCGCCTTCTCACGTGGTTTCTTCATGGATCTTGCTTGTCTCCTCAGGTGGTCAATTTCTCTTCTTCTGGATGTCTCCAATAAGCTCCTCCAGACCACCAAAACCACACTTCTCTGCTCCAACTCCATAATCTCCAATTGTGCATAAAAACCCACCAAATGGCGCCTCAAACCTGGTCATAATCCCTAGAAATGTGCTACAAAATAGCACTGATCAAAGACACTTTCATTATGTATGACATTATTGACAAAAGTCTGATTTATAGACTTAGTGGGGATTGTTGGTAAAAGTCTATTAATAAGACGTATTGAATTCTTTATTAAAAGAAATTTGATTCTGAAATTAAAAGGGAGTAATCTGATTTATTAAAAATCAGTGGCTGAGATTAAAAGTTGATCTCTTTGAGATCAATGGTTGTGATTTACTTAGAATAACTTCCTAACTGTTTTAAACTAATTTCCCTAACTGAATTCTGAATTAACTGTCATTGACAGTTCAGAAATTCTCTATAAATAGAGAATGTTTTCTCCAGAAGAAGATTCGGATTTGCTGTCTGATTTTCTAAGAGGGCTTTGTTGTATCCTAGAAGAGTGGATTTGTTTGAAACCCTACAACAATTAAAAGGGGACAAATATCACTTTAAATATAGTGATCTTTTCACGCCTCAAAGCACTTTCTAGACCCTAATTTCCAACAGTTCTGCAGCATCTTCATGACTAGGGGGCTTTGGAGAGACAACCATGGACTTGTTGATGCTCAGAGGCAGTTTAGGCTTTTCAGGAGCCTTTAATTTAGTGATCAAATCCTCCAAATCCTTTTGTGGGATTTCATAGCACTCCACAAATTCATCCAAGAGGTCATCTTGGTTCAGAAAGCTCTGCAGCTCCTTCTCATCAAGCACATGTATCTCATCCTTGCCCAGAACAAGGACATGGTTTGTGGGAGCCTCCAAGCACCCCTTTGTGGGATCATCATTAGGGTGGGGTAGCTTAAAGGGGGGGATAAGATTGTCAGGCAGTTCAGCATTAGAAACCACATCCACATGAGAATCCACCCCAGTAGTCAAAGTTTCAGTAGTCGATTTAAGACTAGCAACCTTCTTACCAACCTTATCACTCAAAGGTTGGATAAGAGAGGTACCAGGGGCCTTCTTATGGACAGGAGAATCAGAAGCCAGAGCCACAGGGTTGACAACCTCTTTGTTGTTATTTTTCTTGCTAGAAGTAATAGTTTGCCATTTGTTCTTGGCATTTTCTGGGGAATCCTTCACCTTCAGTTTTTGAAAAGAGAGTTGAAGAGATTGTGGCCTAGCAATCCTTAGAGGACACTTCTCAAAGGAATGCTCTAGGTCTCCACAGTTTCCACATCCCTCCGGGGCCTCTTCAAACCAGATTTTGAAAAAAAAAATCAATGCCTTCTTCATTTGGAATGACTATGGTTTTGAAATCCACTTGTTTCGCATCAAGATTGATGCACACTCTTGCATAACTAACTTTCTTTCTTTTTTTCAGTGAAGGGATCAAGTTTTATAAGAGTGTCCAAGTTATTCATCTCAATGATTGTGCTAATGACATCAAAACTGATGTATTCCACATGCAAATGAGGAATACGGATCCACATGTCAATAGTGGAAACATGTTCAGAAAAGGGGTCAAAATTGGATGACCAGGGCTTTAGAAGCAAAAGTTTCCCAAACACATGGTAGGGTCTCCCATCCCAAGTCTTTTTTTGATCAATCGGATTAGCAAACCAGATTTCAAACCACAAATTAGGTTTTTCAATGATTTCAAAAGACCCTTTCACAAATCTCCAGTCATTTTTTAGTTTAGTTTTCATTTTGGAAAAATCCACTGGGTCTCCAATAACATACCCAAGCAAAGAAGATTCTTTCAATTTCATGATGTTTTTTCTCACTCCAGAGAGCTTTGACAGATAAAGTTTCATATCAATAGCTGGTTTTGAAATAGGATTAGAACTGGCTTTAGCCACAGGGGGAGGGTTCACCTCATATTATTTTTGAAACGAATTTCAAGGTTCTTGGTTGGGGCTTTGTCAGAGATGTTAGATTCCCCCGGGGAGGAACATAACACCTCATGCATCGTTCGCTTCCCTTTATCCATGAAACTGGTAAAGGAAAGGAAGATCTCACAAGCACAGACACAGCAACACAAATAATAAGGGCACTCAAAGAGAAAAACAGAGAACAAAAAAGCAAGAAACAAATGAGAGGATAACAAGAGCCGCCAGTCAAGATAAGAATATATAGGACACACAGAAGAAGGCACAGCAAAGCAAAAAAGCGAGAGATTAAGAAAGGAAAGTGTACACCTGAGAGGCAATGGAGGAACTCTTCCAGGATTTAGGGTTGAGCAGGACGTGGAGAGGCAGAGCCCATAACTCCCCACATTGCTTAGGTCTACAAGGATAGCATGGCTCCATCTCCACATCAACACGCAACCCTGGAGGTACTGCTCCTAATGGATGAGGGCCACCACAGCGGCGTGCGAGACGATCTGTCCATGGCCATACCCACTGCGTCCTTTGATCGTCTCCTAAGAGCCCGGGTCCCACGAAAACCGCAGGAAAGAAGCTCTGAGAGGGATAAAGGCGAAATATGCCACCGGAGAATAAGGAAAATGACAAGTCGGGATTAGGTAACCATCCAAGGCCTCTCTGATGGGAAAAGCAAAAAAATTCCCAGAGCATGCCCTAGATTTTTTATCGGAGCAGGTACAAAAGCAGATCTCAATTTGCAACGGTTGAGTGCTTGGAAGAGCAAAGTTTTCGAGATGATCATAGTCGCCATTGGAGACAAAGATTTGGATGAGTAGATCAAGGAGGCGACGCAGCGGCGGCCACCCAAAGGCTAGGGTTTCTGGTTTTGGGTTTTTGCTTTGTGAAGGGAGCGTTTTCAGGCTCAGAGTCATTTTTTAAGCTATAAGTACATTGACATTCAAATACACATAACAGTCATGTTTTAATCATCGTCTATAAGCATGTTCTGAGATTGATTTGTTGATCTATATGTGTTTCTTATCATCTATAAGTTCGATATATGTATGTTTACTTGCTACAGCCAGTGTCCTTGATAACATCTATTTTATCTGTGTTTAGGTCATGAATTTTCTGTTATGAATTTGGTCTTCTCATGCACTTCCTAGGTGTTTTCTAGCAATTATTGTTAAAAATTTACTATAGATGTGTACAGCCAAGTTTTGCATGATTTCAGGCACCTTGGAAAACCTTCGAGCTTAGAAGATGAATGTTGATGATTTGAAGAGTCCATGTGTACTCTCTGAGTATGTACCAGCTAGTTGAGCATTGACCCCTAAAATGTTATAGGAAAGTAATGCTAAAATTCGGGCTATGCACTGAAGTTATCATTTTGACATCTCTATCTTGAAACGCTTTGTTTGGAAGCGACGATAATTGTTTTGGGGACATTGAGGTGGCGTTGGAAAGCTTACTCAGTGAGCTACACTTTTTCGTTTACTTTGAATGCAAAATCTCGCTCGAAGGGGGCCAAAAGCGCACATATTTGAATGCACGGTCGGATGCACGGACCATGAAGTAGTTCGTGCATTTTATGCATGGGTTGTGTAGCGACAAATAACTACCTCCCGATAGCTGCCAGGAACGCATAGAGGGTGTCTTGGTCCATGCACTTCAAGTGCACAAACCGTGCACAAGGTTCTGTACAAGAAGCACTTCGTGCATTGTCAATTGCACAGTCTATCAAGTGGTATGCACACCTTAGGTGCACGGACCGTGCACCCCTTTTATGCACCTCAAGTGCATGGACCAAGACATCCTCCATGCACCATGTCTTGGTCCGTGCACCATGTTTTTTTTCGGAATAATGGGCTTCAGCCCATGCTATTTTTAGACTGTTTAAATACTTTTCTAGGGTGAACTTTCAATGGACCTTACCTTTCGCCGTTCTAGGCCTAGAATGTTTTTAGATTTCGTTGAAGATTTTAGACAAATTAAAGGTTTTTTTGTTGGATCCGATGAAGTATTTTCTTCCTCTAATATAGTTGGATAATTTCCTTTGTTCATATGATGCTTTGATTGTTTCTCTAAGAATGTATGGCTAATTTCATAATTCTAGGGTTGGGGTGATCCCAAAAGAGTGTAGGTAGACATGAATGTGATATCTGTCTGAATTGAAACCTGGAACTTTGTTTGATTCAATTCCAGAGTTCTTAATGCATTGATGAAAGTTGATTAGATTTCTATTAGGTTTGAGACCGACGGGAGATAACCTTAATAGATAATTCAGATAAGGTATGAAACCGGCATGATATTATTCTTATCAGACTACTAGAAATTGAGCCTAGGTGTTATTTATTCGACAACAACTTAATTACTCTTGTGGAATATTAAGCTATCATAGAAACTCGAGGTTTATCTAGACTTAGCGGAATGCGACAATGAATGTTGATTAAGTTTATCCCTAGATTCTAAGTGCCCAAAGGGCCTAGATTTGATTAGCTCTACATGAGAGCGATTGTTAGTTGGAATTTCGACATGTTTACAATCATCTAAGAAGAGTTAGTAGATTACCTTAGATAGCTTACTTTCAAACAAATTCATGCAATTTTCATATAGATATCCATTTAGTTTACAAAGACATTGTTGTAGAGATCACTGGTCCTAGAAGCTTTCCTCCATTGATTTACAACAATCTGTTGCAATCTTTGATTCTTTCTTAGCTATTAGTTACGCGGAAAATCCTCTTTTACGACTTAACTTACCCGTCAAAGTTACAATTTATACTACTTATTCCTTGTAGGAACAAATGTTGAAACTACAACTAACCCCATATACTTGTGTGTAAGTTTTGATCCTATTAATTCTTCCTTTTTTAAAATAATTTTACAACCCATTATAATTTCAAACTCCCTAATTTATAAGTGTGCTTAAAATGTGCTTTAAAAATATGTCTTGTACCTATATTCATGTACAACAAATTACATTGTATTACTACATAAATTGTCAATATACATTAATATATTTAAGTACGTACCATAGACTATAATTATATATTAACGAGACTTGGATAATTTTTTCCCTTTTTTATGGGTTTTCATATTTACTCTTAAGGTTCCACGACTATTTATACTATTTTTCTAAAACTTCACCAAATCATACTTATTTAAGTCAAGAAACTACTAAATTTGTGGAGCATAGCTAATTTTATTTTATTCTCACATAATTAACTGTATACCACGTAGATATAATTTGATTCCTTTTAACGAATATTGTGTTGTCTTTTTGTGACTCGTGAGAAAGCGTTGTTCTTTGTACTGAAGTTCATATCTCATTGTACTTGACTACGTCTAATTAAACGGTTATATATACCATGTTATTTTGCATAATGTCAAAACTAGATCGCTTTGTAGCTTACCACGATCTTTAGTTTAAATAACAACCCTTTGACAAGGAATAATGGGAATGTTGTCTTAGTAAGAATTTGCAACTATCATCCCATTTCTGAAATCCTTTCATAAAATTATTCTTTACAAAGAGAAAATCTGATCAAGATTAAAGAAAAGATTGTAATATCCCACTGAAAATAGAATGATAAAATGATAATTTTAAAGTGAAAAAAATAGAAGTTTTGAAATTTATTTTACTTCTTTTAGAAGAGTAATTTAAATTTTTATGAACTTAGGTTCAAAGGTTAGGTTAAGATAATTTTATACAAATTATCAAATGGGTAATAATATTATGGTGTAGGAATAAATAAATAAATAAGAATAACAAAGAATGTAAATTTAGAATTTTAACAATAATAATAAAAATTCATAGGAATTATTATGTTTATCCATAAGGGGATAAAATAATAAATGTCCTAAGTATGTTATTTAAGCTATGAATGGTCCAAATTATGATTAACCTTATGTTAATTATAATTTATATAAAACTTAGAATATTTTAACTTAGAATATTTAAATCAAGTTTAACAATTTTTTTTAAGGATTTAAGTATGGTCAAATTCATAAGAAAAATAATTGACGCTTATTTTAACCTAAGTTAATTTTTTCTATACTTTAATTTTGGGTTAAAATAATATTATAAACTTAGAATATATAAATAAATAAGTTTGGGTAATTTTTGTAATTTATAAAATTTCAAGTAAGGACATTTTTCCACAACTTAAGAAAGTTGGGAAAAATTGTGCAAATACGCTAAATATAGGGGTCGTGTGTAATTAAAGAAATATAGCTTCTTCAACCTCTAGCCCCATTGAAGAAGAAAAACGCAGCTTGGAGCATGCCTTTAATGGCGGAAATTCGACTCCTTTGGATCCCGATTCGAGCATTTAATCTTTGGGAATTAAAGACGACCTATCCACCACATAATCCCCCATTTATTCGGTTTAATTGTTGACTAAAAACCCGGGAATTGTCCCAAATGCATCTCGCGACATTTTTAGGGCCGATTCACTTCGTTGCAAAATTGATCCGATAGGGTATGCATTGGAGGGATTAATGAGAGGGTTAATATTTAGGGCATTCACACCTACAATAACCCTATAAATACCCTCCCAATCGGACCCTCAAACCATCCAAATTCGAACCCAAGACTCAAAAACCCTAAATCCCGTTATCGGTTGTTCTTGGCCAAAATCTGAGCACTTGGAAGCATCTTTCCTGAATTTTTCTTAAGGATTTAAGCATCTATCCGACGTCGACGAACCACCGCCGATGTCCAATTGGAGCCATTTCCGACGAGGTGTCACCGCGAGATCCGGGGAAGGTTTGCTTGATCCGAATTTTCGATTTTGGGTTTATTTTAATTTGTTTTTGACTTAATCTTGAATAATTTAATTAATCTAGATTAGTGAAAAATATGTTATGATTAATTTGATTTGATGAAAATTAAAATTAAATTAATTATAATATTTCTAATATTATCTTATATTATGAATGGGTAATTATGATTATTCATTTAGATAATATTTTTACTTAGAAAATTTTAGGATTATAAATAATTTTTTTATTAATTTATTTATGATGTGATTATTTAAAATATACGAATAATTAATTTTAATCCTATAAATAATCGTTTAATCGAAAATCCTTGAAATTGATTTATTTATTAGTTAAATAAAATCATTTAGAAATCGAGACATTGTATCCTTCAAGTATTGATATTTAATAATTTATCTAATACAATCTATTCATTTTGTATGATTTGGGTACGTCTCGGAATTGCATTTGGAACGGGAATAAGCAGGAGCCGATTTGCTTTTCGAAATCAACCATCTCCAAGACGTCGTTCATTTTCTTCGATTCAAGGCAAGTGACGGTTCGCTCTTACTAATTTATTCAATATTTTTCTTATTTGAAAATTAATCTATTGCATTAATTAAGTTGGGATAAATATTCTTAATTTCTCCACTTGTGTATAAAAAGTGTTGTGTAAAATGAACCTTTTTATTAGGTTGTATATATGCTAGCATACTCCTTATATAAATTATTATTATTATTATTATTATTATTATTATTATTATTATTATTATAGGGTGCTAGATAATAACTGGTGTGGATTGTTGTGCTTTGGTGTCGATAATAATTGCTAGTTAGCACGAGTATTCGTAGGAACGCTATTACTTTGCGAGCTTTAGCTGTTTCTTTATAACTTGGTATTAGGAGGATAATTGCCCTAATAATTTTGGTCATCACCTACCCTTATTTTATATAAGTGGTGGTGCACTTAGCTAGTGCTGAAATTCGGGATTCGTCACATGTTGTATATCTCATTGCGAGATTGGTGTGGCTTAAAAAACTTTAACGTAAATGAGTGTTTTAAAATTAAATAAGATAAGTGCCGTTTTGCACATAATTAATATACTCTCAGGCGAGAAGTACAACGTGGAACCCGTCCGGTCTCTTGTCTAAAGTAAGTCCCCTTTCCAATCTGGATTCGTATTACGCGGTGAGGTTGGTCGAGGACCCAAATATTCAACTAGATGTTTTTAAAACTTTGTGTGATAATATAATGTTCTCAAACAAATTCATGTAATGTCTCATAAGAGTTAATTCATTGGAGTCTTCTCTTTAATCATATATCTTTATTCTTTTCGGTGGAAGTCTATAGTCATATACCGTTTATCGAGTTTTATTCGGGAAATAAGGGTAGTGATTATATACGACTACGAGAACCAATCTGTTTTCACCCTTGCTTAGTCTTTCATTAGCCTAACCAACCGTTTCTATTCCTTACATAGTTGATTGGTGTCATCCGTCCTATTCAGCACATCAGAGGTTAGTCCCCGACGATTTGAAGTAAACGATCGAAAAAGAAGGCTTGTTGTTGAAGGTTGTGTACTAAAGTAATATTTCTGAGTATGTTTTTAAGTAAATGTAATATGTATATAAATTAGTCATGTAATTAGGGTTTCATTAAAAAGTCTTCCGCTATAACTTCACCTTGTTGTATTACCGTCCTTCTCATTTTACGAGAGGAATTTTAATAAAAGATTGAGTTTTATTTAAAAGTCTTCCGTAATTCACTCTACTTTTATTTAACGTTTATATGTCTATTTTAAGCTTAATTGTTCTGATTAAAGTCTATGATGACTTTTGACTTTATAGTCTGAGGTCACTGGCGTGTGACACTATCGACATAAGTTGAAGGTGTTACAAAAACCATTAGATCGATGAATGAAAAAGCAAGCGACGTGAATTTGTGGTCTTAGTGTGAAGAATACCAACTTTCACTACCCATTGAAATCGGAAGACCATCATCGACTTTGTGGGTGTTGTCTTCTTCCACTTGAATGAAAAGTCAATCTTGAAAACAACGCTCGTGAGGGAGAGAAGGTTAAACGACGTACTCACATACAAAAATATGAAGTAATTTTTTAATTCTACAGAAATCTACTTTAATTGCTTTTTTTAATCTACTACATAATATTAAAATAGAATCTTTCTAATACCATATGTGGCCTCCAGAATAAGTCACATTATTTTTTTAACATGTCATCACCTCAATTTTTTACATAATTTTTTATTTTAAAATCAAATACATATGTTCATTTTTTCCATTTTGAGCAACAATAATATTTTCTAGATCTTCCTAATATACTATTTTTATAATTTGATTTAGATATATGGAATTATTCCAAATAAAAGTAAAAAACTAAGATAAAGGATTTATCAAATATCTATAAACACAATTTTCAACCTAATGTGATTGAAAAATAAGACCAAAATTGTGATAGAAATTTAATTTTCATTAGAGTTGACGTTCGAATATTGCACAAATTTGGACAAATTTATCGAGTATGAGAACTATCCATTCAAAAGTCATAATGATTTAGGTTCACACATTTCTCCCAACTTATATTGTGATGACTCATATTGCTCAATTTTAAGAGGAAAACACGTAAGAGATTTGTAACTTTTTATTGCACATTTTATTAACTTTTTATTTATATCTTTATAATCATATTCACTTATAAATAAATCATTGAAATCTTTCTTATTCTCTATAAAAGATCATTTTTCATTTGATTTTTCGTTTCAGTATGGTAATCAATTATGCATATTATATTTTGAACCTATGTAGAACACGAACTCTAAATTACCGTGCACGACACGAGATTATAGTTTATAAATAGTTGTTACGTTTAAGATTTCTTTCAGTGGTAGATTGCTTAGGTCAAAGTGCGTGATAATTGTTGACTCTATACGACGTGATGTGATTAGTCAACTACCACTACGCGATGATAAACTCCTCGCATGAAAGGGGGTAATCTCTATGTAAGATCTACAATTACGTGATGCTTCCTACTACAAGTCGTACAATATTATTAAAATTAATTGCTTTATATTTGTACAATATATTACACAAATCAGTTTGTCAAAGAAAAGGTCTTATTTGCATTATAGAGATAAATGCTCTGGATCATCCTATCATTGTACTAAAATTCTTTGTACAACGAGTACATTTGTATATAAAATTGAGTAATAACAGTCATAAAAATTACAAAATGTTTTCTTAACATTGATCTTATATAAATGTTATCTCGAATCTAATAACACGTAGTAATCCAACAGGTGGAATAACAAAGTGAGTACTGCGCACCTTCACCAGATATATAACAAAAACGGATGCACGAACAAGATATGAGGTAAATAAAAGCAGCACAAAAACTATGCCCAAGTTAACGGTAGGACCTGAGAAAGATTTTACTGCTCCCAACGAAATTTGTCAAATCAAAAGATGGGAGTAGTAAAAAAGGATGGCAATATACATGACGAAATCGATGCCACATAACAAATGTGCAAACGAGAAAAAAGAAGTACTGATGACAATCCCCGTGAAAAAAAAGGTAACAGACCAAGCTCTATATAGTAAATGTGCGTATAGGATTGTTCATATAAATTGGGCTTCCTTGTTCCCCTCAATTTCGCTTATGTGTGGGTTGCTACATATTGACCACTTTTCTATCTGTTTTTAGTGTAGTCTTTTGTATTTTCATCGATGTGTTTCCTTATGTGTATCGAAAATGACTAAGGATATTCTATGCGGAAAAAAGTGTAATAATGTTACTTTTTGACGTATTGTTTAAATGTGGTGTTCGTTGAAAACTACACAATATATTTTCTCTTAACATCTCAGGTTAATTTTCATTTATATAAGCCATATTTGTTATACACTCATGTCCTTGTAAATTGCGAACATTAAAACTACTTTATCCTCGTGCAGGCCTCTGACTAGTTACTGAAAAGAGGGAGTACTTCAACTAATATTTGATGATTTCATGATCTTTTAGACTTGATTTGTATCATGATATTTTGAACTTCAAGTTTGTCTTCTCAAGGGTGTGAAGAAATTCAATGATTAAAATATTCACATTTTATTTGAAGTAACAAAGAAATATATTTAATGAGGTACACTTGGACATAATATAATCCTGCCATCTTGTCCAGTCCGTCCGCTAGGGTAGTTGGTCTTATAGGGTCATTAAAGCCCGGTCAAGCTATCCGCTGGAGTGGGTATGGACAGGGTGTCCAGCTCTATTGGATCGATAAGTCTGATCCATATTTATACATATATATATCCTCATGTATAATAAATTATTATCCTTAATAACTTAATTGTTGATATATTATATAGGGGAGTTCGAGTGAGAACCCCCTTGCATGAGAACGGTTACCGTTTTCGCGCTGACACGTGGCAGTCAGCGATAACGTCATCACTTTTTTTTAAATAAGTTTTTTTATGTCTTAAAAGTAAAAAAAAAAGTGTTTAAAAAAAACGCACATCAAAAAATTAATAACGAAATGCACATACGCGTTATAACCAAATGCACATCAAAACGCACAAATGTACATCAAAATGCGAAAATGCACATCAATTTATATCCAAATGCACATTAACGTTGGTGCCACATGGCACCACATTTCAACGCGAGAACGATTCTCACCATTCTCGCCTGGAACCGGAGTCACTTCCTATATTTTTATTTAGGGTTAGATCATATGCTCCATCTATATTATTATTCATGGACTCATGACTGCCTATGTGTTTTCTCCCATGTTACGCATTTCTTTTTCTTTTCTCAAATTCATCAACACCGATAAAAAACAATCACGGCCCTCACCCTCGCTCGTTGTTCGTCCTATAGGGCCGTTAAAGTCCGACTCGGCTACTCACATGGTCGGGTATGGATAGCGTTACATGCCATATTCCATTACTCGTCCTGGTCCATGTCCGGATAAATGGACAAGATTTAGGTGTCAAGCTTGTTCCATATTTGGCACAGGTCGTGAATGCACATGTCTAATTGTAGGTAAGGAGGGGATTTTTTAGACCCGAAAAAGTCCCTAGAATAGGGGTGGGCATGAGAAACAATTGGCAATGAGGACGAGGATAGAGGCATACCAATTCTTGTTTGGAGATGGGAACTAAGAGTATAAACATCGATGGTCTCTGGCTAGGTTTCTCATATGAAAAAAAAGGAAATGAAAATAACTGCAAGAATAGCATCAAAGACGTTTCTTGTTTGAGAAATGGTGAGAGACGTACCTCAGTTAATGTTGTGTTAAGTTGCTTCAACATTTTTAAGAACTCTCGTTTCAACGACGTCGTGTCCTGTAAACCCTATTTAAATCTTGCGTTTTGGTATAAACAAGCAAGTATAGAGGAGACGTGTCGTGTGCTGGGAATGTCCTCACAAAAAGCCAAATACACGATACATGTCACACTCATGAATAGTTGAAATTAATTTTCGTTGAAACAAATTCAAAAGTTAATAACATTTTTTTGGCTTATTTTTAAATCGTTTTTAAATTATTATTTTACATGCATAAAAAAAAAGATCTACACATAGACATTCTTATTGCATATGTTTCAAATATAATTATGTATGTGAAACCCAATATAATTCTCTTCATATATTCAAACTAAAATGGAATGGGTTCTCATGAAAGAAAAACAAGTACATATTGTTTTTTATGGATGAGAAACCCTATAGGGTTCTCACTATTGTTCATGCTCTAAAAGTGAAATAGGATTTGAGACTAGAAGGATAGTCACATCCCAAACTTATCACATTTACATTCCTAATACATGAATATATTAATAAGGTGTGAAGTGTAAGGACACATATTTTAGTATTACTCTCATGCACGCCATACTATGATGCATATTGTTAGCAACTCTGACGCATTGACCAGTCAATGGTCAGTCCATATCAGAGAATGGGAACCAATGTCAGAAACCGTTTGTCGATGCATAAGTGTGCATCAAATTAGACGTAAATATGCATCACATTACACATAAATGTGCATCATAATTGTGATGCACATTTGTTTACAACATCGTATATAAATGAACAACACATCACACATGAATGAATTCCACGTTACACGTGAAATATGCATCGCTATATGGGTGCACCAACATTCACATATTCACATGGAAACTCCATAAGACCAGTTTTCCTCTAATACATTTAAGACAATTATTTTCAACTAACATTTAAGACCTCTGACAACAAGTCCAAATTTGATATACTAATTGCTCCAACCTCTCTCTTCTTTATGTATCCTCTTTTCTACTGTTGCAGCGTCTTCAATTTCTCTTCCAGCTTCGGCTGGTTTTTGTTCATAATTTTCTTTGTTTCCTTTATTCAATCCAAACGTGCACTCATTGACCCCTTTTTTATGTAAATTTTGAACCAAATTACCACTACTTTACCAGATCCCTCATACCCGCCGATCCCCTTCTCGCTATTTCGCAGCAATAACAGCAAATTTGTCAGTCGCACTAATAAGGCGTTGTCATGACACCTAATCAAAATAATCCTAACAAACCTAAACAAGTAGTCTGGGCAAGTAAGGGTCGAATCCACAGGGAGGAAGTAATCAATCTATGTGTTTATAAGCATGCAAGGTAACAAGGGGGGTTTTGATTATCAAACAGAGCAAAGTAAACAGGTTTAGTTGACTTGAGAATATGAATGGGGAAAGTAGTTCCACTAGAACGAGATCCACAATACAGAGATATAAGTTGATCACTGAAATCTATTCAATCCAAGTTCTTTAACTATTCTTATGGTTGTTCTCATCCTGATCTTAAGCACTATCGATTCTCACAGTTGTCGATAGACTTATCATTATTCCAATGGTAAAATACCTCAGATTCTCACAGTTGTCGGTATACTTTACCACCAACAAAGCAATAGCAATACACACAAGGATATAGGATACATGCAAATAGAAAGACGTATTAATACTCGCATGCAACTGACTCTCACTCACAATTGTACGCTCGGAACCCCTATACGCACAATTGTGTTTGCTACTAGATATGCACTCGAAACCCCTATATGCAAATCCTAGCAATTGATAAATATTACTCAACCTAGCTGGCCAGACTATGAGGAACAATGATAAATCAATAATCAATATAACCAAGAGAATCAAACCAACACACATAAGAATAAGAACAAGGAATAGAAATCTCACAACCGAATCAATTGTATTGCTTCAAACGCCTAGCAGAACAAAGGTGTTTAGCTCTCCAAGGGTTGAAACCCTGGAGGCAGAATGAAGAACGAACTTCTAGATTGTAGATTGTGTCAACTAGGTTAACAAAAGAGTATTTAACCTAAATCTAAAAGTAATAAAAATAATAAAAACCAATAATAATAATATAGTAACCAAAAGTAAACTAATCAAATCCCGGGAAATTAACCCCGGAATCACGCTCGGCCTCGTGCAAGCAGCTGCTTGCTTGTCTCGTTCATGCTTCTTCACGGCCCAACTCCATTGCAGCTCTCTCGCGGCCCAACACAGCCCATTCAGCAACGGCCCACTCTTCACATCAGCGGCCCATCTTCAACAAATCATCAAGGCGTTGATGTCATCCTCCATCATCGTCCGCTTTCTCCAGCTTCAATTCAGCGCTGCTTTTATTTACGCGTAATGGCCGTGAGGCGTCAGCCTTCTCTGAGATCCACCGCCGGGTCGCGGTGGCTTTGGCGCGGGGCGTCAAGTTACACCACGGGGCGGTGAGTTCCACCGCGGGGCAGCGGTGCCTTTTTCAGCTTCTACGACACTTTAGTAAAAACACCATAACTTTTGATTTCCAACTCGGATTGCGCTCATATTTTGAGTACTTTCAGTAGACTTCAAGATCTAACTCCTAGAATTGGAATCACTTCATTTGGACGTCTGCGTAGAGAGAACGAACCATTTGAATTCAGCACATTGTTCTTCTACTCTTCAATACATTTCAAACCTCTATAAATCCCATGATTTCTTCACTTCTCCACTCTAACTCCATAATCTCCAATTGTGCATAAAATCCAACCAAATGGCACCTCAAACCTGGTAATAATCCTTAGATATATGCTACAAAATAGCACTTATCACGCACCTTGCTGAACTATTGGATTCGCCAACTATCCACCACTGCCAGGATCTGATGAACCCTCCTCGTCTGCAGGACCCGCGCTGTCTTGCCAAGCCTAAATATGATACTAATCTTATCCTTCTTCGTTGGTCTGCCTCCAATGAAGTACATCTTGAAGCTCTAATTGGCATTCTGAATCTCAACTGGTGTCGACCCACGTTTGGTGGTGCTCATTGCGTGGTTCCGGGATCTATTGGATCTCCTCGGTCTTGGTTTGGTGTCACCGACATCTTGAAGTGCTCCATCTACTTTCAGATCTGGTCACATCCCTTCCACTGGCATCGGATCTAGCCATCGATTCATCGCCTCCACGCTCTACATTCGACCGACTCGCTTTTTGCGCGAATCCATTCAACCTAGATTCACCGCTCCACCGCCTTGCTAACCGCACATGCTCATCTCTCTTGGATTTGTTTATCCATTCTGTACCTTTTGGAATATGTTCCTGATACGTTTTTGCCTAAGGATCTTCATTCTGGTTCAAGAAAAGTCATCCACCAAGGCTGTGAGTTGATCAAGACTCGGCTGGCCGTCTGAACTAGTCACACGAAGGGTTCTTTTTTGTGGATTTTTAGGGTTTATGAATACAAGAAGATAAAAGGGATAGGAAATTTGGATCTATTGGATATGATTCACCAATAAGTTCAAAAATATTTTTGTTGATCCACCACGGATATTACGCACCTAGGTTTCACAACGGTTTTGGATATGACTCACCAAAACTGGGCAAATTGACTTGGATATGATTAACCAAGACAAAACACTCAAAGATAGTGAAGCTCAGAGTTAATTCAATAAACTCAATGTTTTGTAAATCAATTAATCAAAGCTTGAAAACAAAATGAAAATGGAAACACAATAAATAACCAAAATGTCTCTACAAAACCCTAATTTTGAGTAAATTTGAGACGAGTCGTTCTCCCTCCACAGAGCTCCGTTGTGCTTGGAATTTTGACACAAGATAGATACGCCCATTATCTCAAGCATATCCCAAATTCAGCCCAAAATCCGTATCCAATTGAGATAACGGTTATGCCCTTGATTTACGCTTAAAGATAGAATTTCCTCAAACGATAGATTTTGTGACTGCAATATCTTTCTGCTCCGAAATCTGTTGGATCTGAAATTTGTAAATCTTTCCTTTAAGCCCATGACCTAGAACATATCCAAAAATTAGCTCAATCCACTAAGACAATTGATAACACCGCTTTGCCCTAGTTCGTGTCCCGGCGCAAGGCCGCATGGATGCTCCTCTAGCCACCTCACCAAGCTCTTCACCTCCAATTGGCTTTAAACTTTGTAAGAACTCTTCATTTAGCCTCTATTTAAGGTTGAAACTTTTAGGGTTCAGTTTGGTTGTCGTTGATGCAGACAACTTGAAAAACCCTAATTCGTGGCACGTCGATGGCGTCGGTTGCAGGTTCGGAGCCTTGATGTGAGGCTTGGCATGATCTTGATAGGATCCAGAATCACATCAGTTCCTCAACACCGATTTCACATGATTTTGTCCATACACCAGGTATGTTCTCTTACTTATTTCAATTTTGATGTTTTTCCATTTTATAATTTATGTTTATCTTGCTCTCTGGCCCTTTGGTGCCAGAAATGGCTGCTTTCCAGATGAAATATTAATGACCATTTTATATGATACCAAACTTGACACTTTACTTTACATATGTCAGCTTTGTACCCATACATCACTATCGTTGGTTTTACTGGCCATGTATTTTCTCCTGAACAAAACCATGAGATTATTTGACATTTTCAATTATTCATCTTACCACTTGAAACATCGTAGTTCTCGTTACAGTTAGTTATTATGAATATTAGATATTGGAATATTAGAGGAGTTAGGTGAAAAGACTTCTACACCAAAATCTCTTATATTAGAATGAAAAACTCTTTTGATATTCTCTACTTAGCGGAAACCAAAGTAGATATTGAACCTCTTAAATCTGTTATTCAATGGTGTGGTTATTATGAGAGTATCTTTTCTCGATCAACTGGATCGAGAGGAGGATTATGGATCATATAGCGTAAAGATTATAACACTAAGCCGCTTGAACATTTTTTTAATTCAATCCAATTTAATTATTTTGAAATTTACTTCCACTCCAATGCAGTTTCTCTTAATTTTTTGTATGCCCCCTCACGGGAAATTGACAAGGTGCCTTTTTGGAATAACTTGAGCTCCCTAATTATATATGCGATTCTCCCCGTTATTGTTATTGGTGACTTTAATGAACTACTGTGCCCACCAGATAAACTTTGAGGCCCTCACCACACCTTAATCGCTTTAAAATATTGATTGACTTTACTACTGAATTCTCCCTCTAGATACTAAGACAACAGGATTTCCATTTACTTGGCGAAAATATGTGACTAGTACACATAATATTCTTGAACGACTAGACCGCGTCCTTATTCATTCTTCCATGGTTTCTTATTTTCCGAATCTTACCATCCATCATCACCCATTTACAACATCTGATCATTGTTTAATCTCATTTACATTGGGTGCTTCTAAAACGAATATGAGATTCCCTTTTAGATTTGAAAATACTTGGGCTGACAACACAGACTACGCCAAGTTAGTTAAAAACGTTTGGAGCTATAAGCTTAAGGGATCTTATATGTTCAAATTTGCTATGAAACTTAAATTGTTGAAAAGCTATTCCAAGGAATGGGCTCGTAAGAACACCAACCATATATTTTAACAACTAAAATTTACGGAGGCTAAACTCCAGATGCTGCAACAAAATTACCTCTCCAATCCTAATGATCGACTAACTACCCAACAATTATCAACACAT
The DNA here is from genome assembly GCA_027886185.1 of Rheum nobile. Taxonomy (NCBI): domain Eukaryota; kingdom Viridiplantae; phylum Streptophyta; class Magnoliopsida; order Caryophyllales; family Polygonaceae; genus Rheum; species Rheum nobile. Next base: position 18,858,061 of record WOAB01000485.1, read on the forward strand.
CTTCTCAAGTACAAGAGACTGTTGGAATTTGAAAACAATTTCTGGAAGCAACGATCCAAAATTAATTATTGAAAACATTCAGACTTCAACACAAAATATTATCACTATGTCGTTTAAAGTTCGTTCCTTCAAACAAAGGAACATGATCTTCCAAACAAAAGACGGACTAACTCTCTACGATCAAGCATCCATCTCTAAAGCAATTACATCTGAACTCAGATCCCGTTTCCAAAACAACATTGTTTCATCAACTACTAACTTTAATGTCATACCGCAACTAATTACTGATTCCGATAACTGATCCTTATCCTAAATTCCCTCACAACATGAGATCAAAGTTGCTCTTTTTGACATGGCATATGACAAGACTCTCGGACTTGATGGGTTTTTTTCACTCGGGTCAACTCCTTCGTACCTGGAATCATTTTTTCATTGCTCTTATCCCAAAAGCGGATAACCCAACAACTATTAATCATTTCCACCCTATTAGTCTATGTAACACTAGTTATAAAACTATTACGAAAATCCTTGCAAATCGGCTAAAACCAATTTTGCTTAAAATCATTAGTCCCCTTCAAGGTGCTTTTGTAGAAGGACGTGTAATCCAAGACAATACTATTATTACCCATGAAATATTCCACTCATTCCATAAAAAGAAGAAAGAAAAAAAAGGATGGATGGCTCTTAAGCTTGATATGGAAAAAGCATATGATAAACTAGACTTGACTTTCTTATCAAATATTCTTTCAAAGTTTGGTTTCCATCAAAAATGGATTCAGTGGGTCATGACATACATTTCAACTGCTACTTACTTTGTGCTCGTTAACAATGATATTGGCTGTGAATTTCAGCCATCTTGTGGATTGCGACAAGGTGATCCTATTGCCCATTTCCTTTTTGTTATTGCCATGGAATATCTTGCACATAGTCTCTCTTCTCATTCACAACGTCCCCAATGTAAAATAGGTATTAGGCTAACAACTGGTAGACTTTGTATTCCATATCTTAACTTTGCTGATGACACACTAATTCTATCCAATGCTTCTATGGACAATATGATATACACCAAGGCTATTCTAGACAAGTTCTCACAACAGAGTGGCCTTGTAATCAATTTTCAAAAAAACAGCCTTCAGGTTTCTCGAGAATATCTTCAAATCACAAGTTGTATCTGTTGCTAATGTTTTAAACATACGAGTCACTACTTCTATGGAAAATATATTGGCATTCCTATCATTAAAGGTCGTGTTAACAGTTCAATTTTTTCTTAATCTATTTTATCTGTAAAGAAATAATTATCCAAATGGAAGGCCAATTCGTTATCTCAGGCATGCCAAATTGTTCTTATTTAATCTAATCTCCTTCCAAAAGTTAATTATCTCATGCAAAGCTTCCTACTTCCCAAAGGTGTATGTGATAATATTGATAGAATAAACAAAGACTTCTTCTGGAACAAAGCTACCCTCACTTTCATCCACTAATTAGTTGGGATAAAATTTGCACACCTAAGTGCTTAGGGGGCCTAAACCTTAGAAAGGCTAAAACAAATAATATTCCTCTCTAAATGAAACTACTCTGGAAGCATCTGGTTGAACCGAATAATATATAGGTTTGGCTTATTTATGATAAATACATTGGTTCAAGTCATCTTCTTGACCATAAGAAGTCAACAAAACACTCATGACAATTTGAAAGACTTCTCAACCTAATTGAAACCTTCAAAAAAGGACTATTTTGGAAACTTGGAAATGGCCAATAGATAAATTTCTGGAAAGATAATTGGATTGAACAACAAAATCTTATCTCCTATTCTACTAGACAAGATCTCAACACTAAAGTTGCTCATTTCATTACCACATACATGAATTGGGATTACCAGAAACTTATTCAGTTTTTGCCTCCGCTTATTGTCTCCAAAATTATGGTAATTCGGATCCCTAGTACAAATATTCCTGACATATTAATATGGGCTCTTTCACCTAATGGTGATTTTAGCATTAAATCTGTCACTCGGTTAGTCTCTCCGACATCGAGTTCTAATGATATTAGTTTCTCGTGGATATGGAAGCTTAACATACCACCTAAGATACAAGATTTCTTATGGAAATGTTGCGCTGAATGTCTTCCAACTACTGAATGCTTAAATAGATTCTATAATCGAGTTCTATCTCATTGTAGTCTTTGTAATGAAATAGATGAAGAAACAAACCATCTTCTCTTTAAATGCAAATTTACACTTCATATGTTTAATCAAGTTTACCAAAAACTTGGAATCTCTTACTCTCTGCCAAATGAGCAAACATTCTGAGAAAACTTGAATATTTTCCATCTAACTAACTCCTCTAACCTTGAGTTACCTTACCTTTAATGGTGGAATATCTGGAACCATAGAAATAATATCTTATTCAGACCATCTTCACCCAGCACAACTACATCCCTAACTCACTCCGCTATAATTTCTTTCAAATAATGGAAATCCATTCATTTGGATAAACCAAAGCATGAGAAACCACTTTGCAACTACAAACCACTGACATGGAAGAAACCTCCCTCTCATTATTTTAAGCTAAATTTTGATGGATCCAAAAAAAATAATCTCACATCTCATATTGGTTTCATCATCCGGGACTGTCAATCGCAAGTTATGCATATTGATAAAAAAGCATATTCTAAATACGTCAATACTACAAACCAAGGCTTATCCTTCCTTGAGGGCATCCGTCAGGCCTTACGCCTTAATATTAGGAATATCATTATTGAATGTGATAATTTAAGAGGGCCGTTCGGATGGAATTGCCTCTTAAGATAAACACCATGAAACAATCACAATCGTAGGATGGAGCCAATAGACGGCCCAGATTAAAGGATAAGGAAAAAGAGAAAAAAGGTAAGCGAGCGAGTACTTGTTAGACCCGGTGGCATTTTTGTAATTAAATCTAAAATTAACACGTTATTACACGTTTGCCCCTAACCTCTAAACCCCCTCCCCAAACGAATCAAACGCTCTCAGACGAACTATCCACCGAACTCGAAGAGGAGAAGACGAAGAGACCAACTTTAGAACTCGATCGATCGAACACGAAAACTGCAAACGAGGAAATCGATCTCAGACGAAGCTCGGAACTAAGAAAATTACAATCCAAAAGAACGTAAAAAACTATCTTACGATATGAGGAGCGACACAGATTACAGTGAGGACGACTTTGGAGGTACGCATATAAGATTTAGGGTTTCGATTTCACGAAAACACCTAGATTACTCAAAATTGAAGGTTTCGAGAGTTTCTTAACTGTTGTTGCACCATTTGAAACACAGACCTCGAAGTTAGGGTTTCTTCAATACTATTGGGACTTTGTTTTCCTTGCTTGAATTGTATGTTCATTTCCTGATGTTAATTTTGTGAGTTGGAGGTTCATTTCCTTCTTCAAGAGTTCATGCCTTTGTTGTACAAAAATAGGTTTACCTGAGGTTCATTCTATGAGTTGGGGGTTCATTTGCCTTTACCAGAGTTCATGCCCGTGTTTACCTGAGTTGCATTAATTTCATGAGGTTCATTTGTGAGTTGGAGGTTCATTTCCTTCTTCAAGAGTTCATGCCTTTGTGATTAAAAAATTAGGTTTATCTGAGGTTCATTTTATGAGTTGGGGGTAGTTCATGCCCGTGTTTACCTGAGTTGCATTAATTTCATGAGGTTCATTTGTGAGTTGGATGTTCATTTCCTTCTTCAAGAGTTCATGCCTTTGTGATTAAAAAATTAGGCTTATCTGAGGTTCATTTTATGAGTTAGGGGTTCATTTGCCTTTACCAGAGTTCATGCCTGTGTTTACCTGAGTTGCATTAATTTCATGAGGTTCATTTTTGAGTTGGAGGTTCATTTTCTTCTTCAAGAGTTCATGCCTTTGTTGTAAAAAATTAGGTTTACCTGAGGTTCATTTTATGAGTTGGGGGTTCATTTGCCTTTACTAGAGTTCATGCCCGTATTTACCTGAGTTGCATTAATTTCATGAGGTTCATTTATGAGTTGGAGGTTCATTTCCTTCTTCAAGAGTTCATGCCTTTGTTAAAGACAACTTAGGTTCATTATGCTTTCCCTTAGGTTCATTTGGAAACTTAGGTTCATTTGTTGTTTATGAGGTTCATTTACTTTTTTAGAGTTTACTTCATAGTCTGAGGTTGATCTTACAATTGTGTTGTTTCTCTTAGCAGGATCTACCGGTCCATCACGACAACACAAAGGGCCAACATACAAAGACATCGAGATAGACTATGAAACTACTGAGAGTGAGGAAATTGCAACAACAAGAAAAGTGTCTGCTAAGAAGTCTATTGTTTCAAGGAGAAACCCAAGCTTGCCTCGAAAGAAAATAACACAGACTACAAACAAAACACGAAAGCCTAGACATAAAATGGTAAGACATAAAAGAGTCAGACAGACCGTTTCCAAGGCTTCAAAGTTCAAAAGAAGAACCACCAGCAAAGAAGCAGTTTACACAAACAACAACTGAAGATGATCAGCCTTCTCAAACAATTGACAACGCACCTGACATTTGTCAACAAACAATTGCAGAGATATCATCTTCTACAGAGAAGGAATTAAAAGCCACTGATGAAAATGTGACAATGCTGGTCAACACAACACCAACGGTTCAAACAGTACTGGGTTCAGAGAAGAAAGAGAAGAGTAACACATCCAAAGACACTGACGGAAACCTACAAATAACAGAGTCAAAGAGCACAGAAAGAAAAGGAACAACAACCGACAAAGTGAGTTCAGAAGTACAGGCGAAGGGTAAGGAAGTACAAGAGGAGGAGAGCGTGTGTTCAAAGGAAAATACCAAGATCAGTACATCAAAAAGTTCCGAGGAAACACCATCTTCTGGAGAGAAGAAATACACAACATCATTAGACATCTGTGATGATACTCAACCAAGGAGACCAAACACCCGGTCCAGGGCTGCAGTTCAGCTAGATGCAGAAGATGAAATACAAAGTTTGAGTGAAGAGGAGTTTGAAGAGAGCTTGGGGAAAAAACAAAAGACCAAAGAGATTAAAGGTAAGAAAGACAAGGGCAAGCAAAAAATGGAGGTTGACGAGGAAGACAATGCAAAGAAAAGGAAGAAAGAAAAGTGAGTCGTAGTCAAGGAAAGAGGAGAGAGGAAGCTAGTAATTATAAAGGGAAAAAAGGAGAAGGAGAGAACAACAAAGAAGAACAACAAGCTGGAAATTGTTCCTGTACACCTCAAAATCAAAACAGAAGAGGATGGATCCCAATACAAGTGGTTGAACACCAGAAATGTGCCAAAAGTGTTTGTTAACGCACTGGAAAGTATCCCTGAACAAATGAAAGCACACGCAAAGGTGTGGATTAGAGAGATGGGGTTTGAAAGCATGCTGCATTTGAAGATTAAAGGGGTGCCTCATTGCCTGGCTTTATGGATCCTCGAAAACTATGATGAGATCAAATGTGAGATAAAGATGGTGGATGGAAGCACCATAAAAGTGTCAGAGGAGGAAGTCCATAGAGTGCTACAGATCCCTAGAGGGCAGAGGAAGGTAGAAAGGAGAGGCAAAGAGGCTGCTGACACACCATTATACAAGAATGGAAAGAGTATTTTGACAATATCAAGCAAATCAGGCCAAGTCATGTGGCAGCCAATCTCAAAGCGTGCACCTCAAAAGTATGGTTCAAAAGGTTGTTCATCGTGATGTTCATGTCTGTGCTTGTGGAAAGCAACCAAAAGGGTACTATTCCTCAGCACATGATGATCAGTGACGTTGAAGACATAAAGGGATACAACTGGTGTGAGCTTGTAATGAGCATCTTGTCTCAAACAACAAATGAATGGAAGGGGAAGAAAGAGAGGTTCTACAGAGGGCCCATCATATTCCTTGTGATAAACAACTCTTATTTAATTACAAAAAAAAAACATCTTCTACTGTGTATTATGTTGCATGTCATGTGTGTAGTAATATATTTATGTTCTTCTATACAGTTGTTGTATTTAGACAGGGTATCTATCTTTGGAGATACAAACACAAACAATACACCGGTCTTCCTAGGATGGACTGACGAGATTTTGGAGGAAAGGGAGAGCAGGGAGATGAAGTTTGGGGGCTTTGGACTAGGAACACTGCAACAACCAAGACCAGCAAAGGAGAGGAAAGAATAGGGATTCATGAATAACAAGCTACAGGTAAACATCAAGCTTCAAGTTCACAAAGTAGTATAGTGGGTTCATCCGTTTAAACATCAAGGTTCATTAGTTTACAGATTGAGGTTCATTTATATATACATTAAGGTTCAAAAATTGTACTGAGGGGTCATCCGGTTACACAATTAGCTACATGACTGTAGACATTGTAGTTCATGCATCACACATAGTGAGGGTTCAATGTAAAACCAAGAAAAAATAATGAAACTTCAAGTTCAAAAAATAGTATAGTGGGTTCATCAGTTTAAACATAAAAGTTCATGAGTTTACAAGTTAGGGTTCATTCATGTATTGACCAAGGTTCAATGGGAATTGAGTTGCCTGTTCATGTAATTCTGAGTAATACATGAAAAATGATCAACAGGTGTATGAATAAATAGTATATGGTTCATTAAACTGAATAATAATGTAGAACGTATGATGTCGTTGATATAATGTAAGTTAGTACTTTAATGTGAATTTGATTCATGGTAAATGTAAAATCAATCTCTGGTTCATGGAGTTGGGCAAACAGGTTCATGAGCTTCAAATTTGACCTTTTTTCCTTAATAGTTATATCAAGAAGCACAAATATAAGTGGATTAGCTTGATTTCCTTCGTGTGTCATGGTATTGTATGCTATTTTTGTTTTTTATTTCAACTATTTACCACTTAAAATTGTTTTCTTGTATGCAGGAGTGGTTGAATAACTTTACAGTCCAACAATTTGTAGTGGCAACAGAGATGCTGAAACTCACAGACATGGTAGAGAATTTACCTACTGAGTTCAACGAGGAGCCAACGGTCAGAAGCATGATTAAGACAGCACAAACGCTGATTGGCAAGAAAAAAGCCGAGGAAGAGGAACAAAATGAGTTTGAGAAGATATGGAATGATGCTGACCACCCTTTCTGGAGCGATCCACAACTTATAGAATGCTTGAGAGAAGTTGAGAAGGCTGATGCTTCTAAAGAAAAGATCAAATTCTCACAAGCTGGAGCTTCAACTTCTAAAGCAAACAAGGGCGTGGATGTCACACAAACTTGGGAGGATGTCACCAACATTCTGAATGAGTACACTGATGTGCTCGGAGACAAAGAAGAGGTAAGAGAGCAAGTCACAGAGGTGGAGAAAGAGAAGGAGGACGGCTTAGGTGATGACAGTGAGCAACTAAACACTGTAAGTGAAAGAGGCATGGTAGAAAAGGGACAAGGGTCCATTTCTGTGCATGCGGCAGACGACGTTGAGCAAGAGACAGTGGGTGCAAGTAAGAACAAGGAACCAACACCCGCAAAACCAAAAACAAGGAAGAAGGCCAGAAAGTCATCGGATTTGACAATTTCATCCTTCAAGCTTATCAGTTCAGAGGAGTTAGAGAACTTTGATATTGACAAAGACATTGATGAAGAACATGAAGTGCCTGATGCACAGAAGGAAAAGGAGGTGATTATAAGCTTCGATGAGTTAGAGAACTTTGATGTTCAGAGAGACACGAATGAAGAACATGAAGTGGCTCATGCACAGAAGGACAAGGATGTGGCTGAAACTGAAAAACAAAGAGAAAAGGACAAGGGGAAGGGGAAGCAACTGGAGGCTGATGCTGATGTGGTTCATGGGCCAAGGCACAAGAAACTTGGAGAAAAGCTCAGAAGCCCCTACAAAAGTCGGACTGTGGACATCTTTGCAAAGAGAACTGAGGAAGCAATGGTGGTGTACAACTACTGTCTCCACTGCAGCATAGGAGGGTAAGATCTACATATAGCGTTATGACGTATTTTATTTTATTATTATGCTCAATAATACAGATAAATATTTACTAATAGATAAAATTTCTATTTCTATACAATTGAATAGTGAGCCTCTATTCAAACACAAGTCTCTCAAAGTCACCGGAATGGAGTTGGCTATGGACATGGACATCCACTACAAAGCTATTGATGCATGGACAACAATTTTGAACACTAATGAGGAAGTGAAGAGCAGCAACAAACCCAGCAGAGCATTCTTGTACGTCTACCAAATGGTACGTAAACTGTTTTAAAGTTAACTAAATAAGGTGCATGGATATATACCATAAGGTCCATCGGTATATACTATAAGGTTCAAAAGTTAACAAAACGAGGTTCATCATATAAAAAGTGAAGTCCTATAAAGTTCATGTAACAGAGGTTCATTTATTTAAAAAGATGTTCATGGATTATTGAATAAGGTTCATGAAATTCTACATCAAGGTTCAACAGTTTCTCTGTGCAGTTTTTAGCTTGTATATATAATTGGTGTATGCTAACAATAAATTATGAAATGTTGAAATAGAATGTCAACTTGAAAGATCAACTAGGAGAGTTCATCAAGAACTTCAACTTCACCGTGGGTGAGGTGCATGGACGAAAAATAAAGGACGTAGACATGGTAAAATATTACTAGTCTGAGCTTGTTTTTTTTTTTTTGTGTTGATTATTCTTTTGGAGTAAATTTCAAAGGTCACTAAATGAAGGCATTATTATAGGTTGTTGTACCTGTCATAGTCCACAATGACCGTTACTTTGTCATCGCCATGAACATCAAGAATAAATGCATACATGTGCTCGACAGTACGCCAAACAGATGTGATATCTTGCAGGTTCATTAATGTTTTCGTGAAAGTTCATCGATTTTGTCTTGCAGGTTCATTGGTGTTGTCTTGCAGGTTCATTAATGTTTTCGTGAAAGTTCATTGATTTTGACTTGTAACCACAATTAGTCATGGGTGTACTCTGTCCAAGCATTGGGTTCATGAATTATAACAATGAGGTTCATCATGTACAACTAACAGGTTCACTGAGTATAAGTAACAGGTTCATCAGACATAGAATATGTTATACACTGCAAAAATCGAGCAGGTACTCGTTTTGTGTTTAAAAAGAAATTGTTATAATGAAACTAACAGGTTCATCGAGCAGGTACTCGTTTTGTGTTTAAAAAGAAATTGTTATAATGAAACTAACAGGTTCATCAGGTATGGAAACTAGGTTCATCGAAAAATACTAAAGATGAAATGGAAAAATACTAAAGAATACTAAGAATCAAGCACTTCAGTGCAAGTGCGACTATTGTGAGTGGCATACTTGTTGCATCTGCCACAATGCCTTTGCCCTGCACGGCTAGAAGCAATAGAAATTTCTCTTCCACTCCGGATACGCGAGCCGCTTCCTTTGTTCTTAGCTTGCTCTGGTGGTAGCACATTAACAACTGAAGGGACTTCAACTCCAGCATAAGACTGCAGTTGCTCAAGGTTCGATGGACCAGAACTAGACGAAGCACCACTCGTAGACAACAGAGTCGCCTTTTTCTCCTTAAGCAGAATCGAAAACTGTTTCATGAGGTCCGGCTTGTCATCCAATAGCCCCACACAACTATAAAAGTCAGAAATCAACTCATTCATGACCGCCTCACGCTCTTCAAGGGCCGCACACTGAGTGACAATGGTGTCGTCGATAGTGAACACCGGTGTAATAGTGGCATCCTTGGTCCAACGGGCAAGTACATACCTTTCTGGAATCCTATCAAACTCGAGGTTCCTGGACACAAACATGAGATGACAACAAGGCAGACCAATCCTTTGAAACATATGACAGCTGCATAAAAAAACCCCACCTTCAGCTGACTGCTCGACTGTGAACATCTTGGATAAGCAATCCTTGACACCATAGAATTTTGTACCATTAACCTCAGACATGCTCACCATAAAGCATGATAAACAACATTCCATAATCTGATCCTGAACAAGTTTGAAAATTGAGAGCGTGTACACCTCAGACGCATGCTTCTCCAATCTTAAATGTGTCTTAAGATCTGGACGCATAGTCGAAGAATCAAAGTTTAGCTTCGCCTGCTTGTGTCTCTGCGTGTCCAAGGCAATGTCAAAGTGCATTACCGACTCAACTAGGCGATAATATCTGTCAGTGAAGTGACCAAAGTAACTGTTTGCAGATTCGGAAACAGAAGTAGTCCTAAGCAAACCGCCAAACATGACATCCCTGAAGTAGGCTGGGATCCAAAAATGTCGGATTGCAAACATGTCATCAAACCACCTTTGCTTCACCAATGGGAATTCATCAAGCAACGCAGTCCACTGTGACTCAAACTCTGCAGGTGAAAGGTCATGGGTCCAGACAATGTTGTCCAACCTAGCCCTAAATTCTGAACCAGCGGCAGTGTCGTACTTGGTCTTTGCGGGCACTTTTTTCATGATGTGCCACATACAAAGCCTGTGGCGCGACCGGGGGAAAACTTGTTCAATAGCGGACTTCATGGACAGGTCTTGGTCTGTCACTATAACCTTTGGCTCGTGCACCATAGATGCCTTGAATTTCTCCAACAACCAAACATATGATCCGGCATCTTCCTTGAAAATTAAACCAGCCGCAAAAGTAACACTCGACTTGTGATGGTCTAGGCCGGTGAATGGTATGAAAATCAGATTGTACCTATATGGAAGAAATGTAAACAAAGCCAATGATGCATAAGTAAAAAGTGATAAACACTAGAATAATCTATAATAAAAAGAGCAATGGAAGGAGGATTCATAAGTAGACAAAGAGGTTCATTAGAATGAATATACAACTACAAGGGAGAAAACGTTAGACTAGGTCCATCAGGTTTGCAAACTAGGTTCATCAGTTTCAACAGAGAGATTCATACAATCTAACTAACAGGTTTATTCAATAAACTAATAGTTAAAGAATCAAAAATAGAGTAGTAAATGCAAGGATAGTTACAAGGGAGAAAAAGTTAGACTAGGTTCATCAGGTTTGCAAACTAGGTTCATCCGTTTCAACAGAGAGGTTCATACAATCTAACTAACAGGTTCATTCAATAAACTAACAGTTAAAAGAATAAAAAACAGAGTACTAAATGCAAGGATAGTTACAGTGTAAAAGAAAAAGGGAAAATGTTTTGAAGAAGGATAGCCAATAACCTATTGGTTCGGTATGTAGCATCAAACGATACAACGTCGCCAAAGAGAGAGAAGTTCTTGCGAGACACGGGATCAGCCCAAAATAAACGCGTCAAACGATCACAAGAATCAACGTCGTACTCAAAAAAGAAGGCAGGGCAAAGTTCTTTTTTGTTGAACAAACGGTTGATCATCATTTGAGCATGGGAACCACCAATATAAGCCAACATATCTCGTCGGTAGTTCTTGAAATCAACAGCAGAAGCACCGACTTGGGAGTAGCCGCCAACAAGTTCCTTGAATATTCTATGCGACCTGACTGGACCGATGTGCGCTTTCTCACAATCCATGACAAACTTCTTATGTCCAAAGTCCAGCTTCCTCGTAGACTTCATAAACTGTTTATCCTTACCAACAACCATTTCATGTGTGTGGCGATCTTCAAAAGCTGTTACTTTGTAGCCTTGATTACCGGCAAAAGAAAGGGTGAGTTTCGCCTTACAACCAACTCTGTTTGAAGGACGTCGTCGCATGCGTTTTGTGTTGTTCTGGCCAGTTTTAAAACCGTGTCTGGTGCAATGCAAGTACTTCAATGCAACCACACTGCCTGCCATGCGTGATCCGCCGAGCCTCACAACAAAGCCACATTCCAGTGCATATGCCTTGTAAAATTCAACCGCTTCCTCCAATGACCGAAATAGCATACCAACAACTGGTTTCAGAGAATCAACACAGATTGGAATGTGGTACACAGAACCACCTTGAGATAAACGGGCAACAGATAAGTCCGAAGACATCTCAGTGTCAGAATCACTTGGATATGAACTAGGAGAACTCTGACCAAGGGATACACTACCACTAGCACCAACAGACACACTTCCAGGCACTGCAAACATAAAGCACATTGAGGTCAATTGTATTAGGTACAGGTTCAAAATAATCGTCCATTGAAGGGAGCAAAAACCTAATAATGAAAAGTTGAAGACGAATCTGTCAAAGAAGACAATAGAAACGACACAAACGAACAAATTGAATAGAATCATTCTCAGATGACTATCAAGCGTAGAACATAAATAAACGCAACAACAAATTCTGAAACCCTAGAACATAAATAAACAAATTAACTTACTAGAATCCATAGAAACGTCTATGCGAATCAATCCAATAGCGAGAATAGATTGAAAGAGGCGAAATCAATGAAGAACATGAACTGAAACGAGCGAGAACGAACAAGTCCTCCAATGGCGATTCCGGCTACAGCGAAGACGGGAGAGAAACGAGGGAGATCAGAGAACAAATGAAGGTCGAATGACAAAAATGCCCCTCCGTGTTGTTAAATGATGGATCAATGCCAGCCGTTTGATGGTGGCACGTGGACGGCTATATCACATGCTCAATGTTTACTTTAACACCCGTGCTCATTTGATCCCCTCTCGATAATTTAATTGTTATTAAATGCGTTAATAAATTATGGAAACACGCTTGGGAAATACGAACAATTATTATTAACATACTTTCCATGTTGGATTGCTTTAATTCTTTTAGGGTCTTTCATTGCTATAGGGAATGTAACAAAGTTGTAGACTTCCTGACATCGAAATAACATTAATATTGATCATATTCGGGATTGGATCATCAAGAACATGGCTTCGGTGCAAAGTCCAAGATTTGCAATAAGAGAAGGGAACTCCACACATTGAGTTCTACCACTGATTCTCATTTTCGAGATTTTCTGAAGATCATCCGCTACGATGATTTAGGTTGGCCTTATACTTAACAAGGAGTCTAGTGTTTGCTTGTAAAAAAATCTCTAATACGGAGTACCTTTGTTAAATATAAAGCTCGATTCCAAGGGTAACACAGTATGTACTTCACTAAAATTGACCTATTTTAACCTAACATAAGATAAAGGTTTATATAAATGCATATAAGGGCATGCTTTCAATTGGGTATCTACGAAATAGAAGGCTAGAAGGAGAAATAGCAGTTCATGGTAGCAGAGACCTGATCAAGATTCTTTCTTCACTGACTTCTGCTAGAGGAGAATATCCATATATTGTCCATTTCCTTTGCACGGCAGGATAAAAGTAGAACCAATTGCCGCAAAACTGGCCATTATATTCAGGCAGTGCCTAGTGCGACGCCTGTTTTTCTGTTGTACTTTTGTACGTAAGATTTAGTGGAGTGCTTGTGAACATTTACATCCATATCCAACCTTCAAGTAATTAACACAACTCGTGTTTCGTTACGGGCAATCTAACATTACGGATCCGTTTGACTTGAACTTATGAAAACAGTAACGAAAATGAAACGAATCTAATCCACTTTGACATCACAATACATTGATCAAAATTTTCATCTTAACTCAAGACTGTAAAATTTATATGTCAAGAAAAAAGAGGACGAGAATAATTTCGTCATTTTAAAACCCACTCTACTATTGAGGACATGGATACCTGTATCATAATGACAATAAGGTGGACTACATTTGTTTTTTTCGTCACCGTTTTCATAAATTCAAACCAAATAAGCCCTACATCTATAACAAGTTCAGCCAGGACCAAAGGAAAGGCAAGACAAGAAACCATATATTGATTCAGATTTATGTTACAATATCCTGCCCTCGGACTTGGACTCAAGCTAAATGCATACCGTTTTTAATATAAGGCAACTGGAGAACTATATTTCAATAGCTACCAATCAAACCCTTTGGATTTTTGCCCAAATAATTTGTAGAACCAAGTAAAATGCCATCTAGATAATAAACGAGTGAGAAGTGTCCCCGCACTAGTTTAGAGGTTGTAGTTCTTGCTCAGGGATGGTCACCTGATCAACAGGCATGTATGGTACAGTGGATTCTTGTCGCCATTTCCAGACGAACCATATTCCATAAGCTGACAGGCCAATGATTAAAGTGAATATCACAGCCATAACAACAATTAAGTAATGCAGTTGCAGCCAAGTCCTGTAAAACATTGAAGAATCAACGTAAGCTTCACTGTAGCTGCATACAGATACAGAAACAAAATCACAATCACATTGATCACTGATCAGCAGTGAAAGAGAAAAATAGAACTATACAGAAATTTAGATTGATAAGTCATACTTGTCTTCTGGGGGCTGCACACTCCAGTTCACCAACTGGTATTTACCAAAGGTCTTTGGAAATTGGAAATTGTTCTCTGCTAAACGAGCGATTATATGCTGCAGAGCAACCACAGTCAATAATTTTAGTACCTGTTTTTGGCGTGTTTATTTAATTTAGGAACCTAACTGAAACTTACCATTTTTTGCAACAAGTTGCACCCTAACAATTTCTCTCAAGACCAACTAAAAATTCAAAGAAAATAAATATATATATATATATATACAATTTCCAGTCTTCCAGAATGGCTTCTTTTAACTATCTTCAAAACCTAAATTATTATAGGAAAAACTACTTCCAAATCTTTTAAATCAATAAAAAGACCGTCTATCAGGAAATCAAATTGTGTCCATGACTAGATAGAAAATGGAAAAAGAAAGCTTACAATTGCAGTAGCCTCTGTAAAATACTTAGACGATCCTCCTGGAAGTATTGCCCATTTCAGTAAAGAACCATCTCCGCTGGATGTCAGATTCCATAAATGAACCTGAAAGCACCAATTAGAAGGTTTGGTTTATCACGCTCAACATGTTAACAAGCACCATACAACTTTTGCAACACTATGAATCCATAAATGTGCAAATGACATTCTGCATAGGGATGCTCCCTAGTCCCTAGCATACCTGTGAAGATTTGACACCTAGATCTTGAGCAAGTACTCCAGATAATATGGTAACATGAGGTTTCAAGTCTGTCGGTTTCACATCAAAAGACATAACAAAGATAATAGCTCCAATTTTTCCCTCTGAATATCATAAGACCACAATTAGAATCAGTAGATTTATATGATAATGTCTCAAAGAATGCTCATACATCCACTGGCAAAAAATCAACTATCAATATACAAGTTCCTCAACAATATTAGTACTCTAATGTATGAAGGGGACAGTCTAGACTCTAAAGACTCCTAATAACATTTTAACAAAGACCTGGATGAAATGATGGTCCATAAGGGGCCGAGGCAGGTCCAGTCCCTGCAGAACTCTGTCGATCTTTAAATGTAGGTGCTGGTGGAGCATCATTAATATGAAGCCTTTCCCATAACTCTGAACAATTTGTCTTCCAGAAACCAATTCTCTGACGTTCACGATCATAAGTCACAAGAGTGTTCCGGACAATTATCCCTACAAAAATAAGGAAAGCAAAGAGATCAACAGAGAACTATGCAGAAAACATAAAGTTGAAAGAAAAATAACCATCAGAGAGGGAGGGAGGGAGGGAGGGAGGGAGGGAGGGAGGGAGGGAGGCGAGCGCGAGGGAGGGAGAGGGAGAGGGAGAGAGAGAGGGGGGGGTGTAAAACAGGAGTACTTCCTTAAGACTACTACCTCCCAATAAAGTAGTTGGATCCCTTCCATTCTGGAAGACACCAAGGCAATAGGCACCATGCACCTTCGAATGCTTTAAAATTGAAAAAAAAAAAACCATAATTAACATATAATGGTCATCAAAGAAACAAACCAGGATGCAACAGCATCTTCAAGGGGAAAATAATGAAAATCTAGAAAGATCTCATTTACCCGAAATAAATAGTTCTCTGGTGATAGTGAAAGCTTCTGACCATTTCCAAATACCAAGTCAACCGTCGGAAAGGATTTTGAGGGTTCTGAAACATCACTGAGGGAATAGAAAATTTTAGAACTACAGTTGAGAGTTGAGACAAATCCAGAACTCCCGAAAAACTGTTAGCAATATACCTTCCTGCACCAGAAAAGCAGATATCATTGTAATTGGGGTCAGGACCACTGATTTGCTGAAGCCCATGCAGTTCGTTCAGTATCTGCATGTAAGTGTAATAGATAATTGACTACTTAAGAATCAATAT